>CM022300.1:184654625-187472125 GCA_011799875.1 Thinopyrum elongatum
GATAGGTATGGAAGCCACTATGAGTATATATCCAGGTATGCTTCTAACTTCACCTCACGCCATAAACGGAATCCCTATCATGAGCGCAACTGTATTTACAAGTTCAGTAGCCTGAGTGAGCTTTCTCCTCAATATGGATGTGGTGATTGTTCATAAACTCCTTGAAAATCAGACAGACTTATTATCAGTGCTCCAAGCTCCATGTGTTCTTGGGCTAAGGCTACGTTGGTGTAGGCTCCCCTTATCCTTCCTCTGGCATTCGCCGATCGATTTCTAAATGAGTGGAATTTTGATTCTCTAACTACTCAAATAGCACTGGTTTCCTGTTTCGCATAGACCCTAGGATTGGCGGCTTGGCTTAAAGAATATGGGATTCTCTTTCCGGTGGAAAATTGCATCTGAAAATGAGACTGAGACCTACTTTTCGAATTGTCAGAGGCTATGAGATCCACTTTCTTTTGGAAAGGAGAAGGGAGAAGCAGCATTTCAACTGTGTGAGGATGGACTCTAGACCCACTCGTTCTGATTCTGTGATTGCAATTTCTCAAAATGGATCATAAAGTTGATCCAGTTTACTAACTCACTCTCGAAGTAGAAGTACCGGATTAGGTAACCAGAAGATAAGGCCACTCGGCAAGACTGGACTAGTTTAACACGGCTATCTAGTGGAACACTATATATATAAGACTTGTAGAGCTTGAAAAAGCTTGTTTTGGTCTTTTTTTCTCTTTTCTGGGCACTGAACTTCATAGACAGACTTACCAACTGATGAGCCAAAGTAGCAAATTTCTTCTTCCTGGGAGGGGCGGACTCTATGTTGGTAGATCGAACTTTCATTTCTTCCTTCCATTTCATCTGTTCAAGTAGTCAACTTTTAAGTAGATACGCTTTGATACCAGACTGGTGTGCATTCTATGCTTACCCAGCGAGCGAAGGAGCAAGCCAATTCCTCTGTTCTGGTAGAGCCAATTCCTTTGAAGAATTGTTTACTTTCTTGTCTTTCCTCCAGTGAACAGAGTGGAAGACCAGGTATCTTCGTAGTTGGCTCTGGAATGATTGCTTGCAGGATTTCATATTTTCCAGTGATCAGCTTAGTTGGAAGAGATAGATAGGAGAAGTGAATGCCAGATGCGCGGTGTGCCAATCAATCCAATTTCATGAGATCAAGTCAAGATAAGAAGGAAAAATTCTTTGGAGTAAAGTCGCCTGGAAGAAAGAATAGAAATTGATCTAGCTATAGTATAGATAGAGTGTCAGATGAAATGCTTGACAAGGCAAGGAAACAGAACTTCCACATCCTCTGTTCACACTACCTGGATTGGAATTGGTTCTATCGAGATATACTGACTTGAAACAGGAATTTCTTGGTAACTGCTACTTCTTTGAAGCAAGTGCTTTCGGGTTGGCTCTTCTGATATGTGTATTTGCTACCCATACGGAAAAATTTCATTGATGAAAGATGGATGGCTATTCTCCACATTTGCCAGCATAGTGCACTTTTTCTTCTATTTCGTGATTCCTTTCTTTCTGTCGCCATTTGAAAATGGATTTGTCCTCCTGGTTTTAGTCACACACGTCTTTTCCACCTAGGAAGGATGCCCCTACGATCATTCCATGCTCTGCCTTCGCCCGAGCGGTCCCCAGGGAAGGAAGACAATAATGGGAGTGTCAGGGCGGAACTTCATTAATGAAAGGATTTGCACTGCCCCACCGTGCCGCAGGGACGAACTTCAATAGCCCATCATAGCACTCTCAGTCAGGGGGTTAGGGAACTCTTGAAGATATAGATAGAATAACATTTCTTTTTCATAAGTTTCAGTGGACGCAGAGCCAACAAGTGCAGTTTTTCAGCGTAAGGTTAGGTTACAGAAAGGCCTATTTTGATAAGCAAGGCATTGCAAACAAATAGGTAGAGCAGAGAGCTAACCTAAGGAGCGAGCTTGTTGTAGTTGGTCTAAAGGGGGAAATAAAGGACTGTCCCGCTACTACTTCCTTGATTCCCGGGAAAGAAGGAAGACCGAGGGTAACTAACTCTTCCTTCTGAAAAATCTATATCCCAGCTCGTTTTCATCGAGCCTTCCCCCCGTTTGGAGTATAGCCAAGTGGTAAGGCATCGGTTTTTGGTACCGGCATGCAAAGGTTCGAATCCTTTTACTCCAGAGCATACTTATTCTAGAAAATAGAAAAAGAAAAAGAAAGTCTCATCCCTAATAAATAAATGAAAGTAGATTTACATTATTTTTGTATTTCTAGGGGGAATGTTGAGGCAAACTTACGATGCTGACAAGCTGGTTAGGTGCCGAGTTGGATTAGACATCGCAGGTTTCAGTTTAAGAATTGGGAAGAGGTTAAGAACCTAGTGGAATCCACTGCGAGGGGAAGTGCTGAAGTGAAGAAAAGCCCCAATTTTGGAGAGGATTGCATAATTGAAGAGTAGAATTGGAGCAAAGCCGTGATCTGGTAGGCGACTGGTACAAGTGCTAGACTGGAGCTAGACAAGAAGCGTTGAGCAGGAACTTGAGCAATTCAAGAAACCTTAGAAGAAACTGGATATGTGGCAACAAGAAGGGCTTAGCGACAATCTTGAAACAGGTATGATACCGGCATATATCAGCCTGATGTGATGTACCTGAATTCATTCATGTCCTGTGGAGTCTTTCTTTTAATATTCTTATTTTTTCTCAGTTTAATTAGGAAGCAAATGCGGTTTCAAGGTGAACTCAACCTCGAAAAGGAATTCAATTAGTTGTGCAATTAGCCCTTTTATCTTTAATAATTGGTTGAACTGGATATTGCCTGTCACTTGAAAATAAGGTTGTTTCATTTAGAATTCAGCAAGTTTCTTAGAAAATTGTTGTTAAACAGGTTGACGTTCTACTGGGAATGGAATAACAAAGGCTTTTGGCAGTTTGTGGATCGAGATGTGATTCGCTTTTTGAGTAATAGTTTCTTTCATTTGGTGTGCTCTTCCTGGAACCGGTAATAGGAAAAATTTGGTGTATTCTACATTGCTGTTATGGTATTTACAATCCTTGAATTGTTTGAACCTGACTCTCATTATCTGTCTTCATGGTCTTGAGGGTATTTTGGATATCGTGGAGGTAACTGACGATGAATTCATCTCTTGCCTCACCGATCTGAACACGGAGTTTCCGAAGCTACAAGAGTGCTTGGTTAAACGGTGCCATTAAGTTTCAACTGTCTTTAAACTTACTACTTCAAGTGCAATTATCAACTCCTTGCAAAATTGTTGGCTTTTTCATCTACAAAAGGCAACTCTGGTATTCAAGGAAACAGATAATTAGGTTCCACTCACTACGTCAACTAAAGCAACTGCATCTGGAGCACTTACCAGGGAAAATAGAATAAATAATGACGTAGTACGAGGGGATTTTTTTTCTCACTATTGCCATCCTGTGTTCAGTTCCAATTTCGTAGTAGGAGACAATAATGGGACTGTCAGGGCGGAACTTCATTAATGAAAGGATTTGCACTGCCCCACCGTGGCGCAGGTAAATGCAAAAAATGACTCAAATATAGTAAACGAGATCTCAAATGCACCAGAAAATCGAACCTTAGCGTACAATGGTGATTTCTTACCATGGAAAAAAATTCGAGGCAAAATGATGAACTCATGTTTTCATTCAAATGAAAATATGGTGTTAGTTCATGTAAATGTTTCCAAATAGCACAGGGTTCACTCACAAAAGCCGTGTGCCTACCAAACCATGGCCGATGCCCCCTACTGCATGCACAATCTGAGTCGTGCGTTGTGATTGGCCAGAACCCAAACCCCACGGATCATACGTCGGCACCGTTGGATGCTCCCAGATCGAACGACAATCCTCATCCCTTTCATCAACACATGCAGTTCCGGCTAGGATTTGATTTATATGGCAAAATGCACGGTAAATGCCAAATATGGCTTAAATATAGCACATGAGACCTGAAATGCGCCAGCAAATCAAACATGTGGTATAATGGTGATTGCTTACCATGGAAAAAAAATTACAGGCGCATCGATGAATCACGTCTTCATTTCAAAATTAGCACTTCTTCATTTCAAACGAAATTATGTTGTTTGTGCACACGAGCGCTTAGAGGCAACCATTTGCATAGGCCTTTCCACGCGTCGACCGGTGATCTTCTTTCACCCTTTTCACCTAGGCCGCCAACACCCCCCACTTCTCGCCCGCGTTTCACTCAATAGTCTACCCCATATCCATCGCCAGCTGCCCCCTCCCCCAGATCCATAGCAGAACCCTCTCCGGCGCCGGCGTGCTCAACCCGGCCATGAGCCCGCTCTTCGGCATCAACCCTACCTCCACTGTCGTTCCCAACACATGGCTGCCCGCGCCTCACCGTCTTCGTTTGCTCGCCAGCCACCCTCAAGCATATCGATCCTGTAACCCTCGCCTCTCCTGTGGTCCTTTCGAGTTTGCACAAGAAACCTGTTAGTTACTACTCTCCATCGCGGTGAGGCATATTTCCTTGCAATCCCTCTTCCTATTTCGTTCGATATGTTCCCAAATTGGCTATAAAATAACAGAGAGCATATATATGTTCATTATCTACCTTCCTAACTAGTACATATAAGTTGTATTTGTTCCAATAAGTTACTGTCGATTTACATATCATGGGCGCCCGAGTCACACAAACTTAACAAATTAGCCGTACATTTTCTAAATTATTGCATGACATGTTTAGACAGCTTGATACCAAGTTGTTAGCTTTATGCTTATCCTCCTTTCCTGAGTTTCGCATGTGTTCTCTGTAGATGCCGAGTAGCAGCGACAACACTCATGCTTCAGGTGATGTATCTTCATCTGAGTCCAACAACCCTAGGTCTCCATGAGATGGTGAGGGATCAAGTAATCTGGAATGGGATAGAGCTCCAGCAATTACCCTTCTGGTCAGGACACGGAGGAATGCTCCAAGGAAGCCCACACACCAGCCTAAAGGTGTATATGAAGTAACCAACATCGATATAAAGTATTGGGCTCCAACTAAACCAGATAAAGCATGCACGAGGTTCAGGAGTGTGTGTCGATTTGTTGGCAGAGCAAGGCTCAAGATTAATCTGCCGGGGTTTCGGAAGGCTGACACAGAAACACGGCAAAGGATAGTTTGGGAGATCATGGATCACTTCAACGTTCTAGAGCAATGGAGAATGCAGATGGAACACGCTGCACTAAAGAAGGCTAGGGATGCTTGGAGAAACTGGAAGCACGTGTTATACAAGTAGTACTTGAGTGAAGGGAAGGACCCAATCCCCGCATACCCCCAAATTACAAAGGCAGACTGGGCAGAATTCAAAAGGGTCAGGGCAACTACAGAGTTTGATGAGAAGAGTGCCAAGCAATCGGAACTTAAGAAGAGGAACATACACCCCCACCATATGGGTGTGGCAGGATACTACGGCATGAAACCGATATGGGACCAGGAGGACAAAGAAGCAGTAGCCACAGGTGGTAAACCAGCCTTTAGTGAAATCAGGGGCGAACACGCTAGAGACTACTTGCAGGCACGTGCAAGGAGGCATGATGACATAACTTATTACTTTGAAAACTCACATGATGAAAAACTGTATCGCACGATGTTAAAGGCTTCTGAAATCCCTGGTAGGTTCTACAGGAACTCAGGGCCATGTGACATTTTGTCTGATGCTCTGGAAACAAGAGAGCCCCCTCGTCATGCAAGGGGTATAGGTGTTAATGTCCCGTACAAGAGGGCTTTCACACTCAACAAAGAAGAGAGGCTCAACATGAAAAAAGCAAGGAGTGAAATAAAGCAGAATGAATTGTATGAAAGGTTGAGGAAGGACATGTATCCGACAGTTCAAAAGGAAATTGAGGAGTCAATGATGATGCAGAAGACTCTAACACTGACATATAGCCAGCAGATGGGAGGGGAGGCGGGCATGAAGGATGCTAGTTATTGCGTGACAACACCGCACAAGAGTAGTTGTGCATCAGGTGACCCCAGCGACACTGAGACTGCAGCTACTCATGATGATGCTATATCTGATCTATCTGGAATGAAGACAAACTGAAGTGCGTGCTTACACATTATGAAGGTACATTAAAATGTGCAATAGCTTGGGTTTGCCCACCCTTCTTGGAAGAGGGCCTCTTGTTGGATAATGTGCCATTGAAGCCGGGCTGTGTGAAGTGCTACGTGACTGAAGTGAAGCCTGGATTCAATGAATTTGCCATGAAGAATGTCCTAGGTGACTTTGAAGAGCATAGGACCTTGGGAGAAACACTGTTACATCACATCCAGTGGCCACGAAAGGAAATAGAATTCTTGGACGAGATCCATGAAGCCCCGCCAAGAGCAACCAATGTCTCCCCTCAACCGGTGACGCTCTCCTTGCCACAGCAAATCTGGAGTGCTTCCCCCAAGGAATCTAATACTCGTAATCCGACGGCGGATGCATCAACCTGTGATCAGCCTGCCTGACTTTGTGTCATACATGCTATGTCATCTTTCGCCCTAGAGCAGCCAGTGGCAAGGTCTACAACTTCTGAAGATGCAACACCGGTTCAGATGTCGGCCACTGAAGCAGCGGGGGGGAGACCCAGCTGCACCACATACTCAGCAGACCAACCTGGTGGAACGGACTACTAAGCAGTCTGATGCTTCGGAACAGCCTAGTAAGTAGTCTGTAGGTCTAGAACTGACTGCTCATTAGTCCGTCGGTCTGCATCTATGCGATCAACATACCAATGCGTCAGCACTGCCTGCTCAGCAAACCAACGTGTTGGCACGGCCTCCTCGGCACACCAACAAGTTGGCACCACCTGCGCAGAAACCCAACATAGCTTCAATGCATGGTCAGCAGTCCGATGCCTCTGCTCCTACAGCCCAGCAGTCTGTCACAGCAGCACCGCCAGCTCAGCAGTCCGACATAGCTAAATTGTCTGCTAAGCAGTCCGTCGAAGCTTTACCGTATGCTCGGCAGTCTACATTTCAGCCATCCAGATCTTGTACCGAAAGTCCTTCAAGTACCAAGAAGGAAGTGGGCAAAAAGGCTACACCAATGAGGAAGCGTGCCTAGAGAGCAAAGAGGAATGAGAACGATTGCCTCTTACTTAAAGCACTCATTGACATAACCAAATTAACAGCAAGTTGTTCGAATCGGAGACTAATATTATTTCTAATGGCATGAATGATGTAGAAATAGATTTGGTGCTTGCTAAAAATAAAGTAGACGTACTTGAAGCACGCAATTACATCCATGGCCAGCCATTTCTTGTTGGCGAATACTTTGATGAGTGCAGCTCTAGTTGCCGCGAGTTACATAAATATTGCATGGATCAAATGTTAACAGGTCATCATGTTCTACTAGTCTGCTACAACAGAGATCATTTCCGACACGATCCTGGTTCCATCAGTGTGGATTTTGTGGACTTACATCTCTTCTTCAACTTCAACGAGCTCGATGCCACTCTTGTTAGATGCCTGATTTTGTAAGTACTTAACAAACTCTGATCAACTTCTCCATACAAGGCTGTAATTGATAAACAACTAATTGCATTTTATTCCTCTCAGGGGATTGAACGCGCAGAGAAGAAAAATGGAGAGTGTGTATTTCATAGATCCTGCATTAGCAAATGGCACAACATTACATGGTAAGGATGAATGCGCAGAGAAGAAAAAGGCAGAGTGTGCATTTCATAGATCCAACATTAGCGAATGGCACTCATCGCCCATATCTTCGAAAACACGTCCCATGCAAAATCATTTCTCTGGCCATATCATGAACGTTAAGTCAAATAAACAACCACGCAAACACTGATTGTCTTTCAGATTTTGACATAATTCTTAAGTTCATGGCTTTCTTAATATGTAGCAATCACTGGATCTTGGCATTCGTTGTTCCAAAGAAGAACATAGTTTACTACATGGATTCTCTTAGAGAGTTAATAAACGCTCAGGATCTGATGCATCTTCAGCAATTCATGGATAGGTATTGAATTCTATGATGTGAAATTAATTTGCATACATATCAGGTTCAATAATTGATGTTGTGAAAATTCATCTTCATTTGTAGTGTGTTCACATTTTGGAAAACTAAACCACGCAACCTGTTCAAGAGGGAACTACCTCAGCAGCACGAGATTGTTTCTCCGGTAACACACCGAAATCTGTTATTTTCGGAAAATGTATCCAATAGTCTGCAAATACCTTTTCTTATGCTAGTCAAATGTTCAAGCTTCTAAATAAACCTCTTTCTATTTCTGTCCAAAGAAAAAAAATACATCTAACACCGGTTAGGTTGTTCCTAACAGGACAAATACATGACTAATTATGTATAAAAAAATTTAGTGTCCTCAGCAACAACCAGGGACCAACCTTTGTGGATACTATGTTTGGAGACACATGATCTCCATCTGCAAATCTGCAGATAGTTGTGAAGATGCTCGTGAATTAGTACCAGTAAGTCGATCATAATTAATATCTTCTACTCCACTCATATTGCACATTCTGATCTTAAAAATACTGTAGCTCATCTTAGAACTAAGGACCCCTGAACCGCTCTACGCTGGTGAATTGCTGATGGTTTGGAGATTTATCAGTGACTTCTTCCTCAATCACTACATCAATCCCACTGGTGATAATGAAGATTTCAGCATGCCTTCTCGTGAAACATTGAGTAAGAGTTAGCTGCTAAGCATATACGCATGGATCCATTGTTTTCCATCTGATGAGGTCTTCGTATTTCATACACTATGATTAATTATGTAATGCATATATATGTCGACAAATCATTTGAATTTAGCTACCATTTGTTCAATTGTTGCGAAATCTGATGAATGTTCTTCCTATGGACACTATTTGTTCAATTGCATATTGTGGCGAATTTGCTTTTTGCATGCTGATTCAAATGGGATATTTTTGCTTTAACCTAGCAATTGCTCCGCACGTGGTACAACTAAATGAGTGTGTGCGATCCACATCGGAAAGCATACGTTAATTATAGCGGAACCGTCAGTGATACACAACAGATCGCAGACGATTTGCAACACTACTACATGTGCGTAGGGGCTCCGGAACCATTTGTGGTACCACATTATCGCACACGAGATCTCAGAGTAAACTGTGCCCAATGTAAAATGCAATCCCAGTCATAAAAATTACAGGAAAGGTGTGGGATCCCAAACGAAAAGCACACGTCACTTTTACCGCAACCGTCGGTGATACACAACAAATCACAAATGGTGTGTAGCATTTGTATGTGTGTGAAGGGGCTCTTGAACCATTTGTGATAGAACATTATCGCACATAGTTAATTGTTCAGAAACGTGTGCGATGAATTCATGCATGGCAGACGAGTTCCGCAGGAAACTCGTGTCCGATGGGGCACATATCACACATAGTTCATATGTTGGCCCGTGTGCCTTAGATACTGTTTCACAAACGGTTCATTACGACACATCATTTGGTTTCACTGCGTCATTAGAAACATTTAATCACCGATCCCACACGTGTGACAGAATTTGGTGTGTGCTGCATCGCATACGATTACATTTGGCAAGGCGTCCGCATCATGGCTCCCTATCCCAGACGGTTTTTTAGTCGTGTGGGAAGGATCCCCCCCTATCGCACACACTCACTTGGCGACAGTTTAAAATGTCGTCACGAAAAGGGGTTGAAAACCGTTTGTATAGCAGCACGTTGTACAAGTGTATGAGGATCTTCAAAGTCATCATGAAACCCTCTCAGCTGACCATGAGAAGCTTTCCTATGATTATCTTCAAAGGAAGCAAGAACTAGAGAAACTGAGATCGTCTGATGATGATATGCAAACTAAAAATGATTCACTACTCGCTCAAAAGATCAGTTCCACTAAGGAAGAATTTGTGCCTCCTTGCTTAAAATGTCTTGAGCATGATAATGCTATTTCTTCTGTTGAATGTTCAAATGCTTCTGAGATAGCAATATCTTCAATTGCTGATGTGGTAACTAACCCCTCTTATGAGGAAACCACTACTATTGCTGATGAGAATACTAGGTTGAATACATTGCTTGAAACAGACATGTACAAAAGCGTCAAAGGGCATTAGACTCTGTGCGATGTCCTCAAGAAGAAGATTCAAAACTGAAACCCCAGGAAAGAGGGTGTTGGTTTTGTCGGAAATCGGGCTCCGGGGACCCAAAGGATCGAACATTGGGGTCAGCTCGTTCTTGCCACCCCGTCTCTCCCTGCACCTAAACCACGGTGAGGCAACTATGGGAGCAAGCTAGCAGGAGCGGACCATTGACACAGCGGTTACCTAGGTTCGGGCCACCTCGCGGTGTCAAAACCTACTCCTTCTTGGTTGTGATTGCTCTAGTTAGAGAGAGAGAGAGAGTACAAAGGTTGAGTCCTCCCCCTACAGTGGCTCCCTGCCCTCCTTTTATATCTGCCTTGGTCCTCTTCCCCCAAAAACATTGGCGGGAAGGGTTGCCACACAACGGCAAGTTTGAAGAGGGACAGGAGCGCAGTCTATCCTGACAAAAGGTGGTCTTTGCCAGCAAAGCCACCATCCATGACGCGCCGGTGGGCTCCATGATGACCTCCACCCTACGCGCCCGTCGTCTTGGTCTTCTTTCACCGGTCGAGCAACCTATGGGGGTTCCTTTGGGAGCTGGACTGCTGGTCTTGCTCCCTTAGCACAAAAGGGGAAATCCTCTTCATCCGCGCCTGCTGGCACGGCCTCTGCCGCCATTCATTGGTGTGCGCATCACCCACGTGCTGGGCATGAGACCACGCGACCGAACTGAACAACACCTGCCTCACACTCCTCAGGGAGGGTGCCTCAGGAGGCAACTTCGGGAGGCCGCCTCGCGAGACGGCCTCGCGAGGCTCTCGATGAAGTCGCTAAGTCTCGCTTTCTCGCCTATTACCTGAAGAGGGGGCATCATGAGGCCAAGGCCTCATGAGGGGTCTTGCTCATGGTGCCCGCTAGTGGGCCACTCATTGGGCCCTCACCATGCGTCGCTTCCTGGGCCAAAGGCAGGCGGGCCTGGATACCGTGGATTCCACAGGCCCGACAGGTTTCGAGAGGAAAATGAATGTTGATGGATCTTACTGGAAGCCTGAGCAGTACCCAAATATCACTTGGGTTGCTGCAAAGTGTCCTTTAGTGGATCCATCCACACTATTTGGCTTTAACTGTGCTAACCCTATCATCATTGATGAGTCATTTGACTCCAACTATAAACTGTTCAAAAATCAGAAAGGTGAATTGTTTGCCAGATTTATTGGAACTAACTGCAGGAATGGGTCCCCTATGAAGAAGACCTGGGTTCCTAAAAGTCTTCTTGAAAAGCTTCCCGTAAATGTCATCATGACACCACCTGGGATGAAGACAAACACCAGACCAAAGGCTTCATATGGCCCAAAGTCTTCATATAGAAAGAGGACCTCATATGGTCATCCTAAGGCTAATGTTTTGCAGGGAAACTATTATCAGGCTCATGAATCTGAGCATAATTGTTCGAATCACTATGTTCACAAATCGAAGAAGTTTTCGGCTTATTCATTTGATTACTATTCAATCTGCGAAACTATTTGCCATGGCTTCAAAGCCAAAATTCTCAAATGATGCACTTAGACTCATTGCTTCTAAGCCACCCCTTCAAAGTTGGGTGGTTAACAAGAATTAAATTCTCTTATAGGATCGGGTCCCCAGCCGAAAAGCATTGGGCTCCGAGGACAATGCTGGAGACCTGATGAAACTTGTGGGGTGCAAGATAAAATGCCCCAATGGACTTACATCGACCTTGCCAGTCCTGCCGTCAACGCCCCCACGGTGCCAGACAGCGCCTCCTCCCTACGCGCGTTCATCATCACGCATCCGTCGCCAAGACTTTGTTGCGCCTCGCCGCCGAGACTCCACGACGTCGATGCGTCACAGGGAAGCCTCTCCACCACAGATGCTGTACACTAGTCCCTTGAGCCTATGCACACCTCCAAGAATGACGCCCTCAAGAGGGGTATGACAAATGAGCGCCACCGTCATCCGATCGACCGATCTAGGGTTTCCCTCAGAGGTAGTGAATAGGGGTCTAGAGCTTCTCCACGATGATGCCTTCAAGAAAGGGACGACGCAGAAAAACGCCGCCATCGCTAACCTCGGCAACGTGCCAAGAGTAGGGTTTTCACCCGGATCCACTCGAGGACCCAAAATGCTAATCATTCGTGCAGGAATATGTCTCCGGCCAATGTTCATTGGTTTCTAAAGACAATGGTGGAGACCTGAGAAATCTTGTTGGACACAAGATACAATGTCAAAATGGTCTTACCAGTTATTTCGTCCACGGGTTTCTTGATGATCGTCCTATCATATCTGTCGGAATCGGGGCTCCACAGACCCAAAGAAAGGTTCGAACTCTGGGATGTGTGCGAGGAACTTTGCTAGGCTACAACTAGCTGCCCACTACCTCACGGCGATGCTCCGATGTGCTCGAGAGAGAGGGAAGAAGGAAGAACACAATGATTTACCCAGGTTCATGCCACCTTGCGGTGTAAGACCCTACTCCTGCTTTGTGGTGGATTGCCTCGCGAGGTGGATGAGTATGTGAGTACAAGTGGCTCTCGGAGGCTTCAAGAGCGGCTCCGAACTAGAGGGGTGGATGAACTCGATCCCTCCATACGGTGGAGACTAACCTATATTTATCCTGGCCCCGGCCCTCTTCCCCCAAAGCTCTAGGCGGGAAGGGATGCCAGAACGGCCAATTTTGAAGGGGGACAAGAGTACACCCTATCTGACTAAAGGTGGTCTTCGCCTGCAAAGCCTCTGTCCATTACGCGCAGGTGGGCTCGACGATGACCTCCGTCCTGCCAAGCCGGCGTCCTGGTCTTGTTGCACCGAAGAGGCAACATTTGGGTCTGCCTTGGGAACCCGCATGCTGGCCTTGCTCCTTTAGCACCAAAGAGGAAAGTCTCACTGTCTGCGCCCGCTGGCACCAGTCCTGGCGACGCCTGTCATAGCCCGCATCACCCACATGCATCGCGAGGTGGGGTGGTGAGCATAGAAGTGTCTGCCCCGCGGGAGGCCTCGGGTGGCAGCCTCGGGAGGCCGCTCCTCATGGAGCCCTTGAGGCGACTGATGAAGCTTGTTGATGCCCGCTTCACGAGGTGGGGGCCTCGCGTGGGCCTTGCTTGTGGAGTCTTGGCGCTGGGGCATGCCGGGCCCTTTGACGATGCCACGCGATGGGCCGCAGGCAGGCGGGCCTGGGTGCCCCCAGTCCTAGAGCCCCGACTGTGACGCCCCCGGCTTAATCGTGCATTAATCATACACGCAAATGCACACGATCAAGCCTAAGGACTCACGGGAAGATATCACAACACAACTCTAAAACATAAATAAAGTCATACAAGCTTTATATTACAAGCCAGGGCCTCGAGGGCTCGAATACATAGCTCGATGGCATACAAGCGTCAGCGGAAGCATCAGTTATCTGAGTACAGATATGAAAGAGAAACAGAAAGGCCTTTAGAAAGGCGGGGCAAAATAAAACACTACGATCGAAAGGCGCAGGCCTCCTGCCTGGGACCCTCCGAACCTACTCCTGGTCGTCGGCAAGCTCGTAGAAGAATCCATCCTCGGGGTAGTAGTAGCAATCGTCGGCGGGGTAGCTGTCTCAGCGACTCCGTCATCTGGTCACGACGAACTGATATGGGGGAAAAGGAAAGAAAAGCAACCATGAGTACTCTGAAGTACTCAGCAAGCAAGGATCTACACTACATATGCAACATTATCAAAGGGAGGCTGTATATGTGGACTGGGCTGCAGAAATGCCAGAATAGAGAGAAGGCCTAGTCCTATCGAAGACTAGCACCTTCAGCGGTCTTGCAGCAATAGGAGAGAGTAGAACAACATAGTATAATATAGTAGTAATACTATCAACCTCACCCAGAGATCCTTTCTCGACTCCCTGCGAGAAAGCAATCCCAGAGCCATACAGTCATCAACCTCGTCCTGAGATCCCTTCTCGACTCCCTGCGAGAAGCAATCCCAGAGCCATACAGTCATCAACCTCGTCCTGAGATCCCTTCTCGACTCCCTGCGAGAAGCAATCCCAGAGCCGCATAGTATACAGGTCTCATCACAGGTATCCAGTTCTAGTTGTATCGATCGGGATACAACTCCGAGTGTCCTTTACCGTAGGACCGGCTATCGATAGAAGTGTTCTTCCCTGCAGGGGTGCACCAACTTACCCATCACGCTCGCTTAACTCCGGCCGGACACACTTTCCTGGGTCATGCCCGGCCTCGGCCAAACAACACACCGCAACCCGACCTACAGCTCAGCAGAGAGGTCCCCGTAGGTCTACATCCTAAGCGCAAGGGGGTCTTGGCCATCGCCCCTCGCCCTCCGGGTCGTTGCGTGCCGGGCGAACCAGGCTCCACCCCTCAGGATGGTGCCGGCCCAGCCCGGCCGCAGTGCTGAACTGGACGTCTGACAGAGCTTTCGGCTGATGCATACGATGCAGAACGCCCATACTATGCCCACGTGATGGTTAGTGCTATCAGACCAGAGGCCTGCTCGGATCAAATATCCAAATCGTAAGTAGCCTAGGGGCTTGCGGAAAACGAGCAGAGACTCACGAAAGATGTGACCCCGTCGCCCCGTCTTGAGGACTTGCGGCAAGGGTTAAGAATGCCCGACCGCGCCTCGTATTCACCACTCGGGCACCACACAGGCACCCGTCTTCACAACACTCGCCTCTCAGGCGCACGCGGGTACCCCTCAGGGCCGACCCGCCTATCCAAGGAACAGTGTAAAGTCCAAGTATCCGTGTGTCCATAACATCAGGGAATCCGAGGTATCACCCTCATTGAATTCCCACTCGATGTATCCGTCAAGATGAACTAGGAGGAATCACCCTCACTGGGTCCACACTTGAGGTGTTGTACGACAGCGTCGTTATCGGAAGCGGTGAAGGAGGAATCACCCTCGATGACCACGACCGAATAACTACTCTACAGAGTTAACATCAGAAGTGCTACATGAGGTTTCACCCTCGGCACACGATAGTAACGCTGCAGTGTCGTTACAACTAAGGGGGTGATGTGCGGTGTCGGGGCCTGGTCTTCAATCCCGTTGATCGGGTCTTCTGACGATCCAGCGCGGCAGTCGGGATAAGTGGGGTCACTGATAGGTCTCTACCCAGCCTAGACTAAACAGTTTAGGATATGTAGGTAATTATCAACAGCAGGTTACAATGAACAGGCTATGCATCAGAATAGGTAAAGCAGCAGCAGCAGCAGCAATTCTAATGCAAGCATGGGAAATTAGAATGGGCGATATCAGGATGATCAAAAGGGGGGGGCTTGCCTGGTTGCTCGGCGGCAAGGGCAAGGTCGTCTATGGTGTCTTCGGGCTCCGGAGCTGCGTCGGTCTCGGGGACGACGTCGGGGTCGGGGGCTATCGAGAGAGAAGAGGGGGAGGAAACAGTATAAATATATAGCAAACATGAGCACGACAAATACGATACACGGTGCTAGGGGTAGTCTAACGCAGCATCACACGTAACAGACGGAGCGGGAGAATATCTGACGATATTTCCCGGGTCTTTGGAATTATCGGACAGAGGATAAGAGGGGAACGGTTGCAAGTTCGGATAGTTAGGGACGCGTGACGGACGAACGGACCGCGTATTCAGATTCGTCTCGTCGTTCTGAGCAACTTTCATGTACAAAGTATTTTCATCTGAGCTACGGATTATTTTATATGATTTTCTAAAGTTTTTATTAATTTCTGGAATTTAATTAATTATTTAAATTAACATTATCCGAAACAGTGTCTTGCTGACGTCAGCATGACGTCAGGACCAGTGGGTCCCACCTGTCATAGGCTGTTAGGTTAATTAGTGATTAACTAATTAAATTACTGTTTAATTAACACTAACTACTTAATTAAATTAACCTAATCAGGATTAATTAACTAATTAATTAATTAATTAGTTTAATAATTTTTATTTTTATTATATATTTTTTTTTAATTCGTTCTGGGCCGTGGGCCCCTATGTCAGTGGGCTGGGCGGACATGTCCGCGGCGTGCATGTCTGGTCGCCGCGGACATGTCCGGAGCGTGCCCATTTGGGACCGGACATGTCCGTGCCCACATGGCACGCTCGGCAGCGCGGACGTGGGGGCGACGGACGGCAGGCCCGGCAGCGCGCGGCAGGGGTGAGCGGCGCCCGGGCGCTCCGCCCGAGCCCCCCGGCGCGCGAGGGTGAGCGCGAGAGGGGGGGGGGCGGCTGTCGCGCGGCGAGCGGGGCGTGTGACGCGGTAGGTGAGCGGACGGGGCGAAGGGAGGAGGAGGCCGAGGGCCTACCGGCGCTGTAGGGCTAGGGCAGCGGGCGCGGGGACGACGGCGGGGATGGTGGTGAGAGGCGACGGCGTCGAGCGGCGCGGGTCGGGGTCGGGGCGAAGCGGCGGGTCCAGCGAGGCGGGGCGAGCGCGCGGGCGCGGTCGTGGCGAGGGGACTGACGGCGTCGGGCGTTGGCGGGGGAGCGGCGACGGGGGGCGGCGCGCGTCGGGGCGCGGTCGCGCGTCGAGGGCGCGTCGGGCCTGCGCCCGATCTGGATCGGGGGGGGAGTGAGCGAGAGGGGGGTGTGGAGCTAGGCCCCGGGCCGTATGGGGCCGGGCCGGGCCAGCTGGGCTGGGTCGATTGGGTGCCACGGGGGGGGGGGTTTTCTTTTATTTCTTTTTTCTTTTCTCTTTTTATTTATCCATACCCCTGTTTTGTAATAGTTAGGGCTCAATTGAATTTGTAAAACATTTGACCTGGTCCATAAATACCAGTGCTTTATATTCCCTAACACCTAAAATTAGTTTGGACAAAACATCATTTCTTATTTGTTTTAAATAAATTAAAAGGTCATTAAATATTATTTTCAGCCACTGTTTGAGGATGTTCAAGCCACTTATCCATTTTCAATAATGTTGGTTTCAATTTTAGAAGTGCCTCTGGAACGTTTGTTATTTATCTGACATTTTAGTTTATGATTTGAATAACTTCTATTTTCCACTTTCATTTAAATTCGAATTTGACTTAGGAGTTGAAATGCAATATGATGCTAATGATGATCATGCACTGTTAATCATGCTGACATGGCATAATCAAAAGGGTGATTACTGTAGTTAACCACTGGGGGTGTTACAAATCTCCTCTACTCACAAGAATTCTCGTCCCGAGAATTAAGAAGTAGAAGGAAAAAGTTCGGGGTATTCCGCACGAAGATTATCCTCGCGTTCCCAAGTGGCTTCATCTTCAGTATGATTTAACCACTGTACTTTGAGGAACTTGGTAACCTTCTGACGGGTTCGACGTTCAGCTTCATCGAGAATGCGGATCGGATGTTCCTTATATGAAAGATCATCATGCAATTCGAGCATCTCGTGATCCACAGCTTGGTGTGGAGATTCCTTGAAGCATTTTCGAAGTTGCGACACATGGAAGACGTCGTGGATATGAGAGAATTGCGGCGGCAATTCCAATTTATATGCCACTTGACCACGTCTTGCAACAATGCGGAAAGGACCAATGTAGCGCGGAGCTAGCTTGCCCTTGATTCCAAAACGGTGAGTGCCCTTCATAGGGGTGACACGTAGATAAGCTTGATCACCAGGTTGACAAGTCAGACCCCATCGTTTGCGATCATAGTTGCTCTTCTGGCGGTCCTGAGCCGCCTTGAGATTTTCCCGGACAATACGAACTTGTTCTTCGGCGTGTTGAATAATGTCCGGTCCAACAAGAGGTCGTTCCCCAGTTTCTGACCAATTCAGAGGGGTTCGACACTTACGTCCATAGAGAACTTCAAAGGGGGCCATTTTCAAGCTGGCTTGATAGCTGTTGTTATAGGAGAACTCGGCATATGGAAGAGATTCTTCCCACTTCTTGCCAAACGATATAACACAAGCTCGCAACATGTCTTCAAGCACTTGATTAACTCGTTCAACTTGGCCTTGGGATTGAGGATGATAAGCTGAACTCCAGGTAATATGAGTTCCCATAGCCTTTTGGAAACTTTCCCAGAAATGACCAGTGAATATGCTGCCACGGTCTGAACTGATCTCTTTCGGAATACCGTGGAGTGAAACAATTCTGGAGATATATAACTCTGCTAACTGACTAGCAGTGATCGTCTCCTTGACAGGCAGAAAGTGTGCAACTTTGGAGAGTTGGTCGACGACGACAAGAATAGCATCGTGACCCTTCTGTGACCTGGGAAGGCCGGTAATGAAATCCATTTGCACTTTATCCCATTTCCATAAAGGAATAGGAAGTGGTTGCAGAATTCCAGCTGGTTTCTGATGTTCGGCTTTAACGCGACGACACACATCACATTCGGCAACATATCGAGCAATGTCTTGCTTCATTCTAGACCACCAGTACCTTTGACGGAGATCACGATACATCTTGGTGCTACCCGGATGAATAGACAGCGGGGTATCATGTGCCTCCTTCATGACTTTGTCAGTCATAAGCTCGAAGCGAGGTACGACAATGCGGTCTCTGAAATACAAGGTTCCATCTTCAGACAGCGAGAAATCCCTGTACTTTACAAGGTGAAGGTCTTTCTTCATCAAATCAACTTCAGCATCTTTAGCTTGCGCATTCTTAACAGCTTTCTCAAGATCTGGTTGTATCACAAGGTTATTAAGAGAACCCTGTGGGACAATACGCAGATTCAGCTTGCCCAGTTCTTCGAAAAGATGAGGTTGAGCTCGCCTAACCATGAGGTTGTCGCAATAGGACTTGCGGCTTAAGGCATCAGCCATCACGTTAGCCTTGCCAGGGGTATAAGAAATACCCAAGTCATAGTCCGCAATGGTCTCCATCCATCTTTGCTGACGGAGATTCAGAGATGGCTGAGTGAACAAGTACTTCAGACTTTTATGATCCGTGTATATCTTGCAACGATTACCGAGGAGGTAATGTCGCCATAACTGTAGTGCATAGATGACAGCAGCTAGTTCTAGATCATGTACCGGATAATTCTCTTCATGTGGTCGCAACTGACGAGAGCCATAGGCAATCACTTTACGCTCTTGCATTAGGATACAGCCTAATCCTTCACGGGATGCATCACAATAAATCACAAAGTCTTTGCGGGTATCTGGAGGAGAAAGTACTGGGGTATTGTAACGGATTGACATCTGCCCTAGTGGATAAAGAATGTACTCTGGATGTATCCCTGCTCGAACAGCTGGTAGCTGCGTCGCAGGGTGTGGTGGAAACAAACGATCCATCTGAAACAGAGGAAACTCATGATTGTCAAAAGACAAGGAGAAGTATAACCGATCTCGGAGAGAAAGGTTAAACAAAACAATGGAAAGGAAAATGATTATCAGACTAATCAGATCAATGTAAGGGAAATCGCACATATATCCAGCTCTCCGGGTGGACGAGAATTACGAGATCCTAAGTGTCGGCGTTAGTAAACTTTAGTTAACCCAAAAGGAAGAGAGGTCAGAGTCCCAGAGTAAAGATGAGGAATAAAAGATACTAATACCTCCCAATTGGCGACGTGGGCCCGTAAGCCACACAGCCAAGTTAGTAGAATAGTTTTCCGGTTTCTAGACTCAACTTCGGCCAAGGAGTTGGAAAGGGGGTTCCTACAGGCAGTCGGCTCTGATACCAACTTGTGACGCCCCCGGCTTAATCGTGCACTAATCATACATGCAAATGCACACGATCAAGCCTAAGGACTCACGGGAAGATATCACAACACAACTCTAAAACATAAATAAAGTCATACAAGCTTTATATTACAAGCCAGGGCCTCGAGGGCTCGAATACATAGCTCGATGGCATACAAGCGTCAGCGGAAGCATCAGTTATCTGAGTACAGATATGAAAGACAAACAGAAAGGCCTTTAGAAAGGCGGGGCAAAATAAAACACTACGATCGAAAGGCGCAGGCCTCCTGCCTGGGACCCTCCGAACCTACTCCTAGTCGTCGGCAAGCTCGTAGAAGAATCCATCCTCGGGGTAGTAGTAGCAATCGTCGGCGGGGTAGCTGTCTCAGCGACTCCGTCATCTGGTCACGATGAACTGATATGGGGGAAAAGGAAAGAAAAGCAACCGTGAGTACTCTGAAGTACTCAGCAAGCAAGGATCTACACTACATATGCAACATTATCAAAGGGAGGCTGTATATGTGGACTGGGCTGCAGAAATGCCAGAATAGAGAGAAGGCCTAGTCCTATCGAAGACTAGCACCTTCAGCGGTCTTGCAGCAATAGGAGAGAGTAGAACAACATAGTATAATATAGTAGTAATACTATCAACCTCACCCAGAGATCCTTTCTCGACTCCCTGCGAGAAAGCAATACCAGAGCCATACAGTCATCAACCTCGTCCTGAGATCCCTTCTCGACTCCCTGCGAGAAGCAATCCCAGAGCCATACAGTCATCAACCTCATCCTGAGATCCCTTCTCGACTCCCTGCGAGAAGCAATCCCAGAGCCGCATAGTATACAGGTCTCATCACAGGTATCCAGTTCTAGTTGTATCGATCGGGATACAACTCCGAGTGTCCTTTACCGTAGGACCGGCTATCGATAGAAGTGTTCTTCCCTGCAGGGGTGCACCAACTTACCCATCACGCTCGCTTAACTCCGGCCGGACACACTTTCCTGGGTCATGCCCGGCCTCGGCCAAACAACACACCGCAACCCGACCTACAGCTCAGCAGAGAGGTCCCCGTCGGTCTACATCCTAAGCGCAAGGGGGTCTTGGCCATCGCCCCTCGCCCTCCGGGTCGTTGCGTGCCGGGCGAACCAGGCTCCACCCCTCAGGATGGTGCCGGCCCAGCCCGGCCGCAGTGCTGAACTGGACGTCTGACAGAGCTTTCGGCTGATGCATACGATGCAGAACGCCCATACTATGCCCACGTGATGGTTAGTGCTATCAGACCAGAGGCCTGCTCGGATCAAATATCCAAATCGTAAGTAGCCTAGGGGCTTGCGGAAAACGAGCAGAGACTCACGAAAGATGTGACCCCGTCGCCCCGTCTCGAGGACTTGCGGCAAGGGTTAAGAATGCCCGGTCGCGCCTCGTATTCACCACTCGGGCACCACACAGGCACCCGTCTTCACAACACTCGCCTCTCAGGCGCACGCGGGTACCCCTCAGGGCCGACCCGCCTATCCAAGGAACAGTGTAAAGTCCAAGTATCCGTGTGTCCATAACATCAGGGAATCCGAGGTATCACCCTCATTGAATTCCCACTCGATGTATCCGTCAAGATGAACTAGGAGGAATCACCCTCACTGGGTCCACACTTGAGGTGTTGTACGACAGCGTCGTTATCGGAAGCGGTGAAGGAGGAATCACCCTCGATGACCACGACCGAATAACTACTCTACAGAGTTAACATCAGAAGTGCTACATGAGGTTTCACCCTCGGCACTCGATAGTAAAGCTGCAGTGTCGTTACAACTAAGGGGGTGATGTGCGGTGTCGGGGCCTGGTCTTCAATCCCGTTGATCGGGTCTTCTGACGATCCAGCGCGGCAGTCGGGATAAGTGGGGTCACTGATAGGTCTTTACCCAGCCTAGACTAAACAGTTTAGGATATGTAGGTAATTATCAACAGCAGGTTACAATGAACAGGCTATGCATCAGAATAGGTAAAGCAGCAGCAGCAGCAGCAATTCTAATGCAAGCATGGGAAATTAGAATGGGCGATATCGGGATGATCAAAAGGGGGGGGGGGCTTGCCTGGTTGCTCGGCGGCAAGGGCAAGGTCGTCTATGGTGTCTTCGGGCTCCGGAGCTGCGTCGGTCTCGGGGACGACGTCGGGGTCGGGGGCTATCGAGAGAGAAGAGGGGGAGGAAACAGTATAAATATATAGCAAACATGAGCATGACAAATACGATACACGGTGCTAGGGGTAGTCTAACGCAGCATCACACATAACAGACGGAGCGGGAGAATATCTGACGATATTTCCCGGGTCTTTGGAATTATCGGACAGAGGATAAGAGGGGAACGGTTGCAAGTTCGGATAGTTAGGGACGCGTGACGGACGAACGGACCGCGTATTCAGATTCGTCTCGTCGTTCTGAGCAACTTTCATGTACAAAGTATTTTCATCTGAGCTACGGATTATTTTATATGATTTTCTAAAGTTTTTATTAATTTCTGGAATTTAATTAATTATTTAAATTAACATTATCCGAAACAGTGTCTTGCTGACGTCAGCATGACGTCAGGACCAGTGGGTCCCACCTGTCATAGGCTGTTAGGTTAATTAGTGATTAACTAATTAAATTACTGTTTAATTAACACTAACTACTTAATTAAATTAACCTAATCAGGATTAATTAACTAATTAATTAATTAATTAGTTTAATTATTTTTATTTTTATTATATATATTTTTTTAATTCGTTCTGGGCCGTGGGCCCCTATGTCAGTGGCCTGGGCGGACATGTCCGCGGCGTGCACGTCTGGGCGCCGGACATGTCCGGAGCGTGCCCATTTGGGACCGGACATGTCCGGTGCCCAAATGGCACGCGCTGGGACCGGGAAGGGGGGGGGGGAGGGGCGCGGAACACGGCGAGGCAGCGGGCAGCGCGCGGCCAGGGGGGAGAGCGGGCGCCCAGGGGCGCGGTCGCCGCGGATGGCGCGCGGCCGGCGGCGCGGGTGAGCGCGAGAGGGGGGGGGGGCGGTGCGCGGGCGAGCGCGGGCGTGTGTGACGCGGTAGGTGAGGGGACGGGGCGAAGGGAGGAGGAGGCCGAGGCCTCACCGGCGCTGTAGGGCTAGGGCAGCGGGCGCGGGGGACACGGTGGGGATGGTGGTGAGGGAGAGGCGACGGCGTCGAGACGGGAGGGGGGGGGGGGGGCGAAGCGGGGGTCGGCAGGCGGGCGAGGGCAGCGCGCGGAGCGGCGTCGGCGAGGGGACAGAGGGCGTCGGTGGTGGCGAGGGGGAGGCGACGGGGGCGGCGGTGGCGTCGGGGCGCGGTCAGCGGTCGAGGGCGGTCGGGCCTGCGCCCGATCTGGATGGGCGGGGGGGGGAGGGGGGAGGTGAGCGAGAGGGGGGTGGGAGGGCTAGAGTTTCGGCAGAGGGGGATAAGGAGTGGGGGGGGTTGTGGGCCGGCATGGCCAGCTGGGCTGGGGCCAGTTGGGCCACGGGGGGGGGGGGGGGGGTTTCTTTTATTTTTTTTTCTTTTCTCTTTTTATTTATCCATACCCTGTTTTGTAAATAGTTAGGGCTCAATGAATTTTGTAAAACATGTGACCTGGTCCATAAATACCAGTGCTTTATTCCCTAACACCTAAAATTAGTTTGGACAAAACATCATTTCTTATTTGTTTTAAATAAATTAAAAGGTCATTAAATATTATTTTCAGCCACTGTTTGAGGATGTTCAAGCCACTTATCCATTTTCAATAATGTTGGTTTCAATTTTAGAAGTGCCTCTGGAACGCTTGTTATTTATCTGACATTTAAGTTTATGATTTGAATAACTTCTATTTTCCACTTTCATTTAAATTCGAATTTGACTTAGGAGTTGAAATGCAATATGATGCTAATGATGATCATGCACTGTTAATCATGCTGACATGGCATAATCAAAAGGGTGATTACTGTAGTTAACCACTGGGGGTGCTACACCGACAATATCCTCCACTAAACTTACCTATACTGAATGCCTTTATTGATACATGTTTGTTCTTCACAACAGTCTTGGTGAAGAATACCCTACTAACTGCTTTGTAGGGTACATCTCCGAAAGTCACTGAATGGATCTTGGATAGTGGATGCACTAACCATATGAGAGGTGGCCGAAGTATTCTCATGGACTCTATTCATTGACCGTCTTTGCAAAGTCATATCACCTTTGCTGACATTGGGTAAAGCAAGGTATTGGGTCTAGGTAGGGTTGCTATCTCAAATGATCAACACATGGATAAAGTGATGCTTGTTAAATCCCTTGGATACAACCTAATGTCAGTCTCAATGCTTTGTGATCTTGATATGATTGTTATCTTTGGAAAATATTGCTGTCTCGTACTAATGGCCTCTGAAAAAACCAAAGTCTTCGAAGGTTTTCGAAGAGGTGACTTGTATATGGTAGATTTCTCTGTAGGACCACAACTTGCCACGTGTCTTCTAGCAAAAGCTTCAGAGTGCTGGCTTTGGCAACGAAGGCTAGGACATGCGGGCATGAGGAACTTGCACACCCTTGTGAAGAAGAAGCATATCAAGTGGATCGAGGGCGTAAAGTTCAAGAAGGATCATCTATGTGGAGCTTGTGAAGCTAGGAAGATGACTAGGTCCAAGCATCCCTAGAAGACAATCATGACGACTATGCGTCCCTTCGAGCTGCTACACATGGACTTATTTTTTCCTACTCACTACTCTACCCTTACTACTTCTACACATATTGATGGCTTCGTGATTGTTGATGATTATTCTCGATACACTTGGGTGACATAATCCTGTATAAGACTGAAGTGCAGGATATCTTCAGAAGATTCGCCAACCATGCGATGACCAACTATGGCATCAAGATCAAGCACATCTGGAGTGACAATGGCACTGAGTTCAAGAATACTGGGCTTGACACTTATCTTGACACTCTTGGCATCACTCATGAGCTATCTGCTCCATACACCCCATAGTAGAATGGCATCGTGGAGCGCAAGAACATGAATCTTATTGAGATGGCACACACGATGCTTGACGAATACAAGACAACACGAAAGTGGTGGCCTGAAGCCATTGACACTGCATGTCACATAATCAACAGAGTTTATATTCACAAGTTCTTCAATAAAACATCATATGAGCCAATGATTAGTAGGAAGCCAAATATAAGTTATTGCAAAGTCTTCGGTGCTAGGTGTTGGATAAGGGATCAACATCACACTTCCAAATTTGCACCGAAAGCACATGAGGGTTTTACGCTTAGCTATGGAAAGGATTCGCACACCTACAGAGTCTTCAACCTCTTTTCACTACAAAGTGGTTGAAACTATAGATGTGCGGTTCAATGAGACTAACGGCTCACAAAGAGAGCACTTGCCGAATGTGCTAGATGAAGTGTCTCCTAGTAAATCCATCAAGCTAATGGGTACTGGAGAAATCATACCCACCGAGGAACATGGAGAAGAAGAAGTTGTGGCTCCAGCTCCTGCTCAGCATGAAGACAATGCTCAGCCTGAAGACAATGTTGAACCTGAAGACAATGCTAAACCTAAAGACAATGCTGAACTTGAAGACAATGCTCAGCAACAACAAAATCTTCGCCCTGTCCATCCTCGAGTGGCCAATGAAGTTCAGATTGAGAAGATACTTGACAATATCATTACACCAAGTACTCTCACTCGATCAAGAGCTATGCAACTAGCCAACTTTTGTGGGTATTTTGCATTCGTGTCCATCTCTGAACCCAAAATGTTGATGAATCTTTCATGGAACCCGAATGGATTCAAGCTATTCAAGAAGAGCTTCAATAGTTTGAGCTCAATAATGTGTGGGAGCTAGTCAAACATTCTGATCCACGCAAGCACAATATTATTGGCACCAAATGGATCTACCGCAACAAGCAAGATGAACATGGTCAAGTTGTCAGAAACAAAGCTCGTCTTGTTGCACAAGGATACACACAAGTTGAGGGAATTGACTTTGATGAAACCTTTGCTCCTGTGGCTAGGCTTGAAGCAATTCACATACTACTAGCCTACGCCAACCACAATGATATCCTCTTATATCAAATGGATGTGAAGAGTGCCTTCCTAAATGGCAAGATTGAAGAAGAAGTCTATGTTGCACAACCACCAGGTTTTAAATATCCAAAGCATCTTCACATGGTCTACAAGCTTAACAAGGCATTGTATGGCCTCAAATAAGTGCCTCGTGCTTGGTATGACATACTCAAAGAATTCCTGAAGAGCAAAGGCCTCAAACCCAGTTCTCTAGATCCCACTCTCTTCACGAAGACATATGACGAAGAACTGTTTGTGTGCCAAATCTATGTGGATGACAATATCTTCGGATGCAGTGACAAAAGATACAAAGATGAGTTCAGTCACATGATGCAAGAGCAATACCAGATGTCCATGGTGGGAGAGCTGAAATTCTTGCTTGGTCTTCAAATCCATTAACAAAGCAATGGCATCTTCATATCTCAAGAGAAGTATGAAAAGGACTGTCTGAAGAAGTTTGGTATGCAAGATTGCAAGGGCTACAAGACGCCAATGCCAACCAATGGCCACTTGAGCTCTGACGAAAATGGTAAAGATTTTGATCAAAAGGTATATTGCTCCATGATTGGTTCTTTATTGTACTTATGTGCATCTATGCCAGATATAATGCTTAGCTTTTGCATGTGTGCCTGATTCCAAGTGGCACCAAAGGAGTCGCACCACCCCGTGGTGAAGCGAATACTTTGATATTTGGCTCACACACCAATGCTAGGATTATGGTATCCAAAGGGCTCAGAGTTTGATCTAGTTGGATTGTCCGATGCTGATTATGTTGGTGACAAGGTGGATCACAAGTGTACATCAAGAGCATGCCACTTTCTTAGACGATCACTTGTCTGCCGGTCTTCAAATAAGCAGAACTGCATATCACTCTCTAGTACTGAAGCTGAATACATTGCTGCCAGATCTTGCTGCGCTCAGCTTCTCTGGATGAAGCAAACCCTCAAGGACTATAGCATCAACAAGAAGATGGTGCCCCTCTTCTGCGGCAATGAAAGTGCCATCAAGATCGCCCCAACCCTATTCAACACTCCAAGACGAAGCATAATCAGATTCGACATCATTTTCTTCATGATCATGTGCACAAACAAGACATTGACATCATTCACGTAAACACTAAAGATAAGTTGGCAGATATCTTGTTGAAGCCTTTTGATGGAAAGAGATTTTGCAAGTTGCTGTGTGAGCTAAATATCTTAGAATCCTCAAATGTCTAGTGAATGGACAAACATCCTAACGCTTATGCATTGTTGCAACCTTGATGTACAACACATGAAGTAACGTATGTACTCAATTCATGAAGATATACACTCTAAGTGTGAAGACACTAAAGCGAAATTGGACTTCAGAGTGCCACGATAATTGTGTGCCATGTCTGGGTGTAATACTTCCTATACGGTGGGTAACGCCACCACCAAACTTTCTTGAAGATTTTCATTTGGCGTCACATCTACTGTATTATCTTCCTAGTTTGATTTGTCTTCAACCATGGTCTTGTCTTCGCACTTTATTTCACCTCATTGCCTATACTATATATACATATGAGTTTGCCCTCAACATCATTCACTTATAACTATGTCTTCAAGTTTCTTTTCTGCGCCAAGTGAATGTGATCAGACCCTTACCCTGTCTGTGCTTATCTCTTCCACTCTCTCTAAATCTTCGTATGCATTCTACTAACATGTGTTGATTATATTCACTGTGTCCTTGTGAGTCGAATATTTTGAGACCAATATTTAAAACACTTTTATATCTTTATCCACTTTACCGGCCGGCACAGAAGCCAGAACGACCTCCCGCAAAAACTGCTAAGTAGTGGGGTCATGGTGTGGCTGTAGAAATTGCGCGTGCATGCCACGCGTCATGCAAAGGTGAAGAAAATTTTCCATGTCGAACTCCTCCTTATAAATACTTCGCCCCTGTGGTCATTAATTTCTTCCACACCTGTCGTTCTCGCCTTCACAACCCCTGCACTGTCGCTAGCTTCCATCATTATCGGAGAAGAAGTGCTTAGCTGCCGCGACCTCTTCGATGCCATATTAACGCCGGCCGCGGATATCTTCACCCAGCCCTCGTTGTAGCTGTCTTCCGCCGCCAAGTTAGGGCGTGGGAGAACGAACTGCTTGGCCTCTTTCTCGCCTCTTTGAGCAGTTCTTCATCTGTTCATCGTGCGGTAAATAAAACTCACTTTTTACCATCAGTGGATCTGATAAGTTTTTGAATAACTTCAGAAGTTGTTCTTCCACTTCCAAATCTTTATCTTTAGTCACTCGCATCTTATATCATGCAAATTTACTTCACTTATGATACATGACTAGTATGATTCCTCACTTGTACCTATTTTCGGATTCGTACAAATCTGGAACCAATATCTCTCTATAAGTGAATGTCTTCGCACTATGAGGTCATTATCTTTAAACTGTTTAACTTCAAAATCCTATGAGAATGCAAATGACCTCTCCTTCTTCCCTCGCATCTCTAATTCTTTCATAGGTACATGTCCATGGGTGACTCTCTTGGTTCTCATAGTCTGAATTCATTTCCTGAGTTATTGCAGCTTCATCTTGACTCACCTGGAGCCAGTTCCTGTCGAATCAGCAGAGCGACACCAATCAGTCCTTTGAAACCAATGGCTAGTGATAAATCTTCACAGAAAGGGGAAGATAACACCATCCAAACACTGCTCTAGATCTTCCTCCAGATCTATATGAAAAGTACAAGTCATGTCCAGAGGAAACGTATGGAGAGTGCAAGTCGCACATGCAATGGATTCTCAGATATTGGGCGGAAGAATGGTTCTTCTATCATTTCGTCACACCTGAATATGCTGCCAAGAATGTATAAGGCCACCATGCGCAGATATTGTGTACAGGAAGTTTATCCCGAAGACAAAGGCTGACGCCATCGGGTTAGGCTTCTACCCATGCATGGTGAGGTATGCCATGCCTCAAGATCCAGATCCCTCAAGCATTTGGTGGTGCCGTGAAGACGGTCTATTTGAAGCCAACTACCTATTTGCAAAGGCTTCAGCATAACAAAACAACAAGGACTATGGAGTTGAATTCAACCTTGGTCCTGCTGAACCAAGGCCAGATGGCACTTGTCATGCAGATCCAAATCTGACTGGGACATGGGATAGTCTTCAAGCGTACATTGAGCATATTCACGCTCTTCGTACTGCTGCAGCTACTGCTGAAGGAGAAGCTCGAGCTAAGGACATTGCTCTTGACTCCCCTAAGCCCCAATGAAAGACAAAGCTTCCAAAGCTAAAGGGGAGAAATCCTCAAAAGCTTTGAGAGTGAAGCCATTGAAAACTGCAACTCCTGAATCTAGTGTGCATTCTGAAGATGTGTCTCGGAACACTCTGAAGACAAAGCAATCTATAGGGCGAGGCCCTAAACCATCAAGCACACTAAGAGCTGATGATGACATCATAGACTTGTCTGATGATGATGATCTTGATGACGATGCCCTTGAGCTGTTGATCAAGAACAAGCAGGAAGAGGCCAATATCTTCGAGGACCTACCTCAGTTTCACCACAATATCCTTAACAACTTCATAGATGAGTGGTTTCGTGATCACTCACTCTCACTTGATGATCTTCAACTACCCATTGGCATCAGTGTCGCCTTCCAAGGATTCGTTGCTAAGGAACTTGGCATTGCTCAGCGAGTCATTGAGTAAAAGAACAAGATAAATCATGAAAAGGATGCCTTCAAGAAGCATGTTGACAAGCTTGGAGCCAAGGAAATCCAAATCTTCAAGATTATGATGGCTAATATGAAAGAAGAGCTCCATCAGCATCGTGAAGCAGCTAAGGGTGGCCGATAGCATCTGAAACATTATGCTGAGGAGACTGTGCACGCTCACAATGAGGGCTTGAAGAGAACAACACTTGGATGTCCTGCAATTGATCTGAAGCTGATCAAGAAGAAGAAGACTGTAACTCCTACTGTTGTGGCTTCGAGGCAAGATGTGCCCAAGATTGTCTTCCCGCCAAACTTTGCTGGCTCGAAGCCCTCTGACCCCTCAATTTCCTCAGAGAGAAAGAAGACCCAGCAAGCTGAAGTCGAAGCCAAAAAGCCCAAGCAATATGAAGCTTCTGCTGCCTCTCCTTTTCAGAAGCGGCAAAATTCCAAGTCTTCAAAGGCTTCACGCAGGGCAAAAGCATCAACTGCCCCATCAGCTTCTGAAGAGCCGCTGTTTGTGACGCCTATATCAGTTGCTCCTCCTGCCTCGACAAACACCGACAGAAGAGTTATTGTGCATGAACCTGGTCCCACAGAGGTTCTAGTAACTAAAGATATTCCAGTTGCTGATATCATCGTAGCTGAAGACATTGGTACTGACACCAATGTGAGACAAGATGATGAAGTCCTTCCTCAGCTCACCCAAGATGTGGTATATATCATCGCCTATTCCTATGAACAGTGAGCATGTGAGGATTGGCGACCCCCCGACACCAATGGTACAAGATGAGTTCTGGGATGAGCAGCATCCAAACTCACTGCTGCATGAAGTAATTCCCACTACTCCACCTCCTGAGGTTGCAACGCCTATTCTGCAATCATCAAAAGGGACACCAGAAGCCATGGAGAAAGAGAGCTCTTCTCTAAAGGCATGGCCCACATTTAGAAGGCTACACCATGGCCTGCGTCCGTCGACCTCCATGTCTAGCATTCCTGAAGAGGATGTGCATCAAGAATCCTCTAACTCTCAAGAGGTCATACAAGAAGATGTTCTCCTCCTGGCAGCACCACTCAGCCAAAAGCCATGGATATTGAAGCTGTCTAGACTGTAGTTGTTGAAGCCGATCCTGAGCAAGAAGCCAAAGAGGCTGAAGATATTCAGGCTGCATCAGCCAAAGAAAATCCAACTACCATTGCTGAAACCACCGCTGCTACTGTAGTGCCTCAGGCTGAAGTCACAACTGCTGAAGCCACACCATCTAAAATCACTCACTGTGGCTAAAGCAAGTGAAGCGACTGTGGGTGTAGACAATGTTCAACCTCAAGCCAATGATGGTCTCGTCTTGGCTAAAGATAAATCTAGACCTGAAGTTCAACTAGTTCGTGTCCCATGGCAAAATCTTATTCCTCCTTAAGTGCCTGGACCCCACTATGAATTCAATATCAACAACAGGCCTCAGATTCAGAAGCCAATGTCCAGGATGCCCAGGCATCTCACTCCAGCATCCACTGACTGCAGCTTTAGTGTGTTAAGCTTCAAAGAACACAATACCTTTGTTGATTGTGCCAAGAACCCATACAACAAGCCTCACATATCCTCAGATCAGTTTTGGAGCCATCTTCAACAAAGCTATTACATGTGTGTGCTTTACAACCAAGATCGGATTCATCCTCACAAGCGACTAAGTCTTGAAGCCATGTCAGATCTACCATGCTTTGATCAAGCGTTGGAATGCTTCAAGGATGTTGGCCTGTTGCCCTTTATTGTTGACAAGGAACATTGGAATGAGGAGTTAATTCTTCAATTTTATGCAACACTTCACATCTCAGGCTATAACAGGGATACAAACACTTGGGTTCTTGAGTGGATGATAAGTGATGTGCCTCACAAAGCTCATGCTCAAGAGCTTCTCGAGCTAACCAACCTGCCCACTCCTAGAGACAACTAAAATTCAGGTTGTCATGCCTATGAGAAGGAAGTTGAAAGTATCTTCCACAAGCCAGAGCCCAACATGACTGAAATGCTCACTGTGATGAAGCCAATGCCTGCTGAAGCTGATTGCCCCACTACATTCTTGGTGAAGTACCTTGAGTATTTGCCTCACATTGTTTATCACATTCTTCGGCAACCTCTATAGCCTATCACAGGGCATGCATCTTCCATCCAGGTTCAAAGAGCCATGAATACAGTGGTATACTATATCGTCACTAGCATACGGTTTAATATGCATGACTTCTTCATAAGGCAGCTTGCAGGTTGTGGCATGGATCTATTTGGCCTCAAATTTTATGCGCCATGGATCATGCACCTCATCAAGGCCTACTCATTTTTCCAATATGAACCCTCTGGCCATACACATCACATCTTTCTACCTGAAGTTGATGCTCCTCATGAAGTCATTTATCCTTCAGCAGAGAAAAATCCAAGACCTGTGGAACCAAGTATACGTCTCCAATGTATCTATAATTTTTTCCATGCTATTGTAGTGTCAATCTTGGATGTTTTATATACATTTACAAGCAACTTTATATCATTTTTTGGGACTAACCTACTAACTTAGTGCCCAATGCCAGTGGTTGTTTTTTTGCTTATTTTTACTTTGCAGAATATCAGTACCAAACGAAGTCCAAATGCCATGAAACTTTTTAGAGATTTTTTTTCCTGACAATAGGAGACCCTAGAAGCTTCGGGAAGGAACGAGAAGATTAAGGAGTGGCCCACTAGGCACCAGGACGCGCCAGGAGCCTGGGGCCCCCTGGTGGGTAGTGGGGCCCACAAACCTCCATTTGACCTAACTCCGCCTCTATAAATTCCCAAAAATCAGAAAACCTACCAAGGAGTCCACGAAATACTTTCTCTGCCGCCGCATGCTTCTGTTCTCGAGAGATCCCATTTGGGGACCCTTTTTGGCACTCTGCCGGAGGGGGAATCAATCACGGAGGGGATCTACATCAACCTTGCCTCCCCTCCGATGATACGTGAGTAGTTTACCACATACCTACCAGTCCATAGTTAGTAGCTAGATGGCTTCTTCTCTCTCAATGTTCTTCAACACAATGCTCTCCTTGATGTTCTTGGATTTATATCCGTTGTAATTCTTTTTTGCAGTGTGTTTGTTGGGATCCGATGAATTGTGAGTTTATGATCAGATCTATCCATGAATATTATTAGGATTTTCTCTGAACTCTTTTATGCATGATTAATATAGCTTCGTATTTCTTCTCCGATTTATTGGTTGGTTGGCCAACTAGATTGATTTATCTTCCTATGGGAAGAGGTGCTTTATAATGGGTTTGACCTTGCGGTGCTCAGTCCCAGTGACAGAAAGGGACATGACATGTATGTATCATTGCTATTAAGGGTAAAAGCATGGGGTTTATTCATACGTGAGTTTATCTTGTCTACATCATGACATCTTGCTTAAAGCATTACTCCATTTTTCCATGAACTTAATACACTAGATGCATGCTGGATAGTGGTCGATGTGTCGAGTAATAGTAGTAGATGCAGAATCATTTTGGTCTACTAATCTTGGACGTGATGCCTATGTACGATCATTGCCTTGGATATTGTCATAATTATTTGCTTTTCTATCAATTACCCAAAAGTAATTTGTTAACCAACCGTTTGCTATTTTCTCGAGAGAAGCCTCTAGTGAAAACTATGGCCCCCGGGTCTATCTTTTATCACATGTAAAATCCTAAAAATACCTTGCCGCAATTTTTTCTTTATTTATTTTATTTAGTATTTTTCTCAGTTCTATCTATCAAAACCTATACAATTTAATCTTGCTTGTAACCATTGAGGGATTGACAACCCCTCTACGCGTTGGGTTGCAAGTATTTGTTGTTTGTGTGCAGGTGCTATTTACATAGTGTTTCTTGGTTCTCCTACTGGAATGATAACCTTGGTTTCATAACTGAGGGAAATACTTATCTCTACTGTACTACATCATCCTCTCCTCTTCGAGGAAATCCCAACGCAGCTCACAAGTAGCAGGAAGAATTTCTCGCGCCGTTGCCGAGGAGACATCATCAACATCTATCAAGTACCTACACATAAAATTTCATCTCCTTGCATTTACTTTATTTTCCATTTGCCTCTCATTTTCATCTCCCCCACTTCTAAAAAGTTTTTACAAAAATACAAAAATATTTTCTGTTTGCCTTTTCTTGTTTGATCTTTTGTTTGCTTGTGATCTTGTTTGCGTAGTCATGATGTCTCAAGAAAATAAAAAGTTGTGTGATTTTTCTAATAGTAATAATAATGATTTTATTAGTACTCCGATTGCTCCTTCCGCCACTAGTGCGGTGTCTTATCATATTAATGCCGCTTTGTTATGAAAGAACAATTTTCCAGTAATCCTAACGAGGATGTCGCGTCCCATCTAAACGCTTTCGTAGAATTGTGTGATATGTAGAAGAAAAAGATGTGGACAATGATATTGTGAAATTAAAATTATTACCATTCACTTTGCGGGATCGTGCAAAAATTTGGTTGTCATCTTTACCGCAAAATAGTATTGATTCTTGGAATAAGTGCAAAGATGCATTTATTACTAAATATTTTCCTTTGGGTTAAGCCACTAAATTACTTGATAATATCATGGAAAATTATTCACAATGGCATACTGAAAGAGCCCCTACTAATAAAAAGGTGAATTCTATTGAAGAAATTAGTACTTTGAGTGATAAAGTTGATGCACTTATGAAATTGGTTGCTAGTAAAAATTCTCCTATATATCTTAATGATGTGCCTTTGTCTACTTTGATTGAGCAAAATAATGATCCCGTATATGTGAATTTTGTCTCGCAAAACAATTTTAATAGTAATGCTTATAGAGGTAATTTTAATCCTAGGACGTTTCCTGAAAATTCCGCAAATAATTATGGCAATTCCTATGGTAATTCTTATAATAATAATAATAGGATTCCCTATGATCTTGAGAATAATATTAAAGAATCTATCAATGCTTAAAAAAAATTCAACACTACGATAGAAGAAAAATTGAGTAAAATTGATGATATGTCTAGGAGCATTGATAGAATTATTTATGATGTGGAAAATCTTAAGACTAAAATTTTTCCACCCAATATTGATATTAATGAATCAATTAAAGGTTTATATGTCTCCATGGATGAGATTAAGAAGAGAACCGCTATGCTTAGAGCTAAAAGATAATTTTTAGAAAAAGCGATTCCTCCCGATTTTTTAGTAGTAATGATGAAGAAGTTAAAATGATTTGTGTTTCTTGTATTGGTTCCTTGTTTAGTAATATTAAACTTGACGGCAAGGGGACCGAAGAAGAGCCAACTTTATCCATAGTTCGGAGGGTGAAAATCTTGATGAAAAATTTACTAAAAATGGGTTTAGCGATGTGCCCACTCTTTTGGATTACAAAGATTTTAATTATGATAGTTGCTCTTTGATTGAATGTATTTATCTATTACAATCCATGTTAAATTCACCCAACACATATGAACAAAATAAGGCTTTTTTCTAAACATATTGTAGAAACAATGATGAAATCTTTAGAAGAAAAGCTAGAACTAGAGATTTCAATTCCTAGAAAATTATATGATGAATGGGAACCCGTCATTAAAGTCAAGATAAAAAATTATGAGTGCAATGCTTTATGTGATTTGGGTGCTAGTGTTTCCACAATTCTGAAATCTCTATATGATGTGCTAGGTTTTACCAATATGGATGAATGTTCTCTTAATTTGCACTTGACGGATTCTACTATTAAAAAGCCTTTGGGTAGTATTAATGATGTTCTTGTTCTTGCAAATTGGAACTATGTGCCCATTGATTTTATTGTGCTAGATATTAATTGCAATCTGTCTTGTCCAATAATACTTGGTAGACTGTTCTTACGAACTATATGTGTCGTGATTGATATGAAAGAAGGGAATATTACAGTTCAGTTTTCGTTAAAGAAGGGTATGGACCACTTCCCTAGAACTAGAATTAAGCCACCATATGATTCAATCATCAGGCCAACCTATGGAGCAAAAACCAAAGATGACAATACTTGAAACCATGCATTATGCCTAGCTTGGGGCATAAAACAATAGTGCTTTTTTGGGAGGCAGTCCCTATAAAACTGTATGCGAACCTTGAATATATCCCACACGATTCATCCGTCGTACCTGCGTCGGATGAAGACTTATCGCACATGTTTTTCTATGACCAAATGTTTGCGATGCGCACAGCATCATAAAAAGTCCATAATTGCTAAGCATGTGTGATAAGGTGACTTTCGCAAACATGTCATAAGAAGGAACTGTGTGCGATGCTGCTGTTAATCTCACACGTTTTTTCTCGGCTGACCATGTGTGCAGTAGAGATTGATCTCACATGTAGTGGATCTGAGAAATGTGTCTGATCTCCATGTTTATCGTAGACATTTTGCTTTCGCTAACCATGTGCAGTGTAATCCCTAATTTATCCCTAATTTAATCCCTGCATTTAAAAATCACAGATTTTGAATTTGAAAGTACGCAATCACTTATTTCATATCGAACCATGTTTATTACAAATATAGGTTCAATCACGAATGCATTGTCGGATTTTGGGTTCCGCAAACCCTTGATAGGTTCGAACTCTGGGGTGCGTGCGAAGAACTCATCCTCCCCAGTCTGCCTACTCACTAATCTCACAGCCTAGCTTGACGAACTATAAGGAAAAGAGACACAATAGTTTACCCAGGTTCAGGCCACCTTGCGGTGTAAAATCCTACTCCTGCTTTGTGGTGGATTGGCCTCAAGGGGCTGAGGATGAACTAGTACAGTGGCGAACAGCCTCAGGAGGAGAGGTGTTCTTGAGCTCGAATGAGCTGGTGGGAGTGAGGCTGATCTGAATGATCCGTCCGGGGTCCCATCCCTCTCTATGGTGGTGGCTAAGTCCTATTTATAGTGGCCTTGGTCCTCTTCCCAAATGGAAGGTGGGAAGGGATCCCACGACGGCCAAATTCGAAGGGAGACAACTAGTACATGCTATCCTGACAAAAGTAGTCTTCGCCTGCGAAAGCCTCTGGCTGTGACGCCGTGGTGGGCTTGGTGATGACCTCCGTCCTGCCGTCCTGGCGGTCTTGGTCTTGTTGCACGGGAATGGAAACATTTGGTTGATTCCATGGGACTCCGCTCCTGCGCTTGCCTCTTTAGCACCAAAGAGGAAACTGGTACACTGCGCCCACTGGCGTCCACCTGGCCTTGGTCGTCATGGCTTCGTCACCCGAACCTCACGAGGTTAGGGTTTGCATAGAGATCTCCGCTCCTCGGGAGCCAGCCTGAGGAGGCCGCTCCTCATGGAGGTCTTGGTGTCGTCCGCCTCGCGAGGCTTCGCCCCTTGCGAGGGTCTTGAGTTGTTGGTGCTGAAGATGGGCCGTACCAGGCCGTTGATGGAGCCACGCGATGGGCCGCAGGCAGGCAAGTCTGGGTACCCTGGTTCCCAGAACACCGACAGTAGCCCCCGGGCCCAAGGCGCGCTCGCACTTGGCTTCGAGGCGAAACCAAGGGGAAAGTGCGGAGCGCCGCGGACCCCCACCGCCTGTGGGCCCGGTCGACGCGTGGCGCTTGATGGGACGTGGGCGCCTCCGCTTCCTCGCGTGGCCTCGATAATTGCCAGACTTGACGGCTGCCTGTTGCACGCGGAGTTTCGCCATTGCTGCCCGCCGTGCTCACCCTTGACTCCTCCTCCTTTCTTTGAACTCACGGCTCTTCTCCTGAATCCAGCACCGCACCAATCCTCCCTTGACGCCATGGCCCTGAGGTCGAAGAAGAAGAGCAAGGCCTGCGTTCTTGCCGAATCCTGGCCGGGCCTGGAGCCTGTTCTCGATCGGTCGACAGTGGTCAATCAGGAGGGGTTGGATAAGGTCCGGCCGGCCCTTGCAAACGATTTCAATGAGTGGAAGGCGACGACGGTCTGGCCTACTTATCGAGCCTTGATTGACATGGAGGCCACCAAGATCCCCATCCATCTTCACGCACTCTTGGCCGGCTTGGTCCCCTCTTCTCCAATTTCTTCAATGCCATACTCTCGCATTACCAGATCCAAGCGCTGCATCTGGACCACCGGTCCATCATCCTCCTTGCTGTCTTCGCCTTCCTGTGTGAAGCCATGGTGGGCATTGCCCCATCTGTCGCCTTGTTCCACCATTTCTTCTCGCTCCAGATGGTCGATGACCGCCAGTGCTCGGGGTGCATGGCCTTCCAGGTCATGGCGGCGACAGCTGGGTCGGGCATCGACTTCACACTCCGCCAGGATGCGAGGGGATTCCGGAAGCAGTGGGTGTTCGTGGATGTCGGCGTGCGCAACTCCTTGCTTCTGCTCCCGCGAGCGCCGGCGGTGCCCAGCTCCGGCTAGGGGCACATGAGGCTCGCCGACGGTCGGCTCGCCCATGTTTGGTCCAGGCTGACCAGGTTGAAGAAGGTCGGGGTGACGACGCTGATAGTGGTGAGGGAGTTTGTTCGGTGGCGCATTGCCCCGCTCCAGCGCCATTCTCGCCCAATGTGGGCCTTCACCGGTAGCAAGGACCGCATGAGGCTCCAGGTGCCTTCGCTTCCTTCCAAGACGCTGCGCATGATGCTTGAGCTCCTGATGGGTGACCCGGCGCCGGCCGCGCTTCTGGAGGAGGGCTGCCTCTTGTACCAATGCTCGAACAAGGAGGACTTTGTGAGGCAGATGCCCCCTTTGACGAGTGGGGGCTGCGCCTGAAGGGCCTTGAAGGGCCCCGCGAGAATCCCATCTTGGTGCTTCTTGTCCTTGCCGATCCTGTGGTGAGCGCCCCGGGCGTGGATGCAGGGGGGCGAACACCACCAGGTATTCCTGAGGCAAGCCCAGGGGAGCGGATGCCGCCAGGTGGTCCCAAGGTGGCCGCTCCCGAGGCTCTGATGAGCGCTCCTGAGGTGGTTGCTAGAGAGTGGGTGCGGCCCGATGCTCCTGAGGCGGCTGCCCCCAAAGCCCCCGCAAGCGCTCCTGAGGTAGCTGCATGCGGCCTGGCTGCCAAGGGTGATGCTACAACCTTCGGCTTGCTTCGCCTGAATCTTGGAGCACTCCGCAAGAGGAAGGGGCTCCCGAGCTGCAGTGGCGACGCCTACCAGCCCCTGAAATAGAGGAAGTACATAGCCTTAGATGGGTAAGCGCCTTACCTTTATGATTTCCCTTGTGTCGCATCCTTCCCTGACTCTGGGTCCTCAGGATTCCCTCGGCTGCGGTGGTGAAGTCTCCTGGGGAGCGACCTCCGGAGGCCCTTGGTCCACTCACAACTCCAAGCTCCTCGCGCCAAACACCCCCGCGAGGCACGGGGCCAGTCCGTGAGGCCGATGCGCCGCCAGGAGGCCTCAATCCTGTGCTCCCAGAGTACTTCTCTCGCGGCCTCCCCTGGGGCGCAGGGGCTGTGACGAGGGCTCCCCCGTTGATCGTCGTCGGTGGTTGGGCAGCCCCCGCGCCAGCTTCACCTTCGAACAACGAGGCCGTGCCACCTAGCGCCTTCGCCGAGACCCGGGGAGTGGCTGGGGAAACACCGGCGGACGTCCCCTCGGGAAAGCCGGGCGAGCCACATCGTGCCTCCTCGGTAGCCCCCGGCGTGGAAGATGGGCCTGGCCGCGCGCTGGAGCTTGCGCGCGGGCGCAGCGCCGTCCGCCGTGACCTCTTCCAGGAGGCGATGGATGCGCTGATTCGGCTCGGGGGAGAGCTTGTCGATGTCGACGCCCGCCTCGAGGCGGAAGGCCTTCGCTTGGCGCGCGAGTGGCACCAGTTGAAGGTCGCCATCAACCTCGGGCATCTTCAGCATGTGCGCGCCAGTGCAAGTGCCGTAGTATCCCTCGCTGCTTCTCACGAGGTTCGCGCCCGCGCTCTGGAGGAAGCCAGGGCCACCGACTACCATCGTGAGGCAGCCGAGGAGCGAGAGCGGGAGCTTCAAGCTTCAAACACCGTCCTTGAGCGGCAAATCCAGGCGCGCAGGGCTGCCCTGGCGGCACCACCGAGCAAGGCCCCTTCTGATGAGAAGGAAGTCTAGGAGCGCTAGGAGGCGCTGGCGCTTGAGATCTTGGAGCACAATCTGGAGCTCGAGCGACTGGAGGTGAGGGAGCGACAGACGGCCATGGCTGAGGATGCCGTTGCCGCTCGGGAGGCCACGATCCAACAGGAGGTTGATCAGAAGGTGGCGAAGATCCGAGCTGCTCTTGCTGATGAGCACCGTCGGGAGCTGGAGCTCCTGAAGACCCACCTCGAACTACAGCAGGCCGAGCTCGAGGGTAGGACCACCGCCCTCAGGATAAAGCTGGCCGCAGTGGAGGGGCGAGAGAGGGCTGCCAAGGAGGCTCAGGCTTCAGCCCAGGCCGACTTGGCTTCCACCCGTGCCGAGCTATTCTCACTCCAGCAGCAAGTCGAGGCCGTCACGTCCCTCACAGAGAAGACCGCGGACAAAGAAAACCACTGCAGGACGATGTAGCGTGAGCGCTCGTTGATGGTCCAGGACCTCAGGGTGAGGGCCAACCAGGCTTTGGGCATGATCTACGAGGAGAGCGTCCCACACCCGCACGAGGACGACATAGCCAGCCACCTCCGCTTCTTCACCCTGATCGTGACCCGCCTGGAGGACGGGGTGGCGAGGGATCGTGAGCTCATTGCAGAGAAAAGCAGGGGCCTCCTGGGGCGCGTGTTCTCACGCATCTTTAGTCACCTCCAGAACCTTGACCCCCATTTTGATTTCAACGCCGCAATAGCCCCTGTGCCCCGGGTCATCCAGGGCAATCTGGTGGAATGGGTGGACGACCATGTCGATGACCTAGTCGCAGAGTTTGCTCCTGAGGACGACACAACCGTGATCGCGGCCGAAGAAGGCGATGTGGATGACGATGATGAAGACGACGCTAGTGACAGCGCAGGTGGCGCGGATGAAGGTGGCGAGGACGGCGCTGAAGGCAGCGCCTCTGGCTAGGCCTGCCTTTCCCTTTGCCTTAATCTGCATGCGAAAAACATTCGGGCACAGCCCTGCGGGGCGTAAAAGCATTTTTGAAGGGGGTGCCCCTTATGATGTATGAAATGATGATATGCCTTTTAAAAATAGGATTTGGAATATGCCGTCGCGAGCCCACGGGCTCCCGAGTGGGGTAGTTGTTGCAACTTATCTTGTCTCCGTAGGTGTTGAGCGAGTCCTGAGGTCGCGGACGTGCCTTCCTCCTGAGGCGAGCCCGCCGGGGCTCGCGAGGTTTTAAATCTCACGGGGATCCTGCTAGCCCGCCCAAGAGGGCCTCGCGAGGAGCCGCTTATCGGATCACGGCAAGGTGTGCGCACGACGATCCTGCGGTGATCGCACTCCAGCACCCTGGGGGGGCCTTGGCATCTCTGGAGCCAGCCCGGGCGTGCTTGGATGCGCGCATACCACGCCCAGCCCCCACTCGCGGGGCGCTCGTGGGGGGGGGTAGCAGGCGCGAGCCTTACTCTCAAAACACAAAGCCAGAAAGCAAGAAATTGCCACGAGACAAGAAAAAATTCCCCCCGTTTTTCTTTTGATAAACACACGAAATTCCAAATCTCACTCCAAAAGGCGGCAAGATGAGTTACAGAAAGAAAGGCGGAATCAAATGGCCGCATCCGGCACCTAGCTAGTCTTCTTGTCTTCTCACCAGCGCGGAGCTAAGTGCTTCCACTGGGCGTGGGCATAGTCATTGGGGGATAGTGTCGACGGCCAGCGCGGAGCATGGTGCTTCCACTTGGACGTGGGTGGGAGCCCCCGTGAGGCCCGAGGGCGGCACTCAGGAGACTCCGGGGCGTGTACAACCCCACTCATTATTACGTGAGAGTGTCACGGGCGGAGACCATCACAGGCGCGGGGCCTTGCTTCACGTCGCCTGATGAGGGCCCCACCCTGCGCCTCCCCCGACCACCGTTGGGGCGTCTGGAAACCAGGAGGAGACCAAGGGGCAAGGGGGACGCTAGCGGAGCCCTCGACGACCGTAGGCCCTCCGCCGGGGGAAGGGCTCGCCGGCGCCTTCCCCAGCAGAGGACCTACCTCCGTGCAGCGCCTTGCTCCATGCTGTGCGGGGGAGGCCTTGGCCCAGGGATCCCCCCATGCAGCCCCCATTGTACTTCGCCCGTCGGCAGCGGTGCCATCGCCCTGGGGTCCCTGACCGCTGCTGTGGCTTGGTTCACCTGCGGACCTTGGTTAGCGTAATCGTGCTCCTGAGATATCGGCTGTACCCAGTGGCTGTTGTCGTTGAAGGTGTCGATGAAGTTCCGGGGCGGCTCGCAGAGAGCCTCGGCTTCATGTGCCCCCGACGCCTAGCCTGATGAGGAGAACCCGCCGAGGCATTCTCTTGATGTGTATTGTAGATCCATCATGGGGGGTACGTAGGCGTCTAGGACTGCCGCACCAGGGTCGTCTTCTGGGTGCCCCGCATTGCTAGCCACCAGGCTCGGTGCCAGGCTCTGATGGCTGCAGGGTGGCGCCCCGGTGCGGCCCCAGGAGGGATCGCCCGAGCATGCCTCGCCTGGGGGTAGCGTGGTCGGGAAAGGACGATCAGTGCTGCGGGCCGGGTTGGCGCCGCTAGGTCCCTCAGGTGCTCCAGGGAGGGGCGCGCGGGCGTGATGGGGGCCCCTGTGCGCCCCTGTCACAGCCTGCGATGTGGGCAGGGTGCAGAAAGGTGCCGCGCCCCTACAGGCGGCGTCAAGCAGCTCGGCGACCCGCTCCAGCAGGGGATCGCGGCCGCCTTCCGCCAACCTGCACCGTAGCAGCTCCTGTGCCACGATGAGCCCGGCTCGCATGTTCTCCTTCTCCCGGCGAGAGTGTGGCGCCGTCGCCGTGGCGTAGCTCTAAGATCGCGTGGTGGCGCGGTTGCGGCGTGGCGCGAGGGCGGGCGATGGCGGCCCCCGCCACCTGCGACCGAGCGGGCTGCGAGGAGCGAGGAGTGGAGATCCTCTTGGGCTGACGACACTGCTCAGGCAGGCCGAACAACCCAGTGCTCAACATGAGCCCTCGGGGCGTCGGCCATGAGAACTGCTGGGTGGTCGCGAATCTGCTGGCAGAAGAGAGTCTCCGACGCACCCCTACCTGGCGCGCCAAATGTCGGATTTCGGGTTCCGCAAACCCTTGAGAGGTTCGAATTCTGGGGTGTGTGCGAAGAACTCATCCTCCCCAGTCTGCCTACTCGCTAATCTCACAGCCTAGCTCGACGAACTGTAAGGAAAAGAGACACAACAGTTTACCCAGGTTCGGTCCACCTTGCGGTGTAAAACCCTACTCCTACTTTGTGGTGGATTGGCCTCGAGGGGCTGAGGATGAACTAGTACAGTGGCGAACAGCCTCAGGAGGAGAGGTGTTCTTGAGCTCGAATGAGCTGGTTGGAGTGAGGGTGATCTGAATGATCCGTCAGGGGGTCCCATCCGTCTCTACGGTGGTGGCTAAGTCCTATTTATAGTGGCCTTGGTCCTCTTCCCAAATGAAAGGCGGGAAGGGATCCCACAACGGCCAAATTCGAAGGGAGACAACTAGTACATGCTATCCTGACAAAAGTAGTCTTCGCCTGCAAAAGCCTCTGGCTGTGACACCGTGGTGGGCTCGGTGATGACCTCCATCCTGCCGTCCTGGCAGTCTTGGTCTTGTTGCACGGGAATGGAAACCTTTGGCTGATTCCTCAGGACTCCGCGCCTGCGCTTGCCTCTTTAGCACCAAAGAGGAAACTGGTACACTGCGCCCGCTGGCGCCTGCCTGGCCTTGGTCATCATGGCTTGCGTCACCCGAACCTCACGAGGTGAGGGTTTGCATAGAGATCTCACCTCCTCGGGAGCTAGCCTGAGGAGGCCGCTCCTTGTGGAGGTCTTGGTGTCGTCCGACTCACAAGGCTTGGCCCCTCGCGAGGGTCTTGAGTTGTTGGTGCTGAAGATGGGCTGTACCAAGCCGTTGTTGGAGCCACGCGATGGGCCGCAGGCAGGCAAGTCTGGGTACCCTGGTTCCCAGAACGCCGACATGCATAATTCGATGCACATGTACATATACTGAAGAACTACAGAAGCACCAAATAAAGAAATATGAAGCACAGTTGTACTAAAGACTGTAAAGAGAGAGGCGAAAGACATTTTGGTTGCTGGCGAAGGTGGAGCGGAATGCCCATATTGTGCCCTCCTCCATGCGTAATGCGCGCATGACCCTAGGCCAACCCCTTCTGATGGCTGCCCGCCCATCCTTCACTGTCTTCATTAGGACTTCTTGATGCTCATTGTAGTCTGGATGAAATACTTTAACCTTCATTGCCTGTCCACCAATCATGTACTTTGCAAGGTAATCTTGAGTAAACTACTTTGGGAACCACTGCGAACGAAAAAGATTTAGATATTGTTGTCTAACAACTCATTATGGGCAGTAAAAAGAGAAGGCTGTAGAGTTTGTATTTACCATCCGACACCTCACTGTTGTGTTGGGTAGAGCATAAACAAATAATTTGCTTGCCACCTTTCGTTTCTTTTTGCTAATAATCCTTATCAGTTTCCTCACTTTATGCTTGTTCATGAATATCTCATTGCCCCATATGCAAAAAGGGTCGATGCGTGGATCTTTGCCAGGGGCATATGTACCTACAAGCAACAACTCAATATTAGAAGCTAAAAAGTGTCCAGGCCTCGATCTATAAGCACTACATTATGGAATGATGGGGGGAGTACAAGCCGAGGGATGAAACTAACCTCAGCGGAAAATCCTGTCCACTCCCGTTGTTGTCCTGCATAAGTATTGGAAAGGCATGATAAGTACAACAACCTTAACATCAAACAAATATAGCAAAGGTAAACAGCATCATCTCTGAATGATAGCTTGAATGTGTTGGTTTCAGCATGCTGTTAAAGCGGATATAAAATGGAAGGGAATGTTACCTACAATAGGCTTAACAGCCATCAAATATTGCAATTAAAACTGGTATTGTTGAAAATGAATAGAACATAGCTCATGCTTACACATCACACTGGATAAATGTGTAAAACTGAAATATAGGGCATGTGTTAACTACACCAGGCATAACTGGAACCAAATATATCCGTTCAAACTGGTATTGATGAAATCGAGCGGCACAGTTCCGACTTGCACGAAATGAACATCACATTGTGAATGAATGAAATAAACAAGGCATAAATGATCAGTATAACAACCAAATATAGACATTGAAAACTGGACAGAGTCTCACTGCAACCAAGCTAACAAGCAAATACAGATAAACAGGGCATATGCTTGAAAACTGGACAAATGCTCACTGCAACCAACCTAACAAGCAAATACAGATAAACAAGGCATCTTCTTGAAAACCAGACAAATGCTCACTGCAACCAACCTAACAACCAAATACAGATAAACAAGCCATGTACTCACTATAAACAACCAAATATAGCCATTCATGAAACTTAAGTGGACAATTCATACTTAAACATCACATAGCCCTATTGAACATTACATTTTTGCATAACTGAAATAATTAAATATGGCACAGTTAAAACACCGCATGGCAAAAGCTACTACAACAAAGGGTACGTGTTGGCAAGCTAGAAAAGGTAAGATTTGTTGATAGGATGTTGCCTCACATGTCATGGACGGGATCCTTCCAGTTGGAAGAGCACAAACCCATGGTGCGCTTTCTGATGTCACAGATGGGTTGTTTCACCTTGGAAGAACCTTCCCTCCTCGTGGTCGTGGTCGATGAGATCTGACTTGGAAATTGAGGATCCCAAGCTGCCGCCATAGAACATGTCCTCAGAAATGACAAAATGGGCTCGATGGCATACAAGGATCGCAAATCCTTGACCGCGTGGCGAAGGAGATTAGCAGCAGGGCCGTCGAGGAGATCGATGGCAGTTGAACTAGAGGGGTTGGGGATGGAGCACTTAACCTGTGACATGGCCCGCGTGAAGCCTTCGCTATCAATGAGCTTGATGTCGTAGCCAGCTTTTCCGAGATACAGTAATACGCTAGCACGCTGACGTGAAGCCTTCGGAATGGCAACGTAGTAAATGTCCTCGCCGGCTTCTGCGGCCAGGTGTTTCTCCGGGATCGACAGGTCGGGACAAATAGCTGCTACCTCGCCAACGTCCACCGGAGAGGCCATGATAAACCTCTTCTTTGCCGAACGCTCGTCGGGCTCCCCGGGATACATGGTTGGGCTTAGTCTGTGACTCTCTGGAGCAGGGGGAGGGACACCGCAGGCCTCATCTAAAAACTCAGGGGGGTGGGGCGATGGTATGGGAATCGCTAGGTAACTTGAACTTTATTATTTAAGCTAGGAGGTGGCGGCGAGCTAGGGTTCGATGGGGGATTTGGGGTGACTTTGGAGGGGGGCGTGGTGTTTGAGGATACGCCGCGACTACTAAATTTTTTAGTAATGGTGGGTGGAGATGGTGGTGGACGAGGGAGGGCGACGGTTCAAATGCCTCAGCTACTTTAATTTTACTATTAAGTTGGTGCTGGAGGAGTGGGGGCGATGGTTGAAGTACCACGGCTACTAAAATTTGGGTAAAGGAATTGATGCGGGGCGGGAGCACCCAAGATCGCACACGGTCCAATAAGAATATGCCTGTATCTCAATAAGGAAAAGCGACAGAACCGCCAATTTTTCCAACGCTCAAGGCGGGTAGTTTGTTCTTAGATTTCTAGGTAGCTGGTCAATCGCACATGGTTCATCCTAATTTTTAGACACAGACATGGAATTCAATCTAAATATACTACCCACCTTTAGCTTGTGCAGGTGGTGATTTTACAGCGCACTAGCATCGCACACGGTTAAGCCAGTACCTCCACCCTTGCTCGCGCTTGCGTAGTCGTGGTGATTTCACAACGCACTTGCATCACACACGGTTAAGCCACTACCTCTACCCTTGCTCACGCTTGCGCAGTCGTGGTGATTCACAGCGCACTTGCATCACACACGGTTAAGCCACTACCTCCACCCCTACACGCGCTTGCGCAGTCGTCATGATTTCACAGCCCACTAGCATCACACACAGTTAATCCACTACCTGCACCCTTGATCGCGCTTGCACAGTCATGGTGATTTCACAGCACACTTGCATCACACACGGTTAAGCCAGTACACCCGTGTGCGTTGAGTGTCATCCTAGTCTTCGCAGCAAAAAGACGTCAGAGAGGGTCAAAAGACAGCCACACCGGCATGCGGCCCAAATATATATGAATGAAAAGGGTGGTCTATGATGTTCAAAATTCCAATGCACAACTTTGACCGCGTGGGCCCACGGTTGGGCACGTCGACGAAGATGGATGAGAGGGGCCAGAAGTCAAGAACCACCTGGAAGTGGCCAAATATATGTAGGAATATAGGGTGTGATGTTTAAAACTTTAGATACACAATGCACAACTTTGGTGGCACCTGCCTCGCAAACCCGAAAGCACCCTAGGATATATCTATAATGACATAATGTCGTAGCTACCTAGCTAGGGTGCTTGACCCACCTCCCACTTCGTGTTGGCAGGGCGGATGTACGTACTGATACTTTGGTCATACATGCATGTCGCCATGACCTACCGTAAGACGGACCAGTGAATCTATCGCTTGGTAAAACGAGAACTATTATTGTCGATAAAAATGGATAGAATATATATATATATATATATATATATATATATATATATATTTAAACCGCTTGGGCCAATAGATTGAACCATCATCAAAAATCACACGAGAGGGACCAGAAAACCAGCACCGCCTGCATGCGGCCCAAAATGATGTACGTTGGAAGGGGTGATGTGTGTTTTCAATATCGAATAATGTACAATTTAGATGTGACGGCTGTCTCTCAATACAGACAACCACCATGAAAGCCAGGTAATTAAGGACGAGATACGCAGGTTACAGTGCCGGTCCAGCCCACCAATCCGAGCGTGTGGGAGGGAATCCTGAAAACGCATGAGCTCAAACTTTGCTTGAACGACATGTGACGGTAATCGGTCCTAACACGAAATAGGAGGAATCCATTCATGGCCGACACATACCCCTCGTTATCTGTCAAAGGGATGATATATATACAGCCGGGGAGCCCACAGATATGTGTGTCATCACAAAAAACCGGATAAGGGAGATGTGGTCGGTCAGAAGACCCCCTATACACTGCATGCGGTCCAAGAATATGTATGGGTGGTGTTTGATGTGTTCAAATCCCAAATGCACAACTTCGATTTGGCACCAACTAAATTACAAACTGAACACCATACCCGACCCCAAGCTAGGTTCAATTTGTACGATGTCGGTTCCCCAACTTCGAGGTGGCGGGGGGGGGGGGGGGGGGGAGGTCGTCCAACGCATGCGCTCAAACTTTATTTGGTCTAACATGGCACACATAGCAATAGGAAACCATCATGGTCAAACCCTTCTCGTATGTTGGGTCAAAGGTATAGATTGTGTGGCCCCCCCTTGTTATCGATCAAGGATGATATATATAGACCTCGGGGAGCCCACAGATATGTGTGGTGGCTATAAATCACACAAGGGAGATGTGCTCAATCAGAACACCCCCTATACCCCGCATGCGGCCCAAAAAATGTATGGGTCTGGTGTGTGATTTGTTCAAATCCTGAATGCACAAATTCGACGGGGCACCAACTAAACTAGTAGCATTACAAACTGAACATCATACCCCCCAGGCAGGTTAAAGACGTACGATGTTGGTTCCACAACTTCAAGGCAGGTGGGGGGAGGGGTAGGGGTGTTGTCCAACGCATGTGCTGTTACTTGATTTGCTCTAACACTGGTACAGCGAGGTGCTATACACACGGTTTTTAACCCCTTTCCACGATGATATTTTGAACCATCGCCAAGTGAGTGACTGCGATAGGGGGGTCCTTCCCACACGACCCAGAAACCGTCGGGGATATGGAGCCATCATCCAGAGGCCTTGCAAAATGTAATCGTATGCGATGCAGCACACACTAAATTCTTTCGCACGTGTGGGATTGGTGATTAAACGTTTCTAATGATGCAGTGAAACCAAACGGTGTGTCATAATGAACCATTTGGGAAACAGTATGTAAGGCACACGGGCCAACATATGAACTGTGTGCGATATGTGCCCCATCGCACACGAGTTTTCTGCGGAATCCGTCTGCCATGCAAGACTCCATCGCACACGTTTCCCAACAATTACCGTGTGCAATAATGTTCTATCACAAATGGTTTAGGAGCCCCTTCGCACACATACAAGTGATGCAGACCATTTGTGATTTGTTGTGCATCACTGACGGTTGTGGCAAGGGTGACGTGTGCTTTTCGTTTGGGATCCCACACGTTTCCTGAAAAATTTACGACTGGGATTATATTTTACATTGGGCACGGTTTACTCCGAGCTCTCGTGTGCGATAATGTGATATCACAAACGGTTCTGGAACCCCTACGCACACGTAGTAGTGCTGCAAATCATTTGCGATCTGCTGTGTATCACCGACGGTTCCGCTACGATTGACGTATGCTTTCCGATGTGAATCGCACACACTCATTTAGTTGAACCATGTGCGGAGCAATTGCCAGGTTAAAACAAAAATATCCCATTTGAATCGGCTCGCAAAAAGCAAATTCGCCACAATATTCAATTGAACAAATAGTGTCCACAGGAAGAACATTCATCAGATTTCGCAATAATTGCAATTGAACATATGGTAGCTAAATTCCAATGATTTGTCGACACATATATGCATTACATAATTAATCGTAGTGTACGAAATACGAAGACCTCATCAGATGGAAAACAATGGATTCATGCGTATATGTTTAGCGGCTAACTCTTACTCAATGTTTTAGTGGAAGGCATGCTGAAATCTTCATTATCAACAGTGGGATTGATGTACTGATTCAGGAAGAAGCCACTAATAAATCTCTGAACCATCAGCAATTCACCAGCGGGGAGCGGTTCAGGGGTCCTCGGTTCTAAGAACAGTTGCAGTATTTTTAAGATCAGAATGTGACATATGAGTGGAGTACAAGATATTAATTAAGATAGACTTACTGGTACTAATTCGCGAGCATCTTCACAACTATCAGCAGATTTGCAGATGGAGATCATGTGTCTGGATACATAGTATCCACAAAGGTTGGTCCCTGCTTGTTGCTGAGGACATTGAAATTTTTTGTACAGAATTAGACATGTATTTGTCATGTTAGAACAACCTAACCGGTGCTAGATGTATTTTTTTCTTTGGACAGAAATAGAAAGAGGTTTATTTAGAAGCTTGAACATTTGACTAGCGTAAGAAAAGGTATTTGCAGACTATTGGATAAATTTTTCAGAAATAATGGATTTCGGTGTGTTACCGGAGAAACGATCTCGTGCTGCAGTGGTAGTTCCCTCTTGAACAGGTTCCCTGGTTTAGTTTTCTACAATGCGAGCACACTGCAAATGAAGATGAATTTTGACAACATCAATTATTGAACCAGATATGAATGCAAATTAATTTCAACATCATAGAATTCAATATCTATCCATGAATTGCTGAAGATGCGTCAGATCCTGAGCGTTTGTTGACTCTCTGAGAGAATCCATGTAGTAAACTGTGTTCTTGTTTCGAACAATGAATACCAATATCCAGTGATTGCTACATATTAAGAAAGCCATGAACTTATGAATTATGTCAAAATCTAAAAGACAATCAGTGTATGCGTGGTTGTTTACTTGACTTACCGTTCATGATATGGCCAGAGAAATGATTCTGCATGGGACGTGTTTTCGAAGATACAGACGACCATGTTATTGGCCCAGTCCCATAGGTCCTTACCATCTAATGTTGTGCCATTTGCTAATGCAGGATCTATGAAACACACGCTCTCCCTTTTTATTTTCTGCGCATTCAATCCCCTGAGAGGAATAAATGCAGTTAGCTGTTTATCATTTACAACCTTGTATGGAGAAGTTGATCAGAGTTTGTTAAGTACTTACAAAATCAGGCATCTAACAAGAGTGCCATCGAGCTCGTTGAAGTTGAAGAAGAGATGTAAGTCCTCGAAACCCACACCAATGGAACCAGCATCGTGTTAAAAATGATCTCTGTTGTAGTGGACTAGCAGAACATGATGACCTGCTGACATTTGATCCATGCAATATTTATGTAACTCGCGGCAACTGGAGCTACACTCATCAAAGTATTCTCCAACAAGAAATGGCTGGCCATGGACATAATTGCGTGCTTCAAGTATGTCTGCTTTATTTTTAGCAAGCTGCAAAGCTATTTCTTCATCATCCATGCCGTCAGAAATAATATTACTCCCCGATTCGAACAACTTGCTGTTAATTTAGTTCTAGGCGATGAGTGCTTTAAGTAAGAGGCAATCATTCTCTTTCCTCTTCGCTCTCCCGGCGCGCTTCCTCACGAGTGCAGCCTTTTTGACAGCTTCCGTCTTGGTACTTGAAGCATTTCTGGTAGAACGTCTGGTTGGCTGAAAGGTCGACTGCCGAGCAGACGCTGAAGCTTCGACAGACTGCTTAGCAGACGGTTTAGCTATGCCGGACCGCTGAGCTGGCGGTGCTGCAGTGACAGACTGCTGGGCTATAGGAGTAGAGGCATCGGACTGCTGACCATGCATTGAAGCTATGTCCAGTTTCTGCGCAGGTGGTGCCAACTTGTCGGTGTGCTGAGGAGGCCGTGCCAACGCATTGGTTTACTGAGCAGGAAGTGCTGACACATTGGTATGCTGATCACGCGGCTGCGGACTGATGGACTGATGAGCAGTCGGTTCTGGACCTACAGACTACTTAGCAGACGGTTCCGAAACATCAGACTACTTAGCAGTCCGTTCCACCAGGTTGGTCTGCTGAGCATGTGCTGTAGCTGGGTCTCCCCCCGCTGCTTCAGCGGGCGGCATCTGAACCGGTGGTGCGTCTTCAGTAGTTGTAGGCCTTGCCACTGGCTGCTCTGGGGCGGACAATGACATGGCCTGTATGGCACAAAGTCGGGCTGGCTGATCACAGGATGATGCATCAGCCGTCGGATTACGAGTATTAGGTTCTTTGGGGGAAGCACGCGAGAGCTGCTGTGGCAAGGAGAGCGTCACCGGTTGAGGGGTGACATTGGTTGCTCTTGGGGGGGCTTTAGGGATCTCATCCATGAACTCTATTTCCTTTCATGGCCACTTGATGTGATGTACCAGTGTTTCTGCCAAGGTCCTTTACTCATCAAATTCTCGTAGGACATTCTTCAGGGCAAATTCATTGGATCGAGGCTTTACTTCAGTCACGTAGCACTTCACACAGCCTGGCTTCAATGGCACATTGTCCAACAAGAGGCCCTCTTCCAAGAAGGGTGTGCAAACCCAGGCTATTGCATATTTTAATGTACCTTCATAATGTGTAAGCACGCCCTTCAGTCTGTCTTTCATTCCAGATTGATCAGATACATCATCATGAGCAGCTATAGTCTCAGTGTCGCTGGGGTCAGCTGATGCATAGCTACTCTTGTGCGGTGTTGTCCCGCAATAACCAGCATCCTCCATGCCCACCTCCCCTCCCATCTGCTAGATATCTGTCAGTGTTAGAGCCTTCTGCATCATCATTGACTCCTCAATATCCTTTCGAACAGCCGGATACATGTCCTTCCTCAACCTTTCATTCAATTTATTCTGCTTCATTTCACTCCTCTCTTTTTTCATGCTAAGCCTCTCTTCTTTGCTGATTGTGAAAGCCCTCTTGTGCGGGACATTAACACCTATACCCCTCGCACGGCTAGGGGACTCTCTTGTTTCCAGAGCATCAGACAGAATGTCACATGGTCGTGAGTTCCTGTAGAACCTTCCAGGGATCTTGGAAGCCTTTAACATCACGCGATACAGTTCTTCATCATGTGAGTTTTCAAAGTAATAAGTTCCGTCATCACGCCTCCTTACACGTGCCCGCAAGTAGTCTCTAGCGCGTTCGCCCCTGATTTCACTTAAGGCCGGTTTCCCACCCGCCGCTACTGCTTCTTTGTCCTCCTGGTCCCATATCGGTTTCATGCCGTAGTATCATGCCACACCCATACGGTGGGGGTGTGTGTTCCTCTTCTGAAGTTCAGATTGCTTGGCACTCTTCTCAGCAAACTTAGTAGTTGCCCTGACCCTTTTGAATTCTGCCCAATCTGCCTTTGTAATTTGGGGGTATGCAGGGATTGGGTCCTTGCCTTCACTCAAGTACTTCTTGTACAGCACGTGCTTCCAGTTTCTCCAAGCATCCCTAGCCTTCTTCAGTGCAGCGTGTTCCACCTGCATTCTCCAGTGCTTTGGAACGTTGAAGTGATCCATGATCTCCCGGACTATCCTTTGCCGTGTTTGCATCTTAGCCATTCGAAACCCCGGCAAATTAATGTTGAACCTTGCCCCGCCAACAAATCCACACACACTCATGAACCTCGTGCGTGCTTTATCTAGTTTAGTTGGAGCCCAAGACTTTAAATCGATATCGGTTACTTCATATGCACCTTTAGGCTAGTGTGTGGGCTTCCTTGGAGTGTTCCTCCGTGTCCTAACCGGAAGGGTAATTGCTGCAGCTCTATCCCGTTCAAGATTACTTGATCCCTCACCATCTGCTGAAGACCTAGGGTTGTCGGAATCAGATGAAGATACATCGCCTAAAGCATGAGTGTTGTTGCTGCTACTCGGCATATACAGAGAACACATGCGAAACTCAGGAAAGGAGGATAAGCATAAAACTAACAACTTGGTATCAAGATGTCTAAACATGTCATGCAAAAATTTAGAAAATGTACGGCTTATTTGTTAAGTTTGTGTGACTCGGGCGCCCGCGATCTGTAAATCGGCAGCAAGTTATTGGAACAAATATAGCTTATATGTAGTAGTTAGGAAGGTAGATAATGAAAATATATACGCTCTCCGTTATTTTATAGCCAATTTGGGAACATACGGAACGAAATAGGAAGAGGGATTGAGAGGAAATATGCCTCACCACGATGGAGAGCAGTAACTAACATGTTTCTTAATGCAAACTCGGCAGGACCATAGGAGAGGTGAGGGTTACAGGACCGATATGCTCGAGGGTGGCTGGCGAGTAAACGAAGACGGCGAGGCGCGGGCAGCCGCATGTTGGGAACGACAGTAGAGGTAGGGTTGACGCCAAAAAGCGGGCACATGGCCGGGGTGAGCACGCCAGCGCCAGAGAGGGTTCTGCTGTGAATCTGGGGGAGGGGGGAGCTGGCGATGGAGATTGGGTGGACTAGTTGAGTGAAACGCGGGCGGGAGGTGGGGGGTGTTGGCGGCATAGGTGAAAAGGGTGAAAAAAATATCCCCGGTCACTGCACGGAAAGGCCTATGCAAACGGTTGCCTCTAAGTTCTTGTGTGCGCAAAGAGAATAATTTCATTTGAAATGAAGACGTACTAATTTTGAAATGAAGATGTGAGTTCATCGTTTCGCCTCTAAATTTTTCCCACGTTAAGCAAACACCATTATACCACGGGTTTGATTTGTTGGCGTATTTCAGGTCTTGTGTGCCATATTTAAGACATTTTTTGGCATTTACCGTGCAATTTGGCATATAAATCAAATCCTAGATGGACTGCATTTGCTGTCAAAAGGGATGAGGATTGCCGTTCGATCTGGGAGCATCCAACGGTGTAGATGTACGATCCGTGGGGTTTGGGTTCTGGCCAATCAGAATGCATGACTCAGATCGCGTGCGCAGCAAGGGGGGGCATTGGCCACGGTTTGGTGGGCACACGGCTTTCGTGAGTGAACCGTGTGCTATTTGAAAACATTTACATGAACTAACAGCATATTTTCGTTTGAATGAAAACAATAGTTCATCATTTCGCCTCCAAATTGTTTTCCACGGTAAGAAATCACCATTGTACCCTATGGTTCATTTTTCTGGTGCATTTGAAGTATCGTTTGCTATATTTGAGTTGTTTGCTATAGTCGCAACTACACGTGGGTGCTAACTAGCAAGATCATTTGTGTGTCGCTTTGGGAGTTTTCATTCATTGTTCGAGAAAAGTGGAAACATTCAAATAGCTCGGCCGTAGGGTGCGGCCAGAGGCATAGGCCTTGTTGGTATTCTAATTACAGGAAAAGCATATAGAGTCCGGAAATAACGAAAATCCATGTGTCACCGTGGCGTGCTCTCAGGATCCCATGGAAAAAATTTGGTAAAGTTTGGCACAAGTTTTCATGCTCACACCTTCCAAATTGGAGCATCTCACAAGAAGGATCATAGTTTCCAAAAGGAGATGCGGCACTTCGGACTCCAATCGTCAGTGACTACATCGTTCCGCCTCAAAAAAAATTCACGGTAAACAATCACGTATATACCCTAGGTTTGATCTTCTGGCCCATTTCAGGTCTCGTCTGCTATATTTAAGTCATTTTTTTGCACTTACCTTGCATTTAGTGCATATAAATTCAAAACCGTTCTACAACTACATCTGGGTGTTAGTTATGAAAGAAGGTGTAGAAATCATTTGTTTGTCACTTTGCGAGTTTTCATCCATTGTCTGAGAAACGGTGAGCAGTTTCAAACATTTTGGCCGCGAGGTGCGGCCACCGGCGTAGGCCTAGTTGGTATTTTAATTACAGGGAATTCAGATGGAGTCCAGACATCATCAAAATTGGTGTGTGTCTGTGGCGTACTATCACGACCCCGGGGAAATTTTTTGGTAAAGTTTGGCACATGTTTTGATGATCGGTCCATCCAAACCGGAGCATCTCACATGAAGGACCATGGTTTTCAAAAGGAGATGTGTCAATTCAAACTCCAGTGGCCGGTGACTTCATCATTTGGCCTCATAAAAATTTCCACCATACGCAATCACCATTATACCACGGCTTTGATTTTCTAACGCATTTCAGGTATCATTTGCTATATTTAAGACATTTTTTGAATTTAACGTGCAATTTGTGGATATAAATAAAATCACGACCGGAACTGCATGTGCTGTCGAAAGGGATGAGGATTGCCGGTCGATCAAGGAGAATCCGACGGTGCAGACGTATGATCCGTGGGGTTTGGGTTCTGGCCAATCAGAACGCAAGACTCAGATCGCGCGTGTGGCAGGGGGATATCCGCCATGGTTTAGTAGGCACACAGCTTTCGTGAGTGAACCGTGTGCTATTTGAAAACATTTAAATGAACTAACAGCATATTTTCGTTTGAATGAAAACATGAGTTCATCGTTTTGCCTCCAAATTTTTTTCAAAGGTAAGAAATCACGAGTGTACCCTATGGTTCGATTTTCCGGTGCATTTGAGATGTCATTTGCTATATTTGATTCATTTTTTGCACATATATTTATATATATAGTCACAACTACACGTGGGTGTTAGCAAGATCATTGGTGTATTGCTTTGGGAGTTTTCATTCATTGTTCGAGACAAGGGAAAAAAATTCAAAGAGTTCGGCCACAGGGTGCGGCTAGAGGCGTAGGCCTTGTTGGTATTCTAATTATAGGAAATGCATATAGAGTCCGGAAATAACAAAAATTGGTGTGTCACTGTGGCGTGGTCTCAGGATCCCATGGAAAAATTTTGGTAAAGTTTGGCACAAGGTTTGATGCTCACACCTTCCAAATCGGAGCATCTCACAAGAAGGATCATAGTTTCCAAAAGGAGACGCGGCACTTCGGACTCCAATCGTCAGTGACTACATCGTTCCGCCTCGAATTTTTTTCACGGTAAACAATCACGTATATACCCTAGGTTTGATCTTCTGGCCTATTTCAGGTCTCGTCTGCTATATTTAAGTCATTTTTTTGCACATACCTTGCATTTAGTGCATATAAATTCAAAACTGTTCTACAACTACATCTGGGTGTTATTTAGCAAAGAAGGTGTACAAATCATTTGTGTGCCGTTTTGCGAGTTTTCATCCATTGTCCGAGAAACGGGGAAAAGTTTCAAACATTTCGGCCGCGAGGTGCGGCCACCGTCGTAGGCCTAGTTGGTATTTTAATTACAGGGAATTCAAATGTAGTCCAGACATCATCAAAATTGGTGTGTGCCTGTCACGTGCTCTAACGACCCCGGGGAAAAAATTTGGTAAAGTTTGGCACAAGTTTTGATGCGCTCCATCCAAACCGGAGCATCTCAATTGAAGGACCATGGTTTCCAAAAGGAGATGTGTCAATTCAAACTCCAGTGGCCGGTGACTTCATCGTTTGGCCTCATAAAAATTTCCACCGTACGCAATCACCATTATACCACGGGTTTCATTATCTAACGCATTTCAGTTATCGTTTGCGATATTTAAGACATTTTTTGAATTTAACGTGCAATTTGTGGATATAAATAAAATCACAACCGGAACTGCATGTGCTGTCGAAAGGGATGAGGATTGCCGTTTGAACAAGGAGAATCCGACGGTGCAGGCGTACGATCCGTGGGGTTTGGGTTCTCGCCAATCAGAACGCACGACTCAGATCATGCGCGTGGCAGGGGGGATATCGTCCATGGTTTAGTAGGCACACGGCTTTCGTGAGTGAACCGTGTGCTATTTGAAAACATTTACATGAACTAACAGCATATTTTTGTTTGAATGAAAACATGAGTTCATTGTTTCGCCTCCAATTTTTTTCCATGGTAAGAAATCACGATTGTACCCTATGTTTCGATTTTCTGATGCATTTGAGATGTCATTTGCTATATTTGAGTCGTTTTTTGCACACACACACACACACACACACACAAACACACACACACACACACACATATATATAGTCGCAACTACACGTGGGTGTTAGCAAGATCATTTGTGTGTTGCTTTGGGAGTTTTCATTCATTGTTCGAGAAAAGGGAAAAAAATTCAAAGAGTTCGGCCACAGGGTGCGGCCAGAGGCGTAGGCCTTGTTGGTATTCTAATTACAGGAATTGCATATAGAGTCCGGAAATAACGAAAATCAGTGTGTCACCGTGGCGTGGTCTAAGGATCCCATGGAAAAAAATTGGTAAAGTTTGGCACAAGTTTTGATGCTCCCACCTTCCAAATCGGAGCATCTCACAAGAAGGATTATATATAATTTCCAAAAGGAGACGCGGCACTTCGGACTCTAATCATCAGTGACTACATCATTCCGCCTCGAATTATTCTCACGGTAAATAATCGTGTATATATCCTAGGTTTGATCTTCTGGCCCATTTCTGGTCTCGTCTGCTATATTTAAGTCATTTTTTTTGCACTTACCTTGCATTTAGTGCATATAAATTCAAATCCGTTCTACAACTACATCTGGGTGTTAGTTAGCAAAGAAGGTGTACAAATCATTTGTGTGTCGCATTGCGAGTTTTCATCCATTGTCCGAGAAACGGGGAGAAGTTTCAAACATTTCGGCCGCGAGGTGCGGCCACCGGCGTAGGCCTATTTGGTGTTTTAATTACAGGGAATTCAGATGGAGTCCAGACATCATCAAAATTGGTGTGTGCCTGGCGTGCTCTCACGACCCCGGGGAAAAAATTTGGTAAAGTTCGGCACAAGTTTTGATGATCGCTCCATCCAAACCGGAGCATCTCACATGAAGGACCATGGTTTCCAAAAGGAGATGTGTCAATTCAAACTCCAGTGGCCGGTGACTTCATCATTTGGCCTCATAAAAATTTCCACCATACGCAATCACCATTATACCACGGGTTTGATTTTCTAACGTATTTCAGGTATCGTTTGCTATATTTAAGACATTTTTTGAATTTAACGTGCAATTTGTGGATATAAATAGAATCACAACCAGAACTGCATGTGTTGTCAAAAGGGATGAGGATTGCCGTTCGATCAAGGAGAATCCGATTGTGCAGACGTACGATCCGTGGGGTTTGGGTTCTGGCCAATCAAAACACACGACTCAGATAGCGCGCGTGGCAGGGGGGATATCGGCCATGGTTTAGTAGGCACACAGCTTCCGTGAGTGAACCGTGTGCTATTTGAAAATATTTACATGAACTAACAGCATATTTTCGTTTGAATGAAAACATGACTTCATCGTTTTGCCTCTAGTTTTTTTTCCACGGTAAGAAATCATGATTGTACCCTATGGTTTGATTTTCTGGTGCATTTGAGGTGTCATTTGCTATATTTGAGTCATTTTTTCCGCACACACACACACACACACACACACACACACACACATATATATATATATATATATATATATATATATATATATATATATATATATATATATATATTCGCAACTACACATGGGTGTTAGCAACATCATTTGTGTGTTGCTTTGGGAGTTTTCATTCATTGTTCGAGAAAAGGGAAAAAAATTCAAATAGTTCGGCCACAGGGTGCGGCCAAAGGCCTAGGACTTGTTGGTATTCTAATTACAGGAAATACATATAGAGTCCGGAAATAACGAAAATCGGTGTGTCACCGTGGCGTGCTCTTAGGATACCATGGAAATTTTTTGGTAAAGTTTGGCACAAGTTTTGATGCTCACACCTTCCAAATCGGAGCATCTCACAAGAAGAATCATAGTTTCCAAAAGGAGACGCGGCACATCGGACTCCAATCATCAGTGACTACATCGTTCCACCTCGAATTTTTTTCACGGTAAACAATCACATATATACCCTAGGTTTGATCTTCTGGCCCATTTCAGGTCTCGTCTGCTATATTTAAGTCAATTTTTTTGCACTTACCTTGCATTTAGTGCATATAAATTCAAAACCATTCTATAACTACATCTGGGTGTTAGTTAGCAAAAAAGGTGTACAAATCATTTGTCTGTCACTTTGCGAGTTTTCATCCATTGTCTGAGAAATGGGGAGAAGTTTCAAACATTTCAGTCGCGAGGTGTGGCCTCCGGCATAGGCCTAGTTGGTATTTTAATTACAGGGAATTCAGATGGAGTCCAGACATCATCAAAATCGGTGTGTGCCTGTGGCATGCTCTTACGACCCCAAGGAAAAAAATTGGTAAAGTTTGGCACAAGTTTTGTTGATCGCTCCATCCAAACCGGAGCATCTCACATGAAGGACCTTGGTTTCCAAAAGGAGATGTATCAACTCAAACTCCAGTGGCCGGTGACTTCATCGTTTGGCCTCATAAAAATTTCCACCGTACGCAATCACCATTATACCATGGGTTTGATTTTCTAACGCATTTCAGGAATCATTTGCGATATTTAAGACATTTTTTGAATTTAACGTGCTATTTGTGGATATAAATAAAATCACAACCGGAACTGCATGTGCTGTCGAAAGGGATGAGGATTGCCGTTAGATCAAGGAGAATCCGATGGTGCAGTTGTACGATCCGTGGGGTTTGGGTTCAGGCCAATCAGAACGCACGACTATGATCGCGCGCGTGGCAAGGGGGATATCGTCCATGGTTTAGTAGGCACACAACTTTCGTGAGTGAACCGTGTGCTATTTGAAAACAATTACATGAACTAACAGCATATTTTCGTTTGAATGAAAACATGAGTTCATCATTTCGCCTCAATTTTTTTTTCCACGGTAAGAAATAACGATTGTACCCTATGGTTCGATTTTCTGATGCATATGAGATGTCATTTGCTATATTTGAGTCATTTTCTGCACATATATATATATATATATATATAGTCGCAACTAAACGTGGGTGTTAGCAAGATCATTTGTGTGTTGCTTTGGGAGTTTTCATTCATTGTTCGAGAAAAGGGAAAAAAATTCAAAGAGTTCGGCCACAGGGTGCGGCCAGAGGCGTAGGCCTTGTTGGTATTCTAATTATAGGAAATGCATATAGAGTACGGAAATAACGAAAATCGGTGTGTCACCGTGGCGTGGTCTCAGGATCCCATGGAAATTTTTTGGTAAAGTTTGACACAAGTTTTGATGCTCACACCTTCGAAATCGGAGCATCTCACAGGAAGGATCATAGTTTCAAAAAGGAGATGCGGCACTTCGGACTCCAATCGTCAGTGACTGCATCGTTCCGCCTCGAATTTTTCTCACAGTAAACAATCACGTATATACCCTAGGTTTGATCTTCTGGCCCATTTCAGGTCTCGTCTACTATATTTAAATTATTTTTTTGCACTTACCTTGCATTTAGTGCATATAAATTCAAAACTGTTCTACAACTACATCTAGGTCTTAGCTAGCAAAGAAGGTGTACAAATCATTTGTGTGTCGCTTTGCGAGTTTTCATCCATTGTCCGAGAAACGGGGAGAAGTTTCAAACATTTCGGCCGCGAGGTGCAGCCACTGGCGTAGGCCTAGTTGGTATTTTAATTACAGGGAATTCAGACGGAGTCTAGACATCATCAAAATCGGTGTGTGCCTGTGGCGTGCTCTCATGACCCCGGGGAAAATAATTGGTAAAGTTTGGCACAAGTTTTGATGATCGCTCCATCCAAACTGGAGCATCTCACATGAAGGACCATGGTTTCCAAAAGGAGATGGGTCAATTCAAACTCCAGTGGCTGATGACTTCATCGTTTGGCCTCATAAAATTTCCACCGTACGCAATCGCCATTATACCATGGGTTTGATTTTCTAACGCATTTCAGGTATCGTTTGCTATACTTGAGACATTTTTTGAATTTAACATGCAATTTGTGGATAAATATAAAATCACAACCGGAACTGGATGTGTTGTCGAAAGGGATGAAGATTGCCGTTCGATCAAGGAGAATCCAACGGTGCAGACGTATGATCCGTGGGGTTTGGGTTCTGGCCAATCAGAACGCACGACTCAGATCGCGTGCGTGGCAGGGGGGCATCGACCATGGTTTAGTAGGCACACAGCTTTCGTGAGTGAACCGTGTGCTATTTGAAAACATTTACATGAACTAACAGCATATTTTCGTTTGAATGAAAACATGAGTTCATTGTTTCGCCTCCAAATTTTTTTCCACGGTAAGAAATCACGATTGTTCCTGATGGTTCGATTTTCTGGTGCATTTGAGATGTCATTTGCTATATTTAAGTCATTTTTTGCACATATATATAGATATAGTCACAACTACACGTGGGTGTTAGCAAGATCATTTGTGTGTTGTTTTGGGAGTTTTCATTCATTGTTCGAGAAAAGGGAAAAAAATTCAAAGAGTTCGGCCGCAGGGTGCGGCCAGAGGCGTAGGCCCTGTTGGTATTCTAATTGCAGAAAATGCATATAGAGTCCGGAAATAACAAAAATAGGTGTGTCACCGTGGCGTGCTCTCAGGATCCCATAGAAAAAATTTGCTAAAGTTTGGCACAAGTTTTGATGCTCACACCTTCCAAATCGGAGTATCTCACAAGAAGGATCATAGTTTCCAAAAGGAGACGCAGCACTTCAGACTCGAATCGTCAGTGACTACATCGTTCCGCCTTGAATTTTTGTCATGGTAAACAATCATGTATATACCCTAGGTTTGATCTTCTGGCCCATTTCAGGTCTCGTCTGCTATATTTAAGTCATTTTTTTGCACTTACCTTGCATTTAGTGCATATAAATTCAAAACTGTTCTGCAACTACATCTGGGTGTTAGTTAGCAAAGAAGGTGTACAAATCATTTGTGTGTCGCTTTGCGAATTTTCTTCCACTGTCCGAGAAACAGGGAGAAGTTTCGAACATTTCGGGTGCGAGGTGCGGCCACCGGCGTAGGCCTAGTTGGTATTTTAATTACTGGGAATTCAGATGGAGTCCAGACATCATCAAAATCGGTGTGTGCCTATGGCGTGCTCTCACGACCCCGGGGAAAAATTTGGTAAAGTTTGGCACAAGTTTTGATGACCGCTCCTTCCAAACCGGAGCATCTCACATGAAGGACCATTGTTTCCAAAAGGAGATGTGTCAATTCAAACTCCAGTGGCCGGTGACTTCATCGTTTGGCCTCATAAATTTTTCCATAGTACGCAACCACCATTATACCACGGGTTTGATTTTCTAACGCATTTCAGGTATCGTTTCCATATATAAGACATTTTCTGAATTTAACGTGCAATTTGTGGATATAAATAAAATCACAACCGGAACTGCATGTGTTGTCGAAAGGGATGAGGATTGCCGTTCGATCAAGGAGAATCCAATGGTATAGACGTACGATCCGTGGGGTTTGGGTTCTGGCCAATCAGAACGCACGACTCAGATCGCGCGCATGGCAGGGGTTCATCGGCCATGGTTTAGTAGGCACACGTCTTTCGTGATTGAAACTTGTGCTATTTGAAAACATTTACATGAACTAACAACATATTTTTGTTCGAATGAAAACATGATTTCATCGTTTCACCTCAATTTTTTTTCCTCGGTAAGAAATCATGATTGTACCCTATGGTTCGATTTTCTGATGCATTTGAGATGTCGTTTGCTATATTTGAGTCATTTTTTGCACACACACACACACATATATATATATATTTATATATATATATATATATATATAGTCGCAACTACACGTTGGTGTTAGCAAGATCATTTGTGTGTCGCTTTGCAAGTTTTCATTCATTGTCCGAGAATCAGGAAAAAACTTCAAACAGTTCGGCCGCAGGGTGCGGCCACAGGCGTTGGCCTTGTTGATTTTTTAATTACAGGAAATGCATATAGAGTTCGTAAATAACGAAAATCATTGTTTCACTGTGTCGTGCTCTCACAATCGCATGGAAAATTTTTGGTAAAGTTTGGCACAAGTTTTGGTGGTCGCACCTTCCATACCGGAGCATCTCACTAGAAGGATCATAGTTTCCAAAAGGAGACGCGGCACTTTGGACTCCAAATTGTCAGTGACTACATCTTTCTGCCACGATAAAAATCATGGTAAACAATCACTGATATACCCTTGGTTTGATTTTCTGGCCCATTTCAGGTCTTGTCTGCTATGTTTAAGTCCTTTTTGCACTTACCTTGCATTTAGTGCATATAAAGTCAAAACCCTACTACAACTACATGTGGGTGTTTTAGTTAGGCTATACTTAGGCTACCCATAGTGGAGAGTATCATATACTAGTATCATGCATATGATACTAGTGTATGATACCACCTTTAATTATAGTGCATAGTATAATAGAGTAGTATCATAGATGATCATATTTATTGCCATGCATGACACAAATTAGCATCGCATTTAACATGATACGGTATCTACCTATATGTTACTCTAACCCTCTCCATATTCTTTAATTCTTTGCCACATCAGCATACTTGCTATTTCCGAGTGCATGATACCGACTATGATACCACCACTATGGCCAGCCTTATAGTGGGGAGTATCGTATACTAGTATCATGCATATGATACTAGTGTAAGATACTATGTACCTTCATAGTGCATAGTATCATAGAGTAGTATAATAGATGACTGTATTTATGGCCATGCATGACACAGAGTAGTATGGCATTTATTATGTTATAGTATCTACGTATGTTACTCTAACCCACTCTCCCTTCTTTAATTCCTTGCCACATCATCATATTTGCTATTCCCGAGTGCATGATACCGGCTATGATACCCCCACTATGGCCAGCCTTAGCAAAGAAGGTGTACAAATCATTCGTGAGTCGCTTTGCGAGTTTTCATCCATTTGTCCGACAAGCGGGGAGAAGTTTCAAACATTTTGGCCGCGAGGTGCGGCCACTGGCGTAGGCCTAGTTGGTATTTTAATTACAGGAAATTCAGATGGAGCCCGGACATCATCAAAATCGGTGTGTGCCCGTGGTGTGCTCTCATGACCCTGTGGAAATTTTTTGGTAAAGTTTGGCACAAGTTTTGATGATCGCTCCTTCCAAACCAGAGCATCTCACATGAAGGATCATAGTTTCGAAATGGAGACGTGTCAATTCAAACTCCAGTGGCCGGTGATTTCATCGTTTGGCCTCATAAAAATTTCCATGGTACGCAATCACCACTATACCACCGGTTTGATTTTCTGGTGCATTTCAGGTATCGTTAGCTATATTTAAGACATTTTTTGAGTTTAACATGCATTTTGTGCATAAAAATAAAATTACAACTGGAACTGTATTTTCTATCGAAAGGGATGAGGATTGCCGTTCGATCTGGCAGCATCCAATGGTGCAGACGTACGATCCGTGGGGTTTGGGTTCTGGCCAATCAGAATGCATGACTAAGATCGCGCGCTGGGTTTGGTCGGCACACGGCTTTCATGAACGAACCCTGTGCTATTCTCAAACCAGATTGCATATCTTTTGTTCACACATACTGGAGTGAGATCAATTGAGTGTGCTACCTCTATGATATAATAATAATAATAATAATAATAATAATAATAATAATAATAATAATAATAATAATAATAATAATAAATAGTTCATATTCATTGCCTGAGCTGACAGCATATCAAGGTCAACATATTAACAGTTCTTGCATCAACAGAAAACCGGGCATAACTCACAAATTCAGTACACGCGACAGTTCTAAATTGAACGAATTAAGTTGTAGGGTAGGCATAAAGACTAGTCTTACGGCTTAATTCCCATGTACATGGGGGAACTGGGATCATTACATTGATCCCGAATGAACTTGGGTTTTCTGATGATTTTACGCTTCTTTGTTCGATGGGTGCTTGATCCCTTGGCTGGCAACTCAGCAAATTCATCGTACTCGTCCTCATCGGCAACATCCTCAACACCCAGTACCCTCCTCTTCCCATGCCTCACTACATGGCAGTTCTTATGCAAGGGGTCTTCCGCATAGAAAATTTGCGTAGCATCGCTGGCAAGAATGAACGGGTCCACGTGATATGCCATCGTTGTCCTGTTAACACAGGTCTTCCTGTAATCATCAACCTTTACATGACCAAGAGGGATCCATGCGCACCTGAATAATGCCACCTTAACTTTCACATAGTTAAGCTCCCAAATCTCTTTGATGGTTCCATAGTATACCCTTTTATTAGCTTCTTGTACAATCATGCATTGTATTCGAACAGAGCTGTTCTGATATAAGGTCTTCTCATCACATTCCTCAACGTAGAACGTGTATCCATTTATGTCATATGCTTGGTATGTCAATACCATAGGTGATGGCTTTTGTGCTAACCACGTAGCAATGTCATCGATGGATCCTTGTGCCAAACAATTCTTCAGCCATTCGGCGTAGTTCTTAGTGTGCTCCCTCATCTCCATATCTGATGAAGGCACCATTGGTAAGAAGCTTTGGCGTATCTCTGCCAAGTGTTCTTCGGCATAAGCGCTGAGTACTAGGCTGTTAAGCAGTACCGTCAAATGGGCTTTCTCTGCCAATTCTCCGGGTGCAGCCATTTGCGTGCCAGCAAGGACCGGCTTACCTTTCAGCCTTCCCTCGTGGCGAGAGAGGGGCAAACCTATAGGTCTTTGTTTCATGTATTCAGTGCAAAACTCAACCACCTCCTCCGCGGTATAACCTTGTAGGATGCTTGCCTCTGGATGGTTTCGGTTCCGACAATAGCGCTTCAGTATTCCCATGAACCGCTAGAAGGGATACATGTTGCGAAGAAACACAAGACCACAATACTTTATCTCATCGACATGGTGCACAGTGAGATGGACCATGACATCAAAGAATGACGGTGGGAAAAACATCTCTAGGTTGGACAATATTCTTGCAATATCCTCTTGCATATGATCCAACTCTTCAGGATCTACAACTTTCTGCCATATTTGGTTGAAGAAATCACAGAGCTCAATGAGTGTGTTTCTTATATCTTTGTCCATCAGATTCCTGATGGCCACCGGGAGGATTTGTGTCAACATTACGTGGCAATCATGTGACTTCATGTGTCCCAACTTCATTTTACCTGAGCTCACATCCATAAGACTTCTGATGTTTGCGGAGTAGGAAGAGGGTGTCTTAACTGACAACAAATAGGTGAAGAACTGTGTTTCTTCTTTGGTACTGAAATTGTAACTCTGGCGAGCTTTGATGAATTTGGCATCATCTTCTGCTTCACTCTTGCGTTTTGATTGATCAGCAAGCATATCGAGCCGTGCACCATCACCATCCTTTGTTTTACCTTTAATCTTGAGCAGAGTACCAAGGATGCTTTCACATACGTTTTTCTCTACGTGCATGACACTGATGCAGTGACATACACGTAGAATCTCCCAGTAAGGTAATTTCGAGAACACCGATTTCTTCTTAAACACTTGACCCTTGGGTGTTTGTTTCACCGTCAAAAGCGTGCTTCTTGCCAAGCACAACATTAATTTGTTTAGCCATGTTGTGGACCACCTCCCCATCATAGGGTCTTGGGCCCACATCTACCTCTGCCGTACCATCAAATTCAGCTTTCATCTTTCGGTATAGGTGATTTCTCCATACGAACCTACGATGACGCAAATACACGGTTTTGTGCGAGTTGGGAAGAAATCTGCTAGTTGTCCTATCCATGCATGTGACACACCCTACATCTCCCTTTGTTTTCTGCCCCGATGTTTTGCCTAATGCTGGCATATCTTGAATGGTGTGCACCAGCATCGCATGTAGATAAAAAATCTCCTTTCTGTAAGCATCATAACATTTTACAGCAGGCGCATCTATCCACACTGTCAGCAGTTCTTCTACCAGTAGCTGAAAGTAAATGTCGATGTCATTTCCAGGTTGCTTTGGGCCTTGGATAATCATTGACATCATAATGTATTTTTTCTTCATACACAAACAAAGGAGCTAGGTTATATATGCACAGAAGCACCGGCCATGTGCTGTGATTGGTGCTCATATCGCCAAAAGGATTCATCCCGTCAGTACACTCCCTGAGCCTTATACTTCTAGGATCCTTGGCAAAGTCTTGAAACTTGTTGTCGATTAATTCCCACTGAGCCCCATCTTTTGGGTGCCTCATATATTTATCCGCAGTTCGCTCATCATGATGCCATCGCAACCTCTTTGCCTCTCTAGGGTCTGCAAACAAACACCTCCACCTTGGAATTAAAGGCAAGTACCAAACAACCTTGAATGGGATTCCTGTCTTGATCTCGTCGTCCAATTTTTACTTGTCCTTTGTCTCCTACACTTGTATCGTGCATGCTTGCATGTGGGACATGCACGCAAATTTTTGTACTCGCCACGGTACAATATAAAATCATTCAGACAAGTGTGTGTCTTCTGTACTTCAAGTTCCAATGGGCAAACAATTTTCTTCGCTTCGTTCGTGCTTCTAGGGAGCACATTATCTTTCGGAAGAATTTCTTTGAAAAGACCTAACATCTCTGTGAAGCCCTTGTTTGATAGATCATTTGCTGCTTTAAATCTGAGAAGCGCCCGGGTGGCACTCAACTTGGAATATTTCTTTTTGCAACCTAGATACAATTCTTTCTTGGAGTCCGCATCAATGGTTGGTAGATCCTTGTACCCAATCATATCCTTTTTTGGGCCTTTAAAATCTGCATTCATAGCAGCAAGATCTGGCATATCAAGATCGTCGTCATCTGCGTCGATGTCTTGGTTTTCCAGTGGGTGTTTCGGCTTTCTGGTGTTCCATTGTTAGCTTGACGCCTCTGCCCTGATGTTAGATTCAACATCCATGTGACATTAACCTGTGTTTGGCATCTCGCAGCCCTGGGTATATTCATCCATGACCTGCTATTCACCGTGTCTGGTCCAACGTGTATATCCATCCATGAATCCCCGAGAGAGTAAGTGCCACTGGACATCTCCAACTCCACGTGACTCTGTATTGGCACAATGAGTACATGGACACAAGATGTATTCCGCATCACCGATTCTCCTCTTTGTACTTTCAGCCAAATTCATGAACTCTGTCATGCCACTGATAGAATATGTGGTTCTCCGATTCTTCATCCATTGAGATCGTTCCATCGGCACCACACGAATGGTAATTAAAAACAAAACAACAACATTAATAAACGGATTAACTGATGCCCAAAGATGCATGCATAAATCACAAGGTTTTATTTTCCTAATTACCGAGGGCGCTCCATATTGTTATCCAGATGTGCAATGACAAAAATTAATGGCCAGTCAATTTACACGCAGAGTACTGGAGCACTACCCTTAGGAATTGAATACCTTAATTAAGCCACTCACGAAAAGAATACCTTAATTAATTAGCCGCGCAGCGACCTCCACCCAGCAGACAGAGAAGCGCACTGCGGCGGCATGCCGAGACAGCAGGGTCGAGGAGCAAAGCTTAGTGCGGCTGCCGCCTGAAGTTCGACCTCCACTATCCCGCCATTGACCGCGATGGATGTGCTCCAATCATGCCACCGCCGACCTCGATGGTTGATCTCCTCCTATCTCCCACCGTACACCGAGGATTGACCTCCTATGACGCTGCCACAACCCACCGACCGAGGATTGACGTCTTATCCAGTAGCCGCTGCCTAGGCTGCCGCCGCCGCCATCTCTATCTGAAGTGCGGATGTTTACACGGTATCACTGTAACTCAATTATATGTACAGGGTAGTACATCGCATACGATTATGTAACGGCAACCGTGTCTCACCTACGTTGTCTTCTCACACGGTTTGGTGCGGAAATCGTTTGTGAAGTTGTAATACCTAACACAAACGACATGTATAAACAGTGTGCCGTATACAACATATAGTGCCTTAAGTAGTTCCCGACCGTTAGCTTATCCCCACAGTTTCCCCATTTCCCCCACATCCCTAGATAGCCTCCAAATTCCCTCGCGTGGCGCTGACATTGGGGGAATGCGAACAAGTGGTGTTGATGGTTTTGGTGCAGCTGCTCTTGCTCATATCGCTGCTCTCGGCAGTGCCGCCACGATGGTGGTCACCGCCGAGCATTTGCCTAAGGTCATCAGAAGGCAGGTGTACTACGGATCTGAATCGTCCTGTCAGGTTCCAATCTATCCCGATCTTTTTTAGCATGTCCAAAGTAGCTCCTTGCTGAATCCGTCCTGAATGACTCCTGCAACATGAGTTCGACTCCGAGTTTTGCACCACCGAGAAGTACCAAAAGCTGAGTTGTGTGCATGGGCACACTCCCGCTGGACATGTATGCATGGAGGGCTTCAACATTGGCAGGTGGTTTCTCAATTGCCCCTTAGAGGTTAGTGCTAAGTTCATCATTTTACTTGAGTTAATGCCACCGGTCATCCCGAATACTATTTAACATTGGCAGGGATATGAGGCTTGTGCCTTTGTTAACTGGCTGGATGAAGAATGGCATGGCAGGGCTCGGAGTGTTATCACCAAGCTCGTAGAAGACAATGTAAAGCTGAAGAAGAAACTGGCTGATCTAGAATGTCCAATCAGTACGACGAAGCAAGAAAGAATGAATCATAGGCAACAGATGAAAGCAAGAGACAAGAAGGAACTAACATGTGTAGTTGTGGTTGTCGCATTAGCCATGTTCTATGCGCTATTTGCAATGATGATTAGGGGTTTTGTTTGGCAGTATTGCTAAAGCACATCTAGATGTGCTCTAAGTAATGCACATCTAGGTCCTATGCCATTGATGTTACGTGAAGATTCGTGCAGATATTTTCCTTTGTCTCTTTTTCTTTTCCTTTGTAGTTTGATTATTACTGGCTTCATCAATATGAAGAGCTCAATGTATTGCTTGCCAACTGTCCTACTCCATTCGTATCGGTACCCGTGCATAATCCCAAAACTCGGTCCTTGTTTTTGTCCTAGAAAAAGGAATCAACCAATAGGAGTCCTACGGCTAGTATGCATTCAATGACTTCAGACTACTTGGCATAACATGCATGCAATGGTATTGATTAGCAAATAGTAATCATCAAGTTATCTTGTTTTTCCCCCGCCTAGGTCACCAATACGGAGGGAGTAGAAGTACTACGAAAAATGCTTGTTTCATATTTGGACGCTCCAACGCGTGTGCGTAATTAATTATCACATCGAGAACTGCGCAACCCCGGGAATTTGGAGCGACTGGGTACAAATAATTGCAGTTGGTTATATCAGCGGTGAGATAATACGTCAACCCCCGCTTCAATTAGCATTTCCTCTTCTCTGCATACCCCGCTTAAGTGTCCACCATCTTCATCATCCCCAGCAGGCCACGCTACACACTTGCACACACTCTGCAATCTCGCTTTCTCGCGGTTTTTATACGACCGCAGCCATGTCGAGAGACAGCGAGGACGACAGTTCGGCCAGCAGTCTGGCACCCGATGATAGGTCAACATCAGAATCATCCCGCTTGTCTTCCATAAGTCCGGCGTCGAGCCTAGACCTCGATTATATCCGGATCATGGAAGGGACGCCACCTCCGAAGGCGTCAGATGACAACCAGACGGACGAGGATCCGTTAGAGGACAAAGAAGAGGACGACAATGATGAGGAGGAGGAATGGTCGAACGAGGAACAGGACGACGACGACAACAATGACGATGATGACGGCGGCGGCAATGAAAAACCAACGGTCAGCGGCAAGAAGCGTCCTCGCCAAGACGATGTCGCGGGGCCATCCAACAACAACAACAACAAGGACTAAATTAAGAAGACTGTATATATCTTTGTTTTCGTTCGCTCATATTAATTTGTTATCTCTGTTTATCCTGTCAATCTCATTGCAGACGGTTCATAATACGTATTTGACAGAGATCTTCTACATTATCGCCCACAGGTTGGTTTGTTGAACTATTTGCCCTGACGAGCACACAATTGACAAAAAAGACCGTATGGGCTGTCTATAATGATCGCACACAATTCTGATTACCGACTGTTTGTCGGGTATCACACACATCTTGTTACGCCGAATCATTTGTGTTCACCTCGATCATCGCAAATGGTTCATCGGAGCAAACTGTACACCGTATATCGCACACACCTTGATTTGGCTGCCCGTTTCTGTTGTTCTGTCTCATTGCAAATAGTTCGTATGGATCAACCATATGCCCTGCATTGCACACGCAACTGAAATCTGAACCGTGTTTGATGTATCATTCATCGCAAATGTTTTGCATCTTTTTGATGGTTTTTTACATCACCGTTTGCGATTAATGTATCACACACAGTTTCGTCAAAGGGTCTCTGATCGTAGTGTCACGTTAGCAGCATCCTGCAATAGTGTAACATAGCACACAGAGCAAAGAGGAAACCCTTCTCGTACGTTGGGTCAAATGGATAGTTTGTGTGGTCCTACAGATGTCGATCATTTTTCGATTTCTGAGAACAAAAAATAACAAATAAAAAACATATTCTACAAATTACCAAAACAAGGATCCCAAGGTTTATATAATCATCATGACAGGTCACTACAGATACATTTAGATGATAAATGTCTATAATGACCATATCATGGCGCTTTAATGAAGCTTGAGATATGCAACTTCCCACCGGGTCACCCATCCTAAGACTACTCCAACCCCAGTATGCTTAACTTCTGCGTTCTACTCGTCTAGGTTAGCGGATGGGAAGCTGCCCCTTGCTGATAAGAATTGCCTCCTTGCATTTAAGGCATTTCACGCTGGTCACCCTATGGGACCTACTGCCTACTACCACACACATTTGTGCTTTTAGAAATTGCGTGCAAAGTTTTACATGGCCGATGTGTCGCCGCCTAGCCTTCTATGAGCACTGACACTAGCAGCGGGAAATCGATGGGAGAAGAGGCGGGAAACCGATGGGAGGAGTGGCGGGAAACGGTAGCGTGGTTGCATATATAACAACATTAATATGGAAAACATAGTAAAGAAGGAAGCGGGAGCTAGCACGACACATGCGCACAGTGCTTAGCCACGGGTGACAGACGGTTGACTAGAACTGCTTTAAATATTCAGCGTTCGTTTGGTCTTTTTTATACATTATAATTAAGTTTTATAAGCATTAATTTAATGTGCATAATTCAAATTAGTGCACCAAAATGGCTACAAAAATCATACATGTGTCCTTGGATGCATGTTTAGGTCCCATGCAAAGAATAGGAATGAATTACAACTGTCTCGGCGTCTAGCTTGGCCTCGGACATTGAGAATCACGGTTTTTAAATCCCCGTAAATCCCAAACTCACCCAAAAATCATGAAACTTGGCATGGTGCCATGACATGGCACATATATGTCATGGAAAAAAATTTCTCCATTCTGGGGCAAGTTTTATTACAAGCCTCTTACAAACCGGAGCTTCTCTCAAGAAGCCTCATGGTTTCGATAGGGAAACATGTCCCCCTTGTGGGCGAAATGATAATCGCTGACTCTTTTTGCCTTGTATTTTCTTCTACAGGCAACATGGAACGACAGGATATCCGTGCTGAAATTTAAAATTATTCAGGGTTCGTTTGTCGTTTTTATACATTAATTGAGTTTCCTAGGCATTTAATGTCCATAATTCAAATCTGAACTACCAATACATGCTCCAGTACGCAAAAATAGATAGAAAAATCATACATGTGTCCTTGGGTGCATGTTTAGGTCCCATGCAAGTAATGGGAATGAATTACAACCGTATCGGCGTCCTGGCTCATCCTCAAACATTTGGAATCTCGGTTTTTAAATCCCCGTAAATCCAAAACTCACCAGAAAATCATGATAGTTGGCATGGTGTCACGTCATGGCACATATATGTCGTGGTAAAAAATTGTCCAATTTGGGCCAAGCTTTATTACAAACCTCTTACAAACTGGAGCCTCTCGCAAGAACCCTCGTGGTTTCGATAGGGAAACGTGTCCCCTTGTGGGCGAAATGATAATCGCTCCCTCTTCTCGCCTTGTATTTTCTTCTTCACACAACATGGAACAACAGGAGATTCACGCTGAACTTTGGAATTATTCAGGGTTTGTTTGACCTTTTTTATACATTAATTGAGTTTTCTAGGCATTTAATGTCCATAATTCAAATCCGAACTACAAATACATGCTCAAGTGCACCAAAATGGCTAGAAAAATCGTATAGGTGTCCTCTGGGTGCATGTTTAGGTCCCATGGAAGGAATGGGAATGAATTCAACCATCTCGGCATCCTAGCTCGGCCTCAAACATTACGAATCTCGGTTATTAAATCTCCATAAATCCAAAACTCACCAGAAAATCATGAAACTTCGCCTGGTGTCACGACATGGCACGTATATGTCGTGGTCAATTTTTTTTCCAATTTGGGCCAAGCTATAATGCAAGCCTCTTACAAACCAAAGCTTCTCGCAACCCTCGTGGTCCTGGTAGGGAAACATGCCCCTCTTGTGGGCGAAACGATAATCACCCCCTCTTCTCTGCTTGTATTTTGTTTTATACACGCAACATAGAATAACAGGAGTGTCGTGCTGAAATTTGAAACCTTTCAGGGTTCGTTTGGCCATTTTATATATTAATTGAGTTTTCTAGGCATTTAATGTAGTCCATAATTCAAATTTGAACTACAAGCACCTGCCTCTAGTCAAGAAAAATGGGTGGAAAATCGTACATGTGTCATTGGGTGCATATTTAGGTCTCATTGTAGGAATGGGAATGAATTACAAATGTCTTGTTGTCCTGAAACATTGAGAATCTCGGTTTTTCAATGCCAGTAAATCAAAAATTCACCAAAAAAACATGAAACTTGGCATGGTTTCATGACATGGCACATATATGCTGTGTTAAAAAATCGTCCAGTTTGAGACAAGGCACACACATTAATAGCCAACGAAGTCCTTTTGAAACAAATAGCTGACACGCTAATATTGCAAATGGTTGTATTATATGAACCGTGTGTGTTCTCGCAACCATTTAAGTGCTGTCACGCGTCCCTCTTTTCTTATGGGATAGTACTACCTCGGCCCTCATTCATTGGTCATCTTTTTATTTTGTGCCAAAATTTAACCATACTCGATGGCGTGCGTGCAACTGTTTGATTAGACGGGACAAGCGCGAGAAGTCCTCCGTGCAGGCTCGACGAGACGCATGCGAGCAGTCCGCCGCGCAGGCTCGACGTGACGCGTGCGACCTGTCCACCTCGCAGGCTTGACAGGACACGTGCGAGCAGCCAAGGCCGCGCATACTCACCGGGAAGTGAGCACTTTGACTTCCACCCACCAGCCGCCCGCCTCGCTCACAACTTCTCCATTAATGGCGGTCGAGCCACTGTTTAACACGCGGATAATCAAAGCACCTGGACGGAGGGTGTTTGCTTGTGATCCCATGGCCCTGCTCAATGTTAGCATTTGCTTTGTTCGTGTTTTCAACTCGTATTCTGGATAATTTAAAATGCCACATAGGGCAACGGATAATACGACGACAAATAAAATGGCAACAGATAATACAACAACAAATTTACAATGGCATGAATAATATTTGTCTTACATATTCTGGATAATTTAAAATGCCACATGCGGTAAAGCTCGGAACACATGGGGGCAAGAGAAGAAGGAAATCGCAGACAACGATCTAGGTCGCTACTGTTTCTACTCCTCAATGGATCACCAGGCGACGAGACCCTCTAGCTCCTTCTTCAATTCCTCACGACTTTGCTTGACAGCAGCCACGGATTCTGTCATGGTGGAACACGATCACCTATGGGGCACAAAGAGCGGAAGCCATGGATCAGCACGACAGAGGTGACGCTTGTGGTTTTTACCCAGGTTCGGGCCACTGTGAAGTGTAAAACCCTACTCCTGTTTTGGTGGATTGAAGAGAGGACCGTGGTGACCACAAAGCGCTCAAGCCTGGCAAGGTTGCCTCGGGGAGAGCAGCTACGTGCGTACGGGTGTACAATGGTCCGAATCTTTTTTTAGGTTGCCATGGCCCTCCTTTTATAGGCTATGGGGTTACCACAGTGGCAAAACTATCATTATCTACTGATTAGATAGCCAACAGTGCTATCATACTTAACTCTGGTAGTTAGGACAAAGTGCATTAAATGCACTACTAGGTGGCACGCTGTGGATGCAGCCCGGCAAGCCTACCGTGCCGCTTGACCATATTCTACCTGTCTGCATGACACGCCTCTGGACGGCTGTCATATAGAGGGGATATCCCTTCCAAATGGCTACCACATGCCAAATGAAAGCCACTTAATCACTTGGGGGTTGGACACCACACTGATAAGTGACTTGCGTCGCTGTGCGGTGGAGCGGTGGATTCTTGGTGGGGATATTTGCACTCGGCGGCACCGGCAAGCCTGCCGGGGAAATCTTGGGACTTGTTCTTGGTGAGGCCTCGACCTGACCAGGTTCGCTTGCCCCGTAAGGGAGGTCTCTTCTTAGTGACATCTTGTTCTCTTGGCTTGTCTTGGTCTTCTTGATCCACCCTTTGATTTCTCAAAGAGCTATCTTTCTGGCTTGGTTTCATCATGGGAGCTTGGTGCTGTTGGGTTGGAGGCCTACTGTCCGTGCACAAGTCAGGGGAAACATACACCCCTGTTTGTGTACCCCGACAGAAGCCCCCGGGTCTGAGCCATACATGTCGCTGGGCACGTTGGGTTAGGCCCCAAACAGTGCATGGACACATGGCGAGGAAGTGCTGCGTGTGAAGCGGTTTGTTATGATGACTGGTTAACTCAACGTCCACTCCGCGTAATTACCGCATGTCGTGGGGTCGTGGGACTTTAGCAGTTAATGCAAAATGATAACTTCCTGAGAGAAAGAAGCGAAGAGCCACCCCCCACGTTCGTTCCCCATAAAGGAGAAAACGCGAAAGGGCACTGCTCATTCGCATCCGTTTCTCCCTCCACCATCTTCCTCCTCAAGCCAAATGATCGCTCCTGCACCCACATTTGCCTCCAACACCCCATCCAGTCTTCCACCCTCTCCACAGGTCTGAAGGATGGGAAAGAAAGCCGCCACAAGGGGGAAGTGGGCGACCTCCACAAAGGAAGCTGCAGCGTAGGGGAAGAAGAAGAGAGCGGTGGAGTTGGACAGGAAGCGGCGAGAAGATGTGGTCTTCTCCGCGTCGAGCTTGCATAGCAATGCCCTGGTCATAAGGTATGCGTATATGTGGGGGAGGGAAGTCCCGAAGTGGCACGGCGCGCCTGTGGTCTTGCCGGAGGGGAAAGAGGACCCGCCAAATTCATACCGCTTTTTCTGCGCGTATTTCCTTTGCGGCCTCAGTCCCCCTTTCTCAGATTTCTTCGAGGCGATGATGGTGGTGTATGGATTCCATCTCTTGGATTTCACACCAAATGCAATGGCATGCATGGCGATTTTCGCCCATCTGTGCGAGAACTTTGTCGGAGTTGCCCACAATGTGGACCTATTCAGGCACTTCTTCGTCCCGCGGGTTGAAAACAAGACTCACCGCTCGGGGAACATAAGTTGGATCCCCCGGGGAAAGAGGGATTTTTGGGATTACCATCCCGGTCAGCAGTGCGGCAGATGGAAAGAATGGAGGGCGGATTGGTGCTGCATTCAGGACGCGGATGCTCCAGAGTACTGTCGGGTGTGGATGGAGTGCGTCGTGTGCGGTAGTGATTGGGGGGAGCCAGGCCTTACTAACGACAGGCTTCGCCAGGCGCTGAACAGGATCGCCCACCTCAAAGCTGCCGGGCTAACCATCAAACAGGTGGGGGCTGACTTCCTCTAACGCCCATTGCGCCACTGCAGAAAAGGGACAGGTTCGCCTGGCAGTATGGAGATGCTTCGGATAGGATGCAGCTATATCTAGACCTTACCAACAATTTGTCGGTTTATGGCCATGGCTGGCTGTGCGAACAGCTGTTCGGCAGCCTCAGGCCATTCAAATTGCCGGCAAGGGTCGTCGCGCTGAATATCAACTCTACCCTGGACCAGATTTTGAAGTGGATGCCTGACTGCAACGCTTATGGAGTTGCGGCTGATTGGCAACTAACTGAGCTCGATGCAGAGATCGAGTGGGTTTCCAATCTGGAAGAATGGGATTCTAGGGTGGAGGGCAACATGTTCAAGCGCACCTCCACGGTAGAAGCAGAGTTTATCATGAGGCGGATTGAGGAGGACAAGGAGCTTCGAGCTGCCAGGAAGGCAAGGCCCGGAGGGGAGGAGGAGGAAGAAGAGGAGGAGGCCGAAGACGAAGGCTCTTCCCACGTCAAGAGCGAGGGGTACGCCACGGAGGAGGCTGCCAGGGACAAGCCTGCCAGGGTCGAAGCCCTTTATGCCGTGGCAGCGGAGGCCCAAGAAGGGGACGAGGCTGAGGAAGCGGAGCAGCATGAAGAGGAGTGGCTCGCAACGGGCCCTCAAGCCCCGGAACCAGACTTGGAACAATGCCCTCGTAGGCGGGCCAGCCGGGGAACAGCGGCCCCTATTCCAGCGCCCATCACCAAGAGGGTGAAGAAGACCGCCTCTAAGGGCGATGGGCCGGACATGGTGCGCCGCCATTCTTCTCTCCTTTCTGGGGCTAAGACCCCTCCCACCAAGCGGCGAGCGATCATAGGGGTCGACCCCAGCTCTCAATCAAGCTCGAGCTCCTCGCGCAGCTCATCCTCGCCAAAGCCCCTGGCTCTTCCAAAGGGCTCGAAGTTGCCGGGAAGCACTGTTCCCCCGACCCTGAAGAGGAGCAAAGCGACCCCACCACCTATGGAGTTCGCTGGGCTCCATGCTCATTGTTTCAGAGTAAGGAAAACACTATCTTTCCTTGTTGAAGCGTCATGCACTTGCTAGTTTTCTGACCCAATCTTGTTTGTTGTCCTTGACAGAGACGAACCCTCATCCACCAGGCCAAATGATCCAACCAAATGGGGTCGTCGGGCCCTTCGGAGGGCATAGGCTTGGCAGGAGGTAGCATGAATGACCTGGCGCCAAGCCCCCGGCCCAGCCCCAGGCATGAAGGTATGGGACAGGCTTCTCCCGCCAGGGGAGGCATGGAAGAATGCGTCCCATATCCTACCAAGGGAGAGAGGGAGATCGTCTAGAGCGAGGCTCTCCAGGAGGGGCCCACCCTGCCCGATGCTCAAGCCGAGAAATCCCCAGCAAGGGCCTCCACGGAAGGATCAGCCCATGCTGGCGCTATGGTTACTGAGGAAGGGGGTGGGGTTCATACCCCGGCAACTGGTGTTGCCGGGGGAACTGATGCCCTCCCATGGCAAACATTTCCGGGTAATCCGCTCGCTCTTTTTTATTTACTTGCTTGCTTTATATTGCCTTAACTCTCAGGCTCAACAATGTATATTATCTCTATGTCATCGCTTGCCGATCTTGCTTGCAGTTCCATTGGCTGAGGAACCAGAGCTTTTGGAAGAAAAGGCCAGCATTGGCAAGGATGTTGCTGAAGAGGCCGCCAGGATTGCTGCCGCGGAGGGCCAGGAACATACTGCGGGGATATCCAAGAGGTCCCAAAGGAAGCAGAGAAGTTCCCCGGTAGCGTGCCAGGATTGGAGGTGGAGGTTGAAGAGAAAGTTCCCCTTCAAACAATGAGCCCTTCCCCCCAGTTTGGCACCTCGGCAGTGGCCCTACAGCCATCTTCGAGCAATCTGGCACTGGTCCTGGCCCAACCTGGACTTGGAGCCCCCGACTCATTCGCGGCAGTAAGTGTAGACCTTGATGAAGAGATCCAGCGCATCATGGCACCACTATCCCAGCGAGCTGAAGAGGATGATGATTCGGTCAATGCAGTCATGGACATGTCCTTCCTGGAGTCTGTGGCAACAGGCATCAAGGAGATGCAGAACAGGTACAACCAGAAGTGGCAGGCGCTAAAGGAGCAACGCAACTCCGCCAGCCTCATGGATCAGAAACTAAGGGACAAGGGCAGCGAGCTGCACGAGTGGCATGGCAAGCAGTTCCAAACTCTTCTGCGGCAACAGGAGGTGATAACCATGGCGAAAGAGCACATTGCTGCCCGGGAAGTCCGTTTGGTGGACCGCGAAGCGCTTTTGGACGCCAAGGAGAAAGACATCTCTTCTCGGGAAGGGAACCTTGAGGCCACCCTCAGCAACAAGGATGAGGAACTGGAGGCCTTTGTCCAGCAGCACACCAAGGATCTCGAGGACAGGCACAAGGTGGCCCTTGATATGCTCACCCTTGACTCTGCTGCCCACCTGAAGATGATTGCCGATGACCTTGCTGTTGCATCCATTGCCAGGGCTGATCTTGACCAACAGGTGGCCAAACTGACAGAGGACCTTGCCAGGAGCGCCAAGGAAATTGTGGCTCTCAAGGAGGAAGGGCAGAAGGCAGAGATTCTTTTGAAGGAAGTGCAATCGCAGCTTTCCTCCAAGAGCCAAGACCTCAACACTGCCAATGGCACAATTACTAACATGAAGGCAAGGCTTGGCACCTTGGAGAGCGGAATCTAGTCTACCAGAGCTCGTGAGAAGCAGCTGATTAAGGACTTGGACAACACAAGAATCCTCCGAAAGGACGCAGAGGACAAATTGGCGAACCAAGTTGAGTAGCATGACCTCTGGATCAAGAATCTGGTTGATATTGCCGAGCGCCTCTCTGCCCAGATCGCAACAATGGATATGAAGAGTTGGGCCTTCTCAGTCAATATACATGAGGTTCCAAGCACCAAGCTAGTGCTCTTCTTCGAAGGCTTGATCGAAGGGCTGAAGACATACGAGGAAGAAAGAGCCGCTTGTTTTGCAAACGAGTCTCGAAAGCTTGCCCGTAATGCCCTCTTCATGGTCTTGGGCAACCTCGCCTATCGCCATCTAGACCTCAACCTTGCTGACGGCTACAGGAGGCCGCCGGCAGGTGACGATGTTTCTGCTGCCGAGGAGAAGGCTGGTCCCTTAGCCGGCAAGGTTCTCTCCGTCCCCAAGGTCCCAGAAGACCGCCAAGCATAGCCGTGAACCATTCTTGTTGCCATGGCGCCCTGTAACAAAACATAATGCATGTCTCGTGTTTAGGCCCCGTATTGTTCTTTCTTTTGCTTTTGTTGAACTGACGTCAAATTAAGCTCAAGTGCATGCTATCCCTCTTGTGGTTTACCCACGGATGTTCATATGGTTGGCTTCTTTTTGTGTGTTTCGGCTGCCCGCCAGTAGCATGCTGCCGCGATTGCTGTGAGGAGTGGGTACTTAGCATTCAGCTGGGAAAGACATGCCCCGACTAGTTTTTCCTTTGGAGTCTTTGACGCGGCCGCCCACTTTGTTGAGCAGGCTCGAAACAAAGTGCGGGCGCAGACAAATACAGCAAGTTGCCATCACACGAAAGGTTTGACCATACGAAAAACCTTGCTTGTCCGAAGGATAAGCAAGTGAAAAATTGTCTTGGAGAAAAGCTAGTAAGCATGTTAACTTAGCTTCTGTTCATGCTTCCCTCCTTTTACCGGTCATGCATCTGACATCTCTTTCCTTAGTCGAGATCGTCCATCACGCCCACATATCTGGAGGAGATAGTGTCTGCGTATCTGCCTCAAGTCTGTAAAAACAACAACGGAAAAAATGCGCAAGGGGAAAACTTGGCAGTTTATCAATTGCGCGTCCGCCCCCGGCAAGGGCCGGAGGGGATAACATGATACTTGCACGTGATAATGCATGGCCAAAAGGAAGGGTCGGCTCCTCTCTCCTCCTCCTTAAACTGTTAATGATACCATGACCGCGGGCATAATGGTCACGCTGGCGCGGACGGCCTTGCTGGAGCATGCTTGCCAGAGCGTCAATCAACGGATTCGCACTACCATTTCACTGGGGATTTTCCCTTGGCAGGGTAAATGCTGGACCGAGTTCTGCATGGGTTTATTGGAGTTGATGCTGCTACCCACGCATGGCTCGATCATCGACAAGCGAAAGAGGAGAAGGTGGAGGCCATATACCATATTTCCGGCTTACCCCAGCGCCTCTCTCAAGCACCGAGTATGTTTGGCGGGAACCCGCAAGGAGGACGGCATCGCCGCATGCCTCCCTCCTTTCCTTGGACAGGGGAAGCATGGTGGCCACGCCACCTGAGCCGTCCAGGACCGTCGCATCGCCACCACCTTCTATTCCCGCCGCCGCGACAATTGTGGTGGAGATGGGCGACAGGAACTGGGAAGGACGGGATGGGTGAGCGATGTCGCCTTTCTTTTTCGAAGTAGCTGACGGAGGGAGCGTCAACGCCGATGATGGTGTAGCTTGATGCGCTGTTCACGAACTCGGGTTCACGCAAGCGCTTCCCCCTACCTGGCATGCCAAAGATGTCATGGTGGAACACGATCACCTATGGGGCCATCTACCCGTTGTGATTCGGCAGGGGGAGATCACATTGCATAAAGAGCAGAAGCCATGGAACAGCACGACAGAGGAGACGCTGGTGGTTTTTACCCAGGTTCGGGCGGCTGTGAAGTGTAAAACCCTACTCCTGCTTTGTTGGATTGAAGAGAGGACCGTGGTGACCACGCGGCGCTCAAGCCCGGCAAGGTTGCCTCGGGGAGAGCAGCTACGCACGTATGGGTGTACAAGGGTGCGAATCCTTTTTTAGGTTGCCATGGCCCTCCTTTTATAGGCTAAGGGGTTACCATAGTGGCAAAACAGTCATTATCTACTGATTAGATAGCCAACAGTGCTATCATACCTAACTCTGGCAGTTAGGACAAAGTGCATTAAATGCACTGCTAGGTGTCAAGTTGTGGATGCAGCCCGGCAAGCCTGCCGCGCCGCTTAACCATCTTCTACCTGTCTGCATGACACGCCTCTGGACGGGTGTCATATAGAGGGGATCTCCCTTCCAAATGGCTGCCACGTGCCAAATGACAGCCACCTAATCACTTGGGGGTACGACACCACACTGATAAGTGACTTGCGTCGCTATGCAGTGGAGCGGTGGAGTCTTGGCGGGGATATTTGCCCTCGGCGGCCCCGGCAAGCCTGCCGGGGAAATCTTGGGACTTGTTCTAGGTGAGGCCTCGACCTGACCAGGTTCGCCTTCCCGGTAAGGGAGATCTCTTCTTAGTGACATCTTGTTCTCTTGGCTTGTCTTGGTCTTCTTTATCCGCCCTTTGATTCCTCAAAGAGCTATTTTTCTGGCTTGGTTTCGTCTTGGGAGCTTGGTGCTGTTGGGTTGGAGGCCTACTGTCCGTGCACAAGTAAGGTGAAACATACACCCCTGTTTGTGTACCCCGATAGATTCCTCCACCTCCTGCTTGCGCTCGATCCAGAGCTTCCTCAAGTCACCCATCAGTTCCTCAATGACCGCTTTCAGCGTCATCCCTGAGGCACTGATCTGCTCATGCACCTTCTTCCAGCCGGCGGCCTCCTCCTCCGTCTCAGCGAGCGCCTTGAGGAGCTTTGCATTGTCACCCATGAGTTGGTCGACGAGGCCGGTCACCTTCTCAACCGAGGCATCGCTAATCTTGAGCAGCTTCATCAAGCCGTCGACCAGCTCCTGCTACTTAATTAGGCCACCGAGAATGTCGTTGTTGCTGGCCAAGGACTTCAGCACCGCCAGCTCATCGTGATCGCCGACGTGGTGAGTGCGCTTCTGAGAGCACTCTCGTGTCGGTGAGAGCTTGTTCGAGGGCTTCATGGCGCGCCAGGACATCTCTGCTGCGCCTGCCGCGTAGCGGCAGGACATCTCCAATGCTTCCGCGACCTTGGTCTTTGCTCCCTGGGTATATGTCGACCCGAAACTCCTCCTACCGGTCATGGCGGAAAGACTGGACAGGAAAGACCTATTTTGTGGGTGATGAGGAGAGGAACTATGAAGTAATTTTTGAGTGAGTAGTTTTATAGCCCAGTGCTAAGTGTGAACACATTTAGGTTTGATCGGTGTGAATAGATTTGCAATTACTTATTGCATTGTAATTTGAAATGTGACGAGAAACAAGGTCAAAATTTATTGATGGTTCTGGGCTCAAAGCCCGAAACACACCTTCATATGGCTGCTCATCATTGAGGCGGCCGTGGCGTGCTCTACTCGCGTCCGTCCGCGCGTTTTGCTCGCCATTGAGGCGGCCACAGTGTGATCTGCTCTAGTGTCCCTGCGCGCGCTCTGCTCACCGTTCAGGCAAATTTACAATGGCAACGGTTAATAATTATCTTACATATTCAGGATAATTTAAAATGCCACATGCAGTAACGCCAAAAACACTCATGACCTACATATGCTTAGTGAATTAAAATGTTGATATGCGACATTTGCATACAATTATAATAAAATATAGGTCAAAAGGCTGAGTTGGCGTACTTTCGACAACGGTCTTCTCGGACACCATGATCAACATAGCACCCTTGCGGCCGTTCATTCCAAGTGTCCCGACACGCCTCCGCCTACGGAACTGCTGGCGCTCGGAGGCTATTGGGGCTGCTGGGACTCTTCCAGTAAAGCTTGACAGCGTGCAATCGCGGGCATGACATGCCCGCGGAACCGCTCCATTTCCATGTCTCTGCCCTGGTAGCAAATTCCGTCCATCACCTGCATCCTTAAGATATCATGTTGGCGATGTTCTACTTCGTCGGTGATGTCAACTCTGCCAAGGGTGCGCTCGAGCCTGGCCACCACATCGTCGGGATCGAGGTTGACACGGCCACCGCCGGCAATGATTAAGCCGCAGACTGGCTGTCTCATAACTGAATTGCAGAGGTCCTGTGCCCATTCCTGGCATGGCATCAGGGTCTCGATGAGCACTGGTTACGGCAGCTCTTCGGGTGGGTTGTGGATCATGCCGCCTAGCAGCTCTGGATCTTGTGCACGATGGATGGTAAACTGCTCATCACACTTCCTCTACAATATGTCGATTGTGCACCCAGGGACTGTCATGGCGATATCGTTGCCGATGGCCATGGTTCCTGCACCGACCGATGAAGCTCTTGCTCCCCGACCTGCTTCGGCTCATTCTCCTCGCTGAAGATGTAACGCAGGTAGGGGTCGACGTCGAAGCTTTGGTCGTTGCCTGTCATGCTTGGAATAACTAATGGTAGATGGGTGGGGACTAGATCTGCGCAAAGTGGCGCGATGGTGCATTGCCGCCTGGGTCATATGCAGCAAGCCATTAGCTGGTGGCGGGAAACCGATGAGGGAAGAGGCGGGGATTTTACAATTCACCCATGTGGAGCGCGGGAATCATTTGCTAGAGCGCGGAAGCCTTCCCTGGAGCGCGAGAAGACTAAGTGGAGCACACAACCCGACTATCATATGCGGTGTCACATGTTATCTATCACACATGTGTTAACATCAGGAAACGTATGTGTAACTGACTGATCATCGCACACGAGTACTCGTAGATGCATCATGTGTGATACTCCTAGCCACCGCAAGCAACTAGTTTGCATTTTTCAAAGTTTTTTGTACACACAGAATCACACACGAATTAACTGTAGTAACCTTCTGTGTTATATTTTCTCATCGCCAACCGTTCATCCAACTGGGCTGTTTGCCGTGTATCACACACATCTTGTTTACATGAACCGTTTGTGTTTGTTTGGCTCATCGCAAACAGTTCATCTATGTGAACTGTATGCCACATATCACACAGATCTTGTTAAGTTGAACCGTTTCTGTTGTGTGCCCTAATCAAAAATAGTTCGTCCGAGTGAACCGTATGCCGTATATCAGACACACCTTGATCTGGCTAACCATTTCTGTTGCATTCCCTAATAGCAAACAGTTCATCGAAGTAGACTGTATGCCGTATATCACACACACCTTGATATGGCTGCCCGTTTCTATTTTTCTGTCTCATCGCAAACAATTCGCATGGATCAACCGTATGCCCCGCATCACAAACGCAACTAAAATCTAAACCGTGTTTGATATATCTGCCATCGCAAATGTTTTGCATCTTTTTTGATGGTTTTTTACATCACCATTTGTGATTAATGTATCACACACAGTTTCGTCAAAGGGTCTCTAATCATAGTGTCGCGGTAGCACCATCTTGCAGTAGTGTACTCATGGTTTAAATTTGTGGATGATCATACAAATTTTTTATGCGGGATTGAATTTTGTCTCTAGAAATCTTTTAGATTCCGCCGCGGGTGGTACTTTTATGGAGATTACTTTGGGTGAAGCCACTAAATTACTTGATATTATCATGGCAAATTATTCACCATGGCATATTGAAAGAGCCCGTACCTAGTAAAAAGGTGAATTCTATTGAAGAAATTAGTACTTTGAGTGATAAAGTTGATGCACTTATGAAATACGTTGCTAGTAAAAATTCTCCTATTGATCCTAATGATGTTCCTTTGTCTACTTTGATTGAGCAAAATAATGATCCGTATATATGAATTTTGTCTCGCGAAACAATTTTAGTAGTAATGCTTATAGAGGTAATTTTAATCCTAGGCCGTTTCTTGGAAATTCCTCTAATAATTATGGAAATTCCTATGGCAATTCTTATAATAATAATAAGATGCCCTCTGATCTTGAGAATAATATTAAATAATTTATCAATTCTCAAAAAGTTTTCAACACTACGATAGAAGAAAAATTGAGTACAATTGATGATATGTCTAGGAGCATTGATAGAATTATTCATGATGTGGAAAATGTTAAGACTAAAATTTTGCCACGCAAGATTAATATTAATGAATCAATTAAAGCTTTATCTGTCTCCATGGATGTGAGTAAGAAGAGAAACGCTATGCTTAGAGCTAAAAGAGATTTTTTTGAAAAATTGATTCCTCCCAATTTTTTAGTAGTAATGATGAAGATGTTAAAATGATTGGTGTTTCTTACAGTGATTCATTGTTTAGTAATATTAAACTTGATTATAAGGGACTGAAGAAGAGCCAACTTTAGCTAGAAGGCATCCCCATACTTCGGAGGGTGAAAATCTTGATGAAAAATTTACTAAAAGTGGGTTTGAAGAGGTAAAAACTTTAACTAGCGATGTGCCCACTCTTTTGGATTACAAAGATTTTAATTATGATAGTTGCTCTTTGATTGAATGTATTTCTTTGTTATAGTCCATATTAAATTCACCCAATGCATATGAACAAAATAAGGCTTTTACTAAACATATCATAGAAGCAATGATGAAAGCTTTGGAAGAAAAGCTAGAACTAGAGATTTCAATTCCTAGAAAATTATATGATCAATGGGATCCCACCATTAAAGTCAAGATAAAAAATTATGAGTGTAACGCTTTATGTGATTTGGGTGCTATTAAAAATCCTTTGGGTAGAATTAATGATGTTCTTATTCTTGAAATAGGAACTATGTGCCCATTGATTTTATTGTTCTAGATATTGATTGCAATCCGTCTTGTCCCATAATACTTGGTAGACCGTTCTTATGAACTATAGGTGCCGTGGTTGATATGAAAGAAGGGAATATTAAATTTTAGTTTCCATTAAAGAAGGGTATGGAACACTTCCCTAGAACTAGAATTAAGCCACCATATGATTCAATCATCAGGGCAACCTATGGAGCCAAAACCAAAGATGACAATACTTGAAACCATCGCTACAAAAAAAAACTTTCATGATGATACGTGTTTGTCACAGTAGGTCATGTTTTCTGTCATGCATGTACATCCATGAAGATTTTGTGATAGAATCAAGATAGTCATACCTGTGCTGTCGTAGAAGTGTTTCATGACAATACCAAAATTATCATCACGGAATTGTCCACTTCCATGACAATAAATGACACGTCATGGAAGTGTTTTCGTCAAGGGTAACCGACATGTGGCATCCACCATAACAGGTCACCGTTAAGCTATCAGGTTCCGGTTTAGATCCGATAACCCGTTAACAGCACAGACCAATGGGGAATTTCAACATGTAAATATCTAATTCGCTGGAGTATCCACGTGTCAGCTCAGCGTTGAGACAGATGTCATCCAGCGAATGGACGGGACACGCCTATGATACGTTGACATTCAAGTCAAAAGGCCGGCCCGTTTTACTTGGTCATAAAGGTCCACAGAAAGCCAGTTAACGGCCTGTTTGCATATAGCCCATTTACAGCCCGCTAACTCAAGGCCCGTTATGGCCTATCCAAATTAGGCCCAATAGCATCATATGGGCTGTCCAATATGATTCCAGCCCGTTGTAACTTCCGGCCCATGTATGGCCCATGACGTCTTTCGGCCCATGTGAGGCCCTTTGTAACTCTTGGCCCATTAACGGCCCGTGGTGACACTGGCCCATAATGAACAGTGTATCGCTTTATAACCACTAGCACATATGCCTGTGCGTTGCAACGGGAGAGATATTTTTTTGCGAGAAGCAACAGGAAAGATAATTGACGTGTCATCCAAGAAAAGGGTCTCTACAATGGTAGGCGACAGAGTAAGGAGTTATGGTCTTCTCGGTGGACATGTTTGACACGGGAAATCTTGATAGTGGTTGGCTTGGTCGGCATTGTAGCCAGCACCCAACTCATGCCTTTTTTTCCTTTGGGTCTGCCTCCATCTTGGGGTTGTGCCTGCCTCCTCATTTCGTGGCCGCGCAGCGACCTTCGGAACACGGTTGTTTCGACCACTCTATCCTACGATGGCTTAACCAGGTGGATTATTAATTGCAACGCATAAATCACGTTTCATTAGCATAATTAGGCATGAATGTCCCTTCTTTTTTAAGCTTTATTCTCTTTGATTATTTTAGTGCTCAAGTGCCCATAAATTTGCTCTAATTAAAACCAAACAACATATTCTCTTTTGTTGGCACGTGCCCACAATTTTTTCATTTATAGTCAACTAGCATAGAACGAACACGCACCGCTAACCAATGGCCAGCATGAATATTAAAGAAAAAACTATAGCGTCAGATTAGATTTTTTTTTGAACATTCAAAAGAAAATATGAATTGGCGAAAATTCTTGGAAACGTGAACTATTTTTTAAATCCAGGACAATTTTTTTTAAAAGAGAACAATTGTTTTTTGAAAAATCCAATATTTCTGGAAAAACACGAACAAAATTAGAACCATTAATAGTTTTTGAAATTCACAAACAATATTTTGAAAACATGAATTTTTTATGAAAACACAAATTTTTTTGTATTTTTGATTTCTTTTAAAAGGGCAACATTCAAAAGAATTTCAGAAAATGATTTCTTGGACGAAAATATTATTTTTGGATTTGTGAGCTTTTCACTAAAACAAGAATATTTTAAAATATGGAATATTTTATAAAATGTAATTTTTGTAAAAAAAATCTTGAAGAATTTTAGAAAAACACAAACATTTTTTAAAAATGAGAAAATTTCGAAACATGATTTTTTGAAAAGTTTCGAACATTTTTCAAATCAGAACATTTTTTTTTAAATCTGACCATTTTTTGAATAATTGAACAAAAATTAAAATTCTGAATATTTTTGTAAATTTTTACTTGACAGAAAAAAATAAAAAGGAAAAGGAAATATAAAAGAGAAAGGAACAGAAAAATAAAAATAGAAATAGAACATTGAAAAAGGGGAAACGGGCTGGCCTAGTCTTAGGTGCCGTGTGGGCAGCTTCACCAATTTATCGCTCCATGCGAAATAAGGTCTTCCCACCTGCGTGGGCAATAATAATGGGCTGGCTTTGTTGCGTCGGAGCGCGCGGCCCAATTATGGAATTCTGGATAAAACTTTTTTTTTGTTTTCTAGCGGATAGACGCACAAAAGTTTAGTACCATCTCGGATAAAAAAATCTTTTTGACGGTGAACGGATGAAAAAATTGGAGAAATGCACCTTGATTTATTAGTAGGTATAGATTAATGGCCCATTATTCCATTGGGCCGTTTCCAGCCCGTGTTATCTTTCGGCCTTCTAAGGGCCCATTTATTCTTGGGCTCATTTCCATGATTCGATTACTTCTGGTCCATTACTGGCCTGTTCCGCTTGCGGGCCAAATTCAGCCCGTGGTTACAGTTGGCCCATTTGTGGCCCGTTAATCCGTTGGGCTGTTTTCTTAGCGTCATCAAATACGGCCCATTTGATCCCGTTATACATATCGGCTATTAACGTCCTGTTATGATCGGGCCATAAACAGACGATTTCCACTCTAGCCCATTAAAGCCCATATTGCGGGCCCATATAAGGCCCATTGATTTTATGGCCGGTAGAAGGTCCATTGATCCTACGGCCCGTAGGAGGCCCATAGATCCTATGGCACGTAGGAGGCCCATGGTCACTACATAGCAGGATCATGGTTAGAACGGTCCGTGGTTATTACGGCCTAGTTTTAAAAAATATTTTATTGTTGCCACTAGCAAACCATGGAAAAAGAATTGCAGTGACTACAACCAAACCAATAAACAAGACAATAAGGAAATAAATAAGCAAGCAACTTACGCTAGGCTATCACGGCTATTACACATATTACATCCACTGGGGATCAAAGTTCGCCACCAGTGCAAATATAGGGAACAATGCAACATATTACATACACTGGGTGTCTAAATTGGTCACCAGTGCAAATAAACAAGTGGCAGCAAAACAAGTCCATAACTAAAACAACTTCATAAGAGCTCAAGAAATGTTATCCTGGGTATCCACCATGCTGGCAATAAGCTTAACAAGCTTATTAGCTTTCTTCTGTTTGGCGCTAAAATCCTCCAAGCTTGTTGTTGCACCAGAAAGTATACATCTAAAATCTCCAGGGACTTCCTCGGTCCTTCGGCTTCTTGTCAGAGCACAGCTGATTGATGTCTTTGAGCTTGTAGTTGAGACTCAAGTAACCGAACTGATTTAGATAGTGAGTTCGAAGAGCTTGTGCCAGCGGTAGTGTGCAGTAATTCAAACACTAAATCAAGACAGGACTTTGGGGTTGTCTTAGTGTCTTGAAGATAGTTTTCCTTTGCTGTTTTATTAGCTTTGTTGGAGACCAACAAGGATGTCTCACTATCCTGAACCTTATCTGCATTACTTCCTTTACCATTGCTTAATAAGGTACTCTTCCCCAATATTCTGTCAGCATTCTAAAAGAAGAAACAAGCAGACACATAACAGGTTTAGCATGTAGTATATAAAACTCATTTCGGTGAACCAGTTCAGTAGTAAGGTGGATAGGATTAAACTACCAAGTCTTCTATTGCGAAGTAGTACATAATAAAAGCATCAAACAAACATATATCTATGTGCTGTGGTCACTGCATTATCTTGCCAACTCAAAATAGAGACACGTTTCAAATCATATTAGTTCAAGACAAAGCAGCATTGAAAGAATACACGTGTGGGAAACTACACGGCCCAACAAGATTTCAGATGGGTACCATGAGTATACATGTACAACAACACTATTGGCTCTGTTGTGATGCTAGTAATGTGCATGATATGAGAAGTCAGCTGTATACACAATTGAAATTGAAATCAACAGAGCAATTTAGAAGAGCAAACCAGTTAAAGAAACATATTTAAACATACCTGTCGTGCCATTGGAGTTTCGATTTCATCCTTCAATTTAAAAATAAGTTTGTATGAGTATATACAGTGATACAACAGCAAAGCAGTATGCACCATAGCAATGGAATCTTAAATGAGAACAGTTGTTCTTCAGGTTTAAGCACTTGTTCTACACAAACAGAGTATAGTAAGACGCATGCATATAGTTCTTCAAAATAAAAAATGATCTCATAGAACTTACCACATTCTTGGTTCTGGACCAGTTCAAAACAAGGCGTTCCCAGTCATCATCCCGTAAATATGTCTCAGGAGAAAGTAAGGGAATTTGATGAGTTTCCTTGCTAGTGAAGTACGTTTTCTTCAGGTAATTCTGATACCGCCACAAAGCATTCTTGAAGATAGCAGAGGTATTAGCACATGTTACCTCATCCTGAGTTTCCAAATCGGTCCTTCTCTATAGAGAAAAATGGGAACATTTGCTGTATTATAACCAGCATGAAGGTAGAATGTATGGGACAAAGCAAAGTAATTGCCATGAATAACTTTACTTACACATAACTCATGGACGAACACCTGCAACTGGCTTTTTCCTTCATCTTTAGTATTATATTCCCTTGATGGGAAGATACGCATATAGGATTTAACAACATCAAATGTGATAGATGCTAAACTACGAATGGTTGCTTGTGCTTCGTCCATAGGAATAGGTGTACTAACTGGTGGGGTTGGGGTTCACCATGCTAGTCCTGGTGCTTTGGGCACTGGAGCTGCATTACAAACTGTTGTTGTTTGGGAGCTCTGTGGTGGAGATGGTGCTGTGTCAACTGGAACTGTATTACTATCTGCTGGGGTTGGGGTTAGATTGGGTGAAGCTGGTTCTCTGTCTATCGGAGTAGTGGTACAATCTACGAGAGTCTGGGTTATGTGTGGTAGGGCTTGTTGTTGTGCATGTACAACCAGGGTGCTATCTCCACCAAGAGGTAGCACTGTTTTATTTGAAGACCATGTTTTAACTCCGCTAGATACTGCCATCACCACCTCCAATTCAAATGACTTATAAACAAGAAAAGTAGTTGAATGTACACACCTTGTATGAGAGACAAATGCAATAGATAGTGTGGAAAAAAGAGGGTACGAAATAGTTCACATATATATTGTTTAACTAAAAAGGATAGCATGACATAATTTCAAATATATGATGTCTATCTAAACTGGATAGCATAGCATGACATAATTCAAAGTTATGATGACTCACTAAACAGGATGGCGTGAGATAATTATATGATGTCTTCAGTAAATAGGTTCGCATGACATAATTCACATACATGTTATCTAAGTAATCAGGATCGCATGATATAATTCACATATGTGATTTATATACTAAGCAGATGGCATTCACATATATGATGTCTAAACTAATAACATGGTGTTGAATATTGTGTATATGATGTCTAAACTATGCAATGCGAGACACCATATGCATGATATGAGCAGGATAACCGTGCCAAGTTAGAGCATAAACCTCGGTGGGGGAATAGGACTGGTCATCTATCTCTGAATCCATCTCTGAGGAGCTATCTGGACCCAGCAAGAGATTTGCTTTGACAGGTAGCACTCTCTGCTCTGAAGACCTTGTTTTCACTCCAGATTTTTCCATCAACCACTCAAATGGCTGATTCACAGGAAGAATAGTTGAATGTACAAATATTGTCGACAAATGGAAATGTAATGAAGAAAAGGAATGGCAGGATATAATTATAATATATAATGCCTGGCTAAATAGGATGGCATTGCATATTTCACATATATTATGGCTGGCTAAAAAAGATGAGATTGCATAGTTCACATATATGATACAGAAACTAAACAGGTGGCATTACAGAACATGTCTAAACTAAGCAGATGAGATATATGATGTCGAAAGGTAGCAATGCAAGGCAACATATGCATGATATGACCAACATCATCATGCCAAGTTAGAGCAAACACCTCAGGGGGTAAATAGGAGTGGTCCGCTCCGCCTGAATCCGCCTTTAAACAGATATCTTCCTCTGATTACAATCTGGAGGAGGGGGAGGGTTTGCCATTGTACCCACCATGGAGCGATGTCTGCATGACATTGTATTGCCATGCAAAATTCTTCTATTTTTCTATACATGTTCAACATGACTGTGTACAATATCTGGCATGCATACGAAAAAAAATAGTGAGATTATGTAAGGAGAGCATGCAGAAATCTAGAGTGATGGTAACAACCAATGGATAGATCGAAAAACAATGATAGCAGGCTGATGATAGCTTTAATTTAATAAAAAGACAGATGATGATTCCTTTACTGTTTGTTTCCCACCCAAGATGAACATACTGTTTGTTTCCCACCCAAGATGATCAACATAGACATACCCTAGGTGAACCAGATAATAGACAGAGATACTATTCATTGTTGGCTCGATATGTGCCCCACAAGCATTTTAAAACTCAAGTTTGAACATTAATTTGGACCTGACTTGGAGTCTAAGGGGTGAACATGACGATACAGTAGCAGGTAATATTAAGCAATGCATAACATAAGCAAAAACAAAAGAGTGCGACCTCTCTTGCGGACCCGTGTACTCCTCAGGTTCATCTGCTGAGTCGATGATGGTGATGCAGTTGCGGTGGGTGCCGGCAGCAAGGAAGGAGATTTGAGGCCGCGAAAGACGGTCAGGAGTCGTGATGTCTGGTAGGGTGGATGCTTCTTTCGATGGAGCAGCTCAGGTGAGGTGGACGACGTCGTGGCTGGAGCAGGACAAACCACACAAAGTTTTCTTCGACACCTATCTGTAAGTGAAGTAATTCTGTAAGGGCTCCTTTGGCTCGCAGGATTCTAAAAACACACGGATAGGAAAAACACCGGAATAGGATACGAATGCACGTGGGATACAGAGCATTTGTAAACACTGGATTTATGTCAACTTGGGTGTTTGGTTCACAGGAATTGGAAGAACAGAGGAATGCAAAAGAAACATGGCCAAATTAAAGTGAAACCATATGAAAATGTGTACAGTTAGAATGTTATTCTGCCACTAATGCACTTAGTCTTGTTTTCATGCATAGGATTTTGAAAAGTAGGTCCAAGTGGATGTTTTGCTCCATTCCTTTCAACCAAATGCATGAATAATTGAATAGTAGAGTACCATAGGAAAATTTCCTATTGCTATGTTTTTCCTTCACTTTTTCCTTTGAACCAAAATAGCCCTAATGGATCAACATGAATGTAGAGTAATAAGTGATGCGACAAGTTTACAACCTCTTTGCTGTAGCCGTGTCAACCTCAGCATCATTGGGTTGGTTACTGAAGAAGTTGCAACAAAGGTGGCTCTCGGAGGTCTAGAGGAAGATCTGAGGTGTTTGTAGATGGCGTCCAGGGTACTGCTCTGTTGTGGTGGATCGTTCCGTCGTTGGAGCAGCTCCGGCCAGCCGTAAGACGTCGATGCTAAAGCAGTACAAGACAGACATCGTTAACTTCAAGTGGGATTCTAATAGCATCTCAAATAGATGTAAAATACATTACCAAAAAGTGGTACATGTAAAATTTACATCACCAAAAAAACACCTGACTACAACAGATGAGGTAAAAACTATTGACGCTGAACTTCATTGTCGAAACTGAAATTTACTGTGGAATCAGAATGTTATTGTCAAAACTGAACGCACTGGTAGCAGAGAAGCACTTCACATGTAGTTTAGGCCGCTTGAGCACAAGTAGTAGAGAAACAGTGATCTAAATCAGCAGGTGATTGACAGGGAACACAGTAGCAGATAGCAGCCGTAGCAGCAGCGCGAACTAGAGCCAGAGCAGCAACTCGTGTAGCTGCAGCAGGCCGTGTACCAGCATTAGCAGCGCGAGCGAGAGAAAGAGCAGAGCAGTAGCATGAGCGAGCGGAAGAGCAGAGTAGCAACAGCGTGAGCGAGCGAGAGCCAGAGCAGTAGCAGCAGCTTCGGCTGGTATGGACGCCACCGCTATGGGAGCCTCGCATTGGGGGAGAGCCGTCATGGAGATGTCAGCGGTGGCGCGGCGTCGAGGTAGCCGCGCCATGGGGAACGGGATAGAGCACCGGTGGCGCCGGGAGGTCGAGGTAAGGAGAAGGTGCGATGTGATGAGTGTACAACCTCTTTGGTGGCGCCGAGTAGGCCCCAACATCATCCGAGGAATCGGTGAGAATGCTGCGGTTCTGGTGGAGCAGGTTAAGGCGGCGCTGTGGGGATGGAGTAGCCGCGATAGACAAGGTGATCATCGAAGCAACTCCTTGGAGGTGGAGCACGGGGCGGCTGAACAGGCGGGACGACGAGATCAACGACAGATCCTCATCCGGGGCGGTGGATGAGGGACGTTGAGCTATTGCGGTGGAAGACGTCGTCAGGGAAGAGGCTCCGGCTGGGCAGCGGCGGGGTGGCGGACGGCGGAGGGTGGGGTTTCGCGGCTGGAGCAGAGAGGTTATGGTGGCCTGGGTTTTTGAATGGCGAAAAGGAGGTGATGGGAGGGGGGAACCATGACTTTGGGACGCGCTTGTCCAAAATGTAGGGTGTGTGTCGTGGGAAACCACGGCCACCTATTGGCCATCAGCCCCTTGTGGTTCGGCAGGGGGATGAGCACATTGCATAAAGTGCTGAGGAATGTAACGCGGCATGGCAGAGATCACACGGGCAGTTTTACCCAGGTTTGGGCCGCCACGAGGCGTAAAACCCTACTCCTGCTTTGGTGGATTGATGGTGGATTGTGGTGGAAACGTAGCGCTCTTTGCCTGGCAGGGTTGGCTCGGGGCATGAGCAGCTACACGCGTACGAGTGTACAAGGGTCTGAATCCTTTCTATGGTTGCCATGGCCCTCCTTTTATAGATCAAGGGGTCACCACAGTGGCAAATCAGTCATTATGTACTGATTAGATAGTGAACAATGCTATCATACCTAACTCTGCAGTCAGATCAGGGTATATTAAATGCACCGCTTAGTGTAACATCATGGCTTGCCTGGCAAGCCTTGCCGGGCTGATCGGCCACCTCATCATCTGTCTGCTTGAGACGTCTCTTGACGGGTGTCATTTGGAGGTGATTTCCATAGGAAGTGGCTACCACGTGCCAAATAACAGCCACTTAGTCACTTGGGGGCTTGACACCGCACCGATCGATGACTTGCGTTGCTGTGACGTGGAGCGGTGGAGCCTTGGCAGGGCAGTTTTCCCTCGTAGCGCCTGGCAGGCTTGCCGGGACGGTCTTTGACTCTTGTCTTTGGGGCCACCTCATCCTTGCCAGGCTCGCCTTCCCGGCAAGGGAGGTTTCTCCTTAGTGGTGTCTTGCTCATTTAGCTTGTCTTGGTCCTCTTGATCCGCCCTTTGATTCCCCAAAGAGCTGTACTCCTTGCTTGGTCTGGACTTGGCTGTTGTGACCTTGTCGGACCGGCGATTTGCTATCCGTGCACAAGTCAGGGGGAAACAGTGCACGGACATGTGGCATACGTGTTTGTGTACCCCGACAGAAGCCCCCGGGCCTAAGCCATACGTGTTGCTGGGCACGTTGGGTTAGGCCCCAAACAGTGCACGGACATGTGGCAAGAAGGTGATGCGCGTGCAGCGGTTTGTCATGATGACCAGTCAATGCAACGTCCACTTCATGTAAATATCGCAGGTTGTGGGGTCATGGGACTGCAGTAGTTAATGTGAAATGGTAACTTTCTGAAGAGTCGCGCCCTCCCTCATGTCCTTTCCCATAAGAGAGAAAAACGCGGAAGGGCTCTGTTCATTCATCGTCTTCCTTGCCCCTCCATCCTCTTCTTCCGCAAGCCAAGCAGCTGTTCTTCCATTCCACCCTGCCCGCCATCGATCCTCGCCTAATTTTCTTCCCGTCTCTGCTGTAGTTCGAAGAGATGGGGAAGAAAACCATCGCTTCAAAGGGGAAGTGGATGACCCCCGCGAAGGAGGCGGCCGCCGAGGGGAGCAAGAGAGCGTCAGAGCTAGATAGCAAGCGAACGGCAGACGTCGTCTTCTTCCTGTCGAACCTGGACGGCGAAGTGTTGAAAGCAAGGTACGGATATCTGTGGGGGCGGGAGGTCCCAAAGGGGCATGGCACGCCCAAGGTCCTGGCAGAGGGAAAAAAGGATCCGCCAGATTCATATCGATTTTTCTGCGCATACTTCATTTGCGGCCTCTGTCCTCCTTTCTCGGATTTTCTTGAAGCAATGATGGTGATCTATGGATTCCATCTTCTGGACTTCACGGCAAATGCAATGGCGTGCATGGTGATTTTTGCTCATCTGTGTGAGAACTTCATCAGAGTCGCCCCCAACATTGATTTGTTCACGCACTATTTTGCCACGCGGGTGGAGAACAAACACCACCATTCTGGGAACATAAGTTGGATGCCACGGGTACCAAGGGAGAACTGAGATTACCTCCCTGGTTAACAGCGCGGCAGATGGGAGGACTGAGGGGGAGATTGGTGCTGGATCCAGGATGAGAAGGCCCTAGATTTTTGCCAGGCGCGGGCAGAGTGCCTCGAGCGCAGCAACGATTGGAGGGAAACCGGCCTTACCGATGATAGGCTCCGCCCGACAATTAACAGGATCACCCGCCTAAAGGCTGCCAGGCTAACCATCGGGCACGTAGGGGCCGACTTCCTCCTTCGCCATATTGCACCATTGTAGAAGAGGGATAGGTTTGCCTGGTGGTATGGGGATGCCGCAGATAGGATGAGGCTGCTTCCTGTCCTGGCCAACAATTTGTCAGTCTATGGCCATGCTTGGTTGTGCGAACAACTGTTCGGTAGCCTTGGGCCGTTCAAGTTGCCAGCAAATTTTATCCCACTGAACATCAACTCCGCCAGGGACCAAATCCTGAAATGGATGCCAGACTGCAATGCACAGGGAGTCTCGGGCGATTGGCAGCTGCCCGAGCTCGACGAAGAGCTTGCGTGGTCCTCCACCTTGGTGGAAAAGGCTACAAGGGTGGAGGCCAACATGTACAAGCGCACCTCCAAGGTGGAGGAGGCGTACATTAAGAGGCGGCTCAAGGAGGACAGAGCACTCCATGCTGCTGCGATGGCGAAGGCCGGGAAGGTAACGAAGGGGAAGGAGGAGGCTAAAGGCGAAGGCCCTTCCCATGGCAGGAGCGAGGCGCAAACAATGGAAGGGGCTGCCGGGGATGAGCCTACCGGGAGTGTCAAAGAGGTCGAGGCCCTCAAGGAAGAGGCGCGGAAAGCAGAGATTGTTTTGAAGGAGGTGCAATCGCAGCTCTCCTCCAAGAGCCAAGGCCTCGAGACTATCAACGGCACCATTGAAGATCTGAAGGCCAGGATTGGCACCTTGGAGAGCTCGATAGAGTCCAGCGGGGCCCTTGAGTAGCAGCTGACAAAGGACCTGGATACTGCAAGGCGTCTTTGGAAGGATGCAGAGGTTAAGCTGGCGAATCATTCCGAGCAGGTTGACTTCTGGATCAAGAGCTTGATCGTCATTGCAGAGCATCTCACTACTCAGACTACAGCGATGGGCATGGAAGGGCTAGTCTTCTCAGCCAGCAAGCACGAGGTCCCCAGCGTCAAACTAGGGGTCTTCTTCAATGAGCTGATAGAGAAGCTAAAGGCACATGAAGAGGGAAGGGCCAGCCGCTTTGCGACTGAATCTCGGAAGCTTGCCCGTAATGCCCTCTTCATGGTTCTGAGCAACATCGCCTGCCACCACCCGGACCTCAATCTTGCCGATGGCTTCAAGAAGCTGCCAGAGGCGCAGACGTTTCGGCTGTCGAAGAGAAGGCCGCCCATCTCGCCGACAGAGTCCTTGGCATCCCTATCGCTCCACGAGGTTGCCAGGCCTGGCCTTGAATTATCCTTGCCCCTGCGCTGTCCTGTAACAAAACATGATGTATGTCTTGTGTTTAGACACCTTATCGCGTATGTTTGTGTGGAACTAATGTTTTTACTTAATTTCGATTGCATGTTTATCCCTTTAGAGTTCACCTATTGGTGCCCGTATGATTAGTCTCTATGCGTATTTCAGCAGCCTGCCGGTACCGTACTGCCGCGATTGTCGCAAGGGTCGGGCCCTTAGCTGTTATCTTGGTGAAGATACGTCCCGGCAGGTTTTGCCTTGACATTTTTGACATTGCTACCCTTTCTGCGAGCAGGCTCGGAACAGAGCGAGGGTGTAGACAAAAACTGATAAGGTGCTGTCCATACGAAAGATTTCCTCATACGAACGCCTTGGTATCCAAGGGATAAACAAATGCGAAATCTTAATTTCATGACTGAGCAAGGATTACATAAACTTAGCTCTTTTCTTCACTTCCTTCCACTCCTTTCAGCCGTGGCCGCTTGTTGCATTCGCATGCCTTGGGAAGGATAGCTGTTGTGCGTGTTGTTCTCCGGTTCCTGGCAGGGACTGGTAAAGGATCATGTGTATCTTGCAGGCGGCAGGACGCGGTGTATGGCACGACCGGCTTCTCTCTCCTCTCCACACACTTTAGACAACATGGTGGCGACTGGCATAAAAAGTCACACTACCGTGGACTGCCTTGCCGGGCATGCTTGCCGGGGCACCGATCAATGGATTCGCACTAGCACTCGACTCAAGATTTCCCTAAGCAGGGTAAATGCTGAACCGAGTTTCACGCAGTGCTCATCGACATTGATCATGCTAAAACCAAGAGTGGCTCGATTGTCAATAAGTGGGAGTGGTGGAGAGAGAAACCTTGTACCCGTACACTTTGTTCCTTTACCCTGGATGGGGCTTGCATGGCAATCATGCTGCCCGATCCGCTGAGGTTGGCTTGCCGCCATCATTGCTAGTTCCTGCCGCTGTTGCGGCAGCGTCGGAGGGAGGCGGTGGAAGTTGAACAGGGGGCAGGAGAAGCGATATCACTTCCTCTCTTTGTTCTCACCATCTTCCCGCCTTAGCATGGTCATCACAGATGATGAAGCCATCGATGAAGAAGATGGTGTGGATGATGAAGATAATGACGCGCAGCATACGCTTCTCGGGTTCGCGCAAGCACTTCCCCCTACCTGGCGTGCCAAAGATGTCGTGGGAAACCACGGCCACCTATGGGGCCATCAGCCCCTTGTGGTTCGGCAGGGGGATGAGCACATTGCACAAAGAGCGGAGGAATGTAACGCGGCATGGCAGAGATCACACGGGCAGTTTTACCCAGGTTCGGGCCACCGCGAGGCGTAAAACCCTACTCCTCCTTTGGTGGATTGATGGTGGATTGTGGTGGAAACGTAGCGCTCTTTGCCCGACAGGGTTGCCTCGGGGCATGAGCAGCTATGCGTGTACGAGTGTACAAGGGTTCGAATCCTTTCTATGGTTGCCATGGCCCTCCTTTTATAGATCAAGGGGTCACCATAGTGGCAAATCAGTCATTGTGTACTGATTAGATAGCGAACAATGCTATCATACCTAACTCTGCAGTCAGAGCAGGGCGCATTAAATGCGCCGCTTAGTGTCACATCGTGGCATGCCCGGCAAGGGCCACCTCATCGTCTGTCTGCTTGATACGTCTCTCGACGGGTGTCATTTGGAGGTGATTTCCATAGGAAGTGGCTGCCACATGCCAAATAATAGCCACTTAGTCACTTGGGGGCTTGACACCGCACCGATCGATGACTTGCATTGCTATGAGGTGGAGCGGTGGAGCCTTGGCGGGGCAGTTTGCCCGCGTAGTGCCCGGTAGGCCTGCCAGGATGGTCTTTGAGTCTTGTCTTCGGGGCCACCTCGTCCTCGCCAGGCTCACCTGCCCGGCAAGGGAGGTTTCTCCTTAGTGGTGTCTTGCTCATTTAGCTTGTCTTGGTCCTCTTGATCTGCCCTTTGATTCCTCAAAGAGAAGTACTCCTTGCTTGGTCTGGACTTGGATGTTGCGACCTTGCCGGACCAGCGATTTGCTGTCCATGCACAAGTCAGGGGGAAACATACACCCCCGTTTGTGTACCCCGACAGTGTGTTATGAAAGTACCCCCACCAATTTGAACTAGCAGCCCTTTCGGCTCAAGGTTAGAAGGGGGATTTTGTGTGTCGGGATTTGGCAGCTAGAGGGAGTTTTCACGCACGTTGTGATTTCGGGATAGCAAGACGCGGGTTGTGAAGACGCGAGTTTTCAGAGCACAAACAGACAAAGCAATATCTGAATTTTCGGGATAACAAGGTGTGGGTTGAAATTTTTGGGACATGCCTAATGTGTAATAATGTACGTACCAAATCAATTCGCACTTCCCTCGACAAAAAAACAAAAACAAAAACTATTCGCACCACACAAAGGGAGAGTCTTGTACCATTTTACTGTCCAATTAAATTTTTTCACTAGCTGTATAATGCATGTAACCTACTCATACGAACATTTTAGTGCATCCCAAATGTATATACGACCGCAGCAATTCTAACTAAATTTGAATTCGTTTCTCTATTTGAATAAAAATCTACAATCATGATTGTTGCCAAGTTAAACCATCATTTGTACATTATCTTAACAACACACCACATGATTACTATAGAGTTAGACATGAACTATGTGTACTATATATATGAAATCGAATTCAAAAATTTGAATACACTTGACGTTGATTCGAAATAATAGTACATTTGAAGTACTAGCTAGATCTTGATAATCTAAACCATGTTTCATATGTTCACTGTGTTTATCACACAAATATTGTGCCCCGCCCCCTATATTATGACAAGTATTTAGCCCTGAGCTACAAAAGCAACACATTATCACAAATTCAAATAAGTTTTATATGTATTATATGCAGTATAACATGTTCATAACCACACCATGCGTATCACCATTATATTCAAGAACGCGTTGGTTTAAAACACTATGATCTCTTGTAGAAACATCCAAATCCACTTTTATAATGAATTATGATCTATGTTCGTCTTTTACACCCACACAATCCTCTTCTCTTTGTAGCTAGCACTAACTTTCTCTCGTGCATGCACACGCCCGCCCCCCTCTCACCCTCCCTCAGCATTCTCTCCATCACGCACATTTGTTATTTCCCTTGTTCACATGTTGTGTCGTTCACCCACGGTGTGTGTAGGCCCCCCGGCTCCTTCTTTCTTGCACACACCGGTCGATATACCTCTCTAGCCAAGTGCGCCTACCACAAACACACGCTTTCCCTCTTCACTTCTCACCGTCCATGCCCCCCACTGTCTAATACGGTTCCACGCACGTGCACACTCCCGCCCCTCTTTTCATCGATCTCATACTCGCGCACACTGCCCCCTCGATATAGTAGGCCTCTCACACCACCTCCTAGCCGCATCCCTCTGTCTCTATCCGTCTCTCTGGGCCTTATTTGCTTCTAACACATGCATGCATGTATACCTACCGATCTAGGTCGACTATAACTCTTTTTCCCCACGCACCGATCGACGTACCTCACTAGTTATGACTCTCCCTTTCTCGGACACACGAAGATTGATCTTCCTATGTAGTTATGTATGCTTACCACAGCCATATCGTCCCCCCTCATCATCCTTGAATTCCTCCCGACCCGTCTCTCACACGCACGTGCACAGACAGGCACTCATTCCCTCTCTTATTGATATTGTAGTCGTAACCGCCGTTTGTCTAGCAGGCCTCTCCCTACATTTCTGAAAAGCAATGCCACCACCAACCCTCCGACACTCTAGCTTTGTCTCTCTTCGAACCTTATTCCTTTGCTACACATATGCATGGACACTGATCGATCTCCCTCAATACATAGCTAGGTATCTCTCCTTCTCCACACATATACCAGTCGATCAACCTCTCTATAGTTAGGTCTCTGCCCCTATCCCCCCCCCCACACACATCAATAGTCGAATGCTGTAGGTAGGTATCCATGCCACAGAGACAAACTGCACCACTCCCCTCTCACATTCCAGTAGGCCAGCCGCCCTATATCTTTGACGTGGGCAAACACAAATTCGATGGCACTCTTTATCGATCACGCACCCACACACTTCATCCCTCTCTTTGATTCTATCGATATCTCACGCCAATGATCCCTCCACTCTCTTCTCGTGGATCGCTCCCTCTATATATGATATATCCAAGCCTCTGTTTCACACACATTGCATATGTACCATTTTTTTGTTTGAGATATCATCGACACATTGCCTCTGTTTCGCACAAACCATCTCTCTCACACACAACCACGTATGTACCTACACGTAGAGAAGAGGTGCACATACGATGCACGTACTCAGGTCTCATTCCCGGCCACACCCGTGCGGGTACACAGTGGAGCTCATTTCTGTACGAGAAAAGGCAGCCCACGTGATAATTTGACGCATGTAGCAGTTGTTTACTTGAAGGAGGCCGGGTCGTGTACCACACATACACGGGACAAAGTTCGACTTGACGTGTTAGTTTTAAATAAAGTTATATTCCTCAATGGCATGTACATAATATAAAACGATTGTCATCGAGAAAAAAGAAATCCGCTCCACTATATACAATGGAGCCTGCCTTGCCGGGGTTTGTCTCTCTTCACAGTATCTCACACAGGCGTCGGTGGCCTCTCTCTCTCTTTCACCGTTGGTCACTGATCCGGCCACATCCCGTCCGCCGGCGGAAAGGGAGGATGTGCATCATTTCTTCATTCAACGGCGTCGAGGCAGCACGTCTTGATCTGCGATACCCGTCATTCTCTCTGACCAAGCTCCGACGCGGTAGGGCCTTTGCCACTTGCTCGCTGCCGCAGTATGGGCAGATCCCAGTTGCCGGCGCCCTCCTAGTTACATCCGGACGACCCTCAGGTACAGGTTCCTCCGGCCTTGCTCCACTGCCCATCTTCCCATGTTGCCGCATGTGGAAAATCCTGCATGTGGATCCTCCCTAGTTATTTTCCCAAAACATAGCTCGACCGGCGTACTTTCCATGTTGCAATCTTGTCCTCACTCTGTTTTAGATAAACAACCGTGCTGCTATCTTCCCTTAGGACAAGGAATATGCTTCTTTTTGGTCGACATATGTGTCATAAACTGTTATTGGCCAGTAATTGTTTCCTTTCTACCTCCTTTTGCAAACAGGGCTATCCATTTCACCTCATCGCTATTGCGACCTTTTGGTGAACTGCACAAATCACTTTTTTCTTAAGAGTGTTTTGTGCAGTTTTGCTGAAATGTCGCACGGGCAACGTTTCTACATTTCAGTGGGACTGCACAAAGGGAGATTGGTTTTGCTCTATCCTCATCCAACTCCGAGCCTAATCTTCTCCACCTATTTGCTTAATCTTCTCCAACTAGTTAGTCTTAAGAGAGACTGCAAAGGTGACCAGATTCTATTTGTGTGTTTATTGTTTTATCAACAGTCCTCTATTATTGTAATCACACTTACTCAATATCTTTCGAACAGGGATGCTCAGCTCTCTATCTTAGTGGAACTGCACAAAATTATCGTTATGTTCCCTGCTCCTAACAGCTACATTTTCCCCAACATGCCTTGTTGATTTAGACAGAGCTGGGGGGAAGTTGTTGCCAATGAAAGCATGGATCAATTTTAATTTAACACCTTCTCACAACTTTGTCTTTAGTTGTGATGTAAATATTATCTCTGATCTGCTAATCATTGAGATGCATTAGCAAGGACGTTAGTTTTTTTTCGAAAGAGCATGGATGTTAGTTTCCTTTCAAGTATTTGATTGTTGTTGTAACGAGATAACCTTCCAGCTGGCAAGACACATGAAACAAAAGCTGAAAGCTTTAGAGCATTGTACAATTTCATGTCGCTGGAAAAATATTTGTACATCAATTATGTAAACAAATTTTGTAAGCTTGATAGCCTTGCCAGAAGTCATTCAGCATCCGGGTCCATGTGCCATGCACCAAATGTCGGTGCAAGAAACATTTGCGTTTGTTTGCCCGGACTTATACATAAGCGTGCTGGCATTGCATGTCCTACACGAAGATATAGAACCAAGACCAAGCCATAAGAACCGCTCTTCGTGAGATCAAGGAGCAGATCAAGAAGACCAAAAGAAGCAAGACAACAAGGCATCACCTTGGGAAAGCTTCCCTTGCCGGGAAGGAGAGCATGGCGGGGTCGAGGCCGCCCCAAGGACAAGTCCAAGATTTCCCCTGCAGGCTTGCCGGGTCCGCCAAGGGAAAATCTCCCCGCCAAGGCGCCACAGCTCCACCGCACCGCAACGTAAATCACCTATCAATGCGGTGTTGAGCCTCCAAGTGATTAAGTTGCTTCTACTAAGCATGTGGCAGCCCAAGGAAGATAGATTATCCTCATATGACACCCATCCGGAGGTGTGTCAAGCACATAAGCAGAAGAGTGTTAAGCGGCACGACAGGCTTGACGGATTTCACCCTCAGCATGACACCTAGCAGTGCATTTAATGCACTTTGTCCTAACTGCCAGAGTTAGGTATGATAGCACTGTTAGCTATCTAATCACCAGATTAGGACTACTTTGCCACTGTGTTCACCCCTTAAGCTATAAAAGAAGGTCCAAGGCCAACTAGCAAAGGATTCGGACCCTTGCATACTTGTACGTGCGTAGTTGCTCTCCCCGAGGTCACCTTGCCGGGCTTGAGCACTGCGCGCCCATCGTGTTCCTCCATCCAATCCACCAAAGCAGGAGTAGGGTTTTACGCTTCCCAGCGGCCCGAACCTGTGTAAAAACCAGCAGTGTCACCACCGTCGTGTTGTTTCATGTCCTCTCTTTGTGCAACGTGACCTTCCCCCTGCCAAACCACAAAGGGGGCGATGTCTCCATAGGTGATCGTGTTCCACCACAACATCCTTGGCGTGCCAGGTAGGGGGAAGGCATTTATGCGAACCTGAGGTTGTGAGCAGCGCGTCCATCATCATCATCATCATCTTCGTTCATGGCACCCAAGAAGAAACCCGGCGCTACCGCTTACCCTTCCACTTCTAAGGCCCCTTCGCATGCGGCCGCGGACGCCGTAGGCGCCACGGCGGCGCTGCGTAAGGTCGGTGCTGCGGGAGACACGACCGTCGTAGGTGACGCCGTTGTTGTGTCCCCCGTTGTAACAACCTGGTTTTTGGCCCTTTCTTTTCCTTTTTGATTTATTTGGTTTTTGCTCTGATTTTATTTTTGGAGAAGTTCTATGGCCTTGCAACATGGGAGATCTTCAATTCTTCTCCTCCAAAGTGACTCATCATTCTCAAATCCTTCCCAAGATTATGTCACTTCATTTCTAGACCAACTCCAAAATTCTTTTTCTTAGGAATATTCCTTTTTCTATTAAAGGAATAGTCATGTCTGCCCTAGGTTGTGAAGCAACCTATATTTTTGTATTCCACAAAATTTCCAAATAATTCTCATAATTTTTTTGGATCATATATGACCCAAATATGTCCAAACTTTCCTTTCCTAGCCCAAAAATAATTCATCAATATTTATTCTTCATTTCTTTCCAGAGTGTCCTTCTGTGAAGGAAGTGCCACCTATCTTTTCTTGATTGCTCCCAAACTTTTTGGGCACGCTTTTACATCCAAATAATTGCATCATGCCAAATTTCAGCTCCATTTGCCTAGTGAACCTTCCTCATCAATTTTTCAAAGTTTCTATCATATGGAAACCTTGTTGAAGGAAGTACTAGCTAGGAGAATCCAAATGAGTTGAAATTTTGCAAGATCATTAGTGTGCTCATATCATGACTCTCCACCAATTTTCAGCTCCATACTATAATCTAGGTGAGCACACCTTCAAATCTTTGCTTCTATCAATATTTTTAGGATGTGAAGCAAGTATATTTTATATTGCTTCATTATTGCTGACAATTTACCAGAGCATTCTCATAGCCATAAAACCTTTCTCCAAAAATTTGCGATCAATTCATCAAGCCAATATTTCTCTAGAATTTTCTCAAGTTTCTGGACAGAGAGGATATGTGTGGAGGAAGTACCATTTTGTCATGTCAAATTGGTATGAAATTTTTACAGCATCTTCATATGTCCTAATCATTCTGCCTTGCCAAATTTCAGCCCATTTCAACACTCCATGTGAGTGCCCCTTCTAAATCAAGTTTCTGGACCAAAAATAAAGTTCCAAAGCAACTATATTAATTGGTGGTCCATTACTTTCAAAACTTCACAGGACTATAGTCCTTCTTATCCTAAACCTCCCAGACATCAACTCTGGCTCCAATCACTTCTCTGTTGATCACAGTAACCTGTCCAAGTTTGCTACAACAAACTTCCAGTGAAGCTTCACATCTCTCCTTGGATTATTTTTCTGATCCTTCACTTTCTACAGTTCACCTGATGCAAGGACAACATGATAGACATGAATTGACAGCCTCTAGTGTCCCATCCTTGCCATGCCAGGCGGTGATTGCATGGATTCATGCTTGGACACGCGCTCTGGCAGCAGAGAGCACGCTCTGCGCATCAGGTCTCATCGGCCCGCGGCTTCCCGGCGATGTTTGTGTGTCCTATGGTGCCGACCTAACTGCTCTGCTCTCCCCCGTCGCTCTCATGTCCTCTGCCCCTCCAAAATCCTCCTCACCGGCGCTAGCGACCGTGTGCCCACGGGCGTACTGTACCCGACCGCCCCTGTTGCATGCCCCGTCCTCTTCCTCTACTTCCTGGCATCGTCCATTGCCCCGTGAAGCTCCCCTGCTCTCACCCGTCCCCTCCCTCGCCTCGTGGGGCTCCCAGCCATCACCGGAGCTAGCCATGCACCATTGGCGGCATCCAGCTCGGCCATCCCCTCCGCCGGCTATTTATGCCGTCCCTGGCCATGCCCCTTCTCACCTGCAACCTCATCCTCATCCTAGTATCCCGCTCGACCACCCAATTGAGCTCACAGAGCCTTCTTCCTCACCTCCGGCAAACCACCTTGCCGCTCGGCCATCTCCACGTCCCTCTCACTACGGCCCCTCCCAGCACCTCCCGTGCGCACCCCTGAGCCCCTGATGGCCTGCTGATTATTCCCCACCCCTCCTTTGCTTTGATTACAGCTAGAATCAACAACCTCCGCCGGCAACCAAAGACAGTCACCGTCGAGACGACGACGCCGAAGCCGTTCGACCACCGTTCAAGCCCCCACGGGTATAGGGAGCTCCGCCTAGACGCGCTCGACCCGTTCCCGTCGTCGCCCTCCGCTCCAGGGTCTTCTTCGCTCACCAGCCGCACTGGGGAGCCCTGTCGCTCCCCTCTACCTGAGCACGCGTGAGGAGAATGATGACTCTGCAGCTGGGCCCCACGCGCTAGTGGCACATCCGCCCGGGTCCAGCCCGTTAAGAGGAGGCGTATTCCTCAGGAATACGTCTTTTGCTTTTCAAGACGCATTCTTCCAGAGCCGCGGCTAGGAATACGCTTTCCTTTCCTGGAAACGTATTTCCTGAAGTGCGCTTTCTCTTTTATCAGTGGAATAACGGTCTAGGACCCATATGTAAATAAAATTATTGTAGAGAAGTCCCTCGCTGAAAAACCACTATATCTTTTTGCTCACAACTCCGAATCAGGTTATTCCAAAGCCCAGTTTCTCTATTAGTCGAGCCCGTTCTGATGGTACCATTTTCACTATGTGATAACATTCTAAAAATGACCATTTTGCCCCTGCCCTCATTCTGCCCCCTCCGAGAGAGAAAGTTTTCCGGTGATTCTTTCCGTGAGCTTCTCACACTTCCTCCCGGTGAATCCATCCCTCCCAGGCAAGCCACACCCTCTATTTGCATGATTGCAATGCAATGACATGGTTTATTTATTTAAACTTGCTTAAAACATGAACTAGCTACATATGATTTGTTCATGGCATTGCTAGGAGTTATTTTGATCTTGCTGTTGCCATGATGTTGTTTGGATTACTAGGACTATTTTGCAGATTGAGGATGACATGTGGCCATTGAATTATTAGTGGCTATTATTGTTATTTTCATCCTGATGGTAGTTGATATTATGCTTTGGAGTATTATTTGGATTTGATGCTATCATATTGATCTGTGGTTAACTATCTTGATATTGCTATTGGATTAGTAGCATCATAGTCTTTGGATTCATCATAATATTATTTATATGCTACCCTCAGAGTATTATGATATGACTATATTATTCTCTGGATTATTTGTTGGATATTGCTATGAATTGGATCACAGGTTGATAGATGATATCGGAGTATGAGATCTATCTTGGGGACAAATTCCGTTATTTTGTTGGTCAGGTGCTACCGAACATGGCTTTTCCAGTGCAACCACATTTTCCCTTATGCGAAGGCCCTAATGCGGTCTACTGTTAAGCCTCTCACCGGTGCCTCCAACTAGGGAAGGTTATGTACGCGCGCTGCCCTGGCCCGGTAGGCGGTGATAACCTTGTGTGCCTGTAGTTGTTGTAGGTGCCTTTTTGTCCCGGTTTGGGACCGTTTTTGTTTTTGCCACGACGGTGGCCGTTGGATGTCACGAGGTGACATCGAGGCCACCCAGGATTGAGCCGAAAGGGGAGTTGGTCGGAGTGGCCGGGAGAGTGTCATGGCAACAGATTGATTTTGTCGGAACGCCGTTGGTCCACCCGAATGGGAGCATGAGGCCATGGGTTCTGTGATGTGGGTACAGTGTGCTAACCTCTGCAGAGTGTATTTAATCTATCGATAGCCACGTCCTCGGTCATGGGCACAGTTCATACTAGGTCACACCGTTCGATCAACACTCACATGCCGGAATGACTTATATGTTAATAATGTGAGTAGTAACAGTTTGGCAGGATGCTGATGATGATGTTGTGATGATCTTGAGGATGGTCATTCATTTTGTGGTGTGGTCACGCGGTGATCACGTGAAGGTATTCATCACGAGGTGATCGAGGTGATTTATTGCTTGGTCGGATAGCCAAGAGTGAGATGATTCTTGAGATCTGAGATGTTGGTTCATCAGTATTCTAGTAGTTTTATATCATGCTTTATAGTTGTTTTCACATCATTGTAGCGCATCATAACTTAACCTGTTAAATGCTATGTTGATGTTTTTCCATGATGCTTTTGGTTGTTGTGAGCTTGCAAGTACATTCAATGTACTGACCTGGCGTGTCATGCCATATTGGAGGTGATGCTGTGATTGATTGCTTGTCGAGGTTACTAATCATGCGAGCTAGATCGTGTCCCAGCCAGAGTCCCTGCGGAGTGGAGTTCACCACCATCGTCGTCGTTCCACTGCTAGCATAGAGCTACCTTAGCAGGCGTAGTGTCACCATGCTTATGTGATCCTTTGTAACATCAGACCCTTGTACCATTATCCTTTGTAATAAGAGTTGATTTGTTCTATGTCAAGCAGTGCTGTATTCCAGAAGACTTGATCTCTGGGCTGGAATACGGGGTGTTCCGGTTTCTCTGAGCCGGGGTGCCACAGAGCTTGGTATCAGAGCAGGTCTGGCTATAGGACGCCCTAGTCAACGTGAGTGGCAGAAATCGATAGTATAGAGTCTGGCTTGTTTGTTGCATTGGTTGCTGCATTTGTTTGTTGCATAGCATGCATATAGCCTTATTATTTGTTGCTAACAGTTTATCTTGTGAGTGTAGCTGGCATCGGTTTGGATCCACTATAGCTCAGCCTCTGCGTCCATTCAGTTACCTTTGAGCCTGTTCTTCGGTGTTTGGCATCATTTCTGTCCCGGCAGAGTGATGCCATGTGTTCTTGACACTATTTGCAGAAATGGTGCTCAGGTATCACGCCGACTTCTCCCTTCCAGCCACACCTATCATTTCGGTGGTAGACATGTTGCTACCCCGGATCTTGCCCTTTTTATCTTGTCGTGGTTGGCAACCCTTAATGATCTTAGTCATCATGAAAGGGCAATGTCAGCAGACCCAGCTTTCCCCGCTATCCTATTCCTTGGACGAGTGTCGTGGTAGAACACGGCCACCTATGGGGCCATTGGCCCCTTGTGGTTTGGCAAGGGGAGTAGTCACGTTGCACAAAGAGTGGAGGCCATGGGACAGCACGACAGAGGTGACGCTGGTGGTTTTTACCTAGGTTCGGGCCGCTGAGAAGCGTAAAACCCTACTCCTGCTTTGGTTGATTGATGGAGGGACCGTGAGGAACGCGCGGCGCTCAAGCCCGGCAAGGTCACCTTGGGCCGAGCAGCTACGCGCGTATGAGTACACGAGGGTCCGAATCCTTTCTACGGTTGCCATGGTCCTCCTTTTATAGGCAAAGGAGTTACCACAATGGCAAAACGGTCATTATCCAGTCATTAGATAGCTAACAGTGCTATCATACCTAACTCTAGCAGTTAGGACAAAGTGCATTAAATGCACTGCCATGTGTCGCGCTATGGATGCGGCCCGGCAGGCCTACCACGCTGCTTAGTCATCTTCCATCTGTCTGCTTGACACGCCTCTGGACGGGTGTCATATAGAGGTGATCTTCCTCCTAAATGGATGCCACGTGCCAAATGACAGCCACTTTGCTATCTAGCAGCTCGACACCGCACCGATGGATGACTTGCGTCGTGATGCGGTGGAGCGGTGGAGTCTTGGCGAGGATGCAGGCAGCCAGCGGCCCCGGCAAGCCTGCCGGGGAAGTCTTGGGACTTTTCTTCTGGATGGCCTCGACCTGACCAGGCTCGCTTGCCTATTAAGGGAGGCTTTTCCTTAGTGATATCTTATTCTCTTGGCTTGTCTTGGTCTTCTTGATCTGCCCCTTAATTCCTGAAAGAGCTCTCTCTCTCGCTTGGTTTTGTCTTGGATGCTTGGTACTGCCGGGTTGGAGGCCTACTATCCGTGCACAAGTCAGGGGAAACATACACCCCTATTTGTGTACCCCGACAGAAGCCCCCGGGCCTGAGCCATACGTGTCGCCGAGCACGTTGGGTTAGGCCCCAAACAGTGCTCGGACACGTGTCGAGGAGGTGCTGCACGCGCAGCGGTTATGATGATCAGTCGAATCAATGTCCACTCCGCGTAATTATCGCAGGTCATGGGGTCGTGAGACTGTAGCAATTAATGAAAAATGGTAACTTTCTGAGAGAAAGTAGCGAAGAGCCACGTAAGGGAGTCCTGGATTAAGGGGTCCTCGGGCGTCCGGGCTACGTAATGTGGGCCAGACTGATGGGCCATGAAGATACAAGACAGAAGACTCTCTCCCGTGTTCGGATGGGACTCTCCTTGGCGTGGACGGCAAGCTTGGCGTTCGGATATGAAGATTCCTTTCTCTGTAACCGACTTTGTACAACCCTAGTCCCCTCCGGTGTCTATATAAACCGGATGGGTTTAGTCCGTAGAGGACAATCACAATTAGACATGCTAGACTTCTAGGGTTTTAGCCATTACGATCTCGTGGTAGATCAGCTCTTGTAATACTCATATTCATCAAGATCAATCAAGCAGGACGTAGGGTATTACCTCCATAGAGAGGGCCCGAACCTGGGGAAACATCGTGTGCCCCGTCTCCTATTCCCATCGACCTTAGACGCACAGTTCGGGACCCCCTACCCGAGATCTGCCGGTTTTGACACCGACATTGGTGCTTTCATTGAGAGTCCCGCTGTGTCGTCGCTAGAAGACTCGATGGCTCCATCAATCATCCACAACGATGCTGGCTTGAGGGAGGTCCTTCTCCCTGGCCAGATCTTCGTATTCGGTGGCTTCATACTGCGGACCAACTCGCTTGGCCATCTAGAGCATATCAACAGCTACGCCCCTGGCCATCAGGTCATATTTGGAAGCTTGAACTACGTTGCTGATATCCGCGGAGACTTGATCTTCGACGGATTCGAGCCCATGGCAGCCGCTCCCTGCCACCGCGATGAACATGACCTAAATCTGTCATCGGACCATACCCAGGAGATAGCTCCTGTAACTACTCTGGCCCTAGATTCGGAGCAGATTGCACCATCCGAGGACGGGAAGCTCTACCCCGCCACCGAAGCCGCAGACTTAGCGGCGTTGGAGCCGCACACAGACCCAACTTCGAACAAGATCTGTGTCACCGGAACCTCGGGTTCGTCTCCAGCCACAGGTTCCGAACCGCGTGCGTCCGCGCCCATCGAGCTCGATTGGGCGCCGATCATCGAGTTCAACTCCGTGGACATCTTTCGGCACTCACCTTTGGGTGATGTGCTAAACTCATTAAAACCCCTCTCCTTAGCGGGGGACTCACAACCGAATTATATCTGGTTTGAACTGAAGGCCGATGATGGAGAATTTCGCTTCCCACCCACCGCCCACTTCATTGCCACTGTCGAAGACTTAACCGACATGCTCGATTACGACTCCGAAGACATCGACGGTATGGACAACGATGCCGGAGAGGAGCAGGCCCAAAACCCGCCGTTTACCGGGCGCTGGACAGCCACCTCCTCGTATGATGTGTACATGGTGGATACTCCCAAAGAGAATAACGGCGATAACAAGAAAGATTCAGTCAAGGATAAACTTCCTGAGACACAGCCAAAGTGCCGACGTCAGCAGCACCGCTCTAAATCATGCCGTGGAAAAGACAGCAATACCGGCATGAGAGAAAACAATACTACGGATGATGCCGAAGACAAAGAAGATCCCGTCGAGCCGACTTTCGAACAGGACGATAGGGAAGATGGGCAAGCCAGCTCTGACGAACAGGCCATAAACGAAGACTCGGAGGACAGCAACTATCTTCCACCCTCCGAAGAAGAGGTGAGCCTCGGCAACGAAGACTTTATCGTGCCTGAGGAACCCGTCGAGCAGGAGCGCTTTAAGTGCCAGCTAATAGCCACTACGAGGAGCCTGAAAAAGAAACAGCAGCAGCTTCAAGCTGATCAAGATCTACTCAACGACAGATGGACTGATGTCCTGGCAGCCGAGGAATACGGACTCGAGCGCCCCATTAAAAGTTACCCGAAGCGTAAACTGCTACCCCAATTCGACGACGAGGCACTTGAGCCCATGCCATCAACACGTAATGCGGCTGACCGACCACCACGTGGCCGGGACAAAGCGGCGACTCAAGCCGAACACCAGCCCATACTACCTCGCCGCAAAAGCAGAGACATAACAGCCCGGGGTCATACATATGACCTGCGGCAGGACCTGGACAATAGAGCAGGTCAGTCCAGATCGATCTACGGATCGCGGGGGCATGCCCTGGCACGGGACGACGGCTATCAAGCTAGACGTGACAAACATAACCACGCCCGGGCCAAAAACTACCAACGAGCTCCATCCGAGCTACGCCGTGACTTGGCCCGATATAGAGGCGCCGCACACCCCCTTTGCTTCACTTATGAAGTAATGAAACACGAATTCCCGGAAGGGTTTAAACCCATGAATATCAAATCATATGATGGAACAACAGATCCCGCGGTACGGATTGAGGATTTTCTTCTCCATATTCTTATGGCCCGCGGTGATGACCTCCACGCCATCAAATACCTCCCACTAAAATTAAAGGGACCAACGCGGCACTGGCTGAATAGCCTCCCAGAGAACTCCATTGGCTGCTGGGAAGACTTGGAAGACGCCTTCCACAATAACTTTCAAGGTACATATGTCCGGCCTCCGGATGCCGACGACCTAAGTCACATCATCCAGCAGCCCGGGGAGTCAGCCAGGAAGCTCTGGACTAGGTTCCTAATTAAAAAGAACCAATTTGTCGATTGTCCGGATGCCGAAGCCCTCGCGGCCTTTAAACATAGCGTCCGAGATGAATGGCTTGCCCGCCACCTCGGTCAAGAAAAACCAAAATCTATGGCAGCCCTTACCGCTCTGGTGACCCGCTTTTGCGCGGGAGAAGATAGCTGGCTCGCTCATAGAAACAACAGCACTAGTGATCCGGGCACTTCCGAAGTTCGATACGGCAACGGCAAGCCACGACGCAATAAACACAAGCGTCGAAATAATAATGACGGAACGCAAGACACGGCGGTAAACCCCGGATTCAGCGGCTCCAAAACAGGTCAACGAAAAATGCCATTCAAGGCAAACAGAGACGGACCATCCAATTTAGGCAAGATACTAGATCGGCCCTACCAAATTCATGGCACCCCCGATAAACCAGCCAATCACACCAACATAAGCTATTGGGTCTTCAAACAAGCCGGCAAGCTTAACGCTGAACACAAGGGGAAGGGGCTGCCCAGTGACAGCGATGACGAAGAGACTCGCCAGCCGAACACCGGGGGTCAGAAGCAATTTGCCCCTGAAGTAAAAATAGTCAACATTATATACGTGACGCACAGAGGAGCGCAAGCGCGCACTACAGGACGCCAATGCCATAGAGCCAGGCACCCCAAAATTAAGCCAATGGGCGGCCTGCCCGATCACTTTTGATCGCAAGGACCACCCAGCCATTATCCGTCATGAAAGTTTGGCAGCTCTGATCCTCGATCCAATTATCGATGGGTTCCATCTCATGAAAGTCCTTATGGACAGCGGCAGTAGTCTTAATCTGCTCTACCAAGACACAGTCCGCAAAATGGGCATTGACCCTTCACGAATCAAGCCCACCACAGCTACCTTCAAGGGAGCAGTGTCCAGCGTAGAAGCTCGCTGCACGGGCTCAAGTACATTGGAAGTTGTTTCGGCTCGCCGAACAACTTTAGAAGCGAAGGCTTGACCTTCGATATCGTCCCGTTCCGCAGCAGCTACCACGCACTACTCGAGCGTACCGCCTTTACTCGTTTTAATGTGGTCCCACATTACGCCTATTTCAATCTTAAGATGCCCGGTCCACGCGGCGTCATCATGATAAACGGAAATACGGAATGCTCCCTCCGTACAGAGGAGCGTACCATGGCTACTGCAGCCAAAGTACAAAGCGGCCTTATCAAGCCGCGTACCTCATCGGCCGTCAAGCCGCCGGTCTCTACTAAACAGGACCGATCAATCTCAGAGCTGGCTTAGCAGTTCAGCCTTCGTCGTCCGCCCCATATAGCCACGAAGTTTATACTGCGCATACATAATTATGCACTTAAAATACCATGGTCATCGGCGGAGGCACTGTACGGACAGGCCTACAATGCGGTCCGCACCCTCATAGTCTTTTTACTTTTTCTAACTATTTTTTATCTTTTACAACAGATGATTCAAAGCCTGGTCATCTTACGGACACTTTCTAAAGTTTGGCTTCATATAAATAACCAAAGGCTATTCCTACTAAGGAGTCCTTTAACTGAGGTAAGGCAGCGCAGACGTGCAACAGGAGGTCCTAATGATTTTAGTAGGACCGCACTCTTTATTTTAAACCTGTAAAGTGCCTTTTTCCTCAGCCCTCGGCCCCCGGCATGTTAAATAACCCGGGTAGGGTCATTATAATCTGTAAAATTGTGTTTGACGTATCAATCAGATTCCAGTGAACATAACTCGTATTCAGTATTCGCTTTTTCTACGTACTGAATTTTGCTTCTTCGGTTGTTTCACGAACGCACCTCGGCACAAATTGCCAGGGGCTCGATACGGCAACACATGAGTTGCCGACAAGTCCGAATAGCTTTTCAGCACACTTCGGCATTACGAGTTTGGCCTTATATGCATCAGCTCCGAATCATGTCTTTGGTCAATAGTTGGGTTGCCTGGCTCCTGTGCTTACTACCTTACGTTCCGCTATATCGGCTAGGGTAGTAAAGGGAGAACTACTGCGATTGTGTCCTGGCTTATCCGGATGAGTACCTCAGTAGAGAAAGCCAAAAACTGACTGTCATGATGCGGCGAGAGCTGGTCAACCACTCGATGACTCATCAGAATCTTTCGCGATTCTTTCCGTATTACACGAAGGACCGTTCTTCTGGTCACCTATGTAACGCACCGTATTCGGGTAAATGCGTACATACCAGGGGCTATATCGTAGACCCGCTGTCAAACTCCTATGGCTAAGTGAAAGTGTTAAAGCCCTATAGTCCGATTGCCTAGTTCGCCGCATTGACACCTCCTTCATGGACCAAGACGTTGGGTCAAGAGTGATCCATTGCTTTTCCGAACACCCCCGTATTATATGCGAGGGGGCTGAAGCCGACGACTGGCAAACTTTCAGATTATACGAAGAACGGCCGCACAGGAGGAACCAAAACTTTCAGGCAAAAGTATAAAAAATATGGCCTTAATATATTATAATATTGTTTTTACAAATTTGGTATACTCACTCGAACATCATATTTTTCGAGCACTGACCCTCTATCAAGCGGGCACCCTCTAGGACATCCTCAAAATAATGCTCTGGCATGTGATGGTCCTTGCCCAAGGGTGGACTCTTCGCTGCAATATCGGTGGCCTTCATCTTCGCCCAGTACGTCTTGACGCGGGCAAAGGCCATCCGTGCACCCTCAATGCACGTTGACCGCTTAACAGCGTCGACACGTGGCACCGCATCAACAAGTCGCTGCACCAAACCGAAATAAATATTCGGAATTGGCTCAGTCGGCCACAGCCGGACCATGACGTCCTTCATGGCCGATCCGGATATCTTGTGGAGCTCGGCCCACTGGGCCATCTGTTCGTTTAGCAACAGCGGACGCTTCGGCATGCTGAATTGCGACCAGAAAAGCTTCTCCGTTGCACGTCCTTCTTGCGCTTGGAAAAACTGCGCCACATCAGAGACACTCTTCGGCAAGTCCAAGAATGCGTCTGGAGAACTCCACATTTGATTAAGGGGGGCATACTTCGGATCGCCGAATTTAGTCTGTAATAAGAAAGGCTTACCAGCCGCTATCTCCCCAGCTTGCTGGATCTCTTCCCGAGCCGCTCTAGACTCGGACCGTGCTTCTCTTGCCTCTTGTAAGGCCTTGCCGAGATTGACCGTTCAGGCTTTGTTATCCTTCTCGAGGAATTCGCATCAAACATTGGCATCCTTTAGCTCGCGCGTCATGGTAGATATTCTCTCCTCGCACTGGCGCCGAGCAGCCTGTTCGGCCTTTAACTTAGCAGCTGCCTTCTTGGCAGCCGCCTCACTCATCCTGGCTTGCTTCTTGGCCCGGGCAAGCTCAGCCCGTAGGGCCTCAACTGCGGTAGCATTATCTGCAGTTATGCACATCTCAGTATACAATTTTCAGCATCATGCTCATATTATCATACTTACATATACTGACTGCCCCAAAAACATACCTTGCGCCTCGTCGAGCCGCCTGTTAATAAGTGTGAGGTCATCATCCGCCACATCAAGTTTCTGCTTCAGCCTTGCAACCTCTGTAGCTTGGGCAGTCGTCATGGATAAAACAGCCTGTGTGCCAATTCATAAGATTATTTCCCGGGAATATCTTTTTTGATCCTCTGATCGCCTCCCTTCGGACGCCAATCAGAGTCTCAGGGGCTACTATCTATACACAGGTGCATTTTGCACGTAGAAGTGCAATTGAAGATATTACATTGCATACCTCGAAGCCTCCTAGCAGGCTCATGAAGGATTCATTCAATCTGCTTTTCGCGGACAGAATCCTCTCAACTACCGTACCCATTAAGGTACGATGTTCCTCTGAAACGGACGCATGTTGCAGCATGCCCGTCAATGTATCCGGCGCCCCCGGATCCCTGGGAGCGGCCACGGGAGTACGGTCTTCCTTCGGAAGAATATGTTTACCCAACTCTTGAGTCGTCCCCGGCTGTAAACCGGATAGCCCGGGCCCTTTATTGTTGGTCCGCATAGGGTCCGCATGCCCCGGACTCTGGACGGCCGAAGTATCACCTTCGGGCGTAGTTTTCATTATCCCTCGCACCGCTTGTTGATCGGGAGAGATCCTCCGGGACAACACCTCGGCGTCGTCCGCCCTGTCGGGCGAGAAGGTCTGTGGAGGCGTCTCGCTTTCCATCATCTCCGGAAGAAGATCCCCCGAGGAGGAGGACTGTTGAGGAAGACTACGTGCCGGACTGCAAACATATAATTTAAATGTTAACCTGGTAACCGGAAAGCAATGGGATATGTTTCGGACGCCCCTGTTCACTTACGATTCGGCTAAGGGCTTGTCCTTACAGAGGAACTGCGCGACAACATCGTCTTCTGAACCCGAGCCACCTGACAGAGACATCTTCCCTCGCTTAAGAGCCTTTGCTTCCAAATCTTCGGAGGCGGCCCTCTTCTTCCCATCGGGAGAGGGGATGTCAGTTTCTCCTTCTCTTTTGTCTTCGGAAGAGGGAGTTCCAATCTCCCCGGACATAGTGTCTGGTGTACCTTTAGAATAGAGGCCACCTTTGGCCTTCTTGCTCTCCTCTATGTCCCCCTTCACCGACATTTGGTATGGCACCGGAGCCAGCATCCTTGTTAACACATGATCTGCTGAGTCTTTGGGAAGAGGGGCCGAACACCTAATTCTTTCCACCTTCTTGATCCAGCCCTGGTCGAAGATGGTTTTCTCAGTATATTGTTACGAGATATTTAACTAAGCTGTGTTCAGTTGTCGAGGGCTTACCGAGGTATCCGGATGGTTGCAGTCGAGGCCGATGTCCTCGGTAGTATCCAGCCACTGTTTTCGTGTCCCGAAGAATAACTTCCACATTCCTTTGTGCGTCGTGCCAAAGAAGTGCTGAAGAGTCTGTGGTCCTTCCGGATTGAACTCCCACATGCGGAGGGGCCATCGCTGGCACGGCAGGACCCGGCAAACTAGCATTACCTGGATTACATTGATGAGGCCGGTGTCCTTCTCGAGGAGGCTCCGGATGCGGCTTTGTAGCGTCTGCACTTCGTCCGTTGATCCCCAGTCCAGCCCCTTATTAATCCATGATGCGAGCCGTAATGGAGGGCCAGACCGGAATGCAGGTGTAGCTGCCCACTTGGTACCACGGGGTTCAGTGATGTAAAACCACTCCCGTTGCAATAGGTTGGAGGTTTCCGTGAAAGAGCCATTTGGCCAAGGTGTATGGGTGAGTTTGCTCACCATAGCGCCGCCGCACTCCGCTTGCTTCCCATCGACTACCTTTGGCTTTATATTAAAGGTCTTGAGCCATAAGCCGAAGTGTGGGGGAATTCGGAGAAAGGCCTCGAACATGACGATGAACACCGAGATGTGAAGAAAGGATTCTGGAGCTAGATCATGAAAATCTAGCCCGTAATAGAACATGAGTCCACGACCGAACGGATGGAGAGCGAACCCTAGCCCTCAGAGGATGTGAGAGATGAATACAACCCTCTCGCTGGATCTGGTAGTAGGAATGACCTTCCCTTGAGCAGGGAGCCTGTGGGGGATTTTCGCCGTCAGGTATCTTGCCGCCCGGAGCTTCGCGATATCCTCCTCTGTGACAGAGGAGGCCACCCACCGACCTTGAGGGTCGGGTCCGGACATGGCTAGGAGGCTTGGAACAAATAAATTAAACCTTGGGAGCTAGAACTCGAGGTTGGAAAAGATGAGGAAAGGGAAAGCGTGGAGGAGAAAGACGGGTCTGTGCCCCTTTATAAAGGTGATGAATATCAAAACGCCTCCTCCTAGGCCTCAAAACCTGCCTATTCCCATGGAATCATACCAACGGGACGGTTGGGTTACCTACGCCCATATTAATGAGAATCCCGTAATAAGGGGACTAGATCTCTGCTTCGAAAAGACGTGCCAATAAAACCGCTTCTCGAAGCGTGGAGCTGGAGGCTAAAGAAAAAAATGGTTCGAAATAATGACCATGCAGGAACGTGGTGTCGCGTTACAAAAAGTTGTCAGCAGATTGGACTCGTGAAATATTATACTCTCTGCGATTGTGTGTGGTACTTGTTTTGCAGAGCCGGACATGTTTTCTGTGCTCGAAATCTATTTTGGAGTATTCGGAGGAGGAACCCGCCTTGCAATGCCGAAGAAAATCTGCGCGCCGGACACATCGTCATTGAAGCCTGGTTCAGGGGCTACTGAGGGAGTCCTGGATTAAGGGGTCCTCGGGCGTCCGGGCTATGTAATGTGGGCCGGACTGATGGGCCATGAAGATACAAGATAGAAGACTATCTCCCGTGTCCGGATGGGACTCTCCTTGGCGTGGACGGCAAGCTTGGCATTCGGATATGAAGATTCCTTTCTCTGTAACCAACTTTGTACAACCCTAGTCCCCTCCGGTGTCTATATAAACCGGAGGGTTTAGTCCATAGAGGACAATCATAATTAGACAGGCTAGACTTCTAGGGTTTTAGCCATTACGATCTCATGGTAGATCTACTCTTGTAATACTCATATTCATCAAGATCAATCAAGCAGGACGTAGGGTATTACCTCCATAGAGAGGGCCCGAACCTGGGTAAACATCGTGTCCCCCATCTCCTATTCCCATTGACCTTAGACGCATAGTTTGGGGCCCCCTACCCGAGATCCGCCAGTTTTGACACCGACACCACCCCCCCACGTTCGTTCCTGATAAAAGGGAAAACGCGAAAGGGCACTACTCATTTGCATCTGTTTCACCCTCCCTCCATCATCTTCCTCCTCAAGCCGGGCGACCGCTCCCGTGCCCACACTGGCCTCCAATCTCCCATCTAATCTTCCACCTTCCACATGTCCCCGAAGGATGGGGAAGAAGGCCGCTGGAAGGGGGAAGTGGCCGACCGCCGTGAAGGAAGCCGCGGCGGAGGGGAAGAAGAAGAAGGCGGCGGAGCTGGACAGGAAGGGGCGGGAAGACGTAGTGTTCTTCCCGTCGAGCTTGGATAGCAACACCCTGGTAGTGAGGTACGTACATGTGGGGGAGGGAAGTCCCGAAGTGGCATGGTGCACTTGCGGTTTTGGCGGAGGAAAAAAAGGACCCGCCAAATTCATACTGCTTTTTCTGTGCATATTTCCTCTGCGGCCTCAGCCCTCCTTTCTCAGATTTCTTTGAGGCGATGATGGTGGTGTATGGATTACACCTCCTGGATTTCACACCAAACGCAATGGCATGCATGGCGATTTTCGCTCACTTGTGCGAGAACTTCGTCAGAGTTGCCACCAACATGGATCTGTTCAGGCACTTCTTCATCCCGTGGGTTGAAAACAAGGCCCACCGCTTGGGGAATATAAGCTGGATCCCCTGGGAAAAGAGGAATGTTTGGGATTATCTTCTTGGTCAGCAGCGAGGCAGATGGGAAGAATGGAGGGCGGACTGGTGCTGGATCCAGGATGAGGATGCTCCAGAGTACTGTCGGGCACAGACGGAGTGCGTCGTGCGTGACAATGAGTGGAGGGAACTAGGCCTTACCGATGACAGGCTTCACCCAGCGCTGAATAGGATTGCCTGTCTTAAAGCTGTTGGGCTAACCATCGAACAGGTTGGGGCCGATTTCCTCCGACGCTGCATCGCGCCACTGAAGAAGAGGGACATGTTCTCCTGGCAGTATGGAGACGCTGCGAACAGGATGCGCCTGTATCCAGTCCTTACCAACAACTTGTTGGTTTACAGCCACGACTGGTTGTGCGAACAACGGTTCAGCAGCCTTGGGCCATTCAAATTGCTGGCAAGTGTTGTCTCGCTGAATATCAACTATGCTCGAGACCAGATTTTGAAGTGGATGCCTGATTGCAACGCTTATGGGGTTGCGGCATATTGGCAACTACCCGAGCTTGATGCAGAGATCGAGTGGCTGTCCGGTCTGGAGAAAAGGGCCTCCAGAGTGGAGAGCAACATGTTCAAGCACACCTCCAAGGTGGAGGTGGAGTTTATCAGGAGGCGGATTGAGGAGGACAAAGCGCTTCGAGCTGCCGGGAAGGCAAAGCCCAGAAGAGTGGAGGAGGAAGAGGAGGAGGCCGAAGACAAGGGCTCTTTTCATGGCAGGAGCGAGGGGCACGCCACGAAGGAGATTCCCGGGGACGAGCCAGCCGAGGGTGATCCTGCCGGAGATGAGCCTGCCGGGATCGAAGCCTTATACGCTGCGGCAGCGGAAGCCCAGGAAGGGGATGAGGCCGAGGAGGTGGAGCAGCCCAAGGAGGAGTGGCTTGTAGCGGGCCCACAAGCCCCCGAACCAGACTTGGAACAGCGTCCCCACAGGCAGTCTAGCCTGGGAACTGCGGCCCCTGTCCCTGCGCCCGTCACCAAGAGGGTGAAGAAGATCGCTTCTAAGGGCAACAGGCCGGACATGGCAATCCGCCATTCCCCCCGCCTTTCCGAGGCCAAAGAACCTCCCACCAAGCGGCGAGCAGTCATGGGGGTTGATTCCAGCTCCCAATCAAGCTTGAGCTCCTCGCACAGCTCATCCTCGCTGGAGCCCCCAGTTCTTCCAAAGGGCTCAAAGCTGCCAGGAAGCACTGTTCCCCCGACCCCGAACAGAAGCAGAGCGACCCCACCACCCATGGAGTTTGCACTGGGCTCCATGCTGCTTGATTTAGAGTAAGGAGAACACCTTCTTCCCTTGCCGAACGTCATGCACTTGCTGGTTTTGCTGATCCAATCTTGCTTGTTGCTTTTGGCAGAGATGACGAAGAAACCCTCACCCACCGGGCCAAGCGATCCAAGCAAGTGGAGTCGTTGGGGCCCTCGGAGGGCGTAGATCTGGCAGGAAGCAGCACGAACGATCCAGCGCCAAGCCCCCAGCCCAGCCCCCGGCATGAAGGTATGGGACAGGCCCTCCCCGCCAGCGAGGGCATGGGAGACCGAGTCCCTTCTTCCACCAATGGAGAGGGAGAGCTTGTCCAGAGCGGGGCTCCCCAGGAGGGGCTCACCCTGCCCGATGCCCAAGCCGAGAAATCCCCGACAAGGGCCTCCACGGAAGGATCGGCCCATGCTAACATCATGACTATCGAGGAAGGGGGCGAGGGTCATGCCCCGGCAACGGGTGTAGCCGGGGAAACCAATGCCCTCCCACGGCAAACATCTCCAGGTAATTTGCTCGCTTTTCGTCTTCTGTCGCTCGTTTTATTTTGCTTCAAATCTCTGGCTTTCTGATTCATATTATTTCCTTGCTGTTGCTTGCTGATCTTGCTTGCAATCCCGGTGGCCGAGGAACCAGAGCTGCTGGAGGAGGTGGCTAGCATCGGCAAGGATGCTGCTCAAGAGGCCGCCAAGATCGCTGCCGCGGAGAGCCAGGAACACACTGCCGGGGATATCCAAGAGGTCCCACAGAAGCCCCCCGGCAGTGCACCAGGACTGGAGGTAGTGGTCGAAGAGAAGGTTCCCCTTCAGACCATGAGGCCTGCTCTCCAATTTGGCACCTCGGCCGCGGCCCTGCGGCCATCTTCGAGCAGTCTGGCGCTGGTCCTTGCCCAACCTGGTCTCCGAGCCCCCAGCTCATCCACAGCAGTAAGTGCAGGTCTTGATGAAGAGATCCAGTGCATCATGGCACCGCTGTCCCAACGAGTTGAAGAGGCTCATGATTCGTTCAATGTGGTCATGGACCTGTCCTTCCTGGAGTCTGTGGCAACAGGCATCAAGGAGATGTAGAACAGGTACAGCCAGAAGTGGCAGTTGCTCAAGGAGCAACGCAACTCCGACAGCCTCATGGATCAGAAAGTGAGGGACAAGGGCAGTGAGTTGTGCGAGTGGCACGGCAAGTAGTTCCAAACCCTTCTGTGGCAACGGGAGGTGATAACCATGACGACAGAAGACGTCGCTACCCAGGAAGCTTATTTGGCGGAGCGCGCAGCGCTTCTGAATGCCAAAGAGAAGGACATCTCTTCCCGGGAAGAGAACCTCGAGGCCACCCTCCGCAACAAGGACGAGGAACTGGAGGCCCTTGTCTAGCAGCGCACCAAGGATCTGGAGGACAGACACAAGGCGGCCCTTGACACGCTCACCCTTGACTCTGCTGCCTAGCTAAAGAAGATCGCTGATGACCTTGCTGCTGCATCCACTGCCAAAGCAGATCTCGACCAACAGGTGGCCAAACTGACAAAGGAGCTTGCCGAGAGTGCCAAGGAAGCTATGGCTCTCAAGGAGGAAGCGCAGAAGGCAGAGATCCTTCTGAAATAGGTACAATCGCAGCTTTCTTCCAAGGGCCAGGACCTTAACACTGCCAACGGCGTCATCTCTGATATGAAGGCACGGCTCGGCACTATGGAGAGTAGGATCAAGTCTGTCGACGTCCGGAAGAAGCAACTGATGAAGGACCTGGACAATGCAAGGATCCACCGAAAAGATGCAGAGAACAAGCTGGCGAACCAAGTTGGGCAGCGCGACCTCTGGATCAAGAATTTGGTGGATATCGCTGAGTGCCTCCCTGCCCAGATCGCAACAATGAAAATGAAGAGCTGCCCTTTCTCTGTGGGCCAACGTGAAGTTCCCAGCGTCAAGCTGTCACTCTTCTTTGAGGGGTTAATTAAAGGGTTGAAGACGTATGAGGACCAAAGGGACGCATGCTTCGTCCATGAGTCCCGAAAGCTCGCCCGCGATGCCCTCTTCATGGTCTTGAGAAACCTTGCCTTCCGCCATCCGGACCTTAACCTTGCCGATGGCTTCAGGAGGCTGCCGGTAGGTGCCGATGATTCTGCTGCTGAGGAGAAGGCTGGCCCTTTCGCTGACAAGGTTCTCTCCGTTCCCAGGGTCCTAGAAGACCGCCGAGCATAGCCGTGAACCATTCTTGTTGCCGTGGTGCCCTGTAACAAAACATAATGCATGTCTCGTGTTTAGGCCCCGTACTATATTTACTTCCGCTCTTGTCGAACAGATGTTTAATTAAGCTTAAGCGCATGCTATCCCTCTTGTGTTTCACCCATGGATGTTCGTATGTTTGGCTTCTTTTTGTGCGTTTTGGTTGCCCGCCAGTAACATGCAGCCGCGATTGCTGTGAGGAGCGGGTCCTTAGCATTCAGCTGGCGAGGACATGCCCCGGCAGGTTTTTCCTTAGGTGTCTTTGACGCAGCCACCCACTTTGTTGAGCAGGCTCGAAACAAAGTAGGGGCGTAGACAAATCTAGCAAGGTGCCATCACACGAAAGATTTAACCATACAAAGAAAACTTGGGTGTCCGAGGGATAAGCAAATGCAAACTCTGGAGAGAGAGTTGGTGAGCATGCTGACTTAGCTTTTGGTTCAAGCTTCCCTCCTTCCTTAGCCGCGGTCATTTTTCACGTCCGCATACCTTGAGAGGCCAGCGTTTATGTATCCGCCTCAAGTATGTAGAATCAACACAGAAAACGTGCGCAAGAGGGAAACTTGGCAGTTTTATTAGTTGCACGGCCGCCCCGGCAAGGGCTTGAGGGGATAATCAAATGACTGAAGGTGACAATGCATAGAGAAAAAGGAAGGGTCGGCTCCTCTCTGCTCTCCCTTTCACTATTAATGATACCACAGCTGTAGGCATAAGATCACGCTGGTGTGCACAGCCCTGCCAGAGCGCGTTTGCCGGGGCGTCAATCAACGGATTTGCACCAGCGCTTCACTCAGGATTTTCCCTTTGCGGGGTAAATGCTGAACTGAGTTCTGCGCGGTCTTATCGATGTTGAAGATGCCACCCCATGCGCGGCTTGATCATCGACGAGCGAAAGTGGAGGAGGAAGAGACCACATACCATGCTTTCCGCTTGCCTTAGTGATTCTCTCAGTCAGTGGGCATGCTTGGCGGGATCCCGCCAGGAGGACAGTGTCGCCGTGTGCCTCGCTTTTCTCCTTTGGATAGGGGCAGTGCGGTGGCCACGCCAACTGAGCGGCTCGGGGCCATTGCACCGCCACCACCTCCTGTTTCCGCCGCCGCTGCAGTTGCGGCAGCCGCGGGCACCAGGGCCCGCGGAAGGTGGAACGAGGGAACGAAGTCGCCTCTCTTCTCGGTAGCAGCTGATGATGCGAGCGTCGCTGCTGACGACTGTGTAGCTTGATGCGCTGTTCACGACCTCGGGTTCACACAAGCGCTTGCGCCCCTACCTGGTGCACCAAAGATGTCATGGTAGAACACGGCCACCTATGGGGCCATCGGCCCCTTGTAGTTTGGCAGGAGGAGTGGTCACGTTGCACAAAGAGCGGAGGCCATGGGACAGCACTGCAGAGGTGACGATGGTGGCTTTTACCCATGTCCGGGCCGCTGAGAATGATAAAACCCTACTCCTGCTTTGGTGGATTGATGGAGGGACCTTGAGGAACGCGCGACGCTCAAGCCCGGCAAGGTCACCTTGGGGAGAGCAGCTATGTGCATATGAGTACACGAGGGTCCGAATCCTTTCTAATGTTGCCACAGTCCTCCTTTTATAGGCTAAGGGGATACCACAATGGCAAAACGGTCACTATCTAGTGATTAGATAGCTAACAATGCTATCATACCTAACTCTGGCAGTTAGGACAAAGTGCATTAAATGCACTGCCATCTGTCGTGATGTGGATGCGGCCCGGCAGGCCTGCCGCGCCGCTTAGTCATCTTCCAACTGTCAGCTTGACACGCCTTTGGACGGGTGTCATATAGAGGTGATCTTCCTTCTAAATGGCTGCCACGTGCCAAATGACAGCCACTTAGCTATCTGGCGGCTCGACACCGCACCGATGGATGACTGGCGTCATGATGCGGTGGAGCTGTGGAGTCTTGGCGAGGATGCAGGCCGCCAGCGGCCCCGGCAAGCCTGCCCAGGAAGTCTTGGGACTTGTCTTCGGGATGGCCTCAACCTGACTAGGCTCGCTTGCCTGGTAAGGGAGGCTTTTCCTTAGTGATATCTTGTTCTCTTGGATTGTCTTGGTCTTCTTGATCCGCCCCTTGATTCCTCAAAGAGCTCTCTCTCTGGCTTGGTTTTGTCTTGAATGCTTGGTGCTGCCGGGTTGGAGGCCTACTGTCCGTGCACAAATTAGGGGAAACATACACCCCTGTTTGTGTACCCTGACAACGAGTACGGATCCTTTCCACCCGCTTGATAAAAATGTGGTCGCGACATTCGTGTCCTGCTACATGGTTACCAAGTACGTCCTCGCTTCCGAGCATGTCAAGGATGCTACCTTGATAAGCCCGCACTTGGTGTAGCTATGTTTACACCAATTCTTCCACACACTGATTCTTCTTCGTGCACACCATCACAACATGTGAGATCGTAGTACCGGAGTTCCCGCAAGATTTGTGTGCTTAAGTAGGCGTGCATATTGTGTGAATATCAGTAATATGTGATTTTATTTGTGTGTGTGTTGATTGCTTTTGTGTGCTTTTGTTTAGTGAGTTGTTCTTTTGCTTCTTTCTTTTGGACCCTCGGTGTTAGCTTATTTCCCCTTATGAAAGTTGCTCATCAACCGACCCCGGACTCGAAGAAGCAATAAGGATTTCAAATATTTGGAAGAAGCTCAGCTAAACACATCAAGTCTACATCAGTACTTAATCCTCACGGCAGCAATGATCCAACCAGCAGGAAGACAAGTCAGGTGCAAGATCAACGGTATATTTTGAGTCAAAGGTATGGATCAGATACAAAGTTTTGGCTCAGCAATGAATGATGCTTGAAATATGTTATACTCCAAAAGATAGCCAGAATGTGCTATGATCAAGGAAGAGAATCAAACAATTTTTCTCATGCAAGTAACCAGCCGCAAAATATTATGGGTGTGTGTATGGCTTTCAGTCTGCATATCACAGTATGAAGCTTTGGATATGAGAAACTCAGTCTTCCTCCACACGCTATCGGAAGAAGCTTATGATTCAAGGATGTTCAATTTTCCTCAGTACAATATATGGACAGATTCTGGTCCAAGATACCCTGTCTTTCACAACAAGATACCTTGGTAAAAGCTTCTGACATAAGAAATTGAATCTTTCTCAATAAGCAACCAGCGGAGAAGCTTCTCAGGTATGTAACCCAGACTTCTCCAGCACGCCACTGTGGCAAAAGTTTCGAGCATAAAGTACCGAGTCTTCTTCGGCAAGCTACTCGGATGGCTTCCCACATAAGACACCCAGACCGTGTCAGTACAACACTACGCACCTTCGTTAGGTATTACACTATGAGTTGGCGGTATATGACAGTGTAGCTCAGGAATCAGATCTGCAACATTTTTGTCAGAAGTACAATTCAATCAAGACATATGCCTACCGCAAAGACCAAGTGTTCGGTTGCATATTCTTCTTACATATATGGTGGGCATGCATCCCCGGTCATACAAGCACTCATATGAAATACAACAATGATGAAGCAAATATACCTAAGAAAGGTAAGGATCCCACAACCTCATGAGGCATGCCAATGAAGATAAGCAGAGATACATCTCATGCAATGCAAGGATCGACAAGTTCTAGAGCTGACAACGCAAAATCAACAGTCTTGACAATGGTCACCAAGGCCAATATTCCCGCACCCGACAAAGTGATATCCTGAAATCTTGTCATCATCTTGTATGATTGGCCTCAACAATGAGCTTTGTATGGCTACAAGCCCCCGAATATATGTCATATATGTGCCGACCCAGGTCAGAAAGCAGACAAAAGGGATAATGCCAAAAATATCGCACTAACCACATCCACGGTCATACGAAGAATCAAGGACATATGTGGCCAAGCTATTTCAGCAAGGTATCTTGACAAACAAAATCATGATCGTCAAAAGGGTGAGGCTAACAGCAAAGGTATATCATGATTTTTGTGCAACCATCAGGGTCCGGATAACCAAGTCAGTTGGGGGCCATGATTACATATGGATCCACAAAGACCTACCCTCAACGGCCTACTCTGTTCTACAAGGACTTCATATCCCACTGACCAGCTTAGAATGGTTAGTGTGGAATATCCAAATCTGTTCTGTCAGATCCAAGATTCCTGTGCAACCTCAGCATTTTGACTTCAATGGCAGTGTTAAAGCATCTCGCCGCCTATCCCCATGGACGGATATACCGACCGCATGGGTAAATCAAAAGCCGAACAATCAGCTCAGGCTAGCTATACTCGCTTGTGAGATCAAGAGTATGAACAGCCTGCCATGAAAAGTATCTTCCAGCCAGCACCCCTGTCAGGCCAGTCTCAAGATGCTAATGTTTGTGGTATGCTACGACTATAAATCCATACCCCTTTATATTGCACACAATAGAAGGGAGTCAAATCTTTGGTACGTATCTCCTGCTCGGGCCAAAGAAACAAGACAAGATAAGTCAGCACCACCTGTGAGCAGTCAGATTCCTCAGGAGATTGGCCATGATTCTCATCATTGATGGAACCCAGAAGACATGCATTTGTTTGGGAAACCCAATGGTATAAATAAAAAGTTTTCATGACAAAAAGGAAATTCATGCTCAGATCCCTTGGATATCACCACAGATATGAAAGAATCAACGTCAGCATAAAGATGTGGTATATGAGGAAAGACCCGTCAGAATTTGGGAAAGGTGAAGCAAACCACCCTAAAGCAAGGTAAGCAGATCATATGAAATTCCTGAGGGAGCAATAAACAAAGGAAAATGATACCCGAGTTGGAAACGGTTTCCTTAAAATATATTCATACTTGTTCCCTGAGCAACCAAATCTCGAGGACGACATTTCTTTAAGGGGGGACGGTTTGTAACACCCTGGTTTTTGGCCCTTTCTTTTTCTTTTTGATTTGTTTGGTTTTTGCTCTTATTTTCTTTTTGGAGCAGTTCTGTGGCCTTGCAACCTAGGAGATCTTCAATTCTTCTCCTGCAAAGTGACTCATCATTCTCAAATCCTTCCCCAGATTATGTCACATCATTTCTAGGCCAACTCCAAAATTCTTTTTCTCAGGAATATTCATTTTTTTATTAAAGGAATAGTCCTATCTGCCCTAGGTTGTGAAGAAACCTATATTTCTGTCTTCCACAAAATTCCCAAATAATTCTCATAAATGTTTTGTATCATATATGACCCAAATATGTCCAAACTTACCTTTCCTAGCCCAAAAATAGTTCATCAATATTTATTCTTCATTTCTGTCCAGAGTGGCCTTATGTGAAGGAAGTGCCACCTATCTTTTCTTGATTGCTCCCAAACTTTTTGGGCATGCTTTTACATCCAAATAATTGCCTCATGCCAATTTCAGCTCCATTTTCCTAGTGAACCTTCCTCAGTAATTTTTCAAAGTTTCTGTCAGATGGAAACCTTGTTGAAGGAAGTACCAGCTAGGAGTATCCAAATGAGTTGAAATTTTGCAAGCTCCTTAATGTGCTCATATCATGACTCTCCACCAATTTTCACCTCCATCCAATAATCTATGTGAGCACACCTTCAAATCTTTGCTTCTGTTAATATTTTTAGGATGTGAAGCAAGTATATTTTATATTGCTGAAAATTTACCAGAGCATTCTCATAGCCATAAAACCTCTCTCCAACGAATTTGGGATCAATTTATCAAGCCAATATTTCTCTAGAATTTTCTCAAGTTTCTGGATAGAGAGGATATCTGTGAAGGAAGTACCATTTTGGCATGTCTAATTGGTATGAAATTTTTACAGCATCTTCATGTGTCCTAATCATTCTGCCTTGTCAAATTTCAGCCCATTTCAACACTCCATGTGAGTGCCCCTTCTAAATCAAGTTTCTGGACCAAAATTGCAGATGCAAAGCAACTATATTAATTTGTGGTCCATTACTTTCCAAACTTCACAGGACTGTAGTCATTCTTATCCGAAACCTCCCAGACATCAACTCTGGCTCCAATCATTTCTCTGTTGATCAGAGTAACATGTCCAAGTTTGCTACAGCAAACTTCCAGTGAAGCTTCACATCTCTCCTTGGATTATTTTTCTGATCCTTCACTTCCTACAGTCCACCTGATGCAGGGACAACACGATAGACATGAATTGACAGCCTCTAGTGTCCCATCCTTGCCATGCTAGGTGGTGGCCGCGTGGATTCATGTCTGGTCACGCGCTCTGGCTGCAGAGAGCGTGCTTTGCGCTTCGGGTCTCGTTGGCCCGCGACTTCCCGGCAATGTTAGCGCGTCCTATGGTGCCGACCTGACGCCTCTGCTCTCCCCCGTTGCTCTCATGTCCTCTGCCCCTCCAGAATCCTCCTCGCTAGCGCTAGCGGCCGTGCGCCCACGGGCGTACTGTGCCCGACCGCCCCTGTTGTGCACCCCATCCTCTTCCTCTACTTCCTGGCATCGTCCACTGCCCTGTGAACCTCCCCTACTCTCACCTATCCCCTCCCTCGCCCTGTGACGCTCCCAGCCATCGCCGGAGCTGGCCGTGCGCCCTTGGCAGCATCCAGCTCGGGCATCCCCTCCCCCGGCTATTTAAGCCGTCCCTGGCCGTGCCCCTTCTCACCTGCAACCTCATCCTCCTCCTAGTATCCTGCTCGGCCACCCAATTGTGCTCATGGAGCCTTCTTCCTCCCCTCCGGCAAACCACCTCGCCGCTCGGCCATGTTCATGTCCCTCTCACTACGGCCCCTCCCAGCACCTCCCGAGTGCACCCCCAAGCCCCTGATGGCCTGTTGATCATTCCCCACCCCTCCTTTGCTTCGATTACGGCCAAAATCAATGACCTCCACTGGCAACCAAAGACAGTCGCCATCGAGACGATGACGCGGACGCCGTCCGACCATCGTTCAAGCCCCCACAGGTACAGGGAGCTCCGCCTTGGCGCGCTCGACCCTTTCCCGTCGTCGCCCTCCCCTCCGGGGTCTTCTTCGCCGGCCAGCCACGTCGGAGAGCCCCGCTTCTCCCCTCTGCCTGAGCGCGCGTGAGGAGAACGACGACTCTGCAGCTATGCCCCGCGCGCCAGTGACACATCCGCCCGGGCCCAGCACGTTAAGTGGAGGCGTATTCCGCAGGAATATGTCTTCCGCTTTTGAAGACGCATTCTTCCAAAGCCACGGCTCGTAATATGCTTTCCTTTCCCGGAAATGTATTTCCTGAAGTGCGCTTTCTCTTTTATCAATGGAATACCTGTCTAGGACCTGTATGTAAATAAAATTATTGCAGAAAAGTCCCTGGTAGAAAAACCACTGTATCTTTTTGCTCACAACTCTGAATCAGGTGATTCCAAAGCCCAGTTTCTCTATTCGTCGAGCCCGTTCCGATGGTATAATTTTCACCATCTGATAACATTATAAAAATGACCATTTTGCCCCTGCCCTCATTCAGCCCCCTCCGAGAGAGAATGTTTTTCGGTGATTCTTTCCTCGAGCTTCGCTCACTTCCTCCCGGTGAATCCATCCCTCCCAGGCAAGCCACACCCTCCATTTGCATGATTGTAATGCAATGACATGGTTTATTTATTTGAACTTGCTTAAAACTTGCACTAGCTACATATGATTTGTTCATGGCATTCCTTGGAGTTATTTTGATCTTGCTATTGCCATGATGTTTTTTGGATTACTAGGACTATTTTGCAGATTGAGGATGACATGTGGCCATTGAATTATTAGTGGCTATTAATGTTATTTTCATCCTGATGGTAGTTGATATTATGCTTTGGAGTATTATTTGGATTTGATGCTATCATATTGATCTGTGGTTAACAATCTTGATATTGTTATTGGATTAGTAGCATCATAGTCTTTGGATTCATCATGATATTAGTTATATGCTACCCTCGGAGTATTATGATATGACTATATTATTCTCTGGATTATTTGTTGGATATTGCTATGACTTGGATCACAGGCTGATAGATGATATCGGAGTACCAGATCTATCTTGGGGACAAATTCCGTCATTTCGTTGGTCAGGTGACACTGAACTGGGCTTTTCCAATGCAACCACATTTGCCTTTATGGGAAGGCCCTAATGTAGTCTATTGTTATGCCTCTCGTCAGTGCTTCCAACTAGGGAAGGTTATGTACGCGCGCTGCCCTGGCCCGGTAGGTGGTGATAACCTTATGTGCCCGTAGTTGTTGTAGGCGCCTTTTGTCCCCGTTTGGGACCGTTTTTGTTTTTGCCACGACGGTGGCCATTTGATGTCACGAGGTGAAATCGGGAACACCCAGGACTGAGCGCAAAGGGGAGTTGGTCGGAGTGGCCCGGAGAGTGTCATGGCAATAGATTGTCGGAACGCCGTTGGTCCACCCGAATGGGAGCACGAGGCCATGGGTTCTGTGATGTGGGTACAGTGTGCTAACCTCTGCAGAGTGTATTTAATCTATCGATAGCTGTGTCCTCGGTTATGGGCACAGTTTGTACTAGGTCACACCGTTCGATCAACACTCACATGATGGTGTGACTTATAGATGTCTTATATGTTAATAATGTGAGCAGTAATAGTTTGGCAGGATACCGATGATGATATTGGGATGATCTTGAAGATGGTCATTCAGTTTTTGGTGTGGTCATGCGGTGATCACATGGAGGTATTGAGCACGAGGTGATTGAGGTGATTTATTGCTTGGCTGGATAGCAAAGAGTGAGATGATTCTTGAGATCTGAGATGTTGGTTCATCAGTATTCTAATAGTTTTATATCATGCTTTATAGTTGCTTTCACATCATAGTAGTGGACCATAACTTAACCTGTTAAATGCTATGTTGTTGTTTTGCCTTGATGCTTTTGGTTGTTGTGAGCTTGCAAGTACATTCAATGTACTGACCTGGCGTGTCATGCTAGATTGCAGGTGATGTCGTGATTGATTGCTTGTTGAGGTTACTGATTGTGTGACCTAGATCGTGTCCCAGCTAGAGTCCCCGCGGAGTGGAGTTCACCACCGTCATCATTGTTCCACTGCTAGTAGTTTTCCGTTGCTACGAGTTGTTCCGCTGCTAGCATAGAGCTACCTTAGCAGGCATAGTATCGCCATGCTAATATGATCCTTTGTAACATCAGACCCTTGTACCATTATCCTTTGTAATAAGAGCTGATTTGTTCTATGTCAAGCAGTGCCATATTCCAGAAGACTTGATCTCTTGGATGGAATACGTGGTGTTCCGGTTTCTTTGAGCCAGGGTGCCACACCCGTGGACGAGGCAGGAGCGGGAGGCGCCGAGGGAGGGCAACATCAGCAACCCCCCGATGGGCGTAACCCTCAAGTTTGAATGGAGTGGAAGTTCTACCTCCTGCACCCCGCCGAACTAGAGGGTGCAGCCGCAGCGACGACGCCCGCTCTGGTGCGAGTCGCGACCCTCTAGCCGTGCCTACCACGGGCGCGGCGACTAGGTGCGCACCTGGCCCAGAGCAGGGCGGATAAGGCGGAGCGCCGAACGGGGGTGTCGACCCCTGAGCGTGGCCCTCTCAACACCAGATTGCCTTGGTGACCGGTTCGCGACGGCATGAACGCGGCGACACTCCTGCTGGTACCACCAGGAGTTGAGCGACATCGCGATCGGCCTCATCAGTTGCACCAAGCACAGCTACGGAAGCCATGGCACGAGACCAACTCTTACTGAGATTCCCGCCACTGGCGGATCAAATGGATGAGCGGAGGGCCACCATCCAGAGCTTGATCGGTTTCGCTGAAGCTGTGAAGTCGCAGCAGGCAGAGCCATCGCGGCACCCGCGAACAGCAGCAGCAGGCCGGGCTGATGGCCGCACAGAGGAGGCCGCGCCAATGGTGCAATCTCCTCCATGACAGCAGACCCAGAGGCGGCAGCAGTTCATTGCCGAGGAAATTAAGAAATTTGAAGCAACTGGTTTGGTCAGGGGAGTGTTGCATCCAACATGGTTAGCAAACCCAGTGGTAGTGAGCAAGGCGAACGGGAAATGGAAGGTCTGCATTGACTTCACAGACCTGAACAAGGCATGCCCGAAGGACCCCTTCCCCCTGCTTCGCATCTATCAGATCGTAGACTCCACTTCCGGGTGTGATCTGCTTTCCTTTTTGGATGCATACTCCGGATACCATCAGATATTCATGTCCAAGGAAGATGAAGAGAAGACCGCGTTCATAACTCCATGTGGCACGTACTGCTTTGTACGCATGCCTTTCGGGTTAAAGAGCGCCGGATCCACTTTTGCAAGAGCAGTGCAGGTTGGTTTCAAACCACAGTTGCACAGAAACGTGGAAGCCTATATGGACGATATAGTGGTCAAGATCATGGACAAATCAACACTCATTCAAGATTTGGAAGAGACCTTTGCTAACTTGCGCAAGTTCAATTTGAAGTTAAACCCTGAGAAGTGCCTGTTTGGTGTTCCCTCCGGCAAGCTACTTGGTTTCTTTGTATCTCACCGAGGGATAGAGGCCAACCCTGACAAGATCGGGGCGATCGAGTAGATACAAGCACCCAAGACTATCAAGGATATGAGGCGTTTAATCGGATGCGTTGCCGCGCTAATAAGGTTCATTTCCAAATCTTCCAAGCGTGCCCTACCTTCCTCAAAATCCTGAAGAAGGCTGGACCTATGAAGTGGACTCCGGAGGCAGAAGCAGCACTGCAGGACCTAAAGGCCTACCTTTCCTCTGCCCCCACCTTAGTCGCTCCTAAATCACAAGAGCCGTTGTTGCTGTACTTAGCGGTCACAAACCAAGTGGTTAGTGCAGCGCTGGTGGCGCAGCGGGAGGTGGATGAGGAAGCAGCTGCCGCAACTATCCCTTCCGGGGACGAAGCAGAACCAGTCACGGCAGAATTGGGTGCAAAGGGGCCAGAGCAAGTTGGTGAAGACGATTCCATGACAGCGGCAAAGAAGAAAGTGGTGCAATGCCCAGTGTACTTTGTCAGCTCCCTGTTACAGATTGCAAGGTCAAGGTACTCTGGGGTGCAAAAGCTAATCTTCGGCCTCATCATGGCCTCGAGGAAACTGCACCACTACTTCGAAGCCCATGATATCATAGTGTCACCTGTTTCCCACTACAGTGCATACTGAGGAACCCTGAAGCTACGGGCAGGATATTTGAATGGGCATTAGAGTTGTCAAGCTTTGGCTTGAAGTATGAAAGTACTTCAACCATTTAGAGTAGGGCACTGGTGGAGTTCATTGCGGAATGGACACCCACTCCAGATGAAGAAGTACGAGAAACAATTATCCCCGGCAAGGAGGCACCTCAGGAGTGGACCATGTAATTTGATGGTCCTTTCTCGCTGCAGGGCGCTGGAGCTGGTGTGCTTCTTCTTGCACCCACTGGAGAGCACCTCAAGTACGTGGTCCAAATGCACTTTCCCCGGGAGAAGGCCACCAACAACACTGCTGAGTATGAGGGGCTCCTTGCCGGGCTCAGAATTGCGGTGGAGTTGGGAATCAAGAAGTTGATCATCTGTGGAGAATCGCAGTTTGTGGTGAGCCAAGTTAACAAGGATTACCAGAGCCCGTTGATGGAGGCATATGTAGAAGAAGTGAGAAAGCTGGAGGAGCACTTTGATGGATTACAAATAGAGCACGTGCCATGTGCGGAAAACATCATTGTTGATCATTTATCAAAGTGTGCGGGCCAAAAGCTTCCTGTGGAACCAGGAACTTTTATCCTCCACCTAACTCAACTGTTAGTGTACCCTTCAACAATGGCCATAAAAAGGAGGAAGTTGGACTGCAGCAAGTATCTCCCGGCAGGGCTTCCTGAAGCATCCGGTAGAGAAATAACTCCACTTCGGTTGGTGAGCTGCACCCTCCCACGGAACCACAGGTCCTTGCGGTCGAGGTGAGCGCTCCCACGAACAAGGAGGTACCTCTAGTCCTTGTAGTTAAGCCTCAGGCTCCAACTTGGGCACAACACATCGTCCACTACCTCCAAACAGGAGAACTTCCCGAAGAGCAAGAAGAAACTAAAAGAGTAGCCCGAAGGTCTAATATGTACCAGTTTATCAACGATACACTATACATAAAAAGGCCGAATCGGGTTAAATTGAAGTGCATTTGTCGGGAAGAGGGGCAGGAACTGCTAGCGGAGATGCACAAGGGCGTGTGTGGCTCCCATATTGGATCAAGGGCCTTGGTTGGAAAAGCTTTCCGACAAGGTTTCTACTGGCCCACGGCCCTCCAAGATGCGGCTGAGCTAGTCACCAGATGTGAAGCCTGCCATTTACACTCCAAGAACATTCATCAACCAGCTCAAGCTCTCAAGATGATCACTTTATCCTGGCCCTTTTCGGTCTTGGCGCTCGACATCCTGGGCCCCTTCCCCATGCTACCGGGGGCTTTGAATTCTTGTACGTTGCAATCGATAAGTTTAGAAAGTGGTTGGAAGTGGAGCCAGTGAGGAAGGTAACCGCACAGTCAGCTATCAAGTTCTTGAAGGGGTTGGTGTGCCGTTTCGGAGTACTTGCCAGAGTGATCACTGATAACGGCACCCAATTCACAAGTCGTGCCTTCATGCAATATGTCCAGAACCTTGGGAGCAAGGTCTCTTTTGCTTCTGTTGCTCATCCCCGGAGCAACGGACAAGCCGAGAGGATGAATGCTGAAGTGCTGCACGGCCTCAAGACAAAAACTATTGATAAGTTGAAGAAATGTGGTAGACGCTGGATCGACGAGCTGCCGATGGTTCTTTGGTCCCTCCGTACGACACCGAATCGAGCCACCGGGCAAACTCCCTTCTCCCTAGTGTATAGGGCAGAAGCAGTGCTCCCCACGGAACTCATATACGGGTCACCTCGAGTACTTGCCTACGATGAAGTAGAGCAAGAGCAGCACCGGCATGACGATCCCATGCTCCTCGAGGAAGATCATCTCCGGGCCGCTGTGCATACTGCACGCTACCAGCAAGCCTTGCGCCACTATCATAGCAGCAGGATTCATGCCCGGAGCCTTGAGGAAGGCGACCTTGTCCTTAGGCGTGTTAAATCCGCCAAGGGTTCCAACAAGTTGACACCAAACTAGGAAGGCTCTTGCCTAGTAGTACGAGTCACCAGACCTGCCGCATTCCGTCTGGAGATCGAAGATGACATTAAGGTGCAAAATTCATGGAATAATGAGCATCTTCGCAAGTTCTACCCGTAAGGCGCGGCTGCCGGGCTTAGCCCGGGCAGCCACCTTTTGTGCAAGCCTTGCCGATGTGCATGTAACCCTTTATACAAAGCCAGGCGTAGACCCTATGCAAAGAAAATAAAAATAAAGCGCCGGCACCTAAAACTTGCATGCATGTTTATTTTAGTATGATCTTGCCATGGTCATTTAGAGAGGGTCATATGCTACTGTTTTTCTTTCCTTGTGCTAACCACAGGGCCCCTGCCGTGGATAAAATCCTAGAGAAGAGAAGAAAGAACAAGTTTGCATATCGGCCACCGAAGACCCAAAGCAGATAAGTTTCCTTTCAGGGATCCATATTGTACATCCGTGTAGAAAACTTGCGCGTACAAAAACCTTGTCACCCTCGAACATTTGTGCTCCCATCTTTTGATTTGAGGGTTAATTCAGCCAAATTGGTTGCAGTGGCATTTGTGAAAAGGGCTGGCAAGGGGCCGGATATCTTCCGCATTCCTAGGCTCACCGAGCTGAGCCTCGCGGCAAAAAGGAGAGGGACTGGCAAGATACCTTGCCGGAAACTTTGTTTACTCGAAAGTATGGAGGAGCCACTCCTCTGCATGAGTGTTATACATGCACGAGTGCCCAGCAAGCATGTCTTTTTTCATTAATGCGCGGATAGACAAGTACAAGCCTTATAGAGTACAAATATAGCTGAAAAGATTACATTTCTTAAGATAAAGTTTAGCAAGCACCTACATATTTTAGAGTGAAAAAAGATAAGTGCCCAGTAATGCCTTTCTTGTCCCTCTCCTCCTAGGGGCTACAGTGGGAGGCGAAGGGGGCAAAAGGAGTGCCTGGGCAGAAGGCCAGCCTAACCCCGTCAACGCCCGTGGGACGTAGTCTAACAAGATCGAGAGGAGCGGGGGCAAAGACGATGAACGCAGAGAGCGTTTAGGCGATGCCCTAGTCACCAACGCCAGGACCAGCGAAACGCGGCAGGAAGGCCCCCGGCAGGGAAGATGAAGCCGGAGTCCACAGAAAAGCCTGCCGGGGTCCAGCTAGAGAAGGCGGAGACGTCCACACCCAACAGCCCGGCAAATCGCTCTACCGGGGGAAGAAGACCCAGGTGTAGATGATGGTGCCGCCGGCGCCTTGCTGAGGATGACGGTGCGTCCAGTGTTCAGCTGGAGTCTGAGCGATCATCCTCTCGATTGCTGCCGTCATCATCGCCATCATTGTCCTCTTTGTCGCTGTCGCTCGTGGAGGAGCTTTCGTCGTCGGTCGAGCTCTCCGCGCAGCACCCTAAGCGAGCACCCGAATGCCCAAAGACTTTGATGGAGAGTAGATTGGCCTCCATTAGCTTCAAATGAAGAACATGCCCCGCTGCCAAGCTGTGGGCACGAGCGAAGGTTTTCCAGCCACGCCGGAGAAGCATGACATGAGGTGCAGGGAACTCTACGTTCGCCCGCATGCTGCCGTTACAGCAGCCCCTCATGTGTAGCCTCAATCCGGGCGGCTGTTCTTCCTCCATCACCCTTGCAAACGGGGTGGGAAGTGGAAGACGGGTGCACGGTGGCCCGCGCAGCTTGACAATGAACTCCAACGGCTGGTCCCCGGCATGGCCTTGCATTGGGGCCGCAGCGACCGGGGGAGGAGTGACCAGGACAGTTCCGCGTCCTCCTCGGCCCCGAGGGTTACGACGACCGCGCCCATGTCCAGCGGCGCCACCTTGCGCGCAGGACACTGCTCCTACATCACCAACAGGGGGAGGGAGGCGCTGCCAAGAAGAAACCCTCGTCGCCACCATTGGAGGTCGACCACGTCCTCTTCCCCTCACCATGGTGGAAGAAGGATATGAGGTTAGGGAGGAGGAGATGTGTGTGGGTGAGCCCCTCGCCCACATTCCCTTTTATAGGGAAACATGGCCGGGGGCTAGCTCCTCACCACCTGGGAGGGAACCGCCCTGCTCCGCCAATCCTGCCTCTCTGCGTCGCTGACGGCGTCCAGAATCAACGACCGCCCTCCTACATCTATCCATGGCGCCTGGCTTTCTGCCATGGCACCCATTCCCGCGCCCTACGCATCCGCCACCAACCCTGCGCAATGCATGCAGCGTACGTGGCGGAAACGATAGGCATAGTGGGTGATTAAAATGGCAGTTACCTCCCTATGACATGGGCAGCCCGTGAGCCAATACGTCGGTAACCCCACGTCGTTCCGCATGACTCATGGGAAACTGGAAACGGGTTCAATTACAGGCTAATGTAGAAGCAAGGAAGATATCAAGAAGTATATAACTCACATTGCTATTTGGCCAAAGTGTACGCCTGTGTATTTGTTGGGGCCTACCCCAACGATGCCAGGCGGCACGTATGGACCAGGCCCGGGGGCTCCTATTGGTGCAACAAACATTTGCATTTGTTTGCCAGGACTTATACACAGGCGTGCTGCCATTGCATGTCCTACGCCAAGATACAGAAACAAGACCAAGTGAAAGTGCAACTAATCCTCGGGTGGTTTTGGTAATTCATAACAACATATAGCTCATTGAACTAATATCCTTTCAAGTTAAATATTTCAGAAAGTTCAATGATTGGCATGGCGCATGGACTGGAGATGTGGACCCCTCAAAATGCTAAGGACAAAGATTAGCAAAAGCTCAAGACTCTACATTTCTATTTTAGTAATCCAAGATCACATTGAGTTCATAGGAAAAGCCAATACTATTAAAAGGGGATGAGGTGTTGCTTAATGGTCTACTTGCTCAAAATGTTTGTGATATGCTCCAAAGCCCTCAACCACTTTCTCAATTCCATTTATGTCCTAAACATAAAGTCAAACTCGGCCCCACCGATTTGATCTATCCGGCGCCACCGAGTTCCTTTGACATAGCCACTGCCAGAAACCCTATTCAGTTCAGTCTCACCGATAGGGATTTCGGCCTCACCGAGATGGGATTGCAAACTCTTTGTTTCCCTTCGTAATGTTTCGGTCTCACCGAAATGAGCAATTGGTCACATCGAGTTTGCAATGCAAACTCTCTGTTTCCCTTTCATAACGTTTCAGTCTTACCGAAAGGAGCGATCGGTCCCACCGAGTTTGCCTGACCAACTCTCTGTTTGCTCATTGCTGAAATCGGTCTCACCGAGTTCGTGCAATCAGTCACACCGAGATGAGGTTTTGCCCTAACCCTATCACATTGGTCCCACTGAGTTGAGTATATCGGTCCCACTGAGATTCCTAACGTTCACATTTTGAATTGAATTGGTCTCACCGAGTTCTTCCATTCGGTCTGACCGAGTTGAGTCAAATGTGTGTATCGGTTGGATTTTGTGTGGAGGCTATATATACCCCTCCACCCCCTTCTCTAATCAAGAGAGAGCCATCAGAACGAGCCTACACTTCCACTACTTATTTTCTGCGAGAGAACCACCTACTCATGTGTTGAGATCAAGACATTCCATTCCTACCAAAAGAATCTTGATCTCAAGCCTTTCCCATGTTGCTTTCCACTCAAATCATATTTCCACCATATCCAAATCTGTGAGAGAGAGTTGTGTGTTGGGGAGACTATCATTTGAAGCACAAGAGCAAGGAGTTCATCATCAACACACCATTTATTACCTTTTGGAGAGTGGTGTCTCCTAGATTGGTTAGGTGTCACTTGGGAGCCTACGCCAAGATTGTGGAGTTGAACCAAGGAGTTTGTAAGGGCAAGGAGATAGCCTACTTCGTGGAGTTGAACCAAGGAGTGAGGCAAGTCTGTCGGTGTACTAAGTATTGGGCCACTAGTACCCCGTACTTGTGCACGGGCAGTTGTAGCCATCCTCGCGGCAAGGCTTGCCGGGAACAGTTCGAGGTCGATTCAAGACACCAAAGAAATCATCAAGTCAGAGATCTGAGGATCAGCAGATAAGAAGAGCTGGAATCCGAAGGCCAGCCTCCCCGGCAAGATCTTGCCGCGGTGGCCTGCGGAGCCCGGCAAGGCTTGGCGCCCGGCAAGGTTCGGCGCCCGGCAAGATTCTGCCACTGTGCCACCGCTTCGGCACAATAACAAGCCTGACATTCTGGGTCCTTCTCTGGATGCGTGGCAACGCGCCAATGGAGGAGAGCTTAAGCGGTGCTGATGGGATGGCCCCTTTTTCCATCCCCAAGAAAGTGGGGACACCTAAACGGACACCTCACGGTGCATTAAATGTGTTTGTCCTAATCCGTCAGGGGTTAGGTATGATACCCTGTAGCTACTTTACACCTCAATGTATGTACATTTGGCCACTGTGGTGACCCCTTTGAGCATATAAAAGGAGGCCCAAGGCGACTGCTACAGAGGAGGAGAACTTCTGGCCCATTCTGCATGCGTAGCTGCTCTTTGAATGTACTGTTCATAGCGAGCGCTCCTGAAGGCTGGGCTCAAGAACATTAATAAGAACACAAAGCAGGAGTAGGGTTTTACGCTGATCAGCGGCCCGAACCTGGGTAAAAACTTCCCGCGTCGATCATTGGTTCTGCTCTTTGTGTATACCTCTCCCCCCACCGAATCGTAAAGGGGTCCCTCGGGATCCCATAGGTATCGTACGCCGAGATCTTTGGCGCGCCAGGTAGGGGGATTGAAGGTTACGTGAACCTGATCCAGTGATCGGCGCCTCAGTTTCTTCATCATCATGCCGCCCAAGAAGAAGAGCGCTGTAACGGCGCAACCGTCCACGTCCGTTTTGCCTACGCCTTCGCGTACGGGCGACGGCGTGGGTGCAGAAGGAAGAGGACTAGAACCCCCACGGCGTTCTGGTCATCTAAGCCAGGCGAGCGGCATCATTCGCAGTGGCAGTGGTAACCTGCACATCGCTGGATCTAGAGACGGCGCTGTGTTGCCTACGGGTGGCACAACAAACTCCAGAGATCGGAGGGCGCCTGCTAGAGCTCCCGCGCCGGCGCAAGCTTCACGACCTACCCAGGTCGTGCATGATGAGCGACGTCATGGTGCTGGTGGTTCAGGGCGTCCCCATGAAAAGATTTCTACGCATTGATCCCAAGATGCGCGGGACTAACATGCACTCCGAGCTGCTGGCGGGGGTGGCGCGCGGTCGCGTGATCGTTGGGGTGCTCCTTCTAATATGGTTAGGAGTCAGAGCAGCTCACATACCTCGCACCTGTCGCCGCCGCCTAAGCCAGCGGAAGCCTTGGCACGTGCGCAGCTGCTCCTCGATTTTCCTCCAGCCCCGGAGAAGATGGAGGAGTGGCGAGCTACTATCCAGAGCCTTATTGGCTTCACCAACAAAGATGGACCGTAAGAGGCAGGGCTCTCGCAGCGGAGGCCCATCGATCCGGCGCCAGCCGATGTGGAGAAAACCGGAGGTGGTGCAACTACAGTGCACTCCCCTCCACGACACCAGCGGCGGCCGACAACCCAGCAGGTCGACCGCCATGAAGAAGTTTCCACGGCGTCATCCGATCCACGAATGCGCCACGATCAGCGTCAAGTTCTCCAAGAACGAGGCAAGGAGGACGCTCGAACTACCATCGAGCGGCGACGGGAAGCGCGCTATCAATCTGATAAGCGCGGGGGGCCGGCTGTCGACGAGCCTGCACCAGGGGACGTAGGAGACTTGCCTTATGAGGTAGGGACTCCGGCATTTACCCGTGAGCTACGGCAAGTCCGGTGGCCCAATTCCCGAACCTTCAAGCTGGAGGTCCCGGAGAAATATGACGGTAAGACCCATCCCTCGGAATTCCTGAGCATCTACACCATTGCGGTGCAGTCTGCCGGGGGCCGAGATGACAAGATACTTGCCAACTACTTCCCGTTGGTGCTCAAACCCAACGTCAGGTCGTGGTTGATGCATCTGCCGGAGAATTCTATTTCTTCCTGGTCAGATCTGTGCCATCAGTTTGTGGGCGCCTTTGTTGGAGGCCACCAAGCTCCTGGCCAAGAGAGCGATTTACATATCATCCCTCAGAAGGAGGGCGAGCCCCTGCGCAAGTTTATCCAGAGATTTAGCCAGGTGCAGTACAATATTCCTGACGTTCACCCTGCCGGTGTCGTTAGCGCGTTCCACCAGAACATGCGTAACCGCAAAATGCGGGAAGAGCTGGCAATGAACAAAGTCAGGAGTATTGCCGAGCTTTACGCTTTGGCCGACAAGTGCGCTCGAGCTGAAGAGGGGAGGAAACTCCCTGGCAAGGCTGTTGGCGCGGTGGGCGAGTCCGAAGAAGAAGATGCCACGGCCCCGTCAAGGAAAGGCCGGCGGCGGAACAGGAAACGCGGAGGCAAGGCCGTGCTTGCTATCGAGGAATCCGACAACCCCGGCGCCGCCAAGAAGGCCAAGGTTGGTGACCCTGGCAAGGATCTTGCCGGGTGTCCTTCCTGTCAGGCCTTGGCGGCTGCCGACAAGTCGGAGAACTCCGGCAAGCAATATTGCAAGATCCATCGCACCAAGGGCCACGATCTCCAGAACTGCCGGCAAGTTGAGCAGCTTGCCGAGAAGCAGAGGGCCTAATCCGAGAGGCGAGATAAGGAGAAGGCCCAAGATGGTGCTGATGGATCCGGCAAGAAGCGCGGTGGCTGAGGGGGGCGCCGCGGCAAGGCCAAGCAACAAAAGGATAGGCCCGCTCGGGGCCGGGACAAAGAAGAAGATGACGATGAGTCCAGTGAACAAGAGTTCCAGAAGGCTACGGAGGCCATGTGTATCGATGGAGGTGCCTCGCTGCATTCTTCCCACCGTCAACTCAAACAGTGTGTGCGGGAAGTCAATGCGGCAGAGCCATCCCTAGATGCATGTAGGCCCCTGAAGTGGTCCAACACGCCTATCATTTTCGACGCCGAGGATCACCCTGATCGCACAACTGCGGTCGGGTACTTGCCATTGTTGGTCTCGCCAATGATTCGCAACCTCAAGGTGACGAAAATGCTAGTTGACGGTGGGGCCGGCCTAAACTTAATCTCACCGGATGTGCTCAAAAAGCTCCAGATTCCCGACGAGGACCTCGAAGAAACGGGTACGTTTCAAGGGGTCAATCCGGGAAGAACCCAGCCTAAGGGCAAGATTACGCTGCCGGTGACATTTGGTAGCGAGCTCAACTTCAGGACCGAGAAGGTGGTATTTGATGTCGCCAAGATCCCCATGTCATATAATGGGATCCTTGGTCGGCCAGCGCTGGCTAAGTTCGTGGCGGCATCACACTACGCGTACAATGTTCTGAAGATGCCTGGGCCGTTGGGCGTCATCGCTATCCATTCCGATAAGAAGGATGCGCTCATCTGTGCCAACCAACTTTACCGGGAAGCAGTTGCAGCACCTGCCATCAAGGCACCTGCTCCTGCCACTGGAACTCCCGGGGGGAAGAAGAAGACCGGCAGGATGTAGGGTAACGCAGCAGAAAAAAAAAATTTCCAACCTATGCACCAGCCCAGGACCACTATGGAGACTGCATACAAGGTTTGATCATTTTCGTTACCGACTCGTAGCGCAGCGGAAGTAGAGTCGATGACGATCGGCGGTGCAGATCCCCGCAGCTAGGATTTACAACCTCCCAACCGCGAGGATGTATACCCTCATCCGCGCCCAGGATAGCCCTCCGGGAGGCGGTCGAACAGTCCCCCGGATGGTGTCGCAGACAGCCCTTCGGGAGGACCTTCGAAACTTGGACAGCCCTTCGGGAGGACTCACAGAACTCGGACCGTCACTTGGACAGCCCTTCGGGAGGCACTCTTGAACAGCCCCTCGGGCACTAAGATCAAAACTACGACCTCTCTATAGAGTTGCACACATACGGTGTCATCTATCCGGCAGGCCTTCGCCGTCCAGAACTAGTTCCCACCGGAACCCAGACAGCCTTTCGGCTCTACGAAACTCTTTTCGTGCTAGGGAGAGAGAAGCCAGATCATTGCAATGGCATGTATATATGAGAAAGAGTGAGTCATTGGGCAGCCCCCTCCACCCCTATTTATAGGCGAAGCCCAAGGGTGGCTTCTCCAAGAAGCCAAGGGGAAAAATACCAAAGGACCCTCAAGGTGGCTTCTCCAAGAAGCCACCCAAAAAGCACTTTCACTATTCACGACGACATTTTCCAGCGTCCGTTCGAACTGAAAATATTTATGTGGGCTTAGAACATTTCCAGTACCCACTAAAATAATTTTCAACGCGTTCTGGAACAATTCCAGATTAGTGATTTTCATCTGCGAAAAGCATCTGAAGTGGTTCCGGCAGCTCCGGAACATTTCCGGTTTTTCTTCCAGAAAATTCCCAAAAGTTTCCAGAATGATTCTGGCACCCTCCAAGAATTATCGGGCATGTGTCGAAACCAATTTGACTTTATGGTATCCTCTAAAACAACTTTTCAGTTTCACCGGAACTCATCCGGTGACCTCTCTCTGCGGAACTTTTCTGCTGTCCGAAACTTTTTCGGTGTCCAAAACTTTTTCGGTGATTTTCTCTCAGACTCCCTGTCTAGTATTCAACAGATAGATGACCCTTAAGCGTGTGACCCTATAGGTTCGGTGAAGTATAGACCTGACCCGGAACCCCTTCCGATCAATGATCAACATCGGAGCCGTGGACACCCATATTGACTCCTATACCCACACGAATGAATATTCGAGTGAACCTCCAGTTGCCGTGTGCTATTCCTGTTGCTTCGCGATATGTTACAAATACCCGAGGTGAGACATGATGGCATTCCCTGGATCAACAACTTGTCCACTATGCTAGTTACCTCGTTACCGGTATTGTTCTCTTTTCTCGTTACCGTGTTCCGGCATCCCCGTGATCAAATCACAAAGTGTCTGGCCAGACGATGATGGATACCGTAACACTGAGAGGGCCCAAAGATATCTCTCCATCGTCGGAGGAGCAAATCCCAATCTTGAGCTATCAAGCTACTTAACATACTTTCCCATTAACCCGTAAGCCGCCGTAATAGTCATCCAGTTACGGATGACGTTTGACAAACCCCAAAGTTCATGAATCAAGCATGAAGAAACTCGATACTCTCATGGTCTGAGGAATCATGCAAACGTTAACCATCTCTGTGTTATTAACCATTAACTTGTGACGAAAGAATCTCATAGCATAACATGAATCGGGTCGATTCAACACAAATGTTCTTCTAACATTGTGCCCTCAAAGTTGCTGGCATAGACATGCCCATGATCAGGAAAACAGAACCATCATGCAACACTTGAGCTAGTCTTAGAGGCCAGACTAGGAATACATTTTACCGTTTATTATCCCACACGTGCATATGAGTCTTCCTCCGAGCCTCGTTTTATTTGCAGACTCGAGAATCATTGCAGTTATAGCATGGAACATAAACCTAATTATGAACAGGGAGATTATCAATAACATTTATTATTGCCTCTAGGGCATATCTCCTACAGACTCCCACTTGCACTAGAGTCAATAATCTAGTTAATGCTAATGCACTTTACACCTGTGGCACACCGGTGTAAATATGCTTCGCTTGTGGTATAGCCTGAATGTCCAACGGATCTGACAACTTCAGCTCCGTGTGTATCTTTGCATATCCTCGCGTTTTTACGCTTTCACAAAGTTCATATTTTGTGTGGATTTGGCTCTGTATGTATGTGAATCACAGGTCGAACCTGGATTCCTCGGACTGAGTTATGGAGCAACTACCTGTAGTAGTGTCCCATTGACAAAAGCCATCTTGGAACCATACTAAGTTCATGAATGAACTATATGATTCAACATCTTCTTTGTCGCTTCAAAAACGATAACATACTTCGCCTCTGTTATAGAATTCGCCACAGTAACTTGTTTGGAACAATTTCCAACTACCGTGCCACCATATTGTGTATTACACAAAACCCTTAACTTAAATCAAAAATCGCATGGAGTATAGATGAAGACTGCTTCGATGTAACCTTTTACAACGAACTCTTCATGATCTCCGCTTGCGAGAAAACTTGTCATCGGTGCTACTTTAGTACTTAATGACCCTTTTTCACTGTTGTCCCATGATCAGTACTTTTGATCACTTTGGTATCTATACTCGCAACAACTTTGGGAGTATTGGACATATCTGGTTGTTTTACATACCATGGAATACATGATTAATCCAAACATGAAGGTGTGTGGAATCTCCATCATGTATTTTGCTCATCAGGGTTTTTGGGACACCGAGTCTTGCAAAAACTCTTTCCATGTGACTTCGGCAAGAATTACACCTTGACGTTTTTAATGCTAAAAGGTCTTAGCATCTTGTCAATATGTATCTTTGCTCAGCCCCATTAGGTAAATCTATCTCCATAGATCATCATGCCTAATATAAAGGCTATTTAGCCCAAGCACTTCATCAAAAAACTATTTTCAAATGAAGTCCTAATTCGTGTCAAGAAATTTATTTCCAATTAACAATGTGTCAAGCACACAACGTTTTTAGAAAATTTATTATGCTCCCACTTACTTTCTTGAATCATAAGCATCTTCATTACCCATTGATGAAGTCAAACCCCTTTTGACTATTTCATCAAAACACGAAGATTCCAACTCCATTTTGCTCTCTTCTGTCCATTGCTGGAACTCTGAAGTTTGCATACTTACTAGCATCCTCTGGATTGACAAAATACCTTGGACTGTAACACATGCAAGTCCTTGGTTTCATTTCCATCAGATGGAAATCCTATTGTCATCCATGTTTCATATCTCATGATTGAAATATGTATTAATTGCTAGTTCAACCCGAACTGACTTTAAGCATCGCTACGATGAAACAACCTCATCGTAGTCAACTCCTTGAACTTGTTATTGCAACAAGTCGAGCTTTATGGATATAACATTTTTATCTGTATCAATTTTAAGTTCCATAAAATTCGTTAGACTCTAAGTCTTCCAAAAGGTGTATCAAGGTTTTAATCTTGAAACATTTATATGGAGACTATCTCGGATTGTATTGGCATTTAGCCAATTCCGGAGTCAGGGCCCATCAACGCTTCCTTGTGTATCGTAGGTATACTGTTGTCTAACAACAATATCTCGTTTGCGCACCTGAGAGGTTTGCACGAGCCTTGCCTACGTGGTTCAGCTGCAAGTTCGACTGAAGTCCATACATTTTATTGTAGAGACTTCCATATCAGTCGCAGTAGGAACTCCGGAATTACTTCCAAGGTCTCTTTCCTTTGACCTGATGACAAAGATACTGTTTATCTCGTCGAGTTGCACTATTCTCCCACTCACCTTTTTGAAAGAACCATTTTCTTCAAAAAGCATACCGTTCTTTGTGGCAAACCTATTTGCCTCGGTATAGTGAGGGAGGAATACCCAATTGCTTGGGATAACCTACAAAGTAGCACTTGTCTGATTTGGAATAGGTTTGTAACCTTTTACACAAGCCCCATATTCCAAATGTTTAAGAAAAGATATAACATGGTTGGGCGTACCATACCATGGCATCATTTCAACAGACCTGATGGAGCTCTTTTCAGTGTAAAAGCCGTAGTCTCCAAAGCATCACTCTTTAAAAGGGATAATGGCAAATTTATATATGTCATCTTTGATCTTACCATGTCATAAATGGTTTGGTTACATCTTCACGGACCTTCCACATGGAATGGTGTTCCAGGAGGTGCAAGTTATGAAACTACTTTCACAACTCATTAGACATTCGCTAAACTTGTAACTCAAATATTCCTTTCTGCAATCGAATTGTAGAAACATAATTTTCTTGTTACAATAACCATCTACTTCATTTTTTAAAACCTTTCGAATGAATTCAAAAGATCCAGACTTACGTCTCATCAAGTAAATATCCACATATCTACTTGAGTCATTTCTGAAGATAGATAAATCCACTACTAACAACATTTATCGGACTACACCCATCAAATGTATGATCACCAATAAGTTTGTTGTCCGTTCCTTATGGCCTGTGAACGGTATTTCAGTCACTTCACTTTTCGGAGGAAAGTTGCAAGTGTCAGATGATTCAAAATCAAAGGACTTCAAAAATCCATCATAATGGAATTTATCCATGCGGGTTTCTCCAATGTGACCAAATGTAGTGCCACACTTGTGTGGTATTCTCTTAGTCTTGCGACATTTAGCGTCAGTGTTATGGATGTATCATATTACTATCAATATTCATAACATACATCCCATCTGGATGGAAGCATGGCTCTAAATGTTATTCATAACACTGAACAACAATTGTTCTTTTATGAACAACCCTTTTGCAACAACATTGTGCAAGGGGCTAGAGTGTAAAACTCTAAAATTAATTATGAAAGTAAATCCAGAGGTAATATATTAATATCATTATTCATAACATACATCTCATTCTCAATGAAAGTATGGCCCTTATGTTATTCATAACTTCAAACATAAAAAGTTCTCTTATGAACAACCTTCTTGCAAGATACCTTATGCAATGGGCTAGAGTTTAAAACTCTAAATGAATTATGAAAATAAATATAGACAGTAATACACCGATGGAAGGTATAGTAACATTTACTATGTTCCCTGTGTATACCTAAACCTCATTCCTGGCTAGTCTTTCAGGCCATAGTAGTTCTTACATCGAGTTGCAACAGAAAGCAATCGAGCGGGTATCTTTGTGATTAACTCACAATACCCAAGAATTAGTGATTAACAATTTAATCATAATTCCCAAGAACTATATCTTTGACCAGCCTTCTATACATCAAAAACTTGTACGACATTCATACATGAGCTGGATATTCCAGTCTTCTTTCTTTTTGCCTTTATACTTCTAACAGTTTAACTTTTAGTATTTCTCCTACTTCCAGAAGAAGCACCCAACTTAAGAGTGGCGTTAGCCCCGGACTTCCTAGGCGTGAAAGTTTCACTAACATCCTTCAGACACTTCCTTTCTCTTTAAGTTGTTGTTTTCTTCACCTTTCATCATATGACAGGCGTTCTTCTGGATCCCTCTCTTATCAGTCTAATGCATAGTAAACTCCTTTACTAATAGTTTGCTAACAAACATTGCTTTGGATATCTCATATCTTTTAGCCTTTGTCTATCTCCGAAAATGATTTTCAGATTCCATGAATATCACATAACTATCCAAACTTTTGAAGTTCGGGTCTCATGGAAGTAAACATATTGCACTTGACTGAAAACGGAATTCTAGCTTTTGGGTCGAAGGACGTGAGTCACATGATCCATAGCATAAGCGAGAGAATACCGAAAGTATGCGATAGGACAAAGTCCTTCTCAGCACTTTTGAGGACAATCCTCACATTACGTTACCAACCGTAAAGTTTTAACCAGATATTTAACAGCTATTCAATATTAATAGGGAAGGTGGAAATGCGAGCCATTATTCTACAACTATTATGCAAATCACACTTAGACAGTGTTCAAAATTAATTGCACTGAGAATTAAACAAGTTAATTCAACAGTGCGCTCCCACTCAAATCAATATCTCTCATAATTAATTTTGAGTGATACAAGATCCAGACTTCAATTCATCGCCATAGAATCATCATCTCATGACGGGAATTTTAATCGGTAGGCCAACTTGCCAATCACATCTCTATGTGACTCTTGTTCATCTTTCGATGCGTCTGTTCCGAGCTCAGGACGATCCTGCCATGAACGTCAAGACAACCAAGTGATCTTGCTGCGAGGTCTGACCTCACCCGCCTCACACATCCCTAATCGTTCGTACCCATGCAACCATGGCGCACCCCGAAAAGTTAGGTGCCGTGACGGTGCTACACTTGGGAGAACACTAACTACTTGATATTTTTGTGAGAGATCACCCTAATAAAAGCGACTACCACGCAATCAAGAAGGGTGCATCATAAGGGATAAACATCTCAGGTAATTCATAATAGCATGATACGGTATAGCCCTTTCTGACGGAGAAGTCTTGTATTTCTTCGTCTTCGGCATTCGCGTCGGTGTTCACCTTCGTGAAGATTGCCACCACCTTGTCGATGCACCAGATAATATTGCTATCTCTATAGCTGATAAAATAATGCATTACACAAGGTCGACTCGCAGGTCATTTAAAGTGTAGTCATATGGCTCCAGCCATCATGCCAAATCATGACACGCAGGTCATGTTTAATCAATTTACATCATATAGACATCTCATACATAATCAAATTATTATGAGCACTGCTATACCACATCATATGCACATGCAAACCCTCCTGCAAAACCAAGTTAGACGCCTCTAATCAGTTCATGCAAAAACTTGTTTTTCGTGGCTTCTAAGGTTTCGAAACAAATCGAAGCTACCAACGTCCATCATCAAGTATGATAATTCAAAGTCGCTAGATTAACTTTCCAGGGTGTATGAAAACCGAGATAATAAAATCTCGAGCCCCATACGAAACTTCGTCATACGCATGACCCCCGTGCAGATCATATCTGCATTGCCCTTTCGTCTGCGAAATTTCATCTTTCTTTTTAACTACGGTGGAATTCAATGAACTGTTAGCACTTCGTTGATCAATCAGGATCGCGGATTGCCAGAACATTGAAACTCCACCATGCTGCTATCAAGATCAGAAATATGCAAATTCCAGGGAAGCAACAAGAACCTCGGGTAACAGATTTCATCTGCTACCCGCACAAATAATTTTCAGTAATAGAACTCATCTACTACCTAATTATATTGTGCAACACCCATACATCTCATGTATTCTAGATCGCAACCTGCATCTACGCATAGCACGGCTCATGATGCCACTGTAGGGTAACACAACAGAAAACAAAAATTTTCTGACCTACGCACCAGCCCAGGACCACTATGGAGACTGCATACAAGGTTTGATCATTTTCGTTACCGACTCGTAGCGCAGCGGAAGTAGAGTCGATGACGATCGGCGGTGCAGATCCCCACAGCTAGGATTTACAACCTCCCAACTGCGAGGATGTATACCCTCATCCGCGCCTAGGACAGCCCTCCGGGAGGCGGTCGAACAGTCCCCCGGACGGTGTCGCGGACAGCCCTTCGGGAGGACCTTCGAAACTCAGACGGTCACTCGAACAGCCCTTCGGGAGGACTCACAGAACTCGGACCGTCACTTGGACAGCCCTTCGGGAGGCACTCTCGAACAGCCCCTCAAGCACTAAGATCGAAACTATGACCTCTCTATAGAGTTGCACACATACGGTGTCATCTATCCGGCAGGGCTTCGCCGTCCAGAACTAGTTTCCACCGGAACCCACACAGCCTTTCGGCTCTACGAAACTCTTTTCGTGGGAGGGAGAGAGAAGCCAGATCATTGCAATGGCATGTATATGTGAGAAAGAGTGAGTCATTAGGCAGCCCCCTCCACTCCTATTTATAGGCCAAGCCCAAGGGTAGCTTCTCCAAGAAGCCAAGGGGAAAAATACCAAAGGACCCTCAAGGTGGCTTCTCCCAGAAGCCACCCAAAAAGCACTTTCACTATTCACGACGACATTTTTCAGCGTCTGTTCGAACTGAAAATATTTATGTGGGCTTAGAACATTTCCGGTACCCACTAAAATAATTTTCAATGCGTTCTGGAACAATTCCAGATTAGTGATTTTCATCTGCGAAAAGCATCTGAAGTGGTTCCGGCAGCTCCGGAACATTTCCGGTTTTTCTTCCAGAAAATTCCCAAAAGTTTCCAGAATGATTCTGGCACCCTCCAAGAATTATCGGGCATGTGCCGAAACCAATTTGACTTTATGGTATCCTCTGAAACAAATTTTCAGTTTCACCGGAACTCATCCGGTGACCTCTCTCTGCGAAACTTTTCCGTTGTCCGAAACTTTTTCGGTGATTTTCTCTCAGACTCCCTGTCTAGTATTCAGCAGATAGATGACCCTTAAGCGTGTGACCCTATAGGTTCGGTGAAGTATAGACATGACCCGGAAACCCTTCCGAGCAATGATCAACATCGGAGCCGTGGACACCCATATTGACCCCTATACCCACACGAATGAATATTCGAGTGAACCTCCAGTTGCCGTGTGCTATTCCTGTTGCTTCGCGATATGTTACAAATACCCGAGGTGAGACATGATGGCATTCCCGTGGATCAACAACTTGTCCACTATGCTAGTTACCTCGTTACCGGTATTGTTCTCTTTTCTCGTTACCGTGTTCCGGCATCCCCGTGATCATATCACAAAGTGTCTGGCCAGACGATGATGGATACCGTACCACCGAGAGGGCCCAGAGATATCTCTCCATCGTCGGAGGAGCAAATCCCAATCTTGAGCTATCAAGTTACTTAACATACTTTCCCATGAACCCGTAAGCCGCCGTAATAGCCATCCAGTTACGGATGACGTTTAACAAACCCCAAAGTTCATGAATCAAGCATGAAGAAACTCGATAGTCTCATGGTCTGAGGAATCATGCAAACGTTAACCATCTCTGTGTTATTAACCATTAACTTGTGACAAAAATATCTCATAGCATACCATGAATCGGGTCGATTCAACACAAATGTTCTTCTAACACTGTGCCCTCAAAGTTGCTGGCATAGACATGCCCATGATCAGGAAAACAGAACCATCATGCAACACTTGAGCTAGTCTTAGAGGCCAGACTAGGAATACATTTTACCGTTTATTATCCCACACGTGCATATGAGTCTTCCTCCGAGCCTCGTTTTATTTGCAGACTCGAGAATCATTGCAGTTATAGCATGGAACATAAACCTAATTATGAACAGGGAGATAATCAATAACATTTATTATTGCCTCTAGGGCATATCTCCTACACAGGAATCTTGGCGCGAACTACGGCAAGCGCACCTCCTCGGAGTGCTGCGCTTCCGTCGAGGACGCACCAGAGAGTTCCACCGGCAAGAACAAGAAATCCAAGGCTGCTCCGCCGGAGACCAAGAAGGTGCCCGTCAGAGAGGACGGAACGGGGGGAACTTTCACCATAAGTTCCACCCTAGATGACAAATAGGAAAGCGCGCTCATTGCATTCCTGCGGGCGAATGTCGACGTGTTTGCATGGCAACCGTCTGACATCCCCGGTGTTCCCAGGAAGGTAATTGAGCACCACCTTGCTGTCTGTCCTCATGCGCGGCCCGTCAAGCAAAGGGTCAGGAAGCAAGCCTTGGAGCGGCAAGAATTCATTGCCGAAGAAATCAAAAAGCTGGAGGCGGCAGGATTGGTCAAAGGAGTGCTTCATCCAACCTGGTTGGCTAATCCGGTTGTAGTGCGGAAAGCGAATGGGAAATGGAGGCTCTGTATCGATTATACAGATATCAATAAAGCTTGTCCAAAAGATCCCTTTCCTTTGCCGCGCATCGACCAGATTGTGGATTCCACCGCTGGTTGTGATCTCCTGTCCTTCCTTGATGCCTATTCAGGGTATCAACAAATTTTTATGGCAAAAGAAGATGAAGAGAAGACCGCATTTATCACCCCATGTGGTACGTATTGTTTTATACGAATGCCTTTCGGGTTGAAAAGTGCCGGTTCAACATTTGCCAGAGCAATCCAAATTGGTTTTGAGCCTCAACTCCATAGAAATATGGAGGCGTATATGGATGATATAGTGGTCAAAACCAAAGACAAAGCTACACTCATTCAAGATTTAGAAGAAACATTTGCAAATCTGCGCAAGATCAACTTGAAGCTCAATCCTGAGAAGTGCGTGTTCGGTGTTCCTTCCGGCAAGCTCCTCGGATTCTTTGTATCTTGCCAGGGAATCGAAGCGAACCCTGACAAGATCAAAGCTATTGAGCAAATTGAAGCGCCGAGACGCGTCGAAGATGTGTGTCGTCTTGCCGGCTGTGTTGCTGCTCTAAACATGTTTATTTCCAAATCTGCTGAGCGCGCCCCGCCTTTCTTCAAAATTTTGAAGAAGGCAGGTCCAATGAAATGGACTCCGGAGGCGGAGGCTGCGCTGCAAGATTTGAAGAAATACCTTTCCTCTCCGCCGACGCTAGTCGCGCCTAAACCACAAGAGCCGTTGCTGCTGTATCTGGCAGCAACAAATCAAGTGGTTAGTGCTGTGCTAGTGGCGCAGAGAGAGGCTGATGAGGAATCAACGCCAGTGGCAGGACCGCCAGGTGACGCGGCAAGATCTTCCCCGGCAAGGGTTGATCCCGGCAAGACAGGATCTGCGCAAACAGAAGAATCAGTATAGAAGAAGAAGAAGGTGGTGCAGCGCCCAGTTTATTTTGTTAGCTCTCTTTTACAAGGAGCTAGGTCAAGATATTATGTTGTGCAGAAGTTGCTTTTCGGCCTTCTTATGGCCTCGAGGAAGCTGCGCCATTATTTTCAAGCACATGAAATCACCGTCGTCACTCGCTTTCCGTTGCAACTGATCTTGCAAAATCCAGAAGCAGCCGGCAGGATCGTGGAGTGGGCGTTGGAGTTGTCGAGCTTTGGCCTCAAGTTTGAAAGCACTTCGACGATTCAGAGTAGGGCCTTGGCGGAGTTCATTGCGGAGTGGACCCCAACGCCAGACGAAGAGGCCCAGGAAACAACTCTCCCCGGCAAGGAAATCGGTCAGCAATGGGTTATGTACTTTTATAGGGCTTTCTCGCTGCAAGGCGCCGGTGCTGGCGTGCTGCTTGTCGCACCCACCGGAGAGCACCTCAAGTACGTAGTCCAAATGCACTTCCCCGGGAGAGTTCGACCAACAATACTGCAGAATACGAGGGTTTGCTTGCCAGTCTCAGGATCGCGGCAGACCTTGATATGAAGAAGCTCGTCATCAGAGGCGATTCATAGCTTGTCGTCAGGCAAGTTAACAAGAGTTATCAGAGTCCATTGATGCAAGCCTACATGGATGAAGTAAGGAAAATGGAAGAGCGCTTTGACGGTCTGCAAATGGAGCACGTTCCTCGTGCCGAAAACAGTATTGCTGACGACCTGTCAAAGCGTGCTGCCCTCAAGTTGCCTGTGGAACCAGGAACTTTTGTGCTCCAATTGACTCAACCATCTGTGGCGCCATCGATGCGGCAAGAAAAGAGAAGAAAGTTGAACTCTGGCCAGTACTTCCCGGTAGAGCTCCCCAGAGGTGCCGGCAAGGAAGTTGCCGGGATCGACATGCCTGCCGGGGAACAGCAGGCTCCAGCAGGGCCTCAGGCCCTTGCTGTCGAGACAAACGTTCCCCCGGCGGAGTAGATGCCTTTAGTCCTTGCCGTCGAGCCTCAGGCTCCAGCATGGGCGCAGCACATTGTCCATTTCCTTCAGACAGGAGAACTCCCGGAGGAACAGGAAGAAGCAGAAAGAGTAGCCCATCGGTCTGTTATGTACAAGTTCGTCGATGACGTCCTGTACAGAAAAAGACCAAACGGTGTGAAATTGAAGTGCATTCCTCGGGAGGATGGACTAGAGCTGTTGGCAGAGATACATGGAGGCATATGTGGCTCTCACATAGGGTCAAGAGCACTTGTCGGGAAAGCCGCCCTAGTCACCGCCCTCCAGGATGCAACTGCACTAGTCACCAAGTGTGAAGCGTGCCAGTTTCATTCAAAGAGATTACATCAACCAGCTCAAGCTCTTCAGACAATCCCTCTCTCCTGGCCATTTTCGGTCTGGGGGCTCGACATACTGGGCCCTTTCCCCCATGCTACCGGGGGCTTTGAGTACTTGTACGTTGCTATCGACAAGTTCACAAAGTGGCCGGAGGTGGAAGCAGTGAGGAAGGTGACAGCACAATCAGCCGTCAAGTTCTTTAAAGGGATAGTTTGCTGTTTCGGTGTGCCCAACAGGATCATCACCGACAATGGCACGCAATTCACAAGTCGCACCTTCATGCAGTACGTCCAAAACCTTGGCGGCAAAATTTGTTTTGCCTCTGTTGCTCACCCGAGAAGCAACGGCCAAGCGGAGAGGGCCAATGCTGAAGTGCTGCGCGGTCTCAGGACCAGAACCTTTGACAGGCTGAAAAAGTGCAGAAGACACTGGATTGATGAGTTGCCGGCGGTTCTTTGGTCAATCAGAACGACACCAAATCGAGCCACCGGCCAGACGCCCTTCGCTCTGGTCTACGGAGCGGAAGCAGTTCTCCCCACGGAACTCACATACGGATCTCCTCGAGTGCACGCTTATGATGAGCTTAAGCAAGAGCAACTGCGGCAAGATGACGCTGTGCTCCTTGAGGAGAATCGTCTTCAGGCTGCTGTGCGAGCTGCAAGCTACCAGCAAGCTTTGCGTCGCTATCATAGCCGCAAAGTTCATGCCCGAAGCCTTGAGGAAGGCGACCTTGTTCTTCGGTGGATTCAGTCCGCCAAGAATTCAAACAAGTTGACGCCAAAGTGGGAAGGCCCTTATCGGGTAGTACGAGTCACCAGGCCTGGCGCTGTCCGCTTGGAGACCGAAGATGGCATTCCAGTGAGCAATTCCTGGAATATCGAACATCTTCGCAAGTTCTACCCATAAGGCGCGGTTGCGGGGGCTCCCAGCAACCACTCTTTTGTACAAGTCTTGCCGGCAAGGCATGTGATCCTTTGTACAAAGCCAGGCGCAGACCCTGAGCGCAGATGAATAAATTTAAGTGTTGTACATTCCCTTATTGATTCCCATGTTCATATTTATATATGCATGTTTGTCTAAGATGTTGTATAACACCTACTCCCGGTAAGTTCTAACGAACCACCAAGGTTTCATGTCGTTATTTTCTCTTCTTTCTTTTTAAAAGACAGAAGAATTCCTCGCGTGCACATTTGCCGGGGAGGGGGGGGACGGGAGATATGAGTACCAGTTGGCGACGTTCAGAATCGACGCTTGCCGGAGGAAGGATAGCGACAGAAAGCTAAGTTCTAAAAACTTAGAGCAAGTTTCTTTTATTATAAACTTATTTCCTTAGACGATTCTGACTCTTGTATGGAAAATCTGCACGCGAAGGAACCCTTGTTGTAATTAGTTGCGCCCTTATTTTGTTTCGAGCCCGCTCAATGATCTAAGTGGCTGCACTGAGAACGTCAAGGAGTCTTGCCGGCCGCTGCGCCTCCAGTAGGCTGCTGAAGTCCCGCACCCAGCGCTCGCGGCAGGTTGCGCGCCGGTAGGTTTTTCAGTAAGCGTAGGGTGAACTCCATACATAAAGGAATCGGACAAAGAAAATAGCAAGCATGAACCTAAACATAGGCGAGTTATATTACATTCATGATTTGCCGCAATTCTAACTTGAGACTTAATTGTCTTTTACATGGAATGATGACGGCAAGAAAAAGGGGAGCACTTAATCCCTGCGCTAGCCTTCAATCCTTTTGATGGAGTCCACCTTCTCAAGGATAGGCGCGATGCATTCTTCAAGTGCCTCGACATTTGCGTCCCTTGGCAGATGGCCGAGCGCGTTGGAGAGGTGGATGGCGGGATTGCTGTGCACCACCTTGATAAGCACCTTGCGGAGGACGGCCCGGCAAAGCCGGTGAGTCTCATTGGCCAATTGGGTCGCCCGGCAAGACTGGAGCACCCTCAAGGCGTTGATGATGCTTTCAAAGAACATCGTCAACCTGGCACTTGGAGATATTCTTTCCTCGGAAGAATACCTGAAGTTCGACAGGCCCATGGTTGACAGTTCTGTAGTAAGCTTCTCCGCGGTGGCGATGAGACGTCCAGTCCAGATCTCCACCCCCCTTCTCGTAATCGGTTTGGGTGGCGGCGGCGCTCTTGAGCAGGTTCCTCTCTTCTTGGAGATCCTTGAGTAGAGCTTTCTCACGGGCCCTGCCGGCCTCGAGAGACTTCTGCAACGTGGTCACCTTCAACTCCAGAACTGCAATGTCATCAGCCGCAGAGGAGAGCTACTTGGTTTTGTTGGACAGGGCAACTTGCATCTCCGCCAAGGAGTGGAGGGTTTTTTCCCTATCACCTTTGAGCGTTGAGAGCTCCTTGCCGTGCTCTTCAAGATCTGCTTCCAGCTTCTTTACCTTGTCGCTCAGCTCGTTCTTGGCAGCCTCTGTAGCTCCGGCAGCATCGACGGCCTCCTTGAGCTTGCCGGTGTGACTTGCAGTCAGAGCTTCGAGCGCCTCCTTATGTTTTTGCTCCAGCTCCTAGGTCCGCCACGTGACAAGCTTCTCGATATCTTCATCTTTGCTGTGAAGCTTGGCGGTGAGCGCCTGCTCACGTGCGGTGAGTTCTTCCTCATGAGCATCAAGAGCAACACGGCGCCCTGTCAGGAGGGCATCTTCAGCGGCAATCCTTTGAGTAGCTTCATCATGCGCCTTCTCCATATCAGATTGCTTCAGGAGGATCTCTGTCCACTGCTGGCTCACTTGTTCCCGGCCGGCAACCAACTCTTGGAGGGCCTCGGCGTGCCAGACTTGCATTTATTCGACGCGCCTTTGAAAATCTGCTTCGGCCGCCTCGACAACTGCCATTCTGGAGTCCGCCTTATCTTTCCCGCCGCGGTGGAGAGCCTGGAGCTTGCGAAAATTCTCGCCCATGGCCTGAAGGAGCTGATCCTCTTCAGATTTGCCGCTGCTAGCGCTGGGATCATCAACAACCTCGAGCCCGGCAGCAGCGATGGTATCTTCGTCAAAAACTTCTCCTTCGGCTGGTGCCCCAATGCTTGCCGTCCCCGGCAAGTTGACGAACAGGTTCTCTCCAACCTTGAGGTATTTGCTGGATGAGGGGCCCTCAGATGTTGACGGTTGGTCTTCAGCGACCGCCTCACCAGTGGCAGGGGGCTCTGTGGCCGGTGCAGCGCCTGGCGCTCCTGCAGCAGGAATGCCGCCAGTACGGTCATCAGCTTCCCTGTCGCCCCCTTCAGTAGGTTCCTTGGTGGGTTCCTCTTGTGCAGTCTTGGCGGTCTCCCCATCAAGAGCACCACCAGCCTTGACAGTGACATCCTTGGTGGCCTCGCTGGCAGCGATCCTGTCTGCTTCAGCAGCGGCATCCCTGGCGGTCTCCTCGATGACAACGTCGACGTCCATGTGCTCCGTCACAGGGAACTCTGAAGGACGAAGGAGGAGAACAAAATAAGACCAAGATTAAAGTTTGAAGCGACTAAAGACAGAGAGATAAGGGAAAGAGTAACAAGCGTTCTGAGGCAATCAGTTACCTGCGTCGAGCTGTTGGGAGGTGGCCTCGCCCCTCCCGGCAACTTCGGTTGCCGGGGGTGGGTTGCCGGAGTCCGTGCTTGCCGGCTCCTTCTCAACAAAGATGGGCTCGTCGGTGGGATCTCTTGCCGGGGACGTGTTCGTGGGCGGCGTGGTCGACGAAGGTGGCACGACGGGGATGTCTTCTGACAACTCTCCTTGTTGCCGTTCTTCTCCTGCGAGCCCAAGGATGTCAGCGGCAAGAATGGAAGCCTCAGCACCCGCCAGCGAAAAAAAAAGGACAGTGAACTTACGCTGGGGGCTGTGCTGGGGGCTGCGTTGAGGACTGGGCTCCGGGCTGACGACGACAGTTTCTGGCACGCAGATGGAGCCTGCCGGGGGCTCGTCGCCCGTGGAAGTCTTTGACCTCTTCGCCATCCTCTCCAGCAAGGTTTCTGCATCACTGCAGAGACAATACGAGCAAGTTAGTAAGATCGATCCAAGATTGGAATATAAAAGCTGTGGCAAAGTACTTACTCTTCTTCCTCTCGCTCTGGACTAAAACCGAAAATGTCGAAGTCAACCTCCGCTGCAATGTATGAGTGGGGAGGCGGAGGAGGGGTCCTAGGCCACTTGGCTGTGGCAGGCGCCGGGGCAGCTTCCGGTGCGGTAGTGCGAGACACCCCTGTCGCCCCAGCAGTGGCCGCTGGTGCGGGTCTCGCACGCCGCGTAGGTTGTTGACGAGCACCTTGCCGTGGCGCAGTCTTGCCGATCACTTTCTTGCCGGAAGCCTCGCCACTCGAAGAAGGCTGGCTTGCCGGGATGCCAGATGCAGCCTTCCGAAGAACACGCTTCGTCTTCTTCGGAGCTGGGAGCTCTTCTTGCGGTTCTTCTTCGGTCGTGTTCTCGTTGGACGAGCTCTCAGCAGCTGCGCTACTCTGTTCCCTGGCAGCTTTGTCCTCCCCGGCAGGTTTTACCTCCACTACTACCTCTGCGTCGCTGGCTTCCCATTCTGTGAAGCCGACGCTGTCGGCCTCCGTGGCAAGATTTGCCTCCTCCACCCTAGTAGCAATGTAAGCTACTTCTTGGTCGGTGGTGGCTCGGATGAAATCTGACTCTTGCCGGACAGGTCTCTCTGTCAAGTTGTCAAAAAACATCTGTGCTTCCTCCTCGGTTGGCTCGGCCCAGGTCGGGTCAAGACCGTGGGCGTTGAACATCGGCATGAAGGCAATGATTGACCCCAAGGCAGAATTGTTGCACAAGGGGACAATCCTTGCCGACAGCTGATGCTTGTCTTCGCGCTGGAATAGTTTTTGACGCAGAGCGCCAAGCTGCATAGTGGTCAGATTGTTATTCTGCCCGGGGCGCAATCTCATGACATCTGTCGCGTTTCTGTATTCCCACGCTGGCCTTCCCCTGTTCTGCAAAGGGGCGATGCGGCGGCGGAAAAAGTCGAAGCCAATCATCTCCATCGTCAGCCCGACAGCCTTCAGGCGGAGGATCCTGGTGGTGGCGATTGTGAGCCTCTCGTCCTCCGCAGCGAGATCGCTCCAATCCTTGCCGCGGGCCACCTTCTGTTGCCGGGGAAGACAAAACGGATGGGGATCAGCTTCCTGGATCCAGCACCATTCAGCCCACCATTCATCCCACTTTTCACGGTAAACTCCTTCTGGGTATATTTCCTTATTCCAAGCCCTTGGAATCCAGGCAATAGAACCAGAGAGGGCCTCTCCTTTTTGGATGCGAGGGAAGAAGTAATGGCGAAAAAGAGCAGAATTGGGAATCACGCCGACAAAGTTTTCACAGAGATGGGCAAAGATGGACATGCAAAGTACCGCATTCGCCGTGAAATCGAGAAGACGAAAGCCGTATGTGTACATGATATCATTGAAGAAGTCGGAAAATGGGGGACAGAGCCCGCAATAGAAATACGCAGTGAAGAAAGGGTATCTGTCTGATCCACCTTTGGAACAAGCACCTGGGATCACGCGTGTGGCTGGGTGAGCTTGCGTCCCCTTCACCCACATGCACTGGTACCGCCCCTTCAGAGCTTCAGCATTGAGTGATGGGGGGAAGACGACATATTTCTTCCGCATCTTCACCAGTTCGCTCTTCGGGACGTCGGCTTTCGCTTCCTTGCCCTTGCCTTTGCTGGCCTTGGGCGGCATGGCGGCTGTGAGGGTGGAAGTCGGGGGTGGAGCGAGCGTGGAAGCGGCGGCCGGAAGAGGAAAAAGCTACGCTCTGGGCTCGAGAGGAGGAAGGCGATGGCGACGGTCAGATAGAGAAGAAGAGGGGGGTAAATAGGCTTGTGGCTCTGCGGCTTCTCCTTTTTATGGGGAAGGAGCGGGGCCGTCTCTTTTATTCCCCAATGTGAATGCGCCTCTATGGGCGCGTTGCGGTTGCAGCCTTTGAGGCACGCTTCCCACGTCGCACGCTCGGTGCGTGTAGTGGGGGGCACAGTAAAACAAGATATTTACGAGCAGTTAATCCCCTGCCACGCGTGCCCGTGCATTGTTTGGGCCTAGCCCAACAACGCCTCGCACTCGTGTATGGCCTAGGCCCGGGGGCTCCTGTCGGTGTACTAAGTATTGGGCCACTAGTACCCCGTACTTGTGCACGGGTAGTTGTAGCCATCCTCGCGGCAAGGCTTGCCGGGAACAGTTCGAGGTCAATTCAAGCCACCAAAGAAATCATCAAGTCAGAGATCTGAGGATCAGCAGATAAGAAGAGCTGGAATCCGAAGGCCAGCCTCCCCGGCAAGATCTTGCTGGGGTGGCCTGCGGAGACCGGCAAGGCTTGGCGTCCGGCAAGGCTTGGCGCCCGGCAAGGTTCGGCGCCCGGCAAGATTCTGCCACTGTGCCACCGCTTTGGCACAGTAACAAGCCTGACATTCTGGGTCCTTCTCTGGATGCGTGGCAATGCGCCAGTGGAGGAGAGCTTAAGCGGTGCTGATGGGATGGCCCCTTTTTCCATCTCCAAGAAAGTGGGGACACCTAAACGGACACCTCACAGTGCATTAAATGTGTTTGTCCTAATCTGTCAGGGGTTATGTATGTACATTTTGCCACTGTGGTGACCCCTTTGAGCATATAAAAGGAGGCCCAAGGCGACTGCTACAGAGGAGGAGAACTTCTGGCCCATTCTGCATGCGTAGCTGCTCTTTGAACGTACTGTTCATAGCGAGCGGTCCTGAAGGCTGGGCTCAAGAACATTAATAAGAACACAAAGCAGGAGTAGGGTTTTCCGCTGATCAGCGGCCCAAACCTGGGTAAAAACTTCCCGCGTCGATCGTTGGTTCTGCTCTTTGCGTATACCTCTCCCCCCGCCCAATCGTAAAGGGGTCCCTCGGGATCCCATAGATGTCGTACGCCGACAAAGTCCTTCGTGGGAGATGGCCATGGTGGGATAGACAAGGTTGCTTCTTCGTGGACCCTTCGTGGGTGGAGCCCTCCGTGGACTCGCGCAACCGTTACCCTTCGTGGGTTGAAGTCTCCATCAACGTGGATGTACGATAGCACCACCTATCAAAACCACGCCAAAAATCTTCGTGTCTACATTGTGTTTGCCTTCTCCAAACCCTTCCCTTTACCTTCATATGCAATGTTTTACTTTCTGCTGCTACACTCTTCCAATTGCATGTGTAGGTTGATTGCTTGACTTGTGCTAAGTTGCTAAAATCTGCCAAGACTTAAAATTGGGAAAAGGCTAGATTTTTATTTGGTCAAGTAGTCTAATCACCCGCCTCTAGACCTACTTTTGATCCTACAAGTGGTATCAGATCTTCGGTCTCCAATTGCCTTGATTTCCATATCTTCGGTGATCATAGCCTTGGTTTCACTACCTAGGAGAGTATGGCGTCTAGCGAGGGAAATTACCACCGTGGAGGTCCTTACTTTGATGGTACTAATTTTGCTAGTTGGAAGCATAAGATGAAAATGCATATTCTTGGACATAACCCCGCCGTTTGGGCTTGCGTGTATTGGTTTGCAAGGTGAATTCTTCGAAGATGGAAGAGAACCAAATCGTGAAGCAACCGCGGAAGAATTGAAGATGTTGCAATACAATGCTCAAGCTTGCGATATCCTCTTCAATGGATTGTGCCCCGAAGAATTCAACAAAATTAGCCACCTTGAGAATGCAAAGGAAATTTGGGATACTTTGGTTGATATGCACGAAGGTACCGAGTCCGTCAAGGAATCCAAATTGGATGTGCTTCAAAGTCAACTTGACAAGTTCAAAATGAAGGATGGTGAAGGAGTCGCTGAAATGTATTCTAGGCTTGCTCTCATCACAAATGAGATTGACGGCTTAGGAAGTGAAGAGATGACCGACAGATTCATCATCAAGAAGATCCTATGAGCCTTGGATGAAAAATATGATACCGTGTGCACTTTGATCCAAATGATGCCCAATTACAAAGATCTCAAGCCAACGGAAGTCATTGGTAGAATTGTTGCTCATGAGATGTCACTTAAGGATAAGGAAGAGCTTCACAACAAGTCTAGTGCTTACAAAGCTTCATGGGATGCCCCTACAACATCAAGTGAGAAACAAGCCTTCAATGAATAATTGAGCCTAATGGTGAAGAACTTCAACAAGTTCTACAAGAGTAGAAGCAAAGAGAGAAGTTCCAAGTTGAGGTCCTACTATGACAAGAGATCTTCTAGTCGTGAATGAAATTGCTACAATTGTGGAAGACCCGGACACTACTCCAATGAGTGTACGGCTCCCTACAAAAGAAGAGAAGACTCACCTAAAAGGAGGAGTAAAGGAGATGAATCACCTCCAAGAGAGAGAAGGAGTAGAGATGATCGTTATGAGCGAAGAACCTCTCGCAGAAGAAAGGATTCAGAAAGGAAGGACAAGTCATCAAAGAGCTACACAAGACGAAGACATCAAGCTCATGTTGGTGAATGGGTATCCGATTCCGACTCCGAACACTACTCCGAGAGAAGTTATCACTCCGACTCCGAACATACTCAATATGAAGGTGTTGACGGTCTTGCACTTGTGTCATCCAACTCCTATGACATATTTGACTCACCAAATGATTGGATTGGAAGATGCTTCATGGCTAAAGGCCCCAAGGTATCACACCCCCGAGTATGTTGATTTCAATAGTGATGAAGATGATTTGCTAGGTGATGATGATTTACTTGTTGACAACTCTAGTGATGAAAACTATGATGAAATTGCTATTAATCATGCTAATCAAAATGAAATGAATGACAATGATAAGAAGGAGATTGAGCGTCTAACTAAAGAACTAAAAACTCTTAAGTTAGCTCATGAAACTACCTTAGAAGATCATCGAGAGCTTTTAAAGACTCATGAGAAGCTACGCTTTGAAAAGCTCAATCTAGAGCAAGAGCATGGGTTCTTAAAAGCAATCAATGATGATCTTTGTAAGAAAAGTTCTTCTTACATTGCCAAGCGTTTACTCTTGTCTACTTACATGCCACAAGTAAAATCTAGCAACAAGAACAAGAAAGATTCTTCTTCTAGTAGTAACAATAATCATGCTAAATCCAATATTGTTGCTTCTAGTAGTTCTCTTGATTCCACTAATGATTCTCTTAGCCAAGTTATGCTTGAGCAAGAAAATAGCTTATTGAAGGGAATTATAGACAAAGGTGTTTACAAGAGCCTTGCCGGAAGTAAGCAATTTGAGGAGATTATACGCAAGCAAGGAAGGCACCGGAAGAATCAAGGTGTTGGTTTTGAACGCAAGTTCAATGCCAATGGAGTTGAGTGGGAAGAAGGTCAATACCCCAAGACGAAGTTTGTTCCTCAATAAGAGAAGTATGACCCCACTACTTTTGATGGAACACAAGCTCAAGATGATCTTCCACCACAAGACCACAAGCTAAAAGGCAAGGACAAGCTTCAAGAGGAGATTGATTCATTTGAAGATGCTCCAAAGGCCTTGGTCAAGTGGGTTCCTAAGATTACATCAAGTTCCACTTCATCAAGTACGACTACAACTCCAAGGATCCCCATCAAGTTGATGTGGGTCCCAAAGAAGAAGAACTAGAGAGTTCTTGATGGTGACTCTGCCAACATACTTCACTCATATTCATTTTGGCAAGGACAAGTGCAATCAACTTCCATATCTTGCACTAGTTCAAGGAGTCACACACCCTCTTGTTGGTAAGACAAGGGACAAGGTAACCTAATGCTTTCATGGATAACATCATATGTGTATTCCACTCTATGTCTATGGATATCCTTGTGTGTTCCTTGTGGGACTAACCCATGTAGGTATTGAAAGTGCAACTCACTCCAATGGATTGCTCCAAATGATCTACATCAAAATTGAGCTTCCACATCTTCAACATCTACAAGAAGTCATCGTCGACAAAACCCAAGGTTAATTCATCCCTCTTAGGGGGGGATATCACATCTAGGGGGAGCTTTACTCTAAGAATTGAGCTAAAGCAACTCTAATGGTGTGAACACAACAATGCTTTGTGTAAAAGTGGTAACCCCACTTGTGCTTAAACGATGAGTATGACCTATGATCAAATGTTCTCATTTGACTCCTAAGTCAATATACTCATATATAGATGACCTAGTCATCGCCAATTGCTTGATAGATGCTAGAGTGTTTGTGCATGCTTTGCCACATATTTCATTTGCTATCTTATTGTGTGAGCATGTTGGTTGCACAATTTTCTCCATTCGAGGACATCCATTTGTTGTTTTGATTGATTTGATTTTCTTTTTGCCAAATGGATGGACAAGAATGCCTAAGTACTCCCTCTAGCTATCTATGCCTTTCTCATCTCAAACTCTATTCATGCTACATCACAAAGTTTGATCAAGTAGAATTCGGACCCTCCGGGTGAGGAGCACTCGGAGCCACCGATCTATCAAGGGCTTAAACTTCCAAAAACTCTTAATGGCTTTCGGTCTGACCGATTCATCCATCTCGGTCTCACCGAAATCATTGGGTTGATCTATGTTTTCACCTCGGTGCAACCGATTAGAACAGTTCGATCACACCGAGTTGCAGTAACCGCTTGCGATTCTGCATCTCGGTGCCACCGAGTCGTTCCACTCAGTCACACCGATAGTGACTGGGTATATATATCCGCGGGTTAAAATTTGGAAATTCCTTCAAACTCCCAACCGCGCCTACCCAGCTCTGCTGCCCCCTTGGTCTCTGGATCGTCGCCGTCGTCGCCAGCGTTCTCCTGTTGTTGGTCTCTGTCACCGTCAACGGGATTCTTCACCGCCGTTGTCGCCGTAGCGAGTCCGCCACCAAGTTAGGGTACGGACTCGATCCCTTTGTGTATTCCTTAACTATGATTCTTGCACAAAGGTTAATGCCATGCTTCTAGCCACGATTGAGATCATCCTATCCAACCAAAACTTCCTCTAGATTAGTTTTGATACAAAAACTTAGGGTTAGGTTTCCGCTGAACTCATCTCAGACCGACCGATTTGAAGTATTTGGTCTCACCGATTTGGCCCAGGCCATTGCACATGTACTACTCGGTCTGACCGAAGTGTACGAATCAGAGTGACCGAGTTTACTTTCTCAGTGTAACCCTAGCATCTCGGAGTCACTGAATTGCGTCTCGGTTTGACCGAAACTGCCTGTTTAGACTCCAAAGTTGCTTCGGTGTCACCGAGTTAGTCATATCGGTAGCTCCGAAATGCTTTCTGCCGAAATCTAAAATTAAGTTTTTGAGTCAAACTTTTTGCCAAAATAGCTGTACTTTGTGATGCTCATCTACTCTGCCTATGCCTATCTATTCACAGGGTCAGTGTCAGCCATATCAGACAACAGTGACAGCCAGAACAGGTCAGAGGAGCAAGCAAATCTCAGTGAGGGCACTAGTCCCTCCAATAGCAGTTATGATGAGGGTAGCAGAAGCACCCCAAGCAACTTGCCTAAGGCTGCAACTAGGCAAAGGAAGAAGAGAACCTCAGATTCTGAAGATGACAACTTTGTGGTTGATGAGGAGGTCTCCTCAAAGAAGAAGGTAGTCAAGAAGGAGTATGCTGCTGCTGCTGCCACCAAGCCTGGCATAAAGAAGAAAGTTCCTGCCAAGAGAGTGCCTATGTCAAAAGCCAGAGCCTCCACTCAGGAAACTATGGAGTTCACTGCTAAACCAAGAGAAGAAGAAGCTCCTAGAGGCAAGAAAAGGAAGGAAAGGGTCTAGAAGACCATGGCCAGAGTTATTGGCAGATCATCAATGATGAAAGATCCAGATGAAGATGATGAGGAAGAAGCTGTTGAGCCAGCACCAAAGTCTCAGAAGCTTATGGGAGATGCTATCAAGTCTGGGGCTGATGCATCTAAGCCCAAGACAGCTTCAAAGCCATCTGCCCAAGCTCAAGCCCCAAATTCTACAGCACCCAAGAGATCCACCAGAAACATCCCAGCTGCTGAAAAGAACAAGGCCCCAGTGCCTGAAGTTCAAGAGGATGAGGAGCAGCAAGTGCTCAGGAAGCTCAAACTAAAAATTCCAGATCATGATGACAATCATCCCATAGCTGAAAACATGAAGTTGAGAAAGGATGCAGGTCTCAGACTATGCAGACAGATAGACCCATATGCTGTGAGGAGAAGGACAATTGTGGACTACAGATTTCACACTAAGGAGCAGCAAGACTTCTATGAGACAGTTCTTTTGGACAAGAAGCCCATAGTCAGTGACATGAGATGGGATGACTGCAAATTCATTGATGACAATGAAGATTACTTCCCTAGAGTTCATGAGAGTTTTAGGATGAATGAGGTTGACAAGTTTGTTGGTCAGAAGCTGACTAAATGGAATGATGAGATGGTCATGCAATTTTATTCAACTGCACACTTCTATCCGGATGGCAAGATAGTCTGGATGACTGAAGGCATAAGATACCAATCATCTATAGCAGAATGGGCCAAGTTGATCATTGCCCCTGAAGAAGGTGAAGATGACACATATGTCTATGCCAAGCCCAGGAAAGATCATAACTCCATGGCTCACATGTACAAGGAAATTCCAGATGCTGCTTTGGCGTCTCACAGATTTGGATCCATCCACTATCTGCTGTCAGGGCTGCACACTATCAACACCATACTGAGGTACACTTTGTTGCCCAAGTCAGGAGATGACAGGATGATCAGAGGTCACTCAATAAACCTGATGCATATGTTTGATGTGCCAGAGAAGTTCAAAGTGATGACTTTGATTGTTGAAACCATCAAGAGAACAGCTGCTGATCAGAAGAGGTCATGTGGATATGCCCCACACATTCAGATGCTCATCAACTCCAAGATGGGAATAGTCACATATCTACTGGACAGAGAACACCTTCCCCTGAGGCCAGACTTTGAGGACAATGTTGTTGTCATGGATGCATCACATCCTACATCTGTAGAGGCTCAGGAGAAGCGAGAGCAAGCTAAGGCCGCAAAGACTTCCAAGATGCCAGATGTATTAGCTGTGAATCTCAAGACAAAGCAAGATCAACTCACTTATCTGCTTGAGTCTACAATGAGGATTGAGAAAGGACTAGCCACCCTGACTCATAACCAAGAAAGTCTTGAGAGGATCATTGAAACAAAATTTTATTATCTAGACTTGAAGGTAACAGAGATCCAAACCACAGTTGAGCAACTTCAAGAAGAGGCAGAGGACAAGAGAGGAAGAGTCACCACAGATACATTTCATAGAGTGCCAAGAGCACAATGGTCTACAGCAGAACCAGTTGTCACAGATTCTAGAGCTATAGCTTCAGCACCTGCAGCAACTGCCACTGTTGCACCTTCAGTTGCAACTCCAGCTCCTCAGACTTCAGCAGAAGCCTTTGCAGATGGACTCCTCTCAATGCCATCTACACGCACCCGAAACACTAGCCCGAAGACCACTTCAGGAGCTCCCGGAGATCGTGCCTAGAGTGCCGAATAGCACTATGCATTTTCGAGCTTTTTGGTAACTTGTTGCCAAAGGGGGAGAAAGTGTATAGGTCTTAGGCTTCGAGAGAGAGAGTGTTTTGCTTTTATTTGCCTCACTTGCTACTTGATATTTGTTCGTTTGGTTGCTACATTATTTGTGCTTGTGTGTGAGATACACTTATGATCATGTGGTTGATCATTATGCTTTAATGTGTGCTTGAATGATGCTATCTATAATACTTGTGTATGATCAATCATGTTTCCCTTGGTGATGAGTGCATGTGCTTTACATTCTATCATTTTGAGCGCTCCACCAAGATGTATGTGACATGGAAGAGTAACCCATGATCCTAATCTATTGTGCATTTGCATTCAAAAGCAAATTTTAAATAATGCACAAATTTAGGGGGAGCTCTTGCTTATTACATACTTCTCAAAGCGACGATATATTTCATTCATATTATAATTTGTCGAAGCTTTGATCTATATGTTGTCATCAGTTACCAAAAAGGGGGAGAATGAAAGTGCAACTAATCCCCGGGTGCTTTTGGTAATTCATAACAACATATAGCTCATTGAACTAATATCCTTTCAAGTTAAATATTTCAGAAAGTTCAATGATTGGCAAGGCACATGGACTAGAGATGTGGACCCCTCAAAATGCTAAGGAGAAAGATTGGCAAAAGCTAAAGACTCTACATTTCTATTTTAGTGATCCAAGATCACATTGAGTCCATAGGAAAAGCCAATACTATTAAAAGGGGATGAGGTGTTGCTTAATGGTCTACTTGCTCAAAATGCTTAGTGATATGATCCAAAGCCCTCAACCACTTTCTCAATTCCATATATGTCCTAAACCTAATGTCAAACTCGGCCCCACTGATTTGATCTATCCGGCGCCACCAAGTTCCTTTGACATAGCCACTGCCAGAAACCCTAATCAGTTCGATCTCACCGAGATGGGATTGCAAACTCTCTGTTTCCCTTTGTAACGTTTCGGTCTCACCGAAATGAGCGATCGGTCCTACCGAGTTCACAATGCAAACTCTCTGTTTCCCTTTCATAACATTTCGGTCTTACCGAAAGGACCGATCGGTCCCACCGAGTTTACCTGACTAACTCTCTATTTGCTCATTGCTGAAATCGGTCTCACCGAGTTCGTGCAATCGGTCACACCGAGATGAGGTTTTGCACTAACCCTAGCACATCGGTCCCACCGAGTTGAGTATATCAGTCCCACCGAGATTCCTAATGTTCACATTTTGAATTGAATCGGTCTCACCGAGTTCTTCCATTCGGTCTGACCGAGTTGAGTCAAATGTGTGTAACGGATGGATTTTGTGTGGAGGCTATATATACCCCTCCACCCCTTCTCTATTCAAGAGAGAGCCATCAGAATGAGCCTACACTTCCACTACTTATTTTCTGAGAGAGAACCACCTACTCATGTGTTGAGATCAAGACATTCCATTCCTACCACAAGAATCATGATCTCTAGCCTTTCCCAAGTTGCTTTCCACTCAAATCATCTTTCCACCATATCCAAATCTGTGAGAGAGATTTGAGTGTTGGGGAGACTATCATTTGAAGCACAAGAGCACGGAGTTCATCATCAACACACCATTTATTACCTTTTGGAGAGTGGTGTCTCCTAGATTGGTTAGGTGTCACTTGGGAGCCTCCGACAAGGTTGTGGAGTTGAACCAAGGAGTTTGTAAGGGCAAGGAGATCGCCTACTTCGTGGAGTTGAACCAAGGAGTGAGGCAAGTCCTTCATGGGCGATGGCCATGGTGGGATAGACAAGGTTGCTTCTTCGTGGACCCTTTGTGGGTGGAGCCCTCCGTGGACTTACGCAACCGTTACCCTTCGTGGGTTGAAGTCTCCATCAACGTGGATGTACGATAGCACCACCTATCGGAACCACGCCAAAAATCTTCGTGTCTACATTGCGTTTACCTTCTCCAAACCCTTCCCTTTACCTTCATATGCAATGTTACTTTCTGCTGCTACACTCTTAGAATTGCATGTGTAGGTTGATTGCTTGACTTGTGCTAAGTTGCTAAAATCTGCCAAGACTTAAAATTGGGAAAAGGCTAGTTTTTATTTGGTCAAGTAGTCTAATCACTCCCCCTCTAGACATACTTTTGATCCTACACCAAGCCATAAGAACCGCTCTTCGTGAGATCAAGGAGCGGATCAAGAAGACCAAGAAAAGCAAGACAACAAGGCATCGCCTTGGGAAAGCTTCCCTCACCGGGCAGGAGAGCCTGGCGGGGTCGAGGCCGCCCCAAGGATAAGTCCAAGATTTCCCTGGCAGGCTTATCGGGTCCTCGAAGGGCAAATCTCCCCGCCAAGGCGCCACCGCTCCACCGCATCGCAACGCAAATCACCTATCAATGCTGTGTCGAGCCTCCAAGTGATTAAGTGGCTTCTACTAAGCATGTGGCAGCCCAATGAAGACAGATTATCCTCATATGACACCCGTCCGGAAGCGTGTCAAGCAGATAAGTAGAAGAGGGTTAAGCGGCACGACAGGCTTGCCGGGTTTCGCCCTCAGCATGACACCTAGCAGTGCATTTTATGCACTTTGTCCTAACTGCCAGAGTTAGGTATGATAGTATTGTTAGCTATCTAATCACCAGATAAGGACTACTTTGCCACTATGGTCACCCCTTAAGCTATAAAGGAGGTCCAAGGCTAACTAGCAAAGGATTCAGACCCTTGCATACTTGTGTGCGCGTAGCTGCTCTCCCCGAGGTCACCTTGCCGGGCTTGAGCACTGTGCGCCCATCGTGTTCCTCCATCCAATCCACCAAAGCAAGAGTAGGGTTTTACGCTTCCCAGCGGCTTGAACCTAGGTAAAAACCACCAGCATCACCACCGTTGTGTTGTTTCATGGCCTCCGCTCATTGTGCAATGTGACCTTCTCCCCAGCCGAACCACAAAGGGGCCGATGGCTCCATAGGTGATCGTGTTCCACCACGACACCAAATTAGAGTGCACAACCGCATGGGAGATTCAGCCCGGTTGTTGCACTGCACTAATAGTGAGTAATGAGCAGTCAAATCATAAGCCCCACCTTTCCCACTGTAAGTTGCTCGAACGAATCAACCATCAATACACTCTTCATTGAATCCGCTCATACTAGTATGAAGGTGCAAAACCAAGTGCGCGTATGGCCTGTCGGTCAACGCGCTTCCTCTTGGCATATCACTGACATGTGGGACCGGAGTGTGAGCAAACCGATCTCAATTAACGGCAAAATGGCCAACCCCTGCTCCATGAGGGAGACGAGGAGCGAGAACACAGATAGGCTAGGTGTCGCACGGAAGCCAAGAAATATTTGAGCAAGGTTGATCGACGTCATCATTACATGTTCAATGTTTTTTAATACTAGTATTATTGGGCTACCGTTTTCCGCACTTCTCCCAAATAAATGTGAACTTTATGACAGATTAAAATAAAGTAAGAGTGTAGACGCTCCACCATGCGATTCCAAGTACACATGTATACTACTAGTAGTACTCCTCGTACTACAAAACCTTGCGCTTGGCTCTTCGCCTCTTCGGGAAGTCGAACAATGATGGCACTACAGTGTATGCCTCTGGCAATCTGACACCAAATGAACTGCTACATGTCCACCGCTTGAGCGAGGGTAGGTTGCATTAGTCAAAAGCTTCTCCTCGTCCTGCGAGCCACCACGCTTGAGGTAGACGAAGAGGGCGTAAGCAAGCTTCACCTTCTCCTGCAAGCTTCTCCTCATTCTGCGACTTGAGAGGACACAACAAAGTAGTGGTAGTCCGTACTGCCTCCTTTTCGGTTAATATGACTTGACTTTTCTTGAGATTAAATGATAGAGCTTTATTCATATATAAGCATTCTTAGGACAATCAGCCAAGAGACTCATCGCTAGGAAGTGAGGTACCCCGCAAAAAAAAGGATGCGAGGTGTTTCATCAAGGCAGCTCTCGGTCACATTCAAAGTGCAAGCACGCTTCGCGCAAAGATGGCCGGAATGTTTGCTGACCTGTTTACATGCTGAATAATAAAAAAGAGAAATTATTACTGAGCCCTCCTATTTCTAACAGGATAGGATCCAGAATTAAGCGAGAATTGTGGGGAGTGTTCCATGCAATCAACTTCGATTATCACATGCGGGAACCCTCGAAGAGAAGTAAATGTGTTGAAGATTCTTTTATCACAGATTAAAATAAAATATGAGTGCAGACGCTCCACCATGTGGTTCCTAGTAGTCCTGGATAGTAGTACTACTAGTACTAGTACATAATTCTACTCGGAGTACTAGTAACCTTGCGCTTGGCTCTTCGCCTCTTCGGGAAGTTGAACAATGATGGTACTAGTACAGTGTATGCTTCTGGCAATCTGACACCTAATTAACTGTTGCATGTCCACCACCTGAGAGCATGGTTAATAATATACCCAGCTGATGGCTATAAGGAACCGCCATGTCATCTATAGCCATCATCTATATGCACTCGTACAATAATGTGGGCTGTAAGGTTGGCTATTGCATTAGTACTTTTTTGCATCTTCTCTCTATCTCTTTCTTCATATTTATTGCATTTACCTAGGAATGCGTATATAGCTAGGCTCTTGTATCAGAGCCCACTCCCCTTACTTTTTCACATCTCTCTCCTCCACATAGGCAAAAATGCCATGTAAGGGGGCTATCAGCCCACTCTTGTACTTGCTCTGAGCGAGGGAGAGCTTTGCATTAGTCAAAAGTTTCTCCTTGTCCTGCGAGCCACTACGTGCAAGCTTCTCCATGTCCTGCAAGCTTCGCCTTGTTCTGCAAGTTGACAGGACAAAACAAAGTAATGCTAGTCCATACTGCCTGCTTTTCGGTTATTATGGCTTAATTTGAAACGAGATAAATAAACTGGTTACCACTATATATTTGTAAAAATATGGTCAGTGGACTTCATAATACGCTCATTGCGGTCAATATATACATTTCCCGATGTTTATTCGGTCACTAGCTCACCCTGGCTGAGTATGTGTGTGCATGCACGTGTAGGTTGAGCACTTGGGCGTGACCCGTGTGTGTTCCGTCGTGTGCTCGGACATGCATGCATTAGGGCGTCGCGTGTGTTTTTGTGTGCGTGTGTACGTGTGACTATTTCATGCATGCACGAGGTTGTAGTCCCTCACATTCACATGTTCATATGTCAATGCTTTGTCAAAACGTTGCATGCAAGGTTTATTCATTCATTGTTCACGCATGCATTCCCGATATTAATACGTTAGTAAAGAGAACTTCTTGAGGAAAACGAGCCCATAAAGGGGACCAATAAACCAGGACAGAGGGAGTAATAGTAGTAAACCGGAAGGAGCCATGCAGGAACAAAATGCCTCTATGTGCATCTTGTTCACGTGTCATGCAGGAAAATAGAGGTAAGTACAAGTGAGACTCAGGGACAGTCATACACGTAGGGGGAGTACATGCAGGGGGCCGCAGTAATATGACTAATGAGTAGTCAAATCACACAGTAAGTTAGTCGGACGAAGCAACCATCATTTTACTCTTCAACGACACGTACGCAATATAAAAAGGTTGATATGGAGAGAAAAAAAATGCTCCACTATATATAGACTAGCAGGAGCCTAAGCTACAAGCCTGCTTGCTTGGGTTGCTCTCTTCACAAGCATAGAACGAAGGTGGCCACACTACTAGTCATAGATCCGGCCTGATCCTACCACCGGGGGAAGGGGAGGATGTTCTGTGTAGACGCGGTCGACAGTGGCGAGGGAGAAATCCCACTGTCAGTGCGTCCCGATCGGGGGTCCTAGCGGTATGGGCCGATGCCGCCTCCCACCGCCCTTCTAGCTACACCTCGATGTCCCAGGTACAACTTCCTTTTGTAGCCGGCTTGCTCCACTGCCGTAGCTCCCCACGTAGCTCCATCTCCATGTGGATCTTTCTCTACTTCTACCGGCTTCTATTTGTGATCAGTTTATGTCTCATGAACTAGTGCCACTACTATTATTCTAATCACACTTCTTCAATATCTTTGCCAACAGGGATGCTCAGCTCAATTTTAGTGGAACTTCACAAAAGTATCGTATGATCAGAGAGTGCCAGGATTCTTTCCTTCGACAGGTTCTACCTAGCCAGGAAATTAAATCTTGTTTATGGTTTAGGGTTTAAGGCCTAGAGACTTCATCAGTAGTTTTTTTTGTACACACTCACACAACTTTTTTCTTTAGTTGTGAAGTAAATATTGGCTATGATTTGTGACTCATTGAGATGCATCAGCATGCATGTTAGTTTTCCTTTGTATTTGATGAAATGTTGTAACGAGGCAACCTTGGAGTCAGGATACATACATGAAACAAAATCTAAAAGCTTCGTAGTAGCATTGTAGTAGTCCCTCCAGTCCTTTTTTGTATGCGTATAAGAAAATCTCACTTTTCCCACAATGGTCTGCGCCTTAGCATCTTTGTGCTACTCTTTCCAATAGTACTACCGCAACCGCAAAGAAAAAAGGACCGGAGGTGTCGCACGATGGCCAAGGAATATTGTGATAGTGTGAGGTGGGCCATGTACTCACTAGGCTGCCGTGTTTCGCACTCCTCTGGTGTAAGAGTGGAGAAAGTTAGTTTTATCACAGAATAAATAAATATGAGTGCATATGCTCTATGATGCTCTACCACCACAGTAATAATGACCAATGAGCCGTCAAATCACATAGACCCGGCAGTAAGTTGGACGGAAGAAGCAACCATCACTCTTCGTTGAATCTATTTCTCCCTCATGCAGTACAGTATACTACAGTATTCATTTGGAAACGAACGTTTTGTTTGGGTGGATCGCGCCATCTAGCAAAACTAAATGTTTAAATCACGTCTGTCGTGTTCGTGTCTCACCCCACACAAGCCTCCACCCCACGCGGTCGCTCGGCATGCCACTCACCGCAAACCGAATATACGCAAACTTTCTTGCCTGCTTGTCGATGGATCACGCCATGGAGTACTACTGGAAGAGATAGACAAGGAGGAGGAGGACAGCTGGCTGTAGCATGGACTCCCAAGAACTTTTTTACATGCATGTTGTGGCCGGCGGTGGTGTCGTTTGAGCGCGGAGCAGTCGCGTGCACCGGGAAGTGGCGCGGGCGAAGCTCTCTTGGCCGGTGCGTCGCTTCGATGCCGGCGCCAGTGAGAGGACGCGTCCGCTCTGGCCGGGCATGAATGTGGCACTGACCGTTTCAGGCGGGAAGCGCGCGCGGGTGATGAAGATTGTTTGGGTTGGCCAGGGTGGTCAGGAGCGGGCGTGGCAGCGGTCCGGACGCTCGCAAACAAGAGATGCTGGATATACATAAAGATGGAGATGGAGATGAAAGTAAGAATTTTACGTAAACATGGATATGTATTCTATGTGTGTGTGCACACACACACACAGATAGTGACGACTCTCATGACTACTCGTACACATCATCGATCACACGTTCTCCCTACACACACAAACTTAGTACTGCCTCATTTTGTTCCTAGGATAGGAATATCATAGGAGTGGGAAACAGTATGAAGTGAGATAAATGGAGTACTACTTACAAGAAGAAATGTACACGCACTCACTCTGCCTCCGACATACCCCCGAGTACATGATGGAGCGCATTTGTACACGAAGAGGCAGCTTACGTAGTAATTTGACGCTTTAATTTATTCACTTAATAATGGAGGGCCGGGGACCACACGTGAGCGATACAAAGTGCGATCTGGAAGCGAGGGCGTGTTATTGATCGAGTTTTCTTTCTTGGTACGTTAAAAAAAGATTTGTCCGCTAGTTTTCGTTTCTTTTTTCCGGGAACGCGCATATTCTATTTAAAACCACTGCTAGGAGTGATTTTTTTACTCCATTGTATGTGTAGCCTCGTGTTTGATAGGGTTTCTCGCATCTCGCTATGTCACTCTCTCCATATCTAAACAAGATGACAGTGTCCACTCTATCTCTCTCCTCACCGGTGGTCACAGATCTGGCCGGATCCCGTCCGCTGCGAGGGGTGAGGAGGTGCAGCATTGACGTTGTCGCCATCATCGATGGAGGAAGCCAATGCATGCTGTCCTCTCTGAGCTGACGTCAGCGCGAACGAAGGTCCTCCGAGCCCTTGTTCGCTGCCGTCGTGTGGGCAGACCCTGCCTGCCCACCTAAGCCACATTTCCCCCACCTGCAGTATAACTTCTTTTGGATTTCATGCTTCATTGTACTAGTGCAGCTCCCCAGGTCGCTGCATGCGGGTTTTCTTCTATACCACTACTCCCCAGCTCCCCATGTACAATAGCTAGGGTTCGTCGGTTGGTCCAACATCACCTATTTTTTACTCCATCCATTCCTAAATATCAGTCTTTTTAGACATTTCAAATGGATTACAACATACAGATGTATGTAGACATATTTTAGAGTGTAGATTCACTCATTTTACTCTGTATGTAGTCACTTGTTGGAATCTCTAAAAAGACTTATATTTGGGAAGGAGGGAGTAGTATTATAGAGGCACTCCAAAAGTTGTCCGGGTTTATGCCTCGATGGAGGTATACATGTTTTTTTCAACAAAAGTACATGGTGGTTGTGCGGTCATTGTCCATATGCTCCTATTGCTGCTGCTAATCTAATACTATCACTAGTTAAATGAAGCAATGCCCATGTTAAATTGACGTCCCTTTTAAGTAATGTTGCTGTCAATCTAAAGGAGTCAATAAATGCTTCTGTCCTGCTTTAGTTTGTTTTCTTCCGGGTATCCTGCTTTAGTTCCCATCAGGATAATCATGATTCTTCTATTTTTTGTAGTACGTTTCATTAATTCTTATTGACAATTAAGATATCACTGTTAATCTTGTTCCACTACTAAAACAAAGTAACAACACTACTTAAATATCATTTTTTTATATTTTAGTGGAACTGCACAAGTGGTTCTTCCTTTCTCGAGCTTGAATACTGGAAAGAAACAAACCACAGGGAGGATTGTCAAAATTCATTGGTGCCTGACCCAAACTTGATGCCAAAATCGATGATGCATCACCACGGTGACCTATCGATGCTCAAGGTTGCATCGGCTGGTGAAGCTGATCGATGTTCAATGAAGAAAAGGCCGTCTTCCATCAGTGCTCTTTGCTTGTTACCCACAAAGACATATCCTTCATTTGTTCATCTTGGACGTAGTCGTTTACATTGCTACAATTTTATCACACAATTGGATATGAACCAAATGTTTCCTCGAAGAAGCATCGACGTTGGGACTAAGAGCAAAAGTTTTGTATTGATTTCTAAGCCTTCTCACAACTTTGTGTTCAGCTACCCTGTAATTTTATTTGTCCAGCTTTTAACTAAGTATGTGGTCAGACTTTGATTAAAAATATGGTGTGGACCAAAAATCCGGATGGAGGTAGTATCCCTCCGTTTTTATTTACTCTGCGTATTAGACTTGATTGAAGTCAAACTTTGTAAAGTTTGACCAAGTTTATATAAAATAATATAAATATTTACCATAATAAATATATATGATGTGAAAGTAATAATTTTTGTTTAGAAACTTTGTCAAAGTTTACAAAACTTGACTTCGACCAAAGCTAATACGCGGACTAAATAAAATCGGAGGGAGTACGAGATACGGTGGCACACTGATTTAGGCCGAACACAACACACCATAATTATTAAGAGAGGGCAAACTATACATACAAAATAATTGAAATTAAATTTCTTTATTTGTACACACTCTCACACCTTTCCGATAATTTGGCACGTGTGGTTGTTCATGTAACGGAGGGTAGTGTACCGCATGTGAACGACAGGAAGTTCGACCAGGACGCGTGGATTGTTAGTTAATTGTAGTTTTCTTCACTGGTACGTTAAATAAAGAGTTCCGTTTCGTACACAATTTAAACCAATTGTTATGGAGAGAAAAAGAAAACCACTCCACTATATTAGTACTATATACGAGTACTATATAAGCTGGAGCCCCAACGCTTGTTTTCTAGGGTTTGCACTCTTCACACTCTCGCTGTACTACATATATATAGACACGCTGGAGGCTCAGCGTTCCTTTTCTAGGGTTTGCTCTATTCACAATCTCTCACCCTCTTCATCAGGTCCAAAAAAGACTGCGTTGGCCTCTCTCTCTCTCCCCCCTCACAGCTGGTCAAGGATCCATCCGGATCCTGTCGGACTGGGAAGGGGAGGAGGTGCAGTGTTCACTCTGTCACCTTCGGCGAGGGAGGGATTCGACTGCCAGCTGCGCTATTCCCTTTCACCCAGCGCCTGTGCGAGAGGGCCTCCAACCCCTTCTTCCTTGTTGTCGTACGTAGTGTGGGCAGATCTGGCCTCCCGCCGCATGCCTAGCCACATCCCGATGACCCTAAGATATAACACTCTTTGAAACCGTCATTGCTCTAGCTACATGCAGATCTTTTTCAATTCTGTAGTAGAATCTAGGTCTTGGTTCAAAGAGGAAAGAACGGGGTGGGGTTGAGCATGTATCTAGGACATGGTTCAATGAGGAAAGGAAGGAGGGAAAGTAGTACATACTAGCTATCCAGCCGCTCTATTGGTCGAAAAGGGAAAAAGGGTGTAACCCAGTATACACACATCTGTAAGGAACTGATTTCTTTGTTGAAAAAGGAAAGAAATCAGGGGGTCGGGGAGTTTGTGCAGGACTAGATTTGCTGCCCTCACATAGGCAAAAATATGGGACCAACACAGATATGCTGCTTGGCAACATACTCTGCATCACCCATTTATACGTGTGGACGCACATGGTGCTGGCATGTCCCATGTCCCATACAACTATTTTGCCATTGTTAATCTAAGAATGCCGCTAGAAAATTGAAGCAATGCCACTGTTAAAAGTAAATTACATTTTAACGAATGTTATTTTAAGAGAATGTCTCTGTTAATATGAATCAATGCAACCATTTTAGAAATCCTACTGTCCTACTTTGTTTTCCATGAAGATAAGGTAGATGCTTCTTTTTGTGGCCATATGATTCGTCCTCCTTTATTGGCCAGTAATTATTTCTTTTTTTACCTTTGAAAATAGGGATATCTATTCAACTCGTTGCTATTGCGACCTTTTGCTTCACTACGCAAAACACTTTTGTTTTCAGAGTGTTTTGTGCAGTTCGACTTAAATGTCACACCGGCAACTTTGCTTGATTTGGTTGAACTACACAAAATGAGATTGGATTTCCTATTCGTGTTGGGAGATCAGAAGTAAATATTTACTCTGATGAGATGCATAGTCATGAATGTTGACTTATGTAAGGTATTTTAGGAGTTTGTTCTAAATGTTTTCTATGAAATGCCAGGCCATGTGAGTTTGATTGCAAAGTTGAGCTTGGAATGCTATGGCATGTAGCATCACGAGCTGTTCACCATGCCTCCTGAGAATAATGCTTCATATTGTTTTGCATGTTGATCTAATGACAGTGATTTGCATGTTAAGAAGATAATCCTCTTTTGTTGTTTCTGTGCTTAAGAAGTTCATTTTCTTATGTTTCATTCATAGCCTATACGAAAACTCGGGTAGGCTAGAGGTGAAACCATATGATCTTCAGACCAACTCATCTACTATTTCATGCCGGCTCAGTCTCTCGAAGGTGCTCATAGGGGTCCGATGATCCTGGCTTCTTGAATGACCAGCGAGCGCAGTATCAGACCATCTGTAGGGCCCGCTAGGCCCTCTTTGTTGTCCTTTGAGTTGTTGAGCTCACTGTGGCGCCGCCGTCTCGCGTTGTCAACATGGTCAACGAACATGAGGAATCAGGAGATGACTTTACTTGGAGAGGATGATAGTACGGACCCACCAGGGCCATAGCCGTACGTACGCATGTGCCTCATTATATACAACTATAATTTTTTTTGCTTCCTCCTGGTTTCTTGACATTACGGTCCCACACCATTGTCAACCTATATAGTCAATAAACGAGAGAATTGCACAAGGAGCGGCTGACAGCTGGGACCCAGCAGCTCGAGCAGTATTTGTTTTTTGAGGTGTGAGCAGAGTTTTTCTTGAGCGATGTTTTTGTTGTTGTTCAGAGGAGCAGGGTATCAACTGGGGGGGGGGGCTGTGCCCCGTCTAGCCCAGGCTATTATTTAATGTCGACCAAATATCCAGCCAAGATATTAATTTTTCAATGTGAAAATGGCTAGCCCAGCTATACTTTTTTTGTGGAATACCCAACCCAGGTCAACTTGTTATTCTCCGCCCCGCATTAGACTTGCCAAGAAAATGGGCTTTAAGAAATAATAAATGGGTTGTAATTATAAAAAAATGGCTGTAAATATTAAAAAACGCACCAAACAGGTAATAATTTTGCTGTCAAAAAAGGTAATTAGTTTTAAAATTACTATTTTTGGATTTTAAACTTTTTAATTTCATTACTTGTTGCGCGCACAAAATTTCATTGGATTTTTACCTAATACAAATTTATTTTAAAATTATATTTAATCTGACTCGAAATTTCAGGATAAAAAATATTTCGGATCCCATCAAAATGTGGGAAATTCTGTTGAATTGTTTTGAGCGGTTGGTTGAAATTATTAACCGTTGTCCTATCTAGAAAATGGGCTGTAATTTTAACAAACAGTAAATGGGATGTAGTACATTCCATTAGAATTCAAAAATGGGTTGTACATTATAACAAATCGCAAATGGGATATATGTTCTCTTCCACAGATGTGATGGTCACTTGTGGGCCTACTAAGTTGACGCGTACTTAAGGCTTTGTCAACTTATATTCAACACACGATTCTAGTAGAACTGGCTGTTGGATGTCCATCCAATGGCTGTGGTGCTTCTTCAATCTCGGATATTCATGCTTCAGCCGCCCAAACCACCGCCGGCAGTACCGCCTACTACCGCCTCCCGTGGCCGGCTGTGGTGCCGCGCAGGCCTCACCGGCTCACCCTACTCCCAGATCCGTCCAGTCCATTCGTCTTCTCACCAACACCTCCTATTATTTTCTGGCAACGGCAGCCTCACACTGCAGTCGAACCAGTGAACCCTCGTACTCCCCTCTGCATGGGCATCCACTTCTGTGTCTTCGCCGGATCTGGGTCGTTCCCTTCCTAGGCCTCGCCATCGTCCACCACGTTGGTTCTCTCGGCGTGGCGTGGTCAACTTTGAAAACAAATGACAGCCATCGGAAGAGGCATGTACGTGGAGTGGCTGATAGGAGGGACCCACATGGCCCATGGCCACACATGAGCAAGTCCCTCCTTATTATGCGAAAACAGATGATTTCTCCCCCTGACAGGTTTGACCCACCACCTACATCTTTGCACGCAAGGAAGTGTTTCCTTTATTACGAGAAAAAATTACCTCTCCTTGACAGCTGGGATCTACCAGCTTTATTATGATCTATTTCGCGGAAATATATATTGTACCAAAGATGCTAAATTGTTTTATTTTTATTCTAACTCGAAAAAGAATAAATTAAAAAACCAGAAAACATCTTCACACGCAAGGAAGTGCCACCTTATTACGAGCAAAAAAATGATTCCACCCTGCTAGCTGGGACACACCAGATTTGGAGGCTGACTTGTGGGCCAACTAAGTTGACGCGTACGGGCTTTGTCAACTTAGTCAAAACGATTCTAGTTGTAGTGAGCTTTGGATGTTAAATCAACGACCGTGCTGCGTCTTCAACCTCTGGTCTTCTTGCTCCAGCCGCCCAAACTAGCGCCCCCCGTACCGCCTGCTCCAGCCTCCCGTGGCCGGCTGTGCTACCGCGTAGGCCTCACTGGCCGACCATACCACCACTGGCCAGGCCTTCCCTCTACTCACCCACACCCCCTGTTATTCTTTGGCGACGTCAGCCTTACACCATAGCCGAACCAGTGAACCCTCGTACTCCCCTCCTCGTGGGCATCCACCTGCCTCGTCTTCCCCATGGTCGCGAACATGTACGTACATATTGGTCGATCGGTTTCTCTGCAACGATGACCCGTGGCCGAGCAAGCAGCGGCATGTGTAGTAGTAGAGTCCCCGACGTAGTCGTTCAGGCAGTCCAGTCTAAACCGTATACAGGTACGTACAGCCAGATGCCAAAAAAATGGCCACGAACGTACATACGGGCGGGGTCTCGAACACCTACTCGTGCATATGTACAGCCAAGGCTCGTATACATGGAGAGGCAGCGGACGGCAGCAACGGCGTCCTGTTCATCGGCAGCCAACCGGCTGGGTCAGAATGGAGAAACTGCGTCGTGTTCATCGGGAGGCAACAGAATGCGTCGTGTTCATCGGGAGCAAACCGGCTTGGACGAAACAGCCGAAAGGAGGCCTGGCGTACCGCAGAACGGAGGAAACGACCTTCTATTCGACCGCCTATGGTCGAAACGGGATCCTATTCATCGGGAGGGGTCTGGCGTACCGCAAAACGGAGGAAACAGACTTCTGTTGGAGCGCCTGCGGTCGAAACGGGGTCCTGTTCATTGGGAGGGGTGTGGCGTACCGCAAAACGGGACTCCACGAGCTACTGTTCATCCATCGTCGACCTCCTCCAGCCTCCACCTACTACTGTTCATCCAACGTCGACCTCCTCCAGCCTCCACCTGCAACTGTTCATCCACCATCGACCTCCTCCTGCCTCCACTAGCTACTGTTCATCCTGCCTCCACGGGGTCATGTTCATCCACCCCCAACTGGCTGGGGTGTGGCGATCCTGTTCATCCAGCGGCAACAGCCTACTACCACGGGTTCCTGTTCATCCAACCCCCACCGGGAACTGTTCATCCACATCCAACCAACCGGCTCGACTCACCATGTCTCGACTCGTTCCCGCGTGCACGGTAGCAACAGTCACTGTTCATCGAGAGGCAACCCAACACCGGCTCGCTACGTCTCGCACGGGGGCTCGATCGGCTTCAGTAAGCAGCAGGAGTGATCGATCGCTCAGGTTCAGTTAGCAGCAGGAGCAAAGGAATCGCTCGGGTTCAGTCTGTAGTGAATGAATCGCTCGGGTTCAGTTAACAGCCAAGGGATCGATCGATCGCTCGGGTTTAGTAACGTAGCTAGCTAGTGCGATCGCTCGGGTTTAGTTAGAGCCCAACGCCTCGCACACACGCGTGTACGAGAGAGAAACGTGCAATGCACAGTGCATCGCTCGGCCCCGACCACCCACCGTAACTGGGAACTCCCCGAATTTTTCCTCGCCCTTGCTTTTTCCACAATTTTTCTGTCATGGACGGCCCAAAGAATGTCACGCAGGTGCGTCCCCGGCCCGCCCAGGACGGAAAGCCCATTTTCTGTCATGATTTTTTGTCATAGAAGTAGGAGCCCACCACATCTATGATGATACGTGGTTTTGTCACAATTATCGTCATAGAAGTGTCATAAGCATGACAGAAAAAAATTCGTTCGGGCCAAAATGTCACGGATGTGTCTTTTTTTGTAGTGCATGCATTATGCCTAGCTAGGGGCATAAAACAATAGCGCTTGTTGGGAGGAAACCCAATAGTTATCTTTTTTTTTCATGCTGTTTTTAATTAATATACAATTATGCTATTGTTATGATTGTCTTTTAGTTTTTGAATTAGTGTTTGTGCCAAGTAAAGTCTTTAGGATGGTTTGGGTGATAGTTGACTTGATTCTGTGAAAAAACAGAAGGTTTTGCGTCCAGTAACAGAATTATGAAAATTTGATGGAACATGGAAAAATTCTGAATTTGTTACACATGATTGAGATAGAAATTTCCTTTATCTTCGTAATATTTCAGAATTTTTGGAGTTATATAAGTATGAGCTTAATTCAGGTTTCTATAGACTATTCTGCTTTTGACATATTCTGTTTTCGTTGCATTGTGTGCTTATTTTGATGAATCTATTGATCGTATCTAGGGGTATAAGCCATTGTAAAGTTAGAATACAGTAGGTATAATGCAATAACAAAATATGAATGGGTTTGCAACAGTACTTAAAGTAGTGATTTGTTTTCTTATACTAACGGATCTCACGAAGGTTTTGTTAAGTTTTGTGTGATTGAAGTTTTCATGTTTTGGGTGAGATCATGATGGATGAAGGAATAAGGAGTGGCAAGATCCTAAGCCTGGGGATTCCTGAGGAACCCCAAGATAATATTCAAGGACTCCCAAGCAACTAAGCTTGGGGATGCCCCGGAAGATATCCCCTCTTTCTTCTAACGACCATCGGTAATTTTACTTGGAGCTATAATTTTATTCGTCACATATCACGAGTTTGACTTGGAGCGTCTTGTATTATATGAGTCTTTGCTTGTTTTGTAATTTAGTTTGTCACAATCATCCTTGCTGGACACACCTACTTGAGAGACCCATATGTTATTATGATTTGCTAGAATTGCTCTATGTGCTTCACTTAAATTTTTTGACCTAGGCAATTGCTCTAGTGCTTCACTTAAATCTTTTTGAGGACAGTGGTGATTTTTCTGTAAAGAAACACTTGAACTCTCATGCTGAACTTATATTATTTTGAGAGTTTATATGATTATGTTTTAAAGAAATGAACTCTCATGCTTCACTTATGTTATTTTGGGAGTTAGTAAATTTTGAAGAAATGCACTCTCATGCTTCACTTATATTAGTTTGAGAGTTGATATGTGAAAATTGTTGAAGAAATACTTATGCTCTCGAGCTTCAATTAAATATTTTTTAGAGTTGATAATAGCAATGGTAATTTGCACATGATATGAATTTCATCCCAAAGTGATGAATATTCAAGAGGGATACAAAAACTTTCATGAAGATCATTGGACATTATAAACTTGACTCCTTGCAATAGTTTTGTGATATGAAGATAGTGATATGTGAGTCATGTTGGTGAGTAACTATGCTTTAGTAAGAATATTGGTGTTAAGATTTATGATTCCCTATGCAAGCACGAAAGTCAATAGTTATGCAACGAAGTTATATCCTACTGTGTTGCATTATTCAGTGTTAGTTATGTGTAATGCGTGTTTATGACCGTTTTCATTTTTTGCTTTGTTGCTTCTCAATCTATTTGCTAGCCTTCATTTGTACTAAGTGGGAATGCTGCTTGTGATTCCAACTCCTTAAACCAAAGCTGCGCCAAATGAGTCCACCATACCTACCTATATGCGGTATTTCCATGCCGTTCCAAGTAAATTTTTATGTGCTAACTCTAATATTCAAAATGAATTTCCGTTTTGTGTGCCCGTACTGCTCATGAAGCGGTAGGGGGTGGCCAATATTTTCCATGCTAGGTATTTTATTCACAAGATGAGCATTTATTCACTTGTCATTGCGCGAGAGTGTGACAGGTAATAGGGACTAGGCATCACTATTACCTGCCACACTCTCATGCAATGACAAGTCTTGGATACGGAAATTCCTTGGAAATTGTTGGTATGGAAGGAAGTCGTAGATACGGCTAGCCATGGATTGTGTAATAATGTTTGAAAGGAAATAAACTTTACATTCTGTTTGGGAACCACCTATGATTTATCTAACATGGAAGATATTGGGAATTCTCGGTCGTTTTCGTTGACAGGAAAAGCATATTTTATCTCTCAATTTAAGCTATGAGCTCTGGCACCTCTATAAATCTCTGCTTTCCTCTGCGAAGGGCCTTTCTATTTACTTTTATGCAATTTTTATTTTTATTTTGAATCTCCATCTTCTCTTATAAAGCACCAACTAGGGAACACTATTTTCATACTTGTGCATTGGATGTAGCTAATATTTGAGTGTGTTTCATGAATGGATCAATGAATGAGCATAATGGGCTAGGGGTAACTTTCTTTAGCGTTGATATTTTGAAAGACATGGTTGCTTGTTGATATGCTTGAGTGTTGATGTTTTCATGTCAAATTATAGACTATTGCTTTGAATCACTCAAGTCCAAATGTCCATGCTATAAAAGCAAAGATTGTATGATGAATATGATAGGTAGCATTCCACATAAAAAATTCTGTTTTTATCATTTACCTACTCGAGGACGAGCAGGAATTAAGCTTCGGGATGCTTGATACGTCTCCAACGTATCTATAATTTTTTATTGTTCCATGCTATTATAGTATCAATCTTGGATGTTTTATATACATTTACAAGCAACTTTATATCATTTTTTGGGACTAACTTAGTGCCTAGTGCCAGTTGCTGTTTTTTGCTTGTTTTTCACTTTGTAGAATATCAGTACCAAACGAAGTCCAAATGTCATGAAATTTTTTGGAGATTTTTTCCTGGCAATAAGAGACCCTGGAACCGCCGAGGGCAAAAGGATCTAATCATCCTAATATCAAAGTGCTCACATTTAGTCTCTTGCAAGCAAATAAAGGATCTATTTTCGCTCGTATATCATGTTGCCGAGCTTCAGAGTTCAACCCATGCACATTCCAACACAAGATATGCCAATTACGATATGATGTACTATGCATAAGCAACCATTAAGAAAAGATAACATCGAGCAAAGCTGCCTAATAGCCATGGCATATCCGTAGTAGAGTTGCATACAATAAGATCAGACAATTTCAGAAAGGCAGGCAGGCAGAATAAAGTACAAACAAAATGAAAGATGACTAAAAGTGCCCAATGTCCCACAGATCTCTTCCATGCTTCACTCATCATGATGAACATCATCTTGCTTAGCTGGTTGGGGAGGAGCCATAAGCTTCTCCATAGTTAACTCATCCGGAGAGATACCTAGAGATGAACCAATGGCCTGCATTGTTGGGATCGGTGTTGGAGGCGGCAGAGGTAGCTCTTGGCTTGATGCAGAATTGGTCTTGAGCTTATTGGCCTTGGGGCGACGTAGCGGAGCCGACTTGACAGGTATGGCAGAGGTTGGTTTCATACCAGTCCATTTAGCACAACTACAACTCAGTCTCCTCGTAGAGAAATCCAAATCTGCTTCAACAAGAGTGGTGGCGCGCTTGGGGTACCATGACTGTCGTGGCCTCTTTCCCAGTGGCGTAGGAGTGACAGAGGTGAACTAGAACTCATCCTGGGAATCTAGCTGCGACTGTGGTCGTGGCAGATCATCTCTGTGCCGAGTGATACCTTCAGATGACAGCTCCTAGAGAACAATAGAAGACCTGGGTTGCACGCAAAGATCTTGGTTACCAGAAGAGATCATCAACAGCGAATGATGCTCTAGGTTGGTTGGCCAAATTTTGACAGGCACATGCGGCATACAAAACCCTGGCAGACTAGCAGGCATGTTTCTTATGAGAAATTCAGGCAACAAGGACTTGAAAGATCTCTCCCAAATCATAGCTGGAGGTAACATTGGTCCATAGATCACCCTAACAATCCCCAGATGGATAGGATCCAAAGGCCCCACTTGGTGAATGTTAATCAAGGGTTGCTGCACCTCGTCCATGTCAACATCATCATCTAAATCAATGGAAGGATTCAGGATCATGGAGTTCTGATCCTGGGCTGGTGGGATATCTTCCACTGGGCCTTGCACAGGCTGATTAGCTGGTTCTTCCCAAGGACCCCATCTGGCTTCATGCTGCAAATTGTGTCCCCCTCCATCTGCTGCATTGTGCTCCTGGTTGTGCCCTGGGGGCACAGTGTTCCATCCAAGAGCAGGGTAGGGCGGCATTGCCCAAAATGCCTGTGTTGGAAGCGGGTTGCCATCGAGGGGCATGGGATCCTCATCCATCGGGATCATAGCTTTAGCAAATTCTCCAGTAAGAATATAACAGCCAGCCGTCCATGAAACAATGGAATCTCCCCAATTGGCAAACTCACGAAAGGCCACTGATTATTGCATGTGGGATTCCTAAGATCTGACCTTGCGCCTGTCTGTACTATTCCAATAATGAAACTGTCCAAAAGTGCTGACCACATTAGCAATGCATTGGGTGTTGCGATAATCAAGTGGGATTCCTATGAACATCAACCACCCTGTTCTGTGGCCATGGATCGCTCTGAACCCCTCTCCTTGGTTATGGGGGATAAACCTAATGAGAAACTCATTGCCCCCCTCATCAACTCCCAATGGAAACAGCGGATGCAAGGTAATAGCGCCATAGACCACAGGATCTTCCCTCTAAAACAGTCCCACCCCTTGAATCCAAGTCTGGGCAGAGATAATTGGGACATGCATGGTTTGGACTAGAAAGTTGAGCACCTTCTGCCGACGAACTCCAACCAGATGTCCAGGGGGCCGGCTCCACGATAGCCACCATATACTACTCATGCGCCCGGGGAGGTGGGATTGACGGGGTGTAGTAGGTGCGTGGCAAGCGATCTTCTCCACCATCTACAATGTCAAAGCCGGCGGAGCAGGCTCATAGCTAGAAGAAGCTTGATGGTGTGTGGCTGGGCACGATGGCAGGAATGGGGAGGATGGTGGAGCAGTAGGGGCTGGTTTTTTTTTCCTTTGGTGGAGTTTGTTCTCGGGAAGCCGAAGAGGCAGGGGAAGCAAAGTAGTCTTCCTTCCTCGCTCGATTACCGAAACCAAGCGATGGGACTTTGGGCACCCAGATGGACAAGTCAGGTGGGTGGCCGGTGTAATCTTCTTTAATGTGACTCGAACGGAAACAATATCTGCACCGGACTCGATTCGTGCAGGTCTCTCACGTGTGGCGAATACCCCAAACAATTTTGGCAGTCCCAAAAACTAGCAGCCGTATCCTCTATCATATCATCAAAACTTTGTAAATCTTTGGCAATATCTTGTGGAGAGGGAAACTAAATGGCCTGCAACATTGGGCTCTCAACTTCATCGTCAGACAGGCAAATGGGTTGGGCACTAGTGCCCAGAGTCTGATTGTGGCTCGGTGACATAATAGTAGGCAATTCGGATAAATCCAAACTTTCCGGTGCAACGAACAACTGCCCGACCAAAGATCAGGACCTGTCACAGGCAAAAGATAATCCTTCTGAGGAAAGAGGTAGCAATCCAAACTGGATGACAGGCCTCGTCGTCAACGAAGATGCCGGCGCCGAAGAAGAAATGCAAGCCTCCTCATGCTGAGTTATATGATAACCAGCCTCTTTAACCGTGCTCACCTCAGCTGCCATCGGGCAATAACTATACCCTTTGCGAGCAGAGTATTGCATGAACGTGGCAAACCTAATATGTTTCTTAGGCATAGATCTAGCCGGTTGAGAGCGTAAAGATGTCTTGATCGGGCCATGCTGCATGGCCTCGAAACAAAGACGAACCCTCCGCTTGGAGGGGCTTACCAACATCCACTCTTGTTGGCATTTAGATTGCCAAAGCCTAAATTCCTTTTCCTAGTCCGGGCCACCATGGCCCCAAAGATGAAAGAAGCATTTGAATTGGGTGCAAACGAAACTCCTTTGATGCAGAATAAAAAACCCCACTTCTTTGCATGAAACATTGAACGAGAATACTCCATTGCTAAGGAAAGATACCTTGAGCTGAGAACAATAACCTCTAATAGCAGATTCAAGTGCTAGACCCACGTTCTCCTCATCCAGACGGAAGGAGTGCCTTGGAAACGATACCACCATAGTGAAATGTCCCGTATCCTTCATGGGATGTACAGTTCTGTTGAAGGTGCAATGGATCTCTTGAGCCAACTTCATCCCTGGGGAGAAATCCAATCCCATGGAGATGGCTGCATGGGCTGCCATGAAGAAGATAACCAATAGAGAGTGGAAGAGACACCAAAGAGAATGAGCCGATCAGATGGCAAAACCCACGGTTAGGTGTGGAGATCGCCGGAGATGTGGGTGGCTAGGGTTAGGGAGGCGGTGCGGAGGTGGAAGCCATCTTTCCTCCATTGACGACAAACTTGGTTGAGGGACTAATATGTTGTGAGATTCACAAGAGAACACAAGTAGAAGTCCCAATTGGTTCGGTTTACCCATCAAAGATGACCCCTAAAAATGTATGGAGACATTGAAGACAATGGTGGTTCGCAAAGATATTTGTGTTGAAGATAATGAAATGTGAAGACATTCACTTGAAGACAATGGAACGTGAAGACATAGTCTTTTGGTAATTTCATTTTCTTCTTACCTGAGTCATAGAACCACTGAACTATTAAGTGGGGTTGAGGTAAACAAAGTCAGAAAACTGACATGAAGCTCAACCTAAAATACTATGTCTTTGATCGAAGACAATGAGAGGAAATCTCTTCCAGAGTTTGTTGAGTCAGCTTTACTTGGAGCCCAAGTCAAGCTGTCACGTGTGTTTGAAATCCAACCGTTGGACACGTGTCGGTTCTCCATTTACCTAGGAGCATTTCAGACATATCATGTTTGGTTTCCTCCTGGCTATAAATAGCCCACCCCTCCACCATAAGTCGGTGGCTACTCCATGTATTGTGCACGGCTTTTGTCGTTTCAGAGCAACCCACCTCTGATGCCTTTAGGAGAGAATCCTTGCAAGGACAAGCCCAAAACACCCAGAGCCCAAAGTGTTTTGAGCATCACTAAAGCCTTTCCGCTCCTCGTGAACCGAAGACTTATTACACTTGAAGATTGTGATCTTCCAGTCGGTTAGGAGTTGCATTCTAAGCATCCAAGAGTCATTGTTGATTGCGGGTGAACAAAGTCTGTGAAGGTTTGGAAGCATACCTTGAAGCCTTACTGTAACACCCTGGTTTTCGCTCCCGGTTTTTTTTCCTTTGTGGGATTTGGCTCCCGTCTTTTTTATCGGTGTTATCGGATATCTTTAGCTCTTGGGTATATGAAGATGGTCATATAACCTTGCCCTTCCTATCCAACCAGAGATTCTCTCCAGATCAACCTTGCCACCCAAGATCTACTCTCAGGGTTTTGCCACCGAAACCCTACCTTCCAAGTTACCGGAAGGGAAACCCTAATTTCTTCCGTTACAAAGGAACCCCAATTTCCTTTGATCTGTTGCCACCCAAACTTCTCCCAGTGATCATCCTATCTTTGTAAACCCTGGATATGTAAAAATATTGCCAAGTAATTTGCAATATTTTTTGTTTATAATTAATTCCTTTTTCTGCCAGTTAAGGGAATTAAATCCAGGAAAATATCTATCCATCTCCAAAGTTCATGAAAACTTGTGGTGATATTCTGTTTGACCGTATTGAGCTCCCATAAAAATATTGGCCATAATTAAATAGGGGAAATTGCATTTTCCTATTTAATGCCAATATTGCATTTTGGACCCTTTCTATAGGAACTAGCATTTTGGTTGCCAGGAAAAATCCCAAATAATTTGTGGAGCTTCTTCTATCCAAATATTCACCATTTCCATCAAGAACCCAAGTTCCACCCATTAAATTTTGAGCACAACACCAATTTGCAAATTCTGTCCAGTTGGGCAAATTGCAAAGGAAGTGCTTGAACCCCTGATCTATTTGAGCTGAAATTTTTCATGGTGGTTATCATTGATAAATCACTCATGGAAACCAAAAACCAGCTCAATCCATCTATCCATTTGTCCCCAGCAATTTTCCTAAGTTTCAGTCCATTTGGAACCTCTGTGAAGGAAGTACTATTTTGGTGCACCCAAATGAGCTGAAACTTTTCCAGTATCTTCATATCATCAAATAATTGGTCTCCACCAAATTTCAGCTCTTCTCATATAGCCAATTTTCCCCAGCACCCTCTTTGGCATTTCTGGCCAGTTTGCCAAGTTGCAAAGGAAGTGGCATTTAGACTAATCCATTTGACCTGAAACTTTGCTAGATCATTCACCTTAGTGGATCACTTCTGTATGCCAAAATCCCGCTCATCACCCCAAGCCAATCTTCTCTGGTACGCTACAAACACTTTCTATCCAGAACCTGTTCTGGATCCCCTCGACCTCTCCAGACCCCTCCTGGTCCATCTAGTGATCTACCTCACCCATTTGAGAAGTGAAACACCTGTTGGACAAGGTGAGATGGCTAGTCGGGCACCAGTGCGCGTTTTGGCATGGTGACCATGAAGCGGCCGCGCAAGAACGGCGCTCTGTGCTCTGACCTCGTCGTATAGCTCGCTCTGCCCGGCCCTGGCTCGACCGGCCTTGTCCAACAGCTCCGCACCAACCACGTACCCCTCTCCTGACCCTTCTCCACTCCTCTCCCTTCCTCCCCATGCCACGGCAAACCTCGCCGAACTTCTGTACGGCCCGTGACCCTCGAGATGTCACCTCCCTATCTGGCTCCTTCCTCCCCGAGCCGTCCACTCCCTCTGGCGAAGTCAGGTCGGCAGCCCCTCCTCGCACGCCACCATGCCGGAGCTCCAGCGCGGGGATAAGACCACCACGGCGGCCATTCTTATCCTCCCTAGCCGGCTGGGCTATAAATAGCCTCTGCCCGAGTCCCTCTCAAGCACCAGACCACCCGCAGCGGTCTCCTCTTCCCCCAAGCTACCTCCCTGACCCCTCACTACCTCACCGGAGTTCCCACTGCCGCCATATCGCCGCCATGACCACCGCGGTCTCCGCTCAAAATTGGAGCGAGCCGACGCTTCTCTCCCCATCCCACCTGCGTTGGAGTCCTCCCTCGACCCTCGCGAGCCACCCTGTCGCCTTGCCGCATCTCTGGAGTGCCCCTGACGCGCGCCCATTACCCGCCGCCGCCTCCTCCCTACGGCCACCGCGAGCCGCCCTTGCTCCGCTCCTCCCCGATGCCTGTTCTCCCTCTGGATGGATGCGGCAGCTTGTCCCGAGTCCGCCGGCGGTCCCAGCTCCGCCGGGGACGGTCAGAGTTGGCCGGACCCGTCGCCGAGCTCCGCCACTACCACCTGCCGCCGCGATCGCCTCAGTCGATCCCCGCCGCTTCGGTTGCTTTCCCTGGCCGCGGCACCTCACGGCGAGCTCGCTAGTACCCGCACCCTCGCCGGAGCTGGCCGGAGCCGGCCGGGCCATCACCGGCCGCGCCTATGCCTCGCCTCCCCTGTTGCTGTTAGGAAGAGGAAGACAGGGAGCAAGGGAAGAGAGAGAGAGAAGGTCGCGGGGCCCGCTGTCAGCCTCTGGTCGTTGACCCCGCCCTGCCACGTCATTTAAGTGAGCGGTGGGCGCAGGTGGGCCGGCCCAGCAACCGTTGCAGCCCGCGGCGTAGCCAGCTCCCACAGTTTCGGCCTGTGCAGCCCAAATGCACAGTGCGTTTTAATCTTTTCCTGGAAAAAAAAGCTGCGGAGGACCTAGAAGTAAATATTTTTATTACAGACAGGTCCTTCTGCAGTCAACCCCTCACATCTTTTCGCTCACAACTCCAATCGAGGTGAATCCAACGCCCACGTCTTCGTCTCGAAGAGCCCATTCTTTTGGTATCATTCTCACAAGGTGGTCACACAGTGGAAATGACCATTTTGCCCTTGCCCTCTATCAGCCCCCTCCGAGAGATAACTTTTCCGATGAATTCTTCCGCAGCTTCATCACACTTCTTCCCGGAGTATTTCTTCGACCCTAGGCAAGCTGACCATCTGAAATATGCCCTAAAGCATTGCTCTGTGATATTTATTGCATGTTTAAATTAATATGCTTGCGCTTGTCTCTGTAGTAGTGAGCTGTATGTGACTCTGACGAACCCTTGCTTGCACTTTCTTCGGTGACGGCACCACGCCTATGTTCTGAGCTGTTTCCGGCCGTCCAGGGTGGATGTCGACTTTTATTTCTCTAGCCAGCAACTGTCCGTGTTCTGAGCTACTTTTCAGCCATCTCGGGCAGCTGTTGAATTTCTTTCCGTAGTAGTGACCCTATGCTCTGAGCTGTTTCTCGGCCGTCTTAGGGAGCCACTACATTCTTCTTATCAACACCGTCTCTTGTTCTGAACTGCTTTCCAGCCGTCTTGAGCCGGGGTTGAGCTATTCCGGTAATGTCCCAGATCTGAGTTGTAAAGACCGTTCTGGTGGCTACTGGTTTCTTTGCCGGTTTTGTGCAATGGTTCTGATGGCCGTCACTTACAGCTAGAACTTGTAAACTGATAACTTGCCATTTAAATATTGTTTCACTAATGACTCATTGTGATATTATATGGAGATAGGTGGTTATGTTTCCACAGTTGTTATCTCACACATAGTTACCACCATGTTAAGTTATTGTGATGAATCACTAAGCTTGCTAAATGAACTTACTCGGTTGATCTTGAGTCACCTGTCCGGGCTTATCCGTGCAACCACATTTGCCGGTATGGGACGGCCTTGACTTGGTCTAGCTCTTTGCTCTTTCATCGGTACCACCAGACAGGGAAGGTTATGCGTGCGTGCTACCCTGGCCCGGTAGGCGGCGATAACCTTGTGAGCCCAATTGTTTGTTTACGCGCAGTCCCTGTTTGGGACAGTTGTGTTGGCCACGACGGTGGCAGGTGTCAAGAGTGACACAGGGGCCACCCAGGACATGACCCTGTGAGGGTATGATTGTCGGTGGTACGATGAAGGAGTCACGGGTTAGGCAGGTTTTGTTGGAGCAACGCTGGACCACCGGAATGGGATCACGAGGTCAGGTGGTCCATGGTGTGGGTAAAGTGCGCAACCTCTGCAGAGTGTAAAATCTATTCGAATAGCCACGTCCACGGTATTGGACAGCCCGTCCAGACCTCACTAGGTGGTCAACCGTAGTAATGATAATAATGATGGAAGAGCTCGTCTTGTGTAGACTTCAGATGATGTCAGGAATGTGATATGTTAGCCATGGGATGGCTATAAGAGGAGTGGTCGGATGACCACATGATTTGGGTTGGATTTGGATCAGATTCAGACTGGATCACGATGATGTTCGGAGTATGAATTATTTACTTGCCATGTTCTACTCAATATGCTTCGCTTTACTGTATTTATCCTAGTAGTTTTCTTGCTAAATAATCCTGTTACAACATGATGATTAATATTTCTAGATAGGTATGCTATATCATGACAATTAATATTGCTCTAATAACAAGTGCATGCTTGAATGCCATGGATTGCTTTGCTTGGTGTATATGTTAGTTTGGTTTGCTTGCGAGTACATTCAAAAGTACTCAGTGGCCTTCAATGTGTCCAGGTTCACATAAGGATCCATCGTCGAGGAGCCGGAGCATTCGCGGGCTAGAAGAATAACCTAGTCAGATCCCTGTGGATTGGAGCCTCACCAGGACCATGCTGCCTTAGATAGAGCTTTTCCGCTGCCATCACCATTGTAATATCTCATGTAAGACTTAGATATCCATTAATAGAAATGCATGTGTTCATGATACTTGTTGTAAATGCGCATGCCAGAGTGATTTCCTGGGCTAGTATGCGTGGCAACCGTCTGGCTACAGTGGTACTCAGGCGGGGCGCCACAACGGATGGTATCAGAGCAGCCAGGCTGACTGTAGGTTACCCTAGCCAGACTTCACTGTATTGTGTTCAGTAGAAAGCCCAGATGGATTTCAGCCATCTTCGCCAAACAGGCACGGCTAGTATTAAGCATAAGACAACCCCCTAGGTTTTTGGCTCCATCAGACCCCAACTCTCGTGGCCTTGCCTCCGGTGTGAAATATTCGCACCCGGCAACGACCCGTGAGCCCTGAACCCCTTAGGTAATCCAGATATCCTTACCCTGTTTGCTAGCCATGGCATTTCTCTTCTTAACTCTAGTTTCCTTTGGGAAAGGCCTATAATTCTATCTTTTCCCCGACAACCCTAGAATCGCACGACCATAGCCATCGTGCGTCGAGAGTGTGATGTTCCCTAAGGAAGTAGTAGGAGCTTGACACCAGTGCTACCAGGAGCATTGTGTGGTTTCGCTTCTAAATCCTTAGAGGTGCATCGAGTGCGCTAGGCTAGTTATACTATCGGATCCTCTACCACATGTGAAAGGTCCGCAATATTTGAACTTTATTTGCCTTTTGGTTTTCACGGTTTTTGTTTCTTTTGTCAATTATGTTTCTTTGCTCCGACTGGATCCATCCGCAAGTGCCGTCAAGAAGACCAGCATACAACTAGGATAATACCCAATAATCCGAATTCAGCAAGAGTCAAGTCAAGCCAACTGCCTAGTATTAAGAATAGCAGCACCGGGTCTGTCAAGAATGAAGAATGAGTCAGAAGCAGAATCTATGTGCAACAGACAAGACCAGAATATACCTGAGAAAGTTTGCCTCAGGACTGATTACACCTGAGGAGTAGTCAGATGAGCTACCAGGAATGGACACCAGCAGAAGGACAAGCAACATGTGTGACCAATGGAATATCTTCACTCAAGGTATGGCCTATACCAAATTTGGCTCCGCCATGGGTAAAATTCCGGATACTTCGGAAAGAAGCCAGAATCGGCCATAGAGCCGACTGCGTACACAGTGGAAGGCTTCTAGTATAAGGAACCCATCCTTCCTCCACAAGCTATCGAGAGAAGCTTACGATGCAAGACTGCCAATCTTCCTCGGTACGCCACTTGGAGAGAAAAATCTTCTGGGGTACAGCACCCCCATCTTCCATAGCGTGCTACCACGGAAAACTTCCGGCATGAGACACCCGACCTTCCGCAACAAGCCACATGAGGAAAAGCTTTTAAGGTACGATACCCAGCCATCTTCAGCATGCTACCCTAGCAGAAGCTTCGAGCATAAGTAATTCAGCCTTCTTCAACATGCCACCGTGCCTACAACAAGCTTGTCAGGAGCACGAACTAGTCTGGACACACTTCCGCCTCAGAACTCAGTGGTTATGAAAGGATTTATCCTACACTTGCATATGTTGAGAGCATGCAGTCCAGTGGATCAGTTCATGTGAGCCACTCGTACACGGGAGTGATTGTGTTCAGAGAAACATTGGCCCCATAGTTCAAAGAAGAATATGAGCACAGCAACCCCTACGAGGCATGTAAGAGTAAGTTGTGAGAATAAGCTCGACAAGCCGAGAAAAACCATCAAGGAGCCGTGTTGGCAGGTCATGATAGGCCCCTCGATGGAATCCCCAGGGACCAAGAAGTTGTGGACAAACAACCTCTGTGCCGGTGAACAAGATACAGTTGCACAGACAAGGTATTATTACCAATCCTCATCAGACTCTGGCATATGCGGCCACAACAATGCACTACTTGCGGTTACAAGTGAGAATGCCATACTCACCCTAAATATGGGCCATCAACCAAGATAAGAAGCTATGCTCCAAAAGATACACCAGATGATAGCGATACTACGTTCAACTCAGTGGTCATAACAAGGACTAATGAAGCTATATATGACAGAGCCATCTCCACGAGGAACAAAGTTTGAAACATGACATTCAGATAGAACGGCTCAAAGTACGTCAGCACCAATAGCTCATAGATGGCATGATAAGAGATTACTGTCTATGATTACTTTGTGATCATGCCTGACATTTCAGTTAGGGATATAGCAGTAATAGCTCGGTCATGTTGTTCCTTGAAATGTGGATCACCTAAGGACGAAGTTAGAATACCAAAAAAAAGAGAGAAGAAATGTCAGTATGGAACCCGCAGCCAGACTGAGTATTCTGACACAACAAAAAGAAAGCCACTCCCACTCACTCGAGGCCATACGAGAACGTGAGCTGGTACCAGCAAAGGATGTCTTGCCCATGACAGTCAGGGTATGAAGAATCACAATTAAACCCGGAGCAGTCACTTACAGGCCATGGAAACCGATTGGTTTGCTGGTATTACCCGCTACCCCACCCAGTAAGACCACTACCAGGACAAAAGGTACAACTGACAGGAAAGAGAAGGATTCAAGGAAGTTGTGTGCAGAGACAATACCCGATCCATCAGAAGAGGCAGTTAAAAGGTGAATGAAGCAACGAAGACAAGACCGCTGATGGATCCAAGTCGCACACAGTTAAGTGCCCCTTCACTGGGAGGTAAGCTCGGAAATCTCGAGGACGAGATTTTCTTAAGGGGGGTAGGTTTGTAACACCCTGGTTTTCGCTCCCTGTTTTTTTTCCTTTGCGGGATTTGACTCCCGTCTTTTTTCTCGGTGTTATCGGATTTCTTTAGCTCTTGGGTATATGAAGATGGTCATCTAACCTTGCCTTTCCTATCCAACCAGAGATTCTCTCCAGATCAACCTTGCCACCCAAGATCTACTCTCAGGGTTTTGCCACCAAAACCCTACCTTCCGAGTTACCGGAAGGGAAACCCTAATTTCTTCCGTTACAAAGGAACCCCAATTTCCTTTAATCTGTTGCCTCCCAAACTTCTCCCAGTGATCATCCTATCTTTGTAAACCGTGGATATGTAAAAATATTGCCAAGTCATTTGCAATATTTTTTGTTTATAATTAATTCCTTTCTCTGCCAGTTAAGGGAATTAAATCCAGGAAAATATCTATCCATCTCCAAAGTTCATGAAAACTTGTGGAGATATTCTGTTTGACCATATTGAGCTCCCATAAAAATATTTGCCATAATTAAATAGGGGAAATTGCATTTTCTTATTTAATGCCAATATTGCATTTTGGTCCCTTTCTAAAGGAACTACCATTTTGGTAGCCAAGAAAAATCCCAAATAATTTGTTGAGATCCTCCTATCCAAATATTCACCATTTCCATCAAGAACCCAAGTTCCACCCATTAAATTTTGAGCACAACACCAATTTGCAAATTCTGTCTAGTTGGGCAAATTGCAAAGGAAGTGCTTGAACCCCTGATCTATTTGAGTTGAAATTTTTCATGGTGGTTATAATTGATAAATCACTCATGGAAACTAAAAACCAGCTCAATCCATCTATCCATTTGTGCCCAGCAATTTTCCTAAGTTTCTGTCCATTTGGAACCTCTGTGAAGGAAGTACTATTTTGGTGCACCCAAATGAGCTGAAACTTTTCCAGTATCTTCATATCATCAAATAATTGGTCTCCACCAAATTTCAGCTGTTCTCATATAGCCAATTTTCCCCAGCACCCTCTTTTGCATTTCTGGCCAGTTTTCCAAGTTGCAAAGGAAGTGCCATTTAGACTAATCCATTTGACCTGAAACTTTGCTAGATCATTCACCTTTGTGGATCACTTCTGTATGCCAAAATCTAGCTCATCACCCCAAGCCAATCTTCTCTGGTACGCTACAAACACTTTCTATCCAGAACCTGTTCTGGATCCCCTCGACCTCTCCAGACCCCTCCTGGTCCATCTAGTGATCTACCTCACCCATTTGAGAAGTGAAACTCCTGTTGGACAAGGTGAGATGGCCAGTCGGGCACCAGTGCGCGTTTTGGCATGGTGACCACGCGGCGGCCGCTCAAGAATGGCGCTCTGTGCTCTGACCTCATCGTATAGCTCGCTCTGTCCGGCCCTGGCTCGACCGGCCATGTCCAATAGCTCCGCACCATCCACGTACCCCTCTCCCGACCCTTCTCCACTACTCTCCCTTCCTCCCCATGAAACGGCAAACCTCGCCGGAGTTCTGTACCGCCCGTGACCCTCGAGATGTCACCTCCCTCTCTGGCTCCTTCCTCACTGAGCCATCCCCTCCCTCTGGCGAAGTCAGGTCGGCAGCCCCTCCTCCCACGCCACCTTGCCGGATCTCCAGCGCGGGGATAAGACCGCCACGGCGGCCATTCTTATCCTCCCTAGCCCGCTAGGCTATAAATAGCCACTGCCCGAGTCCCTCTCAAGCACCACACCACCCGCAGCGGTCTCCTCTTCCCCCCAGCTACCTCCCTAACCCCTCAGTACCTCGCCGGAGTTCCCACTGCCGCCATATCGCCGCCATGACAGCCGCAGCCTCCACTCAAAATTGGAGCGAGCCGAAGCTTCTCTCCCCATCCAACCTGCGTTGGAGTCCTCCCTTGACCCTCGCGAGCCACCCTGTCGCCTTGCCTCATCTTTGGAGTGCCCCTGACGCGCGCCCATTGCCGGCCGCAGCCTCCTCCCTGCGGCCACCGTGAGCCGCTTTTGCTCCACTCCTCCCCGACGCCTGTTCTCCCTCTGGATGGATGCGGCAGCTCGTCCCGAGTCCGCCGGCGGTTCCAGCTCCACCGAGGACGGTCAGAGTTGGCCGGACCCGTCGCCGAGCTCCGCCACTACCACCTGCCGCCGCAGTCGCCTCAGTCGATCCCTGCCGCTCATATTGCTTTACCTGGCTGCGGCACCTCACGGCGAGCTCGCCGGTACCCGCGCCCTCGCCGGTGCTGGCCGGAGCCGGCCGGGCCATCGCCGGCCGCGCCTCTGCCTCGCCTCCCCTGTTGCTGTTAGGAGGAGGAAGACAGGGAGCGAGGGAAGAGAGAGAGAAGGTCGCGGGTGAGGGAGTCCTGGATTAAGGGGTCCTCAGGCATCCTGGCTACGTAATGTGGGCCGGACTGATGGGCCATGAAGATACAAGACAGAAGACTCTCTCCCGTGTCCGGATGGGACTCTCCTTGGCGTGGATGACAAGTTTGGCGTTCGGATATGAAGATTCCTTTCTCTGTAACCGACTTTGTATAACCCTAGTCCTCTCCGGTGTCTATATAAACCGGAGGGTTTAGTCCATAGAGGCAATCATAGTCACAATCATAATCAGACAGGCTAGACTTCTAGGGTTTTAGCCATTATGATCTCGTGGTAGATCAACTCTTGTAATACTCATATTCATCAAGATCAATCAAGCATGACGTAGGGTATTACCTCCATAAGGAGGGCCCGAACCTGGGTAAACATCGTGTCCCCCGTCTCCTGTTACCATCGACCTTAGACGTACAGTTCGGGACCCCCTACCCAAGATCCGCTGGTTTTGACACCGACATTGGTGCTTTCATTGAGAGTTCCACTGTGTCGTCGCTAGAAGACTCGATGGCTCCATCAATCATCCACAACGATGCTGCCTTGAGGGAGGTCTTTCTCCCCGGCCAGATCTTCATATTTGGCGGCTTCGTACTGCGGGCCAACTCGCTTGGCCATCTAGAGCAGATCGACAGCTACGCCCCTGGCCATCAGGTCAGGTTTGGAAGCTTGAACTTTGTTGCTGATTTCCGTGGAGACTAGATCTTCGACGGATTCGAGCCCATGGCAGCCGCTCCCTGCCACCGTGATGAACATGACCTAAATCTGTCATCGGACCATACCTGGGAGATAGCTCCTGCAACTGCTCTGGCCCTAGATCTAGAGCAGACTGCGCCATCCGAGGACGGGAAGCTCAACCCCGCCACGGAAGCCGCAGACTCAGCGGCATTGGAGCCGCACACAGACCCAACTACGAACGACATCTGTGTCGCCGGAACCTCGGACTCGTCTCCGGCACAGGTTCCGAACCGCGTGCGTCCGCGCCCATCGAGCTCAATCGGGCGCCGATCGTCGAGTTCAGCTCCGCGGACATCTTCCGGCACTCACCTTTGGATGATGTGCTAAACTCATTAAAAACCCTCTCCTTAGTGGGGGACTCATAGCCGAACTATATACGGTTTGAACTGGAGGCTGATGATGGAGAATTTCGCTTCCCACCCACCGCCCACTTCATTGCCACTGTCGAAGACTTAACCGACATGCTCGATTACGACTCCGAAGACATCGACGGTATGGACGACGATGCCGGAGATGAGCAGGCCCAAAACCCGCCGTTTACTGGGAGCTGGACAACCACCTCCTCGTATGACGTGTACATGGTGGATACCCCCAAAGAGAATAACGGCGATAACAAGAAAGATTGAGTCGAGGATACACCTCCTGAGACACAGCCAAAGTGCCGACGTCAGCGGCGCTGCTCTAAGTCACGCCGTGGAAAAGACAGCAATACCGACACGAGAGAAAACAATACTTCGGATGAGACCGAAGACAAAGAAGATCCCGTCGAGCCGACTTTCGAACAGGACGATAGGGAAGATGGGCAAGCCAGCCCTAACGAACAGGCCATAAACGAAGACTCGGAGGACAGCAACTATCTTCCACCCTCCGAAGATGAGGTGAGCCTCGGCGATGAAGACTTTATCGTGCCTGAGGAACCCGTCGAGCAGGAGCGCTTTAAGCGCCGGCTAATAGCCACTGCGAGGGGCCTGAAAAAGAAATAGCAGCAGCTTCAAGCTGATCAAGATCAACTCAACGACAGATGGACTAATGTCCTGGCAGCTGAGGAATACGGACTCGAGCGCCCCATTAAAAGTTATCCGAGGCATAAACTGCTACCCCAATTCAACAACGAGGCACTTAAGCCCATGCCATCAACACATAATGCGGCTGACCGACCACCACGTGGCCGGGACAAAGCGGCAACTCAAGCCGAAAACCAGCCCATACTACCTCGCCGCAAAAGCAGAGACATACCAGCCCGGGGTCATACATATGACCTGCGGCAGGACCTGGACAATAGAGCAGGTCAGTCCAGATCAATCTACGGATCGCGGGGGCATGCCCTGCCACGCGACGACGGCAATCAAGCCAGACGTGACAAACATAACCACGCCCGGGCCAAAAAGTGCCGACGAACTCAATCTGAGCTACATCGTGACATGGCCCGATATAGAGGCGCCGCACACCCCCTCTGCTTCACTGATGAAGTAATGGAGCACGAATTCCCAGAATGGTATAAACCCATAAATATCGAATCATATGATGGCACAACAGATCCCGCGGTATGGATTGATGATTTTCTTCTCCATATTCATATGGCCCGCGGTGATGACCTTCACGCCATCAAATACCTCCCATTAAAACTCAAGGGGCCAGCTCGACACTGGTTAAACAGTCTGCCTGAAAACTCTATTGGCAGCTGGGAGGACTTGGAAGACGCCTTCCGCGACAACTTCCAAGGCACATATGTACGACCTCCGGATGCCGATGACTTTAGTCACATAGTTCAACAGCCTGGAGAGTCGGCCAGGAAATTCTGGACAAGGCTCCTAACTAAAAAGAACTAGATCGTCGACTGCCCGGATGCCGAAGCCCTAGCGGCCTTTAAGCATCGCATCCGTGACGAATGGCTGGCTCGTCACCTCGGCCAAGAAAAGCCGAAGTCCGTGGCAGCCCTCACGGCACTCATGGCCCGCTTTTGTGCGGGCGAGGATAGTTGGCTAGCTCGTAGCAATAACACTGCAAGCGATGCCGGTACCTCTGGAGCCAAGAATAGCAATGGCAAGCCCCAACGCAATAGGCACAAGCGCCGAAGCAATGGTGGCACTATCGATGACACGGCGGTCAACGCCCGTTTCAGTGGCTCCAAGTCCGGCCAGCGGAAGAAGCCATACAAAAGAAACAATACGAGCTCATCCAGCTTGGACCGCATACTCGATTGTCCATGTCAGATCCACGGCACCCCTGATAAACCAGCCAATCATACCAATAGAGACTGTTGGGTTTTTAAACAGGCCGGCATGTTAAATGCCGAACGCAAGGAGAAGGGGTCGCAAAGCAAGGACGATGACGAGGAGTTCCGTCCGCCGAACACAGGAGGATAGAAGAAGTTCCCTCCCTAGGTTAGAACAGTGAAAATGATATACGCCACTCATATCCCCAAAAGGGAGCGCAAACGAGCGCTCAAGGACGTCTACGCGATGGAGCCAGTCACCCCAAAGTTCAACCCATGGTTTTTCTGCCCGATCACCTTTGATCGCATGGACCATCCGACCAGTATTCGTCATGGCCGTTCAGCCGCACTGGTCCTCGATCCAATTGTTGATGGATTCCATCTCGCGCGCGTCCTCATGGATGGCGGCAGTAGCCTGAACCTGCTCTATCAGGATACAGTGCGCAAAATGGGCGTCGATCCCTCAAGGATCAAACCCACAAAAACTACCTTTAAAGGAGTCATACCAGGTGTAGAGGCCCGCTGTACGGGCTCAATCACACTGGAGGTTGTCTTCGGATCCCCGGACAACTTCAGAAGCGAAGAGTTGATCTTCGATATCGTCCCCTTCCGCAGCGGCTATCATGCACTGCTCGGACGAACCGCATTCGCTCAATTCAATGTGGTGCCACAGTATGCTTATCTCAAGCTCAAGATGCCGGGCCCACGCGGTGTCATCACAGTTAATGGAAACACGGAGCGCTCCCTCCGTACCGAGGAGCACACCGCGGCCTTGGTAGCGGAAGTACAGAGTGGCCTTGCCAAACAGAATCTTAATTCAGCGGCCAAGCTCCCGGACACTATCAAGCGGATCTGGACTACTCCGCAGCATAACAGTCCGGCTCGTCAGGAGTTAGACTAGCAATCCGGCCTCCGTATTCGTCCCGGCCAAATGGCGGCATACGTACCACTCGTACATAACTACGCACTTAAAATACCATGGGCATAGACGAAGGCATAACTATATTGTGGTCCATAATACGGCTCGACCTCTCCTGGACACACGTACTCTCACTTTTTCTTTTTCATCCTTTTCAGGTTTCTTTTCCACAGGCCCCTCAAGACGGCCTGATCATCGGTCCTTTCAAAGGATAGATACACCAAGACAGCAAGAAGCATTGCGGTATACGGGAATCTCTAGGAAGTCTTTTTGACGATCACTCTACCTGTTCTCAGGACCCTCACACAGCTCTCCCTTGGTCATGGCATGTAAAATAGCTCTGTTGCTTATTGCACTACTTATACGCTTTGACGTATCCATAAATTTGTAATGGAAACAGTTCGCGGCCCAACTTCTACGGCACTAGCTTACTACTTCATTTTTTCTTGATAATCTTATCCATTGCACCTGTACACTTTGGTACGGCCTAAATTTGCCAGGGGCTTTATTGCGCCCCATATTACAGCAACAAAGTCCGAACACTTTTGACAGTATAGTTCGGCACCCCGAATTTAGCATTATATGCATTGGCTCCGAATCATGTCTTTGGTCAATAGTTGGGTTGCCCGGCTCCTGTGCTTACTACCTTACGTTCCACTATATCGGCTAGGGTAGTAAAGGGAGAACTACTATGATTGTGCCCTGGTTCATCCCGATGAGTACCTCAGTAGAGAAAGCCGAAAACTGACTGTCATGATGCGGCGTGAGCCGGTCAGCTCTTCGGAGGTTACAAATCTTTTGCGATTTTTTCCGCATTATGCGACGAATCGGTCTCTACCCGATCCGGTGTTTACAGTACCCTAGTTCGGATTCACGAATACTAGGGGCTGAGCCTAAATTTCTATTATAAAACTCCTATGGCTAAGTGAGGGTGATAAAGCCACATAGTCTGGTTGCCTGGTTCGTTGCGCTAAACACCTCCTTCAAGGGCCAAACTTTGGATCAAGAGTGTTTAGATTTTATCCCGAACACCCCCGTACTACCTACGTTTGGGCTGAAGCCGACGACTGGCCAACTCTCAGATTTAATAAAACGGCCGCACAGGAGGAGAAATCTTGATATATTCATTGTGCAGGATAGGATAACATATTCATCCGAAGATAATGTCTTTTGCACACTGCTCCGCTACAATGCGGGATCCCTCCAGGACATCGTCAAAATATTGCTTGGGAGTGCAGTGCTCCTTGCCCGCGGGCGGTCCCGCGGGCGGTCCCTCGGTCGCGAGCTTGACGGCGTTCATCTTCGCCCACTCTATCTTGACACGAGCGAAGGCCATCCGCGCACCTTCGATGCAGACCGACCGCTTGATGGCATCAAGCCGAGTGCAGGCAGCAACCAGTCGCTTCACAAGCCCGAAGTAGCTTTGGGGTATGGCTTCGGCAGGCGAGAGACGGATTATCAAATCCTTCATGGCCAATTCAGCCACCCTATGCAGTTCGGTCAGCTGTTTCAGCTGATCGCTGAAGGGCACCGGATGCTCTGGCGCAAGGTATTGTGACCAGAACAGCTTCTCCGTTGAGCTCCCCTCTTTGGCTCGAAAGAAATCCACAGCATCTGCAATGCTGCGCGGCAGATCCGCAAACGCTCCTGGAGAACTCCAAATCCGGGTCAGTACGAGGTACCTTTTCTTCACAAATTTGCTTTGCATTATAAAGGCCTTACCCGCCGCAATTTTCCTGGCCTCTTGGATTTCCCAGAGGGCACCCTGGGCTTCAACCCGGGCCTCTTGTGTGCTTTGGTGGGCCTTAGCAAACTCGGACTCTTGATCCGTAATCTTGCGCTCCAAGGACTCACATTTCTTTACAGCGTCCTGGAGCTCTTGTTGGACCTCACTGACCCTGGCCTCGTGCTTTTCGTGGACGGATTGTTCCTCCGCCGCTCTCTTTTGGGCCTCGGCCAGCGCCTTTTTAAGGGCCTCCGCCTCAGTCGTCGCTCCTACAAATATCATGGCACTATGGTCAATGCAAATCATCTATCCTTTCTGATATACAGAAGGTCATGCCATACCTTGCTTATCCTCCAGCTGCTTTTTCACACGGACGAGTTCTTCCTTGGCCCGCTCTAGACTCTGCTTCAGTCCGGAGACTTCGGCAGCATGGTAGGTCGCAGCCAGCAGTGACGCCTACTTTTTCACATAGACATGTATGGTTAGTCTCCTCCGAAAATTGTTTGATCCTCTGTCCGGCTTTTCTTTTCGACCACCGGACAGTGTCTCAGGGGCTACTGTCTATACTGTGACATTCTTTTTACATAATTGCGTTTCATACCTCAAAACCTGTTAGAATGCTTGTGCAGGCTTCGGTCAGTCCGCTCTTCGCGGACTGAATCTTCTCAATCACCATACCCATGAGGGTACGGTGTTCTTCTACAATGGAAGCACTTCGCAGCGCTTCCAATAGGGTGTTCGGTGCCTCTGGTTGGACAGAGGTCACCGGCGGAATAGGCACACCCCCTTCTCTCGAAGGAGGCTGCTAGACGGATTCCGGAGCCGTATAGGTCTCCGGGACCATATTCGGCTGGGGCCGAATTGGACCTGGCCCCCATTGCCAGGCTCCATGGGGATTTGCTCCCCCATGTGTCCGGCGGCCGAGGTTTCACCTTCTGGCGCCGTGCTGACGGCCTCCTGCGTCTCTCCCTGGCCTGGGATCCTTTGGGACAACACCTCGGTGTCATCCATGGCCTTGGGAGAGGAGGCCGCCAGAAGGGACCCGCTGTCCATCACCTTCGGGTCCAGCGAATTCCCCGAGGATGGGGATCGCTCGAGGTCGGAACGAACCAGACTGCAAGTACTTGATTCAACATGTTAAAACTATGGAGAAAAGAGGCTGGATATATGAATGCGTCGGGGTCTTTGAGTACTCACGATCCGGCCAGGGGCTTATCTCGGGGGCGCTGTTCTGGGCTGCTGTCGACATCCCACGCGGAGTTATCTGCGAGGGAGACCTTCCCCTTCTTGGACGCCTCTGCCTCTAGATTTATGGAGGCCGCCCTTTTCTTCCTTCCCCCTCAGGGGGATAGTTGCTTTCCTCCTCCTCCTTGTCATCGTCTGCGGCGCAGGAGTGAGTCTCGGCGTCTTCGGACGTCGCGTCCGAAGTTCCCTTGCGACGGAGGCCACTTCTGGTCTCTTTGGCCTTTTTCTTGGCCTTCTTCTCCGGCGCCTGGTAGGGCGCCGGGACCAGCATCTTTGTCAGAAGCGGGACGGCTGGTTCCTCGGGCAGCGGAGCCGGACACTTAATTCGCTCTGCCTTCTTTGTCCAGCCCTGAAAAAATAAATAGGGAGGCTTAGGCATTTTCCCTGAGTAAGCAAGTAAAGGATACACCTTGAAAGCATGAAAAACTTACCGGACTGGCGGGATGGGCCAGGTCGTGCCCGCGGTCCTTGGTCGTCTCCGGCCATTTCTCGCTGGCCTTAAAAAGCACCTTCCAGATGTCTTCGTGCGTAGTTTCGAAGAACTGTTGCAAGGTCTGGTGCTCGGCCAGATCGAACTCCCACAGATGGCAAGTCCGGCTTTGGCACGGAAGGATCCGGCGAACTAGCATCACTTGGATCACATTGACAAGCTTGATGTTCTTGTCCACCATGCTCTGGATACGCGCCTGCAGCGCTGTCAGCTCGTCCGACAACGACCAATTCAGGCCCTTCTCTAGCCAGGAGGTGAGTCGCATTGGGGCTCCGGATTTGAATTCTGGAGCCGCGGCCTAGGTGGCATCGCGGGGCTCTGTGATATAGAACCATAGTTGCTGCCACCCTTTGACGGTCTCCACAAAGGTACCTTTGGGCCATGAGACGTTGGGCATCTTGCTCACCATGGCGCCTCCACACTCTGCGTGTTGGCCATCCACCACCTTCGGCTTCACATTAAAGATCTTGAGCCACAGTCCGAAGTGGGGTGGGATGCGGAGGAAAGCCTCGCACACGACAATAAATGCCGAGATGTTGAGGAAAGAATTTGGGGCTAGATCATGGAAATCTAGCCCGTAGTAGAACATGAGTCCGCGGACGAAAGGGTGGAGTGGAAACCCTAACCCACGGATGAAGTGGGGGATGAACACCACCCTCTCATGAGGCTTGGGGATGGGGATGATCTGTCCCATGGCCGGAAGCCGGTGGGTGATTTCCTTGGCCAAATACCCCGCCTCCCGGAGCTTCGTGATGTCCTTCTCCTTGACGGAGGAGGCCATCCACTTGCCTTGCGCTCCGGATCCGGACATGGTCAGAGTGCTTCTTTGAGGCGTAAAAGATGAAGACTTGGGCGCTGGAGCTCGAGAATGGAGAGGCAGAGAAAGAGAAGGTGTGGGTGAAAGGGGTGAATCCTTATCTCCTTATAAAGGCAGTGAATATCAAGCGCCTTCCCAAGGGTTGTGCAGACAGCACGGTTGGATTACCCACGCCCGTATTGATGAGAATCCCGTAATAAAGGGACACGATCTCTGCTGTGACAAGGCGTGCCACTGGAAATCACATCTTAAAGCGTGTAGCGGGAGGCTAAAAAACGGTTTGAAATAATGACCGTGCAGGAACATGGTGTCGCGTTTCAAAAAGTTGTCAGCGGATCGGACTCGTGAGATATTATACTCTTTGCGGTTGTGTGTGCTACTAGTTTTGCAGAGCCAAACACGTTTTCTACGCTCGAAGTTTGTTTTGAAGTATTCGGAGGAAGAACCCGCCTTGCAATGCCGAAGACAATCTGCGCGCCGGACACATCGTCATTGAAGCCTGGTTCAGGGGCTACTGGGGGAGTCCTGGATTAAGGAGTCCTCGGGCGTCCGAGCTACGTAATGTGGGCCGGACTGATGGGCCATGAAGATACAAGATAGAAGACTCTCTCCATGTCCGGATGGGACTCTCCTTGTCGTGGGTGACAAGCTTGGCGTTCGGATATGAAGATTCCTTTCTCTGTAACCGACTTTGTATAACCCTAGTCCCCTCTGGTGTATATATAAACCAGAGGGTTTAGTCCGTAGAGGCAATCATAGTCACAATCATAATCAGACAGGCTAGACTTCTAGGGTTTTAGCCATTACGATCTCGTGGTAGATCAACTCTTGTAATACTCATATTCATCAAGATCAATCAAGCAGGACGTAGGGTATTACCTCCATAGAGAGGGCCCGAACCGGGGTAAACATCGTGTCCCCCGTCTCCTTTAACCATTGACCTAAGACGCACAGTTCGGGACCCCCAACCCGAGATTCGCCAGTTTTGACACCGACAGTGGGGCCCGCTGTCAGCATCTGGCCTTTGACCCCACCCCGCCACATCATTTAAGTGAGCGGTGGGCGCAGGTGGGCCGGCCCAGCAACCGTCGCAGCCCGCGATCTAGCCAGATCCCACAGTTTCGGCCTATGCAGCCCAAATGCACAGTGCGTTTTAATCTTTTCCAGAAGAAAAAAATTGTAGAGGACCCAGAAGTAAATGCTTTTTTTACAGACAGGTCCTTCTGCAGTCAACCCCTCACATCTTTTCGCTCACAACTCCAATCGAGGTGAATCCAACGCCCACGTCTTCGTCTCGACAAGCCCGTTCTTTTGGTATCATTTTCACAAGGTGGTCACACAATGGAAATGACAATTTTTCCCTTGCCCTCTATCAGCCCCCTCCGAGATAGAAATTTTCCGGCGAATTCTTCCGCGGCTTCATCACACTTCTTCCCGGAGTATTTCTTCGATCCCAGGCAAGCTGACCATCTGATATATGCCCTAAAACATTGCTCTGTGATATTTCTTGCATGTTTAAATTAATATGCTTATGCTTGTCTGTGTAGTAGTGAGCTGTATGTGACTCTGACGAACCCTTGCTTGCACTTTCTTCGGTGACGGCACCACGGCTGTGTTCTGAGCTGTTTCCGGCCGTCCGGGGCGGATGCCGACTTTTATTTCTCTTGTCAGCAACTGTCCGTGTTCTGAGCTACTTTTCGGCCGTCTCGGGCAGCTGTTGAATTTCTTTCCATAGCAGTGACCCTATGCTCTGAGCTGTTTCTCGGCCATCTTAGGGAGCTGCTACATTCTTCTTATCAACACCGTCTCATGTTCTGAGCTGCTTTCCAGCCATCTTGAACCGGGGTTGAGCTATTCCGGTAATGTCCCAGATCTGAGTTGTAAGGACCATTCTGGTGGCTACTGGTTTCTTTGCGGTTTTGTGCAAGGGTTCCGATGGCCGTCACTTACAGCTAGAACTTGTAAACTGATAACTTGCCATTTAAATATTGTTTCATTAACGACTCATTGTGATGTTATATGGAGATAGGTGGTTATGTTTCCATAGTTGTTATCTCACACAGGGTTACGACCATGTTATGTTATTGTGATGAATGACTAAGCTTGCTAAATGAACTTAGTCGGTTGATCTTGAGTCACCTGTACGGGCTTATCCGTGCAACCACATTTGCCGGTATGGGATGGCCTTGACTTGGTCTGGCTCTGTGCTCTTTCATCGGTACCACCAGACAGGGAAGGTTATCCGTGCGCGCTACCCTGGCCCGGTAGGCGGCGATAACCTTGTGAGATTAGTTGTTTGTTTGCGCGTGGTCCCTGTTTGGGACAGTTGTGTTGGCCACGACGGTGGCAGGGGTCAAGAGTGACACAGGGGCCACCCAGGACATGACCCTGGGAGGGTATGATTGTCGGTGGTACGATGAAGGAGTCACGGGTTAGGCAGGTTTCGTTGGAGCAACGCTGGTCCACCCGAATGGGATCATGAGGTCAGGTGGTCCATGGTGTGGGTAAAGTGCGCAACCTCTGCAGAGTGTAAAATCTATTCGAATAGCCGCGTCCACGGTATTGGACAGCCCGTCCAGACCTCACTAGGTGGTCAACCATAGTAATGATAATAATGATGGAAGAGCTCGTCTTGTGTAGATATCAGATGATGTCAGGAATGTGATATGTTAGCCATGGGATGGCTATAAGAGGAGTGGTCGAATGACCACATGATTTGGGTTGTATTTGGATCAGATTCAGGCTGGATCACGAGGATGTTCGGAGTATGAATTATTTACTTTCCATGTTCTACTCAATATGCTTTGCTTTACTGTATTTATCCTAGTAGTAATCTTGCTAAATAATCCTGTTACAACATGATGATTAATATTGCTAGATAGGTAAGCTATATCATGATAATTAATATTGCTCTAATAACAAGTGCATGCTTGAATGCCATGGATTGCTTTGCTTGGTGTATATGTTAGTTTGGTTTGTTTGCGAGTACATTCAAAAGTACTCAGCGGCCTTCAATGTGGCCAGGTTCACATAAGGATCCATCGTAGAGGAGCCGGAGCATTCGCAAGCTAGAAGAGTAACCTAGTCAGATCCCTGTGGATTGGAGCCGCACCAGGACCATGCTGCCTTAGATAGAGCTTTTCCGCTGCCATCACCATTGTAATATCTCTTGTAAGACTTAGATATCCATTAATAGAAATGCATGTGTTCTTGATACTTGTTGTAAACGTGCATGCCAGAGTGATTTCCTGGGCTGGTATGCTTGGCGACCGTCTGGCTACAGTGGTACTCAGGTGGGGCGCCACACTTACCTTAGTGACTGGGAGAGATCTGTGGGTCTTAGTTCAAGGAGAATAAGGTGAAGACGTGGTCTTCTGAGTTCAACATCAGCCTCCCTAACCAGACGTACAGTTGTCACAGCAACTGGAATTGGTCTAACAAATCCTTTGTCTTCATCGAGCAACTAGTTCTATCACCTCAATCCTTTACTCACTGTTTAGTTTTGTGAAGTCTTTGCATGCATGTTCTATTCGAAGACATTGTGTGAAGACATTCTCTCTGATTGCATATTTATCTTCACACTATCTTCCAAATCTGATCTTTTCTACCTAGCTGCTACTTGTCTTCGTGCTTCACTTGTATTATACTTTGACATCCTTGCATGCCTAGTGTAGTTTATCTTCCGATGCATCCTGTTTAGTAACTGTTTTGTTTGCACGTCTTTGAAGACATTGCCTGTTTCGAAGACTTACATAAAAATTGCCTATTCACCCCATTCTAGTCGATAACTACCACTTTCATGAAGCTCTAAGAAGTCTGCAAATGAATTTAGAATATGAAGACCAGGCGACTCGGCCATGGACATGTACCTGTGAAAGAATTAGATATGTGACGGAAGTAGGAGAGGTCACATGCATTCTCAGAGGATTTTTAAGATAAAATAATTTTGAAGATAATGACCTCATACCTCGAAGACATTCACATTGTGTGTGAGAGGTTGGTTCCAGATTTGTACGAATTCGTGAATAAGTACAAGTGAGAAATCACATGAGTCATGTATCACAAGTGAAAAGCTTTGCGAAATATGAGATGTAATTTGTGGAAGATGTATAGTAGAAGTGAAAGGACAACTTCTGAAGATATTGCAAAAATTTGTCGGATCAAATGAGTGGTAAGAATGAAAATTTAAGTACCACACAAAGAACAGACGACAGACAGCTCGATGAGGCGGGGAAGCCAAGCAGTCTAATCTCCCACGCCCTAACTTGGCGGTGGAAGATAGCTAAGGCGGTGGCGGTACGAAGATATTCCATGACCGGCATGAGTACTTCAACAGAGGAGTCGCGGCAGTAAAAGCGCTTCTTCTCCGGCGAAGATAAATCTTAGCAATGGTGCTAGGGTTTGGAGGAGGCAAGAACGACAGGTGAGAAGGCCCTAAATGACCGTGGGGATGAAGTATTTTTAAGAAGGAGTTTGACCCAGGTGAAATTATAATTTTACCACTAGTGCTTTGTATGTGCTCGACGTGTGGCATGCATGCGTAGTTTTCACTGCCCCGCATTAACCCCACTAGCCCACTACTTAGCGATTTTGGCGGGAGGTCGTTCTAGCGTCTGCGGCAACAGCCGAAATCTGATAAGGGTAAAAAAAATTAAACTTGTGGTCTCAAAATCATCGACTGACAAGGACACAGTGATAACAATCGACACGTGTCAAGTAGAATGCATATGAAGATTTAGAGACAGTCGAAGCATTGAGGATAGAGAGGTAAGGGTCCCATAACATCCATGCCGCCGCCCCTCCCATTCCCGCCTCCTACCGCGGGAGCGGCTGGGAGAGCCACCGCCTTTCCCCTCCCTGCCCCCTTCCGCGGGAGCGGCTGGCAGCGTTGCCACCCGTCCCCTCCACGCCTTCTCCTACGGCAGCGGCCTTGGAGCACCGTCGCTCCACCTCTCCAGGCCTTCTTCCGCGGCAGCGGCCACGGAGTGCCGTCACCCAACCCATCCAGGCCTTCTTCTGTGGCAGCGGTCTCCGAGCACTGCTGCCTCGCTCCACCCGGCCTTCTTCTTCAATGGCATCGGCCTCATGGATCGGCATCATCAAGATCCACTGCATTCCATCCTTCGCTAGATCCAATTTGGTGCTGCCTCGAGATCGCACTAATCCAACGTAGAAGAAGTATTCACAAGGCTCCTTCCTCCATCGCTAGTACCTGGATGCAAGCTTCATCAAGGTTCGGCTCAAAACCTCCATCTCCACTGATATTTAGCCAAGTTCAAATCGCGCATGAGCTAATGAAGAAGGGTAAAGAAAACTGGACTGCACAGGTGAATGCAAGAGAGTTGCAGAAAGAAATGAAGGGAACTTCCTGCAAACGCAAAGATGCAATGCAACATGAGGTAAGCAGTTCACTTCTCATTCGCCCTCAGTTTAGATATTATAGCCAGTGCAGTACATGAAGTTCAGTATGTCTCCAAAGACGTTGCAGTGCGTTTACTTCTGTTCGCCGTTAGTAAAATTGCAGTGCGGTCGCTCGGTTATGCAGTACGGTTGCATAGGTTCACCCTGAATAATGATGCAGTGCGCTTGTTTCAGTTTGCCCTACGGGATGATGCAGTCCGCCTGTATTAGTTTTGCACTGCCATTTTTAAGGCAATGCAGTTCACATCATTCAGTTCATTTTGCCTGACAATGCAGATCGGCCCTTTTGTGCAGGAAGTTCAGTTCACCAGACAAAAAATGTCGTGAATAAATCCCAACCCAGAGCCTCTGAACTACATGTTGAGTCAAGCTTCTAGAAACACTAGATGGGTAACTCCTGAGGTACCTCGAGGATTTTACACTACCACCAACATGGTGCAATACTATCCGGAAGAAGAATTTTCCCAGGAAGAAGAGGTAGTGGAAGATGGCAACGATGTCGCCTTCATGTGGGAGAACACTCACCAACAAGATAGTTTTGATGATGATGACGATGATGAGGAGCCAATAACAGTTATTAAGCCAGAGTACAAGTACGAGTTCACTAAATTTAGACAACATGTCCAAATAGATAATGATGATATTGTTGACCATGATGATGATGAGGATGCACCGCCACCCCGACAATTTCAAACCAATCTAGTGAGACATCACCACAACACTGGATTACCACCGTGTGCACCTACAGCACAAAACAGAGCTCCATGTGCATCTACAGCACAAAATAGAGCTCCACGTGCACCTGCTACATCAAGTTCAATGCAGCGACCACCAAGGGTGGCTCGGCCAGAAGTCACTAGCAGGAACAAGTCTTCCTCACTGCTGCCACCGCGAGATCCTCGACTACACAGTTCTGTTATAACCCCACCATGTCCAATACAACCCGCCGAGCTGCAAACGCCATCAGATGAAAGACAGTACACGCATGTAAGTTTCCTTGCATAAAAAATATAAATATTCTAGTCCATTGAGAAAAGTAGTCCACTTACATTCCATGTGAAGTTTGGTCAAATATCTAATGCAGTCAACTCTTCACAAAAATCTCAATAATATGTAGTGCTTTCTTACCTCGTATGCAGTCCTCTTGTCTAAAATAGAATAGTACACTTAGTCTCGTACTAAAGTGCACTTAGTCTCAAACGATGTGACAAAATGAAATTCTGTCAGAAACAAGTTCAAAAGATGATGACGGAATTTTTTTCCTAACATGGTTTACCACAACGATATCTTGCAGAATCAAAACATTCCGCCAAACATCATACCTGCCGCTGGAATGAAGTTCAGCTCGTATGATAATGCATGGGAGTTTTACAACACTTATGCAAGACATGCAGGGTTTGGCATACGCAAAAAGGCGCTCCACAAGACAAATCACTACATTGTCTGCTCCAGAGAAGGGAAGCACAAGTCGACTGTGGCAAAATATGACTGGAAACATGGCAAGACATCAAAAAGGACTGGTTGTCAAGCAAGAATTGGAGTGAAAGAGGGGAAGAATGGAACTTTGTGATATAGAAGGTTGAGCTCAAGCACAATCACAAGATGATCGAAAGCCCGGGATGCTTTTGCACCTGCACTCACACAAAAGAGATGATCATTTTATTGACCAGTTGGTGAAGGACATGCAGCTGGACAACCACACACATGCACATATGATGTCAACACTATCGCGTATGTCTTGTGGTCTACAATTCCGGGGACATACTAGCCGCGAATGGGTGAACAAGTAAGCACACCACAAAACATCTCGCTTGAGCATTATTTGGGTAATTATTTACCATTTTGAGAAGACAAGTTTGCATTGTGTTTGAAATGCAGAAAACAACAATTTGCAACAGAGGATCCTCAAGATGACATCAAGAAACTTCTAGGTTTCATCGAGAAGATGAAGAAGATCAACCCAGAGTTCTTCTATGATTACGACGTCGATGCAGATAAACATGTAAGAAACGTGTTATGGGCCAATGCAAGTTGCAGAGGATCGTATGAAGATTTTGGAGACTGTGTGACATTCAACACGACATATAAAACGAATAAGTTCCACATGCCGTTGGGAGTATTTGTGGGAGTGAACCATCATCTCCAAAGCACGATCTTTGTTTTCGCCCTTGTGCGAGATGAAATGATCCCGTCGTTCGAATGGGTTTTCAAAACATTCTTGAGGTGCTGAACTACAAGCCACCAATCTGCGTCCTCACAGGTATAATACAACACCTGCATATTTACATTTGTTTGGTCCACTTCTATTTCTTTCATCTTTCTTGCACATAGACAACTTAATAAAAATACACTACTTGTGCCTCTCAGACCAATGTTCTTTGATGAAGACTGCATTAAAAACTACCCTCAAGGATACATTGCATAAGTTGTGTCGGTGGCACATCATGAAGAAGTACAAACACAACCTCGCCTTGATGTATAAGGCATACGACACATTCAAGGATGACCTCACTGAGGTGCTGAACCATCCACTAATGTCGTCAGAACTTGAACGAGCATGCAAATCTCATGCAGAAATACAACTTGCAAATGACGAGGTGATAAATTCGTTGTGGGATGACCGACATGAGTGGATATCAGCATACTACAAGGAAATATTATGTGCGATGATGACTTCCATGCAGAGAAGCGAGAGTATGAACCGTATATGGAAGAAAAACTTTGTCAAAGAGAAGCATGACCTCCATTTGTTTGCTCAACAGGTGGACAAGTGCATTCAGACCAGGAGGGCCATCGAGCATGCAGAGACAATCGAGAATGAGGTAAATAAAATGTTCATCAAACTAGTAATAACTTCAAAAACAAACAATATTTCTAGTTTGTTGATGTCTAACACTAATTTCTAATCACGCAGTCAGAGGTAAAGACAACCACCAAATTTGGATTTGAAGTCTAGCTATCAAAAGTATACACAAGGGCAGTTTTTGCAGATTTCAAGGAGACACATTACCGCAGCACAACATTCAGAGCAGAGCAGTGCCCCAACAACCCAACAAAATACCACGTTCAGCACTGCAACCGACCAGATGCATTTCATTGGGGAAGGCATGAATTCCAAGTGGTTGCCAATGTCGAGAACGGTGTCTACGAATGCGAGTGCAAACTGTGGACACACACAGGTACGGTTCGCTTGCACAAAAAGCTTAATATCAGCAAGTTATGCATGAATCTCACTTATTAAAATTTAAAGAAGTCCACTTGCACAAAAACCAAGTGAAGCTCACTTTCTTAAAAAGAAAAAACAACAAAGAAAAGTATGGTCTATTAATTTCATGTAGTTCACTTACAAAACAAAGAATTATGTGTTGTCTACAGGGCTCTTTTGCGTCCATGTGATATGCATGCTACATCAGTTGAGGGTAAACAAGATTCCTGAAGTGTACATCTTGAAAAGATACACCAACAACGCAAGATCGAATCCGACATTTGACCGTAGAGACTACAAACAAACAGCACGAGATGTAACTTCACTATTCTGCCATAGAAAACTGCTGGCAGAAACAACAATGGATCTAGCAAATAGAGGGACAAAGTCCGATGCTGGGTACTACAGGGTGATTTCTGATCTAAGGGCACTGATGGAGGAAGTTGATGTGCTGAACAAAGAAGAAGAAGCAGCGGAAATTCAACAAGCAAAGAATTCCCTGCTTGACAACAATACTGAGCAAGCGGAAGGTGCCGAATACATTGCTACTACTCAAATCAAAAAAGAAATAATCCTTCCACCTCCCGTCTCAAACACAATTGGAGGAAGAAAGGAAGCGATGCAGCTCAAAAAAAGGCTGCATCCAAGGAGAAAAATGCTGAAACATATAGTAAGCCACAGCCTGAGCTGGACAGTGATGGTCGGTCGCTGGGAATAAGAAGGTGCAAGACATGTAATGTCATCAACGGCGACAATTCTAGGACATGTAAAAAACATGGACAGGAAAACCCTGACACTGGAGATGCACAACAAAACAGGGATGCTGCACCAAGACAGCAGAATAATAGCCATACCAGTTCTGCTGCCAACACTCAAAATTTGACAAAACCGAGACTCTACAGCATCTGCAAAAAGAGGAAGAGACACAATGTGAGAACTTGCCCACAGAGAAGAAGATCAAAAAATGAAGAGGAGGATGGACCTGATATTGGAGAAGAAAATAGTGATGCAATCGAAGAAGAGGAGCAATTTGTTTCTGAGGAAGAACAAGACAAAGAATAGGACGAAGAAGAAGAGAGTGAAGAAGATGAAGAACATGAAGAAACAATGCCAATAACACCACCAACCAAAAGACGAAAAATAGAGGGGAAAGCTGTAGAGAAACAATCAATGATGACACCACATACAAAAAACAAGATAGGAGCACGAAATGATGCAGTTTAAAGTGGTACAAAACCAGCACCGCCATTATCCAGCACGCGAGGAAAGACAAAGACTACAGTTCACAGTTGTGGAAAACAAAGACCGCCATCAACCACCAGGCAAGACGTTATAAACACCACAGTGCGAATAGAAGAAACTGCAACACTACCAAGACCAACATGGCAAACTACAAAAAGAGACGCGCTCCAGTCGCGAAGAAGAAGCAGGTTAATGACAAAATAGATACAGCTCACTGTAGTACCAGCTTGCATATGTGTAAGACTTACATAAACACGAATTACACGCTGACTTTGAGCTTCTATTACACATGAACACGAACGAACAGAGGAAAGCTAGTCCGCCAAATCGGTCGATTTCTGCAGATTTTAGTCGGGATTCAAATAAATTAAAAATAATAAAGGACAATGGGCGTCCAGAACCAACTAAAAGCATCCCGCAACACCCGATTGCACGCAGAACGCAAGCGACGAAGCAGTTCTCTCTCCTCGCAATGCAGTACTCTTTCTGTAGTGCTGCAGTTCATCAATGTTGAGCGTGCAGTTCCGTAGTCATGCAGTGCACTTGCGTTGAACCAACTAAATCATTAACGCATTTTTACCGTCAAACAAAACACACAATGCAGTTCGGGCGTAGACAACACAAAGTGCTATCATACAAGCCAGGCAGTTCGGATTAGGTAAACAAACTACAAACTGTTTTGAAAAAGCAAACACATGTCTCATAGATAGAAAACAAATATGAGTTTTTATTACAGACCACATAATAGAGTAGGACGAAGCATTCATTCGATATGCAAAAAGTAATTATTACAATCCACCTCAAATCTTAACCAATCACGTCAAACATGATTTCAAAAATACGATCCCCAACTTCAAAGAAGTTGAGGACAACAACTTGACGAGATATCAGGCCACTCTCAATGACAAATTCCTTCCAGCCTTTCTGCAGATACAGCCGCCCATCAATGACAGCACAATACTCAGCTGGTTTTGGGTGACCTTCACCGAGAACAACTTGGAGAATACCTGAATAAAACTATTAGAGGACGAACAGTAGTACGAACCACTATGCAGTGCTGACGCAAGATAGATGAAGTGCGCAGTGGAGCCATAGAAGTATAAAGAAAATGTACATGCAGTTCATGACCCTCTTATACGAAGTGCACAGAAGGAGTAAATGCAGTGTGGAACATGCTAATATGCAGTACAAGTCTCGCTTACATGCAGTTCACGGAAGGATGCATGTGGTGCATATCTGATATAAAAACAAAATGTGCAAACAAGTAGTGCTCATCACATATCTACGCAGTCCACATCTTCTAACCATGTAGTACATACAAAAAAAATCCAGCTCTATCTACCCTAGCAAAACCTAAAAACAAGATACAACAACATTGTGCAATACACTTCAATAGATAAAAGAGGTATGCTTCTAAAGTAATAGCAGTTCAGACTGATGTGGTAATTATAACTAATAATAAAAGACACAAATAATAATCAGATCAAACAAAAATTACCATCTTGTAATGAGTCTCCACATTTGAGGGCGTGAGACGATGGACAAATGGGTTGGTTCGGCCAAGGCCATGGCGAAGCAGAGTAGAATGGAACTGAACAAGATTGATCTTGTCCAGATCCAATCCCTCGGTGAAAACCTTGCCATACGCAAGCTGCCGCGCTCACTTAGGTTGGAACAGGACCTTGACCCTCTTGCGAGGATCCGGGCCTCATTGCAAGCTGAGCAGTCGTAGCGCGTCGGCACACCACAGCCATGGCCACAGCAGGAGAGTTGTGCACACGGGCCTGGCGCAATGGCAAAAAACCCTATAAACAGAAAAGAAAGAAAGGGCACTTTTAAAGGGAGTGTGGATGCTGCTATAGGGGAAATGAACTGCAAAGGAGAGTTAAATATATATAATAGGAATGCAAAAGGTCTAGGCACACAGGAAAAAATAGAAAAAAATAATTAAAGTTACGTTACCAAAAAAAGAGGACAATCAATACAACGTACATTACCAAGAAAAACGGAAGACGAAAAAACTATGTACCTTGACTGCTCAATGGTCTTCTGCAACCCACACCTCGCAAACGCACCTATGCAGAAAGGTACATGGAGTTCACCATAATAGCTAACACAGTGCATAATTTGTGCGCGGGCAGTGTAGTATGTGCTTAAATGAAGTACTCAAAAACAATTGTACACGGAGTGCAGTGCGAAACATTGGTAAAAGTAGTACACAAAGACATATTATAAATATTTCTTTAACACAATTGAATGAAAGATTAAACACCTATGCAGAAAGATGCATGCACTTCACGATACTAGCTAACGCAGTGCACACTATGGGTGTGTGCAGCCCAATACATGCTTAAATGAAGTGTTAAAAAATAATTGTACACGCAGCACAGTGCGCAACATTGGTAAAAGCAGTACACAAAGACATCCGAGACAATTAAAAAACGTACAAAGAGTATGGAAAATATGTTGCATACTAAATGAAAAAGGTGACCACCCAGGTGCAACCTGATCCAAGCCAGTCTCGTACTAAGACTGTGCCCATAGAGAACCATAGGCGAGCCCGTTCTGAGCCACAATGCTTTGTCCCAGGCACACAAGCACCCACGGGGCAACGAGATGGGTTAGCGAGCACCATGTGCGAGCGCCCAATCAGTATCAAGAGGTGTTCGATAGCTCTGCCTCGCCAGGGCCTATAAATCGGTCCTGCATGCTCTCGGTAGGCGAGGCGGGACTAAACTTTACCTCATACACACAGCGCAGAGCAAAGCAGTTGTGCAGGCAGGCCTACTTGGGTCGGATGTGACTTACACCCCAACAGGCCCAACACATTCTTATGGCCCAAACCCCCAACCCCCCACCCCACACCTAGTGAGCAACTACAGTTCGCTCACATAAAAAAATCAGGAAGCCGCAAAGTCACATAAGACATGCAGTCCGCGCCGTCCAATAATGCAGTGTGGTATGTTGAAGCAAGATGTGTTGTAAGTTAAGCATTGCAGTCCATTTTCAACTAAATTGCAGTGCGGTTACCCACAAGAATATAACCCCACAAATTTAGATCATTGTTACTTAAATATATACATGGTCCATGAAAAAGCAGTGCACTTGCATTTGAATGGAACACCCCTAAATTTGTGGAGAAGTTCAACATTAATTACCGATGCAGTACAATTAAATATTTATTACATGTTACACGTGTCAAATTTAAGAAAAATATATAAAAATGTAATTTCCAAAAATAAAGGTCCAACTAACTAAAGTAAAAAAGTTCCAGATATATTAACTATATAGTATTACATTAAGATTAGTGGAGAAAAAATAGAGAAAAAGCTAAATTAAATGTAAAAATATTTTATAAAATTATATTGATTTAAAAAACCATGTCAAAAAATAAGGTTAAAAAAATTAGCAGCTGATACGTCTCCAACGTATCTATAATTTATGAAGTATTCATGCCATGTTTACAACAATTTTATATGGTTTTGGTATGATTTGAATGGAACTAACCCGGACTAACGCTGTTTTTAGCAGAACTACCGTGGTGTTATTTTTTGTGTAGAAATAAAAGTTCTCCAAATGCAACGAAACTTTTTGACGATTTTTTTTCAAACAAAAGAGGCACTAGAAGCTTCGTGGGAGGGCCAGAAGAGTCACGAGGTGGGCACAACCCACCTGGGAGCGCTAGAGGGGCCTGGCTTGCCCAGATGGGTTGTGCTTACCTCGAGGCCCATCTTAGCGTGAAACAAACGCTGAAAAATCCTATAAATAGAGAAACCATCAGAAATAACCCTAGATCAGAAGTTCCGCCGCCGCAAGCCTCTGTAGCCACGAAAAACCAATCTAGACCCTGTTCCGGCCCCCTGTCGGAGGGGGAAATCATCATCGGTGGCCATCTTCATCATCCCGATGGCCACCATGATGAGGAGGGAGTAGTCCACCCTCGGGGCTGAGGGTTTGTACCAGTAGCTATGTGTTTAATCTTTCTCTCTCATGTTCTTGAGATGTCACGATCTTGATGTATCACGGGCTTTGTTAATATAGTTGGATCATATGGTGTTTTCCCCTCTCTATCTTGTTGTGAATTGAGATTTCCCTATGAGATTTCATTCTTATCGGATTGAATAATTTTATGGATTTGAGAACACTTTATGTATGTCTTTCTATGAATACCCGTGGTGACATTAGGGTATCATTTTGATTCCCTCGATATATGTTATGGCACTCAACTCGCGGATTCCCGAGGTGACATTGGTGTAATCTATGCATAGGGGTTGATGCACGTTCTTGTCTTTGTTTCTCCGGTAGAAATCTTGGGGCACTCTTTGAGGTTCTTTGTGTTGGATTGAGTATTATGAATCTGAAATTATTTGGTGTTATCTTACTACGAACTCTTCATAGATCGATCAGAAAGAATAGCTTGGTGTTATTTTAGTACGAACTCTAGGATAGATTGATCGAAAAGAATAGCTTTGAGGTGGTTTCGTAACCTACAAACAATTTCTTCTTATGCTCTCCGCTAGAAAGGAACTTTGGAGTGATTCTTTATTGCATGTTGAGGGATGGTTATATGATCCAATTATATTAGCATTGTTGAGAGATTGCACTAGAGAAAGTACGGACACTAGGCGTCATTTTCAAGCATTGCAATACCGTTTGTGCTCCGTTTTATCAATTGCTACCTTGCATTTTTTTATTGTTCCTATTACAAAAATCAATATCTACTATCATTACGACGCTTGTATCACAATCTCTTGGCTGAACTAGGGCACCTATACAAATTACCATTGTATTTGGTGTGTTGGGGACACAAGAGACTCTTTGTTATTTGGTTGCAGGGTTGTTTGAGAGAGACTATCTTCATCCTATGCCTCCCACGAATTGATAAACCTTAGCTCATCAACTTGAGGGGAAATTGCTACTGTCCTACAAAACTCTGCGCTTCGAGGCCCAACACGAGTCTACAAGAACAAGTTGTGTAGTAGACATCAGCAGCACACAAAAAAAAGAGTAAATCTGCTCCAACCAACTGCACAGGGCTGGCGCGACAAACTTGATGCCTAGTGTGCCAAGACGGCCATGCGCAGATGCTTGGAGTTGGCCCATGTTTGAGTGCCCTCAAGGGAACAAAATATTCTGGGCTAAAAATCCTACCTTATAAACACCTTCATCAAGAACAAAACTAGTGAGGTGGGACTAAAAAATCCTTGTCACCACGCTACAGACGGGCACTGCTAAGTTCAACTTGGGGTCAACCATCTGTCCAAGTATCGATAGTCGCATGGTACGAACACTGGTACAACAAGGTGCTATACAAATGGTTTTTAACCCCTTTCCATGATGACATTTTAAACCATCGCCTAGTGAGTGTGGGCGATAGGGGGGTCCTTCCCACACGACCGAGAAACCATTGGGGATAGGCCCTACGGTCACACACGCTGCGCAAAATGAGCTTGTGTGCGATCGGGCTAGCCATCGTTTCCGTTCGTACGTACATCCCACACAGTGATTCCTAGAGAAATGTTTCCCTTTATCTGCACAAACCACATAGTTAATCCATGGGAAATGTTTCTGTTCATCTGCATATCCCACACAGTGAATCCCAGAGAAACATTTTCATTCGTCTGCACATGCCACACAGTGAATCCCAGACGAACGTTTCCGTTCGTATATACATCCCACATAGTTTTATGTATAGCCTCGTGTGTGATAGGTGTAACAATCACACACGCTCTGCCTCCGTTAACTGTTTGCTTTATTCAACCATATCACACACGATTTGATGAAGAAAACTGTATGGCTTTGGGCTATCCATCACAACCGCTTTTACAACTAGAACCGTTTGCAAAGTGCCATGACACATTTAGCAGGTTTATTAGTTTACAATTAATGATTCCAGTATTATGCAAATTCACATTTCATATCAAACAGTTGTTTGCCAGCACTGGTACAGCGAGGTGCTATACAAACGATTTTTAACCCCTTTCCACGACGGCATTTTGAACCGCTGCCAAGTGAGTGTGTGCGATCGGGGGGTCCTTCCCACACGACCTAGAAACCATTGGGGATAGGGAGCCTTGATGCATACAGTTGTCCCTATAAAATTGTTTCTGATATCTTGAATATCACAAAGGCTTCATCCTGGCTACTCGTTTGTGCTCGCATTGCCATCGCAGTCAGTATTCTATGGTGCTACGTTTATGATGTGTGACCCATAACAAACAGTTCATGATTATATAACATCTACGATAAGCAGACAATCACACACATTTACTTTTCCTCGACTGTATGTGATTCAATGTAAGAACGCATACAGTTGTCCCTATAAAACTGTATGCGAAGCTTGAATACATCCCACACGATTCATCTGTCGTACCCGCATCGGATGAAGACCTATCACAGGCGTTCTTCTATGACAAAACGTTTGTGATGTGCGCAACATCATAAACAGTCCATAATTACCAAGCGTATGTGATAAGGTGACTTTCTCAAACATTTAATAAGAAGGAACTGTGTGCGATGATGTTGTTTATCGCACACATTTTCTCTTGGCTGATCGTGTGTGTAGTACAGATTGATCGCACACGTAGTGGATCCGAGAAACGTGTCTGATCTCCACGTCTATCACAGACGTTTCGCTTTCGCAAACCGTGTGCAGTTTAATCCCTAATTTAAAAATCACAGATTTTGAATTTGAAAGTAGGCAATCACTTATTTCATATTGAACCATGTTTATTACAAATATAGGTTCAACCACGAATGCATAATTCGATGCACAGGTACATATACTGAAGAACTATAGAAGTACCAAGTAAAGAATGATGAACCACAATTGTACTAAAGACTGTAAAGAGAGAGGGGAAAAACATTCTAGTTGCTGAAGAAGGTGAAGCGGAATGCCCATATTGTGCCCTCCTCCATGCGTAATGCGCGCACGACTCTAGGCCAACCCCTTGTGATGGCTGCCCGTCCATCCTTCACTGACTTCATTAGGACTTCTCGATGCTCATTGTAGTCTGGATGAAATACTTTAACCTTCATTGTGTGTCCACCAATCATGTACTTTGTGAGGTAATCTTGAGTAAACTGCTTCGGGAACCACTGCGAACGAAAAAGATTCAGACATTGTTGTCTAACAACTCATTATGGTCAGTAAAAAGAGAAGGCTGTAGAGTTTGTAGTTACCATCCTACAGCTCACTGTTGTGTTGGATAGAGCATAAACGAATAATTTGCTTGCCACCGTTCGTATCTTTTTGCTAACAATCCTTATCAGTTTCCTCACTTGATGCTTGTTCATGAATATCTCATTGCCCCATACGCAAAAAGGGTTGATGCATGGATCTTTGCCAAGGGCATATGTACCTACAAGCAACAAGTCAATATTAGAAGCTAACAAGTGTCCAGGCCTGGATCCATATGCACTACATTATGGAACGACGGGGGGATTACAAGCCGACGGATGAAACTAACCTCAGCGGAAAATGGTGGCCACTCCCGTTGTTGTCCTGCAAAAGTAGTGGAAAGGTATGATAAGTACAGCAACCTTAACATCAAACAAATATAGCAAAGGTAAACAACAACATCTCCACATGATAGCTTAAATTTGTTGGTTTCAGCATGTTGTTAAAGAAGATATAAAATGGAAGGGAATGTTACCTACAACAGGCTTAACAACCATCAAATATTGCAATTCAAACTGGCATTGTTGAAAATGAATAGAACGTAGGTCATGCTTAAACATCACACTGGATAAATGTGTAAAACTGAAATAAAGGGCATGTGTTAACTACACCAGGCATAACTGGAACCAAATATAGCCGTTCAAACTGGTATTGATGAAATCGAGCGGCACAGTTCTGACTTGCACAAAATGAACATCACATTGTGAATGACTGAAATAAACAAGGCATAAATGATCAGTATAACAACCAAATATAGCCATTGAAAACTGGACAGAGTCTCACTGCAACCAACCTAACAAGCAAATACAGATAAACATGGCAAATACTTGAAAACTAGACAAATGCTCACTGCAACCAACCTAACAAGCAAATACAGATAAACAAGGTATCTGCTTGAAAACTGGACAAATGCTCACTGCAACCAAACAACCAAATACAGATAAACAAGGCATCTGCTTGATAACTGGACAAAATGCTCACTGCAACCAACCTAACAACCAAATACAGATAAACGAGGCATCTGCTTGATAACTGGACAAATGCTCACTGCAACCAACCTAACAACCAAATATAGGTAAACAAGGCATCTACTCACTATAAACAACCAAATATAGCCATTCGTGAAACTGAAGTGGACAATTCATACTTAAACATCACATAGCCATATTGAACATTACATTTTTGCATAACTGAAATAATTAAACACGGCACAGTTAAAACACCGCATGGCAAAAGCTACTACAACAAAGGTTACTAGTTGGCAAGCTAGAAAAGGTAAGATTTGCTGATAGGATGTTGCCTCACATGTCAAGGATGGGATCCTTCCAGTTGGAAGAGCACAGAGCCATGGCGTACTCTCTGATGTCACAAATGGGTTGTTTCACCTTGGAAGTACCTTTGTGGGTGCCCTCCTCGTGGTCGTGGTCGATGAGATCTGACTTGGCAGTTGAGGATCCTAAGCCGCCACCGTAGAACGTGTCCTTCAGAAATGACAAAATGGGCTCGATGGCGTACAAGGATTGCAAATCCTTGACCGCATGGCGGAGGAGATCAGCGGCAGGGCCGTCGAAGAGATCGACGACGGTTGAACCAGAGGGGTCGGGGATGGACCACTTAACCTATGATATGGCCCGCGTGAAGCCGTCGCTGTCGACGAGTTTGATGGCGTAGCCTGCTTTCCCGAGATACAGTAATATGCTAGTCCGCTGACATGAAGCCTTCGGCAAGGCAACATAGTCAACGTCTTCGCCGGCTTCCGCGGCAAGGTGTTGCTCCGGGATCGGCAGGTCGAGGCGAATGACGGCCACCTCACCAACGTCTGCCAGAAAGGCCATGATAAACCTCTTCTTGGCCAAACTCTTGTCGGGCTCCCTGGGATACATGGTCAGGCTTAGGCTGCGACATTCTGGAGTAGGGGATGTGGATCTCGCGGGGAGAGACACCGCAGGCCTTATCTAAAAGTTCAGGGGAGTGGGGCGACGGTATGTAAATCACTCTTTAACCTAAACTTTATTATCCAAGCTAGGAGGAACGGGCAGACCGGCAGGGGTTGGCGGCGATGGCGATAGCAAGCTAGGGTTCGAGGGGGTGGTGTTTGAGGATACGTTGCGGCTACTGAAAATTTTAGTAATGGTGGGTGGAGATGGTGGTGGACGAGGGGGGCGACGGTTCAAATGCCTCAGCTACTACAATTTTACTATATGGTCGGTGTTGGAGGAGTGGGGGCGATGGCTGAAGTACCGCGGCTACTAAAATTTGGGTAAAGGAATTGATGCAGGGCGGGAGCACCCAAGATCACACACGGTCCAATAAGAATATACGTGTATGATAATAAGGAAAAGGGGTGGAACCGCCATTTTTTGCAACGCTCAAGGCAGATAGTTTGTTTTTAGATTTCTAGCTAGCTGCACTATCGCCCATGGTTTGTCCTAATTTTTAGACGCAGACGTGGAATTCAATCTAAATAAACTACCCGCCTTTAGCTTGCACAGGTGGTGATTTTATAGCGCACTAGCATCGCACACGGTTAAACGAGTACCTCCACCTTTGCTCGCGATTGTGCAGTCGTGGTGATTCACAGTGCACTTGCATCGCACACGGTTAGACCACTACCTCTACCCTTGCTAGCGCTTGCGCAGTCTTGGTGATTTCACAACCCACTAGCATCGCACATAGTTAATCCACTACCTACACCCTTGATCGCGCTTTTGCAATCGGAGTGATTTCACAGCGCACTTGCATCGCACACGGTTAAGTAAGTACACCCGTGTCCGTTGACCGTCATCCGAGTCTTTGCAGCAAAACAACGTCAGAGGGTCAGAAGACAGCCACACCAGCACGTGGCCCAAATATATATGAGTGAAAAGGGTGGTCTCTGATGTTCAAAATTCTAATGCACAACTTTGACCGCGCAGGCCCACGGTTGGGCGCATCGTCAAAGATCGACAAGAGGGGCCAGAAGTCAAGAACCACCTGGAAGTGGCCAAATATATGTAGGAATATAGGGTGTGATGTTTAAAACTTCAAATACACAATGCACAACTTTGGTGGCACCTGCCTCGCAAACCCGAAAGCCCCCGTGGATATATCGATAATAACATAATGTCATAGCTACCTAGCTAGGGTGCTTGACCCACTTACCACTTCGTGTCGGCGGGGCGGATGCACGTAATGATACTTTGGTCATACATGCATGTCGCCATGACCTTGATAAAAATGGATAGAATTGATAACCCACAAGTATAGGGGATCGCAACAGTTTTTGAGGGTAGAGTATTCAACCCAAATTTATTGATTCGACACAAGGGGAGCCAAAGAATATTCTCAAGTATTAGCAGCTGAGTTGTCAATTCAACCACACCAGAAAGACTTAATATCTGCAGCAAAGTATTTAGTAGCAAAGTAGTATTGAAGTAACGGTAACGGTGGCAAAAGTAACAGTAGCAGTTTTGTAGCAATTGTAAAGTGGCAACGAAAAAGTAACTTAACAAAGATCAATATGTGAAAAGCTCGTAGGCAATGGATTAATGATGGTTAATTATGTCGGATGGCATTCTTCATGCAACAGTTATAATATAGGGTGACACAGAACTAGCTCCAATTCATCAATATAATGTAGGCATGTATTCCGAATATAGTCATACGTGCTTATGGAAAAGAACTTGCATGACATCTTTTGTCCTACCCTCCCATGGCAGCGGGGTCCTAATGGAAACTAAGGGATATTAAGGCCTCCTTTTAATAGAGAACCGGACCAAAGCATTAGCACTTAGTGACTACATGAACTCCTCAAACTACGGTCATCATCGGGAAGTGTCCCGACTAATGTCACTCCGGGGTTGCCGGATCATAACACGTAGTAGGTGACTATAACTTGCAAGATAGGATCAAGAACACAAATATATTCATGGAAACATAAAGGGTTCAGATCTGAAATCATGGCACTCGGGCCCTAGTGACAAGCATTAAGCATAGCAAAGTCATAGCAACATCAATCTTAGAACATAGTGGATACTAGTGATCAAACCCTAACAAAACTAACTCGATTACATGGTAAATCTCATCCAACCCATCACCGTCCTGCAAGCCTACGATGCGATTACTCACGCACGGCGGTGAGCATCATGAAATTGGTGAAGGAGGATGGTTGATGATGACGACGGCGACGATTTCCCCTCTCCGGAGCCCCGAACGGACTCCAGATCTGGTCTCCTGAGGAAGAACAGGAGGAGGCGGCGGCTCCGTATCGTAAAACGCGATGAATCCTTCTCTTTGATTTTTTTCTCCCCGAACGTGAATATATGGAGTTGGAGTTGAGGTCGGTGGAGGTCCAAGGGGCCCACAAGGATAGATGGCGCGCCCTGGGGGGGTGGGCGTGCCCCCCACCCTTGTGGACAGGGTGTGGGCCCCCTTCAGTTGATTCTTTCGCCAATATTTTTTATTTATTCCAAAACTGATCTTCGTGAAGTTTCAGGTCATTCCGAGAACTTTTGTTTCTGCACAAAAATAACACCATGGCAATTCTGCTGAAAACAGCGTCAGTCCGGGTTAGTTCCATTCAAATCATGCAAATTAGAGTCCAAAACAAGGGCAAAAGAGTTTGGAAAAGTAGATACGATGGTGACGTATCAACTTCCCCAAGCTTTACCCATTGCTTGTCCTCAAGCAATTCAGTTGACAAACTAAAAGTGATAAAGAAAAACTTTTACAAACTCTGTTTGATCTTGTTGTTGCAAATATGTAAAGCCAGCATTCAAGGTTTCAGCAAAGATTATGAACTAACCATATTCACAATAACATTTAGGTCTCACATTTACTCATATCAATGGCATAATCAACTAGCGAGCAATAATAATAAATCTCAGATGACAACACTTTTTCAAAACAATCATGATATGATATAACAAGGTGGTATCTCGCTAGCCCTTTCTGAGACCGCAAAACATAAATGCAGAGCACCCCTAAAGATCAAGGACTGACTAGACATTGTAATTCATGGTAAAAGAGATCCAATCATAGTCATACTCAATATCAATTAATAACAAAGCATACAAATGACAGTGGTGCTCTCTAACTGGTGCTTTTTATAAGAGAATGATGACTCAACATAAAATTAAATAGATAGGCCCTTCGCAGAGGGAAGCAGGGATTTGCAGAGGTGCCAGAGCTCGAGCTTTTTGAAATAGAGATGAATATAATTTTGAGCAATATGCTTTCATTGTGAACATAACGACCAAGAGATCTCGATATCTTCCATGCTACATATATTATAGGCGGTTCCCAAACAGAATCGTAAAGTTTTTTTACTCCCCCTCAACCAACAAGCACACTCCACGGCTCGTCCGAAACAACGGGTACCGTCCATACAAGCAACAATCCTGGGGGAGTTTTGTTTTAATTTATTTTGATTTGATTTGAGCATGGGACTGGGCATCCCGATTACCAGCCATTTTCTCGTGGATGATGAGCGGAGTCCACTCATTGTGAGAATAACCCACCTAGCATGGAAGATACTGACAGCCCACAGTCGCTACATGAGTGATTCGGGCATAAAAAATAGATTATCATTTGAAGGTTTAGAGTTTGGCACATGCAAATTTACTTGGAACGGCAAGTAAATACCGCATATAGGAAGGTATGGTGGACTCATATGGAATAACTTTGGGTTTATGGAAGTGGATGCACAAGAAGTATTCTCGCTTAGTACAAGTGAAGGTTAGAAAAAGACTGGGAAGCGACCAACTAGAGAGCGACAACAGTCATAAACATGCATTGTGATTAACCAACATTGAATGCAAGCATGAGTAGGATATAAATCACCATGAACATAAATATCATGGAGGCTATGTTGATCTTGTTTCAACTACATGCATGAACATGTGCCAAGTCAAGCCACTCGAATCATTCAAAGGAGGATACCATCCTATCATACTACATCACAACCATTTTAAAAGCATGTTGGCACGCAAGGTAAACCATTATAAACACCTAGCTAATCAAGCATCGCATGAGTAACTATAATCTCCAATTGTCATTGCAAACATGTTTCATTCATAATAGGCTGAATCAAGAACAATGAACTAATCATATTCATAAAAACAAGATAGGTCGAGTTCATACTAGCTTTTCCTCATCTCAATCATTTCATCATAATTCCGCATTATTGCCTTTCAGTTGCACGATCGAACGATGTGAATAATAATAATAGTGCACGTGCATTGGACTAAGCTGGAATCTGCAAACATTTATTCAAAGGAGAAGACAAGGTAATATGGGCTCTTTGTTAGATCAACAATAATGCATATGAGAGCCACTCAACATTTTCATCGTGGTCTTCTCTCCTCGACCCCCAAAGAAAAGAAAAGAATTTCAAAGAAACATACTGAAATGTTTCTGGAGTTTTTGTTTTTCTGAAGAAAGTAAAACAAGAACGAGAAAAACTATCTACACGGGAAAGCTCTCTACAAGTAAAAGAAGAACGAGAAATCTTTTTGGGTTTTCTTTAATACTACAACTAAGCATGGAAAGTAAACTAAGCTACAACTATTTTTTTTCTCAAAGGTTTTCAAACACACAAGAAGAAAGCGGGAAAAAGAAATAGACTAACATGGATAATACAATGAAAAATTATGAACACCGACAACTAGAATGAGCGTGTGAACATGAATGTAATGTCGGTGAGAAATATGTACTCCCCCAAGCTTAGGCTTTTGGCCTAAGTTGGTCTAAGATCATGGATCAAAGTAGCCCCCTCCGGTGTACTGAGGAGGATCCTGGGGGTTCCACTGGTTAGCGAGCTCCTATGGCTCCCACTGATAAATAGACTCCTGATATGGATCAGGTGATGGCTCTGGCTCAGGAGCTGGGGATCGCGTCCCCTCCCAGTATGCATGAATGTCCTCGGGCAAAACGAAGTACCTGCCTGAATGAATATTGAACAAAGTAGGTCCAGGCAAGGTAATAATTTGAAAAGTATCCTCGCTAAATATCAAGTTATAAATGAGTCTCTTTTCCTCATCATAGTGAATAAACTTATGTGCTACCATGCTGTCATAATCTAAGTATATAGTGGGTAGCAGTTTCTCCTCTTTCTCATTATGCCTAATGGGCATCTCAAAGCGTCTAGCAAGTCGAGAGGCACAGATACCTCCGAAAATAGGACCCTTAGTACGGTTGAGACTCAACCGTCTAGCAACCATAGTGCCTAAACTGAAAGTTTTATCGTGAAGTAAAGCATGGCGTAAAATGGCAAGGTCAGGAGCACTAAGGCCTCCACTCTCCCCAAGACCAATTAAACATCTCCCAGCAAATAATGAGTAGTAGCGCAAAACAGGAAAATGTAAACTAGCTACTCTCGCTTCCGACACCTTTCTCCTTTCCCCTACGGTAACTTCATTAATAAAATCTTCCACATCACTAGGACGTGGTTCCTCAACGGTACCCTCATAAGGTAATTTGCAAACCTCACAAAAGTCGTAAAGTGTCATCTCCTTATGCTCATCATGTAAGTGAAACTCTACCGTGGGTGGTGATCTCCTAGCATGAAAATGAAAATTTTGCACGAAAGTATTAGTGAGTAGGAGATACTGATCACACCGGTCGTGGAGGAAGTCGGTGATGCTTGCATTCTCAGCCAAATAATAGAAATCCTCATAAATTCCGGCCGCTTCCAAGAATGCATCACATGGCCATTCACATGGTCGAATCTCCGCGGCACGAGGAGGATTGTACTTGGGCTTTTCCTTCTCCTGATTTTCTTTTTCCTTCGAACCTCGGCTCAAAGAGCCTCTCAACATTCTCCTCATCATTTTCTTCCTCTGAAAATTTTCTGAAATTTTTAGTGACTCAAAATAAAACTGAACCAAACTCAACAAAACCGATAGCAACTACTCCTACAAGTTCCTAGAGGCTATATCATGAATCAAAACTACTTTGGACCATATAAATTTGACATGCAAGCTCAAGAACAGGGTCACTACCGCAGCAAAAATTTGCAATATATAAAGCACTAGAACAAAAACCAATTGGACCATTGGAGGAGTCACATACCAAAGAACAATTCCCCAAAATAGTTTTGTAAATGGAGCTTTACACAAGGAGATCAAAAATGGCAGCAAGATGAGCTAGAACACGGGTTTGAGCACTAGGATGATTTTTTCTAGAGGAAGACGAAGTGGATGGGTGATGGAATAAGTGAAGGGGGGCCACGTGGGACCCACAAGACTGGGGGCACGCCAGGGGGTAGGGCGCGCCCTCCGTCCTTGTGGACAGGTGGTGGGTCCCCCTGGTGTGTTCTCAGTACCAGAAATTCTCAAATATTCTATAAAAAATTATACTAAATTTTCAGGGCATTTGGAGAACTTTTATTTTTAGGTCATTTTTTATTTCACGGATAATTCAGAAAACAGACAGAAAATACTATTTTTGCTTTATTCATTCTAAATAACAGAAAGTAAAAAGTAGGTACAGAAAGTTGTGCCTTCTAAATTCATCCATCTCATGCCCATCAAAAGGAATCCGTTAACAAGGTTGATCAAGTCTTGTTAACAAACTTCTTCCAAATGACATGAAACTAGAGAATTTTTGAATAACACTAAGTTACCTCAACGGGGATATGCATGTCCCCAATAATAAGAATATCATATTTCTTTTTGACAGTAGGGAGAGGGAATTCAAAACCTTCGATAGTAATAGTTGAAATTTTTCCAATAGAATTGATACTATGAACTTGAGGTTGTTTCTTCGGAAAGTGTACCGTATGCTCATTACCATTAACATGAAAAGTGACATTGCCTTTATTGCAATCAATAACAGCCCCTGCAGTATTCAAAAAGGGTCTACCAAGGATGATCGACATACTGTCGTCCTCGGGAATATCAAGAATAACAAAGTCCATTAAGATAGTAATGTTTGCAACCACAACAGGCATATCCTCACAAATACCAATGGGTATAGCAGTTGATTTATCAGCCATTTGTAAAGAGATTTAAGTAGGTGTCAACTTATTCAATTCAAGTCCATGATATAAAGAGAAAGGCATAACACTAACACCGGCTCCAAGATCACATAAAGCAGTTTTAACATAGTTTCTTTTAATGGAGCATGGTATAGTTGGTACTCCTGGATCCCCAAGTTTCTTTGGTATTCCACCCTTAAAAGTGTAATTGGCAAGCATGGTGGAAATTTCAGCTTCCGGTATCTTCCTTTTATTAGTAACAATATCTTTCATATACTTAGCATAAGGAGGCATTTTAAGCATATCAGTTAAACGCATACACAAAAAGATAGGTCTAATTATTTCAGCAAAGCGTTCAAAATCCTCAGCAACTTTTTTCTTGGATGGCTTAGGAGGAAAGGGCATGGGTTTCTGAACCCATGGTTCTCTTTCTCTACCATGTTTTCTAGCAACAAAGTCTCTCTTATCATAACGTTGATTCTTTGATTGTGGGTTATCAAGATCAACAAAAGGTTCAATCTCTACATCATTATCATTACTAGGTTGACCATCAACATGAACATCATCATTAACATTATCACTAGGTTCATGTTCATCACCAGATTGTGTCTCAGCATCAGAAATAGAAATATCATTTGGATTCTCAGGTGTGTCTATGACAGGTTCACTAGAAGTATGCAAAGTCCTATCAGTTTTCTTTTTCTTTTTATTACTAGGACTAGATGCATCAGTATTAATTCTCTGAGAATCTTGCTCAACTCTCTTAGGATGGCCCTCAGGATACAAAGGTTCCTGAGTCATTTTACCACCTCTAGTCATAACCCTAACAGCATTATCACTGTTCTTACTATTCAACTCATTAAGCAAATCATCCTGTGCCTTAAGTACTTGTTCTACTTGAGTTGTAACCTTGGAAGCATGTTTACTAATAAGCTTAAGATCATTAACAGTTCTACTCGTATAATTACCCAAGTGGTCAAGCATGTAAGCATTACATTTCAATTGTCTACTAACATAAGCATTGAAATTTTCTTGTTTAACAATAAAATTATCAAACTCATCCAAGCATTGACTGGCAGACTTATTATGAGGAATATCACCTTCATCAAATCTATGGAGAGAGTTTACCTCTACTACCTGTGTCAGGTTATCAAGACCATGTATTTCTTCAATAGGCGGTAAATTCTTAACATCTTCAGCTTTAATACCTTTTTCTTTCATAGATTTCTTTGCCTCTTGCATATCTTCAGGACTGAGAAATAGAATACCTCTTTTCTTTAGAGTTGGCTTATGAGTTGGTTCAGGAAGTGTCCAATCATTATCATTACTCAATATATTATTCAATAGCAATTCAGCTTGCTCAACAGTTCGTTCCCTGAAAATACAACCAGCACAACTATCTAGGTGGTCCCTAGAAGCATCGGTTAGTCCATTATAAAAGATATCAAGTATTTCATTTTTCTTGAGAGGATGATCGGGCAAAGCATTAAGTAATTGGATAAGCCACCCCCAAGCTTGTGGGAGACTCTCTTCTTCAGATTGCACAAAGTTAAATATTTCCTGTAAGGTAGCTTGTTTCTTATGAGCAGGGAAATATTTTTGAGAGAAGTAATAAATCATATCCTGGGGACTATGCACACAACCAGGAGCAAGAGAATTAAACCATAACTTAGCATCACCCATTAACGAGAAAGGAAACAATTTAAGAATATAATAGTAGCGAATTTTTTCCTCATGAGGAAATAGGGTGGCTATATCATTCAGTTTAGTAAGATGTGCCACAACTGTTTCAGAATCATAACCATAGAAGGGATCAGATTCAACCAAAGTAATTAACTCAGGATCGACAGAGAATTCATAATCCTTATCAGTAACAAAGATAGGTGAAGTAGCAAAATTGGGATCATATTTCATTCTAGCATTCAAGGATTTTTCTTTCAGCTTAGCTAATAGTTTCTTAAGATCTTCTCTATCATTGCAAGCAAGAAAGTCTCTTGCAGTTTCTTCATCCATAATATAACCCTCAGGTATAATAGGCAATTCATATCTAGGGGGAGAATCATAATCTTCAGTTTCAATAATATCATCAGTTTCAGCAATTTCATTTTCTCTAACCCTAGCAAGTTGTTCATCAAGAAATTCACCTAGTGGCACAGTATTATCAAGCAAAGCAGTAGTATCATCATTAGCATCATGCATAGTAGAAGTGGCATCATCAATTACTTGTGAAATATCAGAATTACTAGCAGGTGTAGGTGTCACAAGCTTACTCAAAATAGAAGGTGAATCAAGTGCAGAGCTAGATGGCAGTTCCTTACCTCCCCTCGTAGTAGAGGGAAAAATCTTGGTTCTAGTATCTTTCAAATTCCTCATAGTGATCAATAGATATAAATCCGAAGTGACTCAGAGAATAGAGCTATGCTCCCCGGCAACGGCGCCAGAAAATGGTCTTGATAACCCACAAGTATAGGGGATCACAACAGTTTTTGACGGTAGAGTATTCAACCCAAATTTATTTATTCGACACAAGGGGAGCCAAAGAATATTCTCAAGTATTAGCAGCTGAGCTGTCAATTCAACCACACCTGAAAGACTTAATATCTACAGCAGAGTATTTAGTAGGAAGGTAGTATGGAAGTAACGGTAACGGTGGCAAAAGTAACAGTAGCAGTTTTGTAGCAATTGTAACAGTGGCAACGGAAAAGTAACTTAGCAAAGATCAATATGTGAAAAGCTCATGGGCAATGGATCAATGATGGATAATTATGTCGGATGACATTCATCATGCAACAGTTATAACATAGGGTGACACAGAACTAGCTCCAATTCATCAATATAATGTAGGCATGTATTCCGAATATAGTCATACGTGCTTATGGAAAATAACTTGCATGACATCTTTTGTCCTACCCTCCCGTGGCAGTGGGGTCCTAATGGAAACTAAGGGATATAAAGGCCTCCTTTTAATAGAGAACCGGACCAAAGCATTAGCACTTAGTGAATACATGAACTCCTCAAACTACGGTCATCACCGGGAAGTGTCCCGACTATTGTCACTCCGGGGTTGCCGGATCATAACACGTAGTAGGTGGCTATAACTTGCAAGATAGGATCAAGAACACAAATATATTCATGGAAACATAAAGGGTTCAGATCTGAAATCATGGCACTCGAGCCCTAGTGACAAGCATTAAGCATAGCAAAGTCATAGCAACATCAATCTTAGAACATAGTGGATACTAGGGATCAAACCCTAACAAAACTAACTCGATTACATGGTAAATCTCATCCAACCCATCACCATCCAGCAAGCCTACGATGGGATTACTCTCGCACAGCGGTGAGCATCATGAAATTGGTGATGGTGGATGGTTTATGATGATGATGGCGACGATTTCCCCTCTCCGGAGCACCGAACGGACTCCAGATCTGGTCTCCCGAGGAAGAACAGGAGGTGGCGGCGGCTCCGTATCGTCAAACGCAATGAATCCTTCTCTCTGATTTTTTTCTCCCCAAACGTGAATATTTGGAGTTGGAGTTGAGGTCGGTGGAGGTCCAGGGGGCCCAGAAGGACAGATGGCGCACCCTGGGGGGTGGGCGCGCCCCCCATCCTTGTGGACAAGGTGTGGGCCCCCTTCAGTTGATTCTTTCGCCAATATTTTTTATTTATTCAAATCTGATCTCCGTGAAGTTTTAGGTCATTCCGAGAACTTTTATTTCTGCAAAAAAATAATACCATGGCAATTCTGCTGAAAACAGTGTCAGTCCGGGTTAGTTCCATTCAAATCATGCAAATTAGAGTCCAAAACAAGGGCAAAAGAGTTTGGAAAAGTAGATACGATGGAGACGTATCAAGAATATATATAAACCGCTTGGGCCAATAGGTTGAACCATCATAAAAAATCTCACTAGAGGGACCACAAAACCAGCACCGCCTGCATGCGGTCCAAAATGATGTAAGTTGGAAGGGGTGATGTGTGTTTTCAATATCAAATAATGTATAATTTAGATGTGTCACCTGCCTCTTGATACAGACAACAACCATGAAAGCCAGGTAATTAAGGTCGAGATACGCAGGGTATGGTGTCGGTTGAACCTACCAATCTGAGCGTGTGGGAGGGAATCCTGACAACGCATGAGCTTGAACTATGGTTGAACGACATGTGACGGTGACCGGCCCTAACACGAACTAGGAGGAATCCATTCATGGCCAACACATACCCCTCTTTATCGATCAAAGGATGATATATATACACTCGAGGAGCCCACAGACATGCGTGTTGTCACAAAAAACCGCACAAGGGAGACATGGTCGATCAGAAGACCCCCTATACATTGCATGCGGCCCTAAAATATGTATGGGTGGTGTGTGATGTGTTCAAATACCCAATGCACAACTTCAATGGGGCACCAACTACATTACAAACCGAACACCGTACCCGATCCCAAGCAGGTTCAATACGTATGATGTCGGTTCCCCAACTTCGAGGCGGGGGGGTGTCATCCAACGCATGCGCTCAAACTTTATTTGGTCTAACATGGAACACATAGCAATAGGAAACCATCATGGTCAAACCCTTGTCGTATGTTGGGTCAAAGGGATAGATTGTGTGGGGCCCCCCTCGTTATCGGTCAAGGATGACATATATAGACCTCGGGGAGCCCACAGATATGTGCGGTGTCTATAAACCGCACAAGGGAGACGTTCTCGATTAGAACACCCAGCCCCCTATACCCTGCATGCGGCCCGAGAAAAATGTATTGGTCTGGTGTGTGATTTGTTCAAATCCCGAAAGCACAACTTCGATGGGGCACCAACTACATCAGTAACATTACAACTGAACATCGTACCCCCCAGCCAGGTTAAAGACGTATGATGTCAGTTCCGCAACTTCGAGGCGAGTGGGGGGGGGGGTAGGGGGTGTCATCCAACGCATGTACTGAAACTTGACTTGCTCTAACATAGCACACAGAGCAAAGAGGAAACACTTCTCGTGCATTGGGTCAAAGGGATAATTTGTGTGGGCCTATAGATGTCGATCATTCTTTGATTTTTTAGAACAAAAAAATAACCAATAAAAAAACATATTCTACAAATTAGCAAAACAAGGATCCCAAGGTTTATATAATTTTCATGACAGGTCACTATAGAGACATTTAAATGATAAATATCTATAATGACCGTATCATGGTGCTTTTAATGAAGGTTGAGATATGCAACTTCCCACCGGGTCACCCATCCTTAGACTACTCCAGCCTCAGCATGCTTAACTTATGCGTTCTATTCGACTAGGTTAGCGGATGGGAAGCCGCCCCTTGCTGATAAGAATTGCCTCCTCGCCTTTAAGGCATTTCATGCTGGTCACCCTATGGGATCTACTCCCTACTATCACACACGTTTGTGCTTTTAGAAAATGTGTGCAATATTTACATGGCTGGTGTGTCGCCACCTAGCCTTCAATGAGCACTGACACTGGCAGCTGGAAACCGATGGGAGAAGAGGCGAGAAACCGATGGGAGAAGAGGCGGGAAACCGATGGGAGGAGTGGCGGGAAACTGTAGCGTGTTTGGATATATAACAACATTAATATGGAAAACATAGTAGAGAAGGAAGCGTGAGCTAGCACGACGCATGCGCACAGTGCTTACCCATGGGTGACAGATGGTTGACCAGAACTGCTTTAAATATTCAGGGTTCGTTTGGCCTTTTTTATACATTATAATTAAGTTTTATAAGCATTAATTTAATGTGCATAATTCAAATTAGTGCACCAAAATGGCTACAAAAATCATACATGTGTCCTTGGATGCATGTTTAGGTCCCATGCAAAGAATGAGAATGAATTACAACTGTCTCGGTGTCTGGCTCGGCCTCGGACATTGAGAATCTCGATTTTTAAATCCCTGTAAATCCAAAACTCACCCGAAAATCATGAAACTTGGCATGGTGTCGCGACATGTCACATATATGTCGTGGAAAAAAATTTGTCCATTTTGGGGCAAGTTTTATTACAAGCCTCTTACAACCCGGAGCTTCTCTCAAGAAGCCTCGTGGTTCCGATAGGGAAACGTGCCCCCCTTGTGGGTGAAACGATAATCACTTCCTCTTTTCACCTTGTATTTTTTTGCTATAGGCAACATGGACCGACAGGATATCCGTGATGAAATTTAAATTTATTCAGGGTTCATTTGGCCTTTTATACATTAATTGAGTTTCCTAGGCATTTAATGTCCATAATTCAAATCTGAACTACAAATACATGTTCCAGTTCACAAAAATGGCTAGAAAAATCATACATGAGTCCTTGGGTGCATGTTTACGTCCCATGCAAGGAATGGGAATGAATTACAACCATACCGGCGTCCTGGCTCGTCCTCAAACATTTGGAATCTCGGTTTTTAAATCCCCGTAAATCCAAAACTCACCAGAAAGTCATGAAAGTTGGCATGGTGTCACGTCTTGGCACATATATGTCGTGGTAAAAACATTGTCCAATTTGGGCCAAGATTTATTACAAACTTCTTACAAACCAGAGCCTCTTTCAAGAACCCTCATGGTTTCGATAGGGAAACGTGTCCCCTTGTGGACGAAACAATAATTGCTCCCTCTTCTAGCCTTGTATTTTCTTCTACATGCAACATGGAACAACGGGAGATTCACGCTGAACTTTGAAATTACTCTGGGTTTGTTTGACCTTTTTTATTCATTAATTTAGTTTTCCAGGCATTTAATGTCCATAATTCAAATCCAAACTACAAATACATGCTCCAGTGCACCAAAATGGCTAGAAAAATCGTACATGTGTCCTTGGGTGCATGTTTAGGTCCCATGGAAGGAATGGGAATGAATTCAACCGTCTCGGCATCCTGGCTCCGCCTCAAACATTGTGTTCTTTGTTTTTGAATCTCCATAAATCCAAAACTCACCAGAAAATCATGAAACTTGGCATTGTGTCATGACATGGCACATATATGTCATGCTAAAAAATTGTCCAATTTGGGCCAAGCTATATTACAAGCCTCTTACAAACCGAAGCTTCTTGCAACCCTCGTGGTTCCGGTAGGGAAACATGCCCCTCTTGTGGGTGAAACGATAATCATTGCTGCTTCTCGCCTTGTATTTTGTTTTTTACACGCAACATAGAATAACAGGAGTGTCGTGCTAAAATTTGAAACTATTCAGGGTTCGTTTGGCCATTTTATATATTAATGGAGTTTTCTAGGCATTTAATGTAGTCCATAATTCAAATTTGAACTACAAGCACATGCTCCAGTGAAGCAAAATGGGTGGAAAATCGTACATGTTTCATTGGGTGCATGTTTAGGTCTCATTGAAGGAATGGGAATGAATTACAAACGTCTCGTCATCCTGAAACATTCAGAATCTCGGTTTTTAAATCCCAGTAAATCGAAAACTAGCCCAAAAAACATGAAACTTGGCATGGTTCCATGACATGGCACATATATGTCGTGGTTAAAAAAATCGTCATGTTTGAGACAGGGCACACACATTAATAGCCAACGAAGTCCTTTTCAAACAAATAGCTGACACGTTAATATCGGAAACGGTTGTATTATATGAACCGTGTGTGTTCCCGTAACCATTTAAGTGCGGCCACGCGTCCCTCTTTTCTTATGGGATAATACTACCTCAGTCCTTGTTCATTGGTCATCTTTGTATCTTGTGCCAAAATTTAACAATACCCGGTGGCATGCATGCAGCTGTGTGATTAGACGGAACAAGCGCGAGAAGTCCGCCGTGTGCAGGCTCGACGGGACGCGTGCGAGCAGTCCACCGTGCAGGCTCGACGGGACGTGTGCCACCTGTCCACCTTGCAGTCTCGACGGGACACGTACGAGCAACAAGGCCGCCCATGCTCACTGGGAAGCGAGCTCTTTGACCTCCATCCACCAGCCGCCCACCTCGCTCACAACTTCTCCATTAATGGTGGCCAAGCCGCTGTTTAACACGCGGTTAATTAAATCACCTAGACGGAGGGTGTTTGCTTGTGATCCCATGGCCCCACTCGATGTTAGCATTTGCTTTGTTCGTGTTTTCAACTCATATTCCGGATAATTTAAAATGCCACATAGGGCAACGGATAATACAATGACAAATAAAATGGCAACGGATAATACGACGAAAATTTTACAATGGCACAGATAATAATTGTCTTACATATTCCGGATAATGTAAAATGCCACATGCGGCAAAGCTCGGAAGACACGGGGGCAAGAGAAGAAGGAATCGTAAACAATGATCTGGGTCGCTACTATCTCTACTCCTCGATGGTTCGCCGGGCGACGACATCCTCCAGATCCTTCTTCAATTCCTCACGACTTTGCTTGACAGCAGCCACGGATTCCTCCACCTCCTGCTCGCGCTCAATCCGGAGCTTCCTCAAGTCACCCATCAGTTCCTCGACGACCACTTTTAGCGTCATCCCCAAGGCAGTACTCTGCTCATGCAGCTTCTTCCAGCCGGCGGCCTCCTCCTCTGTATCGGTGAGTGCCTTGAGGAGCTTCGCATTGTCACCCGTGAGATGCTCGACGAGGCCGTTCGCCTTCTCAACCGAGGCATCACTAATCTCGAGCAGGTTCATCAAGCCGTCGACCAACTCCTGCTGCTTAATTAGGCCAGCAAGAATGTCGTCGTCGCTAACCAAGGACTTTAGGAATGCCAGCTCGTCGCAATCACCGATGTGGCGAGTGCGGTTGTGAGAGCCCTTTTGTGCCGGTGAGAGCTCATTCGAGGGCTCCGCGGTGCACCGGGACATCTCTGTTGCAGCTACCGCGTAGCGGCGGGACCTTTCTAGTGCTTCCGTGGCCTTGGTCTTTGCTCCCTGGTTATATGTCCACCCAAAACTCCTCCTACCGGTCATGGCGGAACGACTGACAAGAAAGACCTGTTTTGTGGGTGATGAGGAGAGGAACTGTGAAGTAATTTTCGAGTGGGTAGTTTTTATAGCCCGGTGCTAATTGTGAATGCATTTAGGTTTGATCGGTGTGAATAGATTTGTAATTAATTATTGCATTGTAATCTGGAATGTGACAAGAAACAAGGTCAAAATTTATTGATGGTTGTGGGCTTGAAGCCCGTTTTTGTTGTTCTGTCTCATCGCAAAAAGTTCTTATGGATCAACCGTATGCCACACATCGGAAGCCCGAAACGGTCCCCGGATGCCATAAGTGGGCCTGTGTTCTCGGATGTACGTGTCTGCCCACTATCACACACGGTCAAGATATCACCATAGTGTCCGATGGATGCGTCGTCGCGCCTCCCACGGGGTGCTAGAAGGTTGACCAGAATTGCAATATGCAGGTGTGGTTGCACGCCGTTGAGGCGGCCACGATGTGCTTTGCTCGTCGTTGAGGCGGTCACAGTGCGCTCTGCTCGCATCCGTCCACGCATTTTGCTCGCCATTCAGGCGGCCGTGTCGCGCTCTACTCTGGCGTTCCTGCACGTGCTCTGCTTGCCGTGAGGCAAATTTACAATGGCAACGGTTAATAATTGTCTTACATATTCAGGGTAATTTAAAATGCCACATGCGGCAACGCCTAAAACACTCACGACCTACATATGCATACAATTATAATAAAATATAGGCTAAAAGGTTGAGCTGGCGGCCTTCCGACGACAGTCTTCTCGGACTCCATGATCAGCATAGCACCCTTGCGGCCGTTCATTAAAAGTGTCTTGACTCGCCTCCGCCTACGGAGCTACTGGCGCTGGGAGGCTCTTGGGGCTGCTGGGCCTCTTCCAGAAGATCTTGACCGTGTGCAATCGCTCGCATGACATCTCCGCGGAACCGCTCCATTTCCATGTCTCTAGCCTGGTAGCAAATTCCGTCCATCACCTGCATCCTCAAGATACCATGTTGGCAATGTTCTACTTCTTTGGGGACATCAACTCTGCCAAGGATGCGCTCGAGCTTGGCCACCACATCGTCGGGATCAAGGTTGACACGGCCGCCACCGGCAATGATGAAGCTGCAGGCTGGCTGTCTCTTAACTGAATCGCAGAGGTCCTCTGCCCATTCCTTGCGGGGCATCAGGCTCTCGATGAGCACTGGTGATGGCGGCTCTTTGGGTGGGTCGTCGATCATGCCGCCGAGAAGCTCTGGATCTTTTGCATGGTGGATGGCAAACTGCTCATCACACTTCCTCTACAATATGTCGATTGTGCACCCAAGGACTGTCACGCCGATATCACTGTCAATGGGCCATGGTGCCTGCACCGGCCGATGAAGCTCTTGCTCCCCGACCTGCTCTGGCTCGTTCTCCTCGCCGAAGATGTAACACAGGTAGGGGTCGACGTTGAAGCTTTGGTCGTTGCCTGGCATGCTTGGAATAACTAATGGTAGATGGCTGAGGACTAGATCTGCACACAGTGTCGTGATGGTGCGTTGCCGCCTGGGTTATATGCAGCAACCCATTAGCTGGTGGCGGGAAATCAATGAGGGAAGAGGCGGGGATTTTACAATTCAACCATGTGGAGTGCGAGAAGCATACGCTGGAGTGCGGGAAGACTAAGTGGAGCACACGGCACGAATACCATATGTGGTGTCATGTGTTATCTATCACACACGTGTTCACATAAGGAAACGTATGTGTAACTTACTAATCATCGCACACGAGTACTTGCAGACGCATCCTGTGCGATACTCCTAGCCACCGCAAGCAACTAGTTTGCATTTTTCAAAGTTTTTTGTACACACAGAATCACACGCGAATTAACTATATTAACCGTCTGTGTTATAATTTGTCATTGCAAACAGTTCATCCGAGTGGGCAGTTTTCCGCGTATTACACACATCTTCTTTACATGAATCGTTTGTGTTCTCTTGGCTCATCGCAATAAGTTCATCTATGTGAACTATATGCCGCATATCACACACATCTTGTTAAGTTGAACCATTTCTGTTGTGTTCCCTAATCGAAAACAGTTCATCCAAGTGAACCGTATGCCGTATATCACACACACCTTGATCTGACTAACCGTTTTTGTTGCATTCCCTAATAGCAAACAGTTCATCGGAGCGAACTGTATGCCGTATATCGCATGCACATTGTTATGGTTGCCCGTTTCTGTTGTGCTGTCTCATCGCAAACAATTATTATGGATCAACTGTATGCCCCACATCGCACACGCAACTAAAATCTGAACCGTGTTTGATGTATCCTTCATCGCAAATGTTTTGCATTTTTTTATTGTTTTTTTACATCATCGTTTACGATTAATGCATCGCACACAGTTTCGTCAACGCATCTCTGATCGTAGTGTCGCGTTAGCAGCATCCTGCAGTAGTGTAATTTCATATCAGGCACATAAATATATTTTAACATCACAGTACGATAGCGACCTGAAAACAGCACAGTACAACATATAGCTAGTTCACCTTCATAAAAATAATATTAGAACAATATATTCATTTCCCTAATCGACTGATGCATGATCAGCCAGGTTCATATTCTCCACCTCTGCTTTCAGTTCAGTAAGAACCTGTTTTCCACTGACCAACTAGGAAAGTGTCTCCTCCTTCGCCAACACCATCTTAGCAAAGTCTATATTAAAAAAAATTGAGCTCATTCTCCATCTTCCTCTTTTTTTCCCGCATCTTGAAATATTCTTCAGTGTTGACAACACTTTCTCTAAGCCTATCTCTGTTCTCTTCCTCATACATGCTCTAGAGCTTTGCTAGGCACATCTTCAAAGACTGTGGCCACTCTTGATCAACCCACTCCAGGTAAGAACACTTCCGTTCATCCTATGATATTTAAAACTAAATCAGTAAAAACTGTAGGGAAATGGGTTTCTAGCAACATAGGAAATCACCAAATACATATTTTGAAAAACTGAAGAAACAGGCTAATTATGACATATCTTCTAAGAAAGATCAATGTGCAAATGAATTAATTGCTACTGAGACAACAACCAAATTCAGAAACATCAGAAGCTATAATTAACTGCAATAATGCTACAAGTTCTTAATCATGTACTATAAATAAGAAATTGAACATTTTATGAGGAAGCTAAACATAGGTGCAACAGCATAGCGACAGTGTTTGGATGACGTCAAATTAATACTAACATGTGTACATGCACAAACTTAGTAACATAGAACTAATAGCCCAAAGGTCGTCCACTATGTATGCCAGAATCGGTGTCAAGAAAATTGTTCCTACATTTCGCACTGGTGCCCTGCATTGGCAAGCCGATGCAGAGGAAAGAAAACCAGGGAACCAGACTCCGGAGCACCTAGTTGCTCCGATGCCCAGTTCCTTTGTGCCATAAAGTTTTTAGTATTTTACTGCTTGGCTGCTCGGATGTGTCGACCAAAGTTGGCTGCACAAACAGCAGAAGCGGTGCCAAATAATTTTCTAATGGCACCGCTGATGAGATGGCAACATTTTTTAGATACTAGGTAGAAACTGTGACACAGTGTTAATCACATCCAGAATAACATAGCAAAGTGACAGTGTCTGAATCACATCTAAAAAATGATTTGTAACAACCAAAGTGGGGCTAACCTTCTCTGCACATGCCAGAAACTTCCTCCCTCTGTCGACACATTCAAACACAAGTAACTTCACGCATGGAGATTGATGGTGACAATGAGCAGGCAGATCTTCAGCCACCCCGCTCCATTCGTTGCAACTGATGGTCCTAGGGAGCTACAAGAGGAAGAAATGACTAAAATCGTCCGCCGGGTTAAAATCCTTCATTCCAAATCATAACCCGAGAGAGAGAGAGAGAGAAGAGAGGCATACCCGAGTGGTGAAAGAGTCATCGTCGGAGGAGGAGCCGCTGGAGAGGTCATTGAAGAAGACCATGGCGACTGTGGTGGTCGGATGCGAGACAGCGAGAGCGAGGAAGCGGCTATAGCTTGGGAAGGAAGGAAGCAGGAAACAGGGGAAATGTGACTTGTGGTCGGGGAGAACAGGGTTTGGGATGGGGTAGATATTTCGGTGGTAGGCCAAAAATTTTGAAAGGTGGAGGGAAACTTTGCGTGCGGTGCCGCCGGACACCATTCACTTTGAACGAATGTGTGCATCACAAACGGTTCTTCTGCTTTACGCGCATGCAATGAGTTTGATCATTCAAATATTGGTGGAAATTTCCCTGTGTACTGTCCTCATCCACGTCATTGCATAATTTAACATCGCTTGCTAATTTGGGCACACAAAAGAGCCTACAGCACATAGACAAAAGTTATTCAATCGAGCAATTTTAGTAATTAAACACAGCTAGTTGACCTAAACATTGCTCTAACAAAAGACCAGCGTTATAAACAAGGGCTAAGTATGCATAATTTTAACAAAGCCGCAGCCATGCCGCCCTACGCCTCGCCGGTCTAAGATGAGACGTCGATGACTTGTCCTGGCGACATGCTGCCGTTGGTGGACTCCGCGTCCCCCCAGCTGAAGTCCACCGCGTCATCGTCCTCGTCCTCGTCCTCGGCGCCGCCATCAAGGTTGTAGTACTCGTAGTACTGGTGCGCCAGAGCTCGCACTATTACTCCACCGCCGATTCCTCGATGGACATGCTCTTCTCAACCTCATCCTGAGCCACACGCAACTCCTCCTCCCGGTGATCCGCGATCTCCGCCGTCTCCTACATCTCCAGCTCCCGCTCGGCGATCTCATGAGGAAGCAGGTTCTCCATGGCCTCCGCCGCCTTTTTGGACGTGGGTTGCATGCTAGATTCCGAGGTGGCCTGGAATATATTGGCATGTGCGTCCTCGATCTTGGCATGGATGGCCTCGACTCGGGCCAGGGTGACATCGGCGGCGCGGACGGCAGCTCAAGCACTCTCGGCATTTACAGCCGCCGTCGCAGCAGCTGCTGCAGCCATCTCGGATATTGCAACTGCCCTGTCGGCTGCCGTAGCCGCCCTCTCGGCAGATACGGCCGCGCTCTCGGCGCAGGCGGCGGCCTTGGGGAGGACGCGGCCACCGTACGGGCTCTCACGAAGCGTTTCCACGGCGTCATTCTTAGAAAGAAGGGGTTGCGAGAATGGGGATCTGGGATTCATGGATTCGGAGGTGACCGGCACTAGCGCAGACGAAGCCGGTGGAGCTTATGGAGGAAGAATTAAGTAGACCCACGAATTTTCATTGCAAACGGTCCCTACAACAAACTGTGTGTGATGTTGTTGATATTTTGTATTAGCTATGAAAGACGAATTTGGGGTACAGTGGCAACAGATGGTGTTTTAAATGTATGAGAAAATTTGGAGTACTAATACAACTATCATGTCAAAATTTGGAAACTTCCAGGGGTCATTTGACCTTTTTAAGAAATTTAAGTGATTTTCTAGCCATTTAATTACCGTAATTCAAATTTGAACTACATGTACATGCAACCGATAACCATAATGGTTTGAAAAGTCATATTTTAATACTTGTGTGCGAGTTAATTCCATGTGCAGTAAATTGGATGGAATTTTCAAACATATTGGGGTCACGGCTTGCACACACAAAGCATCGAGTGCCATGGCATTGAAAATCCAAAAAATTCAAAAATGATCAGAAACACATGAAACCTTGCTTGACATAATGGCATGGCACCAAGATGGTGTGGTAAAAAATTGGCCTGTTTGACGAAAGTTTGGACACACACCCCTCACAAACCGGAGCAACTCACTAGAAGGCTCGTGGTTCTGAGAGGGCACAATGCATGTTTGATGATGAACCTGCGATAGCTTCCTCCTATGGCGTTCCAAATTTTTCTACAGTTAACATGCACTAATACAATTGTCATGTCAAAATTTGGAAAATTCCAGGGGTCATTTGACCTTTTTAAGACATTTAAGTGATTTTCTAGACATTTAATGACCGTAATTCAAATTTGAACTACATGTACATGCAACAGCTAACCATAACTATTTGAAAAATCATATTTTTGTATTTGTGTCCGAGTTAATTCCATGTGCAGTAAATTGGAAGGAATTTTCAAACATATTGGTGTCACGGCTTGGACACAAACATGGAGTGCCATGGCATTTAAATTCCAAAAAATTCAAAAATGACCAGAAATACATGAAACCTTGCTTGACGTAATGGCGTGCCACCCGGATAATGTGGTAAAAAAATTGGCATATTTGACGGAACTTTGGACACACACCCCTCACGAACCGGAGCTACTCAATACAAGGCTCGTGGTTCCTAGAAGACACAATGCATCTTTGATGATGAACTGGCGATAGCTTCCTCTTATGGCCTTCAAATTTTTTCTACAGTTAACATGCACTAATACAACTGTCATGTCAAAATTTGGAAATTTTCAGGGGTCATTTGAACTTTTTAAGGCATTTAAGTAATTTTCTAGCCATCTAATGACCGTAACTCAAATTTTAACTTGTAAGTGCATCTGGTGCCCCCCCCCTAGTTGGTTTTGGAGTATTGACAACAAACGTGGTTGGCGGACTAATGTGTTTGTGAGATTCGCAGGAGAACACAGGTAGAAGTCCCTCATTGATTCGGTTTACCTATCAGAGATGACCCCTAAAAATGTATGAAGACATTGAAGACAATGGTGGTTCATGAAGACATTCACGTCGAAGATAATGACGTGTGAAGACAATGGAGTGTGAAGACATAGTTTCTTTCGTAGTTTCATTTTCCTCTTTCTTGAGTCATAGGAACCACCGAACTGTTAAGTGGGGTCCAAGTGAACAAAGTCAGAAAACTGATGTGAAGCTCAACCTAAATCCTATGTCTTCAAGTGAAGACAATGAGATAAAATCTTATCCAGAGTTGGATGAGTTACCTTTGCTTGTAGCCCAAGACAAGCTCCCGCGTGTGTTTGAAATCCGACCGTTGGACACGTGTCAGTTCCTTAGTGACCCAGGGTCATTTCAGACATATCAGGTCGGGTTGCCTCCTAGTTATAAATAGCCCACCCCCTACACCATAAATTGGTGGCTGCTCAGAGTTAGTGCACGGCTTTTGTCGTTTGAGAGCAACCCACCTCCGAAGCCTTTGAGAGAGAACCCTTGCGAGCACAAAGCCCAAAACACCCAGAGCCCAAAGAGTATTTGGCATCACTGAAGTCTTTCTGTCCGCATGATCTAAAGACTTATTACACTTGAAGACTGTGTATCTTCCACTCGGTTAGGCGTCGCGTTCTAAGGATCCAAGAGTCATTGTGGATCGCCGGCGAACGAAGTCTGTGCAGGTTTGGAAATCTACCTTGAAGACTCACCAGAGTGATTGGGTGAGGACTAAGTGTCCTTAGCTCAAGGGGAATAAGGTGAAGACGCGGTCTTCTGAGTTCAATCTCATCCTCACTAACCAGACGTACAGTTGTCACAACAACTGGAACTGGTCTACCAAATCCTTGTCTTCGTCAAGCAACTAGTTCTAGCACTTCACCTTTATTTACTGTTCACCTTCGTGAAGTCATTGCTTGCTTGCTCTGTTTGACTTCACTGTGTGAAGACATTCCCATTGTTTGCATATTTGGCTTCATACTGTCTTCCTAGTATGATCCACACTACCTAGCTGCTGTTTGTCTTCGTGTTTACTCTATACTATTTCTTAGACTATGGCATCGCTAGTGTAGTTTATCTTCCGCTGCATACTATGTAGGTTGTATTTGGTTGTCTATCTTTGAAGACATTGCCTATCTTGAAGACTTTCATAAAAATCGCCTATTCACCCCCCTCAAGTCGATAACTAGCACTTTCAGAACTACATGTACATGCAACAGCTAACCATAACGGTTTTAAAAATCATATTTGTGTACTTGTGTGCAAGTTAATTCCATGTGTAGTAAATTGGAAGGAATTTTCAAACATATTGGTTTCACGGCTTGGACACAAGCATGGAGTGCCGTGGTATTTAAATTCCAAACAATTCAAAAATGATCAGAAATACATGAAACCTTGCTTGACGTAATAGCATTCCACCAGGATGATGTGGCAAAAAAATTGGCCTGTTTGATGAAACTTTGGACACACAACCCTCAGAAACCGAGGCTACTCAATAGAAGGCCTGTGGTTCCGAGAGGACACAATGCATATTTGATGACGAACCGGTGATAGTTTCCTCTTATAGCCATCAAAAAATTTCTACAGTTAACATGCACTAATACAACTGTCATGTCAAAAATTGGAAAATTTCAGGGGTCATTTGACATTTTTAAGACATTTAAGTGATTTTCTAGCCATTTAATGACCGTAATTCAAATTTGAACTACATGTATATGCAACAGCTAACCATAATGGTTTGAAAAATCATATTTGTGTACTTCTGTGTGAGTTAATTCCATGTGCAGTAAATTGGAAGGTATTTTCAAACATATTGTTGTCACGGCTTGGACACAAGCATAGAGTGCCATGGCATTTAAATTCCAAAAAATTCAAAAATGATCATAAATACATGAAACCTTGCTTGACGTAATGGCATGCCACTAGGATGATGTGGTAAAAAAATTGGCCTATTTGAGGAAACTTTGGACACACACCCCTCACAAACCGGAGCTACTCACCAGAAGGCTCGTTGTTCCGAGAGGACATGGTACATCTTTGAGGACGAACCGTCGATAGCTTCCTCTTATGGCCTTAAAAAATTCTAAAGTTAACATGCACTAGTACAACTGTCATGTCAAAATTTGGAAAATTTCAGGGGCCATTTGACCTTTTAAAGGCATTTAAGTGATTTTCTAGCCATTTAATGACCATAATTCAAATTTGAAATACATGTAGATGCAACAACTAATCATAACGGTTTTGAAAAATCATATTTGTGTACTTGTGTGCGAGTTAATTCCATGTGTAGTAAATTGGAAGATCTCAAACATATTGGTGTCACGGCTTGGACACAAAGCATCGAGTGCATGCCATGGCATTTCAATTGCAAAAAAATAAAAAATGATTAGAAACACATGAAACCTTGCTTGATGTAATGGCATGGCACCAAGATAGTGTGGTAAACAATTGGCCTGTTTGACGAAAGTTTGGACACACACCCCTCACAAACCGAGGCAACTCACTAGAAGGCTCGTTGTTCCGAGAGGGCACAATAGCATGTTTGATGACGAACCGGTGATAGCTTCCTCTTATGGCCTTCCAAATTTTTCTATAGTTAATGTGCACTAATACAACTGTCATGTCAAAATTTGAAAATTCGAGGGGTCATTTGACCTTTTTAAGACATTTAAGTGATTTTCTAGCCATTTAATGATCGTAATTGAAATTTGAACTACATGTACATGCAACAGCTAACCATAACGATTTGAAAAATCATACTTTTGTACTTGTGTCCGAGTTAATTCCATGTGCAGTAAATAGGAAGGATTTTCCAAACATATTAGTGTCACGGCTTGGACAGAAAGCATGGAGTGCCATGGTATTTAAATTCCAAAAAATTCAAAAATGATCAGAAATACATGAAACCTTGCTTGACATAATGGCATGCCACCAAGATGCTGTGGTAAAATAATTGGCCTGTTTGACGAAAGTTTGGACACACACCCCTCACAAACCGGAGTAACTCACTAGAACGCTCGTGGTTTCGAGAGGGAACAATGCATGTTTGATGATGAACCGGCGATAGCTTCCTCTTATGGCGTTCCAAAATTTTCTACCGTTAACGTGCACTAATAAAACTTTCATGTCAAAATTTGGAAAATTTCAGTGGTCATTTCACATTTTTAAGACATTTAAGTGATTTTCTAGCCACTTAATGACCGTAATTCAAATTTGAACTACATGTTCATGCAACAGCTAACCATAACGGTTTGGAGAATCATATTTGTGTACTTGTGGTGTGCGAGTTAATTCCATGTGCAGTAAATTGGAAGGAATTTTCAAACATATTTGTGTCATGGCTTGGACACATCATGGAGTGCCATGGTGACACAAAATAAGCATTCGCCCCTTATATGAGGAAAGAAAATGTAAATATCTGGCAAGACAACCGGGCCCCACATGATTGGCACTCTATTTTGCGCCTAGAGGTTTGGAAGGTGAGTGGCGCAGGTTATTAATCAGACGCGGTTCTGTATTGGAAACCGTCAGCTATTAAGTTCACACACGGCTTTTGCTGCGGGAATCGTGTGCAATTCAAACTACAATACTCGTAAATTCCGGCGACCAGTGTGTGTATTGTTCCCGTCGATCTAGATTCCGGCCACCAATAAATACTACCTTGTTCACATCATCCCACCCGCATTCTGATCTACATCCTCCCCTCGCTCACCCTCTCTCTCTCTCTCAAATCTCTGCCATGGCGCCGCCGATCTGCCCACACGCCGATGAGGAGGCGCCGCCCCCTGAGGTCATTCATTCAGAGAGCAGCGACGAGGAGGACCCCTACGGGCCGTCGGATGAGGTTGCACCGCCCCCCCCCCCCCCAACTTTGGTGTGGTTTTGGAGCCAGTACAATCTTTCTCTGTGGAAATCGCTGCCACCGGCTAAGAAAGCCAGGCAAGTGGCATTCAAGAAGGAGATGGCGGAGGAGGAAGCCAGGTACCAGGCAGCCTGTGAAGCCCGTGAGGCCGCCTGGAAAAAGGAGGCGATGGAGCTTTGGGGGCGGGCGCATCATCGTGCGGAGAAGGTGTATGAAGACGGGCACTTCGCGAGGAAGGTCAAAGGCGCTAGGCTCTTCATCATTGCATGGAGGTGGGCCGACAAGCTACAGCGTGTCACCGACGAGGAGCTCCGGTGGGCGCCCAACGAAATGGGAAGATCGTTCATGCTTGTCCGCCAGCAAGAGGCAGATCGGTACGTCAAGTGCTGCGAGGCGGAGGAGGCGGAGTACTGCCTCTGCGCTAGGAAGACGCCGCGCACCAGGGAGCTGCTGGCGAGGGGCTACCGGAATACTGCCCCCAGGAGGGATTATTAGTTTTAGTATTGTTCGTTTTCAATTTTATGCATTGTACATGGTAGTTAAGTATGATCACGTATAAGTTATGATATTATGTATATTTTGGGATGAACTAATGGACAATTAATATATATTATGAATTCCATTTTTCTATCTGTTTTTGTATACTAATTTGTATCTTGCTGTTATCATCCACATATACAGTATGGAAAGCATACACACACACATTGAAACAGAACATATAAGAACAGAAAACAGAGTACACACATTGAAATAGAGCAATATTATGATTGTTGTGAGAACATAGCGATCCATGACCAGCAGCCCTTTGCCTACGGTAGCTCTTGGCTCTGCCTGAACTCGTGCGGGCGTTCGTCAAAGTGGTCGACACGCTCGCGGTAGATCTGGAGCGCGATCTCGAGCTCCAAGTTGGCTATTTCATCGGAGATCACCAGCTTGAGGATGCGACGGCCATGTTCCTCTACTGCGCCAAGGTGGACACCTGGGCCAAGGAGGCGGTCAAGCCTGGCGACCAGCGCATTGGCATCGAGCGGGCCACGGATAAGGTGAATAGCATGACCCATGCAAACGGCGTGGCGGGCGTCCGGTGCAAGTACGGCGCGGCCGGCTATCACTCCCTGGTTTTTGGCCATTTTCTTTTTCTTTAGATTTATTTGAATTTTTTGCTTTCGATTGATTTTTTGTGGCTCTGTGGTCTTGAAACTTGGGAAGATAATCCCTGATTTCTCTCCCAATGTGGCTTGTCATCCTCAAAACCATCCCAAGACCATGTCATTTCCATCTTGGCCCAATCCCAAATTCTTTTTATTGGGAATATTCCTTTTTCTATTAAAGGAATAACCCTAACTGCTCTCGGTTGTGACGCAACCTATACTTTTGTTTTGCCTTTCAGTCCCATAAAATTCTCATAAATCCTTTGGGACATGTCTTCCAGAGATATGTCAAAATCCTTCCTTACCTAGTTCATAAATAATTCACAAATATTCATTTTCCTATTCTGCCCTGGATGGCACTTGGTGAAGGAAGTGTCATTTTCATCTTCTTGATTGTACCCAAACATTTTGGACAACTTTTCCTATCCATGTCATTGCCTCATGCCAAAATTCAACTTCATTTACCTAGTAAATATTCCTCAGCAAATTTCCAAAGTTTCTGTTCTGATAGAAGCTTGGTGAAGGAGGTACAAGCTAGGCATATCCAAATGAGTTGAATTTTTTTCACCTCCTTCTTATGCTCAAATAATAGCTATCCTCCAAATTTTAGCTTCATTCATAAATCCATGTGAGCTCAACATCAAATTTTGGTTTCTGGTCAGATTTTAAGGTTGTGAAGCAACTATATTTTATATTACTTCATTATTGCTGAAAATTTACCAGGACATGCTCCTACCCATATAACATATCTCCACCAAATTTGGGATCATTTCATTCATCCAATATTTCTCTAGAATTTTCTTAGTTTCTGTCCAAAGAGGACTACTATGAAGGAAGTACCATTTTGGCATATCCAAATGGTATGAAATTTTTACAGTGTGTTCATATGCTAAAATAACTAGCGTCCACCAAAATTCAACTCAATCCAATCACCTATGTGAGTGCTACTTCATTATTTGTATTTCTGTCCAGTGTGATGAGTTGTGCAGCAAGTGCTAGCTATCTTCATTGCCTTGAGCTGAAAATTTACAGAGATGATAATCTTAGTATGTAATCACTCTCAGCCAAAGACTAGTCTATTTCCAGACCCATCTTCCTCACTTCACAACAAGCACCTTGCTGTGTTGTTGTCTTCGAGCTCCCTCTGGTGACATCTTGAGCCACTGTGCTCGTTTCTTTCCTCCTTGGCTCTCTCTGATGAATGACCAATCCTCCTAACAAGATTAGGCTAGCCAGAGTGCATCGCGTGCGCCTGTTCATGTGGTGACTACGTGTCTGGCATGCATGTTCTCGCGCTCTGGCAAACCGCGTCCCCTGTTCTCGTCCGTTCCTCCTCCTCTCGAATGCTCGTCATGTCCTTGAGCTCCCTCGTGATCGTGCGGTCACTCCACCGTCTTGGCCCCTTCCTATCTCGCCGTTGTCACCCGCCGGAAGCCGCACCCGTGACCTGAGCTCCTCTACTCCTCCATTGTTTGGATGCCTGCGAGCTCTAGAGCTCTCCCGAGCACTCCCCGTGCCTATATAAGGATGCCCCGACATCTGCCGCAGCTCGCCGCCCACTCCACTGCCTCCCAAACCCACCGGAGCCACCCCATCCCCCTCTATCCGCCATGGCAGTCGCCGGGTACCGCTCGAATCTGGCCGTCTGAGCCCTCTCTCCTCCTCCTGACCACATCAGTAGAAGCACCACTCACCTTAGATCCTTCCCCACCCCTCTGTTCATCGCCGGACCGACCGGAGCCCCGTGCCCATCTCCACGGCCGTCGCCCGCCCCTGCCCTCTATCACCACAAACCTCGACCACCCTGGCCTTCCTCGACGCCAGCAGATAGGCTAGCTGAGTGCGGCACCTCTCGCCGAGCTCGCCGGTGGTCTCTCCCTGGCCGGAGACCGCCGGAGCCGCCGGGGGCCGACGCTACTCACCCCTCCCCTGCCCCCTCCTCTATTTCTGTCAGGGGACAAAGCGAGGAAGAAGATGATCGAGCCAGGTGGGCCCCGCGTCACCCCCGACCCCACTCGTTAGCCTCTACAATCTTATCCATACAGTTTAAGTGGAGTCGTCTTTTCCAAGAATATGTTTTCCACTTCTGAAAGCGTACTCTGGTTCCTCTTTGGCTCAAAATGCATTTTCTTTTGCGGAAGACGTATTCCAGAGAAAGACGCTTTCTGTTTTAGCCGCCAAGGACCTGTTTGTGAAGATTCTTTTTACAGATTGATCCCTAGTCTTCAATCATCCGTATCTTCGCAACCGTAGCTCTGAATCAGGTGAATCCAAAGCCCACGTTATCATCTCGTCGAGTCCGTTCTATTGGTATACATGATGTTGTCACACTATGAAATGACCATTTTTCCCTTGCCCTTATTTAGCCCCCTCCGAGAGAGAAGCTTTTCCTGCAAGCCTTTCCGCGGTTTCACCGCACTTCTTCCCGGTGTATTCTTCATCCCACGCAAGCCACGAGAGCCACTTGCATGATGGATTTGCAGTAGCCATGGTTTTCACTTGAATATTTAATAATTGCTTGCTCAGTTGCTACTGCTATTACTGTTTCGGTTATGCTTGTGGATCCATGCTTATCATCATGCTATGTTCTTATGCACCTTGTTAGCATGTTACTACTTGCTAGTATTATTCTCGTATGTCGTGCTTGTTAGTAGGACATGCTGGTAATAGTGATGTTCTCTGATGCATTATTATCGTCAGTTATGAAAAGTACTTGTGATATACATGATCAGCGCTATGCCCTGTTCATCTGCATCTAGTAGACTAAGTGCTTTATTATTGTTGATGCTAAGGTTGCATATGGTTATACCTCCTGTCCATGTTCATGTTGATATCATGCTCATATGCATTATCGTTTTATCATGTTACTTTATTATGGCTCAGCTATTTACTTTTCAAGTTTAACCGGATATTAAATGAACTGGAACACCTATTGCATGAGTCATAGTGCCATCAAGACGAGCTGGCCATTGCAACCACATTTGCCTTTATGGGAAGGCCTTAATGCGGTCTATTGTCATGCCTCTCGCCGGTGCATCCAACTAGGGAGGGTTATGTGCGCGCGCTACCCTGATCAGGCAGGCGACCATAAGCCTTGTGAGCCCGAGTTTGGTAATGTGCACATGTCACCGTTCGGGACCGTTTTTGTTTTGCCACGATGGTGGTTGTTTGATATCCAGAGTGGCATCCGGGGCCACCCATGGCTTAGCCCAAAGGGGAGTTTGTTGGAGTGGCCGGGAGAGTGTCATGCAATAGATCGGTTTTGTCGGAACACCGTTGGTCCAATCAAATGGGAGCACGAGGCCTTGGGTTCTGTAGTGTGGGTACAGTGTACAAACCTCTGTAGAGTGTATAATCTATCGATAGCCGTGCGTGCGTATATGGGCCCAGTTCATAGTAGGTCACACTATGGGTCAACAGTAATAATAATCTGAATAATAAACAACCCCGGTTCGATGAGGAAAGAAGTTGGTTGATCTTTATGTGATCGCGAGAGGATCACAGTGGTATTGTGGATACCAAGGTTGGTTCATGTTTATGGTGTCATGTGATAATCCTGGGTGAAGATCAAGCTCATTTTGTTCATGTGATCACTACGGTATTGTTAATACCAAGCTTGGTTGGACCTGAGATGATCGTGTGATGTCCACGATGGTAAGTAAGAGTGGCATATCTATGGTGGTTACGAGGTAACCCCCGAACAGAGTAAGTTGAATCATGATAGTTTAAACATGTTGCATGCTAGTATCATCATTGTTCATGCCTCGAGTAACATGTTCATGCCATGCTCATCTGATATTTTTCTAGCGGTATGTGCATGCCATGTTGTTCTAGTTGTATCATGCTCATCCTTGTTTGACCTGTAAATGCCAAGTTGTTGTTTGTCTTGATTGCTTTGGTTGCTGTGAGCTTGCGGGTACATTCAAAGTACTCACCTAGCGTGTCATGCCAGTTTGCAGGTCATGCCGTGTTTGCTTGCTTGACGAGGATCCCGAGTTTGCGAGCTAGGATACTTGTTCCAGCCAGAGTCCCTGCGGAGTGGAGTCCATCGCTGTCATTGTTGTTCTGCTGCTTCGAGTTGTTCTGCTACTAGCATAGAGCTACCGGGGCAGGCGTAGTGTTATCGTGCCGATGTAATCCGTTGTAATATTGGGAATCTTCTATCCCTGAGTATTTGTAATAAGAGCGGATTTGTTCTATGCTAAGTAGTGTCATATTCTAGAAGACTTGATCTCTGGGCTAGGATACGGGGTGTTCCAGTTCCCCTGAGCCGGGGTGCCACACCGGCCTCTGGTGCAAGTACGGCGCAGATGGCCTCTGCCAAATCCTGGCGAGGAATGGGGGTACTGATGGGACATGTACCCAGCTATGATGCCCTGTCGACAGTAGACAAGCGTCGATGGATCCGCTCTTGCTGTGCGGCGCCCCGTGCCTCTCGCTCTGCGGTGCTCCAACGGTCTCACTGTGCGGTGGGCCGCAGCCTGGCTTGCTCTGCCGTGCACCATCGATCATGTTGTGCGGCGAGCTGCAGCGTCTCGGCGCTGAAAGGACTATCTTGATCTGCGGCGCTGAAGCATTGTGCACCAAGGGTCTGCTCAACCCTGGAAATGACGCACATCACGGCCTCGTCATCGACAGGCCATGGCGCCTTCTCGTTTTCCTCGTCGAGGAGGTTGATGGCAGAGGCGGCGTTTTGGTGGGTTGGCATGCTTGGAAAAGGTGGATGTGCTACAGGCTGCGCTTGTTACCTCGGTGCGTCACGCGCCGCCTAGGTTTATGCGCAATATCGCTGGGTGGCGGCGGGAAACCGGTGAGGAAATGATGGGAAACGGTGGTGTGTTCATAAAACACCATCAATTAATGGAAACTTAGCATAGAAGGAACATTGAGCTAGCACGACACGTGTGGGCACATTGCTCGCCCAAGGCTATGATCCATGTACTTGTGTGCCCAACAGAGCACACTATTCACAGTAAAGAATATTGTTCCGTTTATCCTATTGGAGCAGTGGCGGCAAGCGTCACAAGAAGAAGTAGATGATGATCAGATGATGGTTTATCCTAGTTAATTATGCATGTAATAGTTTACTTTGGTGTGTTGATATGTCATGTGTGTACTAGCCACCTATGTAATTGGATGTTTGCCGCGTATCACACAAATATTGTTTACATGAAACATTTATGTTCTCTTGGCTCAACACAAACATTTTATCATAATGAACTATATGCCATCCATTGCACACACCTTGATCTGGCTGAACAATTTCCATTGTGTTGCCTAATCGAAAACAGTTCATCCGAGTGAACCGTATGTCCTATATCGCACACATCTTGATCTGGCTAACCGTTTCTGTTGCGTTCCCTAATCACAAACAGTTTATCCGAGTGATTTGTATGTCGTGTATCGCACACACCTTGATCTCGTTGACCATTTCTATTGTGTTGCCTCATTGCCAACAGTTCTTATGGATTAACCGTATGCCACACATCGCACACGCAACTATAATCTGAACCGTGTTTGATGTCTCCATCATCCCAAACGTTTTGTATCATTTTTGACGGTTTTATTACATCACCGTTTGCGATTAATGCATCGCACACAGTTTCATCGAAGGGTCTCTGATTGTCGTGTCGTGTTAGCAGCATCTTCCAGTAGTGAAATGCCATCATTACTGACTCTGTGATGTGCAAAGTGGGACAAACAACTAAGTACACATTGACAAGACGAGTCAGTTCGATCAGTTAGTTCCCCTGCAAAATATGAGGCTTGGACGGTTGGTTTTCCCAGATCACCACCCACACCACCCATGGTGCGGTTACCACGACGGACCGCATCAGCGAGCCCACGTTGACTACTCCCACTACCATGGCAAGCCCGCATCCGACTGCCTCCCCCACGTCCCAAACCACGCCATAAAAAAACCCCTAAGACTCCATCTCTACCTCATTCCGAAAACCACCATTGCCGCTCCATATCCACTAGCAACTCCCCACAACATCTCTATCTCAAGACCGCCATTGCTGGATGAGGGCAATGGCGGAGAAACCATCTATGAAGCATCACTGTGGTGAGACGTCCCACTAGACCAGCAAGGTCGATGATGTTTAGGTCCCAGTGAGAAGCACGACTACACCACCAAGCTCAAAGGGGTTGAGCTCCACGGCAAGGAGATGCTGGAGGTCATCTGCACCAGCAATCCAGGCGAAGCCGACGAGATGATCAGGAGGCTCAGGATGAGGGCCAGCGGCTTGTATCCTCAGTTCATCAGTGTTGCTGTGGAGTTTACCTGGGAAGACGAACTTCCGCAGAAGGCAGCAGTTCTGCAGTTATGTATGGAGGAACTCTGCCTGGTATACCACATCACCGCAGCCAACGAATGCTGAACCATCCTACTCATTGAACCTCCTTATGCATCTGTTTAATTATTACTACATCCTGCAATTTCATTAAACTAGTTTCTCAACTAGATGTACTAGTGTAGTTTCTGAACTAGATGTACTAGTGTAGTTTCTCAAGTAGATCTCTAGAATAGATTTGAACATGATGCACTAGATGAGTATCTGAGCTGGATGCACTAGATTAGTATCTGAACTTGATGCACTAAATTATTTTCTGAAATTGTTGCACCAGATTAATTTCTGAACTTTATGTACTAGTGTAGTTTCTGATCGTGATGCACTCGTGTTATTTATGGACTTGATGTAGTAAAGTACTTACTAAACTTGATGTAGTAAAGAAGTTTCTGAACTTGGTCTGATGTTATTTTCATCTGCAAAAGAAGTAAGAACTTGTTGAAGCACTGGTATATGTTTTTTTATTCAACAAAGAAAACTAAACTAGTACTAAGCAACAGATAGATCATTAACTCAACTGTAAATACCAAAATAAAAATAACATGGTGTACTTGAATTTAATTTATGAACTTTGTGTACTAGTTTCTGAACTATATTCACCCATATATTACACTTTATAAGCATCTACTTCATGGATTCATCACTTGTAAACCAAAACTACAGAATTAAATCATGAAAAAAAAACTAATCTCCAATCCGTCTCCCCCTTGCAGGCCCAAGGGCCTCGACGCGCTCCGGAAGGAGGAGAAGCTGTACACCTTTGCCGGCTTCAGCATTGAAGGTGACAAACTGATGCTTCAGAACTCCAGTTTGGAGATCAACCCCAACAAGTACATCGACATCTAGCGCAAATGGAGAGTTCCATACACTGAAAAGGAGTACGACTCTTTGGCTGATGTTGCATCCAGCGTAATCCATCTATTCTAGAGCAACATGAAGAAGAAGATCAACAAGGAGGAAGACCATAAACTGTGGGGGATCAGCCCACAGCCAGAGAAGGTCATCAAGTACGCATCGATAGATGTGTACGCCACCTACGAGTCATGGAACAAAATTGACAACATCAAAGAAGGTCTGGATAGGGAAAAGAGGAGGAAGAGAATTTTGGGAACCCCTACGCCTACTACGGCTTTTAGGGATGAGGAAACATCAAAGTCTGGCCTTCATGTTGCTTGCACTTGTGCTTGTCCTTTCTCTTGTTTTAAGTTTGTAGTTTGCTTTTGTTAGGTTAAACCAGTTTGCTTATGTCATGTGTGTCTGGTTGAACAAGTTTGCTTATGCCATGTACGCAGTTTGCTTATGTGGTTGAACAAGTTTTCTAGCTTGCTATTTTGTTTATTCATCACGTGAAGTTGAAGTAGCTTGTGAATGAAACTTTGTGGCTGCTCTTTAGCACTCGTTATGGAGCAACTAACCACACAGTCTAAGAACGACAATACTAGTAGTCTTGGATGCTCAGTACATCATAGTTTTGTACGCAAGTACTATCACACTAAATAGTGCCAGAAAAACACTGAAAATAATCACAACAAAAAGGTGCCATCACACTAAAATAGTAAGTTCCAGCCGAGGAAAACATTCAGTACTAATAAAATCATGCTTCTAAATAGGCTAGACAATTAAAAAGTACTACAAAAAAGGCTCAGAAGCATCAATTCAAATTTCTTGAGCACTGACAGGACAAGGATAAACAGTACCAGTACACTAGAACGCTCAGTACAACTTAGTTTGTATGTAAGTACTTCCATACTAAATAGTGCCAGAAGAATACTGAAAATAATAACAACAAAAAAGGGACAAAAACACACTATAAAGATGTCAGTTCAACCTGAGGAGAATATTCAATACTAAAAAAACATGTGTCTATCAGGCAAGAAAATTCTTAAGCACTACAACAAAAATGCTAAGAAGCATCAGTACGCATTACTGGACAAGTCAAGTACTAGTTTTCAAAATAATTGACCGCCCAAGGGACAGGACGTCCCTACGTAGGAGGATACTTGGACTCAAGACTACAGCGAACCGTTGGCAAATACATCGCAAACCACACTATGTGGGGCCAACCCACCAGGGCCCACAGGTCATGACATAGAGAGCGTGCATCGTGTATAAGCACTCAAGTAAGTATACAGAGGAGTTCGACCGCTCAGCCTTGACATCACTTATAAGCCGGTCGAGAGCCCCCTTGGCTAGCGAGGTGGGACTAAACTCATAGCGCACGCGCAGGCGCCAGTGCATAGCCGAGCGGACGAGCTATTTTGGACGAAAAAGTGTGAAATACGTGTGCGCGTTGGAAATTTGCCTCGCCTACAAATTGCACTCACCGCATAAGGCCCGTTGAAGGAACTAGAGTGGGAAAAATAAATTCTAAAGTACAACAAAAAAGTTAAAAAACTGAATATAGAAAAGTTTAAATACATGTTCGCAGGCAATAATTTTAAAATAAAATAAATTTAGCCCTGCAACAAGATCAAAGGAATTTAAAATGCTACAAAAAATGATACTTTAAAAGTGGTGACCTTAATAATCTATTTGTTAAATGTAGATAATTTAAAACAGGTAATTAATTGTTACTTTGAAGTTCAACTACTTAAATTCGAGAAGTTCCAGAAATATTTGTTGTTAAGTCTGCTTATTTTCTTTTTAAATAAAAACTGGCTAGACCTCAATTAAGTATTTTGTCGTAAATAATGTCAATGCGAATTGACTTCAGTTAGAATAGATATAGGACAACATTACAAGAAAACAAGGAAGCAACAGTCCACTCATGTTGCATCCCCATAGTACTAAGACATCAATATTTTCAAAGCCCTCTGTTGTATGAAAAACAATTCAGTTCTTGATGACCGGATCAATCGTAGTACTTTCGATAAGTAAGAGTGTAGAGGAGCAGAAGGAAATGACAAGTGGTTTTCAGCAAGGTAATTTCTGCAAGCACTGAAACTGTAGGTAACAGGTAGTTTGATAGCAAGATAATTTATAGCAAGTAACAAGTAACAATAGTAACAATAAGTGCAGCAAGGTAGCCCTATCCTTTATGTAGCAAAGGACATGCCGGAATGATCTCTGATAATAAGTAAAATGTTCTAGAGGACACACGGGAATTTCATCTAGTCACTTTCATCATGTTGGTTTTATTCGCGTTCGCTACTTTGATAATTTGATATGTGGGTGGACTGGTGCTTAGGTGCTGTTCTTACTTGGACAAGCCTCCCACTTATGATTAACCCCGTCGCAAGCATCCGCAACTACGAAAGAAGTATTAAGATAAAATCTAACCATAGCATTAAACATATGGATCCAAATCAGCCCCTTACGGAATAGCCCATAAACTAGGGTTTAAGCTTCTGTCACTCTAGCAACCCATCATCTAATAACTACTCCAGAATGCATTCCCTTAGGCACAAAGATGGTGAAGTGTCATGTAGTCGACGTTCACATAACACCACTAAGGGAATCACAACATACATATCATCAAAATATCGAACACATATCAAATTCACATGATTAGTTGCAACATAACTTCTCCCATGGCCTCAAGAACAAAAGTAACTACTGACACAACATATTCATGCTCAAGATTAGAGGAGTAATAAATATCATAATGGATCTGAACATATAATCTTCCACCAAATAAACCGGCTAGCATCAACTACGAGATGTAATCAGTACTAGTAGTGACCCACAGGTACCAATCTAAGATTTTGATACAAAGATTGAACACAAAAGATGAACTAGGGTTTGAGATGATATGGTGATGTTGAAGATGTTGGTGAAGATTGGCCTCCCAAAGATGATAGGTTTGTTGGTGATGTCGATGGCTTCGATTTCCCACTCCGGGAGGGAAGTTCCCCTGGTGGAATCGCTCCGTCGGAGGGCAAAACTGCTCCTGCCCAAGTTCCGCCTCAAGACGGCGTCACTCCGTCCCAAAAGTCCTCTCTTTATTTTTTCTAGGTCAAAATACCTTATGTAACAGAAGATGGGCACCGGAGGTGGGCCAGGGGCCCCACAAGCCACCAGGCCGCGCCTAGAGGGGTTGGCGCGCCCTGGTGCCTTGTGGGCTCCTGGGTGGCCCACTCTGGTAGTTCTTTCTCCAATATTTATTATGTATTCCAAAATAATTCTCCGTAAAATTTCAGCTCATTTGGAGATGTGCAAAATAGGTATCTCCGACATAACTTTTTCAGGTCCAGAGTTCCAGCTGCCGGCATTCTCCCTCTTTGTGTAAACCTTGCATATTATGAGAGAAAAGGCATTAGAATTACTCCACAAAGTGTTATAATGCAGAAAAACACTATAAATAACAGTAGGAAAACATGATGCAAGATGGACGTATCAACTCCCCCAAGCTTATACCTCGCTTGTCCTCAAGCGAAAGCCGATATCGAAAGTCATGTCCACATGTTTAGAGAGAGAGGTGTCAATAAAAAAATATGGACATAGTGGCATCATGCTTATTATTATAACAACAATGAACTTTATCATATAGCTTCTCATGAGCAAGTAACAATTCATCACAACATCGAAGTATGAAGCATAAACTTTATTGAAAACTAACAAACTATGTTGTTAGTCAACTTTCCAGCTACAATTCATCATATTTTCAGGAAGGGTCTCGTATCGGAGCCTCTTGGCAAGTCCACATACTCAACCATCATTTAGTCTTTTATTATTGCTAACACTCACAACATATATATGAGAAAAGTTTCAACTGGACACATAGAAAGATAGGGGCTTATAGTTTTGCCTCCCAACTTATTCACCTCAAGGGTGATGTCAACAATAATAACTAATGATCACTCACATCCAACTGGATATATGTGCCTAGATCTTTCCCAACCACATGGTGCTTGCAAAAAGAGAAAATAAAAAGGAACAGAGAAGAATACTTTGACTCTTGCATAAAAAGTAAATACATAAAAGTGAAAGATAGGCCCTTCGCAGAGGGAAGCAGAGGTTTTCATGCGCTTTTTGGTTTTGTATACACAATCACTTAAAGCAAAAGAATGTCATGTTATATTTTCCCTTATGATAGCAACCTTTATTATGCAGTCCGTATGTTTTATTACTTTGCCATCACAAGTTCGTACAATGCTTATTTTCCCTTACACTAAAAGATCAAACACATTTAGGAGCAATTTTTATTGCCCTTTTACACCGATGACAACTTACTTGAAGGATCTTACTCAATCCAAAGGTAGGTATGGTGGACTCTCAAAACAAGAATTTGGGTTTAAGTGTTTTGGATGCACAAGTAGTATCTCTACTTAGTGCAGATTTTTGGCTAGCAAAGATATTGAGCAAGTACCACATGTTGAATGATCTATGTCAATATATCTTCTATGTGATTATGAACAAACATAAATCATTACGTTGTCTTCCTTGTCCAACATCAACAATTTGGCATAAGATATTTAATGGGGGCTCACAATCATAAAAGATGTCCAAGATAGTATATTTGCATGTAAATCTTCTCTTCCCTTATTAATTCTTTCATGAATTGCATGATTGACTAATGCTATGTTTGTCAACATTCAATAAATTTTACCACTTATACTTTTCCTTATGTAATGCCATTACTTACCGTAAGATTAGCATATGATCTTTTTATTATTTCCTTTATTTTGATTGAAACAAGAAAGTAAAGAAGCAAAAACTCAAACTAAACTTTATTTTAAAACTTCACTCGATTACATAGATAGATAGATCACGAAACTAGCACTCGAAAATAGATCGTACTAAACTCTTATTCAACTAAATCATGAAATAACTAAGGATCGAACTAAGATAGATAAAGGTAATAAAAGTGATAGTGATACGATACCGGGGCATCTCCCCCAAGCTTGGCACAAGCCAAGGGGAGTGCCCATACCCGTGTGATTAAGTCTCCTTCTTTGATGATGATGATGATGGTGGTGGTGTTGAGGTAGTAGCTTCACACTTCAGCCTCAATATGTACTCCAATCTATGATTGATGCTCCGGAGCGCGATGTTTTGCTCTTCCAACAAAATAATTTCACGAGTGAGATATTTATTTTGAACATGAACCGTCTCGAAGGCCCTAAAGGCTTCGATTTCAGTAGGGGTGAGATGGTTGTAGTATGGTTGAAGGATATGTCGGGGTACGACACCTATGGGATCCCAAGAGACCCCTTTACGATTCGGCGGGGGGAGAGGTATACGCAAAGAGCAGAACCAATGATCGATGCGGGAAGTTTTTACCCAGGTTCGGGCCGCTGATCAGCGTAAAACCCTACTCCTGCTTTGTGTTCTTATTGATGTTCTTGAGCCCAGCCTTCAGGAGCGCTCGCAATGAACAGTACGTTCAAAGAGCAGCTACGCATGCAGGATGGGCCAGAAATTCTCCTCCTCTGTAGCAATTGCCTTGGGCCTCCTTTTATATGCTCAAAGGGGTCTCCACAGTGGCAAAATGTATATACATTGAGGTGTAAAGTAGCTACAGGGTATCATACCTAACCCCTGACGGATTAGGACAAGCGCATTTAATGCACCGTGAGGTGTCCGTTTAGGTGTCCTCACTTTCTTGGGGATGGAAAAAGGGGCCATCCCATCAGCACCGCTTAAGCTCTCCTCCACTGGCATGCCGCCACGCATCCATGGAAGGAGCCAGAATGTCAGACTCGTTACTGTGCCGAAGCGGTGGCACAATGGCCGAATCTTGCCGGGCGCCGAATCTTGCCGGGCGTCAAGGCTTGCCGGGCGCCAAGCCTTGCCGGGCGCCGAGGCTTGCCGGGCTCCATGGGCCATCCCGGCAAGGATCTTGCCGAGGAAGCTGGCCTTCGATTTCCAGCTTTGCTTATCTGCTGATCCTCAGATCTCTGACTTGACGATTTCCTTGATGACTTGAATCGACCTCGAGCTGATCCCGGCAAGCCTTGCCACGAGGACGGCTACAACTGCCCGTGCACAAGTACGGGGTACTAGTGGCCCAATACTTAGTACACTGACAGGAGCCCCCGGGCCTAGGCCATACACGAGTGCGAGGCGTTGTTGGGCTAGGCCCAAACAGTGCACGGGCACGCGTGGCAGGGAATTAACTGCTCGTAAATATCTCGTTTTACTGTGCCCCCCACTACGTGCACGGAGCGCGCGACGTGGGAAGTGTGCCAAAAATGCTGCAAACTGTCTCGCGCCCATAGAGGCGCATTCATATTGGGGGATAAACAAGGCGGCCCCACTCCTTCCCCATAAAAAGGAGAAGTCGCGGAGGCGCAAACCTATTCACCCCCCTCTTCTTCCCAATCTGGCCATCGCCATCACCTTCCTCTGCTCAAGCTCAGAGCGAAACCTTTTTTCTCTTCTGCCCGCTGCTCCCGCGCTCGCTCCGCTCCCCGGCTTCCATCTTCACAGTCGCCATGCCGCCCAAGGCCAGCAAAGGCAAGGGCACGGACAAGGAGGCGAAAGCTGAAGTTCCGGAGAGCGAACTGGTGAAGATGCGGAAGAGGCTCGTCGTCTTTCCTCCGACGCTCAACGCTGAAACTTTGAAGGGGCGATACCAATGCATGTGGGCGAAGGGAACGCCAGCTCACCCCGCCACACGCGTAATCCCAGGTGCTTGTTCCAAAGGTGGATCGGACAGATACCCCTTCTTCACTGCGTATTTTTATTGCGGGCTCTGTCCACCCTTTTCCGATTTCTTCAACGACATCATGTACACATACGGCTTCCGCCTTCTTGATTTCACACCGAATGCCGTATTTTGCATGTCTATCTTTGCCCATCTTTGTGAGAATTTCGCTGGCGTGATCCCCAATTCTGCTCTTTTCCGCCATTATTTCTATCCTCGAATCCAAAAAGGAGAGGCTCTCTCTGGATCTATTGCCTGGATTCCAAGGGCTTGGAACAAAGAGATATACCCAGATGGAGTTTACCGCGAAAAGTGGGATGAGTGGCGGGCTGAATGGTGCTGGATCCAGGAAGCAGATCCTCATCCTTTTTGTCATCCCCGGCGACAGAAGGTGGTCCGCGGCAAGGATTGGGGCGATCTCGCCGCAGAAGACGAGAAGCTCACAATCGCCACTACCAGGATCCTCCGCTTGAAGGCTGCCGGGCTGACAATGGAGATGATCGGCTTCGACTTTCTCCGCCGCTGCATCGCCCCTCTGCAGAATAGGGGGAGGCCAGTCTGGGAGTATAAGAACGCAGCAGATGTCATGAGGCTGCGCCCCGGGCTGAACAATAATCTGACCGCTATGCAGCTTGGCGCTCTCCGCCAAAAGTTATTCCAGCGCAAAGACAAGCACCGGCTGCCGGCAAGGATCGTCCCCTTGTGCAACAACTCTGCATTGGGGTCAATCATTGCCTTCTTGCCGATGTTTAACGCCCACGGCCTTGACCCGACCTGGGTCGAGCCAAGCGAGGAACAAGCGCAGAAGTTCTTTGACAATCTAACGGAGAAGCCTGTCCGGCAAGAGTCAGATCTTATCTGCGCCACCACTGATCAGGAAGTAGCCTACATCGCTACCAGAGTGGAGGAAGCGAATCTTGCCGCGGAGGCCGGCAGCGTTGGCTTCACAGAGTGGGAAGCCAGCGACACAGAGGTGGTAGTGGAGGCAAAACCTACCGAGGAGAACAAAGTTGCCGGGGAAGAAGGCGGCGCAGTCGCTGAGAACTCATCCGGCGAAGACACGGCCAAAGAGGAGATGCGAGAAGAGCCCTAGCCCCCGAAGAAGGCAACGCGTGTCCTTTGAAAAGCCGCATCAGGCGTCCCGGCAAGCCAGCCTACATCGAGCGGCGAATCCCCCGGCAAGAAAGTGGCCGGCAAGACCGAACCACGGCAGGGGGCCCGTCAACAGCCCGCGCGGCGCCGAGACCCACACCAGCGACCACCGCCGGAGCGGCAGGAGGGTCTCGCGCAACCGTGCCGGAGGCTGCCCCGGCGCCTGCCACAGCCAAGCGGCCCAGGACTCCTCCTCCGCCTCCCCACTCAGACATCGCAACGGAGATTGACTTCGACATCTCCGGCTTTAGTCCAGAGCGGGAGGAAGAAGAGTGAGTATCTGCCACAACTTCTACCTTCCAATATGCATCAGTCTTACTGACTTGCTTGTATTGTTTCCGCAGTGACACAGAAACCTTGCTGGAGAGGATGGCGAAGAGGTCAAGGACTTCTACGGGCTTCGAGCCCCCGGCGGGCTCCACGAGCGCGCCGGAAACTGTCGTTGTCAGCCCGGAGTCCAGTCCTCAATGCAGCCCCCAGCACAGCCCCCAGCGTAAGTTCATCGTCCCTTTTTCTGTTGGCTAGTGCCGAGGCTTTCATTCTTGCCGCTGATATCTTTGGGTTCGCAGGAGAAGTACGGCAACAGGGAGAAAATATCCCCATTGTGCCTCCTTCATCGACCGCTCCGCCCACAAGCACATCCCCGGCAAGAGATCCTGCCGATGAGCCCGTCCGGATTGAGGAGGAGCCGACAAGCACGAACTCCGATAACCCACCCCCAGCAACCGGAGTCGCCGGGAGAGGTGAAGCCACCTCTCGACAGCCCGACGCAGGTACTCGATCGCCTCAGAGTGCTTGTTATTCTTTTCCTCTTACCTCTTTATCTTTAGTCACTTCAAAATCCAAAAACTCGATCTTATTCTGTCCTCCTCCTTCGCCCTTCAGAGTTCTCTATGATGGAACACATGGACGTCGATGCCGTAATCGAGGAGACCGCCAGGGATGCCGCCGCCGAAGCGGACAGGATCACTGCCAGCGAGGCCACCAAGGATGACGTTGCCGGGGCTGGTGATGCTCTTGACGGGGAGGCCGCCAAGACAGCACAAAAGGAAATCGCCGAAGAACCTGCTGAAGAGGGCGACAGGGAGGTTGGGGACCATACTGACAGCATTCCTGCCGCAGGAGCGCCAGGCGCTGCATCGGCCACAGAGCCCCCTGTCACTGGTGAGGCGGCCACTAAAGACCAGCCATCAACATCTGAAGAGCCCTCATCCAGCAAGTATCTCAAGGTTGGCGAAAATCTATTCATCAACTTGCTAGGGACGGCAAGCACCGAGGCACCAGCCGAAGGAGAAATTTTCGAGGAAATTATTGCCGCTGCCGGGCTCGAAGCTGTTGACGATCCCAGTGCTAGCAGCGGCAAGTCTGAAGAGGATCAGCTCCTTCAGGCCATGGGTGAGAACTTCCGCAAACTCCAGGCTCTCCATCGTGCCTGAAAAGAGAAGGCGGACTCCAGAATGGCAGTTGTCGAGGCAGCCGAAGCGGATTTTCAAAGGCGTGTCGCACAAATGCAAATCTGGCACGCCGAGGCCCTTCAAGAGCTGGTTGCCGGCTGAGAACAAGTGAGCCAGCAATGGAATGAGATCCTCTTGAAGCAATCAGATATGGAGAAGGCACATGATGAAGCTGTTCAAAGGATTGCTGCTGAAGATGCTCTCCTGACGGGGCGCCGCGTTGCTCTTGACGCTTACGAAGAAGATCTCACCGCACGTGAGCAGGCGCTCGCCGCCAAGCTTCGTAGCAAGGATGAAGACATTGAAAATCTTGTCGCGCGGCGGACCCAGGAGCTAGAGCAGAAGTACAAGGAGGCGCTCGAAGCTCTAACTGTCAGTAATGCCAGCAAGCTCAAGGAGGCCGTCGATGCTGCCGAAGCTGCAGAGGCTGCCAAGAACGAGCTGAGCGACAAAGTGAAGAGGCTGGAGACAGATCTCGACGAGCACGGCAAGGAGCTCTCGACGCTCAAGGGGGACAGGGAAAAAACCCTCCACTCCTCGGCGGAGATGCAAGTCGCCCTGTCCGACAAGACCAAGCAGCTCTCCTGCGCAGCTGATAGTATTGCGGTTCTGGAGCTGAAGCTGACCACGCTGCAGAAGTCTCTCGAGGCCGGCAAGGCCCGTGAGAAGGCTCTACTCAAGGATCTCCAAGGAGAGAGGAACCTGCTCAAGAGCGCCGCCGCTGCCCAGAACGAGTACGAGAAGGGATTGGAGATCTGGACTGGTCGTCTCATTGCTGCCGCGGAGAAGCTTACCGCAGAACTGTCAAACATGGGCTTGTCGAACTTCAGATATTCTTCCGAGGAAAGAATATCCCCAAGCGCCAGATTGACGATGTTCTTTGAAAGCATCATCAACGCGTTGAGGGCGCTCCAGTCTAGCCGGGCGACCCAACTGGCGAACGAGACTCGCCGGCTTTGCCGGGCCGTCCTTCGCAAGGTGCTCATCAAGGTGGTACACAGCAATCCCGGCATCGACCTCTCCAGCGCACTCGGCCACCTGCCAAAGGATGCAAATGTTGAGGCACTTGAGAAGTGCATCGCGCCAATCCTTGAGAAGGTGGACTCCATCAAACGGATCGAAGGCCAGCGCAGGGATTGAGTGCTTCTCTTTTATTCTTGCCGCCATCATCTCATGTAAAAGACAATTAAGTCTCAAGTTAGAACTGCGGCAACTCATGGATGCAATATAATTTGACTATGTTTAGGCTCATGCTAGCTACTTTCCTTGTCTGATTCCTTTATGTATGGAGTTCATCCTACGCTTACTGAAAAACTTGCCGGTGCGCAACCTGCCGCGAACGCTGGGTGCGGGACTTCAGCAGCCTGCAGGAGGCGCAGCAGCCAGCAAGACTCCTTGGTGTTCTCAGTGCAACCACTTAAATTGTTGAGCAGACTCGAAACAAAATAAGGGCGCAACTGATTACAGCAAAGGTTCCTTCGCGTGCAGATTTTCCATACAAGAATCGGAATCGTCTAAGGAAGTAACTTGGTAACTAAAGAAAACACTTGCTCTAAGTTTTTAGGACTTAGCTTTCTGGCTTTGTTCTTCCTCCGGCAAGCATCGATTCCGATCGTCACCAACTGGTATTCATGTCTCCCTTCCCCCCCGGCAAATGTGCACGCGAGGAATCCTTCTGTCTTTGAGAAAAAGAAAGAAGAGAAAATAAAGGGATGAAACCTTGGCGGTTCGTTAGAACTTACGGGATCAGGTGTCATACAACATCTTAGACAAACATGCATATATGAATGTGAACATGGGAATCAATAAGGGAATGTACAACACTTAAATTTATTCATCTGTGCTCAGGGTCTGCGCCTGGCTTTGTACAAAGGATCACATGCCTTGCCGGCAAGACTTGTACAAAAAGGTGGTTGCCGGGAGCCCCCGGCAACCGCGCCTTATGGATAGAACTTGCGAAGATGTTCGATATTCCAGGAATTACTCACTGGAACGCCATCTTCGGTCTCCAGGCGGACAGTGCCAGGCCTGGTGACTCGTACTACCCGATAAGGGCCTTCCCACTTTGGCGTCAACTTGTTTGAATTCTTGGCGGATTGAATCTGTCGAAGAACAAGGTCGCCTTCCTCAAGGCTTCGGGCATGAACTTTGCGGCTATGATAGCGGCGCAAAGCTTGCTGGTAGCGTGCAGCTCGCACAGCAGCCTGAAGATGATTCTCCTCAAGGAGCACAGCGTCATCTTGCCGCAGTTGCTCTTGCTCGAGCTCATCATAAGCGAGCACTCGAGGAGACCCGTATATGTGTTCCGTTGGGAGAACTGCTTCCGCTCCATAGACCAGAGCGAAGGGCGTCTGGCCGGTGGCTCGATTTGGTGTTGTTCTGATTGACCAAAGAACCGCCGGCAACTCATCAATCCAGCGCCTTCCACACTTTTTCAGCCTGTCAAAAGTTCTGGTCCTGAGACCGCGCAGCACTTCAGCATTGGCCCTCTCCGCTTGGCCGTTGCTTCTCGGGTGAGCAACAGAGGCAAAACAAATCTTGCCGCCAAGGTCTTCGACATACTACATGAAGGTGCGACTTGTGAACTGCGTGCCATTGTCGCTGATGATCCTGTTAGGCACACCGAAACGGCAAACAATTCCTTTGAAGAACTTGACAGCCGACTGCGCTGTCACCTTCCTCACTGCTTCCACCTCCGGCCACTTTGTGAACTTGTCGATAGCAACGTACAAGTACTCAAAGCCCCCGGTAGCACGGGGAAAGGGGCCCAGTATGTCGAGCCCCCAGACCGAAAATGGCCAGGAGAGAGGGATTGTTTGAAGAGCTTGAGCTGGCTGATGTAATTTCTTCGAATGAAACTGGCACGCTTCACACCTGGTTACTAGTGCAGTCGCATCCTGGAGGGCGGTAGGCCAAAAGAAACCTTGCCGGAATGCTTTTCTGGCAAGCGCTCTTGACCCTATGTGAGAGCCACACCTGCCCCCATGTATCTCTGCCAACAGCTCTAGTCCATCCTCCCGAGGAATGCACTTCAATTTCACACCGTTTGGTCTCTTTCTGTACAGGACGTCATCGACGAACTTGTACATAACAGACCGACGGGCTACTCTCTCCGCTTCTTCTTGTTCCTCAGGGAGTTCACCTGTCTGAAGGACGTGGACAATGTGCTGCGCCCATGCTGGAGCCTGAGGCTCGACAACTAGGACTAAAGGCATCTCATCCGCTGGGGGAACATTTGTCTCGACAGCAAGGGCCTGAGGCCCTGCCGGAGCCTTTTGTTCCCCGGCAAGCGTGCCGATCCCGGCAACTTCCTTGCCGGCGGCTCCGGGGAGCTCTGCCGGGAAGTACTGGCCAGAGTTCAACTTTCTTCTCTTTTCTTGCCGCATCAATGGCGCCACGGATGGTTGAATCAATTGGAGCACAAAAGTTTCTGGTTCCACAGGCAACTTGAGGGCAACACGCTTTGACAGGTCGTCAGCAACATTGTTCTCGGCACGAGGGACATGCTCCATTTGGAGACCGTCAAAGCGCTCTTCCAATTTTCTCACTTCATCTACGTAGGCTTGCATCAATGGACTTTGATAGTTCTTGTTGACCTGCCTGACGACAAGCTGTGAATCGCCTTTGATGATGAGCTTTTTGATACCAAGGTCTGCCGTGATCCTAAGACCGGCAAGCAAACCCTCGTATTCTGCAGTGTTGTTGGTTGAACTCTCCCGGGGAAAATGCATTTGGACTACGTACATGAGGTGCTCCCCGGTGGGTGCGACAAGCAGCACGCCAGCACCGGCACCTTGCAGCGAAAAAGCCCCGTCAAAGTACATAACCCATTGCTGATCGGTTTCCTTGCCGGGGAGACTTGTTTCTTGAACTTCTTCGTCTGGCGTCGGGGTCCATTCTGCAATGAACTCCACCAAGGCCCTGCTCTGAATTGTGGAAGTGCTTTTAAACTTAAGACCAAAGCTGGACAGCTCCAACGCCCACTCCACGATCCTGCCGGTTGCCTCCGGATTTTGCAAAATCCGTTGCAATGGAAAGCGAGTGACGACGGTGATCTTATGTGCTTGAAAATAATGGCGCAGCTTTCTTGAGGCCATAAGGAGGCCGAAAAGCAACTTCTGCACACCAGAATATCTTGACCTAGCTCCTTGTAACAGAGAGCTAACAAAATAAACTGGGCGCTGCACCACCTTCTTCTTCTGCACAAGTTCTTCTATTTGCGCAGATCCTGTCTTGCCGGGATCAACCCTTGCCGGGAAAGATCTTGCCGCGTCACTTGGCGGTCCGGCCGCTGATGTTGCCTCCTCATCAGCTTCTCTCTGCGCCACCAGGGCAGCACTAACCACTTGATTTGTTGCCACCAGATACAGCAGCAACGGTTCTTGTGGTTTAGGTGCGACTAGCGTTGGCGGAGAAGAAAGGTATTTCTTCAAATCTTGCAGCGCCGCCTCCGCTTCCGGAGTCCATTTCATTGGACCTGCCTTCTTCAAAATTTTGAAGAAGGGCAGGGCGCGCTCAGCAGATTTGGAAATAAACCTGCTTAGAGTAGCAACACAGCTGGCAAGACGACGCACATCCTTGACGCGTCTCGGCGCTTCAATTTGCTCAATGGCTTTGATCTTGTCGGGGTTCGCTTCGATTCCCCGGCAAGATACAAAGAATCCGAGGAGCTTGCCGGAAGGAACACCGAACACGCACTTCTCAGGATTGAGCTTCAAGTTGATCTTGCACAAGTTTGCAAATGTTTCTTCTAGGTCTTGAATGAGCGTTGATTTATCCTTAGTTTTGACCACTATATCATCCATATATGCCTCCATATTTCTATGGAGTTGTGGCTCAAAACCAATCTGGATTGCTCTGGCGAATGTTGAACCAGCATTTTTCAACCCAAAAGGCATCCGTATAAAACAATACGTACCACATGGGGTGATAAAGGCAGTCTTCTCTTCATCTTCCTTTGCCATAAAAATCTTATGATACCCTGAATAGGCATCAAGGAAGGACAGGAGATCACAACCAGCGGTGGCATCTACAATCTGGTCGATGCGCGGCAAGGGAAAAGGATCTTTTGGACAAGCTTTATTGATATCTGTATAATCGATACAAAGCCTCCATTTCCCATTCGCTTTCCGCACTACAACCGGGTTGGCCAACCAGGTTGGATGAAGCACTCCTTTGACCAGTCCTGCCGCCTCCAGCTTCTTAATTTCTTCGGCAATGAATTCTTGCCGCTCCAAAGCCTGTTTCCTCACCCTTTGCTTGACGGGCCGCGCATGAGGACAGACAGCAAGGTGGTGCTCAATCACTTTCCTGGGAACGCCGGGGATGTCAGACGGTTGCCACGCAAACACGTCGACATTCGCCCGCAGGAAAGCAACGAGCGCACTTTCCTATTTGTCATCTAGGGTGGAACTTATGGTAAAAGTTCCACCCGTTACGTCCCCCTTGGCAGGCACCTTCTTGGTTTCCGGCGGGGCGGCCTTGGACTTCTTGTTCTTGCCGGTGGAACTTTCTGGCGCGTCCTCGACGAAAGCGCAGCGCTCCGAGGAGGTGCGCTTGCCGGAGTTCGCGCCAAGGTTCTTGCCGGTGCCGGTCTTCTTCTTCCCCCCGGGAGTTCTAGCGGCAGGAGCAGATGCCTTGATGGCAGGTGCTGCAACTGCTTCCCGGTAAAGTTGGTCGGCACAGATGAGCACATCCTTCTTATCGGAATGGATAGTGATGACGCTCAACGGCCCGGGTATCTTCAAAACATTGTACGCGTAGTGTGATGCTGCCATAAACTTAGCCAGCGCTGGCCGACCAAGGATCCCATTGTATGACATGGGGATCTTAGCGACATCAAACACCACCTTTTCGGTCCTGAAGTTAAACTCGCTGCCAAATGTTACCGGCAGGGTGATCTTGCCCTTAGGCTGGGTTCTTCCCGGGTTGACCCCTTGAAACGTACCCGTTTCCTCGAGGTCTTCGTCGGGAATCTGAAGCTTTGTGAGCACATCTGGTGAGATTAAGTTTAGGCCGGCCCCGCCGTCAACTAACATCTTCGTCACCTTGAGGTTGCGAATTGTCGGGGAAACCAACAATGGCAAACACCCGACCGCAGTTGTGCGATCAGGGCGATCCTCCGCGTCAAAGATGATAGGCGTGCTGGACCACTTCAGAGGCCTACATGCATTGGGGGATGGCTCTGCCGCATTAACCTCTCGCATCCACTGTTTAAGTTGGCGGTGGGAAGAATGCAGCGAGGCACCCCCATCAATGCACATAGCCTCCGTAGCCTTCTGGAATTCCTGCTCACGGGATTCGTCATCTTCCTCATCATCATCTCCTTCTTTATCTCGGCCCCGAGCGAGCCGATCCTTCTGCTGCTTGGCCTTGCCACGGCAACCCCCTCGGCCACCGCGTTTCTTGCCGGACCCCTCAGCACCATCTTGGGCCTTCTCCTTGTCTCGCCTCTTGTATTCGGCCTTCTGCTTCTCGGCAAGCTGCTCAACTTGCTGGCAGTTCTGGAGATTGTGGCCCTTAGTGCGATGGATCTTGCAATACTGCTTGCCGGAGTTCTCTGACTTGTCGGCAGCCGCCAAGGCCTGACAGGAAGGGCACCCGGCAAGATCCTTGCCGGGGTCGCCAACCTTGGCCTTCTTGGTGGCGCCAGGGTTGCCAGATTCCTCGACGGCAAGCACGGCCTTGCCTCCGCGCTTCCTGTTTCGCCACCGGCCTTTCCTTGACGGAGCCGCGGCATCTTCTTCTTCTGATTCGCCCACCGCGCCAACAACTGCGCCAGGGAGTCTCCTCCCTTCTTCGGCTCGAGCGCACTTGTCGACCAAAGTGTAAAGCTCGGCAATACTCCTGACTTTGTTCATTGCCAGCTCTTCCCGCATCCTGCGGTTACGCACGTTCTGATGGAACGCGCTAATGACAGCGGCAGGATGAACGTCAGGAATATTGTATTGCACCCGGCTGAATCTCTGCATAAACTTGCGCAGGGACTCACCCTCCTTCTGAGGGATGATGTGCAAATCACTCTCTTGCCCAGGAGCTTGGTGGCCTCCAACAAAGGCGCCAACAAACTGATGGCACAAATCTGACCAGGAAGAAATAGAATCCTCCGGCAGATGCATCAACCACGACCTGATGTTGGGTTTGAGTACCAACGGGAAGTAGTTGGCAAGTATCTTGTCATCTCGGCCCCCGGCAGCTTGCACCGCAATGGTGTAGATGCTCAGGAACTCCGAGGGATGGGTCTTGCCGTCATATTTCTCCGGGACCTCTGGCTTGAAGGTTCGGAGATTGGGCCACTGGACTTGCCGCAACTCACGGGTAAACGCTAGAGGTCCTACCTCGTAAGGCAAGTCTCCTACGTTCCCTGGCGCAGGCTCGCCGACAACCGGCCCCGCGCGCTTATCAGACTGATAGCGCGCTTCCAGTCGCCGCTCGATGGTTGTTCGAGCGTCCTCCTTGCCTCGTTCCTGGAGAACCAGACGCTGATCACGGCGCATCCGTGGATCGGACGAGGCAGTGGAAACTTCTTCATGGCGGTCGACTTGCTGAGTCGTCGGCCGCCGCTGACGCCGCGGAGGAGAGTGCACTGTAGTTGCACCACCTCCGATTTTCTCTGCACCGGCTCGCGTCGGATCGATGGGCCTCCGCTGAGAGGGCCCTGCCTCTTGCGGTCCATCCTTGTTAGCGAAGCCGACAAGGCTCTGGATAGTAGCTCGCCACTCCTCCATCTTCTCCGGGGCGGGAGGAAAATCGAGGAGCAGCTGTGCACGTGCCAAGGCTTCCGCTGGCGTAGGTGGCGGCGACAAGTGCGAGGTACGTGAGGTGCTCTGACTCCTAACTAAGTTAGAAGGAGCACCACCATGGTCACGCGACCGTGCACCACCTTTGCCGGCAGCTCGGTGTGCATGCTGGTCCCGCGCATCTTGGGATCTATGCGCAGAAACCTTTTCGTGGGGACGCCCCGAACCACCAGTGCCATGATATCGCTCATCTCGCACGACCTGGGTAGGTTGCGAGGCTTGCGCCGGCGTGGGAGCTCCAGCAGGCGCCCTTCGATCCCTAGAGTTAGTTGTGCCACCCGTAGGCAACACAGCACCATCTCTAGATCCAGCGGCGCGCAAGTTACCACTGCCACTGCGAACGATACCGCTCGCTTGGCTTGGGTCACCAGAACGCCGCGGGGTTCTAGTCCTCTTCCTTCTGCACCCACACCATCGCCTGTCTGCGAAGGCGCAGGCAAAACGGACCCGGACGGCTGTGCTGTCGCAGCATTCTTCTTCTTGGGCGGCATGATGATGAAGATGATGAAGGAACTAGGGCGCCGACCACCAGATCAGGTTCACGCAACCTTCAATCCCAATACCTAGCGCGCCAAAGATGTCGGGGTACGACACCTATGGGATCCCAAGAGACCCCTTTACGATTCGGCGGGGGGAGAGGTATACGCAAAGAGCAGAACCAATGATTGAGGGGGGAAGTTTTTACCCAGGTTTGGGCCGCTGATCAGCGTAAAACCCTACTCCTGCTTTGTGTTCTTATTGATGTTCTTGAGCCCAGCCTTCAGGAGCGCTCGCAATGAACAGTACGTTCAAAGGGCAGCTACGCATGCAGGATGGGCCAGAAATTCTCCTCCTCTATAGCAGTTGCCTTGGGCCTTCTTTTATATGCTCAAAGGGGTCTCCACAGTGGCAAAATGTATATACATTGAGGTGTAAAGTAGCTACAGGGTATCATACCTAACCCCTGACGGATTAGGACAAGCGCATTTAATGCACCGTGAGGTGTCCGTTTAGGTGTCCTCACTTTCTTGGGGATGGAAAAAGGGGCCATCCCATCAGCACCGCTTAAGCTCTCCTCCACTGGCATGCCGCCACGCATCCATGGAAGGAGCCAGAATGTCAGACTCGTTACTGTGCCGAAGCGGCGGCACAGTGGCCGAATCTTGCCGGGCGCCGAATCTTGCCGGGCGTCAAGGCTTGCCGGGCGCCAAGCCTTGCCGGGCGCCGAGGCTTGCCGGGCTCCACGGGCCATCCCGGCAAGGATCTTGCCGGGGAAGTTGGCCTTCGATTTCCAGCTTTGCTTCTTTGCTGATCCTCAGATCTCTGACTTGATGATTTCCTTGATGACTTGAATCGACCTCGAGCTGATCCCGGCAAGCCTTGCCACGAGGACGGCTACAACTGCCCGTGCACAAGTACGGGGTACTAGTGGCCCAATACTTAGTACACCGACATGATATCTTCTTCTTCCTCATCTTCCCATATTAGCATGGCCTGCCGCCCTTCTTGAGCTTGATCTCCTATAACTTCCTTGACCTTGTCCTCCTTGATGGCTTCTTTCGGTTCCTCTCTTTTTAGTTACATCTTCAGCAACCAAGCATCTTCTTCTATGTTGTTGGAGGAGGGAGAAGACATGATGCCTGGCTTGATAGATCTGACAGAAAAACAACATGAAACAAGAACAGAGGATATTACTGCGATGCGGTGGTCAATACATTCGGGGGAGTATATAAAGAATTTTTATCTAGGGAAACAAGCATACTACAGGAAAACAGAGTTGGGAATGTGCCCGAGGGGCCCACAAGCCACCAAGGCGCGCCAGGTGGGGCACGCGCGCCCTGGTGCCTTGTGGGCACCTGGGTTGCCTTCCCGGTTGTTTCTTATTTTTCTATTTTTTCTAATATTCCAAAACTGGCAGAAAATATTTTTGCGGAATTTTCGGAGTCCGTTTACTTACAGTATCACATACCTCTTCCTTTTCAGGGTTCTGGAGTGTTCTGGAAGGTCTCTTTTATGTATTCCTCCGGTGTCATTATTTGAATAATATTAGTTTCAACATTAATAGGTGTACCTGAAATATAGTGCTTAATTCTTTGTCCATTGACCACCTTCGGGCTAGTGCCTTCGGAATTATTGATCTTAATAGCTCTAGAACGATAAACTTCTTCGATGATATATGGCCCTTCCCATTTGAAGAGAAGTTTTCCTGCAAAAAATTTAAAACGAGCATTGTACAATTGAACATATTCACCAACTTTGAATTCCCACTTTTGGATTCTTTTATCATGCCATCTCTTAACTTTTTCTTTGAATAGCTTAGCATTTTCATAGGCTTGGGTTCTCTATTCATCTAGTGAGCTAATATCAAATAACCTATTTTCACTGGCAAGTTTGAAGTCATAATTGAGTTCTTTAATTGCCCAATATTCTTTATGTACTAACTCAAGAGGCAAATGACAAGCTTTTCCATAAACCATTTTATATGGAAGCATACCCATAGGATTTTTATAATTTGTTTTGCAAGCCTAAAGTGCATCATCTAATTTCTTAAACCAATTCTTTCGGGACCTATTGACAGTTTTTTGTAATATTAATTTTATTTCTCTATTTCTAAGTTCAACTTGACCACTAGATTGAGGGTGATAAGGAGATGCAATTCTATGGTTGACATCATGTTTAGCAAGTAGTTTACGGAAAGCGCCATAATGAAATGTGAACCACCATCAGTCATTAAATATCTAGGGATTCCAAACCTAGGGAAAATAACATCTTTAAACATTTTAATGGAGGTGTTATGATCATCACTGTTAGTTGTGATAGCTTCTACCCACTTAGTGACATAATCAACAGCAACCAAAATATGTGTATACCCATTGGAGGAAGGAAAAGGTCCCATATAATCAAAGCCCCAGACATGAAATGTTCAATAACAAGTGAATAATTCATAGGCATTTCCTGACGTCCACCAATATTACCAATTCTTTGACATTCATCACAAGACAAGACAAACTTACGGGCATCTTTGAAAAGAGTAGGCCAATAAAAACCAGATTGTAATACTTTGTGTACAGTTCTATATCCCGCATGATGCCCTCGATAAGCTTTAGAGTGACATTTCCGTAGGATTTTTTCTTGTTCATGCTCAAGTATACAACATCTAATAATACCATCTACTCCTTTATAAAGATGTGGGTCATCCCAAAAGTAATGTCTTAAGTCATAGAAGAATTTTTTCTTTTGTTGGTATGTGAAACTAGGTGGTATAAATTTAGCAACAATATAATTAGCATAGTCAGCATACCAAGGAGCATTATGAGAAGCATTTATGATAGCTAGTTATTCATCAGGAAAGTTATCATCAAGAATATTTTCTAACCTAGACAAGTTATCAGCTACGGGGTTCTCAGCTCCCTTCCTATCAGTAATGTGCAAGTCAAATTCTTGTAGCAAGAGAACCCACCTAATGAGTCAAGGTTTAACATATTTCTTTTCCATAAGATATTTAACAGCAGCATGATCAGTGTGAACAATTACTTTAGAATCAACAATGTAAGATCTGAAATTATCACAGGCAAACATGACTGCTAAAAATTCATTGTTAGTAGTAGCATAATTTCTTTGGGCACTGTCTAGAGTTTTACTGGCATATTGGATAACATTTAATTTTTTATCAACCCTTTATCCTAGAACAGCACCAACAACATAATCGCTAGCATCACACATAATTTCAAAAGGCAAGTTCCAATTAGGTGGTTGAACAATAGGTGCAAAAGTTAAGGCTTTCTTAAGTGTTTCAAAGGCTTCCACACAATCATCATCAAAAACAAAAAGAACATCCTTTGCAAAAGATTAGTAAGAGGCCTATAAATTTTAGAGAACTCTTTAATAAACCTTCTATAGAAACCAGCATGACCAAGGAAACTGCGAATACCTTTAATGTCTTTAGGACAAGGCATTTTCTCAATTGCATTAACTTTAGCTTTATCCACCTCAATACCTCGCTCAGAAATTTTATGCCCCAAGACAATACCTTCATTTACCATAAAGTGGCACTTCTCCTAATTCAAGACAAGATTAGTTTGTTCACATCTCTGCAAAACTCGATCAAGGTTGCTTAAGCAATCATCAAAAGAAGTCCCATAAACGGAGAAATCATCCATGAAAACCTCAACAATCTTTTCACAAAAGTCAGATAATATAGCAGTCATACATCTTTGAAAGGTAGCAGGTGCATTACATAAACCAAAGGGTATACGTCTATAAGCATAAGTTCCAAAAGGGCAAGTAAAGGTGGTTTTCTCTTGATCAGGTTGTGATACATGTATTTGAGAGAAGCCAGAATATCCATCCAAAAAGAAAAAGTGTGTGTACTTAGATAATCTTTCTAACATTTGATCGATAAAAGGCAGAGGGTAATGATCCTTTCTAGTGGTTTTGTTTAATTTTCTAAAATCAATTACCATTCTATAACCAGTAACAATTCTTTGTGGGATAAGTTCATTTTTATCATTAGGAACAACAGTAATACCTCCTTTATTAGGGACACAATGAACAGGACTTGCCCATCTACTATCAGCTATAGGATAAATTATACCTGCTTCCAGAAGCTTTAGTATTTCAGTTCTTACCACTTCCTTCATCTTAGGATTTAATCGTCGTTGATGATCAACAATGGGTTTAGCATAAGGTTCCATATTAATCTTGTGTTGACAGAGAGTGGGACTAATGCCCTTAAGATCATCAAAAATATATCCAATAGCATCACGGTGCTTCTTCAAAAAAACTAATAATCTCTCTTCTTCGTGTTCCGAAAGGTTAGCACTAATAATAACAGGATATATCTTTTTCTCATCAAGATAAGAATACTTCAGAGTGCAGGCAATTGCTTTGATTCAAACACAAGATCACCTTCAGGTGGAGGAGGAACTCCTAGAATTTCAACAGGCAAATTGTGTTTAAGGATAGGTTGTTGTTCGAAGAATATTTTATCTATTTCATTTCTTTCATGCAAGTACATATCATTTTCATGGTCTAGAAAATATTGTTCTAGTGGATCAGTAGGAGGTACGGCAATAGAAGCAATACCAACTATTTCATCCTTACTAGGCAATTCTTTATCATGAGGTTGTCTACGAACCTTAGAGAAATTAAACTCATGAGACACATTACGAAAATTAACACTGACTGTTTCTTTGTCACAATCTATCTTAGCAATGACATTGTTCAAGAAAGGTCTACCAAAATTATGGTACAAAAGTCATCTTGTGGGGACCCAAGGACTAGAAAATTAGCAGGGTATTTTATTTTCCCACACAATACTTCAATATCTCTAACAATCCCAAGTGGTGTGATGGTATCTCTATTAGCAAGTTTAATAGTAACATCTATGTCTTCTATTTCAGCGGGTGCTATATCATTCATAATTTCTTGGTATAACGTAAAAGGAATAGCACTTACACTAGAACCCAAATCACATAAACCATGATAGCAATGATCTCCTATTTTAACTGAGACAACAGGCATGCCAACAACAGGCTTGTTCTTATCTTTAGTGTCAGGTTCGGCAATTCTAACTGCTTCATCACAGAAATAAATAACATGCCCATCAATATTTTTGACCAAGAGATCTTTAACCATAGCAACACTAGGTTCAACTTTAATTTGTTCAGAGGGTTTAGGTGCTTTAATATTACTTTTGTGAACCAGTGTTCATACCTTAGCATGTTCCTTTATCCTAATAGGGAAAGGTTGTTTTTCAATATAAGCAGTAGGAACAACTGGATCAACATTATAAATGATAGTTTCATCTTTAACTAAAACCGGTTCTTTAATTTCTTATTTAATTGGGGGATGATATTTAAACCACTTCCCCTTAGGGAGATCAACATGAGTAGCAAATGATTCACAAAAAGAGGCTAAACTTGTGAAAAGCATCGGTATTCATAAAAAAATTAACACAATCAAACTCAAGCTTAATACATGACTCTTTACCTTCGTCGAGTTCCCAATCTTCAGAGTTGTGTTTAATTCTTTCTGAAAGATCCCATGTGAATTCAATAGTCTTCTTCATAAAAGAACCAGTACAAGAAGTATCGAGCATGGATTGATCATCACGAGAAAGCCGAGCATAAAAATTTTGAATAATAATTTCTCTCGAGAGCTCATGATTGGGGCATGAATATAAAATTGACTTAAGCCTCCCCCAAGCTAGAGCGATACTTTCTCCTTCACGAGGCTAAAAATTATATATATAATTCCGATCACGATTAACTAAATGCATAGGATAATTTTTTTGCTGAAATTACAATTTCAATTGATTCCAATTCCAAGATCCAATATCATCGCATAGCCTATACCATGTCAGTGTTTTTACCTTGAAAGATAAAGGTAACACCTTCTTCTTAACTTCATCTCCGGGTAAACCTGCAAGCTTAAACAATCCACAAATTTCATCCACATGTATCAAATGCATATCAGGATGTTTCGTTCCATTTCCTACATAAGGATTAGCTAGCAGTTGTTCTATCATACACGAAGGAATTTCATAATGAATATTTTCAGTAGGTGCAGTAGGTTGAGGGGAAACTCTTTGTGTTTCTGGTCGAGGTGAAGATACCCCGAACAAACCCCTCAAAGGATTGTTTTACATAGTAACAAGTGACAGTAAATTTCAGCATGTAATATAAGTTTTTCCTTACCAAGAGCACTTCACTCCACGGCAATGGCACTAGAAAAGAGTCTTGATGACCCACAGGTATAGGGGAACAATCATAGTCCTTTCGATAAGTAAGAGTGTCAAACCCAATAAGGAGCAGAAGGAAATGACAAGTGGTTTTAAGCAAGGTAATTTCTGCAAGCACTGAAATTGTAGGTAAGAGGTAGTTTGATAGCAAGATAATTTGTAGCAAGTAACAAGTAACAATAAATGCAGCAAGGTAGCCCAATCCTTTTTGTAGCAAAGAACATGCCGGAACAATCTCAGATAATAAGTAAAACATTCTCGAGGACACACGGGAATTTCATCTAGTCACTTTCATCATGTTGGTGTGATTCGCGTTCGCTACTTTGATAATTTGATATGTGGGTGGACCGGTGCTTCGGTGCTGTTCTTACTTGAACAAGCCTCCCACTTATGATTAACCCCCTCGCAAGCATCCGCAACTATGAAAGAAGTATTAAGATAAAATCTAACCATAGCATTAAACATATGGATCCAAATCAGCCCCTTACGAAATAGCGCATAAACTAGGGTTTAAGCTTCTGTCACTCTAGCAACCCATCATCTAATAACTACTCCACAATGCATTCCCTGAGGCCCAAAGATGGTGAAGTGTCATGTACACTACAAAAAAACCACTTCCGTGATGATACGTGTTTGTCACAGTAGGTCACGTTTTCTGTCATGCATGTACATCAATGACGATTTTATGACAGAATCAAGATAGTCATACTTGTGATGTCGTAGAAGTGTTCCATGATAACACGAAAATTATCATAACGGAAGTGTCCACTTCCATGACGAGAAATGGCGCGTCATGGATGTGGTTTCGTCAAGGGTAAGCGACACGTGGCATCCACCGTAACGGGTCACCATTAAGCTATCGGGTTCCGGTTTGGATCCGATAACCCGTTAACAGCTGGAACCAATGGGGATTTTCCACGTGTAAAATTCTCATTGGCTATAGCAACCACGTGTCAGCTTCGCGAAAGGACAGATGTCAACCGCCCAATGGACAGGAGGCGCCTATGAGACGTCGACACGTGGAAAGGCCCAATAGCGGCCCATCTAGGTTAAAAAGGCTAGCCCAGTCAAAATTAGCGGGCTGACCCATTAACAACCTGCTTGTAGACGGCCCATTCGCAGTTAAGGCCCGTATGACTAGTGTTAAATTAGCCCGTCAATGGCCATTCTAGATTTGTCATCATTGCGGCCCATGGTCACTTCTGGCCCGTTAACAGTCTGCTAAGTATTTGGGCCGAATTACGGCCCGATGTGTTTCCGGCCTGTTAAAGGTCCGCTTCATTTGGGCCCATTTATTGGCCAATGAAACTTTCGGCCCATAAATGACCATGAAGGAATTAGGTCATATTCGGCCATGTTTGACATTTGACCTGTTAGAGGCCCACTGTAGATTTGGGCCACTTCCAGCTTGTTGTGTTTTTCGGTCTGTTAACGTCCGATGAAATACATGGGCCATATGTGGCCCAACGTCACATCGAGCCTATTAACGGCCCATATAAAACTGATACTAATCAAGCCCGACCACACTTCCGGCCTAGTAAAGGCCCATGTAGTAGGTCGGCGCATTTACGCTCTATCTAAATTTCGGCCTGTGAACGATCCGCATTGTAAATGGGCCACCATGAGCTGAGATACATTTCGGCTTGCTAATGACCAGTGGTTTATTTGGCACATTTCAGGCCCAATGATCTTTCGGCCTCCTAAAAGTAATGGGCATAATCTGGCACAATTAGGGCCCAATCTAACTTTCGGCCTATTAAAGGCCCATGTTATTGATGGGCCATATTAGGCCTGCGAGATATTTACACATGTTAATGGCCTGTTGTTACTTAGGGCCCAAAATATGTTTAGGCCTGTTAAAGGCCCACTATGGGCACAGGCCTACCAAAAATAAGAAAGCTTATGCTGCTTTAGGCCCAGATATTTTTAGTGGTCTACATGCCGATTATGGCCCATAATCGTTTTTAGCCCAATTGGAATTGTGGGCCCGACAAATGTTGGCTCGTTGGGCTCCTACGAAGCTTTCGACCGAATACATTACTAGAATAAACCCACAATATACAAAAATAGCGTCATAATTTCTACAGCCTTTGGCAGCACGATAAATATTGTATCACAAAAAAATAAATTACAGCCTTACAACAAAAGGCATGTTCGCATAAAATTTATAGTCATTGCAGATAAAAGCACTATCAGATGTATAGAAGCACATATCATTTGACCTGAGTGCTAATGTTTCAAGCTGTACAATCTGATGGAGCAGCATGATCTTCCCCCTTTTTTCCACCATTGCTCTTGAACAACGAAGCAAATGTCTAATAGTCTGGTTTCAAAACCATTCATATCTTGATGACATTTGTCAACCACTATTCTTGTTTTAGAAACAACCTCCATTAGGGATTGGACTTGTGTCTGGAGCACAGATATATCACCCTATCTAGCAGTAAGATTTTGTTCAGTAGGCGATTTGGACAAGGTTACCTTGACAACCAACCCAGAATTACACAGGAAGGTGCTTTTTGCACTGTTAGTGGGGAGATATTAACGCACTGCAGCAAGAGGTGACATTGTGCCTGTGGTAGCCTCATCACCTTCAGGTGGTTGTGGCTGTTCAATCATTTGTTCCATAGCTTGTTGAAAGTTTGAATTTCTAGATTGGTGTACCAGATAAGTTGCTAATGAGACAAAAACAAACAAAATAGGTTTCACATTTATACATAACTTATTTTGGTGAACTACTGTAAAACATTAGCATGTATTGTAGTGCCAACTACATAATAAAATCACTTTCGTAACATATGTCCATGTAGCATGCCTACTGTATTGTCTATTTCCTCACATTCATTGACATCTAAGGATAAAGAGACATGGTTTAAAGTAGGATGAACATAGTATGACATCATTCATATCATGGGCAAACAGGTATCAAACAAACAGGCTATTGTATCATTGTGTGGGCACGTGAACATCACAACTAGATTATAGATCAAGACCAAAAGAATATCCTTCCTCTATTTTAAACCGTGTAAAGTGAAACGATACGTTGAGACAACTGTGTATAAAAGTGAATAGAGTAACTGACATTGGCTACAAACCAAGCAGTTAAATGAACACGTCACAGTAACAAGCAGTTCAAAGGCAGGAGGAGTAAGGACTTACAATAGCGGCTTGAACTGGTGTGCTCATGCCCTTCATCTTGCTGGTGTGGCAATCCTTGAAGATTTGCACTGCATTCGGTTCAGGTTCTATCTAGTCTGCATGGGCTTTCCTCTGTATTTGGAACAAGTCAATATAGATACGATACTATGGCACAGAAAAAAGAAGGAACTAGCAGCTATTTACAAGAGCCTCGCAGTGTGCAATATAGCTATGAGATCCTGTTGTATGTTGGAATTTGACTTTAGAATGGTTGGTCTTGTTCTTCAAACAGTTAGCCTAGAAGAAGATACACTTGTAAGGCACATACGTAAATACGAGTCCAATATGTGATCTGATCAAATACATATACCCTACCTGATACTTTGGATCAGACCAGTGTTTAACAAGGGTTGTCCAGTCTTCATTTATAATATATTCCACTGGAAATGTTTGGGCGATTTAATTGTTAGCCTTACCGTCAAAGTGAGTTTTTCTATGGTGATACCGATACCGTCGCAGAGTAGACTGAAAAACATGAGTGCATGCTTGTTTAGTTGCATCATCTTTCGGATCCAACTTGAACCTCATCTGTTGAAAAAAGAATGTGAGTCTTATTAGGACGAAGCTAGAAAGTATGGGACAGAGCAAGACAATATTACAAATTGCGATGAATAACATTACTTACAGATAAATGGTCAAGGAAGGTGTTAAACTGGGTATCGTCTTTCTCATTCCTGTACTGGATCCACATTGGGAGGATACGTGCATGACACCTAACGGCAACGGCTGCCTCTAATACTAACTTGGCTGACTTTGTAGTATCACGTGGCCTTTTTAAACCTGCCTCAAAATGGATCTCCATTCTTCCTCATTTAGATTTTGTTAATCTGTCAAGCATTATCCTGATGTCTGTTTCCGCTTGCGTCGTGGTGCTAGTTCAACAACGAATATAGAAAGTGTTAGTGCACATCAAACTATGAGAGTACATATAAAGGAGCATGCAACTGTAACTTGACTCGGTCACATACCGTCTTGGTGTTGATGCTCATGAGGTTCATCTGATCTTGCCAAGTCATGTTGTGTCAGCAGTGCTTCGAAAGTAGTGTTACGTGTGAAGGCAGCTTGGCAACATGCTAGTTGCAGAGCAAACGAATGAGTAACTCATTGAGATGTCGGTACATTTGAAGGGGATGCTGCAGCTGGTGGAGCAGGTGATACTATGTTTGTAGATTTAGATGGTGGACTTGGACCTTCTACTGCACTATAAGTACCAGCAGAATCTCGAGGGAAGATCCTTTTTCGTTGCACCCGACGAGTAACACCATTCCCTGCTATATTCTTTTCCTTGCTCTTTTTTGACTTTGCCATGTCAAGCCGTAACCCCAACACAAAAGAATAAAATTGCTCTTCAGAACTCATTGATGCATGATACAAACAAGCAATACTTTGATGTAAGACAACCGTATGAGGAGGATGGAATATGTATGAAAAATAGGACGGCATGACATATTCATAGCTACGATGTGTAAACTAAGCGGAAGGATTTTCAAGAAATTAGAAGTAATGCAAGCTAGACACCATATCAATGATGCAACCAATATCACTCTGCCAAGTTAAAAGTGTTTTGTCATAAGTGGCATTTCGAAAAATTAGAAGCACTACAACCTAGAAATCAATGCAAGATGCAACCACTATCACACTACCAAGTTAAAAGTGTCCAATCATGAGTGATTGATGCGCGATACACAACAGGAGTACTTTGATGTAAGAACATGGTATGATAGATAGATGCAGTGTATTCTAGACACAGAATGGCATGTCATATGCACATGTATAACGTATAAACTCAGCAAGTGCAATTTAATCAAAATACAAGAAATACAAGCTAGACAAAATATGCAACATGAAACCAATTATCACACTGTCAACTTAGAGCAAGCACCTACGATGGTGGAGTATGGGAGATGAACTCATCATATAGACTTGGGACTTCAACTGCAGTAGCAGTGGCAAATCTAGAGAGCCTCCGTTTGCGTCAGTCCGGAGGACCACCAACATCCCCTAACTTACTCTTTTCCTTCCGCTTTTTTGATATTGCCTTCTGAAGTCAAAACCACAAGAAGATGAATAAAATTAGCTCTGCATAACTGGTTGACTCACGATGCAAATGAACACTACTTTGGTGTAAGGCAAGCGCATGATAGGAGGATGGAATATATACAAAAAGATGACAGCATTGCATATTCACATGTATGATAGGAGGATGGAATATGTATGAAAAAAAGTAAGCAGAAGGCATTTCAACAAAATTAGAAGAAATGAAAGCTAGGCACCATATGAACATGCAACCAATATCACTATACCAGGTAAAAAGTGCCGCATCATAAGTGCCATTTCAACAAATTAGAAGCAGTACAAGCTAGAAGACAATGCAAGATGCAACCTACATCACACTCCCAAGTTAAATGTGCCTTATGGGTAAGTGATTGTTGCAGGTATAAGTTGTAAGCTACGCATATGCAATTCAACAAAATTAGAAGCAATACAATCTAGACATCATACGGAAGACGCAACCACATATAACAGTGCCAAGTTAGAGCAAGCACCTGTGATGGTGGAGTAGGGGAGATGTGCTCATCATCTACACAGCTACGTTGACTGTCCAGCCTTGTGTTGTCTTGCAAATCTTGTTGGGAGGATGGCGGAGTAGAATCTGTAGAGAACCTCTGTTTGAGTTGCTCCGAAGGACCACCATCATCCACAACCTTACTAATTTCCTTCCGCTGTATTGATTTTGCATTGTGAAGTCAAACCGATAAGAAAAAGGAATAAAATTCGCTCTTCAGAACTCATTCATGCGTGATACTGATGAACACTACTCGGATGAAAGGCAAACACATGATAAGAGGATGGAATATGTACGAAAAATAGGACGTCGTGACATATTCACACCTATGATGTGGTAACTAAGCAGAAGGCATTTCAACAAATTAGAGGCACTGCAAGCTAGACAACATATGAAAAGATTCAACCAATATCACTCTGCCAAGTTCAAACTGTCTAGCGTTTCAACAAATTAGAAGCAGTACATGCTAGAAATCATATGCAAGATGCAACCAATATCACAATGGCAACTTAAAGGTATCATAAGTGACTGATCCGGGATATGCAAGAACAGTAGTCTGATGTAAGAACATGGTGTGATCAGATATAGTATGTTCTAGAAACAGGAACACGTCTCATATTCACAAGTACGATGTGTAAAGTAAGCAGATGCAATACAACAAAGTTAGAAGCAATACAAGCTAGACATGATACGCAACATGCAAGCACATATAATAGTTCCAAGTTAGAGCAAACACCTATGATGGTGGAGTAGGGGAGATGTGCTCTCATCATCTACACAGCTACGTTGACTATCTAGCCTTGTGTTGTCTTGCAAATCTTGTTGGGAGGATGGCGGAGTAGAATCTATAGTGACCCTCCGTTTTAGTGGCTCGTAAGGACCACCATCATCCAATGTCTTACCAACTTCCTTCCGCTTTATTGATTTAGCATCGTGAGGTCAAACCGACAAGAAAAAGGAAGAAAATTCGCTCTTCAAAACTCATTCTTGCATGATACTGACGGACACTACTCTGATGAAGGGCAAACTCATGATACGAGGATGTGAAAGTGCAACTAATCCTCGGGTGGTTTTGGTAATTCATAACAACATATAGCTCATTGAACTAATATCCTTTCAAGTTAAATATTTCAGAAAGTTCAATGATTGGCATGGCACATGGACTAGAGATGTGGACCCCTCAAAATGCTAAGGACAAATATTGGCAAAAGCTCAAGACTCTACATTTCTATTTTTGTGATCCAAGATCACATTGAGTCCATAGGAAAAGCCAATACTATTAAAAGGAGATGAGGTGTTGCTTAATGGTCTACTTACTCAAAGTGCTTAGTGATATGCTCCAAAACCCTCAACCACTTTCTCAAATCCAAATATGTCCTAAACCTAAAGTCAAACTCGGCCCCGCCGATTTGATCTATCCGGCGCCACCGAGTTCCTTGGACATAGCCACTGCCAGAAACCCTAATCATTTCGGTGTCACCGATAGGGATTTCGATCTCACCGAGATGGGATTGCAAACTCTCTGTTTCCCTTCGTAACGTTTCGGTCTCACCGAAATGAGCGATCGGTCCTACCAAGTTCGCAATGCAAACTCTCTGTTTCCCTTTCGTAACGTTTCGGTCTTACCGAAAGGAGCGATCGGTCCCACTGAGTTTGCCAGACCAACTCTCTGTTTGCTCATTGCTGAAATCGGTCTCACCGAGTTCATGCAATCGGTCACACCGAGATAAGGTTTTACCCTAACCCTAGCTCATCAGTCCCACCGAGTTCATCATATCGGTCCCACTGAGAATCCTAACATTCACATTTTGAGCTGAATCGGTCTCACCGAGTTCTTCTATTCGGTCTGACCGAGTTGGGTCAAATGTGTGTAACGGTTAGATTTTGTGTGGAGGCTATATATACCCCTCCACCCCCTTCTCTATTCAAGAGAGAGCCATCAGAACGTGCCTACACTTCCACTACTCATTTTCTGAGAAAGAACCACCTACTCATGTGTTGAGATCAAGACATTCCATTCCTACCACAAGAATCTTGATCTCTAGCCTTCCCCAAGTTGCTTTCCACTCTAATCATCTTTCCACCATATCCAAATCCGTGAGAGAGAGTTGAGTGTTGGGGAGACTATCATTTGAAGCACAAGAGCAAGGAGTTCATCATCAACACACCATCTATTACCTTTTGGAGAGTGGTGTCTCCTAGATTGGTTAGGTGTCACTTGGGAGCCTCCGACAAGATTGTGGAGTTGAACCAAGGAGTTTGTAAGGGCAAGGAGATTGCCTACTTCGTGAAGATCCACCCGAGTGAGGCAAGTCCTTCGTGCGCAATGGCCATGGTGGGATAGACAAGGTTGCTTCTTCGTGGACCCTTCTTGGGTGGAGCCCTCCGTGTACTCGCATAACCGTTACCCTTCGTGGGTTGAAGTCTCCATCAACGTGGATGTACGATAGCACCACCTATTGGAACCACGCCAAAAATCTTCATGTCTACATTGTGTTTGCCTTCTCCAAACCCTTCCCTTTACCTTCATATGCAATGTTTTACTTTCCGCTGCTACACTCTTATAATTGCATGTGTAGGTTGATTTCTTGACTTGTGCTAAGTTGCTAAAATCTGCCAAGACTAAAAATTGGGAAAAGGCTAGATTTTTATTTGGTCAAGTAGTCTAATCACCCTCCCTCTAGACCTACTTTCGATCCTACAAGTGGTATCAAAGCTTTGGTCTCCAATTGCCTTGATTTCCATAGCTTTGGTGATCATAGCCTTGGTTTCACAACCTAGGAGAGTATGGCGTCTAGCAAGGGAAATTACCACCGTAGAGGTCCTTACTTTGATGGTACTAATTTTGCTAGTTGGAAGCATAAGAAGAAAATGCATATTTTGGACATAACCCTGCCGTTTGGGCTATTGTGTGTATTGGTTTTCAAGGTGAATTCTTCGAAGATGGAAGAGAACCAAATCGTGAAGCAACCGCGGAAGAATTGAAGATGTTGCAATACAACGCTCAAGCTTGTGATATCCTCTTCAATGGATTGTGCCCCGAAGAATTCAACAAAATCAGCCGCCTTGAGAATGCAAAGGAAATTTGGGATACTTTGTTTGATATGCACGAAGGTACCGAATCCATCAAGGAATCCAAATTGGATGTGCTTCAAAGTCAAATTGACAAGTTCAAAATGAAGGATGGTGAAGGAGTCGCTAAAATGTATTCTAGGCTTGCTCTCATCACAAATGAGTTTGCCGGCTTAGGAAGGGAAGAGATGACCAACATATTCATCATCAAGAAGATCCTAAGAGCCTTGGATTGAAAATATGATACCATGTGCACTTCGATCCAAATGATGCCCAATTACAAAGATCTCAAGCCAACGGAAGTCATGGGTAGAATTGTTGCTTATGAGATGTCACTTAAGGATAAGGAAGAGCTTCACAACAAGTCTAGTGGTGCTTACAAAGCTTCATGTGATGCTCCCACAACATCAAGTGAGAAACAAGCCTTCAACGAAGAATTGAGCCTAATGGTGAAGAACTTCAACAAGTTCTACAAGAGTAGAAGCAAAGAGAGAAGTCCTAAGGCAAGGTCCTACAATGACAAAAGATCTTCTAGTCGTGATCGCAATTGCTATAATTGTGGAAGACCCGGACATTACTCTAGTGAATGTACGGCTCCCTACAAAAGAAGAGAAGACTCACCTAAAAGGAGAAGTAAAAGAGAGGAATCACCTCCAAGAGAGAGAAGGAGTAGAGATGATCGTTATGAACGAAGACCCTCTCGCAGAAGCAAGGATTTGGAAAGGAAGGACAAGTCATCAAAGAGCTACACAAGACGAAGACATCAAGCTCATGTTGGTGAATGGGTATCCGGTTCTGACTCCGACAACCACTCCGAGAGAAGTTATCACTCCGACTCCGAATATACTCAAGATGAAGGTGTTGCCGGTCTTGCACTTGTGTCATCCAACTCCTACGACATATTTGACTCAGGAAATGAAGGAATTGGAAGATGCTTCATGGCTAAAGGCCCCAAGGTATCACACCCCGAGTATGTTGATTTTTATAGTGATGAGGATGATTTGCTAGGTGATGATGATTTACTTGTTGACAACTCTAGTGAGGAAAACTATGATGAAATTGCTATTAATCATGCTAATCAAGATGAAACGAATGACATTGATAAGAAGGAGATTGAGCGTCTAACTAAAGAATTAAACACTCTTAAGTTAGCTCATGAAACTACCTTAGAGGATCATCGAGAGCTTTTAAAGACTCATGAGAAGCTACGCTTCGAAAAGCTCAATCTAGAGCAAGAGCATGGGTACTTAAAAGCAATCAATGATGATCTTCGTAAGAAAAGTTCTTCTTACATTGCCAAGCGTTTACTCTTGTCTACTTACATGCCACAAGTAAAATCTAGCAACAAGAACAAGAAAGATTCTTCTTCTAGTAGTAACAATAATCATGCTAAATCCAATATTGTTGCTTCTAGTAGTTCTCTTGATTCCACTAATGATTCTCTTAGCCAAGTTACACTTGAGCAAGAAAATAGCTTATTGAAGGGAATTATAGAGAAAGGTGTTTACAAGAGCCTTACCAGAAGTAAGCAATTTGAGGAGATTGTATGCAAGCAAGGAAGGCACCAGAAGAATCAAGGTGTTGGTTTTGAACGCAAGTTCAATGCAAATGGAGTTGAGTGGGAAGAAGATCAATACCCCAAGACGAAGTTTGTTCCTCAACAAGAGAAGTATGACACCACTTCTTTTGATCGAACACAAGCTCAAGATGATCTTCCACCACAAGACCACAAGCTAAAAGGTAAGGACAAGCTTCAAGAGGAGATTGATTCATTTGATGAAGCTCCAAAGGCCTTGGTCAAGTGGGTTCCGAAGACTACATCAAGTTCCACTTCATCAAGTATGACAATAACTCCAAGGATCCCCATCAAGTTGATGTGGGTCCCAAAGAAGAAGAACTAGAGAGTTCTTGAGGGTGACTCTGCCAACATACTTCACTCATATTCATTTTGGCAAGGACAAGTGCAATCAACTTCCATATCCTGCACTAGTTCAAGGAGTCACAAACCCTCTTGTTGGTAAGACAAGGGACAAGGTAACCTAATGCTTTCATGGACAACATCATATGTGTATTTCACTCTATGTCTATGGATATCCTTGTGTGTTCCTTGTGGGACTAACCCATGTAGGTATTGAAACTTCAACTCACTCCAATGGATTGCTCCAAATGATCTACATCAACATTGAGCATCCACATCTTCAACATCTACATGAAGTCATCATTGACAAAACCCAAGGTTAGTTCATCCCTCTTAGGGGGGATATCACATCTAGGGGGAGCTTTACTCTAAGAATTGAGCTAAAGCAACTCTAATGGTGTGAACACAACAATGCTTTATGTAAAAGTGGTAACCCCACTTGTGATTAAACAATGAGTATGACCTATGATCAAATGTTCTCATTTGACTCCTAAGTCAATATACTCATATATAGATGACCTAGTCAACGCCAATTGCTTGATAGATGCTAGAGTGTTTGTGCATGCTTTGCCACATATTTCATTTGCTATCTTACTGTGTGAGCATGTTGGTTGCATAATTTTCTCCATTCGAGGACATCCATTTGTTGTTTTGATTGATTGGTTTTTCTTTTTGCCAAATGGATGGACAAGAATGCCTAAGTACTCTCTCTAGCTATCTATGCTTTTCTCGTCTCAAACTCTATTCATGCTACATCACAAAGTTTGATCAAGTCGAATTCGGACCCTCCGGGTGAGGAGCACTCGGAGCCACCGATCCGTCAAGGGCTTAACCTTCCAAAACCTCTTAATGGCTTTCGGTCTGACTGATTCATCCATCTCAGTCTCACCGAAATCATTGGGTTGATCTAGGTTTTCACCTCGGTGCAACCGATTAGAATAGTTCGGTCACACCGAGTTGTAGTAACCACTTGCGATTCTGCATCTCGGTGCCACCGAGTCGTTCCACCCGGTCACACCGACAGTGACTGGGTATATATATCCGCGGGTTGAAATTTGGAAATTCCTTCAAACTCCCAATGGCGCCTGCCCAGCTCTGCCACCCCCTTGGTCTCCGGATCGTCGCCGTCATCGCCAGCGCCCTCCTGCTGCTGGTCTCCGCCGCTGTCAACGGGATTCTTCGCCGCCGTTGTTGCCGTAGCGAGTCCGCCGCCAAGTTAGGGTACGGACTCGATCCCTTTGTGTATTCCTTAACTCCGATTCTTGCACAAAGGTTAATGCGATGCTTCTAGCCATGATTGAGATCATCCTATCCAACCAAAACTTCCTCTAGCTTACTTTTGATGCAAAAACTTAGGGTTAGGTTTCCGCCGAACTCATCTCGGACCGACCGATTTGAAGTATTCGGTCTCACCAATTTGGCCCAGGCCATTGAACATGTACTACTCGGTCTAACCGAAGTGTACGAATCGGTGTGACTGAGTTTACTTTCTCTGTGAAACCCTAGCATCTCGGAGTCACCGAACTACGTCTTGGTCTGACCGAAACTGCCTATTAAACTCCAAAGTTGCTTCGGTGTCACCGAGTTAGCCATATCGGTAGGTCCAAAATGCTTTCTGCAGAAAACTAAAATTAAGTTTTTGAGTCAAACTTTTTGCCAAAATAGCTGTACTTTGTGATGCTCATCTACTCTGCCTATACCTATCTATTCACAGGGTCAGTGTCAGCCATGTTAGACAACAGTGACAACCAGAATAAGTCAGAGGAGCAAGCAAATCTCAGTGAGGGCACTAGTCCCTCCAATAGCAGTTATGATGAGGGTAGCAGAAGCACCCCAAGCAACTTGCCTAAGGCTGCAACTAGGCAAAGGAAGAAGAGAACCTCAGATTCTGAAGATGAGGACTTTGTGGTTGATGAGGAGGTCACCTCAAAGAAGAAGGTAGTCAAGAAGGAGTATGCTGTTGCTGCTGCCACCAAGCCTGGCATGAACAAGAAAGCTCCTGCCAAGAGAGTGCCTATGTCAAAAGCCAGAGCCTCCACTCAGGAAACTATGGAGTTCACTCTTGAACAAAGATAAGAAGAGGCTGCTGGAGGCAAGAAAAGGAAGGAAAGGGTCAAGAAGACCATGGCCAGAGTTATTGGCAGATCATTAATGATTAAAGATCCAGATGAAGATGATGAGGAAGAAGCTGTTGAGCCAGCACCAAAGTCTCAGAAGCTTATGGGAGATGCAATCAAGTCTGGGGCTGATTCATCGAAGCCCAAGACAGCTCCAAAGCCATCTACCCAAGCTCAAGTCCCAAAGCCTACAGCACCCAAGAGATCCACCAGAAACATCCCAGCTGCTGAGAAGAATAAGGCCCCAGTGCTTGAAGTTCAACAGGATGAGGACCAACAAGTGCTCAGGAAGCTCGAACCAAAAATTCCAGATCATGATGATAATCATCCCATAGCTGAAAACATGAAGTTGAGAAAGGATGCAGGTCTCAGGCTGTGGAAACAGATAGACCCATATGCTGTGAGGAGATGGACAGCTGTGGACTACAGATTTCACACCAAGGAGCAGCAAGACTTCTATGAGACAGTTCTTTTGGACAAGAAGCCCATAGTCAGTGACATGAGATGGGTTGACTGGAAGTTCATTAATGACAATGAAGATTACTTCCCTGGAGTTCATCAGAGTTTCAGGATGAACGGAGTTGACAAGTTTGTTGGTTAGAAGCTGACTAAATTGAATGATGAGATGGTCATGCAATTTTATTCAACTGCACACTTTTATCCGGATGGCAAGATAGTCTGGATGACTGAAGGCACAAGATACCAATCATCTATTGCAGAATGGACCAAGTTGGTCAATGCCCCTGAAGAAGGTGAAGATGACACAAATGTCTATGCCAAGCCCAGGAAAGGACATAACTCCATGGCTCACATGTACAAGGAAATTCCTGATCATGCCTTGGAGTCTCACAAGTTTGGCTCCAACTACTATCTGTTGTCAGGGCTGCCCACTATCAACACTATACTGAGGCACACTTTGTTGCCCAAGTCAGGAGATGACAGGATGATCAGAGGTCACTCAATAAACCTTCTGCATATGTTTGATGTGCCAGAGAAGTTCAAGGTGATGACTTTGATTGTTGAAACCATCAAGAGAACTGCTGTTGATCAGAAGAGGTCATGTGGATATGCCCCACACATTCAGATGCTCATCAACTCCAAGATGGGAACAGGCACATATCTACTGGACAGAGAACACCTTCCCCTGAGGCCAGACTTTGAGGACAATGTTGTTGTCATGGATGCATCACATCCTACATCTGTAGAGGCTCAGGAGAAGCGAGAGCAAGCTAAGGAAGCAAAGACTTCCAAGATGCCAGATGTATCAGCTGTGAATCTCAAGACCAAGCAAGATCAGATCACTTATCTGCTTGAGTCTACAATGAGGATTGAGAAAGGACTAGCCACCCTGACTCAAAACCAAGAAAGTCTTGAGAGTATCATTCAAACAAAATTTTATGATCCAGACTTGAAGGTCACAGAGATCCAAACCACAGTTGAGCAACTTCAAGAAGAGGCAGAGGACATGAGAGGAAGAGTCACCAGAGATGCATTTCACATAGTGCCAAGAGCACAGAAGTCTGCAACAGAGCCAGTTGTCATAGATTCCAGAGCTTCAGCTTTAGCACCTGCAGCAACTGCCACTGTTGCACCTTCAGTTGCAACTCCTCCAGCTCCTCAAACATCAGCAGAAGCCTTTGCAGACGGACTCCTCTCAATGCCATCTACGCACACTAGAGCCACCAGCCCGAAAACCACTTCAGGAGCTCTCGGAGATCGTGCCTAGAGTGCCGAATAGCACTATGCATTTTCGAGCTTTTTGGTAACTTGTTGCCAAAGGGGGAGAAAGTGTATAGATCTTAGGCTTCGAGAGAGAGAGAGTGTTTTGCTTTTGTTTGCCTCTCTTGCTACTTGATATTTGTTCGTTTGGTTGCTACATTATTTGTGCTTGTGTGTGAGATACACTTATGATCATGTGGTTGATCATTATGCTTTAATGTGTGCTTGAATGATTGAGGGAGTCCTGGATTACGGGGTCCTCGGGTGGCCGGGCTATGTGACATGGGCCGGATTGATGGGCCGTAAGGATACAAGGCAGAAGACCTTTCCTCGTGCCCGGGTGGGACTCTCCTTTACGTGGATAGCAAGTTTGGCGTCCGGATGTGTAGTTTACTTCCTCTGTAAACCGACTCTGTACAACCCTAGCCCGTCCGGATGTGTAGTTTGGGGTCCACTTTGGACTTTGCCGTCTTCTGGCAGATGGCAAAGAACTCTTTGCCGTCTGCTGGCAGACGACAAAGAGCTGGCAGATGGCAAAGACCCTGTTTGCCATCAGCTGGTTCTTTGCCGTCTGCTTTGAGAAGACAGACGGCAAAGAGCCTCTTTGCCATCAGCTGGCAGACGGCAAAGAGCTGGCAGATGGCAAAGACCCAGATTCCAGTAGTGTTTGGTCCGTGGAGGTCATCATAACAATCATAGGCTAGACATCTAGGGTTTAGCCATTACGATCTCGAGGTAGATCAACTCTTGTAACCTCCATACTCATCAAATACAATCAAGCAGGACGTAGGGTTTTACCTCCATTAAGAGGGCCCGAACCTGGGTAAACATCGTGTTCCCTTTGTCCCTTGTTACCTTCGATCCTCAGACGCACAGTTCGGGACCCCCTACCCGAGATCGGCCGGTTTTGACACCGACATTGGTGCTTTCATTGAGAGCTCCCCTGTGTCATCGACAGAAGGATCGATGGCTCGTTTGATCATCAACAACGATGTGGTTTCCGAAGAGACTTTCCTCCCCGGTCAACTTTTTGTATTCGGCAGCTTCGCTCTCCGTGCCAGTTCAGTTGGTCACCTTGAGCAGATTGACAGCTATAACCCTGGCCATCAGATCAGATTCGGGAGCCTGAATTACCTCGCTGATATCTGAGGAGACTTGATCTTCGAAGGGTTCACGGCCTCGACCACTATTCCTCATCTTCAAGAAGGCAACCCACCGGATCCATCATCAGGCGCCGCTCAAGGACCAACTACTATCCCTGCCCTGGCCATATATCCAGGGCAGGCCACTTCATCTGAAGATGGGATCTTAAAACCCACCGGACCCTCTCCTCCCATGGAGCCCTTTGCCGAAGACCCAGAAGCAATTGTATGTTCGGTGAGCCTGGAATCAAGCAGGACCCTCCTAGTCATCGAAGAGCCGAACTCGCCTCTGGAAGCCAATTCCGAACTCTCAAGGTCTGCGGCTGGTGAGCACAACCTGGCAGAGTCGGCCGTGCCCAGCTCCGCAGGTCCTCGGTTCCCCGTCTGGCCTTCGCTCTTAAGCGAGGCCTTGGACTTAATGCGGTCTCTCGTCATCCCGGAGGTATCAGCTCCGAATTACGCCCAGTCCGAACTAGGGGCTGAGTGTGGGGAATTTTGTGTCCCACCCACCACCCACTTGGTAGCCACTGTCGAAGACTTAACCGACATGCTCGACTACGCCTCCGAAGACATCGACGGTATGGACGATGATGCCGGAGCCGAACCAGGCCAAAACCCGCCCGTGACCGGACGATGGACTGCAACTTCTACATACGACGTGTATATGGTGGATGCACCCAAGGAGGACGACGATGACAAGCAAGATCCGATCGAGGACAAGCCCGTCAAGGTACCACCGAAGCGTCGACGTCAGCGGCGCCATTCACGATCGCGGCGGGAAAAAGAAAGTAATACTGGCACCGAAGACATTGACACTCCGGAGAATGTCGAAGACTCGGACCAACCCATTGAGGCGGCCGTAGAGCAGGATAATTGGGAAGAGGGACAAGTTAACCCCGACGAGCCAGTCGGGAACGATGATTCGGAAGATAGTAACTATCTACCGACCTCCGAGGATGATGTCAGCCTCGGCAACGAAGACTTCATCATGCCAGAGGAACCCCTCGAGCAAGAGCGCTTCAAGCGACAGCTCATCGCAACTGCGAGGAGCCTAAAAAAGAAACAGCAACAGCTTCAAGCCGAACAGGATACGCTAAACGACAGATGGACCAAGGTCCTAGCTACCGAAGAGTACGGCCTCGCACGCCCAACAAAGAGCTATCCGAAGCATCGGCTACTGCCACAATTCGATGATGAGGCCCTAGAGCCAATACCGTCAAGACATAATCATGCTGATCAACCAGACCGACCACCACGTGGGCGAGACAAAGTGGCTACTCACGTCGAACACCAACCTGTGCCACCTCGCCGTCAAGGCAAGGAGATAACAACTCAGGGCTACACCTACGACTTACGTCAGGACCTGGACAATAGAGCCGGCAAGACCAGATCAATATACGGATCAAGGGGGCATGCTCCAACGAGAGACGACGGCCTTCAAGACTGGCGCGAGCAGCATAACCGAACTCGGGCCGAAAAACGAACACGGATGTCATCCGAACTCCGTCGTGACGTTGCCCGATACAGAGGCGCCGCACACCCCTTGTGCTTTACCGATGAGGTAATGCAGCACCAATTTCCTGAATGGTTTAAACCCGTGAAGATCGAATCATACGATGGAACGAGAGATCCCGCGGTATGGATTGAGGATTTCCTTCTCCATATTCACATGGCCCGCGGCGATGATCTCCATGCCATCAAATACCTCCCCCTAAAGCTGAAAGGACCAGTGCGGCACTGGTTAAACAGCCTACCAGAAAAATCTATTGGTAGTTGGGAAGACTTGGAGGATGCCTTTAGAGACAACTTCCAAGGCACCTATGTCTGGCCTCCGGATGCCGATGACCTTAGTCATATAGTCCAGCAACCCGGTGAGTCAGCCTGCAAACTCTGGACTAGGTTCTTAATTAAAAAGAACCAAATTGTCGACTGTCCGGATGCCGAAGCCCTCGTGGCCTTTAAACATAGCGTCCACAACGAATGGCTCGCCCGACACCTTGGTCAGGAAAAGCCGAAGTCTATGGCAGCTCTTACTGCACTCATGACCCGCTTCTGCGCGGGAGAAGACAGCTGGTTGGCTCGTAGAAGCAATAGTACCAGCGACCCTGGCACTTCCGAAGTTAGGGACGGCAATGGCAGGCCATGACGCAACAAACACAAGCGTCAAAACAACAATGAAGAAACTGAAGACACAGCGGTTAACGCCGGATTCAGTGGCTCTAAATCCGGTCAGCGGAAGAAGCCATTCAAAGGAAATAAGGACAGTCCATCTAATTTGGACAAAATACTCGATCGGCCTTGCCAGATTCATGGCACACCCGACAAGCCTGCTAACCACTCCAACAGAAATTGTTGGGTCTTCAAACAGGCCGGTAAGTTAAATACCGAACATAAGGGGAATGGGCCACCAAGCGAGGACGATGACGAGCCCCGCCCACCGAACACAGGGGGACAAAAGAAATTACCCCCTGAGGTGAAAACAGTGAACATGATATATGTCACGCATATCCCCAAAAGGGAGCGCAAGCGCGCACTAAGGGTTGTCTACGCCGTAGAGCCCGTCGCCCCCAAATTCAACCCATGGTCGGCTTGTCCGATCACCTTCGACCGCAGAGACCACCCGACCAGTATCTGTCATGGAGGTTCGGCAGCCCTGGTCCTTGATCCAATTATTGATGGATACCATCTGACTCGAGTCCTTATGGACGGCGGCAGCAGTCTCAACTTGATCTATCAAGACACTGTCCGCAAAATGGGTATTGACCCATCAAGAATCAAGCCTAGTAGCACCACCCTTAAAGGAGTGATACCCGGCGTCGAGGTCCGCTGTACGGGCTCGTTAACATTGGAAGACTTGATCTTCGACATCGTCCCCTTCTTCATATGCTCAAATAATGACTCTCCACCAAGTTTCAATCCTATCCATTCATCTATGTGAGCACAACCTCAAATTTTGGTTTCTGGTCAGATTTTCACATTGTGAAGCAACCATATTTTATATTGCTCCATAATTGCTGAAAATTTACCAGAGCATTCTCCTACCCATATAACATATCTCCACAAAATTTGGGCTCATTTCATCTTCCCAATAATTTCCTAGAATTTTTCTAAGATTCTGGTCACGGAGGTTCATTGTGATGGAAGTACCATTTTGGCTTGTCCAAATGGCATGAAATTTTTCTGGCACTCTCATATCACCAAATCACCATGTTCTTCCAAATTTCAACCCAATTGGCTACTCCATGTGAGTGGCACATCAAGATTGAGTTTCTGGACCGGATTGGTCAGTTGCAAAGCAACTATATTATATATTGGTCCATTTCTCTCCAAATTTCACAGAATCATAGTGCTTCCTACCCTAAACCTCTCAGACATCTCATTTCGACGTTATCACCTTCCTGTTCATCACAGAGGAGTGGTCAAGTTTGCTACAGCAAACTTCAGATGATCACTCCCATCTAACCACACTGCTTCTCATCGATCCATCACCTCCTTGAGACTGTACTCTGGAGGGACTACCCACTGTACATGATTTGGCCGGTCAGGGTGCACCCCATGTGCCAGTCCACGCGATGACCACGCGTTTGGCATGCCAGTCAGCGCCCTCTGGCAATGAAACCGCTCGGTTCCGTCCGTTCCCTCGCTCCCTCGCCACCTCTTCATGTCCAGGGGCTTCCCCTCGTCGACGCCTTGGCTCTAGACCCATCTCCCCCTCCGGATTCCTCCTCGCCGCGCCACGGCGACCGCCGCCACTGTTCATCCCGTGACCGCCGTCGTCGTTTTCCTCTGTCCCCTTCTCCTCAAGCTCTCCTGAAGCTGCTGCTGCCTTCTCCACTCCCCTGCGAAGCTCCTCGACACTGCAAACGGACAGCCACGTCCTCCTGCGGCTAAGCTGACCACCGCGGCCGCGCTTATCGCCTCATCCCGTCCAGCTATAAATAGGCCGTCCTGGGCACTCCCGTCCTCACCATCCTCCTCTCCTCGCACTACTGCCCCTCCCCGACTGCTCCATCCCTCGCCGAAGCTCTGTCTCGCCCCTCACCGCCGCCACGGTCGCTGTCGGCCTCCTCCTAAATTCGGCCGCTGCCAAGATCCTCCCCTCCCCATTCCACCTCCAGTAGACCCCTAGGGATCCGGCGGATCTCCCCAGCTCCTCCCCTCGGCCATCGGAGGCCCACAGCCTCGTGCCCGACTCTCACCAGAGCCGCCGTCCGCCACGGTCATCGCCCCATTCGTATCGGTGCTCCTCGGCGTCCGTGAAGTGCGGGGATGGATGCGGCTCCCTTCCCCGAGCCCGCCGGTGCCCGGGACGCCAGCAACGGTGGCCGGAGTCGCCGGGGCTCGTCGCCGGAGTGCACCGCTGCCTCTGTCCTCGGGCGCACGAGGAGGAGGAAGGAGACGAGCTGGCGCGGAAAGAGAGAGGCCGCGCGGGCCCCACGCTCTGCCACACAGTCGCCTTGCCCCGCCCCTGCCACGTCACTTAAGTGGAGGCGTATTCCTCAGAATATGTCTCCCCCTCTCGAAAGCGTACTCCGATGCTTCTTTGGGCTAAAGTACGTTTTCCCCGCAGGGAAGTGTATTCTCAGAGAAGGCGCTTTTTGTTTTCAGCCGCCAGGGACTTGTTTGTGAGGAATCTTTTGCAGATTGGTCCCTGAATTTCACTTGGCCGTAACTTTTTAACCAAGACTCCGATCGAGGTGAATCCAAAGCCCACTTCTTCGTCTCGTCGAGCCCGTTCTGTTGATGTCATTCTCACTATGTGGTTACACTATGGAAATGACCCTTTTGCCCTTGCCCGTAAACAGCCCCCTCTGAGAGAGAACTGTTTCCGGCAACTACTTTCGCGACCATTCCGCACTCCTTCCCGATGGTCCCTTCATCCCCAGGCAAGCCACAACTCTCATCTCATAATCGCATTGCAATATCATAGTTTAACCATTTACTTTAACAGCAAGTATGAGTTACTTGTGAAATGGATTGGATTATTCAATGCTTTAGTAAATTCTTGGATAGGTGACTACCATGTTGAGTACCGGATTGTTAGTGACTAGTAGTTCACCCACTCGTTGATGCCATGATGTTGAGATTACCATCTATGATTATTTTGGATTTCATCCAACAGTTCGTGGAAATGAGTTAGTAGTAGTGGCTTAAGCATACTGGTTACCGGATTTCTAGCCAGATATCATTTTGACTTGGATTGCTATGATATCGGAGTGTCAGCCATGGCAGAGATTGTTCGGAGATTAGATACTTCATGGTTGATCCAAAGTCACCTGTCCGGACTTATCCGTGCAGCCAAATTTGCCGGTATGGGACGGCCTTGACTTGGTCTGATCATGTGCTCTTTCACCGGTACCGCCCGACAGGGAAGGTTATGCGTGCACGCTACCCTGGCCCGGTAGGCGGCGATAACCTTGTGAGCCCAGTTGAGTTATATGGTACCAGGTCCCCGTTTGGGATAGTTTGTTAGCCACGACAGTGGCAGGTGTCATGCGGTGACACAGTGGCCACCCAGGGAAGGACTCCGGGGGAGGATGATTGCCGGTGGTACGATGGGAGAGTCACGGATCAGGCGGGTTTCGTTGGAGCAACACTCGTCCACCCGAATGGGATCATGAGGCCAGGTGCTCCATGGTGTGGGTAAAGTGCGCAACCTCTGCAGAGTGTAAAATCTATTCGAATAGCCGTGTCCACGGTATTGGACAGTCCGTCCTGACCTCTTTAGGTGGTCAACCATAGTAGTGATAAGGATGGAAGAACTCATCTTTTGATCGGAAGTACTCGGTGGATCGTGAGTATTCAGAAGGTTGTGAGACAACTCGGAAGAGAGTAAGTTTGTCAGACTTGTTGTGCAGACGGAACCAGGTATATGATATGTATGCCATGGGATGGCAAAGGGATGAGTGGTCGGATGACCACATGATTTGGATTGGATTTGGAACAGATTCAGATTGGATCCTGAGGTTATTCAGAGTATGGATTAAACTACTTAATATGCTTTACCTTACTACATGTACTTCAGTAGCTGTCTTGCTATGATGTTGTCTTGCCTTAATGCTGATGTTTGTTGTGAGCTTGCGAGTACATTCCAAGTACTCACCTGGCGTGTCATGCCAATTTGCAGGTCATGCCATGATTGCTTGCTTGTCGAGGATCCCGAGTTTGCGACCTAGGATACGCGTTCTAGCCAGAGTCCCTGCGGAGTGGAGTCCATCACCGCCGTTGCTGTTCCGCTGCCGAGAGAGCTACTCCCTGTTAGCATAGAGCTACCCCAGGCAGGCGTAGTGTCGCTGTGCCGATGTAATCCTTGTACCCCTTGTAACCATATCCATTGTAATAAAGAGCTGATTTGTTCTATGCCGACAATGCCGTATTCCAGAGGACTTGTCCCTCGGCTGGAATACGGGGCGTTTCGGTCTTCTCTGATCCAGGGTGTCACATTGTACATGAGTATATATTAAAAAATATGCAGCTTAGCTCAATTCATGCATGTTTCCAGATATAATCTCCTTGGTCGAAAAAAAATAGTTAGACATGCGTATGAATATATAGCATGTTCAAACGCACAACAAAGATTGATGCCCCCTTTTAGATCTGATTTACAAATGCAGTATCTCAAATTCAAATAGTTGAATGCACTTCCTATGAATTCGAATCTTCGAAACCACCTTTATGTTGAATTCAACATGTATTCTATTTCATAGCCAGCAATTTGGAATGTATCCACGTATGTGACAAATGTATAAAGTGCTTGACACTAACAACACTGAGTGCACTAATTAATGTTTATATATGAATTGCAAAAGCCATGCATTGTCTGGATTTCAAACCACTCTCACCCTATGGATCAATAATATGAAATAAACACATACACATGCTCGAATTCAATAGAGTATGGGTGTCTGATAGACCAATGTTCGTTCATACGCATATTGCAAAATTCATGATCTCATCCAAAAAATTTAGTGCAATTTATATTTTAATTTAACACGTAGAACCGCCTTTTACGCGTAGATGCACTATGCCTTGGCCCGTCCTCACACATGCGCTATATATTTCTCTATCTGACGCACAAGTGCACACACTTTATATACATCGGTATTTCTCTCTCACACATGCTCACACTCTCTCCCGGGGTGTTTCATGCACGCACTCTCTATATATCTCCCTCTCTCTCTTACTACTATGTACCACTCTTTTCACTAATCTCAGTTGCAAAACACTATTTCTCACACATGCATATATACACACGCGCGGTCTCTGCTGGCCCTCTACATGCACATGTATGTGCCTACGTGTCTCCCGCACGCCCATTATCTTTAGACCTCTCTCGCACACATTGCCCCCCCCCCACACCTCTCTCTTACTAGTTGGTAGATATGATTCCATCAGATCATTCGATTGAATATCCCTGACTGTTAGGCTGGATGGTAATACGAGGCAAAGTTTTACCCAAGTTCGGGCCCTTGCAGTTTAGGAAAAAGCCTACTCCTGGTACTGTATATTTGTGATAGGGGTGTGTACAAAGTACACGTGAATACCAGGCATTGTGTGTGTGTATACTATAGACGAACTAGCCCCCGGGCTTATATAACATACTCGGAGAATAGGGTTACAAATCATATATAGTCGGCTTATCATTAGTGGGGATAGAGTCCTCCACGACTCCGGTATCTTCGTATTGTACGCCGAGTACCCCATGGGTCTTCGTATAATGCGTCTCGGTCCGACCTATGTGGCACAGGATGGAACCGACCCATGAGTCCTCACATCGACGCACCACAACTAGAAATGATGTGCCCACCACACCCCACACACAATCGGCCACTAAGAAAATAAGAATATACAATAGTACAAAGTTATACATGAAAGTTAATTGCATGGTGAATCCAATAATATTTGTTCCACATTGTGAATGTTTATATTTTCTACAAAAAAAATTAGTCACGGGAAAGAGAAACGAAGGGCATATCTCTCTTTGTCTCGACGGCACACCCCCTCTCTCTACACCACTTTCACGTACGCACACAAACTATCTCTCGGCCCTCTAAAAGTATGCCCTTGACACATTCACGTGTGATGGGCATTGTATTTGAAGCGAAAGAACTATATGGTCACTGGACTTCAGAATAAGCTCATTACGGTCACCATATACATTTTGTGGTGCTAACCAACCTGTGGTTGGATGGTTAGGAGGATAGTGGTATCCCCAGCCCACCAGGGTTAAAGTCTGGTATTCACATTTATCCTGGTTTAATTTCAGTATTTCCGGCGATGTGTGTTCGGTGGGAGGAGATGTTCCCCTCGACTACGAGGCGCCTATGGTGACTTCATAAAATCTCAAGATGATATGCTGGCTCACTCTGTCGAAGGTGCTCATAGGGGTAGGGTGTGCGTGTGTGCGCTTATGGCGGTGAGTGTTTGCACGTATATATGAGCGCTTGCATCTGTACTGTGTTAAAAAAATACATGTCATGATTATATGGTCACTGGCTCACCGTACAGCTTCGTAATTTGTTGATGACATGATCAATTAACCAGTCAAATGTTCGACGTCGCGCAACTAGTGTTGCACCATCAGCGCACGTTACCATGGGGCCCACCTGTCAGCGTGTATATGAAAGAAAGAAATGGTAGCTTGCGTCCGTACTGTGTTAATAAAATACATTTTGTGGTGATCATACGGTCACTGGCTCACCATACAGCTCCGTAATTTGTTGATGACATGATCAATTGACCAGTCAAACGGTCCACGTTCATCAGTGCACATTACCGTAGGGCCCACCCGTCAGCGCGCATATGAAAGATAGAAATGGTAATAAATTAGTGGTCGGTGGGGATTCAAAGTCGTGAGACCTCAGGTTGGTAGCCCGCGCGCCCTAACCACAGCGGACAAGGTTGCCTTGTGATGATATGCTGAGTCGGTCGTTTTAATTGCACGCACGCACGCATGAGCTACTGTGGTGAATAAAAACACATCACACATGCGCACAAACACGAGCTCAACGTCAGCATGCATGCATGCAATACTCACACGTACACATGCACGCACGAAACACTCGCACGAACACACAGACGCATGCAAGCTTGCAACACTGACACGTACACATGCACACACGAACACATGCACGCACGCAAGCATACAACACTGAAACTACATTATATAGTAAGCCTATCAAGCTACATGAATTAGATGACGTGACACTCAATGAACAATCATCAGTTTACGAAATCCCCGCTTATCACCGCCCTGACCCACCAAAAACCCCTCCCCCTCTCGCGCGTGATTCTCGCCCGGCGCCAGCTGCCCGCATTCATGCGGAGCTAGCTTCTCTGCCATGCGCCGCCTGCGTTTGTTGACTCACATGCAGTCTAGGTACACAATTGGCCCACACGTCAGTGGAAGAACGGCACGGTGTCATATACGTCAGAGTTGAGGGCACCGCTCGCTGCACGCCTGGCTGAACACGCCTCCTTGCCACATTCCAACGCCTCAATGAAACCCGTGTGGAAGCCAAGAAACCCACTCCGGCCACACATCCATTCATGACCGGGCCGGCATTAAACGCAAAGTCGGACGAGCTCCTCCCGTCCGTCCTCTATTTAATCTCCTATTTAAACGAGGCCAGACGCTAGACAAGAATCGCACACCTCCACCGCTCTCCTATCTCCTACTTCACCATTTTCTCCACTCTTACAATGGCTTATGAAGAGTAGTTATCCGGCATCCAAGCCGTCTGGGTGGCTCGCAAGATAGGAGCTATGCAGCTCACTGATCCACCTACCTTCCCTCGCTGGATGGAGCCAGTTGCCGCCCCAAGCCGGCGCGTAGTTCAGTGATGACCCACAAGTATAGGGGATCAATCATAGTCCTTTTGATAAGTAAGAGTGTCAAACCCAACGAGGAGCAGAAGGAAATGACAAGTGGTTTTCAGCAAGGTATTTTCTGCAAGCACTGAAATAGTCGGTAACAAGTAGTTTGATAGCAAGATAATTTGTAACGAGCAAGTAACGGTAATGGTAAATAATATGCAGCAAGGTAGCCCAATACTTTTGTGGCAAAGGACAGGACAAAATGGTCTCTTATGATAAGCAAAGCGTTCTTGAGGGTACACGGGAATTTCATCATATCACTTTCATCATGTTGGTTTGATTCGTGTTCGCTACTTTGATAATTTGATATGTGGGTGGAGTGGTGCTTAGTTACTATTCTTACTTGAACAAACCTCCGACTTATGATTAACCCCCTCGCAAGCATCCACAACTACGAGAAAAGTATTAAGATAAAATCTAACCATAGCATTAAACTTTTGGATCTAAATCGGTCCCTTACGGAATAGCGCATAAACTAGGGTTTAAGCTTCTGTCACTCTAGCAACCCATCATCTAATTACTACTCCACAATGCATTCCCTTAGGCCCAAATATGGTGAAGTGCCATGTAGTCGACGTTCACATGACACCACTAAGGGAATCACAACATACATATCATCAAAATATCGAACACATATCAAGTACACATGATTACTTGCAACATGACTTCTGCCGTGACCTCAAGAACAAAAGTAACTACTCACAAATGATAATCATGCTCAAGATCAGAGGGGTATTAAATAGCATAATGGATCTGAGCATATAATCTTCCACCAAATAAACCATATAGTAATCAACTACAAGATGTAATCTAAGGTTCCGGTACAAAGATTGAACACAAGAGATGAACAAGGTTTTGAGAGGAGATGGTGTTGTGGAAGATGTTGATGGAGATGGCCTTCCCGAAGATGGGAGAGTTGTTGGTGATGACGATGACGATGATATCCCCCTCCGGGAGGGAAGTTCCCCCAGTGGAATCGCTCCACCGGAGGGCAAAAGTGCTCCTGCCCAAGTTCCACCTCGAGATGGCGGCGCTTCGTCCCAAAAGTCCTCTCCTTATTTTTCTAGGTCAAAATGACTTATATACCAGAAGAGGGGCACTGGAGGTGGGCCGAGGAGGGCACAACCCACCAGGGCGCGCCTAGGGGGCCTGGCACGCCCAGGTGGGTTGTGCCCACCTGGTGGGCCCCCTCTGGTAGTTATTTGCTCCAATAATTCTTAAATAATCCATAAAAAATCTCTGTGAATTTTCAGCTTATTTGGAGTTGTGCAGAATAGGTTGCTCTGACGTGCTTTTTCTGGTCCAGAATTCCAGCTGCCGGTATTCTTCCTCTTTGTGTAAACCTTGCAAATTATGAGAGAAAAGGCATTAGAATTACTCCCAAAAGCATTATTATCGATAAAAACATTATAAATAACAGTAGGTAAACATGATGCAAAATGGATGTATCATTCAGCAACTCGCCGCTCTAGGCCAGCTCGACGAGGAGCAGCGAGCTGCTCCACACAGGCACGGCGGGGAGCACTGGCATTGTTGGTGCCATCCACGCCACCGCCTAGTACCGCGCCTCCCGTGTCTATGACCGTGTCTCCCATGTCTCTGGCCGAGACTCCCGTGCCTGCAGCCGCGCCATGCAAGCATAGACAGAAGCCGGGTGCGTGGAGAGCGACGAGTCCGTGGCCATCACCCCCGCGTCTGCCGCCATCATCGAGGAGAAGTAGAACACGGGAGGCCGTTGCCACTTGGGTCCCATGAAGGCCACCGTCGGGGTAACGCCGGTGTACACATCAGGTGTCTTGCCGGGTCCTTCTGTTGTGAGGACCTTCATCGACACCTCATGGGCTCCACGGAAGCGGAGAAGCCCTCTTCGACTCCATCTCAAGCGTCAGCTAAGGATTTCACTCAGTTGAGAAGTGGGGAAGCGAGCCTTTCTTTGCGCTGAAGCATATACCTCTGGGGCTCCCGGCAGTCTGGTGATCGTGCTGCCAGACATGAGGAAGAAAAGGGATCCACGGGCGACCATTTAGGCTAGGTATTATACCTGTGCAGTTCAGGAGTAGCACCACTTAGTTGATTTATAAATGTAATGAAATCCAGTATTTTATATGAATTCCGTCATTGTTTATATGAAATATGGCCGTGTTTGCATGAATTTTATCCGGGTGGTTGAGTTGTTGTCAAAATGTGTGCGGCTACGGGTCGTCGGTCGGTCTGCGGCCGACTCGGGCGGCGAGGTGGCACAAATAAAAACCAGCTCGTGCGAGCTCGTCTCCACCGCGCATGCTGGAGGAGGAGCAACCGAGCTCTACCTTGTTCATCGGTGGCAAAGGCATGGGTGGACAAAAGGGTCGCCAATATTTTGGCTACCCCGGGCAAGATCCAAACAGCCCCTTCTAGCCCCACCCCTCCCAACACATTCAAATCCCTCGTTCGCCGTAAAATTTTGCCATGTGTTCTTTTCAGGGATATTTTGCTGTGTGAAAACAAATTTAAATATGAATGAATAATCGATGTCCGCGGTCTTCTGTCGGGACACGGTTGGATGGCATCATAGCAGTAGTGTAGAGTAGTAGGAGTAGTACAGTGGTTGGAGTAGTACAGTGGTACGAGTAGTACTACAACAATTTCCTTGGAGTCCGTGCTATAGCAAGCTACCCTAGGCTATGTTACTACTCCCTCCTTTACGGTTTATACGGCTCAATTTCAAAATCTCTCCAACCAAGGTAGACGGTTAGTGGTGGAATAAATTTCATAGTTTGCACAAGTACTTAATTAGTACGCTCGTTTTTCTCAAAAAGTTATGTTTACTGATGCATTAATTACAATGCATGCATGCATGACCACTAAATTTCCATGAACTTCTACATGCATTGGTGAGTTTTCTCTTGATACTACTTGCATCGGGTGATTTAATGCACCTCAAAATCCAAACATGTGATGGTAAGTAGTAGAATTGAGACTTATAAGAGAGAAAAACAATTTTTTTAGATGAGCCCTATAAACCGGAAAAGAGGGAGTAGTAAGTAGTACTACCTCCATAGTGGGTACGTACTCCGTAAAATCAGATTTTCCCAAAACTAAGTCACTCAACCTTATTTGCTTGTTTCCCTTCTGCCTCGTTGTTCTTCCTCATGCAACCAGAAAAATCGAGGTCGTGTGAATAGCAATTGATTACTCGTGTTGATGGCTGCATGTGTCTAGGCCAATGCGTGCACTTTTTGCTTGGTGCACGTTGGGTAATCCGAGTAGAAAAAAGGAGGGTACTACTACAGTATGCCGAACCGACTGTGTGGGGTACCCCCGTCCTAATTTATCGTTCCACATCGTATTTTTGTGCCAATTTTGACCATATATCTAACTAACAAGATGTTAATGCATGTCATAAAAAAAATCATTGAAAACTATGTTCAAATACAAATCCAACGATATGATTTATTTTGACATGCACTAATGTTTTGTCAATTAAATCTTTGGTCAAACTTCAGCACAAATTACAAAGGGGACCAATAAACCAGTAATCAACACCGTGCGCACTAGTAGTCATAGTGATCTGAAAGGGCCCACTTCAAAACAAACAAAGAAAAAAGGGCCCAATACACATTCAAGCATTTCCTCGCATCTTTCTCTCGCCCTATCGTCTGTCGAACAGACTATGCCAAACTCCCCTGCGTACTGCGCGGGAAAAGACCCACCCTCGCCTTTTTTAGTCCGGGTTTGTGTCGATGGATCGCGTGAAGTATCAAAAACCAAGTCGTGTCTTGTACTCCTCCATTGTACTACGAGTGGAGACGCTCGCTTTCATGAATGTTGTACTTACTCTCGCCGACATGTGGGACATATAGCAACCGGGTCGACGTGTCATGCACCAAATAAAAGTGCAGACAGCAGGGGGGACGCACCCCAGTCGTAGTGACCCAATAGTAGTAATGAGCAATGAGACGTCAAATCAGAAAGCCTTAGCTTTCCCGTAGACGGACGAAGCAACCATTATTTCACACTTCACTGAATCCTCTTCTCCATCATCTCCTTCAAGAAAACCATGTATTGCTTCTACCATTGTTCTGCCTCAAGAGGGACGCGCATCGCCTTGGTGCATCATGACACGTGGGACCGCATGACAGGCCATGCTCCCCCACCCACCGCTCTGTGAAATCACATCATTTTTACTAATCTGGATACTATCTTTTTAGATCACGGAGCAAAACCAATTGGTAGGCTACTCCTGTCATGTTGGCGTAGCAACTCAGCAGGGTCAGTCCGCACACGAAATGGCGACACACATACAGGGCCCCTTTGGCCGACATGTGGGTCATCCACCATCTTGTTCCACGTGTGATGCACCAAATTACAGTTTGGAGCAGCGGTTGGACTTGGAGGCGCACCGGTCATAGCGCCGTAGTAGTAGTAGTAAATGAGCGATGAGGGGTCAAATCACAAAGCCCCACCTTTCCCGCATTAAGCTGGACGGACGAAGCAACCATCATTTCACTCTAGGGCGCAAGAGCATAAAGAAAAAAGAAACCAATGATGCATGCGGCAGCTACCTAGGGCACCCTAGGGTGGGAGCCTCCACTAGAAATCTGCTTCTCCCTCATCCTCTTGAAGAAAATAGATGATGCATGCGGCGGGTAGGGTTTCTAGGAGTACTATGGCGTGTGGGGCCCACATCGTAGTGAACGACAGAGGGATTGAGTTTGAGTCGACACCTTAATACAGGTGGGCCGCTTGGTTTTACGGGAATGAGGCAGAATTTTGGGTTCGGGGAGCAGTGGAGATATATTCGGGGGCAATGGCGCATGGGCCCCGCATTTTGATATACCCACGGCCGCGTGAAATTTGCTACTCGAAATAATGCATAAAAGTTCCTCCAAAAACATGTATAACTAATGGGAAGTGAATGTATGCTTAAAATAAAAATAAAATAAAAAGTTAATAAAAAGAGAAAAAACAAATTGCAATTGAAAGAATGACATTTTTAATAAAAATGTGAATGTGAAGTACATATGTGTGCACGTGACCAACACATATATTGTCAATACAAGATCTAATGCAAAAAATAACTTATGAGTAACATGCATGAATTGATGATGTGGTGCTTGCATGCATAGAGTACAAAAACAATGTGATTTATGACTTGCATGTATGACGTGTTCATGTGCCATAGTTGCATGTCCAGGAAAAAAGCTAGTGGGTTGTACTAGCTATTTAGGAATAGAAGATGTATATATGGAAGTTGTAGGGAGAGAGGCGACATGTATCTCAATTCCTATGAGTAGGGATTGGAAAAGAGATGTCATTTTGTTCACATCATAGGAACTTTTCTATTGAATCTAGAGATGACATGTATCTCAATTCCTATGAGTAGGGATTGGAAAAGAGATGCCATTTGGTTCACATCATAGGAACTTTTCTATTGAATCTAGGCTAATGTTTATTTTCCTTTGAAATTGTGGGAGTATAGGAATCCATTCATATGAACCAAGTGGCTCTAAAGCTATAAAACTCATATCATGGTTATTTTCCTTTGAAATATGGAGTATAGGAATCTATTCCTATGAAACCAATTGGCTCTAAAGGAAAAATCCATATAAAAATTGTATCATATAGAGTTCCTATGATATTCCTCCACACCAAAGGATGGTTGAAATTGCTGTAGGTGATACGACGATCTTTCTTTGTACACTCCTCCCCCATCTCTATAGATACCACTCGGTGATGAATGAAATGATATATACTGGGTATTTTATATGTGCATTTTGTTCTACAAAACTCAGTAAAAGTTTGCAAGGTTCAAATTTTAAATAAAGCTATATGCACTTCATTTTGGAATGGAGGGAGGAGCATACGGCAGTTGCTAACACTCACGTGGAAGATTTGTGTGTCGAACGAGTGGTTGTTCTGTCAAATGCGATGGCAAAACTGACACTGTCGGATACCGATCTGACGGATCTTTCGGCGTTTGTCAGGAAACGGTTTGTGGCGAACGTTTGTCAGATATGATTTATGGACACATGCATGGCATTGATACGTGCCCCCTCTCTCTAACGCACACACGCACCCTCACGAGTCACAACTCTCCCGAGTCCTCTCGAACCCATCGTCTATGTTGTGGTAGAACACGGCCACATATGGGGCCATCAGCCCCTTTGTGGTTCGGCAGGGGGGAGGTCGCATTGCACAAAGAGCAGAGGCGATGGGACAGCACGGCAGTCATGACACTGGTGGTTTTTACCCAGGTTTGGGCCACTGGGAAGTGTAAAACCCTACTCCTGCTTTGGTGGATTGATGGAGCGATCGTGAAGAATGCGCGGCGCTCAAGCCCGGCAAGGTCGCCTTGGGGAGAGCAGCTACGCGCGTATGAGTACATGAGGGACCGAATCCTTTCTAAGGTTGCCACGATCCTCCTTTTATAGGCTAAGGGGTTACCACAATGGAAAAATGGTCATTATCCAGTGATTAGATAGCTAACAGTGCTATCATACCTAACTCTGGCAGTTAGGACAAAGTGCATTAAATGCACTGCCATGTGTCACGCCGTGGATGCGGCCCGGCAGGCCTGCCATGTCGCTTAGTCATCTCCCACCTTTCTGCTTGACATGCCTCTGGACGGGTGTCATACAGAGGTGATCTTCCTTCTAAATGGCTGCCACGTGCCAAATGACAGGCACTTAGCTATCTAGGGGCTCGACACCGCACCGATGGATGACTTGTGTTGTGATGAGGCGGAGCGGTGGAGTCTTGGCGGGGAGGTAGACCACCAGCGGCCCCGCCAAACCTGTTGGGGAAAGATTGGTTTCGTCCTTAGGGCGGCCTCGACCCGACCTGTCTTGCCTATCTAGCAAGGGAGGCTTTCCCTTGGTGATATCTTGCTGTCTTGGCTTGCCTTGGTCTTCTTGATCCGCCCTTTGATTTCTCAAAGAGCTCTCTCTCTGGCTTGGTTCTTGTCTGGAATGCTTGGTGAAGTTGGCTTCCTTGCTGCCGTGCCTGTGTACAATCCGGGCAACACACGTGAAGGTTTGTTATACCGACAGGAGCCCCCAGGCCTGGTCCAAACGTGTTGCTGAGCATCGTTGGGGTAGGACCTATTATTTACACAGGCAGGGATCTTGCGCTGATATTCTCTTCTTCATTGATATTTTCCTTGCTTCTTCATTAACCTTTTCTTGGGTCAGTTTCCGGTTTCCCCGCGCGTCATGCGATGCCAAACGTGGTGGGGGCCATCCTGTTATGGCCCGTGAATGACTTTATCCCACGGGGCAGTAACTGCCATTTCACTCATCCCACTATGCCTGCCCCTTCCGCCACGTACGCCGCATGCATCGCGTGGGGTAGGACACGGACGCGCATGGCGTAGGAAAGAGTGCTATAGTAGGAACCCAAATTTTCCAAATTGGTGCAAAAGGGCGGTCGATGAGCTCGGCTACCGTTTGCAGCTTGGACGGTCAGATTCATAGGAGCACTTGGGAGTGGGTGGAGAATCAGCCCCCGGTCCCAGCTCGCCTATAAAAAGGGAGCACTGGGGGGAAGCGGAGGCATCCATCCACTCACTTCTTCCTTCTTCTTCCTTGCCTCCTTCTTCGTCATGCCGAGGGGGAGAGACCGGGGTCAAGCCCCGGGCCTCAGCTTGGGAGCGATGGCTCCGGAAGTTAGTGTTGTCACTCGGGTAGTGAGTCTGGTCCGGGGCCGCGGGAGGCGCTGCGACCGTAGTAGGGGTGGTCACAGTTCGTGGTGGCATGTCTGCGAATGCCGCACCGACCTCCGTGTGGAAGGTGCTGCGCTTCTTCATGATGGTGGAGTGCTCGCCCCCTCCACACGAGCTCGCCCTCCGGGAAAGCGATGTCGCCTCTGCCGCAAGCTGTTGGAGCTTGTCAACCCTTCGTTGTAGTCCTTATGGCTTCTAGTGTCTGCCCGTGGGATCATGCTCGGGATCTTCAGTAATCCCAGCACTGCCTTCTCTGGTGAGGCCGGGGATGACACTAAAGATGGCAGCGCCCTCCTGCCCGTCACGGTGGGGAGTGGTGCTCCCCGTGCACCTCGGGCGCCGGCGCCACCATCGGCCGCTTCTTCGGGGGAGGTGACGGGCCAAGGGCCTGACTTCCTCCCAAAGCGACAGTGACGAGGAAGAAACAGGCGAATACGGAGAAGGCGGGTAGCAGGCCGTCAGGTCGGAGTACGATGGCACCGACGCCTTCGTCTCGTACTGTCGGCCTGTTGCTTCGTCTTTCTGCTCTTCCCCTCCCTCCCCAGCACCATCATCACCAGCTTCTTCTGGATGGTTGCCCAGGAGGGGAAGCTCTCTTGGTGCCTTCTGCCAGGAGCACTCTTTGGTCCCGGTGGTGGCGTCCGGGGCATCCCCTAGCCGCCCCTGCCACCTTCGCAGCTTCGCCACTCCCGATCTCGTCAGGCCGCGCCTTATGGGCCCTGACGGGGTCAGGCTGGGTTTCTACCCAGGCACTCCTTTTGCCCTCTTCGCCTCCCACCATAGTTCCTTCGAGGAGAGGGACAACAAAGGGATTATGGGGCACTTATCTTTTTTCAATCTAAAATATGTAGGCACTTGCCAAACTTTAGTTTCAAATATGTAATCTCTTCTACCCATGTTTGTACACTGTAAGCTTTGTACTCATTTATCCGCATATTAATGAAAAAAGACGGTCTTGTGGGGTACTTGTGCATGTATTACATTCATGCAGACGAGGAGTGCCTCTATACCTTTAAGTAAACAAGTTTTCTCCGGCAATCTATCCTGCCGGTGCCTTCCGTTTGTTGCCGCAGGGCTTGGCCTACCAGGCTCAAAACTATGGAAGGGGACCAGCCCCTCGTCGAACCTTCTCCGTCAAAAGCCACTACAACCATCTTAACCGAAGCAACGTTTGGGTCAAATGATGGGAGCACAAATGCTTCGAAGGTGATGAGGTTTCTCTATGCACAAGTTTTCTTTTTACAGAGACATGCATGGATAGAAGGGAACATATCTGTTTGGCTTGTCGGGGATCGATATGCAAGCTTGTCTCCGTTTCTTCTTTTCTGGACCGGGTCCGCGGCAAGAGCCCTGTAGTTAGTGCAGAGGAAAACAAAGCAACATATGATCTCATCTACAAGATCATGGCAAGTTCATGTTATGCTATGCATGCATGCAAGTTTTTGGGCTCCCAGCACGTCGTTTTATTGTTTGTGCTCAGGGTGTGCGCCTGGCTTTGTACAAAGGATTACATGCGCATCGGCAAGGCTTGTATAAAAGGGTGGCTGCCGGGCAGGGCCCGACAGCCGCGCCTTACGGGTAAAACTTACGAAGATGCTCAATGTTCCATGAATTTTGCAATTGAATGCTATCTTCGGTCTCCAGATGGACTGCATCAGGTCTATTGACACATACTACCCGGTAAGGGCCTTCCCACTTTGGCGTCAACTTGTTTGAACCCTTGGCGGACTGAACACGCCTAAGCACAAGGTCGCCTTCCTCAAGGCTTTGGGCATCAACCCTGCGGCTGTGATAGCAACGCAGGGCTTGCTGGTAGCGTGCAGCACGCGTTGTAGCCCGGAGACGGTTCTCCTCAAGGAGCACGTCATCGTCATGCCGGTGCTGCTCTGGCTCTACTTCATCATAGGCAAATACTCGAGGTGACCCGTATATGAGTTCCGTGGGGATCACTGCTTCTGCCCTATAGACTAGGGAGAAGGGAGTCTGGCCGGTGGCTCGATTTGGTGTCGTATGGAGCAACCAAAGAACCACCGACAGTTCGTCGATCCAGCGTCTGCCGCACTTCTACAGCTTGTCAAAAGTTCTTGTCTTGAGTCCTCGCAGCACTTCAGCATTCATCCTCTCAGCTTGTCCATTGCTCCTGGGATGAGCAACAGAGGCGAATGAAACCTTGCTTCCGAGGGTTTGAATGTATTGCATGAAGGCCGGCTTGTGAATTGGGTGCCGTTGTCAGTGATGACTCTGGCGGGTACTCCGAAGCGGCACACCAATCCCTTCAAGAACTTGATAGCTGATTGTGCGGTCACCTTTCTCACAGGCTCCACTTCCGGCCACTTTGTAAACTTGTCGATTGCAATGTACAAGAATTCAAAGCCCCCGGTAGCACGGGGGAAGGGGCCCAAGATGTTGAGCCCCCAGACCAAAAATGGCCATGACAAAGGAATCATTTGGAGAGCTTGAGCAGGTTGATGGATACTCTTGGAGTGGAACTGGCAGGCTTCACATCTGGTGACTAGCTCAATTGCATCTTGGAGGGCCGTGGGCCAATAGAAACCTTGCCGGAAAGCTTTTCCAACCAAGGCTCTTGATCCAATATGGGAGCCGCACATGCCTTTGTGTATCTCTGCCAACAGTTCCTTCCCCTCTTCCCGGCAAATTCACTTCAACTTCACACCATTGGGCCTCCTTCTGTATAGCGTGTCATCAACAAACTGATACATACTGGCCCTCCTGGCTACTTCTTCTTGCTCTTCGGGAAGTTCTCCTGTTTGGAGGTAATGGACAATATGCCGTGCCCAAGTTGGAGCCTGAGGCTTGGCAACAAGGATCAACGGCACCTCCTCGTTCGTGGGAGCACATATCTCAACCGCAAGAACTAGTAGTTCGGCGGGAGGGTGTTGCTCACCAAGCGAAGTGGAGTTATTCCCGTCAACATCTCTGCAGGGATCTTCGGGAAGCTCTGCCGGGAGAGGCTTGTCGGAGTCCAGTTTCCTCCTCTTTCTGGCCATTGTTGTCGGGGATACTGAGGGTTGAGTCAGGTGGAGAACAAAAGTCCCTGGTTCCACATGAAGCTTTTGCGCAGCGCATTTTGACAGATGATCAGCAATGCTATTTTCCGCATGTGGCACGTGCTCTGTTTGCAATCGGACAAAACGCTCCTCCAGCTTCCTCACTTCCTCCAAATATGCCTCCATCAATGGACTCTGGTAATACTTGTTCACTTGTCTCACCACAAGCTGTGAGTCTCCACGGATGATCAACTTCTTAATTCCCAATTCAGTTGCGATCCTGAGCCCGACAAGGAGTCCTTTATAATCTGCGGTGTTGTTGGTAGCTTTCTCCCGGGGAAAATGCATTTGAACCACATACTTGAGGTGCTCTCCAGTGGGCGCGACACGGAGCACGCGAGCTCCTGCACCTTGCAGTGAGAAGGCACCATCAAAGTACATGATCCACTTTGGGGGGCCTCCTTGCTGGGGATAACTGTTTTCGGTGTCTCCTCATCTGGGTTTGGCGTCCATTCCACGATAAACTCCGCCAATGCTCTACTCTGAATGGTTGACGTACTCTCATATTTCATACCAAAGCTTGACAATTCCAAAGCCCATTCCATTATTCTGCCAGTGGCCTCCGGGTTCCTCAGTATGTGTTGCATAGGGAACGAGTGACAATTGTGATCTCGTGGGCTTGGAAGTAGTGGCGCAGTTTCCTTGAGGCCATGATGAGGCCAAAGATCAACTTTTGCACGCCAGAGTACCTTGATCTAGCCCCCTGCAACAGGGAGCTGACAAGGTACACCGGCCGCTGCACCACCTTCTTCTTTGCCGCGGTCTTGGAATTGTCTCTGTTATCCTGCTCTTCTTTCCCCTTATCTGCAACGGACCTTGCCGGGATAGGTTCACTTTCTTCTCTGGAGGGGACAGTAGCTGCGGCTGCTTCTTCATCTATTTCCCACTGCGCCACCAGTGCTGCACTAACCACTTGATTGGTTGCCGCTAAGTACACCAGCGACGGCTCTTGTGGTTTAGGAGCGACCAAGGTGGGGGCAGAGGAAAGATAGGCTTTCAAGTCTCGCAGCACTGCTTCTGCTTCTGGGGTGCAGTTCATTGGCCCTGCCTTCTTCAAAATTTTGAAAAATGGCAAGGCACACTGGCCAGACTTGGAAATGAACTTACTCAGTGCAGCAACACATCCGGTTAGGCATCTCACATCTTTGACTGTCTTGGGTGCTAGAATCTGCTCGATCGCCTTGATCTTTTTGGGGTTGGCCTCTATCCCTTGGTGGGACACAAAGAAACCAAGTAGCTTGCTGGAGGGAACGCCAAACACACACTTCTCAGGGTTTAAGTTCAAGTTGATCTTGCGTAGATTCGCAAAGGTCTCTTACAAGTCCTGAATGAGAGTTGATTTGTCCTTGGTCTTAACCACTATGTCGTCCATGTAAGCTTCAATATTCCTGTGCAATTGAGACTCAAACCAAATTTGCAGTGCCCTTGAAAAAGTGGATCCAGCACTCTTCAACCTGAAGGGCATCCGCATGAAGCAGTATGTGCCACACGGGTGTCGGGGTACGACACCTATGGGATCCTAAGAGACCCCTTTACGATTCGGCGGGGGGAGAGATATACGCAAAGAGCAGAACCAATGATCGACGCGGGAAGTTTTTACCCAGGTTCGGGCCACTGATCAGCGTAAAACCCTACTCCTGCTTTGTGTTCTTATTGATGTTCTTGAGCCCAGCCTTCAGGAGCGCTCGCAATGAACAGTACGTTCAAAGAGCAGCTACGCATGCAGGATGGGCCAGAAATTCTCCTCCTCTGTAGCAGTTGCCTTGGGCCTCCTTTTATATGCTCAAAGGGGTCTCCAAAGTGGCAAAATGTATATACATTGAGGTGTAAAGTAGCTATAGGGTATCATACCTAACCCCTGACGGATTAGGACAAGCGCATTTAATGCACCGTGAGGTGTCCATTTAGGTGTCCTCACTATCTTGGGGATGGAAAAAGGGGCCATCCCATCAGCACCGCTTAAGCTCTCCTCCACTGGCATGCCGCCACGCATCCATGGAAGGAGCCAGAATGTCAGACTCGTTAGTGTGTCGAAGCGGTGGCACAGTGGCCGAATCTTGCCGGGCGCCGAATCTTGCCGGGCGTCAAGGCTTGCCGGGCGCCAAGCCTTGCCGGGCGCCGAGGCTTGCCGGGCTCCACGGGCCATCCCGGCAAGGATCTTGCCGGGGAAGCTGGCCTTCAATTTCCAGCTTTGCTTATCTGCTGATCCTCAGATCTCTGACTTGACGATTTCCTTGATGACTTGAATCGACCTCGAGCTGATCCCGGCAAGCCTTGCCACGAGGACGGCTACAACTGCCCGTGCACAAGTACGGGGTACTAGTGGCCCAATACTTAGTACACCGACAGGAGCCCCCGGGCCTAGGCCATACACGAGTGCGAGGCATTGTTGGGCTAGGCCCAAACAGTGCACGGGCACGCGTGGCAGGGAATTAACTGCTCGTAAATATCTCGTTTTACTGTGCCCCCCACTACGTGCACGGAGCGCGCGACGTGGGAAGTGTGCCAAAAATGCTGCAAACTGTCTCGCGCCCATAGAGGCGCATTCATATTGGGGGATAAACAAGGCGGCCCCACTCCTTCCCCATAAAAAGGAGAAGTCGCGGAGGCGCAAACCTATTCACCCCCCTCTTCTTCCCAATCTGGCCATCGCCATCACCTTCCTCTGCTCAAGCTCAGAGCGAAACCTTTTTTCTCTTCTGCCCGCTGCTCCCGCGCTCGCTTCGCTCCCCGGCTTCCATCTTCACAGTCGCCATGCCGCCCAAGGCCAGCAAAGGCAAGGGCACGGACAAGGAGGCGAAAGCTGAAGTTCCAGAGAGCGAACTGGTGAAGATGCGGAAGAGGCTCGTCGTCTTCCCTCCGACGCTCGACGCCGAAACTTTGAAGGGGCGATACCAATGCATGTGGGCGAAGGGAACGCAAGCTCACCCCGCCACACGCGTAATCCCAGGTGCTTGTTCCAAAGGTGGACCAGACAGATACCCCTTCTTCACTGCGTATTTTTATTGCGGGCTCTGTCCACCCTTTTCCGATTTCTTCAACGACATCATGTACACATACGGCTTCCGCCTTCTTGATTTCATGCCGAATGCCGTATTTTGCATGTCTATCTTTGCCCATCTTTGTGAGAATTTCGCTGGCGTGATCCCCAATTCTGCTCTTTTCCGCCATTATTTCTATCCTCGAATCCAAAAAGGAGAGGCTCTCTCCGGATCTATTGCCTGGATTCCAAGGGCTTGGAACAAAGAGATATACCCAGATGGAGTTTACCGCGAAAAGTGGGACGAGTGGCGGGCCGAATGGTGCTGGATCCAGGAAGCAGATCCTCATCCTTCTTGTCATCCCCGGCGACAGAAGGTGGTCCGCGGCAAGGATTGGGGCGATCTCGCCGCAGAAGACGAGAAGCTCACAATCGCCACTACCAGGATCCTCCGCTTGAAGGCTGCCGGGCTGACAATGGAGATGATCGGCTTCGACTTTCTCCGCCGCCGCATCGCCCCTCTGCAGAATAGGGGGATGCCGGTCTGGGAGTATAAGAACGCAGCAGATGTCATGAGGCTGCGCCCCGGGCTGAACAATAATCTGACCGCTATGCAGCTTGGCGCTCTCCGCCAAAAGTTATTCCAGCGCGAAGACAAGCACCGGCTGCCGGCAAGGATCGTCCCATTGTGCAACAACTCTACATTGGGGTCAATCATTGCCTTCTTGCCGATGTTTAACGCCCACGGCCTTGAGCCGACCTGGGTCGAGCCAAGGGAGGAAGAAGCGCAGAAGTTCTTCGACAATCTGACGGAGAAGCCTGTCCGGCAAGAGTCAGATCTTATCCGCGCCACCACTGATCAGGAAGTAGCCTACATCGCTACCAGAGTGGAGGAAGCGAATCTTGCCGCGGAGGCCGGTAGCGTTGGCTTCACAGAGTGGGAAGCCAGCGATGCAGAGGTGGTAGTGGAGGCAAAACCTGCGGAGGAGAACAAGGTTGCCGGGGAAGAATGCGGCGCAGTCGCTGAGAACTCATCCGGCGAAGACACGGCCGAAGAGGAGACGCGAGAAGAGCCCTCGCCCCCGAAGAAGGCAAAGCGTGTCCTTCGGAAAGCCGCATCAGGCGTCCTGGCAAGCCAGCCTACATCGAGCGGCGAATCCCCCGGCAAGAAAGTGGCCGGCAAGACCGGACCGCGGCAGGGGGCCCGTCAACAGCCCGCGCGGCGCGCGAGACCCACACCAGCGACCACCGCCGGATCGGCAGGAGGGTCTCGCGCAACCGTGCTGAGGCTGCCCCGGCGCCTGCCACAGCCAAGCGGCCCAGGACCCCTCCTCCGCCTCCCCACTCAGACATCGCAACGGAGGTCGACTTCGACATCTCCGGCTTTAGTCCAGAGCGGGAGGAAGAAGATTGAGTATCTGCCACAACTTCTACCTTCCAATCTGCATCAGTCTTACTGACTTGCTTGTATTGTTTCCGCAGTGACACAGAAACCTTGCTGGAGAGGATGGCGAAGAGGTCAAGGACTTCTACGGGCGTTGAGCCCCCGGCGGGCTCCACGAGCGTGCCGGAAACTGTCGTTGTCAGCCCGGAGTCCAGTCCTCAATGCAGCCCCCAACACAGCCCCCAGCGTAAGTTCATCGTCCCTTTTTCTGTTGGCTAGTGCCGAGGCTTTCATTCTTGCCGCTGATATCTTTGGGTTCGCAGGAGAAGTACGGCAACAAGGAGAAAATATCCCCATTGTGCCTCCTTCATCGACCGCTCCGCCCACAAGCACATCCCCGGCAAGAGATCCTCCCGACGAGCCCGTCCGGATTGAGGAGGAGCCGACAAGCACGAACTCCGACAACCCACCCCCGGCAACCGGAGTCGCCGGGAGAGGTGAAGCCACCTCTCGACAGCCCGACGCAGGTACTCGATCGCCTCAGAGTGCTTGTTATTCTTTTCCTCTTACCTCTTTATCTTTAGTCACTTCAAAATCCAAAAACTCGATCTTATTCTGTCCTCCTCCTTCGCCCTTCAGAGTTCTCTGTGATGGAACACATGGACGTCGACGCCGTCATCGAGGAGACCGCCAGGGATGCTGCCGCCGAAGCGGACAGGATCACTGCCAACGAGGCCACCAAGGATGACGTTGCCGGGGCTGGTGATGCTCTTGACGGGGAGGCCGCCAAGACAGCACAAAAGGAAATCGCCGAAGAACCTGCTGAAGAGGGCGACAGGGAGGCTGGGGACCATACTGACAGCATTCCTGCCGCAGGAGCGCCAGGCGCTGCATCAGCCACAGAGCCCCCTGTCACTGGTGAGGCGGCCACTGAAGAGCCCTCATCCAGCAAGTATCTCAAGGTTGGTGAAAATCTATTCATCAACTTGCCAGGGATGGCAAGCACCGAGGCACCAGCCGAAGGAGAAATTTTCGAGGAAATTATTGCCGCTGCCGGGCTCGAAGTTGTTGACGATCCCAGTGCTAGCAGCGGCAATTCTGAAGAGGATCAGCTCCTTCAGTCCATGGGCGAGAACTTCCGTAAACTCCAGGCTCTCCATCGTGCCCGAAAAGAGAAGGCGGACTCCAGAATGGCAGTTGTCGAGGCAGCCGAAGCGGATTTTCAAAGGCGCGTCGCACAAATGCAAATCTGGCACGCCGAGGCCCTTCAAGAGCTGGTTGCCGGCCGAGAACAAGTGAGCCAGCAATGGAATGAGATCCTCCTGAAGCAATCAGATATGGAGAAGGCACATGATGAAGCTGTTCAAAGGATTGCTGCCGAAGATGCTCTCCTGACGGGGCGCCGCGTTGCTCTTGACGCTTATGAAGAAGATCTCACCGCACGTGAGCAGGCGCTCGCTGCCAAGCTTCGTAGCAAGGATGAAGACATTGAAAATCTTGTCGCGCGGCGGACCTAGGAGCTGGAGCAGAAGCACAAGGAGGCGCTTGAAGCTCTAACTGTCAGTCATGCCGGCAAGCTCAAGGAGGCCGTCGATGCTGCCGAAGCTGCAGAGGCTGCCAAGAACGAGCTGAGCGACAAAGTGAAGAGGCTGGAGACAGATCTCGACGAGCACGGCAAGGATCTCTCGACGCTCAAGGGTGACAGGGAAAAAACCCTCCACTCCTTGGCAGAGATGCAAGTCGCCCTGTCCGACAAGACCAAGCAGCTCTCCTGTGCAGCTGATAGTATTTCGGTTCTGGAGCTGAAGCTGACCATGCTACAGAAGTCTCTCGAGGCCGGCAAGGCCCGTGAGAAGGCTCTACTCAAGGATCTCCAAGGAGAGAGGAACCTGCTCAAGAGCGCCGCCGCTGCCCAGAACGAGTACGAGAAGGGAGTGGAGATCTGGACTGGTCGTCTCATTGCTGCCGCGGAGAAGCTTACCGCAGAACTGTCAACCATGGGCTTGTCGAACTTTAGATATTCTTCCGAGGAAAGAATATCCCCAAGCGCCAGATTGACGATGTTCTTTGAAAGCATCATCAACGCGTTGAGGGCGCTCCAGTCTAGCCGGGCGACCCAACTGGCGAATGAGACTCGCCGGCTTTGCGGGCCGTCCTTCGCAAGGTGCTCATCAAGGTGGTGCACAACAATCCCGGCATGGACCTCTCCAGCGCACTCGGCCACCTGCCAAAGGATGCAAATGTTGAGGCGCTTGAGAAGTGCATCGCGCCAATCCTTGAGAAGGTGGACTCCATCAAAAGGATCGAAGGCCAGCGCAGGGATTGAGTGCTTCTCTTTTATTCTTGCCGCCATCATCTCATGTAAAAGACAATTAAGTCTCAAGTTAGAACTGCGGCAACTCATGGATGCAATATAATTTGACTCATGCTAGCTACTTTCCTTGTCTGATTCCTTTATGTATGGAGTTCATCCTACGCTTACTGAAAAACTTGCCGGCGCGCAACCTGCCGCGAGCGCTGGGTGCGGGACTTCAGCAGCCTGCCGGAGGCGCAGCAGCCGGCAAGACTCCTTGGTGTTCTCAGTGCAGCCACTTAAATTGTTGAGCGGACTCGAAACAAAATAAGGGCGCGACTGATTACAGCAAAGGTTCCATCGCGTGCAGATTTTCCATACAAGAATCGGAATCGTCTAAGGAAGTAACTTGGTAACTAAAGAAAACACTTGCTCTAAGTTTTTAGGACTTAGCTTTCTGGCTTTGTTCTTCCTCCGGCAAGCATCGATTCCGATCGTCACCAACTGGTATTCATGTCTCCCTTCCCCCCCGGTAAATGTGCACGCGAGGAATCCTTCTGTCTTTGAGAAAAAGAAAGAAGAGAAAATAAAGGGATGAAACCTTGGCGGTTCGTTAGAACTTACCGGGATCAGGTGTCATACAACATCTTAGACAAACATGCATATATGAATGTGAATATGGGAATCAATAAGGGAATGTACAACACTTAAATTTATTCATCTGTGCTCAGGTTCTGCGCCTGGCTTTGTACAAAGGATCACATGCCTTGCCGGCAAGACTTGTACAAAAAGGTGGTTGCCGGGAGCCCCCGGCAACCGCGCCTTATGGATAGAACTTGCGAAGATGTTCGATATTCCAGGAATTACTCACTGGAACGCCATCTTCGGTCTCCAGGCGGACAGCGCCAGGCCTGGTGACTCGTACTACCCGATAAGGGCCTTCCCACTTTGGCGTCAACTTGTTTGAATTCTTGGCGGACTGAATCCGTCGAAGAACAAGGTCGCCTTCCTCAAGGCTTCGGGCATGAACTTTGCGGCTATGATAGCGGCGCAAAGCTTGCTGGTAGCGTGCAGCTCGCACAGTAGCCTGAAGACGATTCTCCTCAAGGAGCACAGCGTCATCTTGCCGCAGTTGCTCTTGCTCGAGCTCATCATAAGCGAGCACTCGAGGAGACCCGTATATGAGTTCCGTGGGGAGAACTGCTTCCGCTCCATAGACCAGAGCGAAGGGCGTCTGGCCGGTGGCTCGATTTGGTGTCGTTCTGATTGACCAAAGAACCGCCGGCAACTCATCAATCCAGCGCCTTCTGCACTTTTTCAGCCTGTCAAAAGTTCTGGTCCTGAGACCGCGCAGCACTTCAGCATTGGCCCTCTCCGCTTGGCTATTGCTTCTCGCGTGAGCAACAGAGGCAGAACAAATCTTTCCGCCAAGGTCTTGGACGTACTGCATGAAGGTGTGACTTGTGAACTGCGTCCCGTTGTCGGTGATGATCCTCTTAGGCACACCGGAACGGCAAACAATTCCTTTGAAGAACTTGACAGCCGACTGCGCTGTCACCTTCCTCACTGCTTCCACCTCCAGCCACTTTGTGAAATTGTCGATAGCAACGTACAAGTACTCAAAGCCCCCGGTAGCACGGGGAAAGGGGCCCAGTATGTCGAGCCCCCAGACCGAAAATGGCCAGGAGAGAGGGATTGTTTGAAGAGCTTGAGCTAGCTGATGTAATTTCTTCGAATGAAACTGGCACGCTTCACACCTGGTTACTAGTGCAGTCGCATCCTGGAGGGCGGTAGGCCAAAAGAAACCTTGCCGGAATGCTTTTCCGGCAAGCGCTCTTGACCCTATGTGAGAGCCACACATGCCCCCATGTATCTCTGCCAACAGCTCTAGTCCATCCTCCCGAGGAATGCACTTCAATTTCACACCGTTTGGTCTCTTTCTGTACAGGACGTCATCGACAAACTTGTACATAACAGACCGATGGGCTACTCTCTCTGCTTCTTCTTGTTCCTCAGGGAGTTCACCTGTCTGAAGGAAGTGGACAATGTGCTGCGCCCATGCTGGAGCCTGAGGCTCGACAACTAGGACTAAAGGCATCTCATCCACCGGGGGAACATTTGTCTCGACTGCAAGGGCCTGAGGCCCTGCCGGAGCCTGTTGTTCCCCGGCAAGCGTGTCGATCCCGGCAACGTCCTTGCCGGCGGCTCCGGGGAGCTCTGCCGGGAAGTACTGGCCAGAGTTCAACTTTCTTCTCTTTTCTTGCCGCATCAATGGCGCCACGGATGGTTGAATCAATTGGAGCACAAAAGTTCCTGGTTCCACAGGCAACTTGAGGGCAGCACGCTTTGATAGGTCGTCAGCAACATTGTTCTCAGCATGAGGGACATGCTCCATTTGGAGACCATCAAAGCGCTCTTCCAATTTCCTCACTTCATCTACGTAGGCTTGCATCAATGGACTTTGATAGTTCTTGTTGACCTGCCTGACGACAAGCTGTGAATCGCCTTTGATGATGAGCTTTTTGATACCAAGGTCTGCCGCGATCCTAAGACCGGCAAGCAAACCCTCGTATTCTACAGTGTTGTTGGTTGAACTCTCCCGGGGAAAATGCATTTGGACTACGTACTTGAGGTGCTCCCCGGTGGGTGCGACAAGCAGCACGCTAGCACCGGCGCCTTGCAGCGAAAAAGCCCCGTCAAAGTACATAACCCATTGCTGATCGGTTTCCTTGCCGGGGAGACTTGTTTCTTCAACTTCTTCGTCTGGCGTCGGGGTCCATTCTGCAATGAACTCCGCCAAGGCCCTGCTCTGAATTGCGGAAGTGCTTTCAAACTTAAGACCAAAGCTGGACAACTCCAACGCCCACTCCACGATCCTGCCGGTTGCCTCCGGATTTTGCAAAATCCGTTGCAATGGAAAGCGAGTGACGACGGTGATCTCATGTGCTTGAAAATAATGGCGCAGCTTTCTTGAGGCCATAAGGAGGCCGAAAAGCAACTTCTGCACACCAGAATATCTTGACCTAGCTCCTTGTAACAGAGAGCTAACAAAATAAACTGGGCGCTGCACCACCTTCTTCTTCTGCACAAGTTCTTCTGTTTGCGCAGATCCTGTCTTGCCGGGATCAACCCTTGCCGGGAAAGATCTTGCCACATCACTTGGCGGTCCTACCGCTGATGTTGCCTCCTCATCAGCTTCTCTCTGCGCCACCAGTGCAGCACTAACCACTTGATTTGTTGCCGCCAGATACAGCAGCAAGTGTTCTTGTGGTTTAGGTGCGACTAGCGTCGGCGGAGAAGAAAGGTATTTCTTCAAATCTTGCAGCGCCGCCTCCGCTTCCGGAGTCCATTTCATTGGACCTGCCTTCTTCAAAATTTTGAAGAAGGGCAGGGCGCGCTCAGCAGATTTGGAAATAAACCTGCTTAGAGCAGCAACACAGCCGGCAAGACGACGCACATCCTTCACGTGTCTCGGCGCTTCAATTTGCTCAATGGCTTTGATCTTGTCGGGGTTCGCTTCGATTCCCCGGCAAGATACAAAGAATCCGAGGAGCTTGCTGGAAGGAACACCGAACACGCACTTCTCAGGATTGAGCTTCAAGTTGATCTTGCGCAAGTTTGCAAATGTTTCTTCTAGGTCTTGAATGAGCGTTGCTTTATCCTTAGTTTTGACCACTATATCATCCATATATGCCTCCATATTTCTATGGAGTTGTGGCTCAAAACCAATCTGGATTGCTCTGGCGAATGTTGAACCAGCATTTTCAACCCGAAAGGCACCCGTATAAAACAATACGTACCACATGGGGTGATAAAGGCGGTCTTCTCTTCATCTTCCTTTGCCATAAAAATCTGATGATACCCTGAATAGGTATCAAGGAAGGACAGGAGATCACAACCAGCGGTGGCATCCACAATCTGGTCGATGCGCGGCAAGGGAAAAGGATCTTTTGGACAAGCTTTATTGATATCTGTATAATCGATACAAAGCCTCCATTTCGCATTTGCTTTCCGCACTACAACCGGGTTGGCCAACCAGGTTGGATGAAGCACTCCTTTGACCAGTCCTGCCGCCTCCAGCTTCTTAATTTCTTCGGCAATGAATTCTTGCCGCTCCAAAGCCTGTTTCCTCACCCTTTGCTTGACGGGCCGCGCATGAGGACAGACAGCAAGGTGGTGCTCAATCACTTTCCTGGGAACGCCGGGGATGTCAGACGGTTGCCACGCAAACACGTCGACATTCGCCCGCAGGAAAGCAACGAGCGCGCTTTCCTATTTGTCATCTAGGGTGGAACTTATGGTAAAAGTTCCACCCGTTCCGTCCCCCTTGGCAAGCACCTTCTTGGTTTCTGGCGGGGCTGCCTTGGACTTCTTGTTCTTGCCGGTGGAAATTTCTGGTGCATCCTCGACGGAAGCGTAGCACTCCGAGGAGGTGCGCTTGCCGGAGTTCGCGCCAAGGTTCTTGCCGGTGCCGGTCTTCTTCTTCCCCCCGGGAGTTCCAGCGGCAGGAGCAGATGCCTTGATGGCAGGTGCTGCAACTGCTTCCCGGTAAAGTTGGTCGGCACAGATGAGCGCATCCTTCTTATCGGAATGGATAGTGATGACGCTCAACGGCCCGGGTATCTTCAAAACATTGTACGCGTAGTGTGATGCCACCATAAACTTAGCCAGCGCTTGCCAACCAAGGATCCCATTGTATGACATGGGGATCTTAGCGACATCAAACACCACCTTTTCGGTCCTGAAGTTAAACTCGCTGCCAAATGTTACCGGCAGCGTGATCTTGCCCTTAGGCTGGGTTCTTCCCGGGTTGACCCCTTGAAACGTACCCGTTTCCTCGAGGTCTTCGTCGGGAATCTGAAGCTTTGTGAGCACATCTGGTGAGATTAAGTTTAGGCCAGCCCCGCCGTCAACTAACATCTTCGTCACCTTGAGGTTGTGAATTGTCGGGGAAACCAACAATGGCAAACACCCGACCGCAGTTGTGCGATCAGGGTGATCCTCGGCGTCAAAGATGATAGGCGTGCTGGACCACTTCAGAGGCCTACATGCATCGGGGGATGGCTCTGCCGCATTAACCTCCCGCATCCACTGTTTAAGTTGGCGGTGGGAAGAATGCAGCGAGGCACCCCCATCAATGCACATAGCCTCCGTAGCCTTCTGGAATTCCTGCTCACTGGATTCGTCATCTTCCTCATCATCATCTCCTTCTTTATCTCGGCCCCGAGCGGGCCGATCCTTCTGCTGCTTGGCCTTGCCGCGGCGACCCCCTCGGCCACCGCATTTCTTGCCGGACCCCTCAGCACCGTCCTGGGCCTTCTCCTTGTCTCGCCTCTCGTATTCGGCCTTCTGCTTCTCGGCAAGCTGCTCAACTTGCCGGCAGTTCTGGAGATCGTGGCCCTTAGTGCGATGGATCTTGCAATACTGCTTGCTGGAGTTCTCTGACTTGTCGGCAGCTGCCAAGGCCTGACAGGAAGGGCACCCGGCAAGATCCTTTCCGGTGTCGCCAACCTTGGCCTTCTTCGCGGCGCCAGGGTTGCCGGATTCCTCGACGGCAAGCATGGCCTTGCTTCCGCGCTTCCTATTTCGCCGCCGGCTTTTCCTTGACGGAGCCGCGGCATCTTCTTCTTCTGATTCGCCCACCGCGCCAACAACTTCGCCAGGGAGTCTCCTCCCTTCTTCGGCTCGAGCGCACTTGTCGGCCAAAGTGTAAAGCTCAGCAATACTCCTGACTTTGTTCATTGCCAGCTCTTCCCGCATCCTGCGGTTATGCACGTTCTGATGGAACGCGCTAATGACAGCGGCAAGATGAACATCAGGAATATTGTATTGCACCCGGCTGAATCTCTGCATAGACTTGCGCAGGGACTCACCCTCCTTCTGAGGGATGATGTGCAAATCAATATCTTGGCCAGGAGCTTGGTGGCCACCAAAAAAGGGGCCAACAAACTGATGGCACAAATCTGACTAGGAAGAAATAGAATCCTTCGGCAGATGCATCAACCACGACCTGACGTTGGGTTTGAGTACCAACGGGAAGTAGTTGGCAAGTATCTTGTCATCTCGGCCCCCGGCAGCTTGCACCGCAATGGTGTAGATGCTCAGGAACTCCGAGGGATGGGTCTTGCCGTCATATTTCTCCGGGACCTCTGGCTTGAAGGTTCGGAGATTGGGCCACTGGACTTGCCGCAGCTCATGCGTAAACGCTGGAGGTCCTACCTCGTAAGGCAAGTCTCCTACGTTCCCTGGCGCAGGCTCGTCGACAACCGGCCCCGTGCGTTTATCAGAATGATAGCGCGCTTCCCGTCGCCGCTCGATGGTTGTTCGAGCGTCCTCCTTGCCTCATTCTTGGAGAACCAGACGCTGATCATGGCGCATCCGTGGATCGGACGACGCCGTGGAAACTTCTTCATGGCGGTCGACTTGCTGAGTCGTCGGCCGCCGCTGACGCCGTGGAGGAGAGTGCACTGTAGTTGCACCACCTCCGGTTTTCTCTGCACCGGCTCGCGTCGGATCGATGGGCCTCCGCTGAGAGGGCCCTGCCTCTTGCGGTCCATCCTTGTTAGCGAAGCCGATAAGGCTCTGGATAGTAGCTCGCCACTCCTCCATCTTCTCCGGGGCGGGAGGAAAATCGAGGAGCAGCTGTGCACGTGCCAAGGCTTCCGCTGGTGTAGGTGGCGGCGACAAGTGCGAGGTACGTGAGGTGCTCTGACTCCTAACTAAGTTAGAAGGAGCACCGCCACGGTCACGCGACCATGCACCACCTTCACCGGCAGCTCAGTGTACATGTTGGTCCCGCGCATCTTGGGATCTATGCGCAGAAACCTTTTCGTGGGGACGCCCTGAACCACCAGCGCCATGATGTCGCTCATCTCGCACGACCTGTGTAGGTTGCGAGGCTTGCGCCGGCGTGGGAGCTCCAGCAGGCGCCCTTCGATCCCTAGAGTTAGTTGTGCCACCCGTAGGCAACACAGCACCATCTCTAGATCCAGCGGCGCGCAAGTTACCACTGCCACTGCGAACGATACCGCTCGCTTGGCTTGGGTCACCAGAACGCCGCGGGGGTTCTAGTCCTCTTCCTTCTGCACCCACACCATCGCCTGTCTGTGAAGGCGCAGGCAAAACGGACCCGGACGGCTGTGCTGTCGTAGCGTTCTTCTTCTTGGGCGGCATGATGATGAAGATGATGAAGGAACTAGGGCGCCGACCACCAGATCAGGTTCACGCAACCTTCAATCCCCCTACCTGGCGCGCCAAAGATGTCGGGGTACGACACCTATGGGATCCCAAGAGACCCCTTTACGATTCGGCGGGGGGAGAGGTATACGCAAAGAGCAGAACCAATGATCGACGCGGGAAGTTTTTACCCAGGTTCGGGCCACTGATCAGCGTAAAACCCTACTCCTGCTTTGTGTTCTTATTGATGTTCTTGAGCCCAGCCTTCAGGAGCGCTCGCAATGAACAGTACGTTCAAAGAGCAGCTACGCATGCAGGATGGGCCAGAAATTCTCCTCCTCTGTAGCAGTTGCCTTGGGCCTCCTTTTATATGCTCAAAGGGGTCTCCACAGTGGCAAAATGTATATACATTGAGGTGTAAAGTAGCTACAGGGTATCATACCTAACCCCTGACGGATTAGGACAAGCGCATTTAATGCACCGTGAGGTGTCCGTTTAGGTGTCCTCACTTTCTTGGGGATGGAAAAAGGGGCCATCCCATCAGCACCGCTTAAGCTCTCCTCCACTGGCATGCCACCACGCATCCATGGAAGGAGCCAGAATGTCAGACTCGTTACTGTGCCGAAGTGGTGGCACAGTGGCCGAATCTTGACGCGCGCCGAATCTTGCCGGGCGTCAAGGCTTGCCGGGTGCCAAGACTTGCCGGGCGCCGAGGCTTGCCGGGCTCCACGGGCCATCCCGGCAAGGATCTTGCCGGGGAAGCTGGCCTTCGATTTCCAGCTTTGCTTATCTGCTGATCCTCAGATCTCTGACTTGACGATTTCCTTGATGACTTGAATCGACCTCGAGCTGATCCCGGCAAGCCTTGCCACGAGGACGGCTACAACTGCCCGTGCACAAGTACGGGGTACTAGTGGCCCAATACTTAGTACACCGACAATGGGGTTATGAACGCGGTCTTCTCCTCGTCCTCCTTGGACATGAAAATCTGATGGTACCCAGAGTATGCATCCAAGAAGGAAAGCAGATCACACCCGGAAGTGGAATCTACGATCTGGTCGATGCGCGGCAAGGGGAATGGGTCCTTTGGGCATGCTTTATTCAAGTCTGTGAAGTCTATGCAAAGCCTCCATTTCCCGTTCGCCTTGCGCACCACCACCGGTTTCGCCAACCATGTTGGATGCAACTCTCCTCTGACCAAACCAGCAGCTTCAAGTTTGTTGATCTCCTCGGCAATGAACTATTGCCGCTCAAAGCTTGCTTCCTGACTTTCTGCTTGACGGGCCGGGCATGAGGGCAGACAGCTAGGTGATGCTCGATTACCTCCCTGGGAACACCGGGGATGTCAGATGGTTGCCAGGCAAACACATCTACATTTACCCGCAGGAAGGCAATGAGCACGCTTTCCTATTTGTCATCGAGGGAGGAGCTGATGGTGAACGTACCATCAGCACCATCCAGCCCTGCCGGCACTTTCTTCACAATAGGTGAGGCAACCTTGGGTTTCTTGCTAGTGGAGCTCCCCGGCAAATCACCGACGGGTGCAACACACTCCGAAGAGGTGCGCTTCCCGGATTCCTTGCCGGTATCCTTGCTAGCCTTCTCCTCTTTCTTGCTTTCCTTGGCAGGAGCTGCTGCTTTTGCGGCCTCGGCAGCGACTACATCTCGGTACATCTTATCCATGCATATGATTGTGTCCTTCTTGTCTGACGGAATGGAAATTACGCCCACCGGCCCTGGCATCTTCAGTGCGTTGTAGTCATAGTGGGATGCCGCCATGAATTTTGCCAGGGATGGACGACCAAGGATTCCGTTGTACGGCAGGGCGAGATCAACCACATCAAACACAACCTTCTTCGTCCGGTAGTTCAATTCTCCTCCAAACATCACCGGCGGTGTGATCTTTCCCTTAGGACGACTCCTGCCAGGGTTGATCCCTTGGAAAAGTGCCAGTAATCTTGAGCTCTTCATCTGATATTTGAAGCTTGCTGAGTACCTTGGGGGAAATCAGATTCAACCCAGCCCCACCGTCAACCAACATCTTCGTGACCTTGAGGTTGCGGATTGTTGGTGAAACCAACAACGGCAAGCACCCTACCGCGATGGTGCGGTCAGGGTGATCCTCTTCGTCAAAGATGATGGGCGTGCGGGACCATTTGAGCGGTTTACGGGAGTCCGCTGCTGGTTCTAGGGCATTGACCTCACGCACCCACTATTTAAGCTGGCGGTGAGAGGAGTGCAAAGATGCGCCTCCGTCAATGCATAGGGCCTCAGTGGCCTTCTAGAACTCTTGCTCACTGGTTTCATCTTCATCCCCCTCATCACTTTCGTCATCGCCTTCTTTTTTCTCATGGCCTCTAGCAGGCTTCTCCTGATGCTGGGGAGCCTTGCCGCCGCGGCCTCCTCTGCCGCGGCGGCCTCCTCTGCCGCCTCGGCCCTTCCCACCAACACCTTCTTGGTATTTTTCCTTGTCACGCTTCTCGTACTCAGCTTTCTGCTTCTTGACAAGTTGCTCAACTTGGTGACACTCTTGGAGATCATGGCCCTTGGTCTGGTGGATCTTGCAGTATGGCCCGTCAGCCTTCCCAGCCTTTTCAGCCACTGCAGCCTCCCGGCAATCAGTGCACGCGGCAACTTCCTTGCCGGGGGCTTTAGTCTTGGCCTTCTTGCCCGTACTAGGAGTGCCAGAGCCCTCAACAGCCAATACTGCCTTTTCCTTGCACTTTTTATTGCGTTTCTTGTTCTTCCTCTTCAGGTCAGCGGCATCGTCGTCATCCTCTGAGTCGACTTCGACACCATCTTCTTCTCCAAGGAGCCGCCTCCCTTCCTCAGTTCGGGCACACTTATCCGCCAAGGTGTACAGCTCATTCACAGTCTTGGGCAACCGGACATTCATCTTGGAACGTATCCTCCTGTTGCACACGTTGGACTAGAACACGGGAATCACAGCTGCCGGGTGGATGTCTGGAATGTTTCTGTGCACCCGGCTAAACCTCTGCATGTACTTCCGCAAGCTCTCCCCTTCCTTTTGTGGAAGGAGCTGCAGATCGCTGGGTCGTCCTGGTTCTTGATGGCCGCCCGTGAAGGCGCCAACAAACTCATGGCACAGGTCAGCCCATGATGAGATGTAATTCTCCGAAAGGTGCATCAGCCATGACCTCACATTTGGCTTGAGTGCCAAAGGGAAGTAATTGGCGAACACCTTCTCATCTCTTCCTCCGATGGCTTGAACAGCGATAGTGTAGATGCTCAAGAACTCTGCCGGGTTCAACCTTCCATCATACTTCTCTAGTATTTCTGGCTTGAAAACACGGGTAGATGGCCAACGGACTTGCCGCAGCTCGCAAGTGAAAGCAGGGCACCCAACCTCGAAAGCAAGTATCCGCCTTCACTGGGCGCGGGTTCGTCGACGTCTGGGCCATTGTGCCTGTCAGATTGGCGACGGGTTTCACGGCGTCGTTCTATGGTGACGTGGGCGTCCTCCCTCCGCCAATCTTCCAGGACCTGCCACTGATCTTGACGGGCCCGAGGGTCAGATGAATCCATTGATACCTCATCGGGCTCCTGGTTGTGTGGTTCTGGCTGTAGCCTCTGCGCTGGCCGTCGCGGAGGGGACTGTATCGTTGGAGTGCCCCGCCAGCACGGTTAGTAGCTCGAGCCGTGGTTGTCGCTTGCGGGTGCCATGGCGGGTCCGCCCGCTATGAACCTCCCACTTCAACGAAACCGATCAAACTCTGAATGGTGGCTCTCCACTCATCCATTTGATCGGCCACCGGCGGGAATCTTAGCAGGAGTTGGGCTCATGCCATGGCTTCCGAAGCGGTGCTTGGCATAGACGACGACGCAGATCACGATGTCGCTCGACTCCTGCCAGTACTAGTGCCGGCGGCGCTGTGCTCTCATCGCCGCGAGCCCGCCGCGACGGTGGTACGGTGGCGAGCAGGGTGCGCCTAGGGGTTAACAGCCCCGTTCGGTGCTTCGTCTTGGTCAACCCGCCCTCGGGAAAGCACTTGCCCCGCCGTTGCGCCCGTTGCAGGGGCGGCCAGGGGGCCGTGGTTCGCACCAGAGCGAGCGTTGTCGCTGTGGCTACATCCTTCGGCATGGTGGGGAGGTGGAGACTGAACGTTCTCCCCACCCACACCTTGTGGAGTACGGCTGTCGAGATATTGTTGATGCCGCCCTCCTTCGGCGTTTTCTGCTCCCGCCTCGGCCGCGGGGGGAACGATGACAACGCCGCCTGCGCCGGTCATGTTCCCCATGACGTCCGCGTCCCCCGACGCCGCTGCAGCCCTCACATCATCGGTGGCTGCATGCGAGGGGGCCTTTGAGGTGGAAGGATCAGCAGTTGCGCCGGACTTCTTCTTGGGCGCCATGGATGATGAAGACTGACGCGCTATTCACGACCTCGGGTTCGCACAAGCGCTCCTCCTACCTGGAGCGCCAAAGATGTCATCGTAGAACACGGCCACCTATGGGGCCATCGGCCCCTTTGTGATTCGGCAGGGGGGAGGTCGCATTACACAAAGAGCAGAGGCCATTGGATAACACGGTAGTGATGACGCTTGTGGTTTGTACCCAGGTTCGGGCCGCTGGGAAGCATAAAACCCTACTCCTGCTTTGGTGGATTGATGGAGGGATCGTGAAGAATGCGCGGCACTCAAGCCCGGCAAGGTCGCCTTGGGGAGAGCAGCTACGCGTGTATGAGTACACGAGGGACCGAATCCTTTCTAAGATTGCCACGGTCCTCCTTTTATAGGCTAAGGGGTTACCACAATGGGAAAATGGTCATTATCCAGTGATTAGATAGCTAACAATGCTATCATACCTAACTCTGGCAGTTAGGACAAAGTGCATTAAATGCACTGCCATGTGTCATGCTGTGGATGCGGCCCGGTAGGCTTGCCGCGCCGCTTAGTCATCTCCCACCTGTCTGCTTGACACACCTCTGGAAGGGTGTCGTATAGAGTTGATCTTCTTTCTAAATGGCCGCCACATGCCAAATGACAGCCACTTAGTTATCTGGGGCTCGACACCGCACCGATGGATGACTTGCGTTGCGATGCGGTGGAGCAGTGGAGTCTTGGCGGGGAGGTAGACTGCCAGCGGCACCGCCAAACCTACCGGGGAAAGATTGGTTTCGTCCTTGGGGCGTGATACGTCTCCAACGTATCTATAATTTTTTATTGTTCCATGCTATTATATTATCTATCTTGGATGTTTTATATGCATTTATATGCTATTTTATATGATTTTTGGGACTAACCTATTAACCTAGAGCCCAGTGCCAGTGCCAGTTTCTGTTTTTTCCTTGTTTTTGAGCTTCATAGAAAAGGAATATCAAACGGAGTCCAATTGACCTGAAAATCCACGGACAATATTTTTGGAAAATATAAAAAATACTGGAACGAAAAGATATCGGAGAGGAGTCCCGAGGCCACCACAAGGGTGGAGGGCGCCCCCCCTAGGGCGCGCCCCCCGTCCTTGTCATCACCTCGTGGGTCCCCTTGACTTGTCCCCGATGCCAACACCTCCTCTAAATCCCAAAACTTCCAGAACATAACCTAGATCGGGAGTTCCGCCACCGCAAGCCTCTATAGCCACCAAAAACCAATCGGGACCCTGTTCTGGCACCCTGCCGGAGGGGGAAATCATCACCGGTGGCCATCTTCATCATCCCGGCGCTCTCCATGATGAGGAGGGAGTAGTTCACCCTCGGGGCTAAGGGTATGTACCAGTAGCTATGTGTTTGATCTCTCTCTCTCTCATGTTCTTGATTTGGTACGATCTTGATGTACCTTGAGCTTTGTTGTTATAGTTGGATCTTATGATGTTTCTCCCCCTCTACCTTCTTGTAATGGATTAAGTTTTCCCTTTGAAGTTATCTTATTGGATTGAGTCTTTAAGGATTTGAGAACACTTGATGTATGTCTTGCATGTGCTTATCTGTGGTGACAATGGGATATTCATGTGATCCACTTGATGTAAGTTTTGGTGATCAACTTGCGGGTTCTGTGACCTTGTGAACTTATGCATAGGGGTTGGCACACGTTTTCGTCTTGACTCTCCGGTAGAAACTTTGGGGCACTCTTTGAAGTTCTTTGTGTTTGTTTGAATAGATGAATCTGAGATTGTGTGATGCAGATCGTATAATCAAACCCGCAGATACTTGTGGTGAGATTGGAGTATCTAGGTGACATTAGGGTTTTGGTTGATGTGTGTCTTAAGGTGTTATTTTAGTACGAACTCTAGGGCTGTTTGTGACACTTATAGGAATAGCCCAATAGATCGATCAGAAAGAATAACTTTGAGGTGGTTTCATACCCTACAATAATCTCTTCGTTTGTTCTCCGCTATTAGTGACTTTGGAGTGACTTTTTGTTGCACGTTGAGGGATTGTTATATGATCTAATTATGTTATCATTGTTGAGAGAACTTGCACTAGTGAAAGTATGAACCATAGGCCTTGTTTCGAAGCATTGCAATACCGTTTTCGCTCACTTTTGTTACTTGCTACCTTGCTGTTTTTATATTTTCAGATTACAAAAACCTATATCTACCATCCATATTGCACTTGTATCACCATCTCTTCGCCGAACTAGTGCACCTATACAATTTACCATTGTATTGGGTGTGTTGGGGACACAAGAGACTCTTTGTTATTTGGTTGCAGGGTTGTTTGAGAGAGACTATCTTCAGCCTACGCCTCCCACGGATTGATAAACCTTAGGTCATCCACTTGAGGGAAATTTGCTACTGTCCTACAAAACTCTGCGCTTGGAGGCCCAACACGAGTCTACAAGAAGAAGGTTGCGTAGTAGACATCAAGCTCTTTTATGGCGCCGTTGCCGGGGAGGTGAGTGCTTGAAGGTATATCTTTAGATCTTTCAATCGAATCTTTTAGTTTCTTGTTTTATCACTAGTTTAGTTTATAAAAGAAAACTACAAAAAAAATGGAATTGAGGTTGCCTCATATGCTTCATCTTTTTAATGTCTTTCGTGAAAATGATGGAAAGGAAAATTGTGCTCAAGTGTTAGAAGAAGAAGTCTATAAATTGTTTGGCACTAAATATTTGAATGATGAGCATGATTGCAATGTTGTTAGTATGAATTCTTTGAATATCCATGATGCTAATGATATGCGAAGCTACAAGCTTGGGGATGCTATGTTTGATGAAGATGATATTTTTTGTTCCCCAAGTTTTGATGAGAATATTTATTATGATGATAGCATGCCTCCTATTTATGATGATTATATTGATGAAAGTGGGTTTGGAAGAGTGTCAACTTTAGGTAGTATTGATCCCACTATTTTGGAGGGTGTTGATTCTTATTTTAATAATGATGAAAGTGGATTTGGAGAGGTCATGACTTTATTTAGTGATGAATCCACTATTTTGGAAGAGGTTCCAATTGATTATAAGAACAAAGTTGCTATCTATGATGATTATTGTGATGAAATGTATGCTATAAAGAATAATGATAACCATGAAACTTGTCATCATGATTTTAATTTTCAATTGGATTATGCCTCACATGATAGTTATTTTGTTGAGTTTGCTCCCACTACTATTCATGAGAATAAATTTGCTTATGTGGAGAGTAATAAAATTTCTATGCTTGTGGATCATGAAAAGAATGCTTTATGTGATAGTTTTATTGTTGAATTCATTCATGATGCTACTGAAAATTATCATGAGGGAGGAATATATGCTTGTAGGAATTGCAATAATATCAAGTTTCCTCTCTATGTGTTGAAATTTTTTAAGTTGCACTTGTTTTGCCTTCCTATGCAAGTTGATTCTTGTTACCATAAGTTGTTTGCTCACAAAATCCCTATGCATAGGAAGTGGGTTAGACTTAAATGTGCTAGTCATATGCTTCATGATGCTCCCATTGTGTTTCAATCCTTATCTTTTATGTGAGCATCATTGAAATCATCATGCCTAGCTTAAAAGGCATTAAAGAAAAGATCTTGTTGGGAGACAACCCAATATTTACCCCTACTGTTTTTGTGTGTTCACATGATTAAGATACTGTAGTCATCATGTTTTATAGCTTTTGTTTCAATAAAGTGCCAAGTAAAGACTTTGGGATAGTGTGGATGATAGTTGACTTGATTCTGTGCAAAAACAGAAACTTTTGCGTCCAGTAACAGAATTGTTAAAATTCACTGGAACGTGGAAAAACTCTGAATTTTTTACAGAGAATTGATATACACATGGTCTACGTTGTCCTAATTGTTCAGATGTTTTGGAGTAATAGAAGTATGAGATCAATTCAGATCTTCACAGACTATTCTGTTTTTGGCAGATTCTGTTTTCGATGCATAGTTTGCTTGCTTTCTTGTTTCTATGGCTTATATTGCTTAATATAAATTGTAGAAATGATAAGTTACAGTAGGAATTGTATGATAACAATTATGAATCTTGCCTTTGACAGTACCCAAGTGAATGATTTGTTTTATTATACTAACGGATCTCACGAAGGTTTTGTTAAGTTTTGTGTGATCGAAGTTTTCAAGTTTTGGGTGAGATATCGATATGAGGAGAATAAGGAGTGACAAGACCCTAAGCTTGGGGATGCCCAAGGCACCCCAAGGTAATATTCAAGGAAGATCCAAGCAACTAAGCTTGGGGATGCCCCGGAAGGCATCCCCTCTTTCGTCTCCAACATCATCGGTAAATTTACTTGAGTCTATATTTTTATTCACCACATGATATGTGTTTTCCTTGGAGCATCATTTTCTTTTATTAGTATTTGCTTGCTGTTATTTAGAGTAATGTTTTTCATCTTTTAGTTCAATAAAAAGGTCAAGTATAGCCCTTACCATGCTTATTTTGCAAGTCTATATGTTGCTGTTTTGAAAACATAAAGTTTTCTATCATTGTCTGTATTCTTCTGGAAAGTCACAACGTGGAAAAATCTTGAGATTTTTACACAATGAGTAACAACAAATTTTCTACAGTGTTATTAATTTTCAGAATTTTTGGTGTTAGGGAAGTATGAGTACAATTGCACTCTTTACCGGCTGTCCTGTTTTGATAAATTGCTGTTATGTTTGCATTGTTTGCATATGTTTTCTTGTTTAATGATTCTATTTGAGGATAGGAGTATTAAATATGCAGAGGCATTTAGTATGCAATGTTAAATAATAATTTTAGTGATTTTCAACAGTAGAGAATGATAAGGTTTTTTATTTGATTTGTTCTAACTTTTCTCACAAGTTCTTGTTGAGTTTTGTGTGCATGATGTTTTTAAGATTTAGGGAAACCGTGGTATAAAAGGAATTAAGGAGACACAAAAGCTCAAGCTTGGAGATGCCCAAGGCATCCCTAGTTAATATTTCAAGAAGTCTCAAGCATCTAAGCTTGGGGATGCCCCGGTAGGCATCCCACCTTTCTTCATCAAGAATTATCGGTTAGTATTGGTTGAGCCTAAGTTTTTGCTTCTTCACATGATATGTGCTGCCCTTAGAATGTCATTTTATTTTGTTTTGCTTGCTGTTTGAATAAAGTACTTAAAATCTAAATTTTCTTTATGAGAGAGAGTCTTCACATAGCTACTTAATTATTTGACTACTCATTGATCTTCACTTATATCTTTATGGAGTAGTTTGTCATTTACTCAAGTGCTTCACTTATATCCTATGAGTAAATGGTTGAGTGAATTGAATATAATAAATCTGAAATTATATATGCTTCATATGCTTATACCATGGGGAGTAATGACTTCACATATAAGAAGTAGAGGTGGTAAATTTATTGAAAGTTAGCAAACATTGTATTGGTCACTTGAACAATTCATGAAAGAATATTGAAGGAAGAGAGATTTCACATATAAATATACTATCTTGGACATCTTCTATGATTGTGAGCCCCATTAATTATTTTCAAACTTGAGCAAATTAGTTGAAGTTGGACAAGAAAGACAACATAATGAGTTATGCTTGGGTATATTTGTATAGAAGTTATATTGTTATGGATCCTGCAACATGTGGTGCTTGCTATTTGGAATCTTTTGCTAGCCAAAATTTCTGTACTAAGCGAGAATACTGCTTGTGCATCCAAACTCCTTGAACCAAGTTTATTCCATGAGTGTCCACCATATCTACCTATATGCGGTATTTACCTGTTGTTCCAAGTAAATTTGCATGTGCCAAACTCTAAATCTTCAAATAATAATCTATTTTGTATGGCCGAATCACTCATGTAGCGACTAGGGGCTATCAGTATCTTCCATGCTAGGTGGGTTATTCTCACGATGAGTGTTTATTCACTTATCATTCACGAGAAAGTGGCTGGTAATTGGGATGCCCAGTCCTATGATCAAAAGATCAAAAACAAAATCGCAAATAATTGCAAACAAAACTCCACCAGGATTGTTGATAGTTGGACGGTAACCGTTGTTTCGGACAAGCCATGGAGTGTGATTGTTGGTGGAGGGGGAGTAAAAAAACTTTACCTTTCTGTTTGGGAACCACCTATAATGTATCTAGTATGGAAGATATTGGGAACTCTTGGTTGTAATGTTGGCAATGAAAGCATACCTCTCAAAATTATTTTCATCCCTGTTTTAAAAGCTTCGAGCTCTGGCACCTCTGCAAATCCCTGCTTCCCTCTGCGAAGGTCCTATCTTTTACTTTTATGCAAGAGTCAGTAGTATTCCTTCTCATTCCAACCTACTCTTTAGTTGGCAATCATCAGGTGGTGGGGAAAGATCTAAGCATACATGGCCATTCAATTATATTTGATCATGAATTATTATTGTTGACAATTATCTATATGATAAATAAGTTGGGAGGCGAAACACTAAGCCCCTATCTTTCTCTGTGTTCGATGGATGCTATTTATTCTAAAAATATGCTTTGAGTGGTAGCAATCATGGAAGACTATATGATAGTTGAGTATGTGGGATATGCTAAATCAAAGCTCTTACATAGACCCTTCCTGAAAATAAGATGAATTACAATTGTTTGATGACTGAGAACTTAGTTTGTTAGTTTTTCAAGAAAGTTTATGATCTATGATTTAACATGTGAATAGCTTGCTACTTGATCACGAGAAGTTTTATGAGATGAGCTACTGTTTATGATTTATAATGATGCTATAAAAAGTGATTGAATTTATCATTGATCAAACTTATGCACTTGCTAGCTTTCCACATCAAAAATTCTGTTTTTATCATTTACCTACTCGAGGACGAGCAAGAATTAAGCTTGGGGATGCTTGATACGTCTCCAACGTATCTATAATTTTTGATTGTTCCATGCTATTATATTATCTATCTTGGATGTTTTATATGCATTTATATGCTATTTTATATGATTTTTGGGACTAACCTATTAACCTAGAGCCCAGTGCCAGTGCCAGTTTCTGTTTTTTCCTTGTTTTTAAGCTTCACAGAAAAGGAATATCAAACGGAGTCCAATTGACCTGAAAATCCACGGAGAATATTTTTGGAAAATATAAAAAATACTAGAACGAAAAGATATTGGAGAGGAGTCCCGAGGCCACCACAAGGGTGGAGGGCGCTCCCCCCCAGGGCGCGCCCCCCGTCCTTGTCGTCACCTCGTGAGCCCCCTTGACTTGTCCCCGACGCCAACACCTCCTATAAATCCCAAAACCTCCAGAACATAACCTAGATCGGGAGTTTCGCCACCGCAAGCCTCTGTAGCCACCAAAAACCAATCAGGACCCTGTTCTGGCACCCTGCCGGAGGGGGAAATCATCACCGGTGGCTATCTTCATCATCCCGACGCTCTCAATGACGAGGAGGGAGTAGTTCACCCTCGGGGCTGAGGGTATGTACCAGTACCTATGTGTTTGATCTCTCTCTCTCTCGTGTTCTTGATTTGGCACGATCTTGATGTACCGCGAGCTTTGCTGTTATAGTTGGATCTTATGATGTTTCTCTTCCTCTACCTTCTTGTAATGGATTGAGTTTTCCCTTTGAAGTTATCTTATCGGATTGAGTCTTTAAGGATTTGAGAACACTTGATGTATGTCTTGCATGTGCTTATCTGTGGTGACAATGGGATATTCACGTGATCCACTTGATGTATGTTTTGGTGATCAACTTGCTGGTTCTGTGACCTTGTGAACTTATGCATAGGGGTTGGCACATGTTTTCGTCTTGACCCTCCGGTAGAAACTTTGGGGCACTCTTTGAAGTTCTTTGTGTTGGTTTGAATAGATGAATCTGAGATTGTGTGATGCATATTGTATAATCAAACCCGCGGATACTTGTGGTGACATTGGAGTATCTAGGTGACATTAGGGTTTTGGTTGACGTGTGTCTTAAGTTGTTATTTTAGTACGAACTCTAGGGCTGTTTGTGACACTTATAGGAATAGCCCAATAGATCGATCAGAAAGAATAACTTTGAGGTGGTTTCGTACCCTACAATAATCTCTTCGTTTGTTCTCCGCTAGTAGTGACTTTGGAGTGACTCTTTGTTGCATGTTGAGGGATTGTTATATGATCTAATTATGTTATCATTGTTGAGAGAACTTGCACTAGTGAAAGTATGAACCCTAGGCCTTGTTTCGAAGCATTGCAATACCATTTTCCCTCACTTTTGTTACTTGCTACCTTGCTGTTTTTATATTTTCAGATTACAAAAACCTATATCTACCATCTATATTGCACTTGTATCACCATCTCTTCGCCGAACTAGTGCACCTATACAATTTACCATTGTATTGGGTGTGTTGGGGACACAAGAGACTCTTTGTTATTTGGTTGCAGGGTTGTTTGAGAGAGACTATCTTCATCCTACACCTCCCACGGATTGATAAACCTTAGGTCATCCACTTGAGGGAAATTTGCTACTGTCCTACAAAACTCTGCGCTTGGAGGCCCAACACGAGTCTACAAGAAGAAGGTTGTGTAGTAGACATCAGGGCGGCCTCGACCCGACCAGGCTTGCCTGCCCGGCAAGGGTGGCTTTCCCTTGGTGATATCTTGTTGTCTTGGCTTATCTTGGTCGTCTTGATCCGCCCTTTGATTTCTCAAAGAGCTCTCTCTCTGGCTTGGTCCTTGTCTTGAATGCTTGGTGAAGTTGACTTCCTTGCTGCCGTGCCTGTGTATAGTCCGGGCAACACACGCGAAGGTTTGTTGTACCGACAGTCTATCTGTAGTAGACATCACACACATTTTTTTAATTCACACGTCAGACACTTATACTACTACTCTTGTGGCGAACGTTATTTGGGCGTAGTATATTATACTCTCACGAAGAGAAGCGGTGCACGCACGCACTAGTTCTCTCACACCGATGTGCGGGTACACGTAGGAGCGCTTTTTTAAAGCTAGGAGCGCATTTGTTTACAAAGAGGCATCCCAATTGACATTTTGAATCGTCTAGTTTTCAACATCATGGAGGGTCGGGGACAACACGTGAATGATACAGTACATAGTGCATCCTAGACGCGGTAATTTCATAGTGTGACCTCGAAGCAGTGGCACGTTATTGATCAGCTTTTATTTTTACTTGAACTTTAAATGAAAATAGTGGTTCGCGCGTATTCAATTTAATAACGATTGCTACGACAAATCACTCCACTATATATATATATAAGCAGGAGCCTCGGCGCTTGCTTTACCAGGGTTCCTCTCTTTCACTCTCTCATGCTCTCCAGATCTAAACAAGACATACACTATCTCTTCTCACCACCGGTCACAGATCCGGCCGGACCACCTCAGCCGGGGCAGGGGTGCAGGTGCATCGTTCAGGCGGTCGTCGGCGGTGACGGAGGAGACCAACAGCTGCCCGCGCATCCCGATCGGCGGCCATGCCATTCTCTACGAGACAACGCTGGGTTGGGAGGGTCATTGACCCCTTCTTCATCCTTGGGGTATTGTGACCAAGATGCGGTCTCCCGACGCCGTCTTTGCCACATCCCGAAGATCCTCATGTATATCTTCCTTCGAAACTGGCCTTGCTCTACTGCCCCAGCTCCCCACATGGCTGCATGTGGATCTTTTTCTACTTCCATCGGCTGTTCCAAAGCCACCTAGACTTTTACTATTATTAGAGGTAAAGCTAGTTCACACAGTCGAATCTAAGACTTGGTTCAAACAGGGAAGAAAGTGGGAAAGTTGTAGCATGAATCTAGGACTTGGTTCTAAGAGGAACCGGGGTAACTAGTAGTTACTGGCTACCCAACCGGTCTCCTGGTTGAAAAGGGGAAGAAAGCGGGGTGGATGGCGAAGGGTGGGGGGAAGTGGACCTGTCTCTTCGTCGAAAAAAGGAAGAGAGTGAGGGGTGTTGGGGGACAATGCAAATGAGAACGAGCAGGTCTAGATTTCCTGTGCTCACATAGGAAAATGTCGCCGAGGAGATAAAAAATGGGACAAATGCAGACATGCTGCCTGAATGTTTGCCGCTCTCGGCAACCACATCTGCCTCACCACTTTATGCCCATGCTGTCCCTACACCCTTAAAGCTACCGTTAATGTAAAATCACATGAAGCATGAAGCAATGACACCTAATGTCACTATTAAGTAATGCTGCTATCAGTCTAGTGCCGTTGATAAATTGAAGAAATGACACCACCATTTTATGAAGTGCTTCCGCCTTGCTTTATTTCCCATGAATTGTGTTTTTATAGTTACATTTAAATCTCACAACGCTAACATTGCTTCATCCCAGTGGAACTGCACAAATTTAATTGCACATTTATTGACCATGTGCTACTCTCATGACAGTAATACTAATGCTATTGTTCTGCATTTTAATCTAGTGGCAGTGTTGATGTGATGTGATGCTACTTCTTACTTAATGGCACTTTTTCATAGTATCAATGTAGTGCCAATTATAACACAATAGATGCTGCTATTAATCATATGCCACTGCAAATAACTGTCACTGCTTAAATAACCATATTTCATATTTGCGCAAACAGGGATGTCTGTCTCCATATCGTTTCTATTTGTGCAATCAAAAGTACATAGCTCAGTTTTAGTAGAACTGCACAAAATGAGATGGCTATTCCTAGCTACTATCATCTAACCACCCATCTTCCAGGTATTCCTACATTGGTAGTAACTAGGTAGAATGACCAACGCAATCTAAAAGAAGCTGATTCATACATTTACTTCCTGATTATAGTGCAGGGACGAGCGAAAACAACTGCATCCTAGTCGGGAATGCACTTTCTCCCAGATCAAGGATGGATAGAGGACTAGCTGGCATGGCTGCGCGGAGGTTTTTGGGACAGGTGCACGGATAAGAGGCATTGTGGTCTGCTTTTTTCTGCAAATAGTGGTGCTTAAATTTAGTGGAACTGCACAAGAAGTTCAGATGGTCAGTACACTAGATGGTTCAATTCAGCATTCCAACTGAGAACACAATTATAATTGGTTATTCTGGAATGAGAGAACATAACCCTAGATGGTGGCAACAAAAAAACCAAAGTGAACTCCAAGAAATTAAAGCCTGCCTAGGTAGGCCCTTTGCTCAGAGAAGCCTTGCTTGATTTTTCCTGATTTGTAAACCTTCTCACAACTTTGTCTTTTGCTGTGAACTAGTAAATGTTGGTTATGTTCTATGAATCATTGAGATGTATAAAACTGGTGAACTTATGCTTTTCAAGTATTTTATGAAGTCGAGTTTAATGTGAATGTTCCACATGAACGCTCGACTAGCGTGTGAACGTTTGGAATTTACATTGTGGCCTCAGTTAACTGCATGAACCACTGTAACAAGATACGTAGTTGCTTATATGTCAGACATCAGAGTACTGATTGTTAGCTGGTCGATAGCTGACTTTTCTAGTGTTGAAGCGAGCTGAGCCAATGTGCCGTGTTTTGCACAACTTCTTACAAGTGGGGTAGCACCAACAGTGTTTACATGTACTTAACCAGCCTTACGTACCCTATGTATACATCGGCGCACAGTTCTCGAACAAGTACTCTATTTCATCAAATACACACTGCTCGTATGATAAACCGTGACAACTTATGTTTTACCATGCCATATTACATGAAAAAACTAGTGAGTATGCATCTGTTTTGGCAACAGTTACGATGGTTCTCACATGATTCACGGGCACACAAAAGTAGCCGTAGTTCCCATAGATGGATTCAAATAGAGTACTCGCCCCAGAGGGCTCGATAATAGGCAAGGTTTGGGTAATTAGACACAATCCAAACTACTTTTAAACACTAGCTGGGCCAACTATTTCATGCCTCGATCTAATTTGGGATGGACACAAGTCGGACCTTGCCATGAACATCATCGAGGATGTCCGGTAGCAGCTCAATCCTGTCAACCTTCTTGAAGATAACCTTGTGGCCTTGCCAGTCATAAACTTGTTTATCGAGGCATGCCACATCATCTTCCTGCGTAAGCTTGACAAGAACAGTATGCCTCACAAACGAAGGAGTAGCCTGTGAACTTCTTGTGCTTCAATACACCCTGGACAACACGCCTGACAACAGTGTGGCTGGAATACATCTTGACTTTGGTATCAGTGCAACTAGCTTCCAGGATCCAATAGCCTAAGAACTTTGTTTTCCCAGTGCGTATATTCAGTGACATGTACAACCACACAATCCTTGTCTGCATCAGGGCTCTAATTGAAACATAAATGAATTCTGAATTACTTTCCAATATAAAAAACACAAGTTATTTAAACCGCTATGTAGAGTTAAAAGTATGCATGACAAGGAAGGTAGCATGGCATCGAAGCTAATATAATTTTGCATTATTTATCACCACATACTTAGATGAAAAACCACAATCGAGATTGGCAAAGAAGAAAATCACGTTGGGAAGCTCAGCGGGGGGGGGGGGGGGACACATCCTTGAAGGGGAAAACTGCTCCTGCAGGGCCACGGGGGTTGTAACCTCAAACAGGGCGTTGACCATCTCAATAGTGGTCGTGAGCGTATCTGGGGTCGGCTCGGTGGCGGCCTCCATCTTCTTGGAGCTCTCTGTCTTGTGGGGATCAGCCTCCTGCATCTGCTCCAACATCGGTAGATCTTTGCCTGGTTCTCCTTGGTCCATCATGAAACTGACGAATAGGAGACAACTAAAAGGAAAACACAATCGCAATGACAATGAAACAAAAAAGAGAGTGAGGATCGGTTACTGCTTTGCAAAAGTTTTTTGAAAGAAAATATACCTTCCTTTCGTTGGGAGAGAAGAACAATAGCAGTAGCGAGTGTTGGCTTTCTTGAAGACGGTGAGGGAGAAGGGGATTCAACAAAGAGTGAAATGATGGTTGCTTCATTTGTCCAACTTAGACTGCGGGGAGGTGGGTTTTGTGATATGACTGCTCGTTGCTGTCGCGCTACGACCGGCGTGACTCTCCGCCTGCATATGGCCTTCTAATTTGGTGGATGGCATTTGGGCCCGCGCGTTGCATGGCCCGCATGTCGGTGAACCAAAGTAAAACGGCATTCAGTAGCGGGAGACATTTCGATGACCTAGGAGGAGCCAGAAGAGGTAGTGTACCCACTGTACTAGTAGTAATTGTTTTTCTGGGTAGCTGTAGAGTGTCTCCACTATATTGGTAGTAATTGTTTCTCTGGGCCCAAGACAAAAGAGCCCATCCACCCTAAATAATAAAATCAATTCAAAAGCTCATATATTTACTTAATGAGAGGCGCTACCCAGCACACCGCCACCCAAAAAAACCTAGGTGCTCTTCTTCCTCCTAACTCCCACCCACCTCACATCAGCTCGCTCCACTCATACCCCCAAATTCCTCACCTCACTCCTACAGAAAACCCCAGCTCCCCTTCTTCCTCACTACTACAGAAAACCCTAGCTCCCCTTCTTCTTCACTCACACTACAATTAGGCTCGTCATTCGTTACCCTGCTCAAATCCGTGAGCTTGACACGATGCCCTCAAGGAAAATGGAGTCGGCTGACCCCAGTGCCAAGAAGATGAGTCTCCCGCCAGCGGCGGCGCCTGTGGTAGATCCCACACCCGAAAGCACGGGGACAAGCGGCAAGCCCCCCCGGATCCGAGGAACCCGTAGAATCTCGGGTGGACCGCATCAGCGATCTCCCGGATGCCATCCTTGGGGATATCTTCTCGCTTCTCCCCACCAAGGATTGTTGCCGCACCCAAGTCCTCTCAAAATGGTGGCACCATCTATGGCGAGCTGCGCCCCTTAATCTCGACTGTCGTCAGCTATTTCTCTTTAATGATTTTGAACTCCCTGGAGCCATCATCTCCTCCCACCAGGGCTCCGTTGAAGGCCTTTGCATCCCAGCACGCTACATGTGCATGCCCTGCACGGTGGACGCTTGGTTGAAATCCCCTGAATTCACCAAACTATGGCTGCTTGAGTTCTACTATTCCCCCAGAAATCACATACCACATACCGAACGCCATGTACTTGTGCCCTCAGCACCGATGTCCATCTCACGGTTTTCCTCCTCTCCACACCGCCAGCTTTGCGCTGTGCTACCTACTAGACAATCTGGTACTAAACCTTCAACTCCCATTTCTCAAAAAACTTTCACTTGTGCTGGTTCGTATGTCTAAGGCCTCATTGCACAGCATCATCCACTCCAGTTGCCCTGCCCTGGAGTGCTTGGTAATTGTTTTGACAATTAGAACCGGTTGTCTCCAAATAAAGTCATCTAACCTTGTAAGAATTGGAATTTCTTTTGACGGAAGGAAGCTCATCATCGAAGATGCCCCTTCACTTCAAAGGTTGATCCTTGATTCTCGTTATTCACCGTCGGAAATAACTGTCGTCTCTGCGCCTAAACTAGAGACCTTGGGTGTAATACATGATCTCTGTGCTCATTTCAAGATAGTGTTTGGCTCCATAGTTCTTCAGGTATTGTATATTATCATCTACACTTGTAATCATAAGCTGCATTTGAAATTTCTGCGCATAAGTTCTATATCATCTTGGAGCACACTTTTATGTTCTATGCTCAATGAAGAGTTTGTCCATGGATAGCCTATCAATGGTGCTAGATTCTATCAAGATGTTATATATCCATATGAATAGTTTTGATCTGAACAAGATTATTGGCTTGCTGTAATGCTTTCCATGTCTGGAGAACTTGTATATAAAGGTGATAATTTCACGCACATTGGAAGACCACATATAGTGTACTAGAATTAACCGTACAGCTATTGCTCTTTCGACACTCTTTTTTTAGACCTTCACTGTTTTCAATCTTCATGTCTATTTAGGCAACAGGACGGGGTAAGAAAGTTATAACCAATCGGTGGATTCGTAAGCACCGGGATTTTCTCAGTTCTCATGACATTCGATTGAAGACAATAACGCTGGAACAATATGTAGCCAACCATGCAAACACTAGATTTGTCACATTCTTCCTGATAAATGCGAAGTTACTATTGTCCATCAGGCTTAAGTTTATCAGTAGCATGGTATTGATGGATGGGTATGTCGAAGAGCACAAAAAGGAGTTTCAGGTGGACAAAAGAGCTTCTGAATGTGCCGGGCTTCTACAACATCTTGTGGTCATAATCCAATATATTTTACGACCCAGGATGTTCATTCTATGGACCTGACCGATCCATTTGATTATGACTGCCGAAAACAGTGCTGGAGTTAGATGTTGTTGCCCTTTTCAATCTGGGTTTTGTCTAAACCTGGTGAACAATTAACCCTCGTGCTTTTGTACAGTTTGTAAGCTGGAGATGTTGTTGCCCTTTTCAACTTGGATGTGACTGTCATATTTTCTTTGAAACAAGGCAAATGGCTTGCCATTTGTTTAATTAAGAGAGAAATATTGTAACAAATCCCAACCAAGGGAAATAACATTACTCTCTCCGGCTGCTTGAACTCACTATGCATTACAGAACCCAAGTGATTAGCCCCCACCAGCACCCACAAACTTATTTTGAACTAGCACACCAAATGGGCGGTAAATTTTCATAAGAAAGGCTGCATGGCCGTGACAGATTTGGATTCTGACATTTGGGAACCATAAGGAAAAAGCCTATCCAAGGTGGTGTCGACTTACTAGTCAACAAACAATTCAGCATACCAGCCGTTGGATTGACATCCAACATCTGTCGTGTATCTTCTATCTCTTGTCTTCTTCCTCCAGCTGCCCAAACCAAACCAGCCCGTCGGTCTCGCCTGCTCCCGCCTCCCACGGCTGGCTGCGCCTCCGCCACCCTACCGTACCCTCAAACAATTGCCAGTCCATCCCTCTATTCCCCCACACATCCTGTTATTCTTCGGCAATGTCAGTCTCAACACGCACCCGCACCCGAACCAGTGAACCCTCGTACTCCCCTCCGCCTGCGACTAGACTGCCGCATCTTCCACGGCTCCTGTTCATTCCCGTCTGAGGCCTCACCGTCGTCCTCCGCCTTGGTTCACTTGCCATGCACGGTGCACCACCATCTGGCGTTGTCAACGTGGTTAACAACCGAGAGGAATAAGGAGATGACTGTACGTGGAAAGGATGACAGTAGGGACCCACCAGGGTCATAGTAGTATGCAAGCAAGTCCCTTGTTATTACAAGCTAAAAAAATGGTTTCTCCTAATGGTTGGACATCTGGGTCCCACGCCATTGTCAACGTATTCAATAAACGAGAGAATTGCACAATGAGCGGCTGACACCAGGGACCTAGCGGGTCGTGCAGTTGTTATTTACTTTTTGTGAGGAACAAGCAGTTGTTATTTACTAGTTTTAGAGACGGATCAGGGTAACAATGGGGCTGTGCGGGGGCTGTGGCCCATCTAGCCCAAGGTTTTATTTTATGTTTACCACATGGTGAGCCCAGTTGTGTTTTTTTTCTTTCTGAAAATGGCTAGCCCAGTTCTTTTTTTTAAAGAAATACCCAACGGAGGCCTACCTACTTTCTCAGCCCTGCTGGGCTACAAATCTTTCAAGACAAGAGCGATGTATTCGCTTGCCTAGAAAATGAAGTAGTAAGAAATGGGATGTAAATTTTAAAAACACAGCACACCGGCAATTAGTTTCAAATATCGTTTTTTAAGATTTTGAGATTTTGAATTTAATTGTTTTTTTGTGGGGAAAATTATGTTGAATTTTAAATTGATATAAATTTATTAGTTTTAAATTAGTTTGAACATGATTTGAAATTTCAGGATTAAAAATAGTTCGGACCGCACCGAAATATGAAAATTTCGTTGAATTTTTAACTGTGGCCAGAATATGGGCTATAATGGTAATAAAAAGAATACGGGCTTAAAAAAATCCTAAAGAATTATCCAATGGGCTGTAAATTTATTAGCAATAATGGCAGATGGGTTGTATGTTGTTTTCCACATATTTGAGGCTGACTTGTGGGCCTACTAGGTTGATGCGTACGCTTTCCTAAAAAAAGGTTGACACGCACACAAGGCCATGTCAACTTAGTCAACACACAAGACCAGTGACTGTTGGATGACCATCCAACGGCCGTTGTGCATCTTCAATCTCTGTTCTTCCTACTCCATCCGCTCAAACCAATGCCGGCGGGACTGCCTGCTCCCGCCTCCCGTGGCCGGCTGTGCTGCCGCACAGGACTCACCACCCCACCCAACTCCCATCGCTGGCCTCGCCATCCCGCTACTCACCCACACCTACTGTTATTCTCCAGCGACGGCAGACGAACCAGTAAACCCTTGTAGTCCCCTATGCGTTGGAAACAACTGAGTCTTCCCCGGCTTCATCTCATTCCCTTCCTAGGCCTCGCCGTCGTCCACCGCCCTGGTGCTCTCGGCGCGGCATGGTCAACGAACAACATCCATCGGAAGAGGACTGTATGTGGAGAGGCTGACAGTTGGGTCCACGGCCGCATGCAAGGAAGTGCCTCCTTATTACGCGCAAAATAATGATTCCTCGACCTAACAGCAGGGACCCACTGGAAGGGCCTCTGTATTTCACGAAAAAATGTTCCTCTCTCGCTGATAGCTAGGACCCACTAGCTATATCTTCGCATGCAAGGAAGTGCCTCTTTATTACGCACAAAAAAATGAATACTCCCCCTGCTAGCCGGGACCCACCATATTTGGAGGCTGACTTGTGGGCCTACTAAGTGGACCCGGATGGAGGACTTTGTCAACTTAGTCAATATAAACGATTCTAGCTGCAGTGACCGTATGATGTCCATCCAACGGTCATCGTGCTTCTTCAACCTCTAGTCTTCTTGCTCCAGTCGCCCAAACCAGCGTCGCCGTGCCGCCTGCTCCTGCCTCTGGTGGCTGGCTGTGCTGCCGCGCACGCCTCACTGCCCCACCCTACTCCCATCGCTGGCCTGGCCATCCCTGTACTTACCCAGACCTCCTGTTATTCTTCAGCGACGGCAGCCTCACACTGCAGCCAAACCAGTAAACCATCATACTCCTCTCCACATGGGAAACAAACTGCCGAGTCTTCCCCGACTCTGGGTCGTTCCCTTCCTAGTCCTCGCCGTCGTCCACCACCTTGGAGCTCTTGGCATGACGTGGTTAACATGGTCAAGGGACGACTTCCATTGGAAGAGGACAGTACGTGGAGAGGCTGACAGCTGGGTCCACGGCCGCAGCAAGGAAGTGCCTCCTTATTAAGTGCAAAATAATGATTCCTCCACCTGACAGTAGGGACCCACCGGAAGGGCCTCTGTATTTTGTGAAAAAAATGTTTCCCCTGACAGCTGGGACCCACTAGCTACATCTTCACACCAAGGAAGTGCGTCCATATTACGGGCAAAAAAATGATTCTTCCCCCTAACAGCTGGGACCCACCAGCTATATCTTCGCACGCAAGGAAGTGCCTCCTTATCCTCCCTGATAGCTGGGACCCACCTGATCGAGCCATACGTAGGGTTGTCTGTCTGGTCGCGAACGTGTACGTACATACTGGTCGATCGGTCTCTCTGCAGCGATGAACCGTGGCCGAGTAAGGAGCGGCACGTGTCATAGTAGAGCCACCGACATAGCATGTCACGTAGTCCCGTCTATATCATGTACATGTACGTATAGCCACGCTGCAAGAAAGTAAATACAGTTACGTCCATATGGGCAGGGTCTCGAACATGTACATCGACAGCGTCCTGTTCATCGGCAGCCAACCGGCTGGGTCGGAATGGAGGAAACAACGTCGTGTTCACCGGGAGCCAAGCGACTAGGTCGGAACACGTCCTATTCCTCGGGAGCGAAGCCACTAGGTCGGAATGTGTCCTGTTCATCGGGAGCCAACCATCTTGGATGGAACAGCTGAAACGGGGTCTGGAGTACCGCAAAATGGTCATGTTGATCAAGAGGGGTGTGGCGTACCTCAAAATGGAGGAAACGGACTTCTGTTCAAGCGCCTACGGTCGAAACGCGGTCCTGTTCATCCACCGTCTACTGCCTCGCTCCAGCCTCCACGGGCTTCTGTTCATCCACCATCGACTTCCTCCAGCCTCCACCAGGTACTGTTCATCAACGGGCTACTGTTCATCTAGCCTCCACTGGCTACTGTTCATGGAGCCTCCACAGGATCCTGTTCATCCACCCCCAGCCGACTGGGGTGCGGCGGCCTCCTCGGGGTCCTGTTCGTCCAGCAGCAACCGCCTACTACAACGGGGTCCTGTTCATCCAACCCCCACCAGGAACTGTTCATCCACAGCCTCAACTTACCACGTCTCGACTCGTTCTACATATCGCACGCGCGGTGGCAATGGTCACTGTTCATCTAGAGGCAACCCACCGGCTGGCTACGTCTCGCATGGGGTTGGGCTCGATCGGCTTCAGTAAGCAGCAGTAGTGATCGATCGCTCGGGTTCATGTAGCAGCAGCAGCGAAGGAATCGCTCGGGTTCAGTCGGTAGCGAAGAAATCGCTCGGGTTCAGTTAATAGGCAAGGGATTGATCGCTACAGTTTAGTAACATAGCTAGTGCAATCGCTCGGGTTCGGTAAGCGAACGCCTCTCCCTCGGGTTCAGTTAGAGCCAACACCTCGCACACACACGCGCCTACGTACGAGAGAAACGCGCAAACCGCAATGCATCGCTCGGCCCCGACCACCCACCGTAACCGGGAACTCCGCGAAAATTACCTAGCCCTCACTTCTACCATGATTTTTTATGTCATGGACGACCCAAAGACTGTCATGCAGGTGCGTCCCCGGCCCACCCATGACGAAAAGCCCATTTTCTGTCATGATTTTTTGTCATAGAAGTAGGAGCCCACCATATCTATGATGATACGTGATTTTGTCATAATTATCGTCATAGAAGTGTCATAACCATGACAGAAAAAGTTTTTGTTCGGGCCAAAATGTCACGGATGTGTCTTTTTTTGTAGTGGTAGTCGACGTTCACATAACACCACCAAGGGAATCACAACATACATATCATCAAAATATCGAACACATATCAAATTCACATGATTACTTGCAACATGACTTCTCCCGTGGCCTCAAGAACAAAAGTAATTACTCACAGAACATATTCATGCTCAAGATCAGAGAAGTAATAAATATCATAGTGGATCTGAACATATAATCTTCCACCAAATAAACCGGCTAGCATCAACTACGAGATGTAATCAACACTACTAGTCACCCACAGGTACCAATCTGAGGTATTGATACAAAGATTGAACACAAGAGATGAACTAGGATTTGAGATGAGATGGTGTTGTTGAAGATGTTGGTGAAGATTCACCTCCCAAACATGTGAGGGTTGTTGGTGATGACTGAGGGAGTCCTGGATTAGGGGGTCCTCGGGGTGCCGGCTCATCTCACGTGGGCCAGACAGTTGGGCCGCACCATATCCGGACCGAAGACCTTTTCTTCCTTGGTGTGCCCTCCAAGTCAAGATACAAGACCCGGAGTTTCCTTGATGTAACCGACTACCTGTAAACCCTAGCACCCCTGGTGTCTAAATAAACCATGGGGCTTAGTCTGTAGAGGCTAGAGGAACAATTCCCATCCTACTAGTTAGGGTTTAGTTCATCTGATCTCGTGGTATATCTACTCTATAACCCCCTCATACACCAGCAATATAATCAAGCAGGATGTAGGGTTTTACCTCCCATAGAGTGCCCAAACCTGGGTAAACATCGTGTCCTACGTCTACTGTTCCCCATCCATCCAAGGTCCATAGTTCGAGACCCCCTACCCGAGATCCGCTGGTTTTGACACCGACATTGGTGCTTTCTTGAGAGTTCTGTTGTCGGATCGCCAAAGGATCGATGGCTCACCTGATCATGGGAGGCGACATCAGCACCGGAGAAATCTTTGTCCCCGGGCAACTTTTCGCGTTCGGCAGCATCGTTCTGCATGCCGACGCGACCGGCCACCTCAAGCAGATCAACAATTTCGCCCCTGGACAGAAGATCAGGTTCGGCAACTTCGAGTACGTCACCGATGCTCGGGGTGATATGATCTTCTCAGGCTTCTCAGCCTCACCTGCAACAGCCATGACCTCCGAAGTATTGACCTCGGCAGCTATTCCCGATCCAATCTCCGGATCGGCCCTTACAACGCAACCAACATCGAGCTCGGAAGCGTCTCCCATGTCCGAAGACCAGGAGTCAACCCTGTCTGGACCATCCCTCCTCGATGAGGATTCGGCCTTGAGCCTGGACGAGAATTCGATGTCCGAAGATAGGTAGTAAACCCCCGTCGAACTCGCCCTTCTCCGCATTGACGCAAGTACAGCATCGAATGATCAAGGTTTTGCCCTGACCGGACTCATGCCTTACCCCACCATTGCGATGGAGGATGGCTCCAGGAAACTTCATATGCCACTCCGGCCAACCTCGCCTTGCTGAATGAGGCGCTTGACCAGATCCACATGATGGCTATTATTGACGGCCCATCCTCAGCTCATGCCCAACGGAGCCTCGAGGTAGGCCACAGGGAATTTTACGTCACACCCACCACCCACTTGGTAGCCACTGTCGAAGATTTAACCGACATGCTAGACTATGCCTCTGAGGAGGCCGGCGACATGGACGACGACAAGGAGGCCACAGCTCGCATAAACACCGCCCCTCCCATCACTGGCCGGTGGATGGCCACATCCACCTATGACATCTACATGGTGGACACCCCCAAGCACAACGGCGACAGTGCTAATGGAGATGGAACCCCCAGAAGGGATGGTAACAATAACGGAGAGGAGCCCCCCAAATGCGAAAGACAACATCGATGATCCAAGGGGCGATGTAGCAGGGAAAGCAACACAGGCAACAGAGAAGGGGACACTCCGAAAAACACGGAGGACCTCGACGACCCCGCCCCCGAGCACCAGTCTGACGCCTCGAAGGGGCATGAGGACCAAGATAACCCTAAGGACCTGGATGATTCTGAGGATAGCAATTATATGCCCCTCTCCAAAGAAGAGATAAGCCTTGGAGCCAAAGACTTCATCGTCCCAGAAGACCCACTGGATCAGGAACGCTTCAAGCGATAGCTTATAGCCACTGCACGAAGCCTAAAAAAGTAGCAGCAAAAGGTAAAGGCCGAGCAAGATACCCTCAAAGATAGATGGACTAAGATCTTGGCGGCCGAAGAAGGGTACGGCCACGAGCGGCAAACGAAGATCTACCCCAAGCGAAGGTTGTTGCCACAATTTGATGACGAGGCCGTCGAGCCCGCACCACCCAGACAAAGCCAAGGAAACCAGCTCGACCGCCCCCTCGAGGAAGGGATAGAGCGGCTGGCGAAGCCGAACACCCACCTGCCCCTCCCCGCCGTAAAGGCAAGGAGGCAGCACAACCAGAATACCAATACAATCTTTGAAACGACCTGGCCGCTAGAGCCAGTCAGTCCGAGTCCATCTATGGGTCAACAAGTTATCCTCTCGATAACAGAGATAGATACTAGGCGTGGCTGGACCGAAACAATAGAGTTCAGGATCGGCGGCGGGCCAGGATGGACTCCGAGGTTCAATGCGACGTGGTCCGATTAAGGGGCGCCGCTCACCCAATGTGTTTCCCCGATGAGGTGATGTAGCACCAATTCCCGGATGGTTTTAAACCGATGAATATCGAGCCATACGATAACACTACAAATCTAGTCGTGTGGATTAAGGAATTTCTCCTCCACATTCATATGGCACGAGGATACGACCTCCACGCCATCAAATATTTGCTATTAAAGCTTAAAGGACCGGCCCGATGTGACACCTCCAGCTTAATCGTGCACTAATCATACACGCAAATGCACATGATCAAGCCTAAGGACTCACTTGAAGATATCACAACACAACTCTAAAACATAAATAAAGTCATACAAGCTTATATTACAAGCCAGGGGCCTCGAGGGCTCGAATACATAAGCTTGCATACAAGCGTCAGCGGAAGCATCAGAGATCTGATTACAGATATGAAACAGAAACAGAGATATGCCTTTAAGAAGGCGGGGCAAAACAAAAGCTATGATCGAAAGGCGCAGGCCTCCTGCCTGGGACCCTCCAAACCTACTCCTGGCCGTCGGCAAGCTCGTAGTAGTATCCACCCTCGGGGTAGTAGTAGTAGCGATCGTCGGCGGGGGCAGCTGTCTCAGGGGCTCCGTCATCTGGTTGCATCAAAAGGATATGGGGGAAAAAGAAAGCAAAGCAACCGTGAGTACTCATCCGAAGTACTCAGCATGCAAGGATCTACACTACATATGCAACATTATCAAAGAACGGCTGTATATGTGGACTGGGCTGCAGAAATGCCAGAATAGAGAGGAGGCCTAGTCCTATCGAAGACTAGCATCTTCAGCGGTCTTGCAGCAATAGAAGAGAGTAGATCAGCACAGTATAATGTAGTAGTAGTGTCATCAACCTCACCCAGAGATCCTTTCTTGACTCCCTGCGATAAAGCAATCCCAGAGCCATACAGTCATCAACCTCGTCCTGAGATCCCTTCTCGACTCCCTGCGAGAAGCAATCCCAGAGCCATAGTATCCAATTCTAGTTGTATCGATCGGGATACAACTCCGAGTGTCCGTTACCGAGGATCCGCCTATGCATAGATTAGTTCTTCCCTGCAGGGGTGCACCAACTTACCCACCACGCTCGCTTAACTCCGACCCGACACACTTTTCCGGGTCATGCCCGGCCTCGGTCAAATGACACACCGCAGCCCTACCTAGAGCTTATCAGAGAGGTCCCCGCCGGTCTACGACCTAAGCGCCCAGGGGTCTAGGGCCATCGCCCTGTGCAGTCCGGGTCGTTGTGTGCAGGGTGGATACCAGCACCGCCTCGGATGGTCGGTACGATCTGACCATGCCACAATGCTGAATTGGACGTCTGACAGAGCTTTCGGCTGATGCCACGATGTAGAGTACCCATATTTATTCCTGCGTGATGGTTAGTGCTATCGGGCCAAAGGCCCACTCAAATCAAATATCCAAATCATAGTGTGTTGGTAGTGCGGTAATGAGCAGGGACTCACGATCGATGTGACCCCGTCGCCCCGTCTCGAGGACTTGCGGCAAGGGCCAAGAGTGCCTGGCCACGCCTTGTATTCATAATTCGGGCAACCTCCAGGTCAACCCGTCTCCACAACACTCGCCACTTAGGCTCACGCGGGTACCCCTCAGGGTCGACCCGCCTTTCCAAGTAACAGTGTAAAGTCCAAGTATCCGTCTGTTCATAACATCAGGGGAATCCGAGGTATCACCCTCGTTGGATTCCTACTCGATGTGTCCGTCAAGGTGAACTCAGAGGAATCACCCTCGATGGTTTCACACTTGATGTGTTGCACAACAGCGTCGTTACCGGAAGTGGTGAAGGAGGAATCACCCTCGAAGACCACGACCAAATAGCTACTCTACAGAGTTAACATCAGAAGTGCTGACGAGGTATCACCCTCGGCACTCGATAGTAACACTGCAGTGTTGTTTCAACTAAGGGGGTGATGTGCGGTGCCGGGCCCTGGTTGTCAAGTCTTCTGATAATCCAGCGGGGCAATCGGGACAAGTGGGGTCACTGATAGGTCTCTACCCAACCTATACTAGATAGTTTAGGATAAGCAGGTAAGGTTTCAATAGCAGATTACAATAAACAGGCTATGCATCATAATAGGTAAAGCAGTAACAGCAGCAATTCTAATGCAAGCATGAGAGAGAAAGAATAGGTGATATCGGTATGCTCAAGGGGGGGTGCTTGCCTGGTTGCTCTAGCAAGAAGGAGGGGTCGTCAACAGTGTCGTCGTGCTCCTGAGCTGCGTCGGTCTCGGGGATGACGTCAGTGTCGGGGTCTACCGAGAGAGAAGAGGGGGGAGAAACAGTAAATATAAAGCAAACAAGAGCATGGCATGACAATACGCAGAGCTAGGGGTGTTCTGACGCGGTGCTACACGATATACGTGCAGAGGGAAAACATCCGGGAATGTTTTCCCAAAGTTCGGCATTTCGGACGGATGAAACGGAGGGGGACGGTTGCATGTTCACTATGCTAGGGACGTGTGGCGGACGAACTGACCGCGGATTCGGATTCGTCTCGTCGTTCTGAGCAATTTTCATGTACAAAGTTTTTCGATCTGAGCTACGAATTATTTTATATGATTTTCTAAAGATTTTAGCATTTTCTGGATTTAATTTATTTATTTCAATTCGAATTATCCAAAATAGTAAAAGGTGACGTCAGCATGATGAAAAGATGACGTCAGCACTCAACTCTGGCTGACTAGAGTCAAACCTGACAGTGGGTCCAGTGGGACCCACATGTCAGTATCTTAGTTAAATAAACAGAGTTAAAACTAACTAAATAACCTAATTAGCTAGTGGGCCCACACTGTCAGTGACTGATTAAGTTAATTAATTAATTATTTAATTAACTAACATTTTATCTATTTATTTTAAAAACGTTTAGCGGTGGGGCCCGTGTGTTAGTGACATGGGTTGCCCAGTCAGCAGCGCTGACTGGTCAACGGACCCCACTGGGGACCAGTGGCAGTGGCGCTGGGGGCGAGCCCCAGCTGGCCACGTCGGCGCCGGCCGCCAAAGACGCGTCGGCGAGCGCCGGACGCGGCAGAGAACTCCGGCGATCTGGAAATGCGCTACGGGGCATCAATTTGCGTGGTTCTTCTTGCGTTCGAAAGGTGAGACCGAGCCGCGTCGATCCGTGGTGGTGGCCGTAGCTGGGGTGGCCAAAAACGAGCGGCACGACCTCGTCGGTGGCGACGGTGTTCGGGTGGAGCTCGGGATTGTTGCTATGGCGTGTTGGCGAGCAAACGGAGCAGTCAGGGGGACTCTACGTGCGAGGGTGAACAAAACGGGCACAGGCACGGGGCCCAATGGTCGCCATGGCTACGCCGGCGATGAGCTCGCGTGGTGAAGGGATCGGGCACGATGGGGAACGGCGGCTAGGGAATGACGGAGAGGGAGAGAGGAGAGGGGGAAGATAGTGGTGCTCACAGGGAGCCTGCAGGTGTGCGTAATGTGCTCGGGGGAGGCTCGAGGTCGCCGGAATCGGCGATGGCGTGCGGCGGAGATCCGGGGAGGAAGAAGGGCTCGGGGAGGCGTTGCGGTGGCTCCTGGCTTCGGTTCGTAGGCGTGATCGAAGAAGGCGACGATGGCGAGCACGGTGGGCACGTTGGCGAGGTGAACAGGGCACGGTGGCCGCGCAGCTCAGCCGCAGCCGTCCATGGTGGCGCTCGGGTGCGGTGGGGAGACGACGAAGAGGGAGAGGGAGGCGGCTATGGTTCGTCCGAGGGGTCGAGGGGGGTCCTTGTAGGCGTCCGCGGCCGCAGCAGCGCTTGCTGTCGAGCAGAGGCGAGGGGGGCCGGTGCGTGGCGTGCGGCAGCGCAGGAGGAGCAGTGCGGAGGTGGGAGGCGACAGGCGGTGGGCTGGGCCGCATTGTGCCACTTAGGCCCAGGTGCATATGCCTTTTTCTTTTCTTCTTTTCTCTTTTCTGTTTTCTCTGCTTAGTTCCTGTTTTGCAATTAGTTAGGCCCCCAATTGACTTTGGAAAAATAGGTGAACTAGCCACATATTTATAGTGTAATTTTATTCACTGTTAGAAATTGGTTTGGAGGCAATTGAATTTTATTTGGATTTTAATTAAATGAAAATGGATTAATTATCTCTGTTTTGTTGCTGTTAGAGGCACATAATTAATTTAGTATATGTTGATTATAATTTTAGAATAGTCTCTGGATTATTTACAATATTATGAACATTTTAGTTTTCATATTTGAACAACTTTTGTTTCCACTTTTAGTTTGAATTTCCATTTGAATTTGAATTTGAAAAGAGATATGATCCAAATGATGTTTAAGCACTGTTGATCATGATGACATGGCATTATCAAAGGGGGATTACTATAGCTAACCACTGGGGGTGTTACACCCGGCACTGGCTGAACAGCCTCCCCAAAGATTCCATTGGGAGCTGGGAAGAGCTCGAGGATGCTTTTCGAGCCAACTTCCAAGGCACCTATGTTCGGCCTCCAGATGCCGTCGACCTGAGTCATGTAGTCTAGCAGCCCAGCGAGTTGGCCCGACAGTTTTGAAACAGGTTTCTAACAAAAAGAATCAAATAGTCGACAGCCCGGACGCCGAGGCTACAGCCGCATTCAAACACAGTATCCGGGACGAGTGGCTTGCATGCCAGCTCAGCCAAGACAAACCGAGGATAATGGCGGCCCTCACCTCCCTCATTACCCGCTTTTGCGCGGGTGAAGACCGTTGGTTAGCCCGTAGAAGGACTAACCCAGAAGAACCCGACACTTCGGAAGTCTGGGACGGCAACGAAAAGCAAAGGTATAATAAAAACAAACGCCGACACAATAGCGCCGAGACCGATGATACGGCAGTAAATGCCGAATTCTGGAATTCCAAGCCTAGGCCGCGCAAGAAGCCTTCTAAAGGAAACCAGGACGGACCCTCTAAGTTGGATGTTATCCTAGATAGGCCATCCCAGATACACGGCACCACAGACAAGCCTGCCAACCATACCAACCGTAACTGTTGGGTGATTAAGCAGGCCGTCAAAGGCACAGCCGAAGACATGGGTAAAAGCCCCTGAAGCGAGGATGATGAGGAACCTCGCAGGCTGAACAATGGAGGCCAGAAACAGTTCCCTCCTGAGGTTAAAACAATAAGCATGATCTATGCCACTCACATACCGAAGAAGGAGCGAAAATGCGCACTTCGGGACGTCTACACCATAGAGCCTGTAGCCCCGAAGTTCAACCCGTGGTCAGCATGTCCGATCACCTTTGATCTCAAGGACCACCCGGCCAGCATCCATAATGGAGGGTCAGCGGCCTTGGTCCTGGATCCCATCATCGACGGATACCACCTTACCAGAGTCCTTATGGACGGAGACAGCAGCCTCTATCTGATCTATGAGGACACAGTCCGGAAAATGGGTATTGACCCGTCAAGGATCAAACCCAGTAACACCACCTTCAAGGGGGTCATCATCGGCATTGAAGCCCGCTGCTCAGGCACCCTCACCTTGGAAGTGGTATTCGGCTCTTCGGACCATTTCCGGAGCGAAGACTTGATCTTCGACATCGCCCCCTTCCGCAGTGGATATCACGCCGTCCTAGGCCGAACGGCGTTCGCCCATTTTAATGTCGTCCCCCACTATGCCTACCTCAAGCTCAAGATGCCCGGTCCAAGAGGCGTCATCACAGTCATTGGTAACACGGAGCACTCTCTTCGGATGAAGGAACATACCGCAGCCTTGGTGGCTGAATACGGACGATCGAATTGTCTGCCCACCATCAAGGTGCGAGAGGCGAGCAAGCGAGCACAGGAATACGTCCACCATAGCCCGCTCAACCCAGCAGTACATTATGTGCCTTGATATCACAATTTCGCACTCAAAATACCATGGGCAGCTATGGGGCTTAATTACCAAGAGCACGGTTCGACCGTACCATGGCATAATGCGTCTCTGGACGACAAATAGGTACAATCAAGGACGTATGCAGCGTCAAGCCTTAACAATGCAGCGATCTCTGGAAGGCCCCTTTTCAAGGGCCTGCTGCCAGACAATCGACCCATGATGATGACACCCCCCCCCAAGAGAAGTAAAGGCGCAGACTTGCAGTAGGGCACAGTTCGGGAATTAACCAACACATCAAGGCCCTACGTAAACCTTTCATCTATAAAATTTTCTTGTTCTTTTTTGAAAGAATGTATCCTTTCTGACACTTTGTTCGGCAATTCAAATTGTATGACTAAACCGTCACGAGCTCGTGGGAGATAATGCAAGCTTTTTCAGGTCTGTCCGTGTTCTGGGAACCAGGGTACCCAGACTTGCCTGCCTGCGGCCCACGGCGTGGCACCTTCGATGGCCTGGTATGGCTCACCTCCAAGACCACGAAGACAAGACCCTCGTGAGGTGCCAAGCCTCGCGAGGTAGACGACGCCAAGACCTCCCGAGGGAGCGGCCTCCCCAGGCTGCCTCCTGAGGAGTGGAGATTCCTATGCAGGTGCCCAAACCTCATGAGGTTGCGGTGACGCAGGCCATGATGACCAAGGCCAGGCGGGCACCAGCGGGCGCAGAGGAGACAGTTTCTTCTTTGGTGCTAAGGAGGCAAGCACAAGCATGGGTTCCCGAGGACTCAGGAAAAGGTTTCCATTCCTGTGCAACGAGAACAAGACCACCAGGATGGCAGGATAGATGTCATCACCGAGCACACCGCAGCGTCACACCAGAAGCTTTCCACGCAAAGACCACCTTTCATCAGGATAAGATGTACTACTTGTCCCCTTTCAAATTGGCCGTTCTGGAATCCCTTCCCGCCTACATTTTGGGAAGAGGACCAATGCCATTATAAATATAGGCTAGCCACCACCGTAGAGCAGGACGAACCCCCCGGGATCGGATCCTTTCCACCGTCACCAGAGCAGACCTCGCGAGGTTGTTCATCCCTTGTACTTGTTCATCCTCAGCCCCTTGTGAGGCAAATCCACCACAAAGCAGGAGTAGGGTCTTACACCGCAAGGTGGCCCGAACCAGGGTAAACTGCCGTGTTCAGCTTCTTCCTTGTTCCTCGAGCTAGGCCGTAGGGCGACGAGCTGGTTGGCTGAATAGGTTGAGTCCTTCACACACGCCCCATAGTTCGAACCTTTCTTGGGTTTGCGGAGCCCTGAATCCGATATTTGGCGTGCCAGGTAGGGGCATGTCGAAGCCTCTCTTCCACCGTTCGCTCTGCCGTCATTCCGTCGTTCCTATGGCCGACGCTGGCCATGTCCGTGCCGAGCACCGGGCCGCTCGCGTCGCTCAGACAGCACCTGTGGGCAACGACGCTCCTCACCGCTGTGCCTCCCTGGCGGCTAATGCCGCTACTGACCTTGCTACTCGCGAACAGCAGGATTCATCACTGCCATGGTCCGTGCGGCCCGATGGGCGAACCGCAGCTCCATCACCCACTCCAGCCGCGGCGTCATCTTCTCATGTTTGTTGTGGGCTGGCAAACGCGCAGGCTGCGCTGCTCATGGCACGAGAGCTTCTATGCTACCGCCCAGCCAATGACCTCTACGACGACTGGCTCGGCCGCATCGCCGAGCTCATCAACGCTGCAGATGAGGCCCCTCCACCGTCCCGTTCGCCCCGTCCCCCGCCGTCCCTGGCGGGCGATGTGGCTCATGGCGCACCTCCTCCTCCGCTGCATGGCGCGGACCCCGAGCCCAGGCGAGAGGCACCTCAACACGACCCGCCGCACAGGGCGTCGGCGCGCGATGAAGAAAGCTGCCAGGTGATGCAGCGGCCCCAAGGAGAAGCGCGTGCGCTTCCAGCGCCGCCGCGTTAAGACCGCATGCCACCTGAGGCGGTGGTGTGTGGGCGACAAGATCAAGCTCCCCCATGCGACCGGTACCTGTGAGTGTGGCAGGCTGCCGTGCTTTCACCCCGGAGCTGTGCCGTGTCGTTTGGCTGGGCAAGTTCAAGCCGGATCTGCCTCCACGCTACGACGGCACCCCCAACCCCGCTGAGTTCCTCCAGCTCTACGAGTTGAGCATCGAGGCGGCGAACGGCAATGACAAGGTCCTGGTGAACTGGTTCCCCATGGCCCTCAAGGATGGCGTGCGTTCTTGGCTCCTGAACCTCCTGGTGGGGTCGATCTCCTCTTGGGACAAGCTACGCGAGCTCTTCATTGCCAACTTCCAGGGCACTCAGCGGTGGTCGAGAACTCAGATGGCGAGGGTGCCATCCTGCCTCCTGAGGCCATCCCCAAGAAGAAGAAGCAGCTCCTCCCAAAGGGCCATCAGGAGGCTGGGGCGCCTGACGGTCGTGCCTCAGGCCCCGAGCCCTCTGCTGGGGCGTGATACGTCTCCAACGTATCTATAATTTTTGATTGTTCCATGCTATTATGTTATCTGTTTTGGATGTTTTATATGCATTAATATGCTATTTTATATTATTTTTGGGACTAACCTATTAACCTAGAGCCCAGTGCCAGTTTCTGTTTTTTCCTTATTTTTTAGCTTCATGGAGAAGGAATACCAAACGGAGTCCAAACAGAATAAAATCTTCGCGATGTCTTGGACCAGAAGACACCCAGGAGACATGGAGGTGAAGTCGGAGGAGCCATGAGGCGGCCACAAGGGTGGAGGGCGCGCTCGGGGGGTAGGACGTGCCCCCTGCCTTGTGGTCCCCCCGTGACCCTCCTGACCTAATTCTTTCGCCTATATATTCACATATGTTCCCAAACCACCAGAAGCATCCACGAAAACACTTTTCCACCGCCGCAACCTTCTATACCCGTGAGATCCCATCTAGGGACCTTTTCCGGCACCCTGCCAGAGAGGGATTCGATCACGGAGGGCTTCTACATCAACCCTATTGCCCTTCGGATGAAGCGTAAGTAGTTTATCTAAGACTATGGGTCCATAGCTAGTAGCTAGATGGCTTCTTCTCTCTCTTTGATTCTCAATACCATGTTCTCCTCGATGTTCTTGGAGATCTATTCGATGTAATAATTTTTTGTGGTGTGTTTGCCGAGATCCGATGAATTGTGGATTTATGATCAGATTATCTTTGCATATTATTTAAATCTTCTCTGAATTCTTTTATGCATGATTTGATATCTTTGTAATTCTCTTCGAACTATCGGTTTGGATTGGCCAACTAGATTGGTTTTTCTTGCAATGGGAGAACTGCTTAGCTTTGGGTTCAATCTTGTGGTGTCCTTTCCCAGTGACAGTAGGGGCAGCAACGCATGTATTGTATTGTTGCCATCGAGGATAAAAAGATGGGGTTTACATCATATTGCTTGAGTTTATTCCTCTACATCATGTCATCTTACTTAATGCGTTACTCTGTTCTTCATGAACTTAATACTCTAGATGCAGGCAGGAGTCGGTCGATGTGTGAAGTAATAGTAGTAGATGCAGAATCATTTCGGTCTACTTGACACGGGCGTGATGCCTATATTCATCATCATTGCCTTAGATATCGTCATAACTTTGTGCTTTTCTATCAATTGCTCGGTAGTAATTTGTTCACCCACCATATTATTTGCTATCTTGAGAGAAGCCTCGAGTGAAACCTATGGCCCCCGGGTCTATTTTCCATCATATAAGTTTCCGATCTACTATTTTGCAATCTTTTACTTTCCGATCTATAAACCAAAAATATTTACTTTATCTTTTATTTAGTTTCATCTATATCTATCAGATCTCACTTTTGCAAGTAACCGTGAAGGGATTGACAACCCCTTTATCACGTTGGGTGCAAGTTGTTTGATTGTTTGTGCAGGTATTCGGTGATTTGTGCATTGTTGCCTATTGGATTGATACCTTCGTTCTCAAACTAAGGGAAATACTTATCTCTACTTTGCTGCATCACCCTTTCCTCTTCTGTGGCTGGAACAGTGCCCTCCATAGTTTCTCGCAGGTAGTGTTGTGAAGGTATTGCGCTGGGTGGGGGTCCGTGGGCTTCCAAGACCACATTGGGGTGGTTCGGCGTTGGCAAGGCAGGAGACCGCGGAAGATCATAATTTGCACCACATTGGTCAGTGCGGCCCCCACCTTTATCACATTGGAGACGCGTGTTTTCAGCGCCTGCACTTCGGTGGTAGAACCCCAATCGAGGCCTTTTCTGGTCGATGAGGTTATCCTCACTGGGGGCCCGGATCTGAATTCCGGAGCAGCAGCCCAGGCCTCATCGCGGGGCTCGGTGATATAGAACCATTACTTTTGCCAGACCTTAACCAGGTCAACAAACACGCCCTCCGGCCAGCCAAGTCGGGAAAGCCTGCTGACCATGGCGCCCCCGCAATCTGCGTGTCGGCCGTCGATGATTTTCAGCTTAACATTATAAACCATAAGCCATAGGCCAAACTGCGGCTGGACCCGAAGGAAGGCCTTAAAAATGACGATGAAGGCCGTAATATGGAGGAAAGAATTCAAAGCCAGGTCATGGAAGTCAAGGCTGTAGTAGAACATCAACCCTCGAATGAATGGATGGACGGGGAAGCCTAGTCCTCGGATAAAGTGTGGGACGAACACCACCCGTTCACCTGCGCGAGGCGCGGCACAATCTGGCCTTCTTCTGGGGCTCGATTGGCAATATTGGGGAAAGGAAGCCCGCCCGCTTTAGGTCCTTGAAGTCGCTATCGGTGATGCATGAGGCCTCCCACTTGCCCTTCACTCTAGATCCGGCCATTGCCGGACTCAATTTGGCGAAAGAAGGGTTGGAGTGCTCATGCTCTGTAGATTGGGAAAGTTGTGGCGAGAAGGGGAAGAAGGCGTGTAGGGATAACTATCGTTGCCCCTCTCTATAAGCAGTTGTAATACCAGGAGTCCTGTAAATGCATCGCCCACCTCGCCTCTTCTCGATATACTCGTAGCGTTATGCGTGAGTGGGATACTGGGAATCATTGATCAAATCCCCTCAAAAATCGGGCACGATCTCCGCCTTGAAGGGACATGTCATCAAACGGGCGGCCTTGAGTCGTGTATCGAGTCTTTGTGTTTATGACTAGATGCGACCCTTCACCTAAAGTTGTCAGTTAAAGATACTGTTCGCATCCGGACGATTATCCTTCAAGGCTAAGTAAAGGGGATAGTTTGGAGTCCGGATATGGTTCGGTGTATGGCCAAACTGAATCAAGTACCATTCAAAGAAAAAGGAACTCGCCTCCAAGCAAGAGCATGCAGTCTTGGAAGTCATGAGAAGCCGGCGTTGAAGGCTAGTTTGGGGGCTACTGAGGGAGTCCTGGATTAGGGCATCCTCGGGGTGCCGGCTCATCTCACGTGGGCTGGACAGTTGGGCCACACCCTATCCGGACCGAAGACCTTTTGTGCCTTGGTGTGCCCTCCAAGTCAAGATAGAAGACCCGGAGTTTCCTTGATGTAACCGACTACCTGTAAACCCTAGCACCCCTTGTGTCTATATAAACCAAGGGGCTTTGTCCGTAGAGGCTAGAGGAATAAATCCCATCCTACTAGTTAGGGTTTAGTTCGTCTGATCTCGTGGTAGATCTACTCTGTAACCCCCTCATACGCAAGCAATATAATCAAGCAAGACATAGGGTTTTACCTCCTAGAGAGGGCCCGTACTTGGGTAAACATCGTGTCCTACGTCTACTATTCCCCATCGATCCAAGGTCCACAGTTCGGGACCCCCTACCCAAGATCCGCCGGTTTTGACACCGAAAATGACGATAGCTTCGATTTCCCCTTCCGGGAGGGAAGTTCCCCCGGCGGAATCGTTCCACCGGAGGGCAAAAGTGTTCCTTCCCAAGTTCTACCTCGAGACGGCGGTGCCCTGTCCCGAAATTCATCTCCTTATTTTTTCTAGGTCAAATGACCTTATGACCCAGAAGATGGGCACCGGAGGTGGGCCAGGGGCCCCACAAGGCACCAGGGCACACCTGGAGGGGGTGGCGCGCCCTGGTGCCTTGTGGGTGCCCCCCTCTGGTAGTTCTTTTCTCCAATCATTATTATATATTCCATAATAATTCTCCGTAAAATTTCCACTCATTTGGAGATGTGCAAAATAGGTATCTCTGACATAGCTTTTTCAGGTCCAGAGTTCCAGCTGCCGGCATTCTCCCTCTTTGTGTAAACCTTGCATATTATGAGAGAAATGGCATTAGAATTACTCCACAAAGTAATATAATTGATAAAAACACTATAAATAATACTAGGAAAACATGATGCAAAATGGACGTATCAGCTCCCCCAAGCTTAGACCTCGATTGTTCTCAAGCGAAAGCCGATATCGAAAATCATGTCCACATGTTTAGAGATAGAGGTGTCAATAAAAACAAAATACAGACATAGTGGCATCATGCTTATTATTATAACAACAATGAACTTTATCATATAGCTTCTCATGAGCAAGTAACAATTCATCACAACATCAAAGTATGAAGCATAAACTTTATTGAAAACTAACAAACTATGTTCTCAGTCAACTTTGCAACTATAATTCATCATATTTTCAGGAAGGGTCTTGTATCGGAGCATCTTGGCAAGTACACATACTCAACCATCATTTAGTCTTTTATGATTGCTAACACTCACAACATGTATATGAGCAAAAAGTTTCAACCGGACACATAGAAAGATAGGGTCTTATAGTTTCGCCTCCCAACTTATTCACCTCAAGGGTGATGTCAACAATAATAACTCATGATCACTCACATCCAACTGGATATATTTTCTTAGATCTTTCCCCACCACATGGTGCTTGCAAAAGGATAAAATAAAAAGGAATAGAGAAGAATACTTTGGCTCTTGCATAAAAAGTAAATACATAAAAGTAAAAGATAGGCCCTTCGCAGAGGGAAGCAGAGGTTGTCATGCGCTTTTTGGTTTTGTATGCACAATATCTTAATGCCAAAGAACATCATGTTATATTGCCCCTTATGATAGCAACCTTTATTATGTAGTTCGTTGCTTTTATTACTTTTCCATCACAAGTTCGTACAACACTTATTTTCCCTTACACTAAAAGATCAAACACATTTAGGAGCAATTTTTATTGCCCTTTTGCACCGATGAAAACTTAGTTGAAGGATCTTACTCAATCCATAGGTAGGTATGGTTGACTCTCAAAACATGAATTTGGGTTTAAGGGTTTTGGATGCACAAGTAGTATCTCTACTTAGTGCAGATTTTTGGCTATCAAAGATATTGAGCAAGCACCACATGTTGAAGGATCTATGTCAATAACTTCTATGTGAATATGAACAAAAATAAATCAATATTTTGTCTTCCTTGTCCAACGTCAACAATTTGGCATAATATATTTAATGGGGGCTCACAATCATAAAAGATGTCCAAGATAGTATATTTGCATGTAAATATTCTCTTCCCTTATTAATTCTTTCATGAATTGCATCATTGACCAATGCTATGTTTGTCAACTTTCGATAAATTTTACCACTTATACTTTTCCTTATGTAATGTCATTACTTACCATAAGATTAGCATATGTTCTTTTTATTATTTCCTTTATTTTGATTGAAACAAGAAAGTAAAGAAGCAAAAACTCAAACTAAACTTTATTATATAACTCTTACTCGATTACATACATAGATAGATCATGAAACTAGCACTCGAAAATAGATCATACTAAACTTTTATTCAACTAAATCACGAAATAACTAAGGATTGAACTAAGATAGATAAAGGTAATAAAAGTGATGGTGATAGGATACCGGGGCATCTCCCCCAAGCTTGGCACAAGCCAAGGGGAGTGCCCATACCCGTGTGCTTTAGTCTCCTTCTTTGATGATGATGATGATGGTGGTGGTGGTGTTGAGGTAGTAGCTTCGCACTTCAGCCTCAATAGGTACCCCAATCTACGATTGATGCTCCGGAGGGCGATGTTTTGCTCTTCCAACAAAATAATTTCACAAGTGAGATAGTTATTTTGAACACGAACCATCTCGAAGGCCCTAAAGGCTTTGATTTCAGTAGGGGTGAGATGGTTGTAGTATGGTTGAAGGATATATTCTTCTTCCTCATCTTCCCCTATTAGCCTGGCCTGCCCCCCTTCTTGAGCTTGATCTCCCGTAACTTCCTTGACCTTGTCCTCCTTGATGGCTTCTTTTGGTTCCTCTCTTTTTAGTTCCATCTTCAGCAGTCAAGAATCTTCTTCTATATTGGTGGAGGATGGAGAAGACATGATGCCTGGCTTGATAGATCTGACAGAAAAACAGCACGAAACAAGAACAGAGGATATTTCCGCGATGCGGTGGTCAATACGTCCGGGGGAGTATATAAAGAATTTTTATCTAGGGAAACAAGCGTACTACAGGAAAACGGAGTCGGCAAGGTGCCCGAGGGGCCCACAAGCCACCAGGGCGCACCAGGTGGGGCACGCGCGCCCTGGTGCCTTGTGGGCTCCTGGGTTGCCTTCCCGGTTGTTTCTTATTTATCTATTTTTTCTAATATTCCAAAACTGACAGAAAATATTTTTGCGGAATTTTTGGAGTCCGTTTACTTACCGTATCACGTACCTCTTCCTTTTCAGGGTTCTGGAGTGTTTTGAAGGTCCCTTTTATCTATTCCTCCGGTGTCATTGTTTGAATAATATTAGTTTCAACATTAATAGGTGTACCTGAAATATAGTGCTTAATTCTTTGTCCATTGACCAACTTCGGGCTAGTACCTTCGGCATTATCTATTTTAATAGCTCCAGAACGATAAACTTCTTTGATGATATATGGCCCTTCCCATTTGGAGCGAAGTTTTCTTGCAAAAAAACTAAAACAAGAATTGTACAATATAACATGTTCACCAACTTTGAATTCCCACATTTGGATTGCTTGATCATGCCATCTCCTAACTTTTTCTTTGAATAGCTTGGCATTTTCGAAGGCTTGGGTTCTCCATTCATCTAGTGAGCTAATATCAAAGAACCTCTTTTCACCGGCAAGTTTGAAGTCATAATTGAGTTCTTTAATTGCCCAATATGCTTTATGTTCTAACTCAAGCGGCAAATGACAAGCTTTTCCATAAACCATTTTATATGAAGACATGCCCATAGGATTTTTATAAGTTGTTCTGTAAGCCTAAGGTGCATCATCTAATTTCTTTGACCAATTCTTTCGGGACCTATTGACAGTTTTTTGTAATATTAATTTTATTTCTCTATTGCTAAGTTCAACTTGACCACTGGATTGAGGGTGATAAGGAGATGCAATTCTATGGTTGACATCATATTTCGCAAGTAGTTTACGGAAAGCACCATGAATGAAATGTGAACCACCATCAATCATTAAATATCTAGGGACTCCAAACCCAGGGAAAATAACTTCTTTAAGCATTTTAATGGAGGTATTATGATCAGCACTGTTAGTTTGGATAGCTTCTACCCACTTAGTGACATAATCAACATCAACCAAAATATGTGTATACCCATTAGAGCAAGGAAAAGGTTCCATATAATCAAATCCCCAAACATCAAATGGTTTAATAACAAGTGAATAATTCATAGGCATTTCCTGACGTCTACCAATATTACCAATTCTTTGACATTCATCACAAGACAAGACAAACTTACGGGCATCTTTGAAAAGAGTAGGCCAGTAAAAACTAGATTGTAATACTTTGTTTGCAGTTCTATCTCCCGCATGATGCCCTCCATAAGCTTTGGAATGACATTTCCGTAGGATTTGTTCCTATTCATGCTCAGGTATACAACGTCTAATAATACCATCTACTCCTTCTTTATAAAGATGTGGGTCATCCCAAAAGTAATGTCTGAAGTCATAGAAGAAATTTTTCTTTTGTTGGTATGTGAAACTAGGTGGTATAAATTTAGCAACAATATAATTAGCATAGTCAGCATACCAAGGAGCATTATGAGAAGCATTTATGACAGCTAGTTGTTCATTAGGAAAGTTATCATCAAGAATATTTTCTAACCTAGACAAGTTATTAGCTATGGGGTTCTCAGCTCCCTTCCTATTAGTAATGTGCAAGTAAAATTGTTGTAGCAAGAGAACCTACCTAATGACTCTAGGTTTAGCATCTTTCTTTTCCATAAGATATTTAATAACAGCATGATCAGTGTGAACAATTACTTAAGAATCAACAATGTAAGATCTGAATTTATCACAGGTAAACGCGACTGCTAAAATATCTTTTTCAGTAGTAGCATAATTTCTTTGGGAACTGTTTAGAGGTTTACTAGCATAATGGATAACATTTAATTTTTATCAACTCCTTGTCCTAGAATAGAAGCACCAGCATAATCACTAGCATCACACTTTCAAAAGGCAAGTTCCAATCAGGTGGTTGAACAATAGGTGCAGAAGTTAAGGCTTTCTTAAGTGTTTCAAAGGCTTCCACACAATCATCATCAAAAACAAAAGGAACATCCTTTTGCAAAAGATTAGTATGAGGCCTAGAAATTTGAGAGAAGTCTTTAATAAATCTCCTATAGAAACCAACATGACCAAGGTAACTGTGAATACCTTTAATATCTTTAGGACATGGCATTTTCTCAATTGCATCAACTTTAGCTTTATCCACCTCAATAACTCGCTCGGAAATTTTATGCCCCAAGACAATACCTTCATTTACCATAAAGTGGCACTTCTCCTAATTCAAGGCAAGATTAGTTTGTTCACATCTCTGCAAAACTCAATCAAGGTTTCTTAAGCAATCATCAAAAGAAGTACCGTAAACGGAGAAATCATCCATGAAAACCTCAACAATCTTTTCACAAAAGTCAAAGAATATAGCAGTCATACATCTTTGAAAGGTAGCAGGTGCATTACATAAACCAAAGGGAAGCAAGGGAAAGCTGAACTAGAACTCATGTCATTATTTTGAATATTCTCGATGAACTTTTCACCATCATAGGTTGCCGCAAAGTTGAAAGCATAGTGTCCACATTCATTCGACCCTTGGAAGGGAACATTGACGAACCTTGGTCTCTTTGCAATAGCACTCCAGTTGGCCTGCCTGCCTGCATTATATTGAGCCTCACCATACACAACCTTCATGACTTGGACCAATCTAGTGAACTGTAAATTAAAAATCACCAAAAAAGAATGAAACTACACATTTTAGGTCTCACAAAAGCAGAAACAAAAAAAGAGGAAAGATTCATCTAGTGGAGATAAAGCTTTAGCTAGCAGAAATCAACAACACTCACAATTTTCTCACAATCTTTGTGGTAGGTGTTCTTTGAAGGACGATGATTCTTCCAGTATGGTAATGGGTTAAGGATGCCAATGGACTTTCGGTACTCATTCATGGTGTACAAGGAATAGTGTGACAAAGTCTTGCCCATTGATATAACCATAGGTTTGTATAAAGGCACCATGACAAGTTTGCAGTGAGTGAGTCTTCCCCATCTCTGTCGGTGCAACAAACCCTAGTGTATGTTGCCCTGATTGTACACAGGCTCAAGGGCAAGGTAACAGCATCCAAGACAAGGCCAAGCAGGAGAGATAGCTCTTTGAGAAATCAAAGGGCGGATCAAGAAGACCAAGACAAGCCAAGAGAGCGAGATATCACCAAGGGAAAATCCTCCCTTGCCGGGCAGGCAAGCCTGGTTAGGTCAAGGCCACCATAAGAGCAAGTCCCAAGACCTCCCCGACAAGGGTTGCCGGGACGCTGGCAGCCTACTATCCCGCCAGGGTTCCACCGCTCCACCTCACAGTGACGCAAGTCGCTTATCGGTGCGGTGTCGAGCCCCCAAGTGGATAAGTGGCAGTCATTCAGCACGTGGCAACCATTTCTGATGAAGATCACCCCTAAATGACACCCGTCTAGGGGCGTGTCACATAGACAGGTGAGAAGGTGGTTGAATGGCACGGCAAGGCTTGCAAGGCTGCATCCACGACGTGACACTAAGCAGTGCATTTAATGCACCTTGTCCTATCTGCAGAGTTAGGTATGATAGCACTCGGCTATCTAATCACTGGATAATGACTGTTTTGCCATTGTGGTGACCCCTTTACCAATAAAAGGAGGACCAAGGCAACCTTAGAAAGGATTAGGACCCTTGTAGACTCATACGCGCGTAGCTGCTCTCCCTGAGGCAACCAAGACGGGCTTGGGCACTGCGCGTTCGTCACGGTCTTCCACTCAATCCACCAAAGCAGGAGTAGGGTTTTACGCCTCGCGGCGGCCCGAACCTAGGTAAAAACCACCCGCATCACCATTGCCGTGGTGTTCTATGACCTCCGCTCTTTGTGCAACGTGCCCTTCCCCTTGCCAAACCACAAAGGGGCCGATGGCCCCATAGGTGATCGTGTCGAACCGCGACAATCTTGAACATAGCTCCTCAACTCTCTCACTGCCTGTTCCACATTAAAGTGATTGGTTTCATCGCTGAAAATGTACAGTCAAGCACAACCTACAAAAAGGCAAAAAAGAAAATACATAGGAAAAAATATCAGTAAGGAAAGTATTGAAAAAACTCAAAAAACACTAGACAGATTTATTTCAGACAAGAAATGGTCTAATTACTTACCGTGATGAAATATCGACTCAGCAAGATCCTATCACCAGATGTTAAATCAACATTCCTCTCGGGATCTTTCTTCCAATCATCAATAAGGAAATCCATTGCATCCCCCTCCATCAACTGCCCAAGTGCAAAAACTTCCCAGCCACGATTGCCAATGAATGAAGTTACGTTATCATCAAGCTCAGGTATCAGTGAGAATGTAGTCCTGCAGCACACAAAACAAAAAGCAGGGAAAAGAAGATACGGCATTCAAAGCAGTTCAAGTTAAATATACTGAACATGTGAAGTTATATATATATATATATTTATATAGTAGTGAGAAAAACAAAAAAGAGAAAATATGAAACATAATGAGGGATAGACACTCCGCGTACTTCTCGCGTACTTCATCACTAAGGAGGACATCATACAACTTGCGAGCCTTGTCCAGGTGAGGAAATTATAAGGGTGTAGCTCCTGCACGGGGGAGCAAAAATTTAATTGGAGCTCTGGGTGCAAGCTCCATGCTTGTAACATTGCCAGACTCCAACACAGGATCCTTCCTAGCAACACCAGCTCTGCGCCACACTATTCCAGCAAGAGGGGAAACACCCTTGGCAGCAGCCCTCCTAGTGACCCTTCCCATGCCAACAATATTATCAAACTAGTCATCATCACTATATGTCTACTCGACTATGGGCTTCTTGGGTGTAACGGGGCTCTCTGAATTAGCAGCTTTAGAACCTTTGAGAGCTCCTAACCCACTCATCATAACACCAGATCTTGTCTTCTGAGGAGAACGCCTGTCGTGGTTCAACACGATCACCTATGGGGCTATTGGCCCCTTGTGGTTCGGCAAGGCGGAAGGGCACATTGCACAAAGATCGATGGTCGTAGAGCAGCACGGCAATGGTGACATGGGTGGTTTTCACCCAGGTTCGGGCCACCGCGAGGCATAAAACCTTACTCCTGCTTTGGTGGATTGGATGGAGGACCGTGATGAACGCACAGTGCTCAAACCTGGCAAGGTCGCCTTGGGGAGAGCAGCTACGCATGTATGAGTGCACAAGGGTCTGAATCCTTTCTAAGGTTGCCTCGGCCCTCCTTATATAGGTCAAGGGGTTACCACAATGGCAAACGGTCATTATCCAGTGATTAGATAGCCATAGCGCTATCAGACCTAACACTGTAGACAGGACAAGGAGCATTAAATGCACCGCTTAGTGTCACATCGTGGATGTAGCCCGGCAAGCCTTGCCGCGCCGTTCAACCACCTTCTCGTCTGCTTGCGTGACACACCCCTGGACGGGTGTCATTTAGGGGTGATCTTCCTCAGAAATGGCTGCCACATGCCAAATGACAGCCACTTAACCACTTGGGGGCACAACATCGCACCGATAAGTGACTTGCGTTGCTGTGAGGTGAAGCGGTGGAGCCTTGGCGGGGAACCAGGCCATTAGCACCCCGGCAACCCTTGCCGGGGAGGTCTTGAGGCTTGCCCTTGTGGTGGCCTCGACCTGACCAGGCTCACCTGCCCCGTAAGGGAGGTTTTTCCCTTAGTGATATCTTGTTCCTTCGGCTTGTCTTGGTCTTCTTGATCCGCCCTTTGATTTCTCAAAGAGCTATCTCTCCTGCTTGGCCTTGTCTTGATGTTGTATCCTTGCCCTTGAGGCTGTGTACAGTCTGGGTAACATACACCAGGGTTTGTTGCACCGGCAGGAGCCCCCGGGCCTGGCCCGAACGCGCTGCCAAGCGTCATTGGGGTAGGCCCTATCTAGTACATAGTCGAAGGGTTTGTGGTAGCTCATTCCTTTAGATTTTCTTTGCTTCTTCATTAACGTGTGATTTAGTCAGTTTTCGGTTTTTCCGCACATCGTGCAAGACATTATGGGGAAGTTTTAAGCCACGATCCATGGGCTACCCACGTCCCACCTTCACGGAGCAATAACTGCCATCCCACTAGCTTCTCCGCTCCTCGCACTTCCGCCACGTATGCTGCATGCATTGTGCAGGGTTGGTGGCGGACGCGGAGGACACGAAAATGTGTGCCATGGCAGAAAGCCAGTGCCACGGATTGGCACAAGGGGTCGGCCCTGATTCCACGAGCCATTAGTGGAGCGAAGGAGTCGGATTGGCCTAGCAAGGCGGTTGCCCCCTGGGTGAGGAGCCAGCCCCCATCCCCGTTTGACTATAAAAGGGGACGTGGGTGAGGTGCTGGCTCACACCTATCTCTTCCTCCTTCCTTTTGGCATTGTTCTTCCATCATGGTGAGGGGGAGAGAGCGTAGTGGCACCCAGTAGCGGCGACAAGGGCTTCTGCTCGACAGCACCTCCCTCCTCCTATTGGTGACGTGGGAGCGGAGCTCATCGTGATGGGAGGCGGGAGAGGACGGGGACGTGGTTGCCGCGGCGCTCGGGGTCAAGGAGGACGAGGCGGTGCTTTGATCGCACCTCCCCCGGCTGTTCAGGACCCAAATGAAGGCCACATCGGGGACCAGCCGCTGGAGTTCATCGTCAAGCTGCGAGGGCCCCCGCGCAGTCATCTTCGGCTTCCTACCCCATTTGCAAGAGTGATGGAGGTCGAGCAGACACTGGGGCTGAGGCTGCACATGAGGGGCTGCTGTAATGGCAGCATGCGGGCGGACGTGGAGTTCCCCGCTCCCCATGTCATGCTTCTCCGGCATGGTTGGAAGACTTTTGCCCATGCCCATTGCTTGGCGGCCGGGCATGTCCTCCATTTCAAGCTAATGGACGCCACCCTGCTCTCTGTCAAAGTCTTCAGACGCTTGGGTGCTCACTTACGGTGCTGCACGGAGAGCTCGACTGACAATGAAAGCTCCTCCTCGAGCGATAGCGATGAGGAGGACAGTGACAGCGATGACAGTGGAGCCAATGGGGAGGACGATGGAGCTGACTCTGGCTGAATACCAGCCGCACCGTCACCGTCAGCTGGCGGCACCACCATTTGCACCTGCATCTCCTCCCCGGTAAGGCAATTTGCCGGGGTGTTGGGTGCGGGTGGTGCCTTCGCCTCCTCCAACAGTCTTCCAGCTGGACGCCGGCAGGCTTCCTCATGGGCTACGACTTCGTTCGCCCTGCCACATCCTGCTGGCCCTGGTGGCAGTGACTAGGGCGTCGCTTAGTCGCTCTCCCCATCCATCACCTTCGCCAGCTCCCTCTCGATCTTGTCAGGCTGCTCCCTGTGGGCCTTGATGGGGTCAAGCTGGGCTTCTGCCCAGGCATTCCTTTTGACCTCCTCGCCTCCCACTGTAGTTCCTAGGAGGAGAAGGACAATAAAGGGATTACGGGGCACTTATCTTTTTTTAGTCTAAAAAAAGCAGGCACTTGCCAAACTTTAGTCTTAAATATGTAATCTTCTTTATCCATGTTTGTGCTCAGTAAGATCTGTACTTGTTTATCCGCATATCAATGAAAAAGACAAGCCTTGCCGGGTACTTGTGCTTGTATCCATGCAGAGGTGGAATGCCTCTATACTTTTAAGTAAACAAGTTTTCTCCGACAAGCTATCCTGCTGGTGCCTTTCGTTTGTTGCCACGGAGCTTAGCCTGCCGGGCTCGAAACTATGAAAAGGACCAGCCCCCCATTGAACCTTCTCTGTCAAAGGCCACTAAAACCACCATGACTGAAGCAACGTTCGGGTCAAAGGATGGGAGCACCCATGCTTCGAAGGTGACGAGGTTTCTATATGCACAAGTTTCTTCTTACAGAACATGTATGGATAAGAAAGAACTTATCTGTTTGGCTTGTCTGGGACCGGTATGTAGGATTGTTTCCATTTCTTCTTCTTGGGACCGAGTCTGCGGCAAGAGCCATGTAGTTTAGTGCAGAGGAAAACAAAGCTACATATGATCTTATCTACATGATCATGTGTCGGGGTACACAAACAGGGGTGTATGTTTTCCCCTGACTTGTGCACGAACAGCAACCCTCCGGTCTGGCAACTCTCAGCATCCAAGACAAGACCAAGCAGAAGAGATCGGCTCTTTCTAGAATCAAAGGGCGGATCAAGCAGACCAAGACCAACCAAAGGAGCAAGATACCACTAAGGAGAAACCTCCCTTGCCGGGCAAGCGAGCCTGGCGGGGACGAGGTTGCCCCGAAAATATGTCTCAAGATTGCCCCGGTAGGCTTGCCGGGGACGCCGAGGGCAGATTACCGCGCCAAGGCTCCACCTCTCCACCTCACAGCAACGCAAGTCATCGATCAGTGCGGTGTCGAGCCCCCAAGTGGCTAAGTGGCCGTTATTTGGTACGTGGCAGCCACTTCCAGTGGAAATCACCTCCAAATGACAGTCGTCCAGGGACGTGTCACGCAGGCAGGTGAGAAGGTGGCCGAACGGCATGGCAAGGCTTGCCGGGCTACGCTACGATGTGACACTAAGTGGTGCATTTAATGCGCTCTGTCCTGTCTGCAGAGTTAGGAATGATAGCACTGTTTGCTATCTAATCAGTACGCAATGACTGATTTGCCATTGTGGTGACCCCTTGGTCTATAAAAGGAGGGCCATGGCAACCTTACAAAGGATTCAGACCCCCATACTCTCGTACGCGCGTAGCTGCTCCCGTCCCGAGGCGACCCTGCCGGGCTAGAGCACTGCGTCTCCACCACCATCCATTCATCAATCCACCAAAGCAGGAGTAGGGTTTCATACCTCACGGCGGCCCGAACCTGGGTAAAACTACCCGTGTCATTGCTGCCATGCTGCTCTATGCTTTCTGCTCTTCGTGCAATGCGCTTGTCCCCCTTGCCGAACCACAAGGGGCCGATGGCCCCATAGGTGGCCGTGTGAAAACCACGACATCTTTGGCGCGCCAGGTAGGGGGAAGCGCTTGCGTGAACCCGAGAGCGTATGCAGTGCGTCATCTTCATCATCCCTCTTTTCATCAGCGGCTTCATCATCCATGATGCCCAAGAAAATACGGAGCATGATAGGATGGGAGGGGAGCGGTATCGCTCCCCTGCCCATCCTGTCCAATATCCATCGCCTTTTTCTGCCGCAGCTGCAGCAGGGACGGGAACAAGGAATGATGGCAGCGAGGCAGCCCCGAACGATTCAGGCAGCATGGTCACCATGCAGGCCCCGTTCAAGAAAAGGAACAAGGTGTAGGGGTACAAGGTTTCTCTCTCCGCCACTCTCACTTATCGACAATCGAGCTATCCTGGGTTTAGCATCAACAATGTCGATGAGCCCGCGCGCGATACTCGGTCCAGAATTTACCCTGCCTAGGGAAATCCTGAGTAGAGCGCCGGTGCAAATCCGTTGATTGACGCCCCGACAAGTACGCTCCGGCAAGGTCATCCGTGTTAGCGTGACTTTTATGCCAGCTGCCGTCAGATTGATTTTTTTAAAGGTGTGGGGAGGAGGAGAGAGAAACCGGTCGTGCCTTGCATCGCGTCCTGCCGCCCGCAAGATACATATGATTCTTGCCTGCACCTGCCGGGAGCCGGAGGGAAACACGTGCGGTGCCATATTTCCCGAAGCATGCGAACGCGACAAGCGGCCGCGGCTGAAGGGGGAGGAAGGGAGAGAGAATTAAAGCTAAGTCCATGCAATCGTGCTTCGTTATAGACCTAAAATTTGCACTTGCTTATCCCTCGGGTACCAAGATGTTCGTACGAGGAAATCTTTCGTGTGACGGCACCTTACTAGTTTTTTGTCTGCGCCCGTGCTCTGTTCCGAGCCTTCTCATAGAAATGGGTGGCTGTGTCAAAAATTGCCAAGGAAAAACCTGCCAGGACGTATCCTCGCCATGATAACTGCTAAGGGCCCAACCCTTACGACAATCGCGGCAGTATGATACCGGCAGGCAACCAAAATACACGCAAAGACTAATCGTACAAACACCAACGGGTGAACTCAAAAGGGTTAAGACATGCAGATGAGATTAAATAAAGACATCAGTTCCACACAAGCATAAGTAGTACGATGTCTAAATACAGGACATGCACCATGTTTTGTTACATGACAGCGCGATGGCAAGAATAGTTCAAGGCCGTGTCTGGCGAACCCGCGGAGCAGTGGGGACGGCGAGGACCTTGTTGGCATAGGGGGCGGCCTTCTCCTTGGCAGCAGAAGCGTCTGCGGCCTCCGGCAGCCTCCTAAAGCCGTCGGCAAGGTCGAGGTCCGGATGGCGGTAGGCGATGTTGCTCAGAACCATGAAGAGGGCATTGCGAGCAAGCTTCCGAGATTCACTCGCAAAGCGACCGGCCATTCCCTCTTCGTGTGCCTTCAGCTTTTCGATCAACTCGTTGAAGAAGAGCCCTAACTTGACACTGGGGACTTCATGCATACTGGCCGAGAAAACTGGCCCTTCCATGCCCATCGCTGCAGTTTGGGCAGTGAGACGCTTGGCGACGTCAATCAAATTCTTGATCTAGAGGTTGACCTACTCGGTGTGGTTCGCTAGTTTGTCCTCTATCTCTTTCCGGAGGAGCCTTGTAGTATCCAGGTCCTTCGCCAGCTGCTTCTCACCAGCCCCACTAGACTCGGCCGAGCTCTCCTGGGTTCCAATCCTGGCCTTAGAATCTTCAATGGTGCCATTGGTGGTCTCAAGACTTTAGCTCTTGGAGGAGAGCTGCGATTGCACGTCCTTCAGAAGAATCTCTGCTTTCCACGCCTCCTCCTTGAGGGTCGTGACCTCATTGGCGCTACCGGCAAGCTCTTCAGTCAGTTTGGCCACCTGTTGGTCGAGATCGATCTTTGTAGTGGATGCAACGGCAAGGTCATCAGCGAGCTTCTTCAGTTGGATAGCAGAATCGGCAGTAAGGGCATCCAGGGCTTCCTTATGCCTGTCCTCCTGCTCCTTGGTACGCTGCTGCATGAGGGCTTACAGTTCTTCATCTTTGGCACGGAGGGTTGCTTTGAGTTTCGCTTCCCGGGAAGAGATATCCTTCTCCTTGGCATCCAAGAGCGTCGTGCGCTCCGCCAAGCGAGCCTCCCGGGCTATGACATACTCCCTTGCCATGGAAATTGGCTCCTGCTGCCTCATAAGGACCTAGAACTGCTTGCCGTGCCATTTGCGCAGCTCGCTACCCTTGTCCCTCAGCTTCTGGTCCACCAGGTTGGCGGACTTGCGCTGCTCCTTAAGCACCTGCCATTTCTGGCTGTGCCGACTCTGCATATCCTTAATGCCTGCCGCCATGGACTCCAGGAAAGACAAGTCCATGGCAAAGGTGATGGAGTTGTCTGCCTCTTCAACCCCTTGGTACAGCGATGCCAAGATGCGCTGAATCTCTCCATCAACTTCGGCGCTCGTCGCTGCTGACGAACCGGGGTTCTGAGCCCAGGCTACGCAAGCACCAGCGCTAGTTGACTTGAAGATGGCTGCGGGGCCCCTGCCATGATACCAAATGAGGGGAGGGGGTCCTTGGTTTAGAGGGGGATTTTCTCTTCAATCGTCGCCCCTGATCCTGGCGCGCTGTTGGGGGTTTGCTCCTTTTCCATCAGAAGCTCTTGAACACCCCCGACAGCATGTTCCTGCCCCTCCGTGGCAGCAATCTTGGCGGCTTCCTCCGCATCATCTTTCCCTATGTTGGCCACCTCATCCAGTAGTTCAGGCTCTTCGATCAGAGGGGCTGCAGGCAGAGTCAACAATCAATGATAAGGAAGCAGAAGCATTAGAGAGCCAGGGACATGGAGCAAGATGGTGAACGCAGTTGAATCAAAAAAGTAAATGGATTACCTGGAGATGGCTGCCGTGGAGGAGCTTCGGTTTCCCCGGGAATGTCAGTTGCCGGGCCATGGTCACCATCCCCTCCCTCGGTAACCACGGCGTCGTCCTAGGCAGACTCTTCCGTGCAAACCCTTGTCGGGGATCCCTCGACTCGATCGGCGGGCAGGGTGGGCCCCTCCTGGAAGGACTCGCCCTGAGTAATCTCCTCCCCTCCTCTGGATACGGAGGTGGGGAGCTCTCCTCCATCACTTCCGACAGGGGGAGCCAACCCTGCACTTTCAGGCCGGGGGCTGAGCTGGGGGCTTAGTATCGGGACGTTCATGCTGCTCCCTCCCAGGCCCGTGCCATCCACCGTCTTCGGCGGCTCCGCGTGCCTGAGCCGCTTGGTCCGGTGGATGATGCGCCTTCTTCCTCCTCCTCCCTGGCAAAGACAGCAAGCCAAGATCAGTCAGGAAACAAGAGAATATGCAGAAACTGCAGCAAAGAAAGAAGAGTGTTCTTTCTTACTCTTCGTCAATGAGCATGGAGCTCAGCTCGAACTCCACGGGTGGTGAAGGCGCCCTGCTTCTCTTCTGAGGTGGAGGAGCAGAGCTCCCCGACAACTCCGAGCCTTGCTGAGGCGCAGGGGACTCCGACGAGGACGAGCTATGCGAGGAGCTCGAGTTGGACTGGGAGCTGGAGTCGACTCCCGTGGCTACCAATTGCTTGGCGGGAGGGGTCCTAGCCCTGGAAATGCGAGAGGACTGCCGGCGCACCACATCCGGCTTGCTGCCCTTGGAGATGGTCTTCTTCACCTTCTCAGCAGCAGGTGCAGTATCGGGAACCACTGCTCCCCGGCTAGCCACCCGCCTGCGAGGGCGCTGCTCCAAGATTGGCTCGGGGGGCTTGAGGGTGTGCCACGAGCCACTCCTCCCTGGGCTGCTCTGCCTCCGCAGCCCCCTCTTCCTCCTGGGCCTCTGCTGCCATGGCATATAAAGCCTCAATCCCGACAGGCTCATCCCCGACAGGCTCGTCCCCAGCGGGTTGGCCCCCGGAAGGATCATCCCCGACAGCCTCCTTTGTGCCTTGCGCCTCACTTCTGCCATGGGAAGAACCTTCGTCCTTAGCCTCCTCCTCTTCCTTCACTGCCTTCCCGGCCTTCGCCTTTGCGGCGGCTCAGAGTGCCTTGTCCTCCTCGATCCGCCTCTTGATGAACGCCTCTTCCACCTTGGAGGTGCACTTGAACATATTGGTCTCCACCCTGGTGGCCCTTTCCACCAGGTTGGGGGTCCACGCAAGCTCTTCGTTAAGCTCGAGTAACCGCCAGTCACCCGAAACTCCATGAGCATTGCAATCCGGCATCCATTTCAGGATCTGGTCTCGGGCGGAGTTGATGTTCAGTGGGATGATATTTGCCGGCAACCTGAATGACCCAAGGCTGCCGAACAGTTGTTCGCACAACCAAGCATGGCCGTAGACTGACAGGTTGTTGGTCAGGCCAGGGTACAACCTCATCCTGTCTGCAGCATCTCCATACTGCCAGGTAAACATGTCCCTCTTCTACAGTGGCACCATACGATGTCGGAGGAAGTCAGCGCCCACATGACCGATGGTCAGCCTAGCAGCCTTTAGTCGGGTAATCCTGTTTATTGCCGGATGAAGCCTCCCATCGGTAAAGCCAAACTCCCTCCAGTCTTTGCCGCGCACAACGCACTCTGTCCGCGCCTGGCAGAAATCTGGGGCCTCCTCATCCTAGATCCAGCACCAGTCTGCCCTCCACTCCTCCCATTTGCCGTGCTGCAGCCCGGGGAGGTAATCCCAGTGTTCCCTCGCCACCCGGGGCATCCAGCTTATGTTCCCTGAACGGTGGGCTTTGTTCTCCACCCGCGGGAGGAAGTAGTGCCTGAACAAGTCGACGTTGGGGGCAACTCCAACAAAGTTCTTGCACAAGTGGGCAAAAATCACCATGCACGCCATTGCATTTGGCTTAAAGTCCAGAAGGTGGAATCCATAGATCACCATCATTGCCTCAAAGAAATCCAAAAAGGGAGGACAGAGGCCGCAAATGAAGTATGCGGAAAAGAATCGATACGAATCTGGCGGATCCTTTTTCCCCTCTGCCAGGACCTTGGGTGTGCCATGCCCCTTCGGGACCTCCCTCCCCCAGAGATATCCGTACCTTGCTTTCCGCACATCACCGTCCAGATTCGATGAGAAGAAAACCACGTCTCCCCTTTGCTTCTTATCCAGCTCTGCCGCTCTCTTCTTGCTCCCCATGGCGGCCACCTCCTTCACGGCTATCTCCCGCTTCCCCTTGGGAGTGGCGGTTTTCTTCCCCATCTCTTTGAGTTGCAGCGGGGATTGGGGAAGGAAATTGGGTGGGGATCGGTAGCGGATGTGGGCGAGGTGGGAGAGCAGTCGCTTGGCTTGCGGAAGAATATGGTGGGGGGTGAGGCAGATGATGAATGAACAGTACCCCTTCACGTTTTTCTCTCTTGAGGGAAAGGACGTGGGGGAGGGGCGCGACTCTTCAGAAAGTTACCATTTTACATTAACTGTTGCAGTCCCACGCCCCCCACGACCCGTGGTAATTACGCGAAGTGGACGTTGGATTGAGTGGTCATCATGACAAACCGCTGCACATGCAGTATTCTCTCGCCACATGTCTATGCACTGTTTGGGGCCTAACCCAACGTGCCCAACGACACGTATGGCTTAGGCCCCGGGGCTTCTGTCGGGGTACACAAACAGGGGTGTATGTTTTCTCCTGACTTGTGCACGGAGAGCAACTCTCCGGTCCAGTAACTCTCAGCATCCAAGAAAAGACCAAGCGGAAGAGATTAGCTCTTTGAGGAATCAAAGGGCAAATCAAGAAGACCAAGACCAACCAAAGGAGCAAGATACCACTAAGGAGAAACCTCCCTTGCCGGGCAGGCGACCTGGCGGGGACGAGGTTGCTCTGAAAATAAGTCTCAAGATTGCCCTGGCAGGCTTGCCGGGGACGTCGAGGGCGGATTACCGCGCCAAGGCTCCACCGCTCCACCTCATAGCAACGCAAGTCATCGATCGGTGCGGTGTCGAGCCCCCAAGTGGCTAAGTGGCCGTTATTTGGCACGTGGCAGCCACTTCCCGAGGAAATCACCTCCAAATGATAGCCGTCCAGGGACGTGTCACGCAGGCAGGCGTGAAGGTGGCCGAATAGCATGGCAAGGCTTGCCGGGCTACGCTACGATGTGACACTAAGCGGTGCATTTAATGCGCTCTGTCCTGTCTGCAGAGTTAGGTATGATAGCACTGTTTGCTATCTAATCAGTATGCAATGACTGATTTGCCATTGTGGTGACCCCTTGATCTATAAAAGGAGGGCCATGGCAACATTAGAAAGGATTCAGACCCCGTTACTCTCGTACACGCGTAGCTGCTCCCACCCCGAGGCGACCCTGCCGGGCTAGAGTGCTGCGTCTCCACCACCATCCATTCATCAATCCACCAAAGCGGGAGTAGGGTTATATGCCTCATGGCGGCCCGAAACTGGGTAAAACTGCCCGTGTCATTGCTGCTGTTCTGCTCTATGCTTTTCGCTCTTCGTGCAATGCGCTCGTCCCCCTTGCCGAACCACAAGGGGCCGATGGCCACATAGGTGGCCGTTTGAAAACCACGACATCATGCCATGCTCATGTTATGCTATGCATGCATGCAAGTTTTTTTGGGGGCCCCAGCGCTTCATTTATTTATCTATTGCTCAGGGTCTGCGCCTGGCTTTGTACAAAGGGTTACATGCAGCATCGGAAAGGCTTGTACAAAAGGGTGGCTACTGGGCAGGGCCTGACAGCCGTGCCTTACGGGTAGAACTTACGAAGATGCTCAATGTTCCATGAGTTCGCAATTGAATGCCATCTTCGGTCTCCAGACGGACTGCGCCGGGTCTGGAGACTCGTACTACCCGGTAAGGGCCTACCCACTTTGGCGTCAACTTGTTTGCACCCTTGGCGGACATAGCGCGCCTAATGACAAGGTCGCCTTCGTCAAGGCTCCGCGCATGAACCCTACGGCTATGATAGTGACACAGGGCTTGCTGATAGCATGCAGGATGCGTAGCAGCCCGAAGATGGTTCTCCTCAAGGAGCACGGCATCGTCAAGTCGGTGCTTCTCTTGCTCTACTTCATCGTAGGCAAATACTCGAGGTGACCCGTATATGAGTTCCGTGGAGATCACTGCTTCTGCCCCATAGACTAGGGAGAAGGGAGTCTGGCTGGTAGCTCGATTTGGTGTCGTACGGAGGGACCAAAGAACCACCGACAGCTCATCAATCCAGCGCCTTCCGCACTTCTGCAGCCTATGAATTGTTCTTGTCTTGAGTCCTCGCAGCACTTCAGCATTTGCCCTCTCAGCTTGTCCATTGCTTCTGGGATGGGCAACAGAGGCAAATGAGACCTTGCTTCCGAGGGCTTGAACATATTGCATGAAGGCGCGGCTTGTGAATTAGGTGTCGTTGTCAGTGATGACTCTGGCGGGTACCCCGAAGCGGCACACCAATCCTTTTAAGAACTTGATAGCTGACTATGCGGTTACCTTCCTCACGGGCTCCGCTTCCAGCCACTTTGTAAACTTGTCGATGGCAATGTACAAGAATTCAAAGCCCCCGGTAGCACAGGGGAAGGAGCCCAAGATGTCGAGCCCCCAGACAAAAAATGGCCATGACAAAGGAATCGTCTGGAGAGCTTGAGCAGGTTGATGGATATTCTTGGAGTGGAACTGGCAGGCTTCACATCTGGTGAATAGCTCAATCGCATCTTGGAGGGCCGTGGGCCAGTAGAAACCTTGTCAGAAAGCTTTTCCAACCAAGGCTCTTGATCCAATATGGGAGCCGCACATGCCTTTGTGTTTCTCTACCAATAATTCCTTCCCCTCTTCCCGGCAAATGCACTTCAATTTCACACCGTTGGGTCTCCTTCTATATAGCGCGTCAACGATGAACTGATACATACTGGCCCTGTGGGCTACTCTTTCAGCTTCTTCTTGCTCTTCGAGAAGTTCTCCTATTTGGAGGTAACGGACTATGTGCCATGCCCAAGTTGGAGCCTGATGCTCGACAACAAGGATCAGTGGCACCTCCTCGTTCATGGGATCGCATGCCTCAACCGCAAAGACTGGTAGTTCGGCGGGAGGGTGCTGCTCGCCAAGCAAAGTGGAGTTGTTCCCGCCAACCTCTCTGCCGGGGGCTTCGGGAAGCCCTGCCGGAAGAGGCTTGCGGGAGTCTATTTTCCTCCTCTTTCCGGCCATTGTTGCTGGGGATACGGAGGGTTGAGTCAGGTGAAGAACAAAAGTCTCTGGTTCCACAGGGAGCTTTTGCGTAGCGCACTTTGATAGATGATCAGCAATGCTGTTTTCCGCACGCGGCACGTGCTCTGTTTGCAATCCATCAAAGTGCTCCTCCAGCATTCTCACTTTCTCCACATATGCCTCCATTAATGGACTCTGATAATCCTTGTTGACTTGCCTCACCACGAGCTGCGAGTCTCCTTGAATGATCAACGTCTTAATCCCCAACTCTGTCGCGATTCTGAGCCCGGCAAGGAGTCCTTCATATTCCGCAGTGTTGTTGGTTGCCTTCTCCCGAGGGAAATGCATTTGGACCACATACTTGAGGTGCTCTCCAGTGGATGCAACGAGGAGCATGCCAGCTCCTGCACCATGAAGTGGGAAGGAACCATCAAAGTACATGATCCATTCTTGGGGCACTTCATTGCCGGGGATAACTGTTTCCAGTGCCTCTTCGTCTGGGGTAGGCGTCCACTCCGCAATAAACTCTGCCAGTGCTTTGCTCTGAATGGTTGATGTGCTCTCAAACTTCACACCAAAGCTTGATAACTCCAAAGCCCATTCCACTATTCTGCCAGTGGCCTCCGGGTTCCTCAGTATGCGTTGCAAAGGGAATCAGGTGACAACTGTGATCTCATGGGCTTGGAAGTAGTGGCCCAGCTTCCTTGAGGTCATGACGAGGCCAAAGATCAACTTTTGTAGGCCAGAGTACCATGACCTAGCCCCCTGCAGCAGGGAGCTGACAAAGTAAACTGACCGCTGCACCACCTTCTTCCTTGCCGCAGTCTTGGGACTGCCTTCGCTTCTCCGCTCTTCCTTCTCTTGATCTGCACTCAGCCTTGCCATGACTGGTTCACTTCTTTCTCCAGAGAGGACAGTAGCCACAGCCACTCCTTCCTCCACTTCTTGTTGTGCCACCAGTGCTGCACTAACCACTTGATTGGTTGCTGCTAGATACAGCAGCAATGGCTCTTGTGGTTTAGGAGCGACCAGGGTGGGAATAGAGGGAAGGTAAGTTTTTAAGCCCTGCAGCGTTGCTTCTGCCTCCGGGGTCCACTTCATGGGCCCTGCCTTCTTCAAAATTTTGAAGAACTGTAGGGCGCGCTCGGCGGACTTGGAAATGAACCTACTCAGCGCGGCAACACATCCAGTTAAACGCCTCACATCCTTGACTGTCTTGGGTGCTTGAATTTGGTTAATCGCTCTGATCTTGTTGGGGTTGGCCTCTATCCCCGGTGAGATACAAAGAAGCCAAGTAGCTTGCCTGAGGGAACGCCAAATATGCACTTCTCTGGGTTCAGCTTCAGGTTGATCTTGCACAGGTTTGCAAAGGTTTGTTCCAAGTCCTGAATGAGCATTGATCTGTCCTTGGTCTTGACCACTATGTCATCCATGTAAGCTTCAATATTCCTATGTAGCTGAGACTCAAACCCCATTTGCACTGCTCTTGCAAAAGTGGACCCAGCGCTCTTTAGTCCAAAGGGCATCCGTACGAAGTAGTACGTGCCACATGGGGTTAATAACGTTGTCTTCTCCTCGTCTTCCTTGGACATGAATATCCGGTGGTACCCGGAGTAGGCATCCAAGAAAGAAAGTAGATCACACCTGGAGGTGGAATCCATGATCTGGTCGATGCGCGGCAAGGGGAATGGGTCCTTCGGGCATGCTTTGTTCAGATCGGTGAAATCTATGCAAAGCCTCCATTTCCCATTCACCTTGCGCACTACCACTGGATTTGCCAACCATGTTGGGTGCAATACTCCTCTGACCAAACCAGCTACCTCAAGTTTCTTGTTCTCTTCGGCAATGAACTGCTGCCGCTCCAAGGCTTGCTTCCGGACCTTCTGCTTTACGGGCTGGGCATGAGGGCAGATAGCAAGGTGGTGCTCGATTACCTCCCTGGGAACACCGGGGATGTCAGATGGTTGCCAAGCAAACACATCGACATTCGCCCCCAGGAAGGCAATGAGCGCGCTTTCCTATTTGTCGTCAAGGGTGGAGCTGATAGTAAATGAACCATCAGCACCAACCAGCCCTGTCAGGACCTTCTTCACAGTGGGTGCAGCAACCTTGGATCTCTTGCTAGTGGAAATCTCCGGCAAATCATCGACAGGTGCAGCGTACTCCGGAGAGGCGCGCTTCCCGGATTCCTTGCCAGTATCCTTGCTAGCTTTTCTCCCTTCTTTGTTTTCCTTGGCGGGGATTGCAGCTTCCGTGGCCTCGGTAGCGACCGCATCCCGGTACGTCTTGTCCATGCATATTATTACGTCCTTCTTGTCCGATGGGATAGAAATAACGCCCATCGGTCCTGGCATCTTCAGGGTGTTGTATGCATAGTGGGATGCCGCCATGAATTTTGCCAGGGCATGTCGCCCAAGTATCCCATTGTCTAGCAACGGAAGCTTGACCACATCGAACACAATCTTCTCAGTTCGATAGTTCAATTCTCCTCCAAATGTCACTGGCAGCATGATCTTCCCCTTTGGACGACTACTGCCGGGGTTGATTTCTTGAAATGTGCCAGTAACCTTGAGCTCTTCATATGTTATCTGCAGATTGCTGATCACCTTAGGGGAAATCAGATTCAACCGGACCCCGCTGTCAACAAACATCTTTGTGACCTTGAGGTTGTGGATTTTTGGTGATACCAACAATGGCAAGCACCCTACCGCGGTGGTGCGGTCAGGGTGATCCTTTTCGTCAAAGATGATGGGCGTGCAAGACCATTTGAGTGGTTTCCGTGAATCTGCCGCTGGTTCCACAGCATTGACCTCACGCGCCCATTGTTTCAGCTGGCGGTCAGAAGAGTGCAAAGATGCGCCCCCGTCAATGCACAGGGCGTCAGTGGCTTTCTGAAACTCTTGCTCGCTGGTTTCGTCTTCATCCCCTTCATCGCTTTCGTCACCACATTCCTTGTTCTCATGGCCTTTAGCAGGCTTCCCTTGATGTTGAGGGACCTTGCCGGGCTGCATCCTCGGCCGCCTTGGCCCTTCCCGCCAATGCCATCTTGGTCTTTCTCCTTGTAACGCTTCTCGTACTCAGCTTTCTGCTTCTTGACGAGTTACTCAAGTTGATAACACTCTTGGAGATCATGGCCCTTGGTTCGATGGATCTTGCATTACGGCCCGTCAGGCTTCCTACCCTTCTCGGCCACCGCAGCTTCCTGGCAGTCAATGCATGAGGAAACTTCCTTGCCGGGGGCTTCGGCCTTGGCCTTCTTGCCGATACTAGGAGTACCTGATCCCTCGACAGCCAGCACTGCTTTCTCCTGGCATTTCTTTTTGCGTTTCTTGTTCTTCTTCTTCTGGTTGGCAGCATCGTCGTCATCTTCTGAGTCAACGTCGACGCCATCCTCTTCTCCGAGGAGTCACCTCCCCTCTTCCGTACAGGCACACTTATCTGCCAAGGTGTAAAGCTCATTCACAATCTTGGGCAACTCATCTTGGAACTTATCTTGCGGTTGCGCACATTGGACTGGAACGTGGCAATCTCAGCTGCCGGGTGGATATCTGGAATGTTCCTGTGCACCCGGCTGAACCTCTGCCTGTACTTCCACAAACTCTCCCCTTCCTTTTGTGGAAGGAGCTGCAAATCGCTGGGCCGCACTGGCTCTTGACGGCCGCCCATGAAGGCACCAACAAACTCGTGGCACATGTCAGCCCAAGTCGAGATGGAGTTGTCTGGCAAGTGCATCAGCCACGACCTCACATTTGGCTTGAGCGCCAAAGGGAAGTAGTTGGCGAATACCTTTTGATCTCTTCCTCCGGCGGCTTGAATGGCGATGGTGTAGATGCTCAAGAACTCTGCCGGGTTTAGTCTTCCATCATATTTTTCTGGTATCTCTGGCTTGAATGTACGGGCAGATGGCCAACGGACTTGCCACAGCTCACGAGTTAAGGTAGGACACCCAACCTCAAAAGGCAGGTATCCGTCTCCACTGGGCGCAGGCTCATCGACGTCGGGGCCATTGCACATGTCAGACTGGCGGTGGGTTTCGTGGCGCCGTTCTATGGTGACGCATGTGTCTTCCCTCCACCTGTCTTCCAGGACCTGCCGTTGATCTCGACGGGCTCGAGGATCAGATGAAGCCATCGACACCTCGTCGGGTTCTTGGTCACGCGGGTCTGGCCACATCCCCTGCGCTGGCTGCCGTGGGGGGAGGGGACTGCACCGTAGGATTGGCCACTTCAGCACGGCCAGCCGCGCGGGCCGTTGTCGCCGCCTGCGGATGCTGTGGCGAGCTTGCTCGCTGTGACCCCCCCCGCCTCAGCGAAACCAATCAAACTTTGAATGGTGGCTCTCCATTCATCCATTTGATCGGCCGCTGGTGGGAATCTCAACAAGGGCTGGGCTCGCGCCATGTCTTCCGAAGCAGTGCTTGGCATGGACGACGACGCAAATCACGACGTCGCCCGACTTCTGACGGTACCGGTAGTGGCGGCGTCGCGTTCTCGTTGTCGCGAATCAGTCGCAAGGGCGGCGTGATGACGAGGAGGACGCACTTGGGGGTTGACAACCCCATTCGGCGCTTCGTCTTGATCGCCTTGCCATGGGGAAGGCGTGTGCCCCGTAGCAACACCCGCAGCAGGGGCAGCTAGGGGATTGTGAATCGCGCCGGAGTGGGCGACATCACTTTGGCTGTGTCCTCCAGTCAGGTGGAGAGGCGGAGATTGAATATTCTCCCCACCCGCACCTTGTGGAGCATGGCCGCTAGGGTGTTGCTGATGCTATCCTCCTCCGGCGCCTCCTACTCCCACCTCGACAACAAGAGGAATGGTGACGTAGCCGCCCGGGCCGGTCATGTTCGCTGTGGCGTCCGCGTCCCCCGACGCTACCGCAGCTCCAGGGGATCATTGGCTGCATGCGAGGGGGCCTTCGAGGTGGAAGGGTGGGCCGCTGCGCAGGAATTTTTCTTGGGCGCCATGGATGATGAAGCCATGGATGAAGAAGATGGTGATGAAGATTGACGCATTGTTTACGTCCTCGGGTTCACACAAGCGCTTCCCCCTACCTGGCGCGTCAAAGATGTCGTGGTTCAACATGATCACCTATGGGGCCATCGGCCCCTTGTGGTTTGGCAAGCGGGAAGGGCACGTTGCACAAAGAGCGGAGGTCATAGAGCAGCACGGCAATGGTGACGCGGGTGGTTTTTACCAAGGTTTGGGCCGCCGCGAGGCATAAAACCCTACTCCTGCTTTGGTGGATTGGATGGAGGATCGTGACGAACGTGCAGTGCTCAAGCCCGGCAAGGTCGCCTCGGGGAGAGCAGCTATGCGTGTATGAGTGTACAAGTGTTCGGATCCTTTCTAAGGTTGCCTCGGCTCTCCTTTTATAGGTCAAGGGGTTACCACAATGGCAAAACGGTCATTATCCAGTGATTAGATAGCCACAGCGCTATCATACCTAACTCTGCAGACAGGACAAGGTGCATTAAATGCACCGCTTAGTGTCACATCATGGTTGTAGCCCGGCAAGCCTTGCCGCGCCATTCAACCACCTTTTCGTCTGCCAGCATGATGCGCCCCTGGACGGGTGTCATTTAGGGGTGATCTTCCTCAGAAATGGCTGCCACATGCCAAATGACAGCCACTTAACCACTTGGGGGCTCAACACCGCACCGATAAGTGACTTGCATCGCTGTGAGGTGGAGTGGTGGAGCCTTGGCGGGGAAGCAGGCCGTCAGCGCCCCGGCAACCCTTGCTGGGGAGGTCTTGGGGCTTGCCCTTGGGGTGGCCTCGACCTGACCAGGCTCGCCTGCCCAGTAAGGGAGGTTTTTCCCTTAGTGATATCATGTTCCTTCGGCTTGTCTTGGTTTTCTTGATCCGCCCTTTGATTTCTCAAAGAGCTATCTCTCCTACTTGGCCTTGTCTTGTTGATGTATCCTTGCCCTTGAGCCTGTGTACAGTCTGGGTAACATACACCAGGGATTGTTGCACCGACAACGCTTCTGGCTCAAATCAACAGCCACATGCTCCAGCTCCAAGAAATGGCTGCCAAAGATTCTGTATTCATGCTCCCCAAGATCCAACCACTCACCTACAACAAAAAGAGGAGCACAAAAAGTAAGTTCAACTACAGAATTCATAAGAGTACTAGTCGAGAGGGCAAGCTGGAAACAAAGACAAAAGGCCATGCATACGTACAAGGCTCAATGCCAAACGAACCCTGGAAGTTGACCTCAAACACATCGCTAGTCGAACAAGTATAGAGAAGAGTCTTTCTAATGTCAGGAATATCTTCAAATGTGTAATCCAACATTTCAACCACACCATCCTCACGGCAATGGTAAGACTTGCAACTTTGTAGCATAAAAAATCCACAATCATGCCTGTTAATCAGAAAAATAAAGGATACATTAAAAATAAAAATAAATGAACACGTAAAAAATTGCGAACCTACAAATCATAGGAACAAAAAACAACTAATAAATTTCATGAAAAGGGATACTCACGTATTTGCCTGCCATGGCACACGAACAAACTCGCTAGAGAAATCATCAACACAAACCAGAGAGAATGGTGTTGCCCTATCTACACTGGCTTCCCTCCAGACCCTCTTTATATTATCTGTCATGGTCCTGAAAAATCTAACTGCGTCATCCCAGGTTTCATCACGGAGTCCAGGCACTCGAAACAAAGGCACTTCAAATTGAGAATAACCAAGCACCAATGGCCAACTTCTTCATCAGCTACCATGCCAAGCACAAATGGCGGCGGATCAAAAATAGGTAAAAGAAGCTAAAAAACAAATGCAGAAGAAAATGAATTCAATAATTATTAATGAAACTCATAGCTATCCTTCAAACAAATAATCAAGCGCGAATAGGAAATTCATCAGTCCTAGTAGATCACGAAAACATAAGTTCTACATGAGTAAGAACCTCAGTACAAAAAAAATAAAGCAGGCTACAAAAGTTTATTTAGATTGCCAAAATTGCAAGGAACATATCAGTTCAACTTCCTTACTAAAATGAGTTCAACTCTAAACAAGAGCATAGCCTTCAAACAAATAATCAAGCGCGAAAAGGAAATTCATCAGTCCTAGCACATCACGAAAACATAAGTTCTAAATGAGTAAGAACCTTAGTACAAAAAAAATAAAGTAGGCTACACAAGTTTATTTAGAGTGCCAAAATTGCAAGGAACATATCAGTTCAATTTCGTTACTACAATGAGTTCAACTCTAAACAAGAGCACAACCTTCAAACAAATAATCAAGCACGAAAAGGAAATTCATCAGTCCTAGCAGATCACGAAAACATAAGTTCTAAATGAGTAAGAACCTTAGTACAAAAAAATAAAGCAGGTAAAAAGTTTATTTAGACTACCAAAATTGCAAGGAACATATCTGTTCAACTTTGTTACTACAATGAGTTCAACAATAAAAAGAGCACACATTCTTTCATCAGTTCAAGAAAAAAAGGATTAACAAAAGGATGAGTCACGTACAAAGTCATAACCATCAGCCCCTGATCTTGTGAACCACTACCTCATGTTGCCATCGATATTTCCATCAATTATCTTTGTCTGTTGTACGTAACACCAAAAACAGTCAAAAAATTGTCTAATAACTTATCAAACATGACGCAGAACAGTAAAGACAATCAAACCAAAAATAAATCTTAAACAAGCAATGCTCACCGTCACCCATCTGGGAACAATCAGGTTGTCAGTGCCTCGGTACTTTTTACACAGAGAATATAGAACAACATCAGCAGCATTGGAGTTGAGCATGCCATCGAGGATGAACGCGGAAGCCACCTTACCAATGCTAGCATCACATTCCTCATTTTGAAACATTGGTTTATCAATGAGCAAAAACAGTGGATGCAAGGAATCAAAACAAGTGTGATGTCAAAAATAATCCGAGCAGAGAAAGGAAAAAACAAAAATTATACAGGCACAATAAGGACACGAAATCCCTCACTAACCGTTTCCAACGGCCGTGTGCAACCTCGTAGCAGCAAAGAAAAATGAATCAACCTTGGAAGCATTAGCACCATCTGCTTACACAAAGAAAGGAACAAACAAATAAGTTCAAACACTATAGGGGAAATACGACCACCACACCATATATGAGAAGTACAACAAAAAGGGGAACCAAACACTAACACAAATTATTGTCTGCACTTTTAGGGTTCGACGACGGTAAGTCCTATAACGACAGCAAGTTGACTGCACTTTCAGGATTTCATGATAGAAAATCCTGCAACGACGGGAGCGCCTCCTGTGTCAAGGGGCCGGAAGAAATTGACATAAGTAAATCATCATCTTCGGATGGTACCTCTTCCATGCTAGACACCACAGCGTCTTCCAATGCATCACGGTAGTAAAGCCCTGCAAGCGGGAAATTTTCCGGAGGCAAATCCTCAGAATCAGAACCATCATCATTCTCAACGCTACCAACACCAAAAGATTTGCCATAAAGTAAGCTTGCACCACCAACATCCTCATTAGCAACCTTGCCACCCAAGTCGCAATCACTGCTAAGTGGAACACCACCAGCATCAGTCACCTCACGCTCAGCATCAGGAATCTGAAAAAGAAAAAAATCAGACAGTAAATAAAATGAGCAAAACTAACAACCAAAAAAGCCCACAAGAGGTGAACAGAAGGAAGTTTTTAAACTATAAGAAACAACAGGGAAAGCTGCATAAAAAATAATGCAAGCGCATTTATCAAACCATAGAAGCATCCGCAGCATCATCACCAGTGTTGCCGCTGCTAACATTCAAAGGAACATCACCGATGGGCGAATGAGCCTCATCACCATCAACAGGATCCTAAATGATAGTAACAAAGGAAAAATAAATAGGTAAGGAGGTGCGCATGAAAATTTAATAATTTTTCTAAACAGTAAAAATAAAACTAACCTTGCTCTTGTCAATAGACAAATCATTCACTCCACCGTCAACGGCAGCAGCCTGAACACCATGAGTGGTCTCCTGCATCAAACATAATCAAAAAACAGATGAGCAAGTTCAACTACAATACTGACAGCAGAACAACCTAGTAAAAATTCAAAGATCAAAAATTGAGTCACCTAAAGAACAGGAGACTCGAAACCGACATCATTCTTATGGTGGTTAGAAACATTAGCCTCGGTATCAGCAGCAGTCCTCCCAGCTGCAGCCTCATTCTGCTCCATCTGCCTGATAAAAACATCAGCATCTTCTTCATATGGCGTGCAGCGAGAGTCTTTCATAGTTCTGAAATGCTTGACAGTGTTCACCAGGCGTGTCGTGCTCTGAATATGGTGAGCAGCACCATCACGCATATCACTAATGAAAATTATTTCCATCTCGAGATAGTCTGATGCTTCATCAGCATTAAATCCATGACCATCAGGAAGGATGCCATCAATATGGATCAGGCGCTCAACTATACTTGGGACCTTTTCTAGTTTAGAATGCACATTAATAAAAATATGCTCGACGCAGTCTAACGCAGAAACAGCTACATCAATACCAAAACCCGACCTCTCGGAAGTACTAGCCTTACTAGGGCTAGGGGGTATCACATGCGCCCTCAACACGGCGACCATCTCTCAACTGATCCTGCGGTGATACAATCCTAGGAACCAAAGACGACATCTCTAGGACTGGCCGTTTATAGGTCCGAAAAAATACCACTTCCTCTTGAGTTATCCACTGGGAATGAGAAAAAGGTAACTAATCAATGCAACCAACAGATGAAATGTCACCTAATTAACAAATTTAAAGCCTCGGTACTAACATGCTTTCACAGTCAATGCAGTGCCAAATGGTTACACACACAGATAATATGACGAAAAACAAGAGCGCCAGTTCAACAAAAAAGGAAGTCAGTCCTGAAGAGCAAATTTAAAACTCACATGCTTCAAGCTGACCAGACAAAGCAGATAACTATGTACTACACATGTACGTCCCAGCAAAATAGTTGCACTTTATAAAATGACTAAAATACCCGGATAGAAACAAAGCTCACCAGAAGCTTCCCAAACACCCATGTCCTTTGGTCTGCATTGCCTTTTCTTATCAAATCTGCATCAGCAAGATCAATGAACTTCTCCTGGTTCATGCAACATATGCGGGGGACTCACATGTCAATCTTCGGAGCCTTGCCATGGTTGAGGCAGTTAAGATACATTAGTACAGGCCCTATAGCATAGCCTGTGATTGCCTTCCCCAAGGTAACACCATTTTGGTACCTCACAACATCCCTTCTAAGCTCATCAACCATCAGCTGGCAATAATCCATATTAGCCATGTCCTCGATGATGAGGTTCTCAAACATTGCTGCCTCCATGGAAACCCGAGTGGATGGACTAGGCAACATGACTTTCATGCAGACAATAATGAAGAACACCCGAGAGCCGGGTCATCTTTTTCAGGATCATTGACAAGCACCCTGAGCTTATCCCTCAAATCTTTCGTCTTGACATCCTTGCTTCTGCCGATGTCAAGATCTGATCTTAACTTCATCAGAGCATCGTCATATCCGTCCTCGGATGGCCTTGGTGTAGAACAACCACCACAAGGGAACCCAAACAGTAGTTTTATGCCATCACTAGTGATGCGAAGCTTCTTATTTGCCTCACCCATGTCAAGAGTCATGGTATCGGGATCTATCTTCAGATATAAGACACCCATCAGAGGGTACGAAATATTAGCCTTCACCTTCCAATCAAAGATAGAACCAAAATGAGTTGCATGAACTCTGGCCACATGGCGTTCCTTGAGCAAATGAGCACAAATATCTATCTCATTCAGCGAACATCGCACAATTAATTCAAGCACTGTGAGTCGCCTTCATCCACAACAACACTTTGCATTGTTCCTCTTCTCTTCTTGACGAGACTCCTCACGCTAACAGGCTGAAAAGGAAATAAAAAAAGGCATGATTTAGGTAAATGAATCTAAAAAACAAAAGAAAACTACGAAGGCAAAAAAGATGCATGAACAAGTTCAACTAATAAACCATCTACTATACAAATAGATATACAAGACCAAAAAACTAAAATACCAAAACCACTAACACAAATTTCAGAAATGCATCAAGCATCACCTGGCCACCATCTCTACCAGGCCACAACTCATGCTCGGAAGTACAACTAGTAAACCACATACAGTACAAACACATATAGAAGAAAAGTTGAACTTGAAAAAGTTGAACCAAAATCACGTGAGTACCCAAAAAAGTTGAACTAAATACTAATAAAAAGGTACTAGAGATCACACAGCTTCCAGACATCAACACATTCACTATGTACCGTTCCTCAGCCAGACTAGAACAAAGCAATATAACTTAATCATGACAACTAATAAACATAGCAAAATCTCAAATACTACACACAGAAAAAATACATACTAATGCATCTTCGTCTTCAGAATTAACTTCAAGGTCATCTCCTTCAAATGCAGGATCTTCAGCCTCGTCACGAGCATGCTTATTGACACCTTTCTTCACCTTTGTAGGAGGAACTTTACGCTTCTTATTTTCCTTCAAAGAATAGCACTCGGGAAGAGGAGATGAAGAAGGCTTATTATATGCCCAAACTCGTGGACTCCGGCGAACAGGGGAGCCATCAAGAGTGCTTGGACCAATCTTGACAGCAACATTATCTGCATCGGCTTTGCTATCACCGGCCTGGCAAGCAGCTTTCACATGTGGGCTATGCTTCGGCGTGCCATCCAAATTTTGATCTACCAACTTCCTCTTCAAAATAGCTCCTTTCACCTTGACTGCATCACGATGAAACGCTTGAGTCAACCGAGTCTGCAACAAGTTCATCTTGGCAGGCATCTCGGTTCCATCAGCCCCAGGATGACCAGTACCACCAGCCTCGACACCACCATCATCATGCCCAGCTTCCGCGCCATCCTCAGCGCATGTATGAACACAAGCAGCCTTTTGACGCCGTTCCAACTCCTTTCTCTTATGAAAATCACTCTTTTTCTTTCTTACCCTTTCATCCTCCAACTGTAGTTGTAGACCAACATCATCAGCTTGAGTAATAGGCGCAGTGCCATCCACACTCTAAGACCACACTCTAAGACTGAGTAATTGACAACTGCGAACTCCCATCTCCATCACCAAAATTGAGAGAATAAATCCCATCATTAATATCTTTGGTAACATCATTAATGTCCTTAGGAGCACCATGGCTATCATTCACTGCATCAACCAAATAACATAAGCACACAAAAATAAAATAAAACAATCAACACTACAGACACAAATACATAAGATGCATGACAACACATCCAAACAAAAGGAATAACTGAGGTAACTCAACACATTTATGTAAACAATGGTATTGAAAAGAGCAAATAACAGAGTAGGACCAGCAACACTCGCAAGTTCTTCTAGAGGATTTGGTATCTCAAAAATAGCATTCACAAGATCTTGAAGGGGATCTGATTTGTCAGAATCAGGAGGTACTAGCACTCCAACATCTGCAACAACATAATAGTCAGTAAAAAGAAACTACTATGCAAAAATATGATCAAGCACTAAGTTCAATCCTGTGAACCCTACCAGTGCAAAAACATGACAGTACGTCAGTTCATGAACATGACCAGCAACCAGTAAATCATACAACAGCATAACTGGCACAACCCAGTGCAAAATGTGCACCATTTCAACATGCTACCAGTTCTTCTCAAACTGATACAAACTATTCAGATAGCACTAGCCAGTTCAAACTGTACATGATGTTCAGTACTACAATATATGTGCAGCTTAAAACGACCTAAAAACTACACATACGACACAATCCAGAGAAAAAATCAACAACCAGTAATATCCATACAACAACTATATGAATCACATGATAAAAAACCAATTATGCACCAGATCTAACAAAGACCAAGCACCTAACAAAATGAAAAGGTTTCAGCACAACTAATGACCTGCGTCCACATTCCTGTGACTCGGTGGCATACCCATCAGGATCTACAAACTAGGCAACCGCCGATCCAGACCTACAAAATAGATAGGGAAAACTTAGGGTTCTTGCACCTTAGAAAGCAAGCATGCCGAACAAGCAAAAATCTTACCACCAAGTAGTAAATCTGCCACCGAATCCAGGCGGATACCCGCGCGCCCCTTGCCCGAAAAAACCACAACACAAGAAACTTCTCCTCACGAAGACTAACAAGAACGCAGGGGACGAACAAGTTAGGAGCCAGCAAAATCAAGAGTCGATGGGAGGGATAGGGGAGTGGAGGGGAGAGGAAAGGAAGCAACATGCCACACAAAGCTTCTCTTGAAGTTCCAGCAATTGGACGACGCTCCCACGACGACAGTGGAGAAGCAGGTTCTCTGCGGCGAAGAGGAGAGGGGAAGGAAAAATAAATGACTTTTAGTACAGAGCAGACGGGAGAGCGGAGGGAAGAGGAGTGGAAGTTAAGAGGCAAGTGAGATAAAACCGAACGCCCAAAGACCACGACCGTGGGAGAGAGAAAATGGCCAAAGCCCACGATCTCAGGGCAGTTACTAAACATAATAATATTAATTAAATACAATATAAAAACAACAACTGAACATAGTGCGCAAAAAAATAAACATTAAAGACAATCAGTTCAATCAATACTATCACAAAGGTACAATTAAATACCTTAGATATATTATTCAAACTAACTACAAAATTCTTATAAAAATAATAAAATTAAGTGCACAAAAATAATAACTAGCTCTACACTTTCGGTCACAAGTCACATAACAAACACGCTTACTGCTACTTGTACCTAATTTTAGCAGTCCAACCTCACGCTTATGCCACGCTAGGCCTTGCGCTAACCCGGCAGTGCGCTTGCTTGACAGGCGCAGTGCGGTTATTCTGTTCCCCCCACCCCCCCACAGACACAACCCCTAAGATAGAAAATGGAGTTGTGTATTCACCCCTTGGTTCTTATGCTGATCTTCATCAGTCCAAAAAAGAAAGATGTGTCAGTACGACTATGCCCCATCGTTCGGTGCTAGTATTTTCCCTAAGATAGCTAATGGGGGAGGGGAAGTCATGTGACGGACTCGCCTCCACATGTGCCGTCGTGGCACGCCGCGTTGTCACCTGCTCCCGCTCGTTCCTAGCTCGGCCTCGCCGGGGGTGGGGGAGGGGGTCCCGACCCACCCCCCCTCCCCCACGCCCGACTTGGCCTCGCACTAACGCGTCAGTGCGCTTGCTTGAGAGGCGTAGTGCAGTTATTCTGTCCCCCCTGAAGAATCGCACCCCCAACACCCCTAAAATATATAGTGGGGTCACGGATGTGACAAACTCGCCTCCACATGCGACGCCGCGGCACACCGTGTCGTCGCCTGCTCCGGCTCGTTCTTGGCTCGACCTCGCCTGGGGTGGGGGAGGGGGTACCGACCACCCCTCCCCCACCCCCGGCTCCGCCTTGCCCTAATGCGGCAGTGCGCTTGCTTGACAGGCGCAGTGACATTATTTTGTCCCCCCCCCACCTCACACACACAGACAACCCCTAAGATAGATAATGGGGTTGTGTCTTCACCGCTTGGTTCTTATGCTAATGTTCATCAGTCCTAAAAAGAAATGTGTCACTATGACTATGCCCCGTCGTGCGGTGCTAGTTTTTCCCCTAAGATAGATAATGGGGGAGGGCAAGTCATGTGACGGACTCACCTCCGCATGTGAAGCTGTGGCACGCCGTGTTGTCCCCTACTCCGTCTCGTTCCTAGCTCAGCGTCGCCGGGGTGGAAGAGGGAGGTCCCGTTTCGGCCTCGCGCTAACGCTGTAGTGCGCTTGCTTGATAGGCGTAGTGCGGTTCATTTTCTATTCCACTCCATGCTTGATAAAATAAATGTTTTCAAAATATGTTATTCCCCACCCCCCCCAACAAAAAAAAAGAAAAACCACCCATCACGCAAACGCTAGATTTCAAAACATGAAATCAAAAATAAAAAGTTGCGGCGGAAAAAAGAAGTTAGCCAAGAGAGGGGACTGCAGTCTAGTTATATACAAAATGCAGTGCAGTTCAAAAAAAACAACATGGAATGTAGTGCCATTCTGCAAGTTTTTTGCTGATAAAATAAGATAAAAAAAAGAGATGGCTACAACAACACTGATCCATGCAAAACACACATTGATGAACCATATTTCACATAAAAAAATCATGTACATAAATAAAACAAACACTACACATGCCATAAAAGTAGCCTTCATACACATTATTTGCAAACATGATATACGTAAGACAGCACACAGTACACACCCTAAAACCTAGCTTTCGTCCAAATCATTAACATAGTTATGCCTAGCACTGCTACTATGAACGCGACTGTGGACGCGAGTGCGATTAGGAAGAAAGCCTAAGGCTATCATTGAGCTCGCAGAGCTCAGGAGGCATGTCTTCAAGACACAACATGTTGGAAGGATGGAAAATCAGCTGGTAAAGGTACTCCGCCTTCGAATATTCGATAGCAGGCTGAATTTTTTTTAAATGCAGATAAATAATTCAAGGACGTGACGTAAAACAAAAATTAAAACATAAAACAAAAAAGACTAACAAAAAAGGAGAAATAGAAAAGTATTACATCGTGTTTAGCAATGTTTTTGACCATACACAAGCCGTCATACTGTTGCGACATCCTCAGAAGATAGAATCCACAATCATTTGGCCCTTGTTTTGGCGCGACTAGAAAAAAGGGTTTCTCTGACAATTTAATCCAGTCAGGGTGCTTCTTCGAGTTATACAACTTTTCATCGTAAACCCTCTTCAACACTAGAGTCATTCTGGTCATCTGGCATAAGGAAAAAGGCAGCCACAAAAGCCAAAAACACACATTACAGATCAATAAAAAAAGTAAAACAAAAAACTAAGATGTTATATTAATTAGTTATTTCTATTAAGACGATGCAACTATATGTTCTCCACATGATCTGAACTATCCCTCTTTTAATGCATGCGAGCTCATCTACAAAATGGTTTTATCATTCTTTTAGCCACATAGGTGGTGCGAGAAAAAGCAGTTCAACATCACAGATATTGAAGTGCACTGTATTAACAAGTGCAGTGCTATGAGTAGTAACAACATAGTCAGGATTGGGTTATCACTCGTTTAACCAGGTTGGTGCTGTGAGAAAATGCAATTCTATAATACAGTATTGTAGTCCACTGTACTATCAAGTGCAGTTCTATGGGTGGTAACAATGTAGCCAGAATGGTCAAAACTTTACCATACCAATTCAGTGCGGTTTGTGTGGTACTCAGGCCTGCACCACTTTGTCACTTCATCAGCATTGCCGGTGTACCTCCTCGTATCATGGATATCAATGGTATCGCGATGGCGGTTCATCGTGTATAGGGAGTAATGTCCGTCCTTAGAGCGCGGCATCAAAATCTGTGGGAGGAAGATACATATGGGAAGGGGCAAAAAATAAATCAATGAAGTTCATTCCACACATAGCACTAGACCAATGCTAAAGTTAACTATAAAGGAAATGCAACACGGAAGAAGAAGAAATTATGGAAACAATGGCCTTACTACTTTTGCGTCCAGCAGGTTATCATTGCCAACAAAAAAACCTAAACTGCTTAGCCGCTTGATCTAAAATAAATGTGTTATACACAACCGGCAACACAGGGTATCCTTCTTCATTTTCTTCACAGCGGTTTCCATTTGAAGAACATACTGCGTAGAAAAGGAAAAAAATGGGACATAAAAAAAAAGATGCATGCACGCATGGACATAAAAAATTTAGTACTCAAGAAAAAAGTGCACAAAAGTAAAAAAAGATGACAGCAGACACATTTACCATGATGAATAAAGGTGTAAGTAGCACACGATAGCCAGAACGATAAACTAAAATCATGTCAGGATCTTGCTTCCAATACTTAATGACAAAATCCATGAGATACGAGTCCATGAAAGCTCCTTTCCCAAATGTCTGAAACATATAGTCAACACTGGTTGATTCAATATCATTAATAGGACGTTTGACCATAAAGGGCGAGCATCTGCGGAAAAGATATCACAAGAAACACATACACAGATGGGGTCAAAATAAAGTTCAAAACAAAAACTAAACACACAAAAGGATGAAGGACAGGCACATAGAACTTACTCTTTGTATTTGGTCTCGAAATCTTCGCTGAGAACGAGATCCTTTATTTGCCTCGCCTCATGAAGATGTATGAACCTGGAAGGCTTCAACTACTCCGTAGAACATCTAAGCTTAAAAACCTTCTCTACTGCCCTCTTGTTCGAAAATACAACACCATCATCACTCGTGGGACGATTGATCATTGCACTCCTAGTCCTCTTACTGATGGATGGCACAATCGGCATCACAAAATAATCATCATCAAGATTAAATACCTCATGTGAAGAGCCAGGTGCAGCTTCCTTTCCACCAACACGTTCTGATGCAACACCCATGTTCACACCATCTCTAGCCAAAGAACCAGATTTATCATGAGATATTTCAACAGCACAATCCTCCATAGCTGCTTCAGAAACCTGGGTCTCAAACAGTAATGTACAGCCTCCATGAAGGCCTCCATCAAAACCCAGTGTTTTAAATAGCGGGCTATGCTAAATAGCGGCGAACCTCCAAATCAGCTATAGCGGGCTATTTTGTACATGAGACCATTTAGTGGCATCCTTCTGAAAAGGCTATAGCGGGGCTATGGCCGGCTATTTAAAACTATGTAAAAACCTGGAAAAAAGACGGGAAACAACACGTTAACACTTAGCTATCTTGTCCAGCGCTGATAAAAAAACCCAAGTACAACAATAGAAAATTCAAACGCTGCTCACTAATGCACAAAAATGCAGTTCACTAAAGAACATGATGTATCTCACTCACGTAAAGGGAGTGCAGCTCACTTATCAAAAGCAGTGTAGCTCACTTATCCAAAACAATGCAGCTCACTTATACGGAAACTGAAGCTCACTTATCCAGAATCTGAAGCTCACTAACACAAAAAATACGTAGCTCGCCACTATAAAAAAATGCAGTTCACTGACACACTAAAAACTAATGCCAGAAAGGGAAGCAAGCAATACACAAAAAAAAGAGGGGAATCAAGAAGTTCACCAAACACAAGCTTTATATTCAAAGATTAAAACCGAAGATAGATCCAAGGAACACTTTGATGATGTGAGCCAGCTGTAGAGCATGGCCTTCCTGATGTAGCCAATGTGCTCCACCCCAAACTGAGCAACTCTAATCCCATACCATGTCTGCAAGAATTGGAACATATAGAATCCACAATCATGCATGCAAAAGAAAAAAACCATAAGTTTCACATTCATATAAAAGTACAATTGAGGAATAGCAGGGAGGGGGCTACAACAAACACACCCATTTGGCTGAATTGGGACAATCACATGTTTCAATGTAAATCCATCAAGCGTCCGAGGATTTAGCGTCTCATCAGAACTTGCACTACCTTCTTTCCATGCACGCTTGATATTTTTAACCATCCTCTTGAAAACCCTGTTTGCTTCAAGGCTGCCAGGTTTATTGAGCGAGTCAAGAAATTCAAACCGCCTTTCCTTCAGATTCAAGGCAACTATACAATAATGGCCAGCAATTCCGCCTTCATTCGTGTTTGTAGGATCAAATGTTGCAAACAGGATCTGTTGGAAGTAATATATATATGAGTGTATGTTATCCTCTCAGCCATTTATGCATTATGAAAACAAAAATTGGAACACTATAAAACCATCACACACATAAAACATTACTCATCATATCTTTTTTATCAACATGTTTCTCAGCTCTTGACGAGAACATCAATTTCACAGCCCTGCCTACACTACCGCTGTCGGTGTAGTAAACAGGGGGGGGTGTTCACTACCCCTGGACACGCGCCGGCAAGTCGCAGCCTCCAGGCGGGAAGGACATGGCAGAGGAGGAATCGACCCAAGAGTACATTCAAAGCCCAGCTCCCGGCAAGGTCTACTTGCCGGGAATGGGTCCACGCAACGCCGGCAAGGCAGAGCTGGCAAGACAAGACTCCAGGCGGATCGACCAGAAGATCAAGTCTACTACTGCCGGCGAGATCAGGGCCGGCAAGCTCAGGACTCGACAAGACTAAAGATAAGGCCCCGGCAAGGTTCTTGCCGGGTTGACCAGCTGAACCCGGCAAGGCTTGCCGGGGGACAGCTAGACTGGAGACAAGGCCCCGGCAAGGTTCTTGCCGGGATGACCAGCTGAACCCGGCAAGGCTTGCCGGGGGACAGCTAGACTGGAGACAAGGCCCCGGCAAGGTTCTTGCCGGGATGACCAGCTGAGCCCGGCAAGGTTCCTGCCCGGCAAGGTTATGCCACTATGCTGCTGCTCCAGTGCGGCCGCCAGCATGGCACTCTGGACCCTTCTCCAGGCATGCATGGCAGAGCACTGTGCCAAGCGGCGCTGATGGGATGGCCCCTTTTCCCATCCCCAAGAAGCTAAGGGACACCTAGACAGAGCATTTAATGCGCTTGTCCTGACCCGTCAGTGATAAGCATGTAAATGCTGTAGCAGAGTACTTGCCGCGGCAAGGTACTTGCCCCGGCAAGTCATTGGCTGCGGCAAGGTATTGGCTACAGCAAGATAGCAGCTGCGGCAAGGTACTTTCCCCGGCAAGTTACCTTGCGCGGCAGGCTATTGGTTGCGGCAACCTATCAAGTGTGGCAAGGTCTTGCCGCGGCAAGCGTTACTGTACCACTGTGCTACTGTGCTGCTGCTCCAGTGCCTCTGCCAGCGTGGCGCTCTGGGTCCTTCCAAGCGTGTGTGGCAGGGCACTGTGTAGACGGCGGTGCTCTGTAGCTAGCGGTGCAGGAGCAGGTGGGATAGGCTTTTCCCACGTCCAAGACGTCCGGGTACATGTATCTGGACAGCTAAGGCATGGGCATTTAATGCCCTTGTCCCCTGCCGTCAGTGGTAGGTAGGACATGTCATCCTAGTAATAATGGCCTTACTGTAGCAACTTTCCACCTCTACCTTTACTGTTTGCCACCTGTTGGTGACCCCTTTGTGCATATAAAAGGAGGCCCATAGGCAACGTGGAGGGGGAGAGGGACTGGAGATGGAGAACCCCAGTATTGTACGCAGATACTCGGTACTGTAGCGCTCCTGGAGCTAGAACAATCATACATATAATAAACCAAAGAGCAGGAGTAGGGTTTTACGCATCCGTGCGGCCCGAACCTGGGTAAATCTCTTTCGTGCACTGTCGTGTTCTTCTCTAGATTTGCTCTTCGTGCGATCGTCTCTCCCTGCCGAACGTAAAGGGGTCCTTCCCTGGGTCCCATAGGTGATCGTGGATTCGTCCCCGACATCTTTGGCGCGCCAGGTAGGGGTGAGGGGCTGCGCGAACCTGATCTGGCGATCAGCGCGGCAGTTTCTTCATCATCTTCACCGCCATAGCGTCCAAAAAGAAGGGCCTGAACCTTCACAAAAAGCTAAGTTTTAAAGCATTAATTACTTTCTGCTGTTAAGTCTTATCCTGGACGATATTTTTGTGCATAACCTGTGCGCGAAGGAGCGCTCCTGAAACATTCTGCGCTCCTGGTTGTTTTGGGTCCGCCCAACAATGCAGACGCAGCTGCGATTGTTTCTAAGGCGTTAAGCTCCCGAAGAGGCGGCGTTCTCGATAGGCTGCTGAACAGGACCCGATCCTAAGCGCCATCGACTGGAACGTGCGCATTCGGGGAGTATTCCGGCAAGCGTGGGGGGCTCACTGTGCAAAAATGCAGTCGTTTAAGGAGAAGGACTTAGCGAGTTTTATTCTAAGGTTCCTGCGTAAACCCGTATGCTGAGGAGCCTTCCCGGGGCTAGTCGCGCTCCTAGTTGCCTCGAGTCCGCTCGGCAACCTGAGCAGCTGCGCCAGAGCCGGGAAGGTAAACCTTTTCGGGAGGCGGCTTTCCCGGCAAGCTGCTAAGGATCCGTTCCTCAAAGCGCTGCTGACTGGATCGTGCGCACCGGAAAGTGTTCCGGCAAGCAAGGGAATATTCAGCAGGAGTCAAGATTGCAGCGAATCCGACATTAACCAGAAGCTAATCAACTTGTTGTGCTCAAACGCTGTTGTGGCATTTCATGCCCAGTCAGTGTTGCAGGAACACGCATGGAAGACAAGCTCGGGGGCTAGCGGCGCCCTAGCAGAAAAAGCTAAGTTGCACAGATTTTTTTGGCAATTGCATTCATTTTACTGTCGTCACTCGCTTCTTACACCTACATGCGAAGGAGCCTTCCCGGGGCTAGTTGCGCTCCTAGTCGCCTCGAGTCCGCTCGGTGATGTGAGCAGCTGCACCAGAACCGGGAAGGTAAACCTTTCCGGGAGGCGGCGTTCCCGGTGAGCTGCAGAGGACCCGATCCCCAAGCGCCGCTGCCTGGAGCGTGCGCACCGGAAAGCTTTCTAGCAAGCGTGGGTCGTCTTGATTGATTCCTCGTTCTCGTATATCGACCTGCACGCGAAAGGACCTTGCCATGGTTAGTCCGCGCTCTGGTTTCGCCTCGAGTCCGCTCGGCAAACTTAGCAGCTGCGTTCTGGCCCGGCAAGTCGCCTTGCCGGCGGCGGCGTTTCCAGCAGGCTGCTAAAGACCCGCACCTAGCGCTCGCGGCAAGCGTGCGCACCGGCAGGGTTTCCAGACAGCGTAGGGTACAAGATATGTAAAAGGACGGAATCAATCAAGGCGGAAGCATGCATTCATTTAGCATGAAGAAATATCTCTTGTGCCATAAAGCTTGGCCTAATCAAGGTAAATTGTTTCTTTATGCGTGCCATTGCAGCAACAGGGTTGCGACCTCCAGGCGGGAGGAACGGCAGGGAATAGATCTACATGTTGCCGGTGTGCATCGTTGGGCCTAGCCCGGACAACCACTGTGCACGCATGTCCGGCCCAGGCCCGGGGGCTCCTGTCGGTGTAGTAAACAGGGGGGGTGTTCACTACCCCTGGACACGCACCAGCAAGTCGCAGCCTCCAGGAGGGAAGGACATGGCAGAGGAGGAATCCACCCAAGAGTACATTCGAAGCCCAGTTCCCGGCAAGGTCTACTTGCCGGGAATGGGTCCACGCAACGCTGGCAAGGCAGAGCTGGCAAGACAAGACTCCAGGCGGATCGACCAGAAGATCAAGTCTACTACTACCGGCGAGATCAGGGCCGGCAAGCTCAGGACACGACAAGACTAAAGATAAGGCCCCGGCAAGGTTCTTGTCGGGATGACCAGCTGAACCCGGCAAGGCTTGCCGGGGGACAGCTAGACTGGAGACAAGGCCCCGGCAAGGTTCTTGCCGGGATGACCAGCTGAACCCGGCAAGGCTTGCCGGGGGACAGCTAGACTGGAGACAAGGCCCCGGCAAGGTTCTTGCCGGGATGACTAGCTGAGCCCGGCAAGGTTATGCCACTATGCTGCTGCTCCAGTGCGGCCGCCAGCATGGCACTCTGGACCCTTCTCCAGGCATGCGTGGCAGAGCACTGTGCCAAGCGGCGCTGATGGGATGGCCCCTTTTCCCATCCCCAAGAAGCTAAGGGACACCTAGACAGAGCATTTAATGCGCTTGTCCTGACCCGTCAGTGATAAGCATGTAAATGCTGTAGCAGAGTACTTGCCGCGGCAAGGTACTTGCCCCGGCAAGTCATTGGCTGCGGCAAGGTATTGGCTACGGCAAGATAGAAGCTGCGGCAAGGTACTTGCCCCGGCAAGTTACCTTGCGCGGCAGGCCATTGATTGCGGCAAGCTATCAAGTGCGGCAAGGTCTTGCCGCGGCAAGCGTTACTGTACCACTGTGCTACTGTGCTGCTGCTCCAGTGCCTCTGCCAGCGTGGCGCTCTGGGTCCTTCCAAGCGTGTGTGGCAGGGCACTGTGTAGACGGCGGTGCTCTGTAGCTAGCGGTGCAGGAGCAGGTGGGATAGGCTTTTCCCACGTCCAAGACGTCCGGGTACATGTATCTGGACAGCTAAGGCATGGGCATTTAATGCCCTTGTCCCCTGCCGTCAGTGGTAGGTAGGACATGTCATCCTGGTAATAATGGCCTTACTGTAGCAACTTTCCACCTCTACCTTTACTGTTTGCCACCTATTGGTGACCCCTTTGTGCATATAAAAGGAGGCCCATAAACAACGTGGAGGGGGAGAGGGACTGGAGATGGAGAACCCCAGTATTGTACGCAGATACTCGGTACTGTAGCGCTCCTGGAGCTAGAACAATCATACAGATAATAAACCAAAGAGCAGGAGTAGGGTTTTACGCATCCGTGTGGCCCGAACCCGGGTAAATCTCTTTCGTGCACTGTCGTGTTCTTCGCTAGATTTGCTCTTCGTGCGACCGTCTCTCCCTGCCGAACGTAAAGGGGTCCTTCCCTGGGTCCCATAGGTGATCGCGGATTCGTCCCCGACAACCGCCATTCCAAAAACTTGTCTGCTAAACAAATCAAAACGGAAAATAGGTGGAAAAGCAAACATGTTATCACACGAAAAACGAAAAGAGAATAAAACAACAAATAAAAGTTATGCATGCTTACACAAATATGGTACGGGACAACCATCGCCGAAAATCGCTTAACCTTATCTACCAGCAAAGAAACCCCTAATCCACAAGGCGAGTAGTGAGCATCCCCTTCGTCCAAAAAGATTCACCAACTTCACTAATGGGAATTTCGCCCAACTTACTTATGAAAGCAATCAGGCCCCTGAATTTTTTCTGAAAAACTACAACATAAGATACTATCAAAACAACAAGAATGAAAAAGGGCAAAGACTGCGATTAGAAAATACATATTAACATAAGAATTTTAGAATTCAAAAAATGTCATACTTCTTCTTTTTGTCCTTCCAACCCTGGTAACAGCACTGTACAACTCGTTGTATTTTTTTAGAAGGGCTGGATTAATGCTCGACGGAGCCACAACAACAAGTTCATCATCTTCAAAATAAAAATAAAGAAACAAGTAAAAAATATGAAGTTCACTTATCAAAAAAGGAAATATTCCATACATATGGTAACTTAAGAAAAAGAATTTAAAAAAATACGAAGTTCACTTGTAAAGAAAAGGAAAATATGCTAGATATCAACTACTTTGAGAACAGTAAAAAAGAAGAAATTCATTTGATCATAAAACATGTGATATGTAGCTACCATAGTAATTAAAATGACTGAAAAAAATGTCAAGTTCACTTTTTGAAACGAAATACTTGCCTTTAGTGTCAGACTCTTCGTGCTCTTGCTCTTTAGAGGAGATCAAAACAGTTCCACCAGTAGGTTGTCCTGAAAGCACTTAGCCTCACTGGACTGACCTACTGCGTCAACGTCAGCGTTGTCTGCATTTTTGAACAGTCCATACAACCGCAATGTTCTCAGATAACTTACCCACATGAGGCTCAACACTAGAAACACGAGGAACATCATCGGCGGCCAAACAAACAGGAGAACCAACAACACTATTAACAGAAACGTCATTCTCGTGCAGCTTTTCAATATCAACATCAACATCTTCATGATGACTAGGGGCCACAGCCGGATCGGATTCCTGAGCTATAGAAGCTTCCGCACTCTCACCAACTGCTGATACAGAAACTCTTACACTGTCACCACTAGCAATAGTGCAATCCTCTTGGTTCACATCAACACGAACAACGCCAACCGACTCATGAACTTCTGCATTTCCCTCTCTAGACTGCCAAAAGATTTAAAAAAAGCCATGAGAACATAAATGAGCGAGAGATGAAATTAACACGACAACATGCAGCTCACTTATGTAAAACAATGAAGTTCGCTAATAGAACAACGTGCAACTCACTTGTGTAAAAGACTGTAGTTCACAAAATGAACAACTTGCAGCTCACTTATATAAAAGAATGCATAGCTCACCTATGCAAAACAATGTAGTTCATCGACAAAACAACATGTAACCCACTAATGAAAAACGATGCAGATCACCGACAGAACAACATGCAACCCACTAATGTCAAAGAATGCAGCTAACCTATGTAAAACAACGCAGTTCACTAACTGAACAACCTGCAGCTCACTAATGTCAAAGACTGCAGCTCACATACACGAGAAAAACATACAGCTCAGTTATGTAAAACAACATGCATCTATCATCTACCAAGAAGATAAATAGATTACAAAACACTAGTACAAAAAGTCATTCAACTAAACCTTCTAAGACACAACATCCGGAGGGCACGACACATCAGCCAAGTGATCGTTTTTCTCAATGCCATCATCAAGAGCCTCGTGTGAATCACAATCTGCAACTCCAGTCTACAACAAAGAACAAAACAACACGGCAAGTAAGATGGTAACGAACACAAAAGCAAAGAAAACATCAACTATGCATAAGCAGTCCACATGTTACAATCATGACGTACACAAATAAAATATAAAATAAAGCAAAAAATACAAGTTTGAGTAGAGACAACACATCGGACTAGACATAAGTGATGGGAGAAGAACTCATACCTGATCAATCCCATCACCCCGAGATGCATGAACATCAGAAAATTCTACACTAGCCTACAACAGAAAACATCATAGCCACATGATAAGAAAATATATAACTGGCAGAAAACTACAGATTGATGACGAGTCCACATGATACACAAATGAGGTACAAAGGGACAAAAAAGGGAAAACGTACATTATCAGCATCAGCACCAGTGTCCTGAAGGTCCATATCATTCAAAATTTCCTCAGCATCCTTCTCAAACCAAGCTCATTTTTCATCCTGTGTTTGCTTCAACTAAGCATACGAGGACCGATTATTCGTCACCACAATCTTGAAGCCTTCAACCACAACACGATCAAAGTTGAGTGCAGCCACAATATCTTCTTCAGAAGGACCGTGGGCAACAGGAAAAAAACTAGCAACTGTCCTCAACCTATTACCAGAGGTTGGCAAAACTTCTGTTAACTTGATAACCTTCTGAAGAAGCTAATCAATCTCCTCGTGTTTTCTGCTAACAGCAAACGTCTGATCAGAAGTGTCGGTGTACTAGAATAGGGGTACCCTAGTACCCCGTACTTGTGCACGGGCAGTAGTAGCATCCCGCGGCCAGGCTTGCGGGAGGACAACCAGAGAGAAGCTCAAGATTATTAAGCCATTCAAGAACAAAGTATACAAAGCAAGAGTTAAGGCCCCGGCAAGGAGCTTGCCGGGAGGGACAGCTGAGGCCCAGCCTGAGGTTTGCTGTAGCAGAGTACTTGCCGCGGCAAGGTACTTGCCCCGGCAAGTCATTGGCTGCGGCTAGGTATTGGCTGCGGCAAGGTACTTGCCCTGGCAAGTTACCTTGCGCGGCAAACTATGGGTTGCGGCAAGCTGTCAGGTGCGGCAAGGTCTTGCCGCGGCAAGCGTTACTGTACCACTGTGCTACTGTGCTACTCCGGTGCCTCTGCCAGCGTGGCGCTCTTGGTCCTTCCAAGCGTGTGTGGCAGGGCACTGTATAGATGGCGGTACACTGTAGCTAGCGGTGCAGGAGCAGGTGGGATAGGCTTTTCCCACGTCCAAGACGTCCGGGTACATGTATGTGGACAGCAAAGGCATGGGCATTTAATGCCCTTGTCCCCTGCCGTCAGTGGTAGGTAGGACATGTCATCCTGGTAATAATGGCCTTACTGTAGCAACTTTCCACCTCTACCTTTACTGTTTGCCACCTGTTGGTGACCCCTTTGTGCGTATAAAAGGAGGCCCATAGGCAATGTGGAGGGAGGAGGAGGAACAGGGGAGATGGAGAACTCCAGTGTTGTACGCAGCTACTCTGTACTGTAGCGCTCCTGGAGCTAGAACAATCATACAGATAATAAACCAAAAAGCAGGAGTAGGGTTTTACGCATTCGTGCGGCCCGAACCTGGGTAAATCTCTCTCGTGCACTGTCGTGTTCTTCGCTAGATTTGCTCTTCGTGCGACCGTCTCTCCCTGCCGAACGTAAAGGGGTCCTTCCCTGGGTCCCATAGGTGATCGCGGATTCGTCCCCGACATCTTTGGCGCGCCAGGTAGGGGAGAGGAGGTTGTGTGAACCTAATCTAGCGATTTGCGCGTTAGTTTTTGGGCCATCCTCCACCTTATGGCTCCAAAAAAGAAGACTTCGGCCATCGGTGCGTCTACGTCCAACCCGCCTGCTCCCATGCAGGAGGGTGCCGACGTGATTGCGGCTGCTGGGGGGACTGGAGAGCGAGAGATCCTATTACCTCCACCTGTCCAAAACCGGGCCAGCAATGCCAATCTTGGCGCTGCTGGGTCTGGGAACGCAGCGCTGCTCGCTGCTGCTGGCCCTGCAAGCTCCAGAAACGGTGCTGCGCGTTCTGGAACACCTGCGCCGGTTCAGACGCCGCGGCCTTCTCAAGAAGCCCGTGACAGGCAGCGTCCTGATGCCCCAGGTGCCAGGTGCTCCCTGGATAATGAACTTGCGCATCGATCTCGAGATGCGCAGGGTCACCATATGCAACAACACGTTGGCGGGGTCGAGGCGCGGTCGCCTGGGCGTGGAGGTGCTCCTTCTAACACTGTTAGGAGTAGGAGCATCCCACAGTCCTCACGCCACTCGATACCTCCCTCACCAGCAGAAGCGTTGGCGCGTGCGCAGCTGCTCCTGAACTTCCCTCCACCAGCAGATAAGCTTGACGAGTGGAGGGCAACCATTCAGAGCCTTCTCAGCTTCGCTGATGCCGACCCAGTGCGCGCGGCCGACAAGAGAACTGGTGACAATGCTGTCACCAACAAGAACGGCGAGGGGGCAACAACCGTACACTCCCCACCCAGACGGCCTCGGTCGCCGACACGTCGAAACAACGCCCGTGGCGATGATTCCACGGCGTCGTCTGACCCGCGAGCTCGTCGTGACCAGCACCTCGTTCTTCAGGAACGCAGAGGAGAAGACGCTCGTACCACTATCGAGCGAAGGAGAGAAGCGCATCGTCAGTCCGCAGACGCGCAGGGCCCGCTGTTGACATGCATGCGCCAGGGGATCCTGGCGACTTGCCGTATGCGGTAAGTTGTCCAGCGTTCACCCGTGAGCTGCGGCAGGTCCAGTGGCCCAATCGCAAGGCTTTCAAGCCTGACGTGCCGGAGAAGTATGATGGCAAGACACACCCGTCGGAGTTCCTCAGCATTTACACCATTGCGGTGCAAGCTGCCGGGGGACGAGACGACAAGATCCTTGCTAACTACTTCCCACTCGTGTTAAAGTGCAACGTCGTCTCATGGCTCATGCACTTGCCGGAGAACTCCATTTCTTCATGGGCGGACCTGTGCCATCAGTTTGTTGGTGCCTTTACTGGCGGTCATCAACCTCATGGCCAGGAGAGTGATCTTCATCTCATCCCCCAGAAGGAAGGAGAGCCCCTGCGCAAATATATTCAAAGGTTCAGCCGCGTACAGTACAACATCCCAGATGTTCACCCCGCTGCGGTTATTAGCGCGTTCCATCAGAACGTGCGTAACCGCAGGATGCGGGAGGAAATGGCGATGACCAAGGTCAGAGACATTGGCCAGCTATATGCTCTCGCCGACAAGTGTGCGCGCGCTGAAGAGGGAAGGAAACTTCCCGGTGAAGGTGTTGGCGCAGGGGGGAGCTCTGACAGCGAAGGTACCGCCCCGGCAAAGAAGGGCCGGCGGCGGAACAACAGGAAGAAAAAGGGCAAAGCTGTGCTTGCCGTCGAGCAGTCCAACGGCAACGGCAGCGCCGACAAGGCCAAAGTCGAGGGCTCCGGCAAGGAGATTGCCGCCTGCGCCAACTGTCAGGCCTTGGCGGCTGCCGACAAGCAGGACAGCTCCGACAAGCAATATTGCAAGATCCACCGCACCAAGGGACACGATCTCCAGAACTGTCTACGAGTCGAGCAGCTTGTCGAACAGCAGAAAGCTGAGTATGAGAGGCGCGACAAGGAGAAGGCCCCAGAAGGTGTTGGCGGGTCCGGCAAGAAGCACACTGCCCGAGGAGGGCGTCGCGGCAAGGCCAAGCAGCAGCAGAGAGACAGGCCTCCTCGTGGCCGCGACAAAGATGATGATGATGATGATCTAGATGATGAAGAATCCAGTGAGCACGAATTTCAGAAAACCGCAGAAGTCTTGTGTGTTGACGGTGGTGCTTCGTTGCATTCTTCTCACCGCCAACTTAAACAGTGGGCGCGAGAGATCAATGCGGCGGAACCATCTGTTGACGCCAGAAAGCTTCTGAAGTGGTCCGACACGCCTATCGTCTTTGACATTGAGGACCACCCTGACCGCACAACGGCGGTCGGGTGCTTGCCGATGTTGGTTTCACCAACGATTCGCAACCTCAAGGTCACGAAGATGTTAATTGACGGTGGGGCCGGCTTGAATCTGATTTCGCCCGCTGTGCTCCAGAAACTTCAAATCCCTGACGGCGAGCTTGAGGAAACTGGTACTTTCCAAGGAGTCAATCCAAGAAGGAGCAAGCCGAAAGGGAAGATCACGCTGCCAGTGACATTTGGCGGCGAGCTGAACTACCGGACCGAGAAGGTCACCTTTGACGTTGCCGATATTCCGTTGCCTTATAATGGGATACTTGGCCGTCCAGCGCTCGCCAAGTTTATGGCAGCCTCTCATTTTGCCTACAACGTGTTGAAGATGCCAGGCCCAGTAAGTGTTATCACAATTCCCTGCGACAAGAAGGATGCGCTTATTTGCGCCGACAAGATCTACCGGGAAGCAGCTGCCGCAACTGCTGCCAAAGCACTTGCCGCTGAAGCTCTCGGGGGGGGGGAACAAGAGGAAGTCCGACAAGAGCTCCTGTGCCCACTCCGGCAAGCGCACCTCTTCGGAGTGCTGCGCTGCCGTCGAGGACGCACCAGAGAGCTCCACCGGCAAGTGCAAAAAGAATAAAGCCGCTCCGCCGGCGACAAAGAAGGTGCCCGCCAAGGAGGACGGCACTGGTGGTTCCTTTACCATCAGTGCCACACTTGACAACAAATAGGAAAGCGCGCTCGTTGCTTTCCTGCGGGCGAATGTCGACGTGTTTGCATGGCAACCGTCCGACATCCCCGGTGTTCCCAGGAAAGTAATTGAGTACCACCTTGCCGTTTGTCCCCACGCGAGGCCCGTCAAACAGAAAGCCAGAAAGCAAGCTGTGGAGCGGCAAGAGTTTATTGCGGAAGAAATCAAGAAGTTGGAAGCAGCAGGCCTCGTCAGAGGAGTGCTCCATCCTACGTGGTTGGCCAATCCTGTTGTCGTGCGCAAAGCAAATGGAAAATGGAGGCTTTGTATTGATTTCACTGATGTTAATAAAGCTTGTCCCAAAGACCCATTTCCTTTGCCCTGCATAGACCAGATTGTTGACTCCACGGCAGGATGTGATTTGCTTTCATTTCTTGACGCATATTCAGGGTATCATCAAATCTTCATGGCTGAGGAAGATGAGGAAAAGACCGCATTTATCACACCCTGTGGCACATACTGTTTCGTACGTATGCCATTTGGTTTGAAAAATGCTGGTTCAACATTTGCAAGAGCCGTCCAGATTGCTTTTGAGCCTCAGCTGCACAGAAATGTGGAAGCCTATATGGACGATATAGTGGTCAAAAGCAAGGACAGGGCTACTTTGGTTCAAGATCTAGAAGAAACTTTTGTAAATCTGCGCAAGATCAACCTGAAGCTCAACCCCGAGAAGTGCGTGTTTGGAGTTCCCTCCGGCAAGCTTCTCGGGTTCTTTGTGTCTCAACGCGGAATTGAAGCCAATCCTGACAAGATCAAAGCCATTGAGCAAATTGAAGCACCGAAGCGCGTCAAGGATGTACGACGACATGCCGGCTGTGTTGCTGCTCTCAGTAGGTTTATCTCCAAGTCAGCTGAGCGCGCCCTGCCATTTTTCAAAATCTTAAAAAAGGCAGGTCCATTGAAATGGACTCCGGAGGCGGAGGCAGCGCTGCAAGACTTGAAGAGATACCTCTCCTCTCCTCCAATACTTGTCGCACCTAAACCACAAGAGAAGTTGTTGCTGTATCTAGCGGCAACCAAGCAAGTGGTTAGTGCTGCGCTGGTAGCGGAGAGAGAGGTGGATGAGGAGGCAGTAACTGCGGCAAGCACGTCCAGTGACAAGCTGGGGGCTCCCCCGACAAGTTTTGCTGCCGACAAGGATTCGTCTGCGCAGTCAGGCGAAGTGATACAAAAGAAGAAAATGGTGCAGCACCCGGTCTACTTTGTGAGCTCTCTTCTGCAGGAGCTAGGTCAAGGTATTCTGGTGTGCAGAAGCTGCTTTTCGGCCTTCTCATGGCCTCGAGAAAGCTGCGCCATTACTTTCAAGCACATGAAGTTACCGTCGTCACTCGCTTCCCGCTGAAAAGGATTTTGCAAAATCCAAAAGCGACAGGCAGGATTGTCGAGTGGGCGTTGGAGTTGTCGAGCTTTGGTCTCAAGTTTGAGAGTACATCAACCATACAGAGCCGAGTTTTGGCAGAGTTTGTCGCAGAATGGACACCAACGCCAGACGAAGAAATCCCAGAGACGACTCTCCCCGGCAAGGAGACAAGCAAAGAGTGGCTTATGTACTTTGATGGGGCCTTTTCGCTGCAAGGCGCCGGTGCTGGCGTACTGCTTGTCGCACCCACCGGAGAGCACCTCAAGTATGTGGTCCAAATGCACTTTCCCAAAGAACAGGCGACGAACAATACCGCAGAATATGAGGGGTTGCTTGCCGGTCTCAGGATCGCGGCAGACCTTGGGATCAAGAAGCTTATTGTCAGGGGAGATTCGCAGCTTGTCGTCAGGCAAGTGAACAAGAACTACCAATGCCCATTGATGGAAGCTTATGTAGATGAGGTGAGGAAGTTGGAGGAACGCTTTGACGGCCTACAAATGGAGCACGTCCCACGTGCTGAGAATGACATTGCCGATGGTTTGTCAAAGCGCGCCGCACTCAAATTGCCTGTGGAACCAGGCACTTTTGTGCTCCAACTAACTCAGCCATCTGTGACGCCATCAGTAGGGCAAGGCAGGAAGAGGAAGTTGGCTTCTGGCGACTACTTCCCGGCAGAGCTCCCCGAAGCCGCCGGCAAGAAGGCTGCCAAAGCCAGCGCCAAAGATGCAGAGGGGCAACTTGCTCCGACAAGGCCTCACGCTCTTGTCATTGAAGCGGGTGCTCCTAGGCAAAAGGCAAAGGGGCAACTTGCTCCGCCAAGACTTTGGGTCCTTGTCGTTGAAGCAGGCGCTCCTGATCGAAGCGCTGAGGAGCAAGATGCTCCGACGAGGCCTTGGGCTTCCGTCATTGAAGCAACTGCTCCCGACGAGCTTGTTGAAGGACAGCACGCTCCAGCAGGGCCCCAGGCTCTTGTCGTTGAAGCGGCTGTTCCCGCCAAGCTCGTCGGGGAACGGCCGGCTCTGGTAGAGCGACAAGCTCTTGCCGTAGGGCCTGATGTTCCCGCAGCAGAAGAAATGCCTTTAGTCCTCGTTGTCGAGCCACAGGCTCCAGCGTGGGCACAGCAGATCGTCCGTTTCCTTTAGATAGGAGAACTTCCCGAAGAGCAGGAAGAAGCGGAGAAAGTAGCCCGACGGTCCAATATGTATCAATTTGTCGATGACATGCTGTGCAGAAAAAGACCAAACGGTGTGAAATTGAAGTGTATTCCCCGGGAAGAAGGACAGGAGCTGTTGGCGGAGATTCATGGAGGCATATGTGGTCACCACATAGGGTCAAGAGCCCTTGCTGGAAAGGCTTTCCGGCAAGGTTTCTTTTGGCCCAGCGCCCTCCAGGATGCAACTACACTAGTAACCAAGTGTGAAGCGTGCCAGTTTCATTCCAAGCAGATTCATCAGCCAGCTCAAGCTCTCCAGACAATCCCTCTCTCCTGGCCATTTTCGTTCTGGGGGCTCGACATCCTCGGCCCCTTTCCCCGTGCCACCGGGGGCTTCGAGTACTTGTATGTGGCCATCGACAAGTTTATGAAGTGGCCGGAAGTGGAAGCAGTGAGGAAGGTGACAGCACAATCAGCCATCAAGTTCTTCAAGGGAATTGTTTGTCGCTTTGGTGTTCCTAACAGGATCATCACCGACAACGGTACCCAGTTCACGAGCCACGCATTCATGCAGTATGTCGAAGACCTTGGCGCCAAGGTCTGTTTCGCTTCTGTTGCTCACCCCCGAAGCAACGGTCAAGCTGAAAGGGCAAATGCTGAAGTGCTGCGTGGGCTCAAGACGAGAACTTTCGACAGGCTGCGCAAGTGCGGCAAGAACTGGATCGAGGAGCTGCCAGTGGTTCTTTGGTCGATCAGGACGACGCCAAATCGAGCTACTGGCCAGACGCCTTTTGCTCTAGTTTATGGAGCAGAGGCAGTTCTCCCCACTGAACTCGTATGCGGGTCACCTCGAGTGCTCGCTTATGATGAGCTTGAGCAAGAGCAACTGCGGCAAGATGACGCTGTGCTCCTCGAGGAGGATCGTCTTCAGGCTGCTGTGAGAGCTGCTCGCTACCAGCAAGCTTTGCGTCGCTACCATAGCCGCAAAGTTAATGCCAGAAGTCTCGAGGAAGGCGACCTTGTTCTTCGGCGCGTTCAGTCGGCCAAGAATTCAAACAAGTTGACGCCGAAGTGGGAAGGCCCTTATCGGGTGAAACGAGTCACCAGGCCCGGCGCTGTCCGCCTGGAGACCGAGGATGGCATTCCAGTGATCAATTCCTGGAACATTGAGCATCTTCGTTAGTTTTTTCCATAAGGCGCGGTTGCCGGGCCCTTCCCCGGCAACCACCTTTTGTACAAGTATTGCCGCTGTTGCATGTAATCCTTTGTACAAAGCCAGGCGCAGACCCTGTGCATAAATAAAGCTTTTCTATTTCGCAGTTTTTGACGATTTCATGTTTACTTTTATTTTGCATGATTATCTGACATACTGTGCAGTACAGCCTCCCCGGTAAGCATTAACGAGCCGCCAAGCTCCTATATCTTTATTTTCTCTTCTTTCTTTTTCTCAAAGAGACAGAAGCTTCCCTCGCGCACAAGTTTGCCGGGGGGGATGGGATAATGATATGGACCAGGCGTGGACCAGGCGTCGTTCAAAGAAACTTTGCCTTGCCGGGAAGAAGGCAGCGGCAAGCAGACCAGGCGTCGTTCAAAGAAACTTTGCCTTGCCGGGAAGAAGGCAGCGGCAAGCAGTGACAAGACCTTGCCGCGGAGAGATCAGCGACAAAGCTAAGTGCCAAAGTTTGAACAATCAAATTTGCCAAAGTTTGAACAATCAAATTCTTTTTTATTTTCAAGGTTATTTTCCTTGAACGATACTACTCTTTGTATGGAAAACCTGTGCGCGACGGAACCTAAGCGTAATCGGTCGCGCCCTTACCTTGTTTCGAGTCCGCTCAACAACCTAAGTGGCTGCACTGAGCGCGACAAGGTTGCTTGCCAGCAGCGGCACCGCCAGCAGGCTACTGAAGTCCCGCACCCAGCGCTCGCGGCGATGGTGCGCGCACCGGCAAGTTCCCTATAAGCGTAGGGCAAGTACACACAAAGAAAGAAATTGCTCAAGGGAGATGACATGCATTAACTTCAAAATATTGCAAGTTATATTACAAGATAAGTTGCCGCGGCTTAAATAGATTGTTCTTTAACATGTCTAGCAGCGGCAAGGAGGGAGAAGAATGGGCTCTCTAATTGCGGTGCTCGCCTTCGACTCTCTGGATTTGGTCCACCCTCTCCACGATGGGCGCGACAAGGGCCTCTAGTGGCGCGGGGTCGTATCCCTTCGGCAAGCTTTTGAAGATGTTGCTGAAGTCGACGCCCGGGTTTCTGTATGCTATCTTCACCAACAACCTCCGGAGAGCTCCCCGGCAAAGCCTGCGTGACTCGTCGGCCAGTTGAGCCTTGTGATTGACTTGGAGCTGTTGGAGTGCTTCTACTACTCCGTCGAAGAACTCGGCTAGCTTGACGCTAGTTTGCGTGTTCTTGTCGGTGGAGTACCCGAAGTCCGGCACCTTCAGGGCAGTCAGCTCCTTGTCGATGTCCTCGGCGGCGCTGGCAAGCCTGTCTGTGAAGATCCCCACGTTATCCCTGAACTTCTTGTGGGTTGCAATAGCATCTTGAAGCAGACCTTTTTCCTTCTGGAGCTCTGTCATTAGAAGCCCTTCGCGCTTTCTGGTGGTGTCGAGCGTCTCCTTCAGCGTGGTCAGCTTCAGCTTCAGGTCTGCTCTGGAGTCGTTGGCGGCGGCAAGCAGATTGTTCTTCTTGGCTATGGTAACTTGCATCTCCGCCAAAGTGTGGGTCACCTTTGCCCTTTCACTTTCAAGCGTTGAGAGCTTGTCACCGTTTGCCTTAAGGGTGGCCTCTAGTCTTGCCACTTTCTCCTCCGTTTCCTTCCTGTTCACTTCTGCAGCAGCGACAGCGTTGGTGGCCTCCACCAACTTGCTGGCGTACTCTTGGGCCAAGGCTTCGATTTCCTTCTGGTGTTTTTGTGCCTACCCCCGGGTCCGCTCTGCGACAAGTCTTGCCACCTCCTCGTCTTTCTGTCGGAGGGTTTCGGCAAGTTTCCTCTTGCGCTCGGCAAGTTCTTCTTCGTGGGCATCAAGGTCCACTTTCCGCTGGTTCAGAGCACCGGCCTGAGCAGACAACTCCTTGGCGGTCTCCTCCTGTTTTTGTTCAATGTCTTGCTTCATCAGGAGGAGGGCCTGCCGTTCTTCGGCCAGCTGTGCCCGCTTGACCTCTAACGCATTAAGAGATCGCGCGCGGACGTCCACCAAGATCTCCGCGCGCCTCAACATGTCAGCTTCGGCCTTCTCGATGAGCGCCTCCCTGGAAGCTAGCTTCTCCCGTCGGGCGCGATGAAGATTCAGCAGCTTTTGAAGCAGTTGCTCCTCTTCAGACGTGCTGCTGCTGCTGGCGCCTGGCGCATCCACAAGCTGGAGCCCGGCAGCGGCAAGGATCTCCTCGTCCACAACATCCTCCTCGGTTGGCGCTCTGGAGCCCACCGTCCAGGGGAGGCTGACGTAGACGTTCTCGCCGACCCGGATGTATTTGCTTGGCGGAGGCGAGTTGGGCGCTGCCGCCTCGTCAGTGGTTGAGGGACCCGTGGTCGGAGTAGCGCCTGGCGCTCCTGTGGCCTCAGGGCCGTCAGTACGACCACCGGCTCCCTCGCCGGCCTCCTCAGCAGCCTTCTGGGCGGCCTCAGCTTCAGCAGCCTTGGCGGCTTCATCGGTGGGCGCCTTGGCGGTATTATCCTCGGTGGCCTTGCCGGCCTCTTCGGCAGCCCTGGCAGTTTCTTCGTCGGCAAGCTTGTCGGCTGCCAGCTTGTCGGCCTTGGCAGCGGCGGCCTTGGCGGCCTCGTCGTCGACGGCCCCTGTGGTGTTCTCCTCGGCAGAAGAGTCAATGTTCATTGCCTCCACCGAGGAGGGCTCTGCCAACCCGAGAAGTAAGGCAAAAAGAGCTTCAGGAAGAAATTCAAGAAGACAAAAGAAAGAAAGCAGAAAGAGTTTTGCGGCAAGTGGGTTTACCCGTGTTGAGCTCAGGAGCTGGGGGCTCCCCTCCCCCGTCAACGTTTGTCATTGGGGTGGGGTTGCCAGCGCTGGTGCTTGGCACTTCGGCGCTTGTCGGCTCCTCTTCGTGGCTCGGCTCGCTAGTGGGAGCCCTTACCGGAGATCTTCTCCTTGGCGGTGTGGTCGAGGGGGGTGGTACTTCTGGAGCACCTTCAGATGGCTCCACTTGCTGCTCCTCTCCTACACGCACAAAGATGTCAGTGACAAAATGCTTGTTCCTCAGCGACCGCCAGCGAAAGGTAGTTGAAATACTTACGCTGGGGGCTACGTTGGGGGCTGCGACGAGGGCTGGGCTCCGAGCTGGTCGGGATGGTCTCAGACGCTCTCCCGGTGGTTGCCGTGGGCTCATCTTCGACGACCACCACGGTCTTGCTCGTCGAGACCTTAGCTCTCTTCCTTGTCCTCTCCGCCAAGGTTTCCTCCCTGCGGAAGCAAGGCCGGAGCGCGACAAGTGAGGACAGAAACAAAACCTTACAAAGATTGAGGGTCGCGGCAAGGGAACTTACTCTTCCTCGTCGTCCTCTTCGCTGAGAGCGGAAAAAACAAAGTACGCCTCCGTGTGAGGAGGGGGAGGAGGGGGAGCTGGGCTCCTTGGCCGCTTGGCGGGGGTAGTAGCAGCGGTGTTTGATGACCCTGCTCCAGTTGCCGGGGCTGCGTGAGACGCTCCCGCAGCACCAGCCCTTGCCGCGGTCGAGCGCGTCGAACGGCGCTCCGGCGGTTGTTGAACCTCTTGCCGCTCAGCTACTTTGCCAAGCCTGCGAAGGCGTTTCCTCCTCAGAGGGGCTGGGGACTCTGACTACGGTGGGCTTTCGGTGCCCTCCTCGGAAGAGGAGCCCTCATCCTCCGAGCTGCCTGACTCGTCGGCAGGCTAGCTTGGCCCGACACCCTTGCCGGGTGCGGCGAGCTCGCCCTTCCCGGCAAGCATCCCCTGCTCGGCAAGGATCTCCTTTTGTGCCTCGTCGAGCTCCGCCAAAGTATAACCAAAATCGCTAGCTTCCCTGGCGAGCCTGTCCTCTTCCACTCTTCGAGCAATGAATTCTATTTCTTGCTCAGTGGTGTTGCGGACAAGCCACTCCTCCTCCCGGACCTGCTTTTCGACCGTGGAGTCAAAGAATCGCCGCACGTCTTCTTCGAGCGGCACGTCCCAAGTTGCTTCAACGTTGTGCGCATTGCAGAGCAGCATCATAGCGATGATTGCACTCAATGCGGAGTTGTTGCAAAGAGGCATGATGTGCTTCGGCAGCGTGAACGCCTTGTCGCGCTTCTCTGGATCTGTCTCTTGCTTGAACAGTTCTCGCATCAAAAAGTCGTGCTGCAGAACTGTGAAGTTGTTGATCAGTCCAGGGCGCAGCCGCATGATATCGGCTGGGTTCTTCCAATCAGAGGCCGGCCTTCCTCTCTGCTGCAGAGGAGCAATGCGGCGGCGGAGGAAGTCTGCGCCAACCATCCCTATGGTGAGCCCGGCCTCCCTGAGCCGTATGATCCTGGTAGCGGCAATCTCCAGCTTTTTGTCCTGGGGATCCAGATCGCTCCAGTCTGTGCCACGCGCTGCTGGGGTCTTGCGAAGCGCAAAGTATTGTGGCGGCTCGTCGTCAATGATCCAACACCATTCAGACCGGATTTCTCCCCATCTTGGGCGGAGATCCCCCTTCAGATAATGCTCCTTGGCGCCCAATCTTGAAACGAACGAGACGCCAACAGTGAGAGGCTCCCCCTTTTCAGCACGGGGAGTGAAGTAATGCCCGAACAGCGCAGTGTTGGGTGCAACACCGACGAAGTTCTCGCACAGATGCGCAAATATTGCCATGGTGGATACGGCATTCGATGTGAGATCCAGCAGACGGAGATTGAAGGTGTACGTGACGTCGCTAAAGAAATCCGAGTACAGTGGGCAGAGCCCGCACCAAAAGTAGCAAGCGAAGAAGGGGTACTTGCTCACTTCGCTCTCGTCGGTGGCTGGGCGAACGCGGGTGGCCGGATGCGCCTTGGTCCTCGCGGCCCACATGCCTTGGAACTTGGCCTTCAGATCCGCCCCCGTGAGCGTCGGAGCGAAGAGCGCGTACTTCTGCCTCTTCAACTGCGCCTGGGTCTCCGTCCTTGAGGACTTCCCCGTCTTCCCCTTTTCTCCTTTGGGAGGCATGGCGAAGGCGGAGCTGAGGACCGAGGGAGATGCGGACGCGCGTGGGGGCGGAGGATTGGGAAACCGCTTTGTTTTAGAGCGGAGGAAGAAGAAGGCGGAGATTTGGAGATCGAGAATGGTGAGAGGGGTGTGTGAGTGCTTCTGCAGGTCCCTCCTTTTATGGGGAAAGATGCGGAACCATCCGCCCCTTCCTCATTCAGCGTGGGAGAGCGTGCAATTAAACAGCATAGGGACGTTTCGGCTTATCCCAGCCACGCGTGCCCGTGCACTGTTTGGGCCTGGCCCAACAACGCCCGTCACCGTGTGTGGCCCAGGCCCGGGGGCTCCTGTCGGTGTACTAGAATAGGGGTACCCTAGTACCCCGTACTTGTGCACGGGCAGTAGTAGCATCCCGCGGCCAGGCTTGCGGGAGGACAGCCAGAGAGAAGCTCAAGATTATTAAGCCATTCAAGAACAAAGTATACAAAGCAAGAGTTAAGGCCCCGGCAAGAGGAGCTTGCCGGGAGGGACAGCTGAGGCCCAGCCTGAGGTTTGCTGTAGCAGAGTACTTGCCGCGGCAAGGTACTTGCCCCGGCAAGTCATTGGCTGCGGCTAGGTATTGGCTGCGGCAAGATAGCAGCTGTGGCAAGGTACTTGCCCCGGCAAGTTACCTTGCGCGGCAAACTATGGGTTGCGGCAAGCTGTCAGGTGCGGCAAGGTCTTGCCGCGGCAAGCGTTACTGTACCACTGTGCTACTGTGCTGCTCCGGTGCCTCTGCCAGCGTGGCGCTCTGGGTCCTTCCAAGCGTGTGTGGCAGGGCACTGTATAGACGGCGGTACACTGTAGCTAGCGGTGCAGGAGCAGGTGGGATAGGCTTTTCCCACGTCCAAGACGTCCGGGTACATGTATGTGGACAGCAAAGGCATGGGCATTTAATGCCCTTGTCCCCTGCCGTCAGTGGTAGGTAGGACATGTCATCCTGGTAATAATGGCCTTACTGTAGCAACTTTCCACCTCTACCTTTACTGTTTGCCACCTGTTGGTGACCCCTTTGTGCGTATAAAAGGAGGCCCATAGGCAATGTGGAGGGAGGAGGAGGAACAGGGGAGATGGAGAACTCCAGTGTTGTACGCAGCTACTCTGTACTGTAGCGCTCCTGGAGCTAGAACAATCATACAGATAATAAACCAAAAAGCAGGAGTAGGGTTTTACGCATCTGTGCGGCACGAACCTGGGTAAATCTCTCTCGTGCACTGTCGTGTTCTTCGCTAGATTTGCTCTTCGTGCGACCGTCTCTCCCTGCCGAACGTAAAGGGGTCCTTCCCTGGGTCCCATAGGTGATCGCGGATTCGTCCCCGACAAGAAGTGCCTCTAGTATTGGAGATCCGACCAGCAGTGAAACCCCAGGTAGGCGGCAGCTGATCATGGCATGTAGCAAGCTGGCTATAGATAGGCTCATGGAACCTAGCAGGACTGCTAGGCCCGGCACCAGAGCTACCACATAAAAGTATAACTGGATGATTGTAGACAATATCCCCTGACGCCTTCCACTGCAAAAAAAAAATGAAAAAAAGGAAAGAAGTCCACATGTGAATACTAGAAGGTTCAAATTTCTAATCACTTCAAAAATAGAAAGATGTTCCTATTAGAAGGATGGGAGGAAAAACCTGTTAAAAATGAATGCACTAACCGGCAGCTTTCCAAATCTGTAAGTTTCTAGATAAATCGTTCCCTTGGTAATTATATCTTTGTTGTATACCTTCATCAGGTCTGTATTGTTGAAGTATGACGTGTGTGGCATCAACGTGTGCATAACTGAAAATTTGCGAAGGTTCAATCAATCAAGATACATAATCAGGGGGACAATGGCACAACCCTCTGTGCAATTCTGCTTGCTACCATCTGAATACCACCTCATCACAGCTAACTGGAGCTCATCAACAACCATCTGACGAAAGTCCATCTGCGCCATAGCAGCATAATCCATGTTCTCAACCATGGCTGCAACCCTGCCCAAAGGAGTTGCAGGCCCGGGGCATAGCAAACTCTGATAAAGTATCAAGAAGATAACCTTGACAACAAGATCAACAGCCACGCTGTCCTCACCCTAAACCAACATCGCCAGAAGTTCAGGCAAGTCCTTAACTCCTATATTTGATGAACGGTCAAAGCCAAGCTCATCCTAGAGGGCAGACAACAAAACATCATGGCCACTGCTAGCAGGAACAGGTGTAGTACGAGATCCCATGGGAAAGCAAAAATGTGATGAACAATAGCACGAGTGATTCTAAGAACCTTGTCAGGCCCCAAGTTGATTTTTATCATAGCAAGGTCAATAATTCCCATAAGATAGCACATAAGAATGCGGGACACATTCTTCTTTATTGTCAAGTTAAAGACAACACCAAAACCTGCGTCTCGAACACGATCACGGTGTGGTTCTTCAATAAATAAACATCTTTACACACAGTGGGGAGTGACAAACGTACGGTCTTGTTGAACCGAACATCATCTTCCTCGCCGTCATCATCAGTTCTCTTCCTCTTACTACTCTTCTTCTTCCATGTAAAGGAAAATGCAGTCCACATTAATAAATTAGGCATATAAGAGACAAAAAAAGATAAATACAATAACAATGCAAGAAATAAAGGTAACACTTCAACAAACCTTTGGAACAACATCCGCCTCCCCACCCGAGTCAGCAACCGCATCTTCGTCAGCATCAACATGCGGCTGCTTATGTTGACTCTTAGATGGACCAGAATCTTTCTGCCTCCTAGGTTGAGGATTCTCCAAATCACCAAGCACAAAGTCATCATCGTCGGGCTCGGGCTCATCATCGACATGCGCTCGCTTCCATTGCGTATCCTCTGCACCAGATTCAACAGTTCTCTTACCGAGGTTCTTGTTCATGCAAGCGACACAAGGACTACACTGAGGAGTACCACCTTGCTCAGCAATAGAACTAAGACTCTTCTTCCGCAAAACACGATGCTTGACATTACAAATTTGCTACTCTTGGCAGCATGCGCAGCCCTCCTCAGCTTCTCTTTCTCCTCATAGTGCTTTGAATCACTTTCAAACCTCAATAGCTTCTTACGTCTTTTGACTCATAAGAATGAAGTTGTGCCAGGACCATCCACTCCTGCGTAACTTGCTCTGTACCATCAGCAGTTTATGACTATGTTTCAGACAACACGGGCTGCCTAAAGCTCTGGTTAGGGCTCACACCAACGGCACCCTCTGTGAAATAATGGTCAATCAAGTGAGTCATCTCCTCAAACCCAAGCGCTCGAGCAGAAAAATTAGTCGCTGCGTCAAAATGAAGTTTAACTAAGTAAGAAGTGCACAAATAAACAAATGCAATTCACCTATCCATGTAATGGAGTGATGCATACAAAAACATAAGAAAGGGAAAATTCCATGAAAAAAACTAATAAGTCCATGTTTGTTCCCCGAAATTGGCTGACTAACTTCAAAAAGGCATCAGCAGATTGCACAACATCAAATAAGCAACACATACAATAAACAGAAGCATGCACATCAAAAAATAGCAAGTAAATAAATGAACAATAATGCAGTTCACAATTCACACACATGATTACTATGCAGTTTGCACAACATAAAGTAAGCAGCACATACAATAAACAAAAGCATGCCCAACAAAAATAGCAAGTATGTAAATGAACAATAATGCAGTTCATAGTTCACACACATGAATGCAGTTTACAACAAACACAGTCATATAAAACAAGTTGGCAAAACTAAAAAAAGGAAAAGAATAAGAACATACCAAAAGGAGGGGCCACATTTATAGGGGAGGTTTCAATTGGTGATCTCACTTCAGGGCTTTCCTGACCATGATGATCATTACCACCAGGACAACGCGAGCTAATCGGCGAATCATAAACAACATCATTAGGGCCAGTGCCAACAAAATTACCTAGTGGATTCAAAAAAGCAGAAACAAAGTTAGTCAAATTAAAATGAGAAAATGTCAGGAATACTGAGAACTAAAAAAAAAGAATATACAAGATGATCAAGACAACTAGATAAGCAAGACATAAAAATAAACAACGGGCAAGCAAGTAGTCCACATAACTTGATCTCCTCCATCTGCTTTGCTTGGTGAAGTCATGGCGTTTGCGTGGCACGCAAGGACGGTGTGACGAATACCAGCAACAAAAAATGATGAAATCCGATGAAACCCTAGGTACACCTTGCTCTACCCACGGAGCCCACACGAGTACTGACTTCAAATCGAGAATAAAAATGGCCTGGCTACAAAAACAAACTACATCGGTAAAAAATGCAGCCGCAACGATAATCGAATAACTAGATGGTGGACAACCACGACCGAGGGGATGAGAGTCGGACAACAACCGGTGGGATGAGTGGCAGCGGTGGGCACAGGGGGAGCGGAGGGGGGCACGTAACAGAGTAATCTAGAGCAACGTACTGACTAAAGGGATAAGGGCGCGGACGAATGCTGTGTAGGACGTTGGTTGCCGCGGGCGACGACGGTTGCTGCGCGCGACGATGGTTTCCACGGGGGTGGAGAGTTGCTCTAGGTGGTACTGGAAGAGAGGAGAGAGTGGAGCAGAGCAATTGTGTGGGAGGCACGCGTCGGAGGGGGCGTGGGAAGAGCCGCACAAACGGGTCGGCCCGTAACGACCCTGCTTTTTTACGAGGACCCGTACCCAGCCCATCAACAGAAGCCAAGTAACAGCACAGACGATGGCTCAAATGATAGGACGGGCCAAAATAATTGAAGCTCAGTTGCAGGGAAGCAGCAGTACAGTTGTATACAGAGGAAACACTTGCATTTCATTTTTTCCATTTAAAACTTTATAATATCATGCAATGCTCTATGAAAAAACAAAATGCAATTTCCCTTGAAAAATACACTCAGAGCTCACATAAAAAATTTAAGAAAAAAATGGATGAAACAGGATGCAGTTCTCCTCGCACGTCAATGACACACGGAAAAACACATGATGCAGTACACATAGTTCATAAAATCAGTTCCGTCGTTAAAAACAATCCGCGTGTGGAGATAGCACATCCGGGAAAAAATAATTTCTTTAAATGAATGCCCGCAACAAAAAAATATGTGGGATCCCCCCCCCCAACCAGGGACTGCAGTTTGTTCACGTAAATGATGCAGTCCACAGAACTCAGCAATGCAGTGCAGATTGTTCAACAAAGAAGTGCGGTTACATCTAAAATGCAGTTCGGCAAATGAATCAGGTTCTTTCTACTGCCTACCATGAACTAAAACAATGCATGTCTGCAGATACAGCGATGATGAACAATATTAATGATGAAAATTTAAAAAGAAACCATGATAAAAAACCACGACCACAGACGGCCCACCACTCCGAGTGGTTTCATCACTAAAAAGCCACGAGCACAGATGCAACCAAACCCACGATCTGCACAACCGCATCGTCAGGGAGATCATGCAGTTCATCCTTTGCCGTCATCCCGCCCTTAAATCCAGACCTCTGACAGGGCTTTCTCATCCACAACAACCAAAATTGCCATTTCGCTGCCACCACTTCCCTCCCACTCATCGATCTCCACAGAAAGACCAAGTTCAACGAGGAATAAGTTCTCAAGGCGATGGGGTTCATCAAGGAGTTCAAGGAGGTGGAGGCCCACGGCAACACCAAGTTGCACGTCATCCACACCAATGACATGCAGAAGGTGGCGACCACCATCGAGCAGTACGAGCACCACCTGCAGTTCCAGTGCCACAAGATCATCGGAGTTGATGTGGAGTACACCAACGAGGATGATACAAAGGAGAAATCTGCCCTCGTCTAGCTCTCCGTGGGCAAGAATCATTCGGTGCTGCTCTTCCAACTAAGCACCGCCGAAGACAACTGCATTAGGTTCGACAACTTCCTCGCCGACCCGAGGTACACGTTTGATGGCTTGTCAATCGACGGCAACATAGAGAAGCTCAACCGCGTCAGGCTGCACATCGCGCACCTCGTCGACATCCAGAAGGAATGGAGGGTGTCTACAGCGACCAAGCCGCTAGACTCCCTTACAGACGTCTCTGACATCCTCGTTGATGAGTACTACAACGGCGTTGGGAGTGCATGCACCTGACCATGAGGTACATCGAGTACGCGGCAAAGGATGCTTATGTCACATATGAGATATGGAGCTACCTCACCATCACCCAGGAAGGGCTTCACTGGGCAAAGCTCGAGAAGCAGCACTCCAGGAAGCGTGCCCAGACCTAGTGTTAGTGTCAAAACTGGCGGATCTTGGGTAGGGGGTCCCGAACTATGGATCTTGGATCAGTGGGGAACAATGGACGTGGGACACGATGTTTACCCAGGTTTTGGCCATCTCTAAGAGGTAAAACCCTATGTCCTGCTTGATTATATTGCTTGTGTATAAGGGGGTTATAGAGTAGATCTACCACGAGATCAGATGAACTAAACTCTAACTAGTAGGATGGAGATTGTTCTTCTAGCCTCTACAAACTAAGCCCCCTGGTTTATATAGACACCAGGGGTACTAGGGTTTACAGATAGTCGGTTACATCAAGGAAACATCGGATCTTCCATCTTGACTTGGGGTGCACTCCAAGGCATAAAAATTCTTAGGTCCAAATACGGTGCGGCCCAATAGTCTGGCCCATGAGAGATAGGTCGGCCTCCTGAGGACCCCCTAGTCCAGGACTCCCTCAGTAGCCCCCGAACTAGCCTTCAACGCCGGATTCTCATACCTCCCAAGACTGCAGGCTCCGGCTTGCAGGCGAGTTCCCTTTTTCCCGAGTACTTGGAATGATTCTCCTCCAGTTAAGCCTTCAAAATGGTACTTGATTCAGTTCGGCCACACGCCGAGTCGTATCCGGGCTCCGAACTATCTGCTTTACTTATCCTTGAAGACCAACCATTCGAATGTGAACAGTATCCTTGACTAACAACTTTAGGCGAAGGGTCGCGTCTGGTCATAAACATGAAGACTCGATACATGACTCGTGGCCGCTCTTTTGATGACACGTCCCTTCAAGGTGGAGATCGTGCCCCATTTTTTAAGGGATTTGATCAATGATTCACAGTATCCCACTCACGCATAACACTATGAGTATATCGGGAAGAGGCGAGGTGGGCGGTGCATTTACAGGACTCCTGGTATTACAATTGCTTATAAAAAGGGGCAGCCACGGTTATCCCTGCACGCCTTCTTCGTCCTCTCGCCTAAACCTTTCCCAATCTACAGAGCTCGAGCCCTCCAACCCATCTTTCCGCCAATTCGAGTTCGGCAATGGCTGGATCTGGAGCAAAAGGCAAGTGGGAGGCCTCGTGCATCACCAACAGTGACATCAAGGACCTGAAGCGGGAAGGCTTCCTTTCCCTCAACATCGCTCATCGAGCTCCGGAGGAAGGCCAGGTCGTGCCGACGCCCCGTGTAGGAGAATGGGTGGTGTTCGTCCCCCACTTCATCCGGGGACTAGGCTTTCCCCTCCACCCGTTCGTTCGAGGGTTGATGTTCTACTACAGACTCAACTTCCATGACTTGGCTCCGAATTCCTTCCTCCACATCTCCACCTTTATCATTGTCTGTGAGGCCTCTCTTCGGGTGCATCCACACTTGGTCCTATGGCTGAAGGTTTCAATGTGAAGCCGAAGATCATCGACGGCTATCATGCGGATCGCGGGGGTGCCATGGTGAGCAAGCTTTCCTGACTCGGCTGGCTGGAAGGCGTGTTCATAGACACGGTCAAGATCTCGCAGAAAGAATGGTTCTACATCACAGAGCCCCGAGAGGCGAACTGGGCAGCTATTCCGGATTTCAGATCTGGACCCCCGACGAGGTTAACCTCGTGGACCAGAAAAGGCCTTGACTAGGAACCTATCGCCGTGCTGAAGGCACTGCAAACACGTGTTAGCAGTATGATAGAGGCGGGGGTCGCACTGATCAACGTGGTTCAGATCATGCTCCACCGTAGTCTGCTACCTTGCCAACCCCGGGACACCCCGATGTGGTCCTGGAAGCCCGAAGACCCCCGCACAGTGCAATATTTCCATGGCACCACTCGCGAGAAGCTGTGGAGAGAGTTGTTTAAGCCGCAAGAGTCTTGGCCGGCCGAAAAGGAGGACATGTGCCTCGACTCCGAGACTCCTCCCAAGGAGGTAATGTGACACCACCCTCCTATCAGCTGGAGTATTTGCCCTTTCATTATGGATCTCAGTTCCTTGTTTCTTATTCCCCCAAGGTTGGCTAAGGAAGGTTGTGAAGATGGGTTGTCCGGCCCCACTGCCCGAAGACCCTATGTCCGCTCAGCTGGGAGAAATGCTGATAGTGGCGCCTTACAAGGCGCCGGAGAAGAAGAAGAAGAACCCCACAAGGGGGCCAAAGAGGGCCTCCATGAACGAGTTTGTCCGGACACAAAGTCCGGGGACACCCTCGCCCCCTCCGCAAAAGAGGGGGGCCAGGAAGAAGAAGAGGAGGAGGAAAGCAACTCTTCCCGCCCCAGGAAGAGGGCGGCACCGGCCGAAGCCGAAGGGGAGCGCCCTTCTCCAGCTCCGAAGAAGAGGGGCTAGGGGAAACTGGTTCTGCTTGATGATAGTTCGGACTCTCACAAAGAGTCCACAGCCTCCGAGAAGATCCTGGAGAAGGTTCCCAGGGTCAAGCCCTGTGCCGAAAGGTAAAAACTCGAAGACTTGTCCAGACGCGGATTTTACTAACCCATTACTAAAAATATATGTATTTTTCCATTGCAGCCCGCCGCGCAACCTCCTCGATGACCAGATGTTTGAGGGCACATCTCCACCAACTGACCTGGTGGAGAGCGGAGGCGCATCAGGTGTCGCACCCCCTCCGGTCAATGATGAGCCCGGGGAAGTGCTGTCCCAGAGGACCCCGCCTGTGTCGAACATGGGGGGAGATGGCGATATCACCATGGCCGAGGCTAATGCTTCGGCCGTCAAAGACCAAGAGAAGTAGCTCGGGCAAGTCGAGCCCTCTCAGACGACGGTTCTGGGGCCTATTCGGCCCCCCAAAGCATCCCAGCCGTCTCCCTCCGAAGGGGGAGCTGGGGCCCGCCGCCAGTGCCGAACACCGTAGTCGGGTCACGGCGGAGTGGCCGGACATGATGGAGGAAGCTATGAAGAGCTCCTCCATAGTCGCAGAACACCACACCCTGATGGGTGCGGTTTTGCAAAGCGTTCGATTCGTTAATAGTGGATTGAAAGATGCTTTTGGTGGACTTTTAACAGGCTTTGAGGTAAACGAAGTAATACTTTCTCTTTGCAAGAGCGTGTTTTATAGATAGGACGTTTAGCTATCCTTATATATATATATAGCAGCCCCCGAGACTCTGGCGGGTTTTGAAAAGAAACCTGGCTGTGGATCTAGATCGTTTGAATAATAGACTAACCAGGGTGCTTGCTACGTAATTGCAGGCTTCGGCGTTAGCGGCAGCAGCCAATGCCGCCGAACTGGCTGAAATGAATCAGAAACTGAAGAGTTCCAATGAGGAGCTCGACCTTGTCAACAAGCGGTTTGACGAGGCATGAGGTTAGTATATTTAAAATTTGGCTCCTTGAGGTTTATTTTCGAGCAAGGAGTCTGGAGTTATCCCTAAACGAGAAACGGTTTTGCAGCTGCCGCCGCGGAGGTCAGAAACCTCAAGGCCGAACTGCTTTAGGCCAAGAAGGAAACGACCGAACAGAAGGCAGTGGCCGAACAGGCGGCTGCCGATCTCACGTTGGTGAGGAGCGAATGCGAGAAACATGAGGCCAGGGTGGCCGAAGTGTAGCAAGAGCTCAAGGATGCCATCATGAAAGGTGAGGGCCTTGAGCAAAAGAATAGTAGCATGCCACCACGTTGGTGAATATGAAGATGGAGATCCAAGCGCGATCGGAGACACGGAGCACTCGGGAGGAGCTCCGGCAAGTAAAGCAAATTGCCAATGGTAAGCAATACTTACTGCAGAGTGTTTTTGTTGGCTAAATATTCAAGTTGCTCACCCGGGTCTGGTGTTCCGCAGGCTCCTTTGGCGTCGAGAACAAGTCAGGGGGGTCCACGAGGAGCCCACAATACCGGAGGGCCCGCCCAGGGGGTAGGGCGCGGCCTCCACCCTTGTGGAGGCCTCGTGGCTCTTCTGGCCCAACTCTTTTGCTTCGGGGGCTTCTTCTGGTCCATAAAAAATCTCTGTAAATTTTCAGCTCATTTGGACTCCGTTTGATATTCCTTTTCTGCAAAACTCAAAAACAAGGAAAAAAACAGAAACTGGCACTGGGCTCTAGGTTAATAGGTTAGTCTCAAAAATAATATAAAATAGCATATAAATGCATATAAAACATCCAAGATGGATAATATAATAGCATGGAACAATCAAAAATTATAGATACGTTGGAGACGTATCAGCAAGCACAGGAGCGGGTCAAGCCAACTATTGACCCAAGACATAAGTCGGAACCGGTGCATATAATGCAATATCCGAGACGCCGAACACAGTGGAAAGAGAAAGGTGTCGGTCTTTAATGTATAGGGTGAGCGTCTAGGCCAAGCCCCTGGTCTAATAACCGGCATATAAATGAAATCCGGAGTGTATAACACTTGATTGAGGCAGATTCGAAGAGAGAAAAGGAACAACCAGGGAAAAATACAGTATAAGGAACTATAAGGGAACCGCGAAAAGGTTGGCTTTATTTCCAATAAGCTCATGACGTCTAGCCGTACAATCCGAACCGCCGAATAAGAAATCGGATAGGGATACATTTATATTACAAGATAAATTTACAGATGAATGGTTTACGCAGGGCCTTGATGTGTGGGTTAACACCCAAACTGTGCCCTACTGCACGTCTGCACCTTTGCTTTTCCTAAGAGGGACAACTTTGTTGGATGGTTGTCCCATGACGGGTCCTTGAAAGGGAGTTCTCGAGAGGTTGCTATGTTGGTTGGGCTTGAAGCCGACTAGGTCCTAGATGGTTCCTGTACGTCATTTGAAGACGCGTTGTTCCATAGTGCGGTCAAACCGAACTCTTGGTTGAGGCCCCACAGCTGCCCCTGGAGGTTTGAGCGCGAGGTTGTGACATCGAGGCACGTGAAACGCTCTTATAGTGGGCAGGCTGTGGGGGCATATTCCTATGTGCATCGAACGCAGGAAGGCCCCTTGGCCGGAGATATGGCCCGTGCTCGTTTGTTCGCTTCACATGCCTTGGAGGAGAGGAGGCACATCGGCCCATCGTATTCGGCCGCCAAGGCCGCAGTGTGTTCCTCTGTCCTAAGAGAGCGCTCTGTATTGCCATTAACAGTAATGACGCCTCTTGGTCCGGGCATCTTCAATTTGAGTTAGGCGTAGTGGGGGCGGCGTTGAAATGAGCGAACGTCATTCGGCCTAGGAGGGCATGATAGCCACTGCGGAAGGGGGCGATGTCGAAGATCAAGTCTTCACTCCGGAAGTTATCCGAAGAGCCGAATACTACTTCCAGGGTGAGAGTGCCGGAGCAACTGGCTTCGATGCCGGGTATAACCCCCTTGAAGGTTGTGTTGCTTGGTTTGATCCTTGACGGGTCAATTCCCATTTTCCAAATTGTATGTTCATAGATTAGATTAAGGCTGCTGCCTCCATCCATTAGGACTCTAGTGAGGTGGTACCATCGGTAATTGGGTCAAGGACCAGGGCCGCCGATCCTCCATGACGGATACTGCTACTTCTTGAGCTTGCGTTGGTTTTTCCCTTGAAGAGGAAAGGGTGATGCAGCAAAGTAGAGATAAGTATTTCCCTCAGTTTGAGAACCAAGGTATCAATTCCAGTAGGAGACAACGCACAAATCACCGAATACCTGCACAAACAATCAAATAACTTGCACCCAACGCGATAAAGGGGTTGTCAATCCCATCACAGTTACATGCAAAAGTGAGATCTGATAGATATAGATGAAACTAAATAAAAGATAAAGTAAATATTTTTGGTATTTTTTGTTTATAGATCGGGAAGTAAAAGATTCCAAATAGTAGATCGGAAACTAATATAGTAGATCGGAAACTTATATGATGGAAAATAGTAGATCGGAAACTTATATGATGGAAAATATATGCGGGGGCCATAGGTTTCACTAGAGGCTTCTCTCAAGATAGCAAATAATACAGTGGGTGAACAAATTACTGCTGAGCAATTGATAGAAAAGCGCAAAGATATGTCGATATCTAAGGCAATGATCATGAATATAGGCATCATGTCCGTGTCAAGTAGACCGAAACGATTCTGCATCTACTACTATTACTCCACACATCGACCGACTCCTACCTGCATCTAGAGTATTAAATTCATGAAGAACAGAGTAACGCATTAAGTAAGATGACATGATGTAGAGGAATAAACTCAAGCAATATGATGTAAACCCCATCTTTTTATCCTCGATGGCAACAATACAATATGTGCCTCGATGCCCCTACTTTCACTGGGAAAGGACACCGCAAGATTGAATGGAAAGCTAAGCACTTCTCCCATTGCAAGAAAAACCTATCTAGTTGGCCAAACCAAACCGATAGTTTGAAGAGAATTACAAAGATATCAATTCATGCATAAAAGAATTCAGAGAAGATTCAAATAATATTCATAGATAATCTGATCATAAATCCACAATTCATCGGATCTCGGCAAACACACCACAAAAAAGTATAAAATCGAATAGATCTCCAAGAACATCGAGGAGAACATGGTATTGAGAATCAAAGAGAGAGAAGAAGCCATCTAGCTACTAGCTATGGACCCGTAGGTCTAAGATAAACTACTCACGCTTCATCGAAATGGCAATAGGGTTGATGTCGAAGCCCTCCGTGATCGAATCCTCCTTCGGGAAGGTGCCGAAAAAGGTCCCTAGATGGGATCACACGGGTACAGAAGGTTGCGGCGGTGGAAAAGTGTTTTCGTGGATGCTTCTGGTGGTTTGGGAACATATGTGAATATATAGGCGAAAGAATTAGGTCAAGAGGGTCACGGGGGGCCCACAAGGCAGGGGGCGCGCCCTACCCCCCTGGGCACGCCCTCCACCCTTGTGGCCACCTCGTGGCTCCTCCGACTTCATCTCCAAATCTCCTGGGTGTCTTCTGGTCCAAGAAAAATCATCGCAAAGATTTTATTCCGTTTGGACTCCATTTGGTATTCCTTCTCCACGAAGCTAAAAAACAAGGAAAGAACAGAAATTGGCACTGGGCTCTAAGTTAATAGGTTAGTCCCAAAAATAATATAAAATAGGATATTAATGCATATAAAACATCCAAAACAAATAATATAATAGCATGGAACAATAAATAAATATAGATATGTTGGCGATGTATCAAGCATCCCCAAGCTTAATTCCTGCTCGTCCCCGAGTAGGTAAATGATAAAAACAGAATTTTTGATGTGGAATGCTACCTAACATACTTATCCACGTAATTTTCTTTATTGTGGCATGAATGTTCAGATCCATAAGATTCATAACAAAAGTTTAATATTGACATAAAAACAATAATACTTCAAGCATACTAACAAGGCAATTATGATTCTCAAAATAACATGGCCAAAGAAAGCTTATCCCTACAAAATCATATAGTCTGGCTATGCTCCATCTTCATCACACAAAATATTCAAATCATGCACAACCCCGATGACAAGCCAAGCAATTATTTCATACTTTTGATGTTCTCAAACTTTTTCAACTTTCACGCAATACATGAGCCTGAGCCATGGACATAGCACTATAGGTGGAATAGAATATGGTGGTTGTGGAGAAGACAAAAAGAAGGAGATAGTCTCACATCAACTAGGCGTATCAACGGGCTATGGAGATGCCCATCAATAGATATCATTGTGAGTGAGTAGGGTTTGCCATGCAACGGATGCACTAGAGCTATAAGTTTATGAAATATCAAAAGAAAACTAAGTGGGTGTGCATCCAACTCGCTTGCTCACGAAGACCTAGGGCAATTTTAGGAAGCCCAGCATTGGAATATACAAGCCAAGTTCTATAATGAAAAATTCCCACTAGTATATGAAAGTGACAATATAGGAGACTCTCTATCATGAAGATCATGGTGCCACTTTGAAGCACAAGTGTGGTAAAAGGATAGTAACATTGTCCCTTCTCTCTTTTCTCTCATTTTTTTTGGGCCTTCTCATTTTTTTGGCCTCTTTATTTTATTTTATTTTTCATCCGGAGTCTCATTCCGACTTGTGGGGGAATCATAGTCTCCATCATCCTTTCCTCACATGGGACAATGCTCTAATAATGAAGATCGTCACAGTTTTATTTACTTACAACTCAAAAATTACAACTCGATACTTAGAACAAAATATGACTCTAAATGAATGCCTCCTACGGTGTACCGGGATGTGCAATGAATCAAGAGTGACATGTATGAAAGAATTATGAATGGTTTCTTTGCCACAAATACAATGTCAACTACATGATCATGTAAAGCAATATGACAATGATGAAGCGTGTCATAATAAACAGAATGGTGGAAAGTTGCATGGAAATATATCTCGGAATAGCTATGGAAATGCCATAATAGGTATCTATGGTGGCTGTTTTGAGGAAGGTATAAGGTGGGTGTATGGTACCGGCGAAAGTTCCGCGGCACTAGAGAGGCTAGCAATGGTGGAAGGGTGAGAGTGCGTATAATCCATGGACTCAACACTAGTCATAAAGAACTCACATACTTATTGCAAAAATCTATTAGTTATCGAAACAAAGTACTACACGCATGCTCCTAGGGGGATAGATTGGTAGGAAAAGACCATTGCTCGTCCCCGACCGCCACTCATAAGGAAGACAATCAATAAATAAATCATGCTTTGACTTCATCACATAACGGTTCACCATACGTGCATGCTACGGGAATCACAAACTTTAACACAAGTATTTCTCAAATTCACAGTTACTCACTAGCATGACTCTAATATTACCATCTCTATATCTCAAAACAATCATAAGGAATCAAACTTCTCATAGTATTCAATGCACTTTATATGAAAGTTTTTACTATATCGCTCTTGGATGCCTATCATATTAGGACTAAATTTATAACCAAAGCAAATTACCATGCAGTTTAAAGACTCTCAAAATAATACAAGTTAAGCATGAGAGTTCAACAATTTCTATAAAATAAAACTACCACCGTGCTCTAAAAAGATATAAGTGAAGCACTAGAGCAAAATTGCCTAGCTCAAAAGATATAAGTGAAGCACATAGAGTATTCTAATAAATCACGATTCATGTGTGTCCCTCTCAAAAGGTGTGTACAGCAAGGATGATTGTGGTAAACTAAAAATCCAAGATTCAAATCATACAAGACGCTCCAAGCAAAACACATATCATGTGGTGAATAAAAATATAGCCTCAAGTAAAGTTACCGATAGACAAAGACGAAAGAGGGGATGCCTACCGGGGCATCCCCAAGCTTAGGCTCTTGGTTGTCCTTGAATATTACCTTGGGGTGCCTTGGGCATCCCCAAGCTTAGGCTCTTGCCACTCCTTATTCCATAGTCCATCAAATCCTTACCCAAAACTTGAAAACTTCACAACACAAAACTCAACAGAAAATCTCATAAGCTCCGTTAGTATAAGAAAATAAATCACCACTTTCGGTACTGTTGTGAACTCATTCTTTATTTTTATTGGTATAATATCTACTGTATTCCAACTTTTCCGTGGTTCATACCCCCCGATACTACCCATAGAATCATCAAAATAAGCAAACAACACAAAGAAAATAGAATCTGTCAAAAACAGAATAGTCTGCGAAGATCCGAATTGTTATAATACTTCTGTAACTTCAAAAACTTTTTAAAATGAGGTAAATAGAAGAAATTTGTATATCAATCTCGTATAAAAAATTCAGGGTTTTTCAACGCTCCAGTGAATTATTAAAATTCTGTGACTGGACACAAAAGTTTCTGTTTTTCAGCAAGATCAAATCAACTATCACCGTAAGTCATCCCAAAGGTCTTACTTGGCAAAAACACTAATTAAAACACAAAACCACATCTAACCAGAGGCTAGATGAATTATTCAAAGCAAAATAGGAACAAAAAAGCAAAAACAAAAATAAAATTGGGTTGCCTCCCAACAAGCGCTATTGTTTAACGCCCTTAGCTAGGCATAAAAACATGAATAAATCTAGGTATTGTCATCTTCTCCCTTTTGGTAGTAAAGAGAGAATTTCTTGTCCAGAGTGCTTATCTTTCTATTTTGTGTAAGTACGTGGCCATTAATGGTGGAAGAAATATTAAGCACACTTCAAAAATTTGCATCTAAACTAGCCTTCATCTCTTTGATTATTTCATTTTGATAAAAGCACATAAAAGTAGTTGATTCAACATTTTCACGTTTGGAGCGCCCAAATATAGTTTTCATCTTTTCATAAGTATCGATGGCATCCCCTTCAAGAAAACCATTTTCATATATAGAATCCAAAACTTGCTTAAAAGAAGGGGGTAAACCAACATAAAAGCTTTTCAAGTATATCTCAATATGATATTGGGGCACATAGCTAGCTCGGATCCTGAACAGCCTATCCCAAGCATCTTTCAAAGATTCATCAAGCAGATAATGAAAAATTTTGGGGGTCATCTTCATCAAAATTGTTAAAATTCTCATTAACAACCCCGGTAGGTCTTTCCGTAGCATCATTATTTATGAGCTTAGAGAGGATAGAGAGGCTATCTAAAGAACTAAAACTCGGGAGAAAACCCTTAACCCTTTTTGATTCGGCCATAACGATAGAAAGACGAACTTAAGCAAACAAGAGGGCAGCGAGAGAAAAGGCAAACTAAGAAGATGAATAGAAGAAGGGCGAATAAAAAGGCAAATCTTTTCGAAAATCGTTTTAGAAGTGGGGGAGAGGAAAACGAGAGGCAAATGGCGAATAATGTAATGCAAGAGATGAGAGTTTATGATGGGTACTTGGTATGTCTTGACTTGGCATAGATCTCCCCGGCAACGGCGCCAGAAATTCTTTCTGCTACTTCTTGAGCTTGCATTGGTTTTTCCCTTGAAGAGGAAAGGGTGATGCAGCAAAGTAGATATAAGTATTTCCCAAAGCTTGAGAACCAAGGTATCAATCCAGTAGGAGACAATGCACAAATCACCGAATACCTGCACAAACAATCAAACAACTTGCACCCAACGCGATAAAGGGGTTGTCAATCCCTTCACGGTTACTTGCAAAAGTGAGATCTGATAGATTTAGATGAAACTAAATAATAGATAAAGTAAATATTTTTGGTATTTTTGGTTTATAGATTGGAAAGTAAAAGATTGCAAAATAGTAGATTGGAAAATTTTATGATGGAAAATAGTAGATCAGAAATTTTATATGATGGAAAATAGACCTGAGGGCCATAGGTTTCATTAGAGGCTTCTCTCAAGATAGCAAATAATATGGTGGGTGAACAAATTACTGCCGAGCAATTGAGAGAAAAGCGCAAAATATGACGATATCTAAGGCAATGATCATGAATATAGGCATCACGTCCGTGTCAAGTAGACCGAAACGATTCTGCATCTACTACTATTACTCCACACATCGACCGACTCCTGCCTGCATCTAGAGTATTAAGTTCATGAAGAACAGAGTAACGCATTAAGTAAGATGACATGATTTAGAGGAATAAAATCAAGCAATATGATGTAAACCCCATCTTTTTATCCTCGATGGCAACAATACAATACGTGCCTTGCTGCCCCCACTGTCACTGGGAAAGGACACCGCAAGATTGAACCCAAAGCTAAGCACTTCTCCCATTGCACGAAAAACCAATCTAGTTGGCCAAACCAAACTGATAGTTTGAAGAGAATTACAAAGATATCAAATCATGAATAAAGGAATTCAGAGAAGATCCAAATAATATTCATGGATAATCTGATCATAAATCCACAATTCATCGGATCTCGGCAAACACACCGCAAAAAAGTATTACATCGAATATATCTCCAAGAACATCAAGGAGAACATGGTATTGAGAAGCAAAGAGAGAGAAGAAGCCATCTAGCTACTAGCTATGGACCCGAAGGTCTGAGATAAACTACTCATGCTTCATCGGAAGGGCAATAGGGTTGATGTAGAAGCCCTCCATGATCGAATCCCCCTCTGGCAGGGTGGCGAAAAAGGTCCCTAGATGGGATCTCACGGGTACAGAAGGTTGCGGCGGTGAAAAAGTGTTTTTGTGGATGCTTCTGGTGGTTTGGGAATATATGTGAATATATAGGCGAAAGATTTAGGTCAGGAGGGTCACGGGGGGCCCACAAGGCAGGGAGGCGCGCCCTACCCCCTGGGCGCGCCCTCCACCCTTGTGGCCGCCTCGTGGCTCCTCCGACTTCATCTCCAAGTCTCCTGGTCCAAGAAAAATCATCGCGAAGATTTTATTCCGTTTGGACTCCGTTTGGTATTCCTTCTCCACGAAGCTAAAAAACAAGGAAAAAACAGAAACTGGCACTGGCACTGGGCTCTAGGTTAATAGGTTAGTCCCAAAAATAATATAAAATAGCATATTAATGCATATAAAACATCCAAAATAGATAATATAATAGCATGGAACAATAAAAAATTATAGATACGTTGGAGACGTATCAGATACTGACTGGGTGGTCCTTGCGATCAAAGGTGATCAGACATGCTGACCATGGATTGAACTTTGGGGCGGCAGGCTCTAAGGCGTAGACATCTCGAAGTGCGCGTTTCCTCTACTTCTTGGGTATATGAGTGGCATAAATCATGTTCAATGTTTTAACCTCACGAGGGAATTGCTTTTAGCCTCCATTATTCGGCCTGCGAGGTTCATCATCGTCCTTGCTATGGGGGCTTTTGCCCGTGTCCTCGGCTGTGAGTTTGCCGGCCTGCTTGATTACCCAACAATTACGGTTGGTGTGGTTAGCGGGCTTGTCCGAGGTGCTGTGAATCTGGCACGAGCTATCCAGGATGATGTCTAACTTAGTGGGTCTATCCTGGTTCCCTTTGGAGGGCTTTTTCCGTGGTCCAGACTTGGGATTGCGGAATGTAGCATTTATTGCCGTATCATTGGCCTCGGCGCCATTATGTCAGCGTTTATTTTTGTTACGTCTTGGCTTTTCGTTGCCGTCCCGGACTTCCGAAGTGCCGGGGTCTTCTGGGTTGGTGCTTCTACGAGCCAACCAGCTGTCTTCACCCATGCAAAAGCGGGTCATAAGGGAGGTAAGGGCCGCCATTGTCCTCGGCTTGTCCTGGCCGAGCTGCCGGGCGAGCCATTCGTCCCGGATACTATGCTTAAATGCAGCTATGGCTTTGACGTCCGGGCAGTCGACTATTTGATTCTTTTTGGTTAAAAACCTGTTCCAAAACTGTCGGGCTGACTCGCCGGGCTGCTGGACCACATGAATCAGGTCGTCGGCATCCGAAGGCCAAACATAGGTGCCTTGGAAGTTGGCTCAGAAAGCATCCTCGAGATCTTCCCAGCTCCTAATGGAGTCTTTAGGGAGGCTATTCAGCCAAGCTTTAGTGGTAGATATTTGATGGTGTGGAGGTTGTCTCCTCGTGCCATATGAACATGGAGAAGAAAATCCTCAATCCACACGGCTGGATCTATAGTTCCATCGTATGGCTCGATATTCAAGGGTTTAAACCCTTCCGGGAATTGATGCTGCATCACCTCATCGGTGAAGCACATTGGGTGAGTGGCGCCCCTTATTTGGGCCACATCTCGTCGAACCTCGGATTCCATCCTGGCCTGTTGTTGTTGTTCCCGAACTATATTGTTCCGGTCGAGCCACACTTTGTATCCATCTCTTCCTTCTAGAGGGTATCCTCTTGATCCATAGATGGATCGTGACTGACCTGCTCTAACAGCCAGATCGTGTCGAAGATCGTATTGATATTCTGGCCGTGCCGCCTCCTTGCCTTTACGGTGGGGAGGAGCAGGTAGGTGTTTGGCCTTTCCAGCCGGCGTGTCCCTTCCTCGAGGGGGGCGATCGGGCTGGTCGCCTCGGGCTTGTTTGGGTTGTCCGGGCTTGAAAGCCTCGTCGTTGAATTGCGGCAACAATCTGCGCTTGGGGTAACTCTTCGTTTGCCATTCATAGCCATACCCCTCTTCGGCTGCTAGGACTTTCGTCCATCTGTCATTGAGGGTGCCTTGCTCGGCCTTGATCTGTTGCTGCTTCTTCTTTAAGCTTCGAGCAGTGGCTAGTAGCCGTTGCTTGAACCGATCCTATTCCAATGGGTCTTCAGGGACGATAAAATCTTCGGCCCCGAGGCTGACTTCTTCTACTAAGAGAGGCATGTAGTTGCTGTCTTCGGCGTCGTTGGGGTCCTCGGCGTTATGCTGACCTATTTCCTTGTCCAAGCCATCAGATTGGTGCTCGGGGACGGGGTCACCGGAGTCTCCCGCATTCTCCGGAGTGTCATCCTCTCCGGTGCCTGTGTTGCTTTCCCTGCTACGTCGCCCTTTGGATCGTTGGCCTTGTCTTCGGCGTTTGGGGTGCTCCTCCCCGGGTTTGTCATTGTCCCTTCTAGGGGTGCCATCCACATTAGTGCCATCGCTGTCGTACTTGGGGGTGTACACCATGTAGACGTCATAGGTGGATGTGGCCATCCATCGGCCGGTGACGGGAGGGGTGCTCCAATATGGGTCATGGCCTCGCCATCGTCATACATGTTGTCGACCTCCTCAGAGGAATAGTCAAGCATGTTTGTTAAATCCTCGACAGTGGCTACTAAGTGGGTGGTGGCTGGGACATAAAATTCCCTGTGGCCTACCTCAAGGCTCTGTTGAGCATGAGCCGAGGACGGGTCATCATAAATAGTCATCATCTAGATCCGATCGAGCACTTCGTTTAATAGAGCGAGGCTAACTGGGTCGGTGGAAGGGATTTCTTCGGAGCTGACCTTCGTTACAATGGTGGGGAGGGTTGCGTGTCCGGCCAGGGTGAGATCCTGGTCTTCGGACATTGTACCTGCGTCGAAGCCCGCCGCCGGATCTATAGCGAGTCCAGCTGGGGCTGCCTCCCAGTGTTCGGGCGTCGAACTTCTGTTAGGGCTCAAAGCCGAATCCTCGACTTGGAGGGATGGTCCGTACGGGATTGATTCCTAGTTTTCGAACGTAAGGGTCACGCTGAAGCTCAAAGCTGATAGTGCGGTAAGGGCCGATCCGGAGATCGGGTCAGAAAGAGGCGACGAAGTTGAAGCTTCGGGAGCTGTCGCGGTCCCAGGTGAAGCTGGGAAACCGGTGAAGATCAGATCGCCCCGAGCGCCGGTGACATATACAAAGTTACCAAATCTCATCTGATGCTCGGGGGCGGAGATGTCGACCGGGTTGAGGTGACCGGCCGAGTCAGCGTGCAAGACAATGCTGCCGAATGCAAAAAGTTGCCCTGGGACGAAGATGTCCCCGGTGCTAATGCCATCTCTGATGATCAGATGAGCCATAGACCCTTTGGCGATCCAATAGCGGAACTCTCAATGAAAGCACCAATGTCGGAGTCAAAACCGGCGGATCTCGGGTAGGGGGTCTCGAACTGTGGATCTTCGATCAATGGGGAACAATGGACGTGGGACACGATGTTTACCCAGGTTTGGGCCCTCTCTAACATGTAAAACCCTACGTCCTGCTTGATTATATTGCTTGTGCATAAGGGGGTTACAGAGTAGATCTACCACGAGATCAGATGAACTAAACCCTAACTAGTAGGATGGAGATTGTTCTTCTAGCCTCTATGGACTAAGCCCCCTGGTTTATATAGACACTAGGGGTTCTAGGGTTTACAGATAGTCGGTTACATCAAGGAAACATCGGATCTTCCATCTCGACTTGGGGTGCACTCCAAGGCATAAAAAGTCTTAGGTCCGAATACGGTGCAGCCCAACAGTCCAGCCCATGAGAGATAAGCCGGCCTCTTGAGGACCCTCTAGTCCAGGACTCCCTCACCTAGGGCGACTATGACTACTGAAGGAGGTGTTGCCGGCCAAGAAATGATCTAGAAGATTGCTCGTGCCATTTTAGATTTCTCATCAAATTTGCTCTTTCTCAAGTTTGTAGTTTCCTTGTGGTAAATTTAGGTTTGCTTGTGTTGTAGTTTGCTTCTTAATCATGTAGTTTGCTTTGAAACCATGTAGTTTGCTTATCTTATGAACAAGTTTATTTCAAGTACTTTGTTGCAGTTCTCTGTTAGAATATACTAGAGTGCACTAAAAATATAAACATAGAACAGATAGAATGTGATTAGAGTACCGCACAAAGTAGGTGCACATGATAGTGCACAAACGGACGAGCTTGTCATGCACAAATGAAGATACATGCTGAAAGCACAGGTTAACTCCCAGAGGGGGGTAAATGGGAGATTTTTACAATAGTCAAACTCTGAAGAATTTGACGAAGATCAAATTTAAGAAATAGAAACGCAAAGGAAACTAAGTCATCACAGAATCAGAGTACATGCACACAGGATAAGTAAGAGTGACGAACATGCAATCATACAAGCATGGAGAATCCGTGTAGGAATGAAGTATGTCTACCAGAGGGGGGGTGAACGGGACTTTTAAATTTTCTTCGGAAAACTCAAAACTCTCAGATCCAAACAGTGGAACGAATGAAAAACAAACTACAGTGAACTAAAACAAAGTACCGAAAGGAAACTAAGACATGCACTGATACAAATCACACGAATGAAAATGCATCGAAGGTAAACATGGGTGATAGAGATAACCGAAGATGCTCGATGGCGACAAGGTATTTGTTCGACCAGTTCGTTCTTCTGCACAAGGACTACGTCTGGTTGGAGGGGCTGTGACTTAACAGGAAGATAAACTCTCTTCACCCTATTTTCCTCGACAATCGATTCGTCAACCGATGCCGATTACTCATGGTAGATACTTGAAGGCGATCTCCGAACCTTTACAGATTTCTTCTTCGAGAACCACAATCACTCTTGGTCTCTGAAGAAATTGACACCTAACCATCTAGAGAGTTTGCGGCTCTCAAGAGTAATAGGCGGAGCGTACTAAACTTAGATTCCAGTGATGCTGAACCACTATCTAATTCTTCGGCTCTAGGGTTTTTCTCTCGGTGGATTTTAAACTCAAATCGCTCAGAGAGTGGGTTGCTCAACAATCTTCTCAGAATCAAACAGAGCAGCCACCGGACAAAGCCGGCGTGGGGTGGCTATTTATAGCCGCAGCCTTCCCAAATGGGAAATGACCATTTTGTACACGGGGTCTAGCCAATGGCCAACCGACACGTTCACAACGGTCGAATTTTTGGAGCAACGGTAACATTACTTGAGGAACAAGTAATGCTAACTCCTCGGTCCGAGACAAATCTCTCGAAGCGAAGAAGATCACAGTGTCTTGCTGGCAAGTATTGGCCCGAAACACAAAGAGATTTCTCTCACAGCTTTCATAGGATTTGGGTTTAGCATCAGAGAATCAAAGTTTCAAATGCTGCACCCCACTTAATAGTATGGTTGTCCTATGACTCAATGAAAGAAGAAGAATAACGAAACAAATGCTACGTCTTTACTTCATCTTCATTCTTCCTCGAGTGCAGTCATTTTCTTCGAACATACACCGAACCAATTGCTTAGACTTCAGCAATTTTTAGGGGTCACTCTTGTTAGCATCATCTTCGGTGATAACCTTTTCTACAGAGCAGGGAGATTATCTATGTCATTTGCATCAAACTCCTCAATACATCAGGGACCTGTTACTCTGTGTGCACTAGCAAACACATAAGTCCCATAATGTTTATGTCAACAAACTCCAAAACATAAGGGGCCTATCCTGGCACCAACAATCTCCCCCTTTTTGGATGGTTGTTAACAAAATAGATAATCATCAAAGTAAAGATAGATAACTGAAGTTTAAATCGAACAAGAGTGAATTTCCGTTACTTGACTTGATGATGAAATATACTCCCCCTAGATGTATGTAGGGTCAGAAGTATGATATGAAATGTTCTGCAATTCATTGAAGTATGTGGAGGCTTTTTCAATCATTCGAGGTAATGATTCGCATTGATGATATATAATCCATTGAGAATGTAGCGCAATCATTCATAACTTCTGATAATAATTCGACCTGCAAAACAAATGCTTCACGAGAAATAGTGCAGCAGGCGGGGTTATTAATATTACAACACAGATCAGAAGTTTTACATTAGAGCACAGATAGTCTTTAGAGCATAAAGCACAAAAGTTTCATAACACCAGACCAAATAAACAGAGAGCAAATTTATCAGAGCAAATCAATCAAAACTCGATGTCATTCTCCCCCTTTTTGTCAACTAGTATAAAAAAGGTGACGAAGAACATGAGTGCAAAAGCGATGAACTTAATTCACTCTAAGGCATCTCCAGAAGAACTGGTCAAAGAAGTTTCTGATTCGGATGTAGCTGGAAAATCTTCATCGTCAGCAGCAGCAGACGTTCCTTCGAGACTTGCTTGAGGCTGATAGGATGAGGGCACACTGGGATCAGCTTGTTGATTCTTGCGAGACAGCACATTTCCTTCGGCTGGCTTCTCAGTTGGCAAGGTAGCTTCTGATTCATTGAGCAACTTGCGCAGCTTAAGCCAAAGTAAATTAGTTGTTGGTTCATGAGCTAGCAGAGTTGGAGTGACACGATCTTGAAAGTCTTCGGCAGAGAAACCTTGATCAACATACTCATACAGTTCTTTAAGATCTAAGTTACTGAGCTATTTCTTGGAGAAGAACTTTCGAAGCTATTTCCATAGGTGCTTCTTATTTTTAGCCGTGATCATGTGCACAACTTTCATACGGTTGTTGATGGCATTCAGTTCGGCAGCCAGATGTTCTTTCTCTCGGCGATCCTTAGCCATATTGTTCGGGATATAACCCCACGGTGTAACCCGCCTAGAAGGGGCCGGGTTACATTGTTGGTGACTTAGCAATAATGCCTAGAAAGGTCCAAGAAGCTAAGACGTGAAAGCCTGGAGGCGGCTTACAACATGGGCCAACTGAAGGCCCAAGACTCGGAGACAGAGCGTGACCGGAGGTGTGAGCCGCCCAATGGCGACTTGCCTAGCAAGGCAAGGCAACTTAGAACCAGGGTCGGTCACGTTGTATGACCTGACTTGGACTCTTGTAAGCCTAGTGCCTCGACCTGTGTATATAAAGGCAAGTCCCTGGGCGGGTTAACTCAAGTGACAATCTATCGATAGCTAGGTCAAGCGATTCCGCTCCCTTGTAATCGATACTCAAGGAATAAGCAGCAAAAACAGGAGTAGGCTTTTACCTCGATCGTGAGGGGCCGAACCTGGGTAAACTCGTGTCTTTCGTCCCACTCAACCTCTTCAAGCCAATCATCGTAGCGATGGCTCCACACCTAAGTCCTTTTGCTAGGGCATCTGCCGTGTTAAACCCACGACAGTTGGCGCCCACCGTGGGGCAACGCACTGTGGTTTTGAGTTCTTGAAGGGATCTTTCCCAGGGATCGAGGGAGACGCCGTTGGCCAGATGACCAAGAGTCACCGCGGCAAGCTCTACATCGATGAGGCCGGATAGGGCCCCGAGGCCGACTCAATCGAGTATGGGTACCAGGTCCCCTTTGGCGGGATTCATGTCTTCATCGGCAAGATTGGCGGATCAGAGCCTGTGCCAGACATCTGCACCGACATCGTCAAGTCGGCTCGGCACGCGCAACCCGCCAGGGTTGAACCCAGCCGGAAGCATGTTTTCATCGGTTTCACACATGGCACGGATCTTGCGGAGGATTCTGTATCCGGAGGAGAGACTCTCATCTACTCAAGTGATGAGTCCTCGACCGGAGAGACGGAGTCGATTTACCAGCTTCAAGACGGCGGGCTTGGAGGCTATTTTGATGGGGACAGTATTCTGGACCCCTATGAGCCGCTGTACAGGGCTGCTATCTTCATGGCTGGCACGGGGTCTGCTCTCAATTCATCGACATCTACATCTATGATGTCTAGTTTGGCTGTTGCGGCGGCTGGGGCTGGCGGTTCAGTTAGGCTGCCAGCTCAGGTTTTGTCAAATCTCTTGGGCACTTTGAAAACCTTGTTAGCAACAGAGGTTACTGCGGCGAATCAAACAGAGCATAATGCAGAGATTGCAAAGGTGCGAGATGAGGTAGCCAAGGCCCAGGAGGATCTTAACGCAGAGAATGCCAGGATGACAACAGAATGGGCCCAGATGGGTGCTGAGTCACAATGTCTAAGGGCAGAGGCTTTTCACTTGAGTCTGGATCAGAACGTGTCCAATGCAGTTCTTCGAAGGAGACACCAAACCCGCTTGCCTTTGTAGTATCAGGTACGGAACCTTTTTAACACGCCCGGGGCAGGACCAAGTAATCCGCCAGGATTAACCCGGGCTGCAGAGGTGCCAGGGAGCGGGGCAGCGGCTCAGCCTCGACTGTCAGACCCGCCCCGTAGGGATCAGACCCAGCCTCGGCGTTTCTCAACACCCTCTGGCCATTATTCTAACCCGGTGGATAACATGATAGCAGCAGCTACCAGGCTCAATGCACTTCTTCTTACTGATGAGACGCCCTTCGCAACTGAGGCACGGAATGTGATTGAGCTCCTGCAAACAGCGGTTGCATAGCAGGAGAAATATTCATACAGTCGTGACCAGGTGCACTCAACCCCCTTCCCAAGCCGCAGTTACAGCCGGCGCATTGAGTCTCCGTTGGTTTCCAGTAGTGAACAACATCATCAACCGCCCCAAGATGACCCGCCGAGTGGGAACAACCCACCCCTTACTCATGCTCAGGCGATTGTGGATGAGGCCAGAGCCTGCCGAGAGGCGGAGGCGGCGGCGGCTCAACTAGGGGCACATCAGTAGCCTCCGGTGACCCATTCAGCCTCAGTGGGAACCGGTGTAATTTCCAGGTCTGTTGGGGTACCATGTTTAGTACCAGCTTTGCTTAACGAATGTCTTCCTAAAGATTTCAAGGGTCCTTGCAAGGTGCCCAATTATACAGCTGATCACCCTCCTGAAGGATGGATCGAGAGTTACGAGTTAGCCATGGAGATGTTGGACGTCAATGAAGCGGTCTGTGCCAAATACTTTACTATGATGTTGGATGGGCCAGCTCGCACATGGTTAAAAGGATTACCTCCTAATTCCATGAGCTCATGGGCAGAGTTGAAAGCACGTTTCATCAAAAACTTTCAAGGGACATGTAAGCAGCCTTTGATAATTGTTGATCTGCATCACTGTGTCCAGCGTGAGGATGAGTCGGCCCACCATTGGGTCCGGAGGGTCTCTGCCATTATTCACTCATCGGATAGCATTACAGCGGGTCAGGCGGTTATGATCTTAGAAAAGAACTGTCACTTTGTCCCCCTTAAGCAGAAGCTCGGGTGGCTTAAGCGTCATTGCAATGACATGGGTGAGCTCATGGCGGCTCTCATTAAGTATGCATACTTTGATAACACCAAAGACCCTGGATCTGATGATGAGAAATCTAACAAGGGAAAGAAGAATGGCAATGGTAAGGGTCAGTAGCAGAATGTGGCAGGGCACAATGGCAACAACCAGGGTAATGGTGGTAAGTGCAGACACCCCGACGGCGGGTCAGATCTAGTAGCTAACAACAACACTGGGTACAAGAACCAGCGCCACAACGGTAACGGTAAACCGCCCTCGGCGGTGCAAAGCCTTTTAATCTTGAGGCAGCGCTTAATGACCCGTGCCTGAAGCACAGTCTTCCCAACAAACCATCCACTCATGTAGCGACCCGACCCAAAATCGGTCAAGTCTCTTTGTATCTGTACCATCCCAAGATCATGCTGGCACACACAGTACATTGAGGAAAAGATTCAAAGTTCAATCACACCTGAATTTATTACACGATTCTCATATCGAGTATTTATTACATCATAATAAATTCGGCCAAAGGCCAACTCATGAGAAATAAACTAAAATAAAGCTGCGAAAGTGTAGACGATAAGCGAGTCCATCCGACTCCATAGGGCAATCACCGAGCGTAGATCATAGCCTCACTCCTGATCGGAAAACTCCTCTGCAACATGACACGTTGCAGCCGTGTAGGTAAGCATTTTGAATATGCTGGCAAGTCATGGAGAGAACAATAATAATAAAGCTATCACTATATGCAATTTGGCTGTGGGACTCTAAGTTTATGTTTTTGCGAAAAAGCCAATTTTTCCCTACAACAAAAAGACTTGCTTGCAATTACTACAAAATGTTGGTTGTTATTGAGATGGTTCCGCCAACCTGTGTCTCACACCCGAAATCATTAATAACCCATCAATTAATTACTTATGTTCGGTGTTGAGATTTCCGAAATACTCCAATTCCAAAGGCTCAGTTGGCCGTAACCGAGGACACGGCTAATCGATTAGGTTTCTACTCTGCAGAGTCTTGTGCACTTTACCCGCAAGAATCGTTCCCTCCTTTATGTCCTTGCACTGCCTGGTGTTTGAAGACGGGACGAACGAAACAGGGTCTTCCCTAGAGTTCCACTGGGCCACTGCCGGTGCCCATCCAATCCTACCATTCTTCTACATCTCGTAGCACCGTCCAGCCAGAGTCACGCCTAGGGTCGATCAAGCCAGAGCCCATAATGGCTTGCGGCTGCATAGGTAAGCTTCCGGTCAAGGTGTATCCATCCGTCTCTTCGTGGCTGGGAGAAGCTTTCCGCAAGATGTCATGGCGCTTCTCCATGCATCCCGGCCATCCGCTGGTTGCTCCAGGGTGCCCATCAACCGTCCTCCACCTAGTAGTGAATTTGAAGTCCATCTTGAGCTTGAAGTCATGGGGTTGTCATCATCTTGACTCTCCCATCTCCCTTATGAATCGCTCAACCAACCCCGTCTACGAGCATAGCAAAATAAAGTACATCGCCCCGGGCAATGGTAATAAAGGGATTTTGGGTCAACCTACCACATGATGCTACTCAAGACTTATTCAATTTCTCCTACTGCATGCATGGTGGGGAGGAAGTTATACTAATGCGATAAAACATAGGTAAATAATTTCATGATCAAGACTTGCCTGGCTGACGGTCTTCGAACGCTAGTGACTCGTGATAGCAAGCTTCGCACTCCGGGAATTCTATTCAAATCAAACAATAATCACAAAAGTATACAAACAAACAATAATAATAACATAACAGCAAGCTAAAGTAAATCACACGTAAGCAATCAAACCAAAACCAAAGAAAAATCGAAGAACTCAAAGCAAGGTTTTCATTACTTCAAGCAAACAACTAGAAAATAGTTTTATCCTACTAAAAGTTTCTTTAACAGAACCAAAACAAAAGTTTTGTTAACTAAGAGAAAGGAAAACATTATAAAAACTTTGTGCAAAAAGAAACACATTAAAAGCTACTTTAAAACTCTAATTATGATTAAAACAAAACTAGTAAGAAAATAAAATGAAACATTTTCTTTTTCTGTAAATAAAAGTTCACCTTATAAAACTACAGAAACAAATCTGAAATAAAATACAACAAAGGTGGAAATAAATTTTAAAGTAATTAAAACAACAGAAAACAGCGACAAAGTGAAATAAACTAAAACAAGGTTGTTTTCATGTAAAACAATTTTTAATAAAATCTATAAATACCCAAATTAATCCTACTGCTAGGAAAGGTCAAAACAAAGCAGTGGCAAAAAGAATCACTAAAAAAAATTAATCCTAGCTCATTTTATAGCAGAAATACTAATCTGAGTAAAACTCATATAAACCAATTTTTAAAAGCTGAAACATGGACAAAACTCTATTATACAGTAACTTTAGGAAATTTTCAGACTAGAGCAAAAGGAATCAATCAAAAACTCTAAATAACCTAAGAGATATAGAATTTACAAATCTCAAACTTTTCTGTTTTAAAAACAGAAACGAAAATAAAACTAAAAAAAATAAACAGGCGCTACTGGGCCGAAGGTGGGCGATCTATAACTATCAAGCGCTCAGGCTATAAAACAACTAAAACGCGTACGGGTTAATAAAAGAAAACCAAACTAATAAACCGGCTAGATCTAAACCGTGAATTAACCTAAAAATAAAACCTGTCTACTAACAATAAACCTAACCCTTCACTACTTCTAATCTACGCCGTAGATTGCAGATCGAACGGTCGAGGGGAGGTGCGGCTTACAGCGACGGCGGCGACGGACGGAGACGGCGGCGGCGGCTCGGGCGTCGGGCGGCGGGGTGCTCCAGTGGTCCGGGGCGACGGCGGAGGGGCCGGTGCGACGCGGCGGAGCGATGCGGAGGTGGTGGTGACGTCGGGGTGGCTCGGGGACGACGGAGACGGTCGGGATAATGACGATAGCTCTCGGGCGAGCTGTAGCTCCGGCGATGGGCGGCGATGCTCGAGGCGGTGGCTTCGAGGATTCCTGGGCGGCGAAAAGATGTTAGGGGGGTGCGGGGTTTTGAGGGGGTGCTGCTGACAAGGTTTGAGGGCAGAAGGGTCCTCACCGGTGACAGCAACGGCGGTGAACTACGGCGGTGGAGGCGAGATCGGTTTGGAGGTGGCATGGGCTGTAGAGGGTTTTGGCGTCGGGGTTTAAGGGGGGTCGAGGGAGGAGAGGTAGGGCTTTATATAGGGCAACATCTTGGAGGAGTGGGCGACTCGGGATCACGATCCCGGGAAGATCGGAACCGCGGCGGCGCTCGGGCGTGCTCTGCGTGTGGCAAGGCGCGGAGGAGGGGAAAGAAAGGGGTGGGGTCCGCGGGTCAATGGGAGAAGAGGGGGAGGGGCGATCGGGCGGCCGAGATCGAGGGGAATCGGGCGCGGTCGGCTGGGGCAGGCCGGGTCGGACGCTGGTGGGCTGCGGCTCAGCGCTGGCTGGGCTGGTTGGCCTGGCTGGCGCTTGGGGTTTTTCCTTTTTTTTAAAGAAAGAGAAATAAAATAAACTGAGAAAATAAAAATAATTTTATATATAGGATACATATATATATATCAAAATTCTCAGAAAAATAAATCCTAAAAGATGAAATATTTTTCAGAGGCACAATAAAAACTTGATAGAAAACATTTTTTTGAAAATTCCAAATAAAACTCAAATTTGAATTCAAAACTTTTGGCATTGTTTTCTTCTGACATTTTTGGAGTGTCATTTTAGCTCCTCTCATACTTTTGAACAAGTATTTGTCAGGGATTTTTGAAATGAAATTCAAATGCCAAGTTGAATCCAAATTCAAATAAAACCCGAATGCCTCTGAAATTTCCAAATGTCACTCAACTCAAACAAAATGCATAGATGCTTACCTAATAATTGTAAAACATTCCAAATTGAAAATTTGGGATGTTACAAACCTACCCACCTTAACATGAATCACACCCTCGAGATTCGGATTGGCTAGCAAATCGGTGTGGGTGGTCTCGACGGAGATCTTCTTCTCGCTCCCAGGTGGCTTCCTCCTCGGAGTGGTGGCTCCACAAAACCTTGCAGAACTTGATGATCTTGCTGCGGGTAACTCTGTTCGCAGTCTCGAGAATTCTGACGGGTTTCTCCTCATAAGTCAGATCACTGTCAAGCTGTATGGTGTCTAGGGGCACTGTGTCTCTCAAAGGAATATCGGCCATCTCAGCATGGCATTTCTTCAGCTGGGAAACATGGAAGGCATCGTGAACTCCTGACAATCCTTCCGGCAATTCCAGCTTGTATGCAACTTCTCCTCTATGTTCGAGGATTTTGTATGGGCCAATGAATCGGGGTGCTAACTTTCCTTTAACACCGAACCTCTTGATTCCTCGAAGTGGAGACACACGGAGATATGCTCGGTCTCCAACTTCATACGTTATCTCCTTGCGTTTACTGTCAGCATAACTCTTATGTCTCGACTGAGCTATCTTAAGTCTATCTCGAATCAACTTGACCTTCTCTTCGGAGTCTCTGATAAGGTCGGGACCAAAAAGTTTTCGGTCTCCAACACCATCCCACAGCAATGGTGTTCTGCACCTCCTTCCGTAAAGAGCTTCGAAAGGGGCCATCTTCAAACTGGTCTGATAGCTGTTGTTGTACGAGAACTCTGCGTATGGTAGATTGTCATCCTAGCTAGATCCATAGTCTAGCGCACAGGCTCTCAACATGTCCTCCAGAATCTGATTGACTCTCTCGGTCTGTCCATCTGTCTGCGGATGAAAAGCTGTACTGAACTCCAGCCTCGTACCCAAAGTTTCATGCAACTGATTCCAAAACTTTGAGGTAAATTGTGTTCCTCTATCTGACACGATACTCCTCGGAACTCCATGCAGACATACGATCCTAGTCATGTATCTCTTGGCTAACTTAGCGCTGGTATATGTGGTCTTCATGGGAATGAAATGAGCTACCTTGGTCAAGCGATCAACCACTACCCAGATAGAATCATAACCTGAACGAGTCCTGGGTAATCCTGTGATAAAATTCATTCCAAGTTTTTCCCATTTCCACTGGGGTATCGGCAGAGGTTGAAGTAACCCCGCCGGCTTCTGATGTTGCGCCTTTACTCGCTGACAAACATCGCATACTGCTACGTACTAGGCAATATCCTTCTTCATACCTGTCCACAAGAAACTTTCCTTCAAGTCTAGATACATCTTGGTGTTGCCTGGGTGAATTGAGTACGGTGAATCATGGGCCTCCTGAAGAATTAACTTCCTGACCTCTGGGTCATTGGGCACATAGATACGATCCTCAAACCATAAAGTTCCATGCTCATCCTCACGAAAACCTTTAGCCTTTCCGTTACTCATCCTTTCCTTTATCTCTGCAATTTCCTTGTCCGTCTTCTGGGCTTCTCGAATTCTTTCGGTCAAAGTAGACTGAATATCCAAGGTGGCAACAAATCCTCTCGGTACTATCTCTAGTCGGAGCTCTCTGAGATCGTCGGCTAACTCATGTGGTAATCCTCCAGCTATGAGGGTGTTCACATAGCAGTTATGGCTCAAGGCATCTGCTACAACGTTGGCCTTCCCTGGGTGGTAATGCAATCTCATGTCATAGTCCTTGATCAACTCCAGCCATCTCCTCTGCCTGAGGTTCAACTCCTTCTGCGTGAAAATGTATTTCAAGCTCTTCTGATCCATGTAAACATCACAACTGTTTCTGACATCACAACTATTTCCGACAAGGAAATGTCTCCAGGTCTTGAGTGTGTGCACTACGGCTGCTAACTCCAAATCGTGTGTGGCATAATTCATCTCGTGAGGTCGTAGCTGTCTGGAGGTATAAGCTACAACTTTTCCTTCCTGTATGAGCACTCCTCCGAGTCCTTGGCGTGAAGCGTCACAATACACCTGGTAATCCTTGTGTATGTCCGGCAAAATTAGCACTGGGGCTGTAACCAAATGTTTCTTCAACTCCTGAAAACTGGCTTCACAATCCTCGGTCCAAATGTACTTGGTTTCCTTCTTCAACAGCTCAGTCATGGGTTTAGAATCTTGGAGAAATTCATAATAAATCTTCGATAATATCCTGCAAGTCCGAGAAAACTGCGGATCTCCTTGACTAAGGTGGGGGACTGCCATTTGGTGACCGATTCAACCTTGGTGGGGTCGACTGCTATTCCTTCTCCTAAAATAACATGTCCGAGGAATCTGACTTCCTTCAGCCAAAATTCACATTTGCTGAACTTGGCATATAACTGATGTTTTCGGAGTTTCTCCAGAACTAGACGCAAATGTTCCTTATGCTCTTCCTCGCTCTTGGAGAAAACCAATATGTCATCGATGAACACCACGACAAACTTGTCCAGATATTCCATAAATACCTTGTTCATCATGCTCATAAAATACACAGGGGCATTAATCAGTCCAAATGACATGACGGTATACTCATATAAACCATACCTGGTGGTGAAAGCTGTTTTGGGTATATCCTGTTCACGAATCTTCAACTGATGATACCCTGATCGAAGATCGATCTTGGAGAACACTTTGGCTCCAACTAGTTGATCAAATAAATCATTAATCATCTGCAGAGGGTACTTGTTCTTGATGGTCACGTCATTCAATGAACGATAATCCACCACCATTCTCAGGGTTCCATCCTTCTTCTCTAACAAAAGAACTGGGGCTCCCCAAGGTGACGAGCTTGGCCGAATATATCCCTTCTCCAATAGCTCATTAATTTGCTTCTTGATCTCTTCCAAATCGTTCGGGGGCATCCGATAAGGTCTCTTGGATATTGGGGCTGTGCCAGGCAATAACTCAATCAAAAACTCAATGTCTCTGTCCGGTGGCATTCCTGGTAATTCCTCCAGGAATACATCGGGAAAATCTTGCACTACGGGCACTTCTTCCTGCACAACTCCCGTGAGGGAATTCACCTGATTCTTCATCAGTGTGCGTCTGGATACATACTTGATTCTCTTCTGCTCTGGGGTGGTGAGCAAAATCGTCTTGCGGGCACAGTCGATGTTTCCTTCAAACTTCATCAACCAGTCCATGCCTAGGATCACATCCAATCCCTGGGATTCCAATACTATGAGGTCTGCGGGAAAGTCGTGATTTCCGATGCTGAGGGTCGAATGACAGCCTAAGCCTGCCGTCATCTCTCCTCCTGGGAAGTGACCTGAAGAGGGCTTCTAAGGGTTCTAGTGGGCAACCCGTACTTTTCCACAACTACCACTACTGGAATCTGGGTCTTTGCCATCTGCCAGCTCTTTGCCGTCTGCCAGCTGATGGCAAAGAGGCTCTTTGCCGTCTGTCTTCTCAAAGCAGACGGCAAAGAACCAGCTGATGGCAAACAGGGTCTTTGCCATCTGCGAGCTCTTTGCCGTCCGCCAGCAGACGGCAAAGAGTTCTTTGCCATCCGCCAGCAGACGGCAAAGTCCAAAGTGGACCCCACGGGGGTACTGCACTGGGTAGGTCACACGGGCCACTTCTTTGCCGTCTGCCAGCAGACGGCAAAGATTTCTTTGCCGTCTGCCAGCAGACGGCAAAGAGGTAAGAGGGGCCCACAGTTTCACGGCGGTGGCCGTCTAACGGTCATCCTCTTTGCCGTCTGCTGGCGGACGGCGGCAGACGGCAAAGAATTCTTTGCCGTCCGCCAGCAGACGGCAAAGAGAAAAAAAAACAGACGGCAATGCGGGGGGTTAATTTGGCCCCCCGCGCGCGCGCCCTCCTCTATCTCTTTCTCCCGCCTCCCCACCCTCTGCCTCCGCCGCCGCCGCCCCCTCCCGCACAGGCCGCCGCCGCCGCCGCCCCCTCCCGCGCAGGCCGCCGCCGCCGCCCCCTCCCGCCCATGTCCCTTCCTCCTCCCCCCATCCCTCCCGCAGCGTCCTCCGTTCCGTCCCTGCCCCGCTCCTCCACTCCCATCTCGTGCTTCCCCCTGCTGGCCTGCCCCTCCACCGCCGTGCCTCCCTCCCTCCTCCTCCCCCTCCTGCCCCCTCCCTCCCTCCGTTCTCCTTCCCTCGCTCTCCCCCTCCCCCTCCACCACTCCCCCTCCCCTCTCCACCACCGCCCCCTCCCCTCCTCCACTCCGCTCCGCCCCCTCCTGTCTCCTCCCCCCTCCGCCGCTCAACTCCCGCCCGCTCCGTCCTCTCTCTCCCCTCTCTCCGGCTCTCCTCTGCGGGCTCGGCTCTACTGCTCTGCACGCCGGCTCTGCTCCGGGCTCCGGCCCCCTTCCCTGGTCTCCGCGACTCTGCCTGTCCGCCATGCCGTCTGCCGCAGCCGCAGCCGCACTGAAGAGCCGGATTGGAATGGACAGACTCACTCACTCACAGACATATAATATGTGCATGTGCATTGTGCTACACTGACTGCTACTGGCCTTGCTGTTGTTGTTAAAATTTTGTAGATTGAACATTTTTGATCTGCTTGCTATAATGTTAGTATTTGCTACTGCGTACTGCTTATCGTTGTTGCACTGACCAATAATTACTGAGCGAGAAATATTTGCAAAGGTTTGATGATGATGCTATTTATATCGCTTTCAAGAATATAGATTTCGCAAAGGAACTTACCTCGTCGTAGTAGCAAGTTTTCAACTTTGTACAATGTTAATTGTTTCACTTGATGTTTATGTCTTCTCTCATGAAATTTCACCCTGACCCTGCCCCCCGACACCCTGATCGACACCCTGATCGACCGACATACGACATCCTGACATCCCGATCGACACCTACACCCTGACACCACACCCCGGACCCTGCCCCGACCCGACCCCGACGGGGTCAATATTTGTGAATTATGAGTTAGGTCGTATATTTTTTCGATTTTGTTATGCAAAACATCATATATATTTGTGTTAATCAGGTGGATTTAAAATGTGCAGTTGTTTCGTCGCTGCAAGGGTGTGGTGTTGACGACCACCCCGTGCGTTCGACGAGCTCCGCCCTGCTTTCCTTGGTGAGCACAAATGACATCTCCTCCTCCCCCCTACATTTGCTCTATTCCGGTCTTCGTGCCAATGAAACTAGCTAGCTATAGGTGTCCGTCATCAGTATGCGTAACCACTATGCGTCCTCCCGTTCGAAAGGGTTACATCTATAATATGCATGCATTTGCATATTTATAATCGTGATTCTTTCGAATTGTCCAACGTTATCCATGGACAGCCGAGTATGTGTAATTGGGTTCGTTTTCCTATATGCTCTGCTCCGGATCCGATGCAGAATTTCGTCAGTGCCTCCCTGTTGTTCTCCGGGTACACATCCTCTCTGCTTATCCGAGACGTTGTATCAGGAGAACAGCGGGGAGGTGCTGCCGAAATTTTCGTCGGATCCGGAGCAGAGCATGGGAAAACGAACTCAATCTACACATACTCGGGTGGGATTAGGACCTATCTTTACCTATTAGCATGTAGGTTGCATGGACGTAAGAGAACTGACAACTCCATTACTAATGGATATGGTTTGCTTAATGATGTATATATTTATTGTCTGTCTAGTAGGAAGTCAATATGAGTGACGTGCTGGATGTACCACCGTTACACTAGTCAGAAAGTTTGGACCGTGAATGGTTAACAAAACCAAAGAGTTTGTTAGAGCCGCATTTGCTAATGGCCAGAGATAAGCTGGTGCCCCGTGTCCGGTGCGACAACTTTAATAAGAGGACGAGCTTGAAATGAGTAAAACCTGCAGAAGTTTGGTTTTACGCCTGTTTACACGGTCTGGACATTTCATGGTGAGTCTGCCCAACGTGCCAGACCTGGGTGGTTCGTCGTCGCACCGACGAGCATGGTACCGGGATGGAAGACATGGTGCAAGACTTTGACGATGCTCGGACTCGGACGAGGAGATGGAGGAATCTGCAAAGGCCTTCACTGAAATGTTGGAGTCCTCAAAACGTCCTCTCCACGAGCACACTGAGCTTTGTCAGCTGGATGCCATCTCACAAATCATGGCTTTGAAGGCTCAGTTCAACTTGGGTAGAGAATGCTACGACGCGATGATGACAGTATTCGGACGATTTCTACCAAAGGCCATGTGCTACCTACAAAACCTGTACCAGTCAGACAAATCCTCCGTGCTCTTAAGATGCCCTATGAGAAGATACATGCCTATGAAGGATGTGTCTTATTTAGGCACCAGTATGAGGACTTGAACTATGGTCCCTTTGCAGTCATCCAGGTATGTTGTGGTAGACAATGGTATGGGTGAGAAGACGCAGACCAAAATACCCGTTAATGTTCTTCGGTTTGCCAATCGTAACCAACTTCAACGCTTTTTTCATGGTCAAAGAGACGGCCAGACATATGACATGGCACAAAACGGGCAAAAGAACCGAACGTGATGCAGATGGGAATGGATGATGGTGCACACATCGGATGGTGAAGCGTGGAAGCGCTCGATGCATTACATAAGGAAAAAACGGCAGATCCAAGGCATCCTCGAGTCGCCGTCAGCACGGATGGGTTCAGTGTGTATGGTCAGACGCAACCCAATACAGTTGTTGGCCCGTGTTTGTCATTCCACTCAATCTCCCCCCCGGACAGATTATGCAAAGAAAGAACATTTTCCTGACGTTGATAATTCCAGGGCCCAACTATCCGGGGAAGAATATGAATGTGTACATGCAGCCGCTTAAGGACGAATTGCAAGAAGCTTGGGATAATGGGTTCAAGACATACGACGCCTTTAGCAAACAGAACTTCATAATGCGTGCCTGGTACATGTACTCGACGCATGACTTGCCGGCGTATGCGCTATTCGTTGGCTGGTGTGTGCATGGAAGGTTCCCGTGCCCCACATGCAAGGGAGCTCTTGAGTTTCGTTGGCTGACCGCAGGGCACAAGTATAGTTGCTTTGACTTGCATAGACCGTTTCTGGATCCTCACCATAAGTTCAGGAAAGACAAGAAGAACTTCATGAAAGGTAGAGTTGTCAAACACTCTGCACCACCTGCGTTGACAGGCCAACAAACCCTAGATCAGTTAAACGCTCTCGAGCCAGATCCAGTGCGTCCAGGGTATTTCAAGGGGTATAATAAGGAACACGCCTGGACTCACAAGACATGCTTATGGGATCTGCCTTAGTTCAAAGACCTCCTTTGCCCACACAACATCGACGTGATGCACACCGAAAAGAACATCGCCGAAGCCATTTTTGGCACATTGTTCGGCATAGAGGGGAAGTCAAAGGATAATCCTAAGGCTAGAGTCGATCAAGAGGAGCTATGTGATAGACCGTTACAAAACATGCAAGATCCGAAAGGAAAGCGGAACTTCACGAAGCCAAAGGCATGGTTCAATCTTGGAAGGCCAGCTATGAGGGAAATTATTCTGTGGGTGAAAATGCAGTTGATGTTCCCCGATGGGTATGCAGCAAATCTAAAGAGGGGAGCGAGTCTTGAAAAATTGAAAATATTTGGTCTAAAAAGTCATGATTGGCACATATGGATTGAGCGGATAATGCCGGTGATGTTGCGTGGCTTCATCCCTGAGGATGAATGGCTAGGACTTGGCCGAGCTGAGCTATTTCTTTCGTGTTCTTTGTGCGAAAGAACTATCGCCTGGCTCCTCGAAGAAATGGAACAGTTGGCACCGGAGTGTTGATCTGCAAGTTGAGAAAATCTTTCCGCCGAGCATTTTTAATCCAATGCAGCACTTGATTTTGCATCTCCCGACCGAGGCAAATTGAGGGCCCGTGCAAAATCGTTGGTGCTACTCAACTGAAAATGCAGAAGACGCTTCGAGCAAAATGTAAAAAACAAACGTAGAATTGAAGCATCGATGGCCGAGGCATTCATCTGAGGAGGCGGCAAACTTCGTGACAGCACACTACGAAGCCAAATAACACAAGGCAGGAGTAGGGTTTTACGCTGATCAGCGGCCCGAACCTGGGTAAAAACTTCCCGCAAAGAGCAGACAAGTGATCGACGCGGGAAGTTTTTACCCCAGGTTCGGGCCGCTGATCAGCGTAAAACCCTACTCCTGCTTTGTGTTCTTATTGATGTTCTTGAGCCCGGCCTTCAGGAGCGCTCGCAATGAACAGTACGTTCAAAGAGCAGCTACGCATGCAGAATGGGCCAGAAGTTCTCCTCCTCTGTAGCAGTTGCCTTGGGCCTCCTTTTATATGCTCAAAGGGGTCTCCACAGTGGCAAAATGTACATACATTGAGGTGTAAAGTAGCTACAGGGTATCATACCTAACCCCTGACGAATTAGGACAAACGCATTTAATGCACCGTGAGGTGTCCGTTTAGGTGTCCTTACTTTCTTGGGGATGGAAAAAGGGGCCATCCCATCAGCACCGCTTAAGCTCTCCTCCACTGGCGCGTTGCCACGCATCCAGAGAAGGACCCAGAATGTCAGGTTTTGTCGTTGTGCTGGAGTAGTGGTACAGTGGCAGAATCTCGCCGGGCGCCGAAACTTGCCGGGCACCAAGCCTTGCCGGGCGCCAAGCCTTGCCGGGATTATCTTGCCGGGGCTCATCAGCAAGAATCTTTCCGGGGCTCACCAGCAAAGAATCTTGCCGGGGCTCACCAGCAAGAATCTTGCCGGGCCTCACCAGCAAGAATCTTGCCGGGCCTCACCAGCAAGAATCTTGGCGGGGCTCATCAGCAAGAATCTTGCCGGGGCTTCGGCCTTTGGTCTTCTGCCTTCCAATTATTGACTCGAATGCTTTTTGGATAGTCTTGTGCTTGTTCCTAGTTGTCTTCTCCCAGGAAGGCTCGCTCCCCTGCCACGCCTTTCCCACCTGGGGGCTGCAACTCGCCGGTGCGTGTCCAGGGGTAATGAACACCCCCTGTTCACTACACCCACACACGTGCTTCATCCTCCAGTTGAATTTCACGAAGTTGCAACTTATGGACCGTCTTCAAGCTCCTGTGCATCTGAATCTCTAGAGTCCTGATGTGGGCCTCCAAGTCTTGGAAATATGAGCAAATGGAGTCGTCATCTATGGTGCGGATGATCTCTCCATCTGTAGTCCTGCAAGAAATCATGGTGTAGTCTGGTCCAATGAGCTCGGCCCTGTATTCCTCCTGGATGCGTCCAAGTGCACTATGAACTGCTATGTCTCTCCCGAGGATCCAAGTGGGAGCAGTGAACCTGAAGTCAATGGGCACCGAGAAGCTTCCGAAGGTCCTCCCTGGTATGTGCACCTTAATCCTATAGTGACGGTCTCCTGGAAATGCCATGATAGAGGTCCCGGTGATAGAAGGCAGAGAAATCTTCAATTCCTTGGTGATCTGGACCAGCTTCTTGCCGAAAAGCATCATCTCATCTGGCTGGCAAAACTCCGGGAGCAGAACTGGGATGAACTTGACGACCATCTAGAATGTTGAAATCGGAGGGAAGTCAGAAATGAACAGGGGAGAATTACGAAATAATAAAGACATAAAATAAAATAGTTTCTTCCTACAGCTTTCCGATCCTAGGGGATACGTCCTACGGTCAGCATGTGCTCTGATACCATCTCTGTAGTGACCCGACCCGAAATCGGTCAAGTCTCTGTGTATCTGTACCATCCCAAGATCATGCTGGCACACATAGTACATTGATGAAAAGATTCAAAGTTCAATCACACCGGAATTTATTACACGATTCTCATATCGAGTCTTTATTACATCATAATAAATTCGGCCGAAGGCCAACTCATGAGAAATAAACTAAAATAAAGCTGCAGAAGCATAGACGATAAGCGAGTCCATCCGACTCCATAGGGCAATCATCGAGCGTAGATCGTAGCCTCACTCCTGTTCGGAAAACTCCTCTGCAACATGAGATGTTGCAGCCGTGTAGATCAGCATTTTGAATATGCTGGCAAGTCCTGGAGAGAATAATAATAATAAAGCTATCACTATATGCAATTTGGCTGTGGGACTCTAAGTTTATGTTTTTGCGAAAAAGCCAATTTTTCCCTACAACAAAAAGACTTGCTTGCAATTACTACAAAATGTTGGTTGTTATTGAGATGGTTCCGCCAACCACTGTCTCATACCCGAAATCATTAATAACCCATCAATTAATTACTTATGTTCGGTGTTGAGATTTCCGAAATACTCCAATTCCAGAGGCTCAGTTGTCCGTAACCTGGGACACGGCTAATCGATTAGGTTTCTACTCTACAGAGTCTTGTGTACTTTACCCGCAAGAATCGTTCCCTCCTTTATATCCTCACACTGCCTGGTGTTTGAAGACAGGACAGACGAAACAGGGTCTTCCGTAGAGTTCCTCTGGGCCACTGCCGGTGCCCGTCCAATCCTACCGTTCTTCTACATCTCGTAGCACCGTCCGGCCAGAGTCACGCCTAGGGTCGACCAAGCCAGAGCCCATAATGGCTTGCGGCTGCACAGGTAAGCTTTCGGTCAAGGTGTGTCCATCCGTCTCTTCGTGGCTGGGTGAAGCTTTCCGCAAGATGTCATGGCGCTTCTCCATGCATCCCGGCCATCCGCAGGTTGCTCCAGGGTGCCCATCAATCGTCCTCCATGCAGTAGTGAATTTGAAGTCCATCTTGAGCTTGAAGTCATGGGGTTGTCATCATCTTGACGCTCACATCTCCCTCATGAATCGCTCAACCAACCCCGTCTACGAGCATAGCAAAATAAAGTACATCGTCCCGGGCAATGGTAACGAAGGGATTTTGGGTCAACCTACCACATGATACTACTCAAGACTTATTCAATTTCTCCTACTGCATGCATGGTGGGGAAGAAATTCTACTAATGCAATAAAACATAGGTAAATAATTTCATGATCAAGACTTGCCTGGCTGATGGTCTTCGAACGCTAGTGACTCGTGATAGCAAGCTTCGCACTCCCGAAATTCTATTCGAATCAAACAATAATCACATAAGTATACAAACAAACAATAATAATAACATAACAGCAGGCTAAAGTAAGTCACAGGTAAGCAATCAGACCAAAAACAAAGAAATATCGAAGAACTCAAAGCATGGTTTTCATTACTTCAAGCAAACAACTAAAAAATAGTTTTATCCTACTAAAAGTTTCTTTAACAGAACCAAAACAAAAGTTTTGTTAACTAAGAGAAAGGAAAACATTATAAAAACTTTGTGCAAAAAGAAACACATTAAAAGCTACTTTAAAACTCTAATTATGATTAAAACAAAACTAGTAAGAAAATAAAATAAAACATTTTCTTTTTCTGTAAATAAAAGTTCACCTTCTAAAACTACAGAAACAAATCTAAAATAAAATACAACAGAGGTGGAAATAAATTTTAAAGTAATTAAAACAACAGAAAACAGCGACAAAGTGAAATAAACTAAAACAGGGTTGTTTTCGTGTAAAACAATTTTTAGTAAAATCTATAAATACCCAAATTAATCCTACTGCTAGGCAAGGTCAAAACAAAGCAGTGGCAAAAAGAATCACTAAATTTTTTAATCCTAGCTCATTTTATAGCAGAAATACTAATCTGACTAAAACTCATATAAAACAATTTTTAAAAGCTGAAACATGGCCAGAACTATTTTATACAGCAACTTTAGGAAATTTACAGACTAGAGCACAAAGAATCAATCAAAAACTCTAAATAACCTAAGAGATATAGAATTTACAAAACTGAAACTTTTTTTTTTCTTAAAATAGAAACGAAAATAAAACTAAAAAAAATAAACAGGCGCTACAGGGCCGAAGGTGGGCAATCTATAACTATCAAGCGCTTAGGTGATAAAACAACTAAAACGCGTATGGGTTAATAAAAGAAAACCGAACTAATAAACCGGCTTGATCTAAACCATGAATTAACCTAAAAATAAAACCGGTCTACTAACAATAAACCTAACCCTTCACTACTTCTAATCTACACCATAGATTGCAGATCGAACGGTCGAGGGGAGGTGCGGCTTACAGCGACGGCGGCGACGGACGGAGACGACGGCGGCGGCTCGGGCGTCGGGCGGTGGGGTGCTCCGGTGGTCCGAGGCGACGGCGGAGGGGTCGGGGTGACGCGGCGGAGCGATGCGGAGGCGGTGGTGATGTCGGGGTGGCTCGGGGATGATGGAGATAGTCGAGATGATGACGACGGCGCTCGGGCGAGCTGTAGCTCCGGCAACGGGCGGCGATGCTTGAGGCGGTGGCTTCGAGGATTCCTGGGTGGCGAAAAGATGTCAGAGGGGTGCGGGGTTTTGAGGGGGTGCTGCTGACAAGGTTCGAGGGCAGGGGGTCCTCACCGGTGACGGCAACGGCAGCGAACTACTGCGGCGTAGGCGAGATCGGTTTGGAGGTGGCGTGGGCTGTAGAGGGTTTTGGCGTCGGGGTTTAAGGGGGGTAGAGGGAGGAGAGATAGGGCTTTATATAGGGCAACGTCTCGGAGGAGGGGGCGACTCGGGATCACGATCCCGGGAAGATCAGAACCGCGGCGGCGCTCGAGCGTGCTCTGCGTGTGTCAAGGCGTGGAGGAGGGGAAAGAAAGGGGTGGGGTCCGCGGGTCAGTGGGAGAAGAGGGCGAGGGGGCGATCGGGCGGCTGAGATCGAGGGGAATCGGGCACGGTAGGCTGGGGCAGGCCGGCTCGGACGCTGGTGGGCTGCGGCTCGGCGCTGGCTGGGCTGGTTGGCCTGGCTGGCGCGTGGGGTTTTTCCTTTTTTTTAAAGACAGAGAAATAAAATAAACTGAGAAAATAAAAATACTTTTATATATAGGATACATATATATATATATCAAAATTCTCAGAAAAATAAATCCTAAAAGATGAACTATTTTTCAGAGGCAAAATAAAAACTTTATAAAAAACATTATTTTGAAAATTCCAAATAAAACTCAAATTTGAATTCAAAACTTTTGGCATTGTTTTCCTCTGACATTTTTGTAGTGTCATTTTAGCTTCTCTTATACTTTTGAACAAGTATTTGTCAGGGATTTTTGAAATGAAATTCAAATGTCAAGTTGAATCCAAATTCAAATAAAACCCGAATGCCTCTGAAATTTCCAAATGTCACTCAACTCAAACAAAATGCATAGATGCTTACATAATAATTGTAAAACATTCCAAATTGAAAAGTTGGGATGTTACAACTCATGCCTGGAAGGATTTTTGGGTTATGCGAGAGTTTAGGAATTACAGCCCTAGTCAGAATCATGGCAATAATGATGGGCCACCAAGCGGGTCAGGATCCGGCTCTCAGGGGTTCAGCTTTGGAGGTGGCGGTTCAAATTCTGGCTATCAAGGTCAAGGTAACCATGGTGGTCATAATCAACAGTCTGGTTAGGGTAACCAGCAGCAATGTAATTAGTCAGGATATCAGAGTAATCCAAAGCAGCTCAATGGTGTCCAATACCATGTTTTCACCACAAGTCTTTGCAAACGAGATCAGAAGGTTCATAAGCGGGGGGTTCATGCAGTAGAGCCAGCTGTTCCGCAGTATTTGAGATGGTCTGAGCACATGATATCGTGGAGCAGGGCGGATCCCCCACCACGGGTTGATAACCCGGGTCAATTAGCCCTTGTGGTGGCCTCTCAAGTTAGTGGCTATAAATTCACAAAAGTGCTTATGGACGGTGGCAGCAGTATCAACATTTTATATTATGACACTTTTCATCGGATGAATTTAACTGACAAGGATCTTAAGCCGTCTTCTATAGTCTTCCATGGTTTGGTGCCTTGTAAGTCGGCATATCCTGTGGGGAAAATTGCCCTGGAAGTAGCCTTTGGTGATGATTATGACTACAGAGCAGAGACACTGTGGTTTGAAGTAGTCAAGATAAAGAGTCCGTATCATGCCTTGTTCAGACGGCCGGCTTATGCTAAGTTCATGGCTCGCCCTTGTTATGTTTATCTATAGCTCAAAATGCCAGGGCGAAAGGGGACAATTACGGTCCATGGTGATCGGAAAATCGCCTTGGAATGTGAGGAAGGAGATGCAGCTTATGCAGAGTCAGCTTGTGCTACTGAGGAGCTTAAGTTTTACAAAGATAATGTTGACCCGGCTGATATGACCCATGTGAAGAAGCCCACTACTGAGCAGGACCCTCTGTTAAAGTTTAAGTCGGCTGAGGATACCAAGCAAGTGGATTTTATTCTTGGCGACTCATCTCAGCAGTTCATAGTGTGTGCTAATATGGATCCCAAATAGGAAAGCACACTCATTGAGTTCATCTGTGAGAATCGGGACATCTTTGCATGGAAACCTTCTGACATGCTGGGTGTACCGAGAGAATTCGCTGAGCACACTCTTAATGTGGATCCTATGTTTAAGCCGGTCAAATAGTTCCTTCGTCGTTTCAATGAAGAGCGACGTAAGACTATTGGAGAAGAGGTAGCCCGGATCTTAGCGGCAGGGTTTATCATGGAAGTTTTTCACCCGGAGTGGTTGGCCAACCCTTTGCTTGTACTCAAGAAGAACGGCACATGGCGTATGTGTGTTGACTGCACAGATCCCAACAAAGCTTGTCCAGCTGATCCGTTTGCTCTCCCCCGTAGCGAGCAGATCATTGATGCAACGGCGGGTTGCGAGAGTTTATGCTTCCTAGATGCTTATTCTGGTTATCATCAAATCAAGATGGCAGTTAAAGACCAAGAGAAGACAGCTTTCATCACACCTTTTGGAGCTTTCTGCTATGTTTCTATGCCTTTTGGCCTCAAGAGTGCTCAGGTGACTTATCAACGTTGTGTTCATAATTGTTTTCACAGTCAGATTGGGTGCAACGTTCATGCATTGAAGCTAACCCAAAGAAGATAAAAGCCAGCACTTCACTCTCTAAGCTGGCATGTGTCAATGACGTTCAGCGTCTGGCGTGTCGTATTGCGGCTTTGAACTGGTTCATAAGTCGCCTGGGAGAGAAGGCAATTCCCCTATACCAGATGATGATGAAGACATATCACTTTGGAGTGATGCTGCCAATGAGGCGTTTGAGGCGCTCAAGAAATAGTTAGCTGAGCCGCCCATCCTCGCTGCTTCCATTGCAAAAGAGCCTTTGCTCTTGTACGTGGCTGCTAATAAGAAGGCAGTCAGCGTGGCAGTTGTTGTGAAGCGCAAGGAGGCGGGTAAGGAGTACCCAGTTCAACGGCCGGCTTACTATGTCAGTGAGGTATTGATCGAGTCCAAGCAACGATATCCACAATGGCAGAAACTGGTGTCTGGGGTGTTCATGGTGAGTCACAAGCTGAAGCATTATTTTCTTGGACATCCTATTACCGTGGTCAGCTCTGCTCCTTTAGGAGATATTATTCAAAACAGAGAAGCTACGGGCCGGGTTGCTAAGTGGGCAATTGAACTTGGACCTCATAATTTGAAGTATGTGCCAAGAACAGCCATCAAGTCTCGAGCTTTGGTGGATTTCATCAATGATTGGACAGAGTTGCAGACACCTAAGGAGAAGCCTGACAACACTTATTGGACAATCCACTTTGATGGGTCCAGGCAGTTGGAAGGCTCGGGGGCTGGAGTTATTTTGACTTCCCCACGAGGTGACAAATTCTATTATGTTTTAAGATTAATTTTCCTTGTACTAACAATGCAACTGAGTATGAAGCTTTGCTTCATGTCCTTCGTCTGGCTAAGGAAATGAATTTAAGCTGGGTCAAGTGCCTGGGCGACTTAGACCTTGTGGCCCAGCAGGTCTCAGGCAAGTGGGACTCTAAAGATCCGCTCATGGCAGCTTATCGCCGGGCGGTTGATAATATTGCTAGTCATTTTAAAGGCTATCAGGTGGATCACCTTGATCAACGGAAAAACGAGGCGGCTGATGCATTGTCCTGTCTGGGGTCTCAACGTAAGCCGGTGCCTCCTAATGTGTTCCTCGATGTCTTGCACAATCCTTCAGTCAACTTACCATCTGAGGAGGATCTTGCTGTACCTGACCCGGAGGGGCAGTTAGTGGTGGCTCTTCATGCTATTCCTGACTGGACGTAGCCTTATCTAGCTTATATGACTCGGGTCAAGTTACCCGAGGATGAAACTTTAGCACGGCAGATCACCAGGACGTCTAAGTCGATGACTATTATCAATGGCGAGTTACACCGATGCAGTGTGACAGGCGTGTTCCAACGCTGTGTTTCTCCTGAGGAGGGCCGTGAAATTTTATGAGAGATTCATGAAGGTGATGGTGGTCATCATGCCGGTTCAAAATCTTTGGTGGCCAAAGCTTTTCGTCATGGGTTTTACTGGTCAACGGCTCATGCGGATGCAGAGGATATCATTAGCAAGTGTGTTGGATGTCAGAAGTTCTCCAGACAAGCTCATGTGCCAGCTCAGGAATTACGGATGATCCCGATAACTTGGCCGTTTGCGGTCGGGGGCTTGACATGGTTGGACCGTTCAAGAGGTCTAAGGATAAGAAGACCCACCTTCTGGTGGCGGTTGACAATTTTACCAAGTGGGTTGAGGCGGAGCCAGTTAGCAATTGTGATGTGGCGACTGGAGTTCAGTTTGTTAAAAAGTTGATCTTCCATTTTGGTTATGCCCATAGTATCATCACTGATAATGGCACTAATCTGTCTAAGGGTGCTATGAAAGAGTTCTGTCAAGAGAGCATATCCGTCTTGATGTTTCCTCGGTGGCTCATCCACAGTCTAATGGTCAAGCAGAACAGGCTAACCAAGAAATTTTGAGAGGCATTAAGCCCCGGCATATGGTTCCTTTGAAGCGCACGCCGGGTTGTTGGGTTGAAGAACTCCCTTCAGTCCTTTGGAGTATCAGAACCACCCCTAACAGATCAACAGGCTATACTCCTTTCTTCATGGTTTATGGCGCAGAGGCGGCTCTCCCAAGTGATATCCGCCATGACTCGCCCAGCGTGGCGGCTTATGTTGAAGCTGATAATGAGACGGCACATTAGAACACACTTGATGCTTTGGAAGAAGAGTGTGATCTTGCGGTGGCTCGGTCAGCATTCTATCAGCAAGACCTACGTCGCTATCACAGCCATAGGGTTCGAAACCGGACTTCTCAAGAGGGCGACTTAGTGCTCCGTTTGATTCAAGATCAGACAGGGATGCATAAGCTTTCACCACCTTGGGATGGACCTTTTGTGGTCAGCAAAAACCTCAACAACGGGTCCTACTATCTCATCGACATACGAGAGAACAAAGATTCCGGCATGTCTGAGAAGGAGACCAACAGGTCGTGGAACATTGCTCATCTTTGGCCTGACCACACTTGAGTCCTTGGCTCTCATCATTGTATATACCTTCATCGATGTACATACCTTTTTATGATCAGTATAATAAAGCCGACATCCCAAAATTTCGGGGCTTCTGTCGTTTCATCTCAAATTTTCTGAGCAAGAGTCATTATTGATTAATCATAAGGTCATTTGGGGGCTTCCTGCTCTATGAGCATAGCTTTTATAACCCACTTGATCGGCTTTCATGACATACTATAGGTCATTTGGGGGCTTCCTGCTCTATGAGCATAGCTTTTATAACCCTCTTGATTGGCTTTCATGCCATAGGTCGCTTGGGGGCTTCCTGCTCTATGAGCATAGCTTTTATAACCCACTTGACCAGCTTTCATGCCATAACTGGGTTAAACCTGCCTGTTTGCAACTTGCTACTCCACCAGGTGAGCCGCTGTACTCTTGACAGTCAATCTTTTAAATAAGGCCCTGAACTCGTCAACGTTAAAATGGCGGCTTATGTCACGTGAGAGCCGGCTTACAGTGAGCTAGGATAAACTCACCTGTCTACTATAGTCTCTCCGCTATGTGTCCCGTTCATACTCTCAATAGTCAATCTTTTCAATAAGACCCTGAACTAGTTAAGGTTTAAACGACAGATTTATGTCACGTGAGAGCCGGCTTACGGGATGATATGCTTTCATGCCAAGCTTCTTTGAAGCAAAAAATTGAGTTTTTTCAAAAACCAATCTGTTTTGGTCATGCCTTACAAGCCAGCTTAATATATATTTGAGTCATACATACTCTATGTTTCTATTTTGCAGATGAAAATTTGTCGGGTCATATAAGATCCGGGTTATATTGCTCTACATTGGGCTTACTGAGGCTATAAGCTGCCACACTGATCTTTTCAAATACTGGATATGGTTGTAAGTCGCCCTGGATTGTTGGGTTATTTAACTCGCCCTGGATTGTAACTATAAGTTGCCAGTACAAGACACTATTTGATCTTTTACAAATTATATATCAAGCTTTGAAAGAAATTTTGGCAAAGTTGAAATACCAAATAAGAAAGATTAAGTCGCCAAAGCATAGTTGGCATCACATGCTCAAAGGCATGGCAAGGCAGATAAAGTTTTAACTACACTATTACATGGCTGCACCAGGAGCCCACAAATTTCTCAAAGTTTTTTCAAAGTTGAATCACCCCTCTAAGCCGACATCTGTGACGTCTGGGTTAGACCCCACTGGGTTGCTATCATCATGGCGCCTTGAGGAAGAGGCCTCTGGATCATCCCATGCCGGCTCTTCGTCGTTTATCATCTGGAGATCACCCGACGTCTAGTTGATGCCTGTTAACGCCTCAAAGGTCGCCTCATCATTAAAGATAAGAGAAGGGTCAATATCAGGGGTGAAGATATGCTTATGCCTTTGAGGGGTTAAGTCCACAAATTCATGTGTTGGTGGCTAGACACGAGCATTGTTGTTGTCGTAAGCAGCCTGGTACTTTGACAGATCCAACTCCTGTGCAAGTTTACACGCCAAGGGTCGCATATCTTTGACGCATTTGTTGAAATCCTCCTCCTCAATGATAGACCCATCATCGTTGAATTCTGGACACCCATCAGCCATCTCTTCTGGGTCTAACTCTGATTGCCAGGCTTTGGCCCGGCTTATGGCAACAATGGCCCCTGCACGGGTGGCTGATAATTTGAGCTCCTCAACTTGAGCCAACACTATTGAAAGTTGATCTAGCACAGTCTTTATAAGCGTTGGAGGTTTCTTGTCGTTCGCTATAGCCACAAGAGTTCGCAGAGTGCCAGCATATAACTTCTCAGTTAAAGAGTAAACTGCTTTCAGCTTCATCACAGCGTCCTGGCAAAGGCTAGCACTACGGGCACCTGTTAAATAATTTAAAGCATGAGTCAATAGGCGGGTTAACAATTATATTACAAATCGCCAGGCGGGTCAATACAGTGAAATATATGTTTTACTTACAAAAGATGGCGGCTGTCATTTGAGAGATATGTTGCTTTAAGCCGGATAACTCTTGAGTCACCGGCTTAAGCTGAGCCTCAGCATCTTCTGCTCTATTTATAAGATTGGCCTTCTCAGTTTCCAAGGTGGCTCTTTCTTCATCAAATTTTGCCTTGATCTTCTCAATATTTTCCAATGATGCTTTTAGGCTTAATTCAGCCTTGGCGCGTTCGGTTTGTTGCGTCTCCAGATTTTTCTTCAACTCGGCGATGTTTGACTCGCCCAAACTCAAAGCTTCCTGCCAAGGGTGACAAGTAATGTTAAGATGGTCAAGTTTATATTCAACAATGGTATTTAAGTCCCAAGCACATTGCAAGCAATGTACTTGGCACTTGGGGGCTAATGTAGGTCATTTCAATTTATATTATGATCCTACTTAAAGATAAGCCGGCCCTTGGGGGTTACATAACTGGTTTTCACAAGTGTTTGCAAGACCTAGCTCATCTTATCAAGATAAGCTGGCCCTTGGGGGCTACATATTTGGTTCTCACAAAAGATTGTAAAGACCCGGCTCATCTTATCAAGATAAGCCGCCCTTGGGGACTACACTTTAGAAATTTTCACAAGTCTCAAGCATACTCAATGATCTTCCTATACTTAAGACATGGGGGCTATATGGACATATAGACATATATAATGCTAAGAGAGGTTAAATGCATTCATACCTCATAATTCTGCCGCATCAGGTTGACTAAGTTGGCCTCCATAACCCGGCTCGTATGAAGGCGGCTTAAATAGCCCGCATGCAGCTCACTAGTGCTGAAGGTTGTATAGCTCTCCAGGTCTAGTGTAGCTTCACCCTTCTCCAATGACGGTGTTTCTACCTTAGATGAGTGCTTAGTCAGCACTCTGGAGACTTTGGGCACCTTAAACACTGACCCAGTAATAGTAACGTCTTCAACATCAGCAGTAGCAGGGCTTTTGTCAGTGGACTTGGTAGGAGAGGGTGGCTTAGGACTTGGTGGGTCATGGCTGGCCGTCAGGTTAACCTCAGTATCCATAGGCTCATAGGTTGCAACATCAGTCTGTGGAGGCAGGTCATCTTGCTGGTTCATAGGATCTTCAGGATTTTCGATTGAGGCCTCAGGGGCCTCCAGCACATGCTTCTCCGGCTCAGAAGCCTTGGGGTCTTTGGAAGAGCTGCCCACCTTTTGCTTCTTACCCGCTTTTTCTTTGCCCCTATGACAAGAATACAAGAGTTTATGAGTATATAACCACAAAGTTTTTATCAATAGATGAAAGTGCTTACCCCTGGGCAACAACAAAGACAGGAAGGTGTGTTCCAGTTGAGTGGCCAAATGATGGAGGCGTTCCTGATAGTTTGAATCAGAAGAATTAAGAGGTTGACGCAAGAGACCAGCCTTTGAAAGGGATATAGTTGGGCTGTGAGGCACCTCATTATGACTTTTCCGGGGAGCCGGCGTGGTGGATAAGCCAGCCATTAGGTCTTCAGTGCCGCCGCTCCAGGTCTGATGCCTTGACTCATGCTGTTGTTTCTTCAAAAGAAAGTTGGGGTCCAAATGAGCAAGAGGGTGAGAAAATCTTACTTTTCGGATGACCCGCCGTGTTTTCTTTCTTGGCAAGGGTTCCGAGTCGGAAGAGATAATAGTTACCTCTGCTTCATGGGCCTGGCTCGTCTCTACTTCATCCTGAGAGGAATCAACATCAATAAGTTGCATAAAAAGAAGACCAAGGGAATCAAGTTCTACCTCCGACTCACCTAGCTCGAGAAGCTCTTCTACCGTTTGTTTTTTATGGCAACCCATGCCACGAGACTTTGTTGCTTTAGTCTTCTTAGTGGGCGGGGCGGCTATTTGTTTCTTTTTCCAGAAAGAAGAGTCGGCCTGCACACATATATGAGTGAGAGGTTAAAAAATATGAAGTACAAGAGATAGATAAACAAGGTGAAGTTTTGTTCAAAATACTTACATCCGGAGTCGGGTTAAGACTGCAGAAAGGATTCAATCCCACTTTGCTGCAAGCTTCCAGAGATTCCCCAAGCAGTGTTTTGACCGTGTCATTGATCTCTGTATCAGTGAGACATGTTTGATTATAGCACTGTGGGTCCTTGGTGTCACCAGTATATTGGCACATTAAACCGTTGCGCCGGCTCAGTGGTAAAATCCTCCATGCGACCCTTCAGCGGGTCAGATCAATTCCAGTTAAGTTGTTGGCTATTAAGGCCCTTATCTTTGAAATAGTGCGGGCATACCGAGCGCGATCTGCAGCAGTCAACCATCATGGAAGCTTGCTGCTGGTGCTCATCCGGTAGGGGCGATAACCCGGCAAGGGGTTTTCTCCAGCTAGGGTGGTGTCTTTGCAATAAAACCAAGTATAGTTCCAGTCCTTGGGGTGGTTGGGTAGTGCACCTGAGGGAAAGGTTACGTCTCTCCGCCATTGGATGGAAACACCTCCAATCTTGAGATTGGGTCCGTCTGACATCTCTGTTTGGCGGTTGATATAAAAGAAATCTCTGAAGAGATTAATAGTGGGTTCTTCTTGAAGGTATACTTCGCAGAATACTTGGAAGTGGCATCGGTTGGAGTCAGAGTTAGGTCCGATGTCTTGAGGATGAAGCTTGTAAAAATGTAGAGCATCCCAGAAGAATTTTGACTCGGGTGGTGAAAAGCCATGGAGGAGGTGATCCAAAAAAATGACAACTTCACCCTCTCCAGGTTGATGAGTAGTTTCAGGACCAGGAACCCGCCAGTGGATGACGTCTTTTGCTGGCCAAACCCCCATGTCCACATACTCATTTAACATGAGCTCGGAGACTCGAGAAGCAACCCAGTCGCAAGAGGTGGGAGTCTTAGTCATGATTGACCGGGTTAAAAGGCTATGACAAAGGAGTAAAGGTATGACGGGTTAAAATTGCAATGGTAAGCCGCCCAAGTGATTACATGATTTTTTAGCAATAATGAGCTAGTTATGGTTAAAAGACTATACATTGCGGTGAGCTATTAAGAAATTATGAGCCGCCTTAACCCTGGAGTGAAGTAACTATCAAGTTATGAGCATATGGCAGGTTAAGTTATGAAAGTATAAGCCGGCAGTTTGATTGGCGGGTTAATTGAAAGAAGCAGCTTTTGAAACTCTTGGCGGGTTAAAAATTCATTGTTAAGCCGCCCACAAAGTAATGTGCGGGTCAATTATCTGTGGATCCAAGATTGCTGAATTTTGCTAAGTATGGGTGAGGGAGTCATGGACTAAGGGGTCCTCGGGGTGACGGCCCATTGTGAATGGGCCGGACTGGTGGAGCCGTGTGGTGACCGGAGACCTGTGAAGCCATGGTGTGCCCTCCAAGTCAAGGGCAGACGAGATCTCTTTCCCTCTTGTTGTAATCTATCTTCGGTAACCCTAACCCTATCAGTGTCTATATAAACCAAGGGTTGTAGTCATTAGGGGGAGAGCTATCTTCATCCCCCCGTAGCCTAGGATTTAGCTCATACTGAACTCGAGGTAGATCTACTCTGTAAACCACGTTATACAATCAATACAATCAAGCAGGACGTAGGGTATTACCTCTTCGAGAGGGCCCGAACCTGGGTAAACACTGTGTTCGTCGTCCCTTGTTACCCATCGATCCTAGATCCACAGCTCGGGACCCCCTACCCCGAGGTCTGCCGGTTTTGACACCGACATTGGTCCTTTCATTGAGAGTTCCGCTGTTGGATCACCGGAAGGATCGATGGCTCGCTTAGTCCTTGGAGAGCACATCAGTTCCATGGATCTCTTTGTCCTTGGATAACTCTTCGCTTTTGGTAGCATCGTACTGCACGCTGATTCGACCGGCCATCTTGACCAGGTCGACAACTTCGCTCCCGAACACCGGATTCGATTCGGCAATCTGGAGTACGTTACTGATGTGCGGGGGGATTTGGTTCTCACCGGATTCACCACCCCCATAGGCCTTGCCGCGCCTGATCCTACATACACCTCCAATCCGATCTGTGAATCGGCCCTAGTCCACCAAATGGCTTTGAGCCAGGAAGGACTCCTTGAGAGAGGGGAACTTACCCCACGGTCAACCGAACTCACATCGGCGGAGGATTTATCCCCGAACCTCAAGGCAGAACCAGAGGTCAGAAGCCAAGATTCGATCTCGGCCGAGCTCCTCCCCCACAACACCTTGCTGGCCTCGAGCCCGCACCCTGAGTCAGCTAATAGCGGCCAGGGGTCACCCCCGGCCCAAAACGACCCGACCTCAAACATTAGCGTGGAAGGTGGACAGGAGGGTCAAAGCACACCCTCAGTTTCCGAGGACAATCTGGTGCCCCTCGAGGTTTCGGTCCAGAATCCTGAAGATAGGTCCGCCCTGGACCAACGATCGGTTGAGTCACAGACCGACCTCCACTTCGTCACCACAAAGTCCGGCCTAGAGCCCTCAAGTTCGGGAACCCTCGATATTTTGAACGAGATGCTCGAGCAAATTTAGAAAATGACTATCCAGGAGAACCTGCCCTCCGCCTTCAATCACCGACCCTTCGAGGCATTCAACAGGGAATTTTGCACCCCACCCACTGAGGGAGTCCTGGATTAGTGGGTCCTCGGGTGTCTGGTCTATTCGATATGGGCCGGACTGATGGGCCATGAAGATAAAGCAGAAGACCATCCCCCGTGTCCGGGTAGGACTCCTATATTTGTGGACGGCAAGTTTGGTGTCCGGATGTATTATTTCCTTCTTCTATAAACCAACTCTGTACAACCCTAGGACCCTCCGGTGTGTATATAAACCGGAGGGTTTAGTCCGTAGAGGCAATAAGAATAATCATAGGCTAGACAGCTAGGGTTTAGCCATTACGATCTCGAGGTAGATCAACTCTTGTAACCCCTATACTCATCGAATACAATCAAGCAGGATGTAGGGTTTTACCTCCATTAAGAGGGCCTGAACATGGGTAAACATTGTGTCCCCATTGTAAATTGTTACCATCGATACTCAGACACACAGCTTGGGACCCCCTACCCGATATCTGCCGGTTTTGACACCGACATTGGTGCTTTCATTGAGAGTTCCGTTGTGTTGTCGACAGAAGAATCGATGGCTCGCCTCATTGTCGATAACGATGTTGCTTCCGAGGAGACTTTTCTCCCTGGTTAACTTTATGTGTTTGGTGGCTTCACGCCACGTGCCAACTCGACCAGCCACCTTGAGCAAGTCGACAGCTACGCCCCTGGTCACCAGATCAGGTTTGGAAGTTTGAACTACATCGCCGATATCCGAGGAGATCTAATCTTCGAGGGGTTCATGGCCTTGGCCGCTGCTCCCCACCCATACAAAGAAGGCCCTTCAGATCCGCTATCAGATCCCGTCCAGGGATCGACTATCATGCCCGCCCTGGCCATAGATCTGGAGCGGGACACTTCGTCCGAAGACCGGGGGGTGAACCCCGCTGGACTTTCTCCTATTACGGAGCTTCTAGTCGGACACCCAGATGCAACCATGCCGTCGGCGGACCCGGAGTCAAATGGGACTCTCCCCATCATCGGGAAGCCGAATTCGCCTCTAGACGTCAACTCCGAACTCTCGAGGTCTGCGTCTATCGGGCTCGGTCAAGTGGTTATTACCGAACCTAGCTCCGCAGATCCTCAGACGCCTATCCAGCTCTCACTCCTAAACGAAGCACTGGACCTAATGCAATCTCTCGCCATCACGGAAGTAACACCTCCGAACTACGCCCTGCTTAAACTGGGGGCTGAGAGTAGGGAATTTTGCGTCCCACCCACCACCCACTTAATAGCCACTGTCGAGGATTTAACCGACATGCTAGATTATGCCTCCGAAAACATCGACGGCATGGACGATGATGGCGGAGTTGAACCAGGCCAAAACCCGCCCATCACTGGGCGTTGGACATCAACTTCTACTTATGATGTATACATGGTGGACATGCCTGAAAAGAAGGACGATGATGGCACTCAAGATCTAGATGAAGAGAAGCCCGTCGACGAACCACCAAGGCGCCGGCGTTAGCGGCGCCGCCCACGATCGCGTCGGGTAAGGGAAAGCAATACCGGCACCGGAGATAATGACACTCCGGACAACGCCGAAGACTTCGACCACCCCACTGAGCCTGCGTTCGAGCAGGACGAGAGGGAAGAGGGTCAAGTTAACCACGACGAACTTGCCAATCACGGGGATTCAGAAGATAGTAACTACTTACCTGCCTCCGAAGAGGATATTAGCCTCGGTGACGAAGATTTCATCATCCCAGAGGAACCCCTCGAACAAGAATGCTTCAAGCGATGGCTGATCGCCACTGCACGGAGCCTGAAAAGGATGCAGCAGCAGATTCAAGCCGAAAAGGATACGCTCAATGACAGATGGGCTAAGGAGCTGGCCGCCGAAGAGGGATACAGCCATGAGTCCCAAACAAAGAGCTATCCTAAGCGCAGGCTCCTACCACAATTCGACGAGGAAGCCTTTGAGCCAATACCGTCAAAATACAATCATGCTGATCAACCGGACCGACAACCACGTGGACGGGATAAAACGGCCAATTATGCCGAACACCAGCCCGCGCCCCCTCGTAATAGAGGCAAGGAAGTAGCGGCTCCGCGCTACACGTACGACCTACGTCATGACCTGACCAATCGAGCCGGCCAGATCAGATCCATCTATGGATCAAGAGGACGTGCCCCCACACGAGATGACGGCCATCAAGCCTGGCAGGACAAACCTAACCAAGTCCGGGGTCAGCACCGAACACAGATGTCATCCGAACTCCGTCGTGATGTCGCCCGGTATAGAGGTGCCGCACACCCCATGTGCTTTATAGATGAGGTAATGTAGCACCAATTTCCTGAAAGGTTTAAACCCGTGAACATCGAGCAATACGATGGAATGACGGATCCCGACGTATGGATTGAAGATTTTCTTCTCCATATTCACATGGCTCATGGAGATGATCTCGCCGCCATTAAATACCTCCCTCTAAAGCTGAAAGGACTAGCACGGCACTGGTTGAATAGCCTCCCAGAGAACTCCATTGGAAGTTGGGAAGATTTAGAGGATGCTTTTCGGGACAACTTTCAGGGCACTTATGTCCGGCCACCGGATGCTGATGACTTGAGTCACATAGTCCAGCAACCTAGAGAGTCAGCCCGCAAACTTAGGAATCAGTTCTTAATTAAAACGAACCAAATCATGGACTATCCGGATGTCGAAGCCCTAGCGCATTTAAGCACAGCATCTATGACGAATGGCTTGCCCGACACCTCGGTCAGGAAAAGCCAAAGACTATGGCAGCTCTTACTACACTCAGGATCCGCTTCTGCGCGGGCGAAGGTAGCTGGCTGGCTCGTAGAAGCAGCAGTACCAGCGACCCCGGCACCTCTGAGGCCAGGGATGCCAATGGAAGGCCACAACGTAGCAAAAACAAGCACCGGAATAACAACGAAGAAACAGAGGATACGGCGGTAAACGCCGGATTCAGTGGCTCTAAACTTGGTCAGCGGAAGAAGCCATTCAAAGGTACTAGGGATGGTCCATCCAACTTGGACAAGATATTGGACCGACCCTGCCAGATTCATGGCACCTTTGACAAGCCTGCCAACCACACCAACAGAAACTGCTGGGTTTTTAAACTAGCCGGTAAATTAAACACCGAACATAAGGGGAAAGAACCTCCAAGCGAGGACGAGGATGAGCCTCGCCCACCGCGCACCGGGGGACAGAAACAGTTTCCCCCTGAGGTAAAAATGGTGATCATGATCTACGTCACCCACATCCCCAAGAGGGAGCGCAAACACGCGTTAAGGGACGTCTACGCCATAGAGCCTATCGCCCCAAAATTCAACCCATGGTCGGCTTGTCCGATCACCTTTGATCGCAGGGACCACCCAACCAGTATCCGTCATGGTGGTTCGGCGGCCCTGGTACTCGATCCTATCATTGACGGATACCATCTTACTAGGGTCCTTATGGACGGCGGCAGCAGCCTCAACTTGCTCTACCAGGATACTGTCCGTAAGATGGGTATTGACCCGTCAAGAATCAAACCTAGCAACACTACCTTTAAAGGAGTGATACCTGGCATGGAGGCCCGCTGCATGGGCTCCTTAACACTGGAAGTCGTATTCGGCTCTCCAGATAACTTCCGAAGTGAAGACTTGATCTTCGACATCGTCCCTTTTCGCAGTGGTTATCATGCACTGCTCGGACGAATGGCCTTCGCCCGCTTTAATGCGGTCCCGCACTATGCTTATCTGAAGCTCAAAATACCTGGACCTCGTGGTGTCATCACAGTAAATGGGAATATGGAGCGCTCCCTTCATATTGAGGAGCATACTGCGGCTCTAGCAGCCGAAGTACAGGGCGGCCTCATCAAGCCGGATAACCCACTGGTCATCAAGACCCACGACACTGCTAAGCGAGTCAGATCTGCACTACAATGCGATAGCCCGGTGGAGCCGGAGCTTGAATAGCAGTTTAGCCTCCGCTGACCGCCCCATAAGGTTGCGGTGTACTTACCGCATGTACATAAATACGCACTTAAAATACCTTGGGCAGCGCCGGAGGCACACTGCAGAAAAGGTCCATAGTCCGGTTTGACCCTATTCGGACCTCAACTTTTTTTCCACTATAGGTTCGTTAAAAAACCTACCTGATCTACGGAGGCTCTTTTCCAGGTCCCTCTTTCTTACAAACGACCATCACCTCCTCCTCTTAAAGGATTTCCCACCAAGGAGAAACAATGCAGACGTGCCGCAGGGCACCATTGGGATCTTCAAACCACTACTTTTAGGCCCTGTGTAAACCTTTTCCTTGTGTAAAACTTTTGGCATGTAAAATAGCCTCGATATTTATGGCATTATCTGTAATAATACGGCTCGACGTACTCATCAGGGTATAAAGGAAGCAGTTGACCACCACTTTTGTTTGGCACTCATTTATTTTTGTCATCTGTATGCCCTCCCTATTTCAGACTGCCACGCGTGCTTTAGTCCAGCCTTAACACCGGGGGCTGTATTCGGTCCTGCACATTTCAAAGTCCAAACACCTATAGGGTACTCTTCGGTGTCCCGGATATTGCATTATATGCATTGGCTCTGAATCATGTCTTTGGTCTATAGTTGGGTTGCCCGGCTCCTGTGCTTGCCACCTTACGTTCCGCTTGTTCGGCTAAGGTAGTAAAGGGAGAACTACTGCAATTGTACTCTGGTTCGTCCGGACAAGTACCTTAGTAGAGAAAGCCGAAAACTGACTGTCATGATAAGGGCGAGCTGGTCGGCGATTGGGCGACTTAGTATTATACTACAAATTGTTAGCGATTTACTCCGTGTTATACGAGGGGCTGGTCTTCATCCAGCCGCGTGGAAAAGGCACCGTAGTTCGGATAGCCGCACACGCACCAGGGGCTATTTCTTAGCTCCACAGTCAAACTCCTATGGCTAAGTGAAAGTAATAAAGCCGCATAGTCTGATTGCCTGGTTCACCACGCTGACACCTACTTTACGGACCAAGATGTTGGATAAAGTGTGGTCACGCGTTACGCCGAACACCCCTATAGCATCTACATGGGGGCTGAAGCCGACGACTGGCAACTTTCAGAAATAAAACAATAAACAGCCGCACAGGAGGAAAAATCGCTTGAAAGAAAAGGCGCAAACATATATATATAAACATCATTGGTTCATCGCATTGTTTGTACAACCCGAACACACTTAATCAAATATTACGTCCTTAGAGCATTGACCCTCGATCACTCGGGCTCCTTCTAGGACGTCATCGAAGTACCTTTCCGTCTTCCGGTGATCTTTTTGCCTTCGGGCGGGCCTGCGGTTGCCACTTCGTGGCCTTCATCTTTGCCCATTGCATCTTGACGCGGGCGAAGGCCATCCGGGCACCCTCTATGCAGGCCGAGCGCTTCAATGCATCAATCCGAGGCCGCGCGTCGATAAGCCAGTTCACCAAACGGAAGTAGCTACCAGGGATTGGCTCGGCCGGCCAGAGCTGGACTATCAGGTCCTTCATGGCCAAACCTGCCACCCTATGCAGCTCAGACAGCTGCTTCAGTTGGTCACCCAGGAGAGGCGTCGAGTGTTCCGGCGTGACAAATTGCGACCAGAACAGTTTCCCGATCGAGTTCCCCTCCTGGGCTCGGAAGTACTGTGCGGCATCAGCGGCACTCTTCGGAAGATCCACAAACGCGCCTGGAGAACTCCACACTCGGGTCAGCAAAGCATACCTCTGACCTCCAAAGACACTCTGCAAAAGAAAGGCCTTACCAGCCGCTATCTGCCTCGCTTGATGGATCTCCTCACGAGCACTCCGGGATTCGATCCACGCCTCTTTGGCATCATGGAGAGCCTTGGCAAGCTCGGTCAACTGGTCCGAAGTCTTCTGCTCTAAAGCTTCGCATTTGCTGATGGCATCCTTTAGATCCTGCTCTACTTCGGCCACCCGAGCTTCTTGTTGGCAGCGGGCATCTTGCTCGGTCTTCAGTACGGCAGCCGCCTTGTCAGCGGCTGCCTTATTCGCCTCCGCCTCTTTTTTGGCCTGGACAAGGGCGCCTTTGAGGATCTCGACCTCGGCTGCGCTAGCTGTGATTATAATCAAGGCATTCTATGAGTTAATCTCTAAATGTACATATCACTTCTAATATCAAAATAAACATTTAACATTATACGCATACCTTGCGTCTCATCAAACCGCTTATTAATGCGGTCGATTTCCTCATTGGCCAACTGAAGCTTCTGATTGAGTTCGGAAACTTCTGTGGCCTGGGCGGTTGCCGCCAACAGGTAAGCCTATTACAATAACAGCACAGCGGGTTAACTCTCCCTAATATTATATGGATCCTCTGTCCGGTGTCTCTTAACCGAACAGAACCTCAGGGGCTACTATCTGTACACAGGTATATTCCTCTATATGAAAAGTTTTTAGAAGATTATGTCGCATACCTCAAAGCCTATCAGTAGGCTGGTGAAGGCTTCGTTCAGTCCACTCTTAGCAGACTGAACCTTCTCCACCACCGCACCCATCAGGGTGCGGTGTTCCGCCACGATGGAAGCACGCTACAGTGCTTCCTCCAGAGCGTTGGGTGCCTCCGGATTAGTGGAGGTCACCGATGGAGCTGATGCTCCTCCCCCCTCCTTCGAAGAGGGATGCTTATCCCATTCCGGAGCCGTGTTGGTCTCCGGAATGGTGTCCGGCTGGTGCCTGGGTTGTTGTGGGTCCCCACCGTCGGTTGTCAAAGGGGTCGCCTCCCCTAGGTTTTCGGCGACCGGGGTGTTAACCTCGGGCGCTTTCGTGGCGGCTTCGTTCGCCCCCCCCCCCTCTGCCAATAGAGGTCCTTTGGGATCATACCTCGGTGTCCTCCATGATGATAGGGAAGGTGGAACGCGTCGGCGTGTCACTCTCTGCCATTTCAGGTGGCAGAGAGTTCCCCTCCGATGATGGGGTTTCCGGGAGCTCGCGGGGAGGGCTGAAAGGCAAATAACAAAATAACTTATATAATGGAAGCAGGTAGACCGAAGATAAACAGTAAGTTTCCGAATACTTATGATTCGGCCAGGGGCTTCACCCTGGGTGGCTTCTTGGGGACTAGTTCGGTCTCTGAGTTTGAACTGTCCGGAAGGGCCAGCTTCCCTCTCTTGGGCGCCTCCTCCTCCGGGTCTTCGGAGGCCGCCCTCTTCTTCTTCCTCCCCTTACGGGGGGAGTCGCTCTCTACCTCCTTCTCCTCTTCTTCCTCATTTCCTTCATGGGAAGAGAGGGCTTCGGTCTCACTGGACACTGTTTCTGAAGGACCTTTATGGCGGGGCCCGCCCTTGGCCTCCTTGCCTTTCTTCTTCTTGGTCTTCCTCTTCGGCGCCTGATAGGGCGCCCGGACCAGCATCTCCGTTAGCTGGGGTATGGCCGGATCCTCAAGCAGCGGTGCCGGACAGTTGATCCGCTCCGCCTTTGCCGTCCATGCCTGTAAAGAAAGTAGGCAATATTATTTCTATCATATCCGAGATATTCATCGGATAGGTCTTCGAAAAGACTATGCTTACCGCCGTGGCTGGGTTCTCGATGTCGAGCCCGATGTCTACATTCTTCTTCAGCCACTTTTTCTGAGCCTTGAAGAGCTGCTTCCATATATCTTCGTGTGTGGTGCTGAAGAAGCACTTTACGGTCCGTGGCTTCTCTGGATCGAACTCCCACATGGGGGAGGCCCGGAGCTGGCAAGGAAGGATGCGGCGGAAAAGCATCACTTGAATCACATTTGTGAAACCAGTGTTCTCACCCAACATGTTGGAGATGCGTTTTTGGAGCACCTTCACCTCCGGTTTGGACCCCCAATCAAGACCCTTGGCGGTGCATGAGGTGAGTCTCGTGGGGGGTCCGGATCTGAAGTCAGGCGTGGCCACCCAGTTGGCGTCACGGGGTTTGGTGATGTAGAACCACTCCTGCTGCCAGACCTTGACCGTCTCCACGAATGCCCCTTTGGGCCAAACGGCGTTGGGGAGCTTGCTCACCATAGCCCCGCCGCAGTCCGCATGCTGTTCGTCGACCACCTTCGGCTTCAGATTGAAGACCTTGAGCCATAGGCCGAAGTGTGGGGGGATGCGAAGCAGAGCCTCACACACGATGATCAACACCGATATGTGAAGGAAGGAATTTGGGGCTAGATCATGGAAATCTAGCCCGTAGTAGAACATAAGACCCCGGATGAAGGGGTGGAGGGGAAACCCTAGCCCCCGGAGGAAATGGGGGATGAAGACGACCCTCTCACCGTGCTCCGGAGTAGGAATGACCAGATCTTTGTCAGGGATCCTATGCGCGATATCCGTGGACAAATAGCCCACGCTCCGGAGCTCCTTGACGTCCTTTTCAGTGACGGTGGAGGCCTCCCACTTGCCCTGGGAGCCGAACCCGGCCATTGCTGGGGTGGGTGGCAGCAGTGGAGGAGATTGGAGCTATGGGCGCTGGAGCTTGGAGATTGGGAGATAGAAACTAGAGGAAGGCGTGGGGAAAAAGGTGGGATCTTTATCCTCTTATAGACGGTAAAAATACCAAACGTCCACTTCTCAAGCCATAAACCTCACCTGTTCCCAACGAAATCATGCGTAAGGTGCGGTTGGATTACCCAAACCATATTGATGAGAATCCTGTAATGGACGGGCATGATCTTTGTTTTGACAAGACGTGCCAATGAAGGCTAGACCTCGAAACGCGAAACGGGAGGCGTGAAAACGGTTTGAAATGATAAAGAGTTAAGTGTGACGCTTCGCCGAAAAAGTTGTCAGTAAAAGACACTGTTCCTATTTTGACATCTTGCCTTCGTGGCTAAGGGTTGTATTGGTTATGCAGAGCCGGATACAGTTTCTTTATGCGTGGAGCTAACTTAAAATTTTCGGCGGAAGGAACCTGCCTTGCAATGCCGAAGATAATCCGCGTGCCGAACTCATCGTCATCGAAGACTGGTTCAGGGGCTACTGAGGGAGTCCTGGATTAGGGAGTCCTCGGGTGTCCGGTCTATTCGATATGGGCTGGACTGATGGGCCGTGAAGATAAAGTAGAAGACCATCCTCCGTGTCTGGGTAGGACTCCTATATGCGTGGACGGCAAGTTTGTGTCCGGATGTATTATTTCCTTCTTCTGTAATTCGACTCTGTACAACCCTAGGCCCCTCCGATGTGTATATAAACTGGAGGGTTTAGTCCGTAGAGGCAATAAGAATAATCATTGGCTAGACAGCTAGGGTTTAGCCATTACGATCTTGTGGTAGATCAACTCTTGTAACCCCTATACTCATTGAATACGATCAAGCAGGACCTAGGGTTTTACCTCCATTAAGAGGGCCCGAACCTGGGTACACATCATGTCCCCATTCTCCATTGTTACCATCAAACCTCAGACACATAGCTTGGGACCCCCTACCCGAGATCTGCCGGTTTTGACACCGACACCCACCACCCATTTGGTATCAACTATCGATGATTTAACCGATATGTTAGACTATAATTCGGAGAATGCTGAATACATGGACGAGGAGGACGTAACCGGCTAATGCTGAGGTCAGTCCCCCCGTCACGGGCCGCTGGTTGGCCACATCCACCTATGACATTTACATGGTGGACACCCGAAAGGACGACAACGACACTCCTGAGCAGGACCGAGGCAAGCCTAGAGATGAGCCTCCCAAACACCGAAAACAGTGCCGTCAATCAAAACCACGTCGAAGCCACACAAGCAACATAGACTCGGCAGAGAACGACACCGTAAATAATACGGATGACCTCGCCGGAGATGCAGCCAACGAGCATCATCAGGATGACCCCGTGGGGCAGGAGGACCCTCTCAATCCAGAAAGCCACGAAGACTCCGAGGATAGCAACTACCTCACACTCTCTGAAGAGGAGGCTAGCCTCGGGGAAGATGATTTTATCATCCTCGAAGACCCTCTGGAGCAAGAACGGTTCAAGCAGAGGCTTTTAGCCAACTCCCGCAGCCTAAAGAAGCAAAAACGCAAAATCAAGGCTGAACAGGACACCCTCAACGACCGATGGACTAAAGTCCTAGCTGCCGAAGAGGGGTATGGCCACGACTAGCCAACCAGGAGTTATCCTAAATGAAGGCTATTGCCCCAGTTCGACGACGAGGCTATAGAGCCAACACGCCTGATGTATGCAAACGCCGAACAGACAGACCGACCCCCTAGAAGGCGGGACAGGGAAGCTGACGAGGCCGAACATCCAGCCGCCCCACCTCACCGTCATGGCAAGGATCAGGTGCGGCCCATTTATGATTATGACCTCCGCCATGACCTAGATGCTCGTGGATGCCGTACCAGGTCCATCTACGGACCCAGAGAGGATCTGCCCGCATACCGGGAAGGATACTATGGTCGGTTAAACCGAAACGATAGAGTCCGGGAGTAGCAGCAGAGTAGGAGGGCCAAAGACCTCCGTCGCGACGTAGCCCAAGTTTGGGGCGCCGCACACCCCCTGTGCTTCACAAAGAGGGTAATGCAGCACCAATTCCCATAAGGCTTCAAGCCTGTGAACATCGAATCATACGATGGAACCATAGATCCAGCCGTATGGATAGAGGATTTTGATACGGGGCTAACCCAGTGTAGGCCGATCTTTCATGATTGGAGTGGATTCCCTCGAAGAACATGAAGAACACGATGAACACGGGGAAGAACGGAGAGAAATCACAAGGGGAAACACTCAAGAACAAGTCCAATCACACATCCACTAGACAATCAAACACACAAGATCCACAAGGTACATGAACAACAAAAGGAAAGATACAAGGTAAAGTTCATCTCCATGAGGAGGTCTTGATGATATCCTAGACGGAGCTTCCCGTGAGGGGCCTTGATGATATCCCGCAGGATCTTCTCACATGGAGGCCTTGAACTCAATGGGAGTGGTAGTCTCTCTCTCTCAAGAGTAGAGGTAGGTAGGAGCAAAACTCACATACAAATGAGCTATATATTTGCTAACCCTAGAAAGGAGAAGCGGGAGTTCTATTTATAGTCTAAGCCACGAAGGGGTAAGTGGGAGAGAGATACAAGGCCAAAGGCCCGTGGCTGCGCACAGGCAGGTACCGGACGTCCGGTCCGTGTTGGACGTCCGACGGCTCATCAGGGACCGGTCGACTGGCGCGCATCGGAACTCCGAAGTTTCTTCTCTGGATAGGTGGCTTCGGATTTCCGGTGTACGTCGAACGTCCGGAGACCGGGACTTGTCGGTCGTCCGGAGGTTGTCGGTCATCTAGCCGCTATAGATCTCCTGGCTGGTATGGGCATGGTCGCGTCGGACATCCGGTGGACGTCGGTTATCTTGGCGATGTAGAGTGTCGGACATCCGGTGGCACATCGGACGTCCAGCCGCTGTAGACTCCGCAGCTCCGTCTTCTTCCTTCTTCGCTTCCACGCTTCCCTCGCGGATGGTGTAGGTGTTCCTTGGCACTTGCACTCCTCCTCATCATTCGTGAAGCGCCGGCAATACCTATGCATGCACACGAGAGGAATGTCAAGTAGTATACCATCCTTGAAGGGGTCAAGTGAGCATGTGTAAAGGAGATGATTCACCTTTATGTATGTGAAGTAGATGTCGCATGTGTCACTTGCCAAATGGGCTCTTGACATGGTGATGCCCGTAGGATGCTTCGCATCATCTCCCCCCTTGGGAAAGATCCGACCTCGGATCGAAAACCAAATCACCATGGAAAAGAGATGGCTTCGCCTTGTAGAAGTGGACGATCACCAAGTACTTATCATCTTCAAGCTCGGAATGGGCACTCTCCAATGTCGCACCGTCTAGAGATTCCTTCAAAAGGAACAAGGACAACAAACACATGGAAAACAAATGTGGTTCGCGTTAGTGCAAAACTAAGCATTCAAGTGGTGATTCACCCAACAAGTGTTGTCGTCAAGCATAGCATATTGTTTGACAAAGGATTGTGACATGGCATGTAAGCACATAAATTGAGCACAAGCAAAGATATCATGGGGACAAGCATGTAAATGTGAGGTAGTAATGCAAATATGTGTGACAAGAGAAGAAGCATCTACCTCAAGTTCATAGCAAGCATTCACAAATTGCTCAATGAAAGGTATATGGTAGGCATTGTCGGCATCCTGGGACCGGGGGTGCCCAGACTTGCCTGCCTGCGGCTCGTGGCGTGGCTCCATCGACGGCCTGGTACGGCCCAGCTTCAGCAATGACAACTCAAGACCCTCGGAGGTGCCAAGCCTCGCGAGGCGGACGACACCAAGACCTCCATGAGGGGCGGCCTACCCAGGCAGGCTCCCGAGGAGCGGAGATATCCATGCAAGCTGCACCTCATGAGGTTCACTTAACATGAGCCATGACGACTAGGACCAGGCGGGTGCCAGTAGGCGCTGTGTACCAGTTTCATCTTTGGTGCAAAGGGGGCAAGCGCAGGCGCGGAGTCCCGAGGAATCAAGCAAAGGTTTCTATATCGGTGCAACAAGACTAGGACCGCCAGGATGGCAGGATGGAGGTCATCGAGGAGCCCACTGCAGCGTCACCACCAGAGGCTATTGCAGGCGAAGACTACTTTTGTCATTATAACTTGTACTAGTTGTCTCCCTTCGAATTTGGCCATTGTGGGATCCCTTCCCGCCTACATTTGGGAAGAGGACCAAGGCCACTATAAATAGGACTTAGCCACCACCTTGGGAGGGAGAGAAGAACCGGAGCTGGACCAGATCCATTCCACCCTCACCACCTCACCAGCTCATCGAGCTCAAGAACACCTCACCTCCTGAGGTCGTTCCACCTCTGTACTAGTTCATCCTCAGCCCTCCGAGGCAATCCACCACAAAGCTGGAGTAAGGTATTACACCGCAAGGTGGCCCGAACCAGGATAAACTGCTGTGTCTCTTGTTCCTTGGGTTCGTCGAGCTAGGCTATGGAATCGTTGAGCAGGCAGACTGGGGAGAGAGAGTTCTTCGCACGCACCCCAGAGTTCGAACCTCTCAAGGGTCTGTGGAACCCCGAATCTGACATTTGGCGCGCCAGGTAGGGGTGCGTCGGAGTTTCGCCTCTTTGTCCGCTTCGCTCCTCCTTTCAGCTTCCATGGCGGGCGCCGCTCCACCAGCCGGATCGATGGGCGTGCATGGAGGCGCCTTGGGCCTCCGGGCCTTCACCCCCGCCTTGCGACATGTGCGGTGGCCACCCAAGTTCAAGCCAGAGATGCCACCTCGCTACGACGGTGCGGTAGGCCCATTGGCGTTTCTCTAGGCATATGAGGAGGCCGTTTGGGTGGCCGGTGGCGACGACAAGGTCATGGCAAACTGGTTTCCCATGTCCCTCGCTGGCGTGCCACGCGCCTGGCTGCACAACCTGCCGGAATCTTTTGTGGCCTCCTGGGAGGAGCTGCGCGGTCTCTTCATCGCGCGCTTCGCGGCACCGGCGCACCACGCCATCACGGCTGTCACATCCCTAGTTTTGGCTAGGCCAGTTTCATCTGTGCATCATGTTTAATTTCAAATTAAGTTGAAATGGGGATGACAGAAACCCCCAGCACCACTTAAACCAACTAGGGTTTACTAAAATCCTTTTCAATGAACCTGAAATGCCCTTCTAAAATGTTCATCATCTTTGCTTTGGTCTAGAACCTCTGCCAAAAATGGTGCACAATTTTCTAGGACATCATTGGGTCACTGAATTAAATCTTACGTTATTTGCATTTGGACATTTACATGCTATTAAATATTTTAAATGTCCAAATAATCCCTAACTGAAATGTTCCATGTTGGATATACTCTATACAGTGGGCATGAGTAGTTTGGTGATTTTTGGAAATGCTCTGGCATTTTTAATAAAGCCAAATACAACTACAGAAAATAGAAAAAAAAACAGAAATAAAAGTGAGAGAGAGTTACCTGGCCTTACCTGGCTGGCCCAGGTCCTGTGCAGCCCAGCTGGCGGCCCAGCCCACCTGGCCACCTCCTCCTGTTGTCTTCCTCCCTGCCAGGAGGACGGGCACGTGCCCGACGCGCGCGCACCACCGTGCGGCCACCTCCTCCCTCCCAGCCTGCCTGGCTCCTACCCGACGCGGCTGACGATGCCACGTACATCGCCCCGACCCCCTGGATTTTTCTCACTCTTCCCCGTGGCCCCTCTCCCCTCTGCCCCTCTATCTCACCCGCGCCGAGAGCAGCCGTCGCCGCCGACGAGCACCGCCGTGGCCACAGCCACTGCCTCGCCTCGTCGATGCGCTCAGAGGCTCGGCCTCGACCCCATCTTCCTCCCCAGCGAGCCGCGCCCCGCCGGAAGCCCTGCAGCATCGTCCCCGACATCGTCTTCAACCTCTGGTCGCCGGCGAACTCTTCGGGGATTCGCGAGCTCCAGTCTCTCCCCGGCCTCGCCGTTGCCTCTGCTGGATTCGCCGTGAGCCCCTACCTCTTTCCCCTCTCTCCCCGTGCTCGTCCGCGCCTTCTAGCCACCGTGGCCATCAGAGCCGACAGCTCCTCGCCGCCGGTCATGTCGCCACCGCGACTATGGCCATGCAAGCACGCGTCCGAGCCCACCGCTGCACTCAGAGAACTTCCAGGAGCCGAGCACACCCACCAGATCTTCACGCCGTGCTCAGTAGCCCCGTTTCGGTGCACGCCCGAACTCCGGCAGCCGCAAAGCTCGTCGCCGGCGTCGTTTTCGGCGACCTTGAGCTAAATGACCACCACCATGCGACGCGGCTCGCTTCCAGCTACACGTAGATGCCCTCCGCTGTCCATTTGGTCGCCGGAGCACAAAACCCGCACCGCCCCGCCGCGTCGGGCCTCGCCGGCGGCTAAACGCCGGCGAGTCAGCCCAGTTTGACCAGGGATTTGACCCCCCTGTGTCACTGACGTGTGGGCCCAGGGCCTTAACTAATCTGGTTTAGAATTAGATTAGTACTAATTAACTTAGGTTAGTTAGTTAGACACTGACATGTGGGCCCCAGCGTCAGGTTTGACCTGCGCGGCCCCGTTGACCCTGCTGACATCACAGTGACGTAGTGCTGACGCAGTTAATCATTTTCTGGTTTAAATAATTCAAGAAATTCCAGAAAATGCTCAAAACTTCTAAAATTCATAGTAATTCAACCGTAGCTCCAAATCAAATGATTTATATATGTTTTTGGATCAGAAAAATCCAATCTTTCCATCTGTACCATTTGCATGCATGTTTGAACAACCTAAGGTTGCTGTATATGGCAATTTGCATAATTGGCATTTAACTAAGCACATATGGAGTTTGAATTTGAACCCTTGGTTCAAACCAACTTCATTCAATCTGGTTCCTAGTTGCATTAGCTTAAACCACAACATATTGCCATGTCATGATCATGCATCATATTGTTGCATTGCATTGATTGTGTTCTTCCTTGTTTGCCGGTAATTGTCCCCTCTCAGTAGATGACCTACCGATGATGTGATCGATGACACCGATGAAGAACTATACTATCTTCAGAAGTGCCAGGCAAGCAAAACCCCCTTGTTCATTCTGATACAAACCCACTCTCTCGCTTCTGCTCTCTTTTACTGCATTAGGACAACAACGATTCAACTGTTACATGCTGCGGTAGTTGAACCCCTTTCCTCTGCATGACCTGTCATTGCCACAGTAAATAGATGAAACCCACTAGCATGAGTAGGAGTTGCTTGAGCCCTGATGTGCCTACTCATTCATGCTTGTTTGTCATGCCTGCTATTGCTTAGAGTTGTGTCAGGTCTGATTCATCGGGGATGAATTGGAAATCTGTGAACATGTCCTACTGCTGAGAGCTAAGCGTGTGAACATGATTTGGTAAAGGTATCGATGAGAGGCCATGTAGGAGTACATGGTGGGTTGTTTCATTGAGGCCGTCCTTAAGAACTGAGATCTGTATGCGTGATTTAAGATTCAGCTACTACCACACATTGGGCCCTGAAATATGACCCCGCTCGACTTGCTGACCCCTCTCGTCCTCTGTCCAGGAGTTGCAAGTAGTTTCTGGTGTTTGTAGTATGATGGAGGCCATGCGCAGCGCTGACCTTAGGGGTGGGCTGTGATGCGGTAGGCACGTGGCACGGTGTACCGGGTCGCCCGTTTGGTGTCTCGGGAACACGGCACACATCGTTTGGGGCCGTTGAGGACACGCCGGCCGGATTTCCTTGCGGATGGAACCCGAATAGGCGATAAACCTGGACTAGAGACTTGTGTGGTTAGTTAGGTCGTGGTCTACACCCACGTCGGCTTTCGCTTGAAGTCTGCCGAGCACATGTCGTGTGCAGACGCTAAGTGGTGGAAACATGTGTGAAGAAGTACACCCCTGCAGGGTTATAAATGATCTATTCGAATAGCCGCGTCCGCGGTAAAGGACTACTTGGTTGCCTGTACAGTTCATAGACAAGTGAAAGTGGATACTCTAAAACTCGCAAGATAAGCGTGAGTGCCATGGGTGGCGTTCTCGTAGGGAGACGGGAGCGGATCCATAGTGGTGTATTGATATGGTGAATATGTGGACTCGTGTGCGCCACCTCAAAAGAGTTACTTGCCGTCGTAGTTCAGGTTAGCCACTGAGTCAAAGCTGGCTTGCTGCAGTTAAACTCCACCACCCTCTTTGTTGATACCGATGCATTTGTAGATAGTTCCGATGTAAGTCTTGCTTGGTACATTTGTACTCACGTTTGCCTATTTTATGTTTTGCAGAGAGACTTCAGTCTCGCTAGTAGATCCACGTGGACTTCGACGTTTAGCTTGTTACCTCAGCTACGATCTTGTGCCCTCGGCGGAATCTGGTAGATAGTCGGGCTTCTCAGCCTTTTTCATTTGTAGATGGCTGTACTCAGACATGATAGGCTTCCGCATGTGCTTTGACTTGTATGCTCTGAATGTTGGGTCATGAGACCCATGTTTGTAATACTTGGCTCCTCGGAGCCTAATGAATAAATACTCTGAGTCGTAGAGTCTTGTTGTGATGCCATGTTGTATTTGCCCATATCCAGCATATTGTGTGTATGATTGAAATGCTTGGTATATGTGGGATCCGACAACCTAGTTGTTTATCCTTGGTAGCCTCTCTTATGGGGAAATGTAGTCTGGTGCTTCCACTGAGCCTTGGTAGTCCGCTACAGCCCGGTTTACTGGACTCCTGTTAGCTTGCTACTGCTCCGGAACACTTAGACTGGCCGGCATGTGTCCTTCCTCAATCCTGTGTCTGTCCCTTCGCGGAAACGTCATGCGGTGTCTTTCGGAGTCCTGTTAGCCTGCTACAGCCCGGATTTCCGGAGTCCTGCTAGCCCAGTTGCTACAGCCCGAAATCACTCGCTGATGACCGACACGTTCGTTGCTGGGTCATGTATGCCTGTCCCCGTATGTTAGTGCCACTTTGGGTTCACGACTAGTCATGTCGGCCCGGGTTCTCTGTCATATGGATGCTAGCGACACTATCATATACGTGAGCCAAAAGGCGCAAACGGTCCCGGGCCATGGTAAGGCGACACCCATGGGAATACCGTGCGTGAGGCCGCATAGTGATATGAGGTGTTACCAGCTAGATCGATGTGACTTGGAATCGGGGTCCTGACAGCGTTAGTATCAGAGCCTGACTGCCTGTAGGATTACCAAGCCAAACTGGTCGAAGTTGAGTCTAGAAATGCTTCAGTTATATAAGGGAATTGATTGTGGAAGGGAACGTAAGGCTCTTTTTACTCCTTTACCTTATGCCTTCTGATCTGTGTCAACCTCTTCTTTGCTACGGGGATTAAGAACTAGGCTTCTCATCTTTCTATCAGGATCACGTGTAACTAATCCGTAGTAACTTATAGGATTGATGGATTCAAGTCTCAGTTTAGTTTCTAGTACTTTTGTGTGTTGCTAGTTGATCTCAGAACCTTCATATTGTGTTGCTAAGTGGTTATGCCACCAATTGCAGGATGTCTCAAATCTTTTGAGCATTTACAGCCGTTATGCTGTCCGAGTCATCCCAGGTTTCTAAATAGTCTGATGCATTTGCAAATCGCTTCTTTCCGTTCCCGATGTTTCTTTGGGCCAGTTTAACCACACCAATCAGTGAGTTGAGGTACTCTGTTGCCTCGACATTTATGTTGGAGCTATTGTTATGACCCTAGGTGTCTTAGAGAACCACTCAGTAATCTAGCAATGCTTTGTATCCTCCGTGTGATGATTCTGGCCATTATTCCCGAAAGCATCCCGTGATGCCATTTAGTTAGTAGGCATTCTATTTCTGGGTTCTTGAGCCCAAGATTCACTCTACTTACTTCCTGTTGTTAGTGTTCGCTAGTTCCTTTAGGATATTAGTAACCTTGCGACAGTCCTCGAGGTCAGTGGTATTTCCTTCTTCCAAATACCATGAACCATTAAGGCAGAAGTTCTTTGAACCAAAAATATCACAACCAGAGTGCTCTTGATGAGTTCTCCATTCTACATTGTGAATCTGCCAGTCCTACCTTTCTGCATGGATTATCTGGAAGAAATATGTTGAACTTGTTTGACATACTAAATCTATGCATCCGCAACTCAGAAAACTATATGTTCCTTTGAGTTGTCTCTCTTTAGTTGTATTCTGACCTCTGTCTATCAATTGATAGTTAGGACTAATTGTGCATTCGTGTTATCAATGCTTATTATTCTTGTGGTCCGTCAAGCCGTTCTATTCCGGAATGACTAGGAGAAACAAACTCCAATACCTCATCCATATCTAGGATTGGGTCAAAATAGTTGTGCTCCGCAGATCAAAATGCCAATCCAGCTTTTGATTTTGGTCTACCCTGAAGTATTACCGTCTTATGTCAAGAATGTCATGAAAATTGCACAACCTCTTATGCATTCTTGACGAAGTGATACTTCTCGCCATAGTTCTTCATTCCTCGGTCTCCGTGTTGTTGCAACCGGAATACCGACAAGGGAATCCTGATGTGTGAAATAAACACTCCCAGCAACCCCGTTGCTTGGTAGTTAATGGACAATGATCTCATTCTTAGCGTGTTGATTGTTGAATCATCACCCTAAGGTTGATCGTGCCACCTAGTCCATTTTTCTGGTGCACCCTTTGATCAATGAGTTAGGATTATGTCAATCCCTTGCTTATTTGATAACATCGTCTTGCGCTGAAAAGCAAGATTGTTCTCGAGCTTAGTTACATATCGGTGGTTCGTGACTTTCCGAATATCTTCTCGGAAGTGCTACCAGGTTGTCACCTGACTGCTATGTTGAGTTCTTGATCAAGTTGGTTTCTTGTAAACCAACCTTTCTCCAAGAATCTGTGTCGGATACCCTGAGCTAGTTGGTTAAGCTAAACAACAACTTGGAGAGTTGGAAGATGAGAGCTTGTCTGACTCAGTTCATTCCTAAGGGATATACTCGTGTGTGTGTGTTGAAGAAAGATGATACTTTCATTGATTGATCCTTGTGATCAATTGTTGGACCTATTATCTTATCCAAACTTTGATTTGAGTATGGGCTATCATTAAATCAAATCAGAACCAACGATGTTCGTAATGTTGTCTTATCCGTGGTTGTTTCCTCGGGCATACACCATTATATCTTTTGGTCTGACCCATGCTATCATCTTGTTCACATAATCATGTAACCCCATCTTATGGGAATCTTGATAAATTGTTGTTGAGCGCATCGACAACATCCTTATCTTGTCCATGATTCATGTTGAACATTTAAGTTAGTATTGGAAACTTTTGTAAGCATTTCTTCATGCTAGCTCATGGAGCATATGTTTGGATGAAAGAAGTGACTTCCTCTAATTCATGTGCATTCGATGCAAGTTGCCGCAGTGAATTCGAGAAAGTTTGTTTTGCCTCCTCTTGAATCATCCCAAGTTAGTCATGCACGTGCAAAGTGCTCTATGGTTTGATAGGTTGGCCGCCTCCACTCCATATTTGTTCCTAGCACACAAAGCCACTGACTGATTTGTTCTAGGAAAAGGAGTTAAGTGCTAATCCATGGTAATGCACAAGACTTCGATATCCTCGATGATGGTTCCCCACCTGAACTCAGTAGTGTTTCATTGTAAGACTACTATGTGGTCATGCTTGTCTGGGACAGCATGTTCACATGTGTTTAGCAGATCCAGCTCATGTTTTGGAGCTTACTACCATAGTCCATTTCCCGAGAATCTCGCAACGCCATCTCGTCGATTTGTGTTGCCAACTTTCATTTTCTTCTAGACTCGATGAGTCTGGAATATCCTGTTACCAACCAGATCTGAATCTTAGACAGATATGATGGTTGGAACTTTTCCAAGATCTATGATGTAGGTCCCGACAAGGTTGATGTTCTGGCCGACACACCTAGCCGGAAGATCTATCATTGTAGTATCTTGATTGAGCTATTTAACCAACTTCTCCATGAGGATTTAGTGCAACTTATTCTAGAAGTTGATCCTTAGGGGTCCTTGTGCTATCGGTTTCCTCGATTATGCTAGAACCATTCAACAGTGGAATCACTCTCGTCTGTTGAGTTTCTCCCAAGTTACTAGAATCATTCCCAGCATTTGTAGTTTGCTCCCAGCTTGCACCGCCATTGTACCATCCTTCTATGGACTACCCTTCTCACAATTACTGATCAGGATCATCTTCAAGGTAGTTCTACCATGGATTCCACCCATTTCCGATGATAAGCAAAATCATCCCTTGTGTTGTCTTCAACAAGGTAATCCACATCATCCATACTAGTCCAAGTATGCCATTCTACCGAACTCCTCCAAATGATCGCTCGAGATTTGCCTTAGGCTGGTATAGAGAGTCTCAATGATCTCTATATCAAAAGTAATTCTTTTTGCCACTTAAGGTAATAATTCTACCAGTCATCTTCCCAAAGGTGCCCCATTTGTTCCGAAGGGCAACCAACTCCTTACTACGTTGACACCCGTTCACCACCTTCTTAAGTGTGGAATTGTTGTCTACCTAGTGAACCTCCGTCATCTGTTTCACTCCATCCCTCTAGATGTATGCTTCGTGTCTCAGCTCGAGAGATGTTGCTATGTCTCATTCCGTGATTTGATCCTGAGTTGTTCGACCTTCGAGGAGATCGATCCGTCTAGAGTTTTTCCTCTCCTCTCGTTGTCATGTTGGTTGGAGTTCTCGGAACAAGACATCGAGACAAAGGTGGTGATCGAATCAACGTACTTATGAAGTGCAATCTGGATCATGAAGATTGTGTTAGTCTGCTCCCCCCCTTCATCTTACCCTACGCTTGAATCTCGGGATGAGATTCTTGTTTAGTGGGGGTGAGTTGTCACATCCCTAGTTCTGGCTAGGCCAGTTTCATGTGTGCATCATGTTTAATTTCAAATGAAGTTGAAATGGGGATGACAGAAACCCCCAGCACCACTTAAACCAACTAGGGTTTACTAAAATCCTTTTCAATGAACCTGAAATGCCCTTCTAAAATGTTCATCATCTTTGCTTTGGTCTAGAACCTCTGACAAAAATGGTGCACAATTTTCTAGGACATCATTGGGTCACTGAATTAAATCTTACGTTATTTGCATTTGGACATTTAAATGCTATTAAATATTTTAAATGTCCAAATAATCCCAAACTGAAATGTTCCATGTTGGATATACTCTATACAGTGGGCATGAGCAGTTTGGTGATTTTTGGAAATGCTCTGGCATTTTTAATAAAGCCAAACACAACTACAGAAAATAGAAATAAAACAGAAATAAAAGCGAGAGAGAGTTACCTGGCCTTACCTGGCTGGCCCAGGTCCTGTGCAGCCTAGCTAGCGGCCCAGCCCACCTGGCCACCTCCTCCTGTCATCTTCCTCCCTGCCAGGAGGACGGGCGCGTGCCCGACGCGCGTGCACCGCCTTGCGGCCACCTCCTCCCTCCCTGCCTGCCTGGCTCCTCCCCGACGCGGCTGACGACGCCACATACATCGCCCCGACCCCCTGGATTTCTCTCACTCTTCCCCGTGGCCCCTCTCCCCTCTGCCCCTCTCTCTCACCCGCGCCGCCATGGCCACAGCCACTGCCTCGCCTCGTCGATGCGCTCAGAGGCTCCGCCTCGACCCCCTCTTCCTCTCCACCAAGTCGCGCCCCGCCGGAAGCCCTGCAGCGTCGTCCCCGACATCGTCTTCAACCTCTGGCCGCCGGCGAACTCTTCCGGGATTCGCGAGCTCCAGTCTCTCCCCGGCCTCGCCGTTGCCTCTGCTGGATTCGCCGTGAGCCCCTGCATCTTTCCCTTCTCTCCCCGTGGTCGTCCACGCCTTCTAGCCATCGTGGCCATCGGAGCCGACAGCTCCTCGCCGCCGGTCATGTCGCCACCGTGACTACGGCCGTGCAAGCATGCGTCCGAGCCCACCGCTGCACTCAGAGAACTTCCAGGAGCCGAGCACACCCACCAGATCTTCACGCCGTGCTCCGTAGCCCCGTTTCGGTGCACGCCCGAACTCCGGCAGCCGCAAAGCTCGTCGCCGGCGTCGTTTTCGGCAACCTTGAGCTCAACCACCACCACCACGCGACGCGGCTCGCTTCCAGCTACACGTAGATGCCCTCCGCCGTCCATTTGGTCGCCGGAGCACAAAACCTGCACCGCCCCGCCGCGTCTGGCCTCGCCGGCGGCTAAACGCCGGCGAGTCAACCCAGTTTGACCAGGGATTTGACCCCCCTGGGTCACTGACGTGTGGGCCCAGGGCCTTAAGTAATCTGGTTTAGAATTAGATTAGTACTAATTAACTTAGGTTAGTTAGTTAGACACTGACATGTGGGCCCCAGCGTCAGGTTTGACCTGCGCGGCCCCGTTGACCCTGCTGACATCACAGTGACGTAGTGCTGACGCAGTTAATCATTTTCTGGTTTAAATAATTTAGGAAATTCCAGAAAATGCTCAAAACTTCTAAAATTCATAGTAATTCAACCGTAGCTCCAAATCAAATGATTTATATATGTTTTTGGATCAGAAAAATCCAATCTTTCCATCTGTACCATTTGCATGCATGTTTGAACAACCTAAGGTTGCTGTATATGGCAATTTGCATAATTGGCATTTAACTAAGCACATATGGAGTTTGAATTTGAACCCTTGGTTCAAACCAATTTCATTCAATCTGGTTCCTAATTGCATTAGCTTAAACCACAACATATTGCCATGTCATGATCATGCATCATATTATTTCATTGCATTGATTGTGTTCTTCCTTGTTTGCCGGTAATTGTCCCCTCTCAGTAGACGACCTACCGATGATGTGATCGATGACACCGATGAAGAACTATACTATCTTCAGAAGTGCCAGGCAAGCAAAACCCCCTTGTTCATTCCGATACAAACCCACTCTCTCGCTTCTGCTCTCTTTTACTGCATTAGGACAACAACGATTCAACTGTTACATGCTGCGGTAGTTGAACCCCTTTCCTCTGCATGACCTGTCATTGCCACAGTAAATAGATGAAACCCACTAGCATGAGTAGGAGTTGCTTGAGCCCTGATGTGCCTACTCATTCATGCTTGTTTGTCATGCCTGCTATTGCTTAGAGTTGTGTCAGGTCTGATTCATCGGGGATGAATTGGAAAGTTGTGAACATGTCCTACTGCTGAGAGCTAAGCATGTGAACACGATTTGGTAAAGGTATCGATGAGAGGCCATGTAGGAGTACATGGTGGGTTGTTTCATTGAGGCCGTCCTTAAGAACTGAGATCTGTATGTGTGATTTAAGATTCAGCTACTACCACACATTGGGCCCTGAAATATGACCCCGCTCGACTTACTGACCCCTCTCGTCCTCTTTCCAGGAGTTGCAAGTAGTTTCTGGTGTTTGTAGTATGCTGGAGGCCGTGCGCAGCGCTGACCTTAGGGGTGGGCTGTGATGCGGTAGGCACGTGGCACAGTGTACCGGGTCGCCCGTTTGGTGTCTCGGGAACCCTGCACACATCGTTTGGGGCCATTGAGGACACACAACCGGATTTCCTTGCAGATGGAACCCGAATAGGCGATAAACCTGGACTAGAGACTTGTGTGGTTAGTTAGGTCGTGGTCTACACCCACGTCGGCTTTCGCTTGAAGTCTGCCGAGCACATGTCGTGTGTAGACGCTAAGTGGTGGAAACATGTGTGAAGAAGTACACCCCTGCAGGGTTATAAATGATCTATTCGAATAGCTGCGTCCGCGGTAAAGGACTACTTGGTTGCCTGTACAGTTCATAGACAAGTGAAAGTGGATACTCTAAAACTCGCAAGATAAGCGTGAGTGCCATGGATGGCGTTCTCGTAGGGAGACGGGAGCGGATCCATAGTGGTGTATTGATATGGTGAATATGTGGACTCATGTGCGCCACCTCAAAAGAGTTACTTGCCGTCGTAGTTCAGGTTAGCCACTGAGTCAAAGCTGGCTGGCTGCAGTTAAACTCCACCACCCTCTTTGTTGATACCGATGCATTTGTAGATAGTTCTGATGTAAGTCTTGCTGGGTACATTTGTATTCACGTTTGCCTATTTTATGTTTTGCAGAGAGACTTCAGTCTCGCTAGTAGTTCCACGTGGACTTCGACATTTAGCTTGTTACCTCAGCTACGATCTTGTGCCCTCGGCGGAATCTGGTAGATAGTCGGGCTTCTCAGCCTTTTTCATTTGTAGATGGCTGTACTCAGACATGATAGGCTTCCGCATGTGCTTTGACTTGTATGCTCTGAATGTTGGGTCACGAGACCCATGTTTGTAATACTTGGCTCCTCGGAGCCTAATGAATAAATACTCTGAGTCGTAGATTCTTGTTGTGATGCCATGTTGTATTTGCCCATATCCAGCATATTGTGTGTATGATTGAAATGCTTGGTATGTGTGGGATCCGACAACCTAGTTGTTTATCCTTGGTAGCCTCTCTTATGGGGAAATGTAGTCTGGTGCTTCCACTGAGCCTTGGTAGTCCGCTACAGCCCGGTTTACCGGACTCCTGTTAGCTTGCTACTGCTCCAGAACACTTAGACTAGCCGGCATGTGTCCTTCCTCGATCCTGTGTCTGTCCCTTGGGGGAAACGTCACGCGGTGTCTTTCGGAGTCCTGTTAGCCTGCTACAGCCCGGATTTCCGGAGTCTTGCTAGCCCAGTTGCTACAGCCCGAAATCACTCGCTGATGACCGACACGTTCGTTGCTGGGTCATGTATGCCTGTCCTCGTAAGTTAGTGCCACTTTGGGTTCACGACTAGTCATGTCGGCCCGGGTTCTCTCTCATATGGATGCTAGCGACACTATCATATACGTGAGCCAAAAGGCGCAAACGGTCTCGGGCCATGGTATGGCGACACTGTGGGAATACCGTGCGTGAGGCCGCAGAGTGATATGAGGTGTTACCGGCTAGATCGATGTGACTTGGAATCGGGGTCCTGACAGCGGCCCTCCTCGGCGGTTTGCAGGCGCCGCCCTCAGACCGTCACGTCAAGCAGTTCTTCCGCCAAGTAGGTGCCACGCACGTGCGGTAGGGAGCTCCTCCGGGATGGGCGGCGCCCAAGGCCGACCTCACCTTCGACTCGGGAGATCACCCAGCAACCACCGACGGTGCAGGCGCGCTCCCGATGCTCTGCACCCCCACCATCTACAACGTGGCAGTTACCAAGACCCTCATCGACGGCGGGGCTGGCCTCAACGTGTTCTCTGTGGAGGCTTTCGGCTTGCTCCACGTGCCACATGTCTGGCTCCGCCCCACCAAGCCCTTCTCCGAGGTCTTCGACGGTTCCACCAGCCCCCTGGGGCAGATCCGCCTCCCCGTCACCTTCGGCACCCGCGACAACTACCGCACCGAGCTTATCGACTTCAATATCATCCACATCAACCTCCCATAGAACGCTATCCTCGGGTACCCAGCCTTGGCCAAGTTTATGGCAGCGACTCATCCTACCTACAACCTCATGAAGATGCCGGGGAGCAGCGGCGTCCTCACCGTGACCGGGGACACCAAGGAGGCCTTGATGGCCCTCAAGCTCGCCTTCAGGGCCACGGCAGCAGCACGCCCAGCAGGCGGGGGAGCCCCTGAGGCCCCGGGGGCTACGCCGACAAAGAAGAAGCAACTGTTCTCCCAAGATCGGGCCGAGACGAAGCAGGTGCCGGTTGGCGAGGATGGAGCATCAGGAGCCACCTTCACCATAGGAGCCAACCTCGCTCCAGACCAAGAAAAGGCGCTAGTCGGCTTCTTGCGCGCAAACAAGGAGGTGTTTGCATGGGAGCCCAAAGATTTGGTCGAAGTCCCGAGGGAGGTAATCGAGCATCACCTAAAGGTGTGCCCCAATGTGCGCCCGGTGAAGCAGAGGGCGCGGCGGCATTCCACGGAGAAGCAGGCATTCATCGTCCAAGAGACCCGCAAGCTGCAAGACGCTGGTGTCATTCGGAAGGTGCGGTACCCAGAATGGCTGGCTAACCCAGTCATTGTCCCCAATAAAGGCGGCAAGGAACGCATGTGCGTCGACTTCACCAACCTCAATGAGGCTTGCCCTCAAGATCCCTTCCCGCTCCCGCGCATCGACCACATCGTCGACTCTACCGCCGAGTGCGACCTGCTGTGCTTCTTGGACGCATTCTCAGGATATCACCAAATCAAGATGGCGGTGCAAGATGTTGAGAAGACGGCTTTCTTGACCCCGTGCGGGGTGTATTGCTACACCTGCATGCCCTTCGGGCTGCGTAACACCGGAGCAACCTTCCAATGGCTGATGCACATCGCTCTGGGCTAGCAGCTTGGGAGGAATGCCGAGGCATACGTCGACGACATAGTGGTGAAGTCTCGGGAGGCAAGGACCCTCATCGAGGACCTGGAAGAAACGTTCACCAGTCTACGCAAGGTGGACCTGCGGCTCAACCCGGAGAAGTGTGTGTTTGGCATCCCCTCCGGCAAGCTGCTAGGCTTTTTGGTGTCGCACAGGGGAATCGAGGCGAACCCTGAGAAGATCAAGGCGATAGAAAGGATGAGCCTGCCGCAGACTCTCAAGGAAATGCAAAAGCTGGCGGACTGCGTGACCTCGCTAGGGCGCTTCATCTCCAAGCTTGGGGAGCGCGCCCACCCGTTCTTCAAGCTAATGAAGAAGAAAGGGCCGTTCGAATGGACTCCGAAGGCCGACGCACCATTTCAAGACCTCAAGAGGTACCTCACCAGCCCACCAGTGATGGTGGTGCCGCAACCTCTCGAGCCCTTGGTGCTTTACCTGGCCGCCACACCACACTCTGCCAGCGCGGCACTAGTGGTGGTCCGAGAAGAGCGCCAGGCCGGGAACTCGCCGGGCAGCGCCACACGCCAGGACGAGACGACGCAGCTTCGGGACCGTGCTCCTGAAGCCCCGGCGGCACTAGCAGATGACCAGGCCCCCCAGGACGGCGCTCCTGGGAGCCTGGCTGCCCTTGCAAATAGCCGAGCCCCCGAGGACCCCCAGGCTCGTGAGGAACAAGACATCACCAGCACTCCAGCCCTCATCGAGCACCCGGTGTACTTCGTCAGCACGGCATTGCGTGACGCACGGGTGTGCTATCCCATGCCGCAGAAGCTCCTGCTCACGTTTCTTGTCGCCTCCCGCAAGCTGCGCCACTACTTCCAAGGTCACCCCATCAAGGTCGTCTCAGCTTACCCAATGGAGAGGGTGCTCCGGAGCCCCAATGCTGTGGGGAGAGTCGCAGAATGGAACATCGAGTTGCAGGCATTCCAGTTGGAGTTCAGCACCACCAGAGTCATCAAGGGTGCCGCGCTCGCCGACTTCCTGGCGGAATGGGCTGACGTTCCCAGCCCTGAAGAAGGCGAGGACCGCCCACTCTCACCAGGAAGTGAGGCGCCAGACGGATGGGTCATGTACTTTGACGGCGCCTTCGCGCGGGGGCTAGAGCCATGCTCATCTCGCCCACCCAGGACAAGCTCTACTACGCCGTGCAGCTCTGCTTCTAGCGGGGCAAAAAGGTCTACAATAACATCGCGGAGTACGAAGGCTTAATCGCCGGTCTCAAGGCTACGGCAGCCTTGGGAGTGAAGCGCCTCACCATCAAGGGCGACTCCCAGCTCCTCGTCTACTTCTCCAACAAAGTATACGAGCCGAAGGACGAGCACATGGAGGCATGCCTCGCAGAGTTACGCAAAATTGAGAAACAATTCTTGGGCTTGGAACTGCAGCATGTGCCGTGCGGCACAAACAAGGAAGCCGACGACATCGCCAAGAGGGCGTCCCATCGCCTGCCTCAGGAGCCCGGCGTCTTCGAGGAGTGGCTCTTCAAGCCCTCGGTAGCCCCACCCGCTGCAGAAGCAACGCTGCCTCAGGAGGAGCTCCCCCCAGCACCAACCTCGGGAGCCCCAGCCTGCGGCCCGACCTCAGGGGTGCGTCTGCTCCTCGCGCTCGAGCCTCAGGAGGGATGCTGGACTGAAGGGTTCAGGGCGTATCTGCTCCAGGGAACCCTGCCGCAGAAGGAGGAAGACGTAGAGCGGGTGGCACGCCAAGCTACAGCATACTGCATTCGGGATGGTGAGCTTTACCGGAGGTGTCCAAACGACATCTCTCTACGATGCATTTCCAGGGAGCAGGGGCGCGACTTGCTGACGGATATACATGACGGGGACTGTGGGCACCATTCTTCATCACGCACCCTCGTGGGGAAGGCATTCCGCAGTGGGTTCTACTGGACAATGGCGCTCAACGACGCTGCGGAGTTGGTCAAGTCCTGCGAAGCCTGCCAGTTCCACGCCAAGCAAACCCACCAGCCCGCTCAGGGCCTCCAAACCATTCTGCTCACATGGCCGTTCGCGGTCTGGGGGCTGGACATCTTGGGACCATTCCCACGGGCGCCCGGGGGCTATCGCTACCTCTACGTTGCCATCAATAAGTTCACCAAGTGGGCGGAAGTGGAAGCTGTCCGCACCATCCTAGCAGGTTCGGCGGTCAAGTTCATCAAGGGCCTCGTGAGCCGCTTTGGGGTCCCTAATCGTATCATCACCGACAACGGCTCGCAGTTCACTAGCAATCTCTTCAAAACATATTGGGCTAACCTTGGAACGCAGATATGCTACGCTTCAGTGGCGCACCCCAGGAGCAACGGCCAAACTGAGCGCGCCAACGTGGAGGTCCTAAGAGGCCTTAAAACAAGAACCTTCAAGAAAAAGCTCGAGGCCTGCGGCAGGGGCTGGATCGATGAGCTCCAGTTCATGCTGTGCTCCATTCGCACCACCGCCACCAAGCCGACGGGCGAGACTCCATTCTTCCTCGTCTAGGGAGCCGAAGCGGTTCTCCCACACGAAGTCAAGCATCGCTCCACGCGGGTCCTGCCGTTCGATGAGGCATGCCAAGACGCCTCGTGGAGGATGGACCTCGTGCTGGGGGAGGAACGCCACCGTCAAGCCTCGCTCCAGGCGGCAAGGTACCAGCAGGCGTTGCGGCGGTACCACTATTGCAGCGTCCGCTCCAGGACGCTCGAGGTGGGCGTTCTCGTCCTGAGGCAGGTGCTCTCCAGGGAAGGGCTGCATAAGCTCTCCCCCATGTGGGAGGGCCCGTTTAGGATTGCCCGCGTCTCCAGGCCTGGCGCCGTGCGCTTGGATACGCAGGACGGGATCCCCATCCAGAACGCCTGAAACATCCAGCACCTCTGGAAGTTCTACCCATGAAGCAAGGCCCAGTGCCTATGAAGATCTCCGCTCGTGACACTCTCACGTATTAATGAGTGGGGCTGTACACGCCCCAGAGTCTCCAGTGTGCCACCCTCCAGCCTTGGGGGCTCCCTCCCACGTCCTAGTGGCAGCACTTAGCTCCGCGCTGGTGAGAAGACTAGACTAGGTGCTGGACGCGGCTGTTCATTTGCTTGCTTTCTGCAGCTGGTTTGCAACCTTTTAATGGAATTTGGAGCTCCAGTGTTTCTCGGTTGCCTAGTTAGTTTTCTCTTCTTGCCTCGCTTGCTTTCTTTTTCTTGGTCAGGGAGAACGGAAGTTGCCCGTCGCTCTCCCTCGAGTGCCTCCCACGGGGGCTGGGCAGGTGTGTGCGTGTGTTGGGCTAGCCCACCCCGCGGACACACCTCACCAAAGCCCTGTTGCCCCAGGGCTTCGGCTTCCTTGATCTTAGCGAGGCACCCTCGATTGAGCTCGTGATTTGCGCACTCTCTTAAGTCCGTGCCCCCCGGGTACCGCGACGCGGTGAACTTAGCCACGGCTAGTCATGACTGAGGGCTCACGCAAGGAAGAACAAGCCCTCCGAAAGGTTTTCTAACAAACCCTGCAGATTTATGGTGCCTCCCGAGGACGGCGGCTCCAAGGTCGGCAGCAAGGGGGCCTCTCCAGACGCTGAAGGACGAGCCCTCATGAGGAGGGAAGCTAACGTGCGACTGTTAAACAAAGGCGGCCCGCGCGACTGCAGCAGTTCCTGAGGCTCGGCTCTGGAGGTTCTCCGGGCTCAGCCTGAGCCCTCCACCCGCTTCACCAGGGCACGGCGGCAAGAAGATCCGCCACCTCCCTCGAAGCGAGCCCGGCGGCTGGTCGTAACCGCCGCTGCTTGTGCTCTCGCCGGAGGAAGAGCCGCCGCCGCTGAACGAGCCGCAGCCGTTGCCAAGGCCAAGCTCGTCGTCACCGCCGTCGTCTTCGGGGAAGCACCCTGCACGGCGGCCATCTTCCCCAAACACCCTCACATAGAGGGTCGCAACGCCGTCGTACCTGAAGTGGAGGGTGCACCTCCCGCTCAGGCCACGCGCGCGGGCGAACGTCTGCCAGCCGCGGGTCAGGGCCACGTTCCCGGTGGCAGAAACCTCGACCCCGACCCATGAAGCCATGCTGCAGCAGCCGTTAGCTTGCAGCCAGAGGCCGTCAAGACCAGCAACTGGCAGCTCGCCTGCAAAGAAGTGGGGGAGTGGGAGCCAGGTGCCGGCCGGCCCCTCCGACCACACGACAAACTCTGGGAGCACTTCCGCCGAGTGGAAGCGTGGCCGAGGAGGCCGGGCGACCACGGCGTTCCTCCCTCCATCACGGGGGCTGCCTCGCCCCTGGCAACTCTCACCGCGAGAAGAGGCACCGCCACGACCACTCGAGGCGCGCCCGCGTCCACAAGGAGCCACCACAGGGGCCGCCGCATGCTTGCGGGGGCTACCTCGTCCCCTCATGGGCGGCGGTGAGCCGGGCCCCTCCTTAGGGGCCTTCCCCTTCTCGGCGGCAGAAAACTTCCTCGTCAATACCTTTAACACCGCGGCAAGACGGTGAGGCAAGAAGGAAGAAGAAGGAGCGGGTGGCAAGAAGACGAAGACGAGCAAAGGGGGCTTCGCCCCTCTCCTCATTTATAGCCAAGGGAAGGCCGATCGCCGGCCTCCACGATCGCGTGTAATGACGATTTTTCTCTGCATGCAGCAGGGTCTCGTCAAGTTGAAGCAGTTGCCGAGGCAGCGTGGGAAGCGGAGGCGCCCACGTCCCATCAATCGCCACAGAGTAACCAAGGCCGCAGGTGGTTAGGGCCCGCGGCGCTCCGCATTTGCCCTTTGGCTTTGCCTCGAACCCAAGTTCGAGCGCACCTTGGGCCCAGGGGCTACTGTCGGCGTCCTGGGACCGGGGGTGCCCAGACTTGCCTGCCTGCGGCCCGTGGCGTGGCTCCATCGATGGCCTGGTTCGGCCCAGCTTCAGCAACGACAACTCAAGACCCTCGCGAGGGGCCAAGCCTCGCGAGACGGGCGACACCAAGACCTTCACGAGGGGCGGCCTCCCCAGGCTGGCTCCCGAGGAGCGGAGATATCCATGCAAGCTGCACCTCGCGAGGTTCACCTGACGTGAGCCATGATGACCAGGACCAGGCGGGCGCCAGCGGACGCATTGTACCAGTTTCCTCTTTGGTGCAAAGGGGGCAAGCACAGGCGCAGAGTCCTGAGGAATCAAGCAAAGGTTTCCATATCGGTGCAACAAGACCAGGACCGCGAGGACGGCAGGACGGAGGTCATCAAAGAGCCCACTGCAGCGTCACCACTAGAGGCTTTTGCAGGCGAAGACTACTTTTGTCAGGATAACTTGTACTAGTTGTCTCCCTTCAAATTTGGCCGTTGTGGGATCCCTTCCCGCCTACATTTGGGAAGAGGACCAAGGCCACTATAAATAGGACTTAGCCACCACCATGGGAGGGAGAGAAGAACCGGAGCTGGACCAGATCCATTCCACCCTCACCACCTCACCAGCTCATCGAGCTCAAGAACACCTCACCTCCTGAGGTTGTTCCACCTCTTGACTAGTTCATCCTTAGCCCTCGGAGGCTATCCACCACAAAGCTGGAGTAGGGTATTACACCGCAAGGTGGCCCGAACCAGGATAAACTGCTGTGTCTCTTGTTCCTTGGGTTCGTCGAGCTAGGCTATGGAATCGTTGAGCAGGCAGACTGGGGAGAGAGAGTTATTCACACGCACCCCAGAGTTCGAACCTCTCAAGGGTCTGCGGAACCCCAAATCCGATAGGCATAAGAATCATTCACAACACCAAAGGAATTGAAGTGTCTAAACACATGGGTGAAGTGCAAGACAATCCAAGCATAATGTGTATAGAGTGTAGTGAAGATAGTATGGCACTCAACACAATAGAAAGAGTAATTGTTCATCATGTGTGAGGCAATCAAGTCAATCATGTGACAAGCAATGGGACATGGCATATGTGAAGAAATTATATTGGTGCAACCAACCATATGATAGTAGCAAGTAATCCAAGAATTGGATGCGACACACAAGGTATATATGTCATGAGGCATGGAAATGTGAAAATGGCAAGTCGAAGCAACATCTCTAACATGTGTGCAATCAAGTAGTCCATGATGACCAATAAGTCTCATGGTGCAAGCAACACAAGTAGTATGATCCTCAATATCCATGCTCAAGAATGATGTCACCTTGAAGGCGTGTCCTTGTGCATTATTCACAATGCCGAAACACAAGCAAGTGCAATTTAGAATCGTCGTGGTAGAAGGTGGTTCGCCCTCAAGAGCTTGGATTGTCAACTCACGTGACATGGAAGTTGACACGAAGTCCAAGTTTCCTACACATGCACAAAACAAAGCAAAGAACGTATGCGCATGGTAGATAAACACATCATCCATCATGATGGTTCACATCTTTTGCACATAACCTTTAGAAGCACAAGTGCATGAATAATATGATGCAACAATGGCTATATTCATGGCACTAGGTATATGGTGCAAAGAAGCAAGACGAGCATGCTTCACAAGAAATATGTAAAAATCTCCAAAGATATGCGAGAATGCTATGGGGGCAATCTCATGAGCAAGACTAAAATCATTGGTGCACTCAATACATATCAAATCATCTGGCATGAGAGTGGCAACATATGGAGAGATATGACAAGAAACAATAGCAATCATGTGCAAAGCATGGCAATGGTTGTCATCAACCACATGAATAAAGCAAGTATGAATCATTGGTGATGCAACATGAGCAAGCATAGAAATCAAGTCGTGTAAACTAGTGGAGCGAAGATGCAACACACTAGGTGAAATCATGGCAATCATGTCATGTGAGCAAATAATAGGCATAGGCAATGCACATGACATATCGCAAGCACGAACACAAAGCAAGATCATAGTATCACCATAGGAATGGGGCACAAAGCAAACATGGAAATAACAAGGGGTATCTCCACAAAGCTTGCAAATACACATACAAGTACTAGAATCAATCATCATGTGTAATGCAAAGCATGGGTCACAAATGCATGGTAAAAGCATAGGAATGAGCATATCATGCAAAATGAACATGGCAAGATGGGCATAGAATATGTAATGGACAATAACCCATAACCATGTGAGGGCCATATAGAAGAAATGCGCGAATTCTTTGCGCGATGGGAACAGTGTGAAAGCCAATCCACGGGACCCCAAGTCATCATTGCTCTCTAGAGCTTGTTTTGTCGACTCATGGGATTGTGAGGTTGACAAGTATTCATGGGTACCTACACAACAAATACACAAATGAAAGAAATTGTGTGTGTGGTAAATGTACACATCATCCATCATGATGTGTATGTGCATGTGAGAGTTAGCACAAGATAAGCATCGCTCAAAGAAATTTGATGCATGGTATAAGAACATGTCATCCATCAAGAAAGAATAGTTATTGTGTATAACACGATGGGGACACAAATTGAGAATGCAATTATATGGCACATCAATAGCATTGTTATTCATGGGGAGCATATTGTGCACATAATCATGGGAATCATGCAATGAATGGGGGTGGTCAAAATCTCCTAACCTGTATGAGGAAACTATGGGGGTCTCCTCATGAGCAATATCGGAAACATCATATGGAGAAAATGGATAACATCCAAAACAATGCCTATCCGAAGCTAGGTGGTCATGGCATGGCATATGATGGGTATGATGTAAAGGGAGCATGTCAATATCATCACAAGAAAAACAAATGCCAATAACCATGGGCTTGTCATCTATGCCATATGTGCAAATTGGGTTTATTTTGATGGCATGCGCATGTTACTATGAAGAGATTGCAAATATGACATATTGTTAATCTCATGCATAACATATGACAAGTCAAGCAGAATGTCAAACATGATGTGACCAAGAGAATTATCACAAGAAATCCTATGTAACATGGCATCACAACTAATAGACTCCACATGGCAATCATCAAACTCATCATAAATGGTTAAATCATCGCTTGGGGAAGTCATACTAGCATGAAGCATGGTAATAGGTGGATCAACATCATGCAAGCAATCAATGTCAAGAATGTCTACTAGTGGGACTAGAGCATCACCTTCACCTATGTTACCTTTCTCATTCCACTCAAGTGGTGTAGGTGAGGTGAGAAAGACCAAATGGTGGTCAATATCATCATCTTGATGGGACCATGTGGGGGGTGCATCATATTCCACAATGGCCATCGTCTTGTCCAAAGGAAGGACGTAGTCGTCGTGAATCGGTGCGTCATCATATATGGGACTCAAGTCATCATACGTCACCGTAGTCGAAGGAAAAATCCCATGCTCAACCATCTCGTCGTCGTCGCCGTGGATGAAGGCCAAAGATGGCACATCCTCGCTCTCCTCCATGACCGAAGGGAAAATCCCATGCTCGATCATCTCATCACCGTCGCCGTGGATGAAGGCCGAAGATGGCACATCATCACTCTCGCCTCCTAAGATGGAAGCATCACCCTTGCTCGTCACCATGTCGCTTGCCTCCAAAGCATGTTCCTTGATTGGCTCCATAGTCGTAGTCATCACCGCTCCATCTTGAAAAAGAGTCGAACTAGACTTGGCATCATCAATGCCACAAAGAGGGGTGGTGGTGAAGTCGAACTTGGGAGCGTCGTCTTGGAGCTCGTCGGGCTTGGACATCGTCGTGGTACTAGCCTCATTCTCGCCGTCTTGGAGCTTGGTCTTCAAGAAGTGTGCTTGGGGTGGAGAAGCCTTAGCTTTCATGAGTTCTTGTTCCACCTTGAGAGCACCAATGTAGTTGTCGTCGAGGGACTTATAGTTCTCGAGGAAGATAGTCTTGGAGATGTAGTTGTGCAATCCCATCATGAAGTGGAACTTCATTGAAATGGGGTCATCCACGCCAGCTCATCGCAAGGCAATCTTTATCTCCTTAAAGTACGCGTCGATGGACATGGATCCTTGGATGGTGTTCTCCAATTGGCGTAGAAGTTGTTCCATGTAGGTTGGAGGCACAAACTCTCGCCGCAAAGCTTTCTTCGTCTTGGGCCAACTCATGTCGTAGCTCTCCGAAGGTGTGTGAAACCACCATGTCAACGCGTAGTCGTGGAAGTTCGTTGTGGTGCACTTCACTTGATCTTTCGGAGGAACTTGATCTAGCTTGAGGTAGTCGTCCATGAGGCGCTCCGACTCGAGATACTCCTTGGGTTCTTGAGTCCCATAGAAAGGAATCTTCTAGTCGGTGTCGAAGTCGTAGTAGCTCATGGAAGTCGCGGAGGTGAGCTTGGGGAGCTTCTCTTGACTGTAGTCTTGAGGTGCTTGTAGGCGAAGATGCCGAATGTCCAAAGGTGAAGATGCCTTGAAGTCGCTTGGCGAAGATTCCAAAGGAGATGGTGAAGTCGTTGAGCGGTTGTTGGTGTTGAGCTCTTGACCTTCATGTTCTTGTCGGTGGTGGTGTCGATGCCGACGTGACCTTGCCGGAGATGGTAGCTTTGAAGGATGTGTACTTGAGCGTCTTCTCGAAGATGAGGAAGATCTCTTGTAGGACTTGATGAGGGCTTTGATCTCCTCCATTTGAGCATCCATCTTGGCGTCCAAGTTTTTTTTCATGGCACCAAAGTCATCATTATTGTTGTAGACCGAAGATGAAATGCTTTGCCTATCCATCACATGACTTGAGTAGAGGTGAGTAGGAAATGAGATAAACAATACCAAGTTACCTTTTCCCAAAGTTGAGGATGTATCTCGTTTCACTCAATGTGAAATGAAAGAATAGTGGAATTGGTACCGGACTTGTTCACTCACACCTACAAAGTAAAGATTATGGTGGATCTCGGTGAGGATAGTGGCACAAAAATTTGATGCAAAATGTTAGCAAGAGTCAATAATGTTGAAAGAGATTCACAAATTCGCAAGTTCAACAAGTAGACCAATAGCAATGAATGGCACACGAAAACACACAAACACACATGGATAGATAAATGGTGTCGTGCAACCAAGGAATGAGCACAAAATGTGGAGTCCATGGAAAACACTCGTGTTGCACAACTCAAGACAGACACTAGCACGATTGCTCAATAGGCGGATACGACACTTGTGCACAACATATAAGATGCAAAATGTATCAACTTTATATCCCAAGTATGCTATGTATGTATGGTTCCTTGTGTTTCGCACACGATGATCCAAGATGATCAATATGCTAGTATGATATGCAATGTGGCGATGCTATGGCTATTGCTTACAAGCTTCTTTACTCTCTTTTTCTTTTGCTTAAAAGCTTATTCATTTTTTTTATATGGCCACTATGCGAAATGCACAAACCAAGATAGCAATTGTACATATGCGGGAACAAACTTGTGACACAAGAGATGAAATGATACCAAGAGGATACCATTATGATATGGTATGTATGCAATGGATGGTGTAGAACGATGATCACTAATGTGCACAAGTAACGTTGCCGGCAATACTCAAATGGCTAGTCTCGATAGGCAAGTGACGCAAAATGGGCTAGGGGTAATCAATGCAATGGCAAGAAGAATGTACAATGACGGGATACCACGATACCAAGATGATATAGAGGTTACCATCGAGGGTTTCTTGTTTGTAAGCCATGGACGGATGATGGTGAAGTGGTCAAAGTCGATGACGACCTTGTGGCAATGATGAGTGGTGGTGTTCTCGATGTTGACCCGTCCCTAGTTAGCCGAAACACCCTAGGAAATGGAAAAACCACAAACTCAAAATCTCCAAAGGCAAATGTCAAATGGTGGTAGCGGAAAAGCAGTGGTGGTTTCGAAGTTGGCAATGCGGAAGTGGAATGATGTGTTATGCGTGTTGGAGTTGAAGTGACCATCCCTAAGTAGCCGAAACACCTTAGGAGACACAACCCACAACTCAAACAAGCTCAAACAAAATTGGGTTAAGTTGGGGGTGGTGGAAATGTATGGTGGGCAAGGTTATGCGGAAGTGAGGGTAGTGGTTGATGACGAAGTAACCGTCCCTAAGTAGCCGAAACACTTTAGGAGACTCGAATCACTACTCAAGAAACCACTAATGCTATGCCAAGCAAAATGGGTTAGGTTGTGGAAGGCTATGGTGGTTATGCAGATGATATGGCGAAGGCCCTAGGCAAAGATGCCAAAGTTCCAAAATTTTGATGAAGTCAAATGATGTTGGAAGTATTTTTGTGGCAAGGGGGATGTCAAGAGCTTCAAAACTAGCTAAAGAATGTCCAAATCCGAGTCCGGATGAATTAGTTACGGGCGAAAAAAAATCAGCTGAAGTCGATATCTACAGGTGTCAGACATCCGAGAAGTGTCGGATGTCCGGTCGTCGGATGTCCAGAAGAGCTCAGAAATCCGAGATTTCAGCTCTGGTTAGGGGCATCGGAATTCCGGTAAATACCAGTCGTCCGGTGGTTCCTGGGGCTCCGAACGTTTGGAAAAGTGTCGGTCATCCGGTGGGTCTGGGTAAACGCGAGATTTCAGATCCGGAATGCGATTTTGGGCAGAAAATGATGATTTTGGGGTCAAAATTGATGAGATTTCGTGGATCGAAGGTGGGGAAACTTGGGGAGATGCAAGATCCACTCGAAACCAAGCAAATCCATGGATCAAAATCAACAAAATATTATCAAACCAACAAATCACAAAAAAAAATTGGGTCAATTTTTTGTGGGGATTTTCGAAATTTAGGACGAAATCAACCAAAAGAAGGCTAGAAAATGGGGGTAGGGGCTGCAAATTCGTGATCAACATGGCTCATGATACCATATGAAATAGTGCTAACCCGGTGTAGGCCGATCTTTCACGATTGGAGTAGATTCCCTTGAAGAACACGATGAACACGGGTAAGAACGGAGAGAAATCACAAGGAGAAACACTCAAGAACAAGTCCAATCACACATCCACTAGACAATCAAACACACAAGATCCACAAGGTACATGAACAACAAAAAGAAAGATACAAGGTAAACTTCATCTCCATGAGGAGGTCTTGATGATATCCTAGACGGATCTTCCCGTAAGGGACCTTGATGATATCCCGCAGGATCTTCTCACATGGAGGCCTTGAACTCCATTTGAGTGGTAGTCTCTCTACCTCAAGAGTAGAGGTAGGTAGGAGCAAAGCTCACATAAAAATGAGCTATCATATTTGCTAACCCTAGAAATGAGAAGGGGGAGTTCTATTTATAGTCTATACCACGAAGGGGTAAGTGGGAGAGGGATACGAGGCCAAAAGCCCGCGGCTGCGCACAGGAAGGTACCGGACGTCCGGTCGGTGTCGGACATTCGACGGCTCGTGGGGGACCGGTCGTCAGACGTGCGTCGGAACTCCGATGTTTCTTCTGTGGACAGGTGGCTTCGGATTTCTGGTGTACGTCGGACGTTCGGAGGCTGGGACTTCTCGGTCATTCGGAGGTTGTCGGTCGTCCAGCCGCTGTAGATCTCCTGGCTAGTACAGGCGTGGTCGCGTCGGACGTCCGCTCGACGTCGGTCATCCGAGCGCTGTAGAGTGTCGGACATCCGGTGGCACGTCAGACGTCCGGCTGCTGTAGACTCCACAGCTCCATCTTCTTCCGTCTTCGCTTCCACGCTTCCCTCGCGGATGGTGTAGGTGTTCCTTGGCGCTTGCACTCCTCCTTGTCATTCGTGAAGCTCCGGCAATACCTATGCATGCACACGAGAGGAATGTCAAGTAGTATACCATCCTCGAAGGGGTCAAGTGAGCACGTGGAAAGGAGATGATTCACCTTTATGTATGTGAAGTAGATGTCGCACGTGTCACTTGCCAAATGGGATCTTGACATGGTGATGCCCGTAGGATGCTCCACATCAGATTTCCTCCTCCAAATCCACATGGCGTGAGGAGACGTCCTCCACGCCATTAAATATTTACCGCTCAAGCTTAAAGGCCCAGCTCGACACTGGCTGAACATCCTTCCTGAAGACTCTATAGGTTGCTGGGAAGAGCTTGAGGATGCTTTTTGAACAAACTTCCAGGGCACCTTTGTCCGGCCTCCGGATGCTGACGACTTAAATCGCATCACGCAACAACCCGGAGAATCTGCCCGACAATTTTGGAACTAATTCTTGACTAAGAAAAATCAGATCGTTGACTGTCCGGATGTCAAAGCCTTGGCTGCCTTTAAGCATAGTGTCAAGGACGAATGGCTTGTACGGCAGCCCGACCAAGACAAACCAAGAACTATGGCAGCCCTTACTTCCCTCATGACCCGCTTTTGCACGGGCGAAGACAGTTGGCTTGCTCGCAAGAACACCAACCCAGACACACCCGGTACCTCCGAGGTTCGGAACGGAAATGGAAAGCCCTGACGCAGGAAGAATAAACGTCACCACAATGACGGCGAGGGTGAGGATACGGCAGTAAATGCCGAATTCTGAAACGAGAAGTCCAGAACCCGAAAGAAAGCCCCTAAAGGCAACAATGATGGCCCATCTAGGCTGGACAAAATTCTGGACGGGCCTTGCCAGATCCACGGCACATCACAGAAGCCCGCCAACCACTCCAACCGAAATTATTGGGTGATCAAACAGGCCAGCAAACTCACAGTCGAAGACTTGGGTAAAAGCCCAAGAAGCGAGGACGATGACGAGCCCCATAGGCCAAATAGTGGAGGCCGAAAACACTTCCCTTCTGGGGTCAAGATGGTAAACATGATCTACGCAACCCACATACCGAAGAAGGAGAGGAAGCGAGCGCTACGGGACGTATACTCCATCGAGCCAGTAGCGCCAAAGTTCAATCCATGGTCAGCCTACCTGATCACGTTCGATCGCAGGGATCATCCCACCAGTATACGCCATTGAGGGTCCGCAGCCCTAGTGCTGGACCCCATCATCGATGGATTCCACCTCACTAGAGTCCTAATGGACGGAGGAAGCAGCCGCAATTTGATATACAAGGATACAGTGAAGAAAATGGGGATCGATCCATCAAGGATTAAACCCAGTAACACCACCTTCAAGGGAGTGATTTCGGGAGTGGAGGCCCGCTGCACGGGCATCGTGACACTCGAAGTGGTGTTCGGATCTCTGGATAATTTTCAAAGCTAGGACTTGATCTTCGATATTGAACCTTTTTGCAGTGGCTATCACGCACTCCTCGGCCGAACAGCGTTCGCAAAATCAATGTCGTTTCGCACTACGTGTACCTCAAGTTGAAAATGCCTGGTCCTTCGGGCGTCATAACTATCAATTGCAAAACAGAACGCTCACTTCGAACCGAAGAGCACACTGCGGCCCTAGCGGCCGAAGACCACACCGGCCCATATAGGCCCGGATGCCGACCCACTGTAAGGGCCGACGACAACAGTAAACGGGGTCGAACCTGTTCACCATCATGGGAACCGGCATGCGTTCGCCACAAATAGGGATACGCGCCCCATGGCACGCCGACATTCTTCACGCTTCACGTTCCTCGTCAGCACAACTTCGCACTCAAAATACCATGGGCAGCCGTGAGTCATGAATTAATCCGAAGTACATGTTCGGTTAAACCGAACTTCGGAATTACCTCGTATTCAGACGACCCGTGGACCACTTTCGGATACCCCCAAGTTTAAAGCTTCATTGGCAGGGTCCTTACCCATCAAGGTCTCATCGAAGGTCCCAACCCCCACCTATCAGAAGCAAAGGCGCAGATGTGCAGCAGGGCACAGTGAAGGCTTCAACTCACGCATCAAGGCCCTGCGTCAACCTTTACTCTGTAAATTTTCTTTTTCATTCTCTCTTGCAAGTACTGCCTTCGCAGCTCGAATTGTACGGTTAGACGTCCTGAGCCTACGAGAAATAATAAAAATACCCTTTATGGTGTTCGGATATCTGTATCTTGCAATTTTTCTGTCCCTTTCCGATTCTCTCCTCGCTCTTCGAACATCCTGGCATGAAAATATATTAATCTGTTACAATTTCGATTTATACATCCGCTCAATATCTTTAAGGCCGGCACCGCTTCCCGCTAGGTGTCCGGCGTCTCAGATATTGCACTATATGCATCTGTTCTGAACTATGTCTTGGGTCAATAGTTGGGTTGTCTGGCTCGTGTGTTTGCCCCTTATGTTCCGCTTGTTCGGCTAAGAGGGCAAAGGGAGAACCCCTGCGATCGTACTACTGGTTCGCCCGGTCAAGTACCTCAGGAGGAAAAGGCCAAAAACTGATCGTCATAGTAAGCGCGAATAGGTCTGCGATCCGATGACGAGGTTGGACTCTAAAAATCGTTGGCATTTTCGCCATGTCACACGAACGGTTCGTCTTAACACAAACCATGTGATCGGAAAGGGCAGGCTTTGACCCCCAAGTACATCACAAATACACCGGGGGCTAGTCCCTAGTCCCCTCCGTCAAGCTCCTAAGGCTATGTGAAAGCAATAAAATCGAATAGTCTGATCGCCTAGTTTCGTTCCCGCACTACCGCCTCCGGGCACCAAGACGTTGGCTAAGGGTAACAGTGTGGAAACAAAACACCCTTCGTGATATTCACTTGGGGGCTGAAGCCAATGACTGGTAGCTTTCAGAACTAAACATACGGCCACACAGGAGTCAAAATTTAATCACTAAGTTCGTCGGGCGTAGAATAAAGCATAAATCTCACTTGGTACAAGCTTGCTACATCTACTCAAGCATTACATTTTTCGAACACTGGCCCTCTATCGCCCGCGTTCTGGTCATCACCTGCACGAAGTACTGCTCGGGGTGCCAATGCTCCTTCCCCTGGGCTGGAGGACCAGTGGCCATCTCCATTGGATTAATCCTTGGCCAATGAACCATGGTCTTTGCAAACGCGAGCCTCGCCCCCTCAAGGCACGCCGACCGCTTCACGGCGTCAATCCGGAGAGGCGCCTCCCACAGCCTTTGCACAAGGTCAATCCGGAGAGGCGCCTCCCATAGGATGACACAGAGGTCCTTCAAGGCCAGCTCGGACATCTGATGCATCTCCATCAACTGCTTCACTTGATCGCTAAGGAGGGCAGGACACTCGATGTCCGGAAACTGTGACCAAAAGAGCTGCTGCGTGGAATCCTCCTCGCGAGTGGCATAGTGCCTCGCCGTAGCCGCCGCATTCTTCGGGAGTTCAGTGAAGACGCCTGCGGAGCTCCAGATCCTCGTCAGCAGGGCGAATCTGTTGCCTCCGAACACACTCTGCAATAAATGTTTCTTACCATTGGCAATTTGTGCGGATTGCCGAAGCTCCTCCCGGACACCTCGGGAGTCACTCCTCGCCTCCTGGAGCTCTTTCTCCGCCTTGGACAGATGGGAGGATTGCTCCTCCCGCCCCTTCTCAAGGGCCTCAAGCTTCTGAGCGGCATCCTGGAGCTCCCCTTGGACCTCGGTTACCTGAGATTCATGCTGCTTAGCAGCACGCTTGGCCTGCTCAAGCTCGGACACTGCCCTCTCAGCGGCTGTCCTCTTCTCGGCTGCCTCGGCCGCCTCGGCCTTAGCTTTCTTACGGGACTCCTTTAAGCCCTCGACCTCGGCCGCAGCAGCTGCAAGATCATCAAGATAAAGGATCGGTCAGTGGTCCGGCCAGTCCCTATCTGGCAAATACACATCTTTTTACATAGCTTACCTTGTTCCTCGTCAATCCGTTTGTTAACAAGGTCCAGCTCTTGATCGGAAAGCTTGAACTTCCTATCCATCTCCTCTAACACCGCGGCATTAGCATCCGCGTCCATGGAAGATGCTTGCATTAGCATCAAAAATGTCGATATTGTTAACCGACCTACCAAATTAGATCCCCTGCAGGTCTCTTCGAAGATCCTGGCAGAGTCTCGGGGGCTGCTATGTATGCGGCCTACTTAAACTAAGAACTATAACCGCATTATGAGGAAGGATCATTACTTGACTTACCTCAAAGCCTATTAGAAGGCCTTGGATAGCGTCATTTAGTCCGGATTGGACGGACCGAACACGCTGCATAACCGCACCCATAAGGGTGCGGTGCCTTTTAACGATGACGGAGTTGCTCACCAACTCCTCCAGTGTGTCCGGCCAGCCCACCACCACCCATGTGGAGGTGTTCGGCGCTGGTATTGGCTCCCTAGCGTCCTCCCTGCTGGGAGGAATCTGTGCTGTCGAGGGCCTCGGAGGCTCGGGAGCGGTTGACTGAGGGGGTCCGGATGGCCCGGACTCTTTTCCCTTCTCGGCCAGGAGGGACGCTCCCTCCTGGTCTTCGGTGACCGAGGTGTTGACCTCGGCCATTACAGCATCTACCTCCCCCTCCGTGTTTGGAGGAGGAGTTCTTAGGGACTGCACCTCCTCAGCCGCTTTGGGGACCAAAGGAGGCGCGAAGTGCGCCATAGACCCACTATCCACCAGCTCGGTGGGTGGAGAAGTCCCTTCTGAGATTTGCTCGGTGGGGCGCTCATGCGGGGGACTACAATTCGGAGGGGTTAACCTTCAACTAAAACAAACTACTGAAAGCATAATAGCTGAAAATATAGACACCTTACCAGCTGGCAGGGTGCTTGACCCTAGATCCCTTCTTCGGGAGCTCCTCGGATGCCTCAGACTTCTCGTCATCCGAGTTGTCAGGTATAACCAGCTTAGGCCGGTGTCGTCTCTCTGGGCCGAGGAAGGTTGGACCTCCTCGGCTTCCTCGGACGCCGGCCTCTTATTGGAGTGCGAAGAGGCACTCTCCTCTTTGTTCTCCTCCTCCTCGCCCCCATCTTGTACAGATGAGGCCACAGCATCTCCAGACCGGTTGCCCGGACGGATCCTGCGGCGGAGGCCCTCCCTAGCCTCCGGTGCCTCTTTCTTCTTGCCTTTCTAAGCGGGCGCCTTATAGGGCACCACGATCAGCATCTTCTCCAGCTGCTCTGATCGGGGCCCCTCCGGCAACGGCACCGGGCTGCTGATCTTCTTGGCCTTGGTGAGCCAGCCCTGCAACATCCACATAACCAGGTTAGATCGAATCTCACGTAATGTGAATATCCGAATACTCTTCGAAGAGACATGCCACTCACCTCCCTTGGGGGATTTACGGCGTCAAGATCGATGTCCTTCCCCTCGGCCGGCCACTCCTTCTGGGGCTGGATAGTTGGCCCCATATCTTGTCAGGTGTCATGCCGAAGAGGTGCCGCACAGTGGCCAGATCCTCGGGCTCATGCTCCCACATGGGCTTGGCCCTCTCTTGGCAAGGGAGGAGCCCGCGGTGGAGCATGATCTGGAACACATCGACCAGCTTCACGCCGGTCTCTATTACATTGTGGATGCACTTCTAAAGTGCTTTGGCGTTGGCAACACATCCCCAGTCCAGACTCTTGGTGGTCCAAGAGGCCAATCTGGTGGGAGGTCCAGACCGGAAGGCGGGGGCCGCTCCCCATGCGGCCTCCCTCGGCTTGGTAATATAGAACCACTCCTTCTGCCACATCCAGATGATGTCGACGAAGTGGTCGTCCAGCCACTGGACTTGTGTCAGCTTGCTGATCATGGCCCCTCTGCAGTCCGTGTGCTCGCCGCCGACCACCTTGGGCTTCACGTTGAACACCTTCAGCCATAAGCCGAAGTGCGGCTGGACCTGGAGGAGCGCTTCACAGACGACAATGAAGGTCGAAATGTGGTGGAGGGAGTTGGGGGCTAGATCGTGGAAATCCAGCCCATAGTAATACATTAGCCCCCGCACAAAGGGGTGTGGTGGAAATCCAAGCCCCCTAAGGAAATGGGGGAGAAAAACTACCCTTTCGCCCGATTCAGGCGTAGGGATGATCTGGTCCTCTTCAAGGGCTCGATGGGCGAAGTTGGCCTGCAAGTAACTGTAACACCCCAAAAATTTAATCATGTTTTTACTAAATAATAATTTGGCCAGAAATAAATTTTTGAATTATATTTAGACCTTTGTTATTTTCGGAGTATTTTCTGCCCGCTATTTTTCAAAATTCTACCCTCTATATAGAAATTTTTGAAAATAATATTGTGGCTTTGGTAGTTTTCCTAAAACTTTTCAATTATAGTTTAATAACAGTAAGAATTATTTTCAGAATAAAATTTGCCTCTAAACAATTCTATTAATAGCATTTTCAATACTTTAAATGCCTCTGTTGCACTGTAACCACTTTAAATAATTATTTTATAATTGCAGAAAAATTATGAGAGGTCATGTGATACCCACATATCACTTTGGAGCAAAAACCTAACTTGGTCTTTTGAACATTTTGAGTGAAACAACCTCTTCTCAATTCTGTCCTGAATTTGAGTTTCTACTACAACCTCTATTTTACTTGCTCCAAAAATCCTGAAATTTTTCCCACTTATAGTCCTTCCAACCAAACCCTTAAGTACAAAATTTTAGCTCCATTGGAATCATTTTAGTTCTCCAAATATTCCTCTGAATTTCCTATCCAGAAATGAATTTCTCTAAAACTTGCACAGATAAGTTTTCTATTATCACAAACCAGCTTCACCACCATCACTAGCATCCAGGGAGACATCATCCTGTGAATTTTCACTTTCAGAAAAGATCCCTAGATGGCCCTATCAGTTCACCAAACAGCTTCTGTGCATGACAGAATCCTTGCAAACTTTTGAACTTCATATAACACTTGCTCCGTTTCACCAACCAGCACCACCATCGTACCTATCATCCACATAACCTTCACCCTGTCAAGATTCAGCCCAGTTAAACCAGCCAGTCGCCAGAAAGACGATGGCATGGTCACCTATGGCCACAGCGTGGTCACCCCACGCAGAGCGCGTGTTTTGCACCTACGGCACCACCATGACCTCGCCTCCCTGCTGCACCTCCGTCTCGAGCAGCACCCCATCCCCTTGAAAACACTCCTTGCTCCTTGCCGACACCAGGTTCTGGCCTCTAGCACCGACCAAACGTCGCTGTCGCCGCCGTCACCGACCGCAATCATGGCCGCATCAACTGCCGCCCACCTATCTCGCTTCCGAGCCACCGGTGCAGTCCGTGCACGGTGGCTACCTCCAGAAGGCTTCCTGCGATTTCCACCAGCCACAACTACCCATCCCACCACCATAAATGGCCTTCCGCCGTCGTGACCAACTCCATTTAGACGAACTCCTCTCGGAACCGACCTCATGCCGCTATAAAACCTTCCCCCGAGCTCGTCCCAAGGCACACAACTCTTCCTCGACCTCGCAGTACACCCCTTGTCCAAATACTCGAGCTCCCGGACCCTCCTTCCTCCTCTCTGGCGAAATCACTATCGCCCCACCCTCGGCCAAATTCCTGCAACCGAGCTCTCCAGTGCCTCCCCTCTGCAACTAACCACTACAGGGGACCCCCATCACCACAACCGGATTTCCCCCGCACTCCAATTTCTTCCCTCCATGGCCATGGCATCTGCTCCATCAATGCCGTCACCACCGTCCGCCATGACCAACTCCCTGTTCGTCTCGTCCCTCCCCTGCAACCGAGGCTTGGCCTCCTCGAAGCAACACTCCTCGGTGAGCGTCTCGGTGGCCGGACCACCTCCGATGGTGGCCTGAGCCGCCAGGGGTCGTCATCGGCATCGCCGGGCAAGCCGCCTGCTCTGTCCCAGCGCAAGGTGGGAGGAGGACCTGCAAGCGGGCCCTGCTACACCTCCTCTGGCCCACTTGTAAGCGAACAGTGAAGGGCCATAAGCCACTGACTGCTGGGCTCCGATTTAAGTGGAGACGAATTCATAGGACACCGTTTTCCTCTGATGAAGACGTACTCTCAGGAAGCCGTCTCCGATGTCATCCCTCACAGCGACTGGGCCCGGCCCAGAAGCGCTAGGCGGCTATGTAGCGCTTAGGGCGCACTCCTACTCATTTTTCTTTTCTTTTCTTTTCCAGTGCCTTTCAACTAATTCCTCAGTGACCATTTCAAATCGAAATCCAGTGAATCAAATTCTACATATTTATAAAATAATGCTCTTCTATTCCAGCCAATGTGAACATTTTTCATAATCTCTGTTTCCACTGGATCTTTGAAATAGTGCATTTCTCTAATTATTTTAGATTAGAAACTCTCTAAGTAATTCATATTAACTCCAAATGAATTGAATCTTTTTCTGTTACTTCTTATTTTTCATCTACTTTATTTTGATATTTTATTTCAAAAATTTCCAAACAACTTTTTGGTACTGTTTTGGAATTATGTGACTCTTGCCATATTTCTGAAAATAGGAAATGGAGGGAAGATAAAATTTTCAAAGTTTTGGAGTGCACCCAATATTCCTGCATGCTCAAGGCAAGCATCTTGAACACTTGATATGGTGAATTGCATAGTTGTTGTTGCAAGAATAATTGCATCATGGATATGTTGAATAAAACTGGCATATGGCTATTTTTGCATGCATGTAGTGTTGGCATGTTCATCGTACCATGCATCGTGTGTTGCCATGACTAACTTGCAGGAGCAGGCATAAGAAAAATACCTTTACCGGCAGGAGGATGATCACGTTGGAGTGTGATCATGCCTTGTTTGTTGTGCATGTTGAAGCATGCAAGGGTTGTGGCCCTGTTGGGATTGCTGTTGAAGGAATACCTTGTTGTGCTAACCATTGCAGGAAACTTAATGCCTCCTGAGTCGACCATAGATCGAGTCTTGTCACCGGTAACCCCCATACTCGATTCGTGCTACCACTTGTCCCTGCCACAGGTAGGGTGCGGTCCAGTAAGTTGCTAACCCCTTTCCGTGCACACACCGTACAGAGGGCCACAATGAGGGTTTCCCATGGATCCGGGACTAAATCCTGTCATCGGGTCAGGCGGCATGGGTGTTTCGAGTTGTGACTGAGAGGGGGGCACCCCTTGGAATCCGCGCGTATTAATAGTGATCCCATGTAGGAAGTTGGTCTCTCCGTCTCAGAGTTTTTCTTGAACGATGCCTTGAGTGATTCCTGGCATCCGGATAGTTAATCTGGTGTGTGCTGGTCAGGTGTGTTTACAACCCAAAGACAATAATGGGAATTAGTCAGTATCACGGTGCTGACTAAAGAAATCCTTTACTTGTGGGTAAAGAGTACACCCTCTGCAGAGTTTAAACCTATTCGAATAGCCGTGTCCGCAGTTAAGGGCTACAGTCTGGGTTGGTCAAGTGTCGTTCTTAGCGTCGGTCTTCGGAGGAAATACTTAAAATGTGCCTCAATTGTTTTTGCTGAATATTTATTGTCACCCTGATGCTATCATGAATATTTTGCTATGCTTGTTAATAATACTGTGGTTATACATATTATTGTGGACTAACCCGTTTCTCTTATTTTATATTCCTGAGTGTCTCAGGGGCTGGCTAGACTACCCCGGGCACTCAATTTTATTTTTAAGACCTCTCCGTGGTGTCACTTGAGTTATTAGGCAGTCTGTCACGCCACTACTCTTGTGGACACCCGTTTGGCATTTATTTTCAAGACCTCTTCATGGCGTCCCTCGAGTTATCAGGCGGTTTATCACGCCACTACTCTTGTGGATACCCGATTGGCATTTCTCTTCAAGTCCGACCGTGGCGTCACTTGACACCCGACTGGCATTTCTTTTCAAGACCTCTCGTGGCGTCGCCTGAGTTCTCGGATGGTCCTGTCTCGTCCGATTTCTCTTTTAGACACCCAATTGGCATTTCTCTTCAAGACCTACCGTGGTGTCACTTGACATCCGACCGGCATTTCTTTTATTTTGTTTCCTTTGACTTTCCTTGTTTATCACTAACAATTTTATATGTTTGCATATGCTAATATTTTATCATGCCATGATTTAATTCCTGTCAGTTGGCATTTAAGTCCATCATGAGCATACGCATATAGTGTGGTTCATCATGATCATACAATTTAATTGTTGCATTCGGTATATCTTTTGTTCCTGATGTTTGCGAGTACATTCAAACATACTCACAGGCTTGTCCCTGGCTAATTACTTGGCCAGGTCAGGATTTCTACAAGGAGTACCACAGCGATGTCCATGCGGAGCCTAGGATGGCAGCCATGCGGGATAGGAATTATCCAGGTCAGCCGTTCCTGTGGGGAATGGAGCCCCATCGACGTTGAAGGACAGTGAGACAATTCCGTCATCCACCACCAGAATCACTGTTGTAACATTTGACCTTCATGGTCTTGTATCCAATTCTTGTAATAGCTTGGTAATCTGTAACAAGGACGTGTACACCAGTAACGGTAAATCCTGGGCTGGTGATGACACGAGGGGTTAATTTATGGGATTTCGTGTCCCGGACCCGGCAGCCTTGGTATCAGAGCCAGGCTGACCACTGGCTAATCCTATCTTAGCCTGGTCGCTATCCCTAGGTTTCCACTCCGTCCACACCCTTCTGTGTCCACAGTTAAGCCCATCTCATCCGATAAGCCTGCACAGTGGCAGCCGACATCTTTTGACCATCGGTGCCCAACCTATCAACCTAGCCCATAGGCCATGTGCCTGTGGCTGACACCTGCGTTATCCCATCCGCAAGCGTGCGATGGAAGACTCCGCTGGCTTATAAAAGAAGCCTTGCCCCAACCCAGCACATCACAGCCTCACTCTCAGTTCAATATCCAACCACCAAGATGCCAGGCCCCATCGTGCACAACGAGACCACCGCAGCCGAGCTTGAAGGCTTTGTAGCCATCCTCGCCAATCTCACCCGTCGTGCCTTCAGCATCGAAGAGCCACCGGAGTATGTCGTGTACCAAGAGTACGCGAGTGATGCCATCCACCACTACTGGGCCATGGTGCACATCTACGGAAGGGGCATCGCCGCAGAGCGCCCTTACCGGTTCACCGGGAGGACGACCACCGACGAGCCCCAAGCCATCCAACTTGCAGCCCGAGAAGCTGTAGTTCCACTCCGGCATCGGTCGCCGAGGGTTAACTGGCACTCCTTCTACTACTACCCTAGTCAGGAAGGCTATGGTAGGTCGAGCCAAGTCGCTAACGGAGACCATGAGACGGATCCTGCCCTAGTGCATCTGGTGCGCTACCTGAGAGCGCAAGAGACACTGTTCGATCAGGTCACCAATGATCTGATTGAGACCCGCAGGACGCTTGCTCTCTTCACCCGGGTGAGAAGTGAAGCTGCACCCGCCACAGACACCCCGATAGTACTATTCGGGAGACCAATCGAGCCCTCAAGGTCTGCCCCCGTTGCTCACCCGGGCAATGCATTCATTACCCCGGATGAACTCCGTCGTCTCTTTGGGATTCCCACCAACGGGACTGTAGCCACTACACCCCGCGTGGGTCATCATCGCTACCCCAACCCTGCAGCTCCTCCTAACACTCCAGTCAACTCCGATGTTGAAGCCCCTGGAGAAGCCTCGACGTCCGCAAGACACGCCCATCTGGACGTCGACGAAGTGGACTGAGTCTGCCAGAGTAGTTGTCATGTCCTTAGTAACCCTGTTACCCTGTAAGTTCCACCGTCATGCCGTAGACGATTGTGTGTATGTTCTAGCAGTGTGTAGTGTTTAATTGAATGATGTGCTTGTGTGTTATGGTCTCGTGCATGATTGCTTGTCTGTTGTGTTTTGCATTTAATTCTTCCGACCTTAACAAATCTCGAGGACGAGATTTTCTTAAGGGGGGTTGAGTTTGTAACACCCCAAAAATTTAATCATGTTTTTACTAAATAAAAATTTGGCCAGAAATAAATTTTTGAATTATATTAAGACCTTTGTTATTTTCGGAGTATTTTCTGCCCTCTGTTTTTCAAAATTCTTCCCTCAATATAGAAATTTTTGAAATAATATTGTGGCTTTGGTGGTTTTCCTAAAACTTTTCAATTATAGTTTAATAACAGTAAGAATTATTTTCAGAATAAAATTTGCCTCTAAACAATTCTTTTAATAGCATTTTCAATACTTTAAATGCCTTTGTTGCACTGTAACCACTTTAAATAATTATTTTATAATTGCAGAAAAATTATGAGAGGTCATGTGATACCCACATATCACTTTGGAGCAAAAACCTAACTTGGTCTTTTGAACATTTTGAGTGAAACAACCTCTTCTCAATTCTGTCCTGAATTTGAGTTTCTACTACAACCTCTATTTAACTTGCTCCAAAAATCCTGAAATTTTTCCCACTTATAGTCCTTCCAACCAAACCCTTAATTACAAAATTTTAGCTCCATTGGAATCATTTTAGTTCTCCAAATATTCCTCTGAATTTCCTATCCAGAAATGAATTTCTCTAAAACTTGCACAGACAAGTTTTCTATTATCACAAACCAGCTTCACCACCATCACTAGCATCCAGGGAGACATCATCTTGTGAATTTTCACTTTCAGAAAAGATCCCTAGATGGCGCTATCAATTCACCAAACAGCTTCTGTGCATGACAGAATCCTTGCAAACTTTTGAACTTCATATAACACTTGCTCCGTTTGACCAACCAGCACCACCATCGTACCTATCATCCGCATAACCTTCACCCTGTCAAGATTCAGCCCACTTAAACCAGCCAGTCGCCAGAAACACGATGGCATGGTCACCTGTGGCAACAGCGTGGTCACCCCATGCAGAGCGCGTGTTTTGCACCTACGGCACCACCATGACCTCGCCTCCCTGCTGCACCTCCGTCTCGAGCACCACCCCATCCCCTTCGAGAACACTCCTTGCTCCTTGCCGACACCAGGTTCTGGCCTCTAGCACCGACCAAATGTTGCTGTCGCCGCCGTCACCGACCGCAATCATGGCCGCATCAACTGCCGCCCACCTATCTCGCTTCCGAGCCACCGGTGCAGTCCGTGGACGGTGGCTACCTCCAGAAGGCTTCCTGCGATTTTCACCGGCCACAACTAGCCATCCCACCACCATAAATGGCCTTCCGCCGTCGTGACCAACTCCGTTTAGACGAACTCCTCTCGAAACCGACCTCATGCCACTATAAAACCTTCCCCCGAGCTCGTCCCAAGGCACTCAACTCTTCCTCGACCTCGCAGTACACCCCCTGTCCAAATACTCGAGCTCCCGGGCCCTCCTTCCTCCTCTCTGGCGAAATCACTATCGCCCCACCCTCGGCCAAATTCCTGCAACCGAGCTCTCCAGTGCCTCCCCGCTGCAACTAACCACTACATGGGACCCCCATCACCACAACCGGCTTTCCCCCGCACTCCAATTTCTTCCCTCCATGGCCATGGCATCCGCTCCATCAACGCCGTCACCACCGTCCTCCATGACCGACTCCCTGTTCGTCTCGTCCCTCCCCTCCAACCGAGGCTCGGCCTCCTCGATGCAACACACCTCGGTGAGCGTCTCGGTGGCCGGACCACCTCCGATGGTGGCCTGAGCCGCCAGGGGTCGTCATCGGCATCGCCGGGCAAGCCGCCTCCTCTGTCCCAGTGCAAGGTGGGAGGAGGACCTGCAAGCGGGCCCTGCTACACCTCCTCTGGCCCACTTGTAAGCGAACAGTGAAGGGACATAAGCCACTGACTGCTGGGCCCCGATTTAAGTGGAGACGAATTCATAGGACACTGTTTTCCTCCGATGAAGACGTACTCTCAGGAAGCCGTCTCCGATGTCTTCCCTCACAGCGACTGGGCCCGGCCCAGAAGCGCTCAGGGCGCACTCCTGCTCATTTTTCTTTTCTTTTCTTTTCCAGTGCCTTTCAACTAATTCCTCAGTGACCATTTCAAATCAAAATCTAGTGAATCAAATTTATATATATTTATAAAATCATGCTCTTCTATTCCAGCCTATGTGAACATTTTTCATAATCTCTGTTTCCACTGGATCTTTGAAATAGTCCATTTCTCTAATTATTTCAGATTAGAAACTCTCTAAGTAATTCATATTAACTCCAAATGAATTGAATCTTTTTCTGTTACTTCTTATTTTTCATCTAGTTTATTTTGATATTTTATTTCAAAAATTTCCAAACAACTTTTTGGTACTGTTTTGGAATTATGTGACTCTTGCCATATTTCTGAAAATAGGAAATGGAGGGAAGATAAAATTTTCAAAGTTTTGGAGTGCACCCAATATTCCTGCATGCTCAAGGCAAGCATCTTGAACACTTGATATGGTGAATTGCATAGTTGTTGTTGCAAGAATAATTGCATCATGGATATGTTGAATAAAACTGGCATATGGCTATTTTTGCATGCTTGTAGTGATGGCATGTTCCATCGTACCGTGCATCGTGTGTTGCCATGACTAACTTGTAGGAGCAGGCATAAGAAAAAGACCGTTACCGGCAGGAGGATGATCACGTTGGAGCGTGATCATGCCTTGTTTGTTGTGCATGTTGGAGCATGCAAGGGTTGTGGCCCTGTTGGGATTGCTGTTGAAGGAATACCTTGTTGTGCTAACCATTGCAGGAAACTTAATGCCTCATGAGTCGACCATAGATCGAGTCTTGTCACTGGTAACCCCCATACGAGATTTGTGCTACCACTTGTCCCTGCCACAGGTAGGGTGTGGTCCAGTAAGTTGCTAACCCCTTTCCGTGCACACACCGTACAGAGGGCCACGATGAGGGTTTCCCAGGGATCTGGGACTAAATCCTGTCATCGGGTCAGGGGGCATGGGTGTTTCCAGTTGTGACTGAGAGGGGGGCACCCCTTGGAATCCGCACGTATTAATAGTGATCCCATGCAGGACGTTGGTCTCTCCGTCTCAGAGTTTTTCTTGAGCGATGCCTTGGGTGATTCCTGGCATCCGGAAAGTTAATCTGGTGTGTGCTGGTCAGGTGTGTTTACAACCCAAAGACCATAATGGGAATTAGTCAGTATCACGGTGCTGACTAAAGAAATCCTTTACTTGTGGGTAAAGAGTACACCCTCTGCAGAGTTTAAACCTATTCGAATAGCCGTGTCCGCGGTTAAGGGCTACAGTCTGGGTTGGTCAAGTGTCGGTCTTAGCGTCGGTCTTCAGAGGAAATACTTAAAATGTGCCTGAATTGTTTTTGCTGAATATTTATTGTCACCCTGATGCTATCATGAATATTTTGCTATGCTTGTTAATAATACTGTGGTTATACATATTATTGTGGACTAACCCGTTTCTCTTATTTTATATTCCTGAGTGTCTCAGGGGCTGGCTAGACTACCCCGGGCACTCAATTTTATTTTTAAGACCTCTCCGTGGCGTCCCTTGAGTTATTAGGCGGTCTGTCACGCCACTACTCTTGTGGACACCCGTTTGGCATTTATTTTCAAGACCTCTTTTTAGCGTCCCTCGAGTTATCAGGCGGTTTATCACGCCACTACTCTTGTGGATACCCGATTGGCATTTCTCTTCAAGTCCGACCGTGGCGTCACTTGACACCCGACTGGCATTTCTTTTCAACAACTCTCGTGGCGTCGCCTGAGTTCTCAGATGGTCCTGTCTCGTCCGATTTCTCTTTTAGACACCCGATTGGCATTTCTCTTCAAGACCTACTGTGGTGTCACTTGACATCCGACCGGCATTTCTTTTATTTTGTTTCCTTTGACTTTCCTTGTTTATCACTAACAATTTTATATGTTTGCATATGCTAATATTTTATCATGCCATGATTTAATTCCTGTCAGTAGGCATTTAAGTCCATCATGAGCATACGCATATAGTGTGGTACATCATGATCATATAATTTAATTGTTGCATTCGGTATATCTTTTGTTCCTAATGTTTGCGAGTACATTCAAACGTACTCACAGGCTTGTCCCTGGCTATTTACATGGCCAGGTCAGGATTTCTACAAGGAGTACCATAGCGAGGTCCGTTCGGAGCCTAGGATGGCAGCCATGCAGGATAGGAATTATCCAGGTCAGCCGTTCCTGTGGGGAATGGAGCCCCATCGACGTTGAAGAACCGCGAGACAATTCCGTCATCCACCACCAGAATCACTGCTGTAACATTTGACCTTCATGGTCTTGTATCCAATTCTTGTAATAGCTTGGTAATCTGTAACAAGGATGTGTCCACCAGTAACGGTAAATCCTGGGCTGGTGATGACACGAGTGGTTAATTTCTGGGATTTCGTGTCCCTGCCCCGGCAGTAATCGGCCACCTTCAGCTTCAGTATATCCTCGTTGGTGATGGAGGAGGCCAGCCACTTCCCATTGGCACCGGATCCGGCCATGGTCGAAGGAGGTAAAGTGGGATTGGCTATGGAAGCAGGGAGAAAGGGCGCTGGAGCTCTGAAGGATCGCGAGTGCAGAGGGTAGGAGAAGGCGTGGTATGCAGACAGTAGCGCCCCCCCCCCCTTTATAGACTGTGGGCAGGCTAGAGATCCCTTTTTCACGCTGTTGGCCTCTCCACTTCCCGAAATCTCCGCAACATTATGAGCGGGGAGGGGAATCGAGATCATTAACCTTATCCCCGAAAAATTGGGACACGATCTCCACCTTGAAGGGACGTGTTAAGCGGGGCGTCAGCCTCGAGCCGCGCTTCGAGAAATAGTAACTGCTTGGCATTATGGTCGGAAGCGACTCTTCGTTGAAGGAGAAAAAGTTGTCAGATAAGGCACTATTTGCGCTTGAGCGATATTTTTATTACTACCTTCGGTGTTAAGTAAAACAACCGTTTCGGACTCTGAACATCACTTGGTACCGAACAGGGGGAAGACTTGCTGAGGAACTCGCCCCGCAAACCGAATACTGGTTGGAATGGATACCGGATACAAGTCTCGGTGTTGGAGGCAAGTTCGGGGGCTACTGAGGGAGTCATGGACTAAGGGGTCCTCGGGGCGACGGCCCATTGTGCATGGGCCGGACTGGTGGAGCCGTGTGGTGACCGGAGACCTGTGAAGCCGTGGTGTGCCCTCCAAGTCAAGGGCAGACGAGATTTCTTTCCCTCTTGTTGTAATCTATCTTCAGTAACCCTAACCCTATCGGTTTCTATATAAACCGAGGGTTGTAGTCATTAGGGGGAGAGCTATCTTCATCCCCCCGTAGCCTAGGGTTTAGCTCATACTGATCTTGACGTAGATCTACTCTGTAAACCACGTCATACAATCAATACAATCAAGTAGGACGTAGGGTATTACCTCTTCGAGAGGGCCCAAACCTGGGTAAACACTGTGTTCGTTGTCCCTTGTTACCCATCGATCCTAGATCCACAGCTCGGGACCCCCTACCCCAAGGTCTGCCTATTTTGACACCGACAATGGGGGAAACCGATTTCACAGTTTACAGCTATATTTATGGATCTAGGAATGATGAAAAAAGGAAAATAATTGCTAGACCTAAAAGGGGCAGCGGCGGAAAGGCTAACAGGTTATATATTGATTTTGCGAACGAAGCAATCTACACAAGATACAAGGTGAAGGCTAAACGGCTACCGCACTACTCCTACTTCATTTTGGATTGAAATACTAAGATCTAGCCAGAAGAACAAGAAGAACACAGATGAACGCCGATGAACTCTATGAACTCAAATGAAATAATGTGGATCTGAGAAAGGAGAAGGATGATACCTGACGGTGTTGAAGGAGAGAGGGCGTGCGCCGCTGAGTTCTGTTCGCAACAGGGTGATGCAGCGGCCTCGACGGAGCAACTCGTGAAGCTCAGCTGGGGCGGTGGAGCTCCAGTCGCGGTGGTCGTTATGAGGAAGAAGAAGAGATGGAGGCGACGGGGGTAAAAGTGAATAAGGGCAACCCCTCGTGCCTATTTATAAGGGGAAATGGAACAGTGAAATGGCAGGCCCAAAGATCGAAGAGGCATCATAATTATCAGAAAAGAGGAGGCGCCTCGATTTTCGGAATGATTGATTAATGCAAACATTCATTGTGACATCATGAAGTTTTTTCTAAATTTATTAAGGATGATGTCATCTTTCCTTATGGCCGGTTATAAAGATTTGTTCAAGGTTCAAGTATTAAGGAGGATCAAAGAAGACTCGCCAACCAGAGATTGTGAAGATTGACATGAACAGGTTCAAATCAATCTGGGGCCTAAAGTTGGGGATATAACCCCACGGTGAAACCCGCCCAGAAGGGGCCGGGTTATGTTGTTGGCGACTTAGCAATAACGCCTAGAAAGGTCCAAGAAGCTAAGACATGAAAGCCTAGAGGTGGCTTACGACGTGGGCCAACTGAAGGCCCAAGACCCAGAGACGGAGTGTGACCCGAAGGTGTGAGCCGCCCAATGGCGACTTGCCTAGTAAGGCAAGGTGACTTAGAACCATGGTCGGTCATGTTGTTAGACCCGACTTGGACTCTTGTAAGCCCAGGGCCTCGACCTGTGTATATAAAGGCGAGTCCCTGGGCGGGGTTAACTTAAGTGACAATCAATCGATAGCTAGGTCAAGCGATTCTGCTCCCTTGTAATTGATACTCAAGCAATAAGCAACAAAAGCAGGAGTAGGCTTTTACCTCGATCATGAGGGGCCGAACCTGGGTAAACTCGTGTCTTTCGTCCCGCTCAACCCCTTCAAGCTAATCAACATAGCGATGGCTCCACACCTAAGTCCTTTTGCTAGGGCATCTGCCGTGTTAAACCCACGAGACATATGCTTCAGTGGCAGCTGTTGAGTACGCAAGCTCACTTCATGGTGTGAAGGAGGTTGGGTATTTGGTTGGCAATCACGTTGAGGTGGCCGTGGCCCATTGAATGTATTGTGATAATCTGGAGGGCTTGACACTGGTGCTTCGGCCGAAGAAAAATCTTCCATGACTTGCAACGTATCACGTACCAGAGGAATCAAGCTCTTGTGACTGACTTTCGCTAAATATTCGGTTTTCATAACATAATCAACCACTTTCTGAATCCAAGGCCCAAAGACTTTGACGGTTTTTGGGTGCTGAGCAGAGTCCATTAGTATGCGCAGAAACATATCTTCGACATCGAATATATATCCTTGGGAGATGGCATGAATGGTGTTTGGAAGAACATCAGATATAGCATTTTCAGCATTCATCCCGGCCAGAGGACAGATGGTATAGGTAAGAATGTGATATAGAGTCTGATTGTCAAAAGTCAAATGCTCGGGCAAGGGAGGACCATTGTAATCATGAATTTTCCCTTGGTCCATGGTGCAACAGAAATCTTCATCGGAGATGGCATCAATATTGTGAACTCGAATTTCAGTCTTGCCATGCTCGAACCGAGGGAAATGAAAATGAGAGACAAAGTCCATTGCAGAGCATTTTATGTGTTTCCCTTTGGTCATCCACTCCATGATCCATTTGGTGCTATCAGACTCATCACCAGAGATGTACAGAGTGGCATAGAATTGAATTATAATCTCTCTGTTCCACGGATGTTGATATGCAAAGACATGAGTGAGGCCAAAGTCTTTGATATCTTGCAGCACTTGATTAAAGCAGCCAATATTCTTCATAGCAGTGATATCTGGGAACTCATGAGGAAAATTCTTGCGGCTGTCATATAAGATCCAAGAATAATATATAGATTGCTCTTGAGTCCAGAACCGAGGAGATTCAAAAGTGTGAGGCTTGCTATATGGACTCTCTTGAAAGAAAAGAGGATGAGTGTTCCAATTGAAAAGTGGCCCTTTGACACCAACGCCGATATAGAATAACGACAGTTGCTCGCGAGGATATGGATATTTGAGCTCATCTTCAACAGAAATCACTTCATCGCCATAAATTACGGAATCTGAATGATGAGCTGAGGCTGACTTTACTGTAGAAGGACTAACAACTGAAGTTCTCTTCGTAGTGTTGAGTGAAATTCATAGTGGAGAGGGAGCAGTCACTTTATCTGGCACTGAAGATTTATCAGGCACTATGGACTGATGAGGATGTTCTTCGACAAATGGCTGAGGTGCAGAAGGAGGAACCGATGCATTTGGTTCGACATGAGCTGGAGAGGCTTGATGCTCAGACTGATGAATTTCGCTTTCTTCGGATACATTCTGCTATGAAGGATTTGCTTCATGAATAGGAGAGGCCACGTGCACTGTTTCAGTTGGCCTTGGTGAAGTAGTAGCATCTGCACTTAGGACATGAACTTGCGAGGGAATTGCAGGCTCTGGTGGGTTTTCCTTCTGTGGTACAGCATCTGGAGAGTTTTCTTTCGTAGGAGGAGGAGGAGCATTCTTGTTTGCAATTTTCTTCTTCTTCTTTTGCTTCGGTTGATCAGTATGCCCTTTGACAAGATCATTGTAGCCAGTGGCTTGGGCTTGTTGATCGAGGCATATCTTGTGAACAATTTGATCCAGATCAGAATGAAATCCAAAACTTCTGTTCCGAAGGATAGTCAAGGCTCGATTGACATCCACATATGATTCTTCAAGTTGTTTGATGACAAACTTGGATTTTGCAATTTTCATTTGGTTGTCAAGATCATCGAGCTGGGCAGAGAGGTTATTTATCTCAACAGAGTCCTCTCTCATGTCCTGAACCAGAGCAGAAGCTTGAGCAACTACTTCAAAGGGAATGGGCAAAGATGCCACTTCTCCATCAAACAGGTTCTCCACAAATCTATCAAGCTGCTCCATGATGAATACTTGATTGAAGTAATGTGGTGCATCAGAGTCATCATTGGCCTGTTCAATAGGAGCAGTCTGAACTAGATTTTGCTTGGTCGGAGGCATAGAAGCCAATGGTTGTGTTAACTTTGGAGCAAATTGTGCAACCTTTTCTTTCACAACATCAGTTCGAGGGGCATTTTGCTCGGCAGAGAGAGCGGTGATTTGCTTCACCTTGGGTTTTGCAATTTCCTCTCCTAGCTTAGATGTGCTTACAGGAGCTTCAACAACTAAGTCTTGCATGTCAATCGCCTTAGGATGAGGGGTTGTATTCACATGATCTACCATAGTGACTGTGGTACATGGCGTTTTTCTCTTCAGAGTGATCTTCTTCGGAGGTGCTATTGGAACTGCACTTGCTCAAAGATCAGGCAGTATGGTGGAAGTAGTGATGTTCACTTGCTCGGAAAGAGTTGCGTCAACTTCTTTTCTTGTGAGTGGAGGATCATCTTGATCAGAAGATTCACTTTCATCATTCCTGCCAACTGGTGCAGTTGGTCTCTTCTTCGGCGTGCTCTTTTTCTTCAAAGCAGCAGAACTGGGATCATGCTTGAGCTTAGAGCAGCGTTCTCCTTTTCCTTCATCCTTCTTCTTCACAACTTCAGATTTGAGAAGGCGACGCTTTTCTTCTTCGTGAGCTTGTTCTTTCTCAGCCTTCTTTGCTCTCTTTTCAGCATTCTTTCGGCGCTTGGCCAACTCATCAGGATATGATTCCGGAGTGCGAAGAGATGATTTGTCAGCATCACCAGGTGGCGGTGGTCTCTCCTGAGGATCACCTAGACTAATGAGTCCAATCTCATGGCAGTCACCCCATGGAGGATGGAAAGCAAAGTTCTTGGCAAACCGAGGATGAACCATTTAATAGTGGAACCACTTGCGCACCCAGTGGCGTCGAATCTTTTGCAGACGCTTATCTCTTTCTCTTTTTGTCTCGCCTGGAACATTTTTATAGTCATCATGGGAGATATATTCAGCTGAATTTGCATAGGGTTGCCTGCCTCCTTTCTTTTTCTTCGGTGCATCTGCTTCTTGCTCGTTTTCATTTGGTTAGGATCTCTTTCTTTTGCTGGTTGACGGGCCTACCATTGGGCCCTTGGCATTTGGAGCCTTTGATTCATCAGTTGTGCCCATGAGTACCTCATCTTCATCTGCCATGCTCATTGGTCGAGTAGAATCCTCAACAGAATGCATACACATGTGAATTGGAATAGAGACAAGGGAAAATGGGGACATGGTTAAAAATGCTCACATTGAATATTTTTCTGAACAAAAACATTTTGTAGAAGAACTAGATGCAGACTTTGAGAAATGTTTCGAATGAAGGAAACATATAGAACGAGCTAGTAGGCCGAAGAATATACTAGGCAGCGTGCTAGGCATTCCATTCGAGCGAAACATAACACAAACCCTAGATCTGAAGAGATACAGATGTGAGGGATAACTACAAACCAAATCCACACTAGTAAAGGTAAAAACCTAGATTTAAGATATGCGGTAAAATCGGAGGAAAATAACCGCGGACAAACTCAAATCATGAAGGACGGAGGCCCGAGTTCGAACCACCTGTACCCTAGCTTGGTGACATGCAGCAGCTACGGCGGCGCAGGGAAGAAGATGTCCCACGATGGCGTGGAAAGAATCCGGTGACCACTTTCCGGCAATGAAGCGGCGAAGAGGTCATCGGCGTCGAGCTCAAGGAAGAGCACTATGGGGAGGGTTTCGGTGGAGACGAGGAAACGAGAAAGAGAAGTGAATTGGATGGAGGAAGGGGGTGTGAGGTTTCTATATGCGAAGGGAATTAACCGTACACAGTGAATTTTGATCGAACGTACTCTATTCAAAGACTATTGCGATTCAATGGACAAGATGGAGTGGCAGTTGATGTATTGCATGTGGCAACCATCATAAAAGATCATGGTCCTAACTTGGGCGGGAAACCCCAAATTTTGGACAGCTTTCGCCAAAATAGATTAATGTTCGGACCGAATCTTAATCATGGTCAAGGATACCAGATAAAGTTTTGTTCCAGATAAAATTTGAGCATTTGTAACGGATCAGCATAGATTGGAAGAGATAGAACAGAGGAAAAAATAGGGTCCTATGCATTTCACTCTGGCAGATAAACATAAACACTCGAGCAAATAGCTATGAGAGAAATGCATTCGGACAAACACTAAAACTTACGATCACAAAGAAAATCAATGAAAGAGAATAGTGGTGGCGTGACCCACCGTATAAGAACTTTATGACCCCGAGCATCCCACATTTACATGGCACCCGGTTAGTCTAGTTCTTTGTTAATGTATTCACTCTTAGAAAGAAAATTTCACTTTGTCGAAATTCTCAAACTCTTCGAGTGTTATGCACCCATTCCTTTTAAGATGTGAAATTGTTAGCACGGGTGCCGAGTCTAGCTTACTACACGTTTGCGGAGTCTAGGATATTTAGCTCACACCATAATGCATAGATTCTTTTCTCATCGAGAGGCTTGGTGAAAATATCAGCGAGATTGTCTTCGGTCTTGATGTGATTGATGATAATATCCTCTCGAGCAACATGATCGCGAATGAAATGGTGTCTGATGGCAATATGCTTCGTGCGAGAATGTTGCACATGATTATGTGCAATTTTGATGGCACTCTCATTGTCACAATAGAGAGGAATATGTTTGACCTTGATGCCATAATCCTTCAGTGTTTGCTTCATCCACAATAACTGAGTGCAGCAAGCACCAGCAGCAATATATTCGGCCTCAGCCGTGGAAACAGATACACAATTCTGCTTCCTTGGTGACCAACAGACCAAAGATCTACCGAGGAAATGACATGTCCCCGAAGTTGATTTCCTATCAACCAAGTCACCAGCCCAATCTGAGTCTGAATATCCAACGAGATCAAACTATGCTTCCTTAGGATACCATAAATCTAAGGTGGGGGTGTGAGCCAAATATCTCAGAATGCGCTTGACCGCTTGGTGATGCGATTCTTTCGGTGTAGCTTGATAGCGGGCACACATGCAAACACTCAACATAATGTTAGGTCTGGATGCACATAGGTAAAGAAGAGAACCAATCATCCAATGATAAGCTTTCTGATCATAATCCTTACCATACACAACTGCATCTAGCTTACCATTCATGGGCATAGGAGTTTTATAGCCTTTCATTTTGGACTATTGCATTTTGAACTTCTTCAGGCATTCTTTCAGATATTTCTCATGAGAAATGAAAATGCCATTTGCCTGTTGACGAATTTGCAGTCCGAGAAAGAACTTGAGTTCACCCATCATAGACATTTGATATTTATCGGACATCATTTTCCCTAACTCTAAGCTGCAAGCATTGTTAGTAAAGTCAAAGATAATATCATCCACATAGATTTGACATACGAATAGATCGTTATCAACAGCATGAGTGAAAAATGTGGGATCAGTGGATCCTGGCTTGAACCCTTTATCGAGCAAAAACTTCTTCAAGGTGTGATACCAAGCTCGAGGGGCTTGCTTTAGCCCATATAAAGCTTTCTTCAACTTGAAAACTTTGTTAGGAAACTTAGGGTGTTCAAAGCCAGGTGGTTGTCTAACATAAACTTCCTCATCAATTTCACCATTGAGGAAAGCACTTTTCACATCCATTTGATAAAGCAAGATATCATTATAATTTGCATAAGCGAGAAGAATGCAAATTACCTCAAGGCATGCAACAGGAGCATATGTTTCACCGAAATCAATACCTTCTACCTGTGTGTACCCTTGAGCAACAAGTCGTGCTTTGTATCTCACCACAATGCCATTTTCATCTTTCTTATTGCAGAAAATCCCTTTTGTGCCGATGATATTGTGCTTCTTGGGATTCGGTTTGTTAACCAGTTCCCATACATCATTTAGTTCGAATTGCACCAACTCCTCTTGCATGGCATTCATCCAAACTGGATCATTCATCGCTTCTTCATACTTGGTAGGTTCTGCCAATGAGACAAAGGAGAAACTGCCACAGTAGTTAGCCAAACGAGTGCGTGAATGAGTTGTGGGTCGGTAACCAAGATTCTCAATTTGATCTAGAATTAATGAAGGATCAACTCGATTTGCCACTCGAGGATGAGCATTTTCTTCATGATGATCATTGTCATTTTCATCAGCATTAGCATTTGTATCATCATTCCCTTCAGGATTGCCATTTTGATCGGCATTTGGATTTTTGATTGCCATTTCCATTCGGAGGAGCATTTGCTTCGACGGTGGCTTGACAAGTTCTTATTCGAGTCACAAGAGCATCATCATCAGAGCTTTTCCTTCAACAGGCTTGACGCTCCCAATAGCCATTTGCCGAATAGCATCCGATAACAGTGGTTCATCTATCACATTTTGCAGGTGCTCCTTTTGGGAGCCGTTATATTCATCAAACCGCACATGTACCATTTCCATAACTTTCATGTGATGAGAGTTATAGACACGATACGTATGCGAGTTTGAGCCATAACCGAGAAGAAAACCTTCATGTGCCTTACGTGCAAACTTGGAAGAGTGATTCATATCAAGAATGTATCAAGGTGCACCAAAAACACATAGATAAGAAACATTCGGTTTCTTGCCAGTGATAAGTTCATATGAAGTTTTCTTAAGGAACTTGTGAAGATAAACATGATTGATAACATGACAAGCAGTGTTAATAGCATTAGCCTAGAAGCGAATGGGAGTTTTGTACTCACTGAGCATTGTTCTCACCATTTCAATGAGAATTCTGTTCTTTCGTTCAACAACTCCATCCTGCAGAGAACTCATGAGTAATACCATGTTTATCGAGAAATTCAGCAATATGAGTATTTATGAACTCAGTTCCATTGTCGCTTTTGACATGCTTAATTCGCACATCATACTCATTCTGGGCCTTCTTAGTAAAACTTTTGAAGATATCTTGAGTGCAGGTCTTGTCTTCGAGAAAGAATACCCAAGTGTATCGAGAGAAATCATGAACAATAACCAGACCATAATGACTGCCACCAAAGCTTGCATAATGTTGAGGACCGAATAAATCCATATGGAGAATTTCCAGTGGTCTTGTTGTGGTCATAACTGTCTTGGATGAGTGATGCTTCTTGGCTAATTTACCAGCCTCACATGCAGCACAGAGATGATTCTTGTCGAATTTTACATCAGGAATACCACGAAGAATACTTTTCTTCACCAGGGTCAGCAAATTTCTCATACATGCATGACCAAGTCTATGGTGCCACAGCCATCCTTCTGTTGCTTTTGCAAGCAAACAAGTTTGTACTGAGGGACCCTTAGAAAATCCACAGTATAAAGATCACCCTTTCTAATTCCCTCAAAGACAAAGAAATTGTCAGAGGCCATGAAGACAATGCATTTGGATATAGAAAATAGAACTAGCATGCCTAAATCACATAGCTTGCCAACTGACATAAGATTGAATCCAAGAGACTGAACAAGTAAAACATCATCAATGGACTTGTCCTTGGATATGGCAATTTTACCTAGCCCAATTACATTTCCTTTGTTGTTGTCACCAAAAGTGATATACTTTAGAGGAGAAGCATTTAAGTTGGGGTTGACAAACAATGACTTGTCTCCGGTCATATGACTAGTGCAACCACTATCCATTATCAATTATGTACACCCGAAGACATAGTCCTGCAGAAGAATTAGGCTTTATTAACCACCCACATCTTTGCAGGTGGCTTCAAAACAGTAGAGCGAGCAGGATATGATTTCTTTCGATAAGCATAATTTTTGCTCGATGAGGTACGAGCATAATTGAAGAAATAAGCATTGAAATTCTTTCCAGAAGCATGAGTATAATGATGGAAAGAGGTATCCATGTACTCATTCTGTCGAACTTTTTCTCCCTGCATGGTTAGTCGAGCAGTAATAGGCAAGGCATCAACGGTTTTCTTAGACACCCAAATGGTTTTCTTTGGGGGGCCATTTCTTCTGTTTGGCCCGATATAACAAGCAACAGTCACACCATGTTTATTTTTAAACAACTTATAGTTGTCCAGAGAATTATCATCAGGATATTCAGCGATGGGAGAGTCATATCCCGAGAGTAATGCTGGATCGAGCGTTTTGCTCTTAGCAGGCCCACACAGTTTGAGGATATCGATGAGGTTCCCAGTAGGTGCCATTTTCGTTCAGTTTCCTTCCGAAACCGATGCCTTCTTTCCTAGGATTTTTGTGAAGAATGGATTTCTTCAAAACATCACAAAGGGTTTGATGCCCCTTGAGAGATTTGAACATTCCTGTCTGAAGAAGATCCTTCAACCTAGCATTTTCATTAGAAATAGAACCATTTTCTTCGACCGAGGGGTTAGCGCTAATAGATGATTCAACATTTGATTCAGCATTGGTTCGTTCAAGGCATTTTAAGCAAGGTGGCACAAACACCTAAGGTTTATCCTTAAGTTATTGGGTGAGAAGAGAATTTTCTCTAATCAAATCCTCATGAGCCTCTCTCGGTGCCTCAAGTTCCTGTTTCTTTTTCAGGTAATCATAGGTCAATCTTTCATGGTCTCCTGAGAGGAAATCATGATGAGTTGATAGTTCATCCATTCGTGACTTGAGAGTGGAATACTCTTCGGTCAGCGATAGATTTTTCTCCATCTCCTCAACCAACAACCCTTCAGATTTCCTGAGGGTTTTCTCAATTTTCTCAAAAGAGTTTTGTTGAATGTTAGCAATTTTGATCAACTTAGCATGGTCATCCTCATCAAAGGAATATTGATCATTGGAGTGAATCTTATGATTTTTGGAGGATACCTTTTCTTCGAAGCTTTGGCCATGAAGCAGTAGGCAGGAGATTCATCATCGCTTGACGTGTTCCCGAAGAAGTATGTCGTAGGAGAAGAGGCACATGCTATGCCAGCCATGCCCAAGTTGTAATCCTCTTCGGATTCTTCTTCTTCTTTGGATTTTGGCGGTTCTTCTTCATCGGGATCCATTTCCTTGCCGATGTATGCCTTGGCCTTGCGAGAGTTAACCTTGCGGTTGGAGGAGGACTTGGAAGGGTTCCTTGATGAAGATCTTGATGAAGATTTTGAAGTGGACTCGTCCTTCTTCTTGAAGAATTTCTTTGTTTTCTTCTCATCATCGAATTCGTAGTTCTTGCTCTTTCTTTTGCCTCGATGGTTGCCCGAATCATATCGTCCACTAGCACGGATTTCTACTTCCCAGAAAGGACAATCCAAAATGAAGTGTCCAGGCTTTTTGCACTTGAAACACGTGTATTCTCCAGCAGTTTTTGATGAAGATTTTGAACCCCCAGAGTTGCTTGAACTTCTTTTCTGGTACTGGCTCTTCTTGTGAAAGCGTTGATATCTTTTTGTGATCAGTGCGAGATCTTTGCTGAGTCTTTCTGGGTCATCTGAATCTTCTTCGGCATTTCCATCGGAGGAAGCATCAGCTACAGCTTTGAGAGCATGATTTTTGCGTTGACTTGAGCCATATAGATCTGTTTTCTCTTCTTCCTGTTCCTCGTGGGTGTTCACTCTTTCCATGATATCAGCAGAGTCAAGGTTCTTGAAATCCGCTCATTCATGTATCATCAGAACAAGTGTGTCGAAAGAACTGTCAAGGGATCGAAGCATTTTCTTCACAACTTCATGGTCAGTGATGTCTTTGGCGCCGAGACCTTGAAGTTCATTTGTGATGTCACTTAGGTGATCGAAGGTTTGCTGGTAGCTTTCATTTCCAATGCGCTTGAATCGATTGAATTTGGCTCGAAGAGTATCAATTCGAGCTTCTTCCTGAGATGAGACTCCTTCATTTATCTTCTTGAGGACATCCCACAATTCCTTCGCAGTTTCACACTGGCGATAGCGAAGAAATTGCGCTCGACTGAGATGCCCACCAATCTCATCTTTGGCTTGAGCATCCAGCTGAATGAGCTTCTTTTCTTCATCGGTAGGGGCTTGAGGTATAGTGATTGTGAGCCCGGGCTGCACCACATTCCACATGTCATCATCTATTGCTCGAAGATGGATCTTCATCTTCTCCTTCCAGAAGGGGTAGTCCGTTCCATCAAATATGGGAATCTTGAGATGCGATTTGTAGTTCACTGAAGACACTTAAACTCCAAAATCGTTAGACTAAAATGAGCAGAGTCAAGGAGTACCTCGCTTTGATACCAATTGTAGGAACGAAGTATGTCTACCAGAGGGAGGTGAATGGGAGTTTTAAATTTTCTTCGAAAAACTCAAAACTCGCATAACCCAGCAGCGAAACGAATGAAAAACAAACTACAGTGAACTAAAACAAAGTACCGAAAAGGAATCTAAGACATGCACTGATACAAATCACACGAATGAAAATGCATCGAAGGTAAACATGGGTGATAGAGATAACCGAAGATGCTCGATGGCGACAAGGTAATTGTTCGACCAGTTTGTCCTTCTGCACAAGGACTACGTCTGGTTGGAGGGGTTGTGACTTAACATGCAAGATAAACTCTCTTCACCCTATTCTCCTCGACAATTGATTCATCAACCGATGCCGATTAGTTGTGGTAGATACTTGAAGGCAATCTCTGCACCTTTACAGACTTCTTCTTTGAGAACCACAATCACTCTTGGTCTCTGAAGAAATTGACACCTAACCGTCTAGAGAGTTTGCAGCTCTCAAGAGTAATAGGCGTAGCGTATTAAACTTAGATTCCAATGATGCTGAACCACTATCTAATTCTTTGGCTCCGGGGTTTTTCTCTCAGTGGATTTTAAACTCAAATCGCTTAGAGAGTGGGTTGCTCAGCAATCTTCTCATAATCAAACCGAGCAGCCACCAGACAAAGCCGACGCGAGGTGGCTATTTATAGCCGCAGCCTTCCCAGATGGGAAATGACCATTTTTGACAAGGGGTCCAGCCAATGGCCAACCGTCACGTTCACAACGGTCGGATTTTTGGAGCAACGGTAACATTACTTGAGGAACAAGTAATGCTAACTCCTCTGTCCGAGACAAATCTTTCTCATCGAAGAAGATCACAGTCTCTTGCTGGCAAGTATTTTCTCAGAACACAAAGAGATTTCTCTCACAGCTTTCATAGGATTTGAGTTTAGCATGAAAGAATCAAAGTTTCGAAAGCTACACCCCTCTTAATAGTATGGTGGTCCTATGACTCAATGAAACAAGAATAATAACGAAACAAATGCTATGTCTTTACTTTGTCTTCATTCTTCCTTGTGCGCAGTCATTTTCTTCGAACATACACCGAACCAATTGCTTAGACTTCAGGAATTTTTAGGGGTCACTCTTGTTAGCATCATGTTCGGTGATAACCTTCGCTGCAGAGCAGGGATATTATCTACGTCATTTGCATCAAACTCCTCGATACATCAGGGACCTGTTTCTCTGTGTGCACTAGCAAACACATAAGTCCCATACTGTTTATGTCAACAAACTCCAAAACATAAGGGGCCTATCATTGCACCAACAATATGAACTCAGGAAATGAAAGGTAGCATGATGAAATTCTTCAGTTCAAATTCGTCAAAAGATAAATCACAAACTCTTCAGCAACGGAATAATGTAAGAGAGGGTTGAGGAATTTGAAACCAGGTTGGCTCGATGAAGACACAACAATTTGGTAGACCAGTTCCAGTTATTGCATCAACTGTACGTGTGGTTGAGGCGGCTGAGTCGCAACTCAGCAGACACATAGTCCTCACCGTAGTCATCTTGAGCTAAAGTCACTTAGTCCTCGCCCAATCACTCGTGCTAAGTCTTCAAGGTAGACTTCCAAAACATTCAAAGACTTGTTCACCGGCACACCACAATGACTCTTGGTGTACTCAAAACTTGACGCCTAACCGTCTGGAAGAATGACAGTCCTCAAAGGTAACAGGTGTCGGATCGCACACATCAATCTCTTTAGTGATACTCAATCACTTTGGCTCTGGGTTTTTCCTCACTTAGGATTCTCTCAAAGTTGTTAGAGGATTGGTTGCGCTCAAATGACAAGTGTCAGGTTCTCTCGGATCAGCCAACCAACAAGTGGTTGTGGGGGGCAACCTGACATTAATTGTCATAAATGTCCTTCTCTGCCTCGACCATTGTCAGGATAAGGATCCACTCGACAGCTGGACAGCGGGAAAAAATGGTCAGAATTTGAACTCTCAAATTCGTCGGGGCACTCAATTTCCTCACGGCAGGCAGATCGCACTGGCGAACTCCTAACTCCTCAGCCTGACCAAATTCGTCAGCGAACAGATGAACTTCATCACTGTCGCTAGCAAATGTGTCAGCTCTTCCGGAGATTTCCAAATAGGTCCTTGTCCACTTGCTCTATGGTAACAGCAGAGTGGTTGTCATCATCATCATAATCATCCTGAGGTATTTCATAATCCACCCCATATAGAACAATCTGACGATATCTATTTCAGGAGTAGGGGCGCTAATTGGAGTAGCATCAATGGGAATGACAATTGAAGACAATGTTGCCATCTTCAATTTATTCACAATTTGAGGAGAAGTGGGAGGAGCTGGAGCCTTTCTCTTTCTAGCTTCCTTCTCAGCAGCCTTGGTCTTCTTCACTTCTGATGCAGAAGGAAGGGTGATGATCTTCAAAGATGAAGTCGTTGGTGGCGCTCCTGCTGAGGAACTTGATGGTTCAATTACTTCAGGAACGACTGATGTAGTTGCCCTGGCAGTTTCTTTAGCTGCAACTTCTTCAATTGCCCTGTGAAAGTGCAGGTTATCTCCTAGGGGGGTGAATGGGAGATTTTTGGAAATTCAACAAACTCTGAAGAATTTGACAAGGATCAGAGTGAAGAAATAGAAACGCAAAGGAAACTAAGTCATCATAGAATCAGAGTACATGCAATCATGATATTTAAGAGTGAAGAACATGCAATCATACAAGCATGAAGAATATGAACTGAGGAAATGAGATATAGCTTGATGTAAATCTTTAGTTCAAATTCGTCAGAGGATATATCGCAAATTCTTCAGCAGTGGAATAATGTAAGAGAGGGTTGGGGAATTTGAAACCAGGTTGGCTCGGTGAAGAAAATGCAATTTGGTAGACCAGTTCCAGTTGCTGCATCAACTGCACGTCTAGTTAAGGCGGCTGAGTCAGAACTCAGAGGACACATAGTCCTCATCGTATTCCTCTTGAGCTAAGGCCGCAGACCTCACCAATCACTCGTGGTAAGTCTTCATGGTATACTTCCAAAACCTTGACAGCCTTGTTCACCAGCACACCACAATGACTCTTGGTGTACTTACAACTTGACGCCTAACCATCTGGAAGAATGATAATCTTCAAAGGTAAAAGGCGTTGGATCACATAGATCAATCTCTTTAGTGATGCTCAATCACTTTGTCTCTGGGTTTTTCCTCACTTAGGATTCTCTCAAAGTCGTCAGAGGATGGATTGCTCTCTTATGACAAGTATCAAGTTCTCTCGGAGTAGCCAACCAACAAGTGGTTATGGGGGGAGGCTATTTATAGCCAGGGGCAACCCGACATGAATTTTCATAAATGCCGTTTTCTCATTCGACTGTTGTCAGGATAAGGATCCACTCGACAGCTGGCCCGCAGTGCAGCAATGGTGGGAATTTGAACTCTCAAATTCATTGGGGCACTGAATTTACTCACAGTAGGCAGATCGCACTGGCGAACTCCTAACTCCTCAGCTTGACCAAATTCGTCAGCGACCAGATGAACTTCGTCACTGTCGCTAGCAAATGCGTCAGCTGTTTCAGAGATTTCCAAAGGCTTCATTCAAAGCAGCTTTTGTTTGTAGAGGTTTGAGTAAGTTTGAACATCACTTTGGAAATGTGAAATATGTTTCACCTTGACCCCCTTTAATAGTACAGTTTTTCCTATGACTCAAATAAGAAGAAAAGACACAACAAAAACAAAAGTCTTCAAGCTTCAAAGTCTACATCAATTTCTTCAAAGGTCGTACCAATTTCATCATCAAATTCTTCACTTGAAGAAATCCATTTTTAGGAGTCATCTTCCATGTGTTAAAGCAAATCTTCAGGGACTCTATTACCTATGTATACTCACAAACACATTAGTTCCTCAACCTATTTGTCTTCAAACCACTAAGGGGGCACTTGATGCACTTACAATCTCCCCCTTTTTGGAGATTGTCGTGGGAAACCACGGCGACCTATGGGGCCACAAGCCCTTTTGGTTCGGCAGGGGGACTCAGCACGTTGCACAAAGAGCGGAGGAGCACAGCACAGCGCAGCAGAGATCACACGGGTAGTTTTACCCAGGTTCGGGCCGCCGTGAGGTGTAAAACCCTACTCCTGCTTTGGTGGAGTGATGGTGGATGGTGGTGGAAACGCAGCGCTCTTGCCCAGCAGGGTTGCCTTGGGGCGAGAGCAGCTACGGGTGTACGAGTGTACAAGGGTCGGAATCCTTTCTATGGTTGCCTTGGGGCGAGAGCAGCTACGGGCGTACGAGTGTACAAGGGTCGGAATCCTTTCTATGGTTGCCATGGGCCTCCTTTTATAGATCATGGGGCCACCACAGTGGCAAATCAGTCATTGTGTACTGATTAGATAGCAAACAGTGCTATCATATCTACTCTGCAGACAGAGCATAACGCATTAAATGCGACGCTTAGCGTCACATCATGGCCTGCCCGGCACGCCTTGCCAGGCTGTTTGGCCACCATCTCTCCTATCTGCGTGACACGTTGTTGGACGGGTGTCACTTGGAGGCGATTCCTTTAGGAAATGGCTGCCATGTGGCAAAAGGCAGCCACTTAGTCACTTTGTGGCTTGACACCTCACCGGTCGATGACTTGCGTCGCTGTGAGGTGGAGTGGTGAAGTCTTAGCGGGGTGTTTTGCCTTCGTAAGACCTGGCAGGCCTGCCGGGGCGGTCTTGAAGCTTGCTTCTGGGGCAACCTTGACCTCGCCAGGCTCTCCTGCCCGGCCAGGGAGGTTTTCCCTTAGCGGTGTCTTGCTCCTTGGCTTGACTTGGTCTTCTCAACCTGCCCTTTGATTCCTCGAAGAGCCTATATCATCACCTTGGCCTTGTCATGGATGCTACAATCTTGATCTTGGGCCTGTGCATGGTCTGGGCAACAGACCCAGGGTTTGTTGCACCGACAGGAGCACCCCGGGCCTGGCCTGAATGTGCCGCCGGGCGTCGTCGGTGTAGGCCCTAACTTGTGCACAAGCGAGGATGAAATAGCTGCTTGTCCTTTGAGATCTTCTTTGCTTCTTCATTAATCTGAGCCCAAGTCAGTTTCCGATTCTCCCGTGCGTTGCTTAGTGCCGACTGCAGTGATGGAGATAATGGGCCACAATCCGTGGAGTTACCCACGTCCCTTGTTCACGGGGCGGTAACTGCCACTCCACTATCCCTCCTTGCTCCAAGTGCTTCTGCCACGTGTATTGCATGCATTGCACAAGATTGGTGGCGGATGCGGGGGGCAAGGGAATGAGTGCTGCGGCAGAAAGCCAGGGGTTGTGGATTGGTGCAGGGGGTCGACCTTGATTCTTCGAGCCGTTAATGGCGAGGAGGAGCCGGACTGGCCGAGCGGGGCAGCCACCTCCACGAAGAAAACCCAGCCCCCTACCACGCCCGCCTATAAAAAGGGGCGTGGTGCGAGATGTTCCTCCACACCTCCTTCCTTCTCCATTTCTACAGTTGCCCACGTTTGTCATGGTGAGAGGTCGGGGGTCCGGTCCTCCCCAAGTGGTGACGATAACTTCTGCTCGACAGCGTCTCCCTCCTCCCTCCGAAGATGCGGGGACGGAGCCTGCGACGAGGGGAGGTGGGAGAGGACGAGGTCGAGGCCATCGCGGCCCACGGGGCCAAGGGGGACGGGGTGGCGCTCTGCTTGCGCCCTCGCTGGCCGCCCTCCCCCGTTGGAAGGCCACGTTGGAGACCAGCCTCTGGAGTTTGTCATTAGGCTGTATAAGCCTCCGCGCGGCCGCCTTTGTCTCCCCACCCCATTCGCAAGGGCGATGGAGCTCAAACAGCTGCGTGCGTTCAGACTACACATGAGGGGCTGCGGGAATGGTAGCATACGGGTGGATGTGGATTTCCCAGCCCCTCATGTCATGTACTTCCGCCGTGGCTGGAAGACCTTTACCCGCGCCCATAGCTTGTCGGAAGGGCACGTCCTCCATTTTAGGTTAATGGAGGCCGATTTCCTTTCTGTCAAGGTTTTCGGGAGCTCGGGTGCTCATTTAGGGTGCTACGCGGAGAGCTTGACCGACGACGAAAGCTCCTCCTCAAGCGATAGCGATGAGGAGGACAGTGACGGCGATGATGATGGCGTCGGCCGGGAGGGCGACGACTCTGACTCCGGCTGAGCACCAGCCGCACCGTCACCGTCAGGCGGTAGCACCATCATCTGCACCTGCATCTCCTCCCCGACAAGGTGATTTGCCAGGGAGTTGGATGCAGGGGTGGGGGTGGTGCTCTTAGCTCCTCCAGCAGCCTTACTGCTGGACCCCGGCAGGCTTCCTCGTGGGCTACAGCTCCATTCGCACTGCTGCGTCCTGCTAGCCCTGGTGGTGGCGGTTGGCGGGTCGTCTCCGCTGATCTCTTCACCATCACCTTCACCCGCACCCTCCCGCTCTCGCCAGGCTCCTCGTCGGGGGACCCGGCGGGGTCAGGCTGGGCTTCTTCCCAGGCGCTCCTTTTGCCCTCTTCACCTCTTGCCGCAGTGCCTAGAAGGGGAGGGGCAAGAAAGGGCATCACGAGGAACTTATCTTTTTTCAATCTAAAATATGTAGGCATTTGCCAAACTTTAGTTCAAATTATGTAATCCCTTTTACCCATGTTTGTGTTCTGTAAGGTCTGTACTTGTTGATCTGCATATTAATGAAAAAGATAAACCTTGCCGGGCACTTGTGCATGTAACATGCCCATGCAGAGGGAGAATGCCTCTATACGCTCAAGTAAACAAGTTTTTCCCCGCTAGGCTATCCTACTGGTACCCTCAGTTTGCTGTCGCGGGGCTGGGCCTACCGGGCACAAATCATAAAGAGGGACCAGCCCCCCACCAACTTTCTCACCAAAGGCCACTACAACCACCCCAACCGAAGCAACATTCGAGTCAAGGGACGGGAGCACCTAAGTTTTGAAAGCGGCAAGGTTTTCCTATGCACAAGTTTTTACTTACAGAACGCTTATGGATAAGAGAGAGAACTTATCTGTTTGGGCTTGCCGGGGATCGCTATGTAGGCTTGTCTTCTCTTCTCCTTTTTCGGGACCGAATCCACGGTAGGAGCCTGCAGTTTGATGCAGATGAAAATGATGCCTCATGCGATCTTATCTACATGAACATGCAATGCTCATGATATGCATATGCATGCATGCAATTTGTCCCGGCCCCCCAGCGCTTCATTTATTTCTCTGTTGCTCAGGGTCTGCGCCTGGCTTTGTACAAGGGGTTACATGCAATAGAGGCAAGGCCTGTACAAAAGGGTGGCTGTCGGGCGGCAGGGCCCGACAGCCGCGCCTTACGGGTAGAACTTGCGAAGATGCTCAATGTTCCATGAGTTTTGCAACTGCATGCCATCTCCGGCCTCCAGACGGACTGCGCCAGGTCTGGTGACTCGTACTACCCGGTAAGGGCCTTCCCACTTCGGCGTCAACTTGTTTGCACCCTTGGCAGACTGAACACGCCTAAGGACATGGTCGCCTTCCTCAAAACACCGGGCATGAACCCTGCCGCTATGATAGCGACGGAGGGCTTGCTGATAGCGTGCGGCACGCGTAGCAGCCTGGAGACGGTTCTCCTCGAGTAGCACAGCGTCGTCACGCCGGTGTTGATCTTGCGCTACTTCAGTGTTCGCCCTTTCAGCTTGCCCGTTGCTCCTTGGATGGGCCACAGAGGCGAACGAGATTTTGCTCCCGAGGGCATGAACGTATTGCATGAAGGCGCTACTCGTGAACTGGGTGCCATTGTTAGTGATGATCCGGGCAGGAACTCCAAAGCGGCACACCAATCCTTTCAAAAACATGATAGCTGACTGAGCAGTCACCTTTCTCACGGGCTCTACTTCCGGCCACTTTGTAAACTTGTCGATTGCAACGAACAAGAATTCAAAGCCCCCGGCAGCATGGGGGAAAGGGCCGAGGATATCGAGCCCCCAGACCCAAAACGGCCATGACAAAGGGATTGTTTGAAGAGCTTGGGCAGGTAGGTGGATATTCTTGGAATGGCACTGGCAGGCTTCACAATTCGTGTCAAGCTCGATCGCATCTTGGAGGGCTGTGGGCCAGTAGAATCCTTGCCGGAAAGCTTTCCCAACCAACGCCCTTGATCCAATGTGGGAGCCGCACATACCCTTGTGTATCTCTGCCAGTAGTTCCTTTCCTCCTTCCCGGCAAATGCACTTCAATTTCACACCGTTGGGCCTCCTTCTGTACAGCGTGTCATCAACAAACTGATACATACTGTCCCTCCGGGCTACTCTTTCAGCTTCTTCTTGCTCTTCGGGAAGTTCTCCAGTTTCAAGGAAATGGACTATGTGCCGTGCCCAAGTCGGAGCCTGTGGCTCGGCAACAAGGACTAACGGCACCTCCTCATTTGTAAGAGTGCAATCCTCGACCGCGGGGACCGGTGGCCTGGCGGGAGGATGCAGCTCAGCGACCGAAGGGGAGTTGCGCCTGACAAGCTTTCTGCCGGGATCCTCGGAAGGTTCTACCGGGAGAGGCTTGCCGAAGTCCAGTTTCCTCCTCTTTCTGGCCATTGTTGCCGGGGATACTAAGGGCTGAGTCAGATGGAGAACAAAAGTTCATAGTTCCACAGGGAGCTTTTGTGCAGCGCACTTCGGCAGATGATCAGCAATGCTGTTTTCCACATGGGGTACGTGCTCTGTTTGCAATCCATCAAAGCGCTCCTCCAACTTTTTCACTTCCTCAACGTATGCCTCCATTAATGGACTTTGGTAGTCCTTGTTGACTTGTCTCACCACAAGTTGTGAGTCTCCGCGGATGATCAGCTTCTTGATCTCCAGTTCTGTTGCAACTCTGAGCCCGGCAAGGAGCCCTTCATACTCTGCTGTATTGTTGGTAGCCTCCTCCAGGGGAAAATGCATCTGGATGACGTACTTCAGGTGCTCTCTAGTGGGAGCAATGAGAAGCACGCCAGCCCCTGCACCTTGTAGAGAGAAGGCACCATCGAAATACATGATCCATTCTTGGGGCGCTTCCTTGCCGGGAATAACTGTCTCCAACACCTCTTCGTGAGGAGTTGGCGTCCATTCTGCAATAAACTCTGCCAACGCTCTGCTCTGAAAAGTTGATGTGCTCTCAAACTTCAAACCAAAGCTGGATAACTCCAAAGCCCACTCCACTATCCTACTGGTAGCCTCAGGGTTTCGGACTATCCGTTGCAAAGGGAAACGGGTGACAACTGTGATCTCGTGGGCTTGGAAGTAGTGGCGCAGTTTCCTTGAGGCCATGACAAGGCCAAAAATCAATTTTTGCACGCCAGAGTACCTGGATCTAGCCCCCTGCAATAGGGAGCTGACGAAGTATACTGGGCGCTGCACCACTTTCTTCTTTGCCGTGACCAGAAAACCGCTTTCGCTGCTTTGCTCTTCTCCATCTTGATCTGCATCTGACCTTGTCGGGGTGTGCTCACTTTCCTCCCCAGAAGGGACACCAGCTATGTCTGCTGCTTCATCCACTTCCCGCTGCACCACCAGTGCTGCGCTAATCACTTGATTAGTTGCCGCCAAGTATAGCAGCAATGGCTCTTGAGGTTTTGGAGTGACCAAAGTGGGCACAGAGGAAAGGTAGGCCTTCAAATCTTGTAGTGCAGCATCTGCCTCTAGGGTCCACTCCATGGGTCCTGCCTTTTTCAAAATCTTGAAGAACGGCAAGGCACGCTCGGCAGACTTGGAAATGAATCTGCTAAGCACGGCAACACACCCAGTCAGACACCTCATGTCCTTGATTGTCTTGGGTGCTTGAATCTGCTCGATAGCCTTGATCTTGTCGGGGTTGGCCTTTATCCCCCGGTGGGACACAAAAAAGCCAAGTAGCTTGCTGGAAGGAACGCCAAACACACACTTCTCCGGGTTTAGCTTCAAGTCGATCTTGTGCAGATTAGCAAACGCCTCTTCTAAATCCTGAATGAGGGTTGATCTGTCCTTGGTTTTGACCACAATATCATCCATATAAGCCTCAACTTTTCTGTGCAACTGTGACTCAAAACCAATCTGAACTACTCTTGCGTAAGTAGACCTGGCGCTCTTCAACCCAAAAGGCATCCGCACAAAGTAGTATGTGCCACATGGGGTGATGAACGCGGTCTTCTCTTCGTCTTCCTTGGACATGAAGATCTGGTGATATCCAGAGTAGGCATCCAGGAAAGAAAGCAGGTCACACCCGGTGGTGGAATCCACAATCTGGTCGATCCACGTCAAGGGAAATGGGTCATTCGGGCATGCCTTGTTCAGATCCATAAAATCTATGCACAGTCTCCACTTCCCATTAGCTTTGTGTACCACCACAGGATTTGCCAACCACGTTGGATGCAACACTCCTCTAACCAGACCAGCTGCCTCAAGTTTCTTGATCTCCTCGGCAATAAACTATTGCCACTCCAAAGCTTGCTTCTGGACCTTCTGCTTGATGGGCCGGGCATGTGGGCAGATAGCCAGGTGGTGCTCGATTACCTCCCTGGGAACACCGGGGATGTCAGATGGTAGCCAGGCAAACACATCGACATTCGCCCGCAGGAAGGCAACGAGCGCACTTTCCTATTTGTCATCGAGGGCGGCACTGATAGTGAAAGTACCATCAGTGCCAACCAACCCTGTCAGGACCTTTTTCACAGCGGGTGCAGAAGCCTTGGATCTCTTGCTATTGGAACTCTCCGGCAAGTCATCAACAGGCGTAGCATACCCCGAAGAGGTACGCTTCCCGGATTCCTTGCCGTCTTCACTTTTAGCCTTCTTCTTTCCATTACTTTCCTTGGCGGGGGTTGCAGCTTCAGTGGCCTTTGCCGCGACTGCTTCCCGGTACATCTTTTCCACGCAAATGATTGCGTCCTTCTCATCTGATGGAATGGAAATGGCGCCCACCGGCCCTGGCATCTTCAAGGAGTTGTAAGCATAGTGGGATGCCGCCATGAACTTGGGCAGAGCTGGGTGACCAAGGATTCCATTCTATGGCAGGAGGAGGTCAACCACATCAAACACGATCTTCTCAGTCTGGTAATTCAACTCTCCCCCAAATGTCATCGGCAACGTGATTTTCCCCTTAGGACGACTCCTGCCGGGGTTGATTCCTTGAAACATACCAGTAACCTTGAGCTCTTCTTCTGCTATCTGGAGTTTGCTGATGACCTTTGAAGAAACCAGATTCAACCCGGCCCCGCCGTCAACCAACATCTTTGTGACTTTGAGGTTGTGATTGTTGGTGATACCAACAACGGCAAGCACCCTACCGCAGTGGTGCGATCAGGGTGGTCCTCTTCGTCGAAGATGATGGGCGTGCGGGACCACTTGAGTGGCCTCCGAGAGTCTGCCGCTGGCTCCACGGCATTGACTTCACGCGCCCACTGTTTAAGTTGGCGGTGGGAGGAGTGCAAAGATGCACCCCCGTCAATGCACAGGGCGTCAGTGGCTTTCTGGAATTCCTGCTCGCTGGTTTCCTCTTCATCTCCTCCATCACTCTCATTGTTGCAATCCTCCTTCTCACGGCCTCTAGCGGGTTTCCCTTGATTCCGAGGAGCCTTGCCGGGGTGGCTTGCTCCGCCACCGCAGCCCTTTCCGCCAGCGCCACTCTGACCTTTCTCCTTATGTCACTTCTCATATTCAGCCCTCTGCTTCTTGACAAGCTGCTCAACCTGATGACAGTCCTGGAGATCGTGGCCCTTGGTCCGATGGATCTTGTAGTATGGGCCATCACCTTTCTCAGCCTTCTCGGCAACCACGGCTTCCGGCAATCTGTGCACGCAACAACTTCCTTGTCAGGTATCTCAGCCTTGGCTTTCTTTCCGGTACTAGGCATGCCCGATCCCTCAACGGTCATCACTGCTTTGTCCATGCACCTTTTCTTGTGCTTCTTGTTCTTCTTCTTTTGACTGGTGGCCTCGTCATCGTCCTCTGAATCGATGTCGATGCCATCCTCTTCTCCAGGGAGCTTCCTCCCCTCCTCTATTCGAGCACACTTATCCACCAGAGTGTAAATCTCCTTCATAGTCTTGGGCAATCGAACGTTCATCTTGGAACGTATCCGACGATTGCGCACGTTGGACTAGAACACAGCTATCACAGCTGCCGGGTGGATGTCTGGAATATTCCTGTGGACTCGGCTAAATCTCTGCATGTATTTCCGCAGGCTCTCGCCTTCCTTCTGCGGGAGAAGCTGCAAGTCGCTGGGCCGCCCTGGTTCTTGATGGCCGCCCGTGAAGGCGCCAATGAACTCATGGCACAGGTCAGCCCAGGTCGAAATGGAGTTCTCCGGTAGGTGCATCAGCCAAGACCTCACATTTGGCTTGCGTGCCAAAGGAAAGTAGTTGGCGAATACCTTCTCATCTCCTCCCCCGGTAGCTTGAACAGCGATGGTGTAGATGCTCAAGAACTCTACCGGGTTTAGTCTCCCGTCATACTTCTCTGGTATCTCCAGCTTGAACATGCGAGTAGACGGCCAACGGACTTGCTGTAGCTCGCGGGTGAAGGCAGGGCACCCAGCCTCAAAAGGCAGGTACCCGCCTTCAGCGAGTGCGGGCTCGTCGACGTCGGGGCCATCGCGCCTATCGGACTGGCGGTGGGCGTCGCGGTGTCGCTCGGTGGTGACACACGCGCCTTCCCTCTGCTTGTCCTCCAGGACTCGCTGTTGGCCTTGACGCGCTCGAGGGTCGGACGAAGCCATCGAGAAATCGTCGGGTTCTTGGTTGCGCGGCTCCCACACCGGCTACTGTGGAGGGGACTGCACCGTAGGAGTGGCCCCATCTGCACGGCCAGCAGCGTGGGCCATTATCACTGCCTGGGGAAGCCGTGGCGGGCCAGCCAGTTGTGATCCTCTAGCCTCGGTGAAGCCAATTAGACTCTGAATGGTGGCTCTCCACTCATCCATCTGATCGGCTGCCGGCGGAAATTTCAACAGCAGCTGGGCCCGTGCCATGGCCTCCAAAGCGGTGCTTGCACTACTGCAGGATGGTCCAAACGTGACAGTCGAATCAGAGACCCTTCGACGAAACTGTGTGCGATGCAATAATCGCAAACGGTGGTGTAAAAACCTGTCAAAAAAGGTGCAAAACCTTTGCGATGGCGGCGACATCAAACACGGTTCATATTAGATTAGCATGTGCGATGAGTGGCAAACGGTTAATCCAGAAGAACTGTTTGCGATGATGCAGAACAATAGGAACGGGCAGCCAGATGAGGGTGTGTGCGATATACGGCATACAGTTCACTAGGATGAACTGTGTGTGATTAGGCAACACAATGGAAACGGTTCAACTGAACAAGATGTGTGTGATACACGGCAAACAGGTCTGTAATCAGAAATGTGTGCGAAGACCAATTATAACACAGACGATTGCTGCTAATAAGCCGTGTGATTTGCTCTGTCTATAGAAGAATAACATGTGTGTATATATATATAACTGAAATAAACATCTAATTACATAAGTGACTATACAGATCATTCGCACACACCTCAATAAATTGCATGCATTCTAAAGTAGGAGAAACGATTGTCTAGTCATCTACTTCTTGTGACACTCCCGCCACTGCTCTATGGCTCAATCCCTCATCTGGGGTAGGAACAAGGCACTTCCTCATGGCAACGATCCGCCTGTACATCTCATAGCTTGTGTACGCGTCCTTGGCCGCCTACTTGACGTGTTGTTCATCTAGTCTCTCATGCCAAACACTGTGCCAGGCTATCTTGTCCTTCTTGCTCTCATCCTTCATCTTCATGTAGTAGGGGTCAATGATGGCCGAGGCGAGGTCAACCAGGGTATTTAGTTTGTTGTTGTTGCTACCCCAGACCTTGTAGTGGTTCTGGATGTTGACAAGATTCGGGCATTTCAAGCCCGAAACCTTGAGCGCTTTTCAGATCGTTGGTGGTGACCACCATAGCAAAACTGTAGTCGGAGCTGTTGATAAACTTGGAGAAACGCTCGCAAGGCCTTGTGGCCAGGTGGTAGTGGTAGACAAGGACGTCATGCCGCACGCACAAATGGGTGACGGCAACCTTCTGATCGTGCCTGGCACGACCGATGGTGTACTCGAGGTTGAAGTCGACCACTTTGTACTTGTCCTCGGCAAGGAACTACTCCATAGTTTGGATGGAGCTCTCCACCGAGACCGGATTATTCGTGTACACCACCGAGAGGGCCTTTCCCCTCACGTGGGTGTCCACTACGTGATGCGTGGTGAACTCCCCACCGTTGTCGTCGTCGGCCGCTGGGAGCGCCATTGGAGCCACGGGGAGCGCCATTGGAACCGCTGGATGTCCTCTCTGTATGTGTTGTCGTGGGTGTGCTTATTGTGTCGTGTGACACGAGAGATGAAGGTAAATGGCCACAGCAATAAAAGGGGGCCGGGCGGCCTGGATTCTCGGCGCGTCCGCATGGCAGTTTTTGCAGCGGGTAACTGCATCGTCGCGGCGCGCCCGGCGCAACCGCATGCACACGAACATGCGTGATCGTGCGCCGGCCCCAAACACTGGCAACGTGCGTGGAGAGACGAGGGCAGAGCACCCAGAGGGACGCGAGAGCAGAGCGCGTGCAGCGGGACATGAGCAAAGCGCGCCACGGCCGCCTCAACCGCAAGCAACCACACGCATAGAGCAGTTGAACACGCAGGAAATGGTCGCCTATAGGCGGGCCGACAGTTGCATTGCTGCGTAGAGAGCGGCCGCGTGCTACTACCTCCGTCTTGGTCGTCCCATTTATATTATGTGCCATACTTTGCCCTTAAATTTAACCAACAAAATGTTAATGCATGTTACAAAAATTATATAATTGGAAACTATGTTCAAATACGAATCCAACTATATAATCTTTGGCGACATGCATTCGTATTTTATTAGTTAAATCCTACTTATAAACCAGGAGGGGGGTATAGTAGGTAATTAAATCGCAAACATTTTTTTTATTAACCGTATGTGTATGTGGCCTTTCGTCCTCCTCTCGCACGTCTTGTCACCCCGCTGCCGCAGACGGCTTACACCGCAAGCTTGCGCAGTGCACGGGGGTGTTCTTTTGGCCAAACGGTGGCTCGAAGTGGCGCCAATGAATCATCGGTGAGCCCGTTCCCGTGCAACCTCACAGGTTCCTGCACAAGCTTCCCGCCCGACTCGGTGAAATCCCCCAAAATCCCAATGCTTACCGGCCTGCTATATAAACCCTCACGGCCGGCGAGTCATGCGTCGCATTTTCCCCTCCCTCCCTGTAGCTTATCTTGTCTGCTTCTCCCACAATCGCCAATGGCACCGGTCCGTTATCGTTGCTCAGCCACTCCGCCATCATCAGAAGACAGCTCCAGCTGGGAGGCTACACCGCGGTGGTGGCGCAGTCCCCGGCGTAGTGTAGTGCGTGTGGCGTCCCTGTTGGGTGTGCGCGGAACACCCACCACACGCTGCGCCGCCGCTGCCCGTTGGCAGTTGTTGCCGGCCGCCATTGCCGCCACACCACCATCGAAAGCCAGGGCCATCGCCCGCTCCGCCGCCGCGGCCAGAAGGCGGGAGGTGGCCGTCGTGGCCGCCACCCCACTGCCGGCCACCGTGGCCATCACCCGCTCCGCCACCGCGGCCCGAAGGCGGGAGGTGGTGGTCGTGGCCACCACCCCATCGTCGGCCGCCATGGCCGCCAGCCCATCGTCGACCGCCAGGGTCATCACCCGCTCCGCCACCGCCGCCTGAAGGCGGGAGGCGGAGGTGGAGGCCCGCACGTGCGTCAGCGACCTTGCGCGCTACACCGAGTTCCTACGGGAGGAGGAGGAGCACCTCGTCGAGCACGCAAAGAGCCTTACCGCCACCGTGGCCGCGGCACATGCCGCCTTAGAGGCAAGGAATCAGGAGATCTACGAGGAGAACCACCACTTCGAGAGGGGTCGTCTGGAGTGGTAGAGGGCGTTCGAGGTGAGCGTCGCTGAAGGTGTAGCAACGACAGGCACCGTATTGCAGTTGTCCAGCTCGTCAGTAGGCTCCTCCTCCTCTGCCTCTTACTGAGCACACTCGGCAGAGGAGAGGCTTTCGAAAGTAGTACAAAGCCCCTCCGTAGTAGTAGTAGTATTTAGGGGCTATTTTGTTCAGTTCATCTGACTATAGATGTGGTGGAACTGTACAACGTACTTAAAATTAGCTAGTATATATATTTGAACTAGCTATTTCAGTACGTGGTTGGCAACAATTGGGGAAAAGTTTGGTCGGTTCAGATGTCGAGTTGAACTGTTTGTATAAAGAATGACTGCTTAATCTATGAATGAAATCTATGCTTAATTACTGAATTTTAGTTGGAAAAATTAGATAGTGCTACTGATTTCTAGCTGCATATTTTTACAAATCGCAGTGTTACAAAGTTGACAAATGGCAATGTTACTAGATCAATAAATGTCAATCTTTCCAGTTTGACAAATGGCAACATACCCAATATGACAGATGCAAATCTTACCAAATTGTTTGTACGTGGTTGCACACGGGTCATCCAAAACAAACGTTTGCGTTGAAGGGATGCACAAATCCTGCGCTGCGAATTTTCCCTTGACTTAAGGGGGAAGACCATAGCTCTCACTTTGCATACGAGTGTTCTATCTAAAACATTTGTGATCAAGAGCTGCACAAATCCTGCTCGGCACATTTTCCCTTGGCTTCCTGGGGAAGCTGTCGGTTTGCATACGGGTGTTCTAATTAAAACGTTTGCGATGAGTGTTTTATATTTAACAACCATTGACTTTTTTTCAAAAGAAAATCGTTTGATAAGTCTGTACATTAAGAGAGAAAAATGCAAGTTCATTCAAACCATATCTTTCATTCAGTCACACTGCGAATTTATATTCATATGATCGAGATACAGTATTAAACCCCAAAAAAACTATTTTCGGCGGCGGCGTACAGCTCGCATGCTTCCCGGTGAGCCTGCGCATTGGAGGACAGCTTGCACTCCTCTCGGTCAGCCTGCGCATAGGACTGCGCTTGCACGCCTCCTGTTTAGTCAAGCAGCTGTCCGCAGGGCACCTCCTATAGCCATTAAAACTAAGACACGTGGCGTCACGTGAATGGTTAACAGAACGCACAGGATTTGAATTATACAAATGTTTGAGATATTGAAGTGGCAGCTATTTTTTCAAAATGCCTTTGTTGGCTGTTATTCGAGTGCGCCTTCAATCAAAATGGACACAAAAAATACCACAGCATGTCGGGTGCCATTCCATGATAGCATGCCAAGTTTCATGAATTTCAGACGAGTTTTGGATTTACTAGAATTTAAAAACAAAGTATCTCAATGTTTTGCCGGCAATCAACAGTGCCCTGGTGTTTGAAATTCATTCCCATTCCTTGCATGGGACCTAAGCATGCACCCAAGGACACATATTTAATTTTTCAACCAATTTATATGCACTGGAGCATGTGCATGTAGTTCAAATTTGAATTATGCACATAAAATGCCTAGAAAACCCAGTTAATGTATAAAAATGTCCAAACGAACCCTGAAAAATTCCAAAATTTAACACAACACTCCTGTTATTCTATGTTGACACTAGAAAAAAATTTGAAAGCAATAAGAGGCAACGAATATCGTTTCGTCCCCAAAGGTGGCATGTTCCCTACCGAAACCGTCAAGCTTGTTGTGAGAAGCTCTGGTTTGTGAGAAGCTTATACCCAAACTTGCCCCAAATGGGACAAAAAATTTACCACGGCATGTTGATGCCGCTCCATGATAGCATGCCAAGTTTCATGAATTTCAGACGAGTTTTGGATTTACTAGAATTTAAAAACCAGGTATCTCAATGTTTGTGGCCGAGTGATGGTGGCAGGGTGTTTGACATTCATTCCCATTTCTTGCATGGGACCTAAGCATGCAACTAGGACACAGATTTGAGTTTTCAACCAATTTATATGCATTAGAGCATGTGCCTGTAGTTCAAATTTGAATTATGCACATAAATGCATTAAAAACTCAGTTAATGTATAAAAATGTCCAAACGAGCCCCGAAAAATTCCAAAATTTAACACAACACTCCTGTTGTTCTATGTTGACACTAGAGAAAAAATTGAAATCAAGAAGAGGCAATGGATATCATTTCGTCCAGAAAGGTGAAACTTTCCCTACCGAAACCATCAGGCTTGTTGTGAGAAGCTCTGGTTTGTGAGAAGCTTATACCCAAACCTGCCCCAAGTGGGACAAAAAATTTACCACGGTATGTTGATGCCGCTCCATGATAGCATGCCAAGTTTCATGAATTTCAGACAAGTTTTGGATTTACTAGAATTTAAAAAACCAGGTATCTCAATGTTTGCGGCCGAGTGACGGTGGCAGGGTGTTTGACATTCATTCCCATTTCTTGCATGGGATCTAAGCATGCAACCAAGGACACATATTTGAATTTTCAACCAATTTATATGCATTAGAGCATGTTCCTGTAGTTCAAATTTGAATTATGCACATAAATGCATAGAAAACTCAATTAATGTATAAAAATGTCCAAATGAGCCTCGAAAAATTCTTAAAATTAACACAACACTCATGTTGTACTATGTTGACACTAAAAAAATTGAAATCAAGAAGAGGCAATGGATATCATTTCATCCAGAAAGGTGAAACGTTCCCTACCGTAACCATGAGGCTTGTTGTGAGAAGCTCTGGTTTGTGAGAAGCTTATATACCCCAACCTGCCCCAAATGGGACAATATTTTTACCACTGCATGTTGATGCCGTTCCATGCTAGCATGTCAAGTTTCATAAATTTCAGACACGTTTTCAATTTACTAGAATTTAAAAACCATGTATCTCAATGTTAGCGGCCAAGCGACGGTGGCAAGGTGTTTGACATTCATTCTCATTTCTTGCATGGGACTTAAGCATGTAACCAAGGACACACATTCCAATTTTGAACCAATTTATATGCACTGGAGCATGTGCATGTAGTTCAAATTTGAATTATGCACATGAATGCATAGAAAACTCAGTTAATGTATAAAAATGTCCAAGCAAACCCGGAAAAATCCCAAAAATTGACACAACACTCATGTTGTTCTATGTTGACACGAGAAAATTTTTGAAAGTAAGTAGACGCAATAGATATCGTTTCTTCCCCCAAGGTGGCACGTTCTCTACCGAAACCATCAGGCTTGTTGTGAGAGAAGCTCTGGTTTGCGAGAAGCTTATACCCAAACCTGCCCCAAATGGGACAATATTTTTACCATGGCATGTCGATGCCGTTCCATGATATCATGTCAAGTTTCATGAATTTCAGATGAGTTTTTGATTTACTAGAATTTTAAAACCATGTATCTCAATGTTAGCGGCTGAGCGACAGTGTCAAGGTGTTTGACATTCATTCTCATTTCTTGCATGTGACCTAAGCTTGCAACCAAGGATAAACATTTGATTTTGCTACCCGTTTTTATGGACTGGAGCATGTGCATGTAGTTCAATTTTGAATTATGCACATAAATGCCTAGAAAACTCAGTTAACGTATAAAAATGTCCAAACAATCCCCGAAAAAATCCAAAATTTAACACGACACTCTTGTTGTTCTATGTTGACACCAGGAAAAAAATTGAAAGGAAGAAGAGGCGACGAATATCGTTTTGTCCACAAAGGTGACATGTTTCCCTAACGGAACCATGAGGCTTCTTCTGAGAAGCTCTGGTTTGTTAGAAGCTTATACCATAACCTGCCCCAAATGGGACAATAGTTTTTACCCCAGCATGTCGATACCATTCAATGATAGCATGCCTAGGTTAATGTATTTCAGACGGGTTTTGGATTTATTAGATTTACAAAAGCAAGTACCTCAACATTTGCCGGAGAGCCACGGTGCCGTGGTTTTCAAAATTCATCCCCATTTCTTGCATGGGACATAAGCATAAACCCATGGACACATATATGATTTTACAACCCATGTTGGTGCACCGGAGCATGTGCATGTAGTTTAACTTTGAATTGTGCACCTGAAATGGCTAGAAAACCAATTTAATGTATAAAATGTCCAAACGAACCCTGAATAATTCCAATTCTTTTACGACACACATATAGTTGCATGTTCACTGCAGATAAAAGTTCTAGCAATTCAAACACCGTCCATTGCCGCTGTGACCCCATTATGTAATTCAAATCAAGATGAAAAATCAAGTAGATCCCACACAGTTTATTATCACCAACCGTGTGAGATGCAGTACAAAATATCCTGGAGCACCGTCGGCGTATAGTACACCTATGGCTTACGCGAGAAGGTGCGACGGCTACAGTCCACAGCCGGCGTGTCAAGCACACTAGTTCGCTCCCCAAATATCATTTCACTGTTCAACCGTCGCCGGTGAAAGATGGGGACGTGGACCCGCGTCATGAGGGCAACTTCGGCGGCCCACTCTAGCGAGAGCGCGGCCACAGCCGCCATGCGCGTGGTAACAAGGTGCATGAGCGCGGCCGCATTCTGCGACTGGGCGGCCAAGGCAGCCCAAATGGCCGCTGTTGCTTCTCAGGTGGCGGCAGCAACATCTGCCTCGGGGAGAGCAACTGGCGAGAGCGGCACAACAGCTGTCCGTTCCGCAGCGGCGGCCTTAGCCCTGATGGAGGCCGCCCACGCCCAGCTCGTGGTGGTCACCACACAAATCGAACGAAGCTTCTCTGACAATGGTCGGCAACCCACGGCCGAAGAGTTGGCAATCGCCGAGAGCGTTCGAGCAGCCGTCCGTTCCTCCGCCGCATACCTTGCCACGACGGAGCCCGTCCAAGCCTAGATCGCTGCCGCCCATGCCTAGCTCGTGGCGGCCTTTTCCAAAGAGATGGAGAGATGCTTGCCGAGTATGGTGCGATGGATGCCATGGAGCCCCTTCCCCAGGAGACCGTCAGGCGCGAGCAGGACATGGAGGAGGCAGCGGAGATCGACGACCACCAGCCGTAGTAGTACTCTTTGTTTTGTTTAATTAAGAGCGCCGGTCTTTAATTTGTTAGAGTAATGTTTAGGTCAGCTAGCTCTGTTTAATTGCTGAACTTGCTCGATTAAGAAGTGTGGGTGTGCTGTAGTCTCCTTTGTGTACCCAAATTATGCAATGACGTGGATGACCACGGTAACCAGGGAAATTCGAACCAAAATTTTTGACGTTCAAACTCATCACATACGGGTTAAGCTATCTGAATCATTTGTGATGTTCACATATCGTACACAGTTCTGAATAAGGGACCGTGTCTGATGACACTTTGCGCACTAGTTATTTTGCTAAACCGATTCAAAATTTTTGGCTTCCGTGGAAATATCTACCTCCCCGCCCCCTCCCCCTTACCAAAAGCCACATTTCCCCTGTTTCCGCCTTCCTTTCCAAGTTGAAACCTTCACTCCTTGCTAGCAGCGCCGCCTCCTCGCCAGCGACCCTCCATCACGCTGCTCGGCCTTGTTTATCCAGGCAGGTAATCCACACCCGACCCCCATCCTCCTCCTCCTTCCACATCCCACATGCCCCGACCGCCGGTGCGACACCTTCCACCCAAATCACGGACCCCTCCACCAAATAAGCGCCGCCCTAAGCCATGGTGCACGCAGTATAGCCAGGAGCTCAAGGAGCATTTGGCAGCGGAGAAGCAAATCGCGGTCGCACGCGCGGATGAGGTCGCGATGGCTGCCATTCGTGCCGACCCCCAGATCTTGGAGGAGCACCTTGCAATTTGCTAGCTACGCCTGTTAAGCATGCTCCGTTTACCTGTTGCGTGTGTTGCTCCTGCCTTTCCTTAACAAATTCTAGTGAATTGTGCTATCTAATTTGAACATGCAATCTGTTGCTCTAGTGTATATGTTCTATATGTCATGTAGTGTGGTCCTCACTTATTAACTGTTTGGTTAATTAGTTCTCGTCTTCAGTTAACTGTTTGGTTCAATTCTGCAAATGTGATGTTCAATTCTTCAGGCTACAATTTTGTATTGTCTTCCATGTGAGAAATAAATCGAATTTATCTTTACAAAATACATGAGAAACGAATACAATTGCTATATTTCCAATTTGTCAAGCATGCTTGGTTTGGTTATACATTGTGCAATGTGGTGCTCAGTTAACGTTTGGTTCATTTTATGTGGTGTTTAGTTAACAGTTTGGTTCAATTCTGCAATGCGATGTTCAATAGTTGTGGGTGCATTCTGTTATTGTATACCATGTGAGAAGTAAATCGAATTTGGCTGTACTAAATACATGAGAAACAAATACAATTGCTATATTTCCAAGTTGTTAAGCATGCTTGGTTTGGTTAACTGCCTGATCTTCTATTAGGAGTATGTTATATTGTGCAATGTGGTGCTCAGTTAATGTTTGGTTCATTTGTTGTGGTGTTTAGTTAACTACTTGGTTCAATTCTGCAATGCGATGTCCAATTGTCATGGGTAGAATTTTGTATTGTTGTGCATGTGAGGAATAAATCGAATTTGGCTGCACTTAATACATGAGAAACATATACAAGTGCTATATTTCCTAATTCTTAATCATGCTTGGTTTGGATAAATGGGTTTTCCATGTGGTTTGAATTAATCTGATGAATCTGCAATGTGCTTATTTTTCATCAACATATTTTACTAATAGCATGCGAACCCTTACTTAGCCTGATGACTAACTACCTTATATGTGTTGCAGGAAAATAATGGGAAGCACTGAGGTTTACAATCGAGGTTAGCATGTGCATGGTCTGTTGTCTAATAGCACATTATTGTGCAATTACAGGAACCATTCTAATATTTAGGTTTTTAACAATTTGGTCTTGCACATGTAGGTCCTGCTATTAGAGGTTTTGACCCACTGTTCGACCCTTTTTGCATATGGGAAAATGAGTTGTCCATGAATATCAATCAAGTCGAGAAACTCAGAAAGATTGTTAGGATAAAGAAATTAGCGACAAAAAACAACAACATCTTTGTCTGCACAATGAAGAAGACATCAGTTCACTACAAGATGGTACTAACTATTATACCTTGCCTTTTTTTATTCCTTTGCCCCATTTCCAATATAGAGAAGATATTTATGTACATCCTTGTTTTCAGGCCTTTCCAAAGCAGTTCACTGATGATTACCTCTCAAACAACCTCTATGGTCAGGAGGCGAGGAAGGTTTTCATACAACACCCACGGTTCAATATTGAAGGTTTCCAGAAGAGGACGAAGGATGGAAGGTCAATCATCCACAGGCACTGGCCTAAAGTTGCAAAGACCTTCAACATGAATGAAGGCTCAATATTCGCCTTCCACTTCAGCAGTTTTCCAGATGAGATGCATCTATTTATGTACCATCTATGATGCTAATTTCGAAAGGTTCTAGATGTTGCATATGAAACTTGGTGCTAGTGCAGTTGTGTAATGGGGTAGCTGAGTGCTGAAGCTATATCATGTTGTACTCTGATGTATTTCAATTATGAAATCCTGCTTCCTTAATATGGAAATGAAATATATTATGTGCTTAATATGAATGTCAATTAGATTAATAAATAGATTATTAATAATAGGGCAATTAGCCTGCTAATGGCCAATTAGCTTGCTAATTTGGTTTTTTTTATTGCAAACAGTTATTGAGAAAACACCGTGGGCGATGACCTCAGGCAACGCACACAGTTTCTAGGAATAAACCATGTTGGATCAATGAACAATGACACACGACATTCTCTTGAAAACTGTTTGCATTAGGCCACCTTGCGCAAATGTTTACCACATAAAAACTGTGTGTGATGGACAGCCTTTGCCACATAGTTTCTTCTACGCACCGTGTGTGATGCATTCAATAATGCAAATGATAAAATTGTTAATATTGTCTGCAATGGCAACGCTATCACAGACGATTTAATGGGGAAAATTGTGTGTGATGTACCTGCGAACGGAAACGTTTTCCTTGGAGCGACTATGTGGGATGTATATACGAACGAAAACGTTTAGCGGGGACTGACTGTGTGGGATGTACTTACGACCGGAAACGATTTCGCCTGTATAATTGTATTTTTTTTAGCACTACTATACGTATAACCGTATTTGAGCGCTCGCCGGTCGGACACGACCTCATTTTGCCGAGCGTGTGTGCTAGGAGGGCATATCCCCGACGGTTTCTAGGTCGTGTGGGAAGGACCCCCCTATCGCCCACACTCACTTGGCGACGGTTCCAAATGCCGTTGCGGAAAGGGGTTAAAAACCGTTTGTATAGCACCTCGATGTACCAGTGTTGGCATGGATGTCGATGAAGACCGTAATGTCGCCCGGCTCCTGACGGTGCCGGTAGCGGTTGCGTCGTGCTCTCGTCGTCGTGAGCCAGCTGCCTGGATGGCGTGGTGACAAGGTGGAGGCGCTTGAGGGCCAGCGGCTTCGTTTAGCGTAGCGGCCGGGTCAGCTCGTTCCGGTGGTGGCGCATGCTCTGCAGCCGCACTCGCGGCGGGAGCGGTCGGGGAGTTGCGATTCCCCCCAGAGCGAGTACCCCCACTGCGGCTGTGCCCCTTGGCCAGACGGGGAAGTGAAGATGGAATGATCTCTCCTCCCGTACCTCATGGGGCGTCGCCGCTGATACGTCTCCAACGTATCTATAATTTTTGATTGTTCCATGCTATTATATTATCTATTTTGGATGTTTTATATGCATTAATATGCTATTTTATATTATTTTTGGGACTAACCTATTAACCTAGAGCCCAGTGCCAGTTTTCTGTTTTTCCTGGTTTTTGAGCTTCGCAGAAAAGGAATACCAAACGGAGTCCAAACGGAATAAAACATCAGGATGATTTTTCTTGGACCAGAAGACACCTAGGGGACTTGGAGTCCAATTCAGAAGAGCCGCGAGGCGGTGACAAGGGTGGAGGGCGCGCCCTAGGGGGGTACCCCCCTGCCTTGTAGGCCCCTTGGGACTACTCTGACCTAGCCCTTCCTCCTATATATTCACAAATATTTTAGAACCACCAGAGCAATCCATGAAAACACTTTTCCATCGCCGCAACCTTATGTTCCCGTGAGATCCCATCTTGGGGCCTTTTCCGGCATCCCGCCGGAGGGGTAATAGATCACGGAGGGCTTCTACATCAACTCCATTTCCCTTTCGATGATGCGTGAGTAGTTTACCTCGGACCTACAGGTCCATAGCTAGTAGCTAGATGGCTTCTTCTCTCTCACTACTGGAATCAGCTTCTTTGCCGTCCGCCATGGCGGACGGCAAAGGCATGCCTTGCGGACAGCAAAGGCCTTTACCGTCAGCCAGCAGACGGCAAAACATCCGGCTGAATGAGCTACGGCAAAGGGCACTTTGCCGTCTGCTGGCGGACGGCAAAGATGCAAAGGCCTTTGCCGTCTGCCAGCGGACGGTAAAGGTCATGGCTCTTTGCCATCTGCTGGCAGACGGCAAAGACTGGCTCTTTGTCGTCTGCCAGCAGATGGCAAAGAGCCAGCAGATGGCAAAGAGCCTATATTGCCCCATTTAATTCTGTTTTTTCTTATATCAATTCATTTTCACAGAAAATCAAACACACACACACACACACAGATATATATGACCAATAGTCATGAACACATAGTAGCAAGTTTCATCCATACATATACATAGTTTCATCAATATTACACAGTTTCATCCATAGGTACCAAGTTTCACAAAGTCAAAACAAAAGCTATAGACAAGCACTCCATATCTGAAATTACAAGAAATGACCTAAAACTAAATATCTATTTTCCTTAAAACTATCTTATTACTAAGATCTTCTCTGGATCTTCTTCTTTTCTTCCAACCTGCATAACAAAAACACTAAGAAAGAGAGAATGGGTTAGGAGTAGAAATGTAGCATTTCACTTGGTGAAATGCAATGTTCAGTTTTTATGTAAGTTTAACACATGGAAAGCTGGAGAGCATGCTGAGAGTTTTCTTGCCTGAGGACCAGGGTAGCCACCAACGGGCCAACCAAGGGGCCAGTTCACATCCTTCTGGAGGAGAGTGTACTCCTGCTCAATTCCATACCTGTTTGGGTTCAGAGATAGGCCTAATCGGTGCTCTAACCATAAGCAGATAAGGATACAAATGTGGAAACCGCCAAATTTTGTGGTCCTTCAACCCATTTTTGGTACCGTTTCTGTCTGTATCTGCTAAATAAATCTGTAATTCCAGGGACATGAATTTTACTCTTATCTTCCTAACTCATTTCCATCTGATGCAAAGTGAGTGCGGTGTGGTACTAATCTATATTGTACAACTTATTATGTTCTCACGTGTGTATGTGTGTTAAGACACAAGAGCACTACTACAACTTTTATATGAAACACTTCAACAACAAAAAACTTGAAATATCGACGGAGGTATTCGTACCATGTCTCCTCAGCTGCAACCTTCAAGGTGTTGAAGATCTTGGCAGCATTGTGCCTCTTGTTGGTGGGGATTGGAACACCTTGTGGTGTGTAGCAGTCACACATAACCTACAAGGAGTAATAAATAGGAAAAGATCAACAAACTAACGACTTTGCGCCAAATACAGTAGAAACTTGGCCTCTGATTTAGCTGAAGCTTTTTTTTCTCAGTTCAAGTATTTAAGATTTGTGTTAGTCAAACAGTTGTCTGAAAGGCCAAGTTGTTTCTCTGAAGAGACAGTCTCATAAGCAATTAATTATGAGCCAAGTAGGTCAACTAGTGGAATTTTAGGATGTTTACACAACAGGGCGCAAACACCTGGTTATTTTGTCCACCAGATCACACATATGTCCAAGCACATCAAACAACCACAAAATTCAGTTTTCATTTTTAAAATTAATCCACAAAATTTAGTTTTTTATTTTTAAAATTTAGTGGTGCCCAGAAACAATGTTTTCCTGTGATTTTTTTTTCAAAGACCCATCTGCATCTTACTTTTCCTACTTTATGGCATCTAGCATCTTTGGTGCATAAAAAGTTTGAAAGAAGCATGGAAGATAAAAAGTAGCGAGGACTTACAAGGAGGTTGTCACCCCTCCTGAACGGGTCCTTAAAAATGGCCTGGGGGATTCATCAGAGTCAAAAAGAAAAAACAGCTTGTAAGCAAACAAGGAAAGTAGAAATACTGTAAGTAAAACGCTATACCAAAGCTTCAGTCAATTATGTTCGAGAGAGGGCACAAAAGGTGCAGTGTTTCCAATCTGATCTGCAGTACTCCATGGTAATTTACTGAAATAACTTACATGCAGTTTATCAATAGGAACAGACATAAACAAGGTGATACATCCGTATTAAACTTGGATAGTAGCAACTTGGTTTCAGGGGCAACGGTATATATATTTTTTATTGGTGAATAGTTAAGAAAATAATACCACTCTTACCCACCCCTCAAGGGAAGATTAATTATCACATTCACCATTGTCAGTCACAACTGCTAATGAGCACAAAAATGCAACTAAAGCCTAATAAAGAACATTCACATTTCTGTACTGAATCATCATGCTGCATATGAGCCAAGCACATAAGAATCATTATGCGAACTGCATATGCCATGTCTAAAAAAAGAATTGCTCTTTGCGTAGTAGAAATTAAATCAATAGTCTGGAGAGAACTATACAGAAATAACAAAAATATTAGGGAGATGTTGCTGCTAGTTGTGTGCAGCTGCGTGCTTTGCCTCATGCAAAGAAAGTAGAACATTGTGTTTACCAACTACAAATATTTGTGGTTGTTCTTCCATTAGCAATGGTATCTACTTGGCAACAGCAAAAGGATGAAATTTAGCTACATAAATATTTGGTGTTTCTCCAAATTCTAAAGATGAAATAACTGAACATTGAAAGAACAGTAAAAAATATACAAAGCAAGGATACACAAGCACACACAGCACACGCGCATGTAGGCAGAACTGGCCCAGCCATGGCCGCCGCGACATGGATTCCTCACTGCCGCCGCCACGACATACATGGATCAGAGGTAGATGCATAGGAGAGGAGTGCATAGATAGAGGAGTCGAGGGTTGGTACCATGGGCGTATGTGCGGGCCTGGTAGCTGCACGGCGCCGGAGATCTCGCGTATGGGCTGCAGCACGACCCTGGTGGCCGATGGGCTTGGCCGGCGCTGCTCCGGCGAGGGGCGTCACTCCAGCGAGGAGGAGGCCCATGCGGCGAGGGGGAGGCTGGATCCGGAGTGGCCGGACCTCCCGCGGCCGGATCCGGGCGCGAGGCAGCGTGGGGCGGCGGCGGCGACGCGGGGACGCGGGCGGGGCGCAGAGGAGCTCGGTGCTCGGCTCCCATGGCGGCGGCGGATCTCGAGGTTGGGGCGACGGGCGAGGAGGCTTCCGCGGCAGGGAGGCGAGCTTGTGGGGAGGTGGCGGCGCGCGACGCGGCGCAGGCGGCAGCGCGAGGCGGCGGGGCTCCTGGGGTCTGGTGAGGTGGCGGCGCGCACCAGCAGGCGGAGGCGAGGTGGCGCAGCGGCACGGGGTCGAGGGAGGCGGGGTCGAGCGGCGCTCGGCTGTGGGGCATGGGCGGAGATAGAGGGGATAGAGATAGAGGAGGTGGGGGCAACGCGGTTTTCTTTTTACCCGAAAAAAAAGATAGCCCCCCTCTTTGCCGTCCGCCAGCAGATGGCAAAGAATCTTTGCCGTCCGCTGGCGGACGGCAAAGAGGGGGGGTGGACCGTTGCAGTGTACTGGCATCCGCTGGCACCTCTTTGCCGTCCACTGGCAGATGGCAAAGAATCTTTGCCATCTTTGGCGGACGGCAAAGAAATGATAGATGGCAAAGACCTTCTTTGCCGTCTATTGTTTGGTAGCTGATGGCAAAGACCTTCTTTGCCGTCTGCAAGCAGACGGCAAAGAACTGGCAGACGGCAAAATCCCTGATTCCAGTAGTGTCTCTTTGATTCTCAATACAATGTTTTCCTTGATGTTCTTGGAGATCTATCCGATGTAATCTTCTTTTGCGGTGTGTTTGTCGAGATCCGATGAATTGTGGATTTGTGATCAGCTTATCTATGAATATTATTTGAATCTTCTCTGAATTCTTTTATGCATAATTTAATATCTTTGTACTTTTTTTGAATTATCGGTTTGGTTTGGCCAACTAGATTGGTTTTTCTTGCAATGGGAGAGGTGCTTAGCTTTGGGTTCAATCTTGCGGTGTCCTCACCCAGTGACAGTAGGGTTTTCATCAGATTGCTTGAGTTAATTCCTCTACATCATGTCATCTTACTTAAGGCGTTACTCCGTTCTTTATGAACTTAATACTCTAGATGCATGCTGGATAGCGGTCGATGTGTGGAGTAATAGTACTAGTTGCAGGCAGGAGTCAGTCTACTTGACACGGACGTGATGCCTATATGCATAATCATTGCCTTGGATATCGTCATAACTTTGCGCTTTTCTATCAATTGCTCGACAGTAATTTGTTCACCCACCGTATTACTTGCCTTCATGAGAGAAGCCTCTAGTGAAACCTATGGCCCCCGGGTCTATTTTCCATCATATTACTTCTATTTTCCATCATATTAGTTTCCGATTTACTATTTTCCATCATATTACTTTCCGATCTACTATTTTGCAATCTTTTATTTTCAGATCTATATACCAGAAAACCGAAAAAATATTTTATCTTTTGTTTATCTATCTCTATCAGATCTCACTTTTGCAATTGACCGTGAAGGGATTGACAACCCCTTTATCGCGTTGGGTGCAAGTTTTTGATTGTTTGTGCAGGTGTTGGTGATTTGTATGTTATTCTCCTACTGGATTGATACCTTGGTTCTTAACTGAGGGAAATACTTACCTCTACTATGTTGTATCACCCTTTCCTCTTCAAGGGAAAAACCAATGCAAGCTCAAGAAGTAGCAGGAAGAATTTCTGGCGCTGTTGTCGGGGAGATCTACGTCAAGTCAAGACATACCAAATACCCATCATAAACTCTCATCTCTTGCATTACATTATTTGCCATTTGCCTCTCATTTTCCTCTCCCCCACTTCTAAAATGATTTTTGAAAAAAAATTCCTTTTTATTCACCCTTCTTCCATTCGTCTTTTTCGTTTGCTTTTTGTTCGCTCATGTGTTAGATCTGTTTCTTGTCTCCATGCCTGAATCTGGGGAAGTTATCGTCGAAAATTTTGAGGGTCTTGCCAGTATGAATCTTGAGGAAAAATTTGGATCTTGTTCTTTGGATCATGAAATTGAAACTCCCCCTAATTAAAAAGCAAAAACTTTTCACGTGGGAGATGGTAATATTATTGGGAAAAGTGTTAATCAAGAATTCTTTGATTATACGGGATCTATGCCTATGAGTAAAAGATCTGTTCTTCTTGATACAAATTGTTATGCGGATGCTATTGTTATGCTTGTTGAAAAACATGAAAGAAAATTTGTGCACATTCATCCCGCTTTACAAAGGTGTTTTATGAACTTCCCAATATCAACCATCCTAAAACTAAAAAGATTGCCACTATCATCCTTATGCGAGAATTTGATTTTACAATACAAGAGTCTAGGGAGATTTTTGCTTTCTATAATAAAAATGTTGAACACCCTCCAATTGAAGATATCCTTCATGATAAAGAAACTATGCGTAGTTTGGAATCTAGGGATTATCAATCTTACAGCGACAATCTTAGGAGGAGAGTTCCCTATTCAGAGATCTCTCAAGCCTTATACCTTGAGGCCTACGCGGAATTTGATTGGATTACAAGGGGGACTTATGTAGGATTTAATAAGGATTGGTTGGATAAGATGATGAAAGAACCCGTTAGAAATGAGATACGTGTTTTATATGATGATATATATGGTGTCGATCCAGATGACGGGTTTATGAATGTCAAAATTACTAATCAAAGTCCTTTTCCTGATTTGAGTTCCTCCCCTAGAAAGGAAATAAAGGAAAGAATTGATTTGCTGAGACGAGTTTTGGAAGATTTAATGAGAAAAGAATTGCATACCAACGATGACAATACCTAGATCTATGTGTTTTTATGCCTAGCTAAGGGCATTAAACAATAGCGCTTGTTGGGAGGCAATCCAATTTTATTTTTGTTTCTATTTTTTTGTTCTGTTTTTCAATAAATTTTTCATCTAGCCTCTGGTTAGATGTTTTTTGGTGTTTTAATTAGTGTTTGTGCCAAGTAAGACCTTTGGGATGGCTTACGGTGATAGTTGATTTGATCTTGCTGAAAAACAGAAACTTTTGCATCAAGTCACAGAATTTTAATAATTCGCTAGAGCGTTGAAAAACCCTGAATTTTGTACACGAGATTGATATACAAATTTCCTCTGTTGTCCTAATTTTTCAGAATTTTTGGAGTTACAGAAGTATTACAAAAATTCGGATCATCGCAGACTGTTCTGTTTTTGACAGATTCTGTTTTCTTTGTGTTGTTTGCTTATTTTGATGAATCTATGGGTAGTATCGGGGGGTATGAACCATGGAGAAATTTGAATACAGTAGATATTACATCAATATACATAAAGAATGAGTTCACAACAGTAACAAAAGTGGTGATTCTATTTTCTTGTACTAACGGATCTCACGAGTTTTCTGTTGAGTTTTGTGTTGTGAAGTTTTCAAGTTTTGGGTAAAGATTTGATGGACTATGGAATAAGGAGTGGAAAGAGCCTAATCTTGGGGATTCCTAAGGCACCCCAAGGTAATATTCAAGGACAACCAAGAGCCTAAGCTTGGGGATGCCCCGGAAGGCATCCCTTCTTTCGTCTTCGTCTATCGGTAAATTTACTTGAGGCTATATTTTTATTCACCACATGATATGTGTTTTGCTTGGAGCGTCTTGTATGATATGAGTCTTTGATTTTGAGTTTGCCACAATCATCTTTTCTGTACACATCTTTTTAGAGGACACGCATGAATCATGATTTATTAGAATACTCTATGTGCTTCACTTATATCTTTTGAGCTAGGCAATTTTGCTCTAGTGCTTCACTTATATCTTTTTAGAGCACGACGGTGGTTTTATTTTATAGAAATTATTGAACTCTCATGCTTCACTTATATTATTTTGGGAGTCTTTCTAAACAGCATGGTAATTTGCTTTGGTTATAAATTTAGTCCTAATATGATAGGCATCCAAGAGGGATATAATAAAAACTTTTATATAAAGTGCATTGAATACTATGTGAAGTTTGATTCCTTATGATTGTTTTGAGATATAAAGATGGTGATATTAGAGTCATGCTAGTGAGTAATTGTGGATGGTAGAAATACTTGTGTTAAAGTTTTTGATTCCCGTATCATGCACGTATGGTGAACCGTTATGTGATGAAGTCGGAGCATGATTTATTTACTGATTGTCTTCCTTATGAGTGGCGGTCGGGGACGAGCGATGGTCTTTTCCTACCAATCTATCCCCCTAGGAGCATGCGTGTAGTACTTCGTTTCGATGACTAATAGATTTTTGCAATAAGTATGTGAGTTCTTTATGACTAATGTTGAGTCCATGGATTATACGCACTCTCGCCCTGCCACCTTTGCTAGCCTCTCTAGTACCGTGCAACTTTCGCCAGTACCATACACCTACCTTTTACCTTCCTCAAATTCGCCACCATACCTACCTATTATGGCATTTCCATAGCCATTCCGAGATATATTGTCATGCAACTTTCCACTGTTCCGTTTTATTAGGACACGTTCCATCATTGTCATATTGCTTTGCATGATCATGTAGTTGACATAGTATTTGTGGCAAAGCCACCATTCATATTTTTATACATGTCACTCTTGAGTCCTTGCACATCCCGGTACACCACCGGAGGCATTCATATAGAGTAATATTTTGTTCTAAGTATCGAGTTGTAATTTTTGAGTTGTAAGTAAATAAAAGTGTGATGATCTTCATTATTAGTGCATTGTCCCATGTGAGGAAAAAATAAAAGAGGCCAACGAAGCCCACAAATAAAATAAAAGAGGCCAAAAAAGCCCACCAAAAAAATGAGAGAAAAGAGAGAAGGGGAAATGTTACTATCCTTTTTCCACACTTGTGTTTCAAAGTAGCACCATGATCTTCATGATAGAGAATCTCCTATGTTGTCACTTTCATATACTAGTGGGAATTTTTCATTATAGAACTTGGCTTGTATATTCCAATGATGGGCTTCCTCAAATTGCCCTAGGTCTTCGTGAGAAAGCAAGTTGGATGCATACCCACTTAGTTTCTTTTTGAGCTTTCATATACTTATAGCTCTAGTGCATCCGTTGCGTGGCAATCCCTACTCACTCACTTTGATATCTATTGATGGGCATCACCATAGCCCGTTGATACGCCTAGTTGATGTGAGACTATCTCCCTCTTTTTGTCTTCTCCACAACCACAATATTCTTTTCCACCTATAGTGCTATGTCCATGGCTCACGCTCATGTATTGCGTGAAAGTTGAAAAGGTTTGAGAACATCCAAAGTATGAAAAAATTGCTTGGCTTGTCATCGGGGTTGTGCATGATTTGAATATTTTGTGTGATAAAGGTGGAGCATAGCCAGACTATATGATTTTGTAGGGATAACTTTCTTTGGCCATGTTATTTTGAGAAGACATGATTGCTTCATTAGTATGCTTGAAGTATTATTGTTTTTATGTCAATATTAAACTTTTGTTTTGAATCTTATGGATCTGAACATTCATGCCACAATAAAGAAAATTACATGGATAAGTATGTTAGGTAGCATTCAACATCAAAAATTCTGTTTCATTTACCTACTCGAGGACGAGCAGGAATTAAGCTTGGGGATGCTTGATACGTCTCCAACGTATCTATAATTTTTTATTGTTCCATGCTATTATATTATCTATTTTGGATGTTTTATATGCATTAATATGCTATTTTATATTATTTTTGGGACTAACCTATTAACCTAGAGCCTAGTGCCAGTTTCTGTTTTTTCCTTGTTTTCGAGCTTCGCAGAAAAGGAATACCAAACGGAGTCCAAACAGAATAAAACTTCATGATCATTTTTCTTGGACCAGAAGACACCCAGGGGACTTGGAGTCCAAGTCAGAAGAGCCGCCAGGCGGCGACAAGGGTGGAGGGTGCACCCTAGGGGGGCGCACCCCTGCCTTGTGGGCCCCTTGGGACTCCTCTGACCTAGCCCTTCCTCCTATATATTCACATATATTCCAGAACCACCAGAGCAATCCATGAAAACACTTTTCCACCGCCGCAACCTTCTGTTCCAGTGAGATCCCATCTTGGGGCCTTTTTCGGCATCCCGCCGGAGGGGGAATCAGTCACGGAGGGCTTCTACATCAACTCCATTGCCCTTCCGATGATGCGTGATTAGTTTACCTCAGACCTACGGGTCCATAGCTAGTAGCTAGATGGCTTCTTCTCTCTCTTTGATTCTCAGTACAACGTTCTCCTTGATGTTCTTGGAGATCTATCCTATGTAATCTTCTTTTGCGGTGTGTTTGTCGAGATCCGATAAATTGTGGATTTATGATCAGCTTATCTATGAATATTATTTGAATCTTCTCTGAATTCTTTTATGCATGATTTAATATCTTTGTATTTCTCTTTGAATTATCTGTTTGGTTTGGTCAACTAGATTGGTTTTTCTTGCAATGGGAGAGGTTCTTAGCTTTGGGTTCAATCTTGCGGTGTCCTCACCCAGTGATAGTAGGGGTAGCGAGGCACGTATTGTATTGTTGCCATCGAGGAATAAAAGATGGGGTTTTCATCATATTGCTTGAGTTAATTCCTCTACATCATGTCATCTTACTTAAGGCGTTACACCGTTCTTTATGAACTTAATACTCTAGATGCAAGCTGGATAGCGGTCGATTTGTTGAGTAATAGTAGTAGATGTAGGCAGGAGTTGGTCTACTTGACACGGACGTGATGCCTATATGCATAATCATTGCCTTGGATATCGTCATAACTTTGCGCTTTTCTATCAATTGCTCGACAGTAATTTGTTCACCCACCGTATTATTTGCCTTCATGAGAGAAGCCTCTAGTGAAACCTATGGCCCCCGGGTCTATTTTCCATCATATTACTTCTATTTTCCATCATATTACTTTCTGATTTACTATTTTCCATCATATTACTTTGCGATCTACTATTTTGCAATCTTTTATTTTCAGATCTATATACCAAAAAACCCAAAAAATATTTTATCTTTTGTTTATCTATCTGCAATTGACTGTGAAGGGATTGACAACCCCTTTATCGTGTTGGGTGCAAGTGTTTGATTGTTTGTGCAGGTGTTGGTAATTTGTGCGTTCTTCTCCTACTGGATTGATACCTTGGTTCTTAACTAAGGGAAACACTTACCTCTACTGTGTTGCATCACCCTTTCCTCTTCAAGGGAAAAACCAACGCAAGCTCAAGAAGTAGCAGCCACTGGGATGTTGTTGGTGTTGTCCTTCTCCGGTGCCTCCTGCTCCTGCTTCGGCCGCAGGGGAGGTGGTAACGACGCCACCTGCGCCGACTACGTGCCCCGCCGCATCCACACTCCCAGGTGCCCCCGTAGCCCCCAGCGGTGTCGGCGGTCGCGTGCGGCGGGGCCTTCGAGGTGGATGGATGAGCCGCGGCTCCGGGCATCTTCTTGGGCTCCATGGACGATGGAGCCGTTGATGAAGAAGATGGCGGTGAAGATGACGCGCTATGTACACTTCTCGGGTTCGCGCAAGCGCTTCCACCTACCTGGCGCGCCAAAGATGTTGTGGGAAACCATGGCCACCTATGGGGCCACGAGCCCCTTTTGGTTCAATAGGGGGACTGAGCACGTTGCACAAAGAGCGGAGGAGCGCAGCGCAGCGCGGCAGAGATCACACGGGCAGTTTTACCCAGGTTCGGGCCGCCGTGAGGCGTAAAACCCTACTCCTGCTTTGGTGGATTGATGGTGGATGGTGGTGGAAACGCATCGCTCATACAAGGGTCCGAATCCTTTCTATGGTTGCCATGAGCCTCCTTTTATAGATCAAGGGGTCACCACAGTGGCAAATCAGTCATTGTGTACTGATTAGATAGCAAACAGTGCTATCATATCTACTCTGCAGACAGAGTAGAACACATTAAATGCGCCGCTTAGCGTCACATCACGGCCTGCCCGGCACACCTTGCCAGGCTGTTTGGCCACCTTCTCTCCTGTCTGCATGACATGTCGCTGGACGGGTGTCACTTGGAGGCGATTCCTGTAGGAAATGGCTGCCATGTGGCAAAAGGCAGCCACTTAGTCACTTTGGGGCTTGACACCGCACCGATCAATGACTTGCATCGCTGTGAGGTGGAGCAGTGAAGCCTTGGCGGGGTGTTTTGCCTTCGTAGGACCCGGCAGGCCTGCCGGGGCGGTCTTGAAGCTTGCTTCCGGGGCAACCTTGACCTCGCCAGGCTCTCTTGCCCGGCAAGGGAGGTTTTCCCTTAGTGATGTCTTGCTCCTTGGCTTGACTTGGTCTTCTCAACCTGCCCTTTGATTCCTCAAAGAGCCTATCTCTTCACCTTGGCCTTGTCTTGGATGCTGCAATCTTGATCTCGAGCCTGTGCACGGTCTGGGCAACAGACCCAGGGTTTGTTGCACCGACAGAGATTGATGACAAATTGGTTAGGTTGCAATGGGAGTAACAATAATTGAAGTGTAAGTACAGAGTTTGAAGAATTTGGTTACAAGATATTGAGGAACTCCCCCTAAAGATATGCATATTGAGGAATTTGCTTTGGATTGCAAATGCACATGGCAGGTTGAAATTGTGGAGATCCCCCCCTATATCTTGGAATCCAATCGTGCATGATGATAAGATATTTGAGGAATATGAATGCATGATGAAAATTGATGTCTGATAAAATTGTACATGCATGAGAAGATATATTTAAGATCAGAGCATGCATATCAAATGTAGCAAAAGAGTCAGAAAATCAACAGTTATTAAGTTACAGCTCATCAAAGAGCACATCTAGAACAGTTCAAGAGTTGCAACTTAAGCAAAAACAACCCATATAATGAATCGCTTGAAGACTAACTCAAACTTCTCCTCCTTTGTCATCAAATGACCAAAAGGAGACAAAGCTGAGGACTAACACCCCTGAAGAATATCATGGAGAAGTCGAGGGAGCACCAGCGTTGTTGGGGTCGCGCGGTGCAGAACGACCAGCCACAGTGTCTTCAACAGCTTCATTTTTGTCAGTTGTGCGGGATGAAGACTCTGAACTTGACATCAGAGGAGGAACTTGGGTTTTCTAGAACTACTTCCTTGGTGGTTCAGCCCAGTCAAAGTTCACCTGGAAATCCATAGCAACAAGTTATTCATCTGATTTGAAATGTGAAAGGATGGCCCAGGTGTGATAAAAAATCTCATGGAGATAATATCTGTTTATGCGAACGGTGTTATGCGTCACAGTCATATTGGCTTGACCAGCATCAAATTGACGCTTAACCCATCGGTGGTTCTTGTCAAGTTTCTGATGAAGACTTTTGAGCAACTCACAGTCAGTCATGACATGTGGTGCTTTAGAGGATGGCTTTGAGGCTTTTGCTACAGTATCCTGGCTGGCAGATTCATCAGCTATGGAGCTAGAGATAGGCTGACGAAATTGCCCATTGAGGGGATGAATTCCTTCATCAATGATGCTCTTGTATTTGCCCGGTATAGTGGGGAGAGTGCTTTGAATAATTTCAACATTAGGCAAATAGCTCAAGTGATTCTGACGATCAGCTTTATAGTGAATTGCAGACCGGGGTCTGATGAATTTCATGATCCATGGAGCATAAGGCTTTAAGTCAAAAGGAGACTATGCCACAGTGACCAAAGTTCTCGGGAAGAAATCATGAATGTTGATTGGAGTCCCATGAATGATGTGGAACAGGAAGTTCTTCATAACTCCCAAAACTTCTTCAGTATATGAGTTGTGTCCATTGATTGGACTGAGGGTTTTTGCCAGAATGAGGTAAACTGTCTTTGGCACATAGAGCAAATCATTCACAAGGAAGGTTGCCCTTGGAGCATTTCCTTCAGCCATAGGCTTCATTAGCACCTGCATCGGATTATTGGGCAGCTTGGGTTCTTCATAAATTTTCCTTCCTTCTTCTTGGGGTGGATCAACTGGTAGAGCACGAAGAAGTTCATCAATTGGTGCTTTGTAGTGAGTGTCTTCACTCATCCAGTCCAGAGCCCAAGTTGCAATGTCATCAGCATTGCCAGAAAAATGCACAGTTGCATAGAACTAAAGAATTTGTTCTTCATTCCAATCGCATACGTCAGTGCAGAAGTTGAGTAGACCAGTGATGACCCACAAGTATAGGGGATCAATCGTAGTCCTTTCGATAAATAGGAGTGTCGAACCCAACGAGGAGCAGAAGGAAATGACAAGTGGTTTTCAGCAAGGTATTTTCTGCAAGGCACTGAAATAGTCGGCAACAGGTAATTTGATAGCAAGATAATTTGTAACGGCAATTAACGGTCAAGGAAAATAAAGTGCAGCAAGTTAGGCCAATCCTTTTGTGGCAAAGGACAGGCCAAAACTGTCTCTTATAATAAGCAAAGCATTCTTGAGGGTACACGGGAATTTCATCTAGTGACTTTCATCATGTTGGTTTGATTCGTGTTCGCTACTTTGATAATTTGATATGTGGGTGGACTGGTGCTTTGGTGCTGTTCTTACATGAACAAACCTACCACTTATGACTAACCCCTTCGCAAGCATCGGCAACTACGAGAAAAGTATTGAGATAAAATCTAACCATAGCATTAAACATTTGGATCCAAATCAGTCCCTTACGAAGTAGCGCATAAACTAGGGTTTAAGCTTCTGTCACTCCAGCAACCCATCATCTAATAACTACTCCACAATGCATTCCCTTAGGCCCAAACATGGTGAAGTGCCATGTAGTCGACGTTCACATGACACCACTAAGGGAATCACAACATACATATGATCAAAATATTGAACACATATCAAGTTCACATGATTACTTGCAACATGACTTCGCCCGTGACCTCAAGAACAAAAGTAACTACTCACAAATGATAATCATGCTCAAGATCAGAGGGGTATTAAATAGCATAATGGATCTGAACATATAATCTTCCACCAAATAAGCCATATAGTAATCAACTACAAGATGTAATCAACACTACTAGTCACCCATAGGTACCAATCAGAGGTTCCAGTACAAAGATTGAGCACAAGAGATGAACTAGGGTTTGAGAGCAGATGGTGTTGTTGAAGATGTTGATGGAGATTGGCCTCCCAAAGATGAGAGGGTTGTTGCTGAATATGATGGCTTCGGTTTCCCCCTCCGGGAGGGAAGTTCCCCTGGTGGAATCATTCCGCCAGAGGGAAAAAGTGCTCCTGCACATGTTCGGCCTCGAGACGGCGGCCCTCCGTCCCGAAAGTCCTCCCCTTATTTTTTCTAGGTCAAAATGACATATATACCAGAAGATGGGCACCGGAGGTGGGCTCGGCTGAGCACAACCCACCAGGGCGCACCTAGGGGGCCTGGCGCGCCCTGGTGTCTTGTGATCACCAGGTGGCCCCCCTCCGGTAGTTATTTGCTCCATTATTCTTCATATATTCCAAAATAATTCTTCGTAAATTTTCATCTCATTTGGAGATGTGCAGAATAGGTGCCCTGACGTAGCTTTTGCAGGTCCAGAATTCCAGTTGCCGGCATTCTCCCTCTTTGTGTAAACCTGGCATATTACGAGAGAAAAGGCATTAGAATTACTCCATAAAGCATTATTACACATAAAAACATTATAAATAACAGTAGGAAATCATGATGCAAAATGGACGTATCAACTCCCCCAAGCTTAGACCTTGCTTGTCCTCAAGCGAAACACCGATATTAAAAAACATGTCCACATGCTTAGAGAGAGAGGTGTCGATAAAAAACAAAATACGGACATAGTAGCATCATGCTTATTATCATAACAGCAACAAACTTAATCATAAAGCTTTATCATACAACTTTTATCATATAACTTCTCATGAACAAGTAACAATTCATCACAACATTGAAGTATAAAGCCTAAACTCTATTGAAAACCAAAAAACTATGTTCTCAGTCAACTTTGCAACTACAATTCATCATATTTTCAGGAAGGGTCATGTATCGGAGCCTTTTGGCAAGTCCACATACTCAACCATCATTTAATCTTCTATGATTGCTAACACTCACAGCATACCCATGAGCAAAAAGTTTCAACCGGACACATAGAAAGATAGGGGCTTATAGTTACGCCTCCCAACGTATTCACCTCAAGGGTGATGTCAACAATAATAACTCGTGCTCACTCATATCTAGCTGGGTATATGTTCCTAGATCTTTCCTTACCACATGATGCTTGCAAAAAGAGAAAATAAAAGGGAATAGGGAAGAATACTTTGACTCTTGCATAGAAGTAAATACATAAAAGTAAAAGATAGGCCCTTCACAGAGGGAAGCAGAGGTTGTCATGCACTTTTAGGTTTGTATGCCAAATCCCTTAATGCAAAAGAACGTCATGTTATATTGCCCCTTATGATAGCAACCTTTATTATGCAGTCCGTCGCTTTTATTACTTTGCCATCACAAGTTCGTACAACGCTCAATTTTCTCTTACACTAAATGATCCAACACATTTAGAAGCAATTTTTATTGCCTTATTGCACCGATGACAACTTACTTGAAGGATCTTACTCAATCCATTGGTAGGTATGGTGGACTCTCAAAATAAGATTTTGGGTTTAAGTGTTTTTGGATGCATAAGTAGTATCTCTACTTAGTGCGGAGTTTTTGGCTAGCAAAGATATTGAGCAAGCACCACATGTTAAAGGATCTATGACAATATAACTTCTATGTGAATATGAACAAACATAAATCATTACGTTGTCTTCCTTGTCCAACGTCAACAATTTTGACATATAATATCCAATGGGGGATCACAATCATAAAAGATGTCCAAGATAGTGTATTTGCATGTGAATCTTCTCTTCCCTTATTAATTTTTCATGAATTGCATCATTGACCAATGCTATGTTTGTCAACTTTCAACAAATTTTACCACTTGTACTTTTCCTTATGTGATGTCATTACTTACCATAAAATTAGCATATGATCTTTTTCATTATTCTCCTTTCTTTTTATTGAAACATAAAAGTAAAGAAACAAAACTCAAACTACTCTTTATTATATATCTCGCACACGATTACATAGATAGATAGATCACTAAGCAAGCACTCGAAAATAGATCGAACTAAACTTTTATTCAACTAAATCATAGGATAATTAAAGATCAAACTAAGATAGATAAAGGCAAAGAAAGTGGTGGTGATACGATACCGGGGCACCTCCCCAAGCTTGGCACAAGCCAATGGGAGTGCCCATACCTATGTACTCAAGTCTCCTTTGGTGGGGAAGATGATGATGGTGGTGGTGATAAGGTAGTAGCGAGCTTATCCTTCGGCTTCCATGGCAGCGATTCACCATCATAAGAGGAAGCGCGAGTCTCACGGGTCCTGCAACTGGCAGCAAAACTCATACCTTTAAATCTTGCCTCATATTCAAAGACTTGATTTTGGAGATCATAGATTTGGCTTTGTAGAAAATTGATTTGCTCGTTGAGGGTGAAGAGGATGTCCTTCATGGACTGGCCATCCACCTTGTGATCACGGGTGAAATCCATAATCATGAGGTGATTGGTATTGAGTCCATGCTCCACCATCCCCTTGCACTTGAAAACCTCCTGCTCCATGGCTTCAAGCCTGGCCTCCACAGTTCCCGTCCACTTGGGCCCTTGAACATCCCAGATGTGGAGCACCCCCTCATGCATCTCAATGGTTTGATGATGCTTCATCACCTCTGACAAGTAGGGGTTGATTACCCTTTCGAAGAACTTGTCCTTAGAGGAGCTCGGAGCGACCATGACAATCTAGATCTGTCAGAAAATAGCAGGAAAGAAGAACAGAAGATTTCTCCATGATACGGTGGTCAATACGCTCGGGGGGTATACAAAGATTTTTTATCGTGGAAAACAAGCAAACGAGAGGAAAACGGAGTCGGGAAGGTTCCCGAGGTGGGCACAACCCACTTGGGCAAGCCAGGCAAGGCATGCGCGCCCTGGTGTCTTGTGCCCTCCTCGGTTGCCTTCTTGGTTATTTCTTATTTTCCTAATTTTTGTAACATTCTAAAAATGATAGAAAATATTTTTGTGGACTTTTTGGAGTCCATTTACTTACCGTATCACGTACTCCTATTTCTTTTTAGGATTCCGGAGTGTTCTGGAAGGAAAACAACATCACCATCAACTACAAAATGGGCCTAAGCATTTTAAACAGTGCCAAAACAGCACTATTAATGCCATTTCCATTTTTGAAAATTCCAACTGGAATCAAAAATTGCCCAAACTTTTTGTGGCACACCAGAATATTCCACTCTATTTATGAGACCAAGTTTCACATTTTCCCAAATGAATTAGACAGCTCATTTAATTCTAAACCCATCTCTAAAAAAAGAAAACAGAAAAACTGGGGACGAAAAAGAGAAAGGCCACTGTGCACTGGGCCTAAGTGCACAGTGCCTGAGGCCCAGCCCTCATGCCTCTTCCTCCCTCCTCCCTCCCTCTCCTTAGCGCTATCGGTGCGCATATGGCCGCGCTAGTGAGCGCCGGCGAAATGGTGACACGACGACGCCACCGACGCCCACCGACGCGAGGAGGGGATAAGGACCCCCTCGTCCATCCCCCTGGCTCTCCCCCACCCACTATCCCCTTCTCTCTCTCCCTCTCCTTCGTTTTGGAGAGGAGGCCGACGAGGTCGCCGCCGTGCCTCGCTTGTCCTCGCGAACACCGAGCCCCGTTCGCCTCGCCGCCGTGTCCTTCGTCTCCACCGTCATCCTCTTCCTCATCCCCATCAACCAGCGCGAGCCGGGAGCCACCGTAGCGAGCCCGGCGAGCTCGTCTTCCTCCTTGGATCGCCGTACGCCGCCGCCGTCGATTCGCCGTCACTTCTGCTACTACGCTTACACCGGGCCACCTTGTGCCTCCCCGGTGAGCTCCTCTTCCTTCTCCCTCTCCTTGCTGACTCTGGTGCGCCCCTTAGCTGCTTTCCCCATGCGTGGCCGAATGCAGCACCACGGAGCTCGTCGCCGGCGACTCCGGTGACCAAATGGTCACAGGCGTATGCCCGTTAGCTTCACCGTGTCGCGCAGCACCTGCCTAGCCCTTTTGCCCGAGCCGTAGCATGCCGTAGCTCCGTTTCGTCATCACCCATAGCCGCTCCACCGCAAACCTCTTCGCCGGCGCCGTTTCCGGCCAAGTCCGGCCGTGCCACCTCCACCAATCGATGCGGCGTCGATTGGCCGTTCGAACGGACCCAGCCGCGCGCCGAACGGCGCCATAAAACACGATTTCGACGAGGCTCGAGCGACTCCGCCGCATTCTAGCATCGTCGGCGGCGAGACGCCGACCGCCGCCGCCGTGGCTGGGCGGGTCCCACCCCTGTCTCACTGCCAATGGGCCCTAGGGGCCTCGTTGACTTGGTTGACCCATTCAACGCGCTGATGTGGCAGTACAGTGCCACTAATGAGTGGGCCCCACTGCTTAAATAACTAATTAAAATGTTTTTATAATTAAAAATAATTAGTTTAGCTAATCATCCACTGAAATGTGGGGCCCAGTAGCTAATTAACCCCAGATTAGTTTAAAATAAGCTCTGTTAAGTAATAGAGGCTAACAGGTGGGACCCACTGGTCAGGTTTGACCTGGTCAGCCGCCCTGCTGACTGCTGATGTCACTGTGATGTCATGCTGATGCAATAAACCTTTTCTGTTAATTTAAAATAATTCCAAAAAATGATTTAATCTTTGAAAATTCATAGAATTTAAACCGTAGCTCGGATCGAAAAACTTTATACATGAAAGTTGCTCAGAACGATGAGACGAATCCAACAGTGCCATCTGTTTCCGTGTCAGGGCCCTCTACGGTGGTGAACCCACAACTTTTAGCCTGTTTCCGATAGATGAATAGTGCATATACACCAGTTAATAATTTGAACTTAAATCATAATATAACTAAAATGACTTAAACATGCTTTTAGGCAACCCTGCACTGCATCTTAGCATAGCATGCTCTGTGTTGCATATGTTTGCTATGTATTTATCTGTTTCCTCCCCCCTCTTCTCTCTTGGTAGACCCCGGTACTGACGCAGTTTCCGAGACCGATGCAGCTCCGGAGATCGTCTACGCCCCTCACGACCAGACCTTTGCCGCAGAGCTTCTAGGAAAGCAACCCCCCTTGAGCATGCCTATATCGCCTATTCTCTTCTCTCTTGTTCTTGCATTAGAATTGCTGCTGCTACTGCTTTACCTATTCTGATGCATAGCCTGATTTTTGTAACCTGCTTTTGATAATTACCTACTTATCCTAAACTGCTTAGTATAGGCTGGTTGGAGACCCACCAGAGACCCCACTTTGACCTAGTTGCCCCCATTGGATTATCAGATATCTCGACCAACGTGATCGACAACCAGGCCCCGGCACCGTACATCACCCCCTTAGTTGTACGACACTACAGCGTTACTATCAAGTGCCGAGGGAGATACCTCGTATAGCACTTCTGATGTTAACTCTGTAGAGTAGCTATTTGGTCGTGGTCATCGAGGGTGATTCCTCCTTCACCACTCCCGATAACGACGCTGTCGTGCAACACCTCAAGTGTGAACCCATCGAGGGTGATTCCTCTGAGTTCACCTTGACGGATACATCGAGTAGGAATCCAACGAGGGTGATACCTCAGATTCCCCTGATGTTATGGACACACGGATACTTGGACTTTACAACTGTTACTTGGAAAGTCGGGTCGACCCTGAGGGGTACCCGAGTGAGCATAAGAAGCAAGGGATGTGAAGTCGGGTTGAACTGGAGGGTACCCGAGAGACAATTACGAGGCGCGGCCGGGAATTCTTAGCCCTTGCCGCAAGTCCTCGAGATGGGGCAGCGGGGTCACATCGATCGTGAGTCTCTGCTTTTTACCGCACACCCCCAATACACTAACGGTTTGGATATTTGATCCGAGTGGGCCTCTGGCCCGATAGCACTAACCATCACGCGGGAATAAATATGGGTACTCTGCGTCGTATATATCAACCGAAGCTTTCTAGATGTCTGCGACTGAGCGGCACATGATGGGTTGGACTACGAATGCAACCGCGCTTGTATTAAGGGGTTGCTAGGTCTGCTCACCGGCGGTGCACGTAACGTGCAGGAGTTCCCAGGGCGATGGCCCAAGACCCCTGGGGGCATAGGTTAGTGCGGCGTGCTGACCTCTCTGTTAAGCCTAGGTCGGGTTGCGACGTGTTGTTTAGACGAGGCCGGGCATGACCCAGAAAAGTGTGTCCTGCCGGATTATGCGAGCGTGGTGGGTAAGTTGGTGCACCCCTGCAAGGAAGAAAATAGCTATGCATAGCCGGATCCTCGGTAACGGATGCTCGGAGTTGTATCTCGATCGATACAACTAGAACTGGATACTTATGATGAGAAATGGATAGTATGGCTCTGGGATTGCTTTCTCGCAGGGAGTCGAGGAAGGATCTCTGGGCAAGGTTGATAACACTACTATTACTTTATTTTGTACTGATCTACACTCTTGTAATGCTGCAATACCGCTGAAGATGCTAGTCTTCGATAGGACTAGTGATACGTCTCCAACGTATCTATAATTTTTGATTGTTCCATGCTATTATATTATCAGTTTTGGATGTTTTATATGCATTAATATGCTATTTTATATTAGTTTTGGGACTAACCTATTAACCTAGAGCCCAGTGCCAGTTCCTGTTTTTTCCCTGTTTTTGAGTTTCGCAGAAAAGGAATACCAAACGGAGTCCAAACGGAATAAAACTTTCAGGATGATCTTTCTTGGACCCAAAGGAAACCAGGAGACTTGGAGATGAAGTCAGAGGAGCCACGAGGCGGCCACAAGGATGGAGGGCACGCCCCCCACCCTTGTGGGCCCCTCGTGCATCTCCTGACCTAATTCTTTCGCCTATATATACTCTTATATGCCCAAACCACCAGAGGCATCCATGAAAAGACTTTTCCACCGCCGCAACCTTCTGTACCCGTGAGATCCCATCTAGGGGCCTTTTCCGGTGTCCTGCCGGAGGGGGATTCGATCACGGAGGGCTTCTACATCAACACCATTGCCCTTCCGATGAAGCGTGAGTAGTTTACCTCAGACCTACGGGTCCATAGCTAGTAGCTAGATGGCTTTTTCTCTCTCTTTGATTCTCAATACCAAGTTCTTCTCGATGTTCTTGGCGATCTATTCGATGTAATACTTTTTTGCAGTGTGTTTGCCGAGATCCGATGAATTGTGGATTTATGATTAGCTTACCTATGAATATTATTTGAATCTTCTTTGAATTCTTTTATGCATGATTTGATATCTTTGCAAGTCTCTTCGAACTATCGATTTGGTTTGGCCAACTAGATTGGTTTTTCTTGCAATGAGAGAAGTGCTTCGCTTTGGTTTCAATCTTGCGGTGTCCTTTCCCAGTGACAGTAGGGGTAGCAAGGCACGTATTGTATTGTTGCCATCGAGGATAAAAAGATGGGGTTTTCATCATATTGCTTGAGTTAATTCCTCTACATCATGTCATCTTTCTTAATGCGTTACTCTATTCTTCATGAACTTAATACTCTTGATGCAGGCAGGAGTCGGTCGATGTGTGGAGTAATAGTAGTAGATGCAGAATTGTTTCGGTCTACTTGACGCGGACGTGATGCCTATATTCATGATCATTGCATTAGATATCATCATAACTTTGCGCTTTTCTATCAATTTCTCGGCAGTAATTTGTTCACCCACCGTAATATTTTCTATCTTCAAAGAAGCCTCTAGTGAAACCTATGGCCCCAGGGTCTATTTTCCATCATACAATCTTCTATTTTCCAATGTACGAGTTTTCGATCTACTATTTTGCAATCTTTTACTTTCCAATCTATAAAACAAAAATACCAAAAATATTTACTTTACCGTTTATCTATCTCTATCAGATCTCACTTTTGCGAGTAACCATGAAGGGATTGACAACCCCTTATCACGTTGGGTGCAAGTTTGGTGTTTGTTTGTGCAAGTATTTGGTGACTTGCGTGTTGTCTCCTACTGGATTGATACCTTGGTTCTCAAAACTGAGGGAAATACTTACTCTACTTTGCTGCATCACCCTTTCCTTTTCAAGGGAAAAACCAACGCAAGCTCAAGAAGTAGCAGGAAGAATTTCTGGTGCCATTGTCGGGGAGATCTACACCAAGTCAAGACATACCAAGTACCCATCATAAACTCTCATCTCTCGCATTACATTATTCGCCATTCGCCTCTCGATTTCCTCTCCCCCACCTCTAAAACAATTTTCGAAAAGTTTGCCTTTTCTTCGCCTCTCTCTTTGCCTTTTCTTCGCCCCTCTTCTGTTCGTCTTCTTCGTTTGCTTTTTGTGTGCTTGTGTGTTGGATTGCTTGCTTGTCACAATGATTCCTCCAAAAAACATTGATCCTCACCTCAAGAGGTTGGACAAAATTGAAAATAATGTTAGAAGCTTCATGTCTTTGCAATTTGAGCATAATAATTTCTTTAGGAACGAGCTCAAGGAGCAGAAATTTTTTATGGAATACATGAATAAAGAGCTTGATGATATGTCTAAGGAATTTTATGGTTTGAAATCTTAGTTTGCTCATCTTGAAAATTTAGTAGGCCAAATTTCCGATAAACAAGCTACCTTAGTAAATAAGATGGCCGCTAAACCAGAAGCGTTGAATAATGATGTAGATCTAAAAGTGATTGATGTGACTCCTATTGAATCTTTGTTTTCCAATGTAAATCTTGATAAATATGGGACTGGAGATGAGTCAACTTTAGTTAGAAGGCATCCCAATGATTCGGAGTTTTTAGATCTTGATGCAAAAAATTGATAAAAGTGGGATTGGAGAGGTCAAAACTTTAAGTAGCAATGAACCACCTCTTTTGGATTTCAAGGAATTTAATTATGATAATTGTTCTTTAATAAATTGTATTTCCTTGTTGCAATCCGTGTTGAATTCTCCTCATGCTTATAAACAAAACAAAGCTTTTACTAAACATATCGTTGATGCTATGATGCAATCTTTCGAAGAAAAGCTTGAATTGGAAGTTTCTATCCCTAGAATACTTTATGATGAGTGGGAACCTACTATTAAGATTAAGATTAAAGATTATGAATGACATGCTTTGTGTGATTTCGGTGCTAGTGTTTCCACGATTCCAAAATCTTTATGTGATGTGTTAGGTTTCCGCGAATTTGATGATTGCTCTTTAAATTTGCATCTTGTGGATTCCACTATTAAGAAACCTATGGGAAGGATTAATGATGTTCTGATTGTTGCAAATAGGAATTATGTGCCCATAGATTTCATTGTTCTTGATATAGATTGCAATCCTACATGTCCTATTATTCTTGGTAGACCTTTCCTTAGAATGATTGGTGCAATTATTGATATGAAAGAAGGAAACATTAGATTTAAATTTCCGTTAAGGAAGGGCATGGAACACTTTCGAAGAAAGAAAATTAAATTGCCTTATTAATCTATTATGAGAGCCACTTATGGATTGCATGCCAAAGATGACAATATCTAGATCTATTCGTGTTTTTATGCCTAGCTAAGGGCGTTAAACAATAACGCTTGTTGGGAGGCAACCCAATTTTATTTTTGTTTTTACTTTTTAGGTTCTGTTTTGCAATAAATAATTCATCTATCCTATGGTTAGATGTGGTTTTATATTTTAATTAGTGTTTGTGTCAAGTAAGACCTTTGGGATAGCTTACGGTGATAGTTGATTTGATCTTGCTGAAAAACAGAAACTTTTGCGCCCAGGAAAATAATTTTCATAATTCAAAGAAGAGTCATTTTGAGTTGATATTTTTGCAGAAGATTAATAAACAAATTTATTATATCGTCCTAATTTTTCAGAATTTTTGGAGTTACAGAAGTATTCGAGATTTCCAGATTGCTACAGACTGTTTTGTTTTTTGACAGATTCTGTTTTGTATGTGTTGTTTGCTTATTTTGATGAATCTATGGGTAATATCAGGGGGTATGAACCATGGAAAAGTTGGAATACAGTAGATATTACACCAATATAAGTAAAGAATGAGTTCACAAAAGTACCAAAAGTGGTGATTTATTTTCTTATACTAACGGAGCTTATAAGATTTTCTGTTGAGTTTTGTGTTGTGAAGTTTTCAAGTTTTGGATAAGGATTTGATGGACTATGGAATAAGGAGTGGCAAGAGCCTAAGATTGGGGATGACCAAGGCAACCCAATGTAATATTCAAGGACAACCAAGAGCCTAAGCTTGGGGATGCCCCGGAAGGCATCCCCTCTTTCGTCTTCGTCTATCGGTAACTTTACTTGAGGCTATATTTTTATTCACCACATGATATGTGTTTTGCTTGGAGCGTCTTGTATGATTTGAGCCTTTGCTTTTTAGTTTGCCACAATCATCCTTTCTGTACACACCTTTTGAGAGAGACACGCATGAATCATGATTTATTAGAATACTCTTTGTGCTTCACTTATATCTTTTGAGCTAGGCAATTTTGCTCTAGTGCTTCACTTACATCTTTTTAGAGCACGGCGGTGGCTTTATTTTATAGAAATTGATGAAATCTCATGCTTCACTTATATTATTTTGAGAGTCTTTAAAACAGCATGGTAATTTGCTTTGGTTATAAATTTAGTCCTAATATGATAGGCATCCAAGAGGGATATAATAAAAACTTTCATATAAAGTGCATTGAATACTATGAGAAGTTTGATTCCTTATAATTCTTTTGAGATATGAAGATGGTGATATTAGAGTCATGCTAGTGAGTAGTTGTGAATTTGAGAAATACTTGTGTTAAGGTTTGTGAGTCCTGTAGCATGCACGTATGGTCAACCATTATTTAACGAAGTTGGAGCATGAGATATTTTTTGATTATCTTCCTTTTGAGTGGCGGTCGGGGATGAGCGATGGTCTTTTCCTCCCAATATATCCCCCTAGGAGCATGCGCGTAGTACTTTGTTTCGATGACTAATAGATTTTTGCAATAAGTATGTGAGTTCTTTATGACTAATGTTGAGTCCATGGTTTATACGCACTCTTACCCTTCCACCTTTGCTTGCCTCTCTAGTGCCGCGCAATTGTCGCCAGTGCCATAAACCCACCATATACCTTCCTCAAAACAGCCACCATACCTACCTATTATGGCATTTCCATAGCCATTCCGAGATATATTGCCATGCAACTTTCCACCGTTCCGTTTATTATGACACGCAGCATCATTGTCATATTGCTTTGCATGATCATGTAGTTGACATCGTACTTGTGGCAAAGCCACCTTTCATCATTTTTTATACATGTCACTCTTGAATCATTGCACATCCCGGTACACCACCGGAGGCATTCATATAGAGTCATATTGTGTTCTAGTATCGAGTTGTAATTTTTGAGTTGTAAGTAAATAGAAGTATGATGATTTTCAATATTAGAGCATTGTCCCATGTGAGGAAAAAAAAGTGAAAAAAAGGGAGAAAGAAAGAAAGAAAAAAAAGGAAAAGAAAGAAAGAAAGAAAAAAAAGAGAAAAAGAAAAAAAAGAAAAATGAGAGAAAAAGAGAGAAGGGGCAATGTTACTATCCTTTTTTCCATACTTGTGCTTCAAAGTAGCACCATGATCTTCATGATAGAGAGTCTCCTATGTTGTCACTTTCATATACTAGTGGGAATTTTTCATTATAGAACTTGGCTTGTATATTCCAACGATGGGCTTCCTAAAATTGCCCTAGGTCTTCATGAGCAAGCAAGTTGGATCCATACCCACTTAGTTTTCTTTTTGAGCTTTCATAAACTTATAGCTCTAGTGCATCCGTTGCATGGCAATCCCTACTCACTCACATCGATATCTATTGATGGGCATCTCCATAGCTCGTTGATACGCCTAGTTGATGTGAAACTATCTCCCTCTTTTGGTCTTCTCCACAACCACCTTCTATTCCACCTATAGTGCTATGTCCATGGGTCACGCTCATGTATTGCGTGAAAGTTGAAAAAGTTTGAGAACGTCAAAAGTATGAAACAATTGGTTGGCTTGTCATCGGGGTTGTGCATGATTTAAATATTTTGTGTGATGAAGATGGAGCATAGCCAAACTATATGATTTTGTAGGGATAAGCTTTCTTTGGCCATGTTATTTTGAGAAGACATAATTATCTTGTTAGTATGCTTGAAGTATTATTGTTTTTATGTCAATATTAAACTTTTGTTTTGAATCATACGGATCTGAACATTCATGCCACAATAAAGAAATTACATGGATAAATATGTTAGGTAGCATTCCACATCAAAAATTCTGTTTTTATCATTTACCTACTCAAGGACGAGCAGGAATTAAGCTTGGGGATGCTTGATACGTCTCCAACGTATCTATAATTTTTTATTGTTCCATGCTATTATATTATCTATTTTGGATGTTTTATATGCATTAATATGCTATTTTATATTATTTTTGGGACTAACCTATTAACCTAGAGCCCAGTGCCAATTCCAGTTATTTCCCTGTTTTTGAGTTTCGCAGAAAAGGAATACCAAACGGAGTCCAAACGGAATAAAACTTTCGCAATGATCTTTCTTGGACCCAAAGGAAACCAGGAGACTTGGAGATGAAGTCGAAGGAGCCACGAGGCGGCCACAAGGACGGAGGGCGTGCCCAGGTGGGTAGGGTGCGCCCCCCACCCTTATGGGCCCCTCGTGCGTCTCCTGACCTAATTCTTTCGCCTATATATACTCTTATATGCCCAAACCACCAGAGGCATCCACGAAAAGACTTTTCCACCGCCGCAACCTTCTGTACCAGTGAGATCCCATCTAGGGGCCTTTTTCGGCGTCCTACCGAAGGGGGATTCGATCATGGAGGGCTTCTACATCAACACCATTGCCCTTCCGATGAAGCGTCAGTAGTTTACCTCAGACCTACGGGTCCATAGCTAGTAGCTAGATGGCTTTTTCTCTCTCTTTGATTCTCAATACCAAGTTCTCGATGTTCTTGGAGATCTATTCGATGTAATACTTTTTTGTGGTGTGTTTGCCGAGATCCGATGAATTGTGGATTTATGATCAGCTTATCTATGAATATTATTTGAATCTTCTCTGAATTCTTTTATGCATGATTTGATCTCTTTGCAAGTCTCTTTGAACTATCGATTTGGTTTGGCCAACTAGATTGGTTTTTCTTGCAATGAGAGAAGTGCTTAGCTTTGGGTTCAATCTTGCGGTGTCCTTTCCCAGTGACAGTAGGGGCAGCAAGGCACGTATTGTATTGTTGCCATCGAGGATAAAAAGATGGGGTTTTTATCATATTGCTTAAGTTAATTCCTCTACATCATGTCATCTTTCTTAATGCGTTACTCTGTTCTTCATGAACTTAATACTGTAGATGCAGGCAGGAGTCGGTCGATGTGTGGAGTAATAGTAGTAGATGCAGAATCGTTTCGGTCTACTTGACACGGACGTGATGCCTATATTCATGATCATTGCCTTAGATATCGTCATAACTTTGCGCTTTTCTATCAATTGCTCGGCAGTAATTTGTTCACCCACCGTAATATTTTCTATCTTGAGAGAAGCCTCTAGTGAAACCTATGGCCCCGGGGTCTATTTTCCATCATACAATCTTCTACTTTCCAATCTATGAGTTTCCGATCTACTATTTTGCAATCTTTTACTTTCCAATCTATAAAACAAAAATACCAAAAAATTTTACTTTACCGTTTATCTATCTCTATCAGATCTCACTTTTGCGAGTAACCATGAAGAGATTGACAACCCCTTATCATGTTGGGTGCAAGTTTGGTGTTTGTTTGTGCAGGTATTCGGTGACTTGCGTGTTGTCTCCTACTGGATTGATACCTTGGTTCTCAAAACTGAGGGAAATACTTACTCTACTTTGCTGCATCACCCATTCCTCTTCAAGTGAAAAACCAACGCAAGCTCAAGAAGTAGCAACTTGGCCTTCCCTCTATTCTGGTATTTCTGCAGCCCAGTCCACATATACAGCCTCTCTTTGATAATGTGGCATATGTAGTGTAGATCCTTGCTTGCTGAGTACTTCGGATGAGTACTCACGGTTGCTTTGCTTCCTCTTTTCCTCATATCCGTTTGATGCAACCAGATGACAAAGCCTCTGAGACAGCTTCCCCCGTCGATGACTACTACTACTACCCCGAGGGTGGTTACTACTTCGAGTTGGCCGACGACCAGGAGTAGGTTCGGAGGGTCCCAGGCAGGAGGCCTGCGCCTTTTCGATCATAGTGTTTTCTTTTGCCCCGCCTTTTAAAGGCCTATCTGTCTTTTTTTTATATCTGTACTCAGATATCTGATGCTTCCACTGACGCTTGTAAGCGAGCTTATGTATTCGAGCCCTGAGGCCCCTGGCTTGTAATATAAAGCTTGTATGATTTTATTTATGTTTTTAGAGTTGTGTTGTGATTCCTTCAAGTGAGTCCTTAGGCTTGATCGTGTGCATTTGCGTGTATGATTAGTGCACGATTAAGCCGGGGGCGTCACACCGATATTACCAATTCTTTGGCATTCATCACAAGATAAAACAAACTTATGAGCATGCTTGAAGAGAGTAGGCCAATAAAACCAGATTGCAATACCTTGTGAACAGTTCTATCTCCCGCATGATGCCCTCCAAAGCTTTGGAGTGACATTTCCGTAGGATTTACTCATGTTCATGCCCAGGTACACAACGTCTAATAATACCATCTACTCGTTTACAAAGATGTGGGTCATCCAAAAAGTAATGTCTTAAATCATAGAAGAATTTTTTCTTTTGTTGGTATGTAAAACTAGGTGGTATATATTTAGCAACAATGTAATTAGCATAGTCAGCATACCAAGGAGTGTTATGAGAAACATTTATTGCAGCTAGTTTTTATCAGGAAAGCTATCATCAATAGGTAGTGGGTCATCAAGAATATTTTCTAACCTAGACAAGTTATCAGCTACGGGGTTCTTAGCTCCTTTTCTATTAGTAATATGTAAATCAAATTCTTGTAGCAAAAGAACCCACCTAATGAGTCTAGGTTTAGCATCTTTCTTTTCCATAAGAAATTTTATAGCAGCATGATCAGTGTGAACAATTACTTTGGAATCAACAATATAAGATCAGAATTTGTCACAAGCAAACACAACTGCTAAAAATTCTTTTTTAGTAGTAGCATAATTTGTTTGGGCACTGTCTAGAGTTTTGCTAGCATAATTAATAACATTTAATTTCTTATCAACTCTTTGTCCTAGAACAGCACCAATAGCATAATCACTAGCATCACACATAATTTCAAAAGGCAAGTTCCAATCAAGAGGTTGAACAATAGGTGCAAAAGTTTAGGCTTTCTTAAGTGTTTCAAAGGCTTCTAACAATCATCATTGAAATCAAATGGAACATCCTTTTGTAAAAGATTTGTAAGAGGCATAAATTTTTTAGAGAAGTCTTTAATAAACCTCCTATAGAAACAAGCATGACCAAGGAAAGTACGAATACCTTTAATATCTTTAGGACATGGCATTTTCTCAATTGCATCAACTTTAGCTTTATCCACCTCAATACCTCGTTCGGAAATTTTATCTTCCAAGACAATACCTTCGTTAACCATAATGTGGCACTTCTCCCAATTCAAGACAAGATTAGTTTGCTCACATCTTTGCAAAACTCGATCAAGGTTGCTTAAGCAATCATCAAAAGAAGTTCCATAAACAGAAAAATCATCCATGAAAACCTCAACAATCTTTTGACAAAAATCAAAGAATATAGCACTCATACATATTTGAAAGGTAGCAGGTAAAGGTGGTTTTCTCGTTATCAGGTTGTGAAATAGGTATTTGAGAAAAACCATAATATCCATCAATAAAACAAAAGTGTGTGTGCTTAGATAATCTTTCTAGCATTTGATCAATAAAAGGCAAAGGGTAATGATCTTTTCTAGTTGCTTTATTTAATTTTCTAAAATCAATTACCATTCTATAGGAAGTGACAATTCTTTGTGGAATAAGTTCATTTTTATCATTAGGAATAACAGTAATACCTCCCTTTTTAGGGACACAATGAACGGGACTTACCCATATACTATCAGCTATGGGATAGATTATACCTACTTCCAGAAGCTTTAATATTTCATTTCTTACCACTTCCTTCATCTTAGGATTCAAACACCGTTGGTGATCAACAACGGGTTTAGCATCAGGTTCCATATTAATCTTGTGTTGACATCGAGAGTATATCCAGTAGCAGCACGCTGCTTCTTTAGAATTTTGAATAATCTTTCTTCTTCATGTACTGAAAGGTTAGCACTAATAATAACAGGATATATCTTTTTCTCATCAAGATAAGCATATTTCAAAGTGTCAGGCAATTATTTTAATTCAAACACAGGATCACTTTTAGGTGGAGGAGGACCTCCTAGAGTTTCAATTGGCAAATTGTGTTTGAGCAGAGGTCGTTGTTCAAAGGAAATTTTGTCTATTTCATTTCTTTCATGCATATGCATATCATTTTCATGGTTAAGCAAATATTGTTCTAGTGGATCATTAGGAGGCACAACAATAGAAGCAAGACCAATTATTTCATCCTTACAAGGTAATTCTTTCTTATGAGGTTGTCTACTAAACGTGGAGAAATTAAACTCATGAGACTCATCACCAAAGCTAACACCGACAGTTTGTTTCTTATAATCTATATTAGCATTAACGGTGTTCAAGAAAGGTGTACCAAAGATAATGGGACAAAAGTCATCTTGTGGGGAACCAAGAACTAGAAAATCAGTAGGGTATTTATTTTCCCACACAAGACTTCAACATCTCTAACAATCCCAAGTGTTGTGATGGTGTCTCTATTAGCAAGTTTAATAGTAACATCTATGTCTTCTATTTCAGCGGGTGCTATGTCATCCATAATTTCTTGGTATAAGGTAAAAGGAATAGCACTCATGCTAGCACCTAAGTCACATAAACCATGATAACAATGATCTCCTATTTTAATTGAGACAACAGGCATGTCAACAATAGGCCTATGTTTATCTTTTTCATCGGGCTTAGCAATTCTAGCAGCTTCATCACAGAAGTAAATAACATGCCCATCAATATTTTCCACCAGGAGATTTTTAACCATAACAACACTAGGTTCTACTTTAATTTGCTCAGAAGGTTTAGGTGCTTTAATATTACTTTTGCGAACCACAGTTGAAACCTTAGCATGTTCTTTTATCCTAACAGGGAAAGGTGGGTTTTCAATATAAGCAGTAGGCACAACTGGAATATTTTCATCTTTAGCTTTAACCGGTTCTTTAATTTCTTGTTTAATAGGTGGATGATATTTAAACCACTTTTCCTTAGGGAGATCAACATGAGTAGCAAAAGATTCACAAAAAGAGGCTACTATCTCAGAGTCAAGTCCATATTTAGTGCTAAACTTGTGAAAAGCATCGGTATTCATAAAAAGATTTAACACAATCAAACTCAAGCTTAATACCTGACTCTTTACCTTCGCCGAGTTCCCAATCTTCAGAGTTGCGTTTAATTCTTTCTAAAAGATCCCACCTGAATTTAATAGTCTTCTTCATAAAAGAACCAGTACAAGAAGTATCGAGCATGGATTGATCATCACGATAAAGCCAAGCATAAAAGTTCTGAATAATAATTTTTCTCAAGAGCTCATGATTGGGGCATGAATATAACATTGACTTAAACCTCCCCCAAGCTAGAGCGATACTTTCTCTTTGACAACGCCAAAAATTATATATATAATTCCGATCACAATGAACTAGATGCATAGGATAATTTTTTTGGTGAAATTCCAATTTCAATCGATTCCAGTTCCAAGATCCAATATCATCGCATAGCCTATACCATGTCAATGCTTTTCCCTTCAAAGATAAAGGGAAAACCTTCTTCTTAGCTTCATCTCCGGGCAAACCTGCAAGCTTAAATAATACACAAATTTCATCCACATATATCAAAGTGCATATCAGCTTGTTCGGTTCTATCTCCTGCATAAGGATTAGCTAGCAGTTGTTCTATCATACCCGAAGGAATTTCATAACCAATATTTTCAGTAGGTGTAGTAGGTTGAGGGGAAACTAATTGTGCTTTCGGCCGAGGTGAAGATACCCCGAATAAACCCCTCAAAGGATGGTTTTCCATAGTAGCAAGTGACAATAAATTTCAGCACGCAGTAATAATTTTTCCTTACCAATTTCCACTTACCAAGAGCACTTCACTCCCCGGCAACGGCGCCAGAAAAGAGTCTTGATGACCCACAAGTATAGGGGATCAATCATAGTCGTTTCGATAAGTAAGAGTGTCAAACCCAACGAGGAGAAGAAGGAAATGACAAGTAGTTTTCAGCAAGGTATTTTCTGCAAGGCACTGAAATAGTCGATAACAGGTAATTTGATAGCAAGATAATTTGTAATGGACAAGTAATGGTAACAGTAAATAAAGTGCAGAAAGGTAGATCCTTTTATGGCAAAGGACAGGCCAAAACGGTCTCTTATAATAAGCAAAGCGTTCTTCAGGGTACACGGGAATTTCATCTAGTCACTTTTGTCATGTTGGTTTGATTCGTGTTCGCTACTTTGATAATTTTATATGTGGGTGGACTGGTGCTTGGGTTCTGGTCTTACTTGAACAAACCTCCCACTAATGATTAACCCCCTCGCAAGCATCCGCAACTACGAGAAAAGTATTGGATAAAATCTAACCATAGCATTAAACATTTGGATCCAAAACTGTCCCTTACGAAGTAGCGCATAAACTAGGGTTTAAGCTTCTGTCACTCTAGCAACCCTTCATCTAATAACTACTCCACAATGCATTCCCTTAGGCCCAAATATGGTGAAGGGCCATGTAGTTGACGTTCACATGACACCACTAAGGGAATCACAACATACATATCATCAAAATATCAAACACGTATCAAGTTCACATGATTACTTGCAACATGACTTCTCCCGTGATCTCAAGAACAAAAGTAACCACTCACAAATGATAATCATGCTCAAGATCATAGGGGTATTAAATACCATAATGGATCTGAACATATAATCTTCCACCAAATAAACCATATAGTAATCAATTACAAGATGTAATCAACACTACTAGTCACCCACAGGTACCAATCTGAGGTTCCGGTACAAAGATTTAACACAAGAGATGAACTAGGGTTTGAGAGGAGATGTTGTTGTTGAAGATGTTGATGGAGATTGGCCTCCCAAAGATGAGAGGGTTGCTGGTGATGATGATGGCTTCGATTTCCCACTCCGGGAGGGAAGTTCCCCCGGCGGAATTGCTCCACCGGAGGGCAAAAGTGCTCCTGCCCAAGTTCCGCTTCGAGATGGCGACGCTCTGTCCCGAAAGTCCTCTCCTTATTTTTTTCTTGGTCAAAATGACCTATATACTAGAAAATGGGCACCGGAGGTGGGCTGGGCTGAGCACAACCCACCAGGGCGTGCCTGGGAGCCTGGCGCGCCCTGGTGTCTTGTGCTCACTAGGTGGCCCCCCTCCGGTAGTTATTTGCTCCATTATTTTTCATATATTCCAAAATAATTCTCCGTAAATTTTCAGCTCATTTGGAGATGTGCAGAGTAGGTGCCCTGACGTAGCTTTTTCAGGTCCAGAATTCCAGCTGCCGGCATTTCTCTCTCTTTGTGTAAACCTTGCATATTATGAGAGAAAAGGCATTAGAATTACTCCATAAAGAATTATTACACATAAAACATTATAAATAACAATAGGAAATCATGATGCAAAATGGACGTATCATCCAGCATCATGAAGAACAGCCAGAACTGGCCAGAAGCAGGGGATTAACTCCATATCCACATGAGGAATATGGCGATGCGGGAATACTTTGTTCTTGTCAAACAGTAGTGAAGCATAGAAATTCATAAGCATTCTTGTCCAGAACCCCAAACGCCTGAGTTTGGCCGAGTCATAGGGTGACTCGCCAATGAAGAAATTCTTCTCTTTGAAGAATTTGGCGCTATCAAGCTATGGCCGCTTGAGGCCTTTGCCAATCTTGGGCATCACATGAACAGGTTGAAGATTATCCCTTTTTGTTCGCACATCAAACACTGGTCGTGGAGACCTAGTTGAATCATTCAGATCAGTGATAGCAAGTGATTTTGCAACCTCCTCAGCTGTGGCTATTGGAACTGTATCTATGTCAATTGAGGAAATTGAATCTGCATGCGGTGGAGATGAATTGATGACATCAACATCAGGGTCATCTTGAGTGATTTCATCAGTTGTTGCAGCTGGAATTTCTTCATGGATGGTTTGAAGTAATGGTTGCCTTTCCTCAGAGCCTGTATGAATTTCTTCAGTGCGCGCATGCAATTGAGACTCTATAGTGAGGGGAGTGGTGACGGGTGAATTTGGGTGAGTTTTTTCCCAAAATTCATCATGGAGAACTGCTATTGTGGCTCCGTCAATATCCACATCATCCTCATGTTCTTCACTCAGCAAGGCTTGCTGAGGAGTCTGCGTAGTTTCTTGAGGCATTGATACATCAGTGTCAACCTCAATCTCTTCATCCATTTGCTCTATGGTAGCAGCAGAATGGGAATCTTCTTCATCATCAGCTTGAGGAACTTGGTATTCCACCCCATAGAGAACTATTTGAAGGTTTTCCAGATTACGTGAAGGGGGTGCTGATGAGATAGGTATAGCATCAATGGAATGACAATTGAAGACAATGTTGCCATCTTCAATTTCTTCACAGATTCAGGCGCAGGTGAAGCTGACGCCTTTCTCTTATTTGCTTCACTCTCAGCAGCCTTGGTCTTCTTTACTTCTGATGCAGAAGGAAGAGTGATAAGCTTCAAAGCGTTGTTGGTGCTGCTGCTGAGGCACTGGTTGGTGCATTTTCATCAGGTGTGACTGATGCAGTCACCCTGGTTGGTTCTTTAGGAACAACTTCTTCAGTTGCCCTGGTTATCTCTTGCGAAGGAGATGAAGGTGGAGTCTCGCTGGCCTGAACAGTAGTGGGTGGAGTTGAGGAACTTGTTGGGGGAGCCATACCTTACTTGGCGGCTTCTCGCTTGTTGTGGTCTTTAACAACCTTTGTTGAGGCAGTGATGAATCTCTCTTTGACACCACAGCAATGACTAGCCTGTCTCTCATATTCTTCAGACAATTGATGTATTTCAGACTGTAATGTCATAAGTTGTTGAGGAGATATAGACAACATATTCTTCCTCAATTTGTCGTGGTTCGACATGATCACCTATGGGGCCATCGGCCCCTTCGTGGTTCGGCAAGGGGGAAGGGCACGTTGCACAAAGAGCGGTGGTCATAGAACGGCACGGCAATGGTGAGGCGGGTGGTTTTTACCCAAGTTTGGGCTGCCGTGAGGCGTAAAACCCTACTCCTACTTTGGTGGATTGAATGGAAGACCATGACGAACGGGCAGTACTCAGGCCCGGCAATGTCGCCTCGGGGAGAGCAGCTACACGCGTATGAGTGTACAAGGGTTTGAATCCTCTCTAAGGTTGCCACGACCCTCTTTTTATAGGTCAAGGGGTTACCACAATGGCAAAACAGTCATTATCCAGTGATTAGATAGCCACAGTGCTATCATACCTAACTCTGCAGACAGGACAAGGTGCATTAAATGCACCGCTTAGTGTCACATCATGGATGTAGCCCGACAAGCCTTGCCATGCCATTCAACCACATTCTTGCCTGCCTGCGTGACACGGATCTGGACGGGTGTCATTTAGGGGTGATCTTCATCAGAAATGGCTGCCACGTGCTGAAGGACTGCCACTTATCCACTTGGGGGCTTGACACCGCACCGATAAGCGACTGGTGTCACTGTGAGGTGGAGCGGTGGAAACCTGGCGGGATAGCAGGCCGCCAGCGTCTCGGCAACCCTTGCCGAGGAGGTCTTGGGACTTGCTCTTGGGGTGGCCTTGACCTGACCAGGCTCGCTTGCCCGGCAAGGGAGGCTTTTCTATTGGTGATGTCTCGTTGTCTTGGCTTGTCTTGGTCTTCTTGATCCGCCCTTTGATTCCTCAAAGAGCTATCTCTCCTACTTGGCCTTGTCTTGGATGCTGGAACCTTGCCCTTGAGCCTGTGTACAGTCAGGGAAACATACACCAGGGTTTGTTGCACCAATAGGAGCCCTCGGGCCTGGCCCGAACGCACTGCTGAGCGTCATCGGGGTAGGCCCTATCTAGTACACAGGCGAAGAGTTTGTTGTGGCTCATCCCTTGAGATTTTCTTTGCTTCTTCATCAATCTGTGCTTGAGTCAGTTTTCGGTTTTTCCGTGCGTCGCGTGATGCTAATTATGGTGGGGCCATTTCTGTAATGGCCCGTGAATGACTTTAACCCACGGGGGAGTAACTGCCAATTCACTCATCCCACCACGCCCTTATCCTTTGCTACGTATGCTGCATGCATCGAGTAGGATAGGTAACGGAGGCGCGTTGTGCGGGAAAGAGTGTGCTACTTCTTGAGCTTGCGTTGGTTTTTCCCTTGAAGAGGAAAGGGTGATGCAGCAAAGTAGATTAAGTATTTCCCTCAGTTTTGAGAACCAAGGTATCAATCAAGTAGGAGACAACATGCAAGTCACCGAATACCTGCACAAACAAACACCAAACTTCCACCCAACGTGATAAAGGGGTTGTCAATCCCTTCACGGTTATTTGCAAAAGTGAGATCTGATAGAGATAGGTAAAACTTAACAAAATATAAAGTAAGTATTTTTTGGGTTTTTTTGGTTTATAGATCTGAAAATAAAAGATTGCAAAATAGTAGATCGGAAAGTAATATGATGGAAAATAGACCCAGGGGCCATAGGTTTCACTAGAGGCTTCTCTCAAGATAGAAAATAATACGGTGGGTGAACAAATTACAGCCGAGCAATTGATAGAAAAGCGCAAAGTTATGACGATATCTAAGGCAATGATCATGAATATAGGCATCACGTCCGTGTAAAGTAGACCGAAAAGATTCTACATCTACTACTATTACTCCACACATCGACCGACTCCTGCCTGCATCTAGAGTATTAAGTTCATGAAGAACAGAGTAACGCATTAAGAAAGATGACATGATGTATAGGAATTAACTCAAGCAATATGATGAAAACCCCATCTTTTTATCCTCGATGGCAACAATACAATACGTGCCTTCCTGCCCCTACTGTTACTGGGAAAGGACACCGCAAGATTGAACCCAAAGCTAAAAACTTCTCCCATTGCAAGAAAAACCAATCTAGTTGGCCAAACCAAATCGATAGTTCGAAGAGACTTGCAAAGATATCAAATCATGCATAAAAGAATTCAGAGAAGATTAAAATAATATTCATAGATAAGCTGATCATAAGTCCACAATTCATCGGATCTCTGCAAACACACCGCAAAAAAGTATTACATCGAATAGATCTCTAAGAACATGGAGGATAACGTGGTACTGAGAATCAAAGAGAGAGAAGAAGCCATCTAGCTACTAGCTATGGACCCGTAGGTCTGAGGTAAACTACTCACGCTTCATCGGAAGGGCAATGGTGTTGATGTAGAAGCCTTCCATGATCGAATCCCCCTCTGGCAGGACGCCGAAAAAGGCCCCTAGATGGGATCTCACGGGTACAGAAGGTTGCGGCGGTGGAAAAGTCTTTTCGTGGATGCCTCTGGTGGTTTGGGCATATAAGAGTATATATAGGCGAAAGAATTAGGTCAGGAAGTGCACGAGGGGCCCACAAGGGTGGGGGGCTTGCCCTACCCACCTGGGCACGCCCTCCATCCTTGTGGCTGCCTCGTGGCTTCCTTGACTTGCACTCCAAGTCCTCTGGTTTCCTTTTGGTCCAAGAAAGATCATCGCAAAAGTTTTATTCCGTTTGGACTCCGTTTGGTATTCCTTTTCTGCAAAACTCAAAAACAGGGAAAAAACAGGAACTGGCACTGGGCTCTAGGTTAATAGGTTAATCCCAAAAATAATATAAAATAGCATATTTATGCATATAAAACATCCAAAATAGATAATATAATAGCATGGAACAATAAAAAATTATAGATACGTTGGAGACGTATCAGAGCGTCATGGAAAAGACCTGGTCTTCTTGGATTGGTGTAAGAGTGCGGCAATCGGATCCGGCCGTCGGTAGTGGCTCGGATGGGTCAGATCAGAGAGAGCCCCTCGGGGGTGGGGGTGAAGGATCAGCCCCCAGCCCCAGCCCCAGCTTGCCTATAAAAAGGGGGTGCGAGAAGGAGCGGAGGCACCCATCCACACACCTCTCCCCTTTTTACTTCTTGCCTCCTTTTTTGTTATGTCGAGGGTGGGAGACCGGGGCCAGGCCCCGGGCTCTACCCTGGGGGTGACGATGCCGAACACTCGTGTTGATGCTTGGGGAGTGAGTCTGGTTCGGGGTTGTAGGAGATGCGGTTGTCATAGACGTGGGCGCTGAATCGACCATAGTGTGGGAGGCATTGCGCTTCTCCAAAATTGTGGAGCACTCATTTCCCCCACACAAGCCAGCCGCCTGGACGGGAGTACTTGCCCTTGCCGCAAGTCGTCGAGGCTTGTCATCCTGTCGACGAGGCCCCTAGGCTTCCGACGCCCGCCTGTGGTGCTGTGCTTGGGATCCTTGGTAATCCCAGCACTGCTCCCCCCAGCGAGGTCGGGGTTGACGCTGAAGAAGGCAGTGTCTTCCTACCCGCCAAGGTGGGGAGTGGCGCTCCTCACACGCTTCGGGACACCGTAGCCGTCTGCCGCTTCTCCGGGGGAGGTGACGGGCCGAGGGCTCGACGTACTCCTGGAGCGATGGTGATGAGGAAAAAACGAGGGAAGACGGAGAAGGCGGGTGGCAGGCCATCAGGTCGGAGTACGATGGCACCGACGCCTTCGTCTCGTATTGCCGGCCCGCTGCCTCATCTTTTTGCTCTTCCCCTCCCTCCCCGGCACCATCATCATCGGCCTCGTCCGGACGGCTGCCGAGGAGGGGGATGCTCTCTTGGTGCCTTCGTCTACTCCAGCAGTCTTCTAGCTGAGCTCCGGTAGGCTCTCCTCGCCGGCGCCTGTGCTGGGGCATCTCGCTGGCCCTAGGGGTGTTGACCAGGGCACCGCCGAGCTGCTCCCTCCGTCTCCCTCCTTCGCAGCCTCGCCACTCTCGATCTTGTCAGGCCGCGCATGGCAGGTCCTGACGGGGTCAGGCTGGGCTTCTGCTCAGGCACTCCTTTTGTCCTCTTATCCTCCCGCTGTAGTTCCTAGGAGGAGAGGGACAAGAAAGGGATTACGGGGCACTTATCTTTTTTTAGTCTAAGACATGTAGGTATTTGCCAAACTTTAGTCTCAAATATGTAATCTTCTTTATCCATGTTTGTGTTCTGTAAGATCTGTACTTGCTTATTCGCACATTAATGAAAAAGACAAGCTTTGTCGGGTACTTGTGCATGTATTACATCCATGCAGAGGTGGAATGCCTCTATACATACAAGTAAACAAGTTTTCTCCGGCAAGCTATCCTGCCGGTGCCCTTTGTTTGGTGCCGCGGGGCTTGGCCTGTCGGGCTCGAAACTATGAAAAGGGACCAGCCCCCCTGTCGAACCCTCTCCGCCAAAGGCCACTACAACCACCTTGACTAAAGCAATGTTCGAGTCAAAGGACGGGAGCACCCATGCTTCGAAGGTGACGGGGTTTCTATATGCACAAGTTTTTCTTCTTACAGAACGTGTATGGATAAGAAGGAACTTATCTGTTTGCCTTGTCGAGGATCGATATGCAGGCTTGTTTCCGTTTCTTCTTTTTGGGACCGAGTCCGCGGCAAGAGCCTTGTAGATTAGTCCAGAGAAAACAAAGCTGCATATGACCTTATCTACATGATCATGCCATGCTCATATTATGCTATGCATGCATGCAGGTTTTTGGGGGCCCCAGCACTTCGTTTATTTATCTGCTGCTCAGGGTCTACGCCTGGATTTGTACAAAGGGTTACATGCAGCATCAGGAAGGATTGTACAAAAGGGTGGCTGCTGGGCAGGGCTCGACAGCCGTGCCTTATAGGTAGAACTTACGGAGATGCTCAATATTCAATCAGTTTTGCAATTGAATGCCATCTTTGGTCTCCACATGGACTGTGCCAGGTCTGGTGACTCGAACTACCCGGTAAGGGCCTTCCCACTTTGGCGTCAACTTGTTTGCACCCTTGGCGGACTGAACGCGCCTAAGGACAAGGCCGCCTTCCTCAAGGCTCTGGGGGTGAACCCTGTGGCTATGATAGCGGCGCAGGGCTTGCTGATAGCGTCCAGCACACGTAACAGCCCGGAGACGGTTCTCCTCGAGGAGCACGGCATCGTCATGCCGGTGCTGCTCTTGCTCTACTTCATCATAGGCAAGTACTCGAGGTGACCCGTATATGAGTTCTGTGGGGATCTCTGCTTCTGCCCCATAGACTAGGGAGAAGGGAGTCTGGCCGGTAGCTCGATTTGGTGTCGTATGGAGGGACCAAAGAACTACCGGCAACTCATCAATCCAGCGCATGCCGCATTTCTGCAGCCTATCAAATGTTCTTGTCTTGAGTCCTCGCAGCATTTCAGCGTTCGCCCTCTCAGCTTGTCCAATGCTTTTGGGATGAGCAACAGAAGTGAATGAAACCTTGCTTCCAATGGCTTGAACGTATTGCATGAAGGCGCGGCTCGTGAACTGGGTGTCGTTGTCAGTGATAACCCTGGAGGATACTCCGAAGTGGCACCCCAGTCCTTTCAGGAACTTGATAGCTAACTGTGCGGTCACCTTCCTCATGGGCTCCACCTCCGGCCACATCGAGAACTTGTCGATGGCGACGTACAAGAACTCAAAGCCCCCGGTAGCACGGGGGAAGGGGCCCAAGATGTCAAGCCCCTAGACCAAAAAGGGCCATGATAAAGGGATCATCTAGAGAGTCTGAGTAGGTTGATGGATATTCTTGGAGTGGAACTCGCAGGCTTCACATCTAGTGACTAGCTCGATGGCATCTTGGAGGGCCGTAGGCTAGTAGAAACCTTGGCAAAAAGCTTTTCCAACCAAGGCCCTTGATCCAATATGCGAGCTGCACATGCCTCTGTGTATCTCTGCCAACAGTTCCATCCCCTCTTCCCGGCAAATGCACTTCAATTTCACGATGTTGGGCCTCCTTCTGTATAGTGCATCATCAACGAACTGATACATACTGGCCCTCTGGGCTACTCTTTAAGCTTCTTCTTGCTCTTCGAGAAGTTCTCCTATTTGGAGGTAACGGACTATGTGTCGCACCCAAGTTGGAGCCTGAGGCTCGACAACAAGGATCAGTGGCACCTCCTTGTTCATGGGAGCACATGCCTCAACCACGAGGATTGGTAGTTCAGCGGGAGGGTGCTGCTCGCCAAGTGAATTGGAGTTGTTCCCGCCAACCTCTCTGTCGGGGGCTTCTGGAAGCTCTGCCGGGAGAGGTTTATCGGAGTCCAGTTTCCTCCTCTTTCTAGCCATTGTTTCCGGGGATACGGAGGGCTGAGTCAGGTGGAGAACAAAAGTCCCTGGTTCCACAGGAAGCTTTTGCGCAGCGCACTTTGACAGATGATCAACAATTCTGTTTTCCGCACGGCGTATGTGCTGTGTTTGCAATCCGTCAAAGCGCTCCTCCAGCTTTCTCACTTCCTCCACGTATGCCTCCATCAATGGATTCTGATAATCCTTGTTCACTTGCCTCAACACAAGTTGTGAGTCTCCTCGTATGATCATCTTCTTAATCCCCAGCTCTGTCGCGATCCTGAGCCCGGCAAGGAGTCCTTCATACTCTGCAGTGTTGTTAGTTGCCTTCTCCCGGGGGAAATGCATCTGGATCACATACTTGAGGTGCTCTCTAGTGGGTGCGATGAGGAGCATGCCAGCTCCTGTACCTTGTAGTGAGAAGGCACCATCAAAGTACATGATCCATTCTTGGGGTGCTTCCTTGCCTGGGATAACCGTTTTTAGTGCCTCTTCGTCTGGGGTAGGCGTCCACTCCGCAATGAACTCTGCCAGTGCTCTGCTCTGAATGGTTGATGTGCTCTCAAACTTCAAGCCAAAGCTTGACAACTCCAAAGCGCATTCCACTATCCTTCCAGTGGCCTCTGGATTCCTTAGTATGCATTGCAAAGGGAATCGGGTGACGACTGTGATCTCGTGGGCTTGGAAGTAGTGGCGCAGTTTCCTTGAGGCCATGATGAGGCCAAAAATCAACTTATGCACTCCACAGTACCTTGACATAGCCCCCTATAGTAGGAAGCTGACAAAGTACACTGGCCGCTGCACCACCTTCTTCCTTGCCGTGATCCTGGAATGGTCTCCATTGCTTCGCTCCTCTTTGTCCTGATCTGCATCTGACCTTGCCGGGATGAGTTCACTTTCCCCTCCGGAGAGGATGGTAGCAGCGGCTGCTCCTTCATCTACCTCCCGCTGCACCACCAGTGCTGCACTAACCACTTGATTGGTTGCTGATAGGTATAACAGCAATGGTTCTTGTGGTTTTGGAGCGACTAAGATGGGAACAGAGGAAAGATAGGTCTTCAATCATGCAGCACAGCTTCTGCCTCCGGGGTCCACTCCAGGGGCCCTGCCTTCTTCAAGATTTTAAAGAACGGCAAGGCGCGCTCGGCTGACTTGGAAATGAACCTACTAAGCGCGGCAACACATCGAGTCAAATGCCTCACATCTTTAACTGTCTTGGGTGCTTGAATCTGCTCGATCACCTTGATCTTGTCGGGGTTGGCCTCTATCCCCCGGTGGGACATGAAGAAGCCAAGTAGCTTGCCGGAAGGAATGCCAAACACACTTCTCTGGATTTAGCTTCAAGTCGATCTTGCGCAGATTTGCAAAGGTCTCTTCCAAGTCCGGAATGAGAGTTCACTTGTTCTTGGTTTTGACCACTATGTCATCCATGTCAGCTTCAGTATTCTTGTGCAGCTGGGACTCAAAACCAATTTGCACCGCTCTTGCAAAAGTGCCTCAAGCGCTCTTTCATTCGAAGGGCATCCGTACGAAGCAGTACGTGCCACAGGGGGTTATGAGCGCTGTCTTCTCCTCGTCTTCTTTTGACATCAATATTTGCTGGTACCTGGAGTAGGCATCCAAGAAGGAAAGCAGATCACACACGGAGGTGGAATCCACGATCTGGTCGATGCGCGGCAAGGGGAACGGGTCCTTCGGGCATGCTTTATTCAAATCTGTGAAATCTATGCAAAGCCTCTATTTCCCATTCGCCTTGCGCAACACCACTGGATTTGCCAACCATGTCGGCTGCAATACTCCTCTGACCAATCTAGCTGCCTCAAGTTTCTTGATCTCCTCGGCAATGAACTGCTGCCACTCCAATGCTTGCTTTCGGACCTTCTGCTTGACGGGCCGGGCATGAGGGCAGACAGCAAGGTCGTGCTCGATTACCTCCCTGGGAACACTGGGGATGTCAGATGGTTGCCAGGCAAACACATCGACATTTGCCCGCAGGAAGGCAATGAGCGCGCTTTCCTATTTGTCGTCAAGGGTGGAGCTGATAGTGAATGTACCATCAGCGCCAACCAGCCCTACCGGGACCTTCTTCACAGTGGGTGCAGCAACCTTGGATCTCTTTCTAGTAGAACTCTCCGGCAAATCATCGACGGCTGCAGCGTACTTTGGAGAAGCGCGCTTCCCGGATTCCTTGCCGGCATCCTTGCTAGCTTTTCGCCCTCGTTTGTTTTCCTTGGCAGGGATTGCAGCTTCCACGGACTCGGCAGCGACCGCCTCCCGGTACATTTTGTCCATGCATATGATCGCGTCCTTCTTGTCTGATGGGATGGAAATGACACCCATCGGTCCTGGCATCTTCAGGGTGTTGTAGGCATAGTGGGATGCCGCCATGAACTTTGCCAGGGCAGGCCGCCTGAGTATCCCATTATATGGCAACGGAAGTTCGACCACATCGAACACGATCTTCTCAGTCCGGTAGTTCAACTCCCCTCCAAACGTCACTAGCAACATGATCTTCCCCTTTGGACAACTCCTATCGGGGTTGATACCTTGAAACGTGCAAGTAACCTTGAGCTCTTCATCTCTTATCTGTAGCTTGCTGAGCACCTTGGGGGAAATCAGATTCAACCCGGCCCCGCCGTCAACCAACATCTTTGTTAACTTGAGGTTGCGGATTGTTGGTGAAACCAACAATGGCAAGCACCCTACCACAGTGGTGGGGTGAGGGTGATCCTCTTCGTCAAAGATGATGGGCGTGCGAGACCATTTGAGTGGTTTTCGGGAGTCTGCCGCTGGCTCCACAGCATTGACCTCACACGCCCATTGTTTCAGTTGGCAGTGAGAGGAGTGCAAGGATGCGCCTCTGTCAATGCATAGGGCGTCGGTGGCTTTCTGCAACTCTTGCTCACTGGTTTCCTCTTCATCCCCCTCATCACTTTCGTCACCACACTCCTTCTTCTCATGGCCTTTAGCGGGTTTTCCCTCATGTTGGGTGACCTTGCCAGGGCGGCCCCCTCGGCCGCCTCGGCCCTTCCCGCCAACGCCATCTTGGTCTCTCTCCTTATCACGCTTCTCATACTCAGCCTTCTGCTTCTTGATGAGTTGCTCAACTTGGTGACATTCTTGGAGATCATGGCTTTTGGTTCGATGGATCTTGCAGTACGGCCCATCAGCCTTCCCAGCCTTCTTAGCCGCCGCGGCCTCCTGGCAATCAGCACATGCGGCAACCTCCTTGCCGGTGGCTTCGGCCTTGGCCTTCTTGCCAGTACTCAGGGTACCCGACCCCTCGACAGCCAGCACGGCTTTCTCCTTGCGATTCTTGTTGCGTTTCTTGTTCTTCTTCTTTTGGTTGGCGGCATTGTCGTCTTCTTCTGAGTCGACGTCGACACCATCCTCTTCTCCGGGGAGACGGCTCCCCTCCTCCGTACGGGCACACTTATCCGCCATGGTGTAAAGCTCGTTCACAGTCTTGGGCAACCGGATGTTCATTTTGGAACGTATCCTTGGTTGCGCACATTAGACTGGAACGATGCAATCACAGCTGCCGAGTGGATATCTGGAATGTTCCTGTGCACCCGGCTGAACCTCTGCATGTACTTCCGTAAACTCTCCCCTTCCTTTTGTGGAAGGAGCTGCAAATCGCTGGGCCGCCCTGGTTCTTGATGGCCGCCCATGAAGGCACCAACAAACTCGTGGCACAGATCAGCCCAAGTCGAGATGGAGTTCTCTGGCAAGTGCATCACCGACGACCTCACATTTGGCTTGAGCGCCAAAGGGAAGTAGTTGGTGAATATCTTCTCATCTCTTCCCCAGCGGCTTGAACATCAATGGTGTAGATGCTCAAGAACTCTGCTGGGTTCAGTCTTCCATCGTATTTCTCTTGTATCTCTGGCTTGAACGTACGGGCAGATGCCCAACGGACTTGCCGAAGCTCCCGAGTGAAGGAAGGACACCCAACCTCGAAGGGCAGGTATCCATCTCCACCGGGCGCAGGCTCTTCGACGATTGGGCCATTGCATCTGCCAGACTGGCAGTGGGTTTTGCGGCGATGTTCTATGGTAATGCACACGTCATCCCTTTGCTTGTCCTCCAGGACCTGCCGCTGATCTCGATGGGCTCGAGGATCAGACGAAGCCATTGACACCTCGTCGTGTTCTTGGTTATGCAGATCTGGCCTCGGCCCCTGCACTAGCTGTTGTGGGGGGGACTGCACCGTAAGGTTGGCTCCTCCAGCATGGCCAGCGGCTCGGGCCGTTGTTGCTGCCTGCGGATGCCTTGGCGAGCCTGTTCATTGCGATCCCCCTGCCTCAGTGAAATCAATCAAACTTTGAATGGTGGCTCTCCATTCATCCATTTGGTCGGCCGCTGGCGGGAATTTCAACAGGAGCTGGGCTCGAGCCATGGCTTCCGAAGCAGTACCTGGCATGGATGATGGCGCAAAATCGTGACGTCGCCTGACTCCTGACGCTACTGGTAGTGGCGGCGTCGTGCTCTCATCGTCGCGAGCCAGTCGCGAGGGCGGCGTGACGACGAGAAGGACGCTCTTGGGGGTTGACGACCCCGTTCGGCGCTTCGTCTTGATTGCCTTGTCCTGGGGAAGGCGTGTACTTCGTAGCTGCACCTGTAGTAGGGGCAGCTAGGAGGTCGTGATTCGCGCCAGAGCGGGCGCCATCGCTGCGGCTGCGTCCTCCAGCGAGGTGGAGAGGCGGGTATGGGATGTTTCCCCCTCCCGCATCCTGTGGAGCATGGCCGCTAGGGTGTTGTTGATGCTGTCCTCCTCCGGCGCCTCCTGCTTCCACCTCAGGAGCGGGAGGAACGACGATGGCGCCGCCTGCGCCGGTCGCGTCCCTCGTGGTGTTTGCGTCCCCCGACGCCACCGCAGCCACCATGGGATCGGTGGCTGCATGCGAGGGGACCTTCGAGGTGGAAGGACGGGCTACTGCACCAGACTTTTTCTTGGGTGCCATGGGTGATGACACCATCGTCGAAGGAGGTGGTGATGAAGATCAATGCGTTGTTTACGTCCTCGGATTCGCACAAGCGCTCTCCCCTACCTGGAGCGCCAAAGATGTCATGGTTCGACATGATCACCTATGGGGCCATCGACCACTTCGTGGTTCGGCAAGGGGGAAGGGCACGTTGCATAAAGAGCGGAGGTCGTAAACAGCACGGCAATGGTGATGCGGGTGGTTTTTACCCAGGTTCAGGCTGTCGTGAGGCGTAAAACCCTACTCCTGCTTTGTTGGATTGAGTAGAAGACCGTGACGAACGCGCAGTACTCAGGCCCGGCAAGATCGCCTCGGGGAGAGTAGCTACGCGCGTATGAGTGTACAAGGGTCCGAATCCTCTCTAAGGTTGCCATGGCCCTCCTTTTATAGGTCAAGGGGTTACCACCATGGCAAAATAGTCATTATCCAGTGATTAGATAGCCATAGTGCTATCATACCTAACTCTGCAGACAAGACAAGGTGCATTAAATGCACCGCTTAGTGTCACGTAGTGGATGCAGCCCGGCAAGCCTTGCCATGCCATTCAACCACCTTCTCGCCTGCCTGCGTGACACGCCTCTGGACGGGTGTCATTAGGGGTGATCTTCATCAGAAATGGCAGCCACGTGCTGAATGAATGCCACTTATCCACTTGGGGGCTCCACACCTCACCGATAAGTGACTTGTGTCACTGTGAGGTGGAGCGGTGGAACCCTGGCGGGATAGCAGGCCGCCAGCGTCCCGGCAACCATTGCCGGGGAGGTCTTGGGACTTTCTCCTGGGGTGGCATCGACCTGACCAGGCTCGCCTTCCCGGCAAGGGAGGCTTTTCTCTTGGTGATATGTCACTATCTTGGCTTCTCTTGGTCTTCTTGATCCGCCCTTTGATTCCTCAAAGAGCTACCTCTCCTCCTTGGCCTTGTCTTAGATGCTGGAACCTTGCCCTTGAGCATGTGTACAGTCAGGGCAACATACACCAGTGTTTGTTGCACCGACACAATTCCTTCTCCTTTTGCATTTTCTTTTTATGCACTAGCTTTGCCTTTGCAATCTTGTACTTCTCATTCAAGATGCGTGATGAAATCATGTGGCTTGGACCAGGTGGTAAGTTGAGGTCATCAAGAGGCATGTCTGGGTTGGTGCACCAGATGTCAATGAAGTCAAGCCGTTTCTTCGGGTCCAGCAACATTGGGACAGTAGTATTTTTAGCAATAGTAGCTTGCTCTTACTTCCTTCTAAGGAACTATGCAAGCTCATCTTCGTCAGCCAGCCCATGTTTGTCAACCTGAGGCACTATGGCCTTGCTCTTGGGACTTGGCCTAGTTCCACGGCCAGCAGTTGCTTTTTTGCTTCAGCTTAGGCATTGAAGAAGATGGTTGCCCACAAGCTGATGCACTTGATGCAGCAATTGAGGCTATTGGAAAGCCCTCGGTGTGCTGGCAAGATGCGAGCATGACCGGTGTTGAAGATCTAGCGATTGCCATTGAGAAACTTGAGGTAGGAGGAGGGACTGAATATTTTGAAATCTTAGGTGCTGAAGCCTTTGAAGCAGTCGGCTGGGCTGCTAAGGGCTTTAGGATAGACGGCTTGGGCTTGTTGGCAGGCTTCTCCTGCGTAGCCTTCTTGGGAGCGCTTGCACTGCCACTGCCACTTGCACCAGCTTCAGCTGAAGCCTTTGTGGCTCTGTTGAATTCATTAACGGCTTTCTTGGCTTGCTTTGCCAGTTTAGCTTGACACTTTTCCCATTCTTTTGGGAATTCTTCACCACGGCAGATGCTTGTGGTGTCAGCTTTTTGTCCAGGAGTAAGCGGTGGCATATTGCATGGAGGCATCACAGCAAAGTCCTTCATGTATTTGGAGGTGATGTATCTGTAATCTCTCCATTCGTACATCCAGTACCGTTTGATCTTTTGCAGTCGGAATTTGCACTGCTCTATAATTTCCTTGCCAAGAGTTGCTTCATCTGGCGTATAGTATCATGAGTAAATATCCTCAGGGATCTCAAAAGCAGTGTGTTCCTCTTTCCTCTTTCCTCTTTCCTCCTTTCTGAGGCCTTTTTCCTTCAGCCATTTTCTTTAACTAAGGTTTTTGAACTTGTGAGGACTATGAAGAAGTTTGAAGATTTTCCTCAAGCAATGTTGCAAATGAATTAAGCTGATGAGCATCAAGTATCGGTAGACATTGTACCTGTGAACAGAGTATAGTTGCGAGGAAATTGGCAAGAGTCACATGCATTCTCAGAGATTTTCAAAATAAACCAGTTGAGGAAATTGACCCTTATCATCTTGACGCAATTCACTATGTGTTCTTGACCTAGGTTCTAGAGTTGTATAGATTGAAGCAATTGAACAATTTAGGAATCTAGTAGTTAAGCATAACTTAGATGAAAATACTCAATACTAGCCAAAAGGAAGTGCTGAAGAATTAAAAGAGTGGAAAAAACAACACTTGAAGATTTTTGAGTAGAGCGAAGATCAAACTGGGCAATGAAATCAACATTTAATTACCCCAGTGATGAACTCAAAGAACTGGATGACGAAGTGAAGGAAATCGTCAGCTCAGATCTTCTGTGCCCTAACTTGGCGACGAAAGACGTCTATGGCGGCGGCGGAGGTGAAGAAATCCGCGTCCGGCATGAGTACGTGGAAGAAGAAGTTGAGGTAGTGAAGCTCTTCTTCTCCGGCGGTGATGAAATCCAGCGGCGGTGCTAGGGTTTGAGGCTTGAGAGCAACAGGAGCTGGAAGGCGAAGTGAAATAGAGTTGACAAGGTCAAGGCTATTTATAGCCGTAGTGAAAACTAACGGGTCCAAAACTATTGGACGGATAAGCCCCTGGCTATACACATCTCAGTGACACGCGTCACACATGCATTTTGATCCTTATATGTCTAAGTGAAAGCGCGGGATGAAGTTATAGTGGCAACCGCCAGAAATAAAACTTTTTAGAATACTTAAAGAGTGTTCGCAAATTCTTCAGTTGTCAAGGATTGTCGTGGTTCAACACGATCTCCTATGGGCCCATCGGCCCTTGTGGTTCGGCACGGGGAAGGGCACGTTGCACAAAGAGCGGAGGCTGTAGAGCAGCACGGCAATGGTGACGTGGGTGGTTTTCACCCAGGTTCGGGCCGCCGCAAGGCGTAAAACCCTACTCCTGCTTTCGTGGATTGGATGGAGGACCGTGACTATGCGCGTATGAGTGTACAAGGGTCCGAATCCTTTCTAAGGTTGCCTCGGCCCTCCTTTTATAGGTCAAGGGGTTACCATAATGGCAAAACAGTCATTATCCAGTGATTAGATAGCCAGCAGTGCTATCATACCTAACTCTGCAGGTAGGACAGGGTGCATTAAATGCACCACTTAGTGTCACGTCGTGGATGTAGCCCGGCAAGCCTTGTTGCGCCGTTCAACCACCTTCTCGCCTGCCTGCGTGACACGCCCCTGGACGGGTGTCATTTAGGGGTGATCTTTCTCAAAAATTGATGCCACGTGCCAAATGACAGCCACTTAATCACTTGGGGGCTCGACACCGCACCGATAAGTGACTTGCGTCGCTGTGAGGTGGAGCGGTGGAGCCTTGGCAGGAAAGCAGGCCGTTAGCGCCCTGGCAACCCTTGCCGGGGAGGCCTTGGGACTTGCCCTTGGGGTGATCTCGACCTGACCAGGCTCGCCTGCCCGGCAAGGGAGGTTTTTCCCTTAGTGATATCTTGTTCTGTAGGCTTGTCTTGGTCTTCTTGATCCGCCCTTTGATTTCTCAAAGGGCTATCTCTCCTGCTTGGCATTGTCTTGTCGCTGCAACCTTTCCCTTGAGCCTGTGTACAGTCCAGGCAACATACAGTAGGGTTTGTTGCACCAACAATAGCCCCCGGGCCTGGCCCGAACGCGCTGCCGGGCGTCGTCGGGGTAGGCCCTATCAGGTACATAGGCAGAGGGCTTGTGGCAGCTCATCCCTTGATATTTTCCTTGCTTCTTCATTAACCTGTTCTTGAATCAGTTTCCGGTTTTTCCGTGCATCGTGCAAGACGCCGAATGCGGTGGGGTCATCTCCGTACTAGCCCATGAATGACTTTAACTCACGGGGAGGTAACTGCCATCCCACTCTTCCCACCGCGCTCGCTTTTTCTGCCACGTACATCGCATGCACTGCGTGGGGTAGGTGATGGATGGCGTGGGGGAGGGTGCCGTGGCAAAAACCCGGCTGCTCCGGATTGGTGTGAGAGGGCGGTGAACAGGCCTGTTTCCTGCCAGTGACACGAGCGGGTCTGGTCTGAAGGAGCCCCCAGCCTCGGGCTTCTGCTTGTTTATAAAAGGGAGCATGAGGGTGAATGGAGGCACCCATCCTCGCTCTCTCCTCTTCTTCTCGTTCATCTTCTTCATGCCTAAGAAGAGAGGCCGGGGCTCGACCCCGTGCTTCCGTTCAGGGATGATGATCTTGGATGTCTGTGCAGATACCAGGGAGTGAGCTTGGTCCACTGCTGTAGGAGATGCGGTGTCTATCATTGGAGCTGCCGTAGTTGGGCGCAACGCACCCACGGCGATCGCACCGATCTCGGTGTGAGGGGCACCGTGCTTCTCCTTGACGGCGGAGTGCTCGTATCTTTCATACGGGTTATTCGTCCGGGGATTCTGGCGCCCGCCTGTTGGATTGCTCCCAGGATCTTTGATGCCCCCGGCGCTGCTCTATCCGGCGAGGCGAGGGGCGACACCGGAGGTGGTGGCGCCCTTCTGCCCGCCGAAGTAGGGGACGGTGCTCTCAGCATGCCTTGGGCGCCGCCACCATCATCGGCAGTCTCTCCGGGGGTGGCGTCGGGCCAGGGGCCCAACGCCTCCTCGGAGCGACAGTAACGAGGTGGAAACGGTCGAAGACCATGAAGGCGGGTGGCAGGCCGTCAGGTCGGAGTACGATGGCACCGACGCCTTTGTCTCGTATTGTTGGTCTGCTGCTCCATTTTTTGTCTCTTCCCCTGCCTGACACCATCATCACCAGCCTCTTTCCGGATGGTTACCAGGGGAGGCTCTCTTGGTGCCTTCTGCCAGGCGGACCCCGCGGTCCCGATGGTGGCTAGGGCGTCGCCTGGCCACTCTATCTGTTCGCCGCCTTCACAGCCTCGTCACTCCCGATCTCGTCAGGCTGCTCCCTGTGGCCCTTGACGGGGTCAGGCTGGGCTTCTGCCCAAGCACTCCTTTTTCCCTCTTCGCCTCCCACTGTAGTTCCTAGGAGGAGAGGTACAAGAAAGGGATTACAGGGCACTTATCTTTTTTCAGTCTAAAATATGTAGGCACTTGCAAAACTTTAGTCATAAATATGTAATCTTCTTTATCGATGTTTCCGCCCTGTAAGATCTGTACTTGTTTATCCGCATATTAATGAAAAAGGCAAGCCTTGCCGGGTACTTGTGCATGTATTACGTACATGCAGAGGTGGAATGCCTCTATACGTTTAAGTAAACAAGTTTTCTCCGGCAAGCTATCCTTCCGGTGCCTTCTGTTTGTTTCCGCGGGGCTTGGCCTGCCTGGCTCGAAACTATGAAAAGGGACCAGCCCCCTGTCGAACCTTCTCGGTTAAAGGCCACTACAACGACCTTGACTGAAGCAATGTTTGGGTCAAAGGATGGGAGCACCCATGCTTCAAAGGTGACGAGGTTTCTATATGCACAAGTTTCTTCTTACAGAGCATGTATGGATAACAAAGAACTTATCTGTTTGGCTTGTCGGGGACTAGTATGTAGGCTTGCTTCCGTTTCTTCATTTCGGGACTGAGTCCGCGGCAAGAGTCCTGTAGTTTAGTTCAAGGGAAAACAAAGCTACATATGACCTTATCTACATGATCATGCCATGCATGCATGCAAGTTTTTGGGGCCCCTAGCGCTTCGTTTATTTATCTGGTGCTCAGGGTTTGTGCCTGACTTTGTACAAAGGGTTACATGCAGCATCAGCAAGGCTTGTACAAAAGGGTGGCTATCGGGCAGGGCCCGACATCTGCGCCTTACGGGTAGAACTTACAAAGATGCTCAATGTTCCATGAGTTTTGCAATTGAATGCCATCTCCGATCTCCAGACGGACTGCGCCGGGTCTGGAGACTCATACTACCTCGTAAGGGCCTTCCCACTTCAGCGTCAACTTGTTTGCACCCTTGGCGGACTGGACGCGCCTAAGGACAAGGTCGCCTTCCTCAAGGCTCCGGGCATGAACCCTGCGGCTATGGTAGCGCCGCAGGGCTTGCTGATAGCGTGTAGCACGCGTAACAGCCCGGAGATAGTTATCTTCGAGGAGCACGGCATCGTCATGCCAGTGCTGCTCTTGCTCTACTTCATCATAGGCAAATACTCGAGTTGACCCATATATGAGTTCCGTGGGGATCACTGCTTCTGCCCCATAGACTAGGGATAAGGGAGTCTGGTCGGTAGCTCGATTTGGTGTCGTACGGAGGGACCAAAGAACCACCGGCAGCTCATCAATCCGGTGCTTGCCGCACTTCCGTAGTCTATCAAATGTTCTTGTCTTGAGTCCTCACAGCACTTCAGAGTTCGCCCTCTCTGCTTGTCCATTGCTTCTGGGATGGGCAACAGAGGCGAATGAAACTTTTCTTCCGAGGGTTTGAACATATTGCATGAAGGCGCGGCTTATGAATTGGGTGCCGTTGTCAGTGATGACTCTGGCGGGTACCCCGAAGTGGCACACCAATCCTTTTTAAGAACTTGATATCTGATGTGCGGTTACCTTCCTCAGAGGCTCCTCTTCCGATCACTTTGTAAACTTATTGATGGTAACGTACAAGAAGTCAAATCCCCCGGTAGCACGGGGGAAGGGGCCCAAGATGTCGAGCCCCCAGACCGAAAATGGCCATGACAAAGGAATCGTCTGGAGAGCTTGAGCAACCTGATGGATATTCTTGGAGTGGAACTGACATGCTTCACATCTGGTGACTAGCTCAATTGCATCTTGGAGGGCCATGGGCCAGTAGAAACCTTGCCGGAAAGCTTTTCCAACCAAGGCTCTTGATCCAATATGGGAGCCACACATGCCTTTGTGTATCTCTGCCAACAGTTCCTTCCCCTCTTCCCGGCAAATGCACTTCAATTTCACACCGTTGGGCCTCCTTCTGTATAGCGTGTTATCGACAAACTGATACATACTGGCCCTCCGGGCTACTCTTTCAGATTCTTCTTGCTCTTCGGGAAGTTCTCCTGTTTGGAGGTAATGGACTATGTGTCGCACCCAAGTTGGAGTCTGAGGCTCAACAACAAGGATCAGTGGCACCTCCTCATTCGTGGGAGCGCATGCCTCAACCGCAAGGACTAGTAGTTCAGCGGGAGGGTGCTGCTCTCCAGGCAAAGTGGAGTTGTTCCCACCAACCTCTCTGCTGGGGGCTTCGGGAAGCTCTACTGGGAGAGGCTTGCCAGAGTCTAGTTTCCTCCTCTTTCTGGCCATTGTTGCTGGGGATACGGAGGGTTGAGTCAGGTGAAGAACAAAAGTCTCTGGTTCCATAAGAAACTTTTGCGCAGCGCACTTGGACAGATGATCAGCAATGTTGTTTTTCGCACGCGGCACGTGCTCTATTCGCAATCCATCAAAGTGCTCCTCCAGCTTTCTCACTTCCTCCACATATGCCTCCATTAATGGACTCTGACAATCCTTGTTCACTTGCCTCACCACGAGCTATGAGTCTCCTCGAATGATCAACTTCTTAATCCCCAAGTCCATCGCGATTCTGAGCCCGGCAAGGAGTCCGTCATATTCTAAAAGGTTGTTGGTAGCCTTCTCCCGGGGGGAATGCATCTGGACCACATACTTGAGGTGCTCTCTAGTGGGTGCGATGAGGAGCACGCCAGCTCCTGCACCTTGTAGTGAGAAGGCACCATCAAAGTACATGATCCATTCTTGGGGGGCCTCCTTGCCGGGGATACCTGTTTCCAGTGCCTCTTCGTCTGGGGTAGGCGTCCACTCCGCAATAAACTCCGCCAGTGCTCTGCTCTGAATGGTTGATGTGCTCTGAAACTTCAAACCAAAGCTTGATAACTCCAAAGCCCATTCCACTATTCCGCCAGTGGTCTTCGGGTTCCTTAGTATGCGTTGCAAAGGGAATCGGGTGACAACTGTGATCTCATGGGCTTGGAGGTAGTGGTGCAACTTCCTTGAGGCCATGACGAGGCCAAAGATCAACTTTTCCACGCCAGAGTACCATGACCTAGCCCCCTACAATAGGGAGCTGACCAAGTAAACTGGCCGCTGCACCACCTTCTTCCTTGTCGCAGTCTTGGAACTGCCTTCGCTTCTCTGCTCTTCCTTCTCTTGATCTGCACTCAGCCTTGCCGTGACTAGTTCACTTCCTTCTCCAGAGAGGACAGTAGCTACAGCTGTTCCTTCCTCCACATCCCGTTGTGCCACCAGTGCTGCACTAACCACTTGATTGGTTACTACCAGATACAGCAGCAACGGCTCTTGCGGTTTAGGAGCGACCAGGGTGGGAACAGAGGAAAGGTTGGTTTTTAAGTCCTGCAGCGCTGCTTCTGCCTCCAGGGTCCACTTCATGGGCCCTGCCTTCTTCAAAATTTTGAAGAACGGTAGAGCATGCTTGATGGACATGGAAATGAACCTACTCAGCGCGGTAACACATCCAGTTAAACGCCTCATGTCCTTAACTGTCTTGGGTGCTTGAATCTACTTGATCGCTCTAATCTTGTCGGGGTTGGCCTCTATCCCCCGGAGAGACACAAAGAAGCCAAGTAGCTTGCCGGAGGGAATGCAAAACACGCACTTCTCTGGGTTTAGCTTCAAGTTGATCTTGCGCAGGTTTGCAAAGGTCTCTTCCAAGTCCTGAATGAGCGTTGATCTGTTCTCTTGACCACTATGTCATCCATGTAAGCTTCAATATTCCTATGTAGCTGAGACTCAAACTCCATTTGCACAGCTCTTGCAAAAGTGGATCCAGCGCTCTTTAAACCAAAGGGCATCCGTATGAAGCAGTACGTGCCACATGGGGTTATGAACGTTGTCTTCTCCTCATCTTCCTTGGACATGAATATCTGGTGGTACCTGGAGTAGGCATCCAAGAAGGAAAGCAGATCACACCCGGAGGAGGAATCCACGATCTGGTCATTGCACGGCAAGGGGAATGGGTCCTTCGGGCATGCTTTATTCAGATCTGTGAAATCTATGCAAAGCCTCCATTTCCCATTCGCCTTGCGCACTACCACTGGATTTGCCAACCATGTTGGGTGCAATACTCCTCTGACCAAACCAGCTGCCTCAAATTTTATGATCTCTTCGGCAATGAACTGCTGCCGCTCCAAGGCTCGCTTCCGGACCTTCTGCTTGACGGGCTGGGCATGAGGGCAGACAGCAAGGTGGTGCTCGATTACCTCCCTGGGAACACCGGGGATGACAGATGGTTGCCAAGCAAACACATCGACATTCGCCCGCAGGAAGGCAATGAGCGCGCTTTCCTATTTGTCATCAAGGGTGGAGCCGATAGTAAATGTACCATCAGCGCCAACCAGCCCTGCCGGGACCTTCTTCACAGTGGGTGCAACAACCTTGGATCTCTTGCCAGTGGAACTCTCTAGCAAGTCATCGACAGGTGCAGCGTACTCCGGAGAGGCGCGCTTCCCGGATTCCTTGCCGGTATCCTTGCTAGCTTTTCTCCCTTGTTATTTTCCTTGGCGGGGATTGCAGCTTCCGCGGCCTCGGCAATGACCGCATCCCGGTACGTCTTGTCCACACATATAATTGCGTCCTTCTTGTCTGATGGGATAGAAATAACGCCCATCGGTCCTGGCATCTTCAGGGTGTTGTAGGCATAGTGGGATTTCGCCATGAATTTTGCGAGGGCAGGTCGTCCAAGTATCCCATTGTATGGCAACGGAAGCTCGACCACATCGAACACAATCTTCTCAGTCCGATAGTTCAATTCTCCTCCAAATGTCACCGGCAACGTGATCTTCCCCTTTGGACGACTCCTGCCGGGGTTGAATCCTTAGAACGTGCCAGTAACCTTGAGCTCTCCATCTGTTATCTGTAGCCTACTGATTACCTTGGGGGAAATCAGATTCAACCCGGCCCCATCGTCAACCAACATTCTTGTGACCTTGAGGTTGCAGATTGTTGGGGATACCAACAATGGCAAGCACCCTACCGCGGTGGTGCCGTTAGGGTGATCCTCTTCGTTAAAGATGATGGGCGTGTGAGACCATTTGAGTGGTTTCCGGGAATCTGCCGCTGGCTCCACAACATTAACCTCATGCGCCCATTGTTTCAGCTGGCGGTGAGAGGAGTGCAAAGATGCACCCCCGTCAATGCACAAGGCGTCAGTGGCTTTCTGAAACTCTTGCTCGCTGGTTTCCTCTTCATCCCCTTCATCGCTTTCGTCACCGCATTCCTTCTTCTCATGGCCTTTAGCAGGTTTCCCTTGATGTTGAGGGACCGTGCTGGGGCGGCCGCCTCGGCCCTTCCTGCCAACGCCATCTTGGTCTCTCTCCTTGTCACGCTTCTTGTACTCAGCTTTTTGCTTCTTGTCGAGTTGCTCAACTTGATGACACTCTTGGAGATCATGGCCCTTGGTTCGGTGGATCTTGCAGTACGGTCCGTCAGCCTTCCCAGCCTTCTCGGCCGTCGTAGCTTCCCGGCAGTCGATTCACACGGCAACTTCCTTGCCGGGGGCTTCGGCCTTGGTGTTCTTGCCAGTACTAGGAGTACCTGATCCCTCGACAGCCAGCACTGCTTTCTCCTTGCGCTTCTTGTTGCATTTCTTGTTCTTCTTCTTCTGGTTGGTAGCATCATCGTCATCTTCTGAGTCAACGTCGACGCCATCCTCTTCTCCGGGGAGTCGCCTCCCCTCCTTCATACGGTCACACTTATCTGCCAAGGTGTAAAGCTCGTTCACAATCTTGGGCAACTGAACGTTCATCTTGGAATGTATTATGTGGTTGCGTACATTGGACTGGAACGCGGCAATCACAGCTGTCGGGTGGATATCTGGAATGTTCCTGTGCACCTGGCTTAACCTCTGCATACTTTCGCAAAATCCCACTTCATTTTGTGGAAGGAGCTACAAATCGCTGGGCCGCCCTGGCTCTTGATGGCCCCCCGTGAAGGCACCAACAAACTTGTGGCACAGGTCGGCCCAAGTTGAGATGGAGTTCTCCAGCAAGTGCATCAGCCACGACCTCACATTTGGCTTGAGTGCCAAAGGGAAGTAGTTGGCGAATACCTTTTTATCTCTTCCTCCGGTGGCTTGAACGGCGATGGTGTAGATGCTCAAGAACTCTGCCGAGTTCAGTCTTCCATCATATTTTTCTGGTATCTCTGGCTTGAACGTACGGGTAGATGGCCAACGGACTTGCCATAGCTCGCGAGTGAAGGCAGGACAACCAACCTCAAATGGCAGGTATCCATATCCACTGGGCGCAGTCTCGTCGATGTCGGGGCCATTGTGCCTGTCAGATTGGCGATGGGTTTCGCGGCGCCGTTCTATGGTGACGCGCGCGTCTTCCCTCCACGTGTCTTCCAGCACCTACCGCTGATTTTGACGGGCTCAAGGATCAGATGAAGCCATCGATACCTCATCAGGTTCTTGGTCGCACAGCTCTGGCAGCAGCTCGTGCGCTAGCTGCCGTGGGGAGGACTGCACCGTAGGATTGGCCCCATCGGCACGGCCAGCAGCTCGAGCCGTTGTCGCTACCTGCGGATGCCGTGGCAAGCCCGCTCATTGTGATCCCCCCGCCTCAACGAAACCAATCAAACTTTGAATGGTGGCTCTCCATTCATCCATTTGATCGGCCGCAGGTGGGAATCTCAACAGGAGCTGGGCTCGCGCCATGGCTTCCGAAGCAGTGCTTGGCATGGACGACGACGCAGATCACGATGTCGCCCGACTTCTGACAGTACTGGTAGTGGCGGCGTCGCGTTCTAGTCGTCGCAAGCCAGTCGCAAGGGTGGTGTGACGACGAGAAGGATGCACCTGGGGGTTGATGACCCCATTTGGTGCTTCATCTTGATAGCCTTGCCCTGGGTAAGGCGTGTGCCTCGTAGCCGCGCCCGTAACAGCGGCAGCTAGGGGGTTAAGATTCGCGCCGGAGCGGGCGCCATCGTTGTGGCTGCGTCCTCCAGTGAGGTGGAGAGGTGGATATTGAATATCCTCCCCACCCGCACCTTGTGGACCGTGGCCGCTAGGGTGCTGCTGATGCTGTCCTTCTCCGGCGCCTCCTGCTCCCACCTTGGCCACAAGGGGAACGGTGACAGTGCCGCCTACGCCGGTCACGTTCCCTGCGGCGTCTGCGTCCCCCGACGCCACCGCAGCTCCCATGGGATCAGTTGTTGCATGCGAGGGGGCCTTCGAGGTGGAAGGGTGGGCCGCTGCGCCGGAATTTCTCTTGGGCGCCATGGATGATGAAGCCGTCCATGAAGAAGATGGTGATGATGATTGACACGTTGTTTACGTCGTCAGGTTCGCACAAGCGCTTCCCCCTACCTGGCGCGCCAAAGATGTCGTGGTTCAACATGATCACCTATGGGGCCATCAGCCCCTTATGGTTCGGTAGGGGGAAGGGCTTGTTGCACAAAGAGCGGAGGCCGTAGAGCAGCACGACAATGGTGACGCGGGTGGTTTTTACCCAGGTTCGGGCCGCTGTGAGGCGTAAAATCCTACTCCTACTTTGGTGGATTGGATGGAGGACCGTGATGAACACGCCGTACTCAAGCCCGGCAAGGTCGCCTTGGGGAGAGCAGCTACGCGCGTATGAGTGTACAAGTGTCTGAATCCTTTCTAAGGTTGCCTCGACCCTCCTTTTATAGGTCAAGGGGTTACCACAATGGCAAAATAGTCATTATCCAGTGATTAGATAGCCAATAGTGCTATCATACCTAACTCTACAGGCAGGACAGGGTGCATTAAATGCACCGCTTAGTGTCACATCGTGGATGCAGCCTGGCAAGCCTTGTTGTGCCGTTCAACCACCTTCTCGCCTGCCTGCGTGACACGCCCCTAGATGGGTGTCATTTAGGGGTGATCTTCCTCATAAATGGATGCACGTGCCAAATGACAGCCACTTAATCACTTGGGGGCTCGACACCGCACCGATAAGTGACTTCCGTCGTTGTGAGGTGGAGCGGTGGAGCCTTGTCGGGAAAGCAGGCCGTCAGCGCCCTGGCAACCCTTGCTGGGGAGGCCTTGGGACTTGCCCTTGGGGTGATCTCGACCTGACCAGGCTCGCCTGCCCGGCAAGGAAGGTTTTTCCTTTAGTGATATCTTGTTCTTTAGGCTTGTCTAGGTCTTCTTGATCCGCCCTTTGATTTCTCAAAGGGCTATCTCTCCTGCTTGGACTTGTCTTGTCGCTGTAACCTTGCCCTTGAGCCTGTGTACAGTCCAGGCAACATACACCAGGGTTTGTTGCACCGACAAGGACACAATGAAGACTTTGAACTGTGTCAAGTAGAACACATATGAAGAATTTGTGAACAGAGTGGGTTGAGCTTAGCATAGAGGGGAGCGGGTCCGATCACATCCACATAGATGAAGAAATCAAATTGAAGAATTAGCAATATGTGGATGCTGTTGAGGACATGAAAAACTCAAATAAACATATGTATGTATGTATGTATGTATGTATGTATGTATGTATGTATGTGTGTATGTATGTATGTATGTATGTATGTATGTATGTATGTATGTATGTATGTATGTATGTATGTATGTATGTATGTATGTATGTATGTATGTTTGTATGTATGTATGTATCAGCTCAAGCAATGAAAAATAACCTCAAATGTCAAATTTGAATAGTTTGATGAAATTGCAAATGACGAAAAACTCAAATTTGAAGAATGTCAAAGAGAGGTGGTGGCGTTACCCACCGTATAAGAACTATGATGGCTATAGACACCACGTACAATTATCGTAGGGTTCTGAGAGTCATGTTCTTCATTAATTTCTTCACACTTAGAGGGTTAGTCTTCATTGATTGAAGAAAAATGTTACCTCGTGTGTTGTGCATCAAAGTCATCAAAAATGCATAAGCGTTAGGATGTGTGTCCACTTCAAAGGACATTCGAACATTCTACAATGTTTAGCTCACACCGCAACTTGCAGAAACTCTTTCATCCAAGGGCTTAGTGAAGATATCAGCAAGCTGGTCTTCAGTCTTCATGTGGTCAATGACGATGTCTCCCTTCCGCACATGATCACGAAGAAAATGGTGACGAATCCGAATATGCTTCATCTTGGAATGTTGCATTGGGTTGTGGGCGATCTTGATAGCACTCTCATTGTCGTAGAAGAGAGGGACTTTCTTCACATTGACGCCATACTCCTTGAGGGTTTGCTTCATCCATAGCAACTGTGAGCAACTGGCACTAGCGGCAATATATTTAGCCTCAGTTGTGGAAAGTGCCACACTAGTCAACTTCTTTGAGGACCAACAGACATGAGATCGTCCGAGGAAATGGCATGTGCCTAATGTAAACTTGTGATCCACATGATCTCCAACGTAATCAGAATCAGAAAACCTAGCTAGATCAAAAGATGAGCCCTCGGGACACCATAATCCAAGTGTTGGCGTGTGAGATAAATATCAAAGAATTCATTTCACAGCCTGGTGGTGTGATTCCTTTGGTGTTGCTTGAAATCGGGCACACATGCATACGCTAAGCATAATATCTTGCCTAGATGCACATAGGTAAAGAAGCGAACAAATGATGGAGCGATATACCATCTTATCGAAATCTTTACCATTTTCATCAGTGCGGAGTTGACCATTAGTAGGCATTGGAATTTTGAGGCCTTTGCAGTCTTGCATGCCGAATTTCTTCATGCAATCTTTGAGGTATTTCTCTTGAGAAATAAAGATGCCATTCGGTTGTTCACGAATTTGAAGACCAAGGAAGAATTTCAATTCTCTCATCATAGACATCTAATATTCTTCACGCATCATATATGCAAATTTGTCACTGAAACGCTTGTTAGTGCAAACAAAGATAATATCATCAACATATATTTGGCATATGAACAGTTCACCATCATAAGATTTTGTGAAAAGAGTAGCGTCAAGTGAACCGTGTTTGAAACCCTTTTTCTTCAGTAATTCCTTCAGAGTATCATACCAAGCCCGTGGGCTTGCTTGAGGCCATAGAGTGCCTTGTTCAATCTGAAGACTTTGTTAGGATGCTTCGAATCCTCAAAACCTAGGGGTTGAGCAACATATACTTCTTCCTCAAGCTTACCATTGAGGAATGCACTTTTCACATCCATTTGATATAAGAGAATATTGTGATGGTTAGCATATGCAAGCAATATACGAATAGCTTCAAGCCTAGCAACAGGTACAAATGTTTCACCAAAATCAATACCCTCAACCTGTGTGTAACCTTGTGCTACAAGACGGGCCTTATTTCTTACCACTTGGCCATTTTTGTCTTGCTTGTTGCGGTAGATCCACTTAGTGCCGATGATATTGTGCTTGCATGGATCAGGACGATTCACAAGCTCCCACACATTGTTGAGCTCGAATTGTTGCAATTCTACTTGCATGGCTTGAATCCACTCAGGCTCCAGAAATGCTTCATCAACTTTGGTGGGCTCTGAGGTAGAGACAAATGCAAAATGCCCATAAAAGTTAGCTAGATGTGAAGTTCTTGAGTGAGTGAGGGGACCAGGTGCATTGATGTTGTCAATGATCTTCTCAATCTGCACTTCATTCGCCACTCAAGGATGAACTGGACGAGGGCCTTGTGGAGGTTGAGCATTTTCCTCAGGGTCATTTTCTTCAGGAGCAGCAGTTTCTTTAGGACAGGAAATGATCACTTCTTCTTCAGCTATTTCTTCACTTGGCACAATTTCACGAGTGCCCATTAGCTTGATAGATTCCTCAGGAGGCATTTCATCTAGCATAGGAGGCAGGTGCTCTCTTTGCAAGCCGTTAGCTTCATCGAACCGCACATCTACAGTTTTAGCAACCTTGTTGGGGTAGGTGTTGAAGACTCTGTAGGTGTGCGAGTCATTTCCGTAACCAAGCATAAAACCCTCATGTGCTTTCGGTGCAAATTTGGAATTGTGATGTAGATCTCTAATCCAGCATTTAGCACCGAAGACTTTGAAATAACTTACATTGGGCTTCTTGTTAGTGAGGAGCTCATATGAGGTCTTCTTGAGGAATTGGTGAAGATATACCCGATTGATGATGTGACAAGCAGTATCAATTTCTTCAGGCCACCATCGAGAAGGAGTCTTGTATTCATCAAGCATTGTGCGACCCATCTCAATAAGAGTCCTGTTCTTGCGTTCAGCAACTCCATTCTGCTGAGGAGTATAAGGAGCAGATAGCTCATAAGTGATACCAAGTTCGTCAAGATAGTCATCAAGGCTGGTGTTCTTGAACTCGGTGCCTTTATCGCTTCTGATATGCTTGATCTTAAGACCATAATTCTTCATGGCCCGATTTGAGAATGATATGAAGACACCCTGCACTTCAGTCTTGAAGGTAATGATATGCACCTAGGTGTAACAAAAATAATCATCAACTATGACGAATCCGTAGTGTGATGCTGCATTGGTTAGTTTAGCATAATGAGTAGGACCAAAGAGATCCATATCAAGTAATTCAAAGGGACGAGTAGTGGTCATGATTGTCTTCGCAGAGTGCTTGGATCTGTTCATCTTTCCAGCCTCATAAGCACCGCAAAGGTGATCTTTAACGAATTTGATGCCCTCGACTCCAATGATGTGCTTCTTCTTGACGAGTATGCTCAAATTCCTCATGCCAGCATGTCCAAGACGTCGATGCCATAGCTAGCATTCTGAAGCTTTTGCGAGTAGACACATGGCCGGTTGAGGACCTAGAGAGAAATCTACAATGTACAAATTACCTCTCCTAAAGCCTTCGAAGACTTTGGACTTGTCAGATTCCATTAGCACAATGCATCTATATTTGCCAGAGATGACAATCATATCAAGATCACAGAGCATTGAGACAGACATGAGGTTGTATCCTAGGGACTCGACAAGCATCACCTTTTCCATGTGTCGATCCTTTGAGATAGAAACCTTACCTAGACCCAATACATTGCTTTTTCCTTTGCCAGCATAGGTGATATGCTTCAGATGAGACGGAGCTAGGGGAGCATTGATGAGGAGATTCTTGTCACCAGTCATGTGATGGGTGCAGCCACTGTCCAGAACCCATTCACTAGCCTTTGGAGTATCATCCTTGGCACCTCTTGCCATGAAGCAATAGGTGGGAGTGAAGTCATCAGCACAGTCTTCAGTGTTGGTGGAGTCACCCTGTTCTTCATGGTCGAAGATGGACTTGCTGACAAACTCCATAGCGAGGGCCAAGCAAGCAACCCTAGAGTCAGATTCTTCCTCAGCTTCCTCAGATTCTTCCTCAGAATCCATTTCCTTCCCAATGAAAGCGCGAGCCTTGCCGGAGGTACTTTTCTTCTTTGATGGGGTCTTTGATGAAGATTTTACGACTTCTTCTTCTTGTCATCAGAGTTCTCATCCTTGCTAGAATTTTTCTTCTTTGACCCCTTTTTCCAGAGGGGGCAATCAGCGATGTAATGACCTACCTTTTTGCATTTGTGACACATTCTTTTGTCATAGTCACGAGCAGAAGCTTCAATGTTCTTTGAATCGTACTTTAAATATTTCCCGAAGTGGTTCCTCTTGGAGAACTTCTGGAACTTCCCCACAAGCATAGCCAGTTCTCTCTCAATTTCCTCAGCACCATCAGTGCTGCATTCCGACACTTCTTCTTTTTCCGATGAAGAAATTGCCTTGGCTTTAGCCTTTGCCTTCAAAGCATGAGATCATCCATAGCTGGGACCATACATATCTCTCTTCTCAGCTTACTGAAATTCATGAGTATTGAGTCTCTCAAGAATATCAGCTGGATCAAGTGACTTGTAATATGGACGCTCTTGAATCATCAAGGCCAAGGTGTCAAAGGAGTTGTCAAGAGACCTCAGCAATTTCTTCACAACCTCATGATCAGTGATGTCAGCAGCACCGACAGCTTGAAGCTCATTGGAGATATCGGTGAGGTGGTCAAAGGTCTTTTGAACATTCTCATTGTCCAGTCTTCTGAAGTGGTTGAAGGGATTGTGGAGCACATCAACACGTGAGTCACGTTGAGTGGAAACGCCTTCATTGACCTTGGAAAGCCAACCCAGATAAGCTTCGCTGTTTCCACAGCACTCACTCAGCCATACTGTCCTTTGTTGAGATGTCCACATATGATGTTCTTCGCTTGAGAGTCGAGTTTCTTGAATCTCTTCACATCAGCAGCATTGATGCTAGGGACAACATTGGGAACATCATTATCAATGATGAACCAGAGATCGTTGTCAACTGCCTCAAGATGCATGTGCATCTTGTTCTTCCAGTAAGGTTAGTTTGTGCCATAGAAGATGGGGCACGCAGCATGTCGGTGTACTAAGTATTGGGCCACTAGTACCCCTTACTTGTGCACGGGCAGTTGTAGCCGTCCTCGCGGCAAGGCTTGCCGGGATCAGCTCGAGGTCGATTTAAGTCATCAAGGAAATCATCAAGTCAGAGATCTAAGAATCAACAAATAAGCAAAGCTGGTAATCGAAGGCCAGCCTCCCCGGCAAGATCCTTGCCGGGATGGCCCGTGGAGCCCGGCAAGCCTCGGCACCCGACAAGGCTTGGTTCCCAGCAAAGCTCGGCGCCCGGCAAGCCCTGGCGCCCGGCAAGGATTGGTGCCCGGCAAGGATCGGCGCCTGGCGAGATTCTGCCACTATGCCACCGCTCCGGCACAGCGACAAAGCCTGACATTCTGGGTCCTTCTCTGGCTGCGTGGCAATGCGCCAGTGGAGGAGAGCTTAAGCGGTGCTGATGGGATGGCCCCTTTTTCCATCCCCAAGAAAGTAAGGACACCTAAACGGACACCTCATGGTGCATTAAATGCGTTTGTCCTAATTCGTCAGGGGTAAGGTATGATACCCTGTAGCTACTTTACACCTCAATGTATGTACATTTTGCCACTGTGGAGACCCCTTTAAGCATATAAAAGGAGGCCCAAGGCAACTGCTACAGAGGGAGAGAACTTCTGGCCCATTCTGCATGCGTAGCTGCTCTCTGAACGTACTATTCATTGCGAGCGCTCCTGAAGGCTGGGCTCAAGAACATCAATAAGAACACAAAGCAGGAGTAGGGTTTTACGCTGATCAGCGGCCCGAACCTGGGTAAAAACTTCCCGCGTCGATCACTGGTTCTGCTCTTTGCGTATACCTCTCCCCCCGCCGAATCGTAAAGGGATCTCTCGGGATCCCATAGGTGTCGTACGCCGACATCTTTGGCGCGCCAGGTAGGTTGCGTGAACCAGATCTGGTGGCAGACGTCCTAGTTCCTTCATCATCTTCATCGTCATGCCGCCCAAGAAGAAGAACGCTGCGACAGCACAACCGTCCGGATCTTCTTTGCCTGCGCCTTCGCAGACAGGCGATGGTGTGGGTGCAGAAGGAAGAGGACTGGAACCCCCGCGGCGTTCTGGTGACCCAAGCCAAGCGAGCGGTATCGTTCGCAGTGGCAGTGGTAGCTTGCGCGCCGCTGGATCTAGAGACGGCGTTGTGTTGCCTACGGGTGGCACAACAAACTCTAGAGATCGAAGAGCGCCCGCTGGAGCTCCCGCGTCGGCGCGAGCATCGCAACCTGTCCAGGTCGTGCGAGATGAGCGACATCATGGCGCTGGTGGTTCGGGGCGTCCTCACGAAAAGGTTTCTGCGCATAGATCCCAAGATGCGCGGGACCAGCATCCACACCGAGCTGCCGGCGAAGGTGGCGCGCGGTCGCGTGACCGTGGCGGTGCTCCTTCTAACTTAGTTAGGAGTCAGAGCACCTCACGCACCTCGCACCTGTCGCCGCCACCTACGCCAGCGGAAGCCTTGGCACGTGCAGAGCTGCTCCTCGATTTTCCTCCCGCCCCGGAGAAGATGGAGGAGTGGCAAGCTACTATCCAGAGCCTTATCGGCTTCGCTAACAAGGATGGACCGCAAGAGGCAGGGCCCTCTCAGCGGAGGCCCATCGATCCGACGCGAGCCGGTGAAGAGAAAACCGGAGGTGGTGCAACTACAGTGCACTCTCCTCCGCGGCGTCAGCAGCGGCCGACGACTCAGCAAGTCGACCGCCATGAAGAAGTTTCCACGGCGTCGTCTGATCCACGGATGCGCCGTGATCAGCGTCTGGTTCTCCAGGAACGAGGCAAGGAGGACGCTCGAACAACCATCGAGCGGCGACGGGAAGCGCGCTATCAGTCTGATAAGCGCGCGGGGCCGGTTGTCGACGAGCCCACGCCAGGGAACGTACGAGACTTGCCTTACGAGGTAGGACCTCCAGTGTTTACCCGTGAGCTGCGGCAAGTCCAGTGGCCTAATCTCCGAACCATCAAGCCAGAGGTCCCGGAGAAATATGACGGCAAGACCCATCCCTCGGAGTTCCTGAGCATTTACACCATTGCGGTGCAAGCTGCCGGGGGCCGGGATGACAAGATACTTGCCAACTACTTCACGTTGGTGCTCAAACCCAACGTCAGGTCGTGGTTGATGCATCTGCCGGAGGATTCTATTTCTTCCTGGTCGGATCTGTGCCATCAGTTTGTTGGCGCCTTTGTTGGAGGCCACCAAGCTCCTGGCCAAGAAAGTGATTTGCACATCATCCCTCAGAAGGAGGGCGAGTCCCTGCGCAAGTTTATGCAGAGATTCAGCCGGGTGCAATACAATATTCCTGACGTTCATCCTGCCGCTGTCATTAGCACGTTCCATCAGAACGTGCGTAACCGCAGGATGCGGGAAGAGCTAGCAATGAACAAAGTCAGGAGTATCGCCGAGCTTTACACTTTAGCCGACAAGTGCGCTCGAGCTGAGGAGGGGAGGAAACTCCCCGGTGAGGCTGTTGGTGCGACAGGCAACTCAGAAGAAGAAGATGCCGCGGCTCCGTCAAGGAAAGGCCGGCGGCGGAATAGGAAGCGTGGAGGCAAGGCCGTGCTTGCCGTCGAGGAATCCGGCAACCCTGGCGGCGCCAAGAAGGCCAAGGTTGGTGACCCCGGCAAGGATCTTGCCGGGTGCCCTTCCTGTCAGGCCTTGGCGGCTGCCGACAAGTCAGAGAACTCCGGCAAGCAGTACTGCAAGATCCATCGCACTAAGGGCCACGATCTCCTGGACTGCCGGCAAGTTGAGCAGCTTGCCGAAAAGCAGAAGGCCGAATACGAGAGGCGATACAAGGAGAAGGCCCAAGATGGTGCTGAGGGGTCTGGCAAGAAACGCGGTGGCCGAGGGGGTCGCCGCGGCAAGGCCAAACAGCAGAAGGATCGGCCCGCTCGGGGCCGAGATAAAGAAGGAGATGATGAAGAAGATGACGAATCCAGTGAGCAGGAATTCCAGAAGGCTACGGAGGCTATGTGAATTGATGGGGGTGCCTCGCTGCATTCTTCCCACCGCCAACTTAAACAGTGGATGCGGGAGGTTAATGCGGCAGAGCCATCCCCCAATGCATGTAGGCCTCTGAAGTGGTCCAGCACGCCTATCATCTTCGACGCCGAGGATCACCCTGATCGCACAACTGCGGTCGGGTGTTTGCCATTGTTGGTTTCCCCGACAATTCGCAACCTCAAGGTGACGAAGATGTTAGTTGACGGCGGGGCCGGCCTAAACTTAATCTCACCTGATGTGCTCACAAAGCTTCAGATTCCCGACGAAGACCTTGAGGAAACAGGTACGTTTCAAGGGGTCAATCCGGGAAGAACCCAGCCTAAGGGCAAGATCACGCTGCCGGTAACATTTGGCAGCGAGCTTAACTTCAGGACCGAAAAGGTGGTGTTTGATGTCGCCAAGATCCCCATGTCATACAATGGGATCCTTGGTCGGCCAGCGCTGGCTAAGTTTATGGCGGCATCACACTACGCATACAACATCTTGAAGATGCCTGGGCCGTTGAGCGTCATCACTATCCATTCCAATAAGAAGGATGCGCTCATCTGTGCCGACCAACTTTACCGGGAAGCAGTTGCAGCACCTGCCATCAAGGCATCTGCTCCTGCCGCTGGAACTCCCGGGGGGAAGAAGAAGACCGGCAGGAACCTTGGCGCGAACTCCGGCAAGCACACCTCCTCGGAGTGCTGCGCTTCCGTCGAGGACGCACCAGAGAGTTCCACCGGCAAGAACAAGAAGTCCAAGGCTGCCCCGTCGGAAACCAAGAAGGTGCCTGCCAAGGAGGACGGAATGGGGGGAACTTTCACCATAAGTTCCACCCTAGATGACAAATAGGAAAGCGCGCTCGTTGCTTTCCTGCGGGCGAATGTCGACGTGTTTGCATGGCAACCATCTGACATCCCCGGCGTTCCCAGGAAAGTAATTGAGCACCACCTTGCTGTCTGTCCTCATCCGCGGCCCGTCAAGCAAAGGGTGAGGAAACAGGCTTTGGAGCGGCAAGAGTTCATTACCGAAGAAATTAAGAAGCTGGAGGCGGCAGGACTGGTCAAAGGAGTGCTTCATCCAACCTGGTTGGCCAATCCGATTGTAGTGCGGAAAGCGAACGGGAAATGGAGGCTTTGTATCGATTATACAGATATCAATAAAGCTTGTCCAAAAGATCCTTTTCCCTTGCCGCGCATCGACCAGATTGTGGATGCCACCGCTGGTTGTGATCTCCTGTCCTTCCTTGATGCCTATTTAGGGTATCATCAGATTTTTATGGCAAAGGAAGATGAAGAGAAGACCGCCTTTATCACCCCATGTGGTACGTATTGTTTTATACGAATGCCTTTCGGGTTGAAAAGTGCTGGTTCAACATTTGCCAGAGCAATCCAGATTGGTTTTGAGCCACAACTCCATAGAAATATGGAGGCGTATATGGATGATATAGTGGTCAAAACTAAGGATAAAGCAACGCTCATTCAAGACTTAGAAGAAACATTTGCGAACTTGTGCAAGATCGACTTGAAGCTCAATCCTGAGAAGTGCGTGTTCGGTGTTCCTTCTGGCAAGCTCCTCGGATTCTTTGTATCTTGCCGGGGAATCGAAGCGAACCCCGACAAGATCAAAGCCATTGAGCAAATTGAAGCGCCGAGACGCGTCAAGAATGTGCGTCGTCTTGTCGGCTGTGTCGCTCCTCTAAGCAGGTTTATTTCCAAATCTGCTGAGCGCGCCCTGCCCTTCTTCAAAATTTTGAAGAAGGAAGGTCCAATGAAATGGACTCCGGAAGCGGAGGCTGCGCTGCAAGATTTGAAGAAATACCTTTCTTCTCCACCGACGCTAGTCGCACCTAAACCACAAGAGCCGTTGCTGCTGTATCTGGCGGCGACAAATCAAGTGGTTAGTGCTGCGCTGATGGCGCAGAGGGAAGCTGATGAGGAGGCAACATCAGCGGCAGGACCGCCAGATGACGTGGAAAGATCTTCCCCGGCAAGCGTTGATCCCGGCAAGACAGGATCTGCGCAAACAGAAGAGCCCGTGCAGAAGAAAAAGGTGGTGCAGCGCCCAGTTTATTTTGTTAGCTCCCTCTTACAAGGGGCTAGGTCAAGATATTCTGGTGTGCAGAAATTGCTTTTCGGCCTCCTTATGGCCTCAGGAAAGCTGCGCCATTATTTTCAAGCACATGAGATCACCGTCGTCACTCGCTTTCCGTTGCAACGGATTTTGCAAAATCCGGAGGCAACCGGCAGGATCGGGGAGTGGGTGATGGAGCTGTCCAGCTTTGGTCTTAAGTTTGAAAGTACTTCCACAATTCACAGCAGGGTCTTGGCGGAGTTCATTGCAGAATGGACCCCGACGCCAGACGAAGAAGTTCAAGAAACAAGTCTCCCCGGCAAAGAAATCGATCAGCAATGGGTTATGTACTTTGACGGGGCTTTTTCGCTGCAAGGCGCCGGTGCTGGCGTGCTGCTTGTCGCACCCACCGGAGAGCACCTCAAGTACGTAGTTCAAATGCACTTTCCCCCGGAGAGCTCAACCAACAACACTGCAGAGTATGAAGGTTTGCTTGCCGGTCTTAGGATCGCGGCAGACCTTGGTATCAAAAAGCTCATTATCAAAGGTGATTCACAGCTTGTCGTCAGGCAGGTTAACAAGAGCTATCAAAGTCCATTGATGCAAGCCTACGTAGATGAAGTGAGGAAATTGGAAGAGCGCTTTGAGGGTCTCCAAATGGAGCATGTCCCTCGTGCCGAGAACAGCGTTGCTGACGACCTGTCAAAGCGTGCTGCCCTCAAGTTGCCTGTGGAACCAGGAACTTTTGTGCTCCAATTGACTCAACCATCCGTGGCGCCATCGATGCGGCAAGAAAAGAGAAGAAAGTTGAACTCTGGCCAGTACTTCCCGGCAGAGCTCCCCGGAGCCGCCGGCAAGGAAGTTGCTGGGATTGACACGCCTGCCGGGGAACAACAGGCTCCAGCAGGGCCTCAGGCCCTTGCTGTCGAGACAAATGTTCCCCCGGCGGACGAGATGCCTTTAGTCCTAGTTGTCGAGCCTTAGGCTCCAGCGTGGGCGCAGCACATTGTCCATTTCCTTCAGACAGGTGAACTCCCTGAGGAACAAGAAGAAGCGGAGAGAGTAGCCCATCGGTCTGTTATGTACAAGTTCGTCGATGACGTCCTGTACAGAAAGAGACCAAACGGTGTGAAATTGAAGTGCATTCCTCGGGAGGATGGACTAGAGCTGTTGGCAGAGATACATGGGGGCATGTGTGGTTCTCACATAGGGTCAAGAGCGCTTGCCGGGAAAGCAGTCCGGCAAGGTTTCTTTTGGCCCACCGCCCTCCAGGATGCGACTGCACTAGTAACCAGGTGTGAAGCGTGCCAGTTTCATTCGAAGAAATTACATCAGCCAGCTCAAGCTCTTCAAACAATCCCGCTCTCCTGGCCATTTTCGGTCTGGGGGCTCGACATACTGGGCCCCTTCCCCCGTGCTGCCGGGGGCTTTGAGTACTTGTACATTGCTATCGACAAGTTCACAAAGTGGCCGGAGGTGGAAGCAGTGAGGAAGGTGACAGCGCAGTCGGCTGTCAAGTTCTTCAAAGGAATTGTTTGCCATTTCGGTGTGCCTAACAGGATCATCACCGACAACGGCACGCAGTTCACAAGTCGCACCTTCATGCAGTACATCCAATACCTTGGCGGCAAGATTTGTTTTGCCTCTGTTGCTCACCCGAGAAGCAACGGCCAAGCGGAGAGGGCCAATGCTGAAGTGCTGCGCGGTCTCAGGACCAGAACTTTTGACAAGCTGAAAAAGTGCGGAAGACGCTGGATTGATGAGTTGCCGGCGGTTCTTTGGTCAATCAGAACGACACCAAATCGAGCCACCGGCCAGACGCCCTTCGCTCTGGTCTACGGAGCGGAAGCAGTTCTCCCCACGGAACTCATATACGGATCTCCTCGAGTGCTCGCTTATGATGAGCTCGAGCAAGAGCAACTGCGGCAAGATAATGCTATGCTCCTTGAGGAGAATCGTCTTTAGGCTGCTGTGCGAGCTGCACGCTACCAGCAAGCTCTGCGCCGCTATCATAGCCGCAAAGTTCATGCCCGAAGCCTTGAGGAAGGCGACCTTGTTCTTCGCCGGATTCAGTCCGCCAAGAATTCAAACAAGTTGACGCCAAAGTGGGAAGGCCCTTATCGGGTAGTACGAGTCACCAGGCCTGGCGCTATCCGCCTGGAGACCGAGGATGGCGTTCCAGTGAGTAATTCCTGGAATATCGAACATCTTCGCAAGTTCTATCCATAAGGCGCGGTTGCCGGGGGCTCCCGGCAACCACCTTTTTGTACAAGTCTTGCCGGCAAGGCATGTGATCCTTTGTACAAAGCCAGGCGCAGACCCTGAGCACAGATGAATAAAATTAAGTGTTATACATTTCCTTATTGATTCTCATGTTCACATTCATATATGCATGTTGGTTAAGAGGGTATAACACCTGATCCCGGTAAGTTCTAACGAACCGCCAAGGTTTCATCTCTTATTTTCTTTCTTTCTTTTTCTTAATGACAGAAGAATTCCTCGCGTGCACATTTGCCGGGGGGGGGGGGGGGGGGGGGAAGGGAGACATGAATACCAGTTGGTGACGTTCGGAATCGTATGCGTGGGAGGAAGGACAAGACAGAAAGCTAAGTCCTAAAAACTCAGAGCAAGTTTTTCTTTCATTACCAAGTTGCTTCCTTAGACAATTCCGATTCTTGTATGGAAAATCTGCACGCGAAGGAACCCTTGTTGTAATTAGTTGCGCCCTTATTTTGTTTCGAGTCCGCTCAATGATTTAAGTGGCTACACTGAGAACGCCAAGGAGTCTTGCCAGCCGCTGCGCCTCTGGCAGGCTGCTGAAGTCCCGCACCCAGCGCTCGCGGCAGGTTGTGCGCCGGCAAGTTTTTCAGTAAGCATAGGATGAACTCCATACATAAAGGAATCAGACAAGGAAAGTAGCTAGCATGAGCCTAAACATAGTTAAATTATATTACATCCATGAGTTGCCGCAGTCCTAACTCGAGACTTAACTGTCTTTTACATGAGATGATGGCAGCAAGAATAAAAGGGAAGCACTCAATCCCTGCGCTGGCCTTCGATCCTTTTGATGGAGTCCACCTTCTCAAGGATCGGCGCGATGCACTTCTCAAGCACCTCAACATTTGCATCCTTTGGCAGGTGGCCGAGTTCGCTGGAGAGGTCGATGCCGGGATTGCTGTGCACCACCTTGAGGAGCACCTTGCGAAGGACGGCCCGGCAAAGCCGGCGAGTCTCGTTCACCAGTTGGGTCGCCCGGCTGGACTGGAGCGCCCTCAACGCGTTGATGATGCTTTCAAAGAACATCGTCAATCTCGCGCTTGGGGATATTCTTTCCTCGGAAGAATATCTGAAGTTCGACAAGCCCATGGTTGACAGTTCTGCGGTAAGCTTCTCCGCGGCAGCGATGAGACGACCAGTCCAGATCTCCACTCCCTTCTCGTACTCGTTCTAGGCAGCGGCGGCGCTCTTGAGCAGGTTCCTCTCTCCTTGGAGATCTTTGAGTAGAGCCTTCTCACGGGCCCTGCCGGCCTCGATAGATTTCTGCAGCGTGGTCAGCTTCAGCTCCAGAACCGCAATATCATCAGCCGCGGAGGAGAGCTGCTTGGTCTTGTCGGACAGGGCGACTTGCATCTCCGCCAAGGAGTGGAGGGTTTTTTCCCTGTCCCCCTTGAGCGTCGAGAGCTCCTTGCCGTGCTCATCAAGATCTGTCTCCAGCCTCTTTACTTTGTCACTCAACTCGTTCTTGGCGGCCTCTGCAGCTTCGGCAGCATCGACGGCCTCCTTGAGCTTGCCGGCGTGACTTGCGGTTAGAGCTTCGAGCGCCTCCTTGTGCTTCTGCTCCAGCTCCTGGGTCCGCCGCGCGACAAGATTTTCAATGTCTTCATCCTTGCTGCGAAGCTTGGCGGCGAGCGCCTGCTCACGAGCAGTGAGATCTTCCTCATGAGCATCAAGAGCAACGCGGCGCCCCGTCAGGAGGGCATCTTCGGCAGCAATCCTCAGAACAGCTTCATCATGCGCCTTCTCCATGTCTAATTGCTTCAGGAGGATCTCATTCCACTGCTGGCTCACTTGTTCCCGGCCGGCAACCAACTCTTGGAGGGCCTCGGTGTGCCAGATCTGCATTTGTGCAACGCGCCTTTGGAATTCTGCTTCGGCCGCCTCAACAACTGCCATTCTGGAGTCCGCTTTGTCTTTCCGGGCATGATGGAGAGCCTGGAGTTTGCGGAAGTTCTCGCCCATGGCCTGAAGGAGCTGATCCTCTTTAGATTTGCCGCTGCTAGTGCTGGGATTGTCGACAACTTCAAGCCCGGCAGCAGCGATGATTTCTTCGAAAACTTCTCCTTCGGCTGGTGCCCCAGCGCTTGCCGTCCCCGGCAAGTTGATGAACAGGTTCTCGCCAACCTTGAGGTACTTGCTGGATGAGGGGCCTTCAGATGCTGATGGCTGGTCTTCAGTGACCGCCTCACTAGTAACAGGGGGCTCTGTGGCCGGTGTAGCGCCTGGCGCTCCTGTGGCAGGAATGCTATCAGTGCGGTCCTCAGCCTCCCTGTCGCCCTCTTCAGTAGGTTCTTCGGCGGTTTCCTCTTGTGCTGTCTTGGCGGCCTCCCTGTCAAGAGCACCACCAGCCTCGACAACATCATCCTTGGTGGCCTCGCTGGCAGCGATCCTGTCCGCTTCGGCGGCAGCATCCCTGGCGGTCTCCTCGATCACAATGTCGACGTCCATGTGTTCCATCACAGGGAACTCTGAAGGGCGAAGGAGGAAAATAGAATAAGATCAAGGTTGAAGTTTGAAGTGATCAAAGATAAAGAAGGGGAAAAGAATAACTAGCACTCTGAGGCGATCGAGTACCTGCGTCGGGCTGTCGAGAGGTAGCTTCGCCTCTCCCGGCAACTCTGGTTGCCGGGGATGGGTTGCCGGAGTCCATGCTTGTCGGCTCCTCCTCAATCCGGACAGGCTCGTCGGCAGGATCTCTTGCCGGAGATGTGCTTGTGGGCGGAGCGGTCGATGAAGGAGGCACAATGGGGCAATCTTCTCCTTGTTGCCGTTCTTCTCCTGCGAACCCGAAGATATCAGCGACAAGAATGGAAACCTCGGCACCCGCCAGCGGAAGAAGAACAATGAACTTACGCTGGGGGCTGTGTTGGGGGCTGCGTTGGGGGCTGCGTTGAGGACTAGACTCCGGGCTCACAATGACGGTCTCTGGCACGCTAGTGGAGCCTGCCAGGGGCTCGTCGCCCGTAGAAGTCCTTGACCTCTTCGCCATCCTCTCCAGCAAGGTTTCTGTGTCACTGCAGAAACAATACAAGTAAGTCAGTAAGACTGAGGCAGATTGCAAGGTGGAAGTTGTGACAGGTACTCGCTCTTCTTCCTCTCGCTCCGGACTGAAGCTGGAGATGTCGAAGTCGACCTCCGTTGCGGCATCTGAGTGGGGAGGCGGAGGAGGGGTCCTGGGCCGCTTGGCTGTGGCAGGCGCCGGGGCAGCTTCTGGCACGGTTGTACGAGACCCTCCTGCCGCTCCGGCGGTGGCCACTGGTGTGGGTCTCGCGCGCCGCGCGGGCTGTTGACGGGCCCCCTGCCGCGGTCCGGTCTTGCCGGCCACTTTCTTGCCGAGGGATTCGCCGCTCGATGTAGGCTGGCTTGCCGAGACGCCCGATGCGGCTTTCCGAAGGACACGCTTTGTCTTCTTCGGGGGCGAGGGCTCTTCTCGCGTCTCCTCTTCAGCTGTGTCGTCGCCGGATGAGCTTTCAGCGACTGCGCCGCCTTCTTCCCCGGCAACCTTGCTCTCCTCGGCAGGTTTTGCCTCCACCACTACCTCTGCATCGCTGGCTTCCCACTCTGTGAAGCCAACGCTGCCGGCCTCGGCGGCAAGATTCGCTTCCTCCACTCTGGTAGCAATGTATGCTACCTCCTGATCTGTGGTGGCGCGAATAAGATCTGACTCTTGCCGGACAGGCTTCTCCGTCAGATTGTCGAAGAATTTCTGCGCTTCTTCCTCGCTTGGCTCGACCCAGGTCGGGTCAAGGCCGTGGGCGTTGAACATCGGCAAGAAGGCAATGATCAACCCCAGTGCAGAGTTGTTGCACAAGGGGACGATCCTTGCCGGCAGCCGGTGCTTGTCTTCGCGCTGGAATAACTTTTGGCGGAGAGCGCCAAGCTGCATAACAGTCAAGTTGTTGTTCAGCCCGGGGCGCAGCCTCATGACATCCGCTGCGTTCTTATACTCCCAGGCTGGCCTCCCCCTATTCTGCAGAGGGGCGATGCGGCGGCGGAGGAAGTCGAAGCCGATCATCTCCATTGTCAGCCCGGCAGCCTTCAAGCGGAGGATCCTGGTAGTGGCGATTGTGAGCTTCTCGTCTTCTGCGGTGAGATCGCCCCAATCCTTGCCGCGGACCACCTTCTGTCGCCAGGGATGGCAAAAAGGATGAGGATCTGCTTCCTGGATCCAGCACCATTCGGCCCGCCACTCGTCCCACTTTTCGCGGTAAACTCCATCTGGGTATATCTCTTTGTTCCAGGCCCTTAGAATCCAAGCGATAGATCCAGAGAGAGCCTCTCCTTTTTGGATTCGAGGATAGAAATAGTGGCGGAAAAGAGCAGAATTGGGGATCACGCCGGCAAAATTTTCACAAAGATGGGCAAAGATCGACATGCAAAATACGGCCTTCGGCGTGAAATCAAGAAGCCGTATGTATGCATGATGTCGTTGAAGAAATCGGAAAAAGGTGGACAGAGCCCGCAATAAAAGTACGCAGTGAAGAAGGGGTATCTGTCCGATCCGCCTTTGGAATTAGCACCTGGGATTACGCGTGTGGCGGGGTGAGCTTGTGTTCCCTTCGCCCACATGCATTGGTATCGCCCCTTCAAGGTTTCGGCGTTGAGCGTAGGAGGGAAGACGACGAGCCTCTTCCGCATCTTCACCAGCTCGCTTTCCGGGACATCAGCCTTCGGCTCCTTGTCCGTGCCCTTGCCTTTGCTAGCCTTGGGCGGCATGGCGACCATGGAGATGGAAGCCGGAGGACGGAACGAGCGCGGGAGCGGCGAGCAGAAGGGAAGGAAGGTTTCGCTCTGAGCTCGAGCAGAGGAAGGCGATGGCGATGGCCAGATTGGGAAGAAGAGGGGGGTGAATGGGTTTGCGCCTCCACGACTTCTCCTTTTTATGGGGAAGGAGCGGGGCCACCTTGTTTATCCCCCAATATGAATGCGCCTCTGTGGGCGTGAAACAGTTTGCAGCCTTTTTGGCACACTTCCCACATCGCGCGCTCCGTGCGCGTAGTGGGGGCACAGTAAAACAAGATCTTTACGAGCAGTTAATTCCCTGCCACACGTGCCCGTGCACTGTTTGGGCCTAGCCCAACAACGCCTCGCACTCGTGTATGGCCCAGGCCCGGGGGCTCCTGTCGGTGTACTAAGTATTGGGCCACTAGTACCCCTTACTTGTGCACGGGCAGTTGTAGCCGTCCTCGCGGCAAGGCTTGCCGGGATCAGCTCGAGGTCGATTTAAGTCATCAAGGAAATCATCAAGTCAGAGATCTAAGAATCAACAAATAAGCAAAGCTGGTAATTGAAGGCCAGCCTCCCCGGCAAGATCCTTGCCGGGATGGCCCGTGGAGCCCGACAAGCCTCGGCGCCCAACAAGGCTTGGTTCCCAGCAAAGCTCGGCGCCCGGCAAGCCCTGGCGCCCGGCAAGGATCGGCGCCTGGCGAGATTCTGCCACTATGCCACCGCTCCGGCACAGCGACAAAGCCTGACATTCTGGGTCCTTCTCTGGATGCGTGGCAACACGCCAGTGGAGGAGAGCTTAAGCGGTGCTGATGGGATGGCCCCTTTTTCCATCCCCAAGAAAGTAAGGACACCTAAACGGACACCTCACGGTGCATTAAATGCGTTTGTCCTAATTCGTCAGGGGTTAGGTATGATACCCTGTAGCTACTTTACACCTCAATGTATGTACATTTTGCCACTGTGGAGACCCCTTTGAGCATATAAAAGGAGGCCCAAGGCAACTGCTACAGAGGGAGAGAACTTCTGGCCCATTCTGCATGTGTAGCTGCTCTTTGAACGTACTGTTCATTGCGAGCGCTCCTGAAGGCTGGGCTCAAGAACATCAATAAGAACACAAAGCAGGAGTAGGGTTTTACGCTGATCAGCGGCCCGAACCTGGGTAAAAACTTCCCGCGTCGATCACTGGTTCTGCTCTTTGCGTATACCTCTCCCCCCGCCGAATCGTAAAGGGATCTCTCGGGATCCCATAGGTGTCGTACGCCGACACAGCAGAAACCTTGATCATACTTGCGGTCGACATAACTAAAACTCCAGGTGGTTAAACCAAAATCACAAAGAACAAGAGAGTACCTTGCTCTGATACCAATTGAAAGCGCAGGTTATCTCACAGAGGGGGGTGAATGGAAGATTTTTAGAAATTCGTCAAACTCTGAAGAATTTGACAAGGATCAGAGTGAAGAAATAGCAACACAAAGGAAACTAAGTCATCACAGCATTAGAGTACATGCAATCGGGGTATGTAAGAGTGAAGAACATGCAATCATATAGTCATACAACCATGAAGAATATGAACTGAGGAAATGAAAGATAGCTTGATGAAAATCTTCATTTCAAATTCGTCCGGGGATAGATCACAAATTCTTTGGCAGCGGAATAATGTAAGAGAGGGTTGAGGAATTGAAACTAGGTTGGCTCGGTGAAGACAATGCAATTTGGCAGACCAGTTCCAATTGCTGCATCAATTGTACATCTGGTTCAGGCGGCTGAGTCGCAACTCAAACGACACACAGTCCTCACCATATTCCTCTTGAGCTAAGGCCTGCATACCTCGCCTAATCACTCCTGGTGAGTCTTCAAGGTAGACTTCCAAAACCTTCACAGACTTGTTCATCAGCACACCACAATGACTCTTGGTGTACTCAGAACTTGACGCCTAACCGTCTCAAAGAATGACGGTCTTTAAAGGTAACAGGTGTCGGATCACACAGATCAATCTCTTTAGTGATGCTTAATCACTTTGGCTCTAGGTTTTTCCTCACTTAGGATCCTCTCAAATTCGTCAGAGGATTGGTTGCTCTCTTATGACAAGTGTCAAGTTCTTTTAGAGCAGCCAACCAACAAGTGGTTATGGGGGCAGCTATTTATAGCCAGGGGCAACCCGGCATGAATTCTCGTAAATGCCCTTCTCTCATTCGACCGTTGTCAGGATAAGGATCACTCGACAGCTGGCACACAGCACATCAACAATTGGAATTTCATCTCTCAAATTCGCTGGGGCACTCAATTTCCTCATGGTATGAAGATCGCATTGGCGAACTCCTAACTCCTCAGCCTGACCAAATTCATCAACGACCAGATGAACTTCGTCACTGTCGCTAGCAAATGCGTTAGCTGTTTCGTAGATTTCCAAAGGCTTAACTCGAAGCGGCTTTTGTGTGTATAGGTTTGAGTAAGTTTGAGCATCACTTTGGAAATGTGAAATATGTTTCACCTTGACCCCCTTTAATAGTATGGTTTTTCCTGTGACTCAAATAAGAAGAAAAGACACTACGAAAACAAAAGTGTTCAAGCTTCAAAGTCTTCACATCAATTTCTTCAAAGGCCGTACCAATTTCATCATCAGATTCTTCACTTGAAGAAATCCATTTTTAGGTGTCCTCTTCCATGTGTTAAACCAAATCTTCAGGGACTCTATTACCTGTGTATACTCAGAAACACATTAGTTCCTCAACCTATTTGTCTTCAATACTCCAAAACCACTAAGGGGGCACTTGATGCACTTACACCCTGGCAGTCTCACGAGGAGGAGATGGAGGCGCAGTCTCAATGGCCTGTGCAGGAGGTGGAGGAGGTGAAGAACTCGAGGGTGGCACCGTGCCAAACTTGGCTGCCTCGCACTGATTCTGGTCTTCAACAACCTTGTTGGTTGCAGTGATGAACCTGTCACGCACACCACAACAGTAATTTGACTGTCGATCAAACTCTTCAGACAGCTGTTGTATCTCAGACTGTAAAGACACAAGATGATGAGGAGTTATAGAGAGCATGTTCTTCACCAACTCCTTCTTCTTTTGAAGTTGTTGTTTCCTCACCATCTTTGCTTGAGCAATTTTGTGTTTCTCATCCAAGATGAATGCAGAAAGCGCATGGCTTGGGCCCAGAGGCAAATTCAAATCATCAAGCAGAGTATCTGGCTTAGTGCACCCGATGTTAATGAAATCTAGGAGCTTCTAGGGTTCCAGCACCATTGGAACTGAAGAATTTTTAGCAATTGTAGCTTCCTCTTGCTTCCTTCTGAGGAACTCTGTGAGCTCATCTTCGTTAGCCAGTCCGTGTTTGTCAACCTGAGGCACATCAGCCTTGCTTTTGGGACTTGGCCTAGTTCCACGGCTAGCAATGACCTTTTGCTTCAGCATGTGCAGTGAAGAAGATGGTTGCCCACTAGCTGAGGCACTTGATGCAGCAATTGAGGTTGTTGAAAAGCCCTCGGTGCGCTGGCAAGATGCGAGCACAATCGGTGTTGAAGCTCTTGCTGCTACCATTGAGGAACTTGTAGCAGGTGGAGGCACTGAAGATTTTGAAATTTTCAGTGTTGAGGCCTTTAAAGCTGTAGGCTTGGCCACTGAGGGCTTTGGATCAGATTGCTTGGGCTTGTGTGTAGGATTCTTTTGCATAGCCTTCTTTGGAGCACTAGCACTGTCGCTGCCACTTGCACGAGCTTGACTTGAGGCCTTTGTAGCCCTGTTGAATTCCTCAACAGCCTTCCTGGCCTCTTTTACCAGTTTATCTTGATACTTGGCCAATTCGTTGGGAAAGTCTTCACCCCTGCGCACACTTGAGCAATCAGCAACTTGTCCTTCGGCAAGTGGTGGTGAAAGTACAAGTGCTCCCTGGGTGATTTTGGTAATTAATGTCAACATATCTCTTGTTGGACTAATGCCTTTATGTAGTGTATTTCAGACAAGTTCAACAATGGCATGGAAAGGACAAGAGGATGTGGAACCCCTTCGAGGTGTCAAGGACATGCATTGGCTAAAGCTCAAGACTCTTCATTTTAGTTTAAGTGATCCAAGATCACATTGAGTCCATAGGAAAGCCAGTACTATTAGAAGGGGATGAGGTATTGCTTAATGGCTTGCTTGCTCAAAATGCTTAGTGATGTTGCTCCAAAACCCTCAGCCACTTTCTCCATCCAAATATGTCAAAACCCTAAACTCCATCTCGGCCCCACCAATTCTTTCTATCCAGCGCCACCGAGTTCATATGACATAGCCATAACCAGAAACCCTAACAGTTCGGTCACACTGATACGGATCTCGGTCTCACCGGGAATGCCTTGCCAACTCCCTGTTATTTGTTGCAATTATTTAGGTCTCACCAAAATTGCAATCGGCCTCACCGAGATGGCTTGACCAATTCTCTGTTGCCCTATTGCTTCACTTTGATCTCACCGAGTTGATGCAATCGGCACCACCGAGATGAGGTTTTCCCTAAGCTCTAGCACATCGGTCCCACCGAGTTGTTCCAGTCGGTCCCACCGAGATTCGTAACATTCACATTTTGAACTAATCGGTTAGACTGAGTTCATCTATTCGGTCTCACCGAGTTTGGTCAAATGTGTGTAACGGTTGGATTTTTTGTGGAGGCTATATATACCCCTTCACCCCCATCTCCATATGTGAGAGAGCCATCAGAAAGTGCCTACACTTCACCATACATTTTCTGAGAGAACCACCTACTCATGTGTTGAGATCAAGATATTCCAATCCTACCACAAGAATCTTGATTTCTAGCCTTCCCGAAGTTGCTTTCCACTCAAATCATCTTTCCACCATATCCAAATCTGTGAGAGAGAGTTGAGTGTTGGGGAGACTATCATTTGAAGCACAAGAGCAAGGAGTTTATCATCAACACACCATTTATTACCTTTTGGAGAGTGGTATCTCCTAGATTGGTTAAGTGTCACTTGGGAGCCTCCGTCAAGTTGTGGAGTTGAACCAAGAAGTTTGTAAGGGCATGGAGATCGCCTACTTCGTGAAGATCTACCTCAGTGAGGCAAGTCCTTCGTGGGTGATGTCCATGGTGGGATAGACAAGGTTGCTTCTTCGTGGACCCTTCGTGGGTGGAGCCCTCTGTGGACTCACGCAACCGTTACTCTTTGTGGGTTGAAGTCTCCATCAACGTGGATGTACGATAGCACCACCTATCGGAACCATGCCAAAAATCTCCGTGTCTTCATTGTGTTTGCACACTCCAATCCCATCCCTTTACTTTCTTGCAATTAGCATGCTTTACTCTTTCCGCTTCATATACTCTTGTCATGCTTGCTTGAAATGTATTGTGAATGCTTGAACTTGTGCTAAAACTCCACTTTAACTTGAAGAACTTAAAAACTGCAACTTTTACTTGTTGAGGGTGTAATCACCCCCCTCTAGACCCCTCTTCTTGATCCTTTCAATTGGTATCAGAGCTTTGGTCTCCATTGCTTTGGTTTAATCACCACTGGAGGTAGATGGATGAGTCTATGATTGGTAGTATTAGATGTAGAGTGCCTATGCTTGACGGGGATTTCTAAAATTCTTGGAAGAATAAGATTCTTGAGATTTTCAATGAATATGATCTGAGCAAGTATATTACTAGCCCTTGTGTACCTCCTATTGATCCTTTGCATCCTACCCCCGATGAGTATCTTGACATGACTCGCAATCTTAGAACTATTGATCTTATCATTAGAGGATTGCCTGGAAATTTTCTTGTATGCTTGCCTACCTTTGAATGTGCTTATACTATATGGAAATATCTTGAGGAGCACTTTCCAAAATATTCATTGAAAAATCTAGATGAGATTCTTCAAAAGTCTATTGCTTTTCATAAAATGAAGCCTAGTGATCCTAAGTTTGATGATTGCCTATTTGAGCTCCGTGACCTTATGCGTGCCAAAGGAAATGTTGGAGTCATTAGTAGCATCGTTTCACAAACTATTAGAATTCATAAACATGCACATTGTCATGGTCATAAATCTAATGAATCACTTGCTCAAGGTGATGATCAACCACATGATGACATTGAGGATGGATACTATGATGAGGATGATGATAGTGACTTTGACCTTGAGGAGTCGATGAGACCTTTTGGTCTTATGTCTAACCTTCGTGGTTACATGGCCGGAGGAAAAAAAATGGATTCTCGATAGTGGATGTACTGATCATATGACCAGAGATAAGGACATGTTCTATGAGCTTGCTAAGAACCACGGTCCTCGCAAGTATGTCACTTTTGGAGATAACTCCAAGGGTAAGTTACTTGGCCCTGGTAAGGTGGCCATTTCCAATGATAGCTCTATCCAAAACTTTATGCTCATTGAATCTCTTGGTTACAATCTCCTTTCCGTATCTAGACTAGCCGACTTCGGTTTTAATGTTCTATTTATTGAAGTAGATTGCCAAGTGTTCCGTAGAGATAATCACAATATGGTCTTTACCGATATTCGTAGAGGTGATCTATACATTGTTGATTTTACTAAGAGAGCCCAACCTCATACTTGCTTAATTGCTAAATCTTATAAAGGTTGGTTATGGCATAGAAGGTTAGGTCATGTGGGCATGCGAAATCTTGATAAGCTTATTAAAGGTGATCATATCCTTGGTGTTAAAGATGTCATATTTGACAATGATAGACTTTGCACTGCTTGTCAAGCAGGAAAACAGGTTGGAGGAAGTCATGCCGTGAAGAACATCATGTCAAGACCGCTCGAGCTACTTCATATGGATCTATTTGGTCCCAGCACCTACAAGAGTCTCGGTGGTAACTCGTTCAGTTTGGTCATTGTTGACGACTTTTCAAGATTTACATGGGTGTTCTTTCTTGATGACAAATCGTAGGTCCAAAAGACCTTCAAGAACTTCGCTAGGAAGGCCCAAAACCAATTTGAACTGAAGATCAAGAAGGTTCAAAGTGATAATGAAACGGAGTTCAAGAATGCCAATGTGGATATCTTTCTTGATGAAGAAGGGATTTCACATGAGTTCTCGGCTACGTACACACCTCAACAAAATGGAGTTGTTGAGAGGAAGAACCGAAAACTTATCGAGATGGCAAGAACGATGCTTGATGAATACAAGATGCCAAGACACTTTTGGGTGGAACCGGTTGAGACAGCTTGTCATGCTACGAATCGACTATATCTTCACAAGCTTCTCGGCAAGACGACATACGAGCTTCTCACTGGTAACAAACCCCAAGTTGGATACTTTCGAGTATTTGGCTCAAAGTGTTACATTCTTGATAAGCATCGTCGCTCAAAATTTGCTCCTAAATCTCATGAAGGTTTCCTACTCGGTTATGGCTCAAACTCTCACACTACCGTGTCTACAACAATTTCACCCGAAATGTTGAAGAGACGGTTGATGTGAAGTTTGATGAATCTAACGGCTTGCAAGTAGAGCAATTGCCAATTGATGTTGGAGACAAAGATCCTTAGGAAGCAATCCAAGATTTGTCCATTGGCAAGATTTGCCCAACGGAGGTGAAGGAGCGTACTTCGTCTGTTCAAGTGGAAGCCTCAACTTCACATCAAGGTGAACCACAAGTTGACTTGGAGGCATCCACAAGTGGAACACGTCAAGACGGAGGAGATGGGGAAGTACAACAAGATGAACCACCTCGACCTCCCTCTCCACCTCCACAAGCGAACGACAACGCCAACAACAATGAAGGAGGAGAAGAAGAAGACAATGAAGAGGATATTCCACCCCAACCCAAACAATAGCTCTCACGAGTTAGAGCAAAAGTCACAAGAGACCATCCCGTCGAACAAATCTTCGATGATATTCAAACCGAGAGAATTACTCGCTCTAAAACTCGTTTGGCTAAATTTTGTGAACACTACTCATTCATTTGTAGTGTTGAACCTATGAAGGTAGAAGAAGCTCTTGAGGATCCGGATTGGGTGAATGCTATGCATGAAGAGCTACACAACTTTGAGAGGAATCAAGTGTGGACATTGGTTGAAAAGCCCGACGACGATCACAATGTCATTGGAACCAAATGGGTGCTTTGGAATAAGCAAGATGAAGATGGACAAGTTTTACACAACAAGGCCCGTCTGGTTGCTCAAGGCTACACTCAAGTCGAAGGTATGGACTATGGTGAGACATATGCCCCCGTTGCTAGACTTGAGTCCATACGCATCTTACTTGATTATGCCAATCATCATGGTATCACATTATACCAAATGGACGATAAAAGTGGTTTTCTAAATGGAGAAATTGAGGAGGAAGTTTATGTTAAACAACCTCCCGGCTTTGTCAATCCCAAGAAACCTAATCATGTCTACAAACTTCACAAAGCTCTTTATGGTCTTAAACAAGCTCCTAGAGCATGGTACAAATGCTTGACCAAGTTTCTTATTGAAAAATGCTTTGAAATTGGGAAGATTGATTCTACACTTTTTACTAAAAGGGTTAATGGTGAATTATTTGTGTGCCAAATTTATGTGGATGATATCATATTTGGTTCTACTAACCCCTATTTTAGTGAAAAGTTTGGAAGGCTAATGTGGGAGAAGTTTGAGATGTCTATGATGAGTGAACTCAAATATTTCCTTGGTTTGCAAATCAAGCAAGCTAAGGAAGGTACCTTTGTCTCTCAAACAAAGTATACCAAGGATCTTTTCAAGAAGTTCAACATGCAAGAAAGTAAAGGTATGAAAACACCCATGCCTACTAGTGGACATCTTGACTTGACTAAGCATGGCAAACCGGTTGACCAAAAGGTTTACCACTCTATGATTGGTTCATTGTTATATCTATGTGCCTCCCGTCCCAATATTATGCTAAGTGTGTGCATGTGTGCACGATATCATGTGGCCCCTAAAGAGTGTCATCTTAAGGCCGTGAAAAGGATAGGAGATACTTAATTCATACACCAAACTTTGGCATTTGGTATCCTAAGAGGTCATCTTTTGATCTTGGTGGCTACTCCGATTCGGACTATGTCGGTGACAAGGTTGATAGAAAGTCCACTTTGGCTACTTGTCAATTTCTTGGTGGATCCCTTGTGTCTTGGTCCTCCAAGAAACAAAACTCGGTATCCTTATCCACTGCCGAAGCGGAATACATTGCCACCGGATCATGTTGTGCTCAATTACTTTGGATGACCCAAACTCTTAAGGATTATGGGATATATGTGAAACATGTTCCATTGCTTTGTGACAATGAAAGTGCTATTAAGATTGCTCATAATCCCGTGCAACATTCTCGAACTAAGCATATTGAAGTTTGTCATCATTTCATTAGGGATCATGTTGCTAAAGGAGACATCAATCTTAAACATGTTCGAACCGATAATCAATTAGCAGATATATTTAGAAAACCACTTGATGAGAAAGTATTTTTCCATTTGGGAGGTGAATTTAATATCATTGATGGGTCAAACTTGGAGTAGAAGCTCCATTTGGATACATGCAAGGCGTGAGCCTTTGTGACTAATCCTTGATATTTTCTCTTATGATGATGATCATATGTCTTGGATCTACACTTGTACCCTTGCATGTTATCTAACCCTTGTAGGTACTTGGATGAGCCTAAATCTATGATATTGCAAGTCACTCACATTTTGAGCAATTTCTACATCACCAAGTTCCTATGATTTGGTTGTTGAATTCAAGGAAGCATGAACTCAGTCAACATATCCTTTGACTATTTCAATATATCAAATTTTAATTGGTATCAAGTTTCATGATTGTCATTTTGGATACACAAGTGCTCTTCATTGCAATACTAACCCATGTAGGAAGATGAACTCAAACTACTAGTGGTGCTCCCAACTCTTGATGGACAACATCAACCTTGAGCATCCAACACAAGTTCGACTACATGATCAAGATCAACACCACAACCCAAGGTATTCCATTCCATCTTAGAGAAGCTTTACTCCAAGTCATAAGCTAAAGCAAATCAACAAGATGTGAATACATCAAAGTGCTTAAATGAAAAATGGCAACCCCATTTTGAGCTTAAACGATGAGTATGATCTATGATCAAGTGAACTCACTTGACTCATAAGTCAATATACTCTAACATAGGTGACTTTGTCGCCGACCCTTTCTAGATGAAGTTCTCTAGTGCTCTTTTGCTTAGTTGATTTTTCCACTTGCATGATTTTATTGCCTTTGTGTCTCTCAAAAACAAAAAACAAAAAAAACTTCATCTAGATCTTTTTATTTTTCTGCTCTTTATCTGTGTTTAATTCATTGCAAATCTTTCTGCTAATTCCCTGCAAATCCTTGTGAGATTTCATTTGCCAAGTGAGCTGAGTTGACAAAATCTTTACTCAGCGTTGAATTCGGTCCCTCCAACCCAATCCTATCGGCTCGACCAAAATACAAGGACTCCTTGTATATAGATCATCGGTACAACCGACACGGACTAGCTCAGTCTCATCGATAAGCACCTTCTGTTACTCTGTCATCCTAGACTCACCGATGGAACCATATCGGCGTCACCGATTTCAACTCTGAGAAAACCTTTTTCCATTTCTTACTGCCTATTTTCTTCAGCTACACTCAATCATTCTTTCCTCTATCAGCATCATAAACTACCTACTGCTTTGTAGTGACTCTCAAGGACCACACCTACTTGGCTCATGCTCCAGGAGTGCCCTTCTTGGAAATTGATGTCAAAGGGGGAGAGGGAGCACATCAAAGCTTATCAAATGAGCACATCTAAGCTCTTCTACAGATGCATGTTGACAAAACAGGAGAGAAGTCACATGTCTTTAAAGAGGGGAAATACATGTAAATCCTAGCTATTGCTATTGAAAATTCTTGTTGCTCTGATTTTATTTGCTCCTACCCTATTTTGCTCTAATCTTATCTCACCCTACCTTCTCCCATTATCCTATATCAGATTCAGGGGGAGAAAGAATCTATGTCTAAGGGAAGAAAGATCTTTGGAACTTAATGCAAATCCTTAAATCTTTGGGGACATGTCTACATCTCAATGAAGTACTTGTAGTACTCAACCATTACATGTCATCCTAGTCTTGGTATTCTTGTGGTTCCCTAAAACTGCTTTATCTGGAGTGTTCTTGTGTTACCTAACCCTGTTTTCTCAAGTCCACTCCTTCAAAAGTCAGCTCAAGACCACAAGGTAAGTATATACATCACCCTCATGTGCATGATGATCTCCTATTGTTGCACATATTGTTTGCAAGAGGGAATCATAAACATGAAGGTACATTTCTTAACCATATCATTTGCTCTGATGCATATAACCAAGATACATGTAATTATCTGCTTACTCTCTCATGTTATGCATTCACACATTAGTATAATCTATCTTCACATGACTGCATACATGTAGGGGAGCTTATGCATGTTACATGTTTCTCCAAAGCTTTACCTACTACTCTTCATATCATTTACCTAAAGCTTTGATGTATGTTGTCATCAATTACCAAAAAGGGGGAGATTGAAAGCACAAGTGCTCCCTGGGTGATTTTGGTAATTAATGTCAACATATCTCTTGTTGGACTAATGCCTTTATAGAGTGTATTTCAGACAAGTTCAATAATGCCATGGAAAGGACAAAGGGATGTGGAACCCCTTTGAGGTGTCAAGGACATGCATTGGCTAAAGCTCAAGACTCTTCAATTTTTTTAAGTGAACCAAGATCACATTGAGTCCATAGAAAAGCCAATACAATGAAAAGGGGATGACGTGTTGCTTAATGGCTTGCTTGCTCAAAATGCTTAGTGATATTGCTCCAAAGCCCTCAGCCACTTTCTCCATCCAAATATGTCAAAACCCTAAACTCCATCTCGGCCCCACCGGTTCTTTCTATCCGGCGCCACCGAGTTCATATGACATAGCCACAGCCAGAAACCCTAACATTTCGTTCACACCGATACGGATCTCGGTCTCACCGAGATGGCCTTGCCCACACCCTGTTATCTATTGCAATTGTTTCGGTCTCACCGAAATTGCAATCGGTCTCACCGAGATGGCTTGACCAATTCTCTGTTGCCCTATTGCTTCACTTTGATCTCACTGAGTTGATGCAATCGGCGCCACCAAGATGAGGTTTGCACTAAGCCCTAGCACATCGGTCCCACCAAGTTGTTCCAGTCGGTCCAACCGAGATTCCTAACGTTCACATTTTGAACTAATCGGTCAGACCGAGTTCATCTATTCGGTCTCACCGAGTTTGGTCAAATGTGTGTAACGGTTGGATTTTGTGTGGAGGCTATATATACCCCTCCACCCCCATCTCCATATGTGAGAGAGCCATCAGAACGTGCCTACACTTCCACCTTACATTTTTTAGAGAACCACCTACTCATGTGTAGAAGATCAATATATTCCAATCCTACCACAAGAATCTTGATTTCTATCCTTCCCCAAGTTGCTTTCCGCTCAAATCATCTTTCCAACATATCCAAATCTGTGAGAGAGAGTTGAGTGTTGGGGAGACTATCATTTGAAGCACAAGAGCAAGGAGTTCATCATCAACACACCATTTATTACCTTTTGGAGAGTGGTGTCTCCTAGATTGGTTAGGTGTCACTTGGGAGCCTCCGGCAAGTTGTGGAGTTGAACCAAGAAGTTTATAAGGGCAGGGAGATCGCCTACTTCGTGAAGATCTACCCGAGTGAGGCAAGTCTTTCGTGGGTGATGGCCATGGTGGGATAGACAAGGTTGCTTCTTCGTGGACCCTTCGTGGGTGTAGCCCTCCATGGTCTCGCGCAACCGTTACCCTTCGTGGGTTGAAGTCTCCATCAACGTGGATGTACAATAGCACCACCTATCGGAACCACGCCAAAAATCTCCGTGTCTTCATTGTGTTTGCACACTCCAATCCCATCCCTTTACTTTGTTGCAATTAGCATGCTTTACTCTTTCTGCTGCATATACTCTTGTCATGCTTGCTTGAAATGTATTCTGAATGATTGAACTTGTGCTAAAACTCCACCTTAACTTGAAGAACTTAAAAACTGCCACTTTTACTTGTTGAGGGTCTAATCACCACCCCCCCCCCCTCTAGACCCGTCTTCTCAATCCTTTCAGGTGGCCTCTTGCATGGAGGCTTCACAGCAAAATCCTTCATGTATTTTGGAGTGACATATATGTAATCTCTCCACTCGTACGTCTAGTATCTCTTGATTTTGTGTGTTTGTGTTTTGCGCGGCTTCTTAGTTTCAGGGCCATGATGATTTTCATCTGCTGTACATTACCCTGCATATAATTCATCAGGAATATCAAAAGCAGTGTGTTCCTCTTTCCTCTTGCCTCCTTTCTGAGGCCTTTTTCCATCAGCCATTTTCTTCAGCTAGGATTTTTGAACATGTGAGGACTCTGAAGATGTTTGAAGGTTTTCCTCAAGCAATGTTGCAAATGAATTAATTTGATGAGAACCTAGAGATTCGCCGGCAGATATTCTACCTATGAGTAGAGTATAGTTGCGAGGAAATAGGGAAGAGTCACATGCATTCTCATAGATTTTTAAACATAAACCAGTTGAGGAAATTGACCCTTATCGTCTTGACGCAATTCACTAAGTGTTCTTGACCTAGGTTCCAGAGTTGTACAGATTGAAGCAATTGCACAACTGAGGAATCTAGTAGTTAAGTATAACTTAGTTGAAATACACAAGACTGGCCAAAAGGAAGTGCTAAAGAATTGAAAGAGTGGTAAAAACAACAACTGAAGATTTTTTAGTAGAGTGAAGTTCAAATGGGCCGGTAAAATTAGCATTTAATTACCCGCAGTGATGAACTTGACGAACTGGATGACGAGACAAAGGAAATCGTTAGCTCAGATCTTCCGCGTCCTAACTTGGTGATGAAAGACATCTACGGCGGTGGTGGAGGTGAAGAAATCTACGTCCGGTGTGAGTACAACGATGAGGAAGTCAAGGTAGTGAAGCTCTTCTTCTCTTGCGTTGATGAAATCCAGCGGCGGCGCTAGGGTTTGAGATTTGAGAGCGATGGGAGCTGAGAGGTGAAGTGAAGTAGTGTTGACGGGGTCAAGGCTATTTATAGCCGCAGAGAAAATTGAGGTGTCCGAAGATTTTGGACAGATAAGCCCCAGACTATTTGCATCTCCGCGACATGGGTCACACATGCATTTTCACCCATATCCACGCGTGTGAAGTGCAGGATGAAGTTACTGTGGCAACCTCCAAAAATAAATTTTGAGATTTTAAAACTTGTTCGCAATTTCTTTAGCTGTCAAGGACACAATGAAGACTTTGAATAGTGTCAAGTAGAATGCGTATGAAGAATTTGTGAACATAGTGGGTTGAGCTTAGGATAGAGGAGAGCGGGTCCGATCATATCCACATAGATGAAGAAATCAAACCGAATAATTAGCCATATGTGGATGTTGTTGAGGACATGAAAAGCTCAAATAAAATCATAAATAATAAGCAGTGAAGAATAACCTCAAATGACAAATTTGAAAAGTTTGACGAAATTGCAAATGACGAAAAACTCAAATTTGAAGAATGGCATAAAGAGGTGGTAGTGTTACCCACTGTATATGAATTGTGATGACTACAGACACCTCATATAATTGTCGTAGGGTTCTGACAGTCAAGTTCTTCATTAATTTCTTCAGACTTACACTGCTACAGCGAGGTGCTATACAAACGGTTTTTAACCCCTTTTCGCGACAGCATTTGGAACCGTCGCCAAGTGAGTGTGGGCGATAGGGGGGTCCTTCCTACACGACCCAGAAACCATCGGGGATAGGCCCTCCGGCCACACACGCTCGGCAAAATGAGGTCATGTGCGACGGGCGAGCGATCAAATACGATTATACATACATTTGTATTAAAAAATACAATTATACAGGCCAAATTGTTTCCAGTCATAACTAGATCCCACATAGTCAGTCCCGGCTAAACGTTTCCGTTCGTATGTACATTCCACACAGTCAATCCAAGAAGTACATTTCCGTTCGTATATACATTCCACACAGTCACTCCAAGGAAAACGTTTCCGTTTGCATGTACATCACACAGAATTTTCCCCATTAAATCAATTGTGATAGCGTTGCCATTGCAGACGATATTAACTATTTTACTGTTTGCGTTATTGAATGCATCACACACGGTGCGTAGAAGAAACTGTGTGGCATAGGCTGTCCATCATACACACTTTTTATGTGGTAAACATTTGCGCAAGGTGGCCTAACGCAAACAGTTTTCAAGAGAAAGTCGTTTGTGATTGTTCATTGATCCAATACGGTTTATTCCTAGAAACTATGTGCGTTGCCTGAGGTCATCGCCACTGTGTTTTTTCAATAACCGGTTGCAATGGAAAACACCCAATTAGTAGGCTAATCGGCCATTAGCAGGCTAATTGTCCTATTATTAATAATCCATTTATTACTCTAATTGACATTTCATATTAAGCACATAATATATTTCATTTTAGTATTAAGGAAGCAGGATTTCATAATTGAAATACATCAGAGTACAACATCATATAGCTTCAACACTCAGCTACCCCATTACACAACTGCACTAGCACCAAGTTTCACATGCAACATCTATAACCTTTCGAAATTAGCATCATAGATGGTACATAGACAGATGAATCTCATCTGGAAAACTGCTGAAGCGGAAGGCGAATATTGAGCCTTCATTGATGTTGAAGGTCTTTGCAACTTTAGGCCAATGCCTGTGGATGATTGACCGTCCATCCTTTGTCCTCTTCAGGAAGACTTCAATATTGAACCATGGGTGTTGTAAGAATACCTTCCTCGCCTCCTGACCATATAGGTGGTTTGAGAGGTAATCATCAGTGAACTGCTTTGGAAAGGCCTGAAAACAAGGATGTGCATAAATATCTTCTCTAGATTGGAAATGGGGCAAAGGAATAAAAAACCCAAGGTATAATAGTTAGTACCATCCTGTAGTGAACTGATGTCTTCTTCATTGTGCAGACAAAGATCTTGTTGTATTTTGCCGCTAATTTCTTTATCCTAACAATCTTTCTGAGTTTCTTGACTTGACTGATATTCATGGACAACTCATTTCCCCATATGCAAAAAGGGTTAAACAGTGGGTCAAAACCTCTGACAGCAGGACCTACATGTGCAAGACCAAATTGTTAAATACCTAATATTTAAAAACAAGAAGTGGAAAGGTGTGTTAATAACTGCAACGGGCCTAATTTTTAAAAACAAGCAAATGTAGTCATTCAAACTTGTATTGTGCAGGCCTAAGTACACTAGTTACTGGCCCTGTTTGGATCCATGGGTTAGAGTTAGTTTGAGCTAGTTTGGGCTCAAATAGCCCTAAAGTATCCAAACATGAGGGCTAGTTAGAGCTAGTTGCATCTAACCCACCCAAAACAACTATCCCACCCAAGAGGTGCTAATTGGGATTAGTTCTCCTAGTGCATTTATTGTCAATCTAACCCTATCATCCAAACACCTCTTTGGCTAGAGTTAGTTTAGGGTTAGTCAATGTTGAGTATCATTGTTATTTAGGAAACATAGGATATCATAGGATTTATTCTACCTTGACTTGTACTCCAAGATGACCATGTACTCCTATATATATGCCCACAAGGCTCAAGCAATACAATCAACTATTCCACCAATCTCTCTCTCTCTCTCCCTTTTAACTGTCATGAGCTAGAAACTAACTCTAACCTCTAGCTAAGTTAGAGTATCCAAACAGTGCCATTGTTAACTCAAATGGAAAGGTGTGTTAAATAATCCCTCCGGTCCTTTTACTCTGCATATAAGAATTGTCTCAAGTCAAACTTCATAAAGTTTGACCTTATTTTTATGAAAAAATATCAACATCTACCATGCTAAAGTTATAGAAAATGAAAATTTAAGTCATGACACATCTACTGATATTGATCTCATATTGTGAATGTTGGTATTTTTTTCTATAAAGTTGCTCAAACTTTACGAGGCTTGACTTTAGACAAATCTTATATGCGAACTAAAAAGATTCGGAGGTAGTACAACATGCTTAACAGCAACCAAATATAGTCATTCATAGAGCTATTGTTAAAATTGGTATTGATGAAATTGAACTGCACAGTTCATACTAGCACATATAGAACATCACACTGTGAATAGCTAAAATAAACAAGGCATACTACGAACAACTAAAGATGGCAATTGAAACTGGACATATGCTAACTACAAACAACCGAACAACCAAAAACTGTAGAAATAAACAAGGCATAATGCAAACAACCAAATATAGCAATAAATACTGGACAGGTTCTCACTACAAAAGGGGTTCGAGAAAACAAATCATGGGTTTCCTCACTTGTCACAGATTGACTCCTCCTCATGGTCACCGTTGATGAGGTCTGACTTGCCAGATGAGGATCCCAAGCCAGCGCCGCAGAACGTGTCCTTCAGAAATGACAAAAGGGGTTCCATGGCGATGAAGGATGACAAAAGGGGTTCCATGGCGTCCGCGACATGCTAGAATACTCTAGCCCGCTGATTGAAAGGCTCAATCCAGGTCCAGTCATCGTCGTTAGATTCCACAGCGGCCACCTCACCGATGTCGGGTGAAGAGGCCGCTGTAAAGCTCTTTTGGGCCATTCGCTGCTCGAGCTCCCCGAGAAGCGTAGCCGGGCTTAGGTTGCGACACTCTGGAGTGGGGAGGTGGTGGGGATGGGGATCTGTGGGGAATGGGGCATTTCGCAGGCGTCATCTAAGAAACTCAGGGCAGCGAGGGTATGTATATCGGTGGGTAAACTTCACGGGCAGACCAGTAGAGGTTGACGATGGAGGTGGCATGGCGGCGGCGGCGTCCTAGCTAGGTTTCAAGCAAGGGAGGGGTGGTGTGTATGTGTGTGAGCGGGGGATTTGGGGTGAGCAAAGGATTTGGGGTGTGTGTGTGGAGGGGGTCCAAGGTGGTGTTTTAGGAAATGCCGCGGGTACTGAAAATTTTACTAGGCAGGAGTAAAATGGCGGAGCTACCAAAAATTTGGATCAAGGGATTGAAGCAGAGCAGGGTGGGAGTAATGAACATCACACATGGTTAAAACATAGTAATTGTGTGCTATCAAATAGAAAAACACTGCAGCTGAGCAGATATTTTTGAGATTGCGAGGGATGCAGGCTGGAGTAAAATGTTGGGGCTATTAAAAATTTGGATCTACTGATTGAACAGAGAAGGAGTAACAGGCATCGCACATGGTCCACACATACTAATCGTGTGCTATCAAACAGAAAAACCATCTAGGCGGGTAGATATTTTCGAGATTGCAAGGGAGTAGATATTTTTGAGAGGGGGAGGGAAGCCTCATGGAGCCCAATCTACTGTGATCATGTGGGTGATAGGGCAGGGGCGCGACACACAGGTAGTCCTAGGGAACCGTGTCTGTTTCGTACCCTATCGCAGATGGTTGCTGCGTTCGACTCGTCTGCTGTTTATAAATTTGGTGAAAAAAAATGAGGGAAAGGGTCAGAACACGAACACACTTGCATGTGGACCAAATATATGTATGAAAAGGGTGGTTTGATGCTCAAATACCCAATGCACAACTTTAAAGTGGCACCTGTCGCACAAAGCACACGTTATTATTGCTAGCCCCCCCCCCCCCAGACACACACACACACACACACACTTCGTGTAATCGTGTTGGCGGGAGGGGAATCCTAGCTATGAACGCATTCCCCCAAATACCTAGGTCTGACATCTCACCCTACCATAACACAAAACTGAAAGGAGTACATCATGGTCAACCCCCCACCCCCCTTTGCTTCCGATCAAATGTGGAGCGTGTGCGGGCCCACAGATGTGTTCTTCTGGCGTTAGATGTTTGAGACCACATACGAACCACACCTGCGGGGTGGCCCGATATGTGTGTGTGTGTGTGTGTGTGTGTGTGAAAATGATGTGGTGCGTGATATTTAAATAACCAAATCACAAATTTGATGTGGCAAATGTGCATCGCGAATTAACCCGACATCCCCGACCCCACAGAGGTTCATCTAGTGTGAAGTAGTACTGTGCCCCCCCCCCCCACACACACACTTTGAGTCGGTGGGAGGTGGCATCTCACCAAGGCGTATTGTAAGACTGACCAAGAAGAATCACCACCTTGGTCGTATAACCCCTCTTGTTGTTGGGTCAAACTCATGCATGGAAGTCCACACGCGGCCCCACAAAATAGACTAGCTTGTCACCGATAACCACGCGAGGGAGTGCTTGAAGACAACCACTGCGTGCATGTGGCCCAATGCAAACATATGTAGAAGTGTCATGTGGTGTTTGAATATACCCAATGCACAACTTTGATGTGGTATCGTGCTTTTGGAACCGGAAAGTCCCCACACGGAGTGAGGGTTCACGACGCATATACTATATATATAGGGATTCATGTGTATGCAAGCCCTCGAACTTAGGTCTCGAATCTCACCATGATCGATGTACGACTATACGGTAACGCGAACCAAGACAACAAGAATCGACCCTGGTAACCTTTCTCGCGTTGTTGATCGAAGTGATGGACGTCCATGCGGGCCCATGAATATATAGGCTGTCGATAATAACCAAGCGAGGGAGAGTGTCCAAAGACAACCATTGTATGCGTGCGCCCCAAACATATGTATGGACATGCGTGATGCATGCATATATGTTTGAATACCAAAAGCACGACATTTTGATGTGGCACATGCATGCATCGAAAATCGCATAGTCCCAAACATATCTGGTCCATGACGCGTCGCGTGCTTGCCCCCCATTCGACCCGGTGGGAGGGATTCATGAGCACACATGCGCTCAAAGTATAATATGTTATCTCTCACATCATGACATGCATGTACCGTACCGTATAAGACGAACCAAAATTTAATTCCCTCCTAATTGTAAGTAAAATTAACCTCTTTTGCTGTCGGCCAAAGTGATTAACCAAGCGGGCACACAGAGATGGACGAAACATCTCGCCGATAACCCCGTGAGTGAGTGCTAGAGGACAACCGCCATCTCTTGCTTGTGGGCCAAACACATGTATGGAGATGTGTGGTTGTGATGTTTGAATACCTAATATATATGCAGAAATTTGATGTGGCACCAGCCTCAGAAACCTTCAAGTCCCCCACACGAACCGAGCTTCATGACACCCAGTATATATATGCTGCCCCTCCCCTCTTCGACGTGTAATATATACTCCTACGTACTGTAACACTACCCGAAAATAATCCTCCTTGTTCGTCAAATTACCTTTCTCATTGTGTCATATATTAGATGGACGATGACCTCGTGGGCCCATGGAGGGAAACATCACAGGCGAATGAGTTAAAACCATCATTTGCACGTGGCCCAATGTGTTGGTGATGTTTTTAATACCCAATATGCACAACTTCTTTGTGGCACCTGCCTCGGAAACCGAAAAGTCCCCACACAGAGCGAGATCGTTCATGACGTGTGTGTACGTAGTATGTGCTGCCCCGGCCCCCTCCTCCCCTCTTCGACGCGTACTATATACTCCTACCATAACACAACCCAAAAAGAAACCTCCTTGTTGGGTCAAAGTGATGGAGGACAACCTCGCGGGTCCATGGATCGAAGCATCGCACGCGAGTGACTGTCCTATATGACGCATAGTATATGTTGCCCTCGTCCACCCTCTTCAACGCATACTATATATATACTCCTACCGTACGTAACAAAAACCAAAAAATGACCATCCTTGTTGGTTAAATTAACCTCTCTCACTGCATGTCATAGTGCTGGACGGCGACCCTGCGGGACCGCAGAGAGTGTCACACGCAAGTGAGTGTCCTAGGACCATCGCGTGCATGTGGCCCAAAGATGCATGTCAAACTTTTTCTGCAGCGAACATGTGACCAAAGGAGTTTAGTGTTAAAAATTAAAGAAAATAGATAACATTTGTCTGTTTTTATACATTGATTGATTTCCCAGGGATTTAATGTGCAAAAATCAAATTTGATCTACATGAGACCCGTGATAGTGCACGAAAATGGATTGCAAAATCATATGTGTACGTGTCCCTGGGTGCATGTTTAGTCCCCATGCAAGAAATTTCTAACATCGAGAATCTTGATTTTAAAATCCAGTAAATCCAAAACTAAGTTGAAATTCATGAAACTTATCGTGGTGTCATATGGACACTAATAGACTGTGATTTTTTTTTCAAAACTAAGTTGAAATTCATGCCCGGCTTCATGAAACTTATCGTGGTGTCATATGGACAACAATAGACTGAACATGCCTAGCTTCTATTTACAACAACTTGTCTTCATGTACTAGTAGATTTTCTAGCCCAGGATCTTTATTTTATGGATCAGACCGATCCATTTGATTGTGACTGCCGAAAACTTTGGTTGAGTTAGTTGTTACTGTCCTGTTCAATCTAGATTTTGTGTAAACTTGATGAACAATTAATCATCATTCTTTTGTACCTTCTATAAGCTGGGGTTAGATATTGCTACCCTTTTGAACTCGGCTTTGACAAGTATTTTCTTTCAAGCCTCATGGTTCTGAGAGGGAACTTGGTCACAGGATCTCTGTGCAAAACGACATATGCTGTATCTTCCCGCCTTGATTTATTTTACAGAGGCAACATGCAACTGTGCTAAACATATGAAATTATTCAGGGTTCATTTTGCCTTTTTATACATTGATTTTCCTAGGCATTTTTAACAAATCGCCACCACGTTATTATCACAAACGGTCATATTAGTCCAACTGTGGGCATTCAACTAACCATTTACTACCACGGGCAGCTGTTTGATTAGACGGGACGATTGTGAGTAGTCCGCCGCGCACGCTCACCATACCGGGAAGCGAGCCGCGAGCGCTGCAATTTATTGCTGGTTTTGGAATTTTGTTTCTGCCGCCTCTCGAAGGTACGTAGAATAGTCCTCCATTCTCATCTACAAGCACTGCCGCTGAGGATCGCCGCATGCTGCGAGATGGAGGACGAGCCGGCCAACAAGCATGGGCGGGTCGAGGCAGAACCGCAAGAGCCTCCGGCGAACATGGACTTTATTAGCAGCCTCCCCGACGAGATGTTGGTAACCATCATATCCCACCTCCCCATCAAATATGGCGTGCGGACCACTATCCTCTCACAGCGGTGGCGCCCCCTTTGGCACTCCACCCCCCTGGACCTCATCGTCGACCACGAGTTCTGCAGCAGGGAGCAGCAACGCCTGGACGCATTGTCCCACGTCCTCGCCATGCACCCTAGGCCGATCAGACGCCTTGCTATCGGCAGGCTCAGTCCCCACAACAAGACCGAACCCAGGTTGCACTACTGGTTCTTATCCCCAGCCCTGGATCGGCTCGAGGAGCTTAGCTTTCATGCTGGACATCCTTGCTCGCTGCCGCCGTCCGTGCTCTGCCTCGCGCCCACGCTGCGTTGTGCTACATTCAGGCAGTGCATTTTCCCCCGGATTGATGCCGCGCTCGCTCTTTGTCTCCCTAAACTTAAGTACCTCGAACTCATTGCCATCCGCATCTCGAAGGAGGATTTGGAGCGCCTACTCGTCGACTGTACAGCGCTCGAGTACCTTTGTTTTCATGCGATGGTTGGATTCAGTAGCCTCCACATCATCTCGGCGAATGCCCGTGCGATTTATGTGCATTGCTGGCGCTGCCCAAGGCTGTCAGTTGAGGTGTTTCATGATATGGTCATTGAGAATGCGCCTTTCCTCGAGAGATTGTATGTACTTGATAAATTAGGTCTAGCAAGAATTAGGGTCATTCACGCACCGAAATTGACAGTGTTGGGCTATTCGTGTGCTGAATTCAACGAACGTGTTACTGTATCATTATCCATTTAGCTACAACAGTCTTCTTCTTCTCCTTCTTATATATTATTGGACAACACATTTTATCTAATTTTTGTTGATCTATATGTTCGCCTGTCATCCAGAAAATGATTCCCACAAGCTTGACCCAGCCTCTGCAGATCTTGGCACTACAATCTGTCGGCCCTGATCTGGATGAAGTTGTTGGAATCCTTAGATGCTTTCCTCGCACGGAGAAGCTATACATCAAGGTGATGCTCCTTTCCTGTTAATTGTTAACCACAACGGAGCTCAATTTTTTGTTACTTTTACCCATGATTACAATGACAAATGTAGAATGATTTCTAAAGGAAATTTTGAGGATTTCAATACATATATTTTTTGACATGCTAGTGTTTTACGCATTTTATTCCTTCGCCCGACATGCTTTCGTGATAAAAGTTTATCATGAAAAATTGAAGGTGGCATTTTGTAGGGGGGATGGACCCCGGGCAGGCAACGGAACCCTGATCCTTTTTACAAAACATCGGGCCCGGCCTCGCCCCTCAATACAGCTTGCGCTTGGCCGGATTCCTCAACCCGGCCAAGCCCCCAACCTGGCCAAGCCCCACAACCCGGCCGGGCCCGCTGGCACATGCCGATCGGCTCCGCCAGGCCAAGACCTCCTCAACCCAGCCTTGGGTCAGCTCCCGCCCATCCAAGGCGTACGACGAATCAACTCCCCATAAGGGAGATGAGCACGAATACAGTGGCCGACCAACCCCTCTCACCGGCAGGAGCGTGGCAACAGTGCCCCACATACCCCGCTGACCAGGCCCGGCATGGCAATAGTGCGCCCCTCGTCCTGCTGATGCAAGTCGATGGCGACCAGGCGATGTGCCACTATAGCTAGATGGCTCAACCACTCCGTGACGCAAGACAATATAGGGAACAGTGCCCCCTGGCGCACGGGGCCCGCGCCCAGAGAACCCGGCGAATCCTGGTACCCGGCGGGTCCCAGCAGCGGCTTCCCAGACGCTGACATCCCGGCCCCGTGGCCATGTAACTTCACCGTTGTAACCATGGGGGGTTGACCTATAAAACCCCCCAGGAGCCCCCCATGTACAGGGGCGAGCACATGAGATAATCCACCAGCAGAGCACACACACACACACACACAAGGAGGAGCAGCCTGAGCCTTAGCATGCCTTCCTTCCTCCCCCAAACAGCTCCAGGAGCAACTATGTACTGATACATATAAACCACTCTCGGCAGGACTAGGGGTGTTATCTCCCCGGAGAGCCCCGAACCTGGGTATGTCTGGCGTCCCGCGCTCACTCATGCGGACCTCGCCTCTGGAGCCCACCGGTGCCCTCGAGCCTGTCCCTCTTTAGCCATCCTTTGGCATCTGCCATGCACCCACCATGATAGTTGGCGCCCACCGTGGGGCAGCTCGAGGTCCCGGGACGAGACATGTTCCAAACGGGGCCCTCATCGATTCCAGTGAGCGCGTTGTGCGCTGTGTGTCCCCCGAGCCCGTCGTGCTGGTAGCCGACGTCATCGACGCGCTCACCGCCTCCTTCGCCACGCTGCGCATCTCCGATGCGCCCGCGGCCGATGAGGACCCCAGCAGGGTACTCGACGTCTCCGACTCGCCCGTCCCCCTCGGCGACGACATCTTCGCCGGGCGGCAGACCACTGCGTCCGGGGGGAGGTGTTCGTCACCGGCTCTGGCTCTTCTTCGTCTAGCAAGAAGGCCGCTGTCGCTAGGGCCGCAGCGGAGCGCGCTAACTTGGCCGACCTGCTGCGTGCCATGATGCAGAACCTCAGCGTCCCCATCACCACCGACGTCCACGCCGTCGATGCCGCGGAGGCCCGAGCCCAGCTCGAGGAGGAGCGCAAGCGCCTGCTGGACAGGGCCGAGACGCTCGCTGCTTCGCAACGCCGGCTGGAGGCCACCCAGCGGGTGCGCGAAGCTGCGTACGGCTTCACTCCGACCGCTGCCGAGCCCAGCCGGGTCGCCGAGGTGCGGGCCCGTGGCGCCGCCATTGGCCGTGCCCTTGGTGCGGTCCCAACCGTCTGTGACACCATGGTCAAGAACATGCGCGCCGTGGAGGCGGCTACCGTTGGCCTCGAGCAGCTGCAGGGCGAGGAGCTGCAGGAGCGCCCGCAGCGCCTGAACGAGCTTCTCGGCGCCGCGAACGCGCAGCAAGACCGCCTCGACCATCCCACCGCGTCCGCCACGCGGCGCACCAAGGGTCCCGAGTGTGAGGGACAGAACACGTCATCTTCCCCGCGCCCGGAAGATGCTTAGTCCGGTCAGACACGAACCCGGTGCAACCACGCCCCGACAGCTGGAGACGGCCTGGGCAACTAGCCGGCTGCTGGAGTCCGGCACCAGCAAGACCCTCCCCTGCCGTCCGGCCGGCATGGCAACCTGGCTTCGGCAAACTCGGCGCCTCGTGGTCCCGTCGCAAGCCGGCTGGGCCCGCGAGCCATCGACGGCACCGATGCTCGCCATCGCCTCGACCAGCTCGCCCTCTCCCTCGAGCTGGAGGAAGACAATGCTGTTGGTCTGGCTTGTTTTGTCCCGCGTATCCGGGACGAGCCCTTCCACAAAGTGTTCACGCTACCCCGCGACACCCCCAAGTACAATGGCACCATCAAGTCAGAGGATTGGCTCATCGACTACACCACTGCCATCGGCATCGCGAGCGGCAATCGCCGCCTTGCAGTGCGTTACGCCCCGCTCATGCGCCAGGGTTCGGCCCGCACGTGGATGAACAGCCTGCCGGTCGGCAGCATCAACGCATGGGTCGACTTCGAGCAGGCCTTCATGCGCAACTTCACCGGCACCTACAAGTGTCCTGGCTGTCCCAGCCAGCTCGCCATGTGCATGCAGGGGCCGGCTGAAACCGGCCACGAGTACCTCGCACGCTGGACCGAGCTCCGGAACAGCTGCGAGGGCGTCCATGAGGTCCAAGCCATTCAGTACTTCGTGAGCGGTTGCCGGGATGGCACCCTCCTCAAACACAAGCTCCTGCGCTCCGAGCCAACCACCATGGCCGCGCTCATGGTCATCGCGGACAAGTACACCAACGCCAACTCCGCCATGAAGATCCAGGTGCTGCTGGATGAAGCCGGCAAGGCAATGATAGTACCGCCCCCCAAACCGGCTGGCGAGAGCAGCCGCCAGCAGAACAACTAGCAGAACAACAAGCGCAAGGCCGACCAGCAGACCCCGCGCTACAACGGCCGCCTTGTCGCGATCGCCGAACAGGCGCCCGCGGCCGAGCCGGCCGGCAAGACGGCATGGCAACCCGCCATGAGTTTTGAAGAGATGCTCGACGCTCCCTGCAAACACCACAGCGGCGCGAGACCATCCACACACACAAACGCTGTGGCAGTGCGCCATCACCAAGCGCATTATGAGGGGCGACATCCCGCCGCCTCTGGCTTTGGCTCTGGGCGCAGGGCAGCCGACTCCGCCTCCTCCTCCTCCGCCCCTGGCAAATGGCACGATGTGCAATGACGTCCTCCCCAACCAGAACGTGAGCTATGTCATCTTCACTAGCCTTGGCGACAACAAGCGTAGCGAGCGCCTGCTCCGACAGGAGGTCAACACCGTCGTCCCGGCCGTGCCGGAGTACATGTACTGGTCGGAACGCCCAATCAGCTGGACCCGAGAAGACCACCCGGCCGTCATGCCGAATCCGGGTGGCTACGCCCTCGTCCTCGAAACCACTATCATCGCAACCCGGTGCACCTGCAAGTTTTCGCGGGTTCTCATCGATGGCGGCAGCAGCATCAACATCCTCTACCAAGACACGATGACCAAGCTCGGCCTCGAGGCCAAGGACCTGGAGCCAACCCGGACGGTGTTCCATGGCATCATGCCAGGTCTCTCCTGCTCCCCCATCGGCCGGGTCCGGCTCGACGTCCTCTTCGGCACGAGCGACCATTTCTGGCGCGAACCAATCTGGTTTGAGGTGGTGGACTTGTTGAGCGTGTACCACGCGCTGCTGGGCCGGCCTGCGATCGCCAAGTTCACGGCGGTCCCCCACTACGCCTACCTAAAGATGAAGCTGCCGGGTCCCAAGGGCCTTATCACCATCGTCGGCGACTACCGCAAGTCCCTGGAGTGCGCTCAAGCCGGCGCCAGATTGGCCGAGTCGCTGGTCATAGCCGGGGAGCGGCGCCAGCTCGACCGGATCGTCGCGCTGGCCAATGAAACGCCGGCCGTGCTGGCTTCAGCCAAGGAGCCGGCTGGCGAGGCCTCATTCCAGCCATCCAAGGAGACCAAGAAGGTCAAACTGAACTCGGAAGACCCCAGCTGCAGCAAGTACGTCGTCGTGGGTACCCGCCTTGACAGCAAATAGGAAGGCGAGCTTGTTGACTTCCTCCGTGAGAATCGGGATATCTTTGCATGGACCCCAAAGGACATGCCAGGAATTCCGAGGAAGTACGCCGAGCACAAACTACACGTCCACAAGGACGCCAAGCCTGTCTGTCAACCCCTACGTCGCTTTTCAGAGGAGAAGAGAAGAACCATCGGTGAAGAGGTCGACAAGCTACTCGCGGCCAGCTTCACCATGGAAGTGTTTTATCCCGAGTGGCTGGCCAACCCGATCCTCATCCTGAAGAAGAACAACACCTGGCGCATGTGCATTGACTACACCGGCCTGAACAAGGCTTGCCCCAAGGATACTTTCGCCCTCCCATGGATTGATCAAGTCATCGACTCCACCGCCGGCTGCGAGCTCATGTCTTTCCTGGATGCTTACTCCGGCTATCACCAGATCAAGCTGGACTTGGCCGATGCCCTGAAGACGTCCTTCATCACACCCTTCAGTGCATATTGCTACATCACCATGTCATTCGGCTTCAAGAATGCCGGCGCCACCTTCCAGCGCTGCATGCAGAAATGCTTGCTGAAGCAACTCGGCCGCAACATCCACGTCTACGTGGACGACATCGTGGTGAAGACCAAGAAGCACCTCACACTCCTTGATGACCTGAGGGAGACCTTTGCCAACCTGCGCGAGTACCAGATCAAGCTCAACCTGGAGAAGTGCATTTTCGGCGTGCCGGCCGGGAAGCTGCTCGGCTTCCTTGTCTCGGAGCGCGGCATCGAGGCAAACCCGGAGAAGATCAAGGCCATCAAGCGCATGCACAAGCCAGCCTAGCTCCGAGATGTCCAGAAGTTCACCGGCTGCTTGGCCTCAGTCAGCCGGTTCCTCAGTCGGCTGGGCGAGAGGGCCCTGCCCCTGTATCCGCTAATAAAGAAGACGTCGCCGTTCGAGTGGAACGACCAGGCGGATGAAGCTTTCCGGGATCTCAAACACATGCTCTCCACCACACCCGTCCTAGCTGCGTCGGCAAACAAGGAGCCGCTATTGCTATACATTGCCGCCACCTCGTGGTCGGTGAACACGGTGCTGGTGGTCGAGTGACCAGAGAAGGGCAAGATCCAGTCTGTCCAGCGCCCGGTCTACTACCTGAGCGAGGTGCTATCCGCCTCCAAGCAGAACTAGGTGCACTACCAGAACATGTGTTATGGCGTGTACTTCACCGACAAGAAGCTAAAGCAACACTTCCAAGAGCATGTCATCACCATGGTCAGGACGGCCCCCATCGGCGAGATCATGGGCTGCCGGGATGCCTCTAGCCGGATTGCCAAGTGGGCCATCGAGCTGGCCGGCCACACCATCCTCTACGAGCTCTGCAACACGATGAAGTCCCAGGCCCTGGCCGACTTCCTCGTCGACTGGACGGAGCCCAGTACCTGCCACCGCCGCCGGATTCAACACATTGGCACATGTACTTTGACGGCTCCAAGATGCGCTCCGGCCTGGGATCCGGCATCGTGCTGTCTTCCCCAAAGGGCGACCGGCTGCGGTATGCACTCCAGATCCACTTCACCACCTCCAACAATGTCGCCGAGTACAAAGCCCTTGTGCATGGCCTGCGGCTTGCCAAGGAACTCAGTGTCCGGCGCATCCGATGCTACGGCGACTCAGACCTGGTGGTGCAGCAGTGTTCCGGCGAGTTGCACGCCAGGGACGCCAACATGGCCAGCTACCGCTTCCTGATCCAGCAACTCTCTGGCACCTTCAACGGCTGCGAGTTCCTCCATGTTCCGCGCGTAGAAAACAAAGCCACCGACACGCTAGCCAAGATTGGCTCATACCGGCACGCCATACCATCCAGCGTCTCCCTCGAGTACCTACGCAAGCCATGTGTCAAGCCGTCTCCGGACTCCGAGTCCATCTTCATCCCGGACGACCCTGCAGTGCCCCTCCCTAACCCGGACTTGGGGGCTACCGGTCCAAGCCCGAGGGCTGCCGTCCCCCGCCCGGACCCGGGGACTGCTCAGCCCAGCTCGGCGGATGGTGAACCCTGCCCGGGGACTGCCGTGCTCAACCCGGCCGCCGTCACCACCAACCCGGGGGCTGCCGCCTCTGACTCGGGGGTTGCCGCCCCAGAACCCACCATGGTGGCCGAATTCATCGTGGCGACGGCCCCTTCATGGGCCCAGCCAATCTTAGCATTCCTGGAGAACGGAGCCCTCCCCATGGACGAAGCTAAGGCCCGGCAAGTGCAACGCCGGGCGTCCACCTACAGCGTCATCAACAACGAGCTTGTCAAGCGCAGCGTGATGGGCGTGTTCCAGCACTGCGTTGAGCAAGACCAGGGTATAGAAATCCTCCTTGACATACATCAGGGCGAGTACGGGCACCACGCCGCCTCCAGGTCCCTGGTGGCCAAGGCCTTTCGCGATGGTTTCTACTGGCCCACGGCCCTCAAAGACGCCGAGTCGCTCGTCCTCAAGTGCGAGGGATGCCAACGCTTCAGCAAGCGTAGCCACCAGCCGGTTTCAGCCCTGCAGACCATACCGATTACCTGGCCCTTCGCGGTATGGGGGCTCGACATGGTAGGACCCTTCAAGACCGCCCGGGGCGGCATGACGCACTTGCTGGTGGCGGTCGACAAGTTTACAAAGTGGATCGAGGCGCGGCCAGTCAAGAAATTGGCCGGGCCAACAGCCGTCCGGTTCGTCAAAGACATCGCAGTATGCTACGGTGTCCCGCACAGCATCATCACGGACAACGACACCAACTTCGCCAAGGGTGCTTTGGCACAATACTGCTCCGTCTCCGGCATCCGGCTTGACCTGGCCTCCGTAGCTCATCCTCAGTCCAACGGCCAGGTCAAGCAAGCCAACAGCCTCATCCTATCCGGCATCAAACCATGGCTCGTCAAGCCTCTTATCCGTTCACCCGACAGCTGGCTTGACGAGCTGTCGGCCGTCCTCTGGAGTCTCCACACAATGCCAAATCGGTCGACCGGGTTCACCCCGTTCTTCCTCGTCTACGGAGCAGAAGCCGTCATCCCGACCAACATCAAGTTTGACTCGCCATGAGTCGCAATGTACACAAAAGCACAAGCAAAGGAAGCCCGTGAAGACGATGTCGACCTACTCGAAGAAGCGCGCCTTTTGGCCCTCAGCCGATCCGCCATCTATCAGCAAGGCCTGAGGCACTACCACAGCAGAAAGATCAAGCCCCTCGCATTCCGTGAAGGAGAACTCGTCCTCCGGCTTGTCCAACAGCAAGCCGGCCAGCACAAGTTGGCCTCCCCATGGGAGGGCCCCTTCATCGTCAGCAAGGCCCTGTGAGACCGCAACGCGTACTATCTCATCGACGCCCGCCAGACGAACAAGCGCAAGAGAGACAACGCCTGGGAAGAGATAAGCCGGTCCTGGAATGCAGAGCTCCTCCGCCCTTTTTACAGTTAACTGTATGCACGTATGTATCGCTGCCTTTTGTAATTCCGTAAAAGACTGTGGGACCCCCGAACGACACTCGGGGGCTGCCTTTTCATACCAAGTTATGGTGTTCTGCACATCCTTGTGATTTTACTTAAAACCTCCACCACCGGGTTGGTCTGACCAACTCGGGGGCTCGGGGGCTGGCCGGCTTGGCCACAACCCGCCGCCCACCTTAGCACATCCCGGCGTGTTCGGGTTGCTGAGACCCTCCACTTCGCCCTACGCCACAGTACGGCTTCGGCTGTTGGCCGGCAAGAACTATGGGTCAAAGCACCTGCACGCCGTGAAACGCTAAGTTGGATCCGCCGGATTGGCCGACCCGGCCTCACTGCACTAAGTTGCCGCACGACCGGCTGCTTGCCAGCCAGCCCCGCCAGCTGCCGCCAGCCGGTCTAGTGGGTATTTCGCTCATGCTCAACGTTCGAAGGGCCTAAGTAGTGCGCGCTCTTTTCCAAGGGCCGAACCTCTTGTCACAGACCGGAACCCGGCTGTTTGACTCGCGGGGGGAAGCCCAAAGAAGGAGCAAACAAGAAAAAAGCCTAGAGGACTAAGAGCATAGGCGTAAACATTCATGAAAACATTTGCACTCAGTTGCTGCACGACTGGCTGCTCGCCAGCCAGCATCGCCGACTTCCGCCAGTCGGCCCAGTGGGTGTTTCGCTCGCGCTCAATGTATGAAGGGCCTAAGTACTGCGCGCTCCTCCCAAGGACCGAACTCCTTGTCACAGACCGGAACCCGACTGTTCGACTCGCGCGGGGGGGGGGGGAGGTCCAATGAAGGGCCCAGTGGGTGGGTGGACCTACTACTTAACAAAAGTGCGATAAAGATAAAACAGGACGGCTTCAGGCGTTTCCCGCACCGGGCAGCTGGCGGCACCTCCTTGGTGGCCTCCGGGTTCATCGAGGTGCTGGTATCAGCCAACCTGGCGTCCTCGTCATCCGCATAGATGCCCGTCTCCTCAGAGCTGCCTTCCGGGTCATCTAGCAGCAAGCTGAAGTCGTCAGGCGGCACCACTCCGCCATCGTCAGTCCGCTCCACCTGGAACTCATCATGGAGCGCGAGCGAGGCCAAGTAGCTGGCCTGGCGGCGATCCGGCCCACCTTCGCCTGCAGTTGGGGCTCTGCACCAGCTCGTTGGGCCACCAGCCGGTCCAACGCCATGTCCGGGTAGCAGGACATGAGGAACCTTAGCGCCACGTCGGCACCGGCACGGGCGGCAGAGACGCAGCACGCATGCAGCCGCTCCAGCCCGACTTCCAGCCACTGTGCTACCCGCGTAAAGCTGTTGGGCACGACGGCGTTGAGCTAGAGGGCCGCCGCCATCCCTGCGTGGCTGCGGAAACCCACCCCATCTGCTCACCCAAGACCTGCAGGCAGGCCTCGGTGGCATTCATGATCTTCGAGAAGCTCTAGGCGACATTCGGATTGAGCGGAGCACCAACGATCCCCTGGGGCGACCGCTGAGCACGAACGGCCTCCTCCGCCATCCTCTGCGTCTCTGGGAAGTGCCCTGTCAAGAGGAAAAGCAAGGCAATCAGCAACAAAAAAGCAAAGCCGGCTTCACAACCCGGCGAAACCAACGAATAAGCACTTACGGGCGAAGGTCTCGTCCAGGTGCTGCGCCTCGAGCAACGTACCATGCAGCTCTAGGTTGCCGGCACAGTCGCGCGCCTCTAGCACCCTCTCCAACTCGGCGCCCATGTCAACAGCCGCGTTCAGCTCGGCATCCTTGGCGGCGGCCGCGTTCCCGTGCTCCTCCTTGAGGCAGAGGAGTTCCACCTGGTTGGTCTCCACCGTCTTGGCCGCCTCCGCCTTCAGGCACTCGACCTCGGCCTGGAGCTGGCCCTTGTTGTCGACCAACTGATCACGCTGCTGGCCGGCTTCGTCGAGCTCCCACTGGGCCTCAGCTGCCTTGGCCGCCTCCGCCGTCAGGCGCTCCACCTCAACCTGAAGCCGGTTCTTGTCACCAGCCAGCTGCTCGCGCTGCTGGCCGACCTCGACAAGCGCCCGCTGGGCCTCCGCCGCCTTGGCCGCCTCCGCCCTCAGCTCCCCCACCTCGACCCAGAGCTGGTCGGCGTAGGCAACGGCCAGGTCGGGCTGATGACCGGCCTTCATCAGCCGGGTTCGTCAGACCGGCATCTCGGCCATAGCGGATGCACAACAAAGATTCGAAGTCAAGATAAAGAAAGAACAAGAACACTTAAGATTTGACCCAACTACTACGTAGTTGGCCCGAATCTCGAGGTCTACACCCAGTGGGTGCGCTAGCGCGCCCCCACTAAGAGCCCGTGAAACATACCTTCAGCGAGGCGGAGCGCCTCCTCCCTAGCGGCAAGCCGTGGCATGAGCTGCTGGTACTTGTCCAGAAGCCGGTTGTAGACACCGACCCGAAAGGCGTCCAGTTGCTACGAGGAAGCAAAAAACAAACATGAGACCGAGCATATGAAAATTTGACCCAACTACTACGCAGTTGGCTCGAACCTCGGGGGCTACACCCAACGGGTGCGCTAGCGCGCCCCCACTGACCAACTGCAAAAGAGAAGCTAGAGGAAGAAAAGACTCACCAACACAGAGCGCTCCAGCTCCAGTGCCCGCTCCGCTTCGGCCTGAGCGAAGGCCTGAACCCGCTCCGCGCGCCCGCGGAGACGCTGGCTCACAGCGGCCATGCCCGCCTCCTCCTATGTCTGTGGCCGGAAGGCGATCGCCGCGCTCGACCTGGCCCGCGCCTGCTGCGACCCTGCGGTAGGACGGCCTCCCGGCGCCACCTGCGGCTACCTGACCACCAGGGCACGACCGTCGTCCGCCGTCTCCTCCGCGACCGGCCTTGACTCCGACACGACGGCCGGCGTCAGTTGCGGCGCCATGACCGGCGTTGCCAGCGGCGTCGCGTCCGCCGTCATCTGCGGCGCCGCGTCCGGCGTCGCCTGCGGCGCCCCCTCCAGGCAGGATCCCCCTCTGCCTCCAGTCACCTCTGCCCACTCGACCACGTCGGTCCGTGGCGGGGTGTCATCACCGATCACCACGACCTCCCGGTCATCCACCACCATCTCCGCCCGGCCGCCCAGGTCGCGCTCCTCCTCCGTCGGTGGCACGACTACCACCGGGTCCTTGCCCGCCATCGTCTCCGGCCACGCCGGCCAGGCCTGGGCCTCCGCCTCCAGCTCCTCGAGGTGCTTGTTCCGGTCCCTCTAGGCGCAGCGCTCCGTATCCGCCGGGTCCAGGCCGAGATCCTCCTCGGCCGAGTCCTCGGGCAGGTCGATGGCGTTGGTCTGGGTCTTCCGGAACACAAAGCCGCCACCGGATGCAGCATCTATCGCGGCGAGCACCAACACCAGCGGTGACCTGGATCACAGCATGAGAAGTATAAGAAAGGAACAGCTCGGCAGCACGCCGAAGCCTGCAAGCCAAACTTACCCGGTCACGATCGGGACGGTCGGCCTTGCCGGCGCCGCCGGGACATTGCGGCGTCTCTTCTTGGCGCCTGGCTTGCCGCCCGTGGCCGGGTCCGCCGTATGTTTGGTGGTCGGCTTCCTCGGCACGACGTCCCCCTTCCCGTGCGGCCGGCTGGCTGCGGCCGACACGCGGGACGACCCGGCCGCACCACCGTCTCCTCCCCTTGGCAGCGCTGCATCATCGGCATGCGTCAGAACCCCCCGCGTCACCTTCCAATCGATCTCGCGAGGGATCAAGATGCAGAAACTTACCCGTACGGCGCACCTCGCCGGCATCAGCGTCCTCCGTCTCCGGGTCCTCGGCAAGGCCTCCCGGCTCCTCCATGCCGCCTGGCTAGGCGGTCACTACCTGCATCATCGTTCCGTCATATGGATGCTGGATGACGTTCAGCAGCGCCTCCTTCGTCGCGTCAGGATGGAGAAAAAGTTGGGACATAGCAAAGAACGGAGACCAAGGACTCACCGTCGGCGCCGGGTTCCCGTGGCTATAGGAGGCCTTCCCGAACTGCCACCCCTCCTTCATCCCGACCTTTGAGATGTCATTGACCCGGCCGGCAATCTGCTCCTGCGTCAGCTGCCGGGACGACATCCGGACGGGGTCCTGAAGGCCAGACATCTGGCCGATGGTATGCGTCCGGCGCTGCAGCGGCAGCACCTAGCGCGCGATGAAGGCTGCGATAAGGTCCGTCCCGGTGAGCCCCACACGCGCCACCATCTCGGCAACCCGGCTGCTCATGTTTAGCACCTCCTGCGCCGGGCTCTTGAGGCAGTAGGTCCAGTTGGTCTTGGCGTGCGGCGTCACGTCAAGAAAGGGCGGCAAGTTGATACAGTCCGCGCCGAGGTTGCAGATGTAGAAGAAGGTGTTCTACCACTTCTTGGCAGAATCCTCCAGCGGCATCTTGGGGCACACCCCGTGCGGCCGCGACAAGATGACTACGGCCCCGCAGGCAGACATGACGCCGGCCTCTAGCCCTTGCTGCTTCAGGAAGAAGAAGCAGACCCAAAGATCGACGCTGGGCTCGACGCCCAGGTAGCCCTCGCACAGGGTGACGAACCCTGAGAGCTGCAGCACCGCATTCGCCCCCCAGGTGGTGCGGCTGGATCCCAAAGAACTCCAGAAACGCGTGGAAGAAGTCGCTCACGGGGAGACTAAACCCGCGTTTAAAGTGGGAGTAGAAGACCATGCGTTCGGTCCCCTCCGGCCGCGGCGCCAGCTCGCCGTCGGACAGGCGTACGGCCACCTCCGTCTCCGGCGGCAGCCGCCACGTGTCGCGCAGGTACTGAACAACCTCGACGGTGACGGTGGATCCCTCCCATGAGCCTTTCGGCAGCACCATCGGCGGCGCTCGACATGGGCGCGAGGCGCGTGGGCTCGGAGAAAAAGAAGAGGTGGCTACCGAGCGCCGCAGATCGGCCACCGAGCGCTACGGGGCGGCGGCAGTGCTTCGCTCGAGAGTAGCAGGGCGTCACGGCGTGCGACAGGCTCGGAGGCGAGAGCAAGGGAGAAAGAAGAAGATGGGAGGGCGCGTGCGTGAATGATTTCTGCCGCCCCCTTCCCCCGATTTATATGCCACGAATTGAACAGGGGGAAGAGGGATTGGTTGCGCCCACGCACACCACTTCTCCGCATTAAGTGGGCATGATCTGTGCATCAATTAACTATGCCAAGAAGCCGGCACACATTGGGTGTTGCCAGACCCAGCGGTCACAAGCTTCATCAGCATCTACCATCTTCTCGGTGGGTGAAGCTGCGAAGGCCCCCCTGCTTGAAGCCGGCGGGCCTTCACAGCTTCTTGGACTACTATCGGGGGGATGGACCCCGGGCAGGCAACGAAACCCAGACCTTTTTTAAAAACATGGGGCCGGCCTCGCCCCTAAATCCGGCTTGCGCTTGGCCGGATTCCTCGACCCGGCCAAGCCCCGCAACCTGCCCAAGCCACGCAACCCGGCCAGGCCCACTGGCGCATGCCGACCGGCTCCGCCAGGCCAAGACCTCCTCAACCCGGCCTCGGGTCAGCTCCCTCCCATCCAAGGCGTACGACGGATCAAGTCCCCGTAAGGGAGATGAGCACGGCTACAGTGGCCCACCAACCCCTCTCACCGGCAGGAGCGTGGCAACAGTGCCCCACATACCCCGCTGACCAGGGCCGACATGGCAACAATGCGCCCCTCGTCCTGCTGACGCAAGCCGATGGCGACCAGGCGATGTGCCACTATAGCTGAGCTGGCTCAACCACTCCTTGATGCAAGACAAGACATGGAACTGTGCCCTCTGGCACACGGGGCCCGCGCCCGGAGAACCCGGCGAATCCTGGTACCCGGTGGGTCCCAGCACCGGCTTCCCAGACGCTGACATCCCGGCCCCGCGGCCATGTAACTTTACAATTGTAACCCTGGGGGTTGACCTATAAAACCCCCCAGGAGCCCTCCATGTACAGGGGCGAGCACATGAGATAATCCACCAACAGAGCACACACACACAAGGAGAAGGAGCAGCCTGAGCCTTAGCCTGCCTTCCTTCCTCCCCCAAACAGCTCCAGGAGCAACTCCGTACTGATACATATAAACCACTCTCGGCAGGACTAGGGGTGTTATCTCCCCGGAGAGCCCTGAACCTGGGTATGTCTGGCATCCCACGCTCGCTCATGCCGACCTCGCCTCTGGAGCCCACCGGTGCCCTCGAGCCTGTCCCTCTCTTTAGCCATCCTTTGGCATCTGCCGTGCACCCACCACGACACATTTCACTCTTTTCGTGTATTTTAGAAATCCTGCAAATCAAAGAGGCACAAAGTGTTCAAATCTGCAGCTAGGTACTAATATGTTGTCTTCGTTTGCAGATACTAGCAGGCCCGAAAGTAGAAAATGTTGGTTAATATAACAATCCCATTGAATGCCTTGATCTTCATCTCACAGAAATTACTTTTAACGAGTACCAAGGCACCACACCAAAAATTAAATTCGCCAGGTTCTTTGTTGAGAAAGCAAGGTTGCTCAAGGTAATGAGGTTTGCCCTATATTTACTGCGAAGAAGTGAATGGATTGCTAAAAAGCGCAGGCATGTACATCTGAATGGAAAAGGCTCGGCAGAAGCTGAATTTAAGTTTGTAACTTCATATGACAGATTATTCGGAAGTCACTGTATCGAGCCGCTATTACTTCTCGGTGGCTGATCCTTTTGCAGAAATAATGCAAGAAAAAGATTATGAAGAAGATGAATTTTATGTGCCTGAATAGTTTGAACCTTGTAATCTTTAAATTTGGGCCTTGTAATGCTGGAATTTGAACCTTGCAATATTTATGGTATTTGTTATATAACTTAATTGGATGTTTAATTTGGTTTTGCAATCATGTCCTGTTATAAGTATATATAGGTTGTTCTTCTGTACGCAGAGCATAGATGTTGTGCAGACAGAGCATATCACATCGCACACGGACCACACTAGGGAACCTGTCGGTGATGAATTCATCAATCACAAACGGATGTATACCAGCAATCATTTGCCCACAACACACACGGCTTATTCCATCACAAACAACTAGGATGGATCAACTATATGTCACGTATCGCACACGCAACTCTAATATGATTCGTGCTTGATGTCTGCGCCATCGCTCGCACAATTCGTCTTATTTGCCAAGTATCACTGTGCCAGCCTTTGCTCGCGTCCCTCGGCGCACGCTGCTTGCCGTTAGGTGCCGCAGAGTGCTGTGCTCGCCATTAGGCGCCGCAGCGCGCTCTACTCGTGTCCGTCGGCGCGCTCTACTCGCGTACCTCCACGCGCTCGGCTTGTGGACAGCTTCTCCTTACATGTTCAACTGCTATATGCATATATACGGTTGGGGCCTGCGCACGATCATGTTGGGGGCCCATATGCACGCGGTTGCGCCGCGCGCATAGCCAAGATGCAATTACGTGTGGTGCGATGGAGTTACGCGCTGCAAATTAGAATTGCCATCCGGGCATGCGGATATTCCAGGCCATCCGGCTTCCCCATTAATTCTCGTGGCCATTATAACCTTAGTCTATTCAACCTTTCGATCTCGCCCCACAACACAACAAGCACACAAACGACAACACATACAGAGAGGATATCTAGCGGCGCTGCAATGGAGTTCGGCGAGCATAAAGTGGAGACCCATGAGAGGGAGACGGATCTCTCGGTGGTGTACACCATCGACTCGGCCGTGGTGGAGGACTACATCAACACTCGAGACAAGTAAAAGGTGGTCGGCATCGACCTCCAGTACACCAGCGGTTATCCCGGCAAAGATCAGAAGGTTGCCGTCGCCCAGTTGTGCGTGTGCCATCATGTGCTCATCTACCACTACTGCATGGCCACAGAGCCTTGCGACTTTTTTGCCAGGTTTGTCAACAGCACCGACTACAAGTTCGCTATGGTGGAAACCTCCAATGATGTAAAAGCGCTCATGGTTACGAGCTTGGCCTGCAGGAACCTTGTCGAAATCTGTGAGTACTACAGGGTCTGGGGCAGCACGAATAAGGACTCCATGGTTGAACTCGCCTCACCCATCATTGACCCCTACTACGAAAAGATGAAGCAGGATGCCAACAGAACAAGTCCCGTATCCTGGCATGGGGCCTAGATGTGGCAACTGGATGAACCTCACCTCGAGTTAGTGGCCAAGAGCGTGTACACATGCTACGAGATGCATAGGCAGATCGTTGACATGAGGAAGTGCCTCATTCCCAAAATCGACGAGCCCGGATCGAGCACAAGCAGAGAAGTAGCGGCAAGCGTCACAAGAAGTAGATGATGATCAGATGATCGTTTATCCTACTTAATTATGCATGTAATATATAGTTTACTTTGGTGTGTGGAAATGTCATGTGTGTAGTAGCCACCTATTTAATTATGCATGTAATAGTTTACTTTGGTGTGTGCAATTAAATGTCATGTGTGTAGTAGCCACCTATGTAATTTGATGTTTAATTTGGTTATGCAACCATGTCCTTATAAGTGTGTGTATATATATATGTTGTTGTTCTGTATGCAATCCCATCGCACAACACACATGTCTTATTAGCAGCAATCGTCTGTGTTATTATCGGTCTTCGCACACATTTCTGATTACAGACCTGTTTGTCGCGTATCACACACATCTTGTTAAATTGAACCGTTTCTGTTCTCTTGGCTCAACGCAAACAGTTCATCCGAGTGAACCATATGACGTATATCGCACACACACCTTGATCTGTCTGAACGTTTCTTTTGTGTTGCCTAATCACAAACAGTTCATCCGAGTGAACTGTATCTCGTATATCGCACACACCTTGATCTGGCTGCCCATTTCTGTTGTTCCGCCTCATCACAAACAGTTTATCTGAGTGAACATGCCGTATATCGCACACGCCTTCATCTGGCTACCCGTTTCTGTTGTTCTGCCTCATCACAAATAGTTCATTGAACTAAATCGTATGCCCCACATCGCACACGCAACTAAAATCTGAAATGTGTTTGATGTATCTGTCGGGGCACGACACCTATGGGATCCCGAGGGACCCCTTTACGATTCGGCGGGGGGAGAGGTATACGCAAAGAGCAGAACCGGTGATCGACGCGGGGGGTTTTTACCCAGGTTCGGGCCGCTGATCAGCGTAAAACCCTACTCCTGCTTTGTGTTCTTATTGATGTTCTTGAGCCCAGCCTTCAGGAGCGCTCGCAATGAACAGTACATTCAAAGAGCAGCTATGCATGCAGAATGGGCCAGAAGTTCTCCTCCTCTGTAGCAGTTGCCTTGGGGCTCCTTTTATATGCTCAAAGGGGTCTCCACAGTGGCAAAATGTACATACATTGAGGTGTAAAGTAGCTACAGGGTATCATACCTAACCCCTGACGGATTAGGACAAGCGCATTTAATGCACTGTGAGGTGTCTGTTTAGGTGTCCTCACTTTCTTGGGGATGGAAAAAGGGGCCATCCCATCAGCACCGCTTAAGCTCTCCTCCACTAGCGCGTTGCCACGCATCCAGAGAAGGACCCAGAATGCCAGGCTTGTTATTGTGCCGAAGCGGTGGTACAGTGATGAAATCTCGCCAGGCGCCGATCCTTGCCGGGCCCCAAACCTTGCCGGGCGCCAAGCTTTGCTGGGAACCAAGCCTTGCCGGGCGCTGAGGCTTGCCGGGCGCCGAGCCTTGCCGGGCTCCGCGGCCATCCTGGCAAGGATCTTGCCGGGGAAGCTGGTCTTCGATTTCCAGCTTTGCTTATCTGCTGATCCTTAAATCTCTGACTTGACGATTTCCATGATGACTTGAATCGACCTCGAGCTGATCCCGGCAAGCCTTGCAGCGAGGACGGCTACAACTGCCCGTGCACAAGTAAGGGGTACTAGTGGCCCAATACTTAGTACACCGACAGGAGCCCCCGGGCCTGGGCCATACACGAGTGCGAGGCGTTGTTGGGCTAGGCCCAAACAGTGCACGGGCACGCGTGGCAGGGAATTAACTGCTCGTAAAGATCTTGTTTTACTGTGCCCCCACTACGCGCACGGAGCGCGCGATGTGGGAAGTGTGCCAAAAAGGCTGCAAACTGTTTCGCGCCCATAGAGGCGCATTCATATTGGGGGATAAACAAGGTGGCCCCGCTCTTTCCCCATAAAAAGGAGAAGTCGTGGAGGCGCAAACCTATTCACCCCCCTCTTCTTCCCAATCTGGCCATCGCCATCGCCTTCCTTTGCTCGAGCTCAGAGCGAAACCTTTCTTCTCTTCTGCTCGCTGCTCCCGCGCTCGTTCCGTCCTCCGGCTTCCATCTCCACAGTCGCCATGCCGCCCAAGGCCAGCAAAGGCAAGTGCACGGACAAGGAGGCGAAGGCTGAAGTTTCGGAGAGCGAACTGGTGAAGATGCGGAAGAGGCTCATCGTCTTCCCTCCGACGCTCGACGCCGAAACATTGAAGGGACGATACCAATGCATGTGGGCGAAGGGAACGCAAGCTCACCCCGCCACACGCGTAATCCCAAGTGCTAGTTCCAAAGGCGGATCGGACAGATACCCCTTCTTCACTTCATACTTTTATTGCGGGCTCTGTCCACCTTTTTCCAATTTCTTCAATGACATCATGTATACATACGGCTTCCGCCTTCTTGATTTCACGCCGAATGCCGTATTTTGCATGTCGATCTTTGCCCATCTTTGTGAAAATTTCGCTGGCGTGATCCCCAATTCTGCTCTTTTATGCCACTATTTCTATCCTCGAATCCAAAAAGGAGAGGCTCTCTCTGGATCTATTGCTTGGATTCCAAGGGCCTGGAACAAAGAGATATACCCAGATGGAGTTTACCGCGAAAAGTGGGACGAGTGGCGGGCCGAATGGTGCTGGATCCAGGAAGCAGATCCTCATCCTTTTTGCCATCCTCGGCGACAGAAGGTGGTCCGCGGCAAGGATTGGGGCGATCTCGCCGCAGAAGACGAGAAGCTCACAATCGCCACTACCAGGATCCTCCGCTTGAAGGCTGTCGGGCTGACAATGGAGATGATCGGCTTCGACTTCCTCCGCCACCGCATCGCCCCTCTGCAGAATAGGGGGACGCCAGCCTGGGAGTATAAGAACGCAGCGGATGTCATGAGGCTGCGCCCCGGGCTGAACAACAACTTGACTATTATGCAGCTTGGCGCTCTCCGCCAGAAGTTATTCCAGCGCGAAGACAAGCACCGGCTGCCGGCAAGGATCATCCACTTGTGCAACAACTCTGCACTGGGGTCGATCATTGCCTTCTTGCCGATGTTCAATGCCCACGGCCTTGACCCGACCTGGGTCGAGCCAAGCGAGGAAGAAGTGCAGAAATTCTTCGACAATCTGACGGAGAAGCCTGTCTGGCAAGAGTCAGATCTTATTCGCACCACCACAGATCAGGAGGTAGCATACATCGCTACCAGAGTGGAGGAAGCGAATCTTGCCGCGGAAGCCGGCAGCGTTGGCTTCACAGAGTGGGAAGCCAGCGATGCAGAGGTGGTGGTGGAGGCAAAACCTGCCGAGGAGAGTAAGGTTGCCGGGGAAGAAGGCGGCGCAGTCGCTGAAAACTCATCCGGCGACGACACGGCCGAAGAGGAGACGCGAGAAGAGCCCTCGCCCCCGAAGAAGACAAAGCGTGTCCTTCGGAAAGCCGCATCGGGCGTCCCGGCAAGCCAGCCTACATCGAGCGGCGAATCCCCCGGCAAGAAAGTGGCCGGAAAGACTGGACCGCGGCAGGGGGCTCGTCAACAGCCCGCGCGGCGCACGAGACCCACTCCAGCGACCACCGCCGGAGTGGCAGGAGGGTCTCGTACAACCGTGCCAGAGGCTGCCCCGGCGCCCACCACAGCCAAGCGGCCCAGGACCCCTCCTCCGCCTCCCCACTCAGACATCGCAACGGAGGTCGACTTCGACATCTCCGGCTTCAGTCCGGAGCGAGAGGAAGAAGAGTGAGTACCTGCCACAACTTCCACCTTGCAATCTGCATCAGTCTTACTGACTTACTTGTATTGTTTCTGCAGTGACACAGAAACCTTGCTGGAGAGGATGGCGAAGAGGTCAAGGACTTCTACGGGCGACGAGCCCCCGGCAGGCTCCACTAGCGTGCCAGAGACCGTCATTGTGAGCCCGGAGCCTAGTCCTCAACGCAGCCCCCAGCGTAAGTTCATTGTCCCTTTTTTCTGTTGGTTGGTGCCGAGGCTTTCATTCTTGTCGCTGATATCTTTGGGTTCGCAGGAGAAGAACGCAACAAGGAGAAGATTGCCCCATTGTGCCTCCTTCATCGACCGCTCCGCCCACAAGCACATCCCCGGCAAGACATCCTGCCGACGAGCCCGTCCGGATTGAGGAGGAGCCGACAAGCACGGACTCCAGCAACCCACCCCCGGCAACCGGAGTTGCCGGGAGAGGCGAAGCCACCTCTCGACAGCCTGACGCAGGTACTCGATCGCCTCAGAGTGCCAGTTATTCTTTTCCCCTTACTTCTTTATCTTTGATCACTTCAAAATTTAAAAACTCGATCTTATTCTGACCTCCTCCTTCACTCTTCAGAGTTCTCTGCGATGGAACATATGGACGTCGACGCCGTCATCGAGGAGACCGCCAGGGATGCTGCTGCCGAAGCGGACAGGATCACTGCCAGCGAGGCCACCAAGGATGATGTTGCCGGGGCTGGTGATGCTCTTGACGGGGAGGCCGCCAAGTGTCGGGGACGAATCCGCGATCACCTATGGGACCCAGGGAAGGACCCCTTTACGTTCGGCAGGGAGAGACAGTCGCACGAAGAGCAAATCTAGCGAAGAACACGACAGTGCACGAGAGAGATTTACCCAGGTTCGGGCCGCACGGATGCGTAAAAACCCTACTCCTGCTTTTTGGTTTATTATCTGTATGATTGTTCTAGCTCCAGGAGCGCTACAGTACAGAGTAGCTGCGTACAATACTGGAGTTCTCCATCTCCCAGTTCCTCCCCCCCTCCATGTTGCCTATGGGCCTCCTTTTATACGCACAAAGGGGTCACCAACAGGTGGCAAACAGTAAAGGTAGAGGTGGAAAGTTGCTACAGTAAGGCCATTATTACCAGGATGACATGTCCTACCTACCACTAACGGCAGGGGACAAGGGCATTAAATGCCCATGCCTTAGCTGTCCAGATACATGTACCCGGACGTCTTGGACGTGGGAAAAGCCTATCCCACCTGCTCCTGCATCGCTAGCTACAGTGTACCGCCGTCTACAGAGTGCCCTGCCACACACGCTTGGAAGGACCCAGAGCGCCACGCTAGCAGAGGCACCGGAGCAGCACAGTAGCACAGTGGTATAGTAACGCTTGCCGCGGCAAGACCTTGTCGCACCTGACAGCTTGCCGCGCAAGGTAACTTGCCGGGGCAAGTACCTTGCCGCAGCTGCTATCTTGCCGCAGCCAATACCTTGCCGCAGCCAATGACTTGCCGGGGCAAGTACCTTGCCGCGGCAAGTACTCTGCTACAGCAAACCTCAGGCTGGGCCTCAGCTGTCCCTCCCGGCAAGCTCCTCTTGCCGGGGCCTTAGCTCTTGCTTTGTATACTTTGTTCTTGAATGGCTTAATAATCTTGAGCTTCTCTCTGGCTGTCCTCCCGCAAGCCTGGCCGCGGGATACTACTACTGCCCGTGCACAAGTACGAGGTACTAGGGTACCCCTATTCTAGTACACCGACAGGAGCCCCCGGGCCTGGGCCACACACGGTGCCGGGCGTTGTTGGGCCAGGGCCAAACAGTGCACGGGCACGCGTGGCTGGGATAAGCCGAAACGTCTCTATGCTGTTTAATTGCACGCTCTCCCACGCGTCGCGCATTGAATGTGGAGCGTGGGAAGCGTGCGCAGTTATCTCGAATGACGAAGGGGCAGATGGTTCCGCATCTTTCCCCATAAAATGAGGGACCTGCAGAAGCACTCACACACCCCTCTCACCATTCTCGATCTCCAAATCTCCGCCTTCTTCTTCCTCCGCTCCAAAACAAAGCGGTTTCCCAATCCTCCGCCACCGCGCGCGTCCGCATCTCCCTCGGTCCTCAGCTCCACCTTCGCCATGCCTCCCAAAGGAGAAAAGGGGAAGACGGGGAAGTCCTCAAGGACGGAGACCCAGGCGCAGTTGAAGAGGCAGAAGTACGCGCTCTTCGCTCCGACACTCACGGGGGCGGATCTGAAGGCCAAGTTCCAAGGCATGTGGGTCGTGAGGACCAAGGCGCATCCGGCCACCCGTGTTCGCCCAGCCACCGACGAGAGCGAAGTGAGCAAGTACCCCTTCTTCGCTTGCTACTTTTGGTGCGGGCTCTGCCCACCGTACTCGGATTTCTTCAGCGACGTCATGTACACCTTCAATCTCCGTCTGCTGGATCTCACACCGAATGCCGTATCCACCATGGCAATATTCGCGCATCTGTGCGAGAACTTCGTCGGCGTCGTACCCAACACCGCGCTGTTCAGGCATTACTTCACTCCCCGTGCTGAAAAGGGGGAGCCTCTCACTGTTGGCGTCTCGTTCGTTTCAAGATTGGGCTCCAAGGAGCATTATCTGAAGGGGGATCTCCGCCCAAGATGGGGAGAAATCCGGTCTGAATGGTGTTGGATCATTGACGACGAGCCGCCACCATACTGTGAGCTTCGCAAGACCCCAGCAGCGCGTGGCACGGACTGGAGCGATCTGGATCCCCAGGACAAAAAGCTGGAGATTGCCGCTACCAGGATCATACGGCTCAGGGAGGCCGGGCTCACCATAGGGATGGTTGGCGCAGACTTCCTCTGCCGCCGCATTGCTCCTCTGCAGCAGAGAGGAAGGCCGGCCTCTGATTGGAAGAACCCAGCCGATATCATGCGGCTGCGCCCTGGACTGATCAACAACTTCACAGTTCTGCAGCACGACTTCTTCATGCGAGAACTGTTCAAGCAAGAGACAGATCCAGAGAAGCGCGACAAGGCGTTCACGCTGCCGAAGCACATTGTGCCCTTTTGCAACAACTCCGCATTGAGTGCAATCATCGCTATGATGCCGCTCTGCAATGCGCATAGCATTGAAGCAACTTGGGACGTGCCGCTCGAAGAAGACGTGCGGCGATTCTTTGACTCCACGGTCGAAAAGCAGGTCCGGGTGGAGGAGTGGCTCGTCCGCAACACCACTGAGCAAGAAATAGAATTCATTGCTCGAAGAGTGGAGGAGGACAGGCTCACCAGGGAAGCTGGCGATTTTGGTTATACTTTGGCGGAGCTCGACGAGGCACAAAAGGAGAGCCTTGCCGAGCAGGGGATGCTTGCCGGGAAGGGCGAGCTCGCCGCACCCGGCAAGGATGTCAGGCCAAGCCAGCCTGCCGACGAGTCAGGCAGCTCGGAGGATGAGGGCTCCTCTTCCGAGGAGGGCACCAAAAGCCCACCGCAATCAGAGTCCCCAGCCCCTCTGAGGAGGAAACGCCTTCGCAGGCTTGGCAAAGTGGCTGAGCGGCAAGAAGTTCAACAACCGCCGGAGCGCCGTTCGACGCGCTCGACCGCGGCAAGGGCTGGTGCTGCGGGAGCGTCTCACGCGGCCCCGGCAACTGGAGCAGGGTCATTAAAGACTGCTGCTACTACCCCCGCCAAGCGGCCAAGGAGCCCAGCTCCCCCTCCTCCCCCTCCTCACACGGAGGCGGACTTTGATTTTTCCGCTCTCAGCGAAGAGGATGACGAGGAAGAGTAAGTTCCCTTGCCGCGACCCTCAATCTTTGTAAGATTTTGTTTCTATCCTCACTTGTCGCGCTCCGGCCTTGCTTCCGCAGGGAGGAAACCTTGGCGGAGAGGATAAGGAAGAGAGCTAAGGTCTCGACGAGCAAGACCGTGGTGGTCGTCGAAGATGAGCCCACGGCAACCACCGGGGGAGCGTCTGAGACCATCCCGACCAGCTCGGAGCCCAGCCCTCGTCGCAGCCCCCAGTGCAGCCCCCAGCGTAAGTGTTTCAACTACCTTTCGCTGGTGGTCGCTGAGGAACAAGCATTTGTCACTGACATCTTTGGGCGTGTAGGAGAGGAGTAGCAAGTGGAGCCATCTGAAGGTGCTCCAGAAGTACCACGCCCCTCGACCACACCGCCAAGGAGAAGATCTCCGGTAAGGGCTCCCACTAGAGAGCCGAGCCACGAAGAGGAGCCGGCAAGCGCCGAAGCGCCAAGCACCAGCGCTGGCGACCCCACCCCAATGACAAACGTTGACGGGGGAGGGGAGCCCACCACTCCTGAGCTCAACACGGGTAAACCCACTTGCCGCAAAACTCTTTCTGCTTTCTTTCTTTTGTCTTCTTGAATTTCTTCCTGAAGTTCTTTTTGCTTTACTTCTCGGGTTGGCAGAGCCCTCCTCGGTGGAGCCAATGAACATTGACTCTTCTGCCGAGGAGAACACCGCAGGGGCCGTCGACGACGAGGCCGCCAAGGCCGCCGCTGCCAAGGCCGACAAGCTGGCAGCCGACAAGCTTGCCGACGAAGAAGCTGCCAGGGCTGCCGAAGAGGCCGGCAAGGCCGCCGAGGATAATACCGCCAAGGCGCCCACCGATGAAGCCGCCAAGGCTGCTGAAGCTGAGGCCGCCCAGAAGGCTGCTGAGGAGGCCGGCGAGGGAGCCGGTGGTCGTACTGACGGCCCTGAGGCCACAGGAGCGCCAGGCGCTACTCCGACCACGGGTCCCTCAACCACTGACGAGGCGGCAGCGCCCAACTCGCCTCCGCCAAGCAAATACATCCGGGTCGGCGAGAATGTCTACGTCAGCCTCCCCTGGACGGTGGGCTCCAGAGCGCCAACCGAGGAGGATGTTGTGGACGAGGAGATCCTTGCCGCTGCCGGGCTCCAGCTTGTGGATGCGCCAGGCGCCAGCAGCAGCAGCACGTCTGAAGAGGAGCAACTGCTTCAAAAGCTGCTGAATCTTCATCGCGCCCGATGGGAGAAGCTAGCTTCCAGGGAGGCGCTCATTGAGAAGGCCGAAGCTGACATGTTGAGGCGCGCGGAGATCTTGGCGGATGTCCGCGCACGATCTCTTAATGCGTTAGAGGTCAAGCGGGCACAGCTGGCCGAAGAACGGCAGGCCCTCCTCCTGATGAAGCAAGACATTGAACAAAAACAGGAGGAGACCGCCAAGGAGTTGTCTGCTCAGGCCGGTGATCTGAACCAGCGGAAAGTGGACCTTGATGCCCACGAAGAAGAACTTGCCGAGCGCAAGAAGAAACTTGCCGAAACCCTCCAGCAGAAAGACGAGGAGGTGGCAAGACTTGTCGCAAAGCGGACCCAGGGGCAGGCACAAAAACACCAGAAGGAAATCGAAGCCTTGGCCCAAGAGTACTCCAGCAAGTTGGTGGAGGCCACCAACGCTGTCGCTGCTCCAGAAGTGAACAGGAAGGAAACGGAGGAGAAACTGGCAAGACTAGAGGCCGCCCTCAAGGCAAACGGTGACAAGCTCTCAACGCTTGAAAGTGAGAGGGCAAAGGTGACCCACACTTTGGCGGAGATGCAAGTAACCATAGCCAAGAAGAACAATCTGTTTGCCGCCGCCAACGACTCCAGAGCAGACCTGAAGCTGAAGCTGACCACGCTGAAGGAGACGCTCGACACCACCAGAAAGCGCGAAGGGCTTCTAATGACAGAGCTCTAGAAGGAAAAGGGTCTGCTTCAAGACGCTATTGCAACCCACAAGAAGTTCAGGGATAACGTGGGGATCTTCACAGACAGGCTTGCCAGCGCCGCTGAGGACATCGACAAGGAGCTGACTGCCCTGAAGGTGCCGGACTTCGGGTACTCCACCGACAAGAACACGCAAACTAGCGTCAAGCTAGCCGAGTTCTTCGACGGAGTAGTAGAAGCACTCCAACAGCTCCAAGTCAATCACAAGGCTCAACTGGCCGACGAGTCACGCAGGCTTTGCCGGGGAGTTCTCCGGAGGTTGTTGGTGAAGATAGCATACAGAAACCCGGGCGTCGACTTCAGCAACATCTTCAAAAGCTTGCCGAAGGGATACGACGCCGCGCCACTAGAGGCCCTTGTCGCGCCCATCGTGGAGAGGGTGGACCATATCCAGAGAGTCGAAGGCGAGCACCGCAATTAGAGAGCCCATTCTTCTCCCTCCTTGCCACCGCTAGACATGTTAAAGAACAATATGTTTAAGCCGCGGCAACTTATCTTGTAATATAACTTGCAATATTTTGGAGTTAATGCATGTCATCTCCCTTGAGCAATTTCTTTCTTTGTGTGTACTTGCCCTACGCTTATAGGGAACTTGCCGGTGCGCGCACCATTGCCGCGAGCGCTGGGTGCGGGACTTCAGCAGCCTGCTGGCGGTGCCGCTGCCGGCAAGCAACCTTGTCGCGCTCAGTGCAGCCACTTAGGTTGTTGAGCGGACTCGAAACAAGGTAAGGGCGCGACCGATTACGCTTAGGTTCCGTCGCGCATAGGTTTTCCATACAAAGAGTAGTATCGTTCAAGGAAAATAACCTTGAAAATAAAAAAGAATTTGATTGTTCAAACTTTGGCACTTAGCTTTGTCGCTGATCTCTCCGCGGCAAGGTCTTGTCACTGCTTGCCGCTGCCTTCTTCCCGGCAAGGCAAAGTTTCTTTGAACGACGCCTAGTCCATATCATTATCCCATCCCCCCCGGCAAACTTGTGCGCGAGGGAAGCTTCTGTCTCTTTGAGAAAAAGAAAGAAGAGAAAATAAAGATATAGGAGCTTGGCGGCTCGTTAATGCTTACCGGGGAGGCTGTACTGCACAGTATGTCAGATAATCATGCAAAATAAAAGTAAACATGAAATCGTCAAAAACTGCGAAATACAAAAGCTTTATTTATGCACAGGGTCTGCGCCTGGCTTTGTACAAAGGATTACATGCAACAACGGCAAGACTTGTACAAAAGGTGGTTGCCGGGGAAGGGCCCGGCAACCGCGCCTTATGGAAAAAACTTACGAAGATGCTCAATGTTCCAGGAATTGATCACTGGAATGCCATCCCCGGTCTCCAGGCGGACAGCGCCGGGCCTGGTGACTCGTTTCACGCGATAAGGGCCTTCCCACTTTGGCGTCAACTTGTTTGAATTCTTGGCTGACTGAACGCGCCGAAGAACAAGGTCGCCTTCCTCGAGACTTCTGGCATTAACTTTGCGGCTATGGTAGTGACGCAAAGCTTGCTGGTAGCGAGCAGCTCTCACAGCAGCCTGAAGACGATCCTCCTCGAGGAGCACAGCGTCATCTTGCCGCAGTTGCTCTTGCTCAAGCTCATCATAAGCGAGCACTCGAGGTGACCCGTATACGAGTTCCGTGGGGAGAACTGCCTCTGCTCCATAAACTAGAGCAAAAGGCGTCTGGCCAGTAGCTCGATTTGGCGTCGTCCTGATCGACCAAAGAACCACTGGCAGCTCCTCGATCCAGTTCTTGCCGCACTTGCGCAGCCTGTCGAAAGTTCTCGTCTTGAGCCCACGCAGCACTTCAGCATTTGCCCTTTCAGCTTGACCGTTGCTTCGCGGGTGAGCAACAGAAGCGAAACAGACCTTGGCGCCAAGGTCTTCGACATACTGCATGAAGGCGTGGCTCGTGAACTGGGTACCGTTGTCGGTGATGATCCTGTTAGGAACACCAAAGCGACAAACAATTCCCTTGAAGAACTTGATGGCTGATTGTGCTGTCACCTTCCTCACTGCTTCCACTTCCGGCCACTTCGTAAACTTGTCGATGGCCACATACAAGTACTCGAAGCCCCCGGTGGCACGGGGAAAGGGGCCGAGGATGTCGAGCCCCCAGACCAAAAATGGCCAGGAGAGAGGGATTGTCTGGAGAGCTTGAGCTGGCTGATGAATCTGCTTGGAATGAAATTGGCACGCTTCACACTTGGTTACTAGTGCAGTTGCATCCTGGAGGGCGGTGGGCCAAAAGAAACCTTGCCAGAAAGCCTTTCCAGCAAGGGCTCTTGACCCTATGTGGTGACCACATATGCCTCCATGAATCTCCGCCAATAGCTCCTGTCCTTCTTCCCGGGGAATACACTTCAATTTCACATCGTTTGGTCTTTTTCTGCACAACATGTCATCGACAAATTGATACATATTGGACCGTCGGGCTACTCTCTCCGCTTCTTCCTGCTCTTCGGGAAGTTCTCCTGTCTGAAGGAAACGGACGATTTGCTGCGCCCACGCTGGAGCCTGTGGCTCGACAACGAGGACTAAAGGCATTTCTACGGCTGCGGGAACATCAGGCCCTACGGCAAGAGCTTGTCGCTCTACCAGAGCCGGCCGTTCCCCGACGAGCTTGCGGGAACAGCCGCTTCAACGACAAGAGCCTAGGGCCCTGCTGGAGCGTGCTGTCCTTCAACAAGCTCGTCGGGAGCAGTTGCTTCAATGACGGAAGCCCAAGGCCTCGTCGGAGCATCTTGCTCCTCAGCGCTTCGATCAGGAGCGCCTACTTCAACGACAAGGACCCGAAGTCTTGTCGGAGCAAGTTGCCCCTTTGCCTCTTGCCTAGGAGCACCCGCTTCAACGACAAGAGCGTGAGGCCTTGTCGGAGCAAGTTGCCCCTCTGCATCTTTGGCGCTGGCTTTGGCAGCCTTCTTGCCGGTGGCTTCGGGGAGCTCTGCCGGGAAGTAGTCGCCAGAAGCCAACTTCCTCTTCCTGCCTCGCCCTACTGATGGCGTCACGGATGGCTGAGTTAGTTGGAGCACAAAAGTGCCTGGTTCCACAGGCAATTTGAGTGCGACGCGCTTTGACAAACCATCGGCAATGTCATTCTCGGCACGTGGGATGTGCTCCATTTGTAGGCCGTCAAAGCGTTCCTCCAACTTCCTCACCTCATCTACATAAGCTTCCATCAATGGGCATTGGTAGTTCTTGTTCACTTGCCTGACGACAAGCTGCGAATCTCCCCTGACAATAAGCTTCTTAATCCCAAGGTCTGCCGCGATCCTGAGACCGGCAAGCAACCCCTCATATTCTACAGTATTGTTCGTCGCCTGTTCCTTGGGAAAGTGCATTTGGACCACGTACTTGAGGTGCACTCCGGTGGGTGCGACAAGCAGTACGCCAGCACCGGCGCCTAACAGCGAAAAGGCACCATCAAAGTACATGAGCCACTCTTTGCTTGTCTCCTTGCCGGGGAGAGTCGTCTCTGGGATTTCTTCGTCTGGCGTTGGTGTCCATTCTGCGACAAACTCTGCCAAAACTCGGCTCTGTATGGTTGATGTACTCTCAAACTTGAGACCAAAGCTCGACAACTCCAACGCCCACTCGACAATCCTGCCTGTCGCTTCTGGATTTTGCAAAATCCTTTTCAGTGGGAAGCGAGTGACGATGGTAACTTCATGTGCTTGAAAGTAATGGCACAGCTTTCTCGAGGCCATGAGAAGGCCGAAAAGCAGCTTCTGCACACCAGAATACCTTGACCTAGCACCCTGCAGAAGAGAGCTCACAAAGTAGACCGGGCGCTGCACCATTTTCTTCTTTTGTATCACTTCGCCTGAGTGCGCAGACGAATCCTTGTCGGCAGCAAAACTTGTCGGGGGAGCCCCCAGCTTGTCGCTGGACGTGCTTGCTGCAGTTACTGCCTCCTCATCCACCTCTCTCTTCGCTACCAGCGCAGCACTAACCACTTGATTGGTTGCCGCTAGATACAGCAACAACTTCTCTTGTGGTTTAGGTGCGACAAGTATTGGAGGAGAGGAGAGGTATCTCTTCAAGTCTTGCAGCGCTGCCTCCGCCTCCGGAGTCCATTTCAATGGACCTGCCTTTTTTAAGATTTTGAAAAATGGCAGGGCGCGCTCAGCTGACTTGGAGATAAACCTACTGAGAGCAGCAACACAGCCGGCAAGTCGTCGTACATCCTTGACGCGCTTCGGTGCTTCAATTTGCTCAATGGCTTTGATCTTGTCAGGATTGGCTTCAATTCCGCGTTGAGACACAAAGAACCCGAGAAGCTTGCCGGAGGGAACTCCAAACACGCACTTCTCGGGGTTGAGCTTCAGGTTGATCTTGCGCAGATTTACAAAAGTTTCTTCTAGATCTTGAACCAAAGTAGCCCTGTCCTTGCTTTTGACCACTATATCGTCCATATAGGCTTCCACATTTCTGTGCAGCTGAGGCTCAAAAGCAATCTGGACGGCTCTTGCAAATGTTGAACCAACATTTTTCAAACCAAATGGCATACGTACGAAACAGTATGTGCCACAGGGTGTGATAAATGCGGTCTTTTCCTCATCTTCCTCAGCCATGAAGATTTGATGATACCCTGAATATGCGTCAAGAAATGAAAGCAAATCACATCCTGCCGTGGAGTCAACAATCTGGTCTATGCAGGGCAAAGGAAATGGGTCTTTGGGACAAGCTTTATTAACATCAGTGAAATCAATACAAAGCCTCCATTTTCCATTCGCTTTGCGCACGACAACAGGATTGGCCAACCACGTAGGATGGAGCACTCCTCTGACGAGGCCTGCTGCTTCCAACTTCTTGATTTCTTCCGCAATAAACTCTTGCCGCTCCACAGCTTGCTTTCTGGCTTTCTGTTTGACGGGCCTCGCGTGGGGACAAACGGCAAGGTGGTGCTCAATTACTTTCCTGGGAACACCGGGGATGTCGGACGGTTGCCATGCAAACACGTCGACATTCGCCCGCAGGAAAGCAACAAGCGCGCTTTCCTATTTGTTGCCAAGTGTGGCACTGATGGTAAAGGAACCACCAATGCCGTCCTCCTTGGCGGGCACCTTCTTTGTCACCGGCGGAGCGGCTTTATTCTTTTTGCACTTGCCGGTGGAGCTCTCTAGTGCGTCCTCGACGGCAGCGCAGCACTCCGAAGAGGTGCGCTTGCCGGAGTGGGCACATGAGCTCTTGTCGGACTTCCTCTTGTTCTCCCCCCCGAGAGCTTCAGCGGCAAGTGCCTTGGCGGCAGTTGCGGCAGCTGCTTCCCAGTAGATCTTGTCGGCGCAAATAAGCGCATCCTTCTTGTCGCAGGGAACTGTGATAACACTTACTGGGCCTGGCATCTTCAACACGTTGTAGGCAAAATGAGAGGCTGCCACAAACTTGGCGAGCGCTGGACGGCCAAGTATCCCATTATAAGGCAATGGAATATTGGCAACGTCAAAGGTGACCTTCTCGGTCCGGTAGTTCAGCTCGCCGCCAAATGTCACTGGCAGCGTGATCTTCCCTTTCGGCTTGCTCCTTCCTGGATTGACTCCTTGGAAAGTACCAGTTTCCTCAAGCTCGCCGTCAGGGATTTGAAGTTTCCGGAGCACAGCGGGCGAAATCAGATTCAAGCCGGCCCCACCGTCAACTAACATCTTCGTGACCTTGAGGTTGCGGATCGTTGGTGAAACCAACATCGGCAAGCACCCGACCGCCGTTGTGCGGTCAGGGTGGTCCTCAATGTCAAAGACGATAGGCGTGTCGGACCACTTCAGAAGCTTTCTGGCGTCAACAGATGGTTCCGCCGCATTGATCTCTCGCGCCCACTGTTTAAGTTGGCGGTGAGAAGAATGCAACGAAGCACCACCGTCAACACACAAGACTTCTGCGGCTTTCTGAAATTCGTGCTCACTGGATTCTTCATCATCTAGATCATCATCATCATCATCTTTGTCGCGGCCACGAGGAGGCCTGTCTCTCTGCTGCTGCTTGGCCTTGCCGCGATGCCCTCCTCGGGCAGTGCGCTTCTTGCCGGACCTGCCAGCACCTTCTGGGGCCTTCTCCTTGTCGCGCCTCTCATACTCAGCTTTCTGCTGTTCGACAAGCTGCTCGACTCGTCGACAGTTCTGGAGATCGTGTCCCTTGGTGCGGTGGATCTTGCAATATTGCTTGTCGGAGCCGTCCTGCTTGTCGGCAGCCGCCAAGGCCTGACAGTTGGCGCACGCGGCAATCTCCTTGCCGGAGCCCTCGACTTTGGCCTTGTCGGCGCTGCCGTTGCCGCTGGACTGCTCGACGGCAAGCACAGCTTTGCCCTTTTTCTTCCTGTTGTTCCGCCGCCGGCCCTTCTTTGCCGGGGCGGTACCTTCGCTGTCAGAGCTCCCCCCTGCGCCAACACCTTCACCGGGAAGTTTCCTTCCCTCTTCAGCGCGCGCACACTTGTTGGCGAGAGCATATAGCTGGCCAATGTCTCTGACCTTGGTCATCGCCATTTCCTCCCGCATCTTGCGGTTACGCACGTTCTGATGAAACGCGCTAATAACCGCAGCGGGGTGAACATCTGGGATGTTGTATTGTACGCGGCTGAACCTTTGAATGTATTTGCGCAGGGGCTCTCCTTCCTTCTGGGGGATGAGATGAAGATCACTCTCCTGGCCATGAGGTTGATGACCGCCAGTAAAGGCACCAACAAACTGATGGCACAAGTCCGCCCATGAAGAAATGGAGTTCTCCGACAAGTGCATGAGCCATGAGACGACGTTGCGCTTTAACACGAGCGGGAAGTAGTTAGCAAGAATCTTGTCGTAAGATGTCGGGGACGAATCCGCGATCACCTATGGGACCCAGGGAAGGACCCCTTTACGTTCGGCAGGGAGAGACGGTCGCACGAAGAGCAAATCTAGCGAAGAACACGACAGTGCACGAGAGAGATTTACCCAGGTTCGGGCCGCACGGATGCGTAAAACCCTACTCCTGCTTTTTGGTTTATTATCTGTATGATTGTTCTAGCTCCAGGAGCGCTACAGTACCGAGTAGCTGCGTACAATACTGGAGTTCTCCATCTCCCAGTTCCTCCTCCCTCTGCGCTTCAGCGGCAAGTGCCTTGGTCGCAGTTGCGGCAGCTGCTTCCCGGTAGATCTTGTCGGCGCAAATAAGCGCATCCTTCTTGTCGCAGGGAACTGTGATAATACCTACTGGACCTGGCATCTTCAACACGTTGTAGGCATAATGAGAGGCTGCCATGAACTTGGCGAGCGCTGGACGGCCAAGTATCCCATTATAAGGCAATGGAATATCGGCAACATCAAAGGTGACCTTCTCGGTCCGGTAGTCCAGCTCGCCGCCAAATGTCACTGGCAGCGCGATCTTCCCTTTCGGCTTGCTCCTTCCTGGATTGACTCCTTGGAAAGTACCAGTTTCCTCAAGCTCGCCGTCAGAGATTTGAAGTTTCCGGAGCACAGCGGGCGAAATCAGATTCAAGCCGGCCCCACCGTCAACTAACATCTTCGTGACCTTGAGGTTGCGGACCGTTGGTGAAACCAACATCGGCAAGCACCCGACCGCCGTTGTGCGGTCAGGGTGGTCCTCAATGTCAAAGACGATAGGCGTGTCGGACCACTTCAGAAGCTTTCTGGCGTCAACAGATGGTTCCGCCGCATTGATCTCTCGCGCCCACTGTTTAAGTTGGCGGTGAGAAGAATGCAACGAAGCACCACCGTCAACACACAAGACTTCTGCGGCTTTCTGAAATTCGTGCTCACTGGATTCTTCATCATCTAGATCATCATCATCATCATCTTTGTCGCGGCCACGAGGAGGCCTGTCTCTCTGCTGCTGCTTGGCCTTGCCGCGACGCCCTCCTCGGGCAGTGCGCTTCTTGCCGGACCCGCCAGCACCTTCTGGGGCCTTCTCCTTGTCGCGCCTCTCATACTCAGCTTTCTGCTGTTCGACAAGCTGCTCGACTCGTCGGCAGTTCTGGAGATCGTGTCCCTTGGTGCGGTGGATCTTGCAATATTGCTGGTCAGAGCCGTCCTGCTTGTCGGCAGCCGCCAAGGCCTGACAGTTGGCGCACGCGGCAATCTCCTTGCCGGAGCCCTCGACTTTGGCCTTGTCGGCGCTGCCGTTGCTGCTGGATTGCTCGACGGCAAGCACAGCTTTGCCCTTTTTCTTCCTGTTGTTCCGCCGCCGGCCCTTCTTTGCCGGGGCGGTACCTTCGCTGTCAGAGCTCCCCCCTGCGCCAACACCTTCACCGGGGAGTTTCCTTCCCTCTTCAGCACACGCACACTTGTCGGCGAGAGCATATAGCTGGCCAATGTCTCTGACCTTGGTCATCGCCATTTCCTCTCGCATCTTGCGGTTACGCACGTTCTGATGGAACGCGCTAATAACCGCAGCGGGGTGAACATCTGGGATGTTGTACTGTACGCGGCTGAACCTTTGAATGTATTTCCGCAGGGGCTCTCCTTCCTTCTGGGGGATGAGATGAAGATCACTCTCCTGGCCATGAGGTTGATGACCGCCAGTAAAGGCACCAACAAACTGATGGCACAGGTCCGCCCATGAAGAAATGGAGTTCTCCGGCAAGTGCATGAGCCATGAGACGACGTTGCGCTTTAACACGAGCGGGAAGTAGTTAGCAAGAATCTTGTCGTCTCGTCCCCCAGCAGCTTGCACCGCAATGGTGTAAATGCTGAGGAACTCCGACGGGTGTGTCTTGCCATCATACTTCTCCGGCACGTCAGGCTTGAAAGCCTTGCGATTGGGCCACTGGACCTGCCGCAGCTCACGGGTGAACGCTGGACAACTTACCGTGTACGGCAAGTCGCCAGGATCCCCTGGCGCATGCATGTCAATAGCGGGCCCTGCGCGTCTGTCGGACTGACGATGCACTTCTCTCCTTCGCTCGATAGTGGTACGAGCGTCTTCTCCTCTGCGTTCCTGAAGAACGAGGCGCTGGTCACAACGAGCTCGCGGGTCAGACGACGCCGTGGAATCATCGCCACGGGCGTCGTTTCGACGTGTCGGCGACCGAGGCCGTCTGGGCGGGGAGTGTACGGTTGTTGCCCCCTCGCCGCTCTTGTTGGTGACAGCATTGTCACCAGTTCTCTTGTCGGTCGCGCGCACCGGGTCGGCATCAGTGAAGCTAAGAAGGCTCTGAATGGTTGCCCTCCACTCGTCAAGCTTATCTGCTGGTGGAGGGAAGTTCAGGAGCAACTGCGCACGCGCCAACGCTTCTGCTGGTGAGGGAGGTATCGAGTCGCATGAGGACTGTGGGATGCTCTTACTCCTAACAGTGTTAGAAGGAGCATCTCCACGCCCAGGCGACCGCACCTCAACCCCGCCAACGTGTTGTTGCGTATGGTGACCCCGCGCATCTCGAGATCAATGCGCAAGTTCATTATCCAGGGAGCGCCTGGCACCTGGGGCGTCAGGACGCTGCCTGTCACGGGCTTCTTGCGAAGGCCGCGGCGTCTGAACCGGCGCAGGCGTTCCAGAACGCGCAGCACCGTTTCTGGAGCTTGCAGGGCCAGTAGCAGCGAGCAGCGCTGCGTTCCCAGACCCAGCAGCGCCAAGATTGGCGTTGCTGGCCCGGTTTTGGACAGGTGGAGGTAATAGGAGCTCTCGCTCTCCAGTCCCCCCAGCAGCCGCAATCACATCGGCACCCTCCTGCATGGGAGCAGGCGGGTTGGACGTAGACGCACCGATGGCCGAAGTCTTCTTTTTTGGAGCCATAAGGCGGAGGATGGCCCAAAAACTAACGCGCAAATCGCTAGATTAGGTTCACACAACCTCCTTTCCCCTACCTGGCGCACCAAAGATGTCGGGGACGAATCCGCGATCACCTATGGGACCCAGGGAAGGACCCCTTTACGTTCGGCAGGGAGAGACGGTCGCACGAAGAGCAAATCTAGCGAAGAACACGACAGTGCACGAGAGAGATTTACCCAGGTTCGGGCCGCACGGATGCGTAAAAACCCTACTCCTGATTTTTGGTTTATTATCTGTATGATTGTTCTAGCTCCAGGAGCGCTACAGTACAGAGTAGCTGCGTACAATACTGGAGTTCTCCATCTCCCAGTTCCTCCCCCCCTCCATGTTGCCTATGGGCCTCCTTTTATACGCACAAAGGGGTCACCAACAGGTGGCAAACAGTAAAGGTAGAGGTGGAAAGTTGCTACAGTAAGGCCATTATTACCAGGATGACATGTCCTACCTACCACTGACGGCAGGGGACAAGGGCATTAAATGCCCATGCCTTAGCTGTCCAGATAAATGTACCCGGACGTCTTGGACGTGGGAAAAGCCTATCCCACCTGCTCCTGCACCGCTAGCTACAGTGTACCGCCGTCTACATAGTGCCTGCCACACACGCTTGGAAGGACCCAGAGCGCCACGCTGGCAAAGGCACCGGAGCAGCACAGTAGCACAGTGGTACAGTAACGCTTGCCGCGGCAAGACCTTGTCGCACCTGACAGCTTCCCGCAACCCATAGCTTGCCGCGCAAGGTAACTTGCCGGGGCAAGTACCTTGCCGCAGCTGCTATCTTGCCGCAGCCAATACCTTGCCGCAGCCAATGACTTGTCGGGGCAAGTACCTTGCCGCGGCAAGTACTCTGCTACAGCAAACCTCAGGCTGGGCCTCATCTGTCCCTCCCGGCAAGCTCCTCTTGCCGGGGCCTTAGCTCTTGCTTTGTATACTTTGTTCTTGAATGGCTTAATAATCTTGAGCTTCTCTCTGGCTGTCCTCCCGCAAGCCTGGCCGCGGGATGCTACTACTGCCCGTGCACAAGTACGGGGTACTGGGGTACCCCTATTCTGGTACACCGACACCAAGACAGCACAAAAGGAAATCGCCGAAGAACCTGCTGAAGAGGGCGACAGGGAGGCTGAGGACCATACTGACAACATTCCTGCCGCAGGAGCGCCAGGCGCTGCATCGGCCATAGAGCCCCGTGTCACTGGTGAGGCGGTCTCTGAAGACCAGCCATCAACATCTCATGAGCCCTCATCCAGCAAGTATCTCAAGGTTGGCGAAAACCTATTCATCAACTTGCCAGGGACGGCAAGCACCGAGGCCCCGGCCGAAGGCGAAGTTTTCGAGGAAATTATTGCCACTGCCGGGCTCAAAGTCGTTGACGATCCCAGCGCTAGCAGTGGCATGTCTGAAGAGGATCAGCTCCTTCAGGCCATGGGCGAGAACTTCCGCAAACTCCAGGCTCTCCATCGTGCCCGAAAAGAGAAGGCGGACTCCAGAATGGCAGTTGTCGAGGCAGCCGAAGCGGATTTTCAAAGGCGTGTCGCACAAATGCAAGTCTGGCACGCCGAGGCCCTTCAAGAGCTGGTTGCCGGTCGAGAACAAGTGAGCCAGCAATGGAATGAGGTCCTCCTGAAGCAATCAGACATGGAAAAGGCCCATGATGAAGCTGTTCAAAGGATCGCTGCCGAAGATGCTCTCCTGACGGGGCGCCACGTTGCTCTTGACGCTTTCGAAGAAGATCTCACCGCACGTGAGCAGGCGCTCGCCGCCAAGCTTCGTAGCAAGGATGAAGACATTGAAAATCTTGTCGCGCGGCGGACCCAGGAGCTGGAGCAGAAGCACAAGGAGGCGCTCGAAGCTCTAACTGCAAGTCACGCCGGCAAGCTCAAGGAGGCCGTCGATGCTGCCGAAGTCGCAAAGGCCGCCAAGAACGAGCTGAGCGACAAAGTGAAGAGGCTGGAAACAGATCTCGAAGAGCACGGCAAGGAGCTCTCGACGCTCAAGGGGGACAGGGAAAAAACCCTCCACTCCTTGGCGGAGATGCAAGTCGCCCTGTCCGACAAGACCAAGCAGCTCTCCTCTGCGGCTGACTATATTGCGGTTCTGGAGCTGAAGCTGACCACACTGCAGAAATCTCCCGAGGCCGGCAGGGCCCGTGAGAAGGCTCTACTCAAGGATCTCCAAGGAGAGAGGAACCTGCTCAAGAGCGCCGCCGCTGCCCAAAACGAGTACGAGAAGGGAGTGGAGATCTGGACTGGTCGTCTCATCGCTGCCGCGGAGAAGCTTACCGCATAACTGTCAACCATGGGCTTGTCGAACTTCAGATATTCTTCCGAGCAAAGAATATCCCCAAGCGCTAGATTGACGATGTTCTTTGAAAGCATCATCAACGCGTTAAGGGCGCTCCAGTCTAGCCGGCCGACCCAACTGGCGAACGAGACTCGCCGGCTTTGCCGGGCCGTCCTTCCCAAGGTGCTCCTCAAGGTGGTGCACAGCAATCCCGGCATCGACCTCTCCAGCGCACTCGGCCACCTGCCAAAGGATGCAAATGTAGAGGCGCTTGAGAAGTGCATCGCGCCAATCCTTGAGAAGGTGGACTCCATCAAAAGGATCGAAGGCCAGCGCAGGGATTGAGTGCTCCTCTTTTATTCTTGCCGCCATCATCTCATGTAAAAGATAGTTAAGTCTCGAGTTAGGACTGCGGCAACTCATGGATGTAATATAACTTAAATATGTTTAGGCTCATGCTAGCTACTTTCCTTGTCTGATTCCTTTATGTATGGAGTTCATCCTACGCTTACTGAAAAACTTGCCGGCGCGCAACCTGCCGCAAGCGCTGGGTGCGGGACTTCAGCAGCCTGCCGGAGGCGCAGCGGCCGGCAAGACTCCTTGGCGTTTCTCAGTGCAGCCACTTAAATCATTGAGCGGACTCGAAACAAAATAAGGGCGCAACTGATTACAACAAGGGTTCCTTTGCGTGCAGATTTTCCATACAAGGGTCGGAATTGTTCAAGGAAATAACTTGGTAATAAAAGAAAAACTTGCTGTGAGTTTTTAGGACTTAGCTTTCTGTCTTTGTCCTTCCTCCGGCAAGCATACGATTCCGAACGTCACCAACTGGTATTCATGTCTCCCCTTCCCCCCCCCCCCCAGCAAATGTGCACGCGAGGAATCCTTCTGTCTTTAAGAAAAAGAAAGAAGAGAAAATAAAGAGATGAAACTTTGGCGGTTCGTTAGAACTTACCGGGATCAGGTGTCATACAACATCTTAGACAAACATGCATATATGAATGTGATCATGAGAATCAATAAGGAAATGTACAACACTTAAATTTATTCATCTGTGCTCAGGGTCTGCGCCTGGCTTTGTACAAAGGATCACATGCCTTGCCGGCAAGACTTGTACAAAAGGGTGGTTGCCGGGAGCCCCGGCAACCGCGCCTTATGGATAGAACTTGCGAAGATGTTCGATATTCCAGGAATTACTCACTGGAACGCCATCTTCGGTCTCCAGGCAGACAGCGCCAGGCCTGGTGACTCGTACTACCCGATAAGGGCCTTCCCACTTTGGCGTCAACTTGTTTGAATTCTTGGCGGACTGAATCCGTCGAAGAACAAGGTCGCCTTCCTCAAGGCTTCGGGCATGAACTTTGCGGCTATGATAGCGGCGCATAGCTTGCTGGTAGCGTGCAGCTCGCGCAGCAGCCTGAAGACGATTCTCCTCAAGGAGCACATCGTCATCTTGCCGCAGTTGCTCTTGCTCGAGCTCATCATAAGCGAGCACTCGAGGAGATCCGTGTATGAGTTCCGTGGGGAGAACTGCTTCCGCTCCATACACTAGAGCGAAGGGCGTCTGGCTGGTGGCTCGATTTGGTGTCGTTCTGATTGACCAAAGAACCGCCGGCAACTCATCAATCCAGCGTCTTCCGCACTTTTTCAGTCTGTCAAAAGTTCTGGTCCTGAGACGGCACAGCACTTCAGCATTGGCCCTCTCCGCTTGGCCGTTGCTTCTCGGGTGAGCAACAGAGGCAAAACAAATCTTGCCGCCAAGGTCTTGGACGTATTGCATGAAGGTGCGACTTGTGAACTGCGTGCCGTTGTCAGTGATGATCCTGTTAGGCACACCGAAACGGCAAACAATTCCTTTGAAGAACTTGACAGCCGACTGCGCTGTCACCTTCCTCACTGCTTCCACCTCCGGCCACTTTGTGAACTTGTCAATAGCAACGTACAAGTACTCAAAGCCCCCGGTAGCACGGGGAAAGGGGCCCAGTATGTCGAGCCCCCAGACTGAAAATGGCCAGGAGAGAGGGATTGTTTGAAGAGCTTGAGCTGGCTGATGTAATTTCTTCGAATGAAACTGGCACGCTTCACACCTGGTTACTAGTGCAGTCGCATCCTGGAGGGTGGTGGGCCAAAAGAAATGTTGCCGGAATGCTTTTCCGGCAAGCGCTCTTGACCCTATGTGAGAGCCACACATGCCCCCATGTATCTCTGCCAACAGCTCTAGTCCATCTTCCCGAGGAATGCACTTCAATTTCACACCATTTGGTCTCTTTCTGTACAGGACGTCATCGACGAACTTGTACATAACAGACCGACGGGCTACTCTCTCCGCTTCTTCTTGTTCCTCAGGGAGTTCACCTGTTTGAAGGAAATGGACAATGTGCTATGCCCATGCCGGAGCCTGAGGCTCGACAACTAGGACTAAAGGCATCTCATCTGTCGGGGAAATATTTGTCTCAACAGCAAGGGCCTGAGACCCTGCCGGAGCCTGTTGTTCCCCGGCAAGCGTGTCGATCCCGGCAACTTCCTTGCCGGCGGCTCCGGGGAGCTCTGTCGGGAAGTACTGGCCAGAGTTCAACTTTCTTCTCTTTTCTTGCCGCATTGATGGTGCCACGGATGGTTGAGTCAATTGGAGCACAAAAGTTCCTGGTTCCACAGGCAACTTGAGGGCAGCAGGCTTTGACAGGTTGTCAGCAACGCTGTTCTCGGCATGAGGGACATGCTCCGTTTGGAGACCGTCAAAGCGCTCTTCCAATTTCCTCACTTCATCTACGTAGGCCTGCATCAACGGACTTTGATTGTTCTTGTTGACCTGCCTGACGACAAGCTGTGAATCACCTTTGATAATGAGCTTTTTGATACCAAGGTCTGCCGCGATCCTAAGACCGGCAAGCAAACCCTCGTATTCTGCAGTGTTGTTAGTTGAACTCTCCCGGGGAAAATGCATTTGGACTACATACTTGAGGTGCTCTCCGGTGGGTGCGACAAGCAGCACACCAGCACCGGCGCCTTGCAGCAAAAAAGCCCCGTCAAAGTACATAACCCATTGTTGATCGGTTTCCTTGCCGGGGAGACTTGTTTCTTGAACTTCTTCGTCTGGCATCGGGGTCCATTCTGCAATGAACTCCGCCAAGGCCCTGCTCTGAATTGTGGAAGTACTTTCAAACTTAAGGCCAAAGCTGGACAACTCCAATGCCCACTCCACGATCCTGCCGGTTGCCTCCGGATTTTGCAAAATCCGTTGCAACGGAAAGCGAGTGACGACGGTGATCTCATGTGCTTGAAAATAATGGCGCAGCTTTCTCGAGGCCTTAAGGAGGCCGAAAAGCAACTTTTGCACACCAGCCTGGGCGCTGCACCACCTTTTTCTTCTGCACGGGTTCCTCTGTTTGCGCAGATCCTGTCTTGCCGGGATCAACCCTTGCCGGGGAAGATCTTGCCGCGTCATCTGGCGGTCCTGCCGCTGATGTTGCCTCCTCATCAGCTTCCCTCTGCGCCACCAGCGCAGCACTAACCACTTGATTTGTTGCCGCCAGATACAGCAGCAACGGTTCTTGTGGTTTAGGTGCGACTAGCGTCGGCGGAGAAGAAAGGTATATCTTCAAATCTTGCAGCGCCGCCTCCGCTTCCGGAGTCCATTTCATTGGACCTGCCTTCTTCAAAATTTTGAAGAAGGGCAGGGCGCGCTCAGCAGATTTGGAAATAAACCTGCTTAGAGCAGCAACACAGCCGGCAAGACGACGCACATCCTTGACGCGTCTTGGCGCTTCAATTTGCTTAATGGCTCTGATCTTGTTGGGGTTAGCTTTGATTCCCCGGCAAGATACAAAGAATCCGAGGAGCTTGCCGGAAGGAACACCGAACACGCACTTCTCAGGATTGAGCTTCAAGTTGATCTTGCACAAGTTCGCAAATGTTTCTTCTAAGTCTTGAATGAGCGTTGCTTTATCCTTAGTTTTGACCACTATGTCATCCATATATGCCTCCATATTTCTATGGAGTTGTGGCTCAAAACCAATCTGGATTGCTCTGGCAAATGTCGAACCAGCACTTTTCAACCCGAAAGGCATCCGTATAAAACAATACGTACCACATGGGGTGATAAAGGCGGTCTTCTCTTCATCTTCCTTTGCCATAAAAATCTGATGATACCCTGAATAGGCATCAAGGAAGGACAGGAGATCACAACCAGCGGTGGCATCCACAATCTGGTCGATGCGCGGCAAGGGAAAAGGATCTTTTGGACAGGCTTTATTGATATCTGTATAATCGATACAAAGCCTCCATTTCCCGTTTGCTTTCCGCACTACAACCGGATTGGCCAACCAGGTTGGATGAAGCACTCCTTTGGCCAGTCCTGCCGCCTCCAGCATCTTAATTTCTTCGACAATGAATTCTTGCCGCTCCAAAGCCTGTTTCCTCACCCTTTGCTTGACGGGCCGCGCATGAGGACAGACAGCAAGGTGGTGCTCAATTACTTTCCTGGGAACGCCGGGGATGTCAGATGGTTGCCATGCAAACACGTCGACATTCGCCCGCAGGAAAGCAACGAGCGCGCTTTCCTATTTGTCATCTAGGGTGGAACTTATGGTGAAAGTTCCCCCCGTCCCGTCCTCCTTGGCAGGCACCTTCTTGGTTTCCAGCGGAGCAGCCTTGGACTTATTGTTCTTGCCGGTGGAACTCTCTGGCACGTCCTCGACGAAAGCGCAGCACTCCGAGGAGGTGCGCTTGCCGGAGTTGGCGCCAAGGTTCCTGCCGGTCTTCTTCTTCCCCCCAGGAGTTCCAGCGGCAGGAGCAGATGCCTTGATGGCAGGTGCTGCAACTGCTTCCCGGTAAAGTTGGTCGGCACGGATGAGCGCATCCTTCTTATCGGAATGGATAGTGATGACGCTCAACGGCCCAGGCATCTTCAAGACGTTCTACGCGTAGTGTGATGCCGCCATAAACTTAGCCAGCGCTGGCCGACCAAGGATCCCATTGTATGACATGGGGATCTTGGCGACATCAAACACCACCTTTTCGGTCCTGAAGTTAAGCTCGCTGCCAAATGTTACCGGCAGCGTGATCTTGCCCTTAGGCTGGGTTCTTCCCGGGTTGACCCCTTGAAACGTACCCATTTCCTCGAGATCTTCGTCGGGAATCTGAAGCTTTGTGAGCACATCTGGTGAGATTAAATTTAGGCCGGCCCCGCTGTCAACTAACATCTTCGTCACCTTGAGGTTGCGAATTGTCGGGGAAACCAACAATCGCAAACACCCGACCGCAGTTGTGCGATCAGGGTGATCCTCGGCGTCAAAGATGATAGGCGTGCTGGACCACTTCAGGGGCCTACATGCATCGGGGGACGGCTCTGCCGCATTAACCTCCCGCACCCACTGTTTAAGTTGGCGGTGGGAAGAATGCAGCGAGGCACCCCCATCAATGCACATAGCCTCCGTAGCCTTCTGGAATTCCTGCTCACTGGATTCGTCATGTTCTTCATCATCATCTCCTTCTTTATCTCGGCCCCGAGCGGGCCGATCCTTCTGCTGCTTGGCCTTGCCGCGGCGACCCCCTCGGCCACCGCATTTCTTGCCGGACCCCTTAGCACCATCTTGGGCCTTCTCCTTGTCTCGCCTCTTGTATTCGGCCTTCTGCTTCTCAGCAAGCTGCTCAACTTGCCGGCAGTTCTGGAGATCGTGGCCCTTAGTGCGATGGATCTTGCAGTACTGCTTGCCGGAGTTCTCTGACTTGTCGGCAGCCGCCAAGGCCTGACAGGAAGGGCACCCAGCAAGATCCTTGCCGGGGTCGCCAACCTTGGCCTTCTTGGCGGTGCCAGGGTTGCCGGATTCCTCGACGGCAAGCACGGCCTTGCCTTCGCGCTTCCTATTCCGCCGCCGGCCTTTCCTTGATGGAGCCGCGGCATCTTCTTCTTCTGAGTCGCCTGTCGCACCAACAGCTTCACCGGGGAGTTTCCTCCCCTCTTCAGCTCGAGCACACTTGTTGGCCAAAGTGTAAAGCTCGGCAATACTCCTAACTTTGTTCATCGCCAGCTCTTCCCGCATCCTGCAGTTACGCACGTTCTGATGGAACGCGCTAATGACATCGGCGGGATGAACGTCGGGAATGTTGTACTGCACTCGGCTGAACCTCTGCATAAACTTGCGCAGGGACTCGCCCTCCCTCTGAGGGATGATGTGCAAATCACTTTCTTGGCCAGGAGCTTGGTGGCCTCCAACAAAGGCGCCAACAAACTGATGGCACAGATCTGACCAGCAAGAAATAGAATCCTCCGGCAGATGCATCAACCACGACCTGACGTTGGGTTTGAGCACCAACGGGAAGTAGTTGGCAAGTATCTTGTCATCTCGGCCCCCGGCAGCCTGCACCGCAATGGTGTAAATGCTGAGGAACTCCGAGGGATGAGTCTTGCCGTCGTATTTCTCCGGGACCTCTGGCTTGAAGGTTCGGAGATTGGGCCATTGGACTTGCCGCAGCTCACGGGTAAACGCCGGAGGTCCTACCTCGTAAGGCAAGTCTCCTACGTTCCCTGGCGCAGGCTCGTCGACAACCGGCCCCGCGCGCTTATCAGACTGATAGCGCGCTTCCCGCCGCCGCTCGATGGTTGTTCGAGCGTCTTCCTTGCCTCTTTCCTGGAGAACCAGACGCTGATCACGGCGCATCCGTGGATCGGACGACGCCGTGGAAACTTCTTCATGGCGGTCGACTTGCTGAGTTGTCGGCCGCCGCTGATGTCGCGGAGGAGAGTGCACTATAGTCGCACCACCTCCGATTTTCTCTCCACCGGCTCGCATCGGATCGATGGGCCTCCGCTGAGAGGGCCCTGCCTCTTGTGGTCCATCCTTATTAGCGAAGCCGATAAGGCTCTGGATAGTAGCTCGCCACTCCTCCATCTTCTCCGGGGCGGGAGGAAAATCGAGGAGCAGCTGTGCATGTGCCAAGGCTTCCGCTGGCGTAGGTGGTGGCGACAGGTGCGAGGTCCGTGAGGTGCTCTGACTCCTAACCAAGTTAGAAGGAGCACCGCCATGGTCACGCGACCGCGCACCACCATCGCCGGCAGCTCGGTGTGCATGCTGGTCCCGCGCATCTTGGGATCTATGCGCAGAAACCTTTTCGTGGGGACGCCCCGAACCACCAGCGCCATGAAGCCGCTCATCTCGCACGACCTGGGCAGGTTGCGAGGCTCGCGCCGGCGCGGGAGCTCTAGCAGGCGCTCTTCGATCCCTAGAGTTTGTTGTGCCACCCGTGGGCAACACAACACCATCTCTAGATCCAGCGGCGCGCAAGTTACCACTGCCACTGCGAACGATACCGCTCGCTTGGCTTGGGTCACCAGAACGCCGCGGGGGTTCTAGTCCTCTTCCTTCTGCACCCACACCATCGCCTGTTTGCGACGGCGCGGGCAAAACGGACCCGGACGGTTGTGCTGTCGCAACGTTCTTCTTCTTGGGCGGCATGATGAAGATGGTGAAGGAACGAGGGCGTTGACCACCAGATCAGGTTCATGCAACCTTCAATCCCCCTACCTGGCGCGCCAAAGATGTCGGGGCACGACACCTATGGGATCCCTAGGGACCCCTTTACGATTTGGCGGGGGGAGAGGTATACGCAAAGAGCAGAACCGGTGATCGACGCGGGGGGTTTTTACCCAGGTTCGGGCCGCTGATCAGCGTAAAACCCTACTCCTGCTTTGTGTTCTTATTGATGTTCTTGAGCCCAGCCTTCAGGAGCGCTCGCAATGAACAGTACGTTCAAAGAGCAGCTACGCATGCAGAATGGGCCAGAAGTTCTCCTCCTCTGTAGCAGTTGCCTTGGGCCTCCTTTTATATGCTCAAAGGGGTCTCCACAGTGGCAAAATGTACATACATTGAGGTGTAAAGTAGCTACAGGGTATCATACCTAACCCCTGACGGATTAGGACAAGCGCATTTAATGCACCGTGAGGTGTCCGTTTAGGTGTCCTCACTTTCTTGGGGATGGAAAAAGGGGCCATCCCATCAGCACCGCTTAAGCTCTCCTCCACTGGCGCGTTGCCACGCATCCAGAGAAGGACCCAGAATGCCAGGCTTGTTACTGTGCCGAAGCGGTGGTACAGTGACGAAATCTCGCCAGGCGCCGATCCTTGCCGGGCCCCAAACCTTGCCGGGCGCCAAGCTTTGCTGGGAACCAAGCCTTGCCGGGCGCCGAGCCTTGCCGGGCTCCGCGGCCATCCCGGCAAGGATCTTGCCGGGGAAGCTGGTCTTTGATTTCCAGCTTTGCTTATCTGCTGATCCTTAAATCTCTGACTTGACGATTTCCTTGATGACTTGAATCGACCTCGAGCTGATCCCGGCAAGCCTTGCCGCGAGGAAGGCTACAACTGCCCGTGCACAGGTAAGGGGTACCAGTGGCCCAATACTTAGTACACCGACAGTATCCGCCATCGCAAACGTTTTGCATCTTTTTTGACGGTTTTTTTACATCACCGTTTGCGATTAATGCATCGCACATAGTTTTGTCGAAGGGTCTCTGATTGTAGTGTTGCGTTAGCAACATCCTGCAGTAGTGTTAGAGGGTTACTCTTCATCGATTGAAGAAAAAACATTACTTCATGTGTTGCGCATAAAAGTTACCAAGAATGCATAAGCGTTACGATGTGTGTCCACTTCAGAGGATATTCGAAGATTCTAGGATGTTTAGCTCACACCGCAACTTGCAGAACCTTTTCTCATCCAAGGGCTTAGTGAAGATATTGTGAAGCTGGTCTTCAGTCTTCACGTGGTCGACGATGATGTCGCCCTTCAACACATGATCACAAAGAAAGTGATGACTAATTCGAATATGCTTCGTCTTGCAATATTGCACAGGGTTGTGGGCGATCTTGATAGCACTCTAATTGTAGTAGAAGAGAGGGACCATCTTCATGTTGACGCCATAGTCCTTGAGAGTTTGCTTCATCCATAGCAACTGTGAGCAGCAGGAAAAGCGGCAATGTATTCATCCTCAGCTATGGAAAGAGAAACGCTGGTCTGCTTCTTTGAGGACCAACAAGCAAGAGATCGTCTGAGGTAATGGCATGTGCCTGATGTAGACTTGCGATGCACACGATCTCTAGCGTAATCAGAATCAGAAAATCCAGCTAAATCAAAAGATGAGCCCTTGGGATACCATAATCGAAGCGTTGTTGTTTGAGCTAAATATCGAAGAATTCGTTTCACAGCATGGTGGTGTGATTCCTTCGGTGTCGCTTGAAATCGGGCACACATGCAAACACTAAGTATAATATCTGGCCTAGATGCACATAGGTAAGAAGTGAACCAATGATGGAGCGATATACCTTCTGATTGAAATCTTTACCATTTTCGTCAGTGCCAAGTTGACCATTAGTAGGCATTGGAATTTTGAGGCCTGTGCAATCTTGCATGCCGAATTTCTTTAGGCAATATTTGAGATACTTCCCTTGAGAAATGAATATGCCATTGGGTTGTTGACAAATTTGAAGACCAAGGAAGAATTTAAATTCTCCCATCATAGACATCTGATATTCTTCACACATCATGTATGCAAATTCATCACTGAAATGCTTGTTAGTGCAAACAAAGATAATATCATCAACATATATTTGGCATATGAACAGTTCACCATCATACGACTTTGTGAAAAGAGTAGGATCAAGTGAACTGATACGTCTCCAACGTATCTATAAGTTTTTATTGTTCCATGCTATTATATTATCTATCTTGGATGTTTTATATGCATTAATATGCTATTTTATATCATTTTTTGGGACTAACCTATTAACCTAGTGCCCAGTGCCAGTTGCTGTTTTTCCTTGTTTTTGTCTTCTACAGAAAATCAATACCAAATGGAGTCCAAATGGAACGAAACTTTTTGAGGATATTTCTTGGAGTAGAAGACAACCACAGAGCTTCGGGGAGAGGCCAGAAGACCCACGATGGGGCCACACGCCCTAGGGGCAGACCCCAGGGGGCGCGCCCCTAGGCTTGTGGGCCCCTCGCAGATCTCCTAACCCCAATCTTGGCTCTATAAATACCCAAATATTCCCCTTACGTCAGAGGGCACACCAAAAATACTTTTTCGCTGCCGCAAGCTTCTGTTCCGTTGAGATCCCATCTTGGGTCCTTTTTCGGCACTCTACCAGAGGGGGATTCGATCATGGTGGGCCTCTACACCAACCTTGCTACCCTTCGGATGATGTGTGAGTAGTTTACCACAGACCTACGGGTCCATAGCTAGTATCTAGATGGCTTCTTCTCTCTCTTTAATCTTCAATACAATGTTCTCCTTGATGTTCTTGGAGATCTATTTGATGTAATCTTCTTTTGAGGTGCGTTTGTTGAGATCCGATGAATTGTGGATTTATGATCAAATTATTTATGAATATTATTTGAGTCTTCTCTGAACTCTTTTATGCATGATTAAGATAGCTTTGTATTTCTCTCCGATCTATCGATTTGGTTTGGCAAACTAGATTGGTTTTTCTTGCAATGGGAGAGGTGCTTTGTGATGGGTTCAATCTTGCGGTGTCCTCACCTAGTGACAGTAGGGGTAGCGAGGCACGTATTTTTATTGTTGCCATTAAGGATAAAAGGATGGGGTTTTACCATATTGATTGGATCTATCCCTCTACATCATGTCATCTTGCTTAAGGTGTTACTCCGTTCTTGTTAACTTAATACACTAGATGCATGCTGGATAGCGGTCGATGTGTGGAGTAATAGTAGTAGATGCAGGCTGGAGTCGGTCTACTTGTCACGGACGTGATGCCTATATTCATGATCATTGCCTTAGATATCGTCATAACTTTGCGCTTTTCTAACAATTCCTCAACAGTAATTTGTTCACCCACCGTATGTGTTATTTCAAGAGAGAAGCCTCTAGTGAAAACTATGCCCCCCGGGTCTATTTCTCATCATATATTTTCAGATCTATAAAACAAAAAACCCAAAATTACCTTGCTACAATTTATTTATATTTACTTTATTTTGCCTTTTATTTATCTTTTATATCTATCTCTATTAGATCTCACTCTTGCTAGTGACCGCGAAGGGATTGACAACCCCTTTTTTGCATTGTGTGTAAGTGTTTGTTAGTTTGTGCAGGTGCATCTATTGGGGACTTGCTTGTGCCTCCTTCTAGATTCATACCTTGGCTCTTAACTGAGGGAAATACTTATCTCTACTTTGCTACATCACCCTTTCCTCTTCAAGGGAAAAATCAATGAAAGCTCAAGAAGTAGCATGAACTGGGTTTGAAACACTTTTTCTTCAGGAATTCCTTCAGAGTATCATACCAAGCCCGTGGAGCTTGCTTGAGGCCATAGAGAGCCTTGTTCAATCTGAAGACATTGTCAGGATGCTTTGGATCCTCAAAACCTAGTGGTTGAGCAACATATACTTCTTCCTCAAGCTTACCATTGTGGAGTGCACTTTTCACATCCATTTGATATAAAATTATATTGTGATGGTTAGAATATGCAAGCAATATATGAATAGCTTCAAGCCTAGCAACAGGAGCAAATGTTTCACCGAAAACAATACCCTCAACATGTGTGTAGCCTTCTGCCACAAGACGGGCCTTATTCCTTAGCACTTGGCCATTTTCGTCTTGCTTGTTGCGGTAGACCCACTTAGTGCCGATGATATTGTGCTTGCGTTGATCAGGGCAATTCACAAGGTCCCACACATTGTTGAGCTCGAATTGTTGCAATTCTTCTTGCATGGCTTGAATCCATTCAGTCACCAGAAATGCTTCATCAACTTTGGTGGGCTCCATGATAGAGACAAATGCAAAATTCCCACAAAAGTTAGCTAAATGTGAAGTTCTTGAGCGAGTGACGGGACCAGGTGCATTGATGTTATCAAGGATCTTCTCAATCTGCACTTCGTTCGCCACTCATGGATGAGCTGGATGAGGGCCTTGTTGAGATTGAGCATTTTCCTCATAGTCATTTTCTTCAGGATCAGCAGTTTCTTCACGACGAGAAATGATCACTTCTTCTTCAGCTATTTCTTCACTAGGCACAATTTCACCAGTGCCCATCAGCTTGATAGATTCCTCAGGAGGCATTTCATTTAGCACAGGAGGCAGGTGCTCTCTTTGTGAGCTGTTAGTTTCATCGAACAGGAGATCTACAGTTTCAACAACCTTGTTGTGATAGGTCTTGAAGCCTCTGTAGGCGTGCGAGTCCTTCTCATAACCAAGCATAAAACCCTCATGTGCTTTCGATGCAAATTTAGAATTGTGATGTCGATCTCTAATCCAGCATTTAGCACCGAAGACTTTGAAATAACTGACATTGGCCTTCTTATCAGTGAGGAGCTCATATGAAGTCTTCTTGAGGAATTTGTGAAGATATACCCGACTAATGATGTGACATGCAGTATCAATTTCTTCAGGCCACCATCAGCGAGATGTCTTGTATTCATCAAGCATAGTACGAGCCATCTCAATGAGTGTCCTGTTCTTGCATTCTGCAACTCCATTCTACTGAGGAGTATATGGAGCAGATAGCTCATGAATGATACCAAGTTAGTCAAGATAGTCATCAAGGCCTGTGTTCTTGAACTCGGTGCCATTGTCACTTATGATGTGCTTGATCTTGATGCCATAATTCTTCATGGCCCGATTCGCAAACCGTCTGAAGACACCCTGCACTTCAGTCTTGAAGGTAATGCTATGCACCCAAGTGTAACAAGAATAATCATCAACTATGACGAATCCGTAGAGTGATACCGCATTGGTTAGTGTGGCATAATGAGTAGGATGAAAGAGATCCATATGAAGTAATTCAAAGGGACGAGTAGTGGTCATGATTGTCTTTGCGGAGTGCTTGGATCTGGTCATCTTTCCAGCCTCACAAGCACCGCAAAGGTGATCTTTGACGAATTTGACACCCTCGACGCCAATGATATGCTTCTTCTTGAAGAGTGTGCTCAAATTCCGCATGCTAGTATGTCCAAGTCGTCGATGCCATAGCCAGCATTATGAAGCTTTTTCCAATAGACACGTGGCCAGTTGAGGACCTAGAGAGAAATCTACAACATACAAATCACCTCTCCTAAAGCCTTCGAAGACTTTGGACTTGTTAGATTCCATTAGCACAATGCATCTATATTTTCCAAAGATGACAATTATATCAAGATCACAAAAGCATTGAGACAGACATGAGGTTGTATCCTAGGGACTCGACAAGCATCACCTTTTTCATGTGTCCATCCTTTGAGATAGCAACCTTACCTAGAGCCAATACCTTGCTTTTTCCTTTGTCAGCGTAGGTGATATGCTTCACATGAGACGGAGTTAGGGGAGCATTAGTGAGGAGATTCCTATCACTAGTCATGTGATTGGTGCAGCCACTGTCCAGAACCCATTCAGTAGCTTTTGGAGTATCATCTTGTAGAAGCATTAGTTTCACTTACAAATTCATATACTTCAGTTGAAGAATCTGATGGTCAATTTTGTCAGTGAATTTCATCCATTAGCTTATAACAAGAAACATAGGGATGTGTGAAATGAAGAATTCATTTCGTCATGATTAGCTTGCTTCCCAACAAGCATTATGTCAGGTCTTAGCAAATTAATCAGACATGTATTGTGTCTAAAGACCTGACCTTGCAGAAGAGATTAGTTCTTCTTCTTAACCATGCACATCTGAATGGGTGGCTGAGAAGCAACGTAACTTAAGGCATTGATAGAGAACTTAGGCATTGAAGGATATTCATTTCTCTTCACAGGAGGAGTATAGTACTCATAGGAAATGCAGAGAAATTCTTAGCAGTTTTGTGCACATAGTGATTTGAAGAATAATGCATATATTCATCAGATCGCTGTCTGTTTCGCTTCGAAGAAGTGTCAGTACTAAAAATGCAACTAATCCCCGGGTGGTTTTGGTAAGTCATAACAACATATAGCTCATTGAACTAATTTCCATTCAAGATAAATATTTCAGGATGTTAAGTGATTGGCATGGCATGTACTAGAGATGTGGACCCCTCAAAATGATAAGGACAAAGTTTGGCAAAAGCTCAAGACTCTTCATTTCTATTTAAGTGATCCAAGATCACATTGAGTCCATAAGAAAGCCAATACTATTAAAAGGGGATGAGGGGTTGCTTAATGGTCTACTTGCTCACGTGCTTAGTGATATTGTCCAAAACCCTCAGCCACTTTCTCTATCCAAATATGTCCAAACCCTATTCCAACTCTGCCCCACCGATTCTTTCAGCCTGGAGCCACCAAATTCATTTGACATAGCCACTGCCAGAAACCCTAACAGTTCGGTCTCACTGATACGGATCTCAGTCTCGCCGATATGGCCTTGCCAACTCTCTGTTATCTGTTGCAATTATTTCGGTCTCACTGAGAAATGCAATCGGTCTCACCGAGATGGCTTGCCAACTCTCTGTTGTCTTATTGCTTCACTTCGGTCTCACCGACTTGATGCAATCGGTGCCACTGAGACGAGGTTTGCCCTAAGCCCTAGCACATCGGTCCCACCGAATTGTTCTAGACGGTCCCACCGAGATTCCTCACGTTCATATGTTTGAACAGATCGGTGCCACCGAGTTTAATTAATCAGTGCCACCGAGATGAGTCAAATGTGTGTAAAAGTTTGATTTTGTGTGGAGGCTATATATACCCCTCCACCCCCATCTCCATTTGTGAGAGAGCCATCATAATGTGCCTACACTTCCACCATTCATTTTCTGAGAGAGAACCACCTACTCATGTGTTGAGATCAAGAGATTCCATTCCTACCATTTGAACCTTCATTTCTAGCCTTCCCCAAGTTGCTTTCCACTCAAATCCCTCTTCCACCATAGGCAAATATGTGAGAGAGTTGAGTGTTGGGGAGACTATCATTTGAAGCACAAGAGCAAGGAGTTCATCATCAACACACTGTTTATTACCTTTTGGAGAGTGGTGTCTCCTAGATTGGTTAGATGTCACTTGGGAGCCTCCGACACGATGTGGAGTTGAACCAAGAAGTTTGTAAGGGCAAGGAGATCGCCTACTTCATGAAGATCTACTTGAGTGAGGCAAGTCCTTCGTGGGTCATGGCTATGGTTGGATATACAAGGTTGCTTCTTCGTGGACCCTTCGTGGGTGGAGCCCTCCGTGGACTCGCGCAACTGTTACCCTTCGTGGTTGAAGTCTCCGTCAACGTGGATGTACGATAGCACCACCTATTGAAACCACGCCAAAAATCTTCGTGTCTCCATTGTGTTTGCCTTCTCCAAACCCTTCCCTTTACCTTCATATGCAATGTTTTACTTTCCACCCCTAAACTCTTAGAATTGCATGTGTAGGTTGATTGCTTGACTTATGTTAATTGCTAAAATCTACCCGCAACTAAAATTGGGAAAAGGATAGATTTTTATTTGGTCAAGTAGTCTAATCACCCCCCCCCCCTCTAGACATACTTTCAATCCTACAAATGGTATCAGAGCTTTGGTCTCCATTAGCCTTGATTTCCGTAGCTTTGGTGATCATAGCCTTGGTTTCACAACCTAGGAGAGTATGGCGTCTAGCGAGGGAAATTACCACCGTAGAGGTCCTTATTTTGATGGTACAAATTTTGCTAGTTGGAAGCATAAGATGAAAATGCATATTCTTGGTCATAACCCCGTCCTTTGGGTTGTTGTTCGTATTGGCTTGCAAGGTGAATACTTTGAAGATGGTAGAGAACCGGATCATGAAGCGACCATGGATGAATTGAAGATGTTGCAATACAATGCTCAAGCTTATGATATTCTCTTCAATGGATTGTGCCCAGAAGAATTCAACAAAATTAGCAGCCTTGAGAATGTAAAGGAAATTTGGGATGTTTGATTGATATGCTCGAAGGTACCGAGTCTATCAAGGAATCCAAGTTGGATGTGCTCCAAAGTCAACTTGACAAGTTCAAGATGAAGCATGATGAAGGAGTCGCCGAAATGTACTCTAGGCTTGCTCTCAACAAATGAGATTGTCGGCTTAGGAAGTGAAGAGATGACTGACAAATTCATCATCAAGAAGATCCTTAGAGCCTTGGATGGAAAATATGATACCGTGTGCACATTGATCCAAATGATGCCCAACTACAAAGATCTCAAGCCAACGGAAGTCATTAGTAGAATTGTTGCTCATGAGATGTCACTCAAGGATAAGGATGAGGACCACAACAAGTCAAGTGGTGCATACAAAGCTTCAAGTCATGCTCCTACAACGTCAAGTGACAAGCTAGTCTCCAATGAAGAATTGAGCTTAATGGTGAAGAAAGAATAGAAGCAAAGAGAGAAGCTCCAAGTCAAGGTCCTACAATGACAAAAGATCTTCTAGTCGTGATCGTAATTGCTATAATTGTGGGAGAACCGGACACAACTCCAATGAGTGTACGGCTCCCTACAAGAAAAGAGAAGACTCACCAAAAAGGAGAAGTAGAAGGGATGAATCACTTCCAAGAGAGAGAAGGAGTAGAGATGATCGTTATGAATGAAGACCCTCTATAAGAAGCAAAGATTCGGAAATGAAGGACAAGTCATCAAAGAGCTACAGAAGATGAAGACATCAAGATCACGTTGGTGAATGGGTGTCCGGTTCCGACTCCGACAACTACTCCGTGAGAAGCTATCACTCCGGCTCCAACTATACTCAAGATGAAGGTGTTGCCGGTCTTGCACTAGTATCATCCAACTCCTACGACATATTTGACTCACCAAATGAAGGAATTGGAAGATGCTTCATGGCTAAAGGCCCCAAGGTATCACACCCCGAGTACAAGATGATTTGCTAGCTGATGATGATTTACTTGTTGACAAAACTAATGATAAAACCTATGATGAACTTGCTATTAATCATGCTAATCAAGATGAAATGAATGACAATGATAAGAAAAAGATTGAGCATCTAACTAAAGAACTAAACACTCTTAAGTTAGCTCATGAAACAACTCAAGAGGATCATAGAGAGCTCCTAAGGACTTATGAGAAGCTATGCTTCGAGAAGCTAAATTTAGAGCAAGAGCATGAGTTCCTAAAAGCAATCAATGATGATATTGGAAAGAAGAGTTCTTCTTACATTGCCAAACGTCTCCTCTTGTCTACTCATATGCCACAAGTAAAACCTAGCAACAAGGGCAAGAAAGATTCTTCTTCTAGTAGTAACAATAATCATGCTAAATCCAATATTGTTGCTTCTAGTAGTTCTCTTGATTCCACTAATGATTCTCTTAGCCAAGTTACACTTGACCAAGAAAATAGCTTATTGAAGGGAATTATAGAGAAAGGTGTTTACAAGAGCCTTGTCGGGAGTAAGCAATTTAAGAAAATTTTACGCAAGCAAGGAAGGCACCGGAAAAATCAAGGTATTGGTTTTGGATGGAAGTTCAATGCTAATGGAGTTGAATGGGAAGAAGATCAATACTCCAAGACAAAGTTTGTTCCTCACCAAGAGAAGTATGACCCCACTTCTTTTGAGGGTACACAAGCTCAGAATGATCTTCCATCAAAAGACCACAAGCTAAAAGGAAGCACAAGCTTCAAAATGAGATTGACTAATTTGAAGAAGCTCCTAAGGCCATGGTCAAGTGGGTTCCCAAGTCTACGTCAAGCACTACTTCATCAAGTTCAACTACAACTCAAGGATTCCCATCAAGTTGATGTGGGTCCCAAAGAAGAAGAACTAGAGTGTTCTTGAGGGTGACTCCGCCAACACACTTCACACATATTCATTTTGACGAGGACTTGTGCAATCAACTTTCATATCTTGCACTAGTTCATGGAGTCACAAACCCTCTTGTTGGTAGGACAAGGGACAAGGTACCTAATGCTTTCATGGACATCATCATTTGTGAAATTCACTTTATGTCTATGGATATTCTTGTATGTTCCTTGTGGGACTAACCCATGTAGGTATTGAAAGTGCAACACTCCAAAGGATTGCTCCAAATGATCTACATCAACATTGAGCATCCACATCTTCACTATCTACATGAAGTCATCATCGACAAAACCCAAGGTTAGTTCATCCCTCTTAGGGGGGATATCACATCTAGGGGGAGCGTTGCTCTAAAAATTGAGCTAAAGCAACTCTAATCGTGTGAACACATTAATGCTTTATGTAAAAGTGGTGACCCCACTTGTGCTTAAAGGATGAGTATGACTTATGATCAAATGTTCTTATTTTACTCCTAAGTCAATATACTCATATATAGATGACCTATTCATCGCCAATTGCTTGATAGATGCTAGAATTGTTTGTGCATGCTTTGACACATATTTCATTTGCTATCTTATTGTGTGAGCATTTTGGTTGCATATTTTCTCCACTCGAGGACATCAATTTGTTTTTTTGATTGCTTTGGTTTTTGTTGGCCAAATGGATGTGCAAGAATTCCTAAGAACTTTCTCTAGCTATCTATGCTTTTCTTTTCTCAAACTCTATTCATGCTATATCAAAAAAGTTGAACAAGTCTCTTTCGGACCCTCCGGGTGAGGAGCACTTGGAGCCACCGATCCGTCTAGGGCCGCATTCCAAAACCTTCTACTGCATTTCGGTTAGACCAATTCACTCAAACTCGATCACACCAAAAGCTTTAGACTGATCTAGGTTTTTCATCTCGGTGCTACCGATTAGACTGACTCGGTCCCACCGAGTTGCTGTAACTGCATGCAATTTCACATCTCGGTGCCACCGATTCATTCCACTAGGTGCCACCGACAACACATGGGTATTTACATCAAGCGGCCCTTACGGTTGAAAATTTCTTCAAGCGTCACGCGCCCGTGCCCTATTGCTGCCGCCCCCTTGGTCTCCGGATCATTGCCGTCGTCTCATGTGCGTCTCTGCCGCAGGACTATACCGCCGTCAACGGCATTCAACTCCGTCGTTGCCGCCATAGAGGATCATCACCAAGTTAGGGTACGATTCGATCTCCTCGTGCTTTCCCCGTCCTTTTCAATGCACAAGAAAAATGTCATACTTCTTACCACATTTGAGACACTTCTATCCGCTAGAAAATTCTACTAGAATAGATTTGAATAAAAAATTAGGGTTAGGTTTCCGCCGAACTCATCTCGGACCGACCGAAATGAAAGTTTTGGTCCCACCGATTGGCTCAGGCCATTGCACAAGTACAACTCGGTGCCACCGCAACATGCTGATCGGCGAGACTGAAAGTAAAATCTCAGTTAAAACCCTAGCATCTCGGAGCCACCGAACCACAACTTGGTCTGACCGAAACTGTGTGTTTAGGCTCTATATGTGCTTTGGTGTCACCGAGATGATCAAATCGGTAGCTCCGAAATGCCTTCTATGGAAAACTAAAACTAAAGTTTGGACTCAATTTTTTTGAAAAAGAATCTGCTTTTTGTGATACTCATCTACTCTGCCCATACACATCTATTCACAGGGTCAACTTTGTAAGATGTCAGATGCCAGTGATAGTCAGAATGTGTCAGGACAGGACATTGATATCAGTGAGGGTTCCTGCCCCAATGACAGCTGTCGTGGGAAAACACGGCCACCTATGGGGCCATCGGCCCCTTGTGGTTCAGCAGGGGGGAAGGACGCATTGCACAAAGAGCGGAGGGTGCGGGGCAGCGATCACACGGGCAGTTTTTACCCAAGTTCGGGCCGCCGTGAGGCGTAAAACCCTACTCCTGCTTTGGTGGATTGATGAGAGGACCGTGGTGGAGACGCAGCGCTCTAGCCCGGCAAGGTCGCCTCGGGGCGAGAGCAGCTACGCACGTATGAGTGTACAGGGGTCCGAATCCTTTCTAAGGTTGCCATGGCCCTCCTTTATAGATCAATGGGTCACCACAGTGGCAAATCAATCATTGTGTACTGATTAGATAGCAAACAGTGCCATCATACCTAACTCTGCAGACTGGACAGAGCGCATTAAATGTGTCGCTTACTATCACATTGTAGTTTAGCTCGGCAAGCCTTGCCGTGCTGTTTTGCCACCTTCTCACCTACCTGCGTGACACATCGCTGGACGAGTGTCGTTTGGAGGTGATTTCCTCTGGAAGTGGCCGCCACGTGCCAAATAGCGGCCACTTAGCATCTTGAGGGCTCGACACCGCACCGATCGGTGACTTGCGTTGCTGTGAGGTGGAGCGGTGGAGCCTTGGTGGGCTAATCCGCCCTCAGCGTCCCCGGCAAGTCTGCTGGGGCAATCTTGAGACTTGTCTTTGGGGCAACCTCATCCCCGCCAGGCTCTCCTGCCCGGCAAGGGAGGTTTTTTCCTTAGTGGTATCTTGCTCCTTTGGTTGCCCTTGGTCTTCTTGATTCACCCTTTGATTCCTCAAAGAGCTGATCTCTTCTACTTGGCCTTGTCCTGGATGCTGAGAGTTGTCGGACCGGAGGGGTGCTGTTCGTGCAGAAGTCAGGGGAAAACATACACCCCTGTTTGTGTACCCCGACAGAAGCCCCCGGGCCTGAGCCATACGTGTCGCTGAGCACGTTGGGTTAGGCCCCAAACAGTGCACGCACACGTGGCGAGAGAACGCTGCGTGCGCAGCGGTTTGTCATGATGACCAGTCAATCCAACGTCCACCTCGTGTAATTACCGCGGGTAGTGGGGTCGGGCTGGGCTTCTGCCTAGGCACCCCTTTTGCCCTCTTCGCCTCCTGCCGTAGTGCCTAGGAGGGGAAAGACAAGAAAGGGATTACGGGGCACTTATCTTTTTTCAGTTTAAAATATGCAGGCATTGGACAAACTTTAGTCTAAATAATTTAAACTTCTTTACCCATGTTTGTGTTCTGTAAAATCTGTACTTGCTTATCAGCATATTAATGAAAAAGACAAGCTTTGTCGGGCACTTGTGCATGTACTATCTCCATGCAGAGGTGAAATGCCTCTATACATTTAAGTAAACAAGTTTCTCCGGCAAGCTATCCTGCCGGTACCCTTAGTTTGTTGCCGCGGGGCTAGGCCTGCCAGGCAGAACCATAAAAAAGGGACCAGCCCCTCGCTGAGCCCCTTCCGTCACAGGCCACTAGGACCACCCTGACTGAAGCAGCATTCAAGTCAATGGGTAGGAGCACCTATGTTTCGAAGGTGGCGAGGTTTTCATATGCACAAGTCTGCTAATTGCAGAACAAATATGGATAAGATGGAACTTATCTATTTGGCTTGTCGGGGATCGTCACGTGGGCTCGTCTTCATTCCTTTTCTTCGGGACCAAGTCCACGGCAAGAATCCTGCAACTTAATGGAGATGAAAACAATGCCACATGCGCCCTCTTCTATATGATCATGCTATGCTCATGATATGCTTATGCATGCATGCAAGTTTCGGGGGGCCCCCAGCGCTTCGTGTATTTCTTTGTTGCTCAGGGTCTACGCCTGGCTTTGTACAAGGGTAACATGCATCTTCGGCAAAGCTTGTACAAAAGGGTGGCTGCTGGGCAGGGCCCGACAGCCGTGCCTTACGGGTAGAACTTACAGAGATGCTCAATATTCCATGAGTTTTGCAATTGAATGCCATCTCCGGTCTCCAGACGGACTGCGCCAGGTCTGGTGACTTGTACTACCTGGTAAGGGCCTTCCCACTTTGGCGTCAACTTGTTTGCACCTTTGGTGGACTGAACGCGCCTAAGGACATGGTCGCCTTCCTCAAAACTCCGGGCATGGACCCTGCGGCTGTGATAGCGACGCAGGGCTTGCTGGTAGCGTGCAGCACGCGTAGCAGCCCAGAGACGGTTCTCCTCAAGTAGCACAGTGTTGTCACGTCGGTGTTGTTCCTGTGCTACTTCATCGTAGGCAAGCACTCGAGGAGACCCGTATATGAGTTCCGTGGGGATAACTGCTACTGCCCCATAGACTAGGGAGAAGGGAGTCTGCCCGGTAGCTTGATTTGGTGTCTTGCGGAGGGACCAAAGAACCACCGGCAGCTCATCGATCCATCGCCTGCCACACTTCTGCAGTCTATCAAAAGTTCTTGTCTTGAGGCCTCGCAGCACTTCAGCGTTCGCCCTCTCAGCTTGTCCATTGCTTCCAGGATGGGCCACAGAGGCAAATGAAATCTTGCTTCTGAGGGCATGAGCGTATTGCATGAAGGCGCGGCTTGTGAATTGGGTGCCATTGTCGGTGATGATTCGGGCAGGTACCCCGAAGCAACACACCAATCCTTTCAAGAACTTGATAGCTGACTGTGCGGTCACCTTTCTCACAGGCTCCACCTCCGGCCACTTTGTAAACTTGTCGATTGCGACGAACAAGAATTCAAAGCCCCCGGTAGCACGGAGGAAGGGACCCAGGATGTCAAGCCCCCAGACCGAAAATGGACATGACAAAGGGATTGTTTGGAGAGCTTGAGCAGGCTGATGGATACTCTTGGAGTGGAACTGGCAGGCTTCACACTTGGTGACTAGCTCAATTGCATCTTGGAGGGCAGTGGGCCGGTAGAAACCTTGCCAGAAAGCTTTCCCAACCAAGGCCCTTGATCCGATGTGGGAGCCACACATACCCTTGTGTATTTCTGTCAGCAGTTCCTTTCCTTCTTCCCGGCGAATGCACTTCAATTTCTCACCATTGGGCCTTCTTCTGTATAGTGTGTCGTCAACAAACTGATACATACTAGCCCTCCGGGCTACTCTTTTAGCTTCTTCTTGTTCTTCGGGAAGTTCTCCTGTTTGGAGGAAACGAACAATGTGCCATGCCCAAGTTGGAGCCCGTGGCTCGGTAAAAAGGACTAGCAGCACCTCCTCATCGTCAGGAGTGCACACCTTGACCGCAAAGACTGGTAATTCAGTGGGAGGGTGCAGCTCACTGATCCAAGGGGAGTTGTTCCCGCCAAGCCTTTGGCCGGAGGCTTCGAGAAGCTCTGCCAGGAGAGGCTTGCCGGAGTTCAATTTCCTCCTTTTGCTGGCCATTGTTGCCGGGGATACGGAGGGTTGAGTCAGATGGAGAACAAAATTCCCTGGTTCCACAGGGAGTTTTTGCGCAGCGCACTTTGACAAATGATCAGCAATGCTGTTTTCCGCACGTGGTACGTGCTCTGTTTTCAATCCGTCAAAGCACTCCTCCAACTTTCTCACTTCCTCGACATATGCCTCCATCAATGGGCTTTGGTAGTCCTTGTTGATTTGTCTCACCAACAGTTGTGAGTCTCCACGGATGATCAGCTTCTTGATTCCCAACTCTGTCACAATCCTAAGACCGGCAAGGAGCCCTTCATACTCTGCAGTATTGTTGGTAGCCTCCTCCCGGGGGAAATGCATTTGAATGATGTACTTAAGGTGCTCCCCAGTGGGAGCAACGAGAAGCATGCCAGCTCCTGCACCCTATTGGGAGAAGGCGCCATGAAAATACATAATCCATTCTTGGGGCACTTCCTTGCCGGGGATAACTATTTCCAGTACTCCCTCGTCAGGGGTTGGCGTCCACTTCACAATGAACTCTGCCAGTGCTCTGCTCTAAATAGTTGATGTGCTTTCAAACCTCAAACCAAAGCTGGATAACTCCAAAGCCCATTCCACGATCCTACCAGTAGCCTCGGGGTTTCGGAATATGCGTTGCAAGGGGAAGTGGGTGACAACTCTGATCTCGTGGGCTTGGAAGTACTGACACAGTTTCCTCGAGGCCGTGATGAGGCCAAAAATCAACTTTTGCATGCCGGAGTACCTCGGCGTAGCCCCCTGCAGTAAGGAGCTAACGAAGTACTCTGGGCGCTGCACCACTTTCTTCCTTGCCGTGATCTTGGCATTGTCTCCACTGCCTTGCTCTTCTTTTTCTTGAACTGCATCTGATCTTGCCGGGACTGGTTCACTTTCCTTTCTAGAGGGGACGGTGGTGGCGGTTGCGCACGTTGGACTGGAACGCGGCTATCACAGCTGCCGGGTGTATGTCTGGGATGTTCCTGTGCACCCGGCTGAAACTCTGCATGTACTTTCGCAGGCTCTCTCCTTCCTTTTGCAGAAGTAACTATAAATCATTGTGTCGTCCTGGTTCTTGGTGGCCGCCCGTGAAGGTGCCAACAAACTCATGGCACAGGGCAGCCCAGGTCGAAATGGAATTCTCTGGCAAGTGCATCAACCAAGACCTCACATTTGGCTTGAGTGCCAAGGGGAAATAGTTGGCGAACACCTTCTCATCTCTTCCCCCGGCAGCTTGAACAGCGATGGTGTAGATGCTCAAGAACTCTACCGTGTTCAGTCTTCCATCGTACTTCTCTGGTATTTCTGGCTTGAACGTGCGGGCGGATGGCCAACGGACTTGCCGCAGCTCACGAGTGAAGGCGGGGCACCCGACCCCGAAAGGTAGGCACCCACCCTCATCGGGCATAGGCTCATCGACGTCGGAGCCGTTGCCCCTATCAGACCGGTGTTGGGTTTCATGGCATCGTTAGATGGTGACGTGCGCGTCTTCCCCCCGCCTGTCTTCCAGGACTCGCCGCTATTCTCGTCATGCTCGAGGATCGGACAAGGCCATCGATACGTCGTCAGGTTCTTGGTTGCGTTGCTCTGGCCATGGCCCCTGCGCTGGCTGCCACGGAGGGGATTGCACCATAGGGGTGGCCCCTTCGGTACGGCCAGCAGCTCGGGCCGCTGCCACCACCTGTGGAGGCTATGACGGGCCTGCTCGCCGCGATCCTCCCGCCTCGGCGAAACCAATCAAACTCTGAGTGGTGGCTCTCCACTCATCCATCTGATCAGCCGCCGGCGGAAACCTCAACAGGAGTTGGGCCTGCGCCATGGCCTCTGAAGCAGTGCTCGGCATGGATGGCGACATAGACGGTAGCGTCGCCTAGCTTCTGATGGTGCCAGTAGTAGCAGCGCCATGCTCCTATCATCGTGAGCCAGTCGCCAGGGCGGCGTGGAGGCGAGGTGGATGTGCTTAGGGATCGGCGGCTCCCTTAGGTGCATCAGCTTGGCCAGCCCGTCCTGGGGGTGACGCATGCCTTGCGGCCACACCCGCAGCGGGGGCGGTCGGAGGATTGCGGTTCGCCCAAGGGTGAGCATCACCGCTATGGCTGTGTCCTTCTGCAGGGTGGAGAGGTATGGATGGAATGATCTCTCCTCCCGCACCTTGCGGAACATGGCCGTCGGGATGTTGTTGGCGATGTCCTTCTCCGGTGCCTCCTGCTCCCGTTTCGGCCACGGGGGAGGTGGTGATGATGCCACCAGCGCCGGTCACGTCCCCCGGAGCGTCCACGTCCCCGTGCGCCCCCATAGCCCCCACAGCATTGGCAGCCGCGCATGGAGGGGCCTTCAAGGTGGACGGGTGAGCTGCGGCTCCGGTTTTCTTCTTAGGCACCATGGATGATGAAGCCGTAGATGAAGAAAATGATGATGAAGATGACGCGCTGCGTACGCTCTCGGATTCGCACAAGCGCTTCCACCTACCTGGCGCGCCAAAGATGTCGTGGGAAAACACAGGCACATATGGGGCCATCGGCCCCTTGTGGTTCGGCAGGGGGGAAGGACGCATTGCACAAAGAGCGGAGGGCGCGGGGCAGCGCGGCAGCGATCACACAGGTAGTTTTTACCCAAGTTCGGGCCGCCGTGAGGCGTAAAACCCTACTCCTGCTTTGGTGGATTGATGAGAGGACCGTGGTGGAGACGCAGCACTCTAGCCCGACAAGGTCGTCTCGGGGCAAGAGCAGTTACGCACGTATGAGTGTACAGGGGTCCGAATCCTTTCTAAGATTGCCATGGCCCTCCTTTTATAGATCAAGGGGTCACCACAGTGGCAAATCAGTCATTGTGTACTGATTAGATAGCAAACAGTGCCATCATACCTAACTCTGCAGACTGAAGAGAGCGCATTAAATGCGCCACTTAGTGTCACATCGTAGTCTAGCCCGGCAAGCCTTGCCGTGCTGTTTTGCCACCTTCTCACCTGCCTGTGTGACACGTCGCTGGACGAGTGTCATTTGGAGGTGATTTCCTCTGGAAGTGGCCGCGACGTGCCAAATAGCGGCCATTTAGCATCTTGAGGGCTCGACACCACACCGATCGGTGGCTTGCGTTGCTGTGAGGTGGAGTGGTGGAGCCTTGGCGGGGTAATCTGCCCTCAGCGTCCCCGGCAAGCCTGCGAGGGCAATCTTGAGACTTGTCTTCGGGGCAACCTCGTCCTCGCCAGGCTCGCCTGCCTGACAAGGGAGGTTTTTCCTTAGTGGTATCTTGCTCCTTTGGTTGCCCTTGGTCTTCTTGATCCGCCCTTTGATTCCTCAAAGAGCTGATCTCTTCTGCTTGGCCTTGTCCTGGATGCTGAGAGTTGTCGGACCGGAGGGGTGCTGTCCGTGCACAAGTCAGGGGAAAACATATACCCCTATTTGTGTACCCTGACAACAGCTATGATGAGGGCAGCAGGAGCACTCCAAGCAACTTGCCTAAGGCTGCCACCAGAACACAGAAGAAGAGAACTTCTGACAGTGAGGATGAAGATTTTGTGGCAGATGAGGCCACTTCCAAGCAAAAGAAAACTGTTCTGAGGAAAGAGTATGGCTCTGCAGCCAGCACGAAGCCAGGTGCAAAGCAAAAGACTACTGTTAGGAGACTTCCAATGTCAAAATCACGGAAATCCTCAGCCACACAAGAAACCATGCAATTCACACTTGAGGAACCAAGTGGTGCTGAAGGTGATGCCAGCAAGAAGAAGAAGAGGGTGAGGAAGACCATTGCCAGAGTGATTGGTAGACCTTCCATGATGATGGATTAGGAAGAAGAGGAGGAGGAAGAGCATGCTGAAGCACCTCCTGCTAAAACACAGAAGCTCATGGCTGATGCCATGAAGTCAGCTCTTGCTCCCTCCAAGCCCAAGTCCAAACCCAAAGTTGCTGCACCCAAGATTTCAACTAGAAACATTCGAGCTGCTGAGAAGAACAAGGCCCCAGTGCCTGAAGTTCAGGATGATGATGAGCCACTAGTGCTAAGAAAGCTTAAGCGCAAGTTTCCAGATCATGATGATGCTCATCCAGTTGCTGAGAACATGATGCTCAGAAAGGACAAATGTATGAGAGAATGGAGGAAAGTGGATCCATATTCAGTGAGGAGGAGGACAGCCTGTGACTACCGTTTCCACGCTAGGGAACAACAAGACTTCTATGAGACAGTGCTACTTGATAAGAAGCCCATTGTAAGTGACATGAAGTGGGTGGACTGGAAGTACATCAATGCAAATGAAGACTACTTCCCCCACGTTCATGAGAGCTTCAGACTTGCTGGAGTAGATGCATTTGTTGGTCAGAAGCTTACAAAGTGGAATGATGAGATGATCATGCAGTTGTACTCCATACCACATTTCTATCCTGATGGGAGGATCACATGGATGACTGAGGGTCAAAGGAACCAGTCATCAATCTCTGAGTGGGCTGCTCTTTTGAATGCCCCTGAGGAAGAAGCAAATGATGTTAATGTATATGGGAAGCCCCGGATAGACCACAACACTATGGAAAACATGTACAAGGAAATCCCTCCAAAGGATCTTGAGAGCCATAAGCTTGGGTCAATCAAGCATTTGCTAGCTGGTTTGGCCACCACAAACACCATTTTGAGGCACACTATGTTGCCCAATACTGGAGATGAGAGGATGATCCATGGCTACTCCATTAACTTGCTTCACTTGTTTGACAACCCTCAGAAATTCAAAGTTATGAGCTTAATTGTTGAGACGGTCAAGAGGACTGCTGCTGACCATAAAAGGTCTTGTGGATATGCCCCTCACATTCAGATGCTTATCAACTTCAAGGTTGGTACAAATACATACCTACTTGATCGTGAGCACCTTCCTCTTCAGCTAGAGTTCGAGGATAATGTAGTGGTGATGGATTCTTCACACCCTACATCTGTTGAGGCTCAAGAGAAGGCTCGGGCAGCAGTAGGAGCAAAGGTAGCAAAGGAAGCTTCTGCACCAAATGCCCCAATAGCAAATCTCATATCCAAACAAGACCAAATGACATATCTGCTGGAAGCAACACTAAGGATTGAGCGAAGTCTGGCCAACTTATCCAAGAACCAGGAGAGCTTAGAGCAGATTGTGGAGGACAAGATATACAACTTGGATGTCCAGGTCACAGAGATACAGTCTATTGTGGAGAAGCTGAGAGATGATGTTGAGGATGGAGATGACAGGCCGAATACTGATAGGTTTCAGTCTGAGCCTAGGGCGACCAGATCTTCAGTTGTGCCAGTTGCAGACACGAGGACCACTCTTTCTGCACCTGTCGCCACTGCTATTGTGCCACCTCCAGTGTCTACATTACCAGCTCAGCAGACTTCCACCGAAGCTTTTGCAGATGCAGCTATCTCAACGCCATCTATGCACACCGGAGCCACCAGCCAGAAGACCTCTTCAGGAGCTCCGGAGGATCGTGCCTAGAGAGTCGATTAGAACTATACCTTTTTTGAGCTTTTTGGTAACTTGTTGCCAAAGGGGGAGAAAATTGTATAGATCATAGGGCTTCGAGAGAGGGTGTGTCTTGCCTTTTGCTCTTGGTTTTTCTCGAGTTATTGCCACTATGTTCTTTTGATGTGTGCTACTTTTTTATTTTTACGCTTGTGAGATACTACGTTTGGTTGTGTGGTTGATCATACTATGCTTAATGTGTGATTTATGCTTATCTCTATGATTACTTGTGTATGATCATTCACTTATGAATTTGGTGATGCGTGCATGTTATTTAACTCATATCATTTTGTGCACTCCACCAAGATGTATGTGACATGGAAGAGTGATACATGATCCTAATCAATTGTGCATTTGCATTCAAACGCAAATTTTTAATAATGCACAAATTTAGGGGGAGCTCTTGCTTATCACATACTTCTCAAAGCGATGATGTATTTCATTCATTTTATCATTTGTCGAAGCTTTGATCTATATGTTGTCATCAATTACCAAAAATGGGGAGATTGAAAGTGCAACTAATCCCTGGGTGGTTTTGGTAATTCATAACAACATATAGCTAATTGAACTAATGTCCATTCAAGATAAATATTTCAGGATGTTTAATGATTGGCATGGCATGGACTGGAGATGTGGACCCCTCAAAATGATAAGGACAAAGTTTGGCAAAAGCTCAAGACCCTTCATTTCTATTTAAGTGATCCAAGATCACATTGAGTCCATAGGAAAGCCAATACTATTAAGAGGGGATGTGGTTTTTCTTAATGGTCTACTTGCTCAAGTGCTTAGTGATATTGCTCCAAAACCCTTAGCCACTTTCTCTGTCAAAATATGTCCAAACCCTATTCCAACTCGGCCCCAGCGATTCTTTCAACCCGGAGCCACCGAGTTCATTTGACATAGCCACTGCCAGAAACCCTAACAGTTTGGTCTCACTGATACGGATCTTGGTCCCACTGAGATGGCCTTGCCAACTCTATGTTATCTGTTGCAATTATTTCAGTCTCACCGAGAATTGCAACCGGTCTTACCAAGATGGCTTGCCAACTCTCTGTTGCCTTATTGCTTCACTTAGGTCTCATCGAGTTGATGCAATCGGTGCCACCGAGAAGTGGTTTGCCCTAAGCTCTAGCACATCGGTCCCACCGAGTTGTTCCAGTCTGTCCCACCGAGATTCCTAATGTTCATATGTTTAGACAGATCGGTGCCACCGATTTTAACTAATAGGTGCCACCGAGATGAGTCAAATGTGTGTAACGGTTGGATTTTGTGAGGAGGCTATATATACCCCTCCACCCCCATCTCCATTTGTGAGAGAGCCATCATAACGTGCCTACACTTCCACCATTCATTTTCTGAGAGAGAACCACCTACTCATGTGTTGAGATCAAGAGATTCCATTCCTACCATTTGAACCTTGATTTCTAGACTTCCCCAAGTTGCTTTCCACTCAAATCCCTCTTCCATCATAGCCAAATCTATGAGAGGGAGAGAGTTGAGTGTTGGCGAGACTATCATTTGAAGCACAAGAGCAAGGAGTTCATCATCAACACACCGTTTATTACCTTTTGGAGAGTTGTGTCTCCTAGATTGGTTAGATGTCACTTGGGAGCCTCCGACATGATGTGGAGTTGAACCAAGAAGTTTGTAAGGGCAAGGAGATAGCCTACTTCGTGAAGATCTACCCGAGTGATGCAAGTCCTTCGTGGGCCATGGCTATGGTGGGATAGACAAGGTTGCTTCTTCGTGGACCCTTCGTGGGTGGAGCCCTAAGTGGACTCATGCAACCGTTACCCTTGGTGGGTTGAAGTCTCCATCAACGTGGATGTACAATAGCACCACCTATCGAAACCACGCCAAAAATCTTCATATAACCATTGCATTTGCCTTCTCCAAACCCTTCCCTTTACCTTCATATGCAATGTTTTACTTTCCGCTCCTATACTCTTAGAATTGCATGTGTAGGTTGATTGCTTGACTTGTGTTAATTGCTAAAATATGCCCGCAACTAAAATTGGGAAAAGGATAGATTTTTATTTGGTCAAGTAGTCTAATCACCCCCCCCCCCTCCTCTAGACATACTTTCAATCCTACAAGTACGAGCATGAATTGGTCTGCATCCATTTGACAACTTTGGTCCAGGTGAAGAATTTTCCCTGGGGTTGTTCCTTTTCTTTGGTGGTGTCATGATGACATTCACATGAAGATTTTGAACAACACTTTTGGGAACCCAGATTTTCTTCACTTGGGTACCATTCCTGCAGTTAGTACCAACAAATCTAGCAAATACTTCACCATTCTGATTTTTTAATAGTTTATAGTTGGAGTCAAATGACTCATCAGAAGAATGTGGAGTATCACAGTTGTAGCCAGATAGAGTAGATGGATCAACTAGAGGTCCTTTTGCAGCAACCCATGTGGTTTTGGGATACTACTCAGGTTTCCAATAAGATCCATCAGCCTTCAGCTTTCTCTCAAAAGAAATACCCTCTTTCCTAGGGTTCCTGTTCAGAATCTGCTTCTTGAGCACATCACAAAGAGTTTGGTGCCCTTTGAGGCTTTTGTACATGCTTGTGACATACAATTCCTTCAGACCTGCATTTTCATCAGTAACACTTGTGGTGTTCTCAGATGAGGGGATTGAAACCACAGAGACATTTGAAGATATAGCGGTAGTTGAAGCATTTGAACATTCAGCTGAAGAATTTGCATTATCACGTTCAAGGCATTTTAAGCACGGGGCAACAAATTCTTCCTTAGTGGTGTTGATCTGTTGAGCGAGTATGAATAGTTGTCTTTCTAAAGATCATCATGAGATGCCCTCGGCTTCTTGAGATCTTGCTTCCTTTGAAGAAATTCATAGGACAGCTTCTCGTGTGCTGCTGAGAGGGCCACATGATGACTTTCAAGTTTGTCATATTTCGACTAGAGACGTTCAAGGTCTTCAGTTAGAATTTGAGACCATTCCATTTCATCGTTCAATAGATCATCACTTTTATCTAGCAGATTGTGGATCCTTTCCATGGCAATTTGTTGCTTTGCAACAATTTCAGCTAGTTTGGAGTAGCTAGGAGTCACGTTTTCATGAGAATCACTTTCACTTGAATAAGATGATGAATGTTTGAGTACCTTGGTGCCCTTGGCCATGAGGCACGATGCTGAAGAAGATGAATCATGTTCAAAAGTCATCGTTTTGAATGACTCCTTGAACTCAAGGAACCAAGGATCCTGACAGGTACGGTGCCCTTCATAGACATCAGAGGTCCAGTCCCAGATGAGCTTTGCATTGCAAATATGCATAATGCGCCTAGACTCATCTCTGGATAGACTGGAGTAGATGACATCCCTTGCCCGCATTTCCAGCTGAGTATACTTGTGAATTTCATCAGCATTTGCCATCTTGCAGAGGTCAGTCAATCCTATCTCATTGACAGTCCACAGCTCACTGTTCATGGATAGGAGACGATTCCGCATCATAGCTTTTCACTTGGGATAGTCTATGCCATCGAAGATGGGGCACGCAGCAGAAAACTTGATCATACCTGCAGTCGACATAACTAAAACTCCAGGTGGTTAAACCAAATTCACACAAAACAAGGGAGTACCTTGCTCTGATACCAGTTGAAAACACAGGATAACTCCCAGAGGGGGTGAATGAGAGATTTTTACAAATTTGTCAAACTCTGAAGAATTTGACGAAGATCAGAGTGAAGAAATAGAAACGCAAAGGAAACTAAGTCATCATAGAATCAGAGTACATGCACACAAGATACGTAAGAGTGAAGAACATGCAATCATACAAGCATGAAGAATATGAACTGCGGAAATGAAATAGAGCACGATGAAATTCTTCAGTTCAAATTCGTCAGAAGATAGATCACAAATTCTTCAGCAGCAGAATAATGTAAGAGAGGATTGAGGAATTGAAACCAGGTTGGCTCGGTGAAGACAATGCAATTTGGTAGACCAGTTCCAGTTGCTACATCAACTGTACGTTTGGTTGAGGCGGCTGAGTCGCAACTCAGAGGACACATAGTCACTACAAAAAAAGAAACATCCGTGACATTTTGGGCCAAACAAAAAAATTATGTCATGCTTATGACACTTCTATGACGATAGTTGTGACAAAAGCACGTATCATCATAGATGTGGTGGGCTCCTACTTCTATGACAAAAAATCATGACAGAAAATGGGCTTTTCATCCTGGGGGCTAGGGACGCACCTGCATGACATTCTTTGGGCCGTCCATGACGGAAAAAATCATGGTAGAAGCGAGGGCGAGGAAAATATCGGGGAGTTCCCGGTTACGGTGGGTGGTCGGGGCCGAGCAATGCACGGAGGATTGCACGTTTCTCTCGTACATGTACGTGTGTGTGTGTGTGCGAGGTGTTGGGCTCTAACTGAACCCGAGCAAGGCGTTCGCTTACTGAATCTGAGTGATTGCACTAGCTACATTACTAAACCCGAGCGATTCCTTCGCTACTGCTGCTAACTGAAGCCGATCGAACCTACTGCTGCCTCTTGATGAACAGTGACCATTGTTGGGGTTCGATGAACAGTTCCCGGTGGGGGTTGGATGAACAGGACCCCGTGGTAGTAGAGGTCATTGCCGCTGGATGAACAGGACCCTGATCGAGGAGGTGGGGGTGGATGAACAGGACCTTCGTGGAGGGCTGGTTGAATAGTAGCCGGTGGAGGCTGGATGAACAGGACCCTGTGGAGGGCTGGTTGACAAGTAGCCGGTGGAGGCTGGATGAACAGTAGCCCGTGGATGAACAGTAGCTGGTGGAGGTTGGAGGAAGTCGACGGTGGATGAACAGTAGCAGGAGGACGCTGGAGAAAGGCAGTAGATGGTGGATGAACAGTAGCCCGTGGAGTCCCTTTTTGCGGTACGCCACACCACTCCCGATGAACAGGATCCCCGTTTCGACCGTAGGCACTCCAACACAAGTCCGTTTCATCCGTTTTGCGGTATGCCACACCCCTCCCAATCAGCAGCACCCCGTTTCAACCATAGGAGCTCGAACACAAGTCTGTTTCTTCCATTCTGCGGTACGCCACATCCCTCCCATTGAATAGGACCATTTCGACCGTAGGCGGTCGAACAGAAGACCGTTTCCTCCGTTCTGCAGTACACCAGACCTCGTTTCGGCTGTTCCGTCCAAGTCGGTTGGCTCCCGATGAACAGGACATATTCCGACCCAGTCGGTTGCCTCCCGATGAACACGATGCTATTTCCTCCATTTCGACCCAGCCGGTTGGCTGCTGATGAGCAGGAAGCTTTCGCTGTACGCGTTAGAGACCCCGCCTGTATGTACGTATGTAGCCGTATTTACTTTCTTGCAGCGTGGCTATACATACGTGTATACGATATATATAGACGGGACTGCGTGACATGCTACGTCCGCGCCTCTACTATGACACGTGTCGCTCCTTACTCGGCTACGGTTCATCGCTGCAGAGAGACCGATCGACCAGTATGTACGTACACGGTCGTGACAAGACAGACAACGCTATGTACACTTCGACCGGATGGGTCCCAGCTGTTAGGGAGGATAAGGAGGCACTTCCTTGCGTACGAAGATATAGCTGGTGGGTCCCAGCTGTCAGGGGGAAGAATCTTTTTTTTGCCTGTAATATGGACGCACTTCCTAGTGCGCGAAGATATAGCTGGTGGGTCCGAGCTGTCAGCGGGAGGAACGCTTTTTTCGCGAAATACAGAGGCCCTTCCGGTGGGTCCCCGCTGTCAGGTGGAGGAATCATTATTTTGCGCGTAATAAGGAGGCACTTTCCTTGCGTGCGGCCGTGGACCCAGCTGTCAGCCTCTCCACGTACAGTCCACTTCCGATGGATGTCGTTCGTTGACCACGTTGAGCACGCCGTGCCGAGAGCACCAGGGCGGTGGACGACGGCGAGGCCTAGGTAGGGAACGACACAGAGCCAGGGAAGATTCGGCAATTGTTTCCCACGCGGAGGGGAGTAGGAGGGTTTACTGGTTTGGTTGCCATCGCCGGATAATAACAGCAGTTGTGGGTGAGTAGAGGGATGGCCAGGCTAGCGATGGGAGTAGGGTGGGGTGGTGAGGCCTATGCGGCAGCATAGCCGGCCACGGGAGGAGGGAGCAGGCAGTCCCATCAGCGCTGGTTTGAGCGGCTGGAGTAGGAAGAGCAGAGATTGAAGAAGCACGACGGTCATTGGATGGACATCCAACAGTCACTGCTCTCATGTGTTGACTAAGTTGACAAGGCCTTGCGTGCGCATCAACCTTTTTTTAGGAAAGCATGCGCGTCAACCTAGTAGGCCCATAAGTCAGCCTCAAATATGTGGAAAACAGGATACAACCCATCTGCCATTATAGCTAATAAATGTACAGCCCATTGGCTAATTCTTAAGGATTTTTTTAAGGCCATATTCTTTTTGTTACCATTACAGCCCATATTCTTGCCACGGTTAAAAATTCAACCAAATTTTCATATTTCGGTGCAGTCCGAACTGTTTTTAATCCCGAAATTTCGAATCACATTCAAACTAATTTAAAAATAATAAATTTATATCAATTTAAAATCCAACCTAATTTTCCCCGCAAAAAACAATTAAATTCGAAAACTCGAAATCTTAAAAAAGATATTTGAAACTAATTGCCGGTTTGCTGTGTTTTTAAAATTTACATCCCATTTCTTACTACTTCATTTTCTGGGCAAGAGAATACATCGCTCTCGTCTTGAAAGATTTGCAGCCCAGCAGGGCTGAGAAAGCAAGTAGGCCTCCGTTGGGTATTTGTTTAAAAAAAGTACAACTGGGCTAGCCATTTTCAGAAAGAAAAAAACACAACTAGGCTCATCATGTGGTAAACATAAAATAAAACCCTGGCTAGACGGGCCACAGCCCCCGCGCAGCCCCATTGTTACCCTGATTCATCTCTAAAACTAGTACTAAATAACAATTGCTTGTTCCTAAAAAAATTAAATAACAACTGCGCGACCTGCTGGGTCCCTGGTGTAAGCCGCTCATTGTGTAATTCTCTCATTTATTGACTACGTTGACAATGGCATGGGACCCAGATGTCCAACCATTAGGAGGAACCATTTTTTTGGGCTGGTAATAACGAGGCACTTGCTTGCGTACTGCCATGACCCTGGTAGGTCCCTACTATCATCCTCTCCACGTACAATCATCTCCTTATTCCTCTCGGTTGTTGACCATGTTGACAATGCCAGACGGCGGTGCACCATGCATGGCGAGCGAACCAAGGCGGAGGACGACGGCGAGGCCTCGGGTGGGAACGAACAGGAGCCATGGAAGATGCGGCAGTCTAGTCGCAGGCGGAGGGGTGTAAGAGGGTTGACTAGTTCGGGTGCGGGTGCGTGTTGGGGCTGACATCGCCGGAGAATAAAAGGACGTGTGGAGGAATAGAGGGATGGACTGGCCAACGTTTGAGGGTACGGTAGGGCGGCTGAGGTGCAGCCAGCCATGGGAGGTGGGAGCAGGCGGGACCGATGGGGTGGTTTGGTTTGGGCGGCTGGAGGAAGAAGACAAGAGATAGAAGATACATGACAGATGTTGGATGTCAATCCAACAGCTGGTAGGCAGAATCGTTTGTTGACTAGTAAGTCGACACCACCTTGGATACGCTTTTTCCTCGTGGGTCCCAAATGTCAGAATCCAAATCTGTCATGGCCATGTAGCCTTTCTTATCAAAATTTATAGCCCATTTGGTGTGCTAGTTCAAAATAAGTTTGTGTGGGTGCTGGTGGGGGCTAATCACTTGGGTTCTGTAATGCACAGTGAGCTCAAGCAGCCAACGAGAGTGTTATTATTTCCCTTGGTTGGGATTTGTTACAATATTTCTCTCATAATTAAACAAATGGCAAGCTGGGATTTGTTACAATATTTCTCTCATAGTTGTAGTGCGAGTGAAGAAGAAGGGGAGCTGGGGTTTTCTGTGGTAGTTAGGAAGAAGGGGAGCTGGGGTTTTCTGTAGGAGTGAGGTGAGGAATTTGGGGGTACGAGTGGAGTGAGCTGACGTGAGGTGGGTGGGAGTGAGGAGGAAGAAGCGCACCTAGGTTTTTTTGGGGGGAGGTGTGCTAGGTAGCGCCTCTCATTAAGTAAATATATGGGCTTTTGAATTGATTTTATTATTTACTAGGGTGGATGGGCTCTTTTGTCTTGGGCCCAGAGAAACAATTACTACTAGTACCGTGGAGATACTCTACAGCTACCCAGAAAAACATTACTACTAGTACAGTGGATACACTATCGCTTCTGGCTCCTCCGAGGTCATCGAAACGTCTCCCGCTACTGAATGCCGTTTTACTTTGGTTCACCGACATGCGAGACATGCAACGCGCGGGCCCAAATGCCATCCACCAAATTAGAAGGCGGTATGCAGGCGGAGAGTCACCCCGGTCGTAGCGCGGCAGTAACGAGCCGTCATATCACAAAACCCCACCTCCCCGCAGTCTAAGTTTGACGGACGAAGCAACCTCATTTCACTCTTCGTTGAATCCCCTTCTCCCTCACCGTCTTCAAGAAAGCCAACACTCGCATCTGCCATTGTTCTTCTCTCCCAACGAAGGGAAGGTAAGCGGATCCGTGATATTGGTATATTTTATTTCAGAAAAAAGAACTTTTGCAAAGCAGTAACCGATCCTCACTCTCTTTTTTGTTTCATTGTCATTGCGATTGTGTTTTCCTTTCAGTTGTCTCCTAGTATTTGTCAGTTTCATGATGGACCAAGGAGAACCAGGCAAAGATCTGCCGATGTTGGAGCAGACATGGGAGGCTGATCCCCACGAGACAGAGAGCTCCAAGAAGATGGAGGCTGCCACCGAGCCGACCCCAGATACACTCACGGCCACTACTGAGATGGTCAAGGCCTCATTTGAGGTTACAGCCCCCGTGGCCCTGCAGGAGCAGTTTTCCCCCTTCGAGGATGTGTGTCCCCCCCCCCCCCGCTGAGCTGCCCAGGGTGATTTTCTTCTTTGCCGATCTCGATTGTGGTTTTTCATCTAAGTATGTGGTGATAAATAATGAAAAAAATTATTAGCTTCGATGCCATGCTACCTTCCCTGTCATGCATAGTTTTGACTCTACATAGTGGTTCAAATAACTTGTGTTTTTTATATTGGAAAGTAATTCATAATTCATTTCTGTTTCAATTAGAGCCGTGATGCAGACAAGGATTGTGTGGTTGTACATGTCACTCGCTATGAGGCGGATGACCTGAATATACGCACTAGGAAAACAAAGTTCTTAGGTTGTTGGATCCTGGAAGCCATTTGCACTTATACCAAAGTCGAGATGTATTCCAGCCACACTGTTGTCAGGCGTGTTGTCCAGGGTGTACTGAAGCACAACAATTCCAAGGCTACTCCTTCGTTTGTGAGGCATACTATTCTTGTCAAGCTTACGCAGGAAGATAACATGGCATGCCTCCATAAATAAGTTTATGAGTGGCAAGGCCACAAGGTTATCTTCAGGAAGGTTCACAGGATTGAGCTGCTGCCGGACATCCTCGATGATGTTCATGACAAGGTTCGTCTTGTGTCCATCCCAAATTAGATCGAGGGCTGAAATAGTTGGCCCAGCTAGTGTTCAAAATTAGTTTGAATTGTGTCTAATTATCCGAACCTTGCCTATTATCGAGCCCTCTTGGGCTAGTACTCTGTTTGAATCCATCTATGGGAACTACTGCTACTTTTGTGTGCCCCTGAATCATGTGAGAACTATCCTAATTGTTGCCGAAACAAATGTATCCTCACTAGTTTTTTCATGTAATATGACATGGTAAGACATAAGTTGTAATGGTTTATCATACGAGCAGTGTGTGTTTGATGAAATAGAGTACTTGTTCAAGAACTATGCGCCGATGTATACATAGGGTACGTAAGGCTGGTTAAGTACTTGTAAACACTGTTGGTGCTACCCCACTTGTAAGCAGTTGTGCAAAACATGGCACATTGGCTCAGCTCGCTTCAACACTAGAAAAGTCGGCTATCGACCAGCTAACAATCAATAAACTGCTATCTGACATATAAGCAACTACGTATCTTGTTACAGTGGTTCATGCAGTTAACTGAGGCCACAATGTAAATTCGAAATGTTCACATGCTAGTCCAGCATTCATGTGGGACATTCACATTAAACTCGGCTTCATTAAATACTTGAAAAGCATAAGTTAAGCAATTTTATACATCTCAATGATTCATAGAACATAACAAACATTTACTAGTTCACAGCAAAAGACAAAGTTGTGAGAAGGTTTACAAATCAGGAAAAATCAAGCAAGGCCTCTCTGAGCAAAGGGCCTCCCTAGGCAGGCTTTAATTTCCTGGAGTTCACTCTGGTTTTTCTTGTTGCCACCATCCAGGGTTAGGTTCTCTCATTCCAGAATAACCAACTATAATTGTGTTCTCAGTTGGAATGCTGAACTGAACCATGTAGTGTACTGAGCATCTGAACTTCTTGTGCAGTTCCACTAAATTTAAGCACCACTATTTGCAGAAATAAGCAGACCACAATGCCTCTTGTCCGCTCACCTGTCCCAAAAACCTCCGTGCAGCCATGCCAGCTGGTCCTCTGTCCATCCTTGAATTGGGAGAAAGTGCATTCCCGACAAGGATGCAGTTGTTTTCGCTCGTCCCAGCACTGCAATCAGGAAGTAAAACATACGAATCAGCTTCTTTTAGATTGCGTTAGTCATTCTACCTAGTTACTACCAATGTAGGAATACCTGGAAGACGGGAGGTTAGATGACGGCAGCTAGGAATAGCCATCTCATTTTGTGCAGTTCTACCAAAACTGAGGTGTGTACTTTGGATTGCACAAATAGAAATGATATGGAGACAGACATCCCTGTTTGCGCAAATATGTAATACGGTTATTTAAGCAGTGACAGCTATTTTCAGTGGCATATGATTAACAGCAACATCTATTGTGTTATAATTGGCACTACATTAACAGTATGAAAGTGCCATTAAGTAAGAAGTAGCATCACATCACATCAACACTGCCACTAGATTAACATGCAGAACAATAGCATTAGTATTACTGTCATGAGAGTAGCACATGGTCAGTAAATATGCAATCAAATTTGTGCAGTTCCACTGGGATGAAGCAATGTTAGCAGTGTGAGATTTAAGTGTAACTGCAAAAACACAATTCATGGGAAATAAAGCAAGACGGAAGCACTTCATAAAATGGTGGTGTCATTGCTTCAATTTATCGACAGCACTAGACCGACAGCAGCATTACTTAATAGTGACATTAGGTGGCATTGCTTCAATTTATCGACGGCAATAGACCATTACTTAATAGTGACATTAGGTGGCATTGCTTCATACTTCACTACTGGAATCAGCTGCTTTGCCGTCTGCCATAGCAGACGGCAAAGGCATGCTTGGCGGACGGCAAAGGCTTTGCCGTCCGCTAGCAGACGACAAACACTCCGGCTGAACTGATGCCGGTAAAGGCCGCTTTGCCGTCTGCTGGCGGACGACAAAGAAGGAAAGTTCTTTGCCATCTGCTAGCAGACGGCAAAGCTTGTGGACGGCAAAGATCCTGATTCCAGTAGTGCTTCATGTGATTTTACATTAACGGTAGCGATATGGGCGTAGGGACAGCAGGGGAATAAAGTGGTGAGGTAGATATGGTTGACGAGAGCGGCAAACATTCAGGCAGCATATCTGCATTTGTCCCATTTTTATCTCCTCGGCGAAATTTTCCTATGTGAGCATAGGAAATCTAGACCTGCTCGTTCTCATTTGCATTATCCCCCCAACACCCCTCACTTCCTTTCCTTTTTCGACAAAGAGACAGGTCCACTTCCCCCCACCCTTCGCCATCCACCCCGCTTTCTTTGCCTTTTCAACCAAGAGACCGGTTGGGTAGCCAGTATCTACTACTTTCCCTCGTTTCCTCTTAGAACCAAGTCCTAGATTCACGCTATAGCTTTCCACTTTCTTCCCTGTTTGAACCAACTCTTAGATTCGACTGTGTGAACTAGCTTTACCTCTAATAATAGTAAAAGTCTAGGTGGCTATGGAACAGCGGACGGAAGTAGAAAAAGATCCACACGCAGCCATGTGGGGAGCTGGGGCAGTAGAGCAAGGCAGGTTTCGAAGGAATATATACCTGAGGGTCGTCGGGATGTGGCAAAGACGGCGTCGGGAGGCCGCATCTTGGCCACAATACCGCAGGGAGGAAGAAGGGGTCGGAGGCCCTCCTGAGCCGGTGCTGTCTTGGAGAGGACGGCACGGCCACCGATCGGGACGCGCAGGCAGCTGTTGGTCTCATCCCTCGCCGCTGACGACCGCATGAACATTTCACCTATACCGCTACCCCGGCCGAGGTGGTCCGGCCGGATTTGTGACCAGCGGTGAGCAGAGAGAGAGTGTGGCCACCTATAACTTGCTTAGATCTGGAGGAGCATGAGAGAGTGAAAGAGAGGAACCCTAGTAAAGCAAGCGCCGAGGCTCCTGCTTTTATATATATATATATATATATATATAGTGGAGTGATTTTGTTGTATCAACCGTTATTAAATTGAATATGCGCGAGCCACTATTCTCATTTAAAGTTCAAGTAAAAATAAAACTCAATCAATAACGTGCCACGGATTCCAGGTCGCACTATCAAATCACCGCGTCCAGGACGCACTATGTACTGTATCATTCACGTGCGGTCCCCGACCCTCCATCAAGTTGAAAACTAGACTAGTCAAAATGTCAATTGGGATGCCTCTTTGTAAACAAATGCGCTCCTAGCTTCAAAAAAAAAGTGCTCCTACGTGTACCCGCGAGTGGGTGTGAGAGAACTAGTGTGTGCGTGCACCGCTTCTCTTCTTGAGAGTACAATATACTACACCCAAAGAACATTCGCCACAAGAGTAACAGTATAAGTGTGAGACGTGTGAGTTAAAATAAAAGGTGCGCGACTTCTTTTAGTTTTTAGAAGTTCTGAGGGTAGGGTGTGAAGAGCACATATGTGTGTGACATCTACCTATAGATAGACGGTGGGTGAGAGAGGACTCGGGAGAGTCGTGACTCGTGAGGGTGTGTGTGCGTGAGAGAGAGGGGGCACGTATCAATGCAATGCATGTGACCGTAAATCATATCTGACAAACATTCGCCACAAGCCATTTCCTGACGAATGCCGTAAGAATCGTTAGATCGGCATCCTACAGTGTCAGTTTTGCCATGGCATTTAACAGAACAGCTACTCCTTCGACACACAAATCTTCCATGTGAGTGTTAGCAAATGTCGTATGCTCCTCCCTCTGTTCCAAAATGTAGTGCATATAACTTTATTGAAAATTCGAATCTCGCAAACTTGTACCGAGTTTTCGTATACCAAAATGAACATATAGAATACCCAGCATATATCATTTCATTCATCTTCGAGAGATAACTATAAAGATGGGGGAGGCGTGTACAAAGAAAGACCGTCGTATCACCTGCAGCAATTTCAACCATCCTTTGGTGTGGAGGAATATCATAGGAACTCTATATGATATGATTTTTATAGGAATTTTTCCTTTAGAGCCAATTGGTTCATAGGAATAGATTCATGTACTCCACATTTCAAAGGAAAATAAACATGATAATATTTTTATAGCTTTAGAGCCACTTGGTTCATATGAATGGATTCCTATACTCCCATAATTTATAAGGAAAATAAACATTAGCCTAGATTCAATAGAAAAGTTCCTATGATGTGAACCAAATGACATCTCTTTTCCAATCCCTCCTCATAGGAATTGAGATACATGTCATCTCTAGATTCAATAGAAAAGTTCCTATGATGTGAACCAAATGGCATCTCTTTTCCAATCCCTACTCATAGGAATTGAGATACATGTCATCTCTTTCCCTACAACTTCCATATATACATCTTCTATTCCTAAATAGCTAGTACAACCCACTAGCTTTTTTCCTGGACAAGCAACTATGGCACATGAACATGTCATGCATGCAAGTCATAAATCACATTGTTTCTGTACTCTACGCATGCAAGCACTACATCATCAATTCGTGCATGTTACTCACAAGTTATTTCTTGCATTAGATTTTGTATTGACAATATATGTGTTGGTCACGTGCACACATATGTAGTTCACATTCACAATTTTGTTAGAAATGTCATTCTTTTAACTGCAATTCATTTTTTCTCTTTGTATTACATTTTCATTTTAAGCATACATTCACTTCCCATTAGTTATAGATGTTTTCGGAGGAACTTTTATGCATTATTTTGAGTAGCAAATTTCACGCGGCCGCGGGTATATCAAAATGCGGGGCCCATGCGTCATTGCCTTTCGGTCGAACCTACGTCCACAATTTTTTGTACGTATATATCCACTGCACCCCGAACCCAAAATTCTGCCTCATTCCCGTAAAACCGAGTGTCGGTGCAACAAACACTCACGTTCGTTGCCTAAACTTGCACACAGGCGCGCTGGCGTCTTCTGTTCAACATCAACACTATGAACCAAGGCCAAGCCAGAGAAGCAGCTCTTTGTGAGATCAAAGAGCGGATCAAGAAGACCAAGAATAAACAAGACAGAAGAATATCACCTTGGGAAGGCCTCCCTTGCAGGGCAGGAGAGCCTGGCCGGGTCGAGGCCGCCCCAGGGGCAAGTCCAAGATTTCCCCGGCAAGCTTGCCGGGTCCACCAGGGGCAGGGCTCCCCGCCAAGGCACCATCGCTCCATCGCACAGCGACGCAAGTCACTTATCAGTGTGGTGTCGAGCCCCCAAGTGATTAAGTGGCCTCTGCTAAGCACGTGGCGGCCCGTTGGAAGACAAGATTTATCCAAGTGACACTCGTCCAGAGGCGTGTCAAGATGATAAGCAAGAGTTGATTAAGCAGCTCGGCAGGCCTGCCGGGTTTCGCCCTCAGCATGACACCTAGCAGTGCATTTAATGCACTTTGTCCTAACTGCCAGAGTTAGGTATGATAGCACTGTTAGCTATCTAATCAGTAGATAAAGACTGTTTTGCCATTATGGTTACCCCTTAAGCTATAAAAGGAGGTCCAAGCCGACCTAGCAAAGGATTCGGACCCTCACGCATTTGTACACGCGTAGCTGCTCTCCCCGAGGCGATCTTGCCGGGCTTGGGCGCTGTGTGCTCGTGGTGTTCTTCCACTCAATCCACCAAAGCAGGAGTAGGGTTTTATGCTATCCAGCAGCCCGAACCTAGGTAAAATCCACCAGTGTCACCACCGTCGTGTTGTTTCTATGGCTTCTGCTTTTGTGCAATGTGATCTTCCCCTTGCCGAACCACTAGGGGCTCATGGCCCCATAGTTGATCGTGTTCTCCCACGACATCTTTGGCGCGCCAGGTAGGGGAATCGCTTGTGCAAACCTGAAGCTGTAAGGCAGCGCATCGAGTTCCATCATCATTGTCATCCTTTTCATCCATGGCGCCCAAGAAGAAACCCGGTGCTACCGCGCACCCCTCCACTTCTAAGGCCCCCTCGCACGCGGCCGTGGACACCATTGGTGACACGGCGGCATTGGGTGAGGTGGGTGCCGCGGGAGACGCGACCAGCGCAGGCGGTGCCGTCGTTGTGTCGCCCGTGGACGAAGCAGGAGCAGGAGGCGCCGGGGGAGAGCAGCATCAGCAACACCCCGAGGGGCATAACCCTCAAGTTTTGGATGGAGTGGAAGTACAACCTCCTCCACCTCGCCGAACTGGTGGGCGCAGCCGCAGCGACGACGCCCGCTCTGGTGCGAGTCGCGGCCCTTTAGCCGTGCCTACCACCAGCGCGGCTACTGGATGCGCACCTGGGCCGGAGCAGGGCAGGTAAGACGGAGCGCCGAATAGGGGTGTCGATCCCTGAGCGCAGCCTGCTCAGCACCAAACTGCCTTGGCGGCCGGTTCGCGGTGGCATGAACGCGGCGGCGATCCTTCTGGTACCACCAGGAGTCAAGCGATGTCACGATCGGCCTCGACAGCTGCACCAAGCTCAACTACGGAGGCCATGGCACGAGCCAAACTCTTACTGAGATTTCCGCCAGCGTTCGATCAAATGGATGAATGGAGGGCCACCATCCAGAGCTTGATCGGTTTCGCTAAAGCTGCAAAGTCATAGTAGGCCGAGCAATCATGGCACCCACGAACTATAGCAGCGGCCGGGGCTGACAGCCGCATAAAGGAGGCTGCGCCAGTGGTGCAGTCTCCTCTGCGATAGTAGACCCAGGGGCGGCGGCAGCAAGAACAGCGTGTCCGCGAGCCTGACGAAGCATCGATGGCATCCTCTAATCCGCGAGCCCATCGGGACCAGCGACAGGTCTTGGAGGATCGGCGGAGGGAAGATATGCACATCACCATAGAACGACGCCGGGAGACCCGCCGTCAATCCGACAGTCACAATGACCCAGACGTTGACGAACCTGCGCCTAGTGACGGCGGGTACCTGCCTTTCGAGGTTGGGTGTCCTGCCTTCACTCGTGAGCTGCGGCAGGTCCGCTGGCCACCTACACGGGTCTTCAAGCCAGAATTACCGGAAAAATACGATGGAAAGTTGAACCCGGCAGAGTTCTTGAGCATTTACACGATTTTGTTCAAGGCGCCAGAGGTAGGGATGAGAAGGTGTTTGCCAACTACTTCCCTTTGGCACTCAAGTCAAATGTGAGGTTATGGCTGATGCACCTGCCGGAGAACTCCATCTCATCATGGGCTGACCTGTGCAATGAGTTTGTTGGTGACTTCACGGGCGGCCACCAAGAGCCAAGATGGCCCAGTGATCTGCAAGTCCTTCCGCAGAAGGAAGGGGAAAGCTTGCGGAAGTATATGCAGAGGTTCCGTCGTGTACACCACAACATCCCATTCGAACATGTGCAACAGAAGTATACGGTCCAAGATGAACGTCCAGCTGCCCAAGATTGTCAATGAATTGTACACATTGGCAGATAAATGTGCTTGAGCTAAGGAAGGAAGACGCCTTTCTAGAGAGGAGGAAGGAGCAAAGATTGATTTGGACGACGATGACGAGACCACTGGCCCGAAGAAGAAAGGCCAGAGGCGCAACAAGAAACACAAGGAGAAATCAGTGTTGGTCGTTGAAGGTTCTGGCGATCTCGGCACCGGCAAGAAGGCCAAAACCGAAGCCCCCAGCAAGGAAGCTACCACATGCGCTGATTGTCGGGAGGCTGCAGCGATAGAGAAAGTTGGAAAGACCGATGGACCATACTGCAAAATCCACCGTACCAAAGGTCATGATCTCCAAGAGTGCCACCAAGTCGAGCAGCTTGTTAAGAGGCAGAAGGCGGAGTATGAGAAGCGTGATAGAGAGAGACCAAGAGGGTGCTGGCGGGAAGGGCCGTGGCGGCAGAGGAGGCCGCCGCTGCAAGACCCCTCAACAAAAAGAGAAACTGGCTAGAGGCCGTGAGAAGAAAGAGGGAGATGATGAAAGTGATGATGGGGATGAAGAAGAGACTAGTGAGCAAGAATTCCAGAAAGCAACTAAAGCCCTATGCATTGACGGAGGCGCATCATTGCACTCCTCTCACCGCCAGCTCAAGCAGTGGGCACGAGAGGTCAATGCTAGCGAACCAGCTGCAGATTCCCGGAAGCCGCTCAAATGGTCCCGCACGCCTATCACCTTTGATGAAGAGGATCACCCTGATCGTACTACTGCGGTAGGGTGCTTGCCGCTGTTGGTCTCCCCAACAATCCTCAACCTCAAAGTCACAAAGATGCTAGTTGATGGCGGGGCTGGGTTGAATCTGATCTCCCCCAAGGTGGTCAGCAAGCTACAGATCCCTGACGGAGAACTCAAGGTTACTGGCACGTTCCACGGAATCAACCTCGGCAGGAGTCATCCTAAGGGGAAGATTACACTACCGATAACATTTGGCGGAGAACTGAACTACCGGACTGAAAAGGTTGTGTTTGACATTGTTGAGCTTCCTTTGCTGTACAATGGGATCCTTGGCCATTCGGCTCTGGCGAAGTTCATGGTGGCGTCCCACTATGCCTACAATACCTTGAAGATGCCAGGGCCGTTGGGTGTCATGTCAATCCCGTCAGACAAGAAATATGCAATCATATGCGTCGACAAGATGTATTGAGATGCGGTAGCAGCTGAGGCTGCATAAGCCAAAGCTCCCACCAAGGAAACAAAGAAGGAAAAGAAGGCTAGCAGAGATGCTGGCAAGGAATCCGGGAACTGCGCCTCTCCGGAGTACGCTGCACCTGTTGATGACTTGCCGGAGAGTTCCACTAGTAAGAGATCCAAGGTTGCTTCGCCTGCTATGAAGAAGGTCCCGGCAAGGCAGGATGGCGCTGATGGTGCGTTCGCCATCAGCGCCACCCTTGATGACAAATAGGAAAGCGCGCTCGTTGTCTTCCTGCGGGCGAATGTCGATGTGTTTGCTTGGCAACCATCTAACATCCCCGGCATTCCCAGGGAGGTAATCGAGTACCACCTTGTTGTCTGCCTTCGTGCTCGGCCCGTCAAGCAGAAGGTCATAAAGCAAGCTTTAGAGTGGCAGCAATTCATTGCCGAGGAGATTAAGAAACTTGAAGCAGCTGGTTTGGTCAGAGGGGTACTGCATCCAACATGGTTGGCGAACCCAGTGGTAGTGCGCAAGGAAAACGGGAAATGGAGGCTTTGCATAGACTTCACAGACCTGAACAAGGCCTGCCCGAAGGACCCTTTTCCCCTGCCATGCATTGATCAGATTGTGGATTCCACTTCCGGGTGTGACCTGCTCTCATTTTTGGATGCATACTCTGGGTATCATCAAATATTCATGTCCAAGGAAGACGAAGAGAAGACCATGTTCATAACTTTATGTGGCACATACTGCTTTGTACGTATGCCTTTCAGGTTAAAGAGCGCTGGATCCACCATTGCAAGGGCAGTACAAATTGGGTTTGAGCCTCAGCTACACAGGACTGTAGAAGCTTACATGGATGATATAGTGGTCAAGACCAAGGACAGATCAACGCTCATTCAAGATTTGGAAGAAACCTTTGCAAACCTGCGCAAGATCAACCTAAAGTTAAACCCCGAGAAATGCGTATTTGGTGTTCCCTCCGGCAAGCTACTTGGCTTGTTTGTGTCTCACCGAGGGATAGAGGCCAATATCGACAAGATCATAGCAATCGAGCAGATACAAGCACCCAAGACGGTCAAGGATGTGAGACGTTTAACTGGATGTGTTGTCGCGCTGAGTTGGTTCATTTCCATGTCTGCCGAACGTGCCTTGCCGTTTTTCAAAATTTTGAAGAAGGCAGGGCCGATGAAGTGGACCCCAAAGGCAGAAGCAGCGCTGCGAGACCTAAAAACCTATCTTTCCTCTGCTCCCACCCTAGTCGCTCCTAAACCACAAGAACCGTTGCTGCTATACTTAGCAGCAACTAATCAAGTGGTTAGTGCAGCGCTGGTGGCGCAACGGGAAGTAGACAAAGAAGCAGCTGCAGTTACTGTCCTCTCCGGAGATGAAACTAAACCATTCGCGGCAAGATTGGGCACGGATCAAGGGGGGAAGAGCAAGCTGGCAAGCTCAGTTCTGAAGTCGCGGCAAAGAAAGAAGTGGTGCAGCGGCCAGTGTACTTATGATCAGATTATCAATTACGGTGACCGATGTGTTTGTCGAGATCCGATGAATTGTGGATTTATGATCAGATTATCAATGAATATTATTTGAATCTTCTCTGAATTCTTATATGCATGATTTGATATCTTTGTATTTGTCTTCGAATTATCGGTTTGGTTTGGCCAACTAGATTGGTATTTCTTGCAATGGGATACGTGCTTAGTTTTGGGTTCAATCTTGAGGTATCCTCACCCAGTGACAAAGAAGGGGTAGCGAGGCACGTATTGTATTGTTGCCATCAAGGATAAAAAGATGGGGTTTTATCATATTGCTTGAGTTTACCCCTCTACATCATGTCATCTTACTTAATGCGTTACTCTGTTCTCTTGAACTTAATACTCTATATGCAGGCAGGAGTCGGTTGATGTGTGGAGTAATAGTAGTAGATGCATAATCGTTTCAGTCTACTTGATATGGAAGTGATGCCTATATGCATAATCATTGCCTTGGATATCGTCATAACTTTGTGCTTTTCTATCAATTGCTCGATAGTAATTTGTTCACCCACTTTATTATTTTCCTTCAAGAGAGAAGCCTCTAGTGAAACCTATGGCCTCCGGGTCTATTTTCCACCATATATTTTCAGATCTAGAAACCAAAAATACCAAAAATATCTTTCTGCAATTTATTTACTTTTATTTTATTTTATGTTTTATTAATCTTTTATATCTATCTCTATCAGATCTCACCATTGCAATTGACCGTGAAGGGATTGACAACCCCTTTATCGCGTTGGGTGCAAGTGTTTGATTGTTTGTGTAGGTGCATAGATTGGAGACTTACTTGTGCCTCCTACTGGATTGATACCTTGGTTCTCTAACTAAGGGAAATACTTATCTCTACTTTGCTGCAGCACCCTTTCCTCTTAAAGGGAAAAACTAACGCAAGCTCAAGAAGCAGCAGGAAGAATTTCTGGCGCCGTTGCCGGGGAGGTTCTACATCAAGCCTACCAAGTACCCATCATAAACTCATATCTCTTGCATTACATTATTTGCCATTTGCCTCTTGTTTTCCTCTCCCCCACTTCTAAAACATTTTCAGAAAAATACAAAAAGATTTGCCTTTTTGTTTGCCTTCTTTCCGTTCGATCTTTTGTTTGCTTGTGTTACCATGTGCCTTATTTTTGCATGCATCTTCACTTGCTAAAAGTTTATGGATCCTCATCCACTTGCTAATGTTTTTAAGAGATCCAATTATGATGAACCAATTTCTAGTGATTTGAGTGCACTAGATTATCTTTATGAAGTTTTGCTTGAAATCCGTGAATCTGAAAATTGTGATGAAGTGTTAAAAGAAGAAATTTATGAAGTGATTCACGATAGCTCCTTGGATGAAAAGCATGATTGCAATGGTTCTACTATAAATTCTATTAATGTCAGTTGTGCTAATGATATGCAAAACCCTAAGCTTGGGGATGCTAGTTTTTCTAGGTTCACTACTTGTTGCAATGATCATGATTGGGGTGATTTTTCGTATGATCTTGAAAATTTATTCAAGCCTCATGATGAATATGTTTGCAATAATATTGAAAGTGGGTTTGGAAGAGTGTCAACTCTAGGTAATAATGATCCCACTACTTTGGAGTATGATCAATCTTATGAAATTTTTGATAAAAATGGGCTTGGAGAGGTCATGACTTTATTTAATAATAATCCCACTATTTTGGAAGAGTGTCAACTTTGCATGCATGTGGGTCATGAAGAGAATATTTTATGTGATAGTTATATTGTTGAATTTGATTATGATCCTACATGTAATTATTATGAGAGAGGAAAATATGGATGTAGAAATTTTCATGTCACTAAATTGCCTCTCGGTATGTTGAGATTGCTATTGTTTCTTTCTTCTTCCTTGCATATGCTAGTTTTTGCTTGTCTTGATAATTTGTTTGATTATAAAATGCCTATGCATAGGAAGCATGTTAGACTTAATTTTATTTGGCACATATTTTATGATGCCCTCTTTGTGTTTCAATTATTATCTTTCATGTGAGCATCATTGAAATCTCAATGCCTAGCTAGGGGCATTAAACAATAGCGCTTGTTGGGAGGCAACCCAATTTTATTTTTATGTTTTTTGTTTTGCTTCTGTTCTTGAATAAATTACACATTATTACCTCTGTAGTAATTGTGTTTTGGTGTTTTAATTAGTGTTTGAGCCAAGTAAGACCTTTGGGACGGCTTACGGTGATAGTTGATTTGATCTTGCTGAAAAACAGAAACTTTTGCGTCCAGTTGCAGAATTTTAATAATTCACAAAAGCGACGAAAATCTCTGAAATTATTATACAAGATTGATATCCAAATTTCCTCTGTTATCCTTATTGTTCGGAATTTTTGGAGTTAAACAAGTATTATAGCAATTCGGATCTTCACAGACTATTCTGTTTTTGACAGATTCTGTTTTCTTTGTGTTGTTTGCTTATTTTAATGAATCTATGGGTAGTATCGAGGGGTATGAACCATGGAAAAGTTGGAATACAGCAGATATTACACTAATATAAATAAATAATGAGTTCACAACAGTACCAAAGTGGTGATTTATTTTTCTTATACTAACGGATCTCATGAGTTTTCTGTTGAGTTTTGTGATGCGAAGTTTTCAAGTTTTGGGTAAAGATTTGATGGACTATGGAATAAGGAGTGGCAAGAGCCTAATCTTGGGGATGCCCAAGGCACCCCAAGGTAATATTCAATGAAAACCAAGAGCCTAAGCTTGGGGATGCCCCGGAAGGCATCCCTCTTTCGTCTTCAATCCATCGGTAAATTTACTTGAGGCTATATTTTTATTCACCACATGATATGTGTTTTGCTTGGAGCATCTTGTATGATATGAGTCTTTGATTTTTAGTTTGCCACAATCATCCTTTCTGTACACACCTTTTGAGAGGGACATGCATTAATCGTGAATTTATTAGAATACTCTATGTGCTTCACTTATATCTTTTGAGGTAGGCACTTTGCTCTAGTGCTTCACTTATTTCTTTTTAGAGCACGGTGGTGGTTTTATTTTATAGAAATTGTTGAACTCTCTTGCTTTACTTATATTATTTTGAGAGTCTCTAAACATCATGGTAATTTGCTTAGGTTATGAATTTAGTCCTAATATGATGGGCATCCAAGGGGGATATAATAAAAACTTTCATATTAAGTGCATTGAATACTATGAGAAGTTTGATTCCTTGCATATTGTTTTGAGATATAAACATGGTGATATTAGATTCATGCTAGTGAGTAATTGTGGATTGGTAGAAGTACTTGTGTTAAAGTTTGTGATTCCCGTAGCATGCACGTATGGTGAACCGTTATGTGATGAAGTCGGAGCATGATTTATTTATTGATTGTCTTCCTTATGAGTGGCGGCCGGGGACGAGCGATGGTCTTTTCCTACCAATCTATCCCCCTAGGAGCATGCGTGTAGTACTTTGTTTTGATATCTAATAGACTTTCGCAATAAGTATGTGAGTTCTTTATGACTAATGTAGAGTCCACGGATTATACGCACTCTCACCCTTCCACCATTGCTAACATGTCTAGTACCGCGCAACTTTCGCCGGTGCATTATACCCACCATATACCTTCCTCAAAACAGCCACCATACCTACCTATTATGGCATTTCCATAGCCATTCCGAGATATATTGCCATGCAACTTCCACCATTCCGTTTATTATGACACGCTTCATCATTGTCATATTGCTTTGCATGATCATGTAGTTGACATCGTATTTGTGGCAAAGCCACCATTCATATTTTTTATACATGTCACTCTTGAGTCATTGCACATCCCGGTACACCGCTAGAGGCAATCATATAGAGTCATATTTTGTTCTAAGTATCGAGTTGTAATTCTTGAGTTGTAAGAAAATAAAAGTGTGATGATCATCATTATTAGAGCATTGTCCCATGTGAGGAAAGGATGATGGAGACTATGATTCCCCCACAAGTCGGGATGAGACTCCGGACGAAAAATAAAAAAAAAGAGAAAAAGGGGAAAGGAAAAAAAAAGAGGCCAAAGAGCGCAAAATAAAAAAAATGAGAGAAAAGAGAGAAGGGGCAATGCTACTATCCTTTTTCCACACTTGTGCTTCAAAGTAGCACCATGTTCTTCATGATAGAGAGTATCCTATATTGTCACTTTCATATACTAGTGGGAATTTTTCATTATAGAACTTGGCTTGTATATTCCAATGATGGGCTTCCTCAAATTGCCCTAGATCTTCGTGAGCAAGCGAGTTGGATGCACACCCACTTAGTTTCTTTTGAGCTTTCATACACTTATAGCTCTAGTGCATCCGTTGCATGGCAATCCCTACTCACTCACATTGATATCTATTGATGGGCATCTCCATAGCCCGTTGATACGTCTAGTTGATGTGAGACTATCTCCTTCTTTTTGTCTTCTCCACAACCACCATATTATATTCCACCTATAGTGCTATATCCATGGCTCACGCTCATGTATTGCGTGAAGGTTGAAAAAGTTTGAGAACATCAAAAGTATGAAACAATTGCTTGGCTTGTCATCAGGGTTGTGCATGATTTAATACTTTGTGTGATGAAGATGGAATATAGACAGACTATATGATTTTCTAGGGATAACTTTCTTTGGCCATGTTATTTTGAGAAGACATGATTGCATTGTTAGTATGCTTGAAGTATTATTGTTTTTATGTCAATATTAAACTTTTGTTCTGAATCTTATGGATCTGAATATTCATGCCACAATAAAGAAAATTACATGGATAAATATGTTAGGTAGCATTCCACATCAAAAATTCTGTTTTTATCATTTACCTACTCGAGGACGAGCAGGAATTAAGCTTGGGGATGCATGATACGTCTCCAACGTATCTATAATTTTTTATTGTTCCATGCTATTATATTATCTATTTTGGATGTTTTATATGCATTAATATGCTATTTTATATTATTTTTGGAACTAACCTATTAACCCAGAGCCCAGTGCCAGTTTCTGTTTCTATTTTTTCCTTGTTTTTGAGTTTCGCAGAAAAGGAATATCAAACGTAGTCCAAACGGAATAAAACTTTACGATGATTTTTCTTGGACCAGAAGACACACGTAGGACTTGGAGACCAAGGAAAAGGAGTCCTGAGGCGACGACAAGGGTGCAGGGCGCGCACCCCTGCCTTGTGGGTCCCTCGGAGCTCCCCTAACCCTAATCTTTGGCCTATAAATTCCCCAATATTCCCAAACCATCAGAGGCATCCATGAAAATAATTTTCCACCGCCGCAAGCCTTTGTTCATGTGAGATCCCATCTTGGGGCCTTTTCCGGTGATCTGCCGGAGGGGGATTCAATCATGGAGCGCATCTACATTAACCCTATTGCCCTTCCGATGAAGCGCGAGTAGTTTACCTCAGACCTATGGGTCCATAGCTAGTAGCTAGATCGCTTCTTCTCCCTCTATGATCTTCAATACCATGTTCTCCTCGATGTTCTTGGAGTTCTATCAGATGTAATATTCTTTTGCAGTGTGTTTGTTGAGATTCAATGAATTGTGGATTTATGATCAGATTATCTATGAATACTATTTGAATCTTCTCTGAATTCTTATATGCATGATTTGATATCTTTGTATTTCTCTTCAAATTATCGGTTTGGTTTGGCCAACTAGATTGGTATTTCTTGCAATGGGATACGTGCTTAGTTTTGGGTTCAATCTTGAGGTATCCTCACCCAGTGACAAAGTAGGGATAGCGAGGCACGTATTGTATTGTTGCCATCAAGGATAAAAAGATGGGGTTTTCATCATATTGCTTGAGTTTATCCCTCTACATCATTTCATGTTACTTAATGCGTTACTCTGTTCTCTTGAACTTAATACTCTAGATGCAGGCAGGAGTCGGTCAATGTGTGGAGTAATAGTAGTAGATGCAGAATCGTTTCGGTCTACTTGATACGGACGTGATGCCTATATGCATAATCATTGCCTTGGATATCGTCATAAGTTTGCGCTTTTCTATCAATTGCTCGACAGTAATTTGTTCACCCACCGTATTAGTTTCCTTCAAGAGAGAAGTCTCTAGTGAAACCTATGGCCCCCGGGTCTATTTTCCATCATATATTTTCAGATCTATAAACCAAAAATACGAAAAAATATCTTGCTGCAATTTATTTACTTTTATTTTATTTTATGTTTTAGTAATCTTTTATATCTATCTCTATTAGATCTCACCATTGCAATTGACCGTGAAGGGATTGACAACCCCTTTATCGCGTTGGGTGCAAGTGTTTGATTGTTTGTGTAGGTGCATAGATTGGAGACTTGCTTGTGCCTCCTACTGGATTGATACCTTGGTTCTCTAACTGAGGGAAATACTTATCTCTACTTTGCTGCATCACCCTTTCCTCTTCAAGGGAAAAACCAACGCAAGCTCAAGAAGTAGCAACGCCCACTCCAGATGAAGAGATACCAGAGACAGTTATCCCCGACAAAGAAGCGCCTCGGGGGTGGATAATGTATTTTGACGGTGCTTTCTCGTTATAGGGTGCAGGAGCTGGCGTCCTCCTTGTCGCGCTGACTAGAGAACACCTCAAATGTGTGGTACAAATGCACTTTCCCTAGGAGAAGGCCACCCACAACACTGCTGAGTATGAAGGGCTCCTTGCCGGGCTCAGAATTGCAGTAGAATTGGGAATCAAGAAGTTGATCATTTGTGGAGACTTGCAACTCGTGGTGAGACAGGTCAACAAGGATTACTAGAGTCCATTGATGGAGGCGTACATTGAGGAAGTGAGCAAGTTGGAGGAACACTTTGATGGATTGCAAATAGAGCACGTGCCACATGCGGAGAATAGCATTGCTGATCATTTATCAAAGTGTGCAGTGCAAAAGCTCCCTGTGGAACCAGGGACTTTTGTCCTTCACCTGACTCAACCTTCAGTATCCCCTTCAATGATGGCCAGGACAAGGAGGAAGTTGGACTCTGGCAAGTATCTCCCACAGAGCTTCCCGAAGCCGCTGGTAGAGAAACTACCGGGAACTACTCCACTTCGGTTGGTGAGCAGCACTCTCCCGCGGAACCGCAAGTTCTTGCGATCGAGGTGAGCACTCCCATGAACGAGGAGGTGCCGTTAGTCCTTGTTGCTGAGCCCCAGGCTCCAACTTGGGCACGACACATAGTCCACTACCTTCAAATAGGAAAACCTCCCGAAGAGCAAGAAGAAGCTGAAAGAGTGGCCCGACGGTCCAGTATGTACCAGTTCATCGATGACACTTTGTACAGAAGGAGGCCAAACAGTGTGAAATTGAAGTGCATTTGCCGAGAAGAGGGGCAAGAACTGTTAGCGGAGATACACAAGAGCGTGTGTGGCTCCCATATTGGATCAAGGGCCTTGGTTGGGAAAGCTTTCCGACAAGGTTTCTACTGGCCCACGGCCCTCCAAGATGCGGTTGAGCTAGTCACCAGATGTGAAGCCTACTAGTTCCACTTCAAGAACATCCATCAGCCAGCTCAAGCTCTCCAAACAATCCCTTTATCCTGGCCATTTTCGGTCTGGGGGCTCAACATCTTGGGCCCCTTCCCCCGTGCTACCGGGGGCTTTGAATTCTTGTACGTTGCAATCGACAAGTTTACAAAGTGGCCGGAATTGGAGCCAGTGAGGAAGGTCACCGCACAATCAGCTATCAAGTTCTTGAAAGGATTGGTGTGCTGTTTTGGAGTACCCGCCAGGGTGATCACTGACAACGGCACCCAATTCACGAGCCGCTCCTTCATGCAACACGTCCAAAACCTTGGGAGCAAGGTCTCTTTTGCTTCTGTTGCTCATCCTCGAAGCAACGGTCAAGCCGAAAGGATGAATGCTGAAGTGCTGCATGGGATCAAGACAAGAACTTTTGACAAGTTGAAGAAATGCGGCAGATGCTGGATTGACGAGCTGCCGGTGGTTCTTTGGTCCCTCCGTACGACACCGAATTGAGCCACCGGACAGACTCCCTTCTCCCTAGTTTATGGGGCAGAAGCAGTGCTCCCCACGGAACTCATATACGATCACCTCGAGTACTTGCCTACGATGAAGTAGAGAAGGAGCAGCACCGGCATGATGATGCCGTGCTCCTCGAGGAGGATCGTCTCTAGGCCGCTGTGCGTGCTGCACGTTACCAGCAAGCCTTGTGCCGCTATCATAGCCGCAGGATCCATGCCCAGAGTCTTGAGGAAGGCGACCTTGTCCTTAGGCGTGTTCAGTCCGCCAAGGGTTCCAACAAGTTGACGCCAAAGTGGGAAGGCCCTTATCGGGTAGTACGAGTCACCAGACTTGGCGCAGTCCATCTGGAGAACGAAGATGGCATTAAAGTGCAAAGCTCATGGAACATTGAGCATCTTCGCAAGTTCTACCCGTAAGGCGCGGCTGCCGGGCTCAGCCCCGGCAGCCACCTTTTGTACAAGCCTTGCCGATGTGCATGTAACCCTTTGTACAAAGCCAGGCGCAAACCTTGTGCAAAGATAATAAAACAAAGCGATGGCGCCCTAAAAACATGCATGCATGTTTAATTTGAGCATGTACCTTCGTTAAGATTATGGCAATTCTTAGCATAAATTGATTAAAATCCTTTACAAAGGGATCGTATACAGCTGGTTTCTCCCTTGTGCTTCTTTGGTTCACAGCTTCCGCCGCGGGTGAACTTCCCGAAAGGAAAAGTAAAGGGGAGGCCAGCGCGTCGACCCCCGATGGCCTATTGCTACCGGGGATAATAAGAAGAACGGCAGACACAGCTAAGTTCACTCCACTATCCATCGTGTGTCTCTGTATGGAAAACTTGAGCATGAGAAAACCTAGTCGCTACTATCCTCTCTGCTCCCATCATTCTTGGTATGAAGTTCCTTCGATCAAAAGCTGGTCGTAGTAACAGTTGAGAAGAGCGGGCAAGGGGCCTACTCCTATCCCCGCTCCTACCCTACCTTGAGGGGGTAGTGGAAGCCGGGGAAGGAACAGGCAAGATGTGCTATCGGGGAACATTGTTTACTTGAAAGTATTGAGGATTTATTCCTCTGCATGAACATTACACATGCACAAAAGTACTCGGAAAGCTCTCTTTTTCATTAATATGCTGATAAACGAATACAGATCATACAGAGTACAAGCATGGGTAGAGGACTACATATTTTAGATTAAAGATTGGCAAATGTCTACATATTTTAGATTGAAAAAGGATAAGTGCCCTATAATGCCTTTCTTGTCCCTCTCCTCCTAGGGGCTACAGCGGGAGGCGAAGAGGGCAAAAAGAGTGCCTGGGTAGAAGCCCAGCCTGACCCCGTCAGGGCCCGCGGGACGCAGTTTGACAAGATCGAGAGGGGCGGGGGCAAAGACGACGGACGGAGAGAGCGGCTAGGCAATGCCCTGGTCCCCATCGCAGGACTAGTGGGACGCGGCAGGAGGAACACCGGTAGGGCGAACGAAGCCGAAGCCCACGAGGAAGCCTGTCGGGGCCCAGCTGGAAGACTGCTGGAGGAGGCGGAGGCATCCACACCCAACACCCCGGCAAATCGCTCTGCCGGGGGGAAGAAGACCAAGGTGCAGATGATGCTGCCACTGCCCTCCTGACGGTGATGGTGCAGCCTGTGCTCAGCTGGAGCTTGACCAGCCGTCCTCCTCCTCGGCGTCGTCATCTTCACCGACACTGCCCTCCTCGTCGCTGTCGCTCGAGGAGGAGCTTTCGTCATTGGTCGAGCTTTCCGCGCAGCACCCTAAGTGAGCACCCGAACGCCCGAAAACCTTGACGGAGAGCAAGGTGGCATCCATTAGCTTGAAATGGAGAACGTGCCCCGCCGCCAAGCTGTGGGCACGAGCGAAGGTTTTCCAGCCACGCCGAAGAAGCATGACATGAGGTGCAGGGAACTCTACAGCCGCCCGCATGCTGCCGTTACAGCAACCCCTCATGTGCAGCCTTAATCCGGGCGGCTGTTCTTCCTCCATCACCCTTGCAAACGGGGTGGGAAGCCGAAGACGGCTGCACGGCGGCTCGTGCAGCTTGACAATGAACTCCAAACGCTGGTCCCCGGCGTGACCTTCCATTGGGGCCGCGGCGACCGGGGGAGGAGCGATCAGGACACCTCCGTGTCCTCCTCGGCCCCTGGCACCACGGCGACCGTGCCCATGTCCTCTAGCGCCACCTTGTGTGCTGGACTCCACCCCTGCATTATCCGCGAGGGGAGGGAGGTGCTGCCGAGAAGAAGCTCTCGTCGCCACCGCTGGAGTCCGACCACGACCTCTTCCCCTCACCATAGTGGGAGAGAGATGCAAGAAGAAGGAGGAGGAGGTGTGGGTGGGTGAGCCCTCCATCCATGCCCCCTTTTATAGGGAGGCATGGCCGGGGGCTGGCTCCTCAACACCTAGAGGGCAACCGCCCCACTCCACCACTCCATCTCCTCTGCATCACTGATGACATACAGAATCAAGACCGCCCTCCTGCGCCTATCCACGGTGCCCATCTTTCTGCCATGGCACTCATTCCTGCGCCCTACGCATCCGCCACCAAACCTGTGCAATGCATGCAGCGTACGTGGAGGAAACGACAGGGGTAGTGGGATGAGTAAAAATGGCAGTTACCTCCCCGTGAACGTGGGAAACCCACGGGCCATGATGTGAATTAACCGCGCCGTTCCGCACGACTCATGGAAAAGCCGGGAACTGACTCAATCACAGGTTAATGAAGAAGCAAGGAGAACGTAAAGAGATACTTAAAACCCGTAGTGGCATGGCTCAAGTGCTCGCCTGTGTGATTGTTGGGGCCTACCCCAATGATGCTCAGCAGCACGTGTGGGCCAGGCCTGGGGGTTGCTAGCGGTGCAACAAACACTCACGTTTGTTGCCCAGACTTGCACACAGGTGCGCTGGTGTCGTCTGTTCAACATCAACACTACGAACCAAGGCCAAGCCAGAGCAGCAGCTCTTTGTGAGATCAAAGTGCGGATCAAGAAGACCAAGAATAAACAAGACAGAAGAATATCACCTTGGGATGGCCTCCCTTGACGCGCGGGAGAGCCTGGCCGGGTCGAGGCCGCCCCAGGGGCAAGTCCAAGATTTCCCTGGCAAGCTTGCCGGGTCCGCCAGGGGCGGGGCTCGCCGCCAAGGCACCACCGCTTCACCGCACAGCGATGCAAGTCACTTATCAGTGCGGTGTCGAGCCCCCAAGTGATTAAGTGGCCTCTGCTAAGCATGTGGTGGCCCGTTGGAAGACAAGATTTATCCAAGTGACACCCATCCAGAGGCGTGTCAAGATGATAAGCAAGAGATGATTAAGCAGCTCAGCAGGCCTGCCAGGTTTCGCCCTCGGCATGACACCTAGCAGTGCATTTAATGCACTTTGTCCTAACTGTCAGAGTTAGGTATGATAGCATTGTTAGCTATCTAATCAGTAGATAAAGACTGTTTTGCCATTGTGGTTACCCCTTAAGCTATAAAAGGAGGTCCAAGGCGACCTAGCAAAGGATTCAGACCCTCACGCATTTGTACGCGCGTAGCTGCTCTCCCCAAGCCGATCTTGCCGGGCTTGGGCGCTGCTTGCTCGTGGTGTTCTTCCACTCAATCCACCAAAGAAGGAGTAGGGTTTTACGCTATCCAGCGGCTTGAACCTGGGTAAAATCCACCAGAATCACCACCGTTGTGTTGTTTCTATGGCTTCTCCTCTTTGTGCAACATGATCTTCCCCCTGCCGAACCACAAGGGGCTCATCACCCCATAGGTGATCGTGTTCTCCCACGACACTGAGCGGCCCAACTGTATTAAGGCATCGACTCGAACTCAATCCCTCTCACGTTTACTACGGCGTGGCCCCGCATGCCGTAGTACTCCTACAAACCCTACCCACCGCACGCATCATCGGTTTTCTTCAAGAGGACGAGGGAGAAGCGGATTTCTAGTGGAGGCTCCTACCCTAGGGCGCCCTAGGTAGCTGCCGCACGCATCATTGGTTTTCTTTTTTCTTTATGCTCTTGTGCCATAGAGTGAAATGATGGTTGCTTCATCCATCCAGATTAATGCAGGAAATGTGGGGCATTGTGATTTGACCCCTCATCGCTCATTTACTACTACTGCAGCGCTACGACCGGGGTGCCTCCAAGTCCAACCGCTCCTCCGAACTGTAATTTGGTGCATCGCACGTGGAACAAGATGGTGGATGAGCCACATGTCGGCCAAAGGGGTCCTGTAAGTGTGTCGCCATTTCGCATGCGGACTGACCCTGCTGAGTAGCTACGCCAACGCGACAGGAGCAGCCTACCACTTGGTTTTGCTCCTTGGTGAATCCCGACTATATTGATCTAAAAAGATAGTATCCAGATTAGTAAAAATGAGGTGATTTTACCAAGAGGTGGGCGGGGGAGCATGGCCTATCATGCTGTCGCACATGTCATGATGTACCAAGGCAATGCGCGTCCCTCTTGAGGCAGAACAATGGCAGAAGCAATACGTGGTTTTCTTGAAGGAGATGATGGAGAAGCGGATTGCGAAGTGTGAAATAATGGTTGCTTCGTCCGTCTGGGGGAAAGGTGCGGCTTTGTGATTTGACGTCTCATTGCTCATTACTACTACTGGGGCGCTATGACTGGGGTGTGTCCCCCCTGCTGTTCTTCATTGTTATTTGGTGCATGACACATCGACCCAGTTGCTATATGTCCCACATGTCGGCGAGAGGAAGTATAGCATTCATGAAAGCGAGTGTCTCCACTCTTTTAGTACGACGGAGGAGTACAAGACATGGCTTGGTTTTTGCTGCTTCGCGCAATCCATCGATACAAACCCGGACTAAAAAAGGCGAGGGCGGGTCTTTTCCCGCGTGGTAGGCAGGGGAGTTTGGCATAGTCTGGTCGAGGCAACGAGGCAGGAAGGGAAACAAGCAAATAAAGGTTGAGCGACTTAGTTTTGGGAAAATCTGATTTTACGGAGTACGTACCCACTATGGAGGTAGTACTACTTACTACTCCCTCCTTTCCGGTTTATAGGGCTCATCTAAAAAAATCGTTTTTCCGTTTTATATGTCTCAATTCTACTAGTACTTACCATCGCATGTTTGGATTTTGAGGTGCATTAAATCACCCGATGCAAGCAGTATCAAGAGAAAACTCACCAATGCATGTAGAAGCTCATGGGAATTTAGTGGTCATACATGCATTCATTGTAATTAATGCATCAGTAAACATAACTTTTTGAAAAACGAGCGTACTAATTAAGTACTTGTGCAAACTATGAAATTAATTCCACCACTCACCGTCTACCTTGGTTGGAGAGATTTTGAAATTGAGCCTTATAAACCGGAAAGGAGGGAGTAGTAACATAGCCTAGGTTAGCTTGCTACAGCACGGACTCCAAGGAAATTGCTGTAGTACTACTCCTACTACTAAAAGACATATATTTCAAACAATATGATAATCTCTCTAACCAAGGTAGGGACGAGGAGTATATGTCTAACGGAGGGAGTAGTAAAATTTTCTCCTCGTCCTACGAACCACCACGCGTGTGGGCGAGGGAGCGGGCGTAGGCGTAGTAAGCAAGCTTCTCCTCGTCCTGCGACTCTGCGAGCCACCGCACCCATGGGCGGGGGAGAGGGCGTACTAAGCAAGCTTCTCCTCGTTCTACGAGTTGACGGGACACATCTACTAGAGAGCATCTCTAGTGTATAGAGCCTTGCCTCTAAGGTAGGCCCCACATGGTTTGCCTCTTATCAAATGAAAAAACCACAATGTATAGAGACTCTAACCAGCCTCTAAGGTGGGCCCTAGCAGAAATTTAAAAAGTATTGATTAGCACCACATTTTTCCAATCACTAATATTTCTCTTGTACTTTCTTATGCTTCCTAAGGCTGACAAGTGGGACCAGATAGATTGTTACATTGTTAGAGGCAGCCTCTAAGGTTAGACGCGATGCTAGCCAATTTTTTGTTAGAGGAAGTTCATGCAATGTATAGAGGCCTGCCTCTAAGAGGAGAGAGAGGGCTTAGAGGCAACAAAAAGCATACATTGTGGATGCCCTAAGTCCCTACTTTCCGGTCTATATGACTCAATTTGAAACCTCCCTAACCATAATAGATGCTGAGTGGTGGAATAAATTTGTTACTTCCATAGTTCACAAAAGTACTGAGCATGTGAGATGGTGAACGGAGGGAGTACGATACCATTAGTACTACAGTTCTTTTGGAAGGGTTGTAGTAGTCCTCTCATTCACATGTTCACATTTCAAGCTTCAATAAAAAACGTTGCATGCAAGGATTAAGAGAAACCTCAGCAATGCATGTACTCCCTAAATCCATATAGGGTCTAAAATGCGTTTTGGAGGCTAACTTTGACCACATGTTAGAGCAATAATATGACATCCAACTTACACAAATCTTACCATCAAATTTATACGTGGCCATTGTACTGCTAACACATGCATGCGTTGCAATTAGTATGTACATGATACAGTAGTAAACACTCACTATCTAGTAGTACTATTACTCTACACTACTACTACTATGAGGCCATCCAATGTGTCCCGACAGAAGACCGCAGGCACCGATTATTCATTCATATTTAAATTTGTTTTCACACAGCAAAATATCCATGAAAACAACACATGGCAAAATTTCACGACGAACAAGGGATTTGAATGTGCTGGGAGGGGTGGGGCTGGAAGGGGCTGTTTGGATCTTGCTCGGGGTAGCCAAAATATTGGCGACCCTTTTGTCCACCCGTGCCTTTGCCACCGAGGAACGAGGTAGAGCTCGGGTGCTCATGCATCCTCCAGTGCGCGTGTTGGAGACGAGCTCGCACGAGCTGTGCTTTTTTTGCCCCACCTCGCCGCCCGCAGACCGACCGGTGACCCGCAAATTATGCCATCCAACCGTAGCCGCACACATTCTGACAGCAACTCAACCAACCGGATGAAATTCATGCAAACACGGTGATATTTCCTATAAACAATGACGGAATTCATATAAAATATCGGGTATTCATATAAACATGACGGATTTCATTACATTTAAATCAACTAAGCAGTACTACTCCTGAACAGCACAGGTATAATAATACCTAGACTAAATGGTCACCCATGGATCCATTTGTCGGCAACAGAAGGATCCGGCAAGACACCTGCTGTGTACACCGGCGTCACCTCGGCGGTGGCCTTCATGGGACCCAAGCGGCGGCGGCCTCCCGTGTTCTACTTCTCCTCGATGATGGCGGCGGACGCGGAGGCACTGGCCACTGACTCCTCGCTCTCCGCACACCAGGCTTCTGTCTCTGCTTGCATGGTGCGGCCGCAGGCATGGGAGTCTCGACCACAAACACGGGAGGCGCGGCACGAGGCGGCGGCGTGGTCGACAGCGATGATGCCCGTGCTCCTCACCGTCCGACGTGGAGCAGCTTGCCGCTCCTCGTCGAGCTGGCCTAGAGCGGCGAGTTGCTGAACCACGCGCCGGCTTGGGGCAGCAGCTGGCTCCGTCGGGCGAGGGGAGGGAGGTGGATCAGTGAGCTGCATAGCTCGTATCCAGTGGGCTCGGCGGGCCACCCAGCCGGCTTGGATGCCGGATAACTACTCTTCGTAAGCCATTATAAGAGTGGAGAAAATGGTGAAGGAGGAGATAGGGGAGCGGCGGAGGTGTGGGATTCTTGGCCCGCATCTGGCCTCGTTTAAATAGGATATTAAATAGACAGCGGATGGGAGGAGCTCGGTCGGTGTTACGTTTAATGCCGGCCCGGTCATGAACGCACGTGTGGCCGGAGTGGGTTTCTCGACTTCCCCACGGGTTTCATGGAGGCGTTTGAATGTGGCAAGGAGGCATGTTCAGCCAGGCGTGCAGCGAGCGGCGCCCTCGAATCTGACGTACGACACCGCGCCGTTCTTCCACTGACATGTGGGCTCGTTGGATACCTGGCCTGCATGACAGTGACCCAACGCAGGCAGCGCACGACAGAGGAGCTTTTGGTGGGCCAGGGCAGTGAGAAGCGGGCATTTCATAAACCGATGATTGTTCATTTAGTGTGACGTCATCTAATTCATGTAGGTTGATAAGCCTACTATATAATGTAAGAGAATTTTAAAATTTTCATATATATGTTGATAGCCCGTTCGATACGTTGTGATTCATAAAGACCGCTGCAAACATCAATGTTCTGCTTATCACAGATAAGATTGATTAATACCCATAACAATCCATGTCCTTAAGAAAGGGTGCATGCATGTATAGGTTGAGCGTGTGTCTTGCGTAGTGTGCTATGTGCATGCAGGTGTGCGAGTGTTGCGTGCATGAATGTGTATGTTTCAGTGTTGCATGCATGTGTGCGTGCGTGTGTTCGTGTCGTGCGTGCATGTGTACGTATCAGTGTTGCACGCCTGCATGCGTGCGTGTGTTCGTGCGAGTGTTGCGTGCGTGCATGTGTACGTGTGAGTATTGCATGCATGCATGCGGGCATTGTGGGCGTGTTTGTGCGCATGTGTGATGTGTTTGTATTCACCACAATGGCTCGTGCATGCGTGCAATTAAAACGGCCAGCTCAACATATCATCACAAGGCGACCTTGTCCGCTGTGGTTAGGGCGCGCGGGCTGCCAACCAGAGGTCTCACGACTTCCAATCCCCACCGACCACTAATTTATTACCATTTCTGTCTTTCATATCGCGCTGACTGGTGGGCCCTACGGTAATGTGCGCTGGTGAACGTGGACCATTTGACTAGTTAATTGATCGTGTCATCAACAAATTACGGAGCGGTATGGTGAGCCAGTGACTGTATGATCATCATAAAATGTATTTTATTAACACAGTACAGACGCAAACTACCATTTATTTCTTTCATAGACAATCTGATAGGTGGGCCCCACGGTTACGTGCACTAATGGTGCAACACTAGTTGCACCACGTGGAACGATTGACTCGTTAATTGATCGTGTCATCAACAAATTACAGAGTTGTACGGTGAGACAGTGACCGTATAATCACAACATGTATTTTTTAACACACTACAGGTGCAAGCGCTCATATATACAAGCAAACACTCACCGCTATAAGTGCACACACGCACACCCTACCCCTATGAGCACCTTCGAGAGAGTGATCCACCATATGATCTTGAGATTTTATGAAGTCACCATAGGCGCCTCGTAGTCGAGGGGAACGTCTCCTCCCACTGAATGCACATCGCAGGAAAATACTGAAATTAATCCAGGATAAATGCGAGCACCAGGACTTTAACCCTGGTGGGCTGGGGAAACCACTATCCTCCTAACCATCCAACCACAGGTTGTTTAGCACCACAAAATGTATATGGTGACCATAATGAGCTTATTCTGAAGTCCAGTGACCATATCGTGCTTTCGCTTCAAATACAATGACCGGTAGTTTCGTCAACAAAATACGGAGCACGCATCAAATACAATGACCGTCAGTGTCATCAACAAAATATGGAGACGTATGGTGAGCTAGATACCTTATCACCACGAGAATGTATACGGTGACCGTAATGAGCATATTCTGAAGTCCAGTGACCGTAAAGTGATTTCACTTGAAATACAGTGACCATCACGCGTGAATGTGTCAGGGGCATACTTTTAGAGGGCCGAGAGATAGTTTGTGTGCGTACGTGAAAGTGGTGTACAGAGAGGGGGTGTGTGGTGGAGACAAAGAGATATATGCCATTCGTTTCTCTTTCCCATGTCTAATATTTTAGGAGAAAATATAAACATTCACAATGCGGAACAAATATTATTGGATGCACCATGCAATTAACTTTCATGTATAACTTTGTACTATTGTATATGCTTATTTTCTTAGTGGCCGATTGTGTGTGGGGTGTGGTGGGCACATCATTTCTAGTTGTGGTGGGTCAACATGAGGACTCATGGGTCGGTTCCATCCTGCGCCAGATAGGTTGGACCGAGACTCGTTATACGAAGACCCATGGAGGACTTGGCGTACAAGACGAAGCTACCAGAGTCGTGGAGGACTCTATCCCCACTGATGATAAGCCAACTATATATGAGTTGTAACCCTAGGCCCCGAGTATGTTATATAAGCTCAAGGGCTAGTTCGTTGATAGTATACACACATGCACAATGCCTGGTATTCACGTGTACTTTGTACACACCCCTATCACAAATATACCGTACCAGGAGTAGGCTTTTTCCTCAACTGCAAGGGCCCGTACTTGGGTAAAACTTTGCCTCATATTACCATCCAGCCTAACAGTCAGGGATATCCTACCGAATGATCTAATGGAATCATATCTGCCAACTAGTAAGAGAGAAGTGTGGGGGGCAATGTGTGCGAGAGAGGCCTAAAGATAATGTGCGTGCGGGAGACACGTAGGCACATATATGTGCCTATAGAGGGCAAGTAGAGACCGTGCGTGTGTATATATGCATGTGAGAGAAATAGTGTTTTCCAACTAAGATTAGTGAAAAGAGTGGTACATAGTAGTAAGAAAGAGAGAGGGAGATATATAGAGAGTGTGTGCGTGAGACACCCTGGGAGAGAGTGTGAGCATGTGTGAGAGAGAAATGCCGATGTATATAAAGTGTGTGCACTTATGCGTCAGATAGAGAGATATATAGCGCGTGTGTGAGAATGGGCCGAGGCATAGTGCATCTACATGTAAAAGGCGGTTCTATGCATTAAACTAAAATATAAATTGCATTAATTTTTTTGGATGAGATCATGAATTTTGCAATTTGTGTATGAACGAACATTGGTCTATCAGACACCCATACTCTATTGAATTCGAGCATGTGTGAGAGAGAAATGTCGATGTATATAAAGTGTGTGCACTTATGCGTCAGATAGAGAGATATATAGCGTGTGTGTGAGAACGGGCCGAGGCATAGTGCATCTACATGTAAAAGGCGGTTCTACACATTAAACTAAAATATAAATTGCATTAACTTTTTTGGATGAGATCATGAATTTTGCAATTTGCGTATGAATGAACATTGGTCTATCAAACACCCATACTCTATTGAATTCGAGCATGTGTATGGGTTTATTTCATATTATCGATCCATAGAGCGAGAGTGGTTTGAAATCCAGATAATGCATGGCTTTTGTAATTCTTATATAAACATTAATTAGTGCACTTCGCGTTGTTAGTGTCAAGCACTTCATACATTTGTCACATACATGGATACATTCCAAATTGCTAACTACGAAATAGAATACATGTGGAATTCAAAATAAAGGTGGTTTCGAAGATTCGAATTCATAGGAAGTGCATTCATCTATTTGAATTTGAGATAATGGCATTTGTAAATCAGATTTAAAAGGGGGCATCAACCTTTGTTGTGCGTTTGAACATGCTATATATTCATACGCATGTCTAACTATTTTTTTGCAACCAAGGAGATTATATCTGGAACCATGCATGAATTGAGGTAAGTTGCATATTTTTTAATATATACTCGTGTACAATGTATATTCAAATGTACCCCCTCTATTCCAAAATAATTGCAGTTTTAGGATTTTCAAGAGTCAAGATTTGTGAAGTTTAACAAATCCTGAAAGTTCAATTCAAGAGAACTGTAAATGTTAATGCTTCTACTCCCAAATATTGAATGAAGCACCAAATAAGCCTCTGGTCGCCCGAAACCGCGCAAGACTAATGTTTGGTGGTAGGAAATTACTGTCCTGACTCTGACCCGTGTAGCCTATCGGCCCGATGTCCAAAGGTCAAAACCGGGGTAGATTTGTAACTTCACCAAGACGCTAGTCTCAACCGCCTCCGAGAAGCATTCATGCACCGTGGGCGCCTAAACACCCATGCGCTCGACCGAAATCTATCCCGCCCACTATTTGGGACACCTGAGATTACTGTCCTACCCCCGACCCGCAATATGTCCGAAATTTTAGATTGGGTCAAAGTTTATAACTTTCCCCAAATTTCAAACAAGCGCGTCCCAAACCGAAACATTGTTCCCCCTTAGTTCCCCCTCCCTCTGTTTCCCCATTCATACTCCATGGGCGCCAAAATGCCCTCTCCACCAGTCACGAAACCCCAGCCTCCTCCGTCCTCCACCCCATCGCGCCCAATCCACCGCCGCCGTCCTCCATCACGCCGGAGCCGGTACCCTGACATCGTCGTCCATCGCAACCGAAACCGCAATGCCCTCAAGGACTTAGCAGCTGAAGATGAGGCAGAGCTGCCTCCACGACGCCGATGCCGACGTGCGCCGTACCAGAACCACTTCGACCACACCGTCCTGTGCCTCACCGTTGTCGCTCCACTGTCGCAACTATCCACTGCACCAGAGCTGTTCCCGCTACGCCATCGTTCACCACCTCGGATCTGGTTTCCCGCCGCCGATAGACGGCCACCGCAACTCACTGAAAAACTTGGCCATGGGTTCGTCCAAGGATCCACCGTCCTCCACAACTTCTCGTTTCTAGCGAACCATAAGAAGATCGTTGGAAAAACAGAAGGAGGACACAGCACTGCCAGCAGAAAGAGGTACTCCTCTTCCCTTGTTCGTGCAAATCTTATGTCTCTGCTCACACCGTATTCATCCCACGAAAGAAACTAGTTGAGTGCTTCTTACTGCACCTTCTTCGTGATACTAAATGCACAAGGTTTCCTACCATTTACTATTTCACCTTAGCTAGAGGTCAGTCACCCGCCTGGATTTTAATTCAGGTTTAGTTGATTCGCAATTAAAAGAAGCAGCACCCGCTTAGGCGCGCGGAGCACCTAGTCCGCCAGTTCGCCGGGGAAGCGGCGCATCAGTGTCTATCATAGGGGTGTGGGGTGCAGGAGCTGCTTGCACCCGATCTGGAGGTCGGCGGGGCTTGAAGGGATGGCCGGGGAGTGGTGCCAAGCACGGCGGTGCAGTGAGGTCGACGGGAGGGCAGCGGCAGGGGACTGGGCCGATGGTCGCTGGCATTTCGAGGAAGATCATCAACACTGACTGGCTGGAGGTAGATGAAGGCGATCTGCCCGTTCTTTGTACATCAGATGGTGCAGAAAAAATGGACTGGCCTATTTGTTTTCAGTCGACTGTTATTTTCATAGGACCACACCTTATGGTGTGCTCGAGGAGTATCTGCATTTCCCAGACATCCCTGTGCTCATATTTCAAAATCCTAGAAGCTAATTTCATGTGCCATGCATGTTGTAGAGCTATCATATGTCTCCCATCATTTATTTCTCACCCACCTGCTATCTGCTACTTTTACACTGTACTACTTGTGCACACACTTCACCCATACTCACACTATTGTTTTTTATGCATGGGTATTTCAGACTCTGACGCACTGTTGATGAATACACAAAAGAAAAGACAGAAGTCGCACCAATGTAATTCGAGGATAAGCACTAAGCGTTTCAGCGCTCTAAAGGGTGTAGTGTCGGCAGATGGAGACAGTAAACATAGCTATGCAGTTGATGATCTCAATTGCAACAAACAACCATCCTAGGTGCTTGCTTTAATTTCGCGCTGTCAAATGTGGTTGCATGTTGCATATGGTGTCTAGCTTGTATTGCTTCCAATTTGGTTAAATTCTGCTTACTTTACACATTGTACCTTTGATAATGACATGCCTTCCTATTTTTGATACATACTACATCTGTCTATTAACCATGTTCTTACATCAAACTAATGCTCTTGTGTATCCCTCATCAATCACTTATGATGAGACAGTCACCCCAGTGGGTCACTATGAGACGCGCTACTCTTCTAAAGAGTGCAGTGTCATCCTCCCCACATGATTCTCAAGAAACAGCAAGGCTAAATGAAGATAGTCAACGTAGCTCTGTAGTTGATGACCGCAATTCCCCTACACCACCATCGCAGGTGCTTGCTCTTACTTGGCAATGTGATATGTGGTTGCATGTTGCATATGGTGTCTACCTTGTAATGCTTCTAATTAAGGTAAATTGCATCTGCTTAGTTAACACATTATACCTGTGAATATGACATGCCTTCCTGTTTCTGGTACATACTACGTCTTTCTATTAACCATGTTCTTACATCAAACTACTTTTCTTGTGTATCCCTCATCAATCACTTCTGACGAGACACCTTCAAATTAATAGTGTAATATTGGTTGCATCTTGCATATCATTTCAAGCATGTACTGCCTCTAATTTGTTGAAATGCCACTTATAATGAGACACATCTAACTTGGTAGAGTGATTTTGGTTGGATCTTTCATATGCTGTCTAGCTTGCATTGCTTCCAATTTGTTGAAATGCTTTCTGCTCAGCGTTTTTTCGTACATATTCCATCCTCCTACAATGTGGTTGCCTTACATAAAAGTTGTGTTCGTCAGTATCATGCATCAATGAATTTGGAAGAGCGAATTTCATTCCTTTTTCTTGTGTGTTTGACTTGACAATGCAAAATATAAAAGGATGAACGCACGGGATGATGGTGCTCCTCTGGAGCAACCGAAACAGATGATCTCTGCAGATTCTCCTACTACTCCTACTGCAGTGCAAGTTCCAAATCTCATCTCCCCTACTCCACAACCCCAGGTGCTTGCTCTAACACGGCAGTGTGATATCTGGTTGCATGCTGCATATGGTGCCTAGCTTGTATTGCTCCTAATTCATTAAATTGCATCTCCTTAGCTTACACATTATACCTGCAAATATGACACGCCTGCCTATTTTTGGTACATACTAAATTTGCCTATCGCACCATGTTCTTACATCAAACTATTGTTCTTGTGTATCCTGCATCTATCACTTATGATGAGACAGTCACGCCCGTGGGTTAGTATGAGACGCGCTACTCTTATAAAGAGTGCAGTTTCATCCTCCCCACATGATTCTCAAGAAACAGCAAGTCTAAATGAAGATATTGAACGTAGCTCTGTACTTGAAGACCGCATTTCCCCTACACCACCATCGTGGGTGGTTGCTCTAACTTCGCAGTGTGATATGTGGTTGCATGCTGCATACGGTGTCTAGCTTGTAATCCTTCTAATTAGGGTAAATTGCATCTGCTTAGTTTACACATAATACCTATGAATATGACATGCCTTCCAATTTTTGGTACATACTACATCTATCTGTTAACCATGTTCTTACATGAAACTACCGCTCTTATGTATCCTGCATCAATCACTTATGATGAGACACCTTTATTCGTTGCATATTGCATATTATTTCTAGCATGTTGCCATGTATTGATTCTAATTTGTTCAAATACATTTATGAGGCCACCTTTTAATTTGGCAGAGTGATATTGGTTTCATCTTTCATATGGTGTCCAGCTTGCATTGCTTCTAATTAGTTCAAACACCTTGTGCTTAGTTTACACTTTACACATCATACATGTCAATATGTCATGCCATCCTGTTTTTCATACATATTCCATCCTCCTATCATGCAGTTGCCTTACATGAAAGTAGTGTTCGCCAGTATCATGCATTAATGAGTTCTGAAGAGCAAATTTTATTCCTTTTTCTTGTGGGTTTGACTTGACAAGGCAAAATCAAAAAAGAGGAAGGAAAAGAGTAAGGAAGGCGATGATGGTGGTCCTTTGCAGCAACGTAAACGGAGCATCTATACGGATTCTCCTTGTACTGCTAGTCCATTACAAGTTCCAAGTCTCCGCTCCCCTGTTCCACCATTCCAGGTGCTTGCTCTAAATTGGCAGTGTGATATCTGGTTGCATGTTGCATATGGTGTCTAGCTTGTATTGCTTCTAATTAGTGTAAACTGCATCTGCTTAGCTTACACATTATACGTGTGAATATGACACGCCTTCCTGTTTTTGGTACATACTATATCTGTCTATCACACCATGTTCTTACATGAAACTACTCTTCTTGTGTATCCTACATCAGTCACTTATGATGAGACACCTTTAAGTTGGTAGTGTGATATTGGTTTGCGTCTTGAATATGATTTCTAGCATGTAGTGCTTCTAATTTGATGAACGCCACCTATGACGAGACAGTTTTAACTTGGCACAGTGATATTGGTTGCCCCTTCCATATGGTGTCTAGCTTGCAGTGCTTCTAATTTGTTGAAGTGCCTTCTGCTTAGTTACCACATCATAGGTGTGAATATGTCATGTCGTCCAGTTTTTCGTACATATTCCATCTTTGTATCATGAGTTTGCCTTTCATCAGAGTAGTGTTCGTCAGTATCATGCATGAATGAGTTCTGAAGAGCAAATTTTATTCCTTTTTCTTGTCGGTTTGATCTCACAATGCAAAGTCAATAAAGCGGAAGGAAATTCGTAAGGCATTGGATGATGGTGGTCCTTCTGAGCAACTGAAACGGAGGGTCTCTACAGATTCTACTCCGCCATTCTCCCAACAAGATTCGCAAGGCAACGCAAGGCTAAACTTTGTTGTGTTGCATCTTCTTACTTTACACATCATACCTATGAATATGACACGTGTTCCTATTTCTAGAACATACTATATCTGATCATACCATGTTCTTACATTAGACTACTGTTCTTGCGTATCCCGCATCAGTCACTTATGATTAGGCACCTTTAAGTCGCCATTGTGATATTGGTTGCATCTTGCATATGATTTCTAGCATGTACTGCTTCTAATTTGTTGAAACGCCAGACAGTTTGAACTTGGCAGAGTGATATTGGTTGCATCTTTCATATGGTCTCTAGCTTGCAGTGCTTCTAATTTGTTGAAATGCCTTCTGCTTAGTTACCACATCATAGGTGTGAATATGTCGTGCTGTCCTATTTTTTGTACATATTCCATCCTCGTATCATGTGTTTGCCTTTCATCTGAGTAGTGTTCGTCAGTATCATGCATGAATGAGTTCTGAAGAGCAAATTTTATTCCTTCTTCTTATCGGTTTGACTTCACAATGCAAAATCAATACAGCTGAAGGAAATTAGTAAGGCAGTGGATGACGGTGGTCCTTCGGAGCAACTCAAATAGAGGGTCTCTACAGATTCTACTCCACCATCCTCCCAATAAGATTCGCAAGACAACACAAGGCTGTACAGTCAACGTAGCTGTGTAGATGATGAGCACATCTCCCCTACTCCACCATCACAGGTGCTTGCTCTAACTTGGCAATGTTATATGTGGTTGTGTGTTCCGTATGATGTCTAGTTTGTGTTGCTTCTAATTTTGTTGAATTGCATCAGCGTAGCTTACAACTTATACCTGCAACAATCACTTACACATAAGATACATTTAACTTGGGAGTGTGATGTAGGTTGCATCTTGCATTGTCTTCTAGCTTGTACTGCTTCTAATTTGTTGAAATGGCACTTATGACAAGACACTTTTTTCCTGGTAGTGTGATATTGGTTGCATGCTCATATGGTTCCTAGCTTTCATTTCTTCTAATTTTGTTGAAATGCCTTCTGCTGACTGTTTTTCATACATATTCCATCCTCCTATCGTACGTGTGAATATGCAATGTTATCGGTTTTTTCATATATTCCATCCTCCTATCATGCGCTTGCCTTACATCATAGTGTTCATCTGTATCATGCATCAACCAGTTATGCAGAGCTAATTTTATTCATCTTCTTGTGGTTTTGACTTCAGAAGGCAATATCAAAAAAGAGGAAGGAAAAGAGTAAGTTAGGGGATGTTGGTTGTCCTCCGGACCGACGCAAACGCAGGCTCTTTAGATTTGCCACTGCTACTGCAGTTGAAGTCCCAAGTCTACATGATGAGTTCATCTCCCCTACTCCACCATCGCAGGTGCTTGCTCTAAGTTGATAGTGTGATAATTGGTTTCATGTTGCATATGTTCTCTGGCTTGTATTTCTTCTATTTTGATTAAATTGCACCTGCTGAGTTTATACGTTATACATGTGCATATGACATTCCTTTCTGTGTCTAGAATACACTACATCTATCTATCATACCATGTTCTTACATCAAAGTACTGCTGTTATGTATCCCGCATCAATCACTCATGATTGGACGCTTTTAACTTGGCAGTGTGATAGTGGTTGCATCTTGCATTGATTTCTAGGTTGTACTGCTTCTAATTTTTCGAAATGCCACTTATGGCAGGACACTTTTAACTTGGCAGAGTGATATTGGTTGCATCTTTAATATGGTGTCTAGCTTGCATTACTTCTATTTTCTTGAAAATTCTTCTGCTTAGTTTACACAATGTAGCTGTGAATATGTCACGCCGTCCTGTTTTTCTTACACATTCCATCCTCCTCATACGGTTGTCTTACATCAAAGTATTGCTTGTCTGTATCATGCATCAATGAATTCTGAAGAGCGATTTTATTCTTTTGTGTTGTGGGTACGGCTTGACATGGCAAAGTCAAAAAAGAGCAACTAAAAGAATATAGTAGGGAATGGTGTTACTCGTCGGGTGCAACGGAAAAGGATCTTCCCTCGAGATTCTGCGGGTACTAATAGTGCAGTAGAAGGTCCAAGTTCACTGGCTAAATCTACGAACACTATATCACCTGCTCCACCAGCTGCAGCATCCCCTTCAACTGTACCGGCTGTTACTTGTTCGTTTGCTCCTCAACTGGCCTGTTCCCAAGCTGCCTTCACACCTAACACTACTTCCGAAGCACTGCTGACACAACAGGACTGTGCAAGATCAGATGAACCTCATGAGCATCAACACCAAGATGGTACCTGACCGAGTCAAGTTGCAGTTGCATGCTCCTTTATATGTACTCTCACAGTTTGATGTGCACTAACACTTTCCATATTCGTTATTGAACTAGCACCACGGCGCAAGCGGAAATAGACATCAGGGATAATGCTTGACAGATTAACAAAATCTAAAGGAGGAAGAATGGAGATCCATTTTGAGGCAGGTTTAAAAAGGCCACATGATGCTCCACCGAGTCAGCCAAGTTAGTATCAGAGGCAGCCGTTGCCGTTAGGTGTCATGCACGTATCTTCCCAACGTGGATCCAGTACATGAATGAGAAAGAGGATACCCAGTTTAACACCTTCCTTGACCATTTATCCATAAGTAATGTTATTCATCGCAATTTGTAATATTATCTTGCTCTGTCCCATACTTTCTAGCTTCCTCCTAATAAGACTCACATTCTTTTTTCAACAGATGAGGTTCAAGTTGGATTCGAAAGATGATGCAACTAAACAAGCATGCACTCATGTTTTTCAGTCTGCTCTGCGGCAGTATCGGTATCACCTTAGAAAAACTCACTTTGAAGGCAAGGCTAACAATGAAATCGCCCAAACATCTCTAGTGGAATATATTACAGATGAAGACTGGACAGCCCTTGTTAAACACTGGTCTGATCCAAAGTATCAGGTAGGGTATATGTATTTGATCAGATCACATATTGAACTCGTATTTACGTATGTGCCTTACAAGTGTATCTTCTTCTAGGCTAACTATTTGAAGAACAAGACCAACGTTCTAAAGTGAAATTGCAACAGACAATAGGATCTTGTAGCTATATTGCACACTGCGAGGCTCTTATAAATAGCTGCTAGTTCCTTCTTTTTTCTGTGCCATATCATCGTATCTATATTGACTTGTTCCAAATACAGAGGAAAGCCCATGCAGACCAAAAAGAACCTGAACCGAATGCAGTGCAAATCTTCAAGGATTGCCACACCAGCAAGATGAAGGGCATGAGCACACCAGTTCAAGCCGCTGTTGTAAGTCCTTACTCCTCCTGCCTTTGAACTACTTGTTACTGTGACATGTTCATTTAACTGCTTGGTTTGCAGCCAATGTCAGTTACTCTATTCACTTTTATACATAGTTGTCTTAATGTATCATTTCACCTTACACGGTTTAAAAGAGAGGAAGGATATTCTTTTGGTCTTGATCTGTAATCTAGTTGTGATGTTCACGTGCCCACACAATGATACAATAGCCTGTTTGTTTGATATATGTTTGCCCATGATATGAATGATGTCATACTATGTTCATCCTACTTTAAACCATGTCTCTTTATCCTTAGATGTCAATGAATGTGAGGAAATAGACAATGCAGTAGGCATGCTACACGGACATATGTTCCGAAAGTGATTTTATTATGTAGTTGGCACTACAATACATGCTAATGTATTATAGTAGTTCACCAAAATAAGTTATGTATAAACGTGAAACCTATTTTGTTTGTTTTTGTCTCATTAGTAACTTATATGGTACACTAATCTACAAGTTCAAACTTTCAGCAAGCTATGGAACAAATGATTGTATGGCCACAACCACCTGAAGGTGATGAGGCTACCACAGGCACAATGTCACCTTTTGCTCCAGTGCGTCAGTATCTCTCCACTAACAGTGCAAAAAGCACCTTCCTGCATAATTTTGGGTTGGTTGTCAAGGTAACCTCGTCCAAATCGCCTACTGAACAAAATCTTCTGGCTAGACAGAGTGATATATCTGTGCTCCAGACACAAGTCCAATCCCTAATGGAGGTCATTTCGGAAACAAGAATAGTGGTTGACAAATGTCGTTAAGATATGAATGGTTTTGAAACCAGACTATTAGACATTTGCTTCGTTGTTCAAGAGCAATGGTGGAAAAAAGGTGAAGGTCATGTTGCTCCATCAGATTCTACAGCCTGAAACATTAGCACTCAGGTTAAATGATCTATGCTTCTATACATCTGATGGTGCTTTTATCTGCAAGGACTGTAAACTTTATGCCAACAGGCCTTGTGTTGTATGGCTGTAATTTATTTTGTTGTGATACAACATTTATCATGCTGCCAAAGGCTGTAGAAATTACAATGCTATTTTTGTATAGTTTAGGTTTATCTTAGTAATGTATTAGGCCGAAATCTTCTTAGGAGCCCAACGTGCCAACATTCGTCAGGCCAACAATTCCAATAGGGCTAAAAACGATTATAGGCCATAATTTGCATGTAGCCCACTTAAAATATCTGGGCCTAAATCAGCATAAGATTTCTTATTTTTGGTAGGCATGTGCCCACAGTGGGCCTTTAACAGGCCTAAACATAATTTGGGCCCTCAGTAACAACAGGCCGTTAACATGTGTAAATATCTCGAGCCCAAAAATAACATGGGCCTTTAATAGACCGAAAGTGAGAATGGGCCCTGATTGTGCCAAATAACCCACTGGTCATTAGCAGGCCAAAATGTATCTGAGCTCGTAGTGGCCCATTTACAAAGCGGATCGTTCACAGGCTGAAACTCAGACGGGCCGTAAATGCGTCGACCTACTACATGGGCCTTTACCAGGCCGGAAGTGCGGTCGGGCTTGATTAGTATCAGTTTTATATGGGCTGTTAATAGGCCCGATGTGATGTTGGGCCACATATGGCCCATGGATTTCGTCCGACGTTAATAGGACGAAAAACACAACAGAGTGGAAGTGGCCGAAATCTACAGTGGGCCTCTAACAGGCCGAATGTCAGACATGGCCGAATATGACCCAATTCCTTCACGGTCGTTTATGGGCCGAAAGTTTCAATGGCCAATAAATGGGCCCAAATGAAGCAGGACCTTTAACAGGCCGAAAACACCCCGGGCTGTAATTCGGCCCAAATACTTAGCGGACTGTTAACAGGCCAGAAGTGACCATGGGCCGCAATGATGACAAGTCTAGAACGGGTCGTTGATGGGCCGATTTGACACTAGTCGCACGGGCCTTAACTGCGAATGGGCCGTCTGCAAGCAGGCCGTTAATGGGCCAGCCCACTAATTTTGACCGGGCCAGCCTTTTTAACCTAAATGGGCCGCTGTTGGGCCTTGCCACGTGTTGACATACCATAGGCACCTCCTGTCCTTTCGCGGTGCTGACACATGGTTGCTGCGGCCAATAAGAATTTTACACGTGGAAAATCCCCATTGGTCAGGGCTGTTAACGGGTTATCGGATCCAAACCGGAACCTGATAGCTTCACGGCAACCTGTTACGATGGATGCCACGTGTCGGTTACCCTTGACGAAAGTACTTCCATGACGCGCCATTTATTGTCATGGAAGTGGACACTTCCATGATGATAATTTTGGTATTGTCATGGAACACATCTATGACAGCACAGGTATGACTATCTTGATTCTGTCATAAAATCGTCATGGATGTACATGCATGACAGAAAACGTGACCTACTGTGACAAACACATATCATCACGGAAGTGTATTTTTTGTAGTGAGTCCTCACTGTATTCCTCTTGAGCTAAGGCCCGCAGACCTCGCCCAATCACTCATGGTAAGTCTTCAAGGTAGACTTCCAAAACCTTCATAGACTTGTTCACCAGCACACCACAATGACTCTTGGTGTACTCAGAACTTGACGCCTAACCGTCTCGAAGAATGACGGTCTTCAAAGGTAACAGGCGTCGGATCACACAGATCAATCTCTTCAGTGATGCTTAATCACTTTGGCTCTAGGTTTTTCCTCACTTAGGATTCTCTCAAAGTCGTCAGAGGATGGGTTGCTCTCTTACGACAAGTGTCAAGTTCTTTCGGAGTAGCCAACCAACAAGTGGTTATGGGGGCGGTTATTTATAGCCAGGGGCAACCCGACATGAATTGTCATAAATGCCTTTCTCTGATTCGACCGTTGTTAAGATAAGGATCCACTCGACAGCTGGCCCGCGGCGCAGCAACGGTCAGAATTTGAACTCTCAAATTTGTTGGGGCACTCAATTTCCTCACGGTAGGCAGATCGCACTGGCGAACTCCTAACTCCACTGCCTGACCAAATTCATCAGCCACCAGATGAACTTCCTCACTGTTGCTAGCAAATGTGTTAGCTGTTCTGGAGATTTCCAAAGGCTTCACTAGAATTGGCTTGTGTATGAGTAGGATTGAGTAAATTTGATCATTAGTTTGGAAATGTGAAATATATTTCACCTAGACCCCCTTTAACAGTACAGTTTTTCCTATGACTCAAATAAGAAGAAAAGAAACTACGAAAACAAATGTCTTCAAGCTTCAAAGTCTTCACATCAGTTTCTTCAAAGGTCATACCAATTTCATCACCAAATTCTTCACTTGAAGAAATCCATTTTTAGGGGTTGTCTTCCATGTGTTAAACCAAATTTGTAGGGACTTTTTCTCCTGTGTATGCTCACAAACACATTAGTTCCTCGGCCTATTTGTCTTCAATACTCCAAAACCACTACGGGCGCACTTGATGCACTTGCACATGCAATGCACAACCGTCATGTAGATGCAGTGCAGATTTGAAGGGACATGCAGTACATAATGTTGTTAAATGAAGTGCACAACGACCTAACAAAGCAGTGCACACATGTATGGAACATATGAAAAAAAGGTGACCACCCAGGTGTGACCTGGCCCCAGCCAGTCTCGTACTAAGTCTGCGTCAACAGAGATACATAGGCGAGTTTGTTCTGGGCCATGATGCATGGGGCCAGGTACATCAGGGCCCACAGGTCAGAGTGATGGGGCAGGGAGCATAGTGTGTAAGTGCACAATCAGTGTTATGATGAGTTCAGAAGGGTTGCCTCACCAGGGCTTATAAACCGGTCGTGCGCGCCCTCAGCATGCGCGGTGGGACTAAACTTTAGCGCATACCAACTGCACTGAGTAAAGCAGCTATGCAAGTAGGCAGACTTACCACCCAAAAGGCCCAACACACTCTCACATTCCACGGCCCACTGAACAAAGCAAAGACTCGAAAAATAAAAAAGAGAGGCATTAAAGTACGTTTATCACCAACAACAAAAGAATATAAAAATTAAATCATAACCACAACAAAAAAATGTGGGGGGGACCCCCCACCCAACTACAGTTCTTTCACATAAAAAATGCAGGCCTCCAGAAATCACAACAGAAATGCAGTCCACCAACTTCAACAATGCAGTCCGTTAAGATCAACGAAGCAGTGCTCTTGCTAACACAAATGTAGTATCGTATCTTGATCAGATTACATCTACTGCCTACCACATACAACACCATTTATTACTCTTATTATTATTGACTTATCAGCCAATCATGCTCCTCCATAATATCTATCCATCCGGGCTCCCACCCCATAGAACTCATCCGTCTCCTTCCTATCTCCAAAACCCAGATCTAGAGTTCCGCACATTCTCTTTCTCCTTTTTAGCTTTTCCCCATCGTGCCATGGACTGCTCATGCAGCTGCTTGGCAAGAATGGTGCCGATAGTGGATGCATGTGTGTACCATGTGAAAGGATCAATATGGTTGACTAGAGGGGGGTGAATAGGCAACTACTAATTTTTAGCTTTTCTTAACAAATTAGGTTTAGCAACAAATAGGTTGTCTAGATGTGCAACTAGGTGAGCAACCTATATGATGCAAACAACAACAACAACAAGTGCAAGTAAAGGATACAACACAACAATAGCCTGCACAAAATAAAGGAAAGAGATAACCACAAGTGGATCCAGTGGAGACGAGGATGTGTTACCGAAGTTCCTTCCCTTTGGGGGAAGTACATCTCCGTTGGAGCGGTGTGGAGGCACAATGCTCCCCAAGAAGCCACTAGGGCCACCGTATTCTCCTCACGCCCTCACACAATGCGAGATGCCGTGATTCCACTAGTGGTTCCCTTGAAGGCGGCAACTGAACCTTTACAAACAAGGTTGGGGCTATCTCCACAACTTGATTGGAGGCTCCCAACGATACCACGGAGCTTCACCACAATGGAATGTGGATCCAAGGTGACCTCAACCGTCTAGGGTGCTAAAACACCCAAGAGTAACAAGATCCGCAAGGGATTAGTGGGGGAATCAAATTTCTCTTGGTGGAACTGTAGATCTGGGCCTTTCCAACCAATCCCTAGAAAATCAATAAGTTTGATTGGCTAGGGAGAGAGATCGGGCGAAAATGAGCTTTGGAGCAACAATGGAGCTTGGGGGAAAAGAGGTAGGTCCTCTTGGGGAAGAAGACCTCCTTTTATAGTGAGGAATCATATCCAACCGTTATCCCACAACTCACCCCGCAGAGAGCGGTACTACCACACTAGACAGCGGTACTACCACACTAGGTAGTGGTACTACCGCTTCTCCCAGCGGTAGTACCGCTGGGGCTGCGCACAGAGTGTAGAGAGAAGGACCAGGAGAGAGAGAGAGAGCCCCCGAGCGGCACTAGTAACGGTGGTAGGGCGGTACTACCGCGCCTACTGCTACTCCTACTGGCGCCCAACCCGACACGAGAAGCGACGTCCTCGAATCGAGGCGGTACAAGCGCGGTACTGGAGCCGCACTGCCACTGATGGCCACGAGCAGTACTACCGCTATGAAATAGCGGTACTATCGCTTGAGGCTGTCAGTGGTACTACTGCTCCGGCACGGCGGTACTGCCGCTGGCTCCTCCCACGTGCCACTTTCATGATATCGGTATACTCCAAGGAAGATGAAAGAAGTTGGGGGTGCAAGATAGATGTGTACGTGCTGATTCCACCCTAGCCTTTCCGATACGGACCCCTCTTGATAGTACGGTGTCTCGTACGACTCAAGTCCAAAACCGAAATGAAAGAGATTACACTGTCTTCACCTTGAGCTCTGAGGGGAAATGAATCGTCTCGTTCCAATGAATAAATATCTGAAAGCTCAATCCACATGATTAGTTCGCAAAAGTATTGTCATCAATCACCAAAACCACTTAGAGAGAGACATGCCCTAACAATCTCCCCCTTTTTAATGGATTGATGAAAACACGGGATTTGCAAAGAGATATAACAAGATAGTAAGCAAACCCCAAAGACTACAAAATATAGACGGGCTCCCCCTAGATGTGTTCCCTTAATAAGGAGTGCTATTGGAATGCAAAGAACACACATAAGGATCAACACTCCCCCTATATTTTATAGACTGACAACCCTTGCATCAACAATTAAGAGAATATAAGCTGGGATGCAAGAAGTAGTAAGTGAGCATAATATAAACAAGTTAAACATGCACCTCACAAACTACCAAAGTACTAGACACGCATTAGATAAATAACAAGGTAGGGTAGCATATGTCTCACACTATATGACAGAGTAACCAGGTCTCACGAGCACAACCCAAACCAAAGCAAACGCAGAAGACACAAGAGTTTGCGAGAGAGAAAGACACGGCAAATAAAACACAGATAAAGCACACTCGCAACTCGGCAAATCCCTAAACAGTCTCCCCCTTTGGCATCGAGACACCAAAAGGGCAAAGAGTGCTGCTACGGTCACAGGTGATAGCAACATTGAAGATCTCCATCATCACATCCCCGTGTGGTCGCTCGTGTCTTCGTCATTGGCAGTAGGCTGCTCAGACTCTGAATCCGTCCAGGGGCAGTGCTGAGAAATCCACTTCTCCTCATCATTGATCTTGCCCTCAGACCCACTGTTAACTGTAGCACCAAGCTGACGCATGTGCTCCTTGTGACGACTCCTTGACTTCTTCTCAGACACATGAGCCATATACTGCCCGTGAGACTCCATGCAGAAAAGCTTCTTCATCTTGCGCTTGAGCTTCTTTGCCCATGAGGGCTCCACACCAAAGGGCTCATAGTCCTCATCATCCTCAGCCTTAGCTTCAACCTCGTCAGCTCCTGACGGAACCCCAGACTCCAGAGTAGGAGCGCCCCAGTGCTCCTTCTGCCTCAGACGCTTAATCTCATGAGAGATCATGTCACCGGTCTCCAGCAAGACACCAAGATAAGTGTGTGCCCATGCCTTCTCAATGAGCAACATAAGGTAGGGGGCATAGATGGGGCACTTGCGCTCAGTGATGGCAGAGAGGAGCTCTAACCACATGACATGAGAAATATCCAAGGACTCTCCTATGTTGTTGTCCTTCTCATGCTAGCAAAACAGTAACATATCCACGAGGTACGAATGGACCATATCCAAGTTTCCAATGCGAGGAAAAAGAGTTTCTCTGAAGATGCAGTGAAGGATGTCCAGAAAAGGAAACAACTCATAGGTCGTCTTCTTCGTCACGGGGTGAACCTTCACAGTGCTGTAAGGCCAGAGAGCTTGCTTGTGAGTAGAAGTGTCATTCTTGTGAGGACGAAAGCCAACCGGGTTGTCAAGTCCTTGGTCTTCAACACCCAACAGTTCCATGAACGCCTTCCATTTGACTGAGAGAAGTCTGCCACTTGTCATCCATGTCAAAATTCTTTCCTCGTCAGTGCCAAGGTGGACTGTGGCATAAAACTGAGCCACCATCTCCGCATCAAAATCCTTGTTGAACTCCATGATCTTGAGAATGTTCAACTGAGCACACATATCCAGTGCCTCGCCAAAGTAGGCACGATCCTTCTCCAGATACCCAATGTCGATGGAGCAAACATCAACATAGAGATTCTTCTTTGCCTTGAGAACATCAAAGAAGACAGAGTACTGAAACCGGTTACAGAAGGGACGATTGACAAGAGTTGGATCTTGATCTTAATCATACGGGTAGCGGCGACGAGCCACACAGAATTCCTTAGCAGTCATCTCTGTCATAGACTTGGGCTTCGTCATGGGCGTCTTCGCAACGCTCTTGGAAGGCGGCTTGGACTGAGTTGGAGGAACACTTGAAGAAGCAGCCGCTGTCTCAGAAGTGCGATAGCGCTTTGATCCACCAGGACGCCCAGGGTTGACACGATGGACAGGGTGCTCCGAAGGGCCATCACCTGGAACCAAGCACACGGACAATGAAAGCAAATAGAAGAAACGAGCATAAGCCAGCAGAAAAAGCAACAAATATCAATGGTTGGTATGAGAAAGATGGAGACTGGCATCCCAGCGGTAGTACCGCTACCAGGCAGCGGTAGTACCGCCTACCGCCTCCAACGGTAGTACCGCTCCAGGGGAGCGGTAGTACCACCCGAGGCGGAGGACGGTGGTTTGACTACTGCCGCGGCCAAATCCGGTACTACCGGGCATGCCAAATTCAAAAATACTCCTACCAAACTTCAATCCAACTAGTCTAGCAGCCTTCAACATCCTATTCAAGCCTTGATTTGTCCAAAAATTGATAAATGCTAAGACTATTGCCCCAAAAGCCTAGATCTAAAAACTAGAAGCAACGAGGAGAAGAACGGGGGCAATACCAGCATCCATGGCAAGAGGAAGGGGTGGGGATCGATTCCACCGGACGGAAATGTGAAGGATGGCCAGGAGAAGACGGCCTGGCAACAGCCTCCCACGTTGAGTTCGTCGCTGGAGAGAGAGGAACGGACGAGGAGAAACATGAATGGGTATGGGGGAGTGAAACTCCCCCTGCCCGTTCAATAACCCCCAGTCCCGCCCCGCAGCGGTAGTACCGCTCGGGCGGACGGTAGTACCGCTTGATGCCACTCAGTGGTAGTACCGCCCGTCCACAGCGGTAGTACCGCCCAGCACAAACTCGACGAGACAGGACAGAAAACGGCCTAGCTCGAACACAAAGAAACACCGAGATGAGCCGAAGGAGCACCTCAAAGAGCAAAACACCACCAAAAACCAGAGATGCACCCACGAAGAGACTAGAGGCAAAACACCAAACAACACAAATCAAAACAAAAGAAAAAACACACAACTCTCAAAGAGAGGGCGGTGGCCGAGGCCACCTATGTTTGAGTCAAGAGGTATGGCACCGCGAAGATTTTAACCATGGGCCCATGACCAAAACTCATCTTTGAAGCACGAGTACCATCAAAAATGGCTAATGTGAAAGACGTGATCGTTTTATGCATAATGGAGGAGGGAGAGTTCATTGAGAGAACAACACTCCCCCTATGTCCATGCCTACATCTAGAGCAAGATATAATGATGAGTGTGGTGGGGTGTGCCAAGATTCAAGCCACATTGCTCAAATCAATGATATTTAGCTCATGCCTTAACTCGCGAAATCTTGCTTCATCTAGAGGCTTGGTGAAAATATCCGCTAGTTGCTCTTGAGTGTTGATGTAGATGATTTCAATATCTCCATGCTTGATGTGATCCCTAATGAAATGATGACGAATCTCAATATGCTTTGTCTTGCTATGTTGCACCGGATTGTGAGAGGTCTTGATAGCACTTTCATTGTCACATAGAAGAGGCACTTTGTCACAAGTGACACCGTAATCCTTTAAAGTTTGCCACATCCATAGCAATTGTGCACAACAACTTGCGGCGGCTACATATTCGGCCTGGATGGACGAGACAGAAACACAATTTTGCTTCTTCAAAGACCAACTTACCAAAGAGCGACCAAGGAATTGGCACCCTTCAGAAGTTGACTGCCTCTCCACACAATCTCCCACCCAATCAGAGTCCGAGTAACCCATGAGATCGAAGCTTGCTCCTTTGGGGTACCATAAGCCAAAGTTTGGGGTATGAGCCAAATATCGAAAGATTCGCTTGACCGCCACATAGTGACTTTCCTTAAGTGCGGCTTGAAACCGTGCACAAATTCCCACACTCAACATGATATCCGGTCTAGATGCACAAAGGTAAAGCAAGGATCCAATCATGGAACGATATACCTTTTGATCCACAACTTTACCATTGGGATCACTGTCAAGCTTGCATTTGGTGGGCATGGGAAACTTGACTGGCTTGACATCATCTAGCTTGAATCTCTTGAGCATGTCTTGGGTATACTTGGCTTGGTTGATGAACGTTCCTTCTCTTCTTTGCTTGACTTCGAACCCAAGAAAGAACTTCAACTCTCCCATCATAGACATCTCAAACTTCTCGGTCATTAGTGCGGCAAACTCATCATTGAAAGATTTGTTAGGAGAACCAAAAATAATATCATCAACATATAGTTGGCATATGAACAAATCCCCTTTGACCCTCTTAGTAAAAAGAGTGGGATCGATTTTCCCAATTTCAAACCCACAATCTTGCAACAACTCGGTAAGATGCTCATACCACTCACGCGGGGCTTTTCTAAGGCCATAGAGCGCCTTTTTGAGTTTGTATACATGAGTGGGGAGCTTGGGATCCTCGAATCCCGGAGGTTGTTTGACATACACCAACTCATTCAAAGGACCATTAAGAAATGCACTTTTCACATCCATTTGTTGCAATTTAAAATCATGATGAGATGCATATGCAAGCAACATGCGAATAGATTCAAGACGAGCAACAGGGGCAAAGGTTTCACCATAGTCGATACCCTCGACTTGGGAGTAGCCTTGTGCCACCAATCTTGCCTTGTTTCGAACAACCACACCATTCGCATCTTGCTTGTTCTTAAAGATCCATTTGGTCCCAATGACATTATGTTCCTCCGTTGGCCTTGGCACTAATTCCCAAACTTGATTGCACTCGAAGTTGTTGAGTTCATCGTGCATAGCTTCAAGCCAATCCACATCATCAAGCGCCTCATGTACCTTATGGGGTTCAACACACGAAACAAACGCGTGATGCTCACAAAAGTTTGACAATTGTTTACGAGTAGTTACCCCTTCTATCAAGCTTCCAAGCACATTCTCCATGACATGTTGTTGAAGCTTGAACTTGGAAGCCACCATAGCGGCACGGCGCGCCAAAAGTTCCTCAATGGGCAATTGAGGATCATCTTGCACATCTTGAGCACCGTCTTGAGTTTGCTCTTGATCTTGAGCTTGCTCTTGATCTTGAGCACTGTCTTGAGTTTGCTCTTGATCTTGAGCACCGTCTTGAGCTTGCTCTTAACCTTGAGTTTGCTCTTGATCTTGAGCGCGCTCGGAGGCATGAACTTGATCTTGGGCATCATTTGGTGCATCACCATCTCCATGGAGATGATCTTGCTCTTTATCTTGTTGATTGGGTTGAGGGCCTTAATTTTGTTCTTCGGAAGCGTGTGGGTCTAGCGTAGGTGATGGCTCCACTTGAGTAGAGCATTGCCCTTCTCCTTCAGCCATAAGGGGTTCCTCAATGGGGAGTATTTGACCAATCCCCATTCTTCCTATGGCTTGGGGAGGAATTCCATCACCTACATCACAAAGACCACTTTGCTCCACTTGGGAGCCATTATTTTCGTCAAACTCCATGTTACACGTCTCCTCAATGAGTCCGATGGACTTGTTGAGAACACGGTATGCATGAGAGTTTGTAGCATAGCCAACAAATATGCCCTCTTGAGCTCTAGGTTCGAATTTAGACAAACGAACACCTTTCTTGAGAATGAAACACTTACAACCAAACACCCGGAAGCACTTGAGGTTGGGCTTTTTACCAGTAAGTGTCTCATATGGAGTCTTGTTCAAGCCTTTGCGGAGGTAGAGCCTATTTGAAGCATGACATGCGGTGTTGATGGCTTCGGCCTAAAAGTTATATGGAGATTTGAATTCCACCATCATGGTACTTGCCGCATCCATCAACGTCCGGTTCTTCCTCTCCGCCACACCATTTTGTTGAGGGGTATAGGGTGCGGCATATTGGTTCTTGATCCCCTCGTCACTAAGAAACTCATCCAAGGTGTAGTTCTTGAACTCGGTGCCGTTGTCACTTCTAATCATAAATATCTTTGCTTCATGTTGACGTTGAGCTTAATTTGCAAAGTTGATGATGGTTTGTTGAGTCTCACTCTTCCTATTGAAGAAGTATACCCATGTATATCTTGAGTAGTCATCCACAATCACCAAGCAATACTTTCTTCCACCAAGACTATCATAGGATGGAGGACCAAAGAGATCCATGTGAAGGAGCTCTAAGGGCCTCTTTGAGTAGATGATAGTCGATGGTCGGTGAGCCGTTTCGTGAAGCTTTCCTTCGATACAAGCACTGCAAGCACGGTCTTTGGCAAAACTCGCATTTGTTAGTCCACGCACGTGGTCCCCTTTGGGGAGACTTTGCAAAGATCTCATACTGACGTGGGCTAGATGGCAATGCCAAAGCCATCCCACATCAACTTTAGCCATTAGGCAAGTCGCGTTCTTAGTGGGTTGCTCCGAAAAGTTCACCACATAGAGACCGTTCTCGACATGCCCAACAAAGGCTACTTTAAGAGTCTTGCTCCACAAAAGGGCCACGGTATCAAGATCAAAGAATGTTGCAAAGCCCATAAGTGCAAGTGGACGAACGGAAAGTAAATTGTATGCAAGGGACTCAACAAGCATGACCTTCTCAATAGATAAATCTTGAGAGTAGACCATCTTGCCAAGCCCCAATACCTTAGAAGTTGAAGCATCACCGAATTGTACATGGGTGGGCATAGATGGAATTGGATGCACATCCACCACCAAGTCCTTGCTCCCAGTCATATGATTTGTTGCTCCACTATCAAGCAACCATGACACTCCACCGAAAGCAAACTCCTACAAGAGATCAATGCTTGGATTTAGGTACCGATTCTTGAATGGGTCCTTTGAGGTTAGTAACAAGGGTCTTAGGAACCTAAATATACCATTCAATGTACTCATAGTAAGAACCAACAAATTTAGCATAAACATGCCCATCACTAGCACGGCACAAAACATAAGAAGGGTTAAAGTCGCCAGCTTTGTTGTTAGGGGCAGTTTTGCCCTTATTCGCATTACCACCCACTTCCTTGTTCTTCTTCTTCTCATGAGTACCCTCACCTGCCTTCACAAAAGTTTCCTTGAGTGCTAGAGGTTGCTTGATCTGGTTCTTCTTCTTCTTCTTTAACTTGGGTGCAAACCCAAGTCCCTCCTTTCACACAACTTCCTTTTAATTCGTCAAAAGGTCATTGAGGTTCTTTTCACCTTGTATGCATGTCACAAGGCCCTTCTCAAGTTGCTCTTTCAACTTAGCATTTTCCTCCATGAGATGCACATGCTCGCAACAAGGGTTAGTAGCATGGGCATTATCAATTAGAACGAAGGGAGGACAAGTGGAAATCTCCTTGGTTAGCTTCACTTGGAGTTGATCATGAGACTCTTTGAGAGAAGCATGAACACCCTTCAAGACCTTGTGAGCCTTGTCAAGTGTATCAAATTCTTCCTTGAGTCTATCATGGCCAACCCCAAGTGCCACTTTCTCATATTTAAGCACACGAGTAAGAACAATAGCATGATCAAGATCTTTTTGCAATTTAGCATGATCAACATTGTGTGACTTCTCAAGAGTCAAACGAAGATCTCGGTCTTCCTCTATAGCAATGGAAAGATCCGCAATCTCATTGGCATAGTCACGACTATGCCCCTCTAACTTGGAGATAGTATCCTCATGAAACTCAATGATATCATTGGCCTCACCAAGTTGTTCCAAGAGAGCAACAAAGTGCTTCTTGGACTCACCCTTGAGCTTGCTCACAAACTTGGTGAACTCATTCTCATCAACTTTCTCCACCTCACTATCATCTACACAATCTAACAATGAAGGAGTAGTAATGATGGTGGTTTTGATGTTAGGAGTTACCTTGTTGATACCTTTGGCCATGAGACACTTGGCAATGGTGTTTTCGTTGGGGGCACCAAAGAGAGACACCTTGGAGGGAGAAGATGTAGCAATGGCAATGGTTGTCGTTGCAATTCCTCCTCCACTTGTATCTTCCTCATCATCATCGGAAGGGTACTCTTCATGTGCCACCAAGCCCTTTGGAGGAGTCTTGTTGGTGAAGTTGTTCTTGCTAGGGAAGGACTTGGGTTTATCTTTGCGAATGAGTTTGCCACCATTGTCTTCCCTCTTCTCATAGGGGCAATCCACCACAAAGTGACTCACATTGCCACAATTGTAGCAAGTTCTTACACGTTGCTTGTTCTTTAACCCACTTGAGTCGTTCTTGGTGAAGTTGGGCCTTGAGTTCCTCTTCTTGCTCCAAAATTGCCTTGATGCAAGAGCCATGTGCTCATGGTAAGCATATTTGGTATCCTCGGGGCCACACTCCTCTTCTTCTTCCTCTTCTTCTTTCGGAATGGCCTTAGCCTTCAAAGCAAGGGTGGGAGTGCTTTTCTTTGACCAGACACGAGCAAGAGCATTGTCGATGGTCTTGTTCATGATGTTCATGGCAATAAACTCATCCAACACTTCACTTGAGGTTCATGAGTGAAAGTCCGGCCTTTGACGAATCACGGAAGACATGGCCTTGTTGAATGGCATGATGGCCTTGAGGAACTTGCGCTTGATCCAAGTGTCATCCGTATCTTTGCTTCCATGGTCTTGGAGAGTAACTGCAAGAGTTGTCACCCTCCGGTAAAGATCACGCGGATCCTCATCTTCAAGCATCCCAAATTCATCGGCCTCATCAAGGACCACTTCAAAGTTGGACCGTTGGATGCTTGAGCTCCCCTTGTACATAGAAACAATGTGCTCCCAACAATCCTTTGCACGAGTGAAAGGTCATAGGTGCGATAGATCTTCGGGAGGGACCGCTTCTTGAAGAATGAACAATGCGGAGTAATTTTATTGATTGTCCACTTCTTCTCTTGGGGTGAAGTTGTTTGGATCATGCGGGTAGAAGCCTTGCTCAATGATTCTCCAAAGGTTAGTTGAGCAATGATTCAAATGAGACTTAATGCGAAAGACCAAATTAGCAAAATCACCCTTAACAAGCTTGGAAGGAGGACCATGAATATTAATGCGAGTTGTGGGAACCGGTCCTCCATAGACCAGGGGAGGGGGAACCGAGGCAAAGGTTCCTGTCCCATTCTTGTCATGAGGGGAAGGAACATGAGTACCTTTAGCCGCTTCTTTGGCGGAATTGGCCTCCGACTCCGATGCCGTGGGATTAACCACAAGCAAGGGATCGGGAGTGGATTTCATCCCCTCAAGTAATTCTTTAAGCATGGACTTGACTTCGGCCGTCATAGACATCTTAAGTGAGGCCATAGCTTCATTTAAGTCGTCTCGAGTGATCGAAGTCAACTCCATGGCCTTGGGCACTTCCTCCCCGGTGTCAACCATACTCTTCGGGTGGTGAAACCCTAAATAAAGAGACGAGGCTCTGATACCAATTGAAAGGATCGATATGGTTGACTAGAGGGGGTGAATAGGCAACTACTAATTTTTAGCTTTTCTTAACAAGTTAGGTTTGGCAACAAATAGGTTGTCTAGATGTGCAACTAGGTGAGCAACCTATATGATGCAAACAACAACAACAACAAGTGCAAGCAAAGGATACAACACAACAATAGCTTGCACAACATTAAGGAAAGAGATAACAACAAGTGGAGCCGGTGGAGACGAGGATGTGTTATCGAAGTTCCTTCCCTTTAGGGGAAGTACGTCTCCGTTGGAGCGGTGTGGAGGCACAATGCTCCCCAAGAAGCCACTAGGGCCAACGTATTCTCCTCACGCCCTCACACAATGCGAGATGCCGTGATTCCACTAGTGGTGCCCTTGAAGGCGGTGACCGAACCTTTACAAACAAGGTTGGGGCTATCTCCATAACTTGATTGGAGGCTCCCAACGATACCACGGAGCTTCACCACAATGGAATGTGGCTCCGAGGTGACCTCAACCGTCTAGGGTGCTCAAACACCCAAGCGTAACAAGATCCGCAAGGGATTAGTGGGGGGAATCAAATTTCTCTTGGTGGAAGTGTAGATCCGGGCCTTCTCAACCAATCCCTAGTGTCAGTGTCCTGGGACCAGGGGTGCCCAGACTTGCCTACCTGCGGCCCATGGCATGGCTCCATCGACGGCCTGGCACGGCCCAGCTTCAGCCACGACAACTCAAGACCCTTGCGAGGGGCAAAGCCTCGCGAGGCGGACGACACCAAGACCTCCACGATGGGCGGCCTCCCCAGGCTGGCTCACGAGGAGCGGAGATATCCATGCAAGCTGCTCCTCGCGAGGTTCACCTGACGTGAGCCATGACGACCAGGACCAGGCGGGCGCCAGCGGGCGCAGTGCACCAGTTTCCTCTTTGGTGCAAAGTGGGCAAGCGTAGGCGCGGAGTCCCGAGGAATCAAGCAAAGGTTTCCATATCGGTGTAACAAGACCAGGACGGCAGGATGGAGGTCATCGAGGAGCCCACTGTAGCGTCTGTAACACCCCAAAAATTTAACCATGATTTATTAATTAAAATTTTGCCAGGAAATTGAGTTTTTATTTCCTGGGTTATCTTTTGATTTTAGAATCACTCTTTTCTTCTGAATTGTGGAGTTTTTCCCTCCAAATGGAAACTTTTCAAAAATATTGTTGGACTTGTATACCTTCTCAAAAACATTTCTCTTATCAGTGGAATTATTTCTATAATTATTTTCCTAAGTTTTATTTCTTTTAAAATGGTTACTCATTAGTGTTAGAGTCCCTTTTTGCACTACAACCCTTTGATTAATTCATTTATAATTCCACCAAAATTTGGGGATGACATGTGATGTTCCTAAATCACTTTTATGCAAAAACTTCTTTTAGTCATTTGGGGATTTTGAGCCCTACCTCAAGTTTTCAAATCTGGTTCAGTTTGTAGTTTGCACTACAACCTACTTATATATTTCTTTATTACTTCCATAAAAAATTGGAGATGTTAGTAGTAGTATATAATTCATTTCTATGCAAAAAACCCTTTGGTGTTCCTTGAAAAATTTGAGCAAACCATCCTCATCTTCATTCTGGTCCAGTTTGGTGTTTTGCACTGCAACCATATTTTATTTTGCTCTATTAATCTTGGGATTTTTCCTGCTTGTAGTCTACCCTACCAAACCCTTAAGTCCAGAAGATTGGACCCATTAGAATATTTTTGACACATGCAATAATGGCATATATTTTCTGTCCAGATCTGGTTTTCTCAAAAGCTTGCACTAACTAGTTTCTGTTTTTGTCAAACTAACCTTACCACCCTCTTTACCATCTAAAGAGACTCTGACCTGGAGATTTTGGCCACTAGAGGAGATGCCTAGATGCCCATGGCATTCTGTCGAGCACCTTGTGTTCATGGACAGAGTTGGCATAGTTTTTAGTTTGCATTATGAACATGTTTGCTTTGCCTAACCAGCATGTCTCATGGCTCTACCTTGGTCTATAGCCCCACCCTGCTAAACCTCATGTGGATTAGAGCCCCCTGGCAGGCATTGGCATTTTGCCAAGCACCTCGCGTGCGTCCTCTGGGCGCGAGCAGAACGCGCGTTTTGCACGTGCGTGCGCCCGAGTCGCCGCGTCCCGCTGCTGCCTCCCCGCGCCCGTTCTGATCCATTTCCACTCGCAGCCAACGCGCCCGACCCCTCTCTCGTCGCAGAGTCGCTCTGGCCACCTCCTGTAGCCCCGCAGTGCCACCGTCAGGTCAGCCATGGCGGCTAGCGGACGGCCACAGTAGGCCCCGGCCTTGGCAGCGCCGCCCGAGCCTTCCCCGCGCGCCAGCTGCCCTCTGGAATAGCTCAAGCTCATCCGCGAGCTCATCGGTTAGCGCCGACCAGCGCCACATCGCCCTGCTAGCAACAGAGCGGCGGTTCGCCGGCGTTCTTATCCACTGCCGCCGTCGAACCGACCTTCCCCGACTATAAATGGCCCCCAGACCTCGCTCGAGCTCGTGAGCATCCTCAGGCAAGCCGTAGAGTTCTTCCCCTCACTCAAATCCATCTGGAACCGCCGTCTTCTCCGCCTCCGGCAACTTCGGCCGTCGCTGTCCTTCGGCTAAATTCGCCGTAGCCAGAGCTCCCTAGTCCTTCCAGCGCCACCATCCGATTCCCCTCGACCGTATAGAGCCGCCCATCCCCGCTAGATCGGTCGGGAGCCATTGTAGGCCGAGACCCCGATCCACCAAAAGCCACCACCCGCTGAGGAGCTCGCCGCCGGCGACCCCCTTCATCCCCGCTAGCCTATCGACCACTGGGTGGACCGCCCTGGACCGGCGGATCCATCCCCCACCTCAGAACCCCGTGGGGAGCCGCCGTTCGTCGGCGGCAATCGCCGGAGCCCCGCCTCCGCTCGGCCAGAGGAGGAAGGAGGCGCGGGCGACTGGTCAAACCTGACCAGTGGGCCCAAGGGACCCACTGTCAGTGACCCACGAGTCGGCCCGCGCTGGTTAACTGAAGGCGTAAACCCGGAAGTACGTCTTCTCCGATCGAAAGCGTATTCGGCCCGAACCGTTTTCCTTTTTCTGTTTTATTTAAAAACAGACTTTGACCTGAACTTTGACTGGCTATAACTTTTAAAATACAACTCCTTTTGACTTGATTCTTTTTCTGTTGTCTCTCAAATTCCATCTAGTTTATTTTCATATTTATTTAAAAAAAATCCGAACAACTTTTTTGTACTGTTTTCGAATTGCGTGTTGATTCAATCTTTTCAAAAATAGGATATTGGAGGGAAGATGAAAACTTTCAAAAGTGCACCCCACCTACATACACATGGAAGGCAAGCATTCTGAACCCTAGTATAATATTTGCCATGTGTTGTTTTGATATAGCTACAACACCGAGCTGATTGGAACATGCATTATTTCAAGTGATGTTATGATCATGTCCCTGTGTGCATGATGGAAATTCCTTGCTGTTGGAATTGATATACTTGTGACAGTATTCACCCACGTATGCCTTTCATGCCTCCCGGAAGGAATCCGGAAAAGTCTCTGTCGTGGGTAGACACGAGCTTGATACTGATATTTCGTTGAGACGAGCATATTCAGTAAGGCATGGTGAGGTATGATGAGTGGTGATTCTGTCTGTTGGTGTGGAATATATTTGTTATACTAATCATGCAGGGAATACTTAAACCTCCTGAGATGACCATAGATCGAGTCTTGTGCCAGTAACCCCCATACTTGCTTCGTGCTACCACTTGTCCCTGCCTTAGGTAGGGTACAGTTCAGTAAGTTGTCAACCCCTTTCTTAGCACACACCATACAGAGAGGCCGTGGTGGAAGATACCGGCTGCATCCGGTAGACATGCCACCTGGTCCGGGGGCATGGGTGTTTCCGGTTGGAGCCGAGGGGGTAGCTCCCCTAGTTTGCGCGCGTTATAAATTTTGTGATCCCATGCTAGTCGAGGTTGTAGCCTCCCCACTTAGAGTTTTGCTTAACGGGTGTCGTGGGTGATTCCAGACACCGGTAAGTTAAGCTGGTGTGTGCGGGTCAGGTGTGTTTTCAAGTAAAAGACCGTAAACGGAATTAGTCCCGATGGACTAAAGGAATTCGTTACTCGTGGGTAAAGAGTACACCCTCTGCAGAGATTATATCTATTCGAATAGCCGTGTCCATGGTTAAGGACTACAGTCTGGGATAGGTCAAGTGTCGGTCTTAGTGTCGGTCTTCGGAGGAAAACTGCTAAACCAGAACATTGATCATGACATGTGACATATGATGATTATGATTATTATTATTATGGACTAACCATTTGTATTATTTGAATTATTGAGTATCCCTGGGACGGTTCTACCTCCTGGATATTCACTGTGTTTATTCCTATATAAGCCCTTTATGTGGTGTCGCTCAGACGCCCGACTGTGGCACGCTTGTTATTTAATTCCTTTATAAGCCCTTTATGTGGTGTCGCTCAGACGCCCGACTATGGCACGTTTGTTATTTACTTTCTTTATAAGCCCTTTATGTGGTGTCGCTGAGACGCCCGACTGTGGCATGCCTGCTATTTATTTCTTTATAAGCCCTTTATGTGGTGTCGCTGAGACGCCCGACTGTGGCATGCCTGCTATTTATTTCTTTATAAGCCCTTTATGTGATGTCGCTGAGATGCCCGACTGTGGCATGCTGATTATTTAAATTCCTTTACAAGCCCTTTATGTGGCGTTGCTCAGACGCCCGACTGAGGCATGCTTTATATTTTTATCCTTTCGAGGCGTCGCTTCGGACACTCGATCGGTTTATTTTATTCTTATTATCTAGATTACGTTTTCATATTTATTAACCTGTTTGCATGCGGCATGAATTTTACTTCATGACTGGCTAAGTGATCATGAAAATATTTCAGAGCATGATTACCATCTGTTATATTATACCTGTGTTCATAATGTTTGCGAGTACATTCAAAGTACTCACTGGCTTGTCCCTGGCTATTGTCTTGGCCAGATTTCTCGCTTGGAGAGAAGCGCAACGACGACAGCCCGGAACCTAGGCATCAAAGACAGCAGTTACGCAAAGATAGGAGTTATCCAGGTCAGCTGTTCCTGTGGGAAATGGAGTCCCATAGACGCTGATAATCCGCAAACCGCTTCCGCCATCAACCACTAGAAACCATTTGTTGTACTCATAGGCCAGAATGGTCTTGTACTTCATATTTTGTATTTTGCTTGGAATTTCTGTATCAAGTTTGTGTCTCATCAGCTAACAGTAATCCTGGGGCTGGTGAGCACAAGGGCTGTTTACTGGGAAATTAATATCCTGGAAGACCGGTCCCGACAGCGTCACCACCAGAGGCTTTTGCAGGCGAAGACTACTTTTGTCAGGATAACTTGTACTAGTTGTCTCCCTTCGAATTTGGCCATTGTGGGATCCCTTCCCACCTACATTTGGGAAGAGGACCAAGGCCACTATAAATAGGACTTAGCCACCACCTTGGGAGAGAGAGGACAACCGGAGCTGGACCAGATCCATTCCACCCTACCACCTCACCAGCTCATCGAGCTCAAGAACACCTCACCTCCTGAGGTCGTTCCACCTCTGTACTAGTTCATCCTCAGCCCTCCGAGGCAATCCACCACAAAGCTGGAGTAGGGTATTACACCACAAGGTGGCTCGAACCAGGATAAACTGCTATGTCTCTTGTTCCTTCGGTTCGTCGAGCTAGGCTGTGGAATCGTTGAGCAGGCAGACAAGGGAGAGAGAGTTCTTCGCACGCACCCCAGAGTTCGAACTTCTCAAGGGTCTGTGGAACCCCGAATCCAACATTTGGCGCGCCAGGTAGGGGTGCGTCGAAGTTTCGCCTCTTCATCCGCTTCGCTCCTCCGTTCAACTTCCATGGCGGGCGCCGCTCCACTAGCCGGATCGACGGGCGCGCATGGAGGCGCAATGGGCCTCCGGGCCTTCACCCCCGCCGTGCTACATGTGCGGTGGCCACCCAAGTTCAAGCCAGAGATGCCGCCTCGCTACGACGGTGCGGCAGGCCCAGCGGCGTTTCTCCAGGCGTATGAGGAGGCCGTTTGGGTGGCCGGTGGCGACGACAAGGTCATGCCAACTGGTTTCCCATGGCCCTCGCTGGCGTGCCACGCGCCTGGCTGCTCAACCTGCCGGAATCTTCTGTAGCCTCCTGGGAGGGGCTGCGCGGTCTCTTCATCGCGCTTCACGGCACCGGCGCCGCCGCTACCGCACCCTCCTCTGGTCGCCACCCGCATCAGCCTCTCGTACAACGCTATCCTCGGGTACCCAGCCTTGGCCAAGTTTATGGCAGTGACTCATCCTGCCTACAACCTCATGAAGATGCCAGGGAGCAGCGGCGTCCTCACCGTGGCCGGTGACACCAAGGAGGCCCTGACGGCCCTCAAGCTCGCCTTCAGGGCCATGGCAGCAGCACACCCAGCAGGTGGGGGAGCCCCTGAGGCCCCGGGGGCTGCGCAAACGAAGAAGAAGCAGTTGTTCTCCCAAGATCGGGCTGAGACGAAGCAGGTGCCGGTTGACGAGGATGGAGCGTCAGGAGCCACCTTCACCATAGGAGCCATCCTCCCTCCAGACCAAGAAAAGGCATTGGTCGGCTTCTTGCGCGCAAACAAGGAGGTGTTTGCATGGGAGCCCAAAGATTTGGTCGGAGTCCCGAGGGAGGTAATCGAGCATCACCTAAAGTTGTGCCCCAATGTGCTCCCGGTGAAGCAGAGGGCGCGGCGGCAGTCCATGGAGAAGCAGGCGTTCATCGTCCAAGAGACCCGCAAGCTGCAAGACGCTGGTGTCATTCGGGAGGTGCGGTACCCAGAATGGCTGGCTAACCCAGTCATTATCCCCAAGAAAGGCGGGAAGGAACGCATGTGCGTTGACTTCACCAACCTCAACAAGGCTTGCCCTCAAGATCCCTTCCCGCTCCCGCGCATCGACCAGATCGTTGACTCTACCACCGAGTGCGACCTGCTGTGCTTCTTGGACGCATTCTCAGGATATCACCAAATCAAGATGGCGGTGCAAGATGTTGAGAAGACGGCTTTCTTGACCCCGTGTGGGGTGTATTGCTACACCTGCATGCCCTTCGGTCTGCGTAACACCGGAGAAACCTTCCAACGGCTGATGCACATCGCTCTGGGCCAGCAGCTTGGGAGGAACGCTGAGGCATACGTCGACAACATAGTGGTGAAGTCTCGGGAGGCAAGGACCCTCATCGAGGACCTGGAAGAAACGTTCACCAGTCTACGCAAGGTGGACCTGCGGCTCAACCCGGAGAAGTGTGTGTTTGGCGTCCCCTCCGGCAAGCTGTTGGGCTTTTTGGTGTCGCACAGGGGAATCGAGGTGAACCCCGAGAAGATCAAGGTGATAGAAAGGATGAGCCCACCGCAGACTCTCAAGGAAACGCAAAAGCTGGCGGGCTGCGTGACCTCGCTAGGGCGCTTCATCTCCAAGCTTGGGGAGCGCGCCCACCCGTTCTTCAAGCTAATGAAGAAGAAAGGGCCGTTCGAATGGACTCCGGAGGCCGACGCAGTGTTTCAAGACCTCAAGAGATACCTCACCAGCCCACCAGTGATGGTGGCGCCGCGACCTCTCGAGCCCTTGGTGTTTTACCTGGCCGCCACGCCACACTCTGCTAGCGCGGCACTAGTGGCGGTCCGGGAAGAGTGCCAGGCCGGGAACTCGCCGGGCAGCGCCACATGCCAGGACGAGACGACGCAGCTTCAGGACCTTGCTCCTGAAGCCCCAGCGACACCAGCAGATGACCAGACCCCCCAGGACGGCGCTCCTAGGAGCCTGGCTGCCCTTGCAAACAGCCGAGCCCCCGAGGACCCCCAGCCTCATGAGGAACAAGACATCACCAGCACTCCGGCCCTCATCGAGCACCCGGTGTACTTCGTCAGCATGGCATTGCGTGACGCACGGGTGCGCTATCCCATGTCGTAGAAGCTCCTACTCGCGCTCCTTGTCGTCTCCCGCAAGCTGCGCCACTACTTCCAAGGTTACCCCATCAAGGTCGTCTCAGCTTACCCACTGGAGAGGGTGCTCTGGAGCCCCAATACTGCGGGGAGAGTCGCAGAATGGAACATCGAGTTGCAGGCATTCCAGTTGGAGTTCAGCACCACCTGAGTCATCAAGGGTGCCGCGCTCGCCGACTTCGTGGCGGAATGGGCTGATGTTCCCAGCCCTGAAGAAGGCGAGGACCACCCACTCTCACCAGGAAGCGAGGCGCCAGACGGATGGGTCATGTACTTTGACGGCACCTTCGCGCGTCAGGGCGCGGGGGCTGGAGCCGTGCTCATCTCGCCCACCCAGGACAAGCTCTACTACGCCGTGCAGCTCTGCTTCCAGCGGGGCGAAAAGGTCTCCAATAACATTGCGGGGTACGAAGGTTTAATCGCCGGTTTCAAGGCTGCGGCAGCCTTGGGAGTGAAGCGCGTCACCATCAAGGGCGACTCCCAGCTCCTCGTCAACTTCTCCAACAAAGTATACGAGCCGAAGGACGAGCACATGGAGGCATATCTCGCAGAGGTACGCAAAATTGAGAAACAATTCTTGGGCTTGGAACTGCAGCACGTGCCGTGCGGCACAAACAAGGAAGCCGACGACATCACCAAGAGGGCGTCCCGGCGCCTGCCTCAGGAGCCCGGCGTCTTCGAGGAGCGGCTCTTCAAGCCCTCGGCAGCCCCACCTGCTGCAGAGGCAACGCTGCCTCAGGAGGAGCTCCCCCCAGCACCAACCTCGGGAGCCCCAGCCTGCGGCCCGACCTCAGGGGTGCGCCTGCTCCTCGCGCTCGAGCCTCAGGAGGGATGCTGGACTGAAGAGTTCAGGGTGTATCTGCTACAAGGAACCCTATCGGAGAAGGAGGAAGACGCAGAGCGGGTGGCACGCCAAGCTACAACATACTGCATTCGGGATGGTGAGCTTTATCGGAGGCGTCCAAACGACATCTCTCTACGATGCATTTCCAGGGAGCAGGGGCGCGACCTGCTGACGGATATACATGGTGGGGACTGCGGGCACCATTCTTCATCACGCACCCTTGTGGGGAAGGCATTCCGCAGCGGGTTCTACTGGCCAACGGTGCTCAACGACGCTGCGGAGTTGGTCAAGTCCTGCGAAGCCTGCCAGTTCCACGCCAAGCAGACCCACCAGCCCGCTCAGGGGCTCCAAACCATTCCGCTCATGTGGCCGTTCGCGGTCTGGGGGCTGGACATCTTGGGACCATTCCCACGGGCGCTCGGGGGGTACCGCTACCTCTACGTTGCCATCGACAAGTTCACCAAGTGGGCGGAAGTGGAACCTGTCCGCACCATCCCAGCCGGCTCGGCGGTCAAGTTCATCATGGGCCTCGTGAGCCGCTTCAGGGTCCCTAATCGTATCATCACTGACAACGGCTCGCAGTTCACTAGCAATCTCTTCAAAACATATTGTGCTAACCTTGGAACGCAGATATGCTACGCTTCAGTGGCGCACCCCAGGAGCAACGGCCAAGCTGAGCACGCCAACGCGGAGGTCCTGAGAGGCCTCAAAACAAGAACCTTCAAAAAAAAGTTCGAGGCCTGCGGCATGGGCTGGATCGATGAGCTCCAGTCCGTGCTGTGGTCCATCCGCACCACCGCCACCAAGCCGACGGGCGAGACTCCATTCTTCCTTGTCTACGGAGCCGAAGCGGTTCTCCCACACGAAGTCAAGCATCGCTCCACGCGGGTCCTGGCGTTCGACGAGGCACGCCAGGACGCCTCGCAGAGGATGGACCTCGTGCTGGGGGAGGAATGCCGCCGTCAAGCCTCGCTCCGGGCGGCAAGGTACCAGCAGGCGCTGCGGCGGTACCACTGTCATAGCGTCCGCTCCAGGACGCTCGAGGTGGGCGATCTCGTCCTGAGGCGGGTGCTCTCCAGGGAAGGGCTGCATAAGCTCTCCCCCATGTGGGAGGGCCCGTTTAGGATTGCCCGCGTCTCCAGGCCTGGCACCGTGCACCTGGAGACGCAGGACGGGATCCCCATCCAGAACGCCTGGAACATCCAGCACCTCCGGAAGTTCTACCCATGAAGCAAGGCCCAGTGCCTGTGAAGGTCTCCGCTCATGACACTCTCACGTAATAATGAGTGGGGTTGTACACGCCCCGGAGTCTCCAGTGTGCCGCCCTCCGGCCTTGGGGGCTCCCTTCCACGTCCTAGTGGCAGCACTTAGCTTCGCGCTGGTGAGAAGACTAGACTAGGTGCCGGACGCGGTTGTTCATTTGCTTGCTTTCTGCAGCTGGTTTGCAATCTTTTAATGGAATTTGGAGCTCTAGTGTTTGTCGATTGCCTAGTTGGTTTTCTCTTCTAGCCTCGCTTGCTTTCTTTTTCTCAGTCTGGGAGAACGGCAGTTGCCCGTCGCTCTCCCTCGAGCGCCTCCCATGGGGGCTGGGCTGGTGTGTGCATGCGTTGGGCTAGCCCACCCCGCGGACACACCTCACCAAAGCCCTGTTGCCCCAGGGCTTCGGCTTCCTTGATCTTCGTGAGGCGCCCTTGATTGAGCTCGTGATTTGCGCACCCTCTTAAGTCCGTGCCCCCCGGGTACCGCGACGCGGTGAACTTAGCCATGGCTAGTCATGACTGAGGGCTCACGCAAGGAAGAACAAGGCCTCCGAAAGGTTTTCTAACAAACCCTGCAGTTTTATGGTGCCTCCCGAGGCCGGCAGCTCCTTGGTCGGCAACAAGGGGGCCTCTCCAGACTCTGAAGGACGAGCCCTCATGAGGAGGGAAGCTACCACGGGTGTACCAAGCTAAGTTATCCTACCACACCTGCTCGGGACATGAATACCACAGCATAACACAAGAACAATAAACATAGCACAACTGCATAAGTGCCATGGTTCATTACACACCCTAGCAAGGCTCTCTACCTTTTTCAAAATGCAGAAGAAAGGAAAGGTTAAACAAAGGCGGCCCGCGCGACTACAGCAGTTCCTGAGGCTCGGTTCCGGAGGTTCTCTGGGCTCTGCCTGAGCCCTCCTCCCGCTTCAACAGGGCGCGGTGGCAAGAAGATCCGCCACCTCCCTCGAAGCGAGCCCGGCGGTGTGGCGGCTGGTTGTAACCGCCGCTGCTTGTGCTCTCGCCAGAGGAAGAGCCGCCGCCGCTGAACGAGTCGCAGCCGTCGCCAAGGCCATGCTCGTCGTCACCGCCGTCATCTTCGGGGCAGCACCCTGCGCGGCGGCCATCTTTCCCAAACACCCTCATGTAGAGGGTCGCAACACCGTCGTACCTGAAGTGGAGGGTGCACCTCCCGCTCAGGCCACACGCGCGGGCGAACATCTGCCAGCCGCGGGTCAGGGCCATGTTCCCGGCGGCGGAAACCTCGACCCCGACCCATGAAGCCTTGCTGCAGCAGCCGTCAGCTTGCAGCCAGAGGCCGTCAAGACCAGCAACCGGCAGCTCGCCCACAAAGAAGTGGGGGAGTGGGAGCCAGGTGCCGGCCGGCCCCTCCGACCACACAACAAACTCTAGGAGCACTTCCGCCGAGTGGAAGCGCGGCCGAGGAGTCCGGGCGACCACGGCATTCCTCCCTCCATCACGAGGGTTGCCTCACCCCTGGCGGCTCTCACCGCGAGAAGAGGCGCCGCCACGACCACTCAAGGTGCGCCCGCGTCCACAAGGAGCCACCACAGGGGCCGCCGCATGCTTGCGGGGGCGACCTCGTCCCTTCTTGGGCGGCGGCGAGCCGGGCCCCTCCTTAGGGGCCTTCCCCTTCTCGGCAGCAGAAAACTTCCTCGTCAACGCCATGAACACCGCGGCAAGACGGCGAGGCAAGAAGGAAGAAGAAGGAGCGGGTGGCGAGAAGACGAAGACGAGCAAAGGGGGCTTCGCCCCTCTCCTCATTTATAGCCAAGGGAAGGCCGATCGCCGGCCTTCATGATCACGCGTAATGATGATTTTTCTCTGCATGCAGCAGGGTCTCGTCAAGTCAAAGCAGTTGCCGAGGCAGCACGGGGAAGCGGAGGTGCCCACGTCCCATCAATCGTCACGTGGTAACCAAGGCCGCAGGCGGTTAGGGCCCGCGGCGCTCCGCACTTGCCCTTTGGCTTCGCCTCAAAGCCAAGTTCGAGCGCGCCTTGGGCCCGGGGGCTACTGTTGGTGTCCTGGGACCGGGGGTGCCCAGACTTGCCTGCTTGCAGCCCGTGGTGTGGCTCCATCAACGGCTTGGCACGGCCCAGCTTCAGCAATGACAACTCAAGACCCTCGCGAGGGGCCAAGCCTTGCGAGGCAGACGACACCAAGACCTCCACGAGGGGCGGCCTCCCCAGGCTGGCTCCCGAGGAGCGGAGATATCCATGCAAGATGCACCTCGCGAGGTTCACCTAACGTGAGCCATGATGACTAGGACCAGGCGGGCGCCAGCGGGCGCAGTGTACCAGTTTCCTCTTTGGTGCAAAGAGGGCAAGTGCAGGCGCGGAGTCCCGAGGAATCAAGCAAAGGTTTCCATATCAGTGCAACAAGACCAGGACCGCCAGGACAGCAGGACGGAGCTCATCGAGGAGCCCCCTGCAGCGTCACCACCAGAGACTTTTGCAGGCGAATACTACTTTTGTCAGGATAAATTGTACTAGTTGTCTCCCTTCGAATTTGGCCGTTGTGGGATCCCTTCCCGCCTACATTTGGGAAGAGGACCAAGGCCACTATAAATAGGACTTAGCCACCACCTTGGGAGAGAGAGAACAACCGGAGCTGGACCAGATCCATTCCACCCTCACCACCTCACCAGCTCATCAAGCTCAAGAACACCTCACCTCCTGAGGTCGTTCCACCTCTGTACTAGTTCATCCTCAGCCCTCCGAGGCAATCCACCACAAAGCTGGAGTAGGGTATTACACTGCAAGGTGGCCCGAACTAGGATAAACTGCTGTGTCTCTTGTTCCTTGGGTTCGTCGAGCTAGGCTGTGGAATCGTTGAGCAGGCAGACTGGGGAGAGAGAGTTCTTCGCACGCACCCCAGAGTTCGAACCTCTCAAGGGTCTGCGAAACCCCCAATCCGACACCTAGAAAATCAACAAGTTTGATTGTCCAGGGAGAGAGATCGGGCAAAAATGAGCTCTGGAGCAACAATGGAGCTTGGGGGAAAAGAGGTAGGTCTTCTTGGGCAAGAAGACCTCCTTTTATAGTGGGGAATCAAATCCAACTGTTATCCCACAACTCAGCCCGCAGAGAGCGGTACAACCGCACTAGGCAGCGGTACTACCGCTTCAGTGGTAGCACCTCTGGGGCTGCGCACAGAGTGTAGAGAGAAGGACCAGGAGAGAGAGCCCCCGAGCGGCACTAGTAGCGGTGGTAGGGCGGTACTACCGCTTGCAAGTGGTACTACCGCGCCTACTGCCACCCAACCCGACACGAGAAGCGACGTCCTTGAATCGAGGCGGTACCAACACGGTACTGGAGCCGCACTGCCGCTGATGGCCACGAGTGGTCCTACCGCTGTGAAACAGTGGTACTACCGCTTGAGGCTGTCAGTGGTACTGCCACTCCGGCCTGGCAGTACTACCGCTGGCTCCTCCCACGTGCCACTTCCACGATATCGGTATACTCCAAGAAAGATGAAAGAAGCTGGGGGTGCAAGATAGATGTGTACGTGTTGATTCCACCGTAGCCTTTCCGATACGGACCCCCTCTTGATAGTACGGTGTCTCCTACGACTCAAGTCCAAAACCGAAATGAAAGAGATTACACCGTCTTCACCTTTGACCTCAAAGGGTAAATGAATCATCTTGTGCCAATGAATAAATATCTGAAAGCTCAATGCACACGATTAGTCCACAAATGTATTGTCATCAATCACCAAAACCACTTAGAGAGAGACATGCCCTAACAATCTCCCCCTTTTTGGTGGATTGATGACAACATGGGATTTGCAAAGAGATATAACAAGATAGTAAGCAAACCCCAAAGACTACAAAATATAGACGGGCTCCCCCTAGATGTGTTCCCTTAATAAGGAGTGCTATTGGAATGCAAAGAACACACATAAGGATCAACACTCCCCCTATATTTTATAGACTGACAACCCTTGCATCAACAATTAAGAGAATATAAGCTGGGATGCAAGAAGTAGTAAGTGAGTATAATATAAACAAGTTAAACATGCACCTCACAAACTACCAAAGTATTAGACACGCATTAGATAAATAACAAGGTAGGGTAGCATATGTCTCACACCATATGACAGAGTAACCAGGTCTCACGAGCACAACCCAAACCAAACGCACAAGACACAAGAGTTTGCAAGAGAGAAAGAAACGGCAAATAAAACACAGATAAAGCACACTCGCAACTCGGCAAATCCCTAAACTCTCTCCCCCTTTGGCATCAAGACACCAAAAGGGCAAAGAGTGCTGCTACGGTCACAGGTGATAGCAACGCTGAAGATCTCCATCATCACATCCCCGTGTGGTCGCCCACGTCTCCGTCATCGGTAGTAGGCTGCTCAGTCTCTGAATTCGTCCAGGGGCAGTGCTGAGAAATCCACTCCTCCTCATTAGTGACCTTGCCCTCAGACCCACTGTTAACTGCAGCACCAAGCTGACACATGAGGTCCTTGTGACAACTCCTTGACTTCTTCTCAAGCACATGAGCCATATACTGCCCGTGAGACTCCACGCAGATAAGCTTCTTCATCTTGCACTTGAGCTTCTTTGCCCATGAGGGCTCCACACCAGAGGGCTCATAGTCCTCATCATCCTCAGCCTCAGCTTCAACCTCGTCAGCTCCAGATGGAACCCCGAACTCCGGAGTAGGAGCGCCCCAGTGCTCCTTCTGTCTCAGACGCTTAATCTCGTGAGAGATCATGTCACCGATCTCCAGCAAGACACCAGGATAAGTGTGTGCCCATGCCTTCTCAATGAGTAACATAAGGTAGGGGGCATAGATGGGGCACTTGCGCTCAGTTATGGCAGAGAGGAGCTCTGACCACATGACATGAGAAATATCCAAGGACTCTCCCGTGCTGTTGTCCTTCTCATGCTGGCAAAAGAGTAACATATCCACGAGGTACGAATGGACCATATCCAAGTTCCCAATGCGAGGAAAAAGAGTTTCTCTGAAGATGCGGTGAAGGATGTCCAGAAAAGGAAACAACTCATAGGTCGTCTTCTTTGTCACGGGGTGAACCTTCGCAATGTTGTAAGGCCAAAGAGCTTGCTTGTGAGTAGAAGTGTCATTCATGTGAGGACGAAAGCCAACCGGGTTGTCAAGTCCTTGGTCTTCAACACCCAACAGTTCCATGAACGCCTTCCATTTGACTAAGAAGTCTGCCATTTGTCATCCATGTCAAAGTTCTTTCCTCATCAGTGCCAAGGTGGACTGTGGCATAAAACTGAGCCACCATCTCCGCATCAAAATCCTTGTTAAACTCCATGATCTTTAGAATGTTCAACTGAGCACACATATCCAGTTGTCATGGGAAACCACGGCCACCTATGGGGCCATGAGGCCCTTTTGGTTCAGCGGGGAGATGGGCACGTTGCACCAAGAGCGGAGAAGCGTGGCGCAGCACTGCAGAGATCACATAGGCAGTCTTTACCTAGGTTCAGGTCGCCATGCGGCGTAAAACCCTACTCCTGCTTTGGTGGATTGATGGTGGATAATGGTGGTGGACGTAGCACACTCGCCTGACAAGGTCGCTCTGGGGGTGAGAGTGGCTATGAGCGTATGAATATGCGAGGGTCCAACCCTTTCTACGGTCGCCATGGGCCTCCTTTTATAGATTAAGGGGTCACCACAGTGGCAAATCAGTCTTTGTGTACTGATTAGATAGCTAATAGTGCTATCATACCTAACTCTGTAGGTTGACAGAGTGCATTAAATGCGCCGCTCAGTGTCACATCACAGCCTGCTCGGCAGGCCCTGCCAGGCTGTTTTGCCAGCTTCGCGGCTGCTCGTTTGACACGTCTCAGGACGGGTGTCATATGGAGGTGTTTGCTGTAGGAAGTGGCTGCCATGTGGCCAAAAGCAGCCACTTAGTCACCGTGGAGCTCGACACCGCTTTGATTAATGACTTGCGTCGCTTGTGAGGTGGATCGGTGGAGTGGCTTGCCTCCGCCAGCCCCGGCAGGCCTGCCGGGACGATCTGGGAGCTTGCTTCAGGGGCAAAACCCAACCCTGCCAGGCTCACCTGCCTGGCAAGGTAGGTCCTTCCCTTAGCGATGCCTTGTTCCTATGGCTCACCTTGGCCTTCTCGACTTGCACTTGGATCCTGCAAAGGAATTGATCCTCCTTGTTTGGTCTGATCTTGGTCTTGTAATCTTGTCTCTGGCCTGTGCACAGTCCATGCAATGGACCCAGGGTCTGTTGCACCGACGGGAGCCCCGGGGCCTGGCATGAACGCGCTGCTGGGCGTCGTCAGGGTAGGCCCCAACCAGTGCAAAGGCAGAAATGTAAGGGCGGCTCCGCCCTTTGAGATCTTCTTTGCTTCTTCATTAACCAGAGCTCGGGTCAGTTTTCGGTTTTCCCGCGCGTCGTGCAATGTTTAGGGGAGAAACTGAACCACGATCTGTGGGCAGCCCACGCCCCACGATCATGGGGTAGGAAACTGCCATTCCACTTTCCTCCTGCCCCGGGGTGCCCCCGCCATGTGTACCGCATGCATTGCGTAGGGTAGGTGGTGGACGCGGAGGGCACGGGAATAGGCGCCATGGCAGAAAGCCAGGCGTCGCCGAGTGGTGTAGAGGGGCGGCTCTGATTCCCCGAGCCGTTGGAGGCACAGGGGAACCGCATTGGAGGAGCAGGGTGGTCGCCAGCTAGACGAGAGGCCAGCCCCCTGCCTCGTTCTCCTATAAAAAGGGGGGTAGGAGTAGTGTGTCTGCTCACACACCTTCCTTCTCCCTTTCAAAGCTTCCCTTGCTTGTCATGGTGAGGGGGCGAGGGCGTGGTGGTACTCCGGTGGTGGTGACGAGAACTTCTGCTCGACAGCGTCTCCTCCTTCCTCTTGATGATGTGGGGGCTGAACCCGCTATGAGAGGAGGCGGAAGGGGGCGCGGTCGAGGCCATCGCGGTGGGCACGGCCGGGGAGGCCGGGGCGGCGCCTCAATTGCGCCCGCACCGGGCGCTTCTCCCTCAATGGAAGGCCACATCGAGGATCAACCCTTGGAGTTTGTCATCAGGCTGTATAAGCCTCCGCGCGGCCACCTCCGCCTCCCTACTCCATTTGCAAGGGTGATGGAGCTCGAACAGCCGCGTGCACGAAGGTTGCACATGAGGGGCTGTGGGAATGGTGGCATGTGGGTGGATGTTGACTTCCCTGCTCCTCATGTTATGTACTTCTGCCACGGCTGGAAGACCTTTGCTCGAGCCCATAGCTTGTTGGAGGGGCACGTTCTCCAGTTTAAATTAATGGAGAGCGGCCTGCTTTCCGTCAAGGTCTTTGGGCGCTCAGGAGCTCGCTTAGGGTGCTGCACGGAGAGCTCGACCGATGACGAAAGCTCCTCCTCTAGCAAAAGTGACGAGGAGGACAGTGACGGTGATGATGACGGCAGCGACCGGGAGGGCGACGACTCTGACTCCGGCTGAACATCGCCCACACCATCTTCATCAGGCAGCAGCACCATCATCTGCACCTACGTTTTCTCCCTGGCAAGGTGGTTTGCCAGGAAGTTGGGTGCAGAGTTGGTGACAGTGCCCCTGGCTCCTCCAGCGGTCCTCCAGCTGGACCCCGGCAGGCTTCCTCTTGGGTTGCAGCTCCGTTAGCCCTGCCGTGTCCTGCTGGCCTTGGTGGTGGTGGTTGACAGGTCGTCTCCGCAGGTCTCTTCACCGTCGCCTTTGTCCACACCCTCTCGCCCCTGCCGGGCAACCTCTCCTAGAGCCCGACAGGGTCAGGCTGAGCTTCTGCCCAGGCTCTCCTTTTGCCCTCTTCGCCTTCTACCTCCATGCCTAGGAGGAGAGGGACAAGAAAAGGCATTACGGGGCACTTATCTTTTTTTAATCTTAAATCTGTAGGCACTCGCCAAATTTTAGTTCAAATAATGTAATCTCTCGTATCCATGTTTATGTTCTGTGAGATTTATACTTGTTGATCAGCATATTAATGAAAAAGATAAGCTTTGTCGGGCACTTGTGCATGTATGATATACATGCAGAGGTGAAACGCCTCCATACTTTCACGTAAACAAGTAGATCCCGGTAAGCTACCTTGCCGGCACCCCATAGGACTGCTGCCGTGAGGCTGAGCCTGCTGGGTGCAAATCCCATTGGGAGAGACCAGCCCCCCGCCAACCCCTTTCAGCCAAAGGCCACTACGACCATCCTGACCGAAGCAGCGTTCGTGTCAGTAGATGGGAGTACCTTTGTTTCCGAGGCGGCGAGGTTTTCATATGCACAAGTCCTACTCACAAAACATGTATGGATAAGAGATGGAACTTATCTGTTTGGCTTGCCGGAGACCACAGTGCTGGCTTGTCTTCGCATCCTCTTCATAGGACTAAGTCCACGGCAGGAGCCTGCAGTTTATGCAAATGAAGATGATGCCAGATGCAATCTATCTACATGATCATGCAACCTATCTACATGAATCATGCGATGCTTATGATATGCTTATGCATGCATGGAACTTGTCGGGGGCCCCCAGCGCTTCATTTATTTCTCTGCTGCTCAGGGTCTGCGCCTGGCTTTGTACAAGGGGTTACATGCAGCTGAGGCAAGGCCTATACAAAAGGGTGGCTGCCGGGCAGGGCCCGATAGCCGTGCCTTACGGGTAGAACTTGTGGAGATGCTCAATATTCCATGAGTTTTGCAATTGAATGCCATCTCCGGTGTCCAGACGGACTGCGCCAGGTCTAGTGACTTGTACTACCTGGTAAGGGCCTTCCCACTTCGGTGACAGCTTGTTTGTACCCTTGGCGGACTGAACACGCCTAAGGACAAGGTCGCCTTCCTCAAAACACCGAGCATGAACCCTGCGGCTATGATAGCTACACAGGGCTTGCTGATAGCGTGTAACACGCGTAGCAGCCCGGAGACGGTTCTCCTCGAGAAGCACGACGTCGTCACGCATGTGCTATTCCTACGCTACTTCATCGTAGGCAAGCACTCGAGGTGACCCGTAAATGAGTTCCGTGGGGATAACTGCTTCTACCCCATTGACTAGGGAGAAGGGAGTCTGCCCAGTAGCTCGGTTTGGTGTCGTTCTGAGGGACCAAAGAACCACCGGTAGCTCATCGATCCATCGCCTGCCGTGCTTCTGCAACTTATCAAACATTCTTGTCTTGAGTCCTTGCAGCACTTCAGCATTCGCCCTCTTAGCTTGTCCATTGCTTCTGGGATGTGCGATAGAGGCAAATGAGATCTTGCTTCCGAGGGCATGAACATATTGCATGAAGGCGCGGCTCGTGAACTGGGTGCCGTTGTCGATGATGATCCAGGCAGGGACCCCGAAGCGGCACACCAATCCTTTCAAGAACTTGATAGCTGACTGAGCAGTCACCTTTCTCACGGCATCTACTTCCGGCCACTTTGTAAACTTGTTGATTACAACGAACAAGAATTCAAATCCCCCGGCAGCTCGGGGGAAAGGGCCGAGGATATCGAGCCCCCAGACCAAAAACGGCCATGACAAAGGGATTGTCTGGAGTGCTTGGGCAGGCAGATGGATATTTTTGGAATGGAACTGACAGGCTTCACACTTGGTGACGAGCTCAACCTCATCTTGGAGGGCTGTGGGCCAATAGAATCCTTGCTGGAATGCTTTCCCAACCAAAGCCCTTGATCCAATGTGGGAGCCGCACATGCCTTTGTGTATCTCTGGCAGCAGTTCCTTTCCTCCTTCCCGACAAATGCACTTCAATTTCACACTATTGGGCCTTCTTCTGTATAGTGTGTCATCGAAAAACTAATACATACTGGCCCTCCGGGCTACTCTTTCAGCTTCTTCTTGCTCTTCGGGAAGTTCTCCGGTTTGGAGGAAATGGACTATGTGCCTTGCCCAAGTTGGAGCCTGAAGCTCGGCAATGAGGACTAGCGGTACCTCCTCATTCATGGGGGCGCATCCCTCGACCGCGGGGACTAGTGGCCCGGCAGGAGGGTGCAGCCCAGCAATCGAAGGGGAGTTGTTTCTGGCAGGGTCCCTGCCAGGAGCCCCGAAAGGCTCTACCGGGAGAGGCTTACCGGAGTCCAATTTCCTCCTCTTTCGGGCCATTGTTGTCGGGGATACGGAGGGCTGAGTAAGATGGAGAACAAAAGTTCCTGGTTCCACAGGAAGCTTATGCGCAGCGCACTTTGACAGGTGATCAGCAATGCTGTTTTCCGCACGGCGTACGTGCTCTGTTTGCAACCCGTCAAAGCGCTCCTCCAATCTTCTCACTTCCTCGACGTATGGCTCCATCAATGGGCTTTGGTAATCCTTGTTGAATTGTCTCACCACCAGTTGTGAATCTCCTTGAATGATCAGTGTGGCACCCCGGCTCAGAGAAGACCGGAACGCCCCGTATTCCAACCCAGGGACAAGTCCTCTTGAATACGGCACTGTTGGCATAGAACAAATCAGCTCTTTATTACAATGGATATGGTTACAAAGGGTACAAGGATTACATCGGCACGGCGACACTACGCCTACCCGGGGTAGCACTATGCTAACAGCGGAGTAACTCTCTCGGCAGCGAAACAGCGACAGCGGTGATGGACTCCACTCCGCAGGGACTCTGGCTAGAACGCGTATCCTAGGTCGCAAACTCGGGATCCTCGACAAGCAAGCAATCATGGCATGACCTGCAAACTGGCATGACACACCAGGTGAGTACTTTGAATGTGCTCGCAAGCTCACAACAAACATGAGCATTAAGGTAAGACAACATCATAGCAAATAGCTACTCAAATAGATGCAGTAAGGTAAATCCTATTAAGTAGTTTAATCCATACTCCGAATAACCTCAGGATCCAATCTGAATCTGTTCCAAATCCAATCCAAATCATGTGGTCATCCGACCACTCTTCTCATAGCCATTCCATGGCTAACATATCATATTCCTGATACCATCTGCACCGCAAGTCTGGCAAACTTATTCTCTTCCGGGTTGCCTCACAACCCTCAGAATACTCACGATCCACCGAGTACTTCTGATCTTACGACGAGTTCTTCCATTCTTATCACTACTATGGTTGACCACCTAAAGAGGTCTGGACAGACTGTCCAATACCGTGGACACGGCTATTCAAATAGATTTTACACTCTGCAGAGGTTGCGCACTATACCCACACCATGGAGCACCTGACCTCGTGATCCCATTCAGGTGGACCAGCGTTGCTCCAACGAAACCTGCCTGACCCATGACTCTCCCATCATACCACCGGCAATCATTCTCCCCGGAGTCCTGTCCTGGGTGGCCCCTGTGTCACCGCGTGACACCTGCCACCATCGTGGCTAACAAACTATCCCAAACGGGGATCTGGTACCATATAACTCAACTGGGCTCACAAGGCTATCGCCGCCTACCGAGCCAGGGTAGCGCGCACGCATAACCTTCCCTGTCGGGCGGTACCGGTGAAAGGGCACGCGATCAGACCAAGTCAAGGTCGTCCCATACCGGCAAATGTGGCTGCACGGATAAGTCCGGACAGGTGACTCTGGATCAACCATGAAGTATCTAATCTCCGAACAATCTCTTCATCAGAACTGACACTCCGACAGCATAACAATCCAAGTCAAAACGATATCTGGCTAGAAATCCGGTAACCAGTATGCTTAAGCCACTACTACTAACTCATCTCCACGAACTGTCGGATGAAATCCAAAATAATCATAGACGGTAATCTCAACATGGTAGTCACCTATCCAAGAATTTACTCGAGCATTGTGTAATCCAATCCATTTTACAAATAATCATACTTGCTATTAAAGTAAATAGTTAGACTATGATATTGCAATGCAATTATGCAGATGAGAGTTGTGGCTTGCCTGGGGATGAAGGAACCATCGGGAAGGAGTGCGGAGAGTCCGCGGAAATGATTGCCGGAAACAGTTCTCTCTCGGAGGGGCTGTTTACAGGCAAGGGCAAAATGGTCATTTCCACAGTGGGTCCACATAGTGAAAATGATACCAACATATAGAGCTCGATGAGGCGAAGAACTGGGCTTTGGATTCACCTTGATCGGAGTCTCAGTTAAAAAGTTATAGCCCGACGCAGTTCAGGGACCAATCTATAAAAAGAAACTTTAGAAACAGGCCCCTGGCTGCAAAACAGAAGACGTATTTCTGTTAATACGCTTCTGCTTCTAGAAAGCGTACTTTTCTCTGAAGCAGTACCGAAATACGTTTTCAGCAATGGGAAGGCGCACTCTAGTGGAATACGCCCCCACTTGTCACATCAGCTGAGCAAGGTCAACCCCCTTGTCTGGCTGACGGGCAGGACCCGAGGGCAGGTGGGGTCGCTAGGCTGGTCTTCTTCTTCCTCCTCCTATCGCTCGCGAGCCAGAGGCAAGGGCGCGCTGCGGGCAGCCGTTCCGGTGACCTGGGTCATCTCCGGCGACGCCCAGCACACCAGCCAGATCAGAAAGACGAGGTGCTCCTGACTGGACTGCTCACGCTCGCCTAGGTGCATCGGAGGGAGCGTAGCCTCTACTACGGCGGGCAGCGGCTACGGGCAGAATAGTGGCGGCGATCGTTGTGGCACAAGGGGGAAGAAATAGGAGAGGGAGAGGCTTCCAGAGCGAAGGCGGCGACGAGGGGAAGCTCCTGGACATGCCTAGGTGGTGAGGGAGCGATGAAACAGACGAACTCGAGAGGTTTAATTGCCAGAGCGCGCTGGCTGGCATGCCAAACGCGTGGTCACCGCGTGAACTGGTGCATGCGGTGCACCCTGACCGGCCACATCATGTCAAGTGGGTAGTCCCTCCAAGGCACAGTCTCAGGGAGGTGATGGATCGATGAGGGAAACTGTGGTTGGATGGGAGTGGTCACCTGAAGTTTGCTGTAGCAAACTTGGCCACACCACTGTGATCCACAGGAAGATGATAAGAACCAAATAAGATGTCTGGGAGGTTTAGGGTAGGAAGGACTACAATCCTGTGAAATTTGGAAAGAAATGGACCAAGATTTAATATAGTTGCTTTGCAACTGACCAATCTGGTCCAGAAGCTCAATCTTGATGTGCCACTTACATGGAGTAGCCACTTGAACTGAAATTTGGTATAACATGATGATTTGATCATATGAAGATTCTATAAAATTTTCATACCATTTGGACATGCCAAAATGGTACTTCCTTCACAGATATCCTCTCTGACCAGAATCTTAGAAAAATTCTAGGGAATTATTGGGAAGATGAAATGAGGCCAAATTTGGTGGAGATAGGTTATATGGGTAGGAGAATGTCCTGGTAAAATTTTAGAAATTATGGAGCAACATAAAATATAGTTGCTTCACAATCCAAAATAATGACCAGAAACAATGATTTGATGTTGTGGTCACATAGTTGATTGGGTAGGGTTGAAACTTGGTGGAGAGTCATGATTTGAGCATATGAAGATTCTTGCAAAATTTCAACTCATTTGGATACTTCTAGCTAGCACTTGCTTCACAAAGATTCCAGTTGACCAGAAACTTTGGAAATTAGCCAAGGGAGATTTAATAGCCAAATGAAGTTGAATTTTGGCATGTGGCAATTATATGGATAGGAAAGAATGCACAAAAAGTTTGAGACCAAGAAAGCAAATATAAAGAGTACTTGCTTCTCAACTTGGCAGCTAGGGCAGAATCAAAAAAGGAATATTGGTGAAATATCATTGAACATGGCAAGGAAGGGTTTGACATATTTGTGGAAGATCTGTCCCAAACAATTTATGAGAATTATTTGGGAATTTTTGGAATGATGGAAATGTGGGTTGTTTCACAACCTAGGACAACAGGGTTATTCCTTTAATAGAAAAAGGAATTTTCCCAAGAAAAAGAATATTGGGGTTGGTCCAAGATGGAAATGGCAAGGTCTTGGGATGGTTTTGAGGTTGGCAAGCCACTAGGGGAGATGAATCAAGGGTGATCCTTCCAGGTTGCGAGACTACTAAGCCACAAAAAGCGAATCCGGACCAAAATCAAAAGAAAAAAGAAAATGGGCAAAATCCAGGGTGTTACAATCCGCTTCTTGATTCCCATTTGTGTGGCAATCCTGAGCCCGGCAAGAAGCCCTTCATATTCTGCTATATTGTTGGTCGCCTCCTCCCGGGGAAAGTGCATCTGGACGACGTACCTCAGGTGCTCTCTAGTGGGAGCCACGAGAAGCACGCCAGCCCCTGCACCTTGTAGGGAGAAGGCACCATCGAAATACATGATCCATTCTTGGGGCGCTTCCTTGCCGGGGATAACTGTTTCCAGTACTTCTTCATCAGGGGTTGGTGTCCATTCCGCAATAAACTCTGCCAACGCCCTGCTCTGGATTGTTGATGTGCTTTCAAACTTCAGGCCAAAGCTGGACAACTCCAATGCCCACTCCACTATCCTGCCAGTGGCCTCTGGGTTTCAAAGTATCCTTTGCAACAGGAAGTGGGTAACAACCATGATCTCATGGGCTTGGAAGTAGTGGCACAGTTTCCTTGAGGCTATGACAAGGCCAAAGATCAATTTTTGCACGCTGGAATACCCGGATCTAGCCCCCTGCAACAGGGAGCTGACGAAGTATACTGGGCGTTGCACCACCTTCTTCCTTGCCATGTCCTTGGGGTTGCTTCTGCTGCCATGCTCCTCTTTGTCCTAATCCGTATCTGGCCTTGCCGGGCCGCTCTCTTTCTCTTCCCCGGGCGGGACACTTGCTGAAGTGGCTGCTTCTTCTACTTCCCGCTGCACTACTAGGGCCGCACTAACCACTTGATTAGTTGCTGCCAGATATAGCAGCAACGACTCTTGTGGTTTGGGTGCGACCAAAGTAGGCACAGAAGAAAAGTAGGCCTTCAAACCTTCAGCACTGCATCTGCTTCCGGGGTCCATTTCATGGGTCCTGCCCTCTTCAAAATCTTGAAGAACGGCAAGGCTAACTCGGCACACTTGGAGATGAATCTGCTAAGCGCGGCAACGCATCCTGTCAAACGCCTCACATCCTTAACTGTCTTGGGTGCCTATATCTGCTTAATGGCCTTGATCTTATCGGGGTTGGCCTCTATCCCACGGTGGGACACAAAGAAACCAAGTAGCTTGCCGGATGGAATGCCAAACACGCACTTCTCCGAATTCAGTTTCAAGTTGATCTTGTGCAGATTAGCAAATGTCTCTTCTAAATCCTGGATGAGGGTTGATCTGTCCTTGTTCTTGACCACAATATCATCCATATAGACTTCAATGTTCCTGTGCAACTGTGGTTCAAAGCCAATCTGGACTGCTCTTGCAAAAGTGGACTTCAACCTGAAAGGCATGCACACAAAGCAGTATGTGCCACATGGGGTGATGAATGAGGTCTTTTCTTCGTCTTCCTTGGACATAAAAATCTGATGGTATCCAGAGTATGCATCCAGAAAAGAGAGCAACTCACATCCTGAAGTAGAATCCACGATCTGGTCGATGCGTGGCAACGGAAATGGGTCCTTTGGGCATGCCTTGTTCAGATCCGTGAAATCTATGCAAAGCCTCCATTTTCCATTAGCCTTGCGCACAACCACTGGGTTTGCTAACCATGTTGGATGCAGTACTCCTCTACCCAAACCAGCTGCTTCAAGTTTCTTGATTTCCTCGGCAATAAAATGCTGCCGCTCCAAGGCCTGCTTCCGAACCTTCTGCTTGACGGGCTGGGCATGTGGGCAGATAGCAAGGTGGTTCTCGATTACCTCTCTGGGAACACCGGGGATATTAGATGGTTGCCAGGCAAACACATCGATATTCGCCCGCAGGAAGGCCACAAGCGCGCTTTCCTATTTGTCATCAAGGGTGGCGCTGATAGTGAATGTACCATCAGCGCCAGCCAGCCCTGCCATGACCTTTTTCACTTGGGGTGGAGCAGCCTTGGATCTCTTGCTGTTGGAACTCTCTGGCATGTCATCAACGGGAGCGGCACATTCCACAGAGGTACGCTTCCCAGATTCCTTGCCAGTGCCTCTGCTATGCTTTTCCTTGGCAGGAACTGTGGCTTCCGTGACCTCTGCCGCGACCGCATCCCGGTACATCTTATCCACGCAAATAATTGCGTCTTTCTTGTCCGACGGAACGGAAATGACGCCCATTGGCCCTAGCATCTTCAAGGTGTTGTAGGCATAGTGGGATGCTGCCATAAATTTGGCCAGGGCCGGGCGCCCAAGGATCCCGTTGTATGGCAGGGGGAGGTCAATCACATCGAACACAACTTTCTTAGTCCTGTAGTTCAATTCTCCTCCAAATGTCACTGGCAACGTAACCTTTCCGTTAGGACGGCTCCTGCCGGGATTGACTCCTTGAAACGTGCCTATGGCCTTAAGTTCTTCCTCTGCTATCTGGAGTTTGCTGATAACCTTTGGGGAAATCAGATTCAACCCGGCCCCGCCGTCAACCAGCATCTTTGTGACCTTGAGGTTGCGAATTGTTGGTGATACCAACAACGGCAAGCACCCTACCGGAGTAATGCAGTCAGGGTGGTCCTCTTCATCAAAGATGATGGGCAAGCGTGACCACTTGAGCGGCTTCCAAGAATCTGCCGCTGGCTCCACGGCATTGACTACACGTGCCCACTCTTTAAGTTGGTGGTGAGAGGGGTGCAAAGATGCACCCCCGTCAATGCACAGGGCATCAGTGGCCTTCTGGAATTCCTGCTCGCTGGTTTCCTCTTCATTCCCTCCATCACTTTCATTACTGTAATCCTCCTTGTCTCGGCCTTTGGTGGGTTTCCCTTGGTTCTGAGGAGCCTTGCCGGGGCGATTTGCTTCACCACCCCGGCCCTTCCCGCCAGCGCCATTCTGACCTTTTTCCTTATCGCGCTTCTCATACTTAGCCTTCTGCCTCTGGACGAGCTGCTCAACCTGATGACACTCCTGGAGATCATGGCCCTTGGTCCGATGAATCTTACAGTACGGCCCATCACTTTTTCTAGCTTTCTCGGCAGCCACCACCTCCCGGAAGTCAGCGCATGTGGTAGCCTCCTTGCCAGGAGCTTCAGCCTTGGCCTTCTTCCCGGTACTAGGTGTGCCTGACCCCTCAACAGTCATCACTGTCTTATCCTTGCTCTTCTTGTTGTGCTTCTTGTTCTTCTTCTTCTTACTGACGGTCTCGTCGTCATCTTCTGAGTCGATGTCGACGCAATCTTCCTCTCCAGGAAGTTTCCTCCCCTCCTCCACCCGAGCACATTTGTCCACCAAAGTGTAGAGCTCCTTCACAGTCTTGGGCAACCGAACATTCATCTTGGAATGTATCCTGCGGTTGCGCACGTTGGATTAGAAGGCAGCTATCACGGCAGCTGGGTGGATATCTGGGATATTTCTGTGGACTCGGCTGAATCTCTGCAAGTACTTACGTAGAGTTTCTCCCTCTTTCTACTGGAGAAACTGCAAGTCGCTGGGCCGCCCTGGTTCTTGATGGCCGCCCGTGAAGGCACCAATGAACTCGTGGCATAGGTCAGCCCAGGTCGAAATAGAGTTCTCCGGCAGATGCATCAGCCAAGACCTCACATTTGACTTGAGGGCCAAAGCGAAGTAGTTGGTGAACACCTTTTCATCTCTTCCCCCGGCAGCTTGAACAGCAATGGTGTAGATGCTCAAGAACTCTGCCGGGTTTAGTCTCCCATCATACTTCTCGGGTATCTCTGGCTTGAACGAGCGAGTGGACGGCCAACGGACTTGCCGCAGCTCACGGGTGAAGGCAGGGCACCCAACCTCGAAAGGCAGGCACCCGCCATCTCCGAGCGCGGGCTCATCGACGTCGGGGCCATCGCACCCATTGGACCGGCGGGGGTTGTCACGGCGCCGCTCGTCGATGACGCGCGCACCTTCCCTTTGCCTGCCCTCCGGGGCATGCTGTCGGCCTTGACGCGCTCGAGGGTCTGACGAGGCCATCGAGACGTCATCGGGTGCTTGGTTTTGCGGCTCCCGGGTGGCTTGCCATGGTGGGGATTGCACCGTGAGGGTGGCCCCTCCCGCACGACCAGCCGCACGAGCCGTCGTTGCTATCTGGGAAGGCCGTCGCGGTCCGGCCCGCTGTGATCCTTCCGCCTCATCAAAACCAATCAGACTTTGGATGGTGGCTCGCCACTCATCCATCTGGTCTGCCGCCGGTGGAAATCTCAACAGCAGTTGGGCTCGCGCCATGGCCTCTGAGGCAGTGCTTGGCATAGGTGATGCCAATGTAGATCATAGTGTCGCTCGGCTCCTGACGTTGCCGGTGGCGACCGCACCGTGCCCTTGCTGTTGCGAACCAGCCGTTTGGATGGCATGGTGACGCGGCGGAGGCGCCTGAGGGCCAGCGGCTCCGTTGGGCACAGTAGCTAGGTCAGCCCGCCCCGGGGGTGGCGCGTGCCCTACGGTCGCGCCCGCAGCGGAGGCGGCCAGAGGGTTGTGATTCACCCCAGAATGAGCATCATCACTGCAGCTGTGCCCGTTGGCGAGGAGAAGGGGTTCAGGCAGAATGATCCCTCCATCCGTACCTCATGGAGCATGGCCGTTGGGATGTTGCTGATGCTGTCCTTCCCCAGTACCTCCCGTTCCTGCTTCGGCCGTGGGGGAGGTGGTGACGGCGCCACCTGCGCCGACCACGTCCCCCGCAGCATCCACACCCTCATGAGCCCCAGCATTCCCCGCGACGTCAGCGGTCGCGGGCGGCGGAGCCTTCGAGGTGGACGGGTGATTTGCAGCTCCGGGCTTCCTCTTGGGCACCATAGTTGATGACGTCGTCGACAACGAAAATGTCGATGAAGATGACGCACAGTGTACGCTCTCAGTTTCGCGCAAGTGATCCCCCTAACTGGCCCGCCAAAGATGTCATGGGAAACCACGGCCACCTATGGGGCCATGATCCCCTTTTGGTTCGGCGGGGGGATGGGCACGTTGCACAAAGAGCGGAGAAGCATCGCGCAGCATGGCAGAGATCACACGAGCAGTCTTTACCCAGGCTCGGGCCGCCATGAGGCATAAAACCCTACTCCTGCTTTGGTGGATTGATGGTGGATAATGGTGGTGGACGTAGCACACTCGCCCGGCAATGTCGCTCTAGGGGTGAGAGTGGCTATGAGCGTATGAATATGCGAGGGTGCAACCCTTTCTACGGTCGCCATGGACCTCCTTTTATAGATTAAGGGGTCACCACAGTGGCAAATCAGTCTTTGCATACTGATTAGATAGATAACAGTGCTATCATACCTAACTCTGCAGGCTGACAGAGCGCATTAAATGCGCCGCTCAGTGTCACATCACAGCCTGCCCGGACAGGCCCTACCGGGCTGTTTTGCCAGCTTCGCGCCTGCTCGTTTGACACGTCTTAGGACGGGTGTCATATGGAGGTGTTTGCTGTAGGAAGTGGCTGCCATGTGGCAAAAAGCAGCCACTTAGTCACCTTGGAGCTCGACACCGCTTTGATTAATGACTTGCGTCGCTTGTGAGGTGGAGCGGTGGAGTGGCTTGCCTCCGCCAGCCTCGGCAGGCCTGCCGAGACGATCTGGGAGCTTGCTTCCGGGTCAAAACACAACCCTGTCGGGCTCGCCTGCCTGGCAAGGTAGGTCCTTCCCTTAGCGATGCCTTGTTCCTCTGGCTCACCTTAGCCTTCTCGACTTGCACTTGGATCCTACAAAGGAATTGATCCTCCTTGTTTGGTCTGATCTTGGTCTTGTAATCTTGTCTCTGGCCTGTGCACAGTCCGTGCAATGGACCCTGGATCTGTTGCACCGACACCTGTGCCTCGCCAAAGTAGGCACGATCCTTCTCCAGATACCCAATGTCGATGGAGCAGACATCAACATAGAGATTCTTCTTTGCCTTGAGCACATCAAAGAAGGCGGAGTACTGAAACCGGTTCCAGAAGGGACGATTGACAAGAGTTGGATCTTGATCTTGATAATACGGGCAGCGGCGATGAGCCACACAGAATTCCTTAGCAGTCATCTCTATCACAGACTTGGGCTTCGTCATGGGCTTCTTCGCAACGCTCTTGGAAGGCAGCTTGGACAGAGTTGGAGGAACACTTAAAGAAGCAGCCGCTATCTCAGAAGTGCGATAGTGCTTTGATCCACCAGGATGCCCGGGGTTGACACGACGGACAGGGTGCTCCGAAGGGCCATCACCTTGAACCAAACACACGGACAAGGAAAGCAAATAGAAGAAATGAGCATAAGCCAGCAGAAAAAGCAACAAAGATCAATGGTTGGTACGAGAAAGATGGAGGCTGGCATCCCAGCGGTAGTACCGCTACCAGGCAGCGGTAGTACCGCCTACCTCCTCCAACGGTAGTACCGCTCCAGGGGAGCGGTAGTACCGCCCGAGGCGGAGGACGGCGGTTTGACTACTGCCGCGGCCAAATCTGATACTACCGGGGGTGCCAAATTCAAAAATACTCCTACCAAACTTCAATCCAACTAGTCTAGCAGCCTTCAACATCCTACTCAAGCCTCGATTTGGCCAAAAATCGATAAATTCTAAGACTATTGCCCCAAAAGCCTAGATCTGAAAACTAGAAGCAACGAGGAGAAGAACGGGGACAATACCAGCATCCATGGCAAGAGGAAGGGGTGGGGATCGATTCCACCGGACGAAAATGCGATGGACGGCCCGGAGAAGACGGCCCGGCGGCGGCCTCCCACGGTGAGTTCGTCGCTGCAGACAGAGGAATGGACAGGGAGAGAAACGCGAATGGGTATGGGGGAGTGAAACTCCCCCTGCCCGATTCAATAACCCCCAGTCCCGCCCCGCAGTGGTAGTACCGGTCGGTCGGGCGGCAGTACTGCTTGATGCCACTCAGCAATAGTACCGACCATCCACAGTGGTAGTACCGCCCAGCACAAAATCGACGAGACAGGATAGAAAACGGCCTAGCTCGAACACAAAGAAACACCGAGACGAGCCGAAGGAGCACCTCAAAGAGAAAAACACCACCAAAAACCAGAGATGCACCCACGAAGAGACTAGAGGCAAAACACCAAACAACAAAAATCAAAACAAGAGAAAAAAACACACAACTCTCAAAGAGAGGGCGCTGGCTAAGGCCACCTATGTTTGAGTCAAGATGTATGGCACCGCGAAGATTTTAACCTTGGGCCCATGACCAAAACTCATCTTTGAAGCACAAGTACCATCAAAAATGGCTAATGTGAAAGACGTGGTCGATTTATGCATAATGGGGGAGGGAGAGTTCATTGAGAGAACAACACTCCCCCTATGTCCATGCCTACATCTAGAGCAAGATATAATGATGAGTGTGGTGGGGTGTGCCTAGATTCAAGCCACAATGCTCAAATCAATGATATTTAGCTCATGCATTAACTCGCGAAATCTTGCTTCATCTAGAGGCTTGGTGAAAATATCCGCTAGTTTCTCTTGAGTGTTGATGTAGATGATCTCAATATCTCCACGCTTGATGTGATCCCTAATGAAATGATGACGAATCTCAATATGCTTTGTCTTGCTATGTTGCACCAGATTGTGAGAGATCTTGATAGCACTTTCATTGTTTAGAAGAGGCACTTTGTCACAAGTGACACCGTAATCCTTTAAAGCTTGCCTCATCCATAGCAATTGTGCACAACAACTTGTGGCGGCTACATATTCGGCCTCGGTGGACGAGAGAGACACACAATTTTGCTTTGTCAAAGACCAACTTACCAAAGAGCGACCAAGGAATTGGCACCCTTCGGAAGTTGACTTCCTCTCCACACAATCTCCCGCCCAATCAGAGTCCAAGTAACCCATGAGATTGAAGCTTGCTCCTTTGGGGTACCATAAGCCAAAGTTTGGGGTATGAGCCAAATATCGAAAGATTCGCTTGACTGCCACATAGTGACTTTCCTTAGGTGCGGCTTGAAACCATGCACAAATTCCCACACTCAACATGATATCCGTCTGGATGCACAAAGGTAAAGCAAGGATCCAATCATGGAACGATATACCTTTTGATCCACAACTTTACCATTGGGATCACTGTCAAGCTTGCATTTGGTGGGCATGGGAAACTTGACCGGCTTGACATCATCTATCTTGAATCTCTTGAGCATGTCTTGGGTATACTTGGCTTGGTTGATGAACGTTCCTTCTCTTCTTTGCTTGACTTCGAACCCAAGAAAGAACTTCAACTCTCCCTTCATAGACATCTCAAACTTCTCGGTCATTAGTGTGGCAAACTCATCATTGAAAGATTTGTTAGAAGAACCAAAAATAATATCATCAGCATATAGTTGGCATATGAACAAATCCCCTTTGACCCTCTTAGTAAAAAGAGTGGGATCAATTTTCCCAATTTTAAACCCACGATCTTGCAACAACTCGGTAAGATGCTCATACCATGCACGTGGGTCTTGTTTAAGGCCATAGAGTGCCTTTTTGAGTTTGTATACATGAGTGGGGAGCTTGGGATCCTCGAATCCCGGAGGTTGTTTGACATACACCAACTCATTCAAAGGACCATTAAGAAATGCACTTTTCACATCCATTTGTTGCAATTTAAAATCATGATGAGATGCATATGCAAGCAACATGCGAATAGATTCAAGACGAGCAACGGGGGCAAAGGTTTCACCGTAGTCGATACCCTTGACTTGGGAGTAGCCTTGTGCCACCAATCTTGCCTTGTTTTGAACAACCACACCATTCGCATCTTGCTTGTTCTTAAAGATCCATTTGGTCCCGATGACATTAGGTTCCTCCATTGGCCTTGGCACTAATTCCCAAACTTGATTGCGCTCGAAGTTGTTGAGTTCATCATGCATAGCTTCAAGCCAATCCACATCATCAAGCGCCTCATGTACCTTATGGGGTTCAACACACGAAACAAACGCGTGATGCTCACAAAAGTTTGACAATTGTTTACGAGTAATTACCCCTTCTATCAAGCTTCCAAGCACATTCTCCATGACATGTTGTTGAAGATTGAACTTGGAAGCCACCATAGCGGCACGGCGCTCCAAAAGTTCCTCAATGGGCAATTGAGGATCATCTTGCACATCTTGAGCACCGTCTTGAGTTTGCTCTTGATCTTGAGCTTGCTCTTGATCTTGAGCACCATCTTGAGTTTGCTCTTGGTCTTGAGTTTTCTCTTGATCTTGAGCACCGTCTTGAGCTTGCTCTTGACCTTGAGTTTGCTCTTGATCTTGAGCGCGCTCGGAGGCATGAACTTGATCTTGCACATCATTTGGTGCATCACCATCTCCATGGAGATGATCTTGCTCTTTATCTTGTTGATTGAGTTTTTAGCATAGCCAACAAATATGCCCTCTTGAGCTCTAGGTTCGAATTTAGACAAATGAACACCTTTCTTGAGAATGAAACACTTACAACCGAACACCCAGAAGTACTTGAGGTTGGGATTGTTACCGGTAAGTATCTCATATGGAGTCTTGTTCAAGCCTTTGCAGAGGTAGAGCCTATTTGAAGCATGACATGCGGTGTTGATGGCTTCGGCCCAAAAGTTGTACGGAGATTTGAATTCTGCCATCATGGTCCTTGCCACATCCATCAACAGCCGGTTCTTCCTCTCTGCCACACCATTTTGTTGACGGGTATAGGGTGTGGCATATTGGTGCTTGATCCCCTCGTCACTAAGAAACTCATCCAAGGCGTAGTTCTTGAACTCGGTGCCGTTGTCACTTCTAATCATCAATATCCTTGCTTCATGTTGACGTTGAGCTTCATTTGCAAAGTTTATGACGGTTTGTTGAGTCTCACTCTTCCTATTGAAGAAGTATACCCATGTATATCTTGAGTAGTCATCCACAATCACCAAGCAATACTTTCTTCCACCAAGACTATCAAAGGATGGAGGACCAAAGAGATCCATGTGAAGGAGATCTAGGGGCCTTTTTGAGTAGATGATAGTCGATGGTCGGTGAGCTGTTTCGTGAAGCTTTCCTTCGATACAAGCACTGCAAGCACGGTCTTTGGCAAAACTCGCATTTGTTAGTCCATGCACGTGGTCCCCTTTGAGGAGACTTTGCAAAGATCTCATATTGACATGGGCTATACGGCGATGCCAAAGCCAACCCACATCAACTTTAGCCATTAGGCAAGTCGCGGTCTTAGTGGGTCGCTCCGAAAAGTTCACCACATAGAGACTGTTCTCGACATGCCCAACAAAGGCTACTTTAAGAGTCTTGCTCCACAAAAGGGCCACGGTATCAAGATCAAAGAATGTTGCAAAGCCCATAAGTGCAAGTTGATGAACGGAAAGTAAATTGTATGCAAGGGACTCAACAAGCATGACCTTCTCAATAGATAAATCTTGAGAGATGACCACCTTGCCATGCCCCAATACCTTAGAAGTTGAAGCATCACCGAATTGGACATGGGTGGGCATAGATGGAATTGGATGCACATCCACCACCAAGTCCCTGCTTCGAGTCATATGATTTGTTGCTCCACTATCAAGCAACCATGACACTCCACCGGAAGCAAACTCCTACAAGAGATCAATGCTTGGATTTAGGTACCCATTCTTGAATGGGTCCTTTGAGGTTAGTAACAAGGGTCTTAGGAAACCAAATAGACCATTCAATGTACTCATAGTAAGAACCAACAAATTTAGCATAAACATGCCCATCACTAGCACGGTACAAAACATAAGAAGGGTTAAAGTCGCCAGCTTTGTTGTTAGGGGCAGTTTTACCCTTATTGGCATTACCACCCACTTCCTTGTTCTTCTTCTTCTCATGAGTATCCTCACCCACCTTCACAAATGTTTCCTTGAGTGGGAGAGGTTGCTTGGTCTTGTTCTTCTTCTTCTTCTTTGACTTGGGTGCAAACCCAAGTCCCTCCTTTCACACAACTTCCTTTTGATTTGTCAAAAGGTCATTGAGGTTCTTTTCACCTTGTATGCATGTCACAAGGCCCTTCTCAAGTTGCTCTTTCAACTTAGCATTTTCCTCCACGAGATGCACATGCTCGCAACAAGGGTTAGTAGCATGGGCATTATCAATTAGAACGAAGGGAGGAAAAGTGGAAATCTCCTTGGTTAGCTTTACTTGGAGTTGATCATGAGACTCTTTGAGAGAAGCATGAACACCCTTCAAGACCTTGTGAGCCTTGTCAAGTGTATTAAATTCTTCCTTGAGTCTATCATGGCCAACCTCAAGTGCAGCTTTCTCGGATTTAAGCACACGAGTAAGAACAATAGCATGATCAAGATCTTTTTGCAATTTAGCATGATCAACATTGTGTGACTCAAGAGACAAACGAAGATCTCGCTCTTCGTCTAAAGCAATGGAAAGATCCGCAATCTCATCGGCATAGTCATGACTATGCCCCTCCAACTTGGAGATAGTAACCTCATGCGACTCAATGATATCATTGGCCTCACCAAGTTGTTCCAAGAGAGCAACAAAGTGCTTCTTGGACTCACCCTTGAGCTTGCTCACAAACTTGGTGAACTCATTCTCATCAACTTTCTCCACCTCACTATCATCTACACAATCTAACAATGAAGGAGTAGTAATGATGGTGGTTTTGATGTTAGGAGTTACCTTGTTGATACCTTTGGCCATGAGACACTTGGCAATGGTGTTTTCGTTAGGGGCGCCGAAGAGAGACACCTTGGAGGGAGAAGATGTAGCAATGGCAATGGTTGCCATTGCCATTCCTCCTCCACTTGTATCTTCCTCATCATCATCAGAAGGGTACTCTTCATGTGCCACCAAGCCCTTTGGAGGAGTCTTCTTGGTGAAGTTGTTCTTGCTAGGGAAGGACTTGGCTTTATCTTTGCGAATGAGTTTGCCACCATTGTCTTCCCTCTTCTCGTAGGGGCAATCCACCACAAAGTGACTCACATTGCCGCAATTGTAGCAATTTCTTACATGTTGCTTGTTCTTTGACCCACTTGAGTCGTTCTTGGTGAAATTGGGCCTTGAGTTCCTCTTCTTGCTCCAAAATTTCCTTGACGCAAGAGCCATGTGCTCATGGTAAGCATATTTGGTGTCCTTGGGGCCACACTCCTCTTCGTCTTCCTCTTCTTCTTCTGGAATGGCCTTGGCCTTCAAAGCAAGGGTGGGAGAGCTTTTCTTTGACCGGACACAAGCAAGAGCATTATCGGCAGTCTTGTTCATGATGTTCATGCCAATAAACTCATCCAACACTTCACTTGAGGTTAAGGAGTGAAAGTTTGGCCTTTCACGAATCACGGAAGACATGGCCTTGTTGAATGGCATGATGGCCTTGAGGAACTTGCGCTTGATCCAAGTGTCATCCGTATCCTTGCTTCCATGGTCTTGGAGAGTAACCGCAAGAGTTTTCACCCTCCGGTAAAGATCACGTGGGTCCTCATCTTCAAGCATCACAAATTCATTGGCCTCATCAAGGACCACTTCAAAGTTGGACCGTTGGAAGCTTGAGCTCCCCTTGTACATAGAAACATTGTGCTCCCAACAATCCTTTGCATGAGTGAAAGGTCGTAGGTGCGATAGATCTTCAGGAGGGACCGCTTCTTGAAGAATGAACAATGCAGAGTTATTGTATTGATTGTCCACTTCTTCTCTTGGGGTGAAGTTGTTTGGATCATGCGGGTAGAAGCCTTGCTCAATGATTCTCCAAAGGTTAGTTGAGCAATGATTCAAATGAGACTTAATGCGAAAGACCCAATTAGCAAAATCACCCTTAACAAGCTTCGGAGGAGGACCATGAATATTAATGCGAGTTGTGGGGACCGGTCCTCCATAGACCGGGGGAGGGGGAACCGAGGCAAAGGTTCCCGTCCCATTATTGTCATGAGGGGAAGGAACATGAGTACCTTTAGCCGCTTCCTTGGCGGAATTGGCCTCTGACTCCGATGTCGTGGGATTAACCACAAGCAAGGGATCGGGAGTGGATTTCATCCCCTCAAGTAATTCTTTAAGCATGGACTTGACTTCGGCCATCATAGACGTCTTAAGTGAGGCCATAGCTTCATTTAAGTCATTCTAGTGTCAACATAGAACAACAGGAGTGTTGTGTTAAATTTTGGAATTTTTCGTGGTTCGTTTGGACATTTTTATACATTAACTGGGCTTTCTAGGCATTTTATGTGCATAATTCAAATTTGAACTACATGCACATGCTCCAGTGCATATAAATTGGTTGAAAAATCAAATTTGTGTCCTTGGGTGCATGCTTAGGTCCCATGCAAGAAATGGGAATGAATTTCAAACACCAGGGCACTGTTGATTGCCGGTGAAATGTTGAGATACTTTGTTATTAAATTCTAGTAAATCCAAAACTCGTCTGAAATTCATGAAACTTGGCATGCTATCATGGAATGGCACCCGACATGTTGTGGTATTTTTCGTGTCCATTTTGAGAGAAGGCGCACTCGAATAACAGCCAACAAAGGCATTTTGAAAAAATAGCTGCCACTTTAATATCTCAAACATTTCTATAATTCAAATCATGTGCGTTCTGTTAACCATTCATGTGACGCCACGTGTCTTGGTTTTAATAGCTATAGGAGGTGCCGTGCGGGCAGCTGCTTGACTGAATGGGAGGCGTGCGAGCGCAGTCCCGTGCGCAGGCTGACCGAGAGGCGTGCAAGCTGTCCTCCAATGCGCAGGCTCACCGGGAAGCGTGCGAGCTGTACGCTGTGCAGGCTCACTAGGAAGCGAGCCCTTTGACTTCCATGGCCGCCCGCCTTCCTCTCCATTAATGGCGCCCGAGCCGCTGTTTAATACGGGCGGCCTTACTATTCGCCTCCCATTCCCCTCCCTCCCGCCGACCTAAACCAACGCCATGACGCAGAATGATCATCTGCCACAAGTCTTCAAGTTTGGTGAAGTCGACTCCGAGCCGGAGGAGATAGAAAATAAGGAGGAATGGCGCCTCATGGACATGGCCGTGAACGAGCTGGCCGTGGCGGTTGCTGCCCCCGCTCCCATCCCAGCTCCCATCCTCGCGCCCGCGCCAGCGACCATCCCCGCAGCATTGACGGGCTGGTCGCCGAGCACTATCTCAGAGCTGGAAGCCGCGGGCGTCAGCGAGGTCTCCGCGGACCCACGCGAGCTCGTGTACATGCCAGCACCAGCACCCGTGCCCATGCGTGCCCCTCCACCCACCGCGGCGCCGGTCCCCGTGCGTTTGGTTGCACCCGCCGCGCCCGTGCCCTTGCGCGCGCCCCCCTCAGCGGCATGGGACGCCGCCGTCGACCGCTACCTCTCAGCGGCGCCAGTTGCTGTCCTCCCGCGCCCCGCCCGTCGATCGCGTGACGACATGATGTTTGATTTACAAGTGAAGAACATTATGTGCTGCCTTGAAGACTTCAACAACGGCATCCCGGAGGATGACAACGACGGCGCGGCACGCCGCCTCCACTGCCGCCGGAAATAGTTTTTTTTTTGGGTTTAATACTGTATCTCGATCATATGAATATAAATTCGCAGTGTGATTGAATGAAAGATTTGGTTTGAACGAACTTGCATTTTTCTCTCTTAATGTACAGACTTATTAAACAATTTTCTTTTGAAAAAAAATTCAATGGTTTTTAAATATAAAAAACTCATCACAAATGTTTTAGTTAGAACACCCGTATGCAAACCGACAGCTTCCCAGGAAGTCAAGGGAAAATGTGCCGAGCAAGATTTGTGCAGCTCTTGATCGCAAACATTTTAGATAGAACACCTGTATGCAAAGTGAGAGCTATGGTCTTCCCCCTTAAGTCAAGGGAAAATTCATAGCGTAGGATTTGTGCATCCCTTCAAAGCAAACGGTTGTTTAGGATGACCCGTGTGCAACCACGTACAAACAATTTGGTAAGTTTTGCATCTGTCATATTGGGTATGTTGCCATTTGTCAAACTGGAAAGATTGACATTTGTTGATCTAGTAACATTGCCATTTTTCAACCTTGTAACACTGCGATTTGTCAAAATATGCAGCTAAAAATCACTAGCAATATCTAATTTTTGCAACTAAAATTCAGTAATTAAGCATAGATTTCATTCATAGGTTAAGCAGTCGTTCTTTGTAAAAATAGTTCAACTCGACAGCTGAACTGACCAAACTTTTCCCCAATTGTTGCCAACCACGTACTGAAATAGCTAGTTCAACTATATATACTAGCTAATTTTAAGTACGTTGTACAGTTCCACCACATCTATAGTCAGATGAACTGAGCAAAATAGCCCCTAAATACTACTATGGAGGGGCTTTGTACTACTTCCGGCAGCCTCTCCTCTGCCGAGTGCACTCAGTAAGAGGCAGAGAAGGAGGAGCCTACCGACGAGTTGGACAAATGCAATAGGGTGCCTGCCGCTGCTGCACCTTCAGCGACGCTCACCTCGAACGCCCTCTGCCACTCCAGACGACCCCTCTCGAAGCGGTGGTTCTCCTCGTAGATCTCCTAATTCCTCGCCTCTGAGGCGGTGTGTGCCTCGGCCATGGCTGCAGTAAGGCTCTTTGCGTGCTCGATGAGGCGCTCCTCCTCCTCCCGCAGGAACTCGGTGTAGCGCGCAAGATCGCTGACGCACGTGTGGACCTCCACCTCCGCCTCCCGCCTTCGGGCAGCGGTGGCAGAGCAGGTGATGACCCCGGCGGTCGACGGTGGGCTGGCGGCCATGGCGGCCGACGATGGGGTGGCGGCCACGACCACCACCTCCCGCCTTCGGGCCGCGGTGGCGGAGCGGGTGATGGCCACGGTGGCCGGCAGTGGGGTGGCGGCCACGACGGCCACCTCCCGCCTTCGGGCCGCGGCGGCGGAGCCGGCGATGGCCCTGGCTTTCGATGGTGGTGTGGCGGCAACGGCGGCCGGCAATAGCTGCCGACGGGCAGCGGCGGCGGAGCGTGTGGTGGGTGTTCCGTGCACACCCAACAGGGACGCCACGCGCACTACACTACGTCGGGGACTGTGCCGCCGCCGCAGTGTAGCCTCCCAGCTGGAGCTGTCCTCTGATGACGGCAGAGTGGCTGAGCGACGACGATGGACCGGTGCCATTAGCGATTGTGGGACAAGCAGACGAGATAAGCTACAGGGAGGGAGGGGAAAATGCGATGCAGGACTCGCTAGCCGTGAGGGTTTATATAGCAGGTCGGTAAGCCTTGGGATTTTGGGGGATTTCACCGAGTCGGGCGGGAAGCTTGCGCGGGAACCTGCGAGGTTGCGTGGGAACGGGCTCACCGACGATTCATTGGCGCCACTTCGAGCCACCGTTTGGCCAAAAGAACGCCCCCGCGCGCTGCGCAAGCTTGCGCTGTAAGCCGTCTGCGGCAGCAGGGTGACAAGACGTGCGAGAGGAGGACGAAAGGCCACGTACACATACGGTTAATAAAAAACATTTGTGATTTAATTACCTACTATACCCCCCTCCTAGTTTATAAGTAGGATTTAACTAATAAAATACGAATGCATATCGCCAAAGATTATATAGTTGGATTCGTATTTGAACATAGTTTCCAATTATATAATTTTTATAACATGCATTAACATTTTGTTGGTTAAATTTAAGGGCAAAGTATGGCACAGAATATGAAGGGGACGACCAAGATAGAGGTAGTAGCACACGAACACTCTCTACGCAGCGACGCAACTGTCGGCCGGCTTGTAGGCGACCATTTCCTGCGTGTTCAACTGCTCTATGCGTGTCGTTGCTTGCGGTAGAGGCGGCCGCGGCGCGCTCTGCTCGCATCCCGCCGCGCGCGCTCTGCTCTCGCGTCCCTCCGGGAGCTCTGCCCTCGTCCCTCCACGCGCGCTGCTAGTGTTTGGGGCCGGCACACGATCATGCACGTTCGTGTGCATGCGGTTGCACCGGGCACGGCGCGACGATGCAGTTACCCGCTGCAAAAACTGCCATGCCGACGCGTCGAGAATCCAGGCCGCCCGGCCCCCTTTTATTCCTGCGGCCATTTACCTTCATCTCTCACGTTGCGACACAATAAGCACACCCACGACGACACATACAGAGAGGACATCTAGCAGTTCCAATGGCGCTCCTCGTGGCTCCAATGGCGCTCCCAGCAGCCGACGACAACAACGGTGGGCAGTTCACCACGCATCACGTAGTGGACACCCATGTGAGGGGGAAGGCCCTCTCGGTGGTGTACATGAATGATACGGTCTCGGTGGAGAGCTCCACTCAAACTATGGAGCAGTTCCTTGCCGAGGACAAGTACCAAGTGGTCGGCTTCGACCTTGAGTACACCATCGGTCGTGCCGGGCATGATCAGAAGGTTGCCGTCGCCCAGTTGTGCGTGCGACATGACGTCCTCGTCTACCACTACCACCTGGCCACAAGGCCTTCCAAGAATTTCTCCAGGTTTATCAACAGCTCCGACTACAGTTTCGCTACGGTGGACACCACCAATGATCTAAAAGCGCTCAAGGTTTCGGGCTTGAAATGCCCGAATATTGTCAACATCCAGCACCACTACAAGGTCTGGGGCAGCGACAACAACAAACTAAACTCCTTGGTTGACCTCGCCTTGGCCATCATCGCCCCCTACTACATGAAGATGAAGGATGAGAGCAAGAAGGACAAGATCGCCTGGCACAGTGTTTGGCATGAGATACTGGATGAACAACACGTCAAGTACGCGGCCAAGGACGCGTACACAAGCTACGATGTGTACAGGCAGATCATTGACATGAGGAAGTGTCTTGTTCTTGCCCCAGACGAGGGATCGAGCCACAGAGCAGTGGCGGGAGCGTCACAAGAAGTAGATGACTAGACGATCGTTTCTCCTACTTTAGAATGCATGCAATTTATTGAGGTGTGTGCGAATGATCTGTATAGTCACTTATGTAATTAGATGTTTATTTCAGTTATATATATACATGTTATTCTTCTGTAGACAGAGCAAATCACATGGCTTATTAGCAGCAATCGTCTGTGTTATTATTAGTCTTCACACACATTTCTGATTACGGAACTGTCTGCCGCGTATCACACACATCTTGTTCAGTTGAACTGTTTCCATTGTGTTGCCTAATCACACATAGTTCATCCTAGTGAACTGTATGCCGTATATCGCACACACCCTCATCTGGCTGCCCGTTTCTGTTGTTCTGCATCATCGCAAACAGTTCTTCTGGATTAACCGTTTGCCACTCATCGCACACGCAAATCTAATATGAACCGTGTTTGATGTCGCCGCCATCGCAAACGTTTTGCACCTTTTTTGACGGTTTTTTTACACCACCGTTTGCGATTATTGCGTCGCACACAGTTTCGTCGAAGGGTCTCTAATTCGACTATCGCGTTTGGACCATCCTGCAGTAGTGAATGCAGTACGATAGTGCAAACTTTGCAATTCACTCAACAGCAGAAAGAATTTCAAAAAATAAGAAATCTCAGAAGCTATCATGTACACTGTAATGCAGTTCCACTGTAGTCCACTGCTTACAAACATGCAGTACACTACAACATATGAAAGAACCACAACAATAAAAACTAAGCAATAGAGATCCATGCATGTGGAGAGACTAACAGAGGTCAGCAAATACAGTCGCACTTCGATAGCTCGACTAATCGATGTGCAATCACTCAATTTTTAAGAACATGTCGCAAATAATTGAATCAAGCTCACAGGCCAAAAGAAGTAACGGATGAACAACAGACCTGATCTCAAAAATTGAAGCCAAAATATACCGATTACGGGTTCAATACAATCGATTCAATGAAAGAAATAAACTAATTACTTGATTCAAAATGCATCAACATGCAAAAACTAGAAAACAAAAAATCTCAGAGGAGCGGACGGAGCTCATCATGCCCACAAAATTGATTACGCAAAAAATGATACCTGATTACAAACAAATACGCAGATTATAGCAAAACGGGAGCGATTAAACAAACAAAAGCTAAGAATTCCGACTTACAAACCACATCCGAGCACAAAAAAATCACATCACACACGAACACGAACGAACAGAGGAAAGCTCATCCGCCAAATCGGTGGATTTCTGCAGATTTTAATCGGGATTTTAGTAAATTGCAAAGAATAAAGGACAACGGGCGTCCAGAACCAACTAAAATCATCCCGCAAACCACGATTGCATCAAGAATGCACAGACGGGCCGCAGGCAATGAAGCAGTTCTCTCTCCTGCAATGCAGTACTCTTTATGTAGTGGTGTGGTGCACTTGCATTGAGCGTGCAGTTCAGAAGTGTGTGCAGAATAACTATTTTGCTAACATTAGCAGAATAGACTGGTTGATACACGGCTGTAACATCCCAATTTTCCTAATTTGGATGTTAATAGATAATTCATATGCATCTCATATTTTTATTGCATTATTTGCTTTTTCGGAATATTCGAATCATTATGCAACTAAGGCAAATTATTGGAGTGGAGATAACATGACTTCTCCCCTATTTTTAAAAATGTTTATAATGTCCAGAATTTTATTTCTAGTTCATCTGATATGTTCTAGTATTTTTCATAATCTCCAAATATTTTATTTGAGTGTTTTATTGCTGTTTGAGTGGCCTATTGCATAAAAATAAATTTTCAAAATTGCATTATAGGTGGAACTAGTGTTCCTGTAGTTTATATTAGTAGTATTATTTTACTGTGTGTTTATATATTTTTAGTTAGATTTTATTCCAGTGTTTTTATTTTAGTTATTTAACTGCTGTAGTTTTTGTTTAAAAAGAAGAAGTCACAGCGTGCTGTGCAGCCGGGCGCACAGCCGCAGCCCACCAACCGCACGCAACCGCGGCCCAGCTTCCCCTTGCCCGCGGCCCACTTCATCGAAGCGGTACGCAACCCCCCTCGCTATCACCTTCAGCCGCTGCCAGCAGGCCCCGCACCACCCCTGTTCGTCCTCTTGCCCGAGCCAGACACCGCCACACCCCGCGCACCCGATGCCGAGCCGGATCGAGCTCGAGCGCCCGGGCCACCCCGTGCACCCCGGAGACACTAGGCGCTAGCCAATACCCAGTGGAAACACTACCGCACCCTCTTCTCCGCTTTTGGTCGTCTGTTCGTGTTGGTCTGGCGATTTGGATCTTGCCAGGAGCCCCGCAGACCGCCGCCATCATCGGACGAGTCCGCCGCCGTAAGAGCATCTGAGGGAGTCCTGGATTAAGGGGTCCACGGGCGTCCGGGCTACGTAATGTGGGCCGGACTGATGGGCCATGAAGATACAAGACAGAAGACTCTCTCCCGTGTCCGGATGGGACTCTCCTTGGCGTGGATGGCAAGCTTGGCGTTCGGATATGAAGATTCCTTTCTCTGTAACCGACTTTGTACAACCCTAGTCCCCTCCGGTGTCTATATAAACCAGAGGGTTTAGTCCGTAGAGGCAATCATAGTCACAATCATAATCAGACAGGCTAGACTTCTAGGGTTCTAGCCATTACGATCTCGTGGTAGATCAACTCTTGTAATACTCATATTCATCAAGATCAATCAAGCAGGACGTAGGGTATTACCTCCATAGAGAGGGCCCGAACCTGGGTAAACATCGTGTCCCCCGTCTCCTATTACCATCGACCTTAGACGCATAGTTCGGGACCCCCTACCCGAGATCCGCCGGTTTTGACACCGACATTGGTGCTTTCATTGAGAGTTCCGCTGTGTCGTCGCTAGAAGACTTGATGGCTCCATCAATCATCCACAACGATGCAGCCTTGAGGGAGGTCTTTCTCCCCGGTCAGATCTTCGTATTCAGCGGCTTCATGTTGCGGGCCAACTCGCTTGGTCATCTAGAGCAGATCGACAGCTACGCCCCTGGCCATCAGGTCAGGTTTGGAAGCTTGAACTACGTTGCTGATATCCGCGGAGACTTGATCTTCGACGGATTCGAGCCCATGGCAGCCGCTCCCTGCCACCGCGATGAACATAACCTAAATCTGTCATCGGACCATACCCGGGAGATAGCTCCTGTAACTGCTCTAGCCCTAGATTCGGAGCAGATTGCACCATCCGAGGACGGGAAGCTCAACCCCGCCACGGAAGACGCAGACTCAGTGGCGTTGGAGCTGCACACAGACCCAACTTCAAACAGGATCTGTGTCACCGGAACCTCGGATTCGTCTCCGCCCACAGGTTCCGAACCACGTGCGTTCGCGTCCATCGAGCTCGATCGGGCGCCGATCATCGAGTTCGGCTCCGCGGACAACTTTCGGCACTCACCTTTGGGTGATGTGCTAAACTCATTAAAAACCCTCTCCTTAGCGGGGGACTCACAGCCGAACTATATCCGGTTTGAACTGGAGGCTGATGATGGAGAATTTCGCTTCCCACCCACCGCCCACTTCATCGCCACTGTCGAAGACTTAACCGACATGCTTGATTACGACTCCGAAGACATCGACGGTATGGACGACGATGCCGGAGAGGAGCAGGCCCAAAACCCGCCGTTTACTGGGCGCTGGACAGCCACCTCCTCGTATGATATGTACATGGTGGATACCCCCAAAGAGAATAATGGCGATAATAAGAAAGATCCAGTCGAGGATAAACCTCCTGAGACACAGCCAAAGCGCCGACGTCAACGGCACCGCTCTAAATCATGCCGTGGAAAAGACAGCAATACCGGCACGAGAGAAAACAATACTCCGGATGAGGCCGAAGACAAAGAAGATCCCGTCGAGCCGACTTTCGAATAGAACGATAGGGAAGATGGGCAAGCCAGCCCTAACGAATAGGTCATAAACGAAGACTCGGAGGATAGCAACTATCTTCCACCCTCCGAAGGTGAGGTGAGCCTCGGCGACGAAGACTTTATCGTGCCTGAGGAACCCGTCGAGCAGGAGCGCTTTAAGCGCCGGCTAATAGCCACTGCGAGGAGCCTGAAAAAGAAACAGTAGCAGCTTCAAGCTGATCAAGATCTACTCAATGACAGATGGACTAATGTCCTGGTAGCCGAGGAATATGGACTGAGCGCCCCATTAAAAGCTACCCGAAGCGTAAACTGCTACCCCAATTCGACGACGAGGCACTTGAGCCCATGCTATCAACATGTAATGCGGCTGACCGACCACCACGTGGCCGGGACAAAGCGGCAACTCAAGTCGAACACCAGCCCATACTACCTCGTCGCAAAAGCAGAGACATAACAGCCCGGGGCCATACATATGACCTACGACATGACCTGGACAATAGAGCAGGTCAGTCCAGATCGATCTACGGATCGCGGGGGCATGCCCTGGTGCACAACGGTGGCTATCAAGCCAGACGTGACAAACATAACCATGCCCGGGCCGAAAACTGCCGACGAACTCCATCCGAGCTACGCCGCGACTTGGCCCGATATAGAGGCGCCGCACACCCCCTTTGCTTCACTGATGAAGTAATGAAACATGAATTCCCGGAAGGGTTTAAACCCATGAATATCGAATCATATGATGGGACAACAGATCCCGCAGTATGGATTGAAGATTTCCTTCTCCATATCCACATGGCCCGCGGTGATGACCTCCACGCCATCAAATACCTCCCACTAAAATTAAAGGGACCGGCGCGGCACTGGCTGAACAGCCTCCCAGAGAACTCCATTGGCAGTTGGGAAGACTTGGAAGACGCCTTCCGCGATAACATTCAAGGTACATATGTCCGGCCTCCGGATGCCGATGACCTAAGTCACATCATCCAACAGCCCGGGGAGTCAGCCAGGCAGCTCTGGAATAGGTTCCTAATTAAAAAGAACCAAATTGTCGATTGTCCGGACGCCGAAGCCCTCGCGGCCTTTAAACATAGCGTCCAAAATGAATGGCTTGCCCGCCACCTCGGTCAAGAAAAACCAAAATCCATGGCAGCCCTTACCGCTCTGATGATCCACTTTTGCGTGGGAGAAGATAGCTGGCTCGCTCGTAGAAACAATAGCACCAATGATCCGGGCACTTCCGAAGTTCGAGACAGCAATGGCAAGCCACGACGCCATAAACACACGCGTCGAAATAATAATGAAGAAATGCAAGACACGGTGGTAAACGCCGGATTCAGCGGCTCCAAAACCGGTCAACGGAAAAAGCCATTCAAGGAAAATAGAGACGGACCATCCAATTTAGACAAGATACTGGATCGGCCCAGCCAAATTCATGGCACCCCCGTTAAACCAGCCAATCACACCAACAGAAGCTATTGGGTCTTCAAACAAGCCGGCAAGCTTAACGCCGAACACAAGGGAAAGGGGCCGCCTAGTGATAGCGATGACGAAGAGACTCGCCAGCCGAACAGCGGGGGTCAGAAGCAATTTCCCCCCGAAGTAAAAATAGTCAACATGGTATACATGACGCACATCCCTACTGAGGAGCGCAAGCACGCACTACAGGACGCCAATGCCATAGAGCCAGGCACCCCAAAATTAAGCCAATGGGCGGCCTGCCCGATCACTTTGATCGCAAGGACCACCTAGCCAGCATCCGTCGCGAAAGTTCGGCAGCTCTGATCCTCGATCCAATTATCGATGGGTTCCATCTCACAAAAGTCCTTATGGACAGCGGCAGTAGTCTTAATCTACTCTACCAAGACACTGTCCGGAAAATGGGCATTGACCGTTCATGAATCAAGCCCACCACAGCTACCTTCAAGGGAGCAGTGTCCGGCGTAGAAGCTCGCCGCATGGGCTCAATTACATTGGAAGTCGTTTTTGGCTCACCGAACAACTTTATAAGCGAAGGATTGACCTTCGATATCGTCCCGTTCAGCAGCAGCTACCACGCACTACTCGGGCATACCGCTTTTACTCGTTTTAATGCGGTCCCACATTACGCCTATTCCAATCTTAAGATGCCCGGTCCACGCGGCGTCATCACGATAAACGGAAATACGGAATGCTCCCTCTGTACAGAGGAGCGTACCATGGCTACTGCAGCTGAAGTACAAAGTGGCCTTATCAAGCCGCATACCTCATCGGCCATCAAGCCGCCGGTCTCTACTAAACAGGACCTATCAATCTCAGAGCTGGATTAGCAGTTCGGCCTCCGTCGTCTGCCCCATATAGCCGCAAAGTTTATAGCGCCCACACATAATTATGCACTTAAAATACCATGGTCATCGGCGGAGGCATAGTACGGACAGGCCTACAATGCGGTCCGCACCCTCATAGTCTTTTTTACTTTTTCTAACTATTTTTTATCCTTTACAACAGGTGATTCAAAGCCTGGTCGTTTTCTGGACTCTTTCTAAAGTTCGGCTTCGTATAAATAACCAAAGGCTATTCCTACTAAGGAGTCCTTTAACTAAGGCAAGGCAGCGCAGACGTGCGACAGGAGGTCCTAATGATTTTAGTAAGACCGCACTCTTTATTTTAAACCTGTAAAGTGCCTTTTTTTTCCTCAGCCCTCGACCCCCGGCATGTTAAATAACCCGGGTAGGGGCGTTATAATCTGTAAAATTGTGTTTGACGTGTCAATCAGATTCCAGTGAACATAACCCGTATTCAGTATTCGTTTTTTCTACGTACTGAATTTTGCTTCTTCGGCTGTTTCACGAACGCACCTCGGCACAAATTGCCAGGGGCTCGATACGGCAACACATGAGTTGTCGATAAGTCCGAATAGCTTTTCAGCACACTTCGGCGTCACGAGTTTTGGCCTTATATGCATCAGCTCCGAATCATGTCTTTGGTCAATAGTTGGGTTGCCCGACTCCTATGCTTACTACCTTACGTTCCGCTATATCGGCTAGGGTAGTAAAGGGAGAATTACTGCGATTGTGTCCTGGCTTATCCGGATGAGCACCTCAGTAGAGAAAGCCGAAAACTGACTGTCATGATGCGGCGAGAGCTGGTCAACCACTCGATGACTCATCAGAATCTTTAGCAATTCTTTCCGTATTACACGAAGGACCGTTCTTCTGGTCACCTATGTAACGCACCGTATTCGGGTAAACGCGTACATACCAGGGGCTATATTGTAGACCCGCCGTCAAACTACTATGGCTAAGTGAAAGTGTTAAAGCCCTACAGTCCGATTGCCTAGTTCGCCGCATTGACACCTCCTTCATGGACCAAGACGTTGGGTCAAGAGTGATCAATTGCTTTTCCGAACACCCCCGTATTATATGCGAGGGGGCTGAAGCCGACGACTGGCAAACTTTCAGATTATACTAAGAACGGCTGCACAGGAGGCACCAAAACTTTCAGGCAAAAGTATAAAATATGGCCTTAATATATCATAATATTGTTTTTACAAATTTGGTATACTCACTCGAACATCATATTTTTCGAGCACTGACCCTCTATCAAGCGGGCACCCTCTAGGACATCCTCAAAATAATGCTCTGGCGTGTGATGGTCCTTGCCCTCGGGTGGACTCTTCGCTGCAATATCGGTGACCTTCATCTTCGCCCAGTACGTCTTGATGCGGGCAAAGGCCATCCGTGCGCCCTCAATGCACGCTGACCGCTTAATAGCGTCGATACGCGGCACCGCATCAACAAGTCGCTGCACCAAACCGAAATAACTATTCAGAATTGGCTCAGTCGGCCACAGCCGGACCATGACGTCCTTCATTGCCGATCCGGATATCTTGTGGAGCTCGGCCCACTGGGCCATCTGTTCGTTCAGTAACAGCGGACGCTTCGGCATGCTGAATTGCGACCAGAAAAGCTTCTCCATTGCACGTCCTTCTTGCGTTCGGTAAAACTGTGCCGCATCAGAGACACTCTTCGGCAAGTCCAAGAATGCGTCTGGAGAACTCCACATTTGATTAAGGGGGGCATACTTCGGATCGCCGAATTTAGTCTGTAATAACAAAGGCTTACCAGCCGCTATCTCCCCAGCTTGCCGGATCTCTTCCTGAGCCGCTCTAGACTCGGACCGTGCTTCTCTGGCCTCTTGTAAGGCCTTGCCGAGATTGACCGTTCTGGCTTTGTTATCCTTCTCGAGGAATTCGCATCGAACATTGGCATCCTTTAGCTCACGCGTCATGGTAGATATTCTCTCCTCGCACTGGCGCCGAGCAGCCTGTTCAGCCTTTAACTCAGCAGCTGCCTTCTTGGCAGCCGCCTCACTCGTCCTGGCTTGCTCCTTGGCCCGGGCAAGCTCAGCCCGTAGGGCCTCAACTGCGGCAGCATTATCTGCAGTTATGCACATCTCAGTATACAATTTTCAGCGTCATGCTCATATTATCATACTTACATATACTGACTGCCCTAAAAACATACCTTGCGCCTCGTCGAGCCGCCTGTTAATAAGTGTGAGGTCGTCATCCGCCACATCAAGTTTCTGCTTCAGCCTTGCAACTTCTGTAGCTGGGGCAGTCGTGATGGATGAAACAGCCTGTGTGCCAATTCATAAGATTATTTCCTGGGAATATCTTTTTAATCCTCTGATCGCCTCCCTTCGGATGCCAATCAGAGTCTCAGGGGCTACTATCTATACACAGGTGCATTTTGCACGTAGAAGTGCAATTGAGGATATTACATTACATACCTCAAAGCCTCCTAGCAGGCTCATGAAGGATTCATTCAATCCGCTTTTCGCGGACAGAACCCTCTCAACTACCGTACCCATTAAGGTACGATGTTCCTCTAAAACAGACGCACGTTGCAGCATGCCCGTCAATGTATCCGGCGCCCCCGGATCCCTGGGAGCGGCCGCGGGAGTACGGGCTTCCTTCGGAAGAATATGTTTACCCGACTCTAGAGTCGTCCCCGGCTGTAAATCGGATAGCCCGGGCCCATTATTGTTGGTCCCCATAGGGTCCACATGCCCCGGACTCTGGACGGTTGAAGTATCACCTTCGGGCGTAGTTTTCATTATCCCTCGCACCGCTTGTTGATCGGGAGAGATCCTCCGGGACGACACCTCGGCGTCGTCCGCCCTGTCAGGTGAGAAGGTCTGGGGAGGCGTCTCGCTTTCCATCACCTCCGGAAGAAGATCCCCCAAGGAGGAGGACTGTTGAGGAAGACTGCGTGCCGGATTGCAAACACGTATATTTTCAATGTTACCCTGGTAACTGGAAAGCAATGGGATATGTTTCGGACACCCCTGTTCACTTACGATTCGGCTAAAGGCTTGTCCTTACGGAGGAACTGCGCGACAACGTCGTCTTCGGAACCTGAGCCACCTGACAGGGACATCTTCCCTTGCTGGAGAGCCTTTGCTTCCAAATCTTCGGAGGCGGCCCTCTTCTTCCCATCAGGAGAGGGGATGTCAGTCTCTTCTTCTCTTTTGTCTTCGGAAGAGGGAGGTCCAATCTCCCCGGACATAGCACCTCTGGAATAGAGGCCACCTTTGGCCTTATTGCTCTCCTCTTTGTCCCCCTTCACCGACACTTGGTATGGCACCGGAGCCAGCATCCTTGTTAACATAGGATCTGTTGAGTCTTCGGCAAGAGGGGCCGAACACCTGATTCTTTCCGCCTTCTTGATCCAACCCAGGTCGAAGATGGTTTTCTCAGTATATTATTACAAGATATTTAACTAAGCTGTGTTCAGCGAGTCGAGGGCCTACCGAGGTATCCGGATGGTTGCAGCCGAGGCCGATGTCCTCGGTAGTATCCGGCCACTGTTTTCGTGTCCCGAAGAATAACTTCCACATTCCTTTGTGTGTCGTGCCAAAGAAGTGCTGAAGAGTCCCTGGTCCTTCCGGATTGAACTCCCACATGCGGAGGGGTCGTCGCTGGCATGGCAGGACCCGGCGAACTAGCATTACCTGGATTACGTTGATGAGGCCGGTGTCCTTCTCAAGGAGGCTCCGGATGCGGCTTTGTAGCGTCTGTACTTCGTCCGTTGATCCCCAGTCCAGCCCCTTATTAATCCATGATGCGAGCCGTAATGGAGGGCCCGACCGGAATGCAGGTGTAGCTGCCCACTTGGTACCATGGGGTTCAGTGATGTAAAACCACTCCCGCTGCCATAGGTTGGAGGTTTCCGTGAAAGAGCCTTTTGGCCAAGGTGTATGGATGAGTTTGCTCACCGAAGCACCGCCGCACTCTGCTTGTTTCCCATCGACTACCTTCGGCGTCATATTAAAGGTCTTGAGCCATAAGCCGAAGTGTGGGGGAATCCGGAGAAAGGCCTCGCACATGACGATGAACACCGAGATGTGAAGAAAGGATTCCGGAGCCAGATCATGAAAATCTAGCCCGTAATAGAACATGAGTCCGCGAACGAAGGGATGGAGAGCGAACCCTAGCCCTCGGAGGAAGTGAGAGATAAATATGACCCTCTCGCCGGATCTAGGAGGAGGAATGACCTGCCCTTGAGCAGGGAGCTTGTGGGGGATTTCCGCGGTCAGGTATCTTGCCGCCTGGAGCTTCGCGATATCCTCCTCGGTGACAGAGGAGGCCACCCACCGGCCTTGAAGGTTGGGTCCGAACATGGCTAGGAGGCTCGGAACAAATAAATTGAACCTTGGGTGCTAGAACTCGAGGTTGGAAAAGATGAGGAAGGGGAAGGCGTGGAGGAGAAAGACGGGTCTGTGCCCCTTTATAAAGGCGATGAATATAAAAAATGCCTCCTCCTAGGCCTCAAAACCTGCCTATTCCCAAGGAATCATACCAACGGGACGGTCGGGTTACCCACGCCCGTATTGATGAGAATCCCATAATAATGGGACACGATCTCTGCTTCGACGAGACATGCCAATAAAACCGCTTCTCGAAACATGGAGCGGGAGGCTAAAGAGAAAAAAAACGGTTCGGAATAATGACCGTGCAGGAACGTGGTGTCGCGTTACAAAAAGTTGTCAGCAGATTGGACTCGTGAAATATTATACTCTCTGCGGTTGTGTGTGGTACTTGTTTTGTAGAGCCGGACACATTTTCTGTTCTCAAAGTCTGTTTTGGAGTATTCAGAGGAGGAACCCGCCTTGCAATGCCGAAGACAATCTGCGCGCCGGACACATCGTCATTGAAGCCTGGTTCAGGGGCTACTGAGGGAGTCCTGGATTAAGGGGTCCTCAGGCGTCCAGGCTACATAATGTGGGCCGGACTGATAGGCCATGAAGATACAAGACAGAAGACTCTCTCCCGTGTCCGTATGGGACTCTCCTTGGCGTGGATGGCAAGCTTGGCGTTCGAATATGAAGATTCCTTTCTCTGTAACCGACTTTGTACAACCCTAGTCCCCTCTGGTGTCTATATAAACCGAAGGGTTTAGTCCGTAGAGGCAATCATAGTCACAATCATAATCAGACAGGCTAGACTTCTAGGGTTCTAGCCATTACAATCTCGTGGTAGATCAACTCTTGTAATACTCATATTCATCAAGATCAATCAAGCAGGACGTAGGGTATTACCTCCATAGAGAGGTCCCGAACCTGGGTAAACATCGTGTCCCCCGTCTCCTGTTACCATCAACCTTAGATGCACAGTTCGGGACCCCCTACCCGAGATCCGCCAGTTTTGACACCGACAGCATCCCCGGCCGTGCCGCTTGTTCCCCTCAGACCTCCTCTCGGTTTCCCGCTTCTTTGACACCGTGGGGTGCCCTGCAGAGCGCCAAGACACCATCCGATGCCCACCCGACGCCACCAGAGCTAATAAAGCTCACGTCTTCGCCACCACCGCTCGAGGGTGCCTCGTCGCCGTTGGACACCACCATCGCCACCACCGTCCCACGCTGCCTTCGCTCGTCACTTCATCTTCGCTGGAGACCCGCCGGAGAAGCTACGCCGACCACACCCGAGACCGCCGCCGCGTCCTCTGTTCTCTGATGAGCACACGCGCACGGTGAAATCTCGGCCAATCACCATCCGCCACATGTCCACTGCTACAGTAGCTGCAATAGTATATGCTACAGTATTTCCAGAACAATGTTTTTTGTTTTATTTTCAGATTTTCACCCAATTTTCTTGTAGCTATATCTTTTAATCCGTATATCCAATTTAGGTGTTTCTTTTTCCAATGCACTCACAAACACCAGTACTTTATCACAGAACCAAAATTTCACATGTTTGCACTTTTCAAATTTGGATTCATTCGAATTTGAATCAAACCTTCCGGAGGCCATAACTTTCAAACCGTTTGTCGGAATCGAGCGATTCTTTTTGCGTTGTGATCGTAGTGCAATGTAGATATTTTGTACATGTTGTTAGGCTGCTGTTCTTGAATTTTAAAATGATTTTATTGCTGTTGGTTTTTATTTTGGTTTTATTGGAGTTTTGGTGATTAATTTGTTGATGGTGTGAAACATGTAGATTGTCTGGAGTGCGACGCGAGCTATTGTTAGGAGTGTGACTTTTTGAACCAGAACCAAGGCAAGTTACATGTTAATCATCCTTTACCTATTGTTTTTCTATGCATGTAGTTTATATCACACTATGAATTTATGCAAGTATAGGAATACTATGTTATTGAGCTATATTGTTGAGTTATCTCCCATCATTGCAGATCGTGGTAGTTATAGTTTTGCTATGCTTGTAGACGGGGTTCGTTCGTGTATACATTGAGTTTATGTGAGGATTATAAATATAATCAAATTGAGTAGTAATTACAGATTTAATTCACACTTGGCGGAATTGGTATTGATGGGTGGTTTCAAGAACATCATGGTTTATACCCTCTAAATGTAAGTGGACGGCCGCCCAGGCTCAAAAAGATCAGACAGACTTAGTGACTGGTAGCTTCCATGCGCAACCACTAGCTAAATGGGCTCTGGCTTAGTTGACTAGATTGTGGGATCCTCGCCAAGGTAAGCTAGCAGATGTAGATATCAGTAGGTGTACCGGCTGCCGGTGGGTGGAGGTGACTACTTCTGAAAGACTTCGTCTCAATCTTCGGGTTGAGTCTAGTGGGTAAAGTGTGCAAAACTCTGCAGAGTATTAAAAACTAATCATGATTAGCCGTGTCCCCGGTTATGGTCAAATTTGAGTGACTATGCCATTACAGTTGTTGGATGATCTTGACAGATGTGACACTTAATAATATTTGTGGGAAAACTTAATAAAGGGTAGGTTGGAGTTGAATTTGTCAACTCAACCTTGTGTATATAATTATAGTAATAAAAGAACTAAATAAAAATTTGACTATTAGGTAGTTATGAGGACAAAATCAGCTTTCTGCAAAAATAACCCTCAAGCCTTCCTTTTGTTATACTATGCATATACATGTAGGTTTGTTTTATTACTACTCCTGTGTAACTTGCCAATACATTCAAAGTATTGACCTATACACCTGTAACGTCTCATGTTGCAGGATTTTCAGACGAAGAGTAAGGTACCCTTAGGGTCGCAAGTCTGCACTCACCATCGCCAGTGGGCTATGATGGGATTCATCGTTATTTTCTGCTATTTTCCACTGTTTGATTGAATAAAGCTAGCTATGTGCTATGCAGATTGTTTTATTTTATAAATTCTAGATCATACATTGTAATAAATGATGCACTTGCTATTCTGGTAATCATCTATACTGTGTGTGCTAGCGACTCGATCCAGGGACTAGCACGGTAAGCACAGAGACTCAAATCCTTCGAGGTTTGGTCGTTACATATGGCATCAGAGCAGTGTGTTGACTGTAGGATGTGACCCTAGAAAATGGATTATAAAAGCGATAGGAGTGAGAATTATTTTATAAACTAGTTATACTTCTTACTGTTTATTAGTTAACCCCCTCAAGTATGTTGACCAGTAAAGTAGGAACTAGTGCTGAGACAACCATTCATGTGTGTTTTATATTGCAACATTATCGTGTTAGCATATCTGATTATGCCCACTTTCGTGGTATGAAGATACTAGATTGTTTGCTTGATTGGTAGTTTGTTTGTTAAATTGCATCTTGTCGAAATTATTCGACTATATATATATATAATATTATCATATTGTTTGTTGTTTGTTTGTTGTTGTTATTCGTTGTTGTGTTTTGTTGCCTTGATCATATTATGCATATGGGTAGAATATATTTATATATATAGTCTTTGGCCCTATTATATCTATAACTCTTCTATTCTTGCCCACCAGATGCCGCCGAGGCGTGAGACTAGACGCACTGGTTCAGGAGGAGACAACAATGGCAATGACGTGCCACCATACATACAGCAGGTTATTGAGGGACAGGCCCAGTTGATCCAGTTGCTTGCTCAGAACAACAACAACAACAACAACAACAACAACAACAACAACAACAACAACAACAACAACAACAACAACAACAACAACAACAACAACAACAACAACAACAACAACAACAACAACAACAACAACAACAACAACAACAACAACAACAACAACAACAACAATCTACCGCCACCACCACCTGTGGATATGCTTACCAGGTTCTTGAGGTTGATGCTTACCAGGTTCTTGAGGTTGAATCCTCAGAGGTTCTCCAGCACCTCTAAACCTATTATGGCTGATGATTGGCTCCGTGTAGTCAATAAGAACCTGGAGACGGTTGGATGCACAGATGCAGAGAGGGTGAGGTTTGCCTCACACTTGTTGGAGGGTCCTGCCGCAGCTTGGTGGGACAATTACTTGGTCACTTATCCCATTGCTACTATCACTTGGGCGCAGTTTCAGGCAGCTTTTTGTGCTACACATGTGCCTGCTGGTGCTATGAGTCTGAAAAAGAAGGAGTTTCGCAGTTTGCGCCAGGGAGATCGCACAGTTAATGCGTATTTGGAGGAATTTAATAATCTTGCACGCTATGCTCCTAATGATGTTAACACTGATGCAGCTAGGCAGGAGAAATTCTTGGAGGGCCTAAATGATGAGTTGAGCATTCAGTTGACAGTGGCCACTTTTAATAATTGCCAGGACCTAATTGATAAGGCTATTATGCTGGAGGGAAAGCATCAGTCCATAGAGAATCGCAAGAGGAAGTACAACAACAATAACAGGTATAACTCAGGACCACAGCAGAAGCCACGCACTTCATATCATGGTAATGGAGGTAATGGACATAATCATCATGGAGGTAATGGGCATCATAATCATCATGGAGGGAATGGCCACAACCATAATGGCCACCATCATCACAATGGGCACAAGAGTAACAATGGCAATGGTAGAGATAATGGTAATGGTAATGGAGGGAATAATAACAAGAGCCACCAGAGTATGCCTGTGCAGAGGGACATTAGCCAGGTTCAGTGCTACAAGTGTAGGCAGATGGGCCACTACTCCAATGCTTGTCCAGAGAGCAATAATGGTAATGGGAATTGAGGAGTCAGCAAGCCAAACCCCTTCCAAAAGGGTCATGTCAACCATGTTAATGTGGAGGAGGTCTACAATGAACCTGATGCAGTGATTGGTAAGTTCTTCATTAATTCGGTACCGCACTTGTTCTTTTTTATTCTGGTGCATCGCATTCATTCATATCAAGGGTATTTGTGGATAAACATAAGTTGCCTACCATAGTACTTAAGTCACTATTCTAGTAAGTTCTCCGGGGGCTGAGATCTCAGCAAGTTTGGGTTGTTTTCAGATGCCTTTGTCTATTGGGAAGCATGTTTTTCCTACATATTTGATTATATTAAAGTCACAAGGTCTGGATATTATTTTGGGTATGGACTGGATGATCAAATATCAGGGTGTTATTGATTGTGCCAGCCGATCAATTACTCTCAGTGCACCGGGAGGGAAGAGGATCAAATATGTATGTAAGTATAAGCATAATCAGGTGCAGGTGAACTCTCTTAAGGGGGGTAGCCTGGAAGAGGTGCCAGTTGTGAGGGATTATCCAGATGTGTTTCCAGAGGAGTTGCCAGGTATGCCACCAGACAGAGATATTGAGTCTCTTATTGATTTATTACCCGGCACTGGACCAAATGCAAAGAGACCATATAGAATGCCTCCTCAAGAGTTGGAGGAATTGAAGAAGCAGATAAGAGAATTGCAGGCACAGGGATTTATTCGCCCAAGTTTGTCACCTTGGGGAGCTCCAGTTTTGTTTGTGGAGAAGAAGGATGGAACCTTGAGGATGTGTGTTGATTATCGTTCTCTGAATGAGATAACCATTAAGAATAAGTATCCTTTGCCTATGATAAATGATATGTTTGACCAGTTGGAGGGAGTTACTATGTTTTCTAAGATTGATCTTCGTTCTGGTTATCATCAATTAAAGATTCATGAGCAAGATATTCCAAAGACTGCTTTTACCACGAGGTATGGGTTGTATGAATATACTGTTATGTCATTTGGATTGACTAACGCCCCTGCATACTTCATGAATATGATGAACAAGGTGTTTATGGAGTTCTTGGATAAATTTGTGGTTGTTTTCATTGATGATATATTGGTGTTCTCCAAGAATAAGCAAGAGCATGAGGTGCATCTGCGTTTGGTATTGGAGAAATTGAGGGAACATCAGTTGTATGCCAAGTTTAGCAAATGTGAGTTCTGGCTGGATGAGGTAGCATTCCTTGGACATGTTGTATCAGGTAATGGAGTTGCAGTTGATCCATCTAAGGTTGCTGTAGTTACAGAGTGGGAGTCACCCACGTCAGTTGGAGAGATTTGCAGCTTTTTGGGCCTTGCAGGTTATTACAGGAGGTTTATTGAGAACTTTTCCAAAATTACAAAGCCTATGATTGAATTGTTGAAGAAGGAGAAGAAATTTGTTTGGACTGATGAATGTGAAGCCAGCTTTCAGGAATTGAAGAAGCGTTTGATTATAGCAGTAGTCTTAATTCTGCCTGATATACATAAGGACTTCCAGGTATATTGTGATCCTTCTCGTCAAGGACTTAGGAGTGTTTTGATGCAGGAAGGTAAAGTTGTTTCTTATGCTTAACGCCAACTTAAGAATCATGAGCATAATTATCCTACACATGATTTGGAGTTAGCCTCAGTTGTGCATGCATTGAAAACTTGGAGGCCATATCTTATTGGTAATCATTGTGATATATTTACTGATCATAAGAGCTTGAAGTATATTTTTACTCAGAAGGATTTGAACCTCATGCAGAGGAGATGGTTGGAGCTTATTAAGGGTTATGATTTGAATGTGCAGTATCATCCTGGTAAGGCTAATGTTGTTGTTGATGCATTGAGTCATAGGAGCCATGTTAATACAATTAATATTGATGATATGCCACCAGAGTTATGTGAACAGTTCAGGAATCTCAGGTTGGAGGTGGTTCCTAAGGGATATTTAGCAACACTAGAGGTAAAGCCTACTTTGCTTGACAGGATCAGAGAATCTCAAAAGGATGATAAGGATATTGCTGTGATAAAAGAGAATATGACTGAAGGTAAGGCAGAAGGTTTCCATGAGGATGAACATGGGGCCATATGGTTCGAGAAGCGTATTTGTGTACCTCAAGATGAAAATATCAGAAAGTTGATTCTTCAGGAGGCGCATGTTTCACCTTATTCTATTCACCCAGGTAATACTAAGATGTATTTGGATTTGAGGGAAAGATTTTGATGGCCTAGCCTGAAGAGGGAAATTGCTGGATATATTGCAACATGTGATGTGTGCCAGAGAGTTAAAGCAGAACACCAGAGGCTAACAGGTTTGTTACAGCCATTGCCTATACCTGATTGGAAGTGGGATGAGATTGGTATGGACTTCATTACAAGATTACCCAGGACTCGGTCAGGTTATGATTCTATTTGGGTAGTTGTTGATCATTTGACTAAAGTTGCTCACTTCATCCCGGTAAAGACTACTTATACCAGTGCTCAGCTAGCAAAGATTTATATGTCTAAAATTGTTTGTCTGCATGGAGTTCCAAGGAAGGTAGTGTCTGATAGAGGTACTTAGTTCACATATAAGTTTTGGCGTCAGTTGCATGAATCCTTGGACACCAAGCTGGAGTTCAGTACAGCTTTCCATCCACAGACAGATGGGTAGACAAAGAGGGTAAATCAGATTTTGGAGGATATGTTGAGAGCTTGTGCTTTGGACTATGGGTCCAGTTGGGATGATAATTTACCTTATGCAGAGTTCTCATATAATAACAGTTATCATGCTAGTCTGAAGATGGCACCATTTGAGGTATTGTATGGTAGAAAGTGCAGGACACCATTGATGTGGGATGAGGTTGGAGAGCGTCAGTTCTTTGGACAAGACTTGATCAGAGATGCTGAGGAGAAGGTCAAGTTGATTCGTGATAGGCTGAAGATAGCACAGTCCAGACGGAAGAGTTATACATATGCAAAACGTAAGGAGGTGACATATGAGGTAGGAGACCGTGCGTATCTTAGAGTTTCACCACTTCGTGGATTAAGAGGTTTGGAATTAAGGGTAAGTTAGCACCATGTTTTGTGGGGCCTTACACGATCTTGGAGCATAGAGGAGAGGTAGCTTATCAGGTGGAATTGCCAGAATCTTTGTCTGGAGTTCACGATGTGTTTCATGTATCCCAGTTGAAGAAGTGCCATGCAGAGATGATGGACGTTCCTTTGAGGGACACATCGCCACTTGAGGCAATTTAGTTGGAGAGTGATTTGACATATGAGGAGAAACCTGTTAAGATTCTGGAGATGGCAGATAGAGTTACTTGCACCAAGACAATCAGGTTATGCAAGGTTCAGTGGGATCATCATACAGAGGAGGAACCTACCTGGGAACGAGAGGAAGATCTCAGGCAGGATCATCCACACCTATTTGCTAGCCAGCCTGAATCTCGAGGGCGAGATTCATCTTAAGGGGGGTAGGTTTGTAACATCCCAATTTTCCTAATTTGTATGTAATAGATCATTCATATGCATCTCATATTTTTATTGCATTATTTGCTTTTTCGGAATATTCGAATCATTATGCAACTAAGGCAAATTATTGGAGTGGAGATAACATGACTTCTCCCTTGTTTTTAAAAATGTTTATAATGTCCAGAATTTTATTTCCAGTTCATCTGATATGTCCTGGTATTTTTCATAATCTCCAAAATATTTTATTTGAGTGTTTTATTGTTGTTTGAGTGGCCTATTGCATAAAAATGAATTTTTAAAATTGCATTATAGGTGGAACTAGTGTTCCTGTAGTTTATATTAGTACTATTATTTTACTGTGTGTTTATATATTTTTATTTAGATTTTATTCTAGTGTTTTTATTTTAGTTATTTAACTGCTGCAGTTTTTGTTTAAAAAGAAGAAGTCACAGCGCACTGCGCAGCCGGGCGCACAGCCGCTGCCCACCAACCGCGCGCAGCCGCGGCCCTGCTTCCCCTTGCCCGCGGCCCACTTCGTCGAAGTGGTACACAGCCCCCCCTCGCTATCGCCTTCAGCCGCTACCAGCGGGACCCGCACCGCACCCCTGTTCGTCCTCTTGCCCGAGCCGGACACCGCCGCACCCCACGCACCCCACGCCAAGTCCGATTAAGCTCGAGCGCCCGGGCCACCCCGTGCACCCCGGAGACACCAGGCGCTAGCCAATACCCAGGGGGAAACCCTACCGCACACTCTTCTCCGCTTTTGGTCGTCTGTTCACGTTGGTCTGGCGATTTGGATCTCGCCAGGAGCCCCGCAGACCGCCGCCGTCGTTGGATGAGTCTGCCACCGTAAGACCATCCCCGGCCGCACCGCTTGTTCCCCTCGGACCTCCTCTCGGTTTCCCGCTTCTTTGACACCGTGGGGTGCCCTGCAGAGCTCTAGGACGCCATCCGACGCCCACCCTATGCCGCCGGAGCAAACGAAGCTCACGTCTTCGCCACTGCTGCTCGAGGGTGCCTCGTCGCCGTTGGACACCACCATCGCCACCACCGTCCCACGCTGCCTCAGCTCGTCACTTCATCTTCGCCGGAGACCCGCCGGAGAAGCTCCGCCGCCCACGCCCGAGAACGCCGCCATGTCCTCTGTTCTTTGGTGAGGCACGTGCACGGGAAAATCTCGGCCAATCGCCATCGGCCATGTGTCCACTGATACAGTAGCTGCAACAGTATACGCTACAGTATTTCCAGAACGGTATTTTTCTTTTTGTTTTATTTTCAGATTTTCACCCAATTTTCTTGTAGCTATATCTTTTAATCTGTATATCCAATTTAGGTGTTTCTTTTTCCTATGCACTCACAAACACCAGTACTTTATCACAGAACCAAAATTTCACATGTTTGCACTTTTCAAATTTGGATTCGTTTGAATTTGAATCAAACCTTCCGGAGGCCATAATTTTCAAACCATTTGTCAGAATCGAGCGATTCTTTTTGCGTTGTGATCGTAGTGCAATGTAGATATTTTGTACATGCTGTTATGCTACTGTTCTTGAATTTTAAAATGATTTTCTTGCTGTTGGTTTTTATTTTGGTTTTATTGGAGTTTCGGTGATTGATTTGTTGATGGTGTGAAATGTGTAGATTGTCCGGAGTGCGACGCGAGCTATTGTCAGGAGTGTGACTTTTTGAACCAGAACCAAGGCAAGTTACATGTTGATCATCCTTTACCTATTGTTTTCTATGCATGTAGTTTATATCACACTATGAATTTATGCAAGTATAGGAATACTATGTTACTGAGCTATCTCCCGTCATTGCAGATCGTGGTAGTTATAGTTTTGCTATGCTTGTAGACGGGGTTGGTTCGTGTATACATTGAGTTTATGTGAGGATTATAAATATAATCAAATTGAGTAGTAATTACGGATTTAATTCACTCTGGGCGGAATTGGTATTGATGGGTGGTTTCGAGAACATCATGGTTTATACCCTCTAAATGTAAGTGGACGGCCGCCGAGGCTCAAAAAGATCAGATAGACTTAGTGACTAGTAGCTTCCATGCGCAACCACTAGCTAAATGGGTTGTGGATTAGTTGAGTAGGTTGTGGGATCCTGGGCCGGGTAAGCTAGCAGATGTAGATATGAGTAGGTGTAACAGCTGCCGATGGGTGGAGGTGACTACTTCTGAAAAACTTCGTCTCAATCTTTGGGTTGAGTCCACTGGGTAAAGTGTGCAAAACTCTGCAGAGTATTAAAAACTAATCATGATTAGCCGTGTCCCTGGTTATGGACAAATTTGAGCGACTATGCCATTACAGTTGTTGGATGATCTTGATAGATGTGACCATTAATAATATTTGTGGGAAAACTTAATAAAGGGTAGGTTGGAGTTGAAATTGCCAACTCAACCTTGTGTATATAATTGTAGTAATAAAAGAACTAAATAAAAATTTGACTATTAGGTAGTTATGAGGACAAAATCAGATTTCTGCAAAAATAACCCTGTCACACCCTGATTTTCATGCCACAACACTTAAGCTAATAAATCATGACAAAATGTGGTTTGACAAAAACTTTTGAGTGTTTTGAACTTTGCTTGATTGGATTTTTATTGTTATTTGCAAGTGCTCTAAAAATCAAATAAATCCTCCAACTCTTATACTCCTTCTCCTTGATCCAAAACTTTGCCCAATGATCATGCCATGTGTATAGGACAGAATAGGATTTTCTTACAAAAATAATTTGGCCAAAAAGAATTTTCTAAATTAGGTTTAAAAAAAAACCTGAATTGAGGCCTGCACTACAAGTACTTAATTAAGGGAAGTAAAAATCTTCCAAAATCTATGTTTGATTCCTATTAGATATAGTACCCCCATAAACCACAAAATTATTATTTTAAAAGTTATTTTGCTATTTTATTTAAAGGCTTTTTCTTAAGGCCAGGAATGGTATTTAATAGGTTAAAATTATTTTAAAGCTTCAAAAATATTTGAGAAAATTTAGGGAAACTGAGTGGACATATATTTTCCATATATATGAGTTTCAACACATGGTCATGATCAAAATATTGGACAAAACCATTTCTGTTCATTTCGAGTATTTGAAATATTTCTATAAGAAATATTTTCAAATAAATCTAGTAAAATTCTAGCAAGTCACATATGCATAATGTGATGATCTTGCAAAGTTTCATCTCAATCAAAATCATTTTAGTTCACAAAAGTGCTCCAAAACCCTCTCTGTCCAGAACCAAACTTGAACAACTTTGCATTGCCAACTTTCTCCATTTGATCCCAAACTTTGTGGACATGCTCAAATACCCAAATAATGTCACTACACCAAGTGCTGCATCAAGGAGAAGAGATTAGCTTAGCTAGATCTAAGCAAATCCATTTCTGTTGATTTCTAGGGTTTACAAAAGTTACATTGTGAACTTTATCCAAATGAGCCCAAATTTCTACCACATTTCCAAATGGTCATGTGCATCATCCCCATCAAGTGGCACAAGAAGGAGACAAGTGAAAGTGGCTCAAACTTGCATCAAACACCTTCTGCCATTTTTCCAAAATCATCACTTTGACCTCTTCCACTATTCTCCATGAACTCAATTTTTTACCACAGCTAACCATGATCACCTTCTACCTCTAGTAAAATTTGCAAGGCCATGGAACAATAAATGGAGGGTGAAATCCTCACTTTCTCTCTCTGGACAGCCTCTTTCTCTCTCTCCCTCTCCACCCTTCTCTCACCAGGGCCTCTCCAGGGCATCCAATGCCCCTTCCTACTTCTTTACTTCTCCCTAGAGCTGCTGGACACTAGGAGCCAAGCCCAGAGCGCCAAAAAAATGGCCATGCCAGCCACACATGCGCTCTGGAGCACACTACAGTGCGCTCCCGCACTGTAGCCGCCCTCTGCCCAATGCCTCCGACCACCTCGGCTCTCCCCCGCGTGCCAGCAGGACCACCTCGACGTCCGCAGCACACCACGCCCCTGTACCCCTCCTCTTTCCTCCTCCTGCTGCCTCCCTTCGCACGCGCGCCGGCCGCCCGAGAGCTCCAATGGGAGAGCTCACACGCGCAATGCCTCTAGCCCTCCTTGCTCTCTCTCTTCCTTCCCCTGGTCGTAGACCACTTCCACGAACGCCCGGACACGCCCACGTGAGCCCCCGTGACCTACAGCGACGGCAACAACCCCGCCGGCGCACTGGTCCATAGTGAGCCACGGGGCAGCTATTTAAAGCCTCCCCGAGCCTCTCCCTCACCACCACTCGCTCTTTCCCACTCCCAATCATCCTCATGCGCCTCCCGTTCATCTCCAGAGGGCCTCGAGCTCGAGCTCTACCGCTTCGGCTCACCGGCGTTCACGCGGTACAGACCTCCTCCGCCACTCCTCTTCCTCGATCTGGAACCACCGCAGCCCACTGATCCTTTCCCCGTCGTTTCCCCCTTCGTTTGCAGCCGAGGACGACCACAACCACCGACGCACGAAGCTCCTCCACTACGTGACCTCGTCGCCGGCGAACCAGGCCACTCCGGCGACCGCAACCACCACCACCCGAACGGCGACACGATGAGGAGTCCAGCCGTGCCATCAGCTCGCCCCGCCGTGCCCGGAAACATCGTCGGTGAGCTCGCCGGCCTCTTTGCCGTGAGGTTGGAGATGACAGGTGGAGCCCACCTGTCATCCTCACCTCTCTCTCCCCTCCTCTCTCTCCCGCTGGCAGCCGGGCCTCGCCTGTCATGCTTAAACGCGCACGCGCGGGCGACGGCTCGCCCGGGTCATTTCCCTTCTGGGCCTGCTGCGCAGCGGCTGTTCTGGCCCAGTAAGCACAGTAGCCCCCAGCCTTTTGACTTTTTCTTTTTACAGTGGGTTTCCAAAAATTCCACAGCCCACATTATTTATCCAAATTAAATAATTCCAACTCCAAAAATCTTGTAATATTCCCACCTATTTAATGGTGTAACTTTCATGCAAATCCATCACACTTCTCTGTATTGTTCCAATTTAAATTCAAATTTGAGAAATTAAATCCATATTTGAAAATCCATTTCTCTGTTTCTATAGCTCCAATTCCAAAACTAAGAATTTTTGCATTCTTAGTTTTCATCCTAATATTTAACAAAAATAAGTTGACATTTTTATGAGCACTTTTATTTTTCTGTTTGTGCTATTGCCTTATTGTGTGCCCGATACTTTGCGATGTTAGATTGCGAAGTTGGCGAAGGAGTTGGACCAGAAGGATTTGAAGACCTCGAAGACTTGTTTGAGCCAGGCAAGCAGCCCTTTGACCATGTCTATGAAACCCTTTTATGCATTTCATATAGCACCTTATTATTGTTGCATCGGAATAATGATGAGATGGTAACCACTTTAGTCGGTTGCCTCCGTTACTTCCTCGTTGATACTTGCATTGTGCATGACCCTACCTGTGACACCCTGGTTTTGACAACTTTTTTCTTTTCAAAATCTTTTTGGCTTTATTTGAATTTTGGATGGTTTTTGAATCCTTTCGAGTGACTTTGGACTTATAAATCCTTGAACCTCTTGATCCAAAACCATCACCACCTTGCCAAAACCCTGTCACATCCCTCTTGGACCAAATTTCAATATTTAATCTTTTACAAGTAATTATTTTCTTCCTTGGGAAAGCTATGACATCACTATGGTTGTGAAGCAACCTATAGTTTTGATGATCAGAAAAGTCCCAAACTCATGCCACACCTTCTCATCATCATATAGCCTCATAATCTTCAAAAATATTCCACTGCCCAATATTATAAAATGGCCAGAATAATTATTTTCTCTTTGGCCAGAATTGTCCATTTGTGAAGCAGCCCTTATTTTCCTAACTCGGAAACTCCCCAAATAAATTCTCTGAGGTACTAGAGAACCTATCTAGCCACAATACCCAAAAATATCATCTTGGCCAATACAACTTTTTAGCAGCAAAATTCTGCCAAGTTTCTGCTCATTTTGAACCTCTGTGAAGGAAGTACCATCTAGAGGTTTCCCCTTGAGCTGAAACTTTTCTGGCATCTCCTACTCACCAAATGACTCCCACACACCAAAATTTAGCTTCATCAGAACAACCATGTGAGTGAACCAAGCTAATCAAGTTTCTAGACCAGTATGGCAGTTTACACATGAACTATATTCAAAAATGATCCAAACTCCCTCAAATTTGGTCAGTTTGTAGTCCCTCCATCCTAGATCACCCTAGACATCTCCATTGGCTCCATGCCCAACTCATTATTTCTCTAGATCCCTCTCAATATCTCTGTCAGAAACTTCAGTTGATGCTACCCTTCGAGTCAGCTTGTATCTAGCCAAACCAAGAGTGTAGGTGGACTAAATGACCAAAGGAGAAGCCCCCAGACATGCTGCGCTGGCCTGGGTCGGCCTCCACGCGCCAGGCACCGTGGTGAGCGCGGCACTGGCATGCCAGTTCGCGTGCTTTGTATCCCACCGGCGTCTGTCAAGGTCATTCTCGAGCCCTTGCGTTGCCAGGCGGTGTCCTGGAGTGCCGACATCACTGATGCCGTCCACCTAACCCTCTCCTGTAGCTTCCCCTCACCGGAAACCTCCCCGACGGCCGCCACGCACTCGGGCACTGTGTCGCCCATGGCGGCGCCGCAACCCTGTGCTCGTCGTCTTCTCCGCTAGCCGCCACCGACCGCCATTACTGCCCCTGCCCTCCTTCATCACCTCACCCCGCAAGCGGCCAGCCAGCACGGCGTCCTTGCGCCGGCGACGTGGCCCGAGTCTCGCCGCTTCGGGAGAGCTCGCCCACGCTCGCCCCTGCCTATATAAAGCCATGGCCGGCCTCTCCAAGCTCCTCAACCCACTCCACCATTCCCTAATTAACTCCCCAAGCAGCGAGCCATGGCTGAGAGGCCCTCTGGCCTCGAGCCTCATCGGAGATCCGCCGCCACCAGAGCTCAGCAGACCCACCGCTCCACTCCTCCTCGACCTCTTCTGACTCCACTACTGAGCTCAGCTCATCCTCCTGACCACACCCGACCACTTGCCCGAACAAATCGCTACCGGAACCGCCGTCTCCGACGACCCCCGAGCGCCACCGCCACCGGAGAAGAAGGGGGCGATGCTGTCCGGCCATCCCTAGCTGATCTGCGGGGACGTACGTGTTCGCCGTCGTGCGCTCGTTCTATCCCCGCGGTCACCCGACCTCACCGCCGCCCACATCGCCGGCGACGACAGCCGGAGCCCCGCCTCCCTCTGTTTCCCTCTCCCCCTCCTGTTCAAACCAGCTGTAGGGCCCGCCCGTCAGCGGCTCGGGCACGCACGTGTGAAGCGGTAAGTGGAGGCGCCCCTCCACTTTACGCCTTCGACGTGGCCCCAGTCAGGTTTCTGGTTTTTATTTTAAATTTCAGTTTTGACCAGTAACTTTGACCAGTTATAACTTTTTATCTACAAGTCCAAATCACTTGATTCTTTTTGCATTTGGTTTGTCTTGAACCCCTCTAATTTCTGGTAAAATTTGATATTTTTCTCACACTCACAGAATTTCTGGTGACTAAAACAGTGTTATGTGACATTTCCAATTGTTGTTTGAAAATATTTTCAGAGGGAAACTTTGGTAATTTTGAAGACCAGGAGTTCTTGGGCAACCCAACAGAGCAAGGCAAGCCATGACATCCATTTCATGAGCATTTCAATAGCATTGCATATTTAAAGTAATTATTTTCATTTACTTGCTATATAACAATTCATGGTGAAATAATTTAAAATGCTTAGTGGATGCCAACTCAAGTTATTGTCATGAACCACTATGCCTGCTAAATGAACTAGTCAGTTGATCTTGAGTCACCTGTCCGGGCTTATTCATGCAACCACATTTGCCGGTATGGGACGGCCTTGACTTGGTCTGGCTCCATGCTCTTTCACCAGTACCTCCATCTAGGGAGGGTTATGCGTGCGTGCTGCCCTCATCAGGTAGACGGCGATAACCCTGTGAGCCCAGTTGAGTATTGTGCCGGCGTCCCCGTTTGGGATAGTTTAGTTTCGCCACGATGGTTGCAGGTGTCACGAGGTGACACAGGGGCCCCCCAGGGCTTGACTCCGGGGGAGGATGATTGCCGGTGGTACGATGGGAGGGTCATGGGTCAGGCGGGTTTCGTTGGAGCAACGCTGGTCCACCCGAATGGGATCACGAGGTCAGGAGCTCCATGGTGTGGGTAAAGTGCGCAACCTCTGCAGAGTGTAAAATCTATTCGAATAGCCGTGTCCATGGTATTGGACAGTCCATCCAGACCACACTAGATGGTCAACCGTAACAGTGGTAATAATGATGGAAGAACTCATCTTACGACCGGAAGTACTTGGTGACATATGAGTATTCCGAGGGTTGTGGGACAACCCGAAAGAGAGTAAGTTGATAACCAGAGACAGTAAGTGAATCACCTAAGAACTTAACATGTTACTTGCCATGCTATTGTTTGCTGCATTATTTGGTTGTCGTGAGCTTGCGAGTACATTCAAAGTACTCACCTGGCGTATCATGCCAGATGCAGGAGAAGCCGAGGACGGAGGTCCCGATGGCTCAAGCTACGCTAGCTACGCTGTGTCCATGGCAGTGTCCCCGTGGTTGGAGTTCCGCTATGTTCCGCTACACCATAGAAGTATCCAGTAGTACCGAGGCCCTGTTATGTTTCATAAATAATGTAGTTACAGTCATAGCACCTAGTGTTCCTTCGGCCTCGCTTTAGATGTAAAATATGAACTTGTACCCCAAGATTATCAATAAAGTTCTGTTCTGTTCTGTTCCAAGTTGTTGAGTGTTTCCAGAAGACATGATCTCTGGGTTAGAAACACTGGTAAACCGGTTCTTTGAGCCGGGGTGCCACAACGCTTGGTATCAGAGCCGTGCTGACTGTAGGACACCCTAGTTAGCCTACGCTAGAAACCGCGATCAGTGTAGGGTTAGAGTGTGCATCTTGCTTGCTGCATTTGCTTGTTGCATGGCATGCATCATGCATCATTGTTTTACTAACCATTGGCATTGTGAGTGTAGATGGCACCAGTTCCGTACTACTACCATCATGAGCCAGCACCATTCACCTTTCCTGTACTGCTCCGTAGCGTCTGGCTTCGGCTGTATCCCAACAGCGAAGATCCAGTGTACCAGGTGTTTCGAGAGCAGCATGCCGAGTCAGTGTATGAGTATCACGCAGAGACCTTTCTGACCGCGAGCTCGGACATTGGTAGCTATTCTCGCTCTTCCAAGGGTGGAACGGCTTCAACTCCGGAGCTGGCGATCCATATTGCCGTGATGGAGGCTCTCACTGACTTGCACTTCCATGAGATCGAGATGCAGACTCATCCAGGTTTCTTTCACTACCCCACCCTGTCGCCTGTGACAGGGCAAGTCATTTTCACACCTGTTGATCCGGCGAGTGATCGTGCCACTGGTGTTCTATCTCGTTATCTGAACGCCAGCTACTGTATGATCGTTTCCTTAGCTAAGGAGCTGTCTCGTGTCTAAGGGGCACTTGCAGTTGTGACTACCGCATCATCTCTGCCTCATCCTACATTTCCACCTGTGCATCCACCGCCCGTTCCACCTCCACGTATGTTTGATACTCCCTCTAGCTCCACCATCCCACCAGGCCTTTTGTCTGGTAGCCGACGTGAGACCCCGGCAGAGTGGGCCTCACTCCTAGCCACTCCAGCTGCTCCGATGCTGAAGCATCATGCCCCTACTTCCCCGGAAGGAGAACCATCTCAGCAGCGTCGTCGTGTTTCCTTTGATCCGGAGGATGCGATCCACATCATCAGTTCTGATTCCGACTCAGGATCAGATGACGAGGAGTCTTCCATTTGGCAGTGCTCGTGCCACCCGCGCCACTAGAGTGGAGGCTTAGTGCATGCATCTTTGCATATGTCAACTGCCGTATGAGCAGTCTAGCCATGATATTCCCCCTACTAGCTTGCCATGTATGATGTTGGGTTATCTTGTATAATTATGTTGTTTGCTTAATTCGCCTCTTTTTCGTGAATTCTCGTTTGGTGTCATATTACTGTGTTTCCCTTATGGATGTTGCTCATCGAATCGGTATTTTGCAATGGGAACAAATTTAGGATGAAGAGAGGTAGTAGCCAAGGCGGCGATGGAACCCCCGTTCGTCGATCCGCCAGACAAGCAGGACAACCACCAGAAGATTTACCACCACCACCGCCTCAAGCACCGACCCTTGAACAGATCATGAGGATGTTTGAAGAGAAAATAAATCAGGATCTCATGGAATTCCTGAAGAGTATGCAGACTATGGTGGGCCAGAATAACAACAATAGGACACACTCTAAGTTGTTTGACTTTCAATGCACTAAGCCACCCAATTTTGGTCAAGCTGTGGACCCGATGGAGGCTAATGATTGGCTGAGAACCATGGAAAAGAAGTTGGATATAGCCCGCTGTGAAGAGGCAGACAAGGTTCCTTTTGTCACCCATTACCTAGAAGGGCCAGCAGCTATATGGTGGGACAACACAAAGATAACATGGCCTTCCAGAGAAGATATTTCCTGGGAGAAGTTCAAAGAGGCATTCCGCAAGTATCATATCCCTACTGGCATAATGAAGGTGAAGCAAAAGGAATTTCTTGCTCTCACACAGGGAAATATGTCCGTGGGAGAGTATCTGAACAAGTTTAACAATCTGGCACGATACTCTGCCCATGATGTATCCACTGAAGAGAGGAAGATAGACCGATTCCTAGGAGGACTGAATCATGCCCTCCGTTGTCAGCTTTGTATGCTGGACTTCCCGGACTTCCAGACTTTGGTGAACAAGGCTTTCATAGCAGAGAGGGAACACAAGTCTGGGTATGATGACCGCAAGTGGAAGTTTGAGCCCAAGAAAGACAACCGTGAGCAGTTTGTGCAGAAGCCACGCATTTGGTAGTCAGGTCCATCTGAATACAAGCCCGCATGGAACAATGGCAACAACAACAATAAGACGGTCAGCTAGGACAAGACCTTTGGCAAACAGCCTGTGATGGAGGACTGTCACCGCAATAACACTTGCTTTACTTGCAGCCAAAGCGGACACTACTCCAAGCAGTGCCCTGCCAGAAACGGAAAGCCACCATCCGACTTCAAGCCATAGGTCAACACTATTGGACGCCGCCCCAACCACAATTTCAGCCACGGACGCGTCCATCATATCTCCGCCGAAGAAGCCTGCGAAGCACCAGACGTAGTCCTCGGTATGTTTTCTGTTAATGACATACCTGCAGTAATTTTATTTGATTCTGGAGCTTCCCATTCGTTTATTTTGCGGAGTTTTGCCACCTTGCACAAATTTTCCCCTTCGCTCTTGGATAAAATTATGGTGGTACAATCCCCTGGCTCCCTGCTTAGAACAAATCTAATATATAAGGGCCTGGAAATCTCGATACATCGAGTTAAATTTCCAGCTACACTCGTTGCCATTGAATCCCCTGGATTGGATATAATACTGGGGATGGACTGGTTGACACCACACCAGGTGTGCATCAACTATGCTACCAGGACAGTGACAATGGTTAACCCGGCAGGACAGATGGTTAAATTTCTTGCCAACAAAATGATATCAAGGAAGGGAATGGCATACTAAGCTACCGGTACGGATATGAACTTGATTCCGGTAGTCTGCGAATTCCCCGAGGTATTTCCTGAGGAACTACCAGGGATGCCACCTGACCGGGAATTAGAATTTGCAATTGAGGTAATTCCCAGAACTGCTCCGATTTACAAGAAATACTATCGTATGCCGAGTCCTGAGCTGGTAGAATTAAAGAAGCAGTTGGATGAATTACAACGGAAAGGGTACATTCATCCAAGTGTCTCGCCATGGGGATCACCCGTATTGTTCGTCAAGAAGAAGGATGGAAGTCTACGAATGTGTGTAGACTATTGCTAGCTGAATGAGGTCACTATCAAGAATAAGTACCTGCTCCCTCGCATTGATTTATTTGACCAGCTGAACGGAGCACGGTTATTCTCCAAGATTGACCTCCGAACGGGATATCATCAGCTAAAAATTAGAAAGGAGGATATCCCCAAGACAGCTTTCACCACCCGATATGGGCTATATGAATTTACGGTCATGGCGTTTGGACTGACGAACGCCCCAGCCTATTTCATGAGCATGATGAACAAGGTCTTCATGGATTTTCTGGACAAATTTGTGGTGGTGTTCATCGATGACATCCTGATATACTCCAAGGATGAAGAAGAGCACAAACAACACCTCCGTGCTGTCTTGGAAAGATTAAGGACCCATCGTCTGTATGCCAAATGCAGCAAATGTGAATTCTGGCTCAAAGAGGTGGGATTTCTGGGACACGTTCTGTCAGAACAAGGAGTAGCCATCGACCCCAGCAAAGTAACTGCGGTTTTGAACTGGAAGACACCAGCCTCAGTTACTGAAGTCCGCAGTTTCCTGGGTCTGGCAGGCTACTACCGTCGCTTCATAGAAGGCTTCTCTAAGATAGCCAAGCCACTGACAGAATTGCTGAAGAAAAATCAATGGTTTGCCTGGACAGCAGAATGCGAGAGCAGCTTCTGGGAGCTAAAGACAAGGCTAACCATAGCCCCTGTCTTAGTTCTTCCAGATATCCACAAAAACTTTGACATATATTGCGATGCTTCCAGGCGTGGAATAGGCTGCGTGCTAATGCAAGAAGGAAAGGTTGTAGCATATGCATCTAGACAGCTACGACCTCATGAAGAAAACTATCCCATGCATGATTTGGAACTAGCAGCAGTGGTACATGCCTTAAAGATCTGGAGGCATTATCTCATTCGGCAGCACTGTGAAATATACACGGACCATAAGAGTCTCAAGTATATTTTCACTCAGCCTGACCTGAATCTTAGACAGCGACGATGGCTGGAACTGGTCAAGGATTATGATCTTGGAATAAATTATCATCCAGGAAAGGCCAATGTGGTTGTTGATGCTCTCGGTAGAAAACTAGGCACCGTGAACACACTGACTGCAAGTATCCACCCCAGGTTGCAAGAAGAGTTTGCCAAACTCAATATGGTGCTATGCGGCCCAGTTAACTCGGATACCTTGGAAATTACCCCAACTCTTATGGAAGAGATTAAAAAGGCTCAAGGACCAGATGAGGGGATACAAGAGATCAAGGAGTTAATGCAGCAAGGGAAGGCCAAGTCTTTTTGTGTGGATGACCAAGGCACCTTATGGTTTGAGAAGCGGATATGTGTGCCCGATCAGGATAACCTGAGACAGCAAATACTCAGGGAAGCTCATGAGTCTGCTTACTCCATTCACCCAGGAGGCACAAAGATGTATCAAGACCTAAGAGAAACCTTTTGGTGGCCAGGAATGCGAAGGGATATAGCATACTATGTCGCCTGCTGCGATGTTTGCAACAAAGTCAAGGCAGAACACCAGAAACCCGCTGGGCTACTACAACCTTTACCAGTTCCCCAGTGGAAATGGGATGACATATGTATGGACTTTATTGTTGGACTACCCAAGTCAACAAGAGGCCATGATGCGATCTGGGTCATCGTGGATATACTTACGAAAGTGGCTCACTTTATTCCGGTAAAGACCACTTTTAATGCAAACCAGCTTGCACAACTCTACATGTCCCGGATAGTCAGCCTTCATGGAGTACCCAAGTCTATCACCTCGCATAGAGGCTCCTTATTTACCTCAGCATTCTGGTTACGGTTGCACCAAGCCTTGGGAACTGTGCTGAAGCATAGCACAGCATATCATCCGCAGACAGATGGACAGACCGAACGAGTAAATCAGATACTAGAGGATATGCTTCGGTCATGTGCCCTTACTCATGGACCCAAATGGGGAGATAGTCTACCCTATGCAGAATTTTCCTATAACAATAGCTATCAGTCAAGTCTTAAGATGTCACCATTTGAAGCACTGTATGGGCGGAAATGCCGCACCCCATTAAACTGGTCTCAAACAGGAGATAGCCATATCTTTGGCATGGACTTGATGCTCGAGGCCGAGAGACAAGTTAAGGATATTCAAGAGCGTCTTCGGGCAGCCAAGTCCCGTCAAAAGAGTTACTATGACCCAAAGCATCGAGAAGTGACCTTTGAGCCTGGAGAATATGCTTACCTTCGAGTAACCCCCATGAAGGGAGTGAAGAGGTTTCATACTCGGGGAAAACTTGCACCAAGATACATCGGTCCTTTTCCAGTAATTGCGAGGAAAGGCAGGGTGGCATATCAGCTAGAGCTACCACCGGAGTTGTCTGACGTTCACGATGTTTCACATATCACAGTTAAGAACACCAATCAAGCAAGCGGATATGAGTGAGATAGAGCTGGCTAAAGATCTGACCTACAAAGAGAAACCTGTCAGAATCTTGGATGAAATGGAAAGAACTACTCGGAGTAAGGTGATCAGGTTTTATAAGGTACTGTGGGAACACCATACTGAGGAAGAGGCTATCTGGGAAAGAGAGGACTTCCTAAGATCCACATACCCATACTTGTTCCCTGAGCAACCGAATCTCGAGGACGAGATTCATCCTAAGGGGGGTAGGTTTGTGACACCCTGGTTTTGACAATTTTTTCTTTTCAAAATCTTTTTGGCTTTATTTGAATTTTGGATGGTTTTTGAATCCTTTCAAGTGACTTTGGACTTATAAATCCTTGAACCTCTTGATCCAAAACCATCACCACCTTGCCAAAACCCTGTCACATCCCTCTTGGACCAAATTTCAATATTTAATCTTTTCCAAGTAATTATTTTCTTCCTTGGGAAAGCTATGACATCACTATGGTTGTGAAGCAACCTATAGTTTTGATGATCAGAAAGGTCCCAAACTCATGCCACACCTTCTCATCATCATATAGCCTCATAATCTTCGAAAATATTCCACTGCCCAATATTATATAATGGCCAGAATAATTATTTTCTCTCTGGCCAGAATTGTCCATTTGTGAAGCAGCCCTCATTTTCCTAACTCAGAAACTCCCCAAATAAATTCTCTAAGGTACTAGAGAACCTATCTAGCCACAATACCCAAAAATATCATCTTGGCCAATACAACTTTTTAGCAGCAAAATTCTGCCAAGTTTCTGCTCATTTTGAACCTCTGTGAAGGAAGTACCATCTAGAGGTTTCCCCTTAGGCTGAAACTTTTATGGCTTCTCCTACTCACCAAATGACTCCCACACACCAAAATTCAGCTTCATCAGAACAACCATGTGAGTGAACCAAGCTAATCAAGTTTCTGGACCAGTATGGCAGTTTACACATGAACTATATTAAAAAATGATCCAAACTCCCTCAAATTTGGTCAGTTTGTAGTCCCTCCATCCTAGATCACCCTAGACATCTCCATTGGCTCCATGCCCAACTCATTATTTCTCCAGATCCCTCTCAATATCTCTGTCAGAAACTTCAGTTGATGCTACCCTTCGAGTCAGGTTGTATCTAGCCAAACCAAGAGTGTAGGTGGACTAAATGACCAAAGGAGAAGCCCCCAGACATGCTGCGCTGGCCTGGGTCGGCCTCCACGCACCGGGCACTATGGTGAGCACGGCACTGGCATGCCAGTTCGCGTGCTCTGTATCCCACTAGCGTCTGTCAAGGTCATTCTCGAGCCCTCGCGTTGCCAGGCGGTGTCCTGGAGTGCCGACATCACTGATGTCGTCCACCTAACCCTCTCCCGTAGCTTCCCCTCACCGGAAACCTCCCCAACGGCCGGCACGCACTCGGGCACTGTGTTGCCCGTGGCGGCGCCGCAACCCTGTGCTCGTCGTCTTCTCCGCTAGCCGCCACCGACCGCCATTACTGCCTCTGCCCTCCTCCATCACCTCACCCCGCAAGCAGCCAACCAGCACGGCGTCCTTGCGCCGGCAACGTGGCCCGAGTCTCGCCGCTTCGGGAGAGCTCGCCCGCGCTCGCCCCTGCCTATATAAAGCCATGGCCGGCCTCTCCAAGCTCCTCAACCCACTCCACCATTCCCCAATTACCTCCCCGAGTAGCGAGCCACGGCCGAGAGGCCCTCTGGCCTCGAGCCTCGCCGAAGATCCACCGCCACCAGAGCTCAGCCGACCCACCGGTCCACTCCTCCCCGACCTCTTCTGACTCCACTACCGAGCTCAGCTCATCCTCCTGACCACACCCGACCACTTGCCCGAGCAAATCGCTGCTGGAACCGCCGTCTCCGATGACCCCCGAGCGCCACCACTGCCGGAGAAGAAGGGGGCGACGCCGTCCGGCCATCCCTAGCTGATCTGCGGGTACGTACGTGTTCGCCGTCGTGCGCTTGTTCTATCCCCGCGATCGCCCGACCTCGCCGCCGCCCACATCGCCGGCGACGACAGCCGGAGCCCCGCCTCCCTCTGTTTCCCTCTCCCCCTCCTGTTCAAACCAGCTATGGGGCCCGCCCATCAGCGGCTCGGGCGCGCGCGCGCTAAGCGGTAAGTGGAGGCGCCCCTCCACTTTACGCCTTCGACGTGGCCCCTATCAGGTTTCTGGTTTTTATTTTAAATTTCAGTTTTGACCAGTAACTTTGACCAGTTATAACTTTTTATCTACAAGTCCAAATCACTTGATTCTTTTTGCATTTGGTTTGTCTTAAACCCCTCTAATTTCTGGTAAAATTTGGTATTTTTCTCACACTCATGGAATTTCTGGTGACTAAAATAGTGTTATGTGACATTTTCAATTGCTATTTGAAAATATTTTCAGAGGGAAACTTTGGTGATTTTGAAGACCAAGAGTTCTTGGGCAACCCAACAGAGCAAGGCAAGCCATGACATCCATTTCATGAGCATTTCAATAGCATTGCATATTTAAAGTAATTATTTTCATTTACTTGCTATATAACAATTCATGGTGAAATAATTTAAAATGCTTAGTGGATGCCAACTCAAGTTATTGTGATGAACCACTATGCCTGCTAAATGAACTTAGTCGGTTGATCTTGAGTCACCAGTCCGGGCTTATTCGTGCAACCACATTTGACGGTATGGGACGGCCTTGACTTGGTCTGGCTCCGTGCTCTTTCACCGGTACCTCCATCTAGGGAGGGTTATGCATGCGTGCTGCCCTGATCATGTAGACGGTGATAACCCTGTGAGCCCAGTTGAGTATTGTGCCAGCATCCCCGTTTGGGACAGTTTAGTTTGGCCACGACGGTTGCAGGTGTCACGAGGTGACACAGGGGCCACCCAGGGCTTGACTCCGGGGGAGGATGATTGCCGGTGGTACGATGGGAGGGTCACAGGTCAGGCGGGTTTCGTTGGAGCAATGCTGGTCCACCCGAATGGGATCACGAGGTCAAGTGCTCCATGGTGTGGATAAAGTGCGCAACCTCTGCAGAGTGTAAAATCTATTCGAATAGACGTGTCCACGGTATTGGACAGTCCGTCTAGACCTCACTAGATGGTCAATCGTAACAGTAGTAATAATGATGGAAGAACTCATCTTACGACCGGAAGTACTTGGTGACATATGAGTATTCTGAGGGTTGTGGGACAACCCGAAAGAGAGTAAGTTGATAACCGGAGAAAGTAAGTGAATCACCTAAGAACTTAACATGTTACTTGCCATGCTATTGTTTGCTGCATTATTTGGTTGTCGTGAGCTTGCGAGTACATTCAAAGTACTCACCTGGCGTATCATGCCAGATGCAGGAGAAGCCGAGGACAGAGGTCCCGATGGCTTAGGCTACGCTAACTAGGCTGTGTCCACGGCAGTGTCCCCGTGGTTGGAGTTCCGCTATGTTCCGCTACGCCATAGAAGTATCCAGTAGTACCGAGGCCCTGTTATGTTTCATAAATAATGTAGATACTGTCATAGCACCGAGTGTGCCTTCGGCCTTGCTTTCGATGTAAAATATGAGCTTGTACCCCAAGATTATCAATAAAGTTCAGTTCTGTTCTGTTCCAAGTTGTTGAGTGTTTCCAGAAGACATGATCTCTGGGTTGGAAACACTGGTAAACCGGTTCTTTGAGCCGGGGTGCCACACTACCTTCCTATGAGGATTATGCGAGTGGGAGTAGATAGGATGCCAAAGCAGTTGCTACGCAAATGAGTTGGGTATATGCATGGTGATGGAGACAAGTATGTTTTCAAAGACTTTTCGAAAACCCCATCGGCTGCCACTAATGCCCGAGGGAGATGATGAGCTAGGTAACCACTTGATAAAGAAGTGGTATACCGGAGCAAGTTGTGTGAGTGTGATTTTCGAAAACGGATTGGTTTAAGTTGCGACTGTTATTCCAACCTTACATGTACAACCACAATACCCCTTGTGGGACGGGGCTTTGTTGATTACTTTGGTCAATTCTAGCAGGGAGCCCGCATTACTAGTGGTGGGAGAGTATGAGTTACTCTCTCGATACGGAGTCGTGCCAGGTAGGGCGACTATGGCTGTTTTTACAGACACTGGGCACACCCTTATGTCCCCTCTCGGATGGTACGATCTCGAGTGAGTCTCGTATGATGTACATCATGAGGAAAAGGGCCAATGAGTGGACTCTTTGTTAGTGTTGTCAAGGGAAAGATAATGTTCGAGTGCTTACCTTGGGTATGTAATATACCGCGACTCGTGGCTTGACACAGAAGTTCCCCGAGTCTTGTGGGTAAAGTGTGCAACCTCTGCAGAGTGTCAAACTATTCGAATAGCCGTGTCCACAGTCAAGGACAGTTGGGTAACCGCTCTTGGGCTACGTCCACATGTTTATGAAACCCGGTGAGTGTGTATGGGAAAGTGGAAAGAACTACTTGGGTCAAGTCAAAAGACTTGACATGATAAATAAGATGGGTTGGTTCCAACTCTATTTATGTTGATATCTGTAACCTGTCCTCATGGTTACTTGAATACTTATGATGCATGCCTTACAAATTGTTGAACATGTCATAGCACTCAAAACTAGCTTTCTGCAAAAATTTACCTATGTCATGCATTGTTATACCTTGATCCAAAACATGGGTTGCTTGCGAGTACATTCAAAGTACTCATTAGCTTGCCACTGGTTATTTAATTGGCCAGGCATGGAAGAGCAGGAGTTCGAGGGAGAGTTCTTTGGTGACGAACATGTGAACTAGGACATTTCCCAGTCAGAATGCATGTAGGGTTAAGGCAGATGGCATGGGTTCTACTTATCAACGAAGATTTTCGTTGCTTGTGTTTTATGTGATGTTCAGCCCTTGAGGCTTTATCTATGTAAGACTTGACCATAAAGGTCATAATTTGTGTAAGACGGTATGTATGGATGTAAGACACTTGTTATTCAGTTTCTGTGTATTCAGTGAGCATTGATCTCTGGGATCACTGTACACGTGCACTCGGTGACTTCGACTTGTAAGTCGGGGTCCCCACAGAGCTGGTATCAGAGCCATCCTGACTGTAGGAAGCCTTAGTTAGCATGGTCGTTAGTTAGGACGAAAACCGCTTTACAAACCCTCTGTACTTCTCTTCCTTTCTAAGACTTGCCAAACCTAAGGGGATATTTCCCTTATTGACCTCTCCTATTCAACTTTTGTAGATGGTTGTCGCGCCCTTGAGACTTCTTATGACAGGATTCCCATCACTCCTAAGAGACTGCCTCCAACAATGCCACTATCCTTTACTGCCCATGTACACCCTGCATGAACTGGAAAATGATGTGTTCGAGAAAGAGTTCTACGCCAAGATTTTTGTGCCTTCCAAGACCTCACCCCAGGGATGGTTCTTCATTGGACCGCCCATGCCAACAAGAGACCTGGCCATTCAGCAAGTGGCATACAAAGCGCTCCTCCATCTCCGTGACCTCCTTCCAGAAATGAAGGAAGAACACGCCACCCGCTACCTACCTGGCAAGAGCGGATTTGGAGCCCCGACTCAAGTGATTATTTCCCAAGAAGACGAGGATCCAACCCTCAAGTACCAGATTCATTTCATCAACGCAGGAGACTACCTTCTATGTCACCTTACCGAAGCATTCCTTGGTATAACAACCTAACTTGGTCTTTTGTAAATTTTGAGTGAAACAACCTCTTTTTAATTCTGTCCTGTATTTGAGTTTCTACTACAACCCCATTTTTACTTGCACCAAAAATCCTAAATTTTTTCCCACTTATAGTCCTTCCAACCAAACCCTTAATTACAAAATTTTAGCTCCACTGGAATCTTTTTAGTTCACCAAATATTCCTCTGAAGTTTCTATCCAGAAACTAAATTCTTCAAAACTTGCACTAACAAGTTTTTCATTTTGCCCAACCAACTCCACCACCATATCTAACATCTAATGAGACACTATCCTGCCAAGTCTCACTTCCAACAAAATTGCCTAGCTAGCTCTATCATTTTGTCAAACAGGTTGTAGGCATGGCAGAAACCTTGCACCTTTCTAATTTGCACTGGACACTAGCCTCTCTCCCCAAACCAGCATGTCCATCATTCTTACCATCCACACTAACACCACCCTGTTAATTTGCAACTTGGTTGGGTCCCTGTAGATGCCACGGGCATTTGTTCGAGCATGTGGTGTGCGTGCACCGAGCGCGTCCAGAGCGCGCATTCTGCAGCCTCTGGCATCGGGCCCTGCCGCTCACCCTACTGCCTCCCCCGCCCGACCTAGCCTCTCCTGGATCACCGCGACCCCCTTGCACACCGCCGACACCCTCCCTCGTCGCCTGGCGCCGGCTAGCCACCGACCCGAGCCGCCGCCGCCGTCTTCCACTCGGGCACGGCACCGCCCGAGCCGCCTGACCCCACCAGTGCGTCCCTGGTTTAAATGCGGACGGCCACCGTCCATGCCGACCTCACCGGCCTCGCTGACCTCCCCACAGTCCTCACCGGCCTCACCATCGACCGCGCTCGCCATAAATGGCCGCCGCCGTAGTCTGCTATGGGCGGCGCCGTCCGGGCCACCTGGCGCTCCCCCGAGCCCTCCAGCCCACCTAGAGGTCAGCTGCAGACCACTGACCACCCCACCGACCCCAACGGCCTCACCACCAACCTCAATTCGCCACAAATGGCTGCCCACAGCATTACCGTCCACTGGAAGCCACCCAACTGACCTCGCCTGCCTATAAAAAGGCCACCCCGGGTTCATTCTTGACAGCACCACCAATCCTCCATCCTCTGAAAGCCACCCCGGGCAGCCAAACGGCCGAGAGAAGCCGTCTTCCTTCTCTTCGGCAGCTACGGCCACCGCCACTTCCCCGACAATTCCCACCTCTCCAGAGCCTTCCCCCTCCCAATTTCTTCACCAATGGACCCCTGGAGCACTCTCGGATCGATCCCCACCTTCAATTACACCGGAGATAGCCAGTGGGTGAATCGCCCAACTTGCTTCCGCCGGAGCTTTTCGAGTGAGCTCGCCGCCGCCGACCCCGTGCTTCCCAGCGACCATGACGAGTACCCAGAGGACCGCCTTGGCCTCCTGAGCACACACATGGCTTCGGCTTCCCGAGAGATGCCGCCGTTGGCCGGCAATCGTCACCGGCAGCCGCCTCCTCTGTTCTGCCGCGGAGAGAGAACGCGGGCGACCCGGGTCAAACCTGACCCGTGGGCCAGGTGGGGCCCACTGTCAGCGACTCCAGGGTCTCGCCACGCTGTCTTAAGTGGAGACGGATTACTGGAGTACGTCTTCCTTGCGACAAGGCGTATTTCTAAAGAGCGTCTTCGACGTGGCAGCTCGCCCGCGCAGCTGAGCGGCTGGGCTCGGCCCAGTGGTACCGTGCAGCTAAACAGCGCCCAGGGCGCACTTCTACGCTTCCCCCTTTTCTTTTTCCAGCAGTCTTCAAAAATTTCCACAATGGTCATTTCAAATCCAAATCTGATTATTCAAATTTCTATAGGTTTCTAAAATCATGCTCTATTTATCCAGCTTAGTTGAACATTTTTTATAAGCTTTATCTTCACTGGATCTTTTAAATAGTCCTTTTCTTTATTCTCTTCAACTTAGAAATTCCCTAAGTAATTCATATGAACACCAAATAAATTGATTCTTTTTCTGTTATTCCTCATATTTCATCTAGTTTATTTTAACATTTATTTCAAAACTTTCCAGACAACTTTTAAGCACTGTTTAAACTCTATGTGGTAATTACAATATTCTTAAAATAGGAAAATGGAGGGAAGATAAATATTTCAAACTTTTGGAGTGCACCCAATATGGCTGCATGCTCAAGGCAAGCATCTTGAACACTTGATATGGTGAATCGCATGGTTATATTGTTTGCAAGAATAAATGAAGTCATATACAGGTTGAGTTCGAATAAAAATTTGCATGCATGTAGTGATGGCATGTTTCCTCATACCATGCATCGAATGTTGTCATGACTAACTTGCAGGTGTAGGTATAAGTAAAATACTGTACCGGCAGAAGGGTGACCACGTTGAAGTGTGATCATGCCTTGTTTATTATGCATGTTGGAGCATGCAAGGGTTGTGGCCTGTTTGGGTTTGCTGTTGAAAGAAAGCTTTGTTGAGCTAACCACTGCTGGAAAACTTGAACCTCCTGAGTCGACCCTAGATCGAGTCTTGTTCCGGTAACCCCCATACTTGATTCGTGCTACCACTTGTCCCTGCCACAGGTAGGGTATGGTTCAGTAAGTTGATAACCCCTTTCCATGCACACACCGTACAGAGGGCCACGATGAGGGTTTCCATGGCCATGGACTAAATCCTGTCATCAGGTCAGGGGGCATGGGTGTTTCCGGTTGTGACCGAGAAGGGGTGCCCCCTTGGAATCTGTGCGTATTAATAGTGATCCCATGCTACTCGAGATTGTTGTCTCCCCGACTTAGAGTTTTTCTGAAACGATGCTTTGGGTGATTCCTGGCATCCGGACGGTTAATATGGTGTGTGCTAGTTAGGTGTGTTTTCAACCCAAAGACCGTAAAGGGAATTAGTCGGTGTCACGGTACTGACTAAAGAAATCCTTTACTTGTGGGTAAAGAGTACACCCTCTGCAGAGTTCAAACCTATTCGAATAGCCGTGTCCGCGGTTAAGGACTACAGTCTGGGTTGGTCAAGTGTCGGTCTTAGTGTCGGTCTTCGAAGGAAAATAATTAAATTGGGCCTGAACTATTTTGCAGGATATTGTTATCATCACTAACACTGTCATGGTATTTTGAATACTATTGTTGTGAATATTTTTATGGTTATGCATATTATTGAGGACTACCCCGTTTCTCTTATTTTATATTTCCTGAGTGTCTTAGGGGCTAGCTAGACTACCCCGGGCACTCAACTTTATTTTTTTAAGACCTCTACGTGGCATCCCTCAAGTTAACAGGCGGTTTATCATGCCACTACTGTTGTGGATACCCGATTGGCATTTCTTTTCAAGACCTTTTCGTGGCGTCCCTCGAGTTAACAGGCGGTTTATCACGCCACTACTCTTGTGGATACCCGATTGGCATTTCTCTTCAAGACCGACCGTGGTGTCACTTTTTGACACCCGACTGGCATTTCTTTTCAAGACCTCTTCGTGGTGTCCCTCGAGTTCTCAGGCGGTCTATCATGCCACTACTCTTGTGGATACCCGTTAGGCATTTCTCTTCAAGACCTACCATGGTGTCACTTTAGACATCCGACCGGCATTTCTTTTATTTTACTTTCCCTTAACTTTCCTTGTTTATCACTAACGTTTGTATATATTCTTTTATGTGTACATGCCAATATGTTATCATGCCATGAATTAATTCCTGACAGCATGCATTTAAGTCCATCATGAGCATACGCATATAATTTAATTCAACTTGATCACATAATATCTGCTGCATTCGGTATATCTTCTGTTCATGATGTTTGCGAGTACATTCAAACGTACTCACAGGCTTGTCCCTGGCTATTTACTTGGCCAGGTCAGGGGTTCTACGAGGAGTACCACAACGACGTCCATGCGGATCCTAGGATGGCAGCCACGCGGGATAGGAATTATCCAGGTCAGCCGTTCCTATGGGAATGGAGCCCCATCGACGTTGGAGAACCACAAGTCGCTTCCGTCACCCGTCACCAGAATCATTGTTGTATCATTAGACCTTTATGGTCTTGTATCCAATTTTTGTAATTGCTTGGTAATCTGTAACAAGGATGTGCCCACCAGTAACAGTAATCCTGGGCTGGTGGTAACACGAGAGGTTAGATTTCTGGGATATTTTGTGTCCCCAAAATCCAGCCCCGACAGCTACCAGCAGGAGTTGCCACCCAAGTTATCCAATGTGCACAACTTTTCCCACGCGTCACAACTCCGGAAGTGTTTCCAACTTCCTAACAAGCACGATCCCAATAAGGGCATCGACCACCAAGCCATCAACCCCAACCCGATCTAACCTACCGCGAGAAACCCATTAGCAACCTGGATCAAATGGAACATTATACACGAAGCCGCACCACCAAGTACTTCAAGGTTCAATGGAGTACCACACGGAAGCAGAAGCAGTATGAGGACGTGAAGACTACCCAAAATCCAAGTTTCCATACTCCTTTCCGCGCCTAGTTTGGAAATCTCGAGGACGAGATTCTCATAAGGGGGGTAGGTCTGTTACACCCTGATTTTCATGCCACAACACTTAAGCTAATAAATCATGACAAAATGTGGTTTGACAAAAACTTTTGAGTGTTTTGAACTTTGCTTGATTGGATTTTTATTGTTGTTTGCAAGTGCTCTAAAGATCAAATAAATCCTCCAACTCTTATACTCCTTCTCCTTGATCCAAAACTTTGCCCAATGATCATGCCATGTGTATAGGACAGAATAGAATTTTCTTACAAAAATAATTTGGCCAAAAAGAATTTTATAAATTAGGTTTTCAAAAAAAACCCTGAATTGAGGCTTGCACTACAAGTACTTAATTAAGGGAAGTAAAAATCTTCCAAAATATATGTTTGATTCCTATTAGATATAGTACCCCCATAAACCACAAAATTATTATTTTAAAAGTTATTTTGCTATTTTATTTCAAGGCTTTTTCTTAAGGCCAGAAATGGTCTTTAATAGGTTGAAATTATTTTAAAGCATCAAAAATATTTGAGAAAATTTAGGGAAACTCAGTGGACATATATTTTCCATATATATGAGTTTCAACACATGGTCATGAGCAAAATATTGGACAAAACCCTCCAAAACCATTTCTGTTCATTTCAAGTATTTAAAATATTTCTATAAGAAATATTTTCAAATAAATCCAGTAAAATTCTAGCAAGTCACATATGCATAATGTGATGATCTTGCAAAGTTTCATCTCAATCAAAATCATTTTGGTTCACAAAAGTGCCCCAAAACCCTCTCTGTCCAGAACCAAACTTGAACAACTTTGCATTGCCAACTTTCTCCATTTGATCCCAAACTTTGTGGACATGCTCAAATACCCAAATAATGTCACTACACCAAGTGGTGCATCAAGGAGAAGAGATTAGATTAGCTAGATCTAAGCAAATCCATTTCTGTTGATTTCTAGGGTTTACAAAAGTTACATTGTGAACTTTATCCAAATGAGCCCAAATTTCTACCACATTTCCAAATGGTCATGTGCATCATCCCCATCAAGTGGCACAAAAAGGAGACAAGTGAAAGTGGCTCAAACTTGCATCAAACACCTTCTGCCATTTTTCCAAAATCATCACTTTGACCTCTTCCACTATTCTCCATGAACTCATTTTTTTTACCACAGCTAACCACGATCACCTTCTACCTCTGGTAAAATTTGCAAGGCCAAGGAACAATAAATGGAGGGTGAAATCCTCACTTTCTCTCTCTGGACAGCCTCTTTCTCTCTCTCCCTCTCCACCCTTCTCTTACCAGGGCCTCTCCAGGGCATCCAATGCCCCTTCCCACTTCTTTACTTCTCCCTAGAGCTGCTGGACACTAGGAGCCAAGCCCAGAGCGCCAAGAAAATGGCCATGCAGGCCACACACGCGCTCTGGAGCGTGCTACAGTGCGCTCCCGCACTGTAGCCGCCCTCTTCCCAACGCCTCCGACCACCTCGGCTCTCCCCGCGCTCCAGCAGGACCACCTTGATGTCTACAGCACGCCACACCCCTTTCCCCCTCCTCTTTCCTCCTCATGTTGCCTCCCTTCGCACGCGCGCTGGCCGCCTGAGAGCTTTAATGGGCGAGCTCACACACGCGATGCCTCTGGCCCTCCCCGCTCTATCTCTTCCTTCCCCTGGTCGTAGACCACCTCCACGAACGCCCGGACACGCCCACGTGAGCCCCCGTGACCTACAGCGACGGCAACAACCCCGCCGGCGCACTGGTCCACGGTGAGCCATGGGCCAGCTATTTAAAGCCTCCCCGAGCCTCTCCCTCACCACCACTAGCTCTCTCCCACTCCCAATCGTCCTCCTACGCCTCCCGTTCATCTCCAGATGGCCTCGAGCTCGAGATCGAGCTCGAGCTCCGCCGCTTCGGCTCGCCGGCGTTCGCGCGGTACAGACCTCCTCCGCCACTCCTCTTCCTCGATCTGGAACCACCACAGCCCACTGATCCTTTCCCCGTCGTTTCCCCCTTCGTTTGCAGCCGGGGACGACCACAACCACCGACGCCCGAAGCTCCTCTGCCGCGTGACCTCGTCGCCGGCGAACCAGGCCACTCCGGCGACCGCAACCACCCCCACCCGAACGGCGACACGACGAGGAGTCCAGCCGTGCCATCAGCTCGCCCCGCCATGCCCGGAAACGTCGCCGGTGAGCTCGCCGGCCTCTCTGCCGCGAGGTTGGAGATGACAGGTGGAGCCCACCTGTCATCCTCACCTCTCTCTCCCCTCCTCTCTCTCCCGCTGGCAGCCGGGCCCCGCCTGTCGGGTTTAAACGCGCGCGCGCGCGACGGCTCGCCCGGGCCATTTCCCTTCTGGGCCTGCTACGCAGTGGCTGTTCTGGCCCAGTAAGCACAGTAGCCCCCAGCCTTTTCACTTTTTCTTTTTACAGTGGGATTCCAAAAATTCCACAGCCCACATTATTTATCCAAATTAAATAATTCCAACTCCAAAAATCTTGTAATAATCCCACCTATTTAATGGTGTAACTTTCATGCAAATCCATCACACTTTTCTGTATTGTTCCAATTTAAATTCAAATTTGAGCAATTAAATCCATATTTGAAAATCCATTTCTCTATTTCTATAGCTCCAATTCCAAAACTAAGAATTTTTGCATTCTTAGTTTTCATCCTAATATTTAACAAAAATAAGTTGACATTTTTATGAGCACCTTTATTTTTCTGTTTGTGCTATTGCCTTATTGTGTGCCCGATACTTTGCGATGTTAGATTGCGAAGCTAACGAAGGAGTTGGACCAGAAGGATTTGAAGACCTCGAAGACTTGTTTGAGCCAGGCAAGCAGCCCTTTGACCATGTCTATGAATCCCTTTTATGCATTTCATATAGCACCTTATTATTGTTGCATCGGAATCATGATTACATGGTAACCACTTTAGTGGGTTGCCTCTGTTACTTCCTCGTTGATACTTGCATTGCGCATGACCCTACCTTCCTATGAGGGTTATGCGGGTGGGAGTAGATAGGATACCAAAGCAGTTGCTATGCAAATGAGTTGGGTATATGCATGGTGATGGAGACAAGTATGTTTTCAAAGACTTTTTGAAAACCCCATCGGGTGCCATTAATGCCCGAGGGAGATGATGAGCTAGGTAACCACTTGATAAAGAAGTGGTGTACCGGAGCAAGTTGTGTGAGTGTGATTTTCGAAAACGGATTGGTTTAAGTTGCGACCGTTATTCCAACCTTACACGTACAACCACAATACCCCTTATGGGATGGGGCTTTGTTGATTACTTTGGTCAATTCTAGCAGGGAGCCCGGATTACTAGTGGCGGGAGAGTATGAGTTACTCTCTCGATATGGAGTCATGCCAGGTAGGGCGACTATGGCTGTTTTTACAAACACCGGGCACACCGTTATGTCCCCTCTCGGACGGTACGATCTCGAGTGAGTCTCGTATGATGTACATCTTGAGGACAAGGGCCAACGAGTGGACTCTTTGTTAGTGTTGTCAAGGGAAAGATAATGTTCGGGTGCTTACCTCGGGTATGTAATATACCGCGAGTCGTGGCTTGACACGGAAGTTCCCCGAGTCTTGTGGGTAAAGTGTGCAACCTCTGCAGAGTGTCAAACTATTCGAATAGCCGTGTCCACGGTCAAGGACAGTTGGGTAACCGCTCTTGGGCTACGTCCACATGTTTATGAAACCCGGTGAGTGTGTATGGGAAAGTGGAAAGAACTACTTGGGTCAAGTCAAAAGACTTGACATGATAAATAAGATGGGTTGGTTCCTACTCTATTTATGTTGATATCTGTAACCTGTCCTCATGGTTACTTGAATACTTATGATGCATGCCTTACAAATTGTTGAACATGTCATAGCACTCAAAACTAACTTTCCGCAAAAATTTACCTATGTCATTCATTGTTATACCTTGATCCAAAACATGGGTTGCTTGCGAGTACATTCAAAGTACTCATTGGCTTGCCACTGGTTATTTAATTGGCCAGGCATGGAAGAGCAGGAGTTCGAGGGAGAGTTCTTTGGTGACGAACATGTGACCTAGGACGTTTCCCAGTCAGAATGCATGTAGGGTTAAGGCAGATGGCATGGGTTCTACTTATCAACGAAGATTTCCGCTGCTTGTGTTTTATGTGATGTTCAACCCTTGAGGCTTTATCTATGTAAGACTTGACCATAAAGGTCATAATTTGTGTAAGACGGTATGTATGGATGTAAGACTCTTGTTATTCAGCTTCTGTGTGTTCAGTGAGCATTGATCTCTAGGATCACTGTACACGTGCACTCGGTGACTTCGACTTGTAAGTCGGGGTCCCCACAAACCCTCAAGCCTTCCTTTTGTTATACTATGCATATACATGTAGGTATGTTTTATTAATACTCCTGTGTAACTTGCCAATACAATCAAAGTATTGACCTATACGCCTGGAACGTCTCATGTTGCAGGATTTTCAGACGAAGTGTAAGGTACCGTTAGGGTCGCGAGTCTGCACTCAGCATTGCCAGTGGGCTATGATGGGACTCATCGTTATTTTCCGCTATTTTCCGCTGTTTGATTGAATAAAGCTAGCTATGTGCTATGCAGATTGTTTTATTTTATAAATTCTGGATCATATGTTGTAATAAATGATGCACTTGCTATTCTGGTATTCATCTATACTGTTTGTGCTAGCGAGTCGATCCAGGGACTAGCACGGTAAGCACAGAGACTCAAATCCTTCAAGGTTTGGTTATAGCACTATATGTGGAATAGAATATGGTGGTTGTGGAGAAGACAAAAAGGAGAAAGTCTCACATCAACTAGGCGTATTAACGGGCTATGGAGATGCCCATCAATAGATATCAATATGAGTGAGTAGGGATTGCCATGCAACGGATGCACTAGAGCTATAAGTGTATGAAAGCTCAAAAAGAAACTAAATGGGTGTGCATCCAACTCGCTTGCTCACGAAGACCTAGGGCAATTTGAGGAAGCCCATCATTGGAATATACAAGCCAAGTTCTATAATGAAAAATTCCCACTAGTATATGAAAGTGACAATATAGGAGACTCTCTATCATGAAGATCATGGTGCTACTTTGAAGCACAAGTGTGGAAAAAGGATAGTAGCATTGCCCCTTCTCTCTTTTCTCTCATTTTTTTATTTTGGGCTCTTTGGCCTCTTCTTTTTTTCTCTTTTTTCTTTCTTTCTTTTTTTATTTTATTTTTCGTCCGGAGTCTCATCCCGACTTGTGGGGGAATCATAGTCTCCATCATCCTTTCCTCACATGGGACAATGCTCTAATAATGATGATCATCACACTTTTATTTACTTACAACTCGATACTTAGAACAAAATATGATTGTATATGAATGCCTCTGGCGGTGTACCGGGATGTGCATTGACTCAAGAGTGACATGTATAAAAAATATGAATGATGGCTTTGCCACAAATACGATGTCAACTACATGATCATGCAAAGCAATATGACAATGATAAAGCGTGTCATAATAAATGGAACGGTGGAAGTTGCATGGCAATATATCTCAGAATGGCTATGGAAATGCCATAATAGGTAGGCATGGTGGCTGTTTTTAGGAAGGTATATGGTGGGTGTAATGCACCGGTGAAAGTTGCGCGGTACTAGAGAGGCTAGCAAAGGTGGAAGGGTGAGAGTGCGTATAATCCATGGACTCAACATTAGTCATAAAGAACTCACATACTTATTGCAAAAGTCTATTAGCTATCGAAACAAAGTACTACACGCATGCTCCTAGGGGGATAGATTGGTAGGAAAAGACCATCGCTCGTCCCCGACCGCCACTCATAAGGAAGACAATCAAAAAATAAATCATGCTCCGACTTCATCACATAACGGTTCACCATACGTGCATGCTACGGGAATCACAAACTTTACACACAAGTATTTCTACCAATCCACAATTACTCACTAGCATGACTCTAATATCACCATCTTTATATTTCAAAACAATTGCAAGGAATCAAACTTCTCATCTTATTCAATGCTCTTTATGAAAGTTTTTATTTTATCCCTCTTGGATGCCCATCATATTAGGACTAAATTCATAACCTAAGCAAATTACCATGCTGTTTAGAGACTCTCAAAATAATATAAGTGAAGCATGAGAGTTCATCAATTTCTTCAAAATAAAACCACCGCCGTGCTCTAAAAAGATAAAAGTGAAGCACTAGAGCAACTAACAAACTACTCTAAAAAGATATAAGTGAAGATCAATGAGTAGTCAAAAAAATTAAGTAACTATGTGAAGACTCTCTCTCATCTAAGAATTTCAGATCTTAAGTATTTTATTCAAACAGCAAGCAAAACAAAATAAAATGACATTCTAAAAATAGCACACATCATGTGAAGAAGCAAAAACTTAGGCTCAACCGATACTAACCGATCATTGTTGAAGAAGAAAGGTGGGATGCCAACCGGGGCATCCCCAAGCTTAGATGCTTGATACTTCTTGAAATATTAACTAGGGATGCCTTGGGCATCCCCAAGATTGAGCTTTTGTGTCTCCTTAATTCCTTTTATATCACGGTTTCCCTAAATCTTAAAAGCTTCATCCACACAAAACTCAACAAGAACTCGTGAGAAAAGTTAGTATAAATCAATGCAACACCTTATCATTCTCTACTGTAGAAAATCACTAAAATTATTATTTGACATTGCATACTAAATGCCTCTGCATATTTAATACTCCTATCCTCAAATAGAATCATTAAACAAGCAAACAATGCAAACATAACAGCAATCTGTCAAAACAGGACAGTATGTAAAGAGTGCAATTGTACTCATACTTCCCTAACCCAAAAATTCCTGAAAAATTGTCACACTGTATAAAATTTGTTGTATCTTATTTTGGAAAAATTTCAATATTTTATCACATTCTGACTTTCCAGAATAATTCAGACAATGATAGAAAACTTTCTGTTTTCAAAACAGCAACATATAGACTTGCAAAATAAGCATGGTAAAGACTATACTTGACACTTTAATTGAAATAAAAGATGAAAAACATTACTCTAAATAACATCAAGAAAATACTAATAAAATAAAATGATGCTCTAAGAAAAACTCATATCATGTGACGAATAAAAATATAGCCCCAAGTGAGGTTACCGATAATGTTGAAGACGAAAGAGGGGATGCCTTTCGGGGCATCCCAAGCTTAGTTGCTTGGGTATTCCTTGAATATTACCTTGGGGTGCCTTGGGCATCCCCAAGCTTAGGGTCTTGTCACTCCTTATTCTCCTCATATCGATATCTCACCCAAAACTTGAAAACTTCAATCACACAAAACAAAACAGAACTTCGTGAGAGGGGTTAGTATGATAAGGACAAATCATTCACTTTGGTACTGTCAATATAAGATTCATAATTGTTTCCACATAATGTCTACTGTACTCTACAATTTCCACAATTTATATTAAGCAATATAAGCCATAGAAACCATAAAACAAGCAAACTATGCATTGCAAACAGAATCTGTCAAAAACAGAACAGTCTGTAAAGATCTGAATTGAGCTCATACTTATTTTTCTCCAAAACTTCTGAAAAATTAGTACAACGTAGACAATTTGTATATCAATCCTATGTAAAAAAATGCAGAGTTTTTCCACATTCCAGTGAATTTTAAAAATTCTGTTACTGGACGCAAAAGTTTCTGTTTTTGCACAGAATCAAATCAAATATCAACCACACTATCCCAAAGGCTTTACTTGGCACTTTATTGAAACAAAAGCTATAAAAAATGATTACTACAGTAGCTTAATAATGTGAACACACAAAAACAGTAGGGGTAAATATTGGGTTGTCTCCCAATAAGCGCTTTTCTTTAATGCCTTTTAAGCTAGGCATGATGATTTCAATGATGCTCACATAAAAGATAAGAATTGAAGCACAAAGAGAGCATCATGAAGCATATAACTAGCACATTTAAGCCTAACCCATTTCCATTGCATAGGGATTTTGTGAGCAAACAACTTATGGGAACAAGAATCAACTTGCATAGGAAGGCAAAACAAGCAAAACTTCAAGATTTTCAATACATAGAGAGGAAACTTGATATTATTGCAATATGTAAAAGCATATGTTCCCCTCTCATAGTAATTTTCAGTAGCATCATGAATGAATTAAACAATATAACTATCACATAAAGCATTCTTTTCATGATCCACAAGCATAGAAATTTTATTACTCTCCACATAAGCAAATTTATTCTCATGAATAGTAGTGGGAGCATCATATGAAACTTGAATACTGTAAATTATTTCCACAGTAAAGAGTAATGTTCAGTAAAAGGATATTCAAAATTATGACAATAATTATCACTACTTTTTATAACATAAGTAACATCACAATAATCATCATAAGTAGCAACTTTGTTCTCATCATAGTTAATTGAAACCTCTTCCAAAATAGTGGAATCATCACTAAATAAAGTCATGACCTCTCCAACTCCACTTTTATCAATATTGTGAAAAGATTCAACACCCTCCAAAATAGTGGGATCATTATTTCCTAGAGTTGACACTCTTCCAAACCCACTTTCATCAATATAATCATCATAAATAGGAGGCATGCTTTCATCATAATAAATTTTCTCATCAAAACTTGGGGGACTAAAAATATCATCTTCATCAAATATAGCATCCCCAAGCTTATGGCTTTGCATATCATTAGCATCATGGATATTCAAAGAATTCATACTAACAACATTGCAATCATGCTCATCATTCAAAAATTTAGTGCCAAACATTTTATTGACTTCTTCTTCTAACACTTGAACACAATTTTCCTTTCCATCATTTTCACGAAAGACGTTAAAAAGATGAAGAATATGAGGCAACCTCAATTCCATTTTTTTGTAGTTTTCTTTTATAGACTAAACTAGTGATAAAACAAGAAACTAAAAGATTCAACTGCAAGATCTAAAGATATACCTTCAAGCACTCACCTCCCCGGCAACGGCGCCAGAAAAGAGCTTGATGTCTACTACACAACCTTCTTCTTGTAGACTCGTGTTGGGCCTCCAAGCGCTGAGTTTTGTAGGACAGTAGCAAATTTCCCTCAAGTGGATGACCTAAGGTTTATCAATCCGTGGGAGGTGTAGGATGAAGATGGTCTCTCTCAAACAACCCTGCAACCAAATAACAAAGAGTCTCTTGTGTCCCCAACACACCCAATACAATGGTAAATTGTATAGGTGCACTAGTTCGGCGAAGAGATGGTGATACAAGTGTAATATGGATAGTAGATATAGGTTTTTGTAATCTGAAAATATAAAAACAGCAAGGTAACTAGTAACAAAAGTGAGCAAAAAGGGTATTGCAATGCTTGAAAAGAAGGCCTAGGGTTCATACTTTCACTAGTGCAAATTCTCTCAACAATGATAACATAATTGGATCACATAACAATCCCTCAACGTGCAACAAAGAATCACTCCAAAGTTTCTATCGGAGAACGTAGGACGAAAACGTGCTTCAACCACTATGCATAGATTACCCCAATGTCACCTCGGGAATCCACGAGTTGAGTGCCAAAACATACATCAAGTGAATCAATAGAACATCCCATTGTCACCGCAGATATCCCATCGCAAGACATACATCAAGTGTTCTCAAATCCAATACTCAATGCAACATAACGAAACCTCAAAGCGCAAGACTCAATTCATCACAACAAGAGATAGAGAGGGAAGAAACACCATATGATCCAACTATAATAACAAAGCTCGTGGTACATCAAGATCGTGCCAAATCAAGAACAGGAGAGAGAGAGAGGTCAAACACATAGCTACTAGTACATACCTTCAGCCCCGAGGGTGAACTACTCCCTCCTCATCATGGAGACCGCCGGGATGATGAAGATGGCCTCCGGTGAGGGTTTCCCCCTCCGGCAGGGTGCTAAAATGGGCTCCCGATTGATTTTTCGTGGCTACAGAGGCTTGTGGCGGCGGAACTTCTGATCTAGGTTTCTTTCTGGGGGTTTCTATATTTATAGGAATTTTTGGCGTCAGAAACAAGTCAGGGGGTTCCCGAGGAGCCCACAAGCCAGGGGGGTGTGCCCTAGGGGCGGGCGGCCCCCCACCCTTGTGGTTGCCTCGGGACTCTTCTGGCCCAACTCCGATGCTCCGTGGGCTTCTTCTGGTCCATCAAAAATCACCGTAAATTTTCAGCTCGTTTGGACTCTATTTGATATTCCTTTTCTGTAAAACTAAAAAAAGGAAAAAACAGAAACTGGCACTGCGCTCTAGGTTAATAGGTTAGTCCCAAAAATAATATAAAATAGCATATTAATGCATATAAAATATCCAAAACAGATAATATAATAGCATGGAACAATAAAAAATTATAGATACGTTGGAGACGTATCACCAACGTATCTATAATTTATGAAGTATTCATGCCATGTTTACAATAATTTTATATGGTTTTGGTATGATTTGGATGGAACTAACCCAGACTAACGTTGTTTTCAGCAGAACTACCGTGGTGTTGTTTTTTGTGCAGAAATAAAAGTTCTCCAAATGCAACGAAACATTTTGATGATTTTTTTTGTAACAAAAGAGGCACTAGAAGCTTCATGGGAGGGCCAGAAGAGCCACGAGAAGGGCACAACCCACCAGGGCGTGCCAGAGGGGCCTGGCTTGCCCCGGTGGCTTGTGCTCACCTCGAGGCCCATCTTCACGTGATTCCAACGCCAAAAAATCCTATAAATAGAGAAACCATTAGAAATAACCCTAGATTAGAAGTTCCGCCGCCCCAAGCCTCTGTAGCCACGAAAAACCAATCTAGACCCCGTTCCGGCACCCGACCGGAGGGGGAAATCATCACCGGTGGCCATCTTCATCATCTCGGCGGCCACCATGATGAGGAGGGAGTAGTCCACCCTCGGGGCTGAGGGTTTGTACCAGTAGCTATGTGTTTAATCTCTCTCTCTCTCTCTCTCTCTCTCGTGTTCTTGAGATGGCACGATCTTGATGTATCGCGGGCTTTGTTAATATAGTTGGATCATATGGTGTTTTCCCCTCTCTATCTTGTTGTGATGAATTGAGTTTTCCCTTTGAGATTTTGTTTTATCGGATTGAATACTTTTATGGATTTGAGAGCACTTGATGTATGTCTTGCTGTGAATACCCGTGGTGACAATGGGGTATCATATTCATTCACTTGATATGTGTTTTGGCACTCAACTTGCGGATTCCCGAGGTGACATTGGGGTAATCTATGCATAGGGGTTGATGCACGTTCTCGTCTTTGTTTCTCTGGTAGAAATCATGGGGCACTCTTTGAGGTTCTTTGTGTTGGATTGTGTATTATGAATCTGAAATTGTTTGATGCACATCGCATAATCAACTCACGGATACTCGCAGTGACATTGGAGTATCTAGGTGACATTAGAGTTGGTTGATGTGTATCATATGGTGTTATTTTAGTACGAACTCTTGGTTAGATCGATTGGAAAGAATAGCTTGGTGTTATTTTAGTACGAACTCTAGGATAGATTGATCGGAAAGAATAGCTTTGAGGTGGTTTCATACCCTACAAATAATTTCTTCTTATGTTCTCCGCTAGATAGGAACTTTGGAGTGATTCTTCATCGCACGTTGAGGGATGTTTATATGATCCAATTATATTAGCATTGTTGAGAGATTGCACTGGCGAAAGTACGGACCCTAGGCCTCATTTTCAAGCATTGCAATACCGTTTGTTCTCCGTTTTATCAATTGCTATCTTGCTGTGTTTTATTGTTCTTACTACAAAATCAATATCTACTATCATTACTATGCTTTTATTACCATCTCTTCGCCGAACTAGTGCACCTATACAAATTACCATTGTATTTGGTGTGTTGGGGACACAAGAGACTCTTTGTTATTTGGTTGCAGGGTTGTTTGAGAGAGACCATATTCATCCTATGCCTCCCACGGATTGATAAACCTTAGGTCATCCACTTGAGGGAAAATTGCTACTGTCCTACAAAACTCTGCGCTTGGAGGCCCAACACGAGTCTACAAGAACAAGTTGTGTAGTAGATATCATAGAACAGTAGAGATAACCAGTAGAAGAATACCACACAGGATCAATCTTATAATAGTTCTAGTACAATTTCTGGTTCTAAACTAGAAGAAAACTACAACACTATCACCAGAACTATCGCCAGTGCATAAGTATATACATGGAAATTTCAGAGCATCTACACAGTTGAGGGACATGCTTGTTCACTTCTCTAGCCATGTCCAAAACATCTCAAAACATATCCGCGCAAAGGGTTATGAACAAAACGGTCAAGCACCAGAACAAAAAACATTTGACCCAGTACTTGTCGTAATGATTTACCTACAACCATGTAGAACAACCACGATGTGTTAGATCTCGGCCAAACCTGCAAAAAGAAATAGAAAAGCAAAGCCGAATGCAGTTGAGGAAATTGGAATAAAAAGCATACGGGGAACACTAGATCTGACGAACCTCGACCAATTATCACTAAATTGAAGTGTTATTTCTCAGAATTTGGCCGCCAAAACATCGTTTGCCAACAAAAAAGATCAAATCATCTAACCCTAACTTCCACCCGAGAGACTTGCAGAAAGGGGAGAGAAGATGAAGAAGAACCATAGTACCTACCACCCCGAGGCACACAAGGGAGAAAGGAATGACGACGACGTCGAAGAATCAAGAAGAAGAAGCAGAGGAATTGAGAGGACAAAGCGGAGAAGGAATCGAGATGAGGCAGTCGCACGAGGAAGAAAGGGGAAAACAAGCGTGCACTAGTGGAGCCGGCCCAAACAGAAAACATGAAACATGAAAAAATGTTGGCCCATACGGGCGAAGGGTGTGCGGCGGCCCGACATTTTGACGCAAAATGCGTCAAACAGGGATTTCCGTTAAAGGCATCCGATACTTTTTCCTCCCGTGGCAACGCACAGGCTGTTTTGCTAGTACACACTAATAAAAAGGAAAGTGATATTCTTGACCTGTCACGCAATTTAGCAGATCCCTCCCCTGACTTTTTGGTGAATCAACCAGCAGTCGAGAAACATTACTTTGTCCTGTTCTATTTGTACATCATCCTTCTGCGCCGAACGAGACACTCGGCCGTTGCCGTTGCCGGTGATTGGTGGCTCTTTCGCGGACGACGACCACGCGAGCCTGTCCTTGGAGTCCCTCTGCTTATGGTGGACCATGAGCACATCACTAGGGTGCTCTGGCTCGGCAGTGACTCCACTCCTGGTGAGTGGCGGTGTCCATCGGTTCAATCTATCGCAAACTTCAACACCGCCTATCTCTGCATGCTGCTAGTTAATTTCATGAGGTTTATTACTCCCTCCATTTACTTATACAAGGCCACTATGAAATATACATTTTGCATCTATACAAGGCCACCAATAGTAATCGAGTCAAAAATTATTGATATTTCCTCGTGCTAGCAACCTATTTAATACTTGCATTCATGCAATCATAATGACACTCGGTTACTTCCTCCACTCAGTTTTCTTGCATGCATGTTGTTTATTAATGATCTCGGTAAACAAAAAGAAAATCTACATTGCAAAGCATGTATTAAATTTTATCTTGGTACCTGTAATCTGAGTTTGTGGCCTTGTATATAAAAATGGAGGGAGTACTGGGCATGTCCCAAGCTAGCCGAGTCCACCGGGTGCGCACATACAAAGATGCAACATGCTGATCAATACGATCATTCCTGGATGGAAAGTAATAGATTTGAAGGAGCGTCTCAGTCATTCACACACTCACACTACTCCTTACATGGAGTTACGCAATCTGAAGAATTAAGCCGATGCTCTTCTACGAAACGCTCGCGCTGCCCGGCCAGGTCGTCTCGCTTCCATGTCATCTTCAAGGAGCTTTAGCCTGCCCAGTGTGGCCTCCATGGCCTCTCATTATGTCGCCATCGATGGAGACAACAAGCTCTAGTAGGGCTGGCCAGACAGATCGAAGCGTGAGACCGAGCAGGAGCGAACGCAGCGGCGCCGCTTACCGTGCAGATGCTCTTGCTCTAGCATCGAAAAACAACTTTTAGGTTTACTACTTCAGATAGAAAGAGATCAAGGTGATGGAAGCAAGGTGCTTTGCCTCGTGGCTGTTCCATCTGCGCGAGGCCGAGAAGGAGCGAATGCAGCGGTAGTGGATCGAGCACGCCGTCCAACTGCTGGATGTGACCCGAGAACTTCATAGAAAAGTGGAGGCGTGTGAGGTGCATGTTCAAGCAGGAACAAACTGAACAACAAAAGCTAGCTTGATTGGTGAAAAAAACAAGTGGCCTGCATTTGCCTTTTGGATATCCTTGTCAGCATCTTCATCCTGATTTTGTTTACCAGCTCACAAACACATGATTGGTGTTTGCTAATTGCTCAAGTTGCGGCCATGTGTGCATGCATTACGGTCAAATAGCTAACACAAAGTTAAATACACAGAGCTGCGCTAAAGGTTTGATAAAGTTTGAAATAGGGTAAATAATGAAAACAACAAACTTTAATTCAATGCAGAAGGTGTTTGATTTGATTTAAACCTAGTTCCACCAAGTTCTGCTCAATGAAACATGGTCCGTGGTGGAGAGGGATTGAAGGTGATGATATGGAATTTTTATGTGGATTTTAGGAGTCTGATGTAGCAAATATGCAAACCCTAGATTTGACGAGAAGGTGTTTGATCCTTGTTTGGTCAATATGATACATATGACCATGTAGTGAAAAGTTAATGGGATGATCATAATGGTCCAAAGAGGCTTGGGTACAATTTAAAGCCAATATTATTTCAAAATTTCCTGTGGGGTTATCATAATGATCCCCATTTAAAATACATTTCATTGAGCATGGTCCCTATTCAAATTTCCGGTGGGATGATCATAATGACCCCTATTTGAAATACATTTCCGGTCCTTTCAAAAGAAATATGAATAAAGTGCTTAAATAACTTTCAAACAAATAGTTTTGGAGGGAATAGTGGCCTTATACGTAGTAGACCTTAGAAATGAATTTTTGTTTGAAAAAATGAATACTTTTAATTCAAAGCTCTATTTTGAAGTTTTGGAAAATAAAGTGGGTTTAATAGCTTTTTTGGTCAACATAACTGCAGTAAAAATATTTTTATGTTCTAACCACATGTCATGATCACTGGGATGAGTTTGGGCCATAGGCCTGGAAGAGAATAGCTATAAGATTTTCTACAATTAAAATCCTATGAAAACATCCAATAAACAATTAAATAAGCACTTAAAATCAATCAAGCCAATATTATTTCAAGCAAATTTATGAATATTCTTTATTTACTTAAGTTAGATCATGAAATTTCAGGGTGTGACATACGCGAAGGAGTGGTGCAGCGCGCCGACACGGAGACCCGTCGCTGGTCGTCGTCGAGGACTAACAGCATGTCCACGAGCATCGGTATCATGGTGAGCTCCATGCTGGACATTTTGCGTGCACTATCACGCCTTCAGTTGCGGGGCAAAGTAACTCGGCGGCCGTGGATGATAACTTGTGCATGTTGCATTTTGTTGCAGTTATAAATTGAGCGTGCGGCGGACAGTGGGGCAGTCAGACATGCCATGGATGCTCGGTCGTGTCGTGGTGTGATGGTGCAGCCCGACACGTCATAGACGTTGGCGAGCTCTCCATGTGTGAGAGATAGAAGGCAGATGAAGAAGATAGAGGTGAGGTGGACGATTATGTGGCGAGGTCAAAAGTCAAAACCATGCCACGTCGGCACAAAACCATTCGAAACAACTCGTGTGATGATTTTTTATTTTGATTTCACAAAAAAATTGAGGGAAAATTCTAACAATTGAGAGACTACATTTTCATGATTTCGGAATCCAGGAATCATTTCTAAATTATCGATAAAGTCCAAGAAAAATACACTTCCTCCTCTCTTCCCTCACCCATACACTCTCTCGGGTTCGTGTGGCCTCTCACCCTCCACCCAATACCAGAGGGAGGGCAGAGAAGACTACCAAAGGACTCCATGGCCACCATGGACGTCCTCTCCGCCAAGCTCCTCCGCTCCTCCCTCCACCCGCACGCCCCCTTTCTTCCCTGCCCATCCCTCCCGTCCCGACGCTACCGCCGCCCCTCCTCAATCTACTGCCGCCTCACCACCTCCTCCCTCTCGTCCTCCTCCGCCGCCACCACATCCGAGGGGGACGCAAACCAGGGCCTTTCCGCCCTCCTCTCCGATGAATCCACCACCGCCGCGCCCGGCGCCGGTTCCAGGAAGAAGCGGCCGAACAGCGGCGCGTCGAGCATCCCGTCGGGGGTGCGGCTGGAGAACATCTCCAAGTCTTACAAGGGAGTGACAGTCCTGAAGGACGTATCCTGGGAAGTGCAGCGTGGGGAGAAGGTGGGGCTCGTTGGCGTCAACGGCGCCGGCAAGACCACGCAACTCCGCATCATCGCCGGTCTCGAAGAGCCCGACGGCGGCAACGTCGTCAAGGCCAAGGAGAACATGAAGATCGCCTTCCTCAGCCAGGAGTTCGAAGTCTGCGCCTCCCGGACCGTCAGGGAGGAGTTTCTCAGCGCCTTCCAGGAGGAGATGGGCGTCAAGACCCGCCTCGACCAGGTACAGGCGGCGCTTGAGCGAGCAACCGAGGACATGGACCTCATGGGGAGGCTCCTCGACGAGCTCGACCTGCTGCAGCGGCAGTCGCAGGACGTCGACCTGAGCATGGTGGATGTCAAGATTCAGAAGCTCATGCCCGAGCTCGGGTTTGTGCCGGAGGACGCTGACCGCCTTGTCGCATCCTTCAGCGGAGGCTGGAAGATGAGGATGTCGCTTGGCAAGATACTTCTTCAGGTATTAGATAAAAAAGCGAGTTTTACATGCAGGAAGGGACGCCACAATGGTAGATAAATTATGCTTTTCGTGCGAACTACTAACTGAGAGAAAATTGAATGTCATTGCAGTAAAATTGGCGGTCAATTTCAGTTAGCTTACCACGTGTGAAGTTCCATTTCGTGTGTATTAATATGGTAATATTCTTTATGTGTAGGATCCTGATTTGCTTCTACTTGACGAGCCCACAAATCATGTCGATTTGGACACCATTGAGTGGCTGGAGAGCTACCTTAAGACCCAGGATGTACCAATGGTCATCATATCTCATGACAGGGCTTTCCTTGATCAGTGTTGTACAAAGATAGTGGAGACTGAATTTGGGGTGTCGAAAACGTACAAGGGTAACTATTCTGAATATGTTCTAGCAAAGGCGATTTGGGTGGAAACTCAACGTGCTGCATGGGAGAAGCAGCAGAAGGAGATTGAGCATACAAGGGAACTGATAAGTCGGCTTGGGGCTGGAGCTAGCTCGGGGCGTGCTTCAAGTGAGCAAAAGGTAACTACCAGAATTGCATGGTTACTGCTCGCGTCAAACCAATGCAGTTCGTTGTTGTATTTTCATCCACAGTTTGTGTGATCTTCATTTGCTTCCTTTTCTTGTGATTGCTAATTTCGTTCTTTTTGAAACACTAGAAATTGGAAAAGCTTGAGAAAGAAGGGTTGATTGAGAAACCTTTCCAAAGGAAGCAGTTAAAGATCAGGTTTCCTGAACGTGGGAGAAGCGGCAGAACTGTGTTGGCAATAAATAATCTCAAGTTTGGGTTTGGGGATAAGGTCAGCATTGTTCTATATCTCTATACCAAACTCTTTTGAGCTTTTTCTCTTTCGGTTAACAACGTGTGTTTTTGTGTACCTGTAACAAATTGTAATATATTCTTATTGTTCCAATATTGTGTCCAGATATTGTTCAACAATGCTAATCTAATAGTTGAGAGAGGCGAAAAGATAGCCATTATTGGCCCCAATGGATGTGGTAAGAGCACGTTACTGAAACTTGCTTTGGGAACGGAGAAGCCACAAGAAGGTGAAGTCATTCTTGGGGAGCATAATGTCCTGCCTAACTACTTCGAGCAGAATCAGGTAGACCAAAATTTCTAGATAGATATTTTCTACTTTATGATGATTTTGTAGTATCTTGTACTCCCTCTGTTCACTTTTGTAAGTCATTTAAGACAGCTGAAATTGAACTGTTTTAGGTGCTGTCTTAAATGTCTAAAAGGTCTTACAAAAGTGAACGGAGGGAGTATTACTTTTCTTTGGGATGATCATATGGTTGCTAAGTTGTAAAGTTTATTCAGTTAAACTCTAGCTAGGCACTTGTTCTCAGTGCTACTGAATAAACTCCAAAATCCCATTAGTCTTAATTATTTGGGAATAATCACCAATGTTTTCCCTCCACTGAGATTTATGGGATAGATTCTTTTACCAGGCAGAAGCTCTTGATTTAGAGAAGACTGTACTGGACACTGTAGCTGAAGCTGCAGAGGATTGGAAAATTGATGATATCAAAGGTCTCCTTGGTCGTTGTAACTTTAGGGATGACATGCTGAATAGAAAGGTTCGGTTTCTAAGTGGTGGAGAGAAGGTAATGTGCATTTTTATTTTAGTTTGATCGTCATACAGATACAGGATACATCAGTGTTCCTGATTTGTATACATCTACCCATTTCTTTGTATAATTTTTTGGTTAGGCGAGGCTTTCCTTTTGCAAGTTCATGGTGACTCCATCTACTTTACTAATCTTGGATGAACCAACAAATCACCTCGACATTCCATCAAAGGAAATGCTTGAGGTTTGATGCAGTTTCACCCTTTACAGAAATCATTTTGTTTTATTATTATCAGTTCCTTGAATTTCCGTTGGTATTCCTGGTGCATGCAGTTCTAATACATGCTTTTGCATGCATGACAGGAGGCAATATCAGAATACACGGGCACTGTAATAACAGTTTCTCATGATCGGTATTTTGTAAAACAAATAGTTAACAGAGTCATTGAAGTGAAAGATCAAACTATCCAGGACTATCAAGGAGATTACAATGTAAGTTCTCCTATGATGTTAACAACTTGTACTGTCTTACAAATATACTTGTTTCATATTTGTGATTATATTGGGACTGAAATATGTTGAATTAGTTCCTGCTTATACACTTCCACATATAATACAACATTGTACTCTTTACAAACGCATAATTAAGTGCTGCTCCTTTTGTACAAAACTATTAGCTGTCACCTGTCGGCAGTACAAAATAGTCTGTCAGCAAATCTAGCATTGGTGGTTGTAAACCAAGATATAATTATAGATCATGACACAACATTAGGGCGACAATTGCATGCAACGGAAGATAATCAATCAAAATTTCGCTCTTTGAATATGGAATGGAACTTATGGGCAACTAATTTGTATTGCTCATGACGGATACTGAGTGATAAAATTAGCAATAAGCCTTCGCCTTTTGAATACGACATGAACCTTTTGGGCAACAAATTTGTATTGCTCATGACGAATATCGAGTAATAAATTAGCAATAAGCCTTAGAATTTTAATCTCGGGACATTTTAAAATCTAAAAGTGATGATATTTTATTCTTTATCTTTGTAAGTATTACCTTGAAAGGAACCTGGAGGCGAGAGAAAGGGAACTTGCACGTGCGGAAGAGCTCGAGGAAAAGGCCCCCAAAGTAAAAGCCAAGTCAAAAATGTCAAAGGTGGATGCCTAACGTTTTATTTTTTTTCTGAACTTCTTTGTATCGTCACAGCGCATGTACCATATGCTATGGTTTAGTTTGCCATACTCAACATCTTCTTTTGTGAACCGCGTTGCAGGCGGAGAAACTTGCAAGGAAGAAACAGAAAGTGCAGGCCTTCCAACAAAGCAAGCAGAAATCAAAATCAATGAAAAACTCGAAGAGGTGGAACTGAGATGCTGCCCCCTATCGGCGGTGCCATTCACGGTACCATAGAGCATCGGCGACAGTGCCTGGGAGGCCCCTGGTGTGCTGAAATGCTACAAGGAGCGCATATCAAGAGAAGCAACAGCATGCATACATGAGCAATGGCCAAGGAGGTGATGATAGTAATAGCATTATAGAACGCCAAACTATGTAACTAGGCAGGAAATGATTTGTAACCTTGTACATAACACAGGCAGTTTCTGATTGAGGAATGCTTTATTTGCAACGATTAACAAATAGCAACGCCATTTATGATCGTCGTGCTTAAACACTCCCATTGTACAATGCCACTGCTGTCAAGCAATTCTAACATCATGTGAAAAATCTCTACTATTAATTGTTACCCGCTAGAGAGGAATGATGCAGCAATTCTATCATCATGTGAAAAATCTGTACTACTCATTGTTACCCGCTGGAGATGAATGATGCAGCCTTCCCGTCGTTCGATCCGAGCGCGCCGCTGCCTGCTTGGTGCCCTCCCTGCCGTCCTCCGATCGTGAAATCTTGTGCCTCGGCGTCTTCGGTGATCCATGACGCGTGAACCACGGACGTCTCCGTGTGATCCATGCACGCCTGCGGGACCATTTTGTGTAGTGTCTTAGCCATGACTCGTGGACCAGGGACGCCCGCGGGGCCACTTTGTATACTGTCTTGCGTAGCAGCGTGTGTGTTTCCTGCGCTGGTGGAGGCGGAGTGGCAGGGGGTTCGATTATTGTTCGGCCGGCTGTTGACTGCCTCGTCTTTTTTTGGTGTCTAATCAGATGTTCGACACCGTTGGGTCTGTCCGGTTATACTGGGGCTGCTCGGTTGGTGTGTTCTGGGTGTGTGCATCTGTGTCAGGCTCCTACCTTCCCCTGTTCTGGTTCTTTTTTTTTTTTTTGAAGTTCCCCTGTTCTGGTTCAGTAGCGGCCAAGATGATGAAGTGAAGCGGTACGCTGGACTTCTCTCGTCACCAGCTGGCAATCGTCCGATCTCCATCCTTTGGCTCAAAACAAATCACTGGCTCACGCCTTTGACTCTGTCTGTTCTTGTCGCTGTCAAACTCTCATTTACCTTCAGTATCACTTTATAAATCTCAAAAAAAAAAAAACCTTTTCACTTTATAAGGACCTCAGATCCCCTTGGGAGAGGCACTGATGTAAATGGGTGTAAACCCTAGCCGCCACAGGGTGGTTGGCAACTACTTTCCCCTTGTAATAGGAACCCTAACTAGTTTCCTCTGAAATCAAGTGCTGGTTCACTTTGAATCCTCGCATGTGCATGTTCTGTAGTAAGCTTGAGCCTGTCAATTGGTAATCAGAACCTTTTGATTCTCGGCAACGCGGTGGAACTCGGAATCAGGAGTAGCCGGCGACCGGGGACTCGTCCTCCTGTCCGGACCAGATCGAGGCGGCGGTGTGGTGACTGGCGGTGCAGGCGGAGGTAGATTATTCGAGTGCAGGTTTGGGCACGGGCGTGGTTGCTTCAGAGCAATTCTGCATCGGTAAAATCCCACCCACCCTCCCTTTCCGGTGCACTACGGCGGCGGGTGTTGGTGGCGGCGTCTTGGCAGCGGCAGGAACAGGAAGCGCAGGTCTGGTTGCCACCCAGTGGTTTAAAATCCCCCCCTCGCCCTCCCTGTTCTTTTCTGTTAAGCCGAAAGCACTCTGCTTTCTCCCCTGACGGACTCATGGCACCCCCAAAAGACTCCATGAATTCGGATCTGCTGGAGCTCAAGTCCTTGCATTTGGATGTGCAGATGTTGCAGCAACACCGAATAGAAGATCGTCAGGAGTTCATCGAGTTCACCAACTATGTCAACCAAAATTTTGCCGATATGCAGAGTAGCTTCTCCAAAGTTCAGTCCAACCTTGACAGGTTCTTCTCTGAGCAGCCAAATCGGGGTAAACGAGTGGCGACTAATGTAGCACTCGGCACTCCTGAACTCGCGCCGACAAGCAAGGAACTTGGCGTATCTCCGAAATAAGGCAGTATCAACCAGGCAGACCCTAGAACTCATGGCCAGGTGACCACGGTAGTACCTGACCCAGCTGCCAAAGAGAATCAAGCTGAGCAGAGCACTCGAAATCCATATCGACATCCTCACTATGGACAACAGCAGCAAAATGCTCTACTACCACACAAGTCTGACCCTCCTTTGTATGTCTCTGAAGATGAAGGAGCGGGCAATGGTGCTAAACACATAAGGAACAGAAGCAGTAGCCCACATGATGCTAGGCGAGGAATTGTCAGTGTTAAGCCGGCCAAACTCAACATACCTAAATTTGCTGGGGAAGACAATGGACATTGGATTCAGACTATTGAGCAGTACTTTGATGCAGCTAGAACACCCTTGTGTCGGTGTCAAATCCGGCATATCTCGTAGTAGGGGTCCTAAGCTAGGCGTCTTGGAGCAATGGTAATATGGATACAGGATTTTACCCAGGTTCGGGCTCTCTTGAAGAGATAATACCCTACGTCCTGCTTTTGATTGTATTCATATGGGGGATAGTATAGAGTACATGTATCTACCACGACATTGTTCTAATGAATATCAGATGATCTATTGACTAGCATGGCCTCGGTTTATATAATGTACCAGAGGCCTAGGGTTTAGAGGAGTCCTCGGCTTGGGCGCCAAGTCTTGTGGAATCTTCCTTGTATGCGTCATGGGCTGCCCGAAGTGGCCCATTAGTGAACCGCCATGGGGGTCCTCGGCCCGATCCACCTGGTCGGGAGACGACGTGGTGAGTACCCCCTAGTCTAGGACACCATCAGTAGCCCCCTGAACCGGTCTTCAAGTTGGGGACGCTCCTCGGTTCTTCCGAACTGTTCTCCATCTTCGGCCATCGGTCTTGAAAACTGGTTCAACAAATCTTCTCATCTTCGATCTTGAGGATCTCCGAAGTGAATCTGAAGAGTTTACACATCGGGTATCCGAGGAGCCCCTTTAAGTTCTCGGTCTTTATCAATGCCTTATTATTTTTACGCCACACCTCGGGTTTGAAGTTTTTCCCGTGCAGCGGTGCCCTCTTGCATCCGAGCTCCAACGCCGGACTGCATCCGAGGTGTCCTCTTGCAGCCGAACTTCAACGCCGGACTGCATCCGAGGTGTCTTTTTGCAGCCGAGCTCCAACGCCGATCTACATCCGAGGTGTCATAAATTACCTCATTCTTGGAAAACTTTGAAGGAGTTCAACCGAGCTTAATACCGGAAATGCCCTCTATGGAGCCAGCCACTTGCATCCGAGCTATATGTCGGACTGCTTCCGAGGTGGTGCACCACCTCGGCCGTGGGCTGATTGTTTGCGGATTTTATTTCCGATTGGTGCAATTTATTTGCTGACGAGATGTATAGCCAGTAGCCCTCAAGGTGTGTGTCGGCCTAAAATCCGAGATGCACCTAAAGGAAAACATGAGACCGCTGATCCCAGTAGCCCCTGAGACTCAAGTCGATTCGCGAAATCGGCCTGAGGATCAACTCCTAGCTCGGCAGCATACGTATGAATAGAAACGTAGTGTAATACATTAGAGGAGATAGTGATCGGCGAACGGGCCCTTGAGAGAGGGTTTTGAGAAGTTGTCGTAATATATTAGCTTGATGCCGGATAAGTCCCAGATGGTACTTATTGTTTTCCGGAGACGCGTTTGCCCATAGCTCGATCAAGTCGAACACTGAGCACTTTGAATTTTCTGCATTGAATAGGCAATGCAGTAGCCCCCGAGTCACTGGTCGGGTGGCAACACTAGATCAGGGGATTGATGTGCCCCTTTAATATTTGTAAATGATAAGCGCGAAACCCAGTAGCCCCCGAGCCTTAATGTGGGCACGAGTGGCCGAATTAAGGATCGATATCCGTTTGACAGAAAATTTTGTTGTGTTTAACACAAACTTCTCAGAAAGAGAATAAAGATCTCTTAAAGGAGCTAGAGATAGCGAAAGCTGGGCTCGCCAAGGTTGGCCCCAAGGGGCTTAATAGATAGGAAATCAATGCCAATCCGGAATTATGAGAGCATTATGTCAGCTGCTTGGTTGTCTTAGCGAGATTCTGCCATTGACTCTTTAAAAGATGGGCTGTAGTAAATTGACTTACTCACAATTTATATGTAATGATTCTATGTATCCAAGTACTTTACATCATTAATGCTCGGATCCGCATTGTACAAAACTTTGTTGACCGACCATCGGCTTCAACCTCCTCGGCCAGTAGCCGGGGAGTGTTTGTCCTACTTTATAAAGCCTTTATAAGGGCAAAGATTTACGGAAAACCAGGCAATCCGGCCATACGGTTTTATAAACAAAGGTACGTGGAGAGATATGTTATATTACTTTTTAACGTAAGAAACATCTTCTGGGAAAAACAGTTCCTTTATAAGTTCCTTTTCCCAGGCTAACATGTTGACCATGATCGTGAAACCTCAACTCCGATCAATGTGGGAGGAAAATATTGAGGATTTAGTTTTGGGAAAGTTCCTGAACTCTGTGGTCTTTAGTGGACCTAAATTTTCACTTCCGTCATTGCCAACCAATTATATTCTTAAGATGGCCAACTTTTAGCTTCACCCAGTCTGAGGTACTAATCCGGATGACCCGGCAGTAACAATCACAGAGGTGCTCCCTTTACTCCCTAGTCGAATAATCGGGAATGTAGGGGGTAAGCACAGGAGCCAGGCAACCCATCTTGGCCAAAATCTGAAGTCAAATTGATGCATATTTATGGGTTTATAATGATGATTACGGAAGGCAGCATTTCATATATTGAATACGAACGCTGAGGATATGTTGTGATAGTCAGCTTTTAAGCTGTACTTGCAGCTTTATGCTATGTGCAGTTTTGACTCCGTTGCAACTGTTTATAATCTGAAAGTGGCCCATCATCGGCTTCCACCCCTTTGTAGATGCTACGCAGGGTGTTTCCGTACTAACAAGACAACCCTTAGCCGACGTCTTGGTGCCCGGAGGCGGTTGTGTTAGCGAAAACGAGGCAATCAGATATGCAGGCTTTATAACTTTCACTTAATCATAGGAGCTTAAAGTTCGGAGGCCAGTTACTAGCCCCCGATTAGTGTTCGGCTTTAGCCAAGGTCAAGCCGTTAACACTTCGGCCAATTTTATGAAAGGCCCATCGTTTAACACGGGGTAACCTTTATCGATCTACAATTTGACACAGTCATCGGATCGCTGACCAGTTTACGCTCATTGTGACAGTTAGTTTTCGGCTTTCTCCACTGATGCACTTAACCATTCGAGCTGGAAGCACAATCGTAATGGTTCTCCCTTTGCACACCTAGCCGAACAAAGCGGAACGTAGGAGGCAAGCACAGGAGCCAGGCAACCCAACTATTGACCGAAGACACAATTCGAAACTGATGCATATAAAGCATTATCCGAGAATGTTTTGTCGAGGAGTCCATGGAGTACCTTGGCTTTTTGGTGGGTTAGGCTCTAGTCGTAGCCCCGCGTTGATATTGCCGATGCTTTAAAGGCGTCCGACGTTGTACTGCGAGACTTATGCTGGAGACACACAAATAGGTTAAAAGTGCTATAAGCTTGGAAACCAAAAAACTTACATAAAAAATTTGACGTCTAAATTAGATCAAGCTTTTTGGTGCCAATCCAAAATTGGTCTTGAAATTAGTATGTGCTTCTGTCGTTATTTAACATGATACATCCAATCTCCAGACTTCGAGTGGGTCAGCCTTCGGCTTCAACCTCCTACCCCGAAGGCGGAGTGTTTCTCAGGCCAGTTTAGCAAACCAAACTCGAGCGACTTTTAGAGAGAAACTAGGCGACCCGGCTATTGACCACACACTTGCGTCGGAAAAAGGAGTAACAGAAAAAGACTTTGCAACGACTAAGAAGAAAATGCTTATTATAAAACGACTCATGTAAATTTAAGAGCCCCCAGTTAACTTGGGTAAAATAAGTTGTTAACAAATAACACTTTTTTAACAAACTAAGTTTTTAACAAACAATTTTTATTTAAGACACAAATATAATGCATGGTCGAACCGAACAAAAATCAAAATGCTGGAAAAAAAAGATGAGCATGAAAGCGACTTACCTGGTTAATGTGCTCGGTGTTGATGACACAGAGTGAGTTTGTGGCGGGACGAAGCCTCATGTCTACTACGCAACCTTCTTAATGTAGACTCGTGTTGGGCCTCTAAGCGCAGAGTTTTGTAGGACAGTAGCAATTTTCCCTCAAGTGGATGACCTAAGGTTTATCAATCCGTGGGAAGCGTAGGATGAAGATGGTATCTCTCAAACAACCTTGCAACCAAATACAAAGAGTCTCTTGTGTCCCCAACACACCCAATACAATGGTAAATTGTATAGGTGCACTAGTTCGGCGAAGAGATGGTGATACAAGTGTAATATGGATAGTAGATATAGGTTTTTGTAATCTGAAAATGTCAAAACAGCAAGGTAACTAGTAATGAAAGTGAGCAAAAACGGTATTGCAATGCTTGAAAACAAGGCCTAGGGTTCATACTTTCACTAGTGCAAATTCTCTCAACAATGATAACATAATTAATTTCATATGGAAATCCCTCAACGTGCGACAAAGAATCACTCCAAAGTTTCTATCAGAGAACGTAGGACGAAAACATGCATCAACCCCTATGCATAGATTACCGCAATGTCACCTCGGGAATCCACGAGTTGAGTGCCAAAACAGACATTAAGTGAATCAAGAAAACATCCCATTGTCACCACAGATATCCCATCGCAAGACATACATCAAGTGTTCTCAAATCCAATACTCAATCCAACATAATGAAACCTCAAAGAGCAAGACTCAATTCATCACAAGAAGGTAGAGGGGGAAGAACACCATAAGATCCAAATATATTAACAAACCTCGCGGTACATCAAGATCGTGCCAAATCAAGAACACGAGAGAGAGGGATCAAACACATAGCTACTGGTACATACCCTCAGCCCCGAGGGTGAACTACTCCCTCCTCATCATGGAGACCACCGGGATGATGAAGATGGCCTCCGGTGATGATTTCCCCGTCCGGCAGGGTGCCGGAATGGGGCCCCGATTGGTTTTTCGTGGCTACAGAGGCTTGCGGCGGCGGAACTTCCGATCTGGGGTTCTCTTCAGGGGGTTTTGGTATTTATAGGAATTCTTGGCGGCGGTCTCACGTCAAGGGGGTGCCTGTGGGGCCCACAAGCTCGGAGGGCGCACCCTAGGGGGGTGGGCGCGCCCCCCAGGCTTGTGGCTCCCTCGTCCACTTCCTGGCCTAGCTCCGGTGCTTCGGGTGTCTCTTTTGGTCCATAAAAAATCACCGTAAATTTTCAGCCCATTCCAAGAACTTTTATTTCTGCACAAAAAAACGACACCATGGTAGTTCTGCTGAAAACAGCGTCAGTCCGGGTTAGTTCTAATTAAATCATATCAAAACCATATAAAATTGTTCTAAACATGGCATGAATACTTCATAAATTATAGATACGTTGGAGACGTATCAACATCCCCAAGCTTAATTCCTGCTCGTCCTCAAGTAGGTAAATGATAAAAGAAATAATATATGAAGTGTGAATGCTACCTAACATGTTTATCAATGTAATCTTTCTTTGTTTGTCATGAATATTAAGATCCTTAAGATTCAAAACAAAAGTTTAATATTGACATAAGAACAATAATACTTCAAGCATACTAATAAAGTAATCATGTCTTCTCAAAATATCATGGCTAAAGAAAGTTATCCCTACAAAATCATATAATCTTGTCATGCTCTATCTTCATCACACAAAGTATTTATCATGCACAACCCCGATGACAAGCCAAGAAATTGTTTCATACTTTTGACGTTCTCAAACCTTTTCAACTTTCATGCAATACATGAGCGTGAGCCATGGATATAGCACTATGGGTGGAATAGAACATGATGGCGGAGGTTGTGTGGAGAAGACAAAAAAGAAAGAAAGTCTCACATTGACGAGGCTAATCAACGGGCTATGGGGATGCCCATCAATTGATGTCAATGCAAGGAGCAGGGATTGCCATGCAACGAATGCACTAGAGCTATAAGTGTATGGAAGCTCAAAAGAAAACTAAGTGGGTGTGCATCCAACTCGCTTGCTCACGAAGACCTAGGGCATTTTGAGAAAGCCCATCATTGGAATATACAAGCCAAGTTCTATAATGAAAAATTCCCACTAGTAATATATGAAAGTGACAAAATAGGAGACTCTCTATATGAAGAACATGGTGCTATTTGAAGCACAAGTGTGGAAAAAGGATAGTAACATTGTCCCTTCTCTCTCTTTTCTCTCATTTTTTATTTTCGTTTTCATTTTTTCTATTCTTTTTTATTTTTATTTTGGGCTCTTTGGCCTCTTTTTATATTTTTTTTCTTTTAGTCCGGAGTCTCATCCCGACTTGTGGGGGAGTCATAGTCTCCATCATCCTTTCCTCACATGGGACAATGCTCTCATAATGATGATCATCACACTTTTATTTACTTACAACTCAAGAATTACAACTCGATACTAGAACAAAAATATGACTCTATATGAATGCCTCCGGCGGTGTACCGGGATGTGCAATGGTCTAGCGTGACATGTACTATGTCAATTATATGATCATGCAAAGCAATATGACAATGATGGTATGTGTCATAATAAAACGGAACGGTGGAAGTTGCATGGCAATATATCTCGGAATGGCTATGGAAATGCCATAATAGGTAGGTATGGTGGCTGTTTTGAGGAAGATATAAGGTGGCTTATGTGTGAAAGAGTGTATCATATCACGGGATTTGGACGCACCGTTGAAGTTTGCACCAACTCTCAAGGTGAGAAAGGGCAATGCACGGTACCGTAGAGGCTAGCAATGGTGGAAGGGTGAGAGTGCGTATAATCCATGGACTCAACATTAGTCATAAAGAACTCACATACTTATTGCAAAAGTTTATTAGCCATCGAAACAAAGTACTAATACGCATGCTCCTAGGGGGATAGATTGGTAGGAAAAGACCATCGCTCGTCCCCGACCGCCACTCATGAGGAAGACAATAAAAAATAAATCATGCTCCAAGTTCATCGCATAACTAGAGACCATACGTGCATGCTTCAAGAATCACAAACCTTAACACAAGTATTATTACTAATCCACAATTACTCACTAGCATGACTCTAATATCACCATCTTTATATCTCAAAACAAATGCAAGGAATCAAACTTCTCATATATTCAATGATCATGAAAGCTTTTATTATATCTCTCTTGAATACCCATCATATTAGGACTAAATTCATAACCTAAGCAAATTGCCATACTATTTATAAGACTCTCAAAATAATATAAGTGAAGCATGAGAGTTCATCAATTTCTACAAAATAAAACCACCGCCGTGCTCTAAAAAGATATAAGTGAAGCACTAGAGCAACCGCCAAGCTCAAAAGATATAAGTGAAGCACATAGAGTATTCTAATAAATTCATGATTAATGTGTGTCCCTCTCAAAAGGTGTGTACAGCAAGGATGATTGTGGAAAACTAAAAAGCAAAGACTCATATAATATAAGACGCTCCAAGCAAAACACATATCATGTGGTGAATAAAAATATAGCCTCAAGTAAATTTACCGATGGATTGAAGACAAAAGAGGGGATGCCATCCGGGGCATCCCCAAGCTTAGATGCTTGGTTTTCCTTGAATATTATTTTGGGGTGCCTTGGGCATCCCCAAGCTTAGGCTCTTGCCACTAATTATTCCGTGGTCCATCAAAACTTTACCCAAAACTTGAAAACTTCACAACACAAAACTCAACAAAAAACTCGTGAGATCCGTTAGTATGATAAAACAAATCTCCACTTTTAGGTACTATTGTTAACTCATTCCAATTTCGTATTTGCATTATATATACTGTATTCGAACTTCTCCATGGCTAATACCCCCCGATACTACCCATAGATTCATCAAAATAAGCAAACAACACATCAAAAACAGAATCTGTCAAAAATAAAACAGTCTGTAAAGACCAGAATTATAGTCATACTTTTGTAACTCAAAAAATTCTGAAAAATTATAACAACATAGGAAATTCATATATCAATCTTATGTAAAAAATTAATAATTTTTCCGCATTCCAGTGAATTTTAACAATTCTGTTACTGGACGCAAAATTTTCTGTTTTTGCACAGAATCAAATCAACTATCAACCACACTATCCCAAAGGCTTTACTTGGCACTTTATTCAAAACAAAAGCTATAAAACATGATTACTACAGTAGCTTAATCATGTGAACACACAAAAACAGTGGGGGTAAATATTGGGTTGTCTCCCAACAAGCACTTTTCTTTAATGCCTTTTTAGCTGGGCATGATGATTTCAATGATGCTCACATAAAAGATAAGAACTGAAGCACAAAGGGAGAATCATGAAGCATATGACTAGATAATTTAAGCCTAACCCACTTCCTATGCATAGGGATTTTGTGAGCAAACAATTTATGGGAGCAAGAATCAACTAGCATAGGAAGGCAAAACAAGCATGACTTCAAAACTTTCAACACGTAGAGAGGAAACTTGATATTATTGCAATATGTAAAAGCATATATTCCTCTCTCATAATAATTTTCAGTAGCATCATGAATGAATTCAACAATATAACAATCACATAAAGCATTATTTTCATGATTCACAAGCATATATATTTTATTACTCTCCTTATAAGTAATTTCCTTCTCATTCGGAATAGTGGGAGTATCATAAGAAACTCGAATACTATAAATTGTTCCCACATTAAAAGAGTAATGTTCAGAAAAAGGGTAATCATGATTATGACAAGTTTTATAAATATAATCATCACTAGTTTTTATAACATAAGTGTAAATCACAATAATCATCATAAGTAGCAACTTTGTTCTCATCATAATCAATTGAAACCTCTTCCAAGATAGTGGAATCATTACTAAATAAAGTCATGACCTCTCCAAATCCACTTTTATCATTATAATAAGATTCAACACCCTCCAAAATAGTGGGATAATTATTATCTAAAGTTGACACTCTTCCAAACCCACTTTCATAAAGATTGCAATCATCATAAATAGGGGGCATCATAATAAATTTGCACATCAAAACTTGGGGGACTAAAAATATCATCTTCATCAAGCATAACATCCCCAAGCTTGGGACAAATATTAATTGCAGCAAATAAATTCTCGGACAAGTCATTCTCATCAAACATAGCATCCCCAAGCTTGTGGCTTTGCATATCATAAGCATAATCACTCTCATCATTAATAGTATGAATAGCACCAATAGTATAGCAATTATTATCATCACAATTTTCTAAGTTGGTGCTTAAAAGATTTTCAAGATTATAAGAAGTATCATTATTTTCCCAATCATAATCATCACAATGAGTAATAGGCATAACAAAATCATCCTCAATAGTTTCTTCGGACATTGTACCATAAGACAAAGAATCAATATCATCATCAAGTATATCATCTTCCACATTTATTTTTGATTTATTATCATGAGGCATAACAATAATAGGAGCAACATCAGTTGGGAGGGATACCTTTTTACCTTTGCTTCTCCGTCTTTTCTTTTTCTTCTCCACATCATGTGTGGGTTTAATAAACTTTTTGGAGCTCCTTATTGATGAGATTGGTTGCATAGGAAGCTCATTCTCGTAACCTGTTTCATCACGAGAGACAATAGGAGGGAAAGTGGAGAGCTTTACCCTTTCATTAGTATTTCTTTTATATTCTATTGGTTTTCCCATCTTTCTATAGTTGGCATTATAAGCATTTTCATTACAATTTACCATACAAAACCTATAGATTTCCTTCAAATTAGTTTCTACATGGTCTGTAAATATGAATGCTTCAAACCAACTATTTTTATGTGACAATTCTTCACACCCCAAAAATAAACAAAGTTCATTATATTCAAGGGTGATCAAGTTATTGCAATATTTGGCCACGATTCAATCATGAAAAAGTATGCATTGGAAATTAAGATGACCAACTCTATTGCAAATTTCACAAGTAATGGGATGAAGAGAGCATAATTTTGTAGCAAATTCATCTATCACCTTAAGCCACCAATTGTTTTTATCATGTTTATGCTTCTTACAAAATCTATCGTCCCTATAAGGCATGTCTTCACAAACTATATGCACTCCACAAAAGTTGACATGCTTATAAGAAACATCTTTATCATGACTAGTGTAACACCCCCAATGGTTAACTACAGTAATCCCCTTTTGATTATGCCATGTCATCATGATTATCAGTGCCTAATCATCATTTGCATCATATTGCATTTCAAACTCCAAATTCAAACTTCAAATGAATTCAAAGTGGAAAATAAAAGTTGTTCAAAACAGAAACTAAAATGTTCATTAAATAGCAAATAATCTAGAGGCAAATCAAATTTATTAAGTGACTCTAACAGCAAGAAACAACAGCAAAGAAGAATTATTTAATACCTTTTATTTAAATAAAATTCAGATGAAAATATTTGGACCTCAAACCTTTTTATAACAGAGCTAGAAATAACACTGCAATTATGTGGCTAAGCCATCCATTTTACAAAACTCAAATGGGGGCCACACATTTTGCAAAACAGAAAAGAAAATTGAAAAAAGGGGCCAAAGGCCCCGCCCTTCCCCACTGGGCCTCTTGGCTCAGTCGGCTCAGCCGACCAGGCCGGCCCGACCGGCCCACCCCATCCCCATAACCCCCCCACTGCCCACCGAAACCCTAGCCCCCCCACGAACCCCACTCCCCCGATCCCCTTTTCCCCTCGAGCCCGACGCGCGCCCTGGGCGCCCGACGCCCGTTGCCGCCCCGTCCGCACCGCCGACGCCCGTCGCTGCCCCGTCCGCACCGCCGACGCCCGTCGCCTCCCCGACCCCGTCGCCGTATCGCCTCCTCATCTCGACCCCGAGCCACGCCGCCCGCTTCCCTCCATCGCCGGTGAGGCCCACGACCTCCTCTTCCCCTTGCCCTGCGCTCACCACGACCCCGCCGCGCCCACGGTCGCGCCTTCGCGCGCGCGCTCGCGTACGGACCACGCGCGCAGCTGCCCGCGCGCTGCCGCTCGCCCTCGAGGCCACCGCCGCTACTCACGCCGCCGTGCCCCTGTGCCCGCTCGAGCGCACCGCCCATAGCCTTGCCGCCGCTGCCGCCTGGCCGCGCCCGCCTCCGTAGCCTGCTGCTCGCCCGACGCCGCGCCTTCGCTCGCCGTCTGCAGCTGCTGCTGCCCCACCACCGAGCGCACGCGCGCGCGCCTCCCTTGCTCGCTGCCCGCGTTGGCCTCGTCCTGCTCCGGACCGCGCGTCCCCGCCCGCTGCTCAGCTCTGGCCCACCCCGCCGCGCTCCGCCCTACCTCCGCCGCGGCCTCGCGCCCGCACCGGCCACGGCCGTCGCTGCTCTGCTCACCGGCGCGCCCGGCGCTCGCGCCCATCGGGCGCCCACGGCCTCGCCCGCTAGCGCGCCCGACCCGCTAGGCCCCCTGAGTCTATGACCAGTGGGGCCCCGCCCTGGAACGTTAAAAAATAAATAAATAAAATTAAACAAAATATGTTAAAATAAATAAATATTAAATAAATAAATAAATAATTACTAATTAACCTAATTAACTCTAATTATTTAAGGCTAATTAAGTTTAATTAACTAAATGTTTAATTAAGCTAATTAACTACTGTTAATTAACTAACAGAGGCTGACATGTGGGCCCCACCTGTCAAGTTTGACCCTGGTCAACCGACCGTTGACTGCTGATGTCAGCATTACATCACGATGACGTCACCTTGTACTGTTCTGGATAATGTTGATTTAATTAAATCCAGAAATTCCAGAAATTAATAAAAACTTTAGAAAATCATATCTTTTAATCCGTAACTCCGATGAAAATAAGTTGTACATGAAAGTTGCTCAGAATTTTGAGACGGATCCGAATACGTGGGCCGTTCGTCCGTCCCACGTCCCTAGCTATCCGAACATGGAACCGTTCCCCTCTAGTCATCTATGTGACAAATGTCCGGAACCGGGAAAACATTCTCGGATGGATTCCCCCTTCCTCGGTGACGTGCAACCATACGTTAGGACACACCCGGCACTACGTATTGTCATGCCGTACTTGCGTTGCTCATGTTTGCTCTATATTTATACTGTTTCCTCCCCCTCTTCTCTCTCGTTAGACCCCGACGCAGTTCCCGGTACCGCCGCAGCTCCGGAGACCGAAGACACCATTGACGACTTTGCCCTTTCCACCGAGCAACCAGGCAAGCACCCCCCTTTTGAGCATATCGATATCGCCTATTCTTTCTCTCTCATGCTTGCATTAGAAATGCTGCTGCTACTGCTTTACCTATTCTGATGCATAGCCTGTTTATTGTAACCTGCTATTGAAACCTTACCTGCTTAACCTAAACTGTATAGTATAGGCTGGGTAGAGACCTATCAGTGACCCCACTTGTCCCGACTGTCCCGCTGGATTATCAGAAGACCCGATCAACGGGACTGAAGACTAGACCCCGGCACCGCACATCACCCCCCTTAGTTGTAACGACACTGCAGCGTTACTATCGAGTGCCGAGGGTGATACCTCGTGTAGCACTTCTGATGTTAACTCTGTAGAGTAGCTATTCGGTCGTGGTCATCGAGGGTGATTCCTCCATCACCACTTCCGATAACGACGCTGTCGTACAACACATCAAGTGTGAACCCATCGAGGGTGATGCCTCCGAGTTCACCTTGACGAATACATCGAGTGGGAATTCAACGAGGGTGATACCTCGTATTCCCTTGATGTTATGGACACACGGATACTTGGACTGTACTATTGTTACTTGGAAAGGTGGGTCGACCCTGAGGGGTACCCGCGTGTGATGTGAAGACGGGTTGCCTGGTTGGTGCCCGAGTGATGAATACGAGGCGTGGCCGGGCATTCTTAGCCCTTGCCACAAGTCCTCGAGACGGGGCGACGGGGTCACATCGATCGTGAGTCTCTGCTCGTTACCGCACCCCCAAGGTACTAACGGTTTGGATATGTGATCTGAGTGGGCCTCTGGCCCGATAGCACTAACCACCACGCGGGCATAGTATGGGTGTTCTGCATCGTATGCATCAGCCGAAAGCTCTATCAGACGTCCAGTTCAGCATGGCGGCACGGACGGACCGGCGCCTTCCTGTAGTGTTGGTGCCTGGCTTCATCGTGTGCGCAACGGCCCGGAGTGCACAGGGCGATGGCCAAGACCCCTGAGCGCTTAGGATGTAGACCGGCGGGGACCTTTCTGCTGAGCTGTAGGTAGGGTTGCGGTGTGTCGTTTGGCCGAGGCCGGGCATGACCCAGAAAGTGTGTCCCGCAGGAGTTAAGCGAGCGTGGTGGGTAAGTTGGTGCACCCCTGCAGGGAAGAACTAATCTATGCATAGCCGGATCCTCGGTAACGGACACTCGGAGTTGTATCCCGATTGATACAATTAGAATTTGATACTATGGCTCTGGGATTGCTTCTCGCAGGGAGTCGAGAAGGGATCTCAGGACGAGGTTGATGACTGTATGGCTCTGGGATTGCTTTCTCGCAGGGAGTCGAGAAAGGATCTCTGGGTGAGGTTGAGACTAAATGATACTACTGCTTTATACGGTACTAATCTACACTCTTCTAATGCTGCAAGACCGCTGAAGATGCTAGTCTTTGATAGGACTAGGCCTTCATTCTATTCTGGCATTTCTGCAGCCCAGTCCACATATACAGCCTCTCTTTGATAATGTTGCATATGTAGTGTAGATCCTTGCTTGCTGAGTACTTCGGATGAGTACTCACGGTTGCTTTGCTTTCTTTTTCCCCCATATCCTTTTGATGCAACGAGATGACGGAGCCCCTGAGATAGCTGCCCCCGCAGACAATCGCTACTACTATCCCGAGGGTGGATGCTACTTCGAGCTTGCCGTCGACCAGGAGTAGGATCGGAGGGTCCCAGGCAGGAGGCCTACGCTTTTCGATCGTAGTGTTTTCTTTTGTCCCGCCTCTTACGGGCCCTTCTGTGTTTTCTGTTATATCTGTACTCAGATATCTAATGCTTCCGCTGACGCTTGTATGCGAGCTTTTGTATTCGAGCCCTCGAGGCCCCTGGCTTGTAATATAAAGCTTGTATGACTTTATTTATGTTTTAGAGTTGTGTTGTGATATCTTCCCATGAGTCCTTAGGCTTGATCATGTGCATTTGCGTGTATGATTAGTGCACGATTGAGCCGGGGACGTCACAAGTTGGTATCAGAGCCGACTGACTGTAGGAAACCCCCTTTCCATCTCCTTGGCCGAAGTTGAGTCTAGTGGTCCAACACCGTTTTACTAACATGGCTGTGTGGCTTACGGGCCCACGTCGCCAAATGGGTGGTATTAGGATCTTTTACTCCTTGACCTTTACTCTGGGACTCTAATCTCTCTTCTACTCGGGTTAAAATTTTACTAACTCCAACATTAGGTTCTCGTGATCACGTCCACCCGGTGTTCTGAAGATTTCCCCCCTTGCTTCAAGTTTGTGGGCCAGGTTCTGCTTACAGGATCCTTTTATCGAGGGCACCCTGTGTTGTCACTTGCAGATTCCTCGCCCCAGCAGTTTTCTTCGACGTGGATGTAGCCTTTGCTATGTCTCGTTGTGTGCTTCCTTACCGCGTGCCTGCGTGCCGCCTAGTTTGTCTAGCCGCGTGCATTTCCGAGCTCCTACCGCCGTTTGTGTCCAATTCCGTGCATCATTCTGTATGTCTTTAATGACTACTAATATGCACCTAATGCTTTCTTGTTCGTCACTCGTGTTACATCATGAATAACTCCATTCACATGCAGTTTTACTTGCTAAACTGCCCCTGTTGAATTGACAGGATGGTGGACGATCCTCCACCTCCACCCTATATTGCCGAAATGATGCAGCAGTTTGAACTGAACCGTCAGGTTATGACCGGGATATTGGCTCAGTTTCCAAACCAGAATGCTCATCAACAGCCTACTCCAATAACTCTGCCAGAATTCGTGCGCCTCAATCCGTCCACTTTTCGCAGCTCAACTGATCCAATGGATGCTGATGATTGGCTCCGTGACATTGCCTTCCAGATGAAGTCGGCCAATGTTATCCCTGACAGTTACGTCACCTATGCGACGTATCACCTGAGGGGATCAGCTGCTCAATGGTGGGAAAGCCACAAGGGTATGTTGCCTGCTAAAACCGTAACCACTTGGCAGGCATTTTAGTCAGCTTTTCATGCACGGTACATTCCTCAAGGTATGATGGACCAGAAGAAGCAGGAGTTCCGCAAACTCTCTCAGGGTACAATGACTGTGGATGAATATCAGAGGAAATTTCTTGAATTGTCCCGCTATGCTGAAGATGACATCTGCACTGACGCGCGCAAGCAGGAGAAATTCCGTGAAGGACTGCGTACTGATATAAACCTTGCACTTGCTGTCCATGATTGCACAGACTTCGCAATGCTTGTCAGCCGATCTTTCCAAGTTGAAACTGCCCTGACTAAGTACCAGGAGTCGCTCAAGCGTACTCGTGATGCTGCTTCGTCTTCGGGTCAGCCTGATCAGAAATGTCGAGTCTGGATCCCACATAATGTTCATCACCGACCTGCTCCAACACCAAGGCCGTCTTATGTTGCACCTCGTCTACCTCCGCCGCCAAGACAGCTAACGATTCAGGGTGGACAATCCAATGTTGAAGCTCCTCCGCATAATGATGGTTTATGCCGCAAGTGTGGACAGCCAGGGCACCGTGCTTTCAACTGTCATCAGGGTCAGCCTCAGAATGCATCACGTCATCCTGTTGGTCGCAGGAAGGGCCATCGGACCCATCATTCCAGAAATCGTAATGCCAGACTACCTGCTAATCAGCTTGTTCATGTCAACCAAGTCAACATGGAAGAAGCTCGACAGGACCCCAAAATTGTGATGGGCACCCTTCTAGTAAATTCAATCCCAGCTTCAGTCCTCTTTGATTCTGGAGCATCGCACTCCTTCATGTCCGAAAGTTTTGCGCGAAGCCATGATATACCTTTCGAGGAGATGTCCACTCCATTAGTAATCCAGTCACATGGGGCTAATTGGCAAACTACCATGGTAAGCCACGGTAACCACATTGTGATTGGAGAATTGATGTTCCCTGTTTCTCTCATTGCTCTCAAGACCTCCAACATAGACATTATTCTGGGTATGGACTGGTTGAAGCCTCATAAAGCTTTGATTGACTGTGCCACTGAAATAGTCCGCATCACACACCCTTCTGGCCAGACAGTCAAATACTCAGCCCGAATAGCTCAGGATGCTAAGACTCAAATATATGTTCTGAATGCATTGAATGCCTCACCTCTTGAAGGCATCGAGAACGTTCCAGTTGTTTGTGATTTTCAAGATGTTTTTCCAGAAGAACTTCCAGGAATACCCCCTGCTAGAGCTATTGAGTTCATCATCGACTTGAAGCCTGGCACTACCCCTATTGCGAAGCGTCCTTATAAGATGCCTCCGCATCATCTTCTCGAGCTTAAGGAAGAAATCGACACGTCACTTAAGAAAGGTTTCATCCGCCCCAGTTCCTCTGCTTGGGGAGCGCCTTCACTCTTCGTTAAGAAGAAAGATGGAACTAACTGATTGGTTCAGGATTATCGGCCCATTAACCAAGCCACAATTCAGAATAAATATCCGCTTCCTCGGATCAATGATTTGTATGATCAACTTGCTGGATCATCGGTGTTTTCTAAAATCGACTTGAGGTTGGGTTATCATCAGATCCGTGTTCGTGAAGAGGATATTCCCAAGACTGCATTTGTTACTCGCTATGGCTCTTATGAGTACACTGTCATGTCATTTGGCTTAACAAATGCTCCAGCCACATTCTCCCGTCTGATGAATTACATCTTCATGGATTACCTCGACAAGTTCGTTGTGGTTTATCTAGATGATATTCTAGTTTATTCTAAGAATAAAGAAGAACATGCCGAACACCTCCGTCTTGTACTGGAAAGGCTCCGAGAACACCAGTTGTATGCCAAATACTCCAAATGTGAATTCTGGCTTTCTGAAGTAACTTACCTTGGTCATGTGATTTCCAAGGATGGAATTGCTGTTAACCCAGAACGAGTGCAGGCTATTCTTGACTGGAATCCCCCGAAGAACGTCAAGCAAGTGAGAAGTTTTCTCGGCCTTGCAAGTTATTGCCGTCGTTTTGTCAAGAACTTTTCTAATATTGCTAAGCCCCTGACTGATCTGCTTCACAAGGGCTTTAAGTTTGAATGGACAGACAAATGTCAGGAAAGTTTTCAAACACTCAAGGACAAGCTGACATCTGCCCCAGTACTTGCTCCTCCAGATTCTCGCAAAGACTTTGTGATATATTGCGATGCATCCCGTGAAGGATTAGGCTGTATCCTAATGCAAGAGCGTAAAGTGATTGCCTATGGCTCTCGTCAGTTGCGCCCACATGAAGAGAATTATCCGGTACATGATCTAGAACTAGCTGCTGTGATCTATGCATTGCACTTGTGGCGACATTACCTTCTCGGTAATCGTTGCGAGATATACACGAACCATAAAAGTCTGACGTACTTGTTCACCCAGCCATCTCTAAACCTCCGTCAGCAAAGATGGATGGAGGCCATTGCGGACTATGATTTGGGTATTTCCTATACCCCTGGCAAGGCTAACGTAATGGCTGATGCCTTAAGCCGCAAGTCCTATTGCGACAACCTCAGGGTTAGGCGAGCTCAACCTCGTCTTTTTGAAGAACTGTGCAAGCCGAATCTGCGTATTGTTCCACAGGGTTCTCTTAATAACCTTGTGATACAACCAGATCTTGAGAAAGCTGTTAAGAATGCGCAAGCTAAAGATGCTGAAATTGATCTGATGAAGAAAGATCTTCACCTTGAAAAGTATAGGGATTTCTCGCTGTCTGAAGATGGAACCTTGTATTTCAGAAACCGCATTGTCGTACCTCGCTTCGAACTCATGACTGACAAGGTTATGAAGGAGGCACATGATACACCGCTGTCTATTCATCCGGGTAGCACCAAGATGTATCATGATCTCCGACAAAGGTACTGGTGGTCTAGAATGAAGCAGGACATTGCTCGCTATGTTGCTGAATGTGATGTGTGTCGTCGCGTTAAAGCAGAACATCAGAAGCCTGCTGGAATTCTGCAACCATTGCCTATTCCTCTATGGAAATGGGATAAGGTTCAGATGGATTTCATTACAGGACTTCCCAGGTCACAGAAGGGTCACGATGCTATTCTTGTCGTCGTCGACCAACTCTCTAAAGTTGCACACTTTCTGCCTGTTAAAGAGACTATCACTGCTAGTCAGTTAGCAGGGTTATATATCTCCAGAATTGTTTCACTCCACGGTATTCCGAAGGAGATCAGTTTGGACCGTGGCTGTCTTTTCACTTCAAAGTTCTGGGAAAGTTTCCAAGAAGCTATGGGAACTCATATCACCTGGAGTTCAGCTTATCACCCTCAGTCCCAAGGCGAAGTCGAGCGAGTCAATCAGGTGCTTGAAGACATGCTTCGAGCTTGTGTTATTTCTTTCAGCAAGAAGTGGGAAGAATCTCTTCCATATGCCGAGTTCTCTTATAACAACAGCTATCAAGCCAGCTTGAAAATGGCCCCCTTTGAAGTACTATATGGACGTAAGTGTCGAACCCCTCTGAATTGGTCAGAAACTGGGGAATGACCGCTCGTGGGTCCGGATATTATTCAACACGCCGAAGAACAAGTCCGTATTGTCCGAGAAAATCTCAAGGCGGCTCAAGACCGCCAGAAGAGCAACTATGATCGCAAACGATGGGGTTTGACTTATCAACCTGGTGATCAAGCTTATTTGCGAGTCACTCCTATGAAGGGCACTCAACGTTTTGGAATCAAGGGCAAGCTAGCTCCGCGCTACATTGGTCCTTTCCGCATTATTGCTAGACGTGGTCAGGTGGCATATAAATTGGAGTTGCCGCCGCAATTCTCTCATATCCACGACGTCTTCCATGTGTCGCAACTTCGTAAATGCTTCAAGGAATCTCCGCACCGAGCTGTGGATCACGAGATGCTCGAATTGCAAGATGATCTATCTTATAAGGAGCATCCGATCCGCATTCTCGATGAAGCTGAACGTCGGACCCGTCAGAAGGTTACCAAGTTCCTCAAAGTGCAGTGGTCAAATCATACTGAAGATGAAGCCACTTGGGAACGCGAGGATAATCTTCGTGCTGAATACCCCGAACTTTTTCCTTCTACCTCTTAATTATTGGGACGAGAATTCTTGTTAGTGGAGGAGACTTGTAACACCCCCAGTGGTTAACTACAGTAATCCCCTTTTGATTATGCCATGTCATCATGATTATCAGTGCCTAATCATCATTTGCATCATATTGCATTTCAAACTTCAAATTCAAACTTCAAATGAATTCAAAGTGGAAAATAAAAGTTGTTCAAAACAGAAACTAAAATGTTCATTAAATAGCAAATAATCTAGAGGCAATTATAAAATTGTAACCAACATTAATCAAATTTATTAAGTGACTCTAACAGCAAGAAACAGCAGCAAAGAAGAATTATTTAATACCTTTTATTTAAATAAAATTCAAATGAAAATATTTGGACCTCAAACCTTTTTATAACAGAGCTAGAAATAACACTGCAATTATGTGGCTAAGCCATCCATTTTACAAAAATCAAATGGGGGCCACACATTTTGCAAAACAAAAAAGAAAATAGAAAAAAGGGGCCAAAGGCCCCCCCCTTCCCCACTGGGCCTCTTGGCCCCGTCGGCTCAGCCGACCAGGCCGGCCCGACCGGTCCACCCCATCCCCATAACCCCCCCACTCCCCACCGAAACCCTAGCCCCCCCCCACGAACCCCACTCCCCTGATCCCCTTTTCCCCTCGAGCCCGATGCGCGCCCTGGGCGCCCGACGCCCGTCGCCGCCCCGTCCGCACCGCCGACGCCCGTCGCCGCCCCGTCCGCACCGCCGACGCCCGTCGCCTCCCCGACCCCGTCGCCGTATCGCCTCCTCACCTCGACCCCGAGCCACGCCGCCCGCTTCCCTCCATCGCCGGTGAGGCCCACGGCCTCTTCTTCCCCTTGCCCTGCGCTCACCACGACCCCGCCGCGCCCACGGCCGCGCCTTCGCGCGCGCGCTCGCGTCTGGACCACGCGCGCAGCTGCCCGCGCGCTGCCGCTCGCCCTCGAGGCCACCGCCGCTGCTCACGCCGCCGTGCCCCTGTGCCCGCTCGAGCGTACCGCCCATAGCCTTGCCGCCGCTGCCGCCTGGCCGCGCCCGCCTCCGTAGCCTGCTGCTCGCCCGACGCCGCGCCTTCGCTCACCGTCTACAGCTGCTGCTGTCCCGCCACCGAGCGCACGCGCGCGTGCCTCCTCTGCTCGCTGCCCGCGTCGGCCCTGTCCTGCTCCGGACCGCGCGTCCCCGCCCGCTGCTCAGCTCCGGCCCAGCCCGCCGCGCTTCGCCCTACCTTCGCCGCGGCCTCGCGCCCACACCAGCCACGGCCGCTGCTACTCTGCTCACCGGCGCGCTCGTTCGAGCGACGCCGCGCCCGGCGCTCGCGCCCATCGGGCGCCCACGGCCTCGCCCGCTAGCGCGCCCGACCCGCTAGGCCCCCTGAGTCTATGACCAGTGGGGCCCCGCCCCTGGAACGTTTTTTTAAATAAATAAATAAAAAGAATTAAACAAAATATGTTAAATAATAAATAATTAATTACTAATTAACCTAATTAACTCTAATTAATTAAGGCTAATTAAGTTTAATTAACTAAATGTTTAATTAAGCTAATTAACTACTGTTAATTAACTAACAGAGGCTGACATGTGGGCCCCACCTGTCAGGTTTGACCCTGGTCAACTGACCGTTGACTGCTGACGTCAGCATTACATCATGATGACGTCACCCTGTACTGTTCTGGATAATGTTGATTTAATTAAATCCAGAAATTCCAAAAATTAATAAAAACTTTAGAAAATCATATCTTTTAATCCGTAACTCCGATGAAAATAATTTGTACATGAAAGTTGCTCAGAATTTCGAGACGGATCCGAATACGCGGGTCGTTCGTCTGTCCCACATCCCTAGCTATCCGAACATGGAACCGTTCCCCTCCGGTCATCTGTGTGACAAATGTCCGGAACCGGGAAAACATTCCCGGATGGATTCCCCCTTCCTCGGTGACGTGCAACCATACGTTAGGACACACCCGGCACTGCATATTGTCATGCCGTACTTTGCGTTGCTCATGTTTGCTCTATATTTATACTGTTTCCTCCCCCTCTTCTCTCTTGTTAGACCCCGACGCAGTTCCCGGTACCGCCGCAGCTCCGGAGACCAAAGACACCATTGACAACTTTGCCCTTGCCGCCGAGCAACCAGGCAAGCACCCCCCTTTTGAGCATATCGATATCGCCTATTCTTTCTCTCTCCTGCTTGCATTAGAAATGCTGCTGCTACTGCTTTACCTATTCTGATGCATAGCCTGTTTATTGTAACCTGCTATTGAAACCTTACCTGCTTAACCTAAACTGTATAGTATAGGCTGGGTAGAGACCCATCAGTGACCCCACTTGTCCCGACTGCCCCGCTGGATTATCAGAAGACCCGATCAACGGGACTGAAGACTAGAACCCGGCACCGCAGATCACCCCCCCTTAGTTGTAACGACACTGCAGCGTTACTATCGAGTGCCGAGGGTGATACCTCGTGTAGCACTTCTGATGTTAACTCTGTAGAGTAGCTATTCAGTCGTGGTCATCGAGGGTGATTCCTCCATCACCACTTCCAATAACGCGCTGTCGTACAACACATCAAGTGTGAACCCATCGAGGGTGATGCCTCCGAGTTCACCTTGACGAATACATTGAGTGGGAATTCAACGAGGGTGATACCTCGGATTCCCTTGATGTTATGGACACACGGATACTTGGACTGTACTATTGTTACTTGGAAAGGCGGGTCGACCCTGAGGGGTACCCGCGTGTGATGTGAAGACGGGTTGCCTGGATGGTGCCCGAGTGATGAATACGAGGCGTGGCCGGGCATTCTTAGCCCTTGCCGCAAGTCCTCAAGATGGGGCGACGGGGTCACATCGATCATCAGTCTCTGCTCGTTACCGCACCCCCAAGGTACTAATGGTTTGGATATGTGATCTGAGTGGGCCTCTGGCCCGATAGCACTAACCACCACGCGGGCATAGTATGGGCGTTCTGCATCATATGCATCAGCCGAAAGCTCTGTCAGACGTCCAGTTCAGCATGGTGGCACGGACGGACCGGCGCCTTCCTGTAGTGTTGGTGCCTGGCTTCACCGTGTGCGCAACGACCCGGAGTGGACAGGGCGATTGCCAAGACCCCTGAGCGCTTAGGATGTAGACCGGCGAGGACCTCTCTGCTGAGCTGTAGGTAGGGTTGCGGTGTGTCGTTTGGCCGAGGCCGGGCATGACCCAGAAAGTGTGTCCCGCCGGAGTTAAGCGAGCGTGGTGGGTAAGTTGGTGCACCCCTGCAGGGAAGAACTAATCTATGCATAGCCGGATCCTCGGTAACGGACACTCGGAGTTGTATCCCGATTGATACAATTAGAATTTGATACTATGGCTCTGGGATTGCTTCTCGCAGGGAGTCAAGAAGGGATCTCAGGATGAGGTTGATGACTGTATGGCTCTGGGATTGCTTTCTCGCAGGGAGTCGAGAAAGGATCTCTGGGTGAGGTTGAGACTAAACGATACTACTGCTTTATACGGTACTAATCTACACTCTTCTAATGCTACAAGACCGCTGAAGATGCTAGTCTTCGATAGGACTAGGCCTTCTCTCTATTCTGGCATTTCTGCAGCCTAGTCCACATATACAACCTCTCTTTGATAATGTTGCATATGTAGTGTAGATCCTTGCTTGCTGAGTACTTCGGATGAGTACTCACGGTTGCTTTGCTTTCTTTTTCCCCCATATCCTTTTGATGCAACCAGATGACGGAGCCCCTGAGACAGCTGCCCCCGCAGACGATCGCTACTACTACCCCGAGGGTGGATGCTACTTCGAGCTTGCCGTCGACCAGGAGTAGGATCAGAGGGTCCCAGGCAGGAGGCCTACGCCTTTCGATTGTAGTGTTTTCTTTTGTCCCGCCTCTTACGGGCCCTTTTGTGTTTTCTGTTATATCTGTACTCAGATATCTGATGCTTCCGCTGACGCTTGTATGCGAGCTTTTGTATTCGAGCCCTCGAGGCCCCTGGCTTGTAATATAAAGCTTGTATGACTTTATTTATGTTTTAGAGTTGTGTTGTGATATCTTCCCGTGAGTCCTTAGGCTTGATCATGTGCATTTGCGTGTATGATTAGTGCACGATTGAGCCCGGGGCGTCACAACTAGTGCAATCATCATTGGTATCATGAATATTCTAGCAAGCACACTAACAACATTGCAATCATGTTTATCATTCAAAGATTTAGTGCCACACATTTTATTAACTTCTTCTTCTAACACTTGAGCACAATTTTCCTTTCCGTCATTTTCACGAAAGACATTAAAAAGATGAAGCATATGAGGCAACCTCAATTCCAATTTTTTTTAGTTTTCTTTTATAGACTAAACTAGTGATAAAACATGAAAATAAAAGATTCAATTGCAAGATCTAAAGATATACCGTCAAGCACTCACCTCCCCGGCAACGGCGCCAGAAAAGAGCTTGATTTCTACTACGCAACCATCTTCTTGTAGACTCGTGTTGGGCCTCCAAGCGCAGTGTTTTGTAGGACAATAGCAATTTTCCCTCAAGTGGTTGACCTAAGGTTTATCAATCCATGGGAGGTGTAGGATGAAGATGGTCTCTCTCAAACAACCTTGCAACCAAATACAAAGAGTCTCTTGTGTCCCCAACACACCCAATACAATGGTAAATTGTATAGGTGCACTAGTTCGGCGAAGAGATGGTGATGCAAGTGTAATATGGATAGTAGATATAGGTTTTTGTAATCTGAAAATATAAAAACATCAAGGTAACTAGTAACAAAAGTGAGCAAAAACGGTATTGCAATGCTTGAAAACAAGGCCTAGAGTTCATACTTTCACTAGTGCAAATTCTCTCAACAATGATAACATAATTAAGTCATATGGAAATCCCTCAACATGCAACAAAGAATCACTCTAAAGTTTCTATCGGAGAACGTAGAACAAAAACATGCATCAACCCCTATGCATAGATTACCGCAATGTCACCTCGGGAATCCGCGAGTTGAGTGCCAAAACATACATCAAGTGAATCAATAGAACATCCCATTGTCACCACAGATATCCCATCGCAAGACATACATCAAGTGTTCTCAAATCCAATACTCAATCCAATATAACGAAACCTCAAAGAGCAAGACTCAATTCATCACAAGAAGGTAGAGGGGGAAGAACACCATAAGATCCAAATATATTAACAAAGCTTGCGGTACATCAAGATCATGCCAAATCAAGAACACGAGAAAGAGGTATCAAACACATAGCTACTGGTACGTACCCTCAGCCCCGAGTGTGAACTACTCCCTCCTTGTCATGGAGACCGCCGGTATGATGAAGATGGCCTCCGATTATGATTTCCCCCTCCGAGACGGTGCCGGAATGGGGTCCCGATTGGTTTTTCATGGCTACAAAGGCTTGCGGCGGCGGAACTTCCGATCTAGGGTTCTTTTCGGGGGTTTTGGTATTTATAGGATTTTTTGGTGTCGTTCTCACGTCAAGGGGAATCCCGAGGGGCCCACAATCTCGGAGGACGTGCCCTAGGGGGGTGGGCATGCCCCCCAGGCTTGTGGCTCCCTCGTCCACTTCCTGGCCCAGCTCCGGTGCTTCGGGGGTCTCTTTTGGTCCATAAAAAACCACCATAAATTTTCAGCCCATTCTTTTATTTCTGCACAAAAAACGATACCATGGTAGTTCTGCTGAAAACAACGTCAGTCCGGATTAGTTCTAATCAAATCATACCAAAACCATATAAAATTGTTGTAAACATGGCATGAATACTTCATAAATTATAGATACGTTGGAGACGTATCAAAGCCCCACCCCCAAACCGGTCTTGAGGTGCCCGACCGAAGAGCTCGGCTTGATGAAGTGACAACACAACACTATCGATATGTCGAGGCAAAGCTCTGGGTCCAGCCGAGGAGACAGAGTAGGTCGGCAGGATGACGCCAAAGTCCTCGGAGGAGGTCGATGAAGAGATGGCAAAGCCCCCGATTCAGCCGAGGTGATGGAGCAGGTCGACTTATTGGTCGTCAGCTTGACGAAGTGACACCACGGGGATGCCGACACTTGGGCAACGCGCCAAGGCGATGACAAAATTAGATCGGCAGAGGCGGGATGACGACATCGGCATGCCGAGGTGACCATGTGATGCAACCGAAGTCGATTAGCTACACATGTAAAATAGTGCAGTCCAAAAAATAATAATATAAATATATCAAAAATCCTCGCATAATTAGTTTACGCAAAATAATTTATTTAAAGTGATGTGGCCTGGCGCCGAAGTCAATGTAGATGCAGGGCATCGACGTGATGTGGTGAAGGCGTGACAAAGCCTGAATTCGCAGGGCGGTCCGAGTTCCAGATGCGGCGTTCGCCGAATTGCGGACGGGAAACTGACTAAACCATCACGGAATCGTCATTTAATGCGGCCACCATTTGACAGACCTGTGTACAAAGGATAGCAATAACCAGAGTAATAATTTCCTCAGAAAAAATAAATTCATGATAGCAGAAATTACTAGGATTAATAGCACCTGGTTTGTTTGTTTAGCAGTCGTTGTAGTAATCCGAAGAAAAACATGCGGACGCTCATAGATTTGCTTCTACTACATGGAGGTAGGTCGAACTAGTAATAGTACTAGCAAAAGCTCTAGCACGTGGGAAGTGCATGTAATACAGATGAGGAAAGCATAGACTGCCTTAATTAAATAATAAAGAAAAGAGGAAAGGATCAGGACTCCCTGTGTGATACTAGCAATCGGAATTGAGCCCATCTACGCTGCTCCCCATGAATTAGAGCTAGCTCGCCATTGTCCTCGGCTGCAACACGACCGGCCGGATTGCATATTTTTTCTTCTTGATTGGACATGCAACGAGTTTGCTGCTATGCGCGCCCGATCTAGAACGCAGCCATTTAGGATCTCCTATGATGCTTAGCACGTCCTCAGAAGTTGCGTCTTCTGCTAGTCCGTCGTAGCAGACCTCAGATCCGATGTGTAACCAGCTGGCACACATGACCGCCACCGCTGAAATTTTCTTGATAAACAGAATAGCATAACATGGCAACGATGATTTGCGAAAAAGATAATTTATGAAAAATAGATCTAACTGAAAAAATATCACCTGATCATCCCACCGATCCATGACGATCACCCAACAGGCTCTCAATGAAAGCACCAATGTCGGTGTCAAAGACGGCATATCTCATAGTAGGGGTCCTAAGCTAGGTGTCTTCGAGTGATGGTAACATGGACACAAGATTTTACCCAGGTTCATGCTCTCTTGAAGGGATAATACCCTACGTCCTGCTTTTGATTGTTTTCATATGGGGGATAGTACAGAGTACATGTATCTACCACGAGATTGTTCTAATGAATATCAGATGATCTATTGACTAGCCTGGCCATGATTTATATAATGTACCAGAGGTCTAGGGTTTAGAGGAGTCCACAGCTTGGGCGCCAAGTCTTGTGGAATCTTCCTTGTATGCGTCATGGGCTACCCGAAGTGGCCCATTAGTGAATCGCCATGGGGGTCCTTGACCCCATCCACCTGGTCGGGAAATGACGTGGTGAGTACCCCCTAGTCCTGGACACCATCACCTTGGACCAAAGAACTGAGTTTGCAGTGTCATATCTCAAAGGAATTGCTGTACAGTGGTGGAGGGGCACTAGACTTAATGCTCACACTCTACCTTGGCACAGGTTTTGTAGACTTTTGGGGGATAGATTTGCAGAAAGTTCTATATGTGATAATGTCAAGCATTTCCATGCCTTGGCCCAAACTGGAACTGTGGGACAATACATTGAACAATTTGAGCGATCCCTCAATCTGATGAGAAGAGATAACCCTGGTTTATAGCTGGGTTATAAACAATTTGACGTGATGACTACTATACTAATAGCTTTATAGCTGGGTTATCTGACTATATACAAGCACATCTACAATGCAACAAACGCAATGATCTCCAGGATGCCATGTGGATGGCCAGAAGACTAGAACATGCAACCAATGTTAAAAAACCCGTGTTCACCCCCTTCTCTGTCCGAAGGTAGGTCAATTTTGACTTACCCAAAACCCCTGCAGTGGCTCCTCTGAATTTACCCCCCAATCAGGCTCTCATCCAACAAGCAAGGCAAAAAGAGATTTGTTTCAGATGCAAGGAACCATGGGTACCTGGTCACAGACAAGTTTGTAAATTAAGTCAGAAAAACCAAGTGCAGGACTTGCAAGCACAAAATGAGGACCAACCTGAAATTGTTTATATAATTGAGAGTGAGGAAGATCTAGCTGAATTTCAAGCACAACAGGGAGAAGAGGAACTGAAAATATCTATGCATGCCCTTATGGGAATTGCTGCTCCTGACAACACCTTTACTGTAAATCTGTGGATTAGTTCTCAAGTGGCAACTGCACTTATTGATAGTGGAAGTACATCAACTTTCATGTCTCCTGCCTTGGCTAATAAAATTGCATGTCCTACTGTTGCCACAACGAAGCTGAAAGTTCGGGTGGCAAATGGAGGCACACTATGGACTCAATTCATTTGTAGAGCTTGCCCTTACACTGTCCAATGAAATGAGTTTACTGGTGATTTCAGAATCTTGCAACTCCAAGGTTATGACATAATCTTGGGAACTGATTGGCTTAAGAAATATAGTCCTATGGAAATGAACTTTATCACCATGACCATGAGGATCACAGACACTAAAGGCCAGCACATCACATTCCAGGATGGAACATTGCCCTCTAGTGCTCCAATACCCGAAGTACTAAATTTCACAAGACTAGTGGACCAGCCTGACTGTGGAGTTGTGCTCTTGGTCTCTCCTATACAAGAGAAGACCAATAACTCCAAGACCAGCTGCCCACCTGTTATTGAGAAAATCTTGCAGGAACACGAGGACTTATTTCAAGAGCCCACTTCTCTCCCCCCTGCCAGATTCTGTGACCACACAATTCCCCTTGTACCTGATGCTAAGATCATAAATCAAAGGGCATATAGACTTCCACACCATCAGAAAGATGCATTGGAAGAAATTATTAAACACATGTTGCTGAGACACATCATACAACATAGTTCAAGACCCTACTCCTCTCCTGCTATATTGGTTAAAAAGAAGGATGGCACTTGGAGGCTCTGCAACGATTACAGAAAACTCAATGCCATGACAATCAAGAATAAATATCCCATCCCTGTCATTGAGGACCTTCTGGATGAACTACATGGAGCAAAATATTTCTCAAAGATTGATCTCAAAAGTGGATATCACCAGATTTGCATGAAACCAGAGGACATGGAAAAGACAACATTTTGTACACACATGGGCCATTATGAGTACATTGTCATGCCCTTTGGCCACACCAATGCTCCTGCAACTTTTCAATACCTCATGAACTACTTGTTTGCCAACTACAACAGAAAATTTGTGGTGGTTTTCTTTGATGATATTTTGGTGTTTAGTGAAACTCTCGAGGAACATCAACAACACTTGAGAGAAGTTTTCAAAATCTTGAGGGAAAATCAGTTGTCGGTCAATCTGGCCAAGTGCTCTTTTGCACAAACAAGTGTTGAATACTTGGGCCACATCATTCGGGCTGATGGAGTGGCCACTAACCCTGCAAAAAATACTGCTGTCACTAACTGGCCTGCCCCTAAAAATACCACTGAATTAAGGGGATTTCTTGGACTGGAAGGTTACTACAGGAGGTTCATACAGGGCTATGGTATTGTGGGAATACAATTGTTTGATGCTCTCAAAAAGGACTCTTTCCACTGGTCTACTGCCCAAGAACAAGCCTTCCAAGAATTGAAGCTCAAATTAACAAATGCCCCTGTCCTAGAACTACCCAACTTCTCCAAGCCCTTCATACTTGAGGCTGATGCTAGTGGCTACAGATTAGGAGCTGTACTTATGCAGGAGGGCAAACCTATTGCATATATGAGCAAATATCTTGGTCCTAATGCTCAAACTCTGAGCACTTATGATAAGGAAACAATGACCATTATGGAGGCTTTAAAAAAATGGAAGCACTATTTTGCTGGCTCCTCCTTAATAATCAGAACTGACCAGGAAAGCCTCAAATATATTCATGAATAGAAACTCACTCAGGGCATACAACACAAGGTGCTAGTCAAACTATTGGGCTACAATGACACCATTGAGTACAAGAAAGGGAGAGAAAATAGGGATGCTGATGCCCTTTCCAGAGTTAAAAACCATCTGCTCTCCTTGGTGGCTAGCTCTGTTGTTCCTCTATGCATAACTGAAGTGGTCAAGTCATATACACTGGACACAAAGTACAAAGATATTATTGCTGAGTTAGCTATGGACCCTCAAGCTCACCCTCACTATACATTCAGACATGGCATCCTCAGATTTAAGAACAAGATTGTCACTGGCAACAACTCTTCCCTCAGGCAAGACCTAATCCAAACATTTCACAAATCCGAGCTAGGAGGTCGCTCCGGAGAAAGGGCCACTTATCAAAGAATACACCTACTCTTCCATTGGACTGGTCTTCAATAGGATGTTATTGCTTATGTCAAGGCCTGCCCCGTGTGTCAAATCAACAAATTTGAGCACACTCCCTACCCCTGGCTTATTACATCCCTTGCCAATACCAAATTTTGCTTGGTGCCATGTTAGCATGGATTTTGTGGAAGGTCTCCCAATGTCTGAGAACAAAAGCCTGATCTTGGTCGTGGTGGACATGTTTACAAAATATGCCCACTTCCTCTCAATGAAGCATCCAACCACTATGAAATTTGTGGCCAGACAGTTTTCTGAGAACATTTTCAAACTCCATGGCCTCCCAAGTGTGATAGTGACTGACAGGGACAAAATATTTACAAGCACCCTCTGGCATAAAGTTTTCAAGACTCTGGGAATCAAACTACACGTGAGTACCTCCTACCATCCCCAATCCGATGGTCAAACGGAAAGGGTGAACCAATGCCTCCAAAATTATTTAAGATGCATGGCTTTTCAACAACCCACCAAATGGCACTCGTGGCTGGCCTTGGCCGAATGGTGGTACAATACAACCTTCCACACTTCTCTGAAAATGACCCCTTTTCAAGCTCTTTATGGTTTCCCTTCCCCATGGTCAGCGAATCAAGTCTGCCAGATTTCTTGAGTGAAGACTTCCCTGATCTGCTGCTCAACAAGGATGTAGCCCACCAAGTGATCAAGCAAAACTTGCAAAAGGCACAGGAAAGAATGAAACACTTTGCAGACAAGAAGAGGAAAGAACGAGTTTTCCAGGAAGGTGACATGGTTTATTTGAAAATCCATCCCTACGGGCACACCTCTCTCAGCATTCACATGCACCTGAAGCTCCATTCCAAATATTATGGCCCCTTCAGAATTCTCAAGAAGATAGGAAACCATGCCTACCAGCTGCTCCTTCTTGAAGGGTGCAAACTACACCACACCTTCCATGTGAGCCAATTGAAGCAGCACATTGGAACTCATGTCATTCCCAACAAACACTTGCCACTAGTGGATGATCAGGGGCACATACAACTCCAACCTGAAGCAATTCTGGACTGAAAGCTCATTCAAAGACCCCAGGGAGACATTTCCATTCTAGTTGTATGGTGGATGGTCAAATGGGCAAATCTACTTGCAGAGGAAGCTACTTGGGAGGACCCCGCATTCATCCAGAAGATTTTCCCAGAATTCAAGCCTTGAGGACAAGTCTGGCCCTTGGGGGGGGGGGGGTATTGTCAGGCTCCTACCTTCCCCTATTCTAGTTCAGTAGCATCCAAGATGATGAAGTTAAGTGGTACGCTTGACTTCTCTCGTCCCCAGCTGGCAATCGTCCGATCTCCATCCATTGGCTCAAAACAAATCACTGGCTCACGCCTTTTACTGTGTTTGTTCTTGTCACTGTCAAACTCTCTTTTACCTTCAGTAAACCCTTTCCCTTTATAAGGACCTCAGATCCCCTTGGGAGAGGCACAGATGTAAACGGGTGTAAACCCTAGCCACCACAGGGTGGTTGGCAACTACTTTCCCCTTGTAATAGGAACCCTAACTAGTTTCCTCTAAAATCAAGTGCTGGTTCTCTCTGAATCCTCGCATGTGCATGTTCTGTAGTAAGCTTGAGCCGGTCAATCTGGTTCAGTCCGCTGCGTGGCCGGTTGTTGCCCGCCTCACTTTGTCGGCTTGTCCGGTTGGCATAGCTGCCCGATTGCATGTTCTGGGTGTTCTTCCCGTCCGCTTGACTTCGGCGGGCTAGCCCGTTAACCCAGCGCCACCCATCGGTCGCTTCGGTCTGTACCCTTCCACCTCAGCTTATTCCTGATGGGTTTGGGCTAATTATTAGGACTACATCGTCGCCCTGTTAGAGATATGAAGCCAAATCAAACGATGAAGAACAAAATCAACACAGGAGACACACAATTTTAATGATAAAACTCCTCCAACTTGAAGGAGAAAAAAATAATGGACGCCAGCCAGCAAATCTTCACTATATCGGAAGAGGTTACAAATGTCGGGGATTTACAACTGATCAACTAATCATGTTCGCTCTGCTTCGGCCCAAGCCTATCGGCGACGGGCCTTGCTCCGCTCGCTCGTCAGAAGTTAGCCTATATCTTTATGCTTGTATTTGGATCTTAACATAACAAACTCCACCTTGAGACAAATTCCATCTTGTAGCATTAATGAGAACCTCCTCCGAAACAACTAAGAAAAAACACTTTCGGCGCCAAACATCCACTAGGCCTAATGTGTTATATCAACTATGTCTGTACAAGCTCAAACTTAGTAACAGAAACTAGCTTTGTCAACATATCAGTGGGATTATCATGAGTACTAATCTTGCATACCTTCAGTTTACCTTGTTCAACAATGTCTCGAACATAATGGTATTTGACATGAACATGCTTTGTTCTCTCATGGAACATCTGATATTAGTGAGGTATATGGCACTCTGACTGTCACAAAACATATTAATGCAGGATTTATCTCCACAAAGCTCAGCATACAAATCTTTCAACCAAAATGATTCTTTACATGCTTCTGCAATAGCCATGTATTCTGCTTCAGTGGTAGATTGGGCAACTACTGGCAGCAACGTTGCCCTCCAACTCACAATTAACCACCAACAGTGAACACATAACCTATAAGGGACCTCCTCTTGTCCAAATTGCTAGAAGCAAAATCTGAATCCACATATCTAGCTAGTCCCTCACCAGTCCTGCCGAATTTCAAATAAGCATTGGAAGTGCCACAAAGATACCTGAAAATCCGTTGAACAACGTTCCAATGTTCTTTACCAAGGTTGGCCATGTATCTACTGACCAAACTCATTGCAAATGAAAAATCAGGCTTAGAACACACCATGGCATACATTAAAGAATCGAAAGCACTAGAATATGGAACTCTTGACATATACTCAAAAGCTGCATGCGTACTAGGACATTGAGAAGATGATAGTTTGAAATGAGGTGCAACTGGAGTGCTTACTGACTTAGCATCATGCATGTTAAAACAATGAAGAAAGAAGAGGTTAACATTGCGGAAGAGCCATTGTTTATTGATGAGTTCACTCAAAGGACCGACGCACAAAGGAGCAAGCAAATCATTCACACGGGATCATACACCAAAGAAGAGGACACTTTGATTTGCAAGAGTTGGATGGAGATAGGCCAAGACCCCACGAAAGGTGCCGAGCAAAAAGGATTAGTCTTTTGGACGAGAGTTCATAAAACCTTTCATGAGCGAAGGAAGTTTGCCCCCTACAAGTTTGGGAGCACCCGAGGCATCAACTCAATCCAAAAGAGATGGGGGTCCATTCAACAAGAATGCAACAAGTATTATGCCGCGCTTGAGACCGTCGAAGCCCATCTCGTGAGTGGCCAAGGCGTGGGTGACTTGGTATGACCTCCTCTTTTTCATTGCTATGATCATGTTTGTCTACATCTTGTGTCCTTTGCTATTACATTTGTGGCCTCCTCTTTGATTGTGTAGGCATTCTGAAACGTCCATTTTGCATCATGTTTTCCTACTGTTATTTATAATGTTTTTATGCATAATAAAGCTTTTTGGAGTAATTCTAATGCCTTTTCTCTCATAATATGCAAGGTTTTTACAAAAAGGGAGAATACCGGCAGCTGGAATTCTGGAACTGAAAAAGCTACGTCAGAGTTACCTATTCTGCACAATTCCAAATGAGCTGAAAATTTACGGAGAATTGTTTTGGAATATATAAAAAATACTAGAGCAAATAACTACCAGAGGGGGCTACCCTGGTGAGCACAAGACACCAGGGCGCGCCCTGGTGGGTTTTGCCCTCCTCGGCCCACCTTCGGTGCCCATCTTCAGGTATATAAGTCATTTTGACCCAGAAAAAAAATAAGAGGGGGACTTTCGGGACAAAGCGCCACCGTCTCGAGGAGGAAGTTGGGCAGGAGCACTTTTGCCCTCCGGCGGAGCGATTCCGCCGGGGGAATTTCCCTCCCAGAGGGGGAAATCATCGTCATCATCATCACCGACAACCCTCTCATCTTTGGGAGAGAAATCTCCATCAACATCTTCAACAACACTATCTCCTCTCAAACCCTAGTTCATCTCTTGTGTTTAATCTTTATACCGGAACCTCAGATTGGTACCTGTGGGTGACTAGTAGTGTTGATTACATCTTGTAGTTTATTACTATATGGTTTATTTGGTGGAAGATTATATGTTCAGATCCATTATACTATTTAATACCCCTCTGATCTTGAGCATGATTATCATTTGTGAGTAGTTACTTTTGTTCTTGAGGTCACGGGAGAAGTCATTTTGCAAGTAATCATGTGAACTTGATATGTGTTCGATATTTTGATGATATGTATGTTGTGATTCCCTTAGTGGTGTCATGTGAACGTTGACTACATGGCACTTCACCATATTTGGGCCTAAGGGAATGCATTATGGAGTAGTTATTAGATGATGGGTTGCTAGAGTGACAGAAGCTTAAACCCTAGTTTATGCGCTACTTCGTAAGGGACCGATTTGGATCCAAAAGTTTAATGATATGGTTAGATTTTGTCTTAATACTTTTCTCGTAGTTGCGGATGCTTGCGAGGGGGTTAATCATAAGTAGGAGGTTTGTTCAAGTAAGAACAGCACCTAAGCACCGGTCCACCCACATATCAAATTATAAAAGTAGCGAACATGAATCAAACCAACATGATGAAAGTGATATGGTGAAATTCCCGTGTACCCTCAAGAACGCTTTGCTTATCACAAGAGACCATTTTGGCCTGTCCTTTTCCACAAAAGGATTGGGCTAGCTTGCTGCACTTTATTTACCGTTACTTGCTCGGTACAAATTATCTTGCTATCAAACTACTTGTTACCGACTATTTCAGTGCATGCAGAAAATACCTTGCTGAAAACCACTTGTCATTTCCTTCTGCTCCTCGTTGGGTTCGACACTCTTACTTATCGAAAGGATTATGATTGATCCCCAATACTTGTGGGCCATCAAGAATCTTTTCTGGCACCGTTGCTGGGGAGTGAAGCACTCTTGGTAAGTGGAAATTGTTAAGGAAAAATTATTACTACGTGCTGAAATATATTGTCGCTTGTTACTATGGAGAACCATCCTTTGAGGGGTTTGTTTGGGGTATCTTCACCTCGACCGGAAGCACAATTAGTTGCCCCTCAACCTACTACACCTACTGAAAATATTGGTTATGAAATTCCTTCGGGTATGATAGAACAACTGCTAGCTAATCCTTATTCAGAAGATGGAACCGAACATCCTGATATGCACTTGATATATGTGGATGAAATTTGTGGATTATTTAAGCTTGCAGGTTTATGCGGAGATGAAGCTAAGAAGAAGGTTTTCCCTTTATCTTTGAAGGGAAAGGCATTGACATGGTATAGGCTATGCGATGATATTGGATCTTGAAACTGGAATCGATTGAAATTGGAATTTCACCAAAAAATTTATCCTATGCATCTAGTTCATCGTGATCGGAATTATATATATAATTTTTGTCCTCATGAAGGAGAAAGTATCACTCTAGCTTGGGGAGGCTTAAGTCAATGTTATATTCTTGCCCTAATCACGAGCTCTCTAGAGAAATTATCATTCAGAATTTTTGTGCTCGGCTTTCTCATGATGATCGATCCATGCTCGATACTTCTTGTACTGGTTCTTTTATGAAGAAGACTATTGAATTTAGGTGGGATCTTTTAGAAAGAATTAAGTGCAACTCTAAAGATTTGGAACTCTACGAAGGTAAAGAGTCAGGCATTAAGCTTGAATTTGATTATGTTAAATCTTTTATGAATACCGATGCTTTTCACAAGTTTAGCACTAAATATGGACTTGACTCTGAGATAGTAGCCTCTTTTTGTGACTCTTTTGCTACTCATATTGATCTACCTAAGGACAAGTGGTTTAAATATCACCCCCTATTAAAGAAGGAATTAAAGAACCGGTCATGGTTAAAGATCGAACTATTATTTACAATGTTGATCCAGTTGTGCCTACTGCTTATTTTGAAAAACCACCTTTCCCTGTTAGGATAAAGGAACATGCTAAGGTTTCAACTGTGGTTCGCAAAAGTAATATTAGAGCACCTAAACTTGCTGAACAAATTAAAGTAGAACCTAGTGTTGCTATGGTTAAAGATCTCCTGGAAGAAAATATTGATGGGCATGTTATTTACTTCTGCGATGATGCTGCTAGAATTGCCAAACCCGATGAAAAAGATAAACATAGACCTCTTGTTGGCATGCCTGTTGTCTTAGTTAAATTAGGAGATCATTGTTATCATGGTTTATGTGACTTAGGTGCTAGCGTGAGTGCTATTCCTTTTACCTTATACCAAGAAATTATGAATGACATAGCACCCGCTGAAATAGAAGATATAGACGTTACTATTAAACTTGCTAATAGAGACACCATTACACCACTTGGGATTGTTAGAGATGTTGAAGTCTTGTGTGGGAAAATAAAATACCCTACTAATTTTCTAGTTCTTGGTTCCCCACAAGATGTTTTTTGTCCCATTATTTTTGGTAGTCCTTTCTTGAACACCGTGAATGTTTAAATAGATTGTGAAAAACAAACTGTCGGTGTTAGCTTTAGTAATGAGTCTCATGAGTTTAATTTCTCTAAGTTTAGTAGACAACCACATAAGAAAGAATTACCTAGTCAGGATGAAATAATTGGTCTTGCTTCCATTGCCGTGCCTCCTACTGATCCACTAGAACAATATTTGCTAGACCATGAAATGATATGCATATGCATGAAAGAAATGAAATAGATAAAATTTTCTTCGAACAACGACCTCTGCTCAAACACAATTTGCCTATTGAAACTCTAGGAGGTCCTCCTCCACCTAAAGGTGATCCTATGTTTGAATTAAAACAATATCTTGATACTTTGAAATATGCTTATCTTGATGAGAAAAAGATATATCCTGTTATTATTTGTGCTAACCTTTCAGAACATGAAGAAGAAAGATTATTGAAAATTCGGAAGAAGCACCGTGCTACCATTGGATATACTCTTGATGATCTTAAGGGCATTAGTCCCACTCTTTGTCAGCACAAGATTTATATGGAACCTGATGCTAAACCCGTTGTTGATCATCAACGACGTTTGAATGCTAAGATGAAAGAAGTGGTAAGAACTGAAATATTAAAGCTTCTAGAAGCAGGTATAATCTATCCCATAGCTGATAGTAGATGGGTGAGTCCCGTTCATTGTGTCCCTAAGAAGGGACGTATTACTCGTGTTCCTAATGATAAAAATGAACTCATTCCACAAAGAATTGTTACTGGCTATAGAATGGTAATTGATTTTAGAAAATTAAATAAAGCTACTAGAAAAGATCATTACCCTTTGCCTTTTATTGATCAAATGTTGGAAAGATTATCTAAGGACACACACATTTGTTTTCTGGATGGATATTCTGGTTTTTCTCAAATACCCGTTTCACAACCTGATCAAGAGAAAACCACTTTTACTTGCCCTTTTGGAACTTATGCTTATAGATGTATGCCTTTTGGTTTATGCAATGCACCTGCTACCTTTTAAGATGTATGACTGCTATATTCTCTGATTTTTGTGAAAAGATTGTTGAGGTTTTCATGGATGATTTTTCTGTAAAAAATATGGAACTTCTTTTGATGATTGCTTGAGCAACCTTGATCGAGTTTTGCAGAGATGTGAGCAAACTAACCCTGTCTTGAATTGGGAGAAGTGCCACTTTATGGTAATGAAGGTATTGTCTTGGGGCATAAAATTTCTTAACAAGGTATTGAGGTGGATAAAGCTAAAGTTGATGCAATTGAGAAAATGCCATGTCCTAAAGATATTAAAGGTATTCGTAGTTTCCTTGGTCATGCTGATTTCTATAGGAGGTTTATTAAAGACTTCTCTAAAATTTCTAGGCCTCTTACAAATCTTTTACAAAAGGATGTTCCATTTGTTTTTGATGATGATTGTGTAGAAGCCTTTAAAACACTTAAGAAATCCTTAACTTCTGCACCTATTGTTCAACCACCTGATTGGAACTTGCCTTTTGAAATTATTTGTGATGCTAGTGATTATGTTGTTGGTGCTATTCTAGGACAAAGAGTTGATAAGAAATTAAATGTTATTCATTACGCTAGCAAAACTCTAGACAGTGCCCAAAGAAATTATTCTACCACTGAAAAATAATTTTTAGCAGTTGTGTTTGCTTGTGATAAATTCGGATCTTACATTGTTGATTCCAAAGTAACTATTCACACTGATCATGCTGCTATAAAATATCTTATGGAAAAGAAAGATGCTAAACCTAGACTCATTAGGTGGGTTCTCTTGCTGCAAGAATTTGATTTACATATTACTGATAGAAAAGGAGCTGAGAACCCCGTAGCTGATAACTTGTCTAGGTTAGAAAATATTCTTGATGACCCACTACCTATTTATGATAGCTTTCCTGATGAATAACTAGCTGCAATAAATGTTTCTCATAACACTCCATGGTATGCTGACTATGCTAATTATATTGTTGCTAAATACAAACCACCTAGTTTCACATACCAACAAAAGAAAAAAAATTCTTCTATGACTTAAGACATTACTTTTCGGATGACTCACATCTTTATAAAGAAGGAGTAGATGGCATTATTAGACGTTGTGTACCTAAGCATGAATAGGAACAAATCCTACGGAAATGTCACTCCGAAGCGTATGGAGGGCATCATGCGGGAGATAGAACTGCTCATAAGGTATTGCAATCTGGTTTTTATTGGCCTACTCTCTTCAAGGATGCCTGTAAGTTTGTTTTATCTTGTGATGAATGTCAAACAATTGGTAATATCATAAGCGTCAAGAAATGCCTATGAATTATTCACTTTCTGTTGAACCATTTGATGTTTGGGGTTTTGATTATATGGGACCTTTTCCTTCCTCTAATGGGTATACACATATTTTAGTTGCTATTGATTATGTTACTAAGTGGGTAGAAGCTATTCCAACTAGTAGTGTTGATCATAACACTTTCATTAAAATGCTTAAAGAAGTTATTTTCCTGAGGTTTGGAGTCCCTAGATATTTAATGACTAATGGTGGTTCACACTTTATTCATGGTGCTTTCCGTAAAATTCTTGCTAAATATGATGTTAACCATAGAATTGCATCACCCTATCATCCTCAATCTAGTGGTCAAGTTGAACTTAGCAATAGAGAAATAAAATTAATATTACAAAAAGCTGTTAATAGGTCCCGAAAGAATTGGTCTAAGAAATTGGATGATGTACTTTGGGCCTACAAAACAGCATATAAAAATCCTATGGGTATGTCTCCTTACAAAATGGTTTATGGAAAAGCTTGTCATTTGCCTCTAGGGTTAGAACATAAAGCATATTGGGCAATTAAATCACTCAACTATGGTTTCAAACTTGCCGGTGAGAAGAGGTTATTTGATATTAGCTCATTAGATGAATGGAGAACCCAAGCTTATGAAAATGCCAAATTATTTAAAGAAAAAGTTAAAAGATGGCATGACAAAAGAATCCAAAAGCGAGAATTCCAAGTTGGAGAATATGTTCTTTTGTACAACTCTCGTTTCAAATTCTTAGCAGGAAAACTTCTCTCCAAATGGGAAGGACCATATATTGTCGAGGAGGTTTATTGCTCTGGAGCCATCAAAATAAATAATGCCAAAGGTACTAACCTGAAGGTGGTCAATGGGCAAAGAATCATGCACTATATCTCAGATACTCCTATTAATGTTGAAAACAATATTATTCAAACCATAACACCGGAGGAACACATAAAAGAAACCTTCCGGAACACTCCAGAATACTAAAAAAGAGGAGGTACGTGATACGGTAAGTAAATGGACTCCGAAAAATCCGCAAAAATATTTTTGGTCAATTTTGGAATATTACAAAAATTAGGAAAATAAGAAACAACCAGGAAGGCAACCGAGGAGGGCACAAGACACCCGGGCATGCCTGGCGCGCCCAGGTTGGTTGTGCCCACCTCAGGAACCTTCCCGACTCCGTTTTTCTCTCATTTGCTTGTTTCCCAAGATAAAAAATCTTTATATACCCCCCGAACGTATTGACCACTGTATCACAGAGAAATCTTCTGTTCTTCTTTCGTGCTATTTTTCTGGCAGATCTAAAAATATGTCATCTCAAGATTCAGAGGGAGAGTGCCCGATTTCTTACCAGCCCCTAGACCTAAATATCTTCAAGGACACCTTTCCCTATGTGTGGTTCACAGATGAGGAGGACGAAGACAAACCTATCCCCCCTCACTTCCTTAAGGAAAGCAAAGAAGCGCTATGCAAGAGGATATTGAAGCTTGAGATGGAGAATGAGGATCTCAGGGAAAGCAATTTTAGCCTCCGACGCAAGCTGGACAAACTCACTACCTCATCACCAGCACCATCATCATTTTCCCCACCAAAGGAGACTTGATTTCATGGTATGGGCACTCCCTTGGCTTGTGCCAAGCTTGGGGGAGGTGCCCCGGTATCGTATCACCACCACTATCTTTGCCTTTATCTATTTTAGTTCGACCTTTAGTTATCCCATGATTTAGTTGAATAAAAGTTTAGTTTGATCCTTTCTTTTTGAGTGCTTGCTTAGTGATCTATCTATCTATGTAATCGTGTGCGAGATATATAATAAAGAGTAGTTTGAGTTTTGTTTCTTTACTCTTTTGTTTCAATAAAAAGAAAGGAAAATAAATGAAAAAGATCATATGCTAATCTTATGGTAAGTAATGACATCATCACATAAGGAAAAGTATAAGTGGTATAATTTATTGGAGATTGAAAAACATAGCATTGGTCAATGATGCAATTCATGAAAAAATTAATAAGGGAGGAGAAGATTCACATGCAAACAAACTATCTTGGACATCTTTTATGATTGTGAGCCCCTATTAAATATTACGTGTCAAAATTGTTGACATTGGAGAAGGAAGACAACGTAATGATTTTGTTTGTTCATATTCACATAGAAGTTATATTGTGATAGATCCTTCAACATGTGGTGCTTGCTCAATATCTTTTCTAGCCAAAAACTCCGCACTAAGTAGAGATACTACTTGTGCATCCAAAAACCCTTAAACCCAAAATCTTTTTGAGAGTCCACCATACCTACTTATGGATTGAGTAAGATCCTTCAAGTAAGTTGTCATCGGTGCAATAAGGCAATAAAAATTGCTTCTAAATGTGTTGAATCATTTAGTGTAAGAGAAAGTTGAGCGTTGTACGAACTTATGATGGCAAAGTAATAAAAGCGACGGCCTGCATAATAAAGGTTGCTATCATAGGGGGCAATATAACGTGACATTCTTTTGCATTAAGGGATTTGGCATACAAACAAAAAGCGCATGACAACCTCTGCTTCCCTCTGCGAAGGGCCTATCTTTTACTTTTATGCATTTACTTTTATGTAAGAGTCAAAGTATTCTTCCCTATTTCGTTTTATTTTCTCTTTGCGTAAGCATCATGTGGTGAGGAAAGATCTAGGCACATATATCCAGTTGGATATGAGTGAGCATGAGTTATTATTGTTGACATCACCCTTGAGGTGAATACGTTGGAAGGCGAAACTATAAGCCCCTATCTTTCTATGTGTCCAGTTGAAACTTTTTATTCATGGGTATGCTGTGAGTGTTAGCAATCATAGAAGTTTAAATGATGGTTGAGTATGTGGACTTTCCTAAAGGCTAGGATACATGACCCTTCCTAAAAATATGATGAATTGTAGTTGCAAAGTTGACTGAGAACATAGTTTGTTGGTTTTCAATAAGGTTTATGCTTTATACTTCAATGTTGTGATGAATTGTTACTTGCTCATGAGAAGTTATATGATAAAAGTCATGTGATAAAGTTTTATGTTAAAGCTCTTTGCTGTTAAAATAAGAAGGGGACTTTCGGGACGAAGCGCCGCCATCTCGAGGCGGAACTTGGGCATGAGCACTTTTGCCCTCCGGCAGAGCGATTCCACCGGGGGAACTTCCCTCCTGGAGGGGGAAATCATCATCATTGTCATCACCAACAACCCTCTCATCTTTGGGAGGGCAATCTCCATCAACATCTTCAACAACACCATCTCCTCTCAAACCCTAGTTCATCTCTTGTGTTCAATCTTTGTATCAGAACCTCAGATTGGTACCTGTGGGTGACTAGTAGTGTTGATTACATCTTGTAGTTGATTACTATATGGTTTATTTGGTGGAAGATTATATGTTTAGATCCATTATGCTATTTTATACCCCTCTAATCTTGAGCATGATTATCATTTGTGAGTAGTTACTTTTGTTCTTGAGGTCACGGGAGAAGTCATGTTGCAAGTAATCATGTGAACTTGATATGTGTTCGATATTTTGATGATATGTATGTTGTGATTCCCTTAGTGGTGTCATGTGAACGTCGACTACATGGCACTTCACCATATTTGGGCCTAAGGGAATGCACTGTGGAGTAGTTATTAGATGATGGGTTGCTAGAGTGATAGAAGCTTAAACCCTAGTTTATGCGCTACTTCGCAAGGGACCAATTTGGATCCAAAAGTTTAATGCTATGGTTAGATTTTATCTTAATACTTTTCTCGTAGTTGCAGATGCTTGCGTGGGGGTTAATCATAAGTAGGAGGTTTGTTCAAGTAAGAACAACACCTAAGCACCGGCCCACCCACATATCAAATTATGAAAGTAGCGAACACGAATCAAACCAACATGATGAAAGTGACATGGTTAAATTCCCGTGTACCCTCAAGAACGCTTTGCTTATCATAAGGGACCATTTTGGCCCGTCCTTTGCCACAAAAGGATTGGGCTACCTTGCTGCACTTTATTTACTGTTACTTGCTCGGTACAAATTATCTTGCTATCAAACTACTTGTTACCCACTATTTCAGTGCTTGCAGAAAATACCTTGCTGAAAACCACTTGTCATTCCCTTCTGCTCCTCGTTGGGTTCGACACTCTTACTTATTGAAAGGACTATGATTGATCCCCTATACTTGTGGGTTATCACATTCCAATTTTTGGAAGCCTTCAAGGCCCGGCATAAGAACAAGCCTTTCACTCTCAGTCATTGTTGGATGCTGATCAAAGATTGTTCTAAGTTAAAAGATCAATATGCCGCTCTTCAGAAGAAATGAGTCAAGGCGGCCATGTCTAAGAATGGTGATTTTCTCAAGAGGCCAAGGGGCAAGACCAACTCGAAGGCCGACGACAAGCGTGATGCCTCATCCATCGCTTGGAAGCAACTTTGCAAGGCATGATGACTCAAAAGGAAGTGAGGGAGGAGAGGAGGTGCAAAGGGAAGGAGGAGAAAATGAAGATATACCTAGAGCTCCAAACCAAGAAGCTTGACATGGAGGAGGTCGCCAAGAGGAGGAGATCGACATTGAGGAGGCCGCTCAATCGAGGAAGCTCGCGATCGAGGCCACCAATGCCGATACAAAAGCAAAAGAGGCGGCGCTAGCAATCATGAGCGTCGACATGACCAACATGTCCCCGAAGAGGAAGATTTGGTTCGTAAACCAGCAGAAGGAGATGTTCGACCAAGACAACCCGAACTAGGGAGGCCTCGGCCATGGACTATGGCCGTTCTTTTTGAAGGCTGCCTAGTGTGTCGGCTGATACGTCCATTTTGCATCATGTTTTCCTACTGTTATTTATAGTGTTTTTTTTCAATATAACACTTTGTGGAGTAATTCTAATGCCTTTTATCTCATAATATGCAATGTTTACACAAAGAAGGAGAATACCGGCATCTGGAATTCTAGACCTAAAAAAGCTACGTCAGAGATACCTATTCTACACATCTCCAAATGAGCTGAAATTTTATGGAGATTCATTTTGGAATATATAAAAAATATTGGAGAAACGAAATACCAGAGCGGGCCACCCAGGTGCCCACTAGACACCATGGCGCGCCTACCCCCCTAGCGCGCCTTGGTGGGTAGTGGGTCCCCTTGCTAGCCTCCGGTACCCATCTTCTGGTATATAAGGTCATTTGCCCTAAGAAAAATAAGGAGAGGACTTTCGGCACGGAGCGCCACTGATACGTCTCCAACGTATCTATAATTTTTGATTGTTCCATGCTATTATATTATCCATCTTGGATGTTTTATATGCATTTATATGCTATTTTATATTATTTTTGGGACTAACCTATTAACCTAGAGCCCAGTGGCAGTTTCTATTTTTTCCTTGTTTTTTAGTTTCGCAGAAAAGGAATATCAAACGGAGTTCAAAAGAGCTGAAAATTTACGGTGATTTTTTATGGACCAGAAGAAGCCCCTGAAGCAAAAGAGTTGGGCCAGAAGAGCCACGAGGCCTCCACAAGGGTGGAGGGCGCGCCCTACCCCCCTAGGGCCGCCCTCCGGTCTTGTGGGCTCCTCGTGGGCCCCCCTGACTTGTTTTCAACGCCAAAAATTCCTATAAATATAGAAACCCACGAAAAGAAACCTAGATCGGGAGTTCCGCCGCCGCAAGCCTCTATAGCCACAAAAAACAAATTGGGACCCTGTTCCGGCACCCTACCGGAGGGGGAAACCATCACCGGTGGCCATCTTCATCATCCCAGCTATCTCCATGATGAGGAGGGAGTATTTCACCCTCGGGGCTGTGGGTATGTACCAGTAGCTATGTGTTTGATCTCTCTCTCTCTCTCTTGTGTTCTTGATTTGGCACGATCTTGATGTACCGCGAGCTTTGCTATTATAGTTGGATCTTGTGATGTTTCTCCCCCTCTACCTTCTTGTAATGAATTGAGTTTTCCCTTTGAAGTTATCTTATCGGATTGAGTCTTTAAGGATTTGAGAACACTTGATGTATGTCTTGCATGTGTTTATCTGTGGTGAAAGTGGGATATTCACGTGATCCACTTGATGTATGTTTTGGTGATCAACTTGCGGGTTCTGTGACCTTGTGAACTTATGCATAGGGGTTGGCACACGTTTTCGTCTTGACTCTCCGGTAGAAACTTTGGGGCACTCTTTGAAGTTCTTTGTGTTGGTTTGAATAGATGAATCTGAGATTGTGTGATGCATATCGTATAGTCAAACCCGTGGATACTTGTGGTGACATTGGAGTATCTAGGTGACATTAGGGTTTTGGTTGATGTGTGTCTTAAGGTGTTATTTTAGTACGAACTCTAGGGCTGTTTGTGACACTTATAGGAATAGCCTAATAGATCGATCAGAAAGAATAACTTTGAGGTGGTTTCGTACCCTACAATAATCTCTTCGTTTGTTCTCCGCTATTAGTGACTTTGGAGTGACTCTTTGTTGCATGTTGAGGGATTGTTATATGATCTAATTATGTTATCATTGTTGAGAGAACTTGCACTAGTGAAAGTATGAACCCTAGGCCTTGTTTCGAAGCATTGCAATACCGTTTTCGCTCACTTTTGTTACTAGTTACCTTTCTGTTTTTATATTTTCAGATTACAAAAACCTATATCTACCATCCATATTGCACTTGTATCACCATCTCTTCGCCGAACAAGTGCACCTATACAATTTATCATTGTATTGGGTGTGTTGGGGACACAAGAGACTCTTTGTTATTTGGTTGTAGGGTTGTTTGAGAGAGACCATCTTCATCCTACGCCTCCCACGGATTGATAAACCTTAGGTCATCCACTTGAGGGAAATTTGCTACTGTCCTACAAAACTCTGCACTTGGAGGCCCAACAACGTCTACAAGGATAAAGTTGCGTAGTAGACATCAAGCTCTTTTCTGGCACCGTTGCCGGGGAGGCTAGGTAAGCGGCACTCACATCCCGTCAACGAAGCTCTTTTCTAGCGCCGTTGCCGGGGAGGTTAGTGCTTGAATGTATATATTTAGATCTTGCAATTTAATCTTTTAGTTTCTTGTTTTATCACTAGTTTAGTCTATAAATGCAAACTACAAAATAATGGAATTGAGGTTGCCTCATATGCTTCATCTTTTTAATATCTTTCGTGAAAATGATGGAAAGGAAAATTGTGCTCAATTGCTAGAAGAAGAAGTCAATAAAATGTTTGGCACTAAGTATTTGAATGATGAGCATGATTGCAATGTTTTAGTATGAATTTTTTGAATATCCATGATGTCAATGATATGCAAAGCCATAAGCTTGGGGATGTTATGTTTGATGAAGATGATATTTTTTGTCCCCCAAGTTTTGATGAGCAAATTTATTATGATGATAGCATGCCTCCTATTTATGATGATTATGTTGATGAAAGTGGGTTTGGAAGAGTGTCAACTCTAGTTAGTGATCCCACTATTTTGGACGGTGTTGAATCTTATAATATTTATGAAAGTGGATTTGGAGAGGTCATGACTTTATTTAGTGATGAATCCACTATTTCGGAAGAGGTTCCAATTGATTATGAGAACAAAGTTGCTATCTATGATGATTATTGTGATGACATATATGCTATAAAGAATAATGATAACCATGAAACTTGTCATTATGATTTTAATTTTCAATTGGATTATGCCTCACATGATAGTTATTTTGTTAAGTTTGCTCCCACTACGATGAATGAGAAGAATTTTGCTTATGTGGTGAGTAGTAAAATTTCTATTCCTTTGCATCATGAGAATAATGCTTTATGTGATGGTTATATTGTTGAATTCATTCATGATGCTACTGAAAATTATTATGAGAGAGGAACATATGCTTCTACATATTGCAATAATATAAAGCTTCCTCTTTATGTGTTGAAAATCTTGAAGTTTTGCTTGGTTTGCCTTCCTATGCAAGTTGATTCTTGTTCCCTTAAATTGTTTTCTCACGAAATCCCTATGCATAGGAAGTGGGTTAGGCTTAAATGTGCTAGTCATATTCTTCATGATGCTCCCATTATGTTTCAATTCTTATCTTTCATGTGAGCATCATTGAAATCATCATGCCTAGCTTAAAAGGCATTAAAGAAAAGCGCTTGTTGGGAGACAACCCAATATTTATACCTACTGTTTTTGTGTGTTCACATGATTAAGCTACTGTAGTAATCATGTTTTATAGCTTTTGTTTGAATAAAGTACCAAGTAAAGCCTTTGGGATAGTGTGGTCGATAGTTGATTTGATTCTGTGCAAAAACAGAAACTTTTGCGTCCAGTACAGAAATTCCTATCTTCTCCTGTAAGGCGGAAAAATTCTTAAATTTTTACAGTTGATTTATATACAAATTGTATACGTTTTCCTAATTTTTCAGAATATTTGTACTTACATAAGTATGACCTTAATTCAGATCTTTACATACTGTTCTGTTTTTGAAAGATTCTGTTTTCGATGCATAGTTTGCTTGTTTCCTAGTTTCTATGTCTTATATTGCTCAATATAAATTGTAGAAATGATAGGGTACAGTAGTTATCATGTGATAAATTTTTTGAATCTTGTCTTGACAGTACCAAAGTGAATGATTTGTTTTATCATACTAACCCATCTCACGAAGTTCCGTTAAATTTTGTGTGATTGAAGTTTTCAAGTTTTGGGTGAGATATCGATATGAGGAGAATAAGGAGTGACAAGACCCTAATCTTGGGGATTCCCAAGGCACCCCAAGATAATATTCAAGGAAAATCCAAGCAACTAAGTTTGGGGATGCCCCGAATGGCATCCCCTCATTCCTCTCCAACATTATCGGTAACCTTACTTGGAGCTATATTTTTATTCGTCACATGACATGAGTTTTGCTTGGAGTGTCATTTTATTTTATTAGGAATTTCTTGCTGTTATTTAGAATAATGTTTTGTATCTTTTAGTTCAATAAAAAGGTCAAGTATAGCCTTTACCATGCTTATTTTGTATGTCTATATGTTGCTGTTTTGAAAACAGAAAGTTTTCTATCATTGTCTGAATTCTTATGGAAAGTCAGAATGTGATAAAATCTTGAAATTTTTACAAAATGAGTAAAAACAAATTTTCTACAGTATGGTAATTTTTCAGAATTTTTGGAGTCAGGGAAGTATGAGTACAATTGCAGTCTTTACAGACTGTCCTGTTTAGACAGATTGCTGTTATGTTTGCATTGTTTAATGATTCTATTTGAGGATATGAGTATTAAATATGCAGAGGCATTTAGTATGCAATGTTAAATAATAATTTTAGTGATTTGCTATAGTAGAGAATGATAAGCTTTTGCATTTGATTTATACTAACTTTTCTCACAAGTTCTTGTTGAGTTTTGTGTGCATGAAGTTTTTAAGATTTAGGGAAACCGTGATATAAAAGCAATTAAGGAGACACAAAAGCTCAAGCTTGGGGATGCCCAAGGCATCCCTAGTTAATATTTCAAGAAGTATCAAGCATCTAAGCTTGGGGATGCCCCGGTTGGCATCCCACCTTTCTTCATCAAGAATTATTGGTTAGTATCGGTTGAGCCTAAGTTTTTTACTTCTTCACATGATGTGTGCTATTCTTAGAATGTCATTTTATTTTGTTTTGCTTGCTGTTTGAATAAAATACTTAAGATCTGAAATTCTTAGATGAGAGGGTCTTCACATATCTACATAATTATTTGACTGCTCATTGATCTTTACTTATATCTTTTTGGAGTAGTTTGTCAGTTGCTCTAGTGCTTCACTTATATCTTTTTAGAGCATGACGGTGGTTTTATTTTGAAGAAATTGATGAACTCTCATGCTTCACTTATATCATTTTGAGAGTCTTAAACAGCATGGTAATTTGCTTAGGTTATGAATTTAGTCCTAATATGATGGGCATCCAAGAGGGATATAATAAAAACTTTCATATAAAGTGCATTGAATACCATGAGAAGTTTGATTCCTTATGATTGTTTTGAGATATGAGGATGGTGATATTAGAGTCATGCTAGTGAGTAATTGTGGATTGTAGAAATACTTGTGTTGAGGTTTGTGATTCCCGTAGCATGCACGTATGGTGAACCGTTATGTAACGAAGTTGGAGCATGATTTATTTATTGACTATCTTCCTTATGAGTGGCGGTCGGGGACGAGCGATGGTATTTTCCTACCAATCTATCCCCCTAGGAGCATGCGCGTAGTAATTTGTTTCGATAGCTAATAGACTTTTGCAATAAGTATGTGAGTTCTTTATGACTAATGTTGAGTCCATGGATTATACGCACTCTCACCCTTCCACCATTGCTAGCCTCTCTAGTACCACGCAACTTTCGCCGGTACCATACACCCACCATATACCTTCCTCAAAACAGCCACCATACCTACCTATTATGGCATTTCCATAGCCATTCCGAGATATATTGCCATGCAACTTTCCACCGTTCCATTTATTATGACACGCTTCATCATTGTCATATTGCTTTGCATGATCATTTAGTTGACATAGTATTTATGGCAAAGCCACCGTTCATAATTCTTTCATACATGTCACTCTTGAGTCATTGCACATCCTGGTACACCGCCGGAGGCATTCATATAGAGCCATATTTTGTTCTAGTATCAGGTTGTAATTCTTGAGTTGTAAGTAAATAAAAGTGTGATGATCTTCATTATTAGAGCGTTGCCCCATGTGAGGAAAAATAAAAAGGCCAAAGAAGCCAATCAAAAAAAAAGAGAAGAAAAAAAGGAAAAGAAAAAAAAGAGAGAAAAGAGAGAAGGGGCAATGTTACTATCCTTTTCCACACTTGTGCTTCAAAGTAGCACCATGTTCTTCGTGATAGAGAGTCTCCTATGTTGTCACTTTCATATACTAGTGGGAATTTTTCGTTATAGAACTTGGCTTGTATATTCCAACGATGGGCTTCCTCAAATTCCCTAGGTCTTCAAGAGCAAGCAAGTTGGATGCACACCCACTAAGTTTCTTTTTTGAGCTTTCATAAACTTATAGCTCTAGTGCATCCGTTGCATGGCAATCCCTACTCACTCACATTGATATCTATTGATGGGCATCTCCATAGCCCATTGATACGCCTAGTTGATGTGAGACTATCTCCTTCTTTTTGTCTTCTCCACAACCACCATATTCTATTCCACCTATAGTGCTATGTCCATGGCTCACGCTCATGTATTGCGTGAAAGTTGAAAAGGTTTGAGAACATCAAAAGTATGAAACAATTGCTTGGCTTGTCATCGGGGTTGTGCATGATTTGAATATTTTGTGTGATGAAGATGGAGCATAGCCAGACTATATGATTTTGTAGGGATAACTTTCTTTGGCCATGTTATTTTGAGAAGACATGATTGCCTTATTAGTATGCTTGAAGTATTATTGTTTTTATGTCAATATTAAACTTTTGTTTTGAATCTTATGGATCTGAATATTCTTGCCACAATAGAGAAGATTACATTGATAAATATGCTAGGTAGCATTCTACATCAAAAATTCTGTTTTTATCATTTACCTACTCGAGGACGAGCAAGAATTAAGGTTGGGGATGCTTGATACATCTCCAACGTATCTATAATTTTTGATTGTTTCATGCTATTATATTATCCATCTTGGATGTTTTATATGCATTTATATGCTATTTTATATTATTTTTGGGACTAACCTATTAACCTAGAACCCAGTGCTAGTTTCTGTTTTTTCCTTGTTTTTGAGTTTCACAGAAAAGGAATATCAAATGGAGTCCAAATGAGATGAAAATTTACGGTGATTTTTTATGGACCAGAAGAAGCCCCCGAAGCAAAAGAGTTGGGCCAGAAGAGCCACGAGGCCTCCACAAGGGTGGAGGGCGCACCCTACCCCCCTGGGGGCGCCCTCCGGTCTTGTGGGCTCCTCGTGGACCCCCCTGACTTGTTCTCGACGCCAAAAATTCCTATAAATATAGAAACCCCCGAAAAGAAACCTAGACCGGGAGTTCCGCCGCCACAAGCCTCTGTAGCCACCAAAAACCAATCGGGACCCTGTTCCGGCACCCTACCGGAGGGGGAAACCATCATCGGTGGCCATCTTCATCATCCCGGCGGTCTCCATGATGAGGAGGGAGTAGTTCACCCTCAGGGCTGAGGGTATGTACCAGTAGCTATGTGTTTGATCTCACTCTCTTGTGTTCTTGATTTGGCACGATCTTGATGTACCGCGAGCTTTGCTATTATAGTTGGATCTTATGATGTTTCTCCCCCTCTACCTTCTTGTAATGAATTGAGTTTCCCTTTGAAGTTATCTTATCGGATTGAGTCTTTAAGGATTTGAGAACACTTGATGTATGTCTTGCATGTGTTTATCTGTGGTGACAATGGGATATTCACGTGATCCACTTGATGTATGTTTTGGTGATCAACTTGCGGGTTCTGTGACCTTGTGAACTTATGCATAGGGGTTGGCACACATTTTCGTCTTGACTCTCCGGTAGAAACTTTGGGGCACTCTTTGAAGTTCTTTGTGTTGGTTTGAATAGATGAATCTGAGATTGTGTGATGCATATCGTATAGTCAAACCCGCGGATACTTGTGGTGACATTGGAGTATCTAGGTGACATTAGGGTTTTGGTTGATGTGTGTCTTAAGGTGTTATTTTAGTACGAACTCTAGGGCTGTTTGTGACACTTATAGGAATAGCCCAATAGATCGATCAGAAAGAATAACTTTGAGGTGGTTTCGTACCCTACAATAATCTCTTCGTTTGTTCTCCGCTATTAGTGGATTTGGAGTGACTCTTTGTTGCACGTTGAGGGATTGTTATATGATCTAATTATGTTATCATTGTTGAGAGAACTTGCACTAGTGAAAGTATGAACCCTAGGCCTTGTTTTGAAGCATTGCAATACCGTTTTCGCTCACTTTTGTTACTAGTTACCTTGCTGTTTTTATATTTTCAGATTACAAAAACCTATATCTACCATCCATATTGCACTTGTATCACCATCTCTTTGCCGAACAAGTGCACCTATACAATTTATCATTGTATTGGGTGTGTTGGGGACACAAGAGACTCTTTGTTATTTGGTTGCAGGGTTGTTTGAGAGAGACCATCTTCATCCTACGCCTCCCACGGATTGATAAACCTTAGGTCATCCACTTGAGGGAAATTTGCTACTGTCCTACAAAACTCTGCACTTGGAGGCCCAACAACGTATACAAGGATAAAGTTGCGTAGTAGACATCAGCCAACGTCTCGAGGCAGAACCTGGGTAGGAGCACTTTTGCTCTCTGGCGGAGCGATTCTGCCCGGGATACTTCCCTCCGGGAGGGGAAATCGAAGCCATTGTCATCATCAACACCCCTCTCATCGTGGGAGGGCCAATCTTCATCAACATCTTCAACAACACCATCTCATCACAAAACCCTAGTTCATCTCTTATGTTCAATCTTTGTATCAAAACCTCAGATTGGTACCTGTGGGTGACTAGTAGTGTTGATTACATCTCGTAGTTGATGCTAGATGGTTTATTTGGTGGAAGATTATATGTTCAGATCTATTATACAATTAAATACCCCTCTGATCTTGAGCATGAATATGTTTTGTGAGTAGTTACTTCTGTTCTTGAGGACATGGGAGAAGTCTTGTCATAAGTAATCATGTGAATTTGGTATTCGTTCGATATTTTGATGATATGTATGCTGTGATTCCCTTAGTGGTGTTATGTGAACGTCGACTACATGACACTTCACCATCTTTAGGCCTAAGGGAATGCATTGTGGAGTAGTTATTAGATCATGGGTTGCTAGAGTGACAGAAGCTTAAACCCTAGTTTATGCGCTATTCCTTAAGGGGATTATTTGGATCCATATGTTTAAATCTATGGTTAGATTTTACCTTAATTCTTCTTTCATAGTTGCGGATGCTTGCGAGAGGGGTTAAGCATAAGTGGGAGGCTTGTTCAAGTAAGAGCAGCACCGAAGCACCGGTCTACCCACATATCATATTATCAAAGTAGCGAACGCGAATCAAACAAACATGATGAAAGTGACTAGATGAAATTCCCATGTGTCCTCAAGAACGCTTTGCTTATTATAAGAGGCCGTTCCAGCCTATCCTTTGCTATAAAAATGATTGGGCTACCTTGCTGCACTTTTGTTACCATTACTGTTACTTGCTTGTTACAAATTATCTTGCTATCAAACTATCTATTACCGACAATTTCAGTGCCTGCAGAAAATACCTTGATGAATACCGCTTGTCATTTCCTTCTGCTCCTCATTGGGTTCGACACTCTTACTTATCGAAAGGACTACGATTGATCACGTATAGCTGTGGGTCATCAAGACTCTTTCTGGCGCCGTTGCCGGGGAGTGAAGCGCTTCTGGTGTGTGGAATTTGGTAAGGAAAAATTTACTTTACGTGCTGAAATTTATTGTTACTTCTTACTATAGAAAACAATCCTTTAAGGGGTTTGTTCAGGGTATCTTCACCTCTACCGGAAGCACAAAGAGTTGCTCCTCAACCTACTGCACCTACTGAAAATATTGTTTATGAGATTCCTTCAGGTATGATAGATAAACTGCTAGCTAATCCTTATGCAGGAGATGGAACACTACATCCTAATATGCACCTAATCTATGTGGATGAAGTTTGTGGATTATTTAAGCTTGCAGGTTTACCCGGAGATGAAGTTAAGAAGAAGGTTTTCCCTCTATCTTTGGGGGGAAAGGCATTGACATGGTATGTAACACCCCTATGTAACCTAGCACTGTGACTCTCTGTTAAACATGCCAAGTCATCATCTATGCAATGCTTGATCATAGTGTTAGCTCAACTCAATTCAAATTTCACTCTGAAAATCAATTCAAATTCAAGTACAAAATAAAGTGGATAAAAAATTGCTGGAAAAATGTTCACCTTCTAGCAAATATTCCAAAACCATTTGCTGTTAAGGAATACAACATCATCATCAAGTCAAAATGGGCCTAAGCATTTAAAATAGTGCCAAAATAGAACATTAAATGCCATTTCATTTTTGAAAAATCCAAATTAATTCCAAAATTACCCCAAACTTTTTGTGGCAGTGCAGAATATTCTACTGTATTTTTGTGACCAAGTTTCACATTTTTACAAAAGCATTTGGTGGCTCCAAATATTGCAAAACCCTCTCTGAAAAAGAAAAAGCAGAAAACATAAAAAGAAAAAGGAAAAAGGCCACTGTGCACTGGGCCTAAGTGCACTGGGCCTGAGGCCGGCCCAGTTCTCTCTCCTCCCGCTCTCTCTCCATGACGTGTTGCCATCGCCGTGGCCGAGAGCGCGCTCGCTGGCCGCTGGCCGACACCGCGGCACCCACCGACGCTGAGGGGATAAGGATCCCCCCTCGTCCATTCCCCCTGGCCTTCCTCGCCATTCTTCCCCTCCTCCCCTCTCTCCCTCGCTCCTCCTCCCCCTCTGCCCGAGACCATCTGAGCGGGCTCGTCGCTGGTCGCCGCTCGCAGACACGGCCACCGAGCCCCTCCGACCTCGCCTTCGTGTCCTTGCTCTTTGGGGCCCTCGTCTTCATCGAGCTGGAGATCTGCATCGACTCGGGGAGCAGCGCAGTGACCTACTCGTCTCCATCAACAACCGTGGCCACCAGAACCTCGCTGCCGTCGATCTCCCTCCTTTGCAGCTACTAAACTTCGCGACGACCACTGTGTGCCCCTACGTGAGCACCGCTACCCCCCTCCTTTTCTCCCCTGGACCTTTGCGTGGCCGTAGCCGTCCCGCCGCGTTGCCGTACTCCGGCCGCCGCCGTGGCTGCGTGCATCGCGCTCCCGAGCCACTACGGCCTCGCCCGTCTGCCCTAGCGGGATCAAGAAGCCCTGTAGCTGCTGCCCCGCTGCTCATCTTGTTCGCTCGCGCCGCGTTTCACTGTTTTGGTGTAGTCCCGAACGCCAGGGCTGCCGCCGTCGTCACAGCGCTCGACTCTGGCCACCACTACTTGAGAAACTGCCACGAATGGATGCGCCTCGCTCCGCCCGTTCGAATGGCGTAAGCTACGTGGCAAACGGAGCCCTGTGCTTGTTTTCCGGCCAACTCCGGCGTGCTCTACCACGGGAGAGGCTCGCCGGAGCACTCTCCGGCGCCACGCCGACGTGGCTAGCCTGCCCCACCCCCAGGGCCACTGACTAGTGGGCCCCAGGGGCCCGCTGACCAATTTGACCAGGTCAACTTTGGTGACATGGCAGTCACTGTCACTGACACGCGGGCCCCACCACATAATTAGTTAATTAAAATGTTTTTTTAATAAAAATAATTAGTAAAACTAATTAGTCACTGACGTGTGGGGCCTTGCCACTAATTAATTTCTGACTTTGTTTTAATTTACTTTGTTAAGCCACTGTCTATGACAGGTGGGCCCCACTAGTCTGGTTTGACCTGGTCAGCTGCCCTGTTGATTGCTGATGCCACTGTGACATCATGGTGGCGCAATAAACCTTTTCTGTTATTTTGAATAATTCCACAAAATGTCTAAAACCTTTGAAAATTCATAGAAATTAAACCGTAGCTCAGATAGAAAAACTTTATATATGAAAGTTGCTCAGAACGACGAGACGAATCCAACCGTGCCATCTGTTTCCGTGTCGGGACCCTCTACGGAGGTGAACGCGCAACTTTTAGCCTATTTTCGGTAGATGAATAGTGCATATACACCGGTTAATAATTCCAAATTAAATCCTAAAAATAACTAAAATGGCTTAGAAATGCTTTTAGGCAACCCTGCACTGCACGTTAACATAGCATGCTCTGTGTTGCATATGATTGCTGTGTATTTATTTGTTTCCTCCCCCTCTTCTCTCTCGGTAGACCCCAGTACCGACGCAGTTCCTGAGACCGACGCAGCTCAGGAGTCCGACGACACCGTTGACGACCTTGCCCTTGCCGCAGAGCAACCAAGCAAGCACCCCATCTTGAGCATGCCTATATCGCCTATATATCTTCTTTCTTGTTCTTGCATTAGAATTGCTGCTGCTACTACTTTACCTATTCTGATGCATAGCCTATTTATTGTAACTTGCTATTGATACCTTACCTGCTTATCCTAAACTGCTTAGTATAGGCTGGATAGAGACCCCAGTGACCCCACTTGTCCCAGTTGCCCCGCTGGATCTTCGGAAGACTCGATGACCAGACCCCAGCACCGCACATCACCCCCTAGTTGTATGACACTACATCGTTACTATCGAGTGCCGAGGGTGATAGCTCGTTTAGCACTTCTGATGTTAACTCTGTAGAGTAGCTATTTAGACATGGTCATCGAGGGTGATTCCTCCTTCTCCACTCCCGATAATGACACCGTCGTGCAACACCTCAAGTGTGAACCTCGAGGGTGATTCCTCCTAAGTTCACCTTGACGACTACATCATGTGGGATCCGTCGAGGGTGATTCCTCAGTTTCCCCCCTGGTGTTTGGACACACAGTTACTATGACTTTAACCATGAACCATGATAAAGTCGGGTCGGCCCTGAGGGGTACCCGCGCGAGCATAAGATGCGATTGATGTGTAGTCGGGTGACCAGAGAGAGTACCCGCGAGATAATTACGAGGCGTGGCCAGGCATTCTTAGACCTTGCCGCAAGTCCTTGAGACGGGACGACGGGGTCACATCGATCGTGAGTTTCTGCTCTTTATCGCGCGCTCCTAATTCACTAACGGTTTGGATATTTGATCCGAGTGGGTCTCTGGCCCGATAGCACTAACCATCACGTGGGAACAGTTATGGGCACTCTGCGTCGTATGCATTAGCTGAAGCTTAATGGACGTCAGTGACTGAGCAGCGCGCGCTGGGTTGGACCATGTTAAGCACCCTCCATTGTACTGGAGGCTGCTAGGTCTGCTCTCCGGCCGTGTACGCAACGTGCAGGAGTTCCCGGGGCGATGGCCCAAGACCCCTGGGCGCATAGGTTTTGTCCGGCGTGCTGACCTCTCTGTTAAGCCTACGTCGGGTTGCGGCATATCTTTTGGCCAAGGCCGGGCATGACCCAGAAAAGTGTGTCCGGCCGGAGTTAATTGAGCGTGGTGGGTAAGTTGGTGCACCCCTGCAGGGAAGAACTAATCTATGCATAGCCGGATCCTCGGTAACGGACGCTCAGAGTTGTATCCCGATCGATACAACTAGAACTGGATACTTGTGATGAGAATTGGATACTAGGGCTCTGGGATTGCTTTCTCACAGGGAGTCGAGAAAGGATCTCTGGCCGAGGTTGATACTTAATATTACTACTACTTTATGCTGTACTAATCTACACTCTTCTAATGCTGCAAGACCGCTGAAGATGCTAGTCTTCGATAGGACTAGGCCTACTCTCTATTCTAGCATTTCTGCAGCCCAGTCCACATATACAGTCTCTCTTTGATAATGTTGCATATGTAGTGTAGATCCTTGCTTGCTGAGTACTTCGGATGAGTACTCACGGTTGCTTTGCTTCCTCTTTTTCCCCTTTTCCCTTTTGATGCAACCAGACGACGGAGCCCAGGAGTTAGCTGCCCCCGCCGACGACTACTACTACCACCCCGAGGGTGGTTACTACTACGAGCTTGCTGATGACCAGGAGTAGGATCGGAGGGTCCCAGGCAGGAGGCCCGCGCCTTTTGATCGTAGCTTTTGTTTTGCCCTACCTTTCTAAAGTCTTATATGTTTCTGTTTCATATCTGTACTCAGATATCTGATGCTTCCTCTGACGCTTTTCTGCGAGCTTATGTATTCGAGCCCTCGAGGCCCCTGGCTTGTAATATAAAGCTTGTATGACTTTATTTATGTTTTAGAGTTGTGTTGTGATTCCTTCAAGTGAGTCCTTAGGCTTGATCATTTGCATTTGCGTGTATGATTAGTGCACGATTAAGCCGGGGGCATCACAGGTTGGTATCAGAGCCGACTGCCTGTAGGAATCCCCCTTTCCGACTCCTTGGCCGAAGTTGAGTCTAGTCGTCCAAAACTGTTTTACTAACTTGGCTGTGTGGCTTACGGGGCCACGTCGCCAACTGGGTGGTATTAGGATCTTTTATTTCTCGTCTATACTCTAGGACTCTGATATCTCTTCTATTCGGGTTAAATGATTTTACTAACTTTAGGATCTCGTGCTCACATCCACCCAGAGTTCTGAAATTACCCCCCTTTCTTCAAGATATTGTGGGCCAGGTTCTGCTTGCAGGATCCTTTTATCGAGGACCCCCTGTGTTGTCACTTGCAGATTCCTCGCTCCAACAGTTTTTCTCCGACCTTGATGTAGCCTTTGCTATGTCTCATTGTGTACTTCCTTACTGCGTGCCTGCGCGTCGCCTAGCATGTCTAGATTCTAAATTTGCGCCGTTATGCTGTCCACAGGTAACCGACTCAGTGTATGGATATGTACGTCTTAATTGACTACTGTTAAGTATCTATTACACTGCTTAATTATTGTCGTGTTACATCATGCTTGTCGCTGAACACTTGCAATTGCTTTTACTAAACTAACCCTGTTGAAACTTAGCAGGATGGTTAGACCAGGCGGTCGTGGTCGTGGTCGTGGTCGTGACCATGAACATCCACGACCGCCAGATTATATGGCAGCTATGATGCAACAATTTGAGCTCAACCGTCAGTTCATGACTGGGATTATGGCTCAGTTCCCGCATCAGAACAACCAGGACCAGAACCCTGCTTCAATAACTCTGTTAGAGTTTGTGCGTCTTAACCCCACCCAGTTCCGCAACTCTGATAAGCCACTGGATGCTGATGACTGGATTCACGACATCACTCACGAGATGGAGTCTGCAAATGTCTCCCCTACCAACTTTGTCACCTTCGCGTCCTTTTTCTTAAAGGGTCCCGCTGCTCAATGGTTGGACATGCACAAGCATACACTGCCTGCTGGAACAGCTGTTACTTGGCCAGAGTTCCAGGCTGCTTTTCGTGCCTGATATATTCCTCAGGGAATCATGGACCAGTTGAGAACTCAGTTCCGCAACCTTACTCAGGGCAACAAGACTGTCGAAGCCTATCAGTGGGAATTCCTTGACCCATCCCGCTATGCTGAAGAAGACATCAACACGGATGCTCGTAGACAAGAGAAGTTCCGTAGTGGACTCCACCCAGATATTGAGCTTGCGCTTGCTGCTCAAGACTTCACCGACTTTGCTACCCTTGTGAACAAGGCTATTCTAGTTGAGACTGCTCAGATCAAGCACAAGGAGTCACAGAAGCGCTATCGTGATGCTGGCTCATCTTCGGGCTCGTCTTCACAGAAGCGCCGTATCTGGATTCCCCATAGCATGTACCGTCCAACTACACCTGTACCAAGGCCGTACCATGCTGCACCTCGTCTGCCTCCTCCACAATCGAGGCAGCTTCTTCGAGCTGCACCACCCCGAGCTCCTGCTCCCAATCCCAATGATGGGCTGTGTTACAAGTGTGGCAAACCGGGTCACCTTGCCAGGAACTGCTATCAGAATCAGAAGCAACTGGCTCCGCCTCCTAATGCCCGCAACAATAATGCCAGAACTTCTTATGGTCGTGGGCAGGCTTATCACGTCAACATGGCTGAAGCTCAAGATCAACCAGAAACTGTGATGGGTACAATCCTTGTTAATTCAGTACTTGCATCTTTTTTATTTGATTCAGGAGCATCGCATTCATTCATGTTAGAACATTTCGCACTCATGCATGATGTTAAATGTGAAACGCTGCACCATCCTTTAGTGGTAAACACTCCCGCGGGTCGGTGCCAAACCTCCTTGTTCAGCCCCGAAAAGAACTTCCAGGAATTCCCCCTGTTAGAGCTGTCGAGTTTGTCATCAACGTGAAACCATGCACAACTCCTATTGCGAAGCGTCCTTATAAGATGCCTCTGCACCACCTTCTTGAGCTTAAGGAAGAAATTGACAAGTCACTTAAGAAGGGTTTCATCCGCCCCAGTTCCTCTGCTTGGGGAGCACCTTCATTCTTCGTTAAGAAGAAGGATGGAACTGACTGATTGGTTCAGGATTATCGGCCCATTAACCAAGCCACAATCCAGAACAAATACCCGCTTCCCCGGATCAATGACTTGTATGATCAACTTGCTGGATCATCGGTGTTTTCTAAACTCGACTTGAGGTTGGATTATCACCAGATCCGTGTCCGCGAAGAGGATATTCCCAAGACTGCATTTGTTACTCGCTATGGCTCTTATGAGTACATTGTCATGTCTTTTGGCTTAACAAATGCTCCAGCTATGTTCTCCCGTCTGATGAATTACATCTTCATGGATTACCTCAACAAGTTCGTCGTGGTATATCTAGATGATATTCTGGTATATTCGAAGAATAAGGAAGAACACACTGAACACCTTTGTCTTGTACTAGAAAGGCTCTGAGAACACCAGTTGTATGCCAAATACTCCAAATGTAAATTCTGGCTTTCTGAAGTAACCTACCTTAGACATGTGATTTCCAAGGATGGAGTTGCTCTTAACCTGGAACGAGTTCAGGCTATTCTTGACTGGACTCCTCCGAAGAACGTCAAGCAAGTGAGAAGTTTTCTCGGCCTTGCCAGCTATTGCCGTCGATTTGTCGAGAACTTTTCCAAGATTGCTAAGCCTCTGACTAACCTGCTTCACAAAGGCGTTAAGTTTGAGTGGACAGACAAATGTCAGGAAAGTTTCCAGACCCTCAAGGACAAGCTAACTTCTGCTCCAGTGCTTGCTCCTTTGGATTCTCGCAAAGACTTTGTGATTTATTGCGACGCCTCTCGTCAAGGATTAGGCTGTGTCCTAATGCAAGAACGAAGAGTAATTGCGTATGCTTCGCGTCAATTGCGTCCACATGAAGAAAACTATCCAGTGCATGATCTTGAGCTTGCTGCTGTGATTTATGCATTGAAGCTGTGGCGGCATTACCTTCTGGGTAACTGGTGTGAGGTATATACTGATCATCAAAGCTTGAAGTATTTGTTTACTCAGCCGGATCTTAATCTCCGTCAACAGCGATGGTTGGAAACAATTACAGACTGTGACTGTGGTATTTCTTATACCCCTGGCAAGGCTAATGTGATGGCTGATGCCTTAAGCCGCAAGTCCTATTGTAACAACCTCATGCTTAAGCTAGCTCAACCTCATCTTTATGAAGAATTGCGCAAGCTGAATCTGCGTATTGTTCCACAGGGTTCTCTTAATAACCTTGTGGTACAACCAGATCTTGAGAAAGCTATTAAGAGTGCGCAAGCTAAAGATGCTGAAATTGATCTGATGAAGAAAGATCTTCACCTGGAAAAGTACAAAGATTTCTCGCTATCTGAAGATGGAACCTTGTATTTCAGAAACCGCTTTGTGGTACCTCGCTTCGAGCTTATGACTGACAAGGTCATGAAGGAGGCACACGATACACCGCTGTCTATCCATCCAGGTAGCACCAAGATGTATCGTGATCTCCGTCAAAGGTACCGGTGGTCTAAAATGAAGCAGGATATTGCTCGCTATATTGCTGAATGTGACGTTTGCCATCACGTTAAAGCAGAACATCAGAAGCCTGCTGGAATTCTGCAACCGTTACCTATTCCTTTATGGAAATGGGATAAAGTGCAAATGGATTTCATTACTGGCCTTCCCAAGTCACAGAAGGGTCACGATGCTATTCTTGTCGTCGTCGATCAACTCTCTAAGGTTGCACACTTTCTGCCTGTCAAGGAGACTATCACTGCTAGTTAGTTAGTAGAGTTGTATATCTCCAGAATTGTTTCACTCCACGGCATTCCGAAGGAGATTAGTTCGGACTGTGGCGGTCTTTTCACCTCAAAGTTCTGGGAAAGTTTCCAAGAAGCTATGGGAACTCATATTACCTGGAGTTCAGCTTATCATCCCCAATCCCAAGGCCAAGTTGAGCGAGTCAATCAAGTGCTTGAAGACATGCTTCGAGCTTGTGTTATATCTTTCGGTAAGAAGTGGGAAGAATCTCTTGCTTATGCCGAATTCTCTTATAACAACAGCTATCAAGCCAGCTTGAAAATGGCCCCCTTCGAAGTACTCTATGGACGTAAGTGTCGAACCCCTCTGAATTGGTCAGAAACTAGGGAACGACCACTTGTGGGACCGGATATTATTCAACACGCTGAAGAACAAGTCCATATCGTTTGAGAAAATCTCAAGGCGGCTCAGGACCGCCAGAAGAGCAACTATGATCGCAAACAATGGGGTTTGACTTATCAACCTGGTGATCAAGCTTATCTGCGTGTCACTCCTATGAAGGGCACTCACCGCTTCGGAATCAAGGGCAAGCTAGCTCCATGCTACATTGGTCCTTTCCACATTGTTGCAAGACGTGGTCAGGTGGCATATAAATTGGAGTTGCCACCGCAATTCTCTCATATCCACGACGTCTTCCATGTGTCGCAACTTCGCCGTTGCTTCAAGGAGTCTCCGCATCGAGCAGTGGATCACGAGATGCTCGAATTGCAAGATGACCTATCTTATAGGGAGCATCCGATCCGCATTCTCGATGAAGCAGAACATCGAACCCGTCAGAAGACGACCAAGTTCCTGAAAGTGCAGTGGTCAAATCATATAGAAGATGAAGCCACTTGGGAATGAGAGGATCATCTTCGAATGGAATACCCCGACCTTTTCCCTTCTACCTCCTGAATTCTCGGGACGAGAATTTCTTTTAGAGGAGGAGAATTGTAACACCCCTATGTAACCTAGCACTGTGACTCTCTATTAAACCTGCCAAGTCATCATCTATGCAATGCTTGATCACAGTGTTAGCTCAACTCAATTCAAATTTCGCTCTGAAAATCAATTCAAATTCAAGTGCAAAATAAAGTGGTTAAAAAATTGCTGAAAAAATGTTCACCTTCTACCAAATATTCCAAAACCATTTGCTGTTAAGGAATACAACATCATCATCAAGTCAAAATGGGCCTAAGCATTTAAAACAGTGCCAAAACAGCACTTTAAATGCCATTTCATTTTTGAAAAATCCAAATGAATTCCAAAATTACCCCAAACTTTTTGTGGCAGTGCAGAATATTCCACTGTATTTTTGTGACCAAGTTTCACATTTTTACAAAAGCATTTGGTGGCTCCAAATATTGCAAAACCCTCTCTGAAAAAGAAAAAGCAGAAAACAGAAAAAGAAAAAGGCAAAAGGCCACTGTGCACTGGGCCTAAGTGCACAGTGCCTGAGGCCGGCCCATCTCTCTCTCCTCCCGCTCTTTCTCCTGGACATGTCACCGCCGCCGTGGCCGAGCGCGCGCTCGTCGGCCGTTGGCCGACACCGCGGCACCCACCGACGCTGAGGGGATAAGGATCCTCCTCGTCCATTCCCCCTGACCTCCCTTGCCATTCTTCCCCTCCTCGCCTCTCTCCCTCGCTCCTCCTCCCCCTCTGCCCGAGCCCATCTGAGCGGGCTTGTCGCCGTGTGCCGCTCGCAGACTCGGCCACTGAGCCCCTCCGACCTCGCCTTCGTGTCCTCGCGCTCCGGGGCCCTCGTCTTCATCAAGCTGGAGCTCTGCATCGACTCGGGCAGCAGCGCAGTGACCTCCTCGTCTCCGTCAACAACCACGGCCACCAGAACCTCGCCGCCGTCGATCTCCCTCCTCTGCAGCTACTAAACTTCGCGCCGGCCACCGTGTGCCCCTACGTGAGCACCGCTACCCGCTCCTTTTCTTCCCTGGACCTTTGCGTGGCCATAGCCGTCCCGCCGCGTTGCCGTACTCCAGCCGCCGCCGTGGCTGCGAGCATCACACTCCCGAGCCACTATGGCCTCGCCCGTCCACCCTAGCGCGCTCAAGAAGCCCCGTAGCTACTACCCCGCTGCTCATCTTGTTCGCTCGCGCCGTGTTTCACCGTTTCGGTGTAGTCCCGAACGCCGGCGCCGCCGCCGTCATCACCGCGCTCGACTCTGGCCACCACTACTTGAGAAACCGGCACGAATGGATGCGCCTCGCTCCGCCTGTTCGAATGGCGTAAGCCGCGCAGCAAACGGAGCCCTGTGCTTGTTTTTTGGCCAACTCCGGCGCGCTCCGCCGCGGGAGAGGCTCGCCGGAGCTCTCTCCGGCGCCACGCCGACGTGGCCAGCCTGCCCCACCCCCAGGGCCACTGACTAGTGGGCCCCAGGGGCCCGTTGACCAAGTTGACCAGGTCAACTTTGGTGACATGGCAGTCACTGTCACTGACACGCGGGCCCCACCACATAATTAGTTAATTAAAATGTTTTTTAAATAAAAATTATTAGTTAAACTAATGAGTCACTGACTTGTGGGGCCCTGCCACTAACTGACTTAGTTTTAATTTACTCTGTTAAGCCACTGTCTATGACTGGTGGGCCCCACTAGTCAGGTTTGACCTGGTCAGCCGCCCTGTTGACTGCTGATGTCACTGTGATGTCATGCTGGCGCAATAAACCTTTTCTGTTATTTTGAATAATTCTAGAAAATGTATAAAACCTTTGAAAATTCATAGAAATTAAACCGTAGCTCAGATCGAAAAACTTTATATATGAAAGTTGCTCAGAACGACGAGACGAATCCAACCGTGCCATCTGTTTCCGTGTCGGGACCCTCTACGGAGGTGAACCCGCAACTTTTAGCCTATTCCCGATAGATAAATAGTGCATATACACCGGTTAATAATTCCAAATTAAATCCTAAAAGTAACTAAAATGACTTAGAAATGCTTTTAGTCAACCCTGCACTGCACGTTAACATAGCATGCTCTGTGTTGCATATGATTGCCGTGTATTTATTTGTTTCCTCCCCATCTTCTCTCTCGGTAGACCCCGGTACCGACGCAGTTCCCGAGACCGACGCAGCTCAGGAGCCCGACGACACCGTTGATGACCTTGCCCTTGCCGCAGAGCAACCTGGCAAGCACCCCCCTTGAGCATGCCTATATCGCCTATATCTCTTCTTTCTTGTGCTTGCATTAGAATTGCTGCTGCTACTGCTTTACCTATTCTGATGCATAGCCTGTTTATTGTAACCTGCTATTGATACCTTACCTGCTTATCCTAAACTGCTTAGTATAGGCTTGATAGAGACCCCAGTGACCCCACTTGTCCCAGTTGCCCCGCTGGATCTTCGGAAGACTCGACGACCAGACCCCAGCACCGCACATCACCCCCTAGTTGTACGACACTACAACATTACTATCGAGTGCCGAGGGTGATACCTTGTTTAGCACTTCTGATGTTAACTCTGTAGAGCAGCTATTTGGATGTGGTCATCGAGGGTGATTCCTCCTTCTCCACTCCCGATAACGACGCCGTCGTGAAACACCTCAAGTGTGAACCTCGAGGGTGATTCCTCCTAAGTTCACCTTGACGACTACATCATGTGGGATCCGTCGAGGGTGATTCCTCAGTTTCCCCCCTGGTGTTTGGACACACAGTTACTATGACTTTAACCATGAACCATGATAAAGTCGGGTCAGCCCTGAGGGGTACCCGCGCGAGCATAAGATGCGATTGATGTGTAGTCGGGTGACCAGAGAGAGTACCCGCGAGATAATTACGAGGCATGGCCGAGCATTCTTAGCCCTTGCCGCAAGTCCTCGAGACGGGGCGACGGGGTCACATCGATCGTGAGTCTCTGCTTGTTATCGTGCGCTCCTAATTCACTAATGGTTTGGATATTTGATTCGAGTGGGCCTCTGGCCCGATAGCACTAACCATCACGTGGCAACAGTTATGGGCACTCTGCATCATATGCATCAGCCGAAGCTTAATGGACGTCAGCGACTGAGCGGCGCGCGCTGGGTTGGACCACGTTAAGCACCCTCCGTTGTATTGGAGGCTGCTAGGTCTGCTCTTCGGTCGTGTACGCAATGTGCAGGAGTTCCCGGGGCGATGGCCCAAGACCCCTGGGCGCATAGGTTTAGTCCGGTGTGCTGACCTCTTTGTTAAGCCTAGGTTGGGTTGCGGCGTATCGTTTGGACAAGGCCGGGCATGACCCAGAAAAGTGTGTCCGGCCGGAGTTAATCAAGCGTGGTGGGTAAGTTGGTGCACCCCTGCAGGGAAGAACTAATCTATGCATAGCCGGATCCTCGGTAACGGACGCTCAGAGTTGTATCCCGATCGATACAACTAGAACTGGATACTTGTGATGAGAATTGGATAGTAGGGATCTGGGATTGCTTTCTCGCAGGGAGTCAAGAAAGGATCTCTAGCCGAGGTTGATACTTAATGTTACTACTACTTTATGCTGTACTAATCTACACTGTTCTAATGCTGCAAGACCGCCGAAGATGCTAGTCTTCGATAGCACTAGGCCTTCTCTCTATTCTGGCATTTCTGCAGCCCAGTCCACATATACAGCCTCTCTTTGATAATGTTGCATATGTAGTGTAGATCCTTGCTTGCTGAGTACTTCGGATGAGTACTCACGGTTGCTTTGCTTCCTCTTTTTCCCCTTTTCCCTTTTGATGCAACCAGACGACAGAGCCCCGGAGTCAGCTGCCCCCGCCGACGACTACTACTACCACCCCGAGGGTGGTTACTACTACGAGCTTGCCGACGACCAGGAGTAGGATAGGAGGGTCCCAGGCAGGAGGCCTGCGCCTTTCGATCGTAGCTTTTGTGTTGCCCCGCCTTTCTAAAGGCTTATCTGTTTCTGTTTCATATCTGTACTCAGATATCTGATGCTTCCGCTGACGCTTGTATGCGAGCTTATGTATTCGAGCCCTCGAGGCCCCTGGCTTGTAATATAAAGCTTGTATGACTTTATTTATGTTCTAGAGTTGTGTTGTGATTCCTTCAAGTGAGTCATTAGGCTTGATCGTGTGCATTTACGTGTATGATTAGTGCACTATTAAGCTGGGGGCATCACATGGTATATGCTATGTGGTGATATTGAAGCTTGGGACTGGAATCGATTGAAATTGGAATTTCATCAAAAGTTTTATCCTATGCATCTAGTTCATCGTGATCGAAATTACATATATAATTTTTGGCCTTGTGATGGAGAAAGAATCACTCAAGCTTGGGGGAGGCTTAAATACATGATGTATACATGCCCCAATCATGAGCTCTCAAAGGAAATTATCTTATAGAATTTTTGTGATCGGCTTTCTCATGATAATCAAAACATGCTCGATTCTTCTTCGACTGCCTCTTTTTTGAAGAAAACTACTGAATTCAGATGGAACCTTCTGGAAAGAATTAAATGCAACTCTAAAGATTGGGAACTCGACAAAGGTAATGAGTCAGGTATAACCCTTAAGTTCGATTGTGTTATATCTTTTATGGATACCGATGCTTTTCCCAAGTTTAGCACTAAATATGGACTTGACTCTGAGATAGTAGCCTCCTTTTGTGAATCATTTGGTACTCATTTTGATCTCCCTAAGGAGAAATGGTTTAAATTTCATCCACTTGTTAAATAAAAGACTGAGTAGCCAGTTATAGTTGAAGATGAAACTATCATTTACAATGTTGATCCAGTTGTGCCTACTGCTTATGTTGAAAACCCACCTTTCCCTGTTAGGATAAAGGAACATGCTAAGGTTTCAATCGTGGTTAACAAAAATAATATTAGAGCACCTAGACCCTCTAAACAAATTAAAGTAGAACCTAGTATTTCTATGGTTAAAGATCTCTTAGTTGATAATGTTGATGGGCATGTTATTTATTTCTGTGATGAAGCTGCTAGAATTGCCAAACCTGATATTAAAGATAAGAATAGACCCATTGTTGGCATGCCTGTTGTCTTAGTTAAAATAGGAGATCATTGTTATCATGTCTTATGTGATATGGGTGCTAGTGTCAGTGCTATCCCTTTTACTTTATACCTAGAAATTATGAATGATAACGCACCTGCTGAAATAGAAGATATTGATGTTACTATTAAACTTGCTAACAGAGACACTATCACACCACTTGGGATTGTTAGAGATGTTGAACTCTTGTGTGGGAAGATAAAATATCCTACTGATTTTCTAGTTCTTGGTTCTACACAAGATGATTTTTGTCCCATTATATTTGGTAGACCATTCTTGAACATTGTTAATGCTAAGATAGATTGCAAGAAAAAACCTGCCAGTGTTAATTTTGGTGATGGGTCTCATGAGTTTAATTTCTCTAAGTTCCATAAGCAACCTCATGATAAAGAATTGGCTAGTAAGGATGAAATAATTGGTCTTGGTTCTATTGTCGTACCCCTACTGGTTCATTAGAACAATATTTGCTAGACCATGAAAATGATATGCCATTACATGAAAGAAATGAAATAGACAAAATATTCTTTGATCAACAACCTATTCTTAAACACAATTTGCCTGTTGAAACTCTAGGAGGCCATCCTCCACCTAAGGGTGTTCCTGTGTTTGAATTGAAACAATTACCTGATACTTTGAAATATGCTTATCTTGATGAAAAGAAGATATATCCTATTATTATTAGTGCTAACCTTACAGAGCATGAAGAAAAGAGATTGTTAAAAACTCTGAGGAAGCACCATGCTGCTATTGGATATACTTCTGATGATCTTAAGGGCATCAGTCCCACTCTCTGCCAGCACAAGATTAATATGGAACCCGATGCTAAACCAGTTGTTGATCATCAACGACGATTAAATCCTAAGATGAAGGAAGTGCTAAGAACTGAAATATTAAAGCTTCTTGAAGCAGGTATAATTTATCCTATAGCTGATAGTATATGGGTAAGTCCTTTCATTGTGTCCCTAAGAAAGGAGGCATTACTGTTGTTCCTAATGATAAAAATGAACTTATCCACAAAGAATCATGACTGTTTATAGAATGGTAATTGATTTCAGAAGATTAAACAAAGCTACTAGAAAAGATCATTACCCTTTGCCTTTCATTGATCAAATATTGGAAAGATTATCTAAGCACACACACTTTTGCTTTCTTGATGGATATTCTGGTGTCTCTCAAATACCTGCATCGCAACCCGATCAAAAGAAAACCATCTTTACTTGTCCTTTTGGAACTTAAGCGTATAGACGTATGCCTTTTGGTTTATGCAATGCACCTGCCACCTTTCGAAAATGCATGACTTCTATATTCTCTAACTTTTGCGAAAAGATTGTTGAGGTTTTCATGGATGATTTTTCCGTTTACAGAACTTCTTTTGATGATTGCTTAAGCAACCTTGATTGAGTTTTGCAGAGATGTGAACAAACTAATCTTGTCTTGAATTGGGGGAAGTGCCACTTTATGGTGAATGAAGGTATTGTCTTGGGGCATACAATTTCCGAAAGAGGTATTGAGGTGGATAAAGCTAAAGTTGATACAATTGAGAAAATGGCATGTCCTAAAGATGTTAAATGTATAAGAAGTTTCCTCGGTCATGCTGGTTTTTATAGATGGTTTATTAAAGACTTCTCTAATTTTTTGAGGCCTATTACTAATCTCTTGCAAAAAGATGTTCCATTTGTCTTCGATGATGATTGTGTAGAAGCCTTTGAAACACTTAAGAAAGCCTTGACTTCTGCACCTATTGTTCAACCACCTGATTAGAACTTGCCTTTTGAAATTATATGTGATGATAGTGATTATGCTGTTGGTGCTGTTCTAGGACAAAGAGTTGATAAGAAATTAAATATTATCCATTTTGCTAGTAAAACCCTAGACAGTGCTCAAAGAAATTATTCTACTACTGAGAAATAATTTCTAGCAGTTGTGTTTGCTTGTGATAAATTCAGATCTTACACAGTTGATTCTAAAGTGCTTGTTCACACCGATCATGCTGCTATTAAATACCTTATGGAAAAGAAAGATGCTAAACCTAGACTCATAAGGTGGGTTCTTCTACTACAATGATTTGACTTGCATATTACTGATAGGAAGGGAGTTGAGAATCCCGTAGCTGATAACTTGTTTAGGTTAGAAAATATTCTTGATGACCCACTACCTATTGATGATAGCTTCCCCGATGAACAACTAGCTATGATAAATGATTCTCGTAATACTACTTGGTATGCAGACGATGCTAATTATATTGTTGCTAAATTTATACCACCTAGTTTTACATACCAACAAAAGAAAAAATTCTTCTTTGATTTAAGACATTACTTTTGGGATGACCCACATCTTTATAAAAGAGTAGATGGTATTATTAGATGTTGTATACCTAAGCATGAACAGGAACAAATTCTACGGAAATGTCACTCAGAAGCTTATGGAGGACACCATGCGGGACATAAAACTGCACATAAGGTACTACAATCTGGTTTTGATTGGACTACTCTCTTCAAGGATGCTCGTAAGTTTGTTTTATCTTGTGATGAATGTCAAAGAATTGGTAATATTGGTAGACGTCAGGAAATGCCTATGAATTATTCACTTGTTATTGAACCATTTGATGTTTGGTGCTTTGATTATATGGGACCTTTACCTTCCTCTAATGGGTATACACATATTTTGGTTGCTGTTGATTATGTCACTAAGTGGGTGGAAGCTATTCTAACTAGCAGTGCTGATCATAACACCTCCATTAAAATGTTTAAAGAAGTTACGTTCCCGAGGTTTGGGGTTCCTAGATATTTAATGACTGATGGTGGTTCACATTTTATGCGTGGTGCTTTTCATAAATTGGTTGCCAAATATGATGTCAACCATAGAATTGCATCCCCTTATCACCCTCAATCTAGTGGACAAGGTTAACTTAGCAATAGAGAAATAAAATTAATATTGCAAAAGACTGTCAACAGATCTTGGAAAAATTGGTCTAAGAAACTTGATGATGCACTATGGGCATATAGAACAGCTTATAAAAATCCTATGGGTATGTCTCCATGTAAAATGGTATACGGAAAAGCTTGGCATTTGCCTCTTGAGTTAGAACATAAAGCATATTGGGCAATTAAAGAATTGACTTATAATTTCAAACTTGCCGATGAGAAGAGGTTATTTGATATTAGCTCATTAGATGAATGAAGAACCCAAGCCTATGAAAATGCCAAATTGTTCAAAGAAAAAGTTAAAAGATGGCATGTAAAAGAATCCAAAAGCGAGAATTCAAAGTGGGTGAGTATGTTCTATTGTACAATTCTCGTTTTAGATTTTTTGCAGGAAAACATCTCTCCAAGTGGGAAGGACCATATATCATTGAAGAAGTTTATCGCTCTGGGCTATTAAGATCAATAATGCCGAAGACACTAATCCGAAGGTGGTTAATGGACAAAGAATTAAGCACTATATCTCACGTACACCTATTAATATTGAAACTAACATTGTTCAAACCATGACACCGGAGGAATACATCAAAGAGACCTTCCAGAATACTCCAGAACCCTGAAAAGGAAGAGGTACGTGATACGGTAAGTAAACCGACTCCAAAAAATCCGCTAAAATATTTTTCGTCAGTTCAGGAATATTAGAATAAATAAAAAAATAAGAAATACCCGAGAAGGCAACCCAGGTGTCCACTAGGCACCAGGGCGTGCCTGCCCCAGCCGGCGCGCCCTGGTGGGTAGTTGGCCCCTCGGGAACATCCCCGACTCCGTTTTCCAATGGTATTCTTGTTTCCCAAGATAAAAATTCTTTATATATACCCCCAAATGATTTAACCACCACATCGCGAAAATATCATCTATTCTTGTTTCGTGTTGTTTTCTGTCAGATCTAGATTGCCATGGTTTCGCCAAGCTCTTCCAAGGACAAGTTCTATGAGAAGTTCATCAACCCCTACCTACCGGAGGTGATGAAGCACCCTCAAGCCATTGAGATGTGTGAGGGGGTGCTCCACATCCGAGATGTTCAAAGGCCCAAGAAGACGGGAAGCGTGGAGGCCAGGTTCAAGGCAGTGGAAGAGGAGATCTTCAAGTGCCAAGGGATGGTGTAGCATGGGCTTAGTGCCAACCACTCCATGATCGCGTAATTCACCCATGATCACAAGGTGGATGGACAGTCCATGAAGAATATCGTCTTCAACTTCAATGAGCAAATCAATTATCTCCAAGGTCAAATCTATGATCTCCAAAATCAAAATTTTGAGTATGAAGCAAGATTCAAAGGTATGAGTTTAGATGCAAGTTTCAGGACTACAGAGACTCGTGCATCTTTTTATGATGGTGAACCTATGCAATGGAAGCCGGAGGACAAGCCTACCACCTCATCACCACCACCATCATCAAAGAAGGAGACTTGACTACACGGGTATGGGCACTCCCCTTGGCTCGTGCCAAGCTTGGGGGAGTCGCCACGGTATCGTATCACCATCACTTTTATTATCTTTACCTATCTTATTTCGATCCTTAGTTATTTCATGATTTAGTTGAATAATAGTTTAGTATGATCTATTTTGGAGTGCTAGTTTCATGATCTATCCAACTATGTAATCGAGTTGAGAGTTATATAATAAAGTTTAGTTTGAGTTTTTTCTTCTTTATTTTTATGTTTCAATCAAAATAAACAAAATAATGAAAAATATCATATGCTAATCTTATGGAAAGTAATGACATTACATAAGGAAAAGTATAAGTGGTAAAATTTATTGAAAGTTGACAAACATAGCATTGGTCAATGATGCAATTCATGAAAGAATTAATAAGGGAAGAGAGGATTCACATGCAAATATACTATCTTGGACATCTTTTATGATTGTGAGCCCTAATTAAATATTTTATGTCAAATTGTTGACGTTGGACAAGGAAGACAACGTAATGATTTATGTTTGTTCTTATTCGCATAGAAGTTATATTGTCATAGATCCTCCAACATGTGGTGCTTGCCCAATATCTTTGCTAGCCAAAAATCTGCACTAAGTAGAGATACTACTTGTGCATCCAAAAACCTTAAACCCAATTTCAAGTTTTGAGAGTCCACTATACCTACCTATGGATTGAATAAGATCCGTCAAGTAAGTTTTCATCGGTGCATAAGGCAATAAAAATTGCTTCTAAATATGTATGATCTTTTAGTGTAAGGGAAAATAAGCGTTGTACGAACTTGTGATGGCAATGTAATAAAAGCGATGGACTGCATAATAAAGGTTGCTATCATAAGGGGCAATATAACGTGATGTTCTTTTGCACTAAGAGCTTGTGCATCCAAAAATAAAAAGCGCATGACAACCTCTGCTTACCTCTACGAAGGGCCTATCTTTTATTTTTATGTATTTACTTTTATACAAGAGTCAATAGTATTCTCCTCTATTTCTTTTTATTTTTCTCTTTTGCAAGCATCATGTGGTGGGGAAAGATCTAGGCACGTATATCTAGTTAGATATGAGTGATCATGAGTTATTATTGTTGACATCGCTCTTGAGGTGAATAAGTTGGGAGGCGAAGTTATAAGCCCCTATCTTTCTATGTGTCCGACAGAAACTTTTTGCTCCATATATATGTTGTGAGCGATAGCAATCATAGAAGACTAAATGATGGTTGAGTATGTGGACTTGCTAAAAAAGCTCTAACATGAGACCCTTCCTAAAAATATGATGAATTGCAATTGCATTGTTGATTGAGAACATAGTTTGTTAGTTTTCAAGAAAGTTTATGCTTTATACTTCGATGTTGTCATGAATTGTTACTTGCTCATGAGAAGTTTTATGATAAAGTTTAGTGCTGTTATAATAATGATCATGGTGCTACTATGTCTGTATTTTTTTTTCGACACTTCTCTCTAAACATGTGGTCATGATTCTCGATATCGGCTTTCGCTTGAGGACAAGCGAGGTCTAAGCTTGGGGGAGTTGATACGTCCATTTTGCATCATGTTTTCCTACTGTTATTTATAGTCTTTTTATTCAATATAACACTTTGCGGAGTAATTCTAATGCCTTTTATCTCATAATATGGAAGGTTTACTCAAAGAAGGAGAATACCGACAACTGGAATTTTGGATCTGCAAAAGCTACATCAGAGATACCTATTCTGCGCATCTACAAATGAGCTAAAATGTTACGGAGATTTATTTTGGAATATATAAAAAGTATTGGAGAAAATAAATACCAGAGGGGCCACCTAGGTGCCCACTAGGCACCAGGGCACGCCTACCCCCCTGGCGTGCCCTGGTGTGTAGTGGCCCCCCTGGACAGCCTCTAGTGCCCATCTTCTGGTATATAAGGTCATTTGCCCTAGAAAAAAATAAGGAGAGGACTTTCAGGACGGAGTGCTGCCGTCTCGAGGCAGAACCTGGGCAGGAGCACTTTTGCTCTTCGACAGACCGATTCTGCCAGGGATACTTCCCTCTAGGAGGGGGAAGTCGATGGCATCGTCATCACCAACAACCCTCTCGTCATGGGAGGGCCATTTTTCATCAACATCTTCAACATCAGCATCTCATCTCAAAACCCTAGTTCATCTCTTGTGTTTGATCTTTGTATCAAAACCTCAGATTGGTACCTGTGGGTGAGTAGTAATGTTGATTACATCTCATAGTTGATGCTAGATGGTTTATTTGATGGAAGATTATATGTTCAGATCTATTATGCAATTCAATACCCCTCTGATCTTGAACATGAATATGTTTTGTGAGTAGTTACTTTTGTTCTTGTGGACATGGGAGAAGTCTTGTCATAAGTAATCATGTGAATTTGGTATTCATTCAATATTTTGATGATATGTATGTTGTGATTCCCTTAGTGGTGTTATGTGAATGTCGACTGCATGACACTTCACCATCTTTGGGCCTAAGGGAATGCATTGTGGAATAGTTATTAGATGATGGGTTGCTAGAGTGCAGAAGCTTAAACCCTAGTTTATGCGCTATTCCGTAAGGGGCTGATTTGGATCCATAAGTTTAATGCTATGGTTAGATTTTATCTTAATTCTTCTTTCGTAGTTGCGGATGCTTGCGAGAGGGGTTAATCATAAGTGGGAGGCTTGTTCAAGTAAGAACAGCACCCAAGCACCGGTCCACCCACATATCATATCATCAAAGTAGCGAACGCGAATCAAACAAACATGATGAAAGTGACTAGATGAAATTCCCGTGTGTCCTCAAGAATGCCTTTTCTTAATATAAGAGACCGTTCTAGCCTGTCATTTGCTATGAAAAGGATTGGGATACCTTTCTGCACTTTTGTTACCATTACTATTGCTTGCTTGTTACAAATTATCTTGCTATCAAACTATCTGTTACCGACAATTTCAGTGCCTCGGAAAAATACCTTGCTGAAAACCGCTTGTCATTTCCTTCTGCTCCTCGTTGGGTTCGACACTCTTACTTATCGAAAGGACTACGATTGATCCCCTATACTTGTGGGTCATCATCGCTCGCTGGCTTTTTTGTCGGTGTTAAAAACTTGTTCATTTTGAAGGCTGGCTAGTGTGTTGCCGCTCGCTTTGTTGCCGGCGTGAAACTTGGGGGCTTGACCATTTTGTAGGCTATCATATGTTTGCCGGCCGCTAGCTTTGTTGCCGACATGAACCACAGTTGCTGGAGTGAACTATGGCCGCTGGCATGGAGCTACATGTTTGTTGCTTTGTCAGAGTTTTGCATGCAGCCAGACAAGATGTGGCCGAGATGCGCCCGTGCATTGGGCGCACGGCCGGTGCATCTAGAAAAACGGCCGGCCGCCGCCCCATTGCCATACCCAAACGGACAAAATCCGGACAAAATGGACGTCCATTTGGGGTCGTGTGTTGGAGTTGGCCTAACAGGCTCATTGAAAACAACACCCCTATTCATGAAGACCTTATTAGGTTTAGGATTCCTAAACCTGTGTATCCCTTTACTCCTGAACCGTAACCAACAAAAACACACTTAATAGCTCTAGGCTTAAGTTTTCCATTATCAACATGTGCATATGCAGTGCAACCGAAAACTCTCGATTGTGAATAATCAGCCGGTATACCAGACCATACATCAATGGGAGTTTTCTTATTAAGTGGAATGCATGGTGACCTGTTGATGAGGTAGCAGGCAGTGGAGGCGGCTTCAGGCCAATTTTTTTTGCCCATGCGAGCATTGGACAACATGCAGCGAGCCCTGGAGATGATGGTTATGTTCGTGTGCTCAGCCCCACCATCCGGTTGAGTAGTGTATGGGACGGTGTGGTGCCTGATGATGCCCAAGTTTCTGCAATAACTATTAAAAGCTTTTTAGTAGAATTCCACACCATTGTCAGTACTAAGTATTTTTACCTTCCTCTCAATTTGCCTTTCTACCATAACTTTCCAATCCTTAAAGGCTTCAAACACATCATATTTATTTTTTAGAAAATAAGGCCACACTTTTCTGGAGTAGTCATCAATAATTGTAAGCATATAACGAGCACCAACAAGAAAGGGTTTATGGGAAGGTCCCCACAAATCAGCATGTACGTAATCTAATATACCTTCTTTGGTATGAACATCAATATTGAACTTTACCCTCTTATGCTTACCGAAGATGCAGTGCTCACAAAACTCCAACTCACTTACGTTGCAACCATCAAGAAGTTCTCTCTTGGTCAATTCTACCATGCCAATTTACTCACATGCCCAAGGCGCATATGCCAAATATTAGTTTTACGGGATTTATCAAAAGTAATAGAAACATCAGTAGTACCAATAATAGTTCTTCCTCTAAGAACATATAACTTAGCAGAATTCATGCCACCTATCACATGAATGAGGGAACCTTTTGTTACCTTCAAAATTCCACCTGAACCGGAGTACCTGTACCCTTTGACATCAAGATTACTTAGCGAGATGAGGTTTCTGGCCATGCCTGGTATGTGTCTCACATCTGTTAACATGCGTAACATGCCATCATGCGTCCTGATCTAAACAGAACCAATGCCCACAATCTCACGTGGGTTGTCATCTCCCGTACGCACAACATCTCAACTCTGCACAAACTCACAAGTACCGAACCAATCACTATTACAACATATATGAAACGAATAGGCAGAATCAAGTATCCATTCATCATGACATGAAACACAACCAGCAAAAACAACTAAAGCATCATCTGAATCAGACTTATTACTAGATGTAACATTGACCTTACCATCACCATTGATATTTTAGGTTTCCATGTACCGTTCCTCTTCCCCTTATTTTCCAACTTCCAACAGTCATCAATGAGGCGACCCTCTTTCTTACAATACATGTAGAATTTGTCCTTCCCAGATCCTCTGGACTTTGAACGACCTCTTCCATTCTTGCTTTTATCTTTGTTGTTGTTGTTGTTGTTGTTGTTGTTGTTGTTGTTGTTGTTGTTGTTGTTATTGTTGTTGTTGTTGTTACAACATATCTTTCATCTTTTCCTTTTGTTGAAGGGCCTCATATACTTTAGCAACAGTTAGTTCATCACGGCTATATTATATGGTATCTCAAAATTTGAAAAGAAACTAGGCAGAGGGCATAGAAGTAGAAGATCTAAAACTTCATGTGCATCTTACTGGTCACGTCCTTGGACATGCAGATCGACCCCAGTTTCAGCCAGATGGCTGTTGTAATTTTCTCCTCCAGCACTTCTTACAAAATATTGTTAGATAGATGAAGATGAATCAGAGACATAGCATTACGATCTTTGCGCTTCTCATCATCAGTCCACGCCTTCTTTTCTCTCCCACCGAAGCCATCTACCGCCTCGTCTAGTTTGGGATGCGCCAGCACAACCCACATCTTCACTTGCCATAGGGAAAACCTTGTGTCGTAGTCCAGCAGTGGAAGATCGGACTTCATCGATGCCATGTCGTCAAAACCCTAGAAAGAAAACAAGGCTCTGATACCACTTGTTAGAGATACGACAGGCAAATCAAACGACGAAGAACAAAATCAACACAGGAGACATGCGATTTTAATATTGGAAACCCCTCCAACACGAAGGGGAAAAAAACCACGGGCGCCAGCCAGCAAATCTTCACTATATCGGGGGAGGTTACAAACAACGGGGATTTACAACCGATGAACTCATCCCGTGCGGCGGCTTACAAAGGATATATATAATACAGTTGACCTAGGTGAAAATTGATCCATACCATCGGGGGGGGGGGGGGGCACACCCCCATGGGCGTCCCTGTTGGGAGCGGCTACGCTTCATCCCAAGCCTACCAGCGACGGGCCTCGCTCCACTCGCTCATCATAAATTAGCCTTTATCTTTATACTTGAATTTGGATCATAACATTAACAACCTCCCTTAGGTCATCTTTCTTCGTTTTGGCATTGCCGGGTCTCTTAGGTTGTTTGCCCTGCCAGGTTTCCTTGGATAGACAATCTCGTCAGTTTGACGCATTACTATTGAAGGGCACTTGATCGGGCCCCTTTCTGTCTACTTTTTTGTTGGACTCCGCTGGGTCTGTTCGGCTGTTGGTTATCGTGAAGTCAGCCTCTTCTCTTCCTTGTGGGTAGCGTTGTGCCTGCGTTTGGGTCGCGCTCCGAGTGTTGGTGTCGTCGAGCGCTTTGAGCGCATTTTCGTGGGGCTATTTAATGTATTGACTTTTTGTTTTGGGTTTGTGTGCAATTTTTCTTTGCTTCTGCTGGGTGTATCATGACATTTGCTTGGCTTTGTAACTGACATTGTTACGCTGCCGTTGGGTCGCGTTTCCCTTCTGGTCACAAGTGTCACCAGTCGTTTGGCTATACTTTTCCTTGGAGTGGTCACAATGCAAAGCCCCATGCACTATAGCGTCACGAGGGAAGGGGCTATGGCGGGTGGGCGGTGGGTTTCCTATTTTGTTCCTCTCTGTTTCAGGTGTTGTTATTTCTATGCCGTTTGGTTATCATGTTGTGCCAGATCCACTCTTCCTTTGGCTGGCTCTGCTATTTGCCTTTGCGGGTGTTCCTAGTCCCATGGGTTAGTGACTCGTCTGTTCTTCCTTCTTGTCCACCTCTCGCCAGCTCAGATCTCACTGGCGTGCATTCGTTCTGTGAAAAATCTCTATATGAAATACATGGTGCTACTTTGAAGAACAAGTGTGGTAAAGGATAGTAGTGCATCCCCTCTCTCTTTTTCTCCCATTTTTTGATGGGCTCTTTTGACTATTTTTATCTCTCTTTTTTATATATATTCCGCACGGGTAGGGGCACAGTCTAGAATGCATCACACTTTTATTTTACTTACAACTCATAATATGAAAACAAAATGATGACTACATATGAATGCCTCTGTCAGCATACCATGATGTGCAATGATCTAGTGTAACATGCATAATAATGATGAACGATGGCTTTGCCAAAAATATCATGTCACCTCTATGATCATGCAATTGACAATGATTGCTCAAGTCATATGATGAATAGTAACAATGGAAGTTGCATGGCAATATATCTCGGAATGGCTATGGAGATGCCATAACAGGTAGGTATGGTGGCTGTTTTCAAAAAATATAATGAGGCTTATGTGTGAGAGAGTGTATCATCCCACGGGGTTGGATACACCCATGAACTGTGCACCATGTCTCAATGTGAGAGTGGGTAATGCATGATACCTAAAAGGCTAGCAAAATATGGATAGACCACAACTCATAAACCCAAAAATCTCAGTAATACTTCATAGTCTATACCGGGTGACCACGAGACCAATCAGTCCAAGTGGTGAGTTTGACAAACCGAAGTCCGCTATGCTTCTTGACCCATTCAACATGGTGGTTATTTTCAATGTTCTTCAGCTTAGACCCTTCATAATTAGTTTCACTTAAACAACCACAAGTATTAACTTGTATGACCTTATGATACCTTTCCACTACTTCACACAAGTCCGCAAGGCTACACAAAAATAAGTACCCACTCACTATCTCAAAATCATTGCAAGGAACCCAACTATCTAGTTCAATTGATCTACAATTTTCATGCAAGTTTTATTATACCACTTCTACATACCTATTATTTTTAGCACCAACATATAATTCATGCAAATTACCAATTCCTATTCAACTCTCCAAAAAGATAAGCGAGGCAAGATAATCCTAATCTTTTTGATAAAAACATAACATATCACCATGCTCAAACAAATATAAGTGAAGTACAAAAACAATGCCTTAACTCAAACAGTTATAAGTGAAGATCAATGAGCATTTTATAAATAATTGACCAATGTGTGTCTCTCTAAAAAGTGTGACCAGGACATGATAATTGTAATTACCAACAAACAAAGCTAAAGTAAAAGCAAAAACACTCCAAGAAAAACACATGTCATGTGGACAAATAAAAACTTAGGTCCAACAGAGACATACCAATAGTTGTTGAGAACGAAAGAGGGGATGCCTTCCGAGGTATCCCCAAGCTTAGACGCTTGAGTCTTCCTTGAATATTACTTTGGTTGCTTTGGGCATCCCCAAGCTTAGCCTCTTGCCACTCCTTGTTCATCGCATATCGCTATCTCCCCTTGATCTTAAAAGCTTCATGCACACAAAACTTAACAGAACTCGTGAGATAGGTTAGTACACAAAAAATAAATATCCTAATCATGTGTTGTCAAGAAAAGATCCATATTTATTTACAGGTAATGGCTATTGTATCTATCATTTCCACAATTTATATCCCCCAATATAGTCCATGAAAACTCTAAAACAAGTAATCAAAGAAAACATAACAACAATCTGTAAAAAAAATTAGAACAGCACATAAAGATCTAATTTTTAGCCATAATTATCTAACTCCGAAAATCCTGAAAAAATAGAACATGGCACACAATTTGTGATGTGGTACATAACTAAAATTAAGACACTGGGCGCAAAAGTTTCTTTTTCTGCACATAACCTAACAAACATGCATTTGCAACACCCCAAAGGCTTAACTTGGCACAAAAATTAGAAGGAAGATACAAACATAATTATTATAGTGGGAATAATTTTGTAGATCAACAAAATAGGGCAAAACTATAAAGATATATGTTGGGTTGCCTCCCAACAAGTGCTATTGTTTAATGCTCTCTAGCTAGGCATAATGCAAATCTATCAAGTTTTATCATCAAGCGATTCTTTAGCAACTCTTTTTAAAGGGTTCCTTTCAAATCTAGGGGGTTCCTTATGCTTCCCATTAATTTCATTATTAGGATCTGTGGGACAAATAGATAGAGCTTCTTGAATTTTCTAGCTCAGCAACTTTTTATCAAGAGTTTCAAGCCTTTTATTACAAGTTACTAAATGAGAACTCATACGCTGCAAATTAGAGTTGAAGGTTGTAGATAATTGTCAATTTTTATTAAAATCAATTAATTCTATTGCATATCACTCAATTTCTCAAGGATTTAAATACCCACTTCGGTAAATGGAGATCCTTTCATAGTAGGAGGTCCCTCAACTATTCCTTGTATCATCTCATAGGCTTTTGTAACATCGTTTCCAATATAAATTCCCTTTAGCAACATAATCCAACATATTTCTATTAGGTATAAATTGACCCACATAAAAGTTTCTAAGAAGAATTTTAAAATCATTTTTAAAAGTAGAATTATTTTGGGACTCAATTATCCTAAACGAAGCATCATGCAAACTCTCTCCCTGTTTTGTTTAAAATAAAGAACTTACAATTTAGGTATAATAGCAGTAGAAGAAGGGCAAGTCATGATAGCAAAACAAAATATAGAAGGAAGAGGTATTTTGGTATTTTGAAAATGTTCGCAAGCAAAGCAAAAGGAAAAAGTAACTAGGCAAGAAATGAACAAATAAAATAGGTAGCTTCTGTGAAGGCACCTGATTTGCTAGAAGATGATTGCCTGGCAACGACACATAAATTTCTTTGCTACTCCCATAGGAGTTGTTAGGTTTCCCTAAAGAGGACGGGTGATGTAGCACAGAAGCAAAGTATTTCCCTTAGTTAAGAACCAAAGTTTAATCTAACTAGTAGGAATCAGCAAGCTAGCAAGATAAGCAGTACATGCACATAACAAACAAAATACTTGCACCCAACTTGGCAAGAGGGTTGTCAAGCCCCTTGTCTTGCTATTTCCAAGGTTAAAAGCAAATAGATAGTGGTATAGTGAAATGACAAATAGTAAAAGCAATTATTGTAGAAGTATTGATGGAGAATGGACCCGGGGGCCATAGGTTCATTAGAGGTATCTCTCTCAAAAGCCTGCAAATGGCATGGTAACAAACTACAGTTGGGCAATTGACAAGAATAACAATCTTTATGACTATGGTCATTCATGGCATTATCTCATACAGGCATTACGTCCGTGATAGGTAGACCGTTAAACTAATAGGAATCTACTACTAATACTCCACCCCAAGACCGCGATCTAGCATGCATCTCAAGATATTAAGTTTACAAGAAACAGAGTATTGCAATAAGCAAGATGACATAATGTAGACAGAAAGAAATGTAGCAATAAGACTAAGCCCCGTCATTTTATCTCAGTGGCAAAAAATACAAATACGTGCCTTGTCCCCATTCTATCACTATGATATAGAACATCGCAAGATTGTACCCACTTCTATGCACTACTCCCTCTGAAGAACTACTCACTTAGCTAGAGAAGTCAAATAGATTGAAAAGCATACATAGCTATTTAATTATACAACAAAGAAACTTCAAAAGATTCTATATGATTCAGTGAACAATCTGATCATAAACTCACAATTCATCCTGTCCTAACAAACACACCACAAAATTACATCAGATTGATCCCAATCACACAAGGAAGAAGGGGAACATGGTATTGAAGATCCAAAGAGAGAGAGAGAACCATCTAGCTACTACTATCGACCCATAAGTCCTGAAGGAACTACTCACACATGGTCATGGAGGCAACAAGGTTGATGGATAGCCCTCCTCCAATGGCTTCCCCTCCGACAGAACTCTGGAACAGGGCTCTAGATGGGATCTATTCGAAACAAAGGCTTGCTATGGCGATAAAATTCTTCTGGAGGTACGACGGATGGTTACATTATTTATAGGGATTTATGGCGGTGGAATCAGGTCAAGACAATAACCGAGGCCCCCACAAGCCTAGGTGGCGCTGCCACCCCTGGCCGCGCCACCTGCCCTTGCGTCACCCTGAATGGGGCCCGAATCTCTGTGCTTACTGTGTCAGTCCCTGGATCAATAGCTGACACACATAGTCGACGATGAAATACCAAGAATACATAATGTGTCAAGTTTTACATCGTAGATCCATTGCTTTAGAATACACACCTGCTTAGCTCTTAGGATAGCTCACAATATAATCATGCAGTGGAGATATCATTCTAGTCTTGTGGCGGTCATGCACTCACAGGCAGAAGTCGAGTATAGCATCGTAACCCTACTTCGTACCTTCCACTCAAACGGTAAACCTGCAACATGATACATTGCAACCACAAGGGTCAATACATCGAATGTACTGGCAAGTGATGGCCCCCAAGTATAGGGTATCAACCGTAGTCCTTTTGATAAGTAAAAGTGTCGAACCTAACAAGGAGCTGAAGGAAATGACAAGCGGAACAAGGTATTTTCCGTAAGCACTGTAATTATCGGTAACAGATAGTTTGATAGCGAGATAATTTGTAACAAGCAACAAGTAGCAATAGTAACAAAGGTACAGCAAGGTAGCCCAATCCTTTTTATAGCAAAGGATAGGCCAGAACTTTCTCTTATAGCAAGCAAAGCATTCCTGAGGACACATGGGAATTCATCTAGTCACTTTCATCATGTTTGTTCGATTCACGTTCGTTACTTTGATAATTTGATATGTGGGTGGACCGGTGCTTGGGCACTGTTCTTACTTGAACAAGCCTCCCACTTATGATTAACCCCTCTCGAAAGCATCCTAAACTACGAAAGAAGAATTAAGATAAATCTAACCATAGCATGAAACATATGGATCCAAATCAGCCCCTCACGAAATAGCGCATTGATACATCTCTAACATATCTATAATTTTTGATTGTTCCATGTTGTTATATTATGAATCTTGAATGTTTTATATTCATTTACTAGCAACTTTATATCATATTTTGGGACTAACCTATTGACATAGTGCCTAGTGCCAGTTGCTGTTTTTTGCTTGATTTTCACTTTGCAGAATATCAATACCAAACGAAGTCCAAATGCAACAAATCTTTTTGGAGATTTTTTTCTAGACAGAAGACACCCAGGGACCCAAAGGAGCACACAAGAGGTGGCCCATGGGGCCCACTAGGCCCCAGGGTGCGCCTGAGGCCCCAGGCGCGCCCTGGTGGGTAGTGGAGCCCACGGGAAGCTTCTCCACCGACCTCCGCCTCTATAAATACTCTAAAATCCTAGTAACCCCAGGGGAGTCGATGAAACACTTTTCCAGCCGCCACAAGTTCCAGAACCACGAGATCCAATCTAGAGGCCTTTTCCGGCACTCTGCCAGAGGGGGCAACAATCACGGAGGGGTTCTTCATCATCCTTGTTGCCCCTCCGATGATGCATGAGTAGTTTACCACAGACCTACATGTCCGTAGCTAGTAGCTAGATGGCTTCTTCTCTCTTTTTTGATCTTCAATACAATGTTCTCCTCGATGCTCTTGGAGATCTATTTGATGTAACTCCTTTTTGAGGTGTGTTTGTTGGGATCCGATGAATTGTGGGTTTATGATCAGTTCTATCCATGAATATTATTTGAGTCTTTGTTGAACTCTTATATGCATGATTGTTATAGCCTCGTATTTCTTCTCTGAAATTTTGGTTTGGTTTGGCCAACTAGATTGATTTTTCTTGCCATGGGAAGAGGTGCTATGTGATGGGTTTGATCTTGCGGTGCTCAATCTCAGTGACCGAAAGAGACATGACACGCGTGTATCATTGCCATTAAGGGTAACAAGATGGGGTTTATTCCTACATGAATAGATCTTGTCTATATCATGTCATCCTTCTTATTACATTACTCCATTTTTCCATGAACTTAATACACTAGATGCATGCTGGATAGCGGTCGACGTGTGGAGTAATAGTAGTAGATGCAGGCAAGAGTCGGTCTACTGATCCTGGATGTGATGCCTTTATACATGATCATTGCCTTGGATATCGTCATGATTATTCGCTTTTCTATTAATTGCCCAACAGTAATTTGTTTACCCATTGTATGCTATTTTCTCGAGAGAAGCCTCTAGTGAAAACTATGGCCCCCGTGTCTATTTCCTATCATATTAAATCTAAAATACCTTGATGCACTTTTTATTTATTTATTTTATTTTGTGTTTTAGTTAGATCTATTTATCAAATCTCATAAAATTTAATCTATCTCAATACCGAGGAGGGATTGACAACCCCTCTTACGCGTTGGGTTGCAAGTATTTGTTGTTTGTGTGCAGGTGCTGTTTACATAGTGTTGCTTGGTTCTCCTACTAGATTGATAACCTTGGTTTCACAACTGAGGGAAATACTTACCTTTGTTGGCTGCATCATCCTCTCCTCTTCGGGGAAATACCAATGCAGATACAAGCAATCACGCATAAAGTAGGGTTTAAGCTTCTATCACTCTAGCAACCCATCATCTAATTACTACTCCACAATGCCTTCCCTTAGGCCCAAATATTGTGAAGTGTCATGTAGTCAATGTTCACATAACACCACTAAGGGAATCACAACATACACATCATCAAAATATCGAACGGATCCCAAATTCACATGATTACTTATTACAAGACTTCTCTCATGTCCCCAAGAACAAAAGTAACTACTCACTGTAAGTGCATCTAGTGCCCCTTAGTGATTTTGGTGTATTGAAGACTTATAGGTTAAGGGACTAATGTGTTTGTGAGTGTACACAGGTCTATAAGTCTATGAGGAGTTTGTTATCTACAATGAATGTCGACCCCTAAAAATGAATGTCTTCAGCTGAAGACTTTGGTTTTCTTGAAGACTTTGAAAGTGAAGAAATTGGTGTGACCCTGAAGACTTGATATTCATGCGAGGATTATGAAGCGTGAAGACTTTTGTTTTCGTAGTTTCATTTTCTTCTTCTTGAGTCATAGGAAACACCGTACTGTTAAAGGGGGTCGAGGTAAAACTAAGGAAAAATTTCCAAGTGATGCTCAACTCAAAATCCTACACCTACCCAATCCTTTCGAGTGAAGCCATTGGAAATCTCATACAGTTTAGTCAAGTTCTTCAGTGACAGAGACGAAGTTCTTCTGTTCTCTGAGGAATTTGTTCTGACTGAGGAGTTAGAAATTCGCCAGTGCGGATTGCCTACAAGTGAGGATTATGATAGCCCTGAGGAATTTGATACTCAAATTTCCGACCATTTCTGTGCTACGTGCCAGCTGTCCCAAAATATCTACCCACCTAACGGTCATATCATTGAAGGGCATTTATGTCTTATCATGTCGGGCTGCTCCCTAGGCTATAAATAGCCGCCCTCTACAACCACTAGCTGGTTGGCTGCTCCGAGAGATAGATTGACACTTGTCATTTAGAGCATCCCATCCTCCGAGGACTTTGAGCGAAAATCATCAAGTGAGGAAAAACCCAAAAACCCAAACACCTACAAACCCAAAGTGATTGAGCATCACTGAAGAGATTGTTCCTGTGTGGAACCGACGCTTGTTACCTTTGAGGACTGTGCATCCTCCAGACGGTTAGGCGTCATGGTCTAGAGCATCCAAGAGGAAATTGTGGATTGCCGAGTGACCGAGTATGTGAAGGTTTGGAAGTCACCTGAAGACTTACCACGAGTGGTTGGGCGAGGTCTGTGTGACCTTAGCTCAAGGAGAATACGGTGAGGACTAGGTGTCCTGGACTGTGTGTTCAGGACTGGGTGTCCGGGACTGTGTGTCCTCAGGTTTAAATACCTAGCCGCTCCAACCAGACGTACAACTGTCACTGCAGTTGGAACTGGTCTACCAAATCAGTGTCTTCACCGAGCTACTAGTTCTATTTCCTCAACCCTTTCATTTCCTCGCATACTTGCTATGTATTTGATCATTACTATTTGAAGACTTTGTCTGAAGACTTTCTCAATTTCCTCAGTTCAAATTCTTCAGTCAGTTTGTCTTCAGCCTGCTTATCCTGTGTTTACGCTACTCGTACTTTGTGCTTGTTTTCATTTCATCATGATGACTGTGCTACTGCTCTGTTATGCTTGCATCTGAGTACTCATTCCGCTGCTAAGTAGTTCGTCGCTTAGGAATTTCCTCACCTTGAAATTCCTCAGTGATGAATTTGTAAAAATCGCCTATTCACCCCCCTCTAGTCGATATAACGCACTTTCAATTGGTATCAGAGCAAGGTACTCCCTTGTTCTGTGTGATTTTGGTTTAACCACCTGGAGTTTTAGTTATGTCGACTGCAGGCATGATCAAGGTCTCAGCTGGGTGTCCTACCTTCGATGGGACGGACTACCCCTACTGGAAGAACAAGATGCGCATGCATCTTGAGGCAATTGACAACGACCTCTGGTATGTTGTGGAAAAGGGTGTTCCCTTTGTCACTCCTTCCGTAAACGCTACTGATGTGAAGAGATTCAAGCAACTCGACTCTCAAGCGAAGAATATCATATGTGGCCATCTGAGCAAAGGGCAGTATGGCAGAGTGAGTGCTTTGGAGACAGCTAAGCTTATCTGGGATAGGCTGTCCAAGGTCAACGAAGGAGTCTCAACTCAACGTGACTCTCGAGTTGACGTTCTTCGCAATCTCTTCAACCGCTTCAAAAGACTCGGCAACGAAAATGTTCAGCAAATCTTTGATCGCCTCACTGACATTTCAAACGAGCTTCAAGCACTGGGTGCCACTGACATCACCGATCATGAGGTGGTGAAGAAATTGCTGAGGTCACTCGATTCTTCATTCGATACACTGGCACTGATGATTCAAGAACGTGGTGACTACAAGTCACTTGATCCTGCTGATATCCTCGAGAGGCTAAATACTCATGAATTCCAACTAGCTGAGAAGAGAGATCTCTACGGACCGAGCTATGGTAGATCTCGTGCATTGAAAGCCAAGGCAGTCTCTGAATCTGAAGATGAAGATTCTGGTAGCAGCCTTGGTGATCCTGAAGAACTGAGTCAGGAGCTAGCAATGCTCGTGAGGAAATTCCAGAAGTTCTCTAGACGTGGCCGATTTGGAAAATCCTCAAGAGGTGATGACATGAAATCAGATTCCTCATCCTATGATTACAAGAAGAGAACTTGCCATAAATGCAAGAAACCTGGTCACTACATTACTGATTGTCCTCAGTGGGAGAAGGAATCAAAGAAGAAGAAATACAAGGATGATAGTTCAGATGACTCTAAGAGGAAGAAGAAATCTTCAAAGTCCTCATCGTCAAGATCTTCAAAGTCTTCATCTCACAAGAAGAGCAGCTCCAAGAAAGCTCGGGCATTCATTGGCAAGGAAATGGACTCTGAAGCTGAATCTGAGGAACATGAGGAAGAGGAGGCATCTGAGGAGTCAGACTCTGGTGTGGCGAGCCTAGCCCTCGCTACTGCTTACGTTAGCAAGTCCATCTTCAACACTGAGGAAAATGTCTTCCCCAACACTGCTGATGACGGCAACGATGACTATGCTCCCACCTATTGCTTCATGGCAAAAGGTGCCAAGGTACTCAAATATCCCTCCTCTGAATCAAGTGAGGATGAATCTGATGATAACCTCAAACCCAGCTATTCCAAACTTGCTAATATTGCTGTTAAACAACAAAAGGCTTTGGAAAAGGTTCAAAATATGCTAGACAAAAGCGATGATCTGTTAGGTGAGGAAAAGGATCGAACTCAAACACTGACTGATAATCTTCAGCAACTACAGTCTAAGTTTGACAACCTTCAAGGTCGTCATGAAACTCTCCTAGCCGATCATGAGAAGCTTTCTTATGAATTTCTTCAAAGAAAGCAAGATCTTGAGAAGCTAAGGGTGAGTCATGAAGATCTTCAGAAGGAAAATGATTCTTTGCTTGCTCAACAGATCAGTTCCGCTCAGGAAGAATTTATTCCACCATGCTTGAAATGCATTGAACGTGAAACTGCTAATTCTTCACCTGAATGTTCAAATGCTTCCATTGCTGCAAATTCTTCAACTATCTCTGTGGTCACAAATTCCTCATTTGAGGATACCACTAGTATCACTGACGAAAAAGTAGGGTTGAAGGAATTGTATGTGACAGGCATGTACAAAAGCCTCAAAGGGCATCAGACTCTTTGTGATGTGCTCAAAAAGCAGATCTTGAACAGGAACCCTAGGAAAGAGGGTATTGCCTTTGAGAGGAAACTCAATGCTGATGGAACCTACTGGAAACCGGAGCAGTATCCCAAAACCTCATGGGTTGCTGCGAAGGGACCTCCCGTAGATCCATCCACTTTATCTGGCTTTACTTGTGAATCCTCATATTCATCTGATGAGTCATTTGACTCCAACTATAAATTGTTCAAAAATCAGAATGGTGAGGTATTTGCTAGATATGTTGGATCTAACTGCAGGAATGGTCCCCCTATGAAGAAAATCTGGGTTCCCAAAAAGTGCCTTGAAAGTCTTCAGGTGAATGTCCTCATGACACCACCTGTGAAGAATAAGAACCCCAGATCAAATTCTTCATATGAATCAAATTCCTCACATGGATCAAAGTCCTCACATGAACATCATCGTGCTAACACTTCTGTTTCGCAGGGAAAGCCTAAGTGCTATGAATATATGCATTATTCTTCAAATCATTATGTTCATAAGTCCTCGAAGAATTTCTCTGCTTATTCATATGCTTACCCTAACCCCTCTTATGTGAAACGAAGTGGTCTGGCGTCTATGCCACCTTTCTCTTGTGGAGCTCGCAGAATGATGAACTCTTTGCCACCCCTCCAGATGTGGGTGGTGAAGAAAAGGAACTAATCTCTTATGCAGGGTCAGGTCTCCAGACGAACTAAATCGTCTGAAGAATTTGCTGGAGACCTGAAATGCTTGAAAGGACGCAAGCTAATCATGAAGAAATGATTTATTCATTTCTCACGTCCTCACATTGCTATATATACATATGTTGCTTTAATTGATGAAATATGTCTGATGAATTTGATGTCATATTCTTCACTCTGAAGTATATGAGTTCGTAAGATGCACTAATTCATCTGCAGGATGATTTACCCAAAGCTACTGAGTGGGTCCTCGATAGTGGATGTACAAATCACATGACCGGTGACAAGAGCTTACTGATGAACACTCCTTTATCTCCATCACACTTGAAGCATATCACCTACGCTGACAAAGGCAAAAGCAAGGTATTGGGTCTAGGTAGGGTTGCAATCTCAAAGGATCGACACATGGATAAAGTCATGCTTGTCGAGTCCCTCGGATTCAACCTCATGTCTGTCTCAATGCTTTGTGATCTTGATATGGTTGTTGTCTTTGGCAAATATCGTTGCTTAGTGCTCATGGAATCTGATAATTCCAAAGTCTTCGAAGGCTTTAGGAGAAGAGACTTGTATATTGTTGATTTCTCTGCAGGACCACAGCCTGCCACTTGTCTACTTGCTAAAGTTTCAGAAGGCTGGCTATGGCATCGACGACTGGGTCATGCTGGCATGAGGAACTTACACACGCTCGTGAAGAAAAAGCACGTCATTGGCATCGAGGGTGTCAAATTCCTCAAAGATCATCTTTGTGGGGCTTGTGAGGCTGGAAAGATGACCAGAGCCAAGCACCCCTCGAAGACTATCATGACTACTTCTCGTCCTTTTGAATTGCTTCATATGGATCTCTTTGGCCCTACTCATTATGCCACACTAACAAATGCAGCATCTCTATATGGCTTTGTCATTGTTGATGACTATTCTCGTTACACATGGGTGCATGTCATTACTTACAAGACTGAAGTGCAGGAAGTCTTCAGACGATTTTCCTCAAGGGCTTGACGAATTTCGGTGTGAAGATCAAGCATATACGTAGTGACAATGGGACTGAGTTCAAGAATACTGGTCTTGATGACTATCTCGATGAACTTGGTATTGCTCATGAGCTATCTGCCCCATACACTCCTCAGCAGAATGGCGTTGTGGAGCGCAAGAACAAGACTCTTGTTGAGATGGCTCACACCATGCTTGATGAATACAAGACACCTCGTCACTTCTGGCCTGAGGCAATTGATACTGCATGCCACATCATCAACAGGGTATATCTTCACAAATTCTTCAAGAAGACCTCATATGAACTACTCATTGACAAGAAATCCAATATGAAAAGACGCCTGAGGAAACCATCAAGTTCAAAGCTACTGAGGATGTCATTCCTACCGAAGAATCTGCTGAAGAAATAATTCCAGAACATGAAGAACAGCATGCTGGCGCATCTGAAGAAAATGGCTCTGAAGAAAATGTTGAGCCAAATCAAAGTCGTCAACCTGCGCATCCCCGCGTTGCAAATGAAGTACAGATTGAGAGAATCATCAACGACATCAATGCACCAGGTCCTCTGACTCGCTCAAAAGCTTCACATTTATCTAACTTTTGTGGGCATTTTGCTTTCGTCTCTATCACAGAGCCCACCAAAGTTGATGAGGCATTTCTGGAGCCTGAATGGATTCAAGCAATGCAAGAGGAATTGCATCAATTCAAGCTGAACAATGTGTGGGAGCTTGTCAAGCGACCGGACCCATGCAAGCACAATATCATCGGTACCAAATGGATCTACCGCAACAAGCAAGATGAAAATGGCCTAGTGGTGAGGAACAAGGCTCGTCTTGTAGCTCAAGGCTACACACAGGTTGAAGGAATTGATTTCGATGAGACTTTTGCACCTGTTGCTAGACTTGAGGCTATTCGCATATTGCTTGCTTATGCTAACCATCATAATATCATCTTATATCAAATGGATGTGAAAAGTGCATTCCTCAATGGTAAGCTTGAGGAAGAAGTATATGTTGCTCAACCCCCAGGTTTTGAAGATCCTAAGCATCCTGACAAAGTCTTCAGACTCAATAAGGCCCTCTATGGCCTCAAGCAGGCCCCTCGGGCGTGGTATGATACTCTGAAGGAATTCCTCATGAAGAAAGGCTTCAAACCCGGTTCACTCGACCCAACTCTTTTCACCAAAACCTATGATGTTGAATTATTCGTGTGCCAAATATATGTTGATGATATTATCTTTGGCTGTACTAACCAACATTACAGTGATGAATTTGCTTACATGATGAGTGAGGAATATCAAATGTCCATGATGGGAGAATTGAAATTCTTCTTAGGTCTTCAAATTCGTCAACAACATAATGGCATTTTCATTTCTCAAGAGAAATACCTCAAGGACGTTCTGAGAAAATTTGGTATGCAAGAATGCAGAGGCATCAAAATCCCTATGCCCACAAATGGCCATCTATGCACTGATGAAAATGGAATAGACTTCGATCAAAAGGTATACCGCTCCATGATTGGTTCTTTATTGTACCTATGTGCATCTAGGCCGGATATTATGCTTAGTGTTTGCATGTGTGCCCGTTTTCAAGCTACACCGAAGGAATCACACTATAAGGCTGTGAAACATATTCTTCGATATCTAGCTCACACTCCAACACTTGGATTATGGTATCCCAAGGGCTCGGTTTTTGATCTCATTGGATATTCTGACTCTGACTATGCCGGTGATCGTGTGGACCGCAAGTCAACTTCAGGCACATGCCATTTCCTTGGACGATCCTTAGTATGTTGGTCCTCGAAGAAGCAGAACTGCGTATCACTCTCTACTGCTGAAGCTGAGTATATTGCTGCTGGTTCTTGCTGTGCTCAATTGCTATGGATGAAGCAAACCCTCAAGGACTACGGCATCAATGTGAAGAATGTGCCACTCTACTGCGACAACGAGAGTGCCATCAAAATTGCTCATAACCCAGTTCAGCACTCGAAGACAAAGCACATCGAGATTCGCCATCATTTTCTTCGAGATCATGTGTTGAAGGGTGACATCTCTATTGATCCCGTGAAGTCTGAAGAACAGCTAGCGAATATCTTCACAAAGCCCTTGGATGAGAAGAGATTTAGCAAGTTGCGGTGTGAGCTAAATATCTTAGAATCTTCGAATGTCCTTTGAAAAGGACACACATCCTAACACTTATGCAAATTGATGACTTAGATGTGCAACACGCGAAGAAACGTTTTTCTTCAATCAATGAAGACTAACCCTCTAAGTGTGAAGAAATTAATGAAGAATTTGATTCTCAGAGCCCTACGACAATTGTACGCGGTGTCTGAAATCATCATTCTTACACGGTGGGTCACGCCACCACAAAAAGTTGAAAATCTTCAAAATTTGAGTTTTTCATCATTGTGCAAATTCTTCAAATTTTCAAATTCTTCAACTTTGCAAAATCTTCACTCTTTCCGTCTATGTTCTTCATTGGCTATATATATATATATTTGAGTTTTCTGTCCTCTACAGCATTCACTTATTGCTAATTCTTCAAGTTGTGTTTCTTCTAAGTGAATGTGATCGGACCCGTTCCCCCTCAATGCTAAACTCAATCCAGTCCGTTCACAAATTCTTCATGTGCGTTCTATTTGAAACCCGTTCAAAGTCTTCACTGTGTCCTTGACAGCTGAAGAATTTGCGAACGAAACATTAAAATATTCTTATCTGAATTTTTGGCTTTTGCCGTTCAAACCGTTCCTTATCCCTCGATAAGATTTATCTATTCACCCTTGATCTAACATGATCTCCACTTCACAGTTCGTGGGTGACACATGTCGCTAGGATGAGAAGGGTCAGGGGCACGTTTGTCCATTTTCTTCGAACGAGCGGTTTTTCACCTCTGCTATAAATACCCCTCACCCTCCTCAGAGCTCATTTACCCCGCTCGATCTTACTCCCTCGCTCGAGCTCTCAGACCTAGCGCCGCCGCTACACTCCATCGTCGCCGGTGAGGAAGAGCTTCACTGGCTCGACCTCGTCGCCGTCGTACTCACGCCGGCCGCGGAAATCCTCACTCCGCCGCCGCCGTAGCTGTTTTCCATCGCCAAGTTAGGGCGTGGAAGATCTGAACGGACGAACATCTCCACTGCCACTCTCTGTTCGTCGTGTTCTTCGTCAAGGGTAAATAAAATTTATTTTTACTGCCCTTGTTGATTCTGATGATTTCCACAAAATCTTCAAAAGGTGTTTGTTCTTCAACTTTCATGTTCTTAAACACCAACTTGCTTCTGTCCTTGATCAGTTTCTCTAAGCAACATTTTTCTTCAAGATTCCTCAATTGTGTGGATTTTCAATCTACACAACTCTGGAACCTAAGTCAAAAATGCTTAGTGAAATTCCTCAAGACACCCCTGGTCATCTTCCTCAAACTTGATACTTTTGAAAATCTTCTGAGAACGCATATGACCTCTCCAAAACTCTTCGCACCTATATTCTGTTCACAGGTACACATGCCCGCTGCTGAATCTCTAGGTTCTCATCAACTTAACTCATTTGCAGCGTTCCTTGAAGAAAAATTGCACACCTCATCAGAAAATTTGATTGTTCAAAACCCTCAAGTGAAGAAAATGGCTGATGGTAAAAGACCTCAGAAGGGAGGAAAGAGGCCAGAAACAAATACTGCTTTTGAGATCCCTGATGATATCTATGATGAATATTGTACTCCTGATGAAGCAACTCATGGCAAGGAGAGCAAAAATCAGCGCAAAGTGCGCATTCAGAAGATTGAGAGGAGATGGGCAAGAGAATGGAGGGAATATCGCTATGTCACTCCCAAGTACATGAAGAAATTTGTTGTTAACCCTCCATGTTCAAGACCTCCATTGGCTCCTGGCCAAGAAGCTGATCCCAGTAGCATCAGAAGAGGAGAGGAATTTCCTCAGGAGTGGGCTAAGCCTCAAGCCAAGCTGGCCAAAGTGGCTAAAGAGGCAGTGAAGAAATTCAATGAAGATTCTGTTGCTGCCGCCGCTGAGGCCTCTGCTATCAAGCCTAAGAAGGCTATGCTAAAGAAATCAGCTGTCAAGACAAGTTCCTCAGCTACAATGCCCTCACGGCCAAGCTCTTCAAAGCCCTCACGGCTTGTTCCTCAAGCAAATTCCTCAAAAGCAGCTCCAACTCCCTCAGTTGCAAAGTCCTCAGCTGCTCCTGCAAAGTCCTCAGCACCTGTGCATCTTGCCACGTGCCAAAGGACTACTGGAATCTCAATTGCTTCAGAAGTCTCTGTAAGTTCTTCAGCTCCACCTCAGTCTTCAACAACTCCGACCTTGCTGAAGAAAAAGGCCACTGCTGGACGAGGCACAAGGCCAAGTCCTCACAAGAAGCAAGTCGCCTTTCAGGTTCCGTCAAGCGAAGACGAAGCTGATGATGAAGAATTAGCTGAGCTGATCAGAGATCGACAACAAAGGGCCGCTAGAGCCAAAGGCAGTGATGTGCCCCTCATGCTGGATCCAAGGAAGATCCTTGATTTTATTGATCTATGGCACAAGAACCCTAACACACCTTTGCCTGAATTAAACCTCACTCCTGGTCAAAGTCACATGTTGACGGCCTTCATAAATGAAGAAAAATGGAAATTTGAAAAGGCCAGGCAGGTGAATAAGGCTCAGTACAAGAAGGAGCGTTTTCTAAAGAACAATGTTGTGAAAATGTCTCCTGAAGAACTTGTGACAATGCAGGCTGAGATCAAAGCACTCAGTGATGAATTTCATGCATTCCGTGCAGATTGGCTAGGTGCCAAAGTCAGATTCGTCAGAATGGCAAAAGGATTTACTCCAAGTGTTGCAGCTTCATCGCAACCCAAATTTCCTCAGACTGGAACATCTGTTCAGTCTGCTGAAGAAAATGAAAGTGCCAGAGCTGATGAAGAAATTCCAGTCTCTGAAGAAAATGCCAGGGCAACCTCCAATATTGCGCCTGAAGACCAATCCAGGCCAGTTGAAGCATCTGCTACTGTGCTTGAGGAATCTGAACAAGCCAGGGCAACTGCATCAGTTGTGCCTGAAGAAATTCAACCAATTTCCTCTGCTCCTCCTGCACCGATGACAAGCATCAACCTTCCTTCTGCATCAGAAGCGAAGAAAACCAAGGCTGCGGAGCGAGCAACTGTGAAGAAAAGGAAAGCATCTGCATCTTCAGAGTCTTCAGCCCCCAAGAAATTGAAGACTTTGAGGAGTTCATCTGAAAACCCAATTGATGCTATTCCAATATCAAGCATGCCATCAAAGGAGATCATTCCCTTTGGTGAGGAATATGAAATTCCAAGTAAATCTGATGAAGAAATTCCTTCTGCTGCTTTGACAGAGCAGATGGATGAAGAAATTGAAGTGGATACTTTCCCTTCAACCGCACTGGTATCATCGCCCATGCCTCAGTTCACAGCTGAAGAGGCAGGCGTCGAAGGAACTGAAGAAGATGAGGATGTGGATATTGGGTCTACAACACCTATTCTGAATGATGACTTTTGGGAAAGTCATCACCCCAATTCACCTCTGACAACCCCTCTACATCATGTTCCTCAGTCTCCTGTGCAAACTGAAGAAATTCATATGGGCTCTGATGAACGTCAAGCTTCACTTCACTCTATACCTGAAGAAGTTCCAGTCACTAGCGCTGATGTACATATGTCTGAAGAAATGAAGGCCAAGGCTGCTGCTGAAATTCCTCAGCCAGTGGCTCGAGTGGCTACACCTCAAGAGGTTGTAAATTCTTCAACTGTTAATCTTCAGCCCAAGCCACAGAACCCTCACTCCAAGAAGCAGAAGTTTAATGCTGAGGATTTCTTCAACGAGCACATATTCTTCACTGACTACAATCCCTATGACTCTGCTCGTCTTCGTCGCAAGCGTTTCTGGACTGCAAGCCAGATGAACTTCTACTCCTCATTGTTGGTTGATAAGGATAAGATCTTTGAACATGAGAAAATTCCTCATGTAGATATGGAATCGCTGCCCTGCTTCACACCAGTCCTCAGTGTTCTTCATGACGCTGGGTTACTCAATTTCTGCACCGACATCTGCGATTGGAATGAAGAACTCATTCTTCAATTCTTCGCCACGCTGCACATTACTGGAAATGTTGATGATGTCAATTCATGGGTATTGGATTGGATGACCGATAATACTCATTTCAAAGCACCGGCCTCTGAATTGCTTCATGCCGTCCCAATCAGTCCTCCCACTGAAGGTGCTAGGCTTCTCTATGTTGAACCTGAACTGTCTGATCATCTGATGCAAGTGCTGATGAAGCCTTTGAAGCCAGGCCAAGCTCCAAGGACCAAATTCCTCGTCAAGGAATTGCTCTATGTGCCAAGGACAGTCTATCGCATATTGACCAAAACCCTCAGTCCAATCAAGGGCCACAACTCTGATGATGAAGAAGTTGTTGGCATTATGAAGAATCTGATGTTCAATATCATTCACGGTATTCCTATCAACTACCACGATTTCTTCATGAGGACTTTGGCCAATGCTGCACTGTCACCTTTTGAGTTGAAGCCTTATGCTCCCTGGATCATGAGATTCATCAGATCAAGGTCTTCAATTCATTACATGGCTGACTTTCAAAATCATCTCAGCTATTTGCCCCCTATTGAAGTCCTCAAACGGACTATTTCCTCAGCTGATGAGAAGGGCAAAGCTGCTGTTATTGATGAAGGTACTCGTCCATTGGATGGACAGTTTCGCAAAGCTACTTCCTATTCCACCAATGATGACTCTGCAACTCAAGATTCTGCCGCCAAAGCTTCAGAACATCATCCTCAAGCCACAGCTCCACGTGTGATGACTGATCGTGAACTTCTCCTTAGTCTTCATCAGAAAGTTGATCGAAATCACAAGTGGGTCAAGCGTCAGTTTGGTGCAATTCTTCAGAACATGACAGTCACTCAAAATACTGTGAAGAAGAATCACTACTACTTGCATGAAGTCTTTGATCGCACTTGGGCGATTCTGTCTAATCTTCATAGTGCTGAAGAACTCAAGGAGATGGGCTTCCAACAGGACTTTGACTGGTCCCAGCCACCTTCGAAGAAATTCAAGAAAGTCAAAGTTCCTCAGCTTGTTGCCAGTTCATATTCTTCATCGCGCGAGACGGATGAAGCTGAAGACTTGAACGACACTGCGGCAGGCCCTACCTTAACAGTCGACCCCAACAATGCTGGTGCTCCTCCATCGACATGATGATGATATTCTTCAGGGGCGTTAGTCCTCATTTTTCGTCCCTTTTGGTCATTCGATGACAAAGGGGGAGAAATTTGAGTTTAGTCTTCAAGCGGGTCTTATATATGGGCTATATTTCTGTTAAGTTTCAACTCTTGCTCTTCTGAGGTGTTTGCTCTGATGAGTTGTAAACTTAAGTCCTATGGTGGTCTGATACTTTTGAACTGCTTTCTGCATGCTTATTTCCTCAAGTACCTTAATGCACGCATGCTGAATTCCGTCAGACACCATATTTCATCATGCATTTCAAATTCTTCATATCATATGATAAATGCGTATATGAATTTCAAGATATAGGAGGAGATCTCCATGATATTATTCAACAATGTGCATTTGCTATTTCAAAGCAAATTCTTCAAATATGCACATCTTCAGGGGGAGTTCTTCTATATCTTGCAGTCAAATTCCTCAATATTAGTATTTACACTTCATATGTTTATCCCCGTTGAAAACTTAACCTATATTGTCATCAATCACCAAAAAGGGGGAGATTGTAAGTGCATTTAGTGCCCCTTAGTGATTTTGGTGTATTGAAGACTTATAGGTTAAGGGACTAATGTGTTTGTGAGTGTACATAGGTCTATAAGTCTATGAGGAGTTTGTTATTTACGATGAATGTCGACCCCTAAAAATGAATGTCTTCAACTGAAGACTTTGGTTTTCTTGAAGACTTTGAAAGTGAAGAAATTGGTGTGACCCTGAAGACTTGATATTCATGCGAGGATTATGAAGCGTGAAGACTTTTGTTTTCGTAGTTTCATTTTCTTCTTCTTGAGTCATAGGAAACACCGTACTGTTAAAGGGGGTCGAGGTAAAACTAAGGAAAAATTTCCAAGTGATGCTCAACTCAAAATCCTACACCTACCCAATCCTTTCGAGTGAAGCCATTGGAAATCTCATACAGTTTAGTCAAGTTCTTCAGTGACAGAGACGAAGTTCTTCTGTTCTCTAAGGAATTTGTTCTGACTGAGGAGTTAGGAATTCGCCAGTGCGGATTGCCTACAAGTGAGGATTATGATAGCCCTGAGGAATTTGATACTCAAATTTCCGACCGTTGCTGTGCTACGTGCCAGCTGTCCCAAAATATCTACCCACCTAACGGTCATATCATTGAAGGGCATTTATGTCTTATCATGTCGGGCTGCTCCCTAGGCTATAAATAGCCGCCCCCTTCAACCACTAGCTGGTTGGCTGCTCCGAGAGATAGATTGACACTTGTCATTTAGAGCATCCCATCCTCCGAGGACTTTGAGCGAAAATCATCAAGTGAGGAAAAACCCAAAAACCCAAACACCTACAAACCCAAAGTGATTGAGCATCACTGAAGAGATTGTTCCTGTGTGGAACCTACGCTTGTTACCTTTGAGGACTGTGCATCCTCCAGACGGTTAGGCGTCATGGTCTAGAGCATCCAAGAGGAAATTGTGGATTGCCGAGTGACCGAGTATGTGAAGGTTTGGAAGTCACCTGAAGACTTACCACGAGTGGTTGGGCGAGGTCTGTGTGACCTTAGCTCAAGGAGAATACGGTGAGGACTAGGTGTCCTGGACTGTGTGTTCAGGACTGGGTGTCCGGGACTGTGTGTCCTCAGGTTTAAATACCTAGCCGCTCCAACCAGACGTACAACTGTCACAGCAGTTGGAACTGGTCTACCAAATCAGTGTCTTCACCGAGCTACTGGTTCTATTTCCTCAACCCTTTCATTTCCTCGCATACTTGCTATGTATTTGATCATTACTGTTTGAAGACTTTGTCTGAAGACTTTCTCAATTTCCTCAGTTCAAATTCTTCAGTCAGTTTGTTTTCAGCCTGCTTATCCTGTGTTTACGCTACTCGTACTCTGTGCTTGTTTTCATTTCATCATGATGACTATGCTACTGCTCTGTTATGCTTGCATCTGAGTACTCATTCCGCTGCTAAGTAGTATATCGCTTAGGAATTTCCTCACCTTGAAATTCCTCAGTGACGAATTTGTAAAAATCGCCTATTCACCCCCCCTCTAGTCGATATAACGCACTTTCAATAAATCATATTCATGTTCAAGATTAGAGGGGTATTGAATATAATCAAGGATCTGAACATATAATCTTCCACCAAATAAACCAACTAGCATCAACTACAAGATGTAATCAACACTACTAGCAACCGACATGTACCAATCTGAGGTTTTGAGACAAAGATTGAATACAAGAGATGAACTAGGGTTTGAGATGAGATGGTGCTGGTGAAGATGTTGATGAAGATTGGTCCTCCTATGATGAGAGGATTGTTGGTGATGACGATGGCTTCAATTTCCCCCTCCCGGAGGGAAGTTTCCCCGGCGGAATCGCTCCGCCGGAGAGCAAAAGTGCTCCTGCCTAGGTTCTGCCTCGAGACGGCAGTGCTTCATCCCGAAACCTTCCTTCTGATTTTTTTCTAGGTCAAATGGAATCATATAGAAGAAGATGGACTTCGGAGGCCTGCCAGAGGCCCCACAAACTCAGGGGGCTCGCCCTAGGGGGGGCGCCCCTAGGCTTGTGGCTGCCTGGTGGGCCCTCTTCTGTTGATTCTTTCGACAATATTTTTATATATTTTGAAATAATTCTCCATCAATTTTTCAGGTCATTTGGAGTTGTGCAGGAAAAGTGTCTCCGATATAGCCTTTTCTGGTCCAGAATTCCAACTGCCGGCAATCTCCCTCTTCATGTGAAACTTGCAAAATAAGAGAGAAAATGCATAAGAATTGTGTCGCCTAGTGAAATAATTCACTGGTGCAGAGACATGCTATACAAACGGTTTTTACCCCCTTTCCGCGACGGAGTTTTAACCGTCGCCTAGTGAGTGTGTGCGATAGGGGGGGGGGGGTCCTTCCCACACGACCCAGAAACCATCGGGGATAGGCCCTCCGGCCACACAGGCGGGGGCAAAATGAGCTCGTGTGCGATCGGGCGAGGCATCGAAGCCCAATCATTCCCATTCGTATGTACATCCCACACGGTGAATCCCAGAAAAACATTTCCATTCGTATGTATATCACACACAGTTTTTTGTGTGGAAACGTTTGTGCAAGGTCGCCTAACGCAAACAGTTCTCCGCCGGAAGTCATGTGTGATTGTTAGTTGATCCAACACACCTACTTTCTAGAAACCGTGTGGGTTGTTTGAGTTCATCGCCCGCCGTGTTGTCTGAGTAACCGTCTGCAATAGAAAACCCCAATAAGTTGGGTAATTAGCCTATTATTGATAATCCATGTAGTAATCAAATTGACATTTCTTATAAAACACACCAGATATTTCATATCCATATAACGGCAACCAGGATTTCATAATCGAATTACATCAGATAGCTTCAGCACTCAGTTACGCCATTACACAACAGCACCAAGTTTCACATGCAACATCGAAAACCTTTGGAAAGTAGCATCATACATGGTAAATAGACAGATGCATCTCATCTGGGAAACTATAGAAGCGGAAGGCAAATATTGAGCCTTTAATGATGTTGAATGTCCTTGCAACTTTAGGCCAGTGGCTATGGATAATTGCCCGCCCAACCATCGTCCTCTTCAGGAAGACTTCAATATTGTACCGTGGGTGTTGAATGAATACCTTCCTCACCTCTTGACCATGCAGGTGGTTTGAGAGGTAATCATCGATGAACTACTTTGAAAAGTACTGAAAACAAAGATATGCATAAATCGCTGTTATAAATTTTGAAATGGCGCAAGGGGTAAAAGCAAGGTAAAAGAGTTAGTACCATCCTATAGGTGACTGATGTCTTCTTCATTATGCAAACAAAGATCTTGCTATTATTCGTCGCAAGTTTCTTCATCCTAACAATCTTTCTGAGTTTCTTGACTTGACTGATATTCATGGACATCTCATTTCCCCGTATGCAAAATGGGTCGAACAGTGGGTCTAAGCCTCTGACAACAAGACCTACATGTGCAAGACCAAATTGTAAGAAACCTAAATATTAGAATGATTCCTGCAACTTCACAATAATGTGCTATTAGTGAAAGGACCATGCATGAGCAAACCTCGATGGTAAACCGCAGTGTCTCCCATTGTTTCCCTGCAACACATATAAGGAAGATCTTGATCAGGTTAACTGAGAGTTGCCATACTATCAGTAGAATATGTATTGAGTACAGCCAAATTTGATTTATTTCTCACATGCATAACAATACAAAATTGTACCCACAACAAATGAAAATCAAATTACAGAATTGAACAAAACAGTTAAATGGACAGCAGACCAAATGAACCAAAACAGTTAACTGAGCACGACATTGCAGAATAGAAACATGTACTAGAAGATAAGACAATTAACAAAACAAAGAATGCTTGAGAACAGTACTACGAAATGTAGCAATTGTTGGACCAAATTGTTAACTGAACATTACATTTTAGAGGACCAAACTATTAACTGAACATCAGATTGCATATTAACATTACAGAGGACAAATCACTAGAAGGGACTGGTGGTGGCCTTGAGAAAACAACACGAACTGTATTTTAAAGTAGACAACTGCATGGCAGTGTCGACGATGGCCTCGAAGACGAGGTGCTCCTCCAAGATCTGGTGGACGGCACGCATGGCAGCCATAGCGACCTCATCCGCGCGTGCAGCCGTGATTTGCTTCTCTGCTGCCAGATGCTATTCAGCTCCACATTATACTGCGTGCAAAATGGCTGTGTGCGACGCTTAATTGGAGGACGCGGCCAGTGATTTCGGCAGAAGGTGTCGTGCCATTGGTCAGGGCATGTGGGACGGGGAAGGAGGAGGATGGTGTGGGTGGGGTGTGGATTACCTGACCATATCGATGAGGCCGCGTAGCAAGAAGAAGGGTCGGCGGCGAGGAGGCGGCGCTGCAAGAAGAAGGGTCGCCGGCAAGGAGGCGGTGCTGCAAGAAGAAGGGTCACCGACGAGGAGGCTGAGCTGCCAGTAAGTAGCAGTGAAGGTTTGAACTTGGAAAGCAAGGAGGAACAGTGGAAATGTGGCTTTTGGTGGGAGGGAGGGGGCGGGGAGATAGATATTTCTGCGGTGGTAGAAGTTTTTTGCTCGGTGCCACGAGAAACTGGCGCGCAAGTCTGGTTCAAGCGCGGGCGGTGGACTGTAGATGACGAAGCTTCCTGCGTAAGCTAGACAAGACGGTGCGTCAAGATATTTTATATCGCATCCCACACGATTCTTACTAGTAAACTGTTTGTGGTATACCTGATTTTTTCATTATGTTTTGAAAGACAAAATGGTGTTACGGAGGGAAAGGGTGGTGTTTGAATTGCTAGAACATTTATCTACAGTGAACATGCAACTACATGAGTGTCGTGTTTAAATTTGGAATTATTCCGGGTTCGTTTGGCATTTTTGTGCATTAATTGAGTTTCTAGGCATTTAATGTGCATAATTCAAATTTGAACTACAAGCACATGCTCCAGTGCATCAAAGTTTATTGAAAAATCACATGTGTGTCTTTGGGTGAATTTATAGGTGCCATGCAAGAATGGGAATGAAATTCAAACATCTGGGCGTCGTGGCTCGGCCGGGAACATTGAGAAACTTGGTTTTTAAATTCCTGTAAATTCAAAACTCGCCTAAAAATCATGAAACTTGGCATGGTGTCATTTCATGGCACCAACATGCTATGGTAAAAAAGTTGGCCACATTTGGACAAGTTTTGGTATAAGCTTCTTGCAAACCGGAGCTTCTCTCGAGAAGACTCGTGGTTCCCGAGGGGGGACGTGTCACCTTTGTGTGTGAAACGATATACACTGCCTCCCCCCTTGATTTTTTACAGAGGCAACATAGAACTATATGAGTGCCGTGTTAAAATTTGGAATTATTCCGGGTTTGTTTGGCCTTTTTTATACATTAATTGAATTTCTGGGCATTTAATGTGCATAATTCAAATTTGAACTACAAGCACATGCTCAAGTGCACCAAAGTTGGTAGAAAAATCACGTGTGTGTCCCTGGGTGAATTTCTAGGTCCCATGCAAGAAATGGGAATGAAATTCAAACATCTGGGCGTCGTGGCTCAGTCGGAAATATTGAGAAACTTGGTTTTTTAATTACTGTAAATCCAAAACACGCCTGAAAATCATGAAACTTGGCATGGTGTTATGACATGGCACCAACATGCTATGGTAAATTTTTTGGCCGGATTGGGACAAGCTTTGGTATAAGCTTCTTGCAAACCAGAGCTTCTCTCAAGAAGGCTCGTGGTTCCGAGAGGGAACGTGTCACGTCCATGTGCGAAACGACATACACTGCCTTCTCCCACCTTAATTTTTTTTACACAGGCAGCTTAGACCAAATAGGAGTTTCGTGCTAAATTTTGGAATTATTCTGGGTTTGTTTGGCCTTTTTTATACATTAATTGAATTTTTGGGCATTTGATGTGCATAATTCAAATTTGAACTACAAGCACACCAACATGCACCACAAGTATTATTGTCATGACATGGCACCAACATGCTGCGGTAAATTTTTTGTCGGATTTGCGAAGGCGCACACATTAACAATCAACAAAGTCATTTTGAAACAAGTGCTGTCACGTTACAAATTGGAAACACAAGTATTGTTGAAACCGTGGGCGTTCTACTTACCATTTAGTTGCCGCCACGCATTCCCTTTTTTTATTGGCTAGGAGGTGCCGTGCGGGGTAGCTATTTGAGTACGGGAGGCGTGCGATCAGACCCCTGTGCGTGCTCATCAGGAGGAGAGCCTTTTGACCTCTATCTGCCGCCCACCTCCCTCCCACCGTCTCCATTAATGGCACCCGAGCCCCTGTTTGATGGCGTGGCTATGTCTCACTCAACTGAGATTTAAGAGAGAAAAAAGAAAATCTGAAAAGAAAGTTTTGCATGGATCTTGATGTAAGATCCAACGGACCTATATAGCATCGAATGCGACTTATAGCAAGACTGATGAATATAAGGATGATGACAGTGGAAAATAAATGTCTTACATATTTAGGAAGATAATTAAAAAAGCCACATGCGACAACGCCCAAAATACACAAGGGTAAAAGAAGAAGGAAGACAATGATCTGGCTTGCTGATCTCTACTTTCTTGATGCGTTGCTGCAGGCCGCGGGAACTAGTCTCTGAGGCGAGTGGCGATGATCTCTTTTGTGTCCTCAAGACACTTCTTGAGAGCATCCACGGATTCCTCCACCAGCCTTTGGCGCTCGATGTGGAGCATGGCATTCTCGTCCATAAATTTCTTGATGATGACACTCATCCTCTTCAACAAGGCAGCGGTCTGCTCCGCCTGTGTTGCCCTTCCGGCAATCTTCGCCCTCAGCAGGTCGCGCTCGGTGTGGACCTTCGCCTTGTCCTCCCCTAGTCCCCGGATGACGCTGGTAGCATTTTCAAACGAGGCATTCATCTCGTCCTGCTGCTTCATCCAGTCAGAGATCCGACCCATCAGGTCATCGAGCATAGCGCGCATGCGCCTGTGAGAGTCCTCGCCTGCCCGCAAGACATTTTCCCAGGACGCCGCGGCGCGGGAGGACATCTCTGCTGCATTCGCGGTGTGGCGGGACATCTCTGCTGCTTCTGCGGCGCAGCCAGACCATTCTGCTGCATCAACGGCGCGACGGGACCTCTGTGCTGCTTCGGCGGCACGGCGGGACCTCTGTGCTACTACGGCCGAGTGGCTGGACATGTCGGCTGCTTTCGTGGCGAGGCGGGACATCTCTTGTGCTTCCGCTTCCATGCTCGCCTCTCCCTGGTAGTAATCTCTCGACCCAGAACTCACGCTGGCCATGGCAGACACAAGGGAACGACGATGAATGACTTGTTTGTTTTTGTGGAGGAGGAGTTGAGGAGGAATGTGCAGTCATCTTGGAGTAGTAGTATTTATAACCGAGTACTAATACGCTCCTAAGTGGGAAACCGTTTAGGTTTTGATCAGTGTGAACAGGTTTGCAATTAAATATAGAGTGGTAGTAATTTGGAATGTGACGGGACGCAGGCTCAAAATTTATTGATGGTTCTATAATTTCTAAGTGCGGCACTATTCCCGGACGGTGTAACGTGGGCACGCTTTCTCGGCCGCGTACGTGGCGTTTGCACCATAGGGTGCACCGCAATAGGTGATGTCAGCACGTCTTGTTCCAACAACCGTGCACGCTCGTTATTACCATCGCACATGCTTCTTTTAATTAGAATGTGTGCCCGTCTAGCGCACACACGTTGATCTGTCTAACTGTTTTTGTTTGTTGTGGCTAATCGCAAACAGTTCATCCGTGTGAACTGTATGCCGTCAATCGCAGACACGTTGATCTGGCTGATCGTTTTTGTTGTGTTGCCTAATCGCAAACAGTTCATCCATCTGAAGTGTATGCCCTCAATTGCACACACCTTCATCTGGCTGCCCGTTTCTGTTATTCCGCCTCATCACAAATAGTTAATCCGACTGAACTATATGTCATATATCGCACACGCCTTCATTTGGCTGCCCGTTTCTGTTCTTCTTCCTCATCGCAAACAGTTCATTGAACTGAACCATATGCCCCGCATCACACAAGCAATTAAAATCTGAACCATGTTTGATGTTCCGCCATCGCAAATGTTTTGCATCTTTTTTGACGGTTTTTTACATCACCGTTTGCGATTAATGCATCGCACACAGTTTCATCGAAGGTTCTCTGATTGTAGTGTCGCGTTAGTAGCATCCTGCAGTAGTGATTCTATAAATATCAATATGAAAACCTGATACAAAATGGACGTATCAACTCCCCCAAGCTTAGACCTCGCTTGTCCTCAAGCGAAAGCCTAAATCGATAATCATGCCCACATATTTAGAGAGAGAGAGAGAGGTGTCGATAAAAATAAAATACGAACATGAAAGCATCATGGTCATTATCATAACAGCAATATATCATCATAAAAGTTCTCATGCTAGAGTAACAATTCATTCATATGCTGAAGTAAGAAACATAAGCTTTATTGGAAAGTAACAAACTATGATTTCAGTCATTGAAACAATCACAATCCATCATGTTTTTAGAAAGAGTATATGTAAGAGATTTGTTTAGCAAGTTCACATACTCAACTATAATTTAGTCTTCTATGATTGCTGACACTCAAGGCATATTTACAGAGCAAAAAGTTTCAGTCAGACACATAGAAAGATATGGGCTTGTGGTTTCGCCTCCCAACTTATTTACCTCAAGGTAATGTCAACAATAATAACCCATGATCACCTACATTCAACTGGATATATATGGATCTATCCACCACATGATGCTTGCCACTAAAGAGTACATAGAGAGGAATAGGGATAAACACTATTGACTCATGCATAAAAATAAATACATGAAAGTAAAAGATAGGCCCTTCACAGAGGGAAGCAGAGTTTGTCATGCGCCTTTTGTTTTTGAATGTGCAAGCTGTTAATGTAAAGGAATGTCACTTTATATTGCCCCTTGTGATAGCAAACTTTATTATGCGGTCTGTTGCTTTTATTTCTTGGCCATCACAAGATCGTACAAAGCTTATTTCCCCTTATAATAAAAGACCATACATATTTGGAAGAAATTCTTATTACCTTTACATCGATGACAACTTACTTGAAGGATCTTATTCAATCCATAGGTAGATATGGTGCCCGCTCATGGAAAGAGGCTGGGTTTAAGGGTTTTGGATGCACAAGTAGTATCTGTACTTAGTGCGAATTTATGGCTAGCAAAAGATCCTAGACAAGCACCACATGTTAGAAGATCCATAACAATATAACTTCTATGTGAATGTAAACAACCATAACTCATTACGTTGTCTTGCTTGTTCAACGTCAACTAATTGATATAGAATATTTGATGGGGGCTCACAATCATAAAAGATGTCCAAGATAGTATATTTATATGTGAGACCTCTCTTCCTTTATTACTTTTTCCATGGAATAAATTGCACCAATGACCAATGCTATGTTTGTCAACTTCCAATAAATTTTATCTACTATACTTCTTTTATGTGAAGTCATTACTCCCCATGGGATTAGCATATGATCTTTTTACTCTTTTGTTTTTCTCATTGCTAAGATTGAAACAAGAAAGCAAAGCAAAACTCAAACTAGTCTTTATTATATATCTCGCACACAATTACATAGATAGATAGATCACTAAGCAAGCACTCGAAAATAGATCATACTAAAACTTTATTCTTCTAAATCATGAAATAACTAAGGATCGAACTAAGATAGATAATTATGGTAAAAGTGGTGGTGATACGATACCAGACCACCTCCCCCAAGCTTGGCACAAGCCAAGTGGAGTGCCCATACCCGTGTACTCAAGTCTCCTTCTTTGGTGATGGTGGTGTTGATGAAATAGTAGGCTTGTCCTTCAGCTTCAATAAGTACTCCAAAATTCTATTGATATTCTGAAGGGCACGATTTTGCTCTTCCAACAGAATAACTTCATGAGTGAGAGATGTATTTTGAGCACAAATTGTTTCAAAGACCCTCAAGGTATCAATTTCAGATGGAGAGAGATGATCATAAAAGGGTTGTAGTATATCTCCCTTTTCTGTAGTTTCTCCCATAGGCATGGCTTGAACTCCCTCTTGGACCTAGCCTTCCGCGGCCTTCTTAGCTTCCTCCTGCTTGCTGGTATCCTCCTCCCTTGATGACCATTCGTAATAAACCTCGCCGTAAGGGTGTTTGCGCGGTGAAGGTTGCATGATCTGGTGCTTAGTACGGAGCCTTCGAGGAGCCATGGCCATCTGGATTTGTCAGAGAAACAACATGAAACAAGAACAGAGGAGAATCTCGCAATATGATGGTCAAAACCTCAGGAAGTATATATAATGAATTTTCCGTGTAGGACAAGTAACATGGAAGAAAAACAGAGTCGGGAAAGTCCATGAGGGGGCCACAAGTCTGGGAGGCGCGCCCAGGGGGTAGGGCACGCCCCTCGGACTTGTCGCTCCCCCGTGCACTTTTCTGATAATTTACCTTGCTATCAAACTACCTGTTACCGACAATTTTAGTGCTTACAGAAATTACCTTGCTGAAAACCGCTTGTCATTTCCTTCTGCTCCTCGTTGGGTTTGACACTCTTACTTATCGAAAGGACTATGATTGATCCCCTATACTTGTGGGTCATCACTTACCCATTTACTATCAGCTATGGGATAGATTATAACTGCCTCTAGAAGCTTTAATATTTCAGTTCTTACCACATCCTTAATTTTAGGATTCAATCGTCGTTGATGATCAACACCTGGCTTAGCATCAGGCTCCATATTAATCTTTTGCTGACATAGAGTGGGACTAATGCCCTTTAAATCATCAAGAGTGTATCCAATAGCTGCATGGTGCTTCCTCAAAGTTTTGAGTAATCTCTTTTCTTCATGCTCTGAAAGGTTAGTACTAATAATAACATGATATATTTTCATTTTCATCAAGATAAGCATATTTCAACGTGTCAGGTAACTGTTTTAATTCAAACACGGGATCACCCTTAGGAGTAGATGGACCTCCTAGAGTTTCAACAGGCAAATTATGTTTAAGGATAGGGGCTTGATCAAGGAATATCTTATCTATTTCATGTCCTTCATTCATATGCATATCATTTTCATGGTCTAGCAAATATTGTTCTAATGGACCAGTAGGAGGTACGACAATAGAAGCAAGACCAATAATTTCATCTTTACTAGGCAATTCTTTTCCTCGAGGTTGCCTACGAAACTTAGAGAAATTAAACTCATGAAACACATCACCAAAATTAGCACTAATGGTTTCCCTATTGCAATCATTTTTAGCATTAACGGTATTCAGAAGGTCTACCAAATATAATGGGACAAAAATCATCTTGTGGAGAACCAAGAACTAGAAAATCAGTAGGGTATTTGATCTTTCCACACAAGACTTCAACATCTGTAACAATCCCAAGCAGTGAAATTTTATCTCTATTCGCTAGCTTAATAGTAAAATCAATGTCTTCTATCTCAGCAGGTGCAATATCATTCATAATTTCTTGATATAAGGTAAACAGAATAGCACTTACACTACCACCCAAATCCCATAAACCACGATAACAATGATCTCCTATTTTAACTGATACAACAGGCATGCCAACAACAGGCTTATTCTTATCCTTAGTGTCACGCTTAGCAATTCTAGTTGCTTCATCACAGAAGTAGATAACATGCCCATCAATATTGTCAACCAAGAGATCTTTAACCATAGCAATATTAGGTTCAACTTTAATTCGTTCAGAGGGTCTAGTTGCTCTAATATTACTTTTGTTAACCATGTTTATAACTTTAGCATGTTCCTTTATCCTAACAGGGAAAGGAGGTTTCTCAATATAAGCAGTAGGAACAACTGGATAAACATTGTAAATGATAGTTTCATCTTTAACTTTAATGGGTTCCTCTATCTTTTCTTTAATAGAGGGATGATATTTAAACCACTTCTCCTTAGGGAGATCAACATGAGCAGCAATAGATTCACAAAATGTAGCTACTATCTCAGAGTCAAGTCCATATTTAGCACTAAACTTATGAAAAGCATCGGTTTCCATAAAAGACTTAACGCAATCAAACTCAAAATTTATACCAGACTTTTTACCTTTGTTGAACTACCAATCTTCAGAGTTGCATTTAATTCTTTCCAAAAGATTCCACTTGAATTCAATAGTTTTCTTCATAAAAACCCAGTAGAAGAAGAATCGAGCATGTATTGGTCATTATGAGAAAGCTGAGCATAAAAATTCGGAACAATAATTTCTCTTGAGAGATCATGATTGGGGCATGTGTGCATCATGTACTTAATCCTCCCCCAAGATTGAGCGATACTTTCTCTTTCATGAGGCCAAAAATTACATATATAATTCCGATCACGATGAACCAGATGCATAGGATAAAACTTCTGATGAAATTCCAATTCCAGTCTGTTCCAGTCCCACGTACCAATATCATCACATAGCCTATACCATGTCAATGCTTTTCCCTCCAAAGATAAAGGGGAAACCTTCTTCTTAACTCCATCTTTGGATAAACCTGTAAGCTTAAACAATCCACGAAGTTCATCCACATAGATTAAGTACATATCAGGATGTATCATTCCATCTCCTGCATAAGGATTAGCTAGCAGTTTTTCTAACATACCCGAAGGAATCTCATAATAAATATTTTCAGTAGGTTCAATAGGTTGATGGGTAACTCTCTGTGTTTTCGATCGAGGTGAAGATACCCCGAACAAACCCCTCAAAGGATTGTCCATAGTGACAAGTGATAGGAAATTTCATCACGTAATATAAATGTTTCCTTACCAAAGTCCACTCACCAAAGGCGCTTCACTCCCCGTCAACGGTGCCAGAAAAGAGTCTTGATGACCCACAAGTATAGGGGATCAATCATAGTCCTTTCGATAAGTAAGAGTGTTGAACCCAACGAGGAGCAGAAGGAAATGACAAGCGGTTTTCAGCAAGGTATTTTATGCAAGCACTAGAATTATTGATAACAGATAATTTGATAGCGAGATAATTTGTAACGAGCAACAAGTAGCAATAGTAACAAAGGTGGATCAAGGTAGCCCAATCCTTTTGACAGTAAAGGACGACCGGAACTTTCTCTTATAGCAAGCAAAGCGTTCTTGAGGACACATGGGAATTCATCTAGTCACTTTCATCATGTTTGTTTGATTCGCGTTTGTTACTTTGATAATTTGATATTTGGGTGGACCAGTGCTTGGGTTCTATTCTTACTTGAACAAGGCTCCCACTTATGATTAACCCCTCTCACAAGCATCTGCAACTACGAAAGATGAATTAAGATAAATGTAACTATAGCATGAAACATATGGATTCGAATCAGCCCCTCACGGAATAGCGCATAAATTAGGGTTTAAGCTTCTGTCACTCTAGCAACTCATCATCTAATTACTACTCCACAATGCCTTCCCTTAGGCCCAAAGATGGTGAAGTGTCATGTAGTCGACGTTCACATAACACCACTAAGGCAATCACAACATACACATCATCAAAATATCGAACGAATACCAAATTCACATGATTACTTATAACAAGACTTCTCCCATGTCCTCAAGAATAAAAGTAACTACTCACAAATCATATTGATGTTCAAGATCAGAGGGGTATTGAATATCATCATGGAGCTGAACATATAATCTTCCACCAAATAAACCAACTAGCATCAACTACAGGATGTAATCAACACTACTAGCAACCCATAGGTACCAATCTGAGGTTTTGAGACAAAGATTGAATACAAGAGATGAACTAGGGTTTGAGATGAGATGGTGCTGGTGAAGATGTTGATGAAGATTAGTCCTCCCATGATGAGAGGATCATTGGTGATGACGATGGCCTTGATTTCCCCCTCGCAGAGGGAAGTTTCCCCGATGGAATCGCTCTGCCGAAGAGCAAAAGTGCTCCTGCCTAGGTTCCACCTCAAGACTGCGGCGCTTCATCCCGAAACCTTCCTTCTGATTTTTTATAGGTCAAATGGCATCATATAGCTGAAGATGGGCTTCACAGGCCTGCCAAGGGCCCCACAAGCTCAGGGAGCGCGCCCCCCGGGCTTGTGGTTGCCTGGTGGGCGCCCTTCTGTTGATTCTTTCACCAATATTTTGATATATTCCAAAATAATTCTCCATCAATTTTCAGGTCATTTGGAGTTGTGCAGGAAATGTGTCTCTGATATAGCCCTTTCCGGTCCAGAATTCTTGTTGCCGGCAATCTCCCTCTTCATGTGAAACATGCAAAATAAGAGAGAAAAGGCATAAGAATTGTATCATAATGTGAAATAACAGTCCATAATGCAATAAATATCAATATGAAAACATGATGAGGAATGGACGTATCAGCAAGCTTCACCAGGATTGGCTTGTTGGAATAGTGAACATGCAAGGTGGTGCGATTGGTTTTTCCTTTGCGCAAAAATACGCTTCCTATCTTTGTAATGGTGTTCTGTTCTAGTATAAAGCATTTGAGCATGTGGACTCCGGTCACGGGGTAGTCCCAACCCTCCAAGATGAAGCTGCTGGTGTCTAGCCAGGAACTTGGGTCGGTCCACACTCCCCTTTTGGTGAACCCATTCATTTTACTTTAAGAAGATCAAACTGACAATTCTTGGATGAGTTGATCAAAAGTTGTCCATAACCTGGGGCACGGCTAATCAAGATCAGTTTTATACACTATACAAAGGTTTGTGTACTTTACCTGTGATTCCCGATCACACCCTTCAGCCATTAAACTTCACTTGTCAAGTAGCCAAGTAGATCAAGACAAAACCTTTGGGAAATGGCAGCCCTCTCCGAATGGCAGACCCAGTCCAACCTACATATGCATGAACTACACCTGCCGGTCATGCCTGGGAGGGTTCCCGTAACTTACTAGTCCAAACAAAGCCCATATTGTATCATGGTTACACATGGAAGCTACTCAACTTTGAACTCGTACAATCCCTTTGAGCCTGGGTGGTCGCCCACAAAATACGTGGCCACCAAAGCAATACCGAAGCACCGCCCAGATGATTCATTAATTAAGTAGTAGTTAAGTAGTCAACCATGTGGTTGTATGGGGGTATATTATAGGTGTTTCCCAATCCATGATATGGCAGCTAAGCAACTACTCGTTGGTTACAAGGTCAGGGCATAAATGGACCTATATCATCCTACTGGGTTCTGTCAAGTATAAAGTAAAATCCTATAGCTAGGGAGTTCCTAGTTGAAAAAAACTACAATGCATGAAAACATAGGTTATGATCAAAGTTTCCACGTGCCTGTATTGACGATTCTTCAATCTCACAATCTTGATCACGTTACTCTTCACTCTTAGTACAATCTATCATAGGTAAAGAGCAATCATGAACAACCATACAATACAAACAACAAACAAGAGGTGTTGTGCATGGTGTTTGTATCATTGTGCTATGAGATCTTGTGTCAGGGTTAACTCATAAGAGTTTGGAACAACATAGTGGGTTTTAATTGGAATACATGTACATAAGAGTTCCCATGCAAGTTTCAAATAAAGGTTCATCACATAAGGAGTATGTGATGTCAAGTTGTGGTTGTTGGATTCTGGAAAAGAATCTCAACAATAGAGTCATGGTCTTATGAAACTTGGATAGCCAAGTTGATGTTCAAGTTTGAATGACAAGTCAACTTGTTGACCTTTCATGAGTTTGAATACACTAAGGTCTGAAAATGATAACTTGATTTGGCTTCCTACCCAAGTTGGATTTGGATAAGGTTCATCTTATCTGAATTCAAATTGAACTATTCACAAGTTGATTTGGTTTCAATTATGTCAATTTGAATTGTGGATTATTTCATAATTGAGTAAGTTGGTTCAAGCAATTCAACATACTTGTTCCTTCCCTAAAGTCAAGTAAAAATCCAACATGATTACCAATGACCATTGTTTAATTCAAGTTCAACCTAAAGTCAAATATAGTACCACATAATACTATAGTTTATTTATTTGATTTTTAGTTTAACTAAAGTCAAATATAATCCTCTAAGATCCCCGTGGTTTATCCATTTGATTACTAAGGTTCATTACTCAATTGATTTAATTAAGGTCAAGTACCAGTCCAATGTTGTTGCTAAGGTTTATTCATTTGATATTTAGTCTTACTAAGGTCAATTATAAATCCAATGCCATTAATATGGTTTGTTTATTTAATTTGAACTAAGTCAAATTAGTCCAATTAGTTTACTATGTGAAAATAGTTTCACACTTTATTGAATTTAATTTGTGGTCATCTTTCCCTATAGTCAACTATTAACTTCAACAATGATTACTAGGTTCAATTCATTTCAATAAATCACATTGCATTAGTTTTATTTAAATTAAACCAAGGATTTCAATGTTAATTCAAACTATGTATGAATTTAACTCAATTCTTTTTTGAATTACCTAAGTCAAATAATAATTCAAGTTCTATTTCAAATGTTATATTACTATGTTCATAATTCATATCATTTCAAAAATTACTATGTTCATAATTCAATGTTATATTACAATTATTTTATTACACAATTTTTATTTCAAAGTTAAACCTAATTAGGTTTCATTTCTATTTGAATTCTGGCATGTACTGTATTCTATTTCAAATGTATTTTTAAATTATTTAAAGTTGAACTAAAGTGTTCTGAGATGAAAATAAATTTCACTAGGTTCAATTTGCAAAAAGAATAATTTAATTTGGATTTATTATGTGCAAGTTATGCCCTATTCAAATTCTAGTTCATTCTGTTTGAATTTGAATGTTAAATTATTCAAATGTGAAATGTTTCCAGACAGCGTGAAATTATATTTCATATGGATCATTTTGCAAAAAAATCATCTATTTTGGACTTGTAGATAATTAGTTATGAGTGTTTGAAGTTCACGGACTTTTCTGCAAAATTCCCTTTTAATTTAATTAACTGATTTTCTGGATAATGTTAATGATGTGGCCTGCTCTGGTTGGCCGATACTGTTTTAGTTTAAGTGAGTGTGTGAGATGCTTTGGATTGAAGATCTATGGCTGAGATTAGACAGAGGAGATCCTCACTGGAGCTAGGCCACTGGAGAAGTCATCGGCGATGAGGCAAACGGAGGCGCATGGCTCGAACCTCATCGGGGACGATGTTCCAGGGGTCACCGAAGATGGTGGAGGGCACGGGTGGACGTGGGAGTCGACGACGGGGTCGATGGTGGTGATGAATGACCTCGGGGATGACTGTAGAGACGACTACTAGCTCGCCAGAACTCGGCTGCGGTGGTGAAGCTACGGGCATGGACACACATCAATCTGGAGCACCTAGGGGTGAACCAAATTGTTAGGGAGGCGTGCACGTGTGCAATGAAGATGATGGACAAGGTGCGCAGGCCAAATTACCTTGGTGATCACCGAAGTTGGGCTCGCGGTGAAGGACGGCTCGGGTCACCACCGGTCGAGGGCTTCTAGGGGGTTTCGGGCATGACAGAGATGTCTAGGGGGTTCGCCTGGGCACGGGGAGTCAAGTGGTGTGAGTGGTTGGTCTCGGGGTAGCTAGGTTCCTTGGAATCCTCCCCGAAGTGGCTAGGTCAGAGGCGAAAATGGGGGCTCGCCGGCGAGCAGCCTGGCGGCGATGTGGAGGGCAAGGAGAGGAGAAATGGAGAGGGGGTTTGGTCCTATTTATAGGACATGGCTACCGGGGCTGACATGGCCGGAGGGTCCGCGGGCGTGGGCGACGTGCGCACCGTGGGGCTTGGGCCGTGCACACGTGCGAGCATAGGCGGTTGGAGGTAGGGGATGAGGGAGCTCACGGGTGGGTTCGGGTTGTGAGCGAGATGGGAAGAGCGAGAGAGAGAGAGAGAGAGAGAGAGAGAGAGAGAGGGGTGCGGGCGGGGCTGGTTTAGCTGGGCCGGTTAGCTAGGCTGCGGCCTGGTTGGCTGGCTTGGCTGGGCCTTTTCTTTTTCTTTTTATTTTCTGATTTTCCTTTTTCTGTTTTGTCTGTCTTTTCAAATGAATTTTAATTTTCTTTGAACTGAGAATGTTTTCTAAATTCCAAATGGAATATTAAGAAAATTTTGAACATTTTGTTTGGACAAACTAGACATGTAATTCCCGCACTTATATTTCCTATTTGAACTTGAATTTGGTTTTAGAACCAAATTTGTTTCAAAACCTTTTTAGAAAATTGGCTGAGGGTCAAGATTATTATGTAGACTTGTGAAATTTGATTTCCTGCCAAATAAAACACAAATCCATTTTTGAATAATCCCCTTCTAATTTGAATTGATTTCAAAATGAATCCAACTCAATTCTTTTGGAAAAAAATAATAGGGCTTTGAATATTAGTTGGGACTTATTGAAAATGCTAGCTAGGCTTTCAACTAGTGACATTTGGATTTCCATCCTTCAAGGAAAACAATCAAGCAATCCAAGTCATTTTCAAACAAACCTAGGCAATCAGTGAAAATTCTTAGAAAAAAATTTAATTCCCCATGAAAATTCTTAGAAAAAAATCCGGGATGTGACAGACTACCACCCTTAAAAGAGATCTCGTCCCAAGATTTGGAGAGGCTACAAAGAAAGGTTAGGGTTTAGGGTTCTTCTTAAATTCCATGTCCAAGTCAAGGGTCTGCGCTCTGGGCAAAGTCAATATCACTTGTATCCTTGGGTCCTTCAATCCTTAGCTGTCGATACTGCCTCCAAGATAATTCTGTGGCTGGTGGCTCTATTTCTCAAGGCTTCCTTGTTACTGGGGTCTGGTTGGGGTTTGATGCTTTCTAGAATTTATCCTTATACTGCCGTTCTCTTGTATTCTAGGTTGCTACCACCCTTAAAAGAGATTAAGGTTAGGGTTTCCTGTAGCTTCTTACTCCTTGGTGCTGGTACTGGTGGTCACTTCAGATTCTATAATTATAATATCATCTACCGGCTTCGTAAGTCTTCTGTTCTTCTGTTTCGACGGGTCAACTGTCCTTGTAACTCCGGTTGTGTTCATACCATCATATCAGTCATGCTCTTCCTTTTGATAGTTCTTATCTGTACGATCCTATTGTTCACTTTGATTCTGGCCTGTCTTTCACCTCAAGATCCTTAGGCAAGTACCATCCTGTATCCATATGATTCCATCTGTCAACTTTTCTCCTGATTCGTGGGTAAAATCCAATGATAAATTCCCATTCCCATCTGTGGTCCTGGGTGATCCTTGCTGAATCTTACCGTCCTTACTTACACTCCCGAGTCTCTAAATTCCTTAGCACGTAGCGGTCTTCCGATACATGGATGCTTCCTAGCCATTTGGTCGAGCTCTTACTCACTGTTAGACCTATGTTTGGCAACGATTGCCTATACGGGGTCACATATATTCCTCCTAGGTTCTTGGCTTACATCATTTCTCAACTATAAGTGTCTTGCTCAAGACTGTCCGCTCCTCATAGTAAGGCGAATAATAAGGATAGGCATCATGGCAATCAACTCATGGCATACCCAAATCATTACCAACCATGGGGATTGGAAATCTTCGTAATCCCAACGCTCAGTCTTCCTTACAAGCATTCAAGTCCTTCTTGCTCCATGCTTCGAGCCTGGATCTTCTGAAACTCCTTCGGTCTTATGACGACGACGTCTAACGTTATCTCACAGCTCTCGGATGGCAAAAGTCCTATAGCATTAACTATCAACTATTGCTTCCTCAGTGATTCTGTTCCCTGATGTGACAAACTTGTTTTGTTATCCTTAAGGTCACATTACTCAAATTCAATCACACTTGTACAATCCTTTCTGGCCTTTCAAGGTGCCTCTTCTTACTAGCCTATCCACTACTGACTACATCTTCCATCCTAAAAGATCCGACATATCCATCTGGTTCTGGTGCTTATTGCACGGTGATCCGATTGCTACAACTATCATCTGTCCCATTTAGTCATGTTCATTTGGTAATTGGGGTTTTGTACTCCTGACATTCTTGGCTTCTCAAGGTTTAACAATATCCTAACTCAAGGTATCCCCTTAAACAATCCTTAATATCCATAACGGGGTCTTCTAAAAATCTAAACTTATAGTTCCTTACTAACTCTGTTCTTCCTTCTGGAAATTTCAATACATTCCTGAACAGGGTTCCAATTGGTTTCACCCTTCGATTTGCTTCATCGTTGGGTAGTAGTTACCATTTGTTTGGTGTGTCTAATACCTCGTAGTCGGTGTCTTTTTCCTTTTCTATTAACCGAGATGTCCAATTTAGTCTCTCTTTTTCCTTTTCTGTTAACCGAGGTGTCCAATTCAGTCTCTCTTTTTTCCTTTTTTGTTAACCGAGGTGTACAATTCAGTCTATCTTGTCTCCGTTACGGGGAATGGCAATGCGAAATTTGGGTCAATGACACTTTCATTACTTGATAATAGTGCTGGTACATAATTGATCATAATCCCGTTACATTCATGACTGCTACTTCAGCTAATATAAGTCTAAGGATGTATCTACAACTACACATCCTCTGGCTAACGGGTCTCCAATGTTGATGGATGTTGTTGACAACTTCAGGTTCTTCCTCCTTTGGAGTTCTCACTGTTCCACAATTGCCTTCATACCCCTTATCACACTCCATCACTTGGCACGTGGCTCCTTCAGTGGTTTGTCCTTTCCAGAATGTTTGCTACTCCTTCTCTTATCCTTCAGTGTAGGGTACTTGGTTGAGTAATGCCCTGTGTTTCAGCATTTAACAAAGTAACTGGCTCAAGTCCTCCTCCATGTGTGCTGAGGGTAGGTTAGGGGTATTGTCGGTCTCCTCATTGTTGGCATTCTAGTGGGTACATCCTTGGAACTCTTTTACTTCCACAACGTCGAAGTTCTTGTGGCTCCAGTTGAGTTGTTCCGGGTTCATCTCCTTCAAGCTTCCTTTCTTGTTGTCCTTCTGAGGGCATTTGCTGGCGAAATGTCCCGATTCCTGCACATGTAGCATAGTACCATCGATAGGTCGTGCAGTCTTCCAGGTCCTTCATTCTTCGTCTTGGTGCAGTCGTTGGCGTAGTGTCCAGGCTTGAAAGTGCAACTAATCCCCGGGTGGTTTTGGTAATTCATAACAACATATAGCTCATTGAACTAATATCTATTCAAGATAAATATTTCAGGAAGTTCAATGAATGGCATGGCATGGAATAGGAATGTGGACCCCTCAAAATGCTAAGGACACATATTGGCAAAAGCTCAAGACTCTTCATCTTTGTTTTAGTGATCCAAGATCACATTGAGTCCATAGGAAAGCCAATACTATTAAAAGGGGATGAGGTGTTGCTTAGTGTCTTGCTTGCTCAAAATGCTTAGTGATATTGCTCCAAAGCCCTCAACTACTTTCTCCATCCAAATATGGCAAAACCCTAAACTCCAACTCGGCCCCACCGATTGTTTCTATCCGGCGCCACCGAGTTCATATGACATAGCCATAGCCACAGCCAGAAACCCTAATGGTTCGATCACACCGATACGGGTCTCGGTCTCATCGAGATGGCCTTCCCAACACTCTGTGACTTGTTGCATTTATTTCGGTCTCACCGAGTTGGCTTGCCATTTTCTCTATTGCCTTATTGCTTCACTTTAGTCTCACCGAGTTCATGCAATCGCTGCCACCGAGTTAATGTTTGCCCTAAAGCCCTAGCACATCGGTCCCACCGAGTTGTTCCAGTCGGAGCCACCGAGATTCCTAACATTCACATTTTGAACTAATCGGTTAGACCGAGTTCATCTATTCGGTCTCACCGAGTTTGGTCAAATGTGTGTAATCGGTATTGGGTGGTCTGGGTTAGGGTCGAGAGAGAATAGACGAGAGAGGTAGATACCCTTACGCTAATCCCAATTAGCAGTATACATATATAGCCTCGTACGACCTCAATAGTTATAGCCTCGTATGGCTGTTAATATTACACATAGACAACATTCACACCTAAGGTCTGTTCGTGGTCTAATACTATGTTCTCACTTCCTTCGAAGTTTCCTATGTTTCCACCATCCTGATCATAACTCCTCAGTGGCATTCTTCTGACTTCCTTCATTAATTGGGGTAGGCCTCTAATTATGCAGCAAGTAGTTCACACTTCATTCAATTCAAAGCAAATAATTTCATTCAACAATCACGGCAATCAATTCATTCAAGCAATAAGGTTCAAAGCAAAACCTAAGTAAGGTCATACTGCATCCATCATGATCTCATCCAACTACTGTACATCACTACGTCAGATTGACATAGTAGTGGTTCATGCAAAATGTCCTACTTCAGAATAACATAGTAGTGGTGGGCAAGCTTAAGCTTCACTTCAGCTTCAGCTTTCCTGCTTCTTGATCCATGTAGTTGATCCTTCTTCCTTGGATTGCTTCACTCCTGGGTTATTCTTGTTCTTCTCCTTTGCAAGTTCCACTTTGACTGATCTTAGTTCATCCTCAACTCTGTTAAGGTGTTCCTGAGTGCAATACAGCCTGATTCGGAGACTCGTTCCCAACTTCTTGATTGCTTCCCGTGCAGCGTCTCTTCCAGCATCAAAGAATGTAGCTTGGAGTGTCGGGCTGGTGATACATGAAGTCCTCTTGCAACATGGCTATTTCCTTGATGTGCATACATGTGCAGTTACACAATCCAACAGTTCCTTCCTTCATGCCGGATTATAAATCCTTTGTACACTGCTTCTCCATTTAGTCCCATGCCTAGCATGATATCCTTCAGTGCTCTTGGAAATTCAGTGTCTCTCTTCAAGGTCATGCTCAACGTTGGAATCTCGTTGGCTGGATCCATGAATGCGGTCATCTATATCTTTGAAAAAGAAGAGGATTAGAATTGAATGAGGTAAAAATATACAAGACTATCTATCTACAGAATATGTCTTGTCCTATGGGCTTTTTAGTTCCGAGGGTCACGTCCTATAGACAACATGTGCTGTTACACCATTCTTTCACGACTTGGTCCCTAAATGGGGCCCGAGTCTCTGCGCTTACTGTGTTAGCCCCTGGATCAATAGCTGACACACACAGTTGACAATGAAATATGGAGAATACATCATGTGCCAAGTATTACATCATAGATCCAGTGCTTTACAATACTGTAAGTGCATCTAGTGCCACCCTTTGTTCATTTTGGAGTATTGACGAGAAACTTGGTTAAGGGACTAATGTGTTTGTGAGATTCATAGGAGAACACTGGTAGAAGTCCCTAGAGATTCGGTTTACCCATCAAAGATGATCCCTAAAAATGTATGAAGACATTGAAGATAATGGTGGTACGCGAAGACATTCGTGTGAAGACAATGTAACACGAAAACTTTCGCTTGAGGAGAATGGAGCGTGAAGACAGTCTTTTGGTAGTTTCATTTTCTTCTTTCTTAAGTCATAGGAACCACCATACTATTAAGTGTGGTCGAGGTAAACAAAGTCAGAAACTGACGTGATGCTCAACCTAAAATCCTACGTCTTCCAGCGAAGACATTGAGAGGAAACCTCTTCTAGAGTTGGTTGAGTTAGCTTTTCTTGGAGCTCAAGTAAAGTTGTGATATGTCCCAAATGTATCTACTTTTCCAAACACTTTCGCTCTTGTGTTGGACACTAATTTGCATGATTTGAATGGAACTAACCCGGAATGATGCTGTTTTCAGCAGAATTGCCATGGTGTTGTTTTTGTGCAGAAATAAAAGTTCTCGGACTGAGCTAAAAATTTATGGAGAATATTTTTAGAATATATAAAAAATACCGGCGAAGAGAAATACTAGAGGGGTGCACCAGGCCGCCCAAGCCAAGGGGCGCGCCCACCCCCAGGGTACACCTAGAAGACTTGTGGCCCCCCGACAGCTCCCGCAACCCTAACTCCAATTCCATAAGTACCTATTCATCCATAAAAAAATCAGAGAAAAGGAATCATCATGTTTTACGACACGGAGCCGCCGCCACCTCCTGTTCTTCATCAGGAGGGCTGATCTGGAGTCCGTTTGGGGCTCCGGAGAGGGGAATTCGATGCCGTCGTCATCATGAACCATCCTCCATCACCAATTTCATGATGCTCACCATCGAGAGTGGGTAATTCCTTTGTAGGCTTGCTGGACGGTGATGGGTTGTATGAGATTTATCATGTAATCGAGTTAGTTGTGTTAGGGCTTGATTCCCAGTATCCACTATGTTCTGAAATTGATGTTGTTATGAGTTTGCTATGCTTAATGCTTGTGACTAGGGCCCGAGTGCCATGATTTCAGATATGAACCCTTTATGTTTTCACGAATATATTTGTGTTCTTGATCCTATCTTGCAAGTTGTATGCACCTATTACGTGTTATGATCCGCATACCCCAAGGTGACAATAATTGGGATTCTTTCTGGTGATTACCGTAGTTTGAGGAGTTCATGTATTCACTATGTGTTAATGCTTTGATTCGGTTCTCTATTAAAAGGAGGACTTAATATCCCTTAGATTTCCTTATGGACCCCGCTGCCACGGGAGGGTAGGACAAAAGATGTCATGAAAGTTATTATTACAAGCACGTATGATTATATACGGAATACATGCCTATATTACATTGATGAATTGGAGCTAGTTCTGTGTAGCCCTAGGTTATGACTATTACATGATGAATGTTATCCAACATAATTATCCCTCACTGATCCAATGCCTACGACTTACGCATATTGATCTTTGCTAAGTTACTTTTGCTGCTGCTGCTGTTACAATGACTATAAAACTACTACTGTTACTGCTACCGTTGCTATTGCTACTATTACCACTGCTATCAAACTATCATATTACTGTGCTGCAGATATTTAGTTCTCCAGGTGTGGTTGAATTGAGAACTCAACTGCTAATACTTGCAAATATTCTTTGGCTCCCCTTGTGTCAAATCAATAAATTTGGGTTGAATACTCTACCCTCGAAAACTATTGCGATCCCATATACTTGTGGGTTATCAAGACCTTTTTCTGGCGCCGTTGCCTGGGAGCATAGCTCTATTTGCCGAGTCACTTGGGATTTATATCTCTTGATCACTATGAAGAATCTGAAGGATGATAGAGCCAAGATCATTCCCTCTAAGACGAGGGGAGGTAAGGAACTACCATCTAACTCTTCACTTGATTCACCTTCTGTTTTGAGTAGGCTTGTGACACCACCACCTGCTATTAATTCAAATATGTTGCAAGTAATTGATGATTCTACTTCTGCTATGAATGATGCTTATGATGATGCTAGTACCATGCTTGAAGAAACTGTGCCACTAGGTGAATTTCTTGATGAACAACTTGCTAAAGCTATAGAATTTTAAAATGTTGAAACTGATGAAATTTATGATTCACCTATTATACCTAGCTCTCCTAGAATTGAAATGCCTAAGGTACCTGAGGGTTATGTTACGGATGGGGAGATAGCTAGAGAATTTCTTGCTTGTAATGATAGAGAAGATGTTAAGAAACAACTATGCAACCTTAAAGAAAAATCTATGATGGAGAAAATGAAGTATGATCCTAAGTTTGCTACTTCTCCTATCTTTGTTATTGATAAGGATTATGAATTCTTTGTCGATCCTGAGTTAATTACTTTGATTGAATTTGATCCTTTTCATGGTTATGAAACTAAAATTGTTGTGGCACATCTTACTAAATTAAATGATATAACCGCCCTATTTGCTCATGAGGAAAAGATCCGCTACTACTATATTCTTAAGTTGTTTCCTTTCTCGTTAAAGGGTGATGCTAAGAAATGGTTTAATACTCTTGCTCCTGGTTGTGTGCGTAGTCCCCAGGATATGATATATTACTTCTCTGAAAAATATTTTCCTGCTCATAAGAAACAAGCTGCCTTACAGGAAATATTTAACTTTGTGCAAATTGAAGAAGAAAATCTCCCTCAAGCTTGGGGGAGGCTTCTCCAGTTACTTAATGCTTTGCCTGATCATCCTCTTAAGAAAAATTAAATCCTTGATATCTTTTATAATGGACTAACTGATGCTTCTAGGGACTACCTAGATAGTTTTGCTGGTTGTGTTTTTAGGGAACAAACTGTTGAGTAGGCTAAAGAACTATTAAATAATATATTGAGAAATGATAATGATTGGACACTTCCTGAACCACCACCTAAACCAACACCAAAGAAGAGAGGTATTATATTCCCCAGTCCTGAAGATATGCAAGAGGCAAAGAAATCTATGAAAGAAAAAGGTATTAAAGCTGAAGATGTTAAGAATTTACCACCTATTGAAAAAATACATGGTCTTGATACCCCGACACAGGTAGTAGAGGTAAATTCTCTTATTAGATTTGATGAAGGTGATATTCCTTATAATAAATCTGCTAGTCAATGCTTGGATGAATTTGATAACTACATTGTTAAGCAAGAACATTTCAATGCGTATGTTAAGAAACAATTGAAATGCAATGCCTTCATGATTGATCGTTTGAGTGACTTGATGTTTAGAATTGCTAATGATGTTAAAGGTCTATGTAAACATGCTTCCATGGTTCAAACTCAGTTAAAAAATGCTAAGTCACAAAATAATTTGCTTAATGAGATGAATAATAACATGAATGATCATGCTATTAGAGTTATGACTAGAGGAGGTAAAATGACTCAGGAACCTCTCTATCCTAAAGGTCATCCTAAAAGAATTGAGCAAGATTCTCACAGAATTAATAATGATGTGCCTAGTCCATCTAAGAAGAAAAAGAAAAAGAAAAATGATACAACTTTGTATGCTTCTAGTGAACTTGAGGTAGAGAAAGCTTCTGATAATCATAATGATGTTTCTATTTCCGATGCTGAAACACAATCTGGTAATGAACATTCACCTAGCAATAATGATAATGATGTTCATGATGATGCTCAACCACATAAGGATAAAGAACGAGATAATGATGTACAAATAGAACCTGTTGTTGATCTTGATAACTCACCTCCTAAAAATAAAAGATATGATAAAAGAGATTTCATTGCTAGAAAACATGGTAAAGAAAGAGAACCATGCATTCAGAAACCCATGTCGTTCCCTAGTAAGCCACCTAAAAATAAAGATGAGAAAGAATTTGAACGCTTTGTTGAAATGCTTAGGCCAGTCTTTTTGCGTACTCGCTTGACTGATATTTTGAAGATGGCCCCGTATGCTAAGTATATGAAAGATATTGTCACTAATAAAAGAAAGATACTTGAGGCTGAAATTTCCACCATGCTTGCAAATTAATCTTTTAAGGATGGAGTACCTAAGAAACTAGGAGATCCAGGAATACCCACTATACCATGCTCCATTAAAAGAAGTTATGTTAAAACTTCTCTATGTGATTTAGGAGCCGATGTTAGTGTTATGCCTTTCTCTTTATATAGAAGACTTGATTTGAATAAACTCACACCTACTGAATTATCTTTGCAAATGGCTGATAAATCTACTGCCATACCTGTTGAAATTTGCGAGGATGTGCCTGTTGTAGTTGCAAATGTTACTATCTTACAGACTTTGTTATACTTGATATGCCCGAGGACGACAACATGTCGATTATCCTTGGTAGACCATTCTTGAATACTGCAGGGGTGTTATTGATTCCAACAAAAGTAAGGTCACTTTTCATATTAATGGTAATGCGCATACGGTACACTTTCGGAAGAAACAATTCCAAGTGAATGGAATCAATTGTGTTTAAAAGGTTTCGACAATTATTATTGTAGGTTTCCAATTCCCTCTTCCTTCATTCAAAAAGAAATATGAATCTCTTATTTTTGGGAGATGCATATCCTCGTTAAGCTAACCTAGTGTTATACGAAGATTCTTCAGTTTCATGTCATTCAAAAATGGTTTGTTAAGACTTGATCAACCTTATGAATGGATTCTTTTTTAGAGGCATGCGGTCGATGAATTTAGTAAGCACAACCTATTGTACCCACTATTTACTCTCTATTACTTAAAGTTAATAAAGTAGAAATGCCATGATTATCTAGTTTTCTGAATTTTTCATGCAAGAAAAAATGTCCAAAAATAAAAGTTCTTAGAATGCCCTGAAAATTGAGCATGCTTTTTTGTAGAATATTTAAGAATTTTTGGCACTGAACACGCCGCGGGGGGGGGGGGGGGGGGGGCACCTGTGAGCCACAAGCTCACAGGGCGCGCCTGGTGGGCTTGTGGGTCCCACAGGGACGCACTCACTTATCCCAGCCGCCAACTCCCTTCTTCTTCCTCCGGAAAAAATGACTAGCTTGTTCAAACCCATGCTCTTGCTCCTTTGCCTGCAATTTTTGATCTCCTTGCTTGGAACTCCGTTTCTGAAACTGTTTTGGGAGATTATTCTTTGGTATGTGACTACTCCAATGGTCCAATTAGTTTTTGTTCTAGTGCTTTATATATTGCAAATTTTTGGTTGCTTTAGTGACCATATTTTTGAGCTTGCATGTGGAATTTATATGGTCCAAAGTAGTTTTAATGCATGATATAGCCTCTAAACACTTATGGGAGTAGTTGCTATCAATTTTGTTGATTTTGGTTCACTTTTATTTTGAGTCACTACAAATTTCAGAAATTTTCAGAAAAGGAAAATGCTCAAGTGGAGGTTGAGAGGATCTTCGAGCCGGAGTCCTAAGGAGGCTCTGAATCCCAAATACCTTCTTCCTCGCGCAGCTGAGGTGCAGCCGTGTGAATGGTCGTGCAACACGTTCTTGAGGGATGTGGGAATTTTCGACGACTTTTATCACTTGGCGAACAACACCGACATCATCCCCTTGTCGAACATAAGTACGAACAGTACCTTCTCCTCACAAATACTTTTGTACAAAGTTTTCATTTCCACTCTAGGACAGATCCACCCTTTGTTACATTCAACCTATATGATATCCCTAGAGAGATGACACTAGATGATTTTTGTGAGGTTTGCTTGATTCCATCTGAGGGTAGCCCCATAGAGCCACCTCCTCATGATGTTGCGGATTTTATATCTGAAGTTACTGTGGGGGAGCATAGAGGTGTTTCTGAGGCTAGGGTCACTAGCTTATATTTTTCCCGTGTTACGTTACTACTCATTATTTGCCGAGAGGTGTTTGACTTGACGGTGGGAGATTGGATCACTCAGCTTGCCTGACATTGCTATTTTGTGCCATGCTCTTTACAATGGTAGAACTTTTAGTTTGGGTGCTATGATTGCTCGATGGTTACACACTAACCGCTCGAAGGGAGCTATTTACAATGGTATTTTTGCTTCTTGCCTCGCCAGGCCTTTTCAGATTCCTATTAGGCATGATGAGATTGATGAGAAGCTTTTACCTATTAGGTACCTTGATTACACTAGCATGGTTGAGCATGACTTTATTAATGGTGGCATGCCACGATTTGGGTATAACCTGGTGTTCAGTCAGAACACCCATGAGACTAGTACCTTGCCTGCACCTTCTTTGTTCGATCTCTTTTCAAGCAGGTACACTATTTTGCCGGACGATATTTATGCCTATTGGGGCCTGCAACAGCCCCTAGCACCTGAGCCGGCACCTGAGCCCGAGTCAGCCGCAGAGCCTATTTACCAGTGGGATTCGCAGGATCTCGTTTATCATTGGGACCCGCAGGAGCCTCAACACTATCCTAGAGAGGCATACTTCGACCCATGGGAGTAGACCAACTTAGGCCAAAAGCTGTTGGGGAACGTAGTAATTTCAAAAAATTTCCTACGCACACACAGGATCATGGTGATGCATAGCAACGAGAGGGGAGAGTGTGTCCACGTACCCTCGTAGACCGAAAGCGGAAGCGTTAGCATAACGCGGTTGATGTAGTCGTACGTCTTCATGATCCGACCGATCCAAGTACCGAACGCACGGCACCTCCGAGTTCAGCACACGTTCAACTCGATGACGTCCCACGAGCTCCGATCCAGCAAAGCTTCACAGGAGAGTTTCGTCAGCACGACGGCGTGGTGACGGTGATGATGATGCTACCGACGCAGGGCTTCGCCTAAGCACCGCTACGATATGATCGAGGTGGATTATGATGGAGGGGGGCACCGCACACGGCTAAGAGATCAATGATCAATTGTTGTGTCTATGGGGTGCCCCCTGGCCACGTATATAAAGGAGTGGAGGAGGGGAGAGGGACGGCCTAGCTATGGCGCGCCCTGGAGGAGTCCTACTCCCACCGGGAGTAGGATTCCCCCCCTTCCAAGTAGTAGGAGTAGGAGAGAAGGAAGGGGAAGAGAGAAGAGAAGGAAGGAGGGGGCGCAGCCCCTCCCCCTAGTCCAATTCGGACTAGGCCTTGGGGGCGCGCGCGGCCTGCCTCTATCTCTCCCCTAAAGCCCAATAAGGCCCGTATACTTCTTCCCCGTATTCCCGTAACTCCCCGGTACTCCGAAAAATACCCGAACCACTCGGAACCTTTCCGATGTCCGAATATAGTCGTCCAATATATCGATCTTTACATCTCGACCATTTCGAGACTCCTCGTCATGTCCCCGATCTCATCCAGGACTCCAAACTACCTTCGGTACATCAAAACACATAAACTCATAATACAAATCGTCACAGAACTTTAAGCGTGCGGACCCTACGGGTTCGAGAACTATGTAGACATGACCGAGACACGTCTCTGGTCAATAACCAATAGCGGAACTTGGATGCTCATATTGGTTCCTACATATTCTACGAAGATCTTTATCGGTCAAACCGCATAACAACATATGTTGTTCCCTTTGTCATCGGTATGTTACTTGCCCGAGATTCGATCGTCGGTATCTCAATACCTAGCTCAATCTCGTTACCGGCAAGTCTCTTTACTCGTTCCGTAATACATCATCCCGCAACTAACTCATTAGGTACAATGCTTGCAAGGCTTATAGTGATGTGCATTACCGAGTGGGCCCAGAGATACCTCTCCGACAATCGGAGTGACAAATCCTAATCTCGAAATACGCCAACTCAACAAGTACCTTCGGAGACACCTGTAGAGCACCTTTATAATCACCCAGTTACGTTGTGACATTTGGTAGCACACAAAGTGTTCCTCCGGTAAACGGGAGTTGCATAATCTCATAGTCATAGGAACATGTATAAGTCATGAAGAAAGCAATAGCAACGTACTAAACGATCAAGTGCTAAGCTAACGGAATGGGTCAAGTCAATCACATCACTCTCCTAATGATGTGATCCCGTTTATCAAATGACAACTCATGTCTATGGTTAGGAAACATAACCATCTTTGATCAACGAGCTAGTCAAGTAGAGGCATACTAGTGACACTCTGTTTTTCTATGTATTCACACATGTATTATGTTTCCGGTTAATACAATTCTAGCATGAATAATAAACATTTATCATGAAATAAGGAAATAAATAATAACTTTATTATTGCCTCTAGGGCATATTTCCTTCAGTCTCCCACTTGCACTAGAGTCAATAATCTAGTTCACATCGCCATGTGATTTAACACCAACAGTTCACATCACCATGTGATTAATATCCATAGTTCACATTGTCATGTGACCAACACCCAAAGGGTTTACTAGAGTCAATAATCTAGTTCACATCGCCATGTGATTAACACCCAAAGAGTACTAAGGTGTGATCATGTTTTGCTTGTGAGAGAAGTTTAGTCAATGGGTCTGCCAAATTCAGATCCGTATGTATTTTGCAAATTTCTATGTCAACAATGCTCCGCACGGAGCTACTCTAGCTAATTGCTCCCACTTTCAATATGTATCCAGATTGAGACTTAGAGTCATCTGGATCAGTGTCAAAACTTGTATCGACGTGACCCTTTACGACGAACCTTTTGGCACCTCCATAATCGAGAAACATATCCTTATTCCACTAAGGATAATTTTGACCGCTGTCCTGTGATCTACTCCTAGTCACTATTGTACTCCCTTGCCAAACTCAATGTAGGGTATACAATAGATCTGTTACACAGCATAGCATACTTTATAGAACCTATGACTGAGGCATAGGGAATGACTTTTCATTCTCTTTCTATTTTCTGCCGTGGTCGGGTTTTGAGTCTTCACTCAACTTCACACCTTAAAACATAGGCAAGAACTCCTTCTTTGACTGTTCCATTTTGAACTACTTCAAAAACTTTGTCAAGGTATGTACTCATTGAAAAATCTTATCAAGCGTCTTGATATATCTCTATAGATCTTGATGCTCAATATGTAAGCAGCTTCACCGAGGTCTTTCTTTGAAAAACTCCTTTCAAATACTCCTTTATGCTTTCCAGAAAATTCTACATTATTTCCGATCAACAATATGTCATTCACATATACTTATCAGAAATGCTGTAGTGCTCCCACTCACTTTCTTGTAAATACAGGCTTCACCGCAAGTCTGTATAAAACTATATGCTTTGATCAACTCATCAAAGCGTATATTCCAACTCCGAGATGCTTGCACCAGTCCATAGATGGATCGCTGGAGCTTGCACACTTTGTTAGCATCCTTTGGATCGATAAATCCTTCAGGTTGCATCATATACAACTCTTCTTCCAGAAATCCATTCAGGAATGCAGTCTTTACATCCATTAGCCAAATTTCATAATCATAAAATGCGGCAATTGCTAACATGATTCGGATGGACTTAAGCATCGCTACGAGTGAGAAAGTTTCATCATAGTCAACTCCTTGAACTTTGTCAACAACCTTTTTTGACAAGTCTAGCTTTGTAGATAGTAACACTACTATCAGCGTCCGTCTTCCTCTTGAAGATCCATTTATTTTCTATGGCTTGCCGATCATCGGGCAAGTCAACCAAAGTCCATTCTTTGTTCTCATACATGGATCCCATCTCAGATTTCATGGCCTCAAGCCATTTCGCGGAATCTGGGCTCATCATCGCTTCCTCATAGTTCGTAGGTTCGTCATGGTCTAGTAACATGACTTCCAGAACAGGATTACCGTACCACTCTGGAGCAGAACGTACTCTGGTTGACCTACGAGGTTCTGTAGTAACTTGATCTGAAGTTTCATGATCATCATCATTAGCTTCCTCACTAATTGGTGTAGGCATCACTGGAACTGATTTCTATGATGAACTACTTTCTAATTCAAGAGAAGGTACCACTACCTCATCAAGTTCTACTTTCCTCCCACTCACTTCTTTCGAGAGAAACTCCTTCTCTTAGAAAGGATCCATTCTTAGCAACAAATATCTTGCCTTCGGATCTGTGATAGAAGGTGTACCCAACAGTTTCTTTTGGTTATCCTATGAAGACGCACTTCTCCGATTTGGGTTCAACCTTATCAGGCTGAAGCTTTTTCACATAAGCATCGCAGCCCCAAACTTTAAGAAACGACAGCTTAGGTTTCTTGCCAAACCACAGTTCATACGGTGTCGTCTCAATGGATCTAGATGGTGCCCTATTAAACGTGAATGCAGCTGTCTCTAATGCATAACCCCAAAACGATAGTGGTAAATCGGTAAGAGACATCATAGATCGCACCATATCTAATAAAGTACGGTTACGACATTCGGACACACCATTACGCTGTGGTGTTCCAGGTGGCATGAGTTGCGAAACTATTCCACATTTTAAATGAAGACCAAACTCGTAACTCAAATATTTGCCTCCGCTATCAGATCGTAGAAACTTTATTTTCTTGTTACGATGATTTTCTACTTCACTCTGAAATTCTTTGAACTTTTCAAACATTTCAGACTTGTGTTTCATTAAGTAGATATACCCATATCTGCGCAAATCATCTGTGAAGGTTAGAAAATAACGATACCCGCCGCGAGCCTCAATACTCATCGGACCGCATACATCGGTATGTATTATTTCCAATAAGTCCGTAGCTCGCTCCATTGTTCCGGAGAACGGAGTTTTAGTCATCTTGCCCATGGGGCATGGTTCGCAAGCATCAAATGATTCATAATCAAGTGATTCCAAAAGTCCATCAGTATGGAGTTTCTTCATGCGCTTTACACCAATATGACCTAAACGGCAGTGCCACAAATAAGTTGCACTATCATTACTAACTTTGCATCATTTGGTTTCAATATTATGAATATGTGTATCACTACGATCGAGATTCAATAAACCATTTACATTGGGTGTATGACCATAGAAGGTTTTTATTCATGTAAACAGAACAACAATTATTCTCTGACTTAAATGAATAACCGTATTGCAATAAACATGATCCAATCATATTCATGCTCAACGCAAACACCAAACAACATTTATTTTGCAATAAACATGATCCAATCATATTCATGCTCAACGCAAACACCAAATAACATTTATTTAGGTTCAACACTAATCCCGAAAATAGAGGGAGTGTGCGATGGTGATCTTATCAACCTTGGAATCACTTCCAACACACATCGTCACCTCGTCATTAACTAGTCTCTGTTCATTTTGCAACTCCTGTTTCGAGTTACTAATGTTAGCAACTGAACCAGTATCAAATACCCAGGGGCTACTATGAACACTAGTAAAATACACATCAATAACATGTATATCAAATATACTTTTGTTCACTTTGCCATCCTTCTTATCCGCCAAATACTTGGGGCAGTTCCACTTCCAGTGACCAGTCCCTTTGCAGTAGAAGCACTCAATTTCAGGCTTTGGTCCAGACTTGTGCTTCTTCCCGGGAGTAGCAACTTGCTTGCTATTCTTCTTGAAGTTCCCCTTCTTTCCTTTGCCCTTTTCTTGAAACTAGTGGTCTTGTTAACCATCAACACTTGATGTTCTTTCTTGATTTCTACCTTCGTTGATTTCAGCATCACGAAGAGCTCGGGAATCGTTTTTGTCATCCCTTGCATATTATAGTTCATCACGAAGTTCCAGTAACTTGGTGATAGTGACTAGAGAATTCTATCAATTACTATCTTATCCGGAAGATCAACTCCCACTTGATTCAAGCAACTGTAGTACTCAGACATTCTGAGCACATGCTCACTGATTGAGCTATTCTCCTCCATCTTGTAGGCAAAGTACTTGTCAGAGGTCTCATACCTCTCGACACGGGCATGAGTCTAAAATACCAATTTCATCTCTTTGGAACATCTCATATGCTCCGTGGCGTTCAAAACGTTTTTGAAGTCCCGATTCTAAGCCGTAAATCATGGCGCACTAAACTATCAAGTAGTCATCACGTTTGCATCTACTCCTGCAATAGGTCTGTCCCCTAGCGGTGCATCAAGGACATAATTCTTCTGTGCAGCAATGAGGATAATCCTCAGATCACGGAACTAGTCCGCATCATTGCTACTATCATCTTTCAACTTAGTTTTCTGTAGGAACATATCAAAAATAAAACAGGGGAGCTATATGCGAGCTATTGATCTACAACATAATTTGCAAATACTACCAGGACTAAGTTCATGATAAATTAAAGTTCAATTAATCATATTACTCAAGAACTCCCACTTAGATAGACATCTCTCTAATCATCTAAGTGATCACGTGATCCAAATCAACTAAACCATAACCGATCATCACGTGAAATGGAGTAGTTTTCAATGGTGAACATCACTATGTTGATCATATCTACTATATGATTCACGCTCGACCTTTTGGTCTCAGTGTTCTGAGGCCATATCTGCATATGCTAGGCTCGTCAAGTTTAACCTGAGTATTCCGCGTGTGCAAAACTGGCTTGCACCCGTTGTAGATGAACGTTGAGCTTATCACACCCAATCATCACGTGGTGTCTCGGCACGACGAACTTTGGCAACGGTGCATACTCAGGGAGAACACTTTTACCTTGAAATTTAGTGAGAGATCATCTTATAATGCTACCGTCAAACAAAGCAAAATAAGATGCATAAAGGATGAACATCACATGCAATCAATATAAGTGATATGATATGGCCATCATCATCTTTGGGCTTGTGATCTCCATCTCCGAAGCACCGTCATGATCACCATCATTACTGGCGCGACACCTTGATCTCCATCGTAGCATCGTTGTCGTCTCGCCAACTATTGCTTCTACGACTATCGCTACCGCTTAGTGATAAAGTAAAGCAATTACAGGGCGATTGCATTGCATACAATAAAGCGACAACCATATGGCTCCTGCCAGTTGCCGATAACTCAGTTACAAAACATGATCATCTCATACAATAAAATATAGCATCATGTCTTGACCATATCACATCACAACATGCCCTGCAAAAACAAGTTAGACGTCATCTACTTTATTGTTGCAAGTTTTACGTGGCTGCTACGGGCTGAGCAAGAACCGTTCTTACCTACGCATCAAAACCACAATGATAGTTCGTCAAGTTAGTGCTGTTTTAACCTTCACAAGGACCGGGCGTAGCCACACTCGATTCAACTAAAGTTGGAGAAACTGACACCCGCTAGTCACCTGTGTGCAAAGCACGGCGGTAAAACCAGTCTCGCGTAAGCGTACGCGTAATGTCGGTCCGGGCCGCTTCATCCAACAATACCGCCAAACCAAAGTGTGACATGCTGGTAAGCAGTATGACTTGTATCGCCCACAACTCACTTGTGTTCTACTCGTGCATATAACATCTACGCATAAAACCAGGCTCGGATGCCACTGTTGGGGAACGTAGTAATTTCAAAAAATTTCCTACGCACACACAGGATCATGGTGATGCATAGCAACGAGAGGGGAGAGTGTGTCCACGTACCCTCGTAGACCGAAAGTGGAAGCGTTAGCACAACGCGGTTGATGTAGTCGTACTTCTTCACGATCCGACCGATCCAAGTACCAAACGCACGGCACCTCCGAGTTCAGCACACGTTCAACTCGATGACGTCCCGCGAGCTCCGATCTAGCAAAGCTTCATAGGAGAGTTTCGTCAGCACGACGGCGTGGTGACGGTGATGATGATGCTACCGACGCAGGGCTTCGCCTAAGCACCGCTACGATATGATCGAGGTGGATTATGGTGGAGGGGGGCACCGCACACGGCTAAGAGATCAATGATCAATTGTTGTGTCTATGGGGTGCCCCCTGGCCACGTATATAAAGGAGTGGAGGAGGGGAGAGGGCCGGCCTAGCTATGGCGCGCCCTGGAGGAGTCCTACTCCCACCGGGAGTAGGATTCCCCCCCTTCCAAGTAGTAGGAGTAGGAGAGAAGGAAGGGGAGGAGAGAAGAGAAGGAAGGAGGGGGCGCAGCCCCTCCCCCTAGTTCAATTCGGACTAGGCCCTGGGGGGCGCGCGGCCTGCCTCTCTCTCTCTCATAAAGCCCAATAAGGCCCATATACTTCTTCCCCGTATTCCCGTAACTCCCCAGTACTCCGAAAAATACCCGAACCACTCGGAACCTTTCCGATGTCCGAATATAGTCATCCAATATATTGATCTTTACGTCTCGACCATTTCGAGACTCCTCGTCATGTCCCCGATCTCATCCGGGACTCCAAACTACCTTCGGTACATCAAAACACATAAACTCATAATACAAATCGTCACAAACTTTAAGCGTGCGGACCCTACGGGTTCGAGAACTATGTAGACATGACCGAGACACGTCTCCAGTCAATAACCAATAGCGGAACCTGGATGCTCATATTGGTTCCTACATATTCTACGAAGATCTTTATCGGTCAAACCGCATAACAACATACGTTGTTCCGTTTGTCATCGGTATGTTACTTGCCCGAGATTCGATCGTCGGTATCTCAATACCTAGCTCAATCTCGTTACCGACAAGTCTCTTTACTCGTTCCGTAATACATCATCCCGCAACTAACTCATTAGTTACAATGCTTGCAAGGCTTATAGTGATGTGCATTACCGAGTGGGCCCAGAGATACCTCTCCGACAATCGGAGTGACAAATCCTAATCTCGAAATACGCCAACTCATCAAGTACCTTCGGAGACACCTGTAGAGCACCTTTATAATCACCCAGTTACGTTGTGACGTTTGGTTGCACACAAAGTGTTCCTCCGGTAAACGGGAGTTGCATAATCTCATAGTCATAGGAATATGTATAAGTCATGAAGAAAGCAATAGCAACGTACTAAACGATCAAGTGCTAAGCTAACGGAATGGGTCAAGTCAATCACATCATTCTCCTAATGATGTGATCCCGTTTATCAAATGACAACTCATGTCTATGGTTAGGAAACATAACCATCTTTGATCAACAAGCTAGTCAAGTAGAGGCATACTAGTGACACTCTGTTTGTCTATGTATTCACACATGTATTATGTTTCCGGTTAATACAATTCTAGCATGAATAATAAACATTTATCATGAAATAAGGAAATAAATAATAACTTTATTATTGCCTCTAGGGCATATTTCCTTCAAAAGCCTAAGCTTGGGGGAGTATGTATTTCTCACTGACATTACATTCATGTACCACACATTCATTCCAGTTGTCAGTGTTCATCCTTTTTCATTGTATATCCATGTTAGTTTTATTTCCACTTTCTTCATGTGTGTTTCAAAAACTTTGAAAATCCAAAAATATTTCTCACTTCTTTTCGGTTTTTCTTTCCTGTTTAGTAGTACGTAGTATTAAAAATAAAACCGAAAAAGATTTCTCGTTCTTCTTTTGTTTGTTGGGAGCTTTCCCGTGTAAATAGTTTTCTTGTTTTTCGTTCTTCCTTTACCTTCTTCAGAAAGACCAAAAAAAGCTCCGAAAACATTTCAGCATGTTTCTTTGAAATTCTTTTCTTTGAGTTGTCGTAAGAAGAAGACCACGATGAACATGTTGAGTGGCTCTCATATGCATTATCATTGATCTAACAAAGAGCCAGCATTTCCTTGCCTTCTCCTTTGAATAAAATGTTTGCAGATTCTAGCTTAGTCCATGACACACTTGCACTATTATTATTTTTCATATCATTAGGTCATGCAAGTGAAAGGCAATAATGACGATGATTTGATGAAGTGATTGAGGTGAGGAAAAGCTGGTATGAACTCCTCTTGTCCTTGTTTTTGTAAATATGTTTAGCTCATCGTTCTTGATTCAGCTTATTATGAGTAAACATGTTTGTGATGACAATTAGAGATTATAGTTGCTCATGCCATGCTTAAATAGCTAGGAGTGCATAATGATTTATCTTGAGTGTCAACATGCATTAAAATGGTTATGATGTAGTATGATATTATGGTATCTCCCTCTGAATGATTCGAGTGGCTTGACTTGGCACTGGTTCATGCATGTAATTGATTCAAAACCAACATAGCATCCACGATATTTATGTTCATGGTGTTTGATTTCCTAGTCATGCTCGTATTCAGTGTTAATTATTCTCAATGCATGCTTATGGCCATTTTCGCTCTCCGATTGGCCGCTTCTGAATCTATTTGCTAGCCTTCGCCTGTACTAAGCGAGAATACTACTTGTGCATCCAAATCCCTAAACCCAAAGTTGTTCCAGATGAGTCCACTATATCTGCCCATATGCGGTATTACTCTGCCGTTCCAAGTAAATTTGCATGCGCCACCTCTAAACATTCAAATAAGCATGTGTTTTGTGTGCCTGTACCACTCATGGAGCGACAAGGGGTGGTCAGTATCTTCCATGCTAAGCGGGTTATTCTCACGATGGGGGTTTATTCACCCATGATTGCATGAGAGAGGCTGGTAATTGGGATGCCAAGTCCTATGATCAAAATGAAAAAATATATTAATGAAACAAACCCCCCCGGAAAGTTATTGGTATGGAGGGCACCAGCGGATTCGGCTAGCCATGGCTTGTGTTTGTTGGTGGAGGGGAGTAAACTTTTACCTTTTTGCTTGGGAACCGCCGATAATGTGTTTAGCAGGGAAGATATTGAAAATTCTCGGTCGTGACGTTGACAGGAAAGGCATACCTCCCAAAATTATATTTATATCTGTTTTAAGCTTTGAGCTCTGGCACCTCTGCCAATCCCTATTTCCCTCTGTGACGGGCCTATCCATTTACTTTTATTGTTGAGTCATCACCTTCTCATTTCAGCACTAGTTGGAGAGCACTATTGTCATCCTTATGCATTGAGTATAGTTAATGTTGAGTGTGACATGACTGGATCTCTTTTACCATGAATTACAATGTTTAGTTGTTGCTTGAACTGTAGAGGTGCTTTGAATTTATGTTTTGCAGTGTCAGAAAGGGCTAGCGAGATACCATGTTATCATATTATATCATGATTGTTTCGACAAATTTTTGTTATCTGAGATATCTTATTATTGCTCGCTAGCTGGTTATGTCATTAGTACGAGTAAATGTGAGACCTAAATGTTATCATGAATATGGTTAGTTCATAATCCTTGCTGAAAACATGAACATTAGTTAAGCATATATACAGCAACAAGAACAAAAAGAGTTTGTAAATTTTTTTCTTTACCACTTTCAATTTGTTAACTGAATTGCTTGAGGACAAGTAATGAGTTAAGCTTGCGGGAGTTGATATGTACCAAAATTATCTACTTCTCCAAACACTTTTGCTCTTGTTTTGGACTCTAATTTGCATGATTTGAATGGAACTAACCCGGACTGACGATGTTTTCAGCAGAATTGCCATGGTGTTGTTTTTGTGCAGAAATAGAGTTCTCAGATTGAGCTAATAATTTGCGGAGAATATTTTCAGAATATATAAAAATACTGGCGAAGAGAAATACCAGAGGGGGGCCACCAGGGCACCATAAGCCTAGGTGGCATGCCCACCCTCCCAGGGTGCACCTAGCAGGCTTGTGGGCCCCTCACAGCTCCCGCAACCCTAACTCCAACTCCATAAGTACCTATTCATCTAGAAAAAAATTGGAGAGAAGGAATCATCATGTTTTACAACACGGAGCCGCTGCCACCTCCTATTTTTCATCGGGAGGGCTGATCTGGAGTCCGTTCGGGGCTATGGATATGGGGATTCGATGCCGTCGTCATCATCAACCATCCTCCATCACCAATTTCATGATGTTAACCACCGGCAGTGAGTAATTCCTTCATAGGCTTGCTGGACGGTGATGGGTTGGATGAGATTTACCATGTAATCGAGTTAGTTTTGTTAGGCCTTGATCCCTAGTATCCACTATGCTCTGAAATTGATTTTTCTATGACATTCCTATCCTTAATGCTTGTCACTAGGGCCCGAGTGCTATGATTTCAGATCTGAACCATTTATGTTTTCACGAATATATTTGTGTTCTTGATCCTATATTGCAAGTTGTATGCACCTATTCCGTGTTATGATCCGCATACCCCAAGGTGACAATAATTGGGGTTCTTTCCGGCGATTACCATAGTTTGAGGACTTCATGTATTCAATATGTGTTAATGCTTTGATCTTGTTCTCTATCAAAAGGAGGCCTTAATATCCCTTAGATTTCCTTATGGACCCCACTGCCACAGGAGGGTAGGACAAAAGATGTCATGCAAGTTCTTATTACAAGCACGTATGACTATATACAGAATACATGCCTACATTACATTGATGAATTGGCTCTAGTTCTGTGTCGCCCTAGGTTATGACTGTTACATGATGAATGTCATCCAACATAATTATCCATCACTAATCCAATGCCTACGACTTATGCATATTGATCTTTGCTAAGTTACTTTCGCTGCTGCTGCTGTTACAATCACTATAAAACTATTAATGTTACTGCTACCGTTGCTATTGCTACTATTACCACTGCTATCAAACTATCATATTACTATGCTACTGATCACTCTGGTGCAGATATTTAGTTCTCCAGGTGTGGTTGAATTGACAACTCAACTGTTAATACTTGCAAATATTCTTTGGCTCCCCTTGTGTCAAATCAATAAATTTGGGTTGAATACTCTACCCTCGAAAACTGTTGTGATCCCCTATACTTGTGGGTTATCAAGTTGATGCGTGTGTTTGACATCCGACCATTGGACACATGTCGGTTGGCCAATGACCCAGGGTCATTTCGGTCGTATCATGTCAGGTTGCCTCCTGGCTATAAATAGCCCACTGATAGGTCTCCATCGTATATACTTTTCCAAACTCTTTTGCCCTTGTTTCGGACTCTAATTTGCATGATTTGAATGGAACTAACCCGGACTGACGCTGTTTTCAGCACAATTGACATGGTGTAATTTTTGTGCAGAAATCAAAGTTCTCGGATTGCCCTAAAAATTTATGAAGAATTTTTGTGGAATATATGAAATATACTTGCGTAAAAAGATACCAGAGGGGGGCCACCCAGAGGCCACAAGCCCTGGGGCGCGCCTCCCAGGCTTGTGGGCCCCCTGGACCGCCTCCGATCCTATTTCCAACTCCATATATACCTATTCGCGGAGAAAAAAATCAGAGAGAAGGATTCATCGCGTTTTATGATACGGAGCCACTGCCACCTCCTATTCTTCATTGGGAGGGCTGATCTGGAGACCGTTTGGGGCTTCGGAGGGTGGAATCCATCGCCATCTTCATCATCAACCTTCCTTCATCACCAATTTCATGATGCTCACCACCGGGAGTGAGTAATTCCATCGTAGGCTTGCTGGACGGTGATGGGTTGGATGAGATTTATCATGTAATCAAGTTAGTTTTGTTAGGTTTGATCCCTAGTATCCACTATGTTCTGAGATTGGTGTTGTTATGACTTTGCTATGCTTAATGCTTGTCACTAGGGACCGAGTGCCATGATTTCAGATCTGAACCTATTTTGTTTTCATGAATATATGTGAGTTCTTGATCCTATCTTGAAAGTTGTAGACACCTATTACGTGTTATGATCCGCATACCCCAAGGTGAAAATATTAGGGATTCTTTCTGGTGATTACCGTAGTTTGAGGAGTTCATGTATTCACTAAGTGCTAATGCTTTGGTATGGTTCTCTATTAAAAGGAGGCCTTAATATCCCTTCGTGTCCTTATGGACCCCACTGCCACGGGAGGGTAGGATAAAAGATGCCATGCAAGTTCTTTTCCATAAGCATGTATGACTATATACGGAATATATGCCTCCATTATATTCATGAATTGGAGCTAGTTCTGTGTCACCCTAGGTTATGACTGCTACATGATGAATATTATCCAACACAATTATCCATCGCTGATCCAATGCCTACGAGCTTTTCACGTATTGATCTTTGCTAAGTTACTTTCGTTGCTACTACTGTTACAATCACTACAAACTGCTACTTTTACTTTTGCCACCGTTACCGTTACTATCATACTACTTTGCTACTAAATACTTTGCTGCAGATATTCAGTCTTTCAGGTGTAGTTTAATTGACAACTCAAATGCTAATACTCGTGAATATTCTTTGGCTCCCCTTGTGTCAAATCAATAAATTTGGGTTGAATACTCTACCCTCAAAAACTATTAGGATCCCCTATACTTGTGGGTTATCAAGACCTTTTTCTGGCGCCGTTGCCGGGGAGCATACTATATTTGCTGAGTCACTTGGGATTTATATCTGTTGGTCACTATGAGGAATCTGAAAGATACCAAAACCAACATTTTTCCCTCTACTACGAGGGGAGGTAAGGAACTGCCATCTAGCTCTGCACTTGATTCACCTTCTGTTTTGAGTAAGCTTGCTACACCCACACCTGCTATTAATTTTGATATGTCGAAAGTAATTGATGATGCTACTTCTGCTATGCATGATGCTTATGATGATACTACTACTTTGCTTGATAATAATCTGCCACTTGGCGAATTTCTTGATGAACAACTTGCTAGAGCTAAAGATACTGAGAATGCTGAAACTGATGATATTTCTAAAACTGATGAAATTATTGAAACTGTAAACTTTGAAACACCCATCAGACCTAGCACTCCTAGATATGAATTGCCTGTTATACCTGAAGGTTATGTTATGGATGGAGATATAGCTAGGGACTTTCCTGCTTGTAAGGATAGAGAGGATCTTAAGAAATTACTTGTCAAGTTGAATAAAAAATCTTTGAATGCTAGAATGTAATATGATCCTAAGTTTGCTACTTCACCTATCTTTGTTACTGATAAAGATTATGAATTCTCTGTCGATCCTGAGTTACTGAAATTGTTGTGGCACATCTTACTAAATTAAATGATATAGCCACCTTGTTTGCTCATGAGGAAATTTTTTGCTATTACTATATTCTTAAGTTGTTTCCTTTCTTGTTAAAGGGTGATGCTAAGATATGGTTTAATTCTCTTGCTCCTGGTTGTGTGCGTAGTCCCCAGGATATGATATATTACTTCTCCGAAAAATATGTTCCTGCTCATAAGAAACAAGCTGCTCTACACGAAATATTTAACTTTGTGCAAATTGAAGAAGAGAGTCTCCCACAAGCTTGGGGCAGGCTTCTCCAATTACTTAATGCTTTGCCTGATCATCCTCCAGACGCAGATGTACCAACCGCCGCTAAACCCTTCTTCTTGGGAGCCATGGTGACGAAAATGATCAAGAAACTGACACGTTGATCACTGGATTAGGTTCGCGCAACCAATTCCCCCTACCTGGCATGCCAAAGATGTCGGCGTACAACACCTATGGGATCACGTGGATCCCTTTTTCGGTTCGACAGGGAGAGAGGTATGCACAAAGAGGAGATCCAATGATCAACGCGAGGGGATTTTTACCCAGGTTCGGGCCGCTGAGAAGCGTAATACCCTACTCCTTCTTTAGTTTATTGTGGGTGATTAATCCCAAGCTTCAGGAGCGCTTATGATGAACAGTATGTTTGAGCAGCAGCTACGCATGCAGAATGGGCTAGAGTGAGTCCTCCTCCTGTAGCTATGCCTCGGGCCTCCTTTTATACGTCCAAGGGGTCACCAACAGTGGCGTACAGTACATGCAAGAGGTGTAAAGTTGCTACAGTGTTTACATGCTTATCTCTGACGATTTAGGACAAACGCATTTAATGCTCCGTTTAGGTGTCAGTTTACATGTCCCTTGCTTTCTTGGGGGCGGAGAAAGGGCCCGTCCCATCAGCACCGCTTAAGCTCGCCCACTATTAGTGCCATGACACGCATCCAGGAGGACAAAACCCAAATGACAGGCTGGCTGCTGCACTGGAGCGGTGGCAGGGTGGCAGAATCTTGCTGGGGTGCGAGCCTTATCAGGTCTTCGCAAGCCATCCCGGCAAAGACCTTGCTGGGGATCCAGCCTCTTGATTTCTGTCTTCTAGTCACCGGTTTGAACGTCTTCTTGATAATCTTACACTTGTTTCCAGCTGTCCCCCGGCAAGCCTTGCCGCTGGTATGGCTACAATCGTCCGTGCACAAGTATGGGGTACTAAAGGACCCAAACTTTAGTACACCGACAAGATTAGTCCCAAAAAAGTATAAAATATTGCATATAAAACATCCAAGATGGATACTATAATAGCATCGAACAATAAAAAATTATAGATACCTTGGAGACGTATCAAGCATCCCCAAGCTTAATTCCTGCTCGTCCACGAGTAGGTAAATGGTAAAAAACAAATTTTTGATGTGGAATGCTAGCTAACATGTTCATCATGTAATGTTTCTTTTATGGCATGAATATTTAGATCCTAATGATTCAAAGCAATAGTCTATAATTTGACATAAAGACATCAATACTCAGGCATACCAACAAACAATCATGCCATTCAAAATTTCAATGCTAAAGAACGTTATCCCTACAAAATCATATAGCTTTGTCATGCTCCATCTTGTTAACACAAAGTATAAATCATGCAATACCCTGGTGTCAGCCAAGCAATTGGTTCATACTTTTTAACGAGCTTCAGCTTTTTCAACCTCACGCAATACATGAGCGCAAGCCATAGATATATCACTGATTGCTTGTATCTGCGTTGGTATTTTCCCAAAGAGGAGAGGATGATGCAGCACAACAATGGTAAGTATTTCCCTCATTTATGAAACCAAGGTTATCAATCCAGTAGGAGAACCAAGCAACACTATGTAAACAACACCCGCACACAAATAACAAATACTTGCAACCCAATGCATAAGAGGGGTTGTCAATCCCTCCTCGGTATTGAGATAGATAAAATTGTATGAGATTTGATAAATATATTTGACAAAAACACAAAATAAAATAAATAAAGAAAAAGTGCAGCAAGGTATTTTTGGGTTTTTGGAATAATAGATCAGAAAATAATATGATAGGAAATAGACCCGGGGGCCGTAGATTTCAGTAGTGGCTTCTCTCGAGAAAATAGCATACTGTGGGTAAACAAATTACTGTTGGGCAATTGATAGAAAAGTAAATAATCATGAAGATATCCAAGGCAATGATCATGTATATAGGCATCACGTCCAATATTAGTAGACCGACTCCTGCCTGCATCTACTACTATTCCTCCACATATCGACTGCTATCCAGCATGCATCTAGTGTATTAAGTTCATAGAAAAATGGAGTAATGCAATAAGAAAGATGACATGATGTAGACAAGATCTATTCATGTAGGAACAGACCCCATCTTTTTATCCTTAATGGCAATGATACACGCGTGTCATGTCTCCTTCTGTCACTGAGAATAAGCACCGCAAGATCGAACCCATCACAAAGCACCTCTTCCCATTGCAAGAAAAATCAATCTAGTTGGCCAAACCAAACCAAAGTTTTGGAGAAGAAATACGAGGCTATAAAGATCATGCATAAAAGAGTTCAGAGAAGACTCAAATAATATTCATAGATAGAACTAATCATAAACTCGCAATTCATCGGATCCCAACAAACACACCGCAAAAAGTCATTACATCAAATAGATCTCCAAGAACATCGAGGAGAACATTGTATTGAAGATCAAAGAGAGAGAAGAAGCCATCTAGCTACTGCCTACGGACTCGTAGGTCTGTGATAAACTACTCACGCATCATCAGAGGAGCACCAATGAGGATGATGAACCCCTCCGTGATCGTTTCCCCCTCCAGTAAGGTGCCTGAAAAGGGCTCTAGATTGGATCTCGTGGTTCTGGAACTTGCGGCGGCTGGAATTATTTGTCGTCGATTCCCCTAGGGTTTCTGGAATATCTGAGTATTTATAGAGTAGAGAGGCGGTGGAAATATCACCATGGGCCCCACAAGGCACCAGGGCATTCCTGGGGCCTCTAGCGCGCCCTGGTATCTTGTGGGCCCCATGGGCCTCCTTTGGTACACCCTCCTCGGCTCCCTGGGTCTCTTCTGGGCAGAAAAAAATCTCCAAAAAGTTTTGTGCATTTGGACTTTGTTTGATATGGATATTCCATGAAGTAAAAAACAAGCAAAAAACAGCAACTGGCACTGGGCACTATGTCAATAGGTTAGTCCCCAAAAATGATATAAAGTCGCTATAAAATGAATATAAAACATCCAAGATTGATAATATAACAACATGGAACAATAAAAAAATATAGATACGTTGGAGACGTATCAGGATCCCCAAGCTTAATTCCTGCTCGTCCTCGAGTAGGTAAATGATAAAAACAGAATTGTTGATGTGGAATGCTGCCTAATATGTTCATCACATATTGTTTTCTTTTGTAGCATGGACATTTGGACTTTTAGATGATTCAAAGCAATAGTCTATAATTGACATGAGGACATCAATACTCAAGCATATCAACTAGCAACCATGTCTTTCAAAATATCAACACTAAAGAAAGCTATCCCTAGGCCATCATGCTCAATCATTGATCCATTCATGAAACACACTCGAATATTAGCTACATCCAATGCACAAGTATGATCATAGTGCTCCCTAGTTGGTGCTTTATAAGAGAAGATGGAGACTCAAAAGTGAAAAATAAAAATTGCATAAAGTAAATAGATAGGCCCTTCGCAGAGGGAAGCAGAGATTTGTAGAGGTGTCAGAGCTCAAAACTTAAATTGAGAGGTAAAATATTTTGAGAGGCATGTTGTTCCCGTCAATGAAAACGACCGAGAATTCCCAATACTTTCCATGCTAGATACATCATAGGCGGTTCCCAAACATAAAATAAACTTTATTCCTTTTTCCACCATTCTTTCACAATCCATGGCTAGCCGTATCCACGGGTGCCTTTCATACCAACACTTTCCAAGGAATTTATTATTTGACAACATAAATAATTATTTTTTTCATTTTGGGACTCGGCATCCCTATTACCATGCCACACTCTCGTGTAATGACAAGTGAATAAACACTCATCTTGAGAATAATGCATCTAGCATGGAAAAATATTGGCCGTCCCCTACCGCTTCATGAGCGGTACGGGCACACAAAAAGGAAATTCATTTTGAAAATTAGAGTTGGCACATACAAATTTACTTGGAACGGCATGGAAATACCGCATATAGGTAGGTATGGTGGACTCATTGGCACAACTTGGTTTAAAGAGTTTGGATGCACAAGTAGTATTCCCACTTAGTACAAGGAAAGGCTAGCAAATAGATTGAGAAGCAACCAACCAAAAAACAAAAAGATCATAAACGAGAATTAAACATAACTAACACCAAATAATGCAGCACAAGTAGGATGTAACTTCACTGCATAACTATTGACTTTCGTGCTTGCATAGGGAATCACAAACCTTAACACCAATATTCTTACTAAAGCATAATTACTCACCAACAAGACTCACATATTATTATTATCTCCATATCTCAAAACTATTACAGGGAATCAAGTTTATAATATCCAATGATCTTCATGAATTTTTTTATTATATCCTTCTTAGATATCTGTCACTTTGGGACTAGTTTCATATATTACCATTGCTTATAACAAGCTCTCAAACAAATTTAGTGAAGAACATGAGCATAAATAATTTTCTCATCTCTCAAAATAATATAAGTGAAGCATGAGAGAATTTCTTTAAAAATTTACTAACTCTCAAATTGATCTAAGTGAAACATGTGAGTATATTTCTTCAAAATTAAAACACCACCATGCTCAAAAAGATATAAGTGAAGTACTAGAGCAATTCCATAGCTCAAAAAAATTTAAGTGAAGCACATAGAGCAATTCTAACAAATCATAGCATCATTATGGCTCTCTCAAATAGGTGTACCAGCAAGGATGATTGTGACAAAGTAAAAATCAACACAAGCAAAGACTCATATAATAAAATACGCTCCAAGCAAAACTCATGATATGTGATGAATAAAAATATAGCTCCAAGTAAAATTACCGATGGTCGTTAGAAGAAAGAGGGGATGCCTTTCGGGGCATCCCCAAGCTTAGTTGCTTGGTTATCCTTGAATATTACCTTGGGGTGCCATGGGCATCCCCAAGCTTAGGAAATTTTCACTCCTTATTCCTTCATCCATCGTGATCTCATCCAATACTTGAAATCTTCAGTCACACAAAAGTTAACAAAAACCTTCGTGAGATGCGTTAGTATAAGAAAACCAATCTTTACTTTAAGTACTATTGCAAACCCATTCATATTTTGTTAATGCATTATACCTACTGTATTCTAACTTTAGCATGGCTAAAACCCCCCGGTATAGTCCATAGATCCATCAAAATAAGCACACAATGCAACAAAAACAGAATAGTCTGTAAAGACTCGAATTTTACACATACTTATGTAACTCCCAAACTTCTGAAAACCTAGGACAACAGAGGAAATTCATATATCAATCTTGTGTAAAAAATTCAGAGTTTTTCATCGCTCCAATGATTTTCAAAAATTCCGCTACTGGACGTAAAAGTTTCTGTTTTCCAACAAGACAAAATCAACTATCACCCAAGCCATCCTAAAGGCATTAATTGGCACAAACACTAACTAAAACAGAAAAAGCACAATCATAACAGAGACATAAATGCAAATTTATTGAAAAACAGAAAAGAAACAATTGGGTTATCTCCCAACAAGCTCTTTCTTTATAGCCATTAAGATAGGCTTGAGATTTCAATGATGCTCACATAAAAGACAAGAATTGAAGCACAAACGGAGCATCATAATACATGTGACAAACACATTTAAGTCTCACATACTTCCTATGCATAGGAATTTTATAAGCAAACAAATTATCAAGACAAGAAATATCTAGCATATGCAAAGGAGAGGGATACAACATTGACAATCTCAACATAACGAGAGGAAATTTAATAACATGAAAATTTCTACAACCATATTTTCCTCTCTCATAAGAATTACATGTAGGATAATAATCAAATTCAATAATATAGCTATCATATAAAATTTTCTCTTCATGATCCACATGCATAAAATTTTTATAATCTTCCAAGATAGTGGGATTAACATCAACTTAAGTCATGACCTGTCCAAGCCCACTTTTATCAAAAATTGCGTAAGATTGATCATTCTCCCAAGTAGTGGGATCATTATTACCTAGAGTTGACATTCTTCCAAACCCACTTTCAATATTATTGCAAACACTATTATCAATATCATATTCATCATGAAGCTTAAATAAATTTTCAAGATCATAAGAAGAATCACCCCAATCAGGATCATTACAATAAGTAGTGGACACAATAAAATTATCATCCCCAAGCTTGGGGTTTTGCATATAATTAACATAATTGACATTAATAGAATTTATAATAATATCATTGCAATCATGGTTTTCTTTCAAGGAGCTATCATGAATCACTTTATGAATTTCTTCCCCTAACACCTTCCTCCATCGCAAAACTTCATAAACATAATCTAGTGCACTCCAATAACTAGCAATTGGTTCATCATAATTGGATATTTTAAAAAGATTAGCAAGTGGATGAGGATCCACATCAATAGATTTTTAGCAAGCGAAGATGCAAGCAAATAGAAGGCCCATGGCAACACAAGCAATGATAGCAAACAGGAAAAGGCAATCGGAAAGAAGGAAAATAAAAAGGCAAATATTTTTGTGTTTTTATGAAAATGTTTTAGATGTGGGGGAGATGAAAATGAGAGGAAAATGTCAAATAACATAATTGCAAGGAGATGAGATTTGTGATTGGGCACCTGATAGATGTTGATGATGTCTCCCCGGGAATGTCGCCAGAAATTCTTCCTGATTGCTTGTATCTGCGTTGGTATTTCCCCGAAGAGGAGAGGATGATGTAGCACATCAACGGTAAATATTTCCCTTAGTTATGAAACCAAGGTTATCAATCCAGTAGGAGAACCAAGCAACACTATGTAAACAGCACCTGCACACAAATAACAAATACTTGCAACCCAACGCGTAAGAGGGGTTGCCAATCCCTCCTCAGTATTGAGATAGATAAAATTGTATGAGATTTGATAAATAGATTTGACAAAAACACTAAATAAAATAAATAAAGAAAAGTGCAACAAGGTATTTTTGGGTTTTTGGAATAATAGATATGAAAATAATATGATAGGAAATAGACCTGGGGGCCGTAGATTTCACTAGTGGTTTGTCTCGAGAAAATAACATATGGTGGGTAAACAAATTACTGTTGGGCAATTGATATAAAAGGAAATAATCCTGAAAATATCCAAGGCAATGATCATGTATATAGGCATCACATCCAAGATTAGTAGACCGACTCCTGCCTGCATCTACTACTATTACTTCACACATCGACCGCTATCCAGCATGCATCTAGTGTATTAAGTTCGTGGAAAAACGGAGTAATGCAATAAGAACGATGACACGATGTAGACAAGATCTATTCATGTCGGAATAGACCCCATCTTTTTATCCTTGATGGCAACGATACATGCGTGTCACGTATCCTTCTGTCACTGAGAATAAGCACCGCAAGATCTAACCCATCACAAAGCACCTCTTCCCATTGCAATAAAAATCAATCTAGTTGGCCAAACCAAACCAAAGTTCTGGAGAAGAAATACGAGGCTATAAAGATCATGCAAAGAAGGGTTCAGAGAAGACTCAAATAATATTCATAGATAGAACTGATCATAAACTCGCAATTCATCCGATCCCAACAAACACACTGCAAAAAGTCATTACATTAAATAGATCTCCAAGAACATCGAGGAGAACATTGTATTGAAGATCAAAGAGAGAGAAGAAGCCATCTAGCTACTGCCTAGGGACCCGTAGGTCTTTGATAAACTACTCACGCATCATCGGAGGAGCACCAATGAGGATGATGAAGCCCTCCGTGATCATTTCCCCCTCCGGCAAGGTGCCGGAAAAGGGCTCTAGATTGGATCTCGTGGTTCTGGAACTTGCGGCGACTGGAATTGTTTTTTGTCGACTCCCATAGGGTTTCTGGAATATCTGAGTATTTATAGACCTGAGAGGCAGAGCAAAAGATCACCGTGGGCCCCATAAGGCACCAGGGCGCGCTTGGGGCCTTTGGCGTGCCCTGGTGTCTTGTGGGCCCCATGAGCCTCCTCTGGTACACCTCCTGGGCTCCCTGGGTCTCTTCTAGGCAGAAAAAAATCTCCAAAAATTTTGTGGCATTTGGACTTCGTTTGATATGGATATTCTGTGAAGTAAAAACAAGGAAAAAAAATAGCAACTAGTAGTGCGCACTATGTCAATAGGTTAGTCCCAAAAAATGATATAAAGTTGCTATAAAATGAATATAAAACATCCAAGATTGATAATATAATAGCATGGAACAATAAAAAAATTATAGATAGATTGGAGACGTATCAATCACTATGGGTGGAATAGAATACGGTGGTAGAGATTAATATGGAGAAGTTAAAAAAGGAGAAACTCTCACATCAATGAGGCTAATCAACAGGCTATGGATATGCCCATCAATTGATGTCAATGCAAAGGGTAGGGATTACCATGCAACGGATGCACTAAGATCTATGAAAGCTCTAAAAGAAAACTTAGTGGGTGTGCATCCAACTTGCTTACTCATGAAGACCTCGGGTGTCGGGGTACACAAATAGGGGTGTATGTTTCCCCTGACTTGTGCACGGACAGCAGGCTGCCAACCCAACAACACCAAGCTTCTAAGACAAGGCCAAGCCAGAGAGATAGCTCTTTGAGGAATCAAAGGGCGGATCAAGAAGACCAAGGCAAGCCAAGGGAACAAGATGCCACTAAGGAAAGACCTACCTTACTAGGTAGACGAGCCTGGTCAGGTCGATGCCGCACCAAGGACAAGTCCCAAGACCCCCCCGGCAGGCTTACCAGGGGCGCCAAGGGCGGATCTCCCCGCCAAGACTCCACTGCTCCACCGCACAGTGACACGCAAGTCACTTATCAGTGCGGTGTCGAGCCCCCAAGTGATTGAGTGGCTGTCATTTGGCATGTGGCAACCATTTGGAAGGGAGATTCCCTCCATACGACACCCGTCCAAAGGCGTGTCATGCAGACAGGTGGAAGATGGTTAAGCGGCACGGTAGGCTTGCCGGGCTGCATCCATAGTGTGACACCAAGCAGTGCATTTAATGCACTTTGTCCTAACTGCCAGAGTTAGGTATGATAGCACTGTTGGCTATCTAATCAGTAGATAATGACTGTTTTGCCACTATGGTAAGCCCTTAGCCTATAAAAGGAGGGCCATGGCAACCTAAGAAATGATCCGGACCCTTGTACACTCATACGCGCGTAGCTGCTCCCCCCGAGGCGACCTTGCCGGGCTCGAGCACTACGTGACCACCACGGTCCTCTCTTCAATCCACCAAAGCAGGAGTAGGGTTTTACACTTCACAGAGGCACAAACCTGGGTAAAAATCACCAGCGTCACCTCTGTCATGTTGTCCCATAGCTTCCGCTCTTTGTGCAACGTGATCTCCCCCCTGCGGAAACACAAGGGGCCGATGGCCCCATAGGTGATCGTGTTCCACCACGACATCTTCGGCGTGCCAGGTAGGGGGCCGCGCTTGCGCGAACCCGAGGTTGTGAATAGCGCATCAAGCTACACCATCATCGGCGTCGACTTTCCCTCCGTCAAATGCTTCGGAAGAGAAAGGCGATATCACTCCCTCGTCCTGCCCTACCCAGATCCTGTCGCCCGTCTCCACCACACCCGCGGCGACGACGGGGACGGAAGGTGGTGGCGTTGCGGCGGCCCCGGGCAGCTCGGGTACCGTGGCCACCACGCTGCCTCAATCCGAAGAAAAGAAGCGAGGCATGCGGAGACACTGTCCTCCTTGCGGGTTCTCGCCAAGCATATCCGTTGTCTGAAAGAATCTTTGGGGCAAGCAGGGAACATGGTATATGGCCTCCTCCACCTCTACTTTCACTCGTCGACGATCGAGCCACGCGGGGGTAGCATCGTCAACGTCGATAAGCCCATGCGAAACTTGGTCCAGCATTTACCCCACTAAGGGAAAATCCTGAGTGAAATGCTGGTGCGAATCCGTTGATTGACGCCCCGGCAAGCATGCTCCGGCAAGGCTGTCCGCGCCAGCATGACCGTTATGCCCGCAGCCGTGATATCATCAAATAGCGTAAGGAAGAGGAGAGAGGAACCGACCCTGCCTTTTTGCCATACATTATCACCTACAAGTGTTCTCTTATCCCCTCCGGCCCTTGCCGGGGGTGGACATGCAACTGATGAACTGCCAAGTATTCTTCTTGCGCTTGTTTTCTGTTGTTAAATTTACAGGCCTTAGACAGGTACGCAAATGCTATCCTCGCAAGATATGCGGACGTGATGAACGGCCACGACTGAGGAAGGAAGGAAGCGAGAATGAAAGCTAAGTCAACATGTTCGTTGACTTTTTCTCCAAAGTTTGCATTTGCTTAACCCTCGGACAACCAGCGCGTTTCGTATGGTTAAATCTTTCGTGTGATGGCACCTTGATGGATTTGTTTCCGAGCCTGCTCAGCGAAGTGGGCGGCTGCGTCAAATACTCCTAGGGAAAAACTTGCCGGGGCATGTCCTCACCAGCTGAATGCTAAGGACCCGCTCCTCACAGCAATCGCGGTAGCATGACTACTGGTGGGCAAGCAAAATGCACAAAAAGAAGCCAACCATACAAACGCCCATGGGTGAAAAACAAGAGGTATATCATGCATTTAAGCTTAATTAAACATCAGTTCAACAAGAGCAAAATCGAATACAGTATGGGGCCTAAACACGAGACATACATTATGTTTTATTACAGGGTGCCACGGCAACAAGAATGGTTCACGGCTGTGCTTGGCGGTCTTCCAGGACCCTGGGGACAGAGAGAACCTTGTCGGCGAAGGGGCCAGCCTTCTCCTCGGCAACAAAAATGTCCGCACCTGCCGGCAGCCTCCTGAAGCCGTCGGCGAGGTTGAGGTCTGGATCTCGATAGGCGAGGTTGCGCAAGACCATGAAAAGGGCATTGCGGGCAAGCTTTCGGGACTCGTTTGCGAAGCAAGCGGCTCTTTCTTCCTCATATGTCTTCAGCCCTTCGATCAAGCCTTCGAAGAAGAGCACTAGCTTGATGCTTGGAGCCTCATGCCTGTTGGCTGAGTAGGCCCAACTCTTCATGTCCATAGTTGAGATCTGGGCAGAGAGGCGCTCAATAATATCAACCAGGTTCTTGATCCAGAGGTCACGCTGTTCGACTTGGTTCGCCAGTTTGTCCTCTGCGTCCTTTCGGATGATTCTCGTGTTGTCCAAGTCCTTCATCAGCTGCTTCTCACGGGCTCTGGCAAACTCGATTCCACTCTCCAAGGTGCCAAGCCTTGCCTTCATGTCAGTAGTGGTGCCATTGGCAGTGTTGAGGTCCTGGCTCTTGGAGGAAAGCTACGATTACACTTCCTTCAGGAGAATCCCCGCCTTCTGTGCTTCCTCCTTGAGAGCCACGGTTTCCTTGGTGCTTCCGGCAAGGTCCTTTGTCAGTTTGGCCACCTGTTGGTCAAGATCAGCCTTGGCAGTGGATGCAACGGCAAGGTCATCAGCAATCTTCTTCAGCTGGGCAGCAGAGTCAAGGGTGAGCGTGTCAAGGGATGCCTTGTGCCTGTCCTCCAGGTCCTTGGTGCATTGCTGGACAAGGGCCTCCAGTTCCTCGTCCTTGTTGCGGAGGGTGGCCTCGAGGTTCTCTTCCCGGGAAGAGATGTCCTCCTCTTTGGCTTTCAGAAGCGCTGTGCGCTCCGCCAAACGAGCTTCCCGGGCAGCGACATCCTCTTTCGCCATGGTTATCACCTCTTGTTGCCACAGAAGGGTTTGGAATTGCTTGTCGTGCTACTCGCGCAACTCGCTGCCCTTATCCCTCAGTTTCTGATCCGTGAGGCTGGCGGAGTTGCGTTGCCCCTTGAGCGCCTGGCACTTCTGGCTGTACCTGTTCTGCATCTCCTTGATGCATGTTGCCACAGACTCCAGGAAGGACAGGTCCATGACTGCACCGACCAAATCATCAGCCTCTTCAGCTCGCTGGGACAACGGTGCCATGATGCGCTGGATCTCTTCATCAAGATCTGCACTTACTGCCGTGGATGAGCCGGGGGCTCCAAGACCAGGTTGGGCAAGAACCTATGCCAGATTGCTCGAAGATGGATGCAGGGCCGCGACCAAGGTACCAAACTGGGGATGGGGGCTCCATGTTTGAAGGGGGACTTTCTCTTCAACCACCACCTCCAATCCTGGCACGCTGCCGGGGATCTTCTTTGCCTCCTTTGGAACCTCTTGGATATCCCCGGCAATATGTTCCTGGCCCTCCGCGGTAGCAATCCTGGCGGCCTCTTCAGCAGCATCCTTGCCAATGCTTGCCACTTCTTCCAACAGCTCTGGTTCCTCAGCCAATGGGACTGCAAGTAAGAGCAGCAGGCAATGACAAAGAGATAACATACATTGGTGAGCCAGAGACTTGAGGCAAAATAAAGCAAGCAACAGAAGACAAAGAGCGAGCAAATTACCTGGAGATGTTTGCCGTGGGAGGGCATCTGTTTCCCCGGCAACACCAGTTGCCAGGGCATGACCTCCACCCCCTTCCTCGGTAACCACGGTGCCAGCATGAGCCGATCCTTCCATGGAAGCCATTGCCGGGGATTTCTCGGCTTGAGCACCGGATAGGATGAGCCCCTCCTGGGGAGCCTCGCTCTGGGCGATCTCCCTCTCCCCCTTGGCAGAAGATGGGACTCGCTCTCCCATGCCTTCCCTAGCGGGAAAATCCTATCCCACACCTTCGTGCTGGGGGCTAGGCGCTGGTTTGATCGTGCTACCTCCCACCAAGCCCGTGCCCTCCAAAGGCCTCGACGACTCCACTTGCTTGGATCGTTTGGCCCGATGGAGGAGGGTTTCTTCCTCGTCTCTGTCAAGGACAACAAACAAGATTGGGTCAGCAAACCAGCAAGTACATGACGCTTTGACAAGGGAAGATAGTCTTTTCCTTGCTCTGAATCAATGAGCATGGAGCCCAGCGTGAACTCCATAGGAGGTGGGGTCGCTCTACTTCTCTTCAGGGTCGGGGGAGCAATGCTTCCTGGCAGCTTCGAGCCCTTTGGACAAGCCGGGGGCTCTAGCGAGGATGAGCTGCGCGAGGAGCTCGAGCTTGATTCGGAGTTGGGGTCGACCCCTATGACCGCTCGCCGCTTGGTGGGAGGGGTCTTGGCCTCAGAAAGGCGAGAAGAATGACGACGCACCACGTCCGGCCCGTCGCCCTTGGAGACGGTCTTCTTCACCATATTGGTGACGGGTGCGGGAACAGGGGCCGCTGTTCCCCGGCTGGCCCGCCTGTGAGGGCGCTGTTCCAAGTCTGGTTCCAGGGCTTGAGGGCCAGTTGCAAGCTATTCCTCTTCGGGCTGCTCTGCTTCCTCAGCCTTGTCCCCTTCTTGGGCCTCTGCTGCCGCGACATAAAGGGCTTCAACCCCGGCAGGCTCGTCCCCGACAGCCTCCTCCGTGGCGTGCCCCTCGCTCTTGCCGTGGGAAGAGCCTTCGTCTTTGGCCTCCTCCCCTTCTTCCTTCTCCTCCCCTCTGGGCCTTGCCTTCCCGGCAGCTCGGAGCGCCTTGTCCTCCTCAATCCGCCTCCTGATAAACTCTGCTTCTGCTGTGGAGGTGCACTTGAACATATTGCCCTCCACCCTAGAAGCCCTTTCTTCCAAATTGGAAACCCACTCGATCTCCGCATCAAGCTCAGGTAGTTGCCAATCAGCTGCAACTCCATAAGCATTGCAGTCTGGCATCCACTTCAAAATCTGGTCCAGAGCAGAGTTGATATTCAGTGGAACGACCCTTGCCGGCAATTTGAACAATGTGAGGCTGCCGAACAGCTGTTCGCACAGCCAACCATGGCCATAAACCGACAAATTGTTGGTAAGGCCTGGGTATAGGCGCATCCTATCCCCAGCATCTCCATACCGCCAGGCGAACCTATCCCTTTTCTGCAGCGGCGCGATGTGGTGTCGGAGGAAGTCAGCCCCCACCTATTCGATGGTTAGCCCGACAGCTTTGAGGCGAGCGATCCTGTTCAGCGCCGGGCGAAGCCTGTCGTTAGTAAGGCCTGGCTTCCCCCAATCGCTGCCATGCATGACACACTTCGTCTGCGCCTAGCAATACTCTAGAGCATCCGCGTCCTGAATCCAGCACCAATCCGCCCTCCATTCTTCCCATTTTCCGCGCTGCTGACCATGAAGGTAATCCCAAATATCCGTCTTTCCCCTGGGGATCCAACTTATATTCCCCGAGCGATGGGCCTTGTTTTCGACCCGCGGGACGAAGAAGTGCCTGAACAGATCCACGTTGGGGGCAACTCCGATGATGTTCTTGCACAGATGGGCGAAAATCGCCATTTACGCCACTGCATTTGGCGTGAAATCCAAAAGGTGGAATCCATACACCACCATCATCGCTTCGAAGAAATCTGAGAAAGGGGGACTGAGGCCGCAGAGGAAATACGCGCAGAAAAAGCGATATGGATTTGGCGGGTCCTCTTTCCCCTCCGGCAAGACCGCGGGTGCGCCATGCCCCTTCGGGACTTCCCTCCCGCACATATACGCATACCTCATGACCAGGGTGTTGCTATCCAAGCTCGACGGGAAGAATACCACATCTTCTCGCCGCTTCCTGTCCAACTCCGCCGCTTTCTTCTTCTTCCCCTCCGCTACGGCTTCCTTTGCGGTGGTTGCCCGCTTCCCCCTAGCGGCGGTTTTCTTTCCCATCCTTCGGGGCTGTGGAGAAGGTGGAAGACTAGATGGGGTGTTGGAGGCGAGTGTGGGCGCAGGAGCGGTCGTCTGTCTTGAGGAGGAAGATGATGGAGGGTGAAACGGATGCGAATGAGCCATGCCCTTTCGCGTTTTTCTCCTTTATGAGGAACGAACGTGGGGGGTCGGCTCTTTGCTGCTTTCTCTCAGGAAGTTTCCGTTTTACATTAACTGCTATAGTTCCATGACCCCATGACCTGTGGTAATTGCGCAGAGTGGACGTTGAGTTAACTTGTCATCATAACAAATCGCTGCACGTGCAACACTTCCTCACCATGTGTCCGCGCACTATTTGGGGCCTAACCCAGCGTGCCTGGTGACACGTATGGCTTAGGCCCGGGGGCTTCTGTCGGGGTACACAAATAGGGGTGTATGTTTCCCCTGACTTGTGCACGGACAGTAGGTTGCCAACCTAATAGCACCATGCTTCTGAGACAAGGCCAAGCCAGAGAGATAGCTCTTTGAGGAATCAAAGGGAAGATCAAGAAGACCAAGACAAGCCAAGGGAACAAGATGCCACTAAGGAAAGACCTCCCTTACCAGGCAGACGAGCCTGGTCAGGTCGAGGCCGGACCAAGGACAAGTCCCAAGACCCCCCCGGCAGGCTTACCGGGGGCGCCAAGGGCGGATCTCCCCGCCAAGACTCCACCGCTCCATCGCACAGCGACGCAAGTCACTTATCAGTGCGGTGTCGAGCCCCCAAGTGATTGAGTGGCTATCATTTGGCACGTGGCAGCCATTTGGAAGGGAGATTCCCTCCATATGACACCCGTCCAGAGGCGTGTCATGCAGACAGGTGGAAGATGGTTAAGCGGCACGGCAGGCTTGCCGGGCTGCATCCACATCATGACACCTAGCAGTGCATTTAATGCACTTTGTCCTAACTGCCAGAGTTAGGTATGATAGCACTGTTGGCTATCTAATCGGTAGATAATGACTGTTTTGCCACTGTGGTAACCCCTTAGCCTATAAAAGGAGGGCCATGGCAACCTAAGAAAGGATTCGGACCCTTGTACACTCATACGCGCGTAGCTGCTCCCCCGAGGTGACCTTGCCGGGCTCGAGCACTACGTGACCACCACGGTCCTCTCTTCAATCCACCAAAGCAGGAGTAGTGTTTTACGCTTCACAGCGGCCCGAACCTGGGTAAAAATCACCAGCTTCACCTCTGTCGTGCTATCCCATGGCCTCCGCTCTTTGTGCAACGTGATCTCCCCCCTGCCGAACCACAAGGCGCCGATGGCCCCATAGGTGATCGTGTTCCACCACGACATCGGGCATTTGAGGAAGCCCATCATTGGAATATACAAGCCAAGTTCTATAATGCAAAATTCCCAATAGTTCTATGAAACTGAAAGCATAGGAGACTCTCTATATGAAAAACATGGTGCTACTTTGAAGCACAAGTGTGGAAATGATAGTAAGATTGCCCCTTTTATCTTTTTCTTTCATTTTTTATTTTTTTGTTGGGCTCTTTTTGGCCTCTTTTTTTATATATATTTCATCCGGTTCCTCGTCCTGACTTGTGGGGGAATCATAGTCTCCATCATCCTTTCCTCACCTAGGACAATGCTCTAATAAAGAATAATGATGATCATCACACTTCTATTTACTTACAACTCAAAATTACAACTCGATACTATAACAAAATATGACTCTATATGAGTGCCTCTGGCGGTGTACCAGGATGTGCAATGATCTTGTGTAACATGTATAAAAATGATGAATGGTGGCTGAGCCACAAATACTATGTCATCTATATGATCATCCAAAGCAGTATGACAAAGATAATGTATGTCATGAAAACGGAGTGGTGGAAGTTGCATGTCAATATATCTCGGAATGGATATGGAAATGCCATAATAGATAGTGGCTATTTTGAGGAAGATATAAGGAGGTTTATGTGTGATAGAGCGTATCATATCCTGGGGTTTGGATGCACCGGTGAAGTTTGCACTAGATCTCGAGGTGACAAAGGGCAATGCACGGTACCAAAGAGTCTAGCAAATGGTGAAAAGGTGAGAGTGTATATAATCCATGGAGTCACATTAGTCATAATGAACTCACATACATATTACAAAAGTTTATTAGCCCTCAAAGCTAAGTACTACTACGCATGCTCCTAGGGGGATGTTGGTAGGAGTTAACCATCGCGCACCCCCGACCTTCACACAAAGTAAGACACTCAATAATAAATCATGCTCCAACTTCTTAGCATAACGAGAGACTATACATGCATGCTTCGGGAATCACAAACCTTAACACCAATTTTCTTACTAAACCACAATCATTTACTAGTACCTCCCACATATTACCATCTTTATATCGCAGAACTATTGGAAGGAATCAAACTTATCATATTTAGTGATCCACATGAAAGTATTTATTATATCCCTCTTGAATACCTATCATATTAGGACCAATTTCATATCGATGTGCACTAGGGCTCGATCTTTCGATGAGAGGGAGATAACTACTATTTTTGGGGATTTGACCCTCACGATCCGGCTACCAACCGTACAGGGAGAACTGTACATGACTGATATCCATAGAAATCGCTGAACCAACTCCACGATGTTGTCAACCAAGCCAACAGCGCGATTGACCTATCCACGAAGGATTTTCTTGCAAGCAAATCGAAGAACATGCAAGAAAAAAATAGTCCAAGCAATCTGAAATTGCAGATGTGCTAGATGAAATAAATCTCACAAGATGGGGTTCCGATAGGATGCCTTGACAGTCGCACTAACCGCTACAAGCGAAGACAAATAAAAGTGGCAATAACTAAACTTCTCAAAACAAAACCCGAGTATAACCCTAATAATCCCTAGCTATTTATTAGACGCGGCCGCCAACTTTGGAAGTTGGTGCGACGGCTTATCCTAAGCCTGTACGGAGGTGTACACGTCACGTTGGTCTAATTGATTTGATGACCCAACATTATACCACGCACCAAAAGACCCGGAGACCCACGTACGTGCAAAGCCCAAAGCTCCTGGTCGTGCACTTGGACGTTCCGGGTGCACGACGTTCTGGGCCATGTTGCATGCAGGATGGATGGATTGGCAAGGTGCATGTAGTGGGTAGTATTTCATCTTGTGCCCTGTACGTACATGCATCTCGATCTTCCATCTCCAAGTGTCCTGTCTTCTTGACTTTTTGACCCCTTCATTCCTATGTATATGTAAAACATATAATCAGTGTAACATCATATTATCAGTTAAATCATGCGTACGAAGAAGCAAAACTACCTGGTTATTAATTTGTCGTGTAATATTTGTAATAGTTTTTATGATAGTTATGTGCACATCATCCTCCCTTCCTTGAAAACAAAGTCGACCTCGACTTTCGTCTACCTGAAACTCATCACAGGGCAAGACAAAAATAGGTGCAGATGCAGCATATATATGCTCTTTCACGGGCATTAGCTAATGAAGGTAATATAAAGTTGTAAAAACACCATATTTAATATCATTATAGATTATCTTTCGTGATAGCATCACATGGTCTAGTATAGCATGCACAAAATCATTGTAACTGAGACGAACAACGTCAGGAATACATGTGAAGTTTATCTTTATGCAACCAACATCACAGGGAAAGCAGAAATGATTGATAGACTCAGTTGGGGAACAAGGTGCTTTGACATCAAGAAATAAAACATGGGTTGAAGAATCTAAAATGCCAAGTAATTCATCAACCATTTCATGCAAGCGAAGAGCATGGAGTAAACAAGTCATGTTATCCCACACAGAATCTATATATGAATCATATTGATGCACAGTAACTATGTGGCCACACGCTATGTCCAGATCATAAGTTGGAACACGCAAGGGAAAATTTTGAGAATTAAGAGCAAACATACTGTGTGTAGTACTATCCCTCGGCTTTGCGTTCTCATCATTTATTATTTCATCGGGGGCCATGGGGAGCAAGTTAATGGTTTTTTCTTCAGTTTTTCACGAGCATAATATGAAGGAACATAACATTGTCGCATATCTCATTTTAAAGCATCCCAAGTAGTAGGTATATTGTTCGCATTAACACGACCATACTGACTCCACCAAATAGAAGCAAAGTTTGTAAATTCACTAGTGGCTGCCCTAACTCTTTGGTTCTCAGGAATATCATGACATGCAAATTTTTGTTCAACTAAAAGTTCCCAATCAAGATAAACGTCTAGATTATATTTACCATTGATAGCAGGCATAGTAATTTAATTTTAGCACTAGAGTAGTCGTAATCTCGAACATCATACCTATGTGGACCTCGTGCCATACCTTCATGGTTGAAACACAGTTGTCGATGAGCACGGTCATTGTGGCGGTCGACCACGGTGTCACCAGCATAATCCTCATAATTGTCCCCAAGTTCCTCGTTGGCGTGGGGAGGAATTCTTTGGTGCTGGTTTATGGTGGCAGCATCAGTGGTAGTAGCTGGGTGTTGTGGATGAACCCTAGGCACATGTCTAGCTCGCGAAATAGCGGCGACACCCATGGAGTTGCGAGTAGCAGCGTTGTGGTCGATGGGCGGTGCAATCTGCAATGCATCCAGACTTGACAAGATGTCCTGTAGATGTGTGTTGGCAACACCCTGTGCGTCCTCTATGGCTTTGAGCCTCTCTTCGGCAACAATCTGAGCACCCTCAAGTTGGGCGAGGCGCTCACTGGTGACTTTCACATCCTCGGTGGGGCCCTCAAGTGTGGCTTGATTCCTTGCCATTGTTAGTGGAAGAGAAAAAAACAAGTATAATCCCTAGCAACTAATAGGATGTGGTGTACAAAATTTGTTCACACTCAAGCTTAGTATCAAATTCTTACTTGTTCTTACCAATGCAACAGGTGGTGATCGGCGCGTTGGCGTTGGCTTCAAACTACTGATGAAGATTGGATGGAGCCATAATGAGGAATCAGTAGAGCCAGGCCTGTACTTATTGGTAGGAAAAAGTGTATCTTGGCAAAGGTTTCTCAACTCCCAATATTTGTGGCACAATTTAGCAAGAAGCAATGCAAGTTGAATAACTACTCAAACTACTAACTAGTGCTGGCAGTCGACTAGTACGAGACAAAACAATCTAAGCCCAGATACTGAATCAAATGAATGTGAAAAGTGATGAAATTATGATAGCTCTAAATATCTAGATTAAGTGAGCATAAAAACAGTGTATGGAAATGCTCGAAAATAGATGATAGACGCAGTTGTGATCAAGTAGCAGCAAAAATAATTTCCTCAGTAGCAAATAGAACAAAGTAGCCCAAAAGAGATGAGCCAGCCTGAATTTTTTTCAACTTTCTTTTGCTTTCTCTGTTTTTTCTTTCTTTTTCCTTTCTTTTATTTTTTTCCTTTTTTTTCAACTGCCCGTTACCACACAAGGACGCACACAATTAAAGAATAGGACAAAGATGCTACAAAATCAGAGTGCCACTAGTGCTGGACGTATACTACTAGAGATGGAAAAAGAAATCAGTCATAAGTGATGGGATGTGTGCTGGATGCTTGCCAGAGCAATCAAGGGAGAGGTGAGTGAACAGCGCCGTGGCGGTGCAGATGACAACTAACTGCTGTAGTAGCAGAAAGAACAGCGATGCGCAGGAAACTACTGCTGTAGCGAAAAGAAAAAAAAACTGGCGTAAATTCCGTGGATGGAAAACGGGATGGACTGCGTGGATATAGAAGGCGTGCGTGATAAGCGGCAAGATCAATTTGTTTTTCGGATGACAACTAACACGCAGCACAAAATTTGGGTGGACAAAAAGAAGTAAGATATAGTAGATAATTTTCTCCCAGTCCAATCTAAACCAGCACTAATTCTAGGATGAATGCAACCAAAGATTCAACAAAGCAAATACTAGATGCAAAAATTGCTAAAGGCTAAAAAGATAGGTGCAGCGAATGAACTAATCTAAGTTTTTTTTGGCTTTTTTGTGGGTTGTAGGACAGAAAACAATCTAATCTAAAAAAACTGTAAATCTCTCACCGATGAACCTGAAAACTGATACCACATGATGTGCACTAGGGCCCGGTCTTTCGATGAGAGGGAGATAACTACGATTTTTGGGGGATATGACCCTCACGATCCAGCTACCAACCGTACAGGGAGAACCATACATGACTGATATCCACGGCAATCGCTGAACCAACTCCATGGTGTTATCGACCAAGCCAACGGCGCAATCAACCTATCCATGAAGGATTTTTCCTACAAGCAAATCAAAGAACATGCAAGAAAATAACAGCCCAAGCAATCTGAAATTGAGGATATGCTAGATGAAATAAATCTCACAAGATGGTGTTCCGATAGGATGTCTTGACGGTCGCACTAGTCGCTACGAGTGAAGACAAATAAAAGTAGCAATAGCTAAACTTCTCTAAACAAAACCCGAGTATAGCCCTAATAATCCCTAGCTATTTATTAGACGCAGCCGCCGACTTCGACATTTGGTGCGACGGCTTATCCTAAGCCTGTACGGAGGCGTACACGGCATGTTGGCCTAACTGAATTGATGACCCAACATTATACGATGCACCAAAAGACACGGAGACCCACATACGTGCAAGGCCCAAAGCTCCTGGTCGTGCACTTGGACGTTCTGGGCGCACGACGTTCTGGGCTGTGTTGCATGCATGATGGATGGATTGGCAAGGTGCATGCAGTGGGTAGTATTTCATCTTATGACCTGAACATACATGCATCTCCATATTCCATGTCCAAGTGTCCTCTCTTCTTGACTTTTTGACCCCTTCGTTCCTGTGTATAAGTAAAACGTATAATGAGTGTAGCATCATATTATCAGTTAAATCATGTGTACGAAGAAGTGAAACTACCTGGTTATTAATTTGTCGTGTAATATTTGCAATAGTTTTTATGATAGTGTGCATATTGCCATTACTATTATCAACTCTCAAAATGATATAAGTGAAGCATGCGAGTGCAACTATTTCTATAAAATATAGCCACCGCCGTGCTCTAAAAGATATAACTTTATCATGACATATACCCCCCGATACAATCCATAGACTCATTAAAACAAGTAAACAATGCAACGAAAACAGAACAATATGTAATGATTCGAACATTGACCATACTACCGTAACTCCAAAAATTCTGAAAATTAGGACAACATGGGCAATTTGTATATCAATCATGTGTAAAAAATTCAGAAATTTATCACGTTCCAGTGAATCTAAACTATTCTGCTACTAGGCACAAAAGTTTCTGTTCTCTCACAAAATCAAAGCAACTATCATCCAAATTATCCCAAAGGCTTTACTTGGCACAAACACTAATTTAAACACAAAAACAAACCATAACAGTAGCATAATTGTGTGCACACCAAAAAATAGGAAGGAAACAAGAAAAATAAAGATGCTATTGGGTTGCCTCCCAAAAAGCGCTATTGTTTTACGCCCCTAGCTAGGCGTAATGCATAGTTTCAAGTGTTGTCATTCTTGAAATTAATTCCATAGGTGGCTCTCATAATAGATTCATATGGTGGATTAATTCTCTTTCTAGGGAAGTGTTCCATACCCGTCTTTAATGGAAATTGAAACTTTATATTACCTTCTTTCATATCAATAATAGCACCTATGGTTCATAGGAAAGGTCTACCAAGTATTGGGCAAGACGGATTGCAATAAATATCAAGCACAATGAAATAAACGGACACATATTTTCTATTTTCAAGAATAAGAACATAATTTATTCTACCCAAAGGTTTCTTAATAGTGGAATCCGCTAAGTTCAAATTAAGAGAACATTTATCCAAATCATGAAGGCCTACCACATCACATAAAGATTTCGGTATTGTGGAAACGCTAGCACCCAAATCACATAAAGCATTGCACTCATAATTTTTTCTATTTATTTTAATGGTTGGTTCCCATTCATCATATAATTTCATAGGTATTGAAACCTCCAATTCTATCTTTTCTGCTAAAGTTGTCATCATAGCTTCTACAATATAAGCTTTTATTTTTTCATAAGCATTGGGTGAATTTATCATGGATTGCAACAAGGAAATACACTCAATTAAAGAACAACTATCATAATTGAAATCCTTGAAATCCAAAGTAGTGGGTATATCATTATTTAAAGTTTTGACCTCTCCGAACCCACTTTTATCAATTTTTTCATTAAGATTTTCACCCTCCAAACAATGGGGACGCCCTCTAGCTAAAGTTGACTCATCTTCAATCCCATGTTCATCAAGTTTTATATTGCTAAACAAAGATATAATGGGTGAGATACCAATCATTTTAATATCTTCATCATGATTACGATAAAAAACAGGCGAAATAGCTTTTTCTAAGAATTATCTCTTAGCCTTCAACCTAGCGGTTTTTTCTTTACATTCATCAATGGAGGCACAGAGAGCTTTAATGGACTCATTAGTATCAAGCTTGGGTGGAAAATTTTTAGATTTGATATTTTCCACATCATGAACAATTTTAGCCATGCTCCTAGACATATCATCAACTTTACTCAATTTTTCTTCTATCATAGTATTGAAAGCTTTTTGAGAATTAATAAATTCTTTAATATTACTTTCAAGATCAAAGAGCGTCCTATTATTATTATTATTATTATTATTATTATTATTATTATTATTATTATTATTATTATTATTATTATTATAAGAATGACCATAGGAATTGCATAATTATTAGAGGAATTTCCAGGAAACATTCTAGGATTAAAATTACCTCTATAAGCATTACTGTTGAAATTGTTTCGTGAGACAAAATTCACATCTATGGGATTATTATTTTTCTCAATCAAAGTAGATAATATCACATCATTAGGATGAATATGAGCACTCTTACTAGTAACCATTTTCATAATCGCATCTACTTTATCACTCAAAGTATTAATTTCTTCAACATAATTCACTTTTTTACTAGTAGGGGTTCTTTCGGTATGCCATTATGAATAATTTACCATAATATTATCAAGCAATTTTGTAGCTTCTTCTAGTGTGATTTCCATAAAAGTACCGCCCACAGCAGAATCTAAAAGATTTCTAGAAACAAAGTTCAATCCCGCATAATTTTTTTGTATGATCATCCATAAGCATAAACCACGAGTGGGGTGATTTCTTATCATTAATTTTATCCTCTCCCAAGATTGGCCAACATGTTCATTCTCAAGTTGCTTAAAATTCATAATTTGATTTCTAAGAGAAATATTTTTGTTGGAGGAAAATACTTGGCAATAAAAGCATCCTTACACTTATCCCAAGAATCAATACTATTTTGTTGCAAGGATAAAAACCAAGTTTTAGCATGATCTCATAGTGAGAACATAAATAATTTTAATTTGACAATATCATTATCCACATCTTTTTCTTTTCCATATCACAGAAATCAATGAAAGTGTTAAGATGGGATGCAGCATCTTCATTAGGACTACCAGAAAATTGTTCTTTCATAACAAGATTTAGCAAAGCGACATTAATATCACAAGACTACGCACTAGTGGCGGGAGGAGCAATTGGAGTACTAATAAAATCATTATTATTAGTGTTGGAAAATTCACACAACTTTGTATTTTCTTGAGACATCGCGACAAAGCAAGCCAACAAGCAAAAAGACAAATGAAAATCGTTTTTGTGTTTTTGTGAAAATGTTTTAGAAGTGCGGGAGATGAAAATGAGAGGCAAATGGCAAACAAAAGTACATGCAAGGAGTGAAAGATTATGCGATGGTACTTGGTATGTGTTGGTGTTGTCTCCCCAGCAACGGCGCCATAATTCTTCCTCCTACTGGTGAGCTGCATTGGAATTTCCTCGAAGAGGAGAGGATGATGTAGTACAGTAGAGATAAGTATTTCCCTCAGTTAAGAATCAAGGTTATCAATCCAGTAGGAGAACCATGCAATACCTCGTGAACAACACCTACATACAAAATAACAAATACTTTCACCCAATCCAAACAAGGGGTTGTCAATACCTTCGCAGTTAATTGCAAGGATCAAATCTCATAGTGATAGATAGATAAACAAAAACACAAAATAAAATAATGGTAAATAAATTGCAGCAAGGTATTTGGATTTTAATATATGATAAATATAGACCCGGGGGCCGTAGATTTTACTAGAGGCTTCTCTCTCGAACAAAAAGCATACGGTGGGTAAACAAATTACTATTGGGCAATTGATAGTAAAGCGCATAGTTATGACGATATCCAAGGCAATGATCATGTATATAGGCATCATGTCCAACACAAGTAGACCGACTCCCGCCTGCATCTACTACTATTACTCCACACATAGACCGCTATCCAGCATGCATCTAGAGTATATAGTTCATAAAGAATGGAGTAATGCCTTAAGCAAGATGACATGTTGTAGAAAAAGCAAACTCAATCAATATGAATAAACCCCATCGTTTTATCCTTAATGGCAATGATACAAATATGTGTCATATCCCTTTCTATCACTGGGATTGAGCACTGCAAGATCGAACCCATCACAAAGCACCTCTCTCATTGCAAGATAAATCAATCTAGTTGGCCAAACCAAACAGATAGATAAGAGAGAAATACAAAGCTATAATAATCATGCATAAACGATTTCAAAGAAGACTCAAATAATATTCATGAATAATTTGATCATAAACCCACAATTCCTCGGATCCCAAAAAACACACCGCAAAAGAAGATTACATGGAATAGATCTCCAAGAACATAGAGGAGAACATTGTATTGAAGATGAAAGAGAGAGAAGAAGCCATATAGCTATTAGCTATGGACCCATAGGTCTGTGGTAAACTACTCACACATCATCGGAAAGGAAGCAAGGTTGATGTAGAGGATCTCCGTGAGCGATTCCCCCTCCGGCAGAGTGCCGGAAAAGGCCTCCAGATGGGATCTCACAAGAACAGAAGCTTCCGGCGGTGGAAAAAGTATTTTGGGTGGCTCTCTGTGGGTTTCCTGATTTTAGAGAATTTATAGAGTCGGAATTAGGTCAAATGGAGGAATGAGGGGCCCACAAGGCACATGGGCACACCATGTGCCTTGTGGCCTACTCCTCCGCCTTCTGGCCTCCTCCCGAAGCTTCTAGGGTTTCTTATGTCCAGAAAAAAATCGTCAAAAAGTTTCGTGGCATTTGGACTTTGTTTGGTACTGATTTCCTGGAAAACCAAAAAACAGGCAAAAAACAACAAATGGCACTTAGCACTAAGTTAATAGGTTAGTCCCGAAAAATGATATAATATTGCATATAATTGCATATAAAACATCCAAGATTGATACTATAATATCATGGAACAATAAAAAATTATAGATACGTTGGAGACATATCACAGGCATGTACAAAAACCTCAAAGGGCATCAAACTGTTTATGATGTCCTCAAGAAGCAGATATCGAACAAGAACCCTAGGAAAGAGTGTGTTGGTTTCAAGAGAAAAATAAATGTTGATGAATCCTACTAGAAGCCCGAGCAGTACCCAAAAACCACCTGGGTTGCTCCAGAGGGACCTTCGGTGGATCCATCCACATTATCTGGCTATAACTGTGCTAACCTATCGTCATTGATGAGCCATTTGACTCAAACTATAAATTGTTCAAAAATTAGAATGGTGAAGTGTTTGCCAGGTTTATTGGAACTAACTGCATGAATGGATCCCCTATGAAGAAGATCTGGGTGCCTAAAAGTCTTCTTGAAAAGCTTCCCATGAATGTCATCATGACACCACCTGGGAAGAAAATAAAAACCATACCAAAGGCTTCATATGGCCCAAAGTCTTCATATAGAAAAATGACCTCTTATGGTCGTGCTAATGCCCATGTTTCACAGGGAAACAATGATCGAGCTCATGAATATGAGCACCATTCTTTGAACCACTATGTTCATAAATCAAAGAATTTCTCTACTTATTCATTTGAGTACTCTAACCCCCCTGTGAAGCTATTACAAGGGCTTCAAAGCCAAAATTCTCAGATGTTGCACTTAAAGTTATTGCTTCTAAGCCACCCGTTCAGATGTGGGTGGTTAAGAAGAATTGATCTCTCTTACAGGGTCAGGCCTCCAGCCAAAATGCATTGGTTTTAGAAGATAATGCTGGGGACCTGAAAATCTTGTTGGATGCAAGATAAAATGTCCAAATGGTTTTACCATTTATTTCATCCATAAATTTCTTTATGATCATCATGTCATATCATACATTTCATGAGAGTGTTTGTCATCATATGTTTGTTCTTCACAATCATCTCGTGAAGCCTATCCTACTAACTACAATTTAGGGTACACTTAAAGCTACTGAGTGGATCCTGGATAGTGGTTGTACTAACCACATGACTCGTGATCGAAGCTTACTTATGGACTCAACTCTTCGTCCATCCACACAAATTGACATCACATTTGCTGATACTGGGAAAAGCAAGGTATTGGGTCTAGGTAGGGTTGCAATCTCAAAGGATCGACACATGGATAAAGTGATGTTTGTCCAATCCCTTGGATTCAACCTATTGTCAGTCTCAATGCTTTGTAATCTTGACATGATTGTCATCTTTGGCAAATATCATTGTCTTGTGCTAATGTCTTCGAAGGTTTTCGAAGAGGTGACTTGTACATGGTAGACTTCTCTGCAGGATTAGAGCTAGCCACATGTCTTCTAGCAAAAGCTTCAGAATGCTGGCTTTGGCATCAACGGCTAGGACATGCTAGCATGAGGAACTTGCACACCCTTGTGAACAAGCACATCATTGGGATCGACAGCGTAAAGTTCAAGAAGGATCATCTATGTGGTGCCTATGAAGCCGGGAAGATGACTAGGGCAAAGCATCCCTCGAAGACAATCATGAAGGCTAGACATCTCTTCGAGCTGCTACACATGGACTTATTTGGTGCTACTCATTATTCCACTCTTACCACTACTACACATCTCTATGGCTTCGTAGTTGTTGATGATTATTCTCAATATACTCGGGCCTACTTGTGAGCTGCATTGGAATTTCCTCGAAGAGGAGAGGATGATGCAGTACAATAGAGATAAGTATTTCCTTCAGTTAATAACCAAGGTTATCAATCCAATAAGAGAACCACACGAAACCTTGTTAGCAGCACCTACACACAAAAGAGCAAATACTTGCACCCAACATGATCAAGGGGGTTGTCAATCCCCTTGGCGGTTAGTTGCAAGGATCAAATCTGATAGTGATAGATAGATAAATAAAACACAAAATAAATAACGGTAAATAAATTGCTGCAAGGTATTTTTGGATTTTATATATGATAAAAGTAGACCCGGGGAACATAGTTTTCACTAGAGGCTTCTCTCCCGAACAAAAAGCATATCGTGGGTTAAAAACATACTGTTGGGCAATTGATAGAAAAGCGCATAGTTATGAGGATATTCAAGGCAATGATCATGTATATAGGCATCACGTCCGAGACAAGTAGACTGACTCTTGTCTGCATCTAATACTATTACTCCACCCATCGACCGCTATCCAACATGTATCTAGAGTATTAAGTTCATGAAAAACGGAGTAACACCTTAAGCAAGATGACATGATGTAGACAAAGTAAGTCCAACCAAAATGGATAAACCCCGTCATTTTCCCCTTAATGGCAACCATACAAATACGTGTCTTGTCCCTTTCTGTCACTGGGATATAGATCACCGCAAGATTGAACCCATTACAAAACACCTCTCCCATTGCAAGATAAATTAATCTAGTTGGCCAAACCAAACGGATAGATCAGAGTGAAATACAAAGCTATAACAATCATGCATAAAAGAATTTATAGAAGACACAATTAATATTCATGAATAATCTGATCATAAACCCACAATTCATCGGATCCCAGCAAACACACCGCAAAAGAAGATTACATCGAATAGATCTCCAAGAACATCAAGGAGAACATTGTATTGAAGATCAAAGAGAGAGAAGAAGCCATCTAGCTACTAGCTATGGACCCGTAGGTCTGTGGTAAACTACTCACACATCATCGGAAGGGAAGAAAGGTTGATGTAGAAGCCCTCTGTGATCGATTCCCCCTACGGCAGAGTGCCGAAAAAGGCCTCCAGATGGGCTCGCGAAAGAATAGAAACTTGCGACAGCACAAAAAGTATTTAGGGTGGCTCTGTGTTGGTTTCTCAATTTTAGAGAATTAATAGAGGTGGAATTAGTTCAGACGGAGCCACAAGGGGCCCACAAGGCATCAGGGCGCGCCTACCCCCTAGGCGTGCCCTGTTGCGTTGTCGTCTCCTTGTTTTCCTTCTGGTCTCCTCCCAAAGCTTCTAGGGTCTCTCTTGTCCAGAAAAAAATCATCAAGAAGTTTCGTAGCGTTTGGACTTCGTTTGGTACTGATTTCTTAGAAAAAAAACAGGCAAAAAACAACAACTGGCACTTGGCACTAGGTTAATAGGTTAGTCCCAAAAATGATATATAATTGCATAAAATTGCATATGAAACATATAAGATTGATACTATAATAGCATGAAACGATAAAAAATTATAGATACGTTGGAGACGTATCAAGCATCCCCAAGCTTAATTCCTACACGTCCTCGAGTAGGTAAATGATGAAAACATAATTTTTGATGTGGGATGCTACCTAACATGTTCATCATGTAATCTTTCTTTATGGTATGAATATTTAGATCCGAATGATTCAAAACGATAGTCTATAATTTGAGATAAAGACATCAATACTCAGGCATACCAACAAACAATCATGTCCTTCAAAATAAAAATGCTAAAGAATGCTATCCCTACAAAATCATATAGTCGTATCATGCTCCATGTTCTTAACACAAAGTATAAATCATGCACTACCCCGGTGTTGGCCAAGAAATTGGTTCATACTTTTTAACATAGCTTTTTCAACCCCCACGCAATTCATGAGCGCAAGCCATGGATATAGCACTATAGGTGGAATAGTATGCGGTGGTAGAGATTAATATGGCGAAGACAAAAAAGTAGAAAGTCTCACATCGATGTGGCTAATCAATAGGCTATGGAGATGCCCATCAATTAATGTCAATGCAAGGAGTAGGGATTGCCATGCAACGGATGCACTAAGAGCTATAATTGTATGAAAGCTCAAAATGAAAACTAAGTGGGTGTGCATCCAACTTGCTTGCTCTAGAAGACCTTGGGCATTTGAGGAAGCCCATCATTGGAATATACAAGCCAAGTTCTATAGTGAAAAATTCCCACTAGTTATATGAAAGTGACTACATAGGAGATTCTCTATATAAAAAACATGGTGCTACTTTGAAGCACAAGTGTGGAAAAAGATAGTAACATTGCTTCTTCTATCTTTTTCTCTCATTTTTTTGGTGGGCTCTTTTTGGCCTGTTTTTTTATTTCCTCACTGGGACAATGTTCTAATAATGAACAATGATGATCATCACACTTTTATTTACTTACAACTCAAAATTACAACTCTATACTAGAAAAAAATATGACTCTATATGAATCCGTCTGGCAGTGTACCAGGATGTCCAATGATCTACCATAACATGTATAAAAAATGATGAACGGTGGCTGAGCCACAAATACTATCTCAGCTATATGATCATGCAGAGCAATATGACAATGATGATGTGTGTCATAAAAATGGATTGGTGGAAGTTGCATGACAATATATCTCGGAATTACTATGGAAATGGCATAATAGGTAGGTATGGTGGCTATTTTGAGGAAGATATAAGGAGGCTTATGTGTGATAGAGCGTATCATATGATGGGGTTTGGATGCATCGGCAATGTTTGCACCACATCTCGAGGTGAGAAAGGGCAATGCACGGTACCGAAGAGGCTAGCAAATTGCAGAAAGGTGAGAGTGTGTATAATCCATGGACTCACATCAGTCACAAATAAGTCACATACTTATTGTGAAAGTCTATTAGCCCTCGAAGCAAAGTACTACTATGCATGCTCCTAAGGGGGAGGTTGGTACGAGTTAACCATCGCGCGCCCCCGACCTTCACGCAAAGGAAGACACACATAAATATAAATCATGCTCCAACTTGTTGGCATAACGATAGACTATACGCACATGCTTCGGCAATCACAAACCTTAACACCAATATTCTTACTAAACCACAATCATTCACTAGTACCCCCAACATATTACCATCTCTATATCTCAAAACTATTGCAAGGAATCAAACTTATCATATTCAGTGATCTACATGAATGTTTTTATTATATCCTTCCTGAATACCTATCATATTAGGACCAATTTCATAACCAATGCATATTGCCATTACTATTATTAAACTCTCAAAATGATATAAGTGAAGCATGAGAGTACAACTATTTCTTTAAAATATAACCATCGCTGTGCTCTAAAAGATATAAGTGAAGTACTAGAGCAACTGCCTAGCTCAAAATATATAAGTGAAGCACAAAGAGTATTCTAACAAATCACGAATAAATATGTGTCCCTGTCAAAAGGTGTGTCCAGCAAAGATGACTGTGGCAGACTAAAAAAAAGTAAATGATACGTCTCCAACAAATCTATAATTTTTTATTGTTACATGCTATTATAGTATCAATCTTGGATGTTTTATATACATTTACAAGCTTCTTTATATCATTTTTTGGGACTAACCTACTAACTTGGTGCCCAGTGCCAGTTGTTGTTTTTTTTCTTCTTGTTTTTGACTTTGCATAATATCAGTACCAAACGAAGTCCAAATGCCACGAAACTTTTTGGAGAATTTTTGGCAATAAGAGACCCTGGAAGCTTCGGGAAGGAACGAGAAGACGAAGGACGGGCCCACTAGGCACCAGGGCGCGCCCCGATACCTAGTGGGGCGCACAAGTCTCTGTTTGACCTAACTCAGCCTCTATAAATTCCCAAAAATCAGAAAACCTACTAGGGAGTCCACGAAATACTTTTTTTTGCCGCCGCAAGCCTGTGTTCTTGAGAGGTCCCATCTGGGGACCCTTTCTGGCACTCTGCCGGAGGGGGAATCAATCATGGAGGGGCTCTAGATCAACCTTGCCTCCCCTCCGATGATGCGTGAGTAGTTTACCACAGACCTACGGGTCCATAGTTAGTAGCTAGATGGCTTCTTCTCTCTCGATGTTCTTCCATACAATGTTCTCCTTGATGTTCTTGGAGTTCTATCTGATGAATTTCTTTTTTGCGGTGTGTTTGTTGGGATTCGATGAATTTTGAGTTTATGATTAGATATATCCATGAATATTATTTGAGTTTTCTCTAAACTCTTTTATGCATGATTAATATATCCTCGTATTTCTTCTCTGATTTATTGGTTTGGTTTGGCCAACTAGATTGATTTATCTTGCCATGCGAAGAGGTGCTTTGTAATGGGTTCGATCTTGCGGTGCTCAATCCCAGTGACAGAAAGGGACATGACACGTATGTATCACTGCTATTAAGGGTAAAAAGATATGGTTTATTCATACGTGAGTTTATCTTGTCTACATCATGTCATCTTGCTTAAGGCGTTACTCCATTTTTCCATGAACTTAATACACTAGATGCATGCTGGATAGCGGTCCATGTGTGGAGTAATAGTAGTAGATGCAGGCAGGAGTCGGTCTACTAATCTTGGGCGTGATGCCTATGTATGATCATTGCCTTGGATATCATCATAATTATTTGCTTTTCTATCAATTGCCCAACAGTAATTTGTTTACCCACCGTATGCTATTTTCTCGAGAGAAGCCTCTAATGAAAACTATGGCCCTGGGCCTACTTTTATCATATATAAAATCCTAAATATACCTTGCTGCAATTTTCTTTTATTTATTTTATTTTGTATTTTATGTCAGATCTATCGATCAAAACCTATACAATTTAACCTTGCTCATAACCATTGAGGGATTGACAACCCCTCTACCGGTTGGGTTGCAAGTATTTGTTGTTTGTGTGTAGGTGCTGTTTACATAGTGTTGCTTGGTTCTCCTACTGGATTGATAACCTTGGTTTCATAACTGAGGGAAATACTTATCTCTACTGTACTGCATCATCCTCTCCTCTTTGGGGAAATACCAATGCAGCTCACAAGTAGCAGTAAACAAAGCAAAGTCTCATATAATACACGATGCTCGAAGCAAAACTCATATCATGTGATGAATAAAAATATAGCTCCAAGTAATTTACCGATGGTTGGTAGAAGAAAGAGGGTATGCCATCCGGGGCATCCCCAAGCTTAGAGTCTTGGGTGTCCTTGAATACTACCTTGGGGTGCCTTGGGCATCCCCAAGCTTAGGGTCTTGCCACTACTCATTCCTTCATCCATCGCGGTCTCACTTAAAACTTGAAAACTTCACCACACAAAACTCAACAGAAAACTCATGAGATCCATTAGTATAACAAGCAAATCATAAACTTTAGGTACTGTTGTAAACCCATTCATATTTTATTAATGCTTAATACCTACTGTATTCTAACTTCACAATGACTTATCCCCTCGATACAATCCATATATTCATTAAAACAAGCAAACTATGCAACAAAAATGGAATCGGTCAAAAATAGAAAAGTCTGTAATGATCTAGACAAACACAATACCTCTGCAACTCCAAAAATTATGAAAAATTAGGACAATATGGGAAATTTGTATATAAATCATGTGTAGGAAATTCAGAATTTAATCACGTTCCAGTGAATTTAAAGAATTCTGCTACTCGGCGCCAAAGTTTCAGTTTTTTCACATAATCAAATCAACTATCAACCAAATCATCCCAAAGGCTTTACTTGGATCCAACACTAATTTAAACACAAAAAACACAACCATAATAGTAGCATATTGTGTGCACACTCAAAAATAGAAAACAAAAAGGAAAAATAATGATAACTATTGGGTTGCCTCCCAACAAGAGCTATTGTTTTATGCCCCTAGCTAGGAGTAATGCATAGCTTCAAGTGTTGTCATCTTTCATTCTCAAGTCCTTTTTAATCAAATCTTCCAAAAAAATTGTGACGCCCCCGGCCCGATCGTGCACTATTCATACACGCAAATGCACACGATCAAGCCTAAGGACTCACGGGAAGATATCACAACACAACTCTAAAACACAAATAAAGTCATACAAGCTTTATATTACAAGCCAGGGCCTCGAGGGCTCGAATACATAGCTCGATGGCATACAAGCGTCAGCGGAAGCATCAGATATCTGAGTACAGATATAAAAGAGAAACAGAAAGGCCTTTAGAAAGGCGGGGCAAAAATAAAACACTACGATCGAAAGGCGCAGGCCTCCTGCCTGGGACCCTCCGATCCTACTCCTGGTCGTCAGTCAACTCGTAGTAGTATCCATCCTCTGGGTAGTAGTAGTAGCGATCGTCGGGGCATCAGTCTCAGGGGGCTCCGTCCTCTGGTCACGACAAACTGATATGGGGAGAAAAAGGAAAACAAAGCAACCGTGAGTACTCAGAAGTACTCAGCAAGCAAGGATCTACACTACATATGCAACATTTTCAAAGGGAGGCTGTATATGTGGACTGGGCTGCAGAAATGCCAGAATAGAGAGAAGGCCTAGTCCTATCGAAGACTAGCATCCTCAGCGGTCTTGCAGCAGTAGAAGAGAGTAGAACAATACCATATAATGTAGCAGTAATAATATCAACCTCACCCAGAGATCCTTTCTCGACTCCCTGCGAGAAAGCAATCCCAGAGCCATACATTCATCAAACCTCGTCCTGAGATCCCTTCTCGACTCCCTGCGAGAAGCAATCCCAGAGCCATATATACAGGTCTCATCACAGGTATCCAGTTCTAAATTGTATCAATCAGGATACAACTCCGAGTGTCCTTTACCGTAGGACCGGCTATCGATAGAAATGTTCTTCCCTGCAGGGGTGCACCAACTTACCCAACACGCTCGATTAACTCCGGCCGGACACACTTTCCTGTGTCATGCCCGGCCTCGGCCAAACGACACATCGCAACCCTACCTACAGCTCAGCAGAGAGGTCCCCGTCGGTCTACATCCTAAGCGCTCAGAGGTCTTGGGCCATCGCCCTGTGCACTCCGAGTCGTTGCGCGCAGGGAGAAGCCTGGCACCAGGAGGGCGCCGGTCCGTCCGTGCCGCCATGCTGAACTGGACGTCTGACAGAGCTTTCGGCTGATGCTACGATGCAGAACGCCCATACTATGCCCACGTGATGGTTAGTGCTATCAGACCAGAGGCCTGCTCAGATCAAATATCCAAATCGTTAGGACTAGGGGCTTGCGGAAACGAGCAGAGACTCACGAAAGATGTGACCCCGTCGCCCCGTCTCGAGGACTTGCGGCAAGGGCCAAGAATGCCCGGCCGCGCCTCGTATTCACAACTCGGGCACCACACTGGCAACCCGCCTTCACATCACACGCGGGTACCCCTCAGGGTCGACCCGCCTTTCCAAGTAACATTGTAAGGTCCAAGTATCCGTGTGTCCATAACATCAGGGAATCCGAGGTATCACCCTCATTGAATTTCCCACTCGATGTATCCGTCAAGGTGAACTAGGAGGAATCACCCTCACTGGGTCCACACTTGAGGTGTTGTAGGACAGCGTCGTTATCGGAAGCGGTGAAGGAGGAATCACCCTCGATGACCATGACCGAATAGCTACTCTACAGAGTTAACATCAGAAGTGCTACAAGAGGTTTCACCCTCGGCACTCGATAGTAACGCTGCAGTGTCGTTACAACTAAGGGGGGGGTGATGTGCGGTGTCGGGTCCTGGTCTTCAATCCCATTGATCGGGTCTTCTGACGATCCAGCGCGGCAGTCGGGATAAGTGGGGTCACTGATAGGTCTCTACCCAGCCTAGACTAAACAGTTTAGGATATGTAGGTAATTATCAACAGCAGGTTACAATGAACAGGCTATGCATCAGAATAGGTAAAGCAGCAGCAGCAGTAATTCTAATGCAAGCATGAGGAATTTAGAATGGGCGATATCGGTATGCTCAAGGGAGGGGCTTGCCTGGTTGCTCGGCGGCAAGGGCAAGGTCGTCTATGGTGTCTTCGGGATCCGGAGCTGCGTCGGTCTCGGGGACGACGTCGGTGTCGGGGTCTAACGAGAGAGAAGAGGGGGAGGAAACAGTATAAATTCACAGCAAACCATGAGCAACGCAAAGTACGGCATGACAATATGCAGTGCCGGGTGTGTTCTAACGTGTGGTTGCACGTCACCGAGGAAGGAGGAATCCATCCGGGAATGTTTTCCCGGTTCCGGACATTTGTCAGACAGATGACCGGAGAGGAACGGTTGCATGTTCGGATAGCTAGGGACGTGTGGCGGGCGAACGGACCGCGTATTCAGATTCGTCTCGTCGTTCTGAGCAACTTTCATGTACAAAGTATTTTCATCTGAGCTACGGATTATTTTATATGATTTTCTAAAGTTTCTCTAAACCTCCGTCAGCAAAGATGGATGGAGACCATTGCGGACTATGACTTGGGTATTTCTTATACCCCTGGCAAGGCTAATGTAATGGCTGATGCGTTGAGCCGCAAATCCTATTGCTGCGAACTTGAGGTTCAGCTACAGCAACCACTTCTGTATGAAGAGCTTCGAAAGCTAAATATCGAGATAGTTCCTCAAGGATACCTAAAAACCTTGGTTGTTGAACCAGATCTTGAGAAAGCTGTTAAGAATGCGCAAGCTAAAGATGCTGAAGTTGATCTGATGAAGAAAGACCTTCACCTTGTAAAGTACAGGGATTTCTCGCTGTCTGAAGATGGAACCTTGTATTTCAGAGACCGCATTGTCGTACCTCGCTTCGAGCTTATGACTGACAAAGTCATGAAGGAGGCACATGATACCCCGCTGTCTATTCATCCGGGTAGCACCAAGATGTATCGTGATCTCCGTCAAAGGTACTGGTGGTCTAAAATGAAGCAGGACATTGCTCGTTATGTTGCTGAATGTGATGTGTGTCGCCGCGTTAAAGCAGAACATCAGAAACCAGCTGGAATTCTGCAACCACTTCCTATTCCTCTATGGAAATGGGATAAGGTTCAGATGGATTTCGTTACAGGACTTCCCAGGTCACAGAAGGGTCACGACGCTATTCTTGTCGTCGTCGACCAACTCTCCAAAGTTGCACACTTTCTGCCCGTCAAGGAAACTATCACTGCTAGTCAGTTAGCAGAGTTGTATATCTCCAGAATTGTTTCACTCCACGGTATTCCGAAGGAGATCAGTTCCGACCGTGGCGGTCTTTTCACTTCCAAATTCTGGGAAAGCTTTCAAACAGCTATGGGAACTCATATCACCTGGAGTTCAGCTTATCACCCCCAATCCCAAGGCCAAGTTGAACGAGTTAATCAAGTGCTTGAAGACATGTTGCGAGCTTGTGTTATATCGTTTGGCAAGAAGTGGGAAGAATCTCTTCCATATGCCGAGTTCTCCTATAACAACAGCTATCAAGCCAGCTTGAAAATGGCCCCCTTTGAAGTTCTCTATGGACGTAAGTGTCGAACCCCTCTGAATTGGTCAGAAACTGGGGAACGACCTCTTGTTGGTCCAGAAATTATCAACACGCTGAAGAACAAGTTCGTATTGTCCGGGAAAATCTCAAGGCGGCTCAGGACCGCCAGAAGAGCAACTATGATCGCAAACGATGGGGTTTGACTTATCAACCTGGTGATCAAGCTTATCTTCGTGTCACACCTATGAAGGGCACTCACCGTTTTGGAATCAAGGGCAAGTTAGCTCCGCGCTACATTGGTCCTTTCCGCATTGTTGCTAGGCGTGGACAGGTGGCGTATAAATTGGAATTGCCGCCGCAATTCTCTCATATCCACGACGTCTTCCATGTGTCGCAACTTCGTCAATGCTTCAAGGAATCTCCGCACCGAGCAGTGGATCACGAGGTGCTCGAATTGCAAGATGATCTATCTTATAAGGAGCATCCGGTCCGCATTCTCGATCAAGCTGAACGTCGGACCCGTCAGAAGGTTACCAAGTTCCTCAAAGTGCAGTGGTCAAATCATACTGAAGATGAAGCCACTTGGGAACGCGAGGATAATCTTCGTGCGGAATACCCCGAACTTTTTCCTTCTACTTCTTAATTCTCGGGACGAGAATTCTTGTTAGTAGAGGAGATTTGTAACACCCCCGGTGGTTAACTACAGTAATCACTTTTGATAATGACATGTCAGCAAGCTTAACAGTGCATGATCATCAGTAGCATCATATTGCATTTCAACTCCTAAGTCAAAATTCAGATTTAAACTAAAGTGGGAAATAAAAGTTGTTCAAACTGGAAAACCAAAATGTGCCTCATGTTGCAAATATTCCCATAGCATTTGTAAAAATGATTGCAACATTAGTTGAAATTGTAAAAGGACTCGAACAACTAGAAACAGCAGCAACATAGCACTATTCAATCCTTTTTCAATTTAAATAAAAACTTTAGAAAATCATTTTAAATAATCCGTAACTCCGATCGAAAAACTTTGTACATGAAAGTCGCTCAGAACGACGAGACGAATCCGAATACACGGTCCGTTCGTCCGTCACACGTCCCTAACTATCAGAACATGCAACCGTCCCTCTCCGGTCATCTGTCTGACAAATGTCCGGAACCGGGAAAACATTCCCGGATGGATTCCTCCTTCCTCGGTGACGTGCAACCATACGTTAGGATACACCCGGCACTGCGTATTATCATGTCGTACCTTGTGTTGCTCAAGTTTGCTCTATATTTATACTGTTTCCTCCCCCTCTTCTCTCTCGGTAGACCCTGACACCGACGTCGTCCCCGAGACCGACGCAACTCAGGAGCCCGACGCCACCGTTGACGATCCCTCTCTCTTGCCAGAGCAACCAGGCAAGCCCCTCCCTTGAGCATACCGATATCGCCATTCTAATTTCTCATGCTTGCATTAGAATTACTGCTGCTGCTGCTTTACCTATTCTGATGCATAGCCTGTTCATTGTAACCTGCTGTTGATAATTACCTACATATCCTAAACTGTTTAGTCTAGGCTGGGTAGAGACCTATCAGTGACCCCACTTATCCCGACTGCCGCGCTGGATCGTCAGAAGACCCGATCAATGGGATTGAAGACCAGGACCCGACACCGCACATCACCCCCCCCTTAGTTGTAACGACACTGCAGCGTTACTATCGAGTGCCGAGGGTGAAACCTCTTGTAGCACTTCTGATGTTAACTCTGTAGAGTAGCTATTCGGTCATGGTCATCGAGGGTGATTCCTCCTTCACCGCTTCCGATAACGACGCTGTCCTACAACACCTCAAGTGTGGACCCAGTGAGGGTGATTCCTCCTAGTTCACCTTGACGGATACATCGAGTGGGAAATTCAATGAGGGTGATACCTCGGATTCCCTGATGTTATGGACACACGGATACTTGGACCTTACAATGTTACTTGGAAAGGCGGGTCGACCCTGAGGGGTACCCGCGTGTGATGTGAAGGCGGGTTGCCAGTGTGGTGCCCGAGTTGTGAATACGAGGCGCGGCCGGGCATTCTTGGCCCTTGCCGCAAGTCCTCGAGACGGGGCGACGGGGTCACATCTTTCGTGAGTCTCTGCTCGTTTCCGCAAGCCCCTAGTCCTAACGATTTGGATATTTGATCTGAGCAGGCCTCTGGTCTGATAGCACTAACCATCACGTGGGCATAGTATGGGCGTTCTGCATCGTAGCATCAGCCGAAAGCTCTGTCAGACGTCCAGTTCAGCATGGCGGCACGGACGGACCGGCGCCCTCCTGGTGCCAGGCTTCTCCCTGCGCGCAACGACTCGGAGTGCACAGGGCGATGGCCCAAGACCTCTGAGCGCTTAGGATGTAGACCGACGGGGACCTCTCTGCTGAGCTGTAGGTAGGGTTGCGATGTGTCGTTTGGCCGAGGCCGGGCATGACACAGGAAAGTGTGTCCGGCCGGAGTTAATCGAGCGTGTTGGGTAAGTTGGTGCACCCCTGCAGGGAAGAACATTTCTATCGATAGCCGGTCCTACGGTAAAGGACACTCGGAGTTGTATCCTGATTGATACAATTTAGAACTGGATACCTGTGATGAGACCTGTATATATGGCTCTGGGATTGCTTCTCGCAGGGAGTCGAGAAGGGATCTCAGGACGAGGTTTGATGAATGTATGGCTCTGGGATTGCTTTCTCGCAGGGAGTCGAGAAAGGATCTCTGGGTGAGGTTGATATTATTACTGCTACATTATATGGTATTGTTCTACTCTCTTCTACTGCTGCAAGACCGCTGAGGATGCTAGTCTTCGATAGGACTAGGCCTTCTCTCTATTCTGGCATTTCTGCAGCCCAGTCCACATATACAGCCTCCCTTTGAAAATGTTGCATATGTAGTGTAGATCCTTGCTTGCTGAGTACTTCTGAGTACTCACGGTTGCTTTGTTTTCCTTTTTCTCCCCATATCAGTTTGTCGTGACCAGAGGACGGAGCCCCCTGAGACTGATGCCCCGACGATCGCTACTACTACTACCCAGAGGATGGATACTACTACGAGTTGACTGACGACCAGGAGTAGGATCGGAGGGTCCCAGGCAGGAGGCCTGCGCCTTTCGATCGTAGTGTTTTATTTTTGCCCCGCCTTTCTAAAGGCCTTTCTGTTTCTCTTTTATATCTGTACTCAGATATCTGATGCTTCCGCTGACGCTTGTATGCCATCGAGCTATGTATTCGAGCCCTCGAGGCCCTGGCTTGTAATATAAAGCTTGTATGACTTTATTTGTGTTTTAGAGTTGTGTTGTGATATCTTCCCGTGAGTCCTTAGGCTTGATCGTGTGCATTTGCGTGTATGAATAGTGCACGATCGGGCCGGGGGCGTCACAAAAATCTTAGTTAATCTCTATTCTCATGTTCGTCTTTCCTAGTCGGAGAGCTTAAACTATTGAAAGGATTTTGTTCGGTAATTTTAACATTCATTACTTCAAATTCCGAATCATCACCATAAACATCTTCATATAAAACATGTATTTCATCATCAATAGGTTCCCTAGCCATATCTTCAAACCACTCACCACTAAATCCTTCATCAATCCCTTTAATAATCCACTCCAATTTATCACAAGTATGGTGGTACAAGGTTTTAATAACTTCAGCATTAGAACTCTACTCCTAAGATCTTCACTATATGCAAAATAGTCTTTAGATTTCAAACTACGTATAGTATCTTTATCATGGAGAATTTCTTCTATGGAGGATGCTCAAAATTTATCCTATAGTAAGCAAAGATTTCTCTAGCTTCTCGGATTATATAGTCAAATTCATGCATAAGGATAATAGTAGCAATCTTCTTAATTTGGGGATCATGAATGTTGGGGAGTTCATAGAATGTCTTTTGTAGTGCCGGATGAATATGCAAAAAAATTCTTTGTAACTTAACCACGAGCATAGCAATAGCATCCACATAGCAATTTGTTTTATCAAGAATTGATCCTCTAATTATGGGTATGACTCCCGTGCAATCAAAGAATTCCTGAATAATATTCTTCCCAATAATATTCCCGCTACCCACATGATAAATTTTAGTGTTGAAATTGGTGGGAGCTTCAGTCACCGGAGGATCATGATTAAGAACACAAGATTCAAGTTTTTCCTCAAGAGTCTCACTAGTGTTATCTTCAGTAGCGCTTTCAACAATAACTTTCTCAAATTCAGACATGATAGCAACTTCAAGCAAGCAAACAAGCAAATAAGCAAATGAAAATATTTTTGTGTTTTTGTAAAAACATTTTAGAAGTGAGGGAGATGAAAACAAGAGGCAAATGGCAAATGAAAGTAAGAACAAGTAGATGATAGTTTATGCGAAAGTACTTGATAGGTTTTGGTGATGTCTCCCCGGCAACGGCACCAGAAATTCTTCCTGCTACTTGTGAGCTACATTGGGATTTCCTCGAAGAGGAGAGGATGATGCAGTATAATAGAAATAAATATTTCTCGCAGTTAAGAACCAAGCTTATCAATCCAGTAGAAGCACGCAAAACCTCGTTAGCAACACCTACACACAAAAGTGCAAATACTTGCACCCAACGCGATCAAGGGGGTTGTCAATCCCCTTGACGGTTATTTGCAAGAATCAAATCTGATAGTGATAGATAGATAAATAAAACACAAAATAAAATAATAATAAATAAATTGCAGCAAGGTATTCTTGAATTTTATATATGATAAAAGTAGACCCGGTGGACATAGTTTTCACTAGAGGCTTCTCTCTCGAACAAAAAGCATACAGTAGGTAAACAAATTACTGTTAGGCAATTGATAGAAAAGTGCATAGTTATGATGGACTTCAAGGGAATGATTATGTATATAGGCATCATGTCCGAGACAAGTAGGCCGACTCCTGCATGCATCTACTACTATTACTCCACCCATCGACCGCTGTCCAGCATGCATCTAGAGTATTAAGTTTATGAAAAACGAAGTAACGCCTTAAGCAAGATGACATGATGTAGACAAAGTAAATCCAACCAATATGAATAAACCCCGTCAAGACCTTTATTTGAATTGACGAATCATTTTTGTTATGTCTAGAACATTATTTGGATCGAGGAACATTTTTTTGTTTGATTTCTTAGATCAATATTTGAATTCAAGAATATTGTTTGGATTTCCCATAACTTTATTTGAGTTGACGAACATTTTTTGAAATCCCAAGAATATTATTTGAATTTAGGAACAGTTTTGAACTTTTGGGGAAACTATTTCAATTAAAGTACAAATTTTTGATTTCCAAGAACTTTATTTAAATTAACAAACATTTTTTGAATGCCACAATAATATTTTGAATCGAGGAACAATTTTTTGGCTTCCAACAACATTATTTGGAAATAAAGAATATTTTTTAGATTTCCAAGGACTTCATACGAGTTTATGAACATTATTGAGCATCATTTATTTGATTTCCAAGAACATTATTTTAATTAAAGAACAATTTTTTGAATTCCAAGAACATTATTCAAATCAAGGAGCATTTTTTGAATACTAAGAACAATATTTGAATTAGGAAAAAAATTGACTTCCAGGAACATTATTTTAATTGAAGAACATTTTTTGGATTTCCAAGAACTTTATTTGAGTTGACGCACATTTTTTTTGAAATACCGAGAACATTATTTTAATTGAGCAATTTTGAAATTTCAAAAACTTTATTCGATAACATTAAGTTAATTAAATCATATTTTGGAATTTCAAGAACTTTATTCGAACCGAGGATTTTTTTATGAAATTCTATGAATACTTTTGGATTTCCAAGAAGTTTATTTCAATTGATGAACATTTTTTCAATCCTAAGAACATTATTTGAATTGAGAAATGTTTGGATTTTGAGGTACTTTATTGCATTGACAACTTTGTTTGGAATGCCAAGAACATTATTTGAATCAAGGAACCTTTTTTTTACCTCCAACTACTTTATTTTTGTTGGCAAACATTTTTTGAAAACCCAAGAACATTATGAGTCCAGTAACATTTTTTTGACTTCCAGTAACACTATTTCAGCTAAATGTCATTTTTTGGATTTCGAAGAACTTTATTTTAGTTCACGAACATTTTTTCAAGTGCGAAGAACATTTTTTGACTTCCAAGAACATTATTTGAAATAAAGAACATTTATTTGATTTCCAAGAACTTTATTTGAGTTGACGGACATTTTTTGAAATCCCAAAAACATTATTTGAATTGAGCAACATTTATTTGATTTCCAAAAAACATTATTGAATGCTTACAGAAAGTAAGCCAAACGTATCTTATAGGAAGGTAATGTTGGCTTCAGCTTATTAAATGCTTCCTTGGTAAGCGCAGTTGTCAAAACATATAATATAGAACTTGATTATAATAGAGTCTCCACTTATAACTTGTTTTTTTTTAAATATGTAGGTAAAAATGGTTGTCTTCAAGGAAAAACTAATTTCACAGCCAAATGTTTCAATATTATGAACTGTTACTATAGTGGCGATTGTTTGATGAATTTTATACGCAATTAAATCAATTAATTTGTGGGAGCCGCGGTGGACCGGCATGCACATAAATACAAGCATATATGTGAGGAAAATATTATAATTTCTATATGACGTGCGGGTCCCATGTGCCAATAAAATTCTAAGAAAAATAATATATCAAATATTCTACTCTATTTGTAGAGTTCATCATGTAGAATACAGTGGTGCAAATAGTTTGAAGTTTTACTCTTTGGTTTAAGAGAAAGAATTACCAAAAGAGAGAAATAAGTGTATGTAAAGCTAGCCAAATCTGTTATTGCCGTGCATGCATGCATTGAAGTCCATGTATACTACAGCTCATTGGGTTTTGGCAGCAACAATACGTACATCAATACTGTGTACGTCTCGGATGTACGCCACGACTATGTCGAACAACAATATACGTATACACAATCAAATACCCACATGTATGTATGTAACATATGTGCATGTATTTGAGTATCTGCGGCCAGCATGCCCACGTGCATACTCGAATACCCGATGTATATGAATCATGTACTGACATCGGGCGCAAAAACTACCCTTAATCTCTTACGAGGCTTGCTTTTGAATCAATTTTTTTTGGCAACTAAAGATTCGATGCACGTAATCGGCAAGTCAGATCCTTGCACTTGCACTGCACGACACGGAAGAAAAGATGACTTGCCGAACAAAGCAAGGTGTACGGGCCAAGAAATTTGATTTGCTTCTTTTTTCCTTCTCATGTTTCCTTTCACCAGCCGGCCGCCTATATATAGAGGCGAGGTCTCAAGGGAACATGGGATAAATCTCAGGGAGAGGCACGCACGCCGGACGCACGCACACACGCCAGGCTCGTACACGTACACTGCAGATTCTCATAGGCAATCAACTCCCCGCACACACCACGCCTTCCCTCAACCATCAGCACATCAATTTCCTTCGGCACGCCAAAGCTTCATCGACATGTTGATCTTCGCGCCAACCATTGGTTTTGATGGTAAGTTGTAAGATCAGATCGCAAGATTAAATCCATGAGAAGAAGAGAAGCAAGTTTGTACCGATCTACGATTCCGTGAAGACAAGCAGCAAATGTTCTTGCCCCTTACGAGTGAGCTTGATTCGTTCTATCTCACTTGCCTCAAGGCTGTGGCAAAAACAAGTTCTACATCAGTACCTTGGCCAAGTATTGACGATAGAAAGTGCCTACATTAGTACCGTGGCCGGATACTGACGAGCAAAAGCCGTGTCCCACCAAAAGCAAGTCCTACGTCAGTACCGTGGCCAGGTACTGACGAGCAAAAGGCCTGTCCTACCAAACAAAAAATCTACTCCCTCCGTTCCTAAATATTTGTCTTTTTAGAGATTTCAAATGGACTATCACATACGGACGTATATAGACATATTTTAGAGTGTAGATTCACTCATTTTGCTCCGTATGTAGTCACTTGTTGAAATCTCTAGAGAGACAAATATTTAGGAACGGAGGGAGTACATCAGTACCTTGGCCGAGTATTGACGAGAGAAAGGGTCTACATCAGTACCATAGCCGGGTATTGACGAGCAAAAGGCTTGTTCCACCAAAGAAAATCCTACACCGGCTTCATGACGGGTGTTGGTGTGTTTGTCCCAAAACTCTACAATCCCATGGCGAGCGTTAATGTGTTTGTTCCAAAAATCTATATCAGTCCCATGGTAAATCATGATCATCACATGTCTAGTTCCATTGAGGCTAGACAAATTTATGGCCGAGCACCAACGAGGCCGGGTCACTATATTTCATCAAAATGTCACAATCCCAATCAAGATGTTACACTTTGTTGCTGGGCACCGACGAGGCAAAAGCAACACACACGTCCATTTTTCGATGAATTCATGGGTATATGACTGGGCACCAACGAGGCGAAAGTCACCATCTTTATCAACAATTTTTGTTCCAAATATTGACATGACGATGGCGTATTTTGACTTGGTCCAGGTAAAACAAAGCCACCCGCACCTACACATCACCATGATCTATAACTTTTCTCCCCTACATCTTCCAAGTATCTTGATGAGCAAATTACACGACGACGACCACGTGCAACTTAATCGGAGGTTTCCTGTAGGCTCGACCTGCAGATGTAATTAACCGGATGCATTGCAAAATCAAAGCGCCGGGAACCAGCGGATTACACACAATCTTTCCAAGTCAGATACTCCTTAAGCATAGTCGCAAGAAGGAAAAATAGACAAACTCCCATGGGAGCATGTAACATTGATGTACTTGTAATATGTACGATGATGAATAAAATACAGAGTTCCCATATTTATTTCCGCGTTTGTCACATATTTTGTTTTTGAAACAAAATGGCACGCTCGGTGGGACCTGATTCTCCTCCCATGCTTTCAACTCCCACTCCTCCCTTTGGTTTCTAGAGGAAGTGAGAAAAAATAGTATATCTTGTGTAACTAATCTTTCTTATCGAAAGGTTATAGTTTGTAGATCATTTCTATATGGACTATTTGAGCCATATCCGGTTTGCTACACTGATGGTCGTCGTTCAACGTTCTATTGCTCACTTCTACCTGCTTGAACCAAAATTTGGTGGGATACATACATCACATGGTTATTCTAGCTCAAAAAAAAGTCCTATGATGGATCTGCTACAAGTTCCGAAACAAAAAAGAAACAATTACGAGTCCCAAAAGTACCACGGGATGAGTTTGCTACCGCTTCAGTTGTTCCTTGGTAAAAAGAATAGAGAAAAGTGCGTAGGCCTGTATGTTTGGGCATGCACGTACATATCGTGTGCTCAATATGCGTACTAAAAACACATGGCACACACCTCTCCTTGTGGTTCAAAGTATCATGCGGTCTTGTGTTCCATACAAGAAAAAAGACAAAACCTACTATGGTTCAGGTTTCTCACATATTCAGATTTCTACCATGTAATCCTTTCCAGTGGCAAAACTAAACAACATAGCCACGCACCTACTTGAGCCACGCTCCTATATCCTGGCTAAAGTAACGGTGCTTCATGTGCTTACTAAGAAAAAAAGGTGCATGGATAGGCGCGTCTCCTTCTAGTGCTACATTCCTCATACTAAAAGGAATGCATGATGGCACACATTTTCTATTCTCCCTTCTTTCCAATTATCTAGCACGAAATCATGACTACCTAGTGCAAGTGTTACTGAACTATTGCGTTTGGTCATACACTTGCGTAAGCCATACATGCATTTATACACTCCTCATACTCAGTGTGCCTAAAAGAGAAAGTACATGGCTTGGGTCGTCCGAAACATCAGGCAGGAGATGTTGACCAAAGAAAATATCAAGCTTGCATATTGACTAGTGCTGAAAAAAATACATCTTGGAGGTGCACCTAGGCCTCACTTGGTACTCCATGTGTTAAACAAAATACGTGAATTGATGTCTGAAAAGAATCAATCTACTCATATACAGAGCTGGATACTACGCTCGATACCTCATGACTATAAAACAAAATGTGTACACGTGAGAAAATTATGAGCCAACTTATGCCTGTGCACAGTGGCGGAGCTAGCGAATTTTCAAAGCATGGGCACGTCATAAGCTAAAGTTTGCTTTGGTCTAATGAACACCACAAGTATTATATTTGGATAAACCTCATGTGTAATATATGCACTACAGTTTCATATATCATAGAAGTAAATAAAAACATCAAATACAATAATACAAATAATTCCCAAATACCTTTCGACGTTTATACAAGAAAAGTCCAATCTCCAATGTTTGTGTTCATGTGCATTCTGTTGATGTAGGCATTGCCGCGATTCCACTTGTGAATTCTTCTAGTTAAACAAAACATCAGCCCAATTCTATAGAATTTAAACAAGTATAATTTGAATCTGGCACAATCTATGTTGAAATGCACAATTTCTCATAAATTATATATAGAACAACTCGCCAGAGCAGGAGTGTAATTCTCGTTGGGGAGTCGCCGCTTTGGCCCACGCGCATGCGCTTTCGATCACGACTGTCACCGGCCGGAATCGAGGCCCCGCCGCTCGCCATATATCTTGTCGGCCTATCGCCGGCTCTCCACACTCCGTCGAAGGCCAGTACACCTCCGAGATCGAGGGGTAGCGAGGGCAGTGTGCGTGCCGCCGAGCGTCAGTTCTATTCCATCTGGCGAATCGCATGTCCCTCATCTAACAAGATGGCTTCTTCAATGGATCGATTCTGGATCGTGTTTCATGAGCTGGCTTCTCTTGTGGCTGCTTTTTTTTTTGAGACAACCTCGCGAAACTTTATTAACCCGTCACAATGTTTATAGGGACGAAGTGAAGATCTCCTGGATGGCCTAACCAAACATGGCGGCCCAATCCAAGAGTAAGAGAATGTTTCGCTAGGTTGTAAGCTTCAAAGTTTGAGCTCCTAAATTCATGAACTATAACACAAGAAATGTAAAAGGACGATCTATCTACCACCTCCTTCAAAACCGCTCCGTAAGAAGCGTGGCTGTCACTCTTTATGTCATCGACTACCACCTTGCAATCCAAGGCAATATGAGCGCGCCGAATGTAAAGATCATCAGCGAGTGCCAGGGCTTCCCTTAGAGCCAACGCTTCAAGTGTAGGGGCATCTGTAATGTGATTGAAAACCATCGCCGATGCTCCCAGAAAGAGACCATTCTGGTCCCTACAAATCGCTGCTGCTGTCCTGTGCCTCCCCCTTCTCGATACTGCTCCATCAACATTAATTTTTGCACTTCCCAGTACCGGTGGCTGCCAAGACGATGATCGGACCGGTCGCTGTCCACTCTGGTTTTGGTTTCTCCTGTTTATAAAATCCAGTTCTGAAATATAGCTCCATATGAATGCATCAGTTGCGTGCGGAGACTTGAATATATCCTCGTGAGTAGCCTTTCTTCTAGCTCTCCATATTGCCCACGCCGTCACCACCACCCGGATGAATTCTTTCCCGTCCAGGTTCTCATACAAGGCAAACAGCCAATCTTTAGCACTGTCCTGCTGGTGTTCGATGAGCTTCTTGACCAAATCCTCGGGTGCCAAGGCCCAAACACTCCTTGACAGCGAGCAGGTCAGGAGGGCATGCCTGCATGTATCCCTCGCTCCACACAACGGACATGAGTCCGTGTCAGCCATATGACGATGATGTAAAACCTCACCAGTAGGCATAGAATGTCTGGCGAGACGCCAAAGAAACATGCAAAGTTTGGAAGGAACCTGGATGTGCCACAAAGCGCTCCATACCTTGTCCTCCTGCCCTGTGGACGAGCCCTCGCTGCCATGCCACCAGCTCTCCCTGCTCGTCCTCGTTCTCAAGATCATCCGATAAGTCGAGCGAACAGAAAATACCCCTTTGCTTTCTTCATGCCACGCCCAGAAGTCCGGCAACCTCCTATTGCAAACTCGTATTTTTAGGATCTCTTCTGCATCAAACGGAGTAAAAATAGTGCGGATCATGCCCTCCTTCCACTACGCCGAAGTGTTGTCTAGCAATTCTGCCACCTTTTCTGGCGGATTAGGAACCAAAGACACTAATGGCCTCTTAAAATTATCCCGTGGAATCCAGTTGTTCCTCCATATGTATGTGGTGTCCCCATCACCAATCCTTCGAACTAGGCCTTGAGCTAATATATCTCTCCCATCTAAAATTGCTCGCCAAATCTGCGATGGGCGTGATCCCAACTCTGCCTCCAAAAGATTGCATTGTGGGAAATAAACTGCCTTTAGAATTTGAGCACTTAATGAGGATTCTTCCGTCAAGACTATCCATGCTTGCCGGGCAAGTAGCGCTAGGTTAAAGATTTCCATATCACGGAAACCTAGGCCACCCAGGTGCTTCGGTTGGATCATAGTGTCCCAAGCAACCCAACTAGGTTTTCTCTTTCCTTCCTTGCTACCCCACCAAAACTGCCGGATAATTGATGTTATACTTTCACATAAACCCCGTGGCAAACGAAAACAAGACATAGAATATACAGGTATGGCCTGAGCGACTGATTTGATCAAGACCTCTTTCCCTGCTGCAGAAAGTAACTTCTCCATCCACCCTTTGATCTTCTCCCACACCCGATCTCGGAGGTATTTAAAAGTGCCGTTCTTGGACTGGCCAACATCTGTTGGCATGCCAAGATAACGCTCATTTAAGGACTCATTCTGGACATGTAATGTGTTTTTGATCTCTGTCCTCAAAGAGAGCGGGCAACCTGGACTGAAGAAGATTGATGATTTATCATTATTTATACGCTGTCCTGAAGCATTGCAATAAATCTCCAATAGGTTTGACACTGCAACCGATCCCTCTACACTAGCCTTAAAAAGCAGCAGGCTGTCATCTGCAAACAAAAGGTGGTTTATTGATGGAGCTGTTGGGGCCACCTTAATACCTGCAAGTGATGACTGTGAACTGGATTTCAGGAGGCACGAAAGGCCCTCTGCTGCAATCAAGAGTAAGTAGGGGGAGATTGGGTCTCCCTGTCGGATCCCTCTGGTTGGTCTGAAGGACTCGAGCTTCTCACCATTAAAAAGAACAGAAAAGGATACTGAAGAAACCATACCCATTACCGTGTTAATCCACTGCCGAGAAAAGCCCAATTTGCCCATAATGGCCTTCAGATATGTCCACTCCAGTCTATCGTATGCCTTCATCATGTCCAGCTTGAGAGCACAAAAGCTGTTAGTCTTGGATTTGAACTTCTTCATGAAATGTAGACACTCATATGCACATATGATATTATCAGTGATTAATCTTCCCGGCAAAAAAGCAGACTGATTCTCAGAGATTATGTCAGGCAAAACAACTTTCAGTCTGTTGGCTACCACTTTGGATGCAATCTTGTAGATTACGTTACACAGACTGATGGGTCGGAACTGAGAGAGTAAGGTGGGGTTCAGAACCTTTGGGATCAAAACCAAGACTGTGTCATTAATACTTTCCGGGCTTTGCTCTCCTCGTACTATGCTCAACACCACCCTCGTTACATCGTCACCACAAATGTCCCAATGATGCTGATAAAAATGCGCCGGGTAACCATCCGGGCCCGGAGCTTTGGTTGGGAACATCTGAAACAGGGCTGTTTTCACCTCCTCCTTTGTATATTCAGCATTCAACATTGAATTCATCTCCTCCGAAACTTTCCGTGGCACGTGATTAAGTACTTCATCTATGCCCTGCACCCCTTCGGTTGTATAGAGTGTTTGGTAGAACTCATTTGCCAAGCTTTTCATCTCATCCGGGTGTACGACTATAGCACCCAGGGAATTTTGTAGAGCTTTGATCAAGTTCTTTTTTCATCTCAGACTTGCTCTCAAATGAAAGAACTTTGTGTTTTTATCTCCTGCGGTCAACCAGTCGATCCGTGCCCGCTGGCGCCACATGATTTCCTCCCAATGATAAAGTACAATCAGCTGCTCATTTACCTTGAGTTCTACATGTGATGGGCCTGTACGTAGGGGATCGCCCCGAAGCTCTTCAAGCTGCTTTTTTAGGGCTTTAATCTCTTTCCGTACACTGCCGAAAGTGTCATTGCTCCATCTTCCCAAATCTTTTGCTAAGTTACCGAGCTTTCCTCTCATCTCTTCCACCATGGAACAAGGCGCACCCGTACCCCAGCCCTGTGCAACCGCATCATTCAGGCACTCATGCGTCTCCCACATCGTCTCGTATTTGAACTCGTGTTTCCTCCTTTCAGTTTTTTCCTGGCCAAAATCTAGAAGCAGAGCAAGGTGGTCTGATGTAGCTGCCGTTTCATGCGTAATAGATGCCGGGGGAAATCTTGCCAACCAATCAGAGTTGACTAAGGCCCTATCCAACCTGCACCGAGTATAGGTACCACCTGCCACCCTCTTCTCGAAAGTCCAAAACTGTCCTTTGTATCCCAAATCTAGCAACATGCAAACATCAATAGTGTCTCTGAATGCTTGGATCTGAGCATTGCTACACTGTCCAACTCCCTCATGCTCAGTTGGACGTAGAACTTCATTGAAATCGCCGATACATATCCACGGGAGCGTGCTCAAAGTACTTATGTTTTTAAGAACTGTCCAAGTTTGGTGACGAAGGTGAGTTTGGGCTTCACCATAGACGCACGTCAACCTCCACTTGTCCTCCCCTTCCACCTCAACAGATACGTCCAGATGATAACACGAATAACCAAGCATTTCAATTTTTATTGCATTATTCCAGAAAAGTCCAATGCCGCCACTACGGCCTTGGCTGTCAATTGCATATGCATTATCATAGCCTATCGAGCTAGCTAAAGCTTCTACCCTACTCCCTTCTATTTGTGTCTCAACAATACATAGGACGGTAGGGGTAAACTTCTTCGCGAAATCGCGAAGCTCTTGAACTGCCGCAGGTTTACCCGCTCCACGGCAGTTCCAACAGAGTGCGTTCATTGGGCCCGGCGGCGCTCCTCGAAGGAGCCCGCCAAATTTCTGACTGCTGAGTTGCTTCCATCGCCTTGCTCGAACCCTGACTTGATCCGTTTCTGCTCTCTGACTATCGGAGGACTGGTAACAGGAACAATGGCTAACTGATTGTCAGCCTTGCAAGTATCATTTGTGTTCGAAGATTGTTGTTGGTTGGCCCCTAGATCCTTTCCCGCAAAACCTCTTCCTGCTTGCGTCATCCATGTCAACATCATGAACCTCTGCGTCCGGGGCTACACCCCTACCTGAGCCTCCCATATTGAGATCTTCTGCCTTGCTGTACACATGCCTCTCCTGGCGGTCCGGCCGGCTACCAGAACGGCCTCCACGCCGTCCACCCTGACGACCACGGCCCTCTCCTGGACCTCGGCCGCTTCGCATGAACCAGCTTGCTCTCAGGTCTTTAAACACCAAGGCCGATGGAGGATGGATCCCACTGCCGTGTTCTTTAAACTGATGGCCTAGCATTCCACACACCGCACACCAATCTGGAAGACGTTCATATTTGACTCTATATATCTGCCTCTTTCCGTCCCTCACCATCGACACCGCGTTCTTTAGTGGTTTTAGTACATTGAGCCGAACCCAGACACGGTAGAAATTGCCCACAAAGTCATTTGATGGTGGTTCAGAGAACAAGACCTCACCCACCTTTGCAGCAAGTGGGGTAACCAGATGGGCATATAGATCCGGCACATCATGGATTTGGATCCATATGTCGATTGTTTCAAGCTTAATGGTTGAGGTTTGTGTGATCCCATCATACGGCATAATCAGCACCGCATCTCCTCTGAAGTTCCAGGGACCGTCGTTCATTACCCTCTCCCAATCACCCAAGCATGAGAATTGGACAGTATATAACTTGTTCGCCAGAGGCTTGAACTTCACCTCTTGCGCCGCGTCCCATGCTGATCTCATGTTTCTTTAGAACCAGGTTTGGCTATAGGATTTGGGAGTATTCACCTTAGCCAAAGCAATCCATCTAGGTTTATCTGGTGGCGCCTGCACTACATCGAAGACCACATCGTCCAGATCATCCTCTGTTAGTCCCAACTCCTTCATTAGCAGCTCAACATCGCCAATTCCCGCAGAACTCGAAGATCCGCCAGAAGCCATTATATCTCTCACCCGAAACAGACAATCTAGATCGGGTATTCTTTGGGTGGAACCCTAACCCGTCGGCCCCCGTGCCTGCTAGGGTCGGGCACTTGCACACCCTAGCTAGCGAGGCAGAACGGTGGGGAGACGCGGCGGTAGGGGAGCAAGTCGTCTCGACGGCGAAAAGATCACCACCGGGAGGAGAGAAACCCTAACTAGAGGGAAGTTCGCCCATAGCCCATGTTACGAGCATAGCCCGTAGCCCATGTTACGAAACATGTGAATGGGCCTATGGCTCTGGTTGTAGCGACTACCGACAAAGGCCCAGTAAACAAGGAAATGCTCAAACTGGCCCAGATAGTGCAGTTTGTTTGTTTCCAACGTTATTTCTCGATTTTCCAGCGTATTTCAACATGTTTAACGATTCTGGCGGCTTGGATGGCTCGCTGGAGTTCATCTAAATGGCGATGTCGAGCCCGGGCACGTGTCTAGGGTGCCCGTACGGTAAAATCGCCCCTGCCTGTGCAATGTTTTCCTATGCATGTATCATATGTGTACTAATGGAAGGATTCCCTTTTTGTAGGCGAGTCCTTCCCGGTCATCACCATGGAGCAAGTTATGAGACAAAATTCAACTCTAATATCCTTCTTAGATGCTCTTCATCATTGGAGTCAGAATTGGATATATCATCTTCAGAGTGCATTCTCATGTCAGTGAAGACTCCATTCAGCTAAGAAATTTTCATCATGTTGGATTCGATTGTGGCTTTGGCTTGAGCGTCAGTGACTAGTCTCATCGAAGAAGATGATGATGGAGATTCATTTTTCTTCGGGAGCTTAGTGTGCCGATCCATTCGAGTGAATCCATTGCAATGAAGATATTTCCATCTATTGCTCAGCCTTTCCCAGCAGGGACAATCAGAGGTGACCGTATAATTTGAACTTGAAGCACTTCATTTCTTTCGGAGGCAATCTTCTTGAAGATTCAGGCACGTCAAATTCATCATCATTAGTGAGGCAGAGATTTTGCCTTTTGAGGTCACTTAGCCTTTATGTGAGCATTTCAAGTTCCCTTGTGATAGTGTGTTGATTTTCAATGTCTTCTTCTTCTTCTTGTTCGCTACCATAGTGAGAAAGGATTGCTCCTTCGCTTTCTGAAGAAGATTCTTGATCTGCATTTTCAAGCTCCCACTACAAAAAAAAGACACATCCATAACATTTAGGCCCGAACGAAAAAAAATTATGTCATGCTGTCTTGGTAGGTCACGATCACCTTTGGGGCCATAAGCCCCTTGTGGTTCGGCAAGGGGGAAATCACGTTGCACAAAGAGCAGAAGCCATGGAACAACACGACGGTGGTGACACTGGTGGTTTTTACCCAGGTTCGGGCCGCTGGGTAGCGTAAAGCCCTACTTCTGCTTTGGTGGATTGAGTGGAAGAACACAACGAGCACGCAGCACTCAAGCCCAGCAAGGGTGCCTCGGGGAGAGCAGCTACGCGCGTACAAATGTGTGAGGGTCCGAATCCTTTGTTAGGTCACCTTGGACCTCCTTTTATAGCTTAAGGGGTAACCACAATGGCAAAAAAGTCTTTATCTATCGATTAGATAGCCAACAGTGCTATCATACCTTACTCTGGCAGTTAGGACAAAGTGTATTAAACGCACTGCTAGGTGTCATGCTGAGGACGAAGCCCGGTAGGCCTGTCGAGCTGCTTAACCTTCTCTTGCTTATCATCCTGACATGCTTCTAGATGGGTGTCACTTGGATAAATCTTGTCTTCCAATGGGCAGCCACGTGCTTAGAAGAGGCCACTTAATCACTTGGGGGCTTGACACCACACTAATAATTGACTTGCGTCGCTGTGCGGTGGAGCGGTGGTGTCTTGGCAGGGATCCTACCCCTGGTGGACCTGGCAAGCATGTCGGGGAAGTCTTGGACTTGTCCTTGGGGTGGCCTCAACCTGGCCAGGCTCACCTGCCTGGCAAGGGAGGCTTTCCCAAGGTGTTATTCTTCTGTCGTGCTTATTCTTGTTCTTCTTGATCCGCTCTTTGATCTCAGTAAGAGCCGCTTCTCTGGCATGGGTGTTGATGCTGAACAAACAATGCCAGTGCGCCTGTGTGTAAGTCCGGGCAACAAATGCAAATGTTTGTTGCACCGACAGGAGCCTCCTGGCCTAGCCCATACGTCCTGCTGAGCATCGTTGGGGTAGGCCCCAACAATCACACAGGCGAGCATTTGGGTCATGCCACTACGGGTTTTAAGTCTCTCCTGATGTTTTCCTTACTTCTTCATTAACCTGTGATTGAGTAAATTGCCGCTTTCTCCGCGAGTCGTGTAGAATGACGTGGGAGTGCCCACGTAGTGACTCACGAGCTGCCCACGTTCATGGGGAGGTAACTGCCATTTAACTCACCCACTAAACCTACCGTTTCCGCCACGTACGCTGCATGCATTGCGCATGGTTGATGGAGGACGCGGAGGGCGTGGGAATGAGTGCCATGGCAGAAAGCCAGGCGCCGTGGATAGGCACAGGCGGACGGTCGTTGATTATGGGCGTTGCCAGTAGTGCAGGGAGGCAGGATTGGTGGAGCGGGGCGGCTCCCTCCCAGGTGGTGAGGAGCCAGCCCCCGGCCATGTTCCCCTATAAAAAGGGACGTGGGCGAGGGGCTCACCCACACACTTCTTCTCCCTTCTTGTCTGATACCCCTCTTCCACCATGGTGCACGGAAGAGGACGTGGTCGACCTCCAATGGTGGCGACAAGGGTTTCTTCTCGACAGCGCCTCCCTCCTCCTGCTGGGGACGCAAGAGCAGAGTCCAGCGCGCAAGGTGGTGCCACAGGACGTGGGCATGGCTGTCGTGGCGCACGGGGCCGAGGAGGCCGCTGTGGGGCCCTGGTAGCCCCTCCTCCAGCCGTCCCTGTCCCGGACGAAGGCCACATTGGGGACCAACCGTTGGAGTTCATCGTTCAGCTGCACGGGCCTCCGCACAGTCGTCTTCGGCTTCCAACTCCTTTCGCAAGGGTGATGGAGGAAGAACAGCCGCTCGGACTGAGGTAGCACATGTGGGGCTGCTGTAACGGCAACATACGGGCGAACATGGAGTTCCACGCACCTCATGTCATGCTTCTCTGGCGCGGCTGGAAAACCTTTGCTCGTGCCCACAGCTTGGCGGAGGGGCACATTATCCATTTCAAGCTAATGGAGGCTAATATGCTCTCCATCAAGGTCTTCGGGCATTCGGGTGCTCACTTAAGGTGTTGCGCGGAAAGCTCAACCGACGACGAAAGCTCCTCCTCGAGCGACAGCGACGAAGAGGACAGTGTCGGTGAAGACAATGGCTCCGAGTTGGAGGACGGCGGCTCGAGCTCCAGCTGAGCGCAGGCCGCACCGTCACGGTCAGGAGGGCGGCGACGGCACCATCATCTACACCTGGGTCTTCTTCCCCCGGCAGAGTGATTTGCCGGGGTGCTGGGTGTGGATGCCTCCGCCTCCTCCAGCAGCCTTCCAGCTGGGTCCCCGGCAAGCTTCATTGTGGGCTCTGGCTTCATCCGCCCTGCCGGTGCTCCTCCTGCCGCATCCTGCTGGCCCTGGTGGAGGTGACCAGGGCATCGCCTAGCCGCTCTCTCCGTCTGTTGTCTTCGCCCTGCCCCTCTCGATCTTGTCAGACTGCGTCCCACGGGCCCAGACAGGGTCAGGCTGGGCTTCTGCCCAGGTACTCCTTTTGCTCTCTTTGTCTCCCACGGTAGCCCTAGGAGGAGAGGGACAAGAAAGAGATTACGAGGCACTTATCTTTTTTCAATCTAAAATATGTAGGCATTTGCCAACCTTTAATCTAAAATCTGTAGTCCTCTACACATGCTTGTACTCTGTATGATCTGTACTAGTTTATGAACGTATTAATGAAAAAGAGAGCTTGTCGGGTACTTTTGTGCATGTGCAATGCCCATGCTGAGGAATGAACCCTCAATACCTTCAAGTAAACAATGTTCCCCAGCAGCACATCTTCCCAGATGCTTCCCCTCCTACTACTATACTCCTTTATGCTAGGGTAGGAGCGATGATAGGAGCAGGCCCCTCGTCGGCTCTTCTCAATTGTTACTACAACCAACCTTCGATCGAAGGAACTCCGGACCAAGAGGGATGGGAGCACAGAGGATAGGAGCGACTAGGTTTCCTCACGCTCAAGTTTTTCATACAGAAGTACATGATGGATAGTGGAGTGAACTTAGTTGTGCCTGTCGTTCTTCTTATTATCCCCGGCAGCGATAGTTTGTCAGGGGTCGATGCGCTGGTTCTCCCTTTACTTCTCCTTTCGGGAAGTTCGTCCGTGGTGGGAGGTGTGAACCAAAGAAGCACAAGGGAGAAACTGGCAGTGTATGATATCTTTGTAAAGGATTAATCAGCTCATGTTAAGCATTGTTACAATCCCAACAAAAGTATATACTAAAACTAGACATGCATGCATGTTTTTAGGGCGCCAACGCTTCGTTTTATTATCTTTGCGCAGGGTCTGCGCCTGGCTTTGTACAAAGGGTTACATGCACATCGGCAAGGCTTGTACAAAAGGTGGCTGCCGGGGCTGAGCCCGGCAACCGTCCCTTACAGGCAGAACTTGCGAAGATGCTCAATATTCCATGAGTTTTGCACTTTAATGCCATCTTTGGTCTCCAGGCGGACTGCGCCAGGTCTGGTGACTCGTACTACCCGGTAAGGGCCTTCCCACTTTGGCGTCAACTTGTTGGAACCCTTGGCGGACTGAACATGCCTAAGGACAAGGTCGCCTTCCTCAAGACTTCGGGCATGAACCTTGCGGCTATGGTAGCGGCGTAAGGCTTGCTGGTAGCATGCAGCACGCACAACGGCCCCTGAGACGATCTTCCTCAATGGGCACGACATCGTCATGCCGGTGCTGCTCTTGCTCTACTTCATCATAGGCAAATACTCGAGGTGACCAGTATGTGAGTTCCGTGGGGAGCACTGCTTCTGTCCCATAAACTAGGGAGAAGGGAGTCTGCCCGGTCGCTCGATGTGGTGTCGTACGGAGGGACCAAAGAACCACCAGCAGCTCGTCGATCCAGCGTCTACTGCATTTCTTCAACTTGTCAAAAGTTCTTGTCTTGAGCTCACGCATCACTTGAGCGTTCATCCTTTCGGCTTGACCATTGCTCCGGGGATGAGCAACACAAGCAAAAAGAGACCTTGCTCCCAAGGTTTTGGACGTGTTGCATGAAGGCGCGGCTTGTGAATTGGGTGCTGTTGTTAGTGATCACTCTGGCGGGTACTCCGAAACATCACACCAATCCTTTCAAGAACTTCATAGCTGATTGTGCGGTCACCTTCCTCACTGGCTCTACTTCCGGCTGCTTTGTAAACTTGTCGATTGCAACATACAAGAATTCAAAGCCCCCGGTAGCATGGGGCAAGGGGCCCAAGATGTCGAGCCCCCAGACCGAAAATGGCCAAGACAAAGGGATCGTCTGGAGAGCTTGAGCTGGCTGATGGATGTTCTTGGAGTGGAACTGGCAGGCTTCACATCTGGTGACTAGCTCAACCGCATCTTGGAGGGCCATGGGCCAGTAGAAACCTTGCCATAAAGCTTTCTCAAACAAGGCTCTTGATCTAATATGGGAGCCACACACGCCCTTGTGAATCTCCGCTAGCAGTTCCAGCCCCTCTTCCCGGCAAATGCATTTCAATTTCACACCATTTTGTCTCCTTCTGTACAAAGTGTCATTGATGAATTGGTACATACTGGACCATCGGGCTACTCTTTCAGCTTCTTCTTGCTCTTCGGGAAGTTCTCCTGTTTGAAGGTAATGGACTATGTGTCGCGCCCAAGTTGGAGCTCGACGCTCGACAACTAGAACCAACGGCACCTCCTCATTGGTGGGAGCGCTTACCTCAACCACAAGAACTCGTGGTTCCGCGGAAGAGTGCGGCTCACCAAGCGAAGTGGAGTCATTCCCGACAACCTTTCTACCGGAGGCCTCGAGAGGCCCTGTTGGGAGAAACTTGCCGGAGTCCAACCTCCTCCTTTTTCTGGCCATCACCAATGGAGATACTGAAGGCTAAATTAGGTGAAGGACAAAAGTCCCTAGTTCCATAGGGAGCTTTTGTGCTGCACACTTTGATAAATAATCAGCAATGCTGTTTTCTGCACGTGGCACATGCTCTGTTTGTAATCCATCAAAGTGTTCCTCCAACTTTCTCACTTCCTCAACGTACGCCTCCATCAATGGACTTTGGTAATCCTTGTTAACCTGTCTCACCACAAGCTGCGAGTCTCCACGAATGATCAACTTCTTGATCCCCAACTCTACCGCAATCCTGAGCCCGGCTAGGAGCCCCTCATAATCGGCAGTGTTGTTGGTAGATTTCTCAGGGGGAAAGTGCATTTGGACCACATATTTGAGGTGCTCTCCAGTGGGTGCAACAGGAAGCACGCCAGCTCCTGCGCCTTGTAACAAGAAGGCACCGTCAAAATACATGATCCACTCCTGAGGCGCCTCCTTGCCGGGGATAACTGTCTCTGATATCTCTTCATCTGGAGTGGGCGTCCATTCTGTAATGAATTTTGCCAGTGCCCTGCTCTGAATGGTTGAGGTACTTTCGTACTTCAGACCAAAGCTTGACAGCTCTAGTGCCCATTTAACTATCCTACTGGTAGCTTCAGGGTTCCTCAGTATGCGCTGGAGTGGAAAACGAGTGACAACTGTGATCTCGTGGGCTTGGAAGTAGTGACGCAGCTTCCTCGAGGCCATGATAAGGCCGAAGATTAGCTTTTGCACTCCATAGTACCTTGACCTAGCCCCCTGCAACAGGGAGCTGACAAAGTGCACTGGCCGCTGTACCACTTTCTTCTTTGTCGTGACTTCAGAACTGATCTTGTCAACCAGCTCTTCCCCACCTTGATCTGTGCCCAATCTTGCCGCGACCGACTCAGTTTCTTTTCCTGAGAGGGTAGTAGCTGCAGCTGCTCCTTTGTCTACTTCCCGTTGCACCACCAGTGCTGCACTAACCGCTTGATTAGTTGATGCTAGGTATAGCAGCAACGGCTCTTGCGGTTTAGGAGTGACCAGGGTGGGGGCATAGGAAAGATAGGCTTTCAAGTCCCGCAGCGCTGCTTCTGCCTCTGTCGGGGTACACAAACAGGGTGTATGTTTTCCCCGGACTTGTGCACGGACAGCAAGCCACGAACCCGGCAAGATTGCAACATCCACGACCAGACCAAGCACGAGAGATCTGCTCTTTGGTAAACCAGGGTGCAGACCAAGGAAACCAAGTCAAGCCAAGGAGCAAGACACCGCTAAGGGAAAACCTCCCTTGCCGGGCAGGAGAGCCTGGAGAGGTCAAGGTTGCCCCGGAAGCAAGCTTCAAGACCGCCCTGGCAGGCCTGCCGGGTCCTACGAAGGCAAAATGCCCCGCCAAGGCTTCACCGCTCCACCTCACAGCGACGTAAGTCATCGATCGGTGCGGTGTCAAGCCCCAAAGTGACTAAGTGGCTGCCTTTTGCCACATGGCATCCATTTCCTATAGGAATCGCCTCCAAGTGACACCCGTCCAGCGACGTGTCATGCAGACAGGAGAGAAGGTGGCTTTCGTGGGAAACCATGGCCACCTATTGGGCCATGAGCCCCTTTTGGTTCGGCGGGGGGATGGGCACATTGCACAAAGAGCGGAGAAGCGTCGCGCAGCACGGCAGAGATCACACGGGCAGTCTTTACCCCAGGTTCGGGCCGCCGCAAGGCGTAAAACCCTACTCCTACTTTGGTGGATTGATGGTGGATAATGGTGGTGAACGTAGCACACTCGCCCGGCAAGGTCGCTCTGGGGGCGAGAGTGGCTATGCGCGTATGGATATGCGATGGTCCCACCCTTTCTACGGTCGCCATGGGCCTCCTTTTATAGATTAAGGGGTCATCACAGTGGCAAATCAGTCTTCGCGTACTGATTAGATAGCTAATAGTGCTATCATATCTAACTCCGCAGGCTGACAGAGCGCATTAACTGCGCTGCTCAGCCTCACATCACAACTCACCCGGCAGGCCCTGCTGGGCGGTTTTGCTAGCTTCATGCCTGCTCGCTTGATACGTCTCAAGACGGGTGTTATATGGAGGTGTTTGCTGTAGGAAGTGGCTGCCATGTGGCAGAAAGCAGCCACTTAGTCACCTTGGAGCTCGACACCGCTTTGATTAATGACTTACGTCGCTTGTGAGGTGGAGCGGTGGAGTGGCTTGCCTCCGCCAGCACCGGCAGGCCTGCCGGGACGATCTGGAGGTTGCTTCAGGGGCAAAACCCAACCCTGCTAGGCTCGCCTGCTCGGCAAGGTAGGTCCTTCCCTTAGTGATGCCTTGTTCCTCTGGCTCACCTCGGCCTTCTCGACTTGCACTTGGATCCTTCAAAGGAATTGATCCTCCTTGTTTGGTCTGATCTTGGTCTTGTAATCTTGTCTCTGGCCTGTGCACAGTCCATGCAATGGACCCAGGGTCTGTTGCACCGACAGGAGCCCCCGGGCCTGGCACAGACGCGCCGCTGGGCGTTGTCGGGGTAGGCCCTAACCAGTGCACAGGCAGAAACGTAAGGACGGCTCCGCTCTTTGAGATCTTCTTTGCTTCTTCATTAACCTGAGCTTGGGTAAGTTTCCGGTTTTCCCGCGCATCGTGCGAAATGTTTAGGGGAGAAACTGAACCACGATCTGTGGGCAGCCCACGCCCCACGATCACGGGGGTAGGAAACTGCCATCCCACTTGCCTCCTGCCCTGGGGCGCCTCCGCCACGTGTACCACATGCATTGCATAGGGTAGGTGGTGGACGCGGAGGGCGCGGGAATGGGCGCCATGGTAGAAAGCCAGGCGTCGCCGAGTGGTGTAGAGGGGTGGCTCTGATTCCCCAAGCCATTGGAGGCACGGGGGAACCGCATTGGAGGAGCAAGGCGGTCGCCTGCTGGATGAGAGGCCAGCCCCCTGCCTCGTTCTCCTATAAAAGGGGGCAGGAGTAGTGTGTGTTCTCACACAACTTCCTTCTCCCTTTCAAAGCTTCTCTTGCTTGCCATGGTGAGGGGGCAAGGGCGTGGTGGTACTCCGGTGGTGGCGACAAAAACTTCTGCTCGATAGCATCTCCCCCTCCCCTTGATGACGTGGGGGCTGAACCCGCTGTGAGAAGAGGCGGAAGGGGGCGTGGCCGAGGTCGTCGCAGTGTGCGCGGCCGAGGGGGCCGGGGCGGCGCCTCAATTGCGCCCGCACCAGACGCTCCTCCCCCGATGGAAGGCCACGTCGGAGATCAACCCTTGGAGTTCTTCATCGGGCTATATAAGCCTCCGTGCGGCCGCCTCCGCCTCCCTACTCCATTTGCAAGGGTGATGGAGCTCGAACAGCCGCGTGCACTGAGGTTGCACATGAGGGGCTATGGGAATGGCGGCATGCGGGTGGATGTTGACTTCCCCGCTCCTCATGTTATGTACCTCCGGCACGGCTGGAAGACCTTTGCTCGAGCCCATAGCTTGTCGGAGGGGCACGTTCTCTAGTTTAAATTAATGGAGAGCGGCCTTCTTTCTGTCAAGGTCTTTGGGCGCTCGGGAGCTCGCTTAGGGTGCTGCGCGGAGAGCTTGACCGACGACAAAAGCTCCTCCTCGAGCGAAAGCGATGAGGAGGACAGTGACGGCGATGATGATGGCAGCGACCGGGAGAGCGACGACTCCGACTCTGGCTAAACGTCGCCCGCACCATCTTCATCAGGCAGCAGCACCGTCATCTGCACCTGCGTTTTCTCCCCGGAAGGTGGTTTGCCAGGAAGTTGGGTGCAGAGGTGGTGACGGTGCCCCCTGGCTCCTCCAGCTGGACCCCGGCAGGCTTCCTCTCGGGCTGCAGCTCCGTTAGCCCTACTGTGTTCTGCTGTCCTTGGTGGTGGTGGCCGACGGGTCGCCTCCGCCATGCTCTCCATCGTCGTCTTCGTCCACGCCCTCTCGCCCCCGCCAGGCAACCTCTCCTGGAGCCCGACAGGGTCATGCTGAGCTTCTGCCCAGGCACTCCTCTTGCCCTCTTCGCCTTCTACCACCGTGCCTAGGAGGAGAGGGACAAGAAAGGGCATTACGGGGCACTTATCTTTTTTCAATCTTAATTCTGTAGGCACTTGCCAAATTTTAGTTCAAATAATGTAATCTCTTGTATCCATGTTTATGTTCCGTGAGATTTGTACTTGTTGATCAGCATATTAATGAAAAAGATAAGCTTTGCCGGGCACTTGTGCATGTATGATATCCAAGCAGAGGTGAAACGCCTCCCTACTTTCATGTAAACAAGTAGATCCCGGTAAGCTACCTTGCCGGTACCCCATAGGACTGCCGCCGTGAGGCTGAGCCTGCCGGGCGCAGAACTCATTGGGAGAGACCAGCCCCCCGCCAACCCCTTTCAGCCAAAGGCCACTACGACCATCCTGACTGAAGCAGCGTTCGTGTCAGTAGATGGGAGCACCTTTGTTTCTAAGGCCGCGAGTTTTTCATATGCATAAGTCCTACTCACGGAACCTGTATGGATAAGAGACGAAACTTATCTGATTGGCTTGCCGGAGACCGCAGTGCTGGCTTGTCTTCGCATCCTCTTCCTAGGACTAAGTCCACGGCAGGAGCCTGTAGTTTATGCAAATGAAGATGATGCCAGATGGAATCTATCTACATGATCATGCAACCTATCTACATGAATCATGCAATGCTTATGAAGTGCTTATGCATGCATGCAACTTGTTGGGGGCCCCAAACGCTTCATTTATTTCTCTGTTGCTCAGGGTCTGCGCCTGGCTTTGTACAAGGGGTTACATGCAGCTGAGGCAAGGCCTGTACAAAAGGGTGGCTGCCGGGCAGGGCCCGACAGCCACGCCTTACGGGTAGAACTTGCGGAGATGCTCAATATTCCATGAGTTTTGCAATTGAATGCCATCTCCGGTCTCCAGACGGACTGCGCCAGGTCTGGTGACTCGTACTACCCGGTAAGGGCCTTCCCACTTTGGCGACAGCTTGTTTGTTCCCTTGGCGGACTGAACGTGCCTAAGGACAAGGTCGACTTCCTCAAAACACCGGGCATGAACCCTGCGGCTATGTTAGCGATGCAGGGCTTGCTGATAGCGTGCAACACGCGTAGCAACCCGGAGACGGTTCTCCTCGAGAAGCACGGCGTTGTCACGCATGTGCTGTTCCCTCGCTACTTCATCGTAGGCAAGCAATCAAGGTGATCCGTAAATGAGTTCCGTGGGGATAACTGCTTCTGCCCCATAGACTAGGGAGAAGGGAGTCTGCCCGGTAGCTCGGTTTGATGTCGTTCTGAGGGACCAAAGAACCACCGGCAGCTCATTGATCCATTGCCTGTCGTGCTTCCGCAGCTTATCAAACATTCTTGTCTTGAGTCCCCGCAGCACTTCAGCGTTCGCCCTCTCAGCTTGTCTGCTGCTTCTGGGATGTGCGACAGAGGCAAATGAGATCTTGCTTCCGAGGGCATGAACATATTGCATGAAGGCGCGGCTCATGAACTGGGTACCGTTGTCGGTAATGATTCGGGCAGGGACCTCGAAGCGGCACACCAACCCTTCAAGAACTTGATAGCTGACTGAGCAGTCACCTTTATCATGGCATCTACTTTCGGCCAATTTGTAAACTTCTCGATTGCAACGAACAAGAATTCAAAGCCCCCGGCAGCTCGGGGGAAAGGGCCGAGGATATCTAGCCCCCAGACCGAAAACAGCCATGACAAAGGGATTGTCTGGAGTGCTTGGGCAGGCAGATGGATATTTTTGGAATGGAACTTACAGGCTTCACACTTGGTGACGAGCTCAATCGCATCTTGGAGGGCTGCGGGCCAATAGAATCCTTGACGGAATGCTTTCCCAACCAAAGCCCTTGATCTAATGTGGGAGCCGCACATGCCTTTGTGTATCTCTGCCAGCAGTTCCTTTCCTCCTTCCTAGCAAATGCACTTCAATTTCACACCGTTGGGCCTTCTTCTCTATTATGTGTCATCGACAAACTGATACATACTGGCCTTCCGGGCTACTCTTTCAGCTTCTTCTTGCTCTTCGGGAAGTTCTCCGGTTTGGAGGAAATGTACTATGTGCCTTGGCCAAGTTGGAGCCCAAGGCTCGGCAATGAGGACTAGCGGCACCTCCTCATTTGTGGGGGCGCATCCCTTGACTGCGGGGACCAGTGGCTCGGTAGGAGGGTGCAGCCCAGCAATCGAAGGGGAGTTGTTCCCGGCAGGGTCCCTGCCAGGAGCCCCGAAAGGCTCTACCGGGAGAGGCTTACCGGAGTCAAATTTCCTCCTCTTTCGGGCCATTGTTGTCGGGGATACGGAGGGCTGAGTAAGATGGAGAACAAAAGTCCCTGGTTCCACAGGAAGCTTCTGTGCAGTGCACTTTGACAGGTGATCAGCAATGCTATTTTCCGCACGGGGTACGTGCTCTGTTTGCAACCCGTCAAAGTGCTCCTCCAATCTTATCACTTCCTCGACGTATGCCTTCATCAATGGGCTTTGGTAATCCTTGTTGACTTGTCTCACCACCAGTTGTGAATCTCCTCGAATGATCAGCTTCTTGATTCCCAATTCTGTAGCAATCCTGAACCTGACAAGAAGCCCTTCATATTCTACTGTATTGTTGGTCGCCTCCTCCCGGGGGAAGTGCATCTGGACGACGTACCTCAGGTGCTCTCCAGTGGGAGCCACGAGAAGCACGCCAACCCCTGCACCTTGTAGGGAGAAGGCACCATCAAAATACATGATCCATTCTTGGGGAGCTTCCTTGCCGGGGATAACTGCTTCCTGTACTTCTTCATCAGGGGTTGGCGTCCATTCTGCAGTAAACTCTGCCAACGCTCTGCTCTGGATTGTTGATGTGCTTTCAAACTTCAGGACAAAGCTGGATAACTCCAATGCCCACTCCACTATCCTGCCAGTAGCCTCTGGGTTTTGAAGTATCCTTTGCAATGGGAAGCGGGTGACAACCGTGATCTCATGGGCTTGGAAGTAGTGGCGCAGTTTCCTTGAGCCCATGACAAGGCCAAAGATCAACTTTTGCACACCAAAATACCTGGATCTAGCCCCCTGCAACAGGGAGCTGACGAAGTATACTGGGTGCTGCACCACCTTCTTCCTTGCCGCGTCCTTGGGGTTGTTTCCGCGGCCGTGCTCTTCTTTGTCCTGATCCGTATCTGGCCTTGCAGGGCCGCTCTCTTCCTCTTCCCCGGGCGGGACACTTGCTGAGGTGGCTGTTTCTTCTACTTCCCGCTGTGCTACTAGGGCCGCACTAACCACTTGATTAGTTGCTGCCAGATATAGCAGCAACGGCTCTTGTGGTTTGGGTGCGACGAAAGTAGGCACAGAAGACAAGTAGGCCTTCAAATCCTGCAGTGCTGCATCTGCTTCCGAGCTCCACTTCATGGGTCCTGCCTTCTTCAAAATCTTGAAGAACGACAAGGCGCACCCGGCAGACTTGGAGATGAATCTGCTAAGTGCGGCCACGCATCCTGTCAAATGCCGCACACCCTTAACTGTCTTGGATGCCTGTATCTGCTCAATAGCCTTGATCTTATTGGGGTTGGCCTCTATCCCATGGTGGGACACAAAGAAACCAAGTAGCTTGCCGGAGGGAACAACAAACACGCACTTCTCCGGATTCAGTTTCAAGCTAATCTTGCGTAGATTAGCAAATGTCTCTTCTAAATCCTAGATGAGGGTTGATCTATCCTTGGTCTTGACCACAATATCATCCATATAGGCTCCAATGTTCATGTGCAACTGTGGTTCAAAGCCAATCTGGACTACTCTTGCAAAAGTGGACCCGGCACTCTTCAACCCGAAAGGCATGCGCACAAAGCAGTACGTGCCGCATGGGGTGATGAATGACGTCTTTTCTTTGTCTTCCTTGGACATAAAAATCTGATGGTATCTAGAGTATGCATCCAGAAAAGAGAGCAACTCACATCCTGAAGTAGAATCCATGATCTGGTCGATGCGCGGCAAGGGAAATGGGTCCTTTGGGCATGCTTTGTTCAGATCCGTGAAATCTATGCAAAGCCTCCATTTTCCATTAGCCTTGCGCACAACCACTAGGTTTGCTAACCATGTTGGATGCAGTACTCCTCTGACCAAACCAGCTGCTTCAAGTTTCTTGATTTCCTTGGCAATAAACTGCTGCCGCTCCAAGGCCTGCTTCTGAACCTTCTGCTTGATGGGCCGGGCATGTGGACAGACAGCAAGGTGGTGCTTGATTACCTCCCTGGGAACACCGGGGATATCAGATGGTTGCCAGGCAAACACATTGATATTCACCCATAGGAAGGCAACGAGTGCACTTTCCTATTTGTCATCAAGGGTGGCGCTGATAGTGAAAGTACCGTCAGCGCCAGCCAGCCCTGCGGTGACCTTTTTCACTTGGGGTGGAGCAGCCTTGGATCTCTTGCTGTTGGAACTCTCTGGCATGTCATCAACGGCTGCGGCACATTCCATAGAGGTACGCTTCCCGGATTCCTTGCCAGTGCCTCTGCTATGCTTTTCCTTAGCCGGAACTGTGGCTTCTGCGACCTCTGCCACGACCGCATCCCAATACATCTTATCCACGCAAATAATTACGTCTTTCTTATCCGACAGAATGGAAATGACGCCCATCGGCCCTGGCATCTTCAAGGTGTTGTAGGCATAGTGGGATGCTGCCATGAATTTGGCCAGGGCCGGGCGCCCAAGGAACCCGTTGTACAGCAGGGGGAGGTCAACCACATCAAACACAACTTTCTCAGTCCTGTAGTTCAACTCTCCTCCAAATGTCACTAGCAATGTAACCTTTCCCTTAGGACGGCTCCTACCGGGATTGACTCCTTGAAACATGCCTGTGGCCTTAAGTTCTTCCTCTGCTATCTAGAGTTTGCCGATAACCTTTGGGGAAACCAGATTTAACCCGGCCCCGCCGTCAACCAGCATCTTTGTGACCTTGACGCTACGAATTGTTGGTGAGACCAACAACGGCAAGCACCCTACCGCAGTAATGCGGTCGGGGTGGTCATCTTCATCAAAGATGATGGGCGTGCGTGACCACTTGAGTGGCTTCCGAGAATCTACCGCTGGCTCCACGGCATTGACTTCACACGCCCACTGTTTAAGTTGGCGGTGAGAGGAGTGCAAAGATGCACCCCCGTCAATGCACAGGGCGTCAGTGGCTTTCTGGAACTCCTGCTCGCTGGTTTCCTCTTCATTCCCTCCATCACTCTCATTACTGCAATCCTCCTTCTCTCGGCCCTTGGCGGGTTTCCCTTGGTTCCGAGGAGCCTTGCCGGGGCGATTTGCTTCACCACCCCGGCCCTTCCCGTCATTGCCATTCTGACCTTTTTCCTTATCGCGCTTCTCATACTCATCCTTCTGTCTCCTGACAAGCTCCTCAACCTGATGACACTCCTGGAGATCATGGCCCTTGGTCCGATGAATCTTACAGTATGGCCCATCACTTTTCCCAGCTTTCTCGGCAGTCGCCGCCTCCCGGCAGTCAGCGCATGCGGTAGCCTCCTTGCTGGGGGCTTCAGCCTTGGTCTTCTTGCCGGTACTAGGCGTGCCTGACCCCTCAACAACCATCATTGTCTTATCCTTATGCTTCTTGTTGTGCTTCTTGTTCTTCTTCTTCTTACTGATGGTTTCATCATCATCTTCTGAGTCGATATCGATGCAATCTTCCTCTCCAGGAAGTTTCCTCCCCTCCTCCACCCGAGCATATTTGTCCACCAAAGTGTAGAGCTCCTTCATAGACTTGGGCAACTGAACGTTCATCTTGGAACGTATCCTGCGGTTGCGCACGTTGGATTGGAAGGTAGCTATCACGGCAGCTGGGTGGATATCTGGGATATTTCTGTGTACTCGACGGAATCTCTGCAAGTACTTCTATAGAGTTTCTCCTTCTTTCTGCTGGAGAAGCTGCAAGTTGCTGTGCTGCCCTGGTTCTTGATGGCCGCCCGTGAAGGCACCAATGAACTGGTAGCACATGTCAGCCCAGGTCGAAATGGAGTTCTCCGAAGGGTGCATCAGCCAAGACCTCACATTTGACTTGAGGGTCAAAGGGAAGTAGTTGGCGAACACCTTCGCATCTCTTCCCCTGGCAGCTTGAACAGCGATGGTGTAGATGCTCAAGAACTCTGCCAGGTTTAGCCTCCCATCATACTTCTCGGGTATCTCTGGCTTGAACGTGCGAGTGGACGGCCAACGGACTTGCCACAGCTCACGGGTGAAGGTAGGGCACCCAACCTCGAAAGGTAGGCACCCGCTATCTCCGAGCACGGGCTCGTCGACGTCGGGGCCATCACACCCATTGGACCGGCGGGGGTTGTCGTGGCGCCGCTCGTCGATGACACGCGCGCCTTCCCTTCGCCTGCCCTCCGGGGCACACTGTCGGCCTTGACGCGCTCAAGGGTCTGACGAGGCCATCGAGACGTCATCGGGTGCTTGGTTTTGCGGCTCCCGGGCGGCTTGCCGTGGTGGGGATTGCACCATGAGGGTGGCCCCTCCTGCACGACCAGCCGCACGAGCTGTTGTTGCTGGCTGGGAAGGCTGTGGTGGTACGGTCCACTGTGATCCTTCCGCCTCGGCAAAACCAATCAAACTTTGGATGGTGGCTCGCCACTCATCCATCTGGTCTGCCGCCGGTGGAAATCTCAACAGTAGTTGGGCTCGCGCCATGGCCTCTGAGGCAGTGCTTAGCATAGGTGATGACGATGTAGATCGTAGTGTCGCTCGGCTCCTGACGTTGCCGGTGGTGACTGCGCCACGCCCTTGCTGCTGTGAACCAGCCGTTTGGACGGCATGGTGATGCGATGGAGGTGCCTGAGGGCCAGCGGTTCCATTAGGCACGGAAGTTGGGTTAGCCCGCCCCGAGGGTGGCACGTGCCCTGCGGTCGCGCCCACAGTGGGGGCGGCCGGAGGGTTGCGATTCGCCCCAGAGCGAGCATCATCACTGCGGCTGTGCCCGTTGGCGAGGAGAAGGGGATCAGGCGGAATGATCCCTCCATCCGTACCTCATGGAGCATGGCCATTGGGATGTTGCTGATGCTATCCTTCCCCGGTAGCTCCCGTTCTTGCTTCTGCCGTGGGGAAGGTGGTGACGGCGCCGCCTGCGCCGACCACATCCCCCGCAGCATCCACACCCTCATGAGCCCCCATATTCCCCAGGATGTCGGCGGTCGCCGACAGCGGAGCCTTCGAGGTGGACGGGTGATTTGCAGCACCGGGCTTCCTCTTGGGTGCCATAGTCGATGACGCCGCGATGACGAAAATGTCGATGAAGATGACGCGCAGAGTACGCTCTTAGTTTCGCGCAAGTGATCCCCCTACCTGGCGCGCCAAAGATGTCGTGGGAAACCACGGCCACCTATGGGGCCATGAGCCCTTTTTGGTTCGGCGGGGGGATGGGCACGTTGCAAAAAGAGTGGAGAAGCGTAGCGCAGCACGACAGAGATCACACGGGCAGTCTTTACCCAGGTTTGGGCCACCGCAAGGCATAAAACCCTACTCCTGCTTTGGTGGATTGATGGTGGATAATGGTGGTGAATGTAGCACACTTGCCCGGCAAGGTCGCTCTGGGGCGAGAGTGGCTACGCGCGTATGGATATGCGAGGGTCCCACCCTTTCTACAGTCGCCATGGGCCTCCTTTTATAGATTAAGGGGTCACCACAGTGGCAAATAAGTCTTTGCGTACTGATTAGATAGCTAACAGTGCTATCATATCTAACTCTGCAGGCTGATAGAGCGCATTAAATGCGCCGCTCAGCGTCACATCACAGCTCGCCCGGCAGGCCCTACCGGGCGGTTTAGCCAGCTTCGTGCCTGCTCGCTTGACACGTCTCAGGACGGGTGTTATATGGAGGTGTTTGCTGTAGGAAGTGTCTACCATTTGGCAGAAAGCAGCCACTTAGACACCTTGGAGCTCGACACCACTTTGATTAATGACTTGCATTGCTAGTGAGGTGGAGAGGTGGAGTGGCTTGCCTTCACCAGCCCCGGCAGGCCTGCCGGGACGATCTGGAGGTTGCTTCAGGGGCAAAACCCAACCCTGCTAGGCTCGCCTGCCCGGCAAGGTAGGTCCTTTCCTTAGCGATGCCTTGTTCCTCTGGCTCACCTTGGCCTTCTCGACTTGCACTTGGATCCTTTAAAGAAATTGATCCTCCTTGTTTGGTCTGATCTTGGTCTTGTAATCTTGTCTGTGGACTGTTCACAGTCCGTGCAATGGACCCAGGGTCTGTTGCACCGACAGTGGCTAAATAGCCCGGCAAGGCGTGCCGGGCAGGCCATGATGTGATGTTAAGCGGCGCAATTAATGCGTTCTACTCTGTCTGCGGAGTAGATATGATAGCATTGTTTGCTATCTAATCAGTACACAATGACTGATTTGCCACTATGGTGACCCCTTGATCTATAAAAGGAGTCCCATGGCAACCATAGAAAGGATTCAGACCCTTGTACACTCATACGCGCGTAGCTGCTCTCGCCCCGAGGCAACCCTACTGGGCAAGAGCGCTGCGTGTCCACCACCATCCAGCATCAATCCACCAAAGTAGGAGTAGGGTTTTACGCCTCACGACGGCCCGAACCTGGATAAAACTGCCCGTGTGATCTCTGCCGCGCTGCGCTGCGCTCCTCTGCTCTTTGTGCAACGTGCTTAGTCCCCCTGCCGAACCAAAAGGGGCTCATGGCCCCATAGGTGGCCGTGGTTTCCCATGACATCTTTGGCATGCCAGGTAGGGGGAAGCACTTGCGCGAACCCGAGAAGCATACGCAGTGCGTCATCTTCATCACCATCCTCATCAACGGCGTCACCACTCATGACGCCTGAAGGAATGGCGGGGATGGAGCGGGAGAGCGACGTTGGTCCCCGGCAGACCTCGTCCAACCTCCGCCGCCTCCGTACGCCATGGTCACAGCGGCGGCAGAAGCTAGCGACAAGGGCGACATTACCGCCCTGAACGGATCAGACAGCAGGAACACCCTGCTAACCCCGTTCGGGAAAAGGAGCGATGTGCAAGGGTACCAGATTTCTCTCTCTGCCACTCTCACTTATTGACAATCGGGCTACTCTGGGTTTTAGCATCATCAACGTCGATGAGCCCGCACGATAGTCGGTCCAGCATTTACCCTGCTTAGGGAAATCCTGAGTAGAACGCCGATGCAAATCCATTGGTTGACGCCCCGGCAAGTACGCTCCGGCAATGCCGTCCGCGCTGGCGTGACTTTTGTGCCAACTACCGTTGGATTGATCAAAAAGTGTCAAGAGGAGGAGAGAGGAACCGGCCATGCCTAACGTTGCGTCCTGCTGCCCACAAGATACCTATACTTCTAGCCGACCCTTGCTTGGAGCTAGAAGTCAATATACGTGCAGCACCACCCTTCCCGGAGCATGCGAGCTCAGCAAGCGGCCGCAGTCGGGAGGAGTAGATGGAAGCACGGATAAGAGATAAGTCTACTGAAAGCACAACTGTTCCTTGTAAAAGCACAAGTGCTCCCTGGGTGATTTTGGTAATTAATGTGAACATATCTCTTGTTGGACTAATATTTTCATCTAGTATATTTCAGATAGTTCAGCAAAGGCGTGGCATGGACAAGAGGATGTGGAACCCCTTCAAGATGCTAAGGACAGAAGATTGGCAAAGGTTCAAGACTCTTCATTTCTATTTCAGTGGTCCAAGATCACATTGAGTCCATAGGAAAAGCCAATACTATTAAAAGGGGATGAGGTGTTGCTTAATGGTCTACTTGCTCAAAGTGCTAAGTGATATGCTCCAAATCCCTCAGCCACTTTCTCAAATCCAAATATGTCCTAAACCTAAAGTCAAACTCGGCCCCACCGATTTGGTTCATCCGGCGCCACCGAGTTTGCTTGACATAGCCACTGCCAGAAACCCTAATCAGTTCGGTCTCACCGATGGGATCTCGGTCTCACCGAGATGGGCTTGCAAACTCTCTGTTGCCTATTGCAACTATTTCAGTCTCACCAAAATATGCAGTCGGCCCCACCGAGTTTGCTTGACCAACTTTCTATTTGCTTATTACTAAAATCGGTCACACCGAGTTTGTGTAATCGGTCAAACCGAGACAAGGTTTTACCCTAACCCTAGCACATCGGTCCCACCGAGTTGATCATATCGGTCCCACCGAAAAGCCTAACGGTCACATTTTTGACTGGATCGGTCTCACCGAGTTTACCTGTTCGGTCTGACCGAGTTGGCTCATTTGTGTGTAACGGTTAGATTTTGTGTGGAGCCTATATATACCCCTCCACCCTCCTCTCCATTAGAGAGAGAGCCATCAGAACGTGCCTACACTTCCACTACTCATTTTCTGAGAGAGAACAACCTACTCATGTGTTGAGACCAAGACATTCCAATCCAACCACAAGAATCTTGATCTCTAGCCTTCCCCAAGTTGCTTTCCACCCAAATCATCTTTCCACCATAGCCAAATCTGTGAGAGAGAGAGTTGATTATTGGGGAGACTATCATTTGAAGCACAAGAGCAAGGAGTTCATCATCAACACACCATCTATTACCTTTTGGAGAGTGGTGTCTCCTAGATTGGTTAGGTGTCACTTGGGAGCCTCTGTCAAGATTGTAGAGTTGAACGAAGGAGTTTGTAAGGGCAAGGAGATCGCCTACTTCGTGAAGATCTACCCGAGTGAGGCAAGTCCTTCGTGGGCGATGGCCATGGTGGGATAGACAAGGTTGCTTCTTCGTGGACCCTTCATGGGTGGAGCCCTCCGTGGACTCGCGCAACCATTACCCTTTGTAGGTTGAAGTCTCCATCAATGTGGATGTACAATAGCACCACCTATCGGAACCACGCCAAAAATCTCCTTGTCTCCAATTGCGTTTGCACACTCCAATCCCATCCCTTTACTTTCTTGCAAATTGCATGCTTTACTTTCTGCTGCTCATATACTCTTGCCATGCTTGCTTGAAATGTATTGTGAATGCTTAAACTTGTGCTAAAACTCCACCTCAACTTGAAGAACTTAAAAACTGCTACTTTTGCTTGTTGAGGGTCTAATCACCCCCCCTCTAGACCCCTCTTCTCGATCCTTTCAATTGGTATCAGAGCATTGGTCTCCATTGCTTTGGTTTAATCACCATTGGAGGAAGATGGATGAGTCTACGATTGGGAGTATTAGACGTAGAGTACCTTTACTTGATGGAGAGTTCTATCATGATTGGAAAAATGAGATGCTTGTGATTTTCAATGAATATCACTTGAACAAGTACATTACAACCCCTTGTGCGCCTCCTATTGATCCTTTGCATCCTACACCCGATGAGTCTCTTGACATGATCCGCAATCTTAGAACTGTTAATCTTATCATTAGAGGATTGCCTAGAAACTTGATTGTGTGCTTGCCTACACTTGAATGTGCTTACACTATATGGAGATATCTCGAGAAACGCTTTCCAAACTATTCCTTGAAAAATCTAGATGAGATTCTTCAAAAGTCCATTGCTTTAAATAAGATGAATTCTAGTGATCCTAAGTTTGGTGATTGTTTATTTGAGCTTCGTGACCTCATGCAAGCCAAAGGAGATGTTGGAATCATTAGTGACATTATCTCTCAAGTTATTAGAATTCATAAATATGAACATTGTCATGGTCATAAATCTAATGAATTGCCTTCTCTAGGTAATGATCATTCACATGATGATGATGTTGAACATGGATATTATGATGAGGATGATGATAGTGACTATGATCTTGAAGAGTCTATGAGGCCCTTTGGTCTTATGGCTAACCTTCGTGGTTACACGGCCGGAGGAAAGGAATGGGTTCTTGATAGTGGATGTACCGATCACATGACCGGAGACAAGGATATGTTTCGAGAGATTGCTGAAAACGACGGCCCTCGAAAGTATGTCACTTTTGGTGATAACTCAAAGGGTAAAGTGGTTGGCCTTGGTAAGGTGGCTATCTCACATGACAGCTCTATCCAAAATGTTATGCTCGTTGAATCTCTTGGCTACAATCTACTTTCCGTATCTAGACTAGCCCATTTTGGTCTCAATGTTCTATTCACTGAAGTAGATTGCCAAGTGTTTCGAAGAGATAATCATAATATGGTCTTTACCGGTATACGTAGAGGTGATCTATACATTGTTGATTTCACTAAAAAGGCTCGACCTAGAACTTGCTTAATTGCTAAATCTTCTAAAGGTTGGTTGTGGCATAGAAGGTTAGGTCATGTGGGCATGCAAAATCTTGATAAGCTTATTAAAGGTGATCATATCCTTGGTGTTAAAGATGTTATATTTGACAAGGATAGACTTTGCAGTGCTTGCCAAGCAGGAAAACAAGTTGGAGGAAGTCATCCCGTGAAGAACATTATGACCACGAGAAGACCGCTTGAGCTACTTCATATGGATCTTTTTGGTCCCAATGCCTACAAGAGTCTCGGTGGTAACTCGTTTGGTTTGTCATTGTTGACGATTTTTCACAATTTACGTGGGTGTTCTTTCTTGATGATAAATCGTAGGTCCAAAATATCTTCAAAAACTTTGCCAGGAAGGCCCAAAATCAATTTTAAGTGAAGATCAAGAAGGTTCGCAGCGACAACGGAACGAAGTTCAAGAACGCGAATGTGGATACCTTTCTTGACGAAGAAGGGATTTCACATGAGTTCTCGGCTACGTGCACACCTCAACAAAATGGAGTTGTTGAGAGGAAGAACCGGACACTCATTGAGATGGCGAGAATGATGCTTGATGAATACAAGATGCCAAAACACATTTGTGCGGAAGCGGTTGAGACAGCTTGTCATGCAACAAACCGACTATATCTTCACAAGCTACTCGGCAAGACGGCATACGAGCTTCTCACCGGTAACAAACCCCAAGTTGGATACTTTCGAGTATTCTGCTCAAAGTGCTACATTCTTGATAAGCATAATCGTTAGAAATTTGCTCCTAAATCTCATGAAGGTTTCCTACTCGGTTATGGCTCAAACTCTCACACTTACCGTGTCTACAACAATTTCACCCGAAAGGTTGAAGAGACGGTAGATGTGAAGTTTGATGAATCTAACGGCTCGCAAGTAGAGCAATTGCCTATTGATGTAGGTGGCAAAGACCCTGCGGAAGCGATTCAAGACTTGTCTATTGGCAAGATTCGCCCAACAGAGGTGAAGGAGAGTACCTCGTCCGTTCAAGTGGAAGCCTCAACTTCACGACAAGGTGAACCACAAGTTGACTTGGAGGCATCCACAAGTGGAAAATGACAAGATGAAGGAAACGAGGATGTACAACAAGATGAACCTCATCGACCTCCTTCGCCACCTCCACAAGAGAACATCAACGCCAACAACAATGAAGAAAGACAAGAGGAAGAAGAAGATGATGAAGAGGATGTTCCACCCCGACCCAAACAAAAGCTCTCGCGAGTTAGAGCAAGAGTTTCAAGAGATCATCCCGTTGAACAAATCTTCGATGACATTCAAACTGGGAGAATTACTCGATCTAAGTCTCGCTTAGCTAACTTTTGTGAACATTATTCTTTCATCTCTAACATTGAACCTATGAAGGTTGAAGAAGCTCTTGATGATTCGGATTGGGTGAACGCTATGCATGAAGAGCTACACAATTTCGAGAGGAATCAAGTATGGACGCTTGTTGAACAGCCTGATGAAAAGCACAATGTCATTGGAACCAAATGGGTGTTTCAGAATAAGCAAGATGAAGATGGACAAGTTGTACGCAACAAGGCCCGTCTCGTCGCCCAAGGGTATACATAAGTCGAAGGTATGGACTATGGTGAGACATATACCCCCATTGCTAGACTTGAGTCCATTCGCATCTTACTTGCTTATGCCAATCATCATGATATTACTTTATATCAAATGGACATTAAAGTGCCTTTCTAAATGGAGAAATCGAGGATGAAGTTTATGTTAAACAACCTCCCGGCTTTGTTAATCCTAAGAAACCTAATCATGTTTACGAACTTCACAAAGCTCTTTATGGTCTTAAACAAGCTCCTAAAGCATGGTATAAATGCGTGACAAAGTTTCTTATTGAAAAAGGCTTTGAGATTGGGAAGATTGATTCCACACTTTTTACTAAAAGTGTTAATGGTGAATTATTTGTATGCCAAATTTATGTGGATGATATCATATTTGGTTCGACTAACCCTCATTTTAGTGAAAAGTTTGGAAGGCTAATGTCGGAGAAGTTTGAGATGTCTATGATGAGTGAACTCAAATTCTTTCTTGGTTTGCAAATCAAGCAAACTAAGGAGGGTACCTTTGTTTCCCAAACAAAGTATACCAAGGACTTATTCAAGAAGTTCAACATGCAAGAAAGCAAAGGTATGAAAACACCCATGCCTACTAGTGGACATCTTGACTTGACAAAGGATGGCAAACCTGTTGACCAAAAGGTTTATCGCTCTATGATTGGTTCATTGTTATATTTATGTGCCTCCCATCCCGATATTATGATAAGTGTGTGCATGTGTGCACGGTATCAAGCAGCCCCTACGGAATGTCATCTTAAGGCTGTGAAAAGGATAGTGAGATACTTAATTCATACACCAAACTTTGGCATTTGGTATCCTAAGAGGTTTTCTTTTGATCTTGTTGGCTACTCCGATTCAGACTATGCTGGGGACAAGGTTGATAGAAAGTCCACTTTGGGTACTTGTCAATTTCTTGGTAGATCTCTTGTGTCTTGGTCCTCCAAGAAACAAAACTCGGTATCCTTATCCACCGCCGAAGCGGAATACATTGCCGCCGGTTCATGTTGTGCTCAACTACTTTGGATGACCCAAACTCTTAAAGATTATGGGATATATGTGAAACATGTTCCATTGCTTTGTGATAATGAAAGTGCCATTAAGATTGCTCACAATCCCGTGCAACATTCTCGAACTAAGCATATTGAAGTTCGTCATCATTTCATTTGAGATCATGTTGCTAAAGGAGACATCGATCTTAAGCATGTTCGTACCGATAAGCAATTGGCGGATATATTCACCAAACCGCTTGATGAGAAAGTATTTTGCCATTTGAGAGGTGAAATGAACATTATTGATGCCTCAAACTTGGAGTAGAAACTCCATTTGGATACATGCAGGGCATGAGCCTATGACAAATCCTTGATATTTCTCTTATGATGATCATATGTCTTGAATCTATACTTGTACCCTTGCATGCTATCTAACCCTTGTAGGTACTTGGATGAGTCCAAATCTATGAGATTGCAACTCACTCTCATCTTGAGCAATCTCTACATCACCAAGTCTCTACAATATGGTGGTTGAAGACAAGGAAGCATGAATCCTTTCAACATATCCTTTGACAATTTCGATATATCAAGCTTCATGATTGTCATTTTGGATACACAAGTGCTCTTCCTTGAAAAACTAACCCATGTAGGTAGATGAACTCAAACTACAAGTGGTGCTCCCAACTCATGATGAACTACATCAATCTTGAGCATCCTACACAAGTTCAACTACATGATCAAGGTCAACACCACCACTCATGGTATGTTATTCCATCTTAGAGGAGCTTTACCCCAAGTCATGGGTCAAAGCATCTCAACAAGATGTGAAAACATCAAAATGCTTAAACAATAAATGGTAACCCCATTTTGAGCTTAAACGATGAGTATGACCTATGATCAAGTGTTATCACTTGACTCCTAAGTCAATATACTCTAACATAGGTGACTCTGTCGCCGACCAACTCTAGATGAAGTTCTCTAGTGTTTCTTTGTGTTCTTGCATTTGTCTCTTGCTTGCTTGTTCCCCTTTCAAAAAAAACTTCATCTAGATTTCAACTCTTTTAGTTTGTTATTCTCTGCATTCCCTGCATCTAATTCATTGCAAACCTTTCAGTTAATTCCTTGCAAATCCTTGCGAGATCTTATTTGCCAAGTGAGCTCAGATGACAAAAATTTTCCTCCATATTGAACTCGGCCTTACCGATTTCTGCCTATTGGCTAGACCAAACTGCAACTTACATTGTAATTAGTTCATCAGTACAACCGACAAGGACAAACCCGGTCTGACCGATATGCATCATCTATGACACAGCTAACTCGGTGTCACCGATGAAAATGAATCGGCATTACCGATTTCACTACTAAGAAAACATTTTGCATTACAATGCTAGTTCTTCTCCAGCTCCACTCGATGATTCTTTTCCTCTACTAGCATCTTAAACTACATGCTGCTCTGAACTGTGACTCAAGGATCAAACCTATTTGACTCATGCTCCAGAAGATCCCTTCTTGGAAATTGATGTCAAAGGGGGAGAGAGAGCACACATCAAAGCTTATCACATAAGAGAGAAGCACATCTAAGCTTCTCCAGATGCTTATTAACAATAGAGGAGAAAAGTCACATGTCTTTAAGAGGGGAAAGACATGTTAATACCTAGTTGATTGTACTATTTCTTGCTCTGAGTTTCTTTTACCCTACCTTCTCCCATTATCCAATATCAGATTCAGGGGGAGAAATATCCAAGGGAAGAAAATCTTTGGAATTCATTGCATATCTTCAATCCTTGGGGCCATGTCTATACTAAATTAAGAGTACTAAGTACTGACTCACTACATGTCATCCCAGTCTTGGCACTCTTGTGTTCTTCTGAGTTTGCTCTGTTTAGTGGTGCTTCTGTGTTATCTAACCCTGTTTTCTCAGAGTCATCTCTTCCAAAGCTAGCTCAAGACCACAAGGTAAGTATATGCATCACACTCATGTGCATGAAGGTCTCTTGCTGATGTACATATTTTTTGCAAGAAGGACTCATGAACATGAAGGTATACTCTCTATATCTACATCTTTTGCTCTGATGCATATAGCCAAGATACATGTAACTCAATGCTTGCTCTGACATGTTTGTGCACTCACATGTTCTTATACTCTATCTTCACATGATTGCATACATGTAGGGGGAGTTTATGCATGTTACATGTCCTTCCAAAGCTTTACTTGTTACATTTCTTATCTTTATCTAAAGCTTTGATGTATGTTGTCATCAATTACCAAAAAGGGGGAGATTGAAAGCACAAGTGCTCCTTGTAAAAGCACAAGTGCTCCCTGGGTGATTTTGGTAATTAATGTCAACATATCTCTTGTTGGACAAATATTTTCATCTAGTATATTTCAGATAGTTCAGCAAAGGCGTGGCATGGACAAGAGGATATGGAACCCCTTCAAGATGCTAAGCACAGAAGATTGGCAAAGGCTCAAGACTCTTCATTTCTATTTCAGTGATCCAAGATCACATTGAGTCCATAGGAAAAGCCAATACTATTAAAAGTGGATGAGGTGTTGCTTAATGGTCTACTCGCTCAAAGTGCTTAATGATATGCTCCAAATCCCTCAGCCACTTTCTCAAATCAAAATATGTCCTTAACCTAAAGTCAAACTCGGCCCCACCGATTTGATTCATCCGCCGCCACCGAGTTTCCTTGACATAGCCACTGCCAGAAACCCTTATCAGTTCGGTCTCACCGATGGGATCTTGGTCTCACCGAGATGGGCTTGCAAACTCTCTGTTGCCTATTGCAACTATTTCGTCTCACCGAAATATGCAGTCGGCCCCACCGAGTTTGCTTGACCAACTTTCTGTTTGCTTATTACTAAAATCGGTCACATCGAGTTTGTGTAATCGGTCAAACCGAGACGAGGTTTTACCCTAACAGTAGCACATCGGTCCCACCGAGTTGATCATATCGGTCCCACCGAAAAGCCTAACGTTCACATTTTTGATTGGATCGGTCTCACCGAGTTTACCTGTTCGGTTTGACCGAGTTGGCTCATTTGTGTGTAACGGTTAGATTTTGTGTGGAGGCTATATATACCCCTCCACCCTCCTCTCCATTAGAGAGAGAGAGCCATCAGAACGTGCCTACACTTCCACTACTCATTTTTCGAGAGAGAACCACCTACTCATGTGTTGAGACCAAGATATTCCAATCCAACCACAAGAATCTTGATCTCTACCATTCCCCAAGTTTCTTTCCACTCAAATCATCTTTCCACCATAGCGAAATCTGTGAGAGAGAGTTGAGTGTTGGGGAGACTATCATTTGAAGCACAAGAGCAAGGATTTCATCATCAACACACCATCTATTACCTTTTGGAGAGTGGTGTCTCCTAGATTGGTTAGGTGTCACTTGGGAGCCTCCGTCAAGATTGTGGAGTTGCACCAAGGAGTTTGTATGGGCAAGGAGATCGCCTACTTCGTGAAGATCTACCCAAGTGAGGCAAGTCCTTCATGGGCGATGGCCATGGTGGGATAGACAAGGTTGCTTCGTGGACCCTTCGTGGGTGGAGCCCTCCGTGGACTCGCGCAACCGTTACCCTTTGTGGGTTCAAGTCTCCATCAATGTGGATGTACGATAGCACCACCTATCGGAACCACACCAAAAATCTCCGTGTCTCCAATTGCGTTTGCACACTCCAATCCCATCCCTTTACTTTCTTGCAAATTGCATGTTTTACTTTCCGCTGCTCATATACTCTTGCCATGCTTGCTTGAAATGTATTGTGAATGCTTAAACTTGTGCTAAAACTCCACCTCAACTTGAAGAACTTAAAAACTGCTACTTTTGCTTGTTGAGCGTCTAATCACCCCCCTCTAGACCCCTCTTCTCGATCCTTTCAATACAATCTTGTCTTTACTTAAAAATCTAGAATTTGTGTTTGTTTATCCCTTGAATGCCGGAGTGTTCGTGTGAAGAAATCTTTCACAAGATGGTACCTTTGCTAGATTCTTGTCTGCACCCTCATTCCGTTCAGAGCCTGCTTGCGGAATGGGTGGCTGCGTCAGAAACTACTAAGGAAAAACCTGCCGGGACGCATCCACGCCAAGATAAATGTTAAGGGCCAGACCCTTATGACTTTCGCGGCAATATGATACTGACAGTCAACCAGAGCGTTCATAGAGATCAATCATGCGAACATCGATGGGTAGCATTCAAAAGGGATAAAACACGCAATTCAGATTTAATAAAGACATCAAGTTTCATGCAAAGCATAAATAGTACGATGTCTAAACATAGGACATGCATCATGTTTTGATTACAGAACAACATAGTAGCGGACATAATTCAAGACCAGTCCTTGCGACCTCGGGGAGCAACAGGAACACCAAGGACCCTGTCGGCAAAAGGGGAAGCCTTCTCCTCGGCAGCAGAAATGTCCACGCCATGCGGCGGCTTCCTGAAGCCATCGGCAAGTTCGAGATCTGGATGGCGATAGGCGATGTTGCTCAGGACCATGAAGAGGGAATTACGAGCAAGCCTCCGAGATTCAGCCTCAAAGCGACCAGCTCTTCCCTCCTCATGCACCTTCAGCTTGTCGATCAGTTCATTGAAGAAGGCCCCTAGCTTAGCACTGGGGGCCTCCTGCTTGCTGGCCAAGTAGACTGGCCCCTCCATGCCCATCGCTGCGGTCTGGGCAGTGAGGCGCTCAGCAATGTCAATTAAGCTCTTGATCTAGAGGTCGACCTGCTCAGACTGGTTCACCAGTTTGTCCGCTGCATCCTTCCGGAGGTGCTTCGCGGTGTCTAGGTCTTTCGTCAGCTGCTGCTCACAGACCCCGCTGGATTCTGCCGAGCTCTCCAAGGTGTCGATCCTAGCCTTCAGATCTTCGATGGTATCGTTGGCGCTCTCGAGGTCTTGGCTCTTGGAGGAGAGCTGCGATTGCACATCCTTTAGGAGGATCTCTGCTTTCCGCGTCTCCTCCCTGAGAGTCTCGACCTCCATGGCACTCCCGGCAAGCTTTTCCATCAGCTCGGCCACCTGCTGGTTGAGGTCCACCTTGGCGGTAGAGGTAGCGGCAAGGTCATCGGCAAGCTTCTTCAGCCGAGTGGTAGAATCGATAGTAAGGGCATCCAAGGCAGCCTTGTGCTTGTCCTCTAGCTCTTTGGTGCGCTGCTGCACAAGGACCTCCAGATCATCGTCCTTAGCGCGCAGAGCAGCCTCGAGCCTCTCCTCCCGGAGAGAGATGTCCTGCTCCCTAGCATCCAGAAGCACTTTGCGGTCCGCCAAGCGCCCCTCCCGAGCGATGACATCCTCCCTCGCCATCGAGACTGTCTCCTGCTGCCTCAAGAGGACCTGGAACTGCTTGCCGTGCCAATTGCACATCTTGGCGCCCTTGTCCTTCAGCTTTTGGTCCACCTTATTGGCGGACTTGCGTTGCTCCTTGAGCTCCTGCCATTTCTGGCTGTGCCGATACCGCATCTCTTTGATGCCCGTCGCCACAGACTCCATGAAGGACAAATCCAGAGCGACGGCGACGGAATCATCCACCTCTTTGACCCCTTGGTATAGTGACGCCAGAATGTACTGAAGCTCTTCGTCAAGTTCCGTGCTCATCGCCATTGATGAGCCAGGGGCTCCAAGCCTAGGCTGCGTGAGCACCAGTGCTAGATGGCTCGAAGATGATGGCGGGACCCCCACCGGGGTGCCAAACGGGGGAAGGGGACCCATGGTTTGGAGAGGTATCTTCTCTTCAATCACAACCCCTGATCCAGACGTGCTACCGGGGGTTTTCTCGGACTCCTTCAGGGGTCCCAGGGCACCCTTGGCAGCATGTTCCTGCCCTTCTGTGGCAGCGATCTTGGCGGCCTCCTCCGCGGCGTCCTTCCCTATGCTGACCACCTCATCCAGCAAATCTGGCAGCTGAGTTAAAGGGGCTGCAAGAAGATCTAGCAATCAATGGCAGAAATACATAATTGTTAACAAGTCAGGAGTATGAAACAAGATGATAAGAGGGAACAGGGAAAGAAGAGCGAATAAGTTACCCGGAGAGGTTTGCTGGGCGGAAGCTTCAGTTTCTCCAGCAACATTAGTTGCCGGGCCAAGGCTAGACTCTTCCGTGGAGACCCTTGGCGGGGATCCCTCGACCCGATCAATGGGCAGAGTGGGCCCCTCCTGGAAAGGTTCGCCCGGGGTGGTTCCTTATCCTCCTTTGGCTTCAGTGGCGGGGAGCTTTCCTTCGTCGCTCCCGACGGGAGGAACCGCCCCTGCACGTTCAAGCTGGGGGCTGGACTGGGGGCTTGGTGCCGGGGCAGTCGCACCGTCCCCTGCCGGGCCAGCCCCTTCCACCGTCCTTGGTGGCTCCGTGCGTCTGAGCCGCTTGGTTCGGTGAATGAGGGGCTGTTCTTCTTCTTCCTCCCTGATAAAGACGGCAAGCAAAGATCTGTCAACAAGCAAGGAAACATGCGGATATAACAGCAAGGAAGGGAGGGAGTTCTTTCTTACTCCTCGTCGATGAGCATACAGCCCAGCACAAAGTCAATAGGCAAAGAAGGTGCCCTGCTTATCTTCTGAGGCGGAAGAGCTGAGCTCTCCGGCAACTTTGAGCCTTGCTGAGATGCAGAGGGCTCCGACAAAGACGAGCTCTGTGAAGAGCTCGAACCCGACTAGGAGAAGGAGTCATCTTCCGTGGCTGTTGGCTGCTTGGTGGGAGGGGCCTTGGCCCCGGAAAGTCGAGGAGAATGCCGGCGCGCAACTTCGGGGACGCTGCTCTTGGAGATGGTCTCCTTCACCTTCTTGGTGGCGGGCACAGGATCGGAGACTGCCGCTCCCCGGTTGGCTGCCTGCCTATGAGGGCGTTGGTCCAAGACAGGCTTAGGGGCTTGAGGACCTTCCGCGAGCCACTCCTCTCCAGGTTGCTCTGCCTCCTCTACCTCTTCTTCCTCTAGAGCCTTTGCCACCGTGATATATAGAGCCTAGATCCCGGAAGGCTCATCCCTGGCAGGCTCATCCCCGGCAACCTCTTCCGAGACTTGCGCCTCGTCCCTGCCACGGGAAGAACTTTCGTATCCGGCCTTCTCCTTTCCCCTTGCTGCCTTCCCGGCCTTTACTGCTGCTGCAGCTCGGGATGCCCTGTCCTCCTCAAGCCGCTTCCTAATGTACGCCTCCTCCACCCTGGAGGTGCGCTTGTACATATTGGCCTCCACCTTAGTAGCTCTTTCCACTAGGATGGAGGACCACGCCAGCTCTTCGTCGAGCGAGGGTAAATGCGAGTCACTTGAAACTCCTTGAGCATTGCAATGTGGCATCCATTTCAAGATCTGGTCCCTGGCGGAATTGATGTTCGGAGGGATGACATTGGTGGGCAACTTGAAAAGCTCGAAGCTGCCAAACAACTGGTCACACAACCAGGCATGGCCGTAGACTAACAAGTTGTTGGCCAGGCCAGGAAGTAACCTCATCCTGTGTGCGGCATCCCCATAGAGCCAGGCAAACCTGTCCCTCTTCTGCAATGGCACGATATGGCGGAGAAGGAAGTCGGCCCCCACAAGCTCAACTGTTAGCCCACCAGCCTTCAGACAGGTGATCCTGTTTATTGCCGGGCGGATCCTATCATCGGTAAGGCCAAGTTCCCTCCAGTCATTGCCGCGCTCAAGGCATTCCGTCCGCGCCTGGCAGAAATCTGGGGCCTCCTCGTCCTGGATCCAACACCAATCTCCTCTTCACTCCTCCCATCTGCTGCGCTATTGGCTAGAGATGTAATCCCAGTTCTCCCTTGGCACTACCCATGGCATCCAACTTATGTTCCTGGAGCGGTGGTTTTTGTTCTCCACTTGCGGAACAAAATAGTGCCTGAACAGATCAACGTTGGGGGAAACTCCAACAAAGTTCTCACACAAGTGAGCAAAGATCGCCATGCACGCCATTGCATTTGGCATGAAATCCAGGAGATGGAAGCCATAGATCACCATCATTGCTTCTAAGAAATCCGGGAACGGGGGACAAAGACCACAGATGAAGTACGTGCAAAAGAATTGGTATGAATCTGGCAGGTCATGTTCCCCTTCCGCCAGAACTTTGGGTGCGCCATGCCCCTTCGGGACTTCCCTCCCCCACAGATATCCATACCTTGCCTCAAGCACTTCACCATCCAGATTCGACGGAAGGAAGATGACATCTGGCCTCCGCTTCCTGTCCAGCTCCAACGCCCTCTTGCTCCCCTCGGCGGCCGCCTCCTTCGCAGCGGTCGCCCGCTTCCCCCTGGTGGCGATTTTCTTCCCCATATCTCCAAGATGCTGCGAGGATGTGGGAAGGGAATAGAGAGGGGATCGGCGGTGAGTGCAGGTGAGGAAGGAGAGCAGTTGCTTGAATTGCGGAGGAAGATGGTGGGGAGGCGAAGCAGACGATGAATGAGCAGTACCCTTCCACGTTTTCCTCTCTTAAGGGAAAGGACATGGGGAAGGGTGCGACTCTTCAGAAAGTTACCATTTTACATTAACTTCAACAAGTCCCACGCCCCCATGACCCGCGGTAATTACGCGAAGTGGATGTTGGATTGACTGGTCATCATGACAGACCGCCATGCGCGCGGCCTTCTTTTGCCACGTGTCCGTGCACTGTGTGGGGCCTAACCCAACGTGCCCAGCGACATGTATGGCTCAGGCCCGAGGGCTTCTGTCGGCGTACACAAACATGGGTGTATGTTTTCCCCTGACTTGTGCATGGGCAGCATGCCACGAACCCGGCAAGATTGCAACATCCAGGACCAGACCAAGCACGAGAGATCTGCTCTTTGCTAAACCAGGGTGCAGACCAAGGAAACCAAGTCAAGCCAAGGAGCAAGACACCGCTAAGGGAAAACCTCCCTTGCCGGGCAGGAGAGCCTGGCAAGGTCAAGGTTGCCCTGGAAGAAAGCTTCAAGACCGCCCCGGCAGGCTTGCCGGGTCCTACGAAGGCAAAACTCCCCGCCAAGGCTTCACCGCTCCAGCTCACAGCGACGCAAGTCATCGATCGGTGCGGTGTCAAGCCCCAAAGTGACTAAGTGGCTGCCTTTTGCCACATGGAAGCCATTTCCTATAGGAGTTGCCTCCGAGTGACACCCGTCCAGCGATGTGTCATGCAGACAGGAGAGAAGGTGGCTAAACAGCCCGGCAAGGCATGGCGGGCAGGCCATGATGTGACGCTAAGCAGGGCATTTAATGCGTTCTGCTCTGTCTGCAGAGCAGATATGATAGCACTGTTTGCTATCTAATCAGTACACAATGACTGATTTGCCACTGTGGTGACCCCTTGATCTATAAAAGGAGGCCCATGGCAACCATAGAAAGGATTCAGACCCTTGTACGCTCGTACACGCATAGCTGCTCTCGCCCCGAGGCAATCCTGCTAGGCAAGAGCGCTGCGTCTCCACCACCATCCACCATCAATCCACCAAAGCAGGAGTAGGGTTTTACGCCTCACGGTGGCCCGAACCTGGGTAAAACTGCCCATGTGATCTCTGCCGCGCTGCGCTCCCCTGCTCTTTGTGCAATGTGCTCAGCCCCCTGCCGAACCAAAAGGGGCTCGTGGTCCCATAGGTGGCCGTGGTTTCCCACGACAGCCTCCGGGGTCCACTTCATTAGCCCTGCCTTCTTCAAGATCTTGCAGAACGGCAGGGAACGCTCGGCGGACTTGGAAAGGAACCTACTCAGTGTGGCAACACATCCAGTTAAACGCCTCACATCCTTGCCTGTCTTGGGTGCTTGTATCTGCTCGATCGCTTTGATCTTGTTAGGGTTGGCCTCTATCCCTTGGTGAGACACAAAGAAGCCAAGTAGCTTACCGGAGGGAACGCCAAACACGCATTTCTCGGGGTTTAACTTCAGGCTGATCTTGCGCAAGTTTGCAAAGGTTTCTTCCAAATCTTGGATGAGCGTTGATTTGTCCTTGGTCTTAACCACTATATCGTCTATGTAAGCTTCTACATTCTTGTGTAGCTGAGGCTCAAATCCAATTTGCACTGCCCATGCAAAAGTGGAGCCAGCGCTCTTTAACCCGAATGGCATACGTACGAAGCAGTACGTGCCATAGGGAGTTATGAATGTGGTCTTCTCTTCATCTTCCTTGGACATGAATATCTGATGGTATCTCGAGTAAGCATCCAAAAAGGAAAGCAGATCACACCCGGAAGTGGAATCCACAATCTGATCGATGTGCGGCAAGGGGAAAGGGTCCTTCGGGCATGCCTTGTTCAGATTAGTGAAGTCTATGCAAAGTCTCCATTTCCCATTCGCCTTGCGCACTACCACTGGGTTTGCCAAACATGTTGGATGCAAAACTCCCCTGACCAAACCAGCTGCCTCAAGTTTCTTGATATGCTCGGCAATAAACTGTTGCCGCTCCAAAGCTTACTTTCTGACCTTCTGCTTGACGGGCCGAGGATGTCAGATGGTTGCCAAGCAAACACATCAACATTCGCTTGCAGGAAGGCAACGAGCACGCTTTCCTATTTGTCATTAAGGGCGGCACTGATGGTGAACGTACCATCAGCACCATCCTATCTTGTCGGGACCGTCTTTATAGCAGGTGAAGCGATTTTGGGCCTCTTACTAGTGGAACTCTCCGGTAAGCCATCAACAGATGCAGCACACTCCGGAGAGGCACGCTTCCTAGATTCCTTGCCGGTGTCTCTGCTAGTCTTCTTTTCTTTCTTTGTTTCCTTGGTGGGAGCTGCAGCTTCAGCGGCCTTGGCAGCTACCGCGTCTCGGTACATCTTATCCATGGATATGATTGTGTCTTTCTTGTCTGATGGGATAGAGATGACGCCCATCGGCCCTGGCATCTTCAAGGTATTGTAAGCATAGTGGGATGCTGCCATGAACTTTGCCAAAGCTGGGCGGCCAAGGATCCCATTGTAAGGCAGAGGAAGATCAACAACATCAAACACAACCCTCTCAGTCCAGTAATTCAGTTCTCCGCCAAATGTCACCGGTAGTGTAATCTTCCCCTTATGACGACTCCTGCCGGGGTTGATTCCTTGGAACGTGCCAGTGACCTTGAGTTCTTCATCTGATATTTGTAACTTGCTGAATACCTTGGGAGATATCAGATTCAGCCCAGCACCACCGTCAACTAACATCTTTGTGACTTTGAGGTTGCGGATTGTTGGTGAGACCAACAATGGCAAGGACCCCATCGTAGTAGTACAGTCGGGGTGGTCCTCTTCATCAAAGATGATAGGCGTGCGGGACCATTTGAGAGGCTTCTGGGAATCCGCAGCTGGCTCCACGGCATTGACTTCTCGTGCCCACTGCTTGAGTTGGCGGTGAGAGGAGTGCAAGAACGCACCTCCGTCAATGCATAGGGCTTCAGTTGCTTTCTGGAATTCTTGCTCACTTGTTTCTTCTTCATCTCCACCATCACTCTCATCATCACCTTCCTTCTTTTCACGGCCTCTGGCAGGTTTCTCTTTTTGCTGAGGGGTCTTGCCATGGCGGCCTCCTCTGCCGCCATGGCCCTTCCCGCTAGCATCTTCCTGGTCTCTCTCTCTGTCACGCTTTTCATACTCTGCCTTCTACCTCTTAACAAGTGATAATCTCCAAGTGCAAGGAATCATCGTAGCAATTTCCAAAGATGGAAGTGATAAGTATGGAGCGTCGAACCCACAAGGAGCTAAACGTAAGATCAATACCGATACAACTCTACGTACAGCGAGCGTTTGCTTTCATCTAGAAACGAGAAATAAAACTACGTTGTGGGTATAAAGAGGATAGATTTGCATGATATCGGAGAGCTAAAATATAAAAATAGGTGCTGTTAACATAAAGTTAGAATATATTATAATATATTACAAATAGCGAGTGTGGAATAATGATGGAACGGTGTGCGGAATTGTCCTAGGCAATCGTTAACAAGATCGGTAATCATTATTGCAATTTTATATGAGGGAGAGGCATAAGCTAACATACTTTCTCTACTTGGATCATATGCACTTATGATTGGAACTCTAGCAAGCATCCACAACTACTAAAGATCATTAAGGTAAAACCCAATGATAGAATTAAAGTATCAAGTCCTCTTTACTCCCGTACGCAAACAACCCCCTTACTCTGGTTTAAGCATCTGTCACTCTAGCAACCCACTATAAGCGAATCATGAACATATTGCAAACCCTACAGCGGGAATCCCTCATGTGTGTGCGGCACAGAGGGCACCATAGGACAGCACCAAAATAAAACATACAACTCAAACCAATCTAGATCATCACTCAACCCAAAAGATAAAAGAAATCTACTCAAAACATCATAGGATGGCAACACATCATTGGATCATAATATGTGGCATAAAGCACCATGTTCAAGTAGGGGATTACAGCGGGGTGCGGGAGAGTGGACCGCTTAAAAGAGATGAGGACGATGATGAAGAAGGTGAAGTTGATGAAGACGATCACCACGGCGATGGTTCCCCTGGCAGCACTCTGGCACCACCGAGAGAGAGGGGGAGAGAGTCTCCCCCTTGTGCTTCCTCCTTCATGGCCTCCCCCCTAGATGGGGAGAGGTTCTCCCTCTGGTCCTTGGCCTCCATGGTGATGATGGCCCCCTTCGGCTTCCTCCTCCATGGCCTCCGGTGATGATGGCCCCCTTCGGCAGGGTGCCAGAGAGGGCCTAGATTGATTTTTCGTGGCTACAGAGGCTTGCAGCGGCAGAACTTCTGATCTAGGGTTCTTTTCGGAGGTTTGGGTATCTATAAGAATTTCTGGCATTGGTCTCACGTCAAGGGGGTGCCCGAGGGGCCCACAAGCCCGGAGCACCCTGCCTGGGGGCTAGGGCGTGCCTAGAGGCCTTGTGGCCTCCTCTTCCACTTCCTGGCCCAGCTCTTGTGCTTCGGGGCTCTCTTGTGGTCCATAAAAAATCACCGTAAAATTTCAGCCCATTTCGAGAACTTTTATTTCTGCACAAAAAAACGACACCGCGGTAGTTCTGCTGAAAATAGCGTCAGTTCGGGTTAGTTCTAATCAAATCATACCAAACTATATAAAATTATTGTAAACATGGCTTGAATACTTCATAAATTATAGGTATGTTGGAGACGTATCAATAAGCTGCTCGACTTGATGACATTCTTGGAGATCATGTCCTTTAGTACGGTGGATCTTGCAGTACAGCCCATCGGACTTCCCTGCTTTCTCTGCTGTCGTAGCCTCCCGGCAATCAGCGCACGCGGCAGCTTCCTTGCCGGGGGCTTTGGGTTTCGCCTTCTTGTCGGTGCTGAGATCGCCAGATCCCTCAATGTCCAGCACTGACTTCTCCTTGCATTTCTTGTTGCGCCTCCGGCCATTCTTCTTCAGGCCAGTAGCCTCGTCATCGTCGTCTGAATCAACCTCTGCTCCTTCCTCCTCTCCAGGAAGTCGCCTTCCTTCTTTAGCTCGAACGAATTTGTCTGCCAAGGTGTACAACTCATTGACGGTCTTGGGCAGTTGAACGTACATCTTAGAACGTATCCTTCTATTGTGCACGTTCGAATGGAACGCGACAATCACAGCTGCTGGGTGTATCTCTGGAATGTTGCGGTGCACTCGACTGAATCTCTGCATATACTTTCGCAAGCTCTCCCCTTCCTTCTGTGGAAGGACTAGCAAATCACTGGGGCATCCTGGCTGTTGATGGCTGCCCGTGAAGGCGCCAACAAACTCATTGGACAGGTCAGCCCATGATGAGATGGAGTTCTCTGGCAGGTGCATTAGCCACGACCTCACATTTGACTTGAGCGCCAAAGGGAAGTAGCTGGCAAACACTTTTCTCATCCCTAGCTCTGGCAGCTTGAATGACAATCGTGTAAATGCTCAAGAACTCTGCCGGGTTCAGCTTTCCATCATATTTTTCTCGCAATTCTGGCTTGAAAAAGCGGGCAGATGGCCAACAGACTTGCTGCAGCTCACGAGTGAAGGCAGGGCATCCAACCTCGAAAGGTAAGTACCCGCCCTCACTGAGCATGGGCTCATTGATGTCTGGGCCATTGCGTCTGTGAGACTGACGGCAGGTCTCCCGGCGCCGCTCTATAGTGACACACGCATCTTCCCTTCGCCGGTCTTCCAGGACCTTCCGCTGATCTCGACGGGCTCATGGATCAGACGAGGCTATCGAAGCTTCGTCGAGCTTGTGGTCGCGTTGCTCTGGTTGCTGCCTCTGGGTTTGCTATCGCGGAGGGGACTGCACCATTAGTGCGGCCTCCTCAACGCGGCCAACAGCTCGAATTGTTGTCGTCGGCTGCGGGCGCCGTGATGGCTCCGCCCGCCGTGATCCTCCAGCCTCAGCAAAGCCGATCAAGCTCTGGATGGTGGCCCTCCACTCTTCCATCTGATCAACTACCGATGGAAATCTTAGTAGGAGTTGGGCCTGTGCCATGGCTTTCGTAGCTGTGCTTGGCATAGCTGACGAGGCTGATCGCGACATTGCTCAACTCCTGGTAGTGCTAGCAGGGGCATCGCCATGATCACGCCATCGCGGATCGGCCACCAAGGCGGTTTGATGATGAGTGGGCTAAGCTCGGGGATCGGTGACCCCGTTCGGTGCTTCGGCTTGCTCGCCTTGTTCTGGGCGAGGTGCGTGTCCAGCGGTCGTGCCTGTAACAGGCGCGGCCAGAGGGTCACGAATCATACCAGAGCAGGCGTCATCGTCGCGGCTGTGTCCGCTGGTGTGGCGGGGTGGTGGAGACTGAATGCCCCCTCCATCCGCAGCTTGTGGGTCATGTCCGTCTGGGTTTCGTTGATGTTGTCCTGCCCCGGCGCCTCCCGCTCCAGCTTCGTGCACGGGGGACACAACGACAGCGCCGCCTGCGCCGGTTGTGCCTCCCATGGTACCCGCCTCACCTAACGCCGCCGCAGTGCCAGTGGCGCCCGTGGCCATGTGAGAGGGTGCTTTTGAAGTGGAACGGTGCGTGGTAGCGCCAGACTTCTTCTTGGGCGCGATGCATGAGGATGATGATGATGATCAACGATGGAGCTCGATGCACTATTTACGACTTTAGGTTCGCATTAACGGTCCCCCTACCTGGCACGCCAAAGATGTCGTGGTAGGTCACGATCACCTATGGGGCCATAAGCCCCTTGTGGTTCGGCAAGGGGGAAATATCGTTTCATAAAGAGAAGAAGCCATGGAACAACATGACGGTGGTGACACTGGTGGTTTTTACACGACGGTGGTGACACTGGCGTAAAACCCTACTCCTGCTTTGGTGGATTGAGTGGAAGAACACAACGAGCATGCAACGCTCAAGCCCAGCAAGGGTGCCTCGGGGAGAGCATCTACGCGCGTACAAATGTGTGAGGGTCCGAATCCTTTATTCGGTCGCCTTGGACCTCCTTTTATAGCTTAAGGGGTAACCACAATGGCAAAACAGTCTTTATCTACTGATTAGATAGCCAACAGTGCTATCATACCTAACTCTGGCAGTTAGGACAAAGTGCATTAAATGCACTTCTAGGTGTCATGCTGAGGACGAAACCCGGCAGGCCTGCCGAGCCTCTTAACCATCTCTTGCTTATCATCTCGACATGCTTTCTGGATGGGTGTCACTTGGATAAATCTTGTCTTCCAATGGGCCACCACCTGCTTAGCAGAGGCCACTTAATCACTTGGGGGCTTGACACCGCACTGATAAGTGACTTGCATCGCTGTGCGGTGGAGCGGTGGTGTCTTGGCGGGGATCCTGCCCCTGGTGGACCCGGCAAGCTTGCCGGGGAAGTCTTGGACTTGTCCTTGGGGCGGCCTCGACCCGGCCAGGCTCTCCTGCCTGGAAAGGGAGGCTTTCCCAAGGTGATATTCTTCTGCCGTGCTTATTCTTGGTCTTCTTGATCCGCTCTTTGATTTCCGTACGAGCTGCTTCTCTAGCTTGGGTGTTGATGCTGAACAAATGATGTGAGTGTGCCTGTGTATAAGTCCGGGCAACAAATGCAAATGTTTGTTGCACCGACACATGCTTATGCCACTTCTATGACGATAATTGTGACAAAACCATGTATCATCATAGATGTGGTGGACTCCTACTTCTATGACCGAAAATCATGATAGAAAATGGGCTTTTCATCTTGGGCGGGCCGGGGACACAGCTGCATGACATTCTTTGGGCCGTGCATGACGGAAAAGATCATGGTAGAAGCGAGGGCGGGGAAAATATTGGGGAGTTCCCGGTTACGGTGGGTGGATGGGGCCGAGCGATGTTCGAAGGTTCGCGCGTTTCTCTCGTACACGTACGCGCGTGTGTGCGAGGCGTTGGTCTCTAACTGAACCCGAGCAAGGCGTTCGCTTACTGAACCCGAGCGATTGCACTAGCTACATTACTGAACCCGAGCGATTGATCCCTTGGCTGTTAACTAAACCCGAGCGATTCCTTCGTTACTGCTGCTAACTGAAGCCGATCAAACCAGCTGCCTCTTGATGAATAGTGACCGTTGTTGGGGGTTGGACGAACAGTTCCCGGTGGGGGTTGGATGAACAGGACCTCATGGTAGTAGTACGTTGTTGCCGCTGGATGAACATGACCCCGGTCGAGGAGGCCGCCACACCCGAGCCGGTTGGGGGTGGATGAATAGGACCCCGTGGAGGGCCGGTTGAACAGTAGCCGGTGGAGGCTGGATGAACAGTAGCCCGTGGATGAACAGTAGCTGGTGGAGGCAGGAGGAAGGTCGCGGTGGATGAACAGTAGCATGTGGAGGCTGGAGGAAGTCGGCGGTGGATGAATAGTAGCCCATGGAGGCTAGAGCGAGGCAGTAGATGGTGGATGAACAGTAGCCCGTGGAGTCCTGTTAGCGGTACACCACACCCCTCCCGATGAACAGGACCCCGTTTCGACCGTAGGCGCTCCAACACAAGTCTGTTAGCTCCGTTTTGCGGTAAACCACACCCCTCCCGTTCAACAGCACCCTGTTTCACCCGTAGGAGCTCGAACAGAAGTCCGTTTCCTCTGTTTTGTGGTACGCCAGACCTTGTTTCGGCTGTTCCGTCCAAGCTGGTTGGCTCCCGATCAACAGGGCTTATTCCGACCAAGTCGGTTGCCTTCCGATGAACCTGACGCTGTTTCCTCCGTTCTGACCCAGCCGGTTGGCTGCCGATGAACAAGACACCATCGCTATACGCGTTAGAGACCCTGCCCATATGTATGTACATAGTCGTATTTACTATCTTGCAGCTTGGCTGTACGTATGTGTACACGATATAGACAGGACTACGTGACATGCTACGTCGGTGCCTCTACTTCAACACGTGCCGCTCCTTACTCAGCCACGGTACATCGCTGCAAAGAGACCAAACGACCGCTATGTACATACACGTTCGCGGCCAGACAGATAACACTAACTTGGCTTCAACCTAGTGGGTCCCAGCTGTGAGGGGGTAAGAAGGCACTTCTTTCCATGTGAAGATGTAGCTAGTGGGTCCCAGCTGTCAGGGGGAAATGTTTTTTCGCAAAATACAGAGGCACTTCTGGTGGGTCCCCGCTGTCAGGTGGAGGAATCATTATTTTGCGCGTAATAAGGAGGCACTTCCTTACTGTGGCCGTGGACCCAGCTGTCAGCCTCTCCACGTATAGTCCTCTTCCGATGGAAGTCGTTCCTTGACCACGTTGACCACGCCACGCCGAGCGCACCAAGGCGGTGGACGACAGCGAGGCCCCGGAGGGCAACGAGCTGGAGATGGGAAGACGCGGCAGTGGAGTCGCAGACGGAGAGGTGTATGAGGGTTAACTGGTTCTGGTGTGGCGTGGTTCTGCAGTCGGCGAAGAATAACAGGAGATGTGGAGGGGTGGAGGGATGGCCTGGCCGGCGGTGGGGTAGCTCTTCGCAGCGAAGCATGCTAAGCAGAGCTGCTAGCAGCCGGAGACGGGAGCTGGTGGTCCCAGCGGCGCTGGAGGAAGAAGACAAGAGATTGAAGATGGATGCTGGCCGTTGGATGTAAATCCAACGGCTATCGATGTCAGAATCATTTGTTGACTAAGTTGACAACGCCTTGCCTGGGCTTCGACCTATTGGCCCAAATTTCAGCCTCCAAAAATGTGGCACATATTCAACCCACTTTTTTAGAATTTACGGTCCATTGCTGGGCTGGGTGAACAAATAATGTAGCATCCATGCGGCCCATTTATTTTTTTCTAAAAACTACAGTCCATTTGCACTTTCTCAAAATACACGAATTTTCTAGCCTGGATGAACAAATAATGTAGCGTCAATGCGGCCCATTTATTTTTTTCTAAAATATTATAGCCCATTTGCACTTTCTCAAAATACACAATTTTGATGGGCTGGTTCTAATTATAATGTTGGGTTGGGCGCAGCAATGTTGTCAAAAAATAAACAGGGGCTGAGCATTTTGTTATAAATATATTTAAATAATAAGTACACAATCACCAGGATTTTTGTTGCCTTAATGTAAAAAAAACCAAAGATTTTATTGTTAAAAAATTATTTTAAGTTAATAAGATGTGGGATATTTTTTTTCTTATATATATAAGTATCTGCTAAATATATGATGATAATAACAATAATATATAATAACATATAAAATAATATAAATATATATAATATAGTTAGAAGGGAAACATAAGTTGGACTTGTCGTTCCTATTCTTTTATAGAAAAATAGAACAGACCTCTGCGTTTTCTTAAAAAAAATACATAAGTTGGGCTGCGGATGTTTAAGAAAAAATAAAACCTAGGATGGGAGGGCCATAGGCCGGTCGATACATGACGACCCTCTAAAAAATTACAAACCTGCATGTCGTGGGCTCTGCATGTTAAAAAAGAAAGCCTAGACTGGGCAGCCCACAACCAAGTTGATACTTGCTAGCCGACTGATAATAAATGATACCTGCTAGCTCCCCGATGACTGGCTTCATTGTCAATTAATCTCCTTTAGAAACTACATTGACAAACCCGTGGGCCCCAATGTCATTGTAGCATTAGGAGGAAGTATTTTTTCAATGATGCACTTGCTTGCGTATGGCCATGGACTTGGTGGGTCCCGACTGTCCGCCTCTCCACGTAAAGTCCTCTCCATATTCCTCTTGTTTGTTGAGCATGTTCACAACGGCAGACAGCGGCACCGCGGCGAGCGCACAAAGGCGGAGGATAACGTCCAGGCCCCGGACGAGAATGCACCGGAGCCAGGGAAGACATGCTACAGTAGTGGTAGATGCTGTGCCTAATTTCTAGCTAAAGTACTGGAGTAGCCCACTGGCCAAGTTCCACTACCCAACCGCTGCTCCGCCCGGGTTCGATCCCACCCGATGAAGTGAAAATATCCACAAATTTTTGCCTCTACCTCTAGCATGTGGGTGCCCATTGTCATGTACGCACACCACCTCCAACACTTGCCAAAACTTCGTCCCTCGGTTTCTCTGTTTTTCGCACACTCAACATTGTGTGGGCATTTTGAAAATAGCATATCTTTTTGACTATGCATCATATGAAGATGTGCTATGCCTAAATGTTGATCAGCATGATGTTAACTGGCTGGTAGTTCCATTTTCGACAATGAATAAACTTCCAACATGATGTTATCCTTGTTTGAAAAGGGCATGTTAATATAAACGCTCTGCCTCTGAAACTTGCAGTTTCTTATCTGAAACTGAAACTTAGAGTTTCTTCTCTGAGAATCACATTGTCTGCACTTTTATATGAAACTACATTTTTTAAAGTGCTAAAAATAGATCTCTAGAATTCATAAAATACTTCATATGCTCAATACTGCAAATCTGAAATTCAAAAGACATTCATATCTGAAAGTACTCTCAAAATACACAACACAAAACACAATTCACAACCTACAAATACTGACAACCCTAAGCTCCTCCTCAGACTATTGGGGGGGTGGGATTAGGGGGGCAGTCCCCTCCTATTCCTTGGCGGCAGACAGCCGCCCCATCAGATGAGGTGAATGGCGAGGGAGAGGATGGCAGGGAAGCGTCGTCGTGCCAACTGCTTTTCTCCTCTTGCAGTTGGGTTCGGTTGAAGAAGACTCCACCGGCTCGCTCTGCCACAGCACCCTCACAAACGGCACCGTGTAGATCCTCGATCCTCCAATCTCTGGTGGATGCTCCATCTTGGATCGATACTCCCACCACCGCTGCCTCACGATCAGATTCCATGAATCTGTTTGCTCCATGGCCTAGAGGAGCAGCTGTATGTAATCCCGCGCGACTCCCTCTGAGGTTATCGCCGGCTTTTCGCTCTGTTCCAGATAATTGGCCATCACTGTCGCCATTGCCGCTAATCGATCCTGGTTGTCAGACCAAAGACTGTATCTCCAACATCCTGGCTAGCTTCACAGGGTCGCCATCTGTGATCCTCACGTATCGGTTGTACTCCTCCATCGATCTACTTCTCCACGGCACCTTCACTCGCCGGCGGTGGTTTTTGAATGGAAGAGGAGAGGAGCGGCACTAGTTTTGGATTGGAACAGGAGACGAGCGGCGGTGGTTTTTGAATGGAAGAGGAGAGGAGCAGCCCTGGTTTTGGATTGGAACAGGAGAGGAGCGGCGATGGTTTGGAATTGGAAGAGGAGCGGAGCGGCGGTGGTCTTGGAAGTAAATTTTTTTTGCGTATTTTGGGTCAATGTTTGACCATGTACTGTATTTGACAAGCAAAATGTGAATGCATGTCATCAAAAATGATATCATTTAGTTCGTATCTGAATGTACTTTCAAATTATATTATTTTTGCAATGTATAACACATATTTTATTTGTTAAAATCATGGTTAAAATATGACCAAGAATACAAGGGAGACTAGTTAATGTGGGATCGCTTCTTAATTGAAGGGTAAATTGATTTTGATTTTGATCTAGTCACAGCGCGCTGGCCCTCTCGTCCAATCCTAAATCGCTTCCATACGCTCCTCTCCCTCTTCTCCATTGCAAAACCACCCCCTCTCCTCTCCATCTTCTCCATTCCAAAACCACCGTCTCGCCTCTCCCTCTTCTCCATTGCAAAAGCACCCCCTCTCCTCTCCATATTCTTCATTGCAAAACCACCGTCTCGCCTCTCCCTCTTCTCCATTGCAAGACCACCATCTCTCCTCCCATCTTCCAAAGCCAGCACCAGACCTCTCTGAAGGACATCTATGGAGAGGATGCAGCAGCAAATCAGGCAGATCGCCAACGGCGACCAGGCGAAGTTAGCCAGGTTGAAGGAGATCCTTACTTGGCTTGATAACGAGTGGGAGATTTCAAGGACGATGAGGGCCATGTGGCAATGTATGAGAAAGAGCGAGACGGTGGCGATGATGGCGGTGATGTACTCCCCGGCGGTAGTCACGCTGCAGTCCTTCGAGTTCATCGAGTATCTCCTCTGGGCGATGGAGCAAACAGATTCACCCGAGGCGAAAGTCAGGTAGAGGTGGTGGGCGTACAGGTCCATGGTCGAGCATGCAGAGGATAACAAATCGATCGAGTATGGTGTGCCATTCGTTAGGGTGCAGTGCCAGCCAGAGCCATAGGAGTATTCATTATCCTACCGCAAGAGGAGATCGGATGGCGTGACGTCGCTTCCCCGCCGTTCTCCATGGTTCCCTCGCCGCTCGCCTCGTTTCAACGGTGGCGGTAGGGTTTAAGGTAAGCTTCGCACTAACCTGATCTTCCATATGCTCATGCTTACAATCAGTGTGATGGCTTATGAAAATCATACGGGTAAGTACTAGGTAGTACTCCGATTCCCTGAGTACTACACCAATCACCCTAAAATAGCAGTAGACCAAAAACAAAGTTGTGACAATGTGTACAAATAAAGAAAAATTGATTAGTGCTTCTTTCAGAAAAGAGTACTCCCTAAAAAAGTGCCAATATAAGCTACTCCTATTTGATTAGAGGATTTGCTGCAACACTGAAACAAGTAAAGTGTCCCCTAAAAAAAAGTAAAGTGCAAGCGAAACACCAGCAGATTAAAATATTCTGCAGCGGGTCGGCAAGAACTTGAGGAACCATCCGAGCATCTGTTCTTTTCCAGGCCACGTTTATGTTAGATATTGGCACCTCGCACACTTTTTTGCGAGGTTAAAAGGAGTATTATTCCATAATGATCGGGTTACAATCTTGATCTAACAAGTCCTCACAGAATGGTGGGCTTGAGTTCAGCCATACTGCAGTACAAGCATTGGTACGGCTATAAAGAGCCAGTTGATGTGCTACCCTATTCTGATCTCTACTAACTTTCAGTGGAACAAACTCTCTATCAATCGTAAGAGCTTTAAACTCTGCAGCTAAGTGTTCGTAGGCCGACCTACACAAAGTATCCCCCTCAATGGTGGCTAAAGCATTTATAGAATCTGACCGGACAATGATAGACATATCCGAATGCTCAATGGCCAGTGCCATACCCTGCATTAAAGCATGAATCTCCGCTTCTAAGGCATTGTTACAGTTGAAGATATACCTGTAAGCTGCAAATATCGTTGAACCATTCTCCCTTTGTAGCACTATCTTGGCCGACGTGCAGCCCTCCTGAGCCGAGAAAGGTCTGTGCACAGAGAGCGCCACCCATCAAACCGGTGGTGGATTCCAATGCTTAGATAGAGCATGGTTGGTGTCGGTAATTTTTACTTGGCACCTCGCATCTGCATATATGCCGGTTCCATCCGTACATTTGTGCAGTTCCACCAAAATGTAGCTGAATAACCTTGTTTGCACAGATAATGAAAAAGCGTGATTACATTATAGTAGCACGTGGCACCCCGGCTCAGAGAGAACGAAACACACCGTATTCCAGCCCAGAGATCAAGTCTTCTGGAATACGACAATGCTTGGCATACAACAAATCAGCTCTTTATTACAAAATACTCGGGGATACAAGGGTTCCGATATAACCAGGAATTACATCGGCACGACGACACTACGCCTGCCAAGGTTGCTCTATGCTAGCAGCAGAACAACTCATAGCAGCGGAATAACCTCTAGCAGCGGAATAAGCAGACAAACCATGACCTGCAAACTGGCATGACACGCCAGGTCAGTACATTGAATGTACTTGCAAGCTCACAACAATCAAAGCAATCAAGACAAGCAATAACATGGCGTGTACAGGTTAAACAAGGATGAGCATGATACAACTAGAACAACATGGCATGTACAAGGTGAACATGATACAGCTAGAACATTATCAACATGGCATGAACATATTACTCGAGACATGAACAATGATGATACTAGCATGCAACATGCTACAAATATCACTTACTCTGTTCGGGGTTACCGCGTAACCACCAAATATATGCCACTCTTACTTACCATCGTGGTCACGGGATCATTTCAATCATTATCAAGAATACCATCGGGATCTTCACAAGATCACCTCATCATTATCAAGCATACCATTGGGATCCTCACAGGATCACCTCATCATTATCAAGAATACCATCGTGATCCTCCCGTGACCACATAAAGATCAACCAACTTCTTTCTTCATCCAACCAGGGTTGTTTATTAGTCAGGTTATTATTATTGTTGACTCATAGTGTGACCTACTACGAACTAGGCCCATATCTGCGGGCACGGCTATCGATAGATTATACACTCTGCAGAGGTTAGTACACTGTACCCACACCACGGAACCCAAGGCCTCGTACTCCCATTCGGGTGGACCAATGGCATTTCGACAAAACCGATCTATTGCCATGACACTCTCTCGGCCACTCTGACAAACTCCCCTTTGGGCTAAGTCATGGGTGGCCCCGATGTCACCTCATGACATCCAACGGCCATCGTCGTGGCAAAACAAAAATGGTCCCAAACAAGGACAACCCGGGTACAACAACAACAGGCACACAAGGCTTATGTCTGCCTACCTGATCAGGGTAGCACGCACCCATAACCTTCCCTAGTTGGAGGCACCGGCAAGAGGCATTACAATAGACCCAACTAGGACCCCCCCATAAGGCAAGTTTGGTTGCACTGGTCAACTTGATTCGAATGGCACTATGACTCAACCAACAGGTGTTCAAGTTCAATTAATATCCGGTTAAACTTGAACGCAAATGATGCTGAGTCATAATAACATGATGAAATAACAATGTATAAGAGCATGATATCAACATGAGCATGGATGTGAAGCATAGACATTAAACATATCAACAACAATAAACAATTCTTCCTACTACATGCAAGTGAGTATGACATAGCGATGATCATGAATAACACCATTATAATGACAACACTACATATGAACATAGCATGACCACTAGCATTAGGAAATAATAGCATAATAAAACATGATAATAACATCAGCAGGTAATCATTTAACTAACAGATGCAAAGAGCATAAAGATAAGCATGGAATCACAAGCACATATAAAGCATTCACAAAATATTAACCAGCACACAATATTTAAATATTCAAGTTGAAAACCATGGCATCTCCATGGACATCATGCAAGTGGCTGTCGAGGCTTGCCTAGGTGAAGAAGTCACCGGGAAGAAGTGCGGACGGATCACGGAAAGATTCGCCGGAAACAGTTCTGTCCCAGAGGGGGCTGTTTACGGGCAAGGGCAAATTGGTCATTTTCACTATGTGAAAACATAATGAAAATGGAACCAACATGACATGCTCGACGAGACAAAGAAGTGGGCTTTGGAATCACCTCATTCGGAGTTAGGGTTGAAGAGATATAGTCAGACGAAGTTCAGGGACCAATCTATAAAAATAAACTCTACAAACAGGCCCCTGGCTGGAAAGTTAGAAAACGCATTCAGAGAAATACGTCTTTGGAGTAGAGGAAACGTAAAGTGGACTGAAGAAGCAGAAGAATACGCTTACAGAACCAGAAAGTGTATTTCAGAACTACACCTCCACTTGCCACGTTAGATGACCAGGTCAACTCGCTGCGGCTGCCAGGTGGGGTCACACGGGCGGTGGGGCCCACCTGTCCGAGTCATCGTCTTCTTCTTCCCGCACCCGCGTGAGGCCGAGGCAGGGCGGTGCTCGGCCGGTGATAGCCGGAGCTACCAGCCGTCTCCAGCGGCGCCCGGCCTACCGAACTGCTCAGGGCGGTGCCGCGCTTCACGTGGAATACCGTAGCTTCCCGGGGAGCACCGGGTCAAGGAGGGCACCAACCGCGGCGGATGGAGGCAGCGGCCGAAGATGGAAACGGGGCTCAGGTGCTCCGGCGGTCTAGGTAAGAAGCTGGGAGGGTCCGCCGGAGTATGGTGGAGCTCATGGAGGTGGAGGGAAGGAGAGGGGAGCGTTGGCTCGCCGGAATTTGAGCGAGGCTCACCGGCGGCCGTGGTGGCAAAGGGAGGCGAGGAGTGGCTCTCGGGCTCCGGGAAGAGGCTCGGGAGGAACAGAGGAAGTGGTTAAGCCACTGGTGAGGAGAGGAGAGTCCGGGGTGGCCTATATATAGCCGTGGTCGAGGTGCCGTGGCCGAGTGCCGCCGCTCTGGTCCAGCCGAGGCTCTGGCAGGGAGCAGCATGCCCGTGAGCCATGGAGGGTGACGGGAGAGAGCAGAGGAGGTCAGGGAGCAGAGCAAGGAGCCAAGGTCACGGGGAGGAAGAGGTCGAGGCGAGAACAGAGCCGAACGGCCACTGTTCGCCCATGGGCGCGCAGCGATGAGCTCCGACGAGCGAGCTATAGGAGGGGAGCAAGGTCTGGAGAGCGACGGGAGAGAAGGGGGAGTCAGGTCGACACTCGGGGAGACGCGGACATCACCGGAAAAAGAGAGGCCGACGAGTTCAATCACCCAGAGCGCGGCCACCGCATGCCAGGGCGGTGGTCACCGCGGGAACTTGTGCACACAGTGCACTCTGGTGTGCAACAGGTTGTCTCCCGAGTAGTCCTTCCAAGATGGGTTACGTCTGAGGTGAAGGTTCAGCAAAATAAGACAAGGGTTGATAAAAGGGATCATCTGAAGTTTGCTGTTGCAAACTGTTGCATGAGACTATGGTGAACAAAGAAGGAGAAGTGATAGAACAAGATGTCTCAGATGCTTAGGGTAAGAAGGACAAGAATCCTGTGAAGTTTGGAGGGATTTGGACCAAGATTTAATATAGTTGCTTTGCAACTGCCAAATCTGGTCCAGAAACTAAATCATGAAGTAGCACTCACTAGGAGTGTTGGATTGGGCTGGAACTTGGCAAAGTATGATCATTTGGGCATATAAGGATGCTGTAGAAATTTCATACCATTTGGTCTTGCCAAAATAGTTCTTGCTTCACAAAGGATCCATCTATTCAGAATCTTAGGAAAATTCCTGAGGGAAAATGGCTAAATGAAATGTGCCGAAATTTGGTAGAGATGAGTTATATGGATAGGAGAAGGTCCTGGTAAATTTTCAGCAATAGAAAATATACTTGCTTCACTAACTAAAAACATGACCAGAAGCAAAGATTTGATAGTGTGCTCACATTGATCACTAGATAGAGCTAAAAATTTGTGGACAGTCATGATATGAGCACATGAAGGAGCTTGCAAAATTTCAGCTCATTTGGGTACTCCTAGCTGGTACTTCCTTCAACAAGGCTTCCATCTGACAGAAACTTTGGAAAATTGCTGAGGAAGGTTCACTAGGCAAATTAAGTTGAATTTTGGCATGGGGAAATGATATGGATAGGAAAAGGTGTCCAAAAAGTTGGGGTCAATCAAGCAAAGATAAATGACACTTCCTTCTCAAAAAGCCACTTTGGGCAGAATGAGAAAAGGGAATATTTGTGAATTATCTTTGATGATGCCATGGAAGGGTTTTGACATATCTGTGGAAGATATGACCCAAACAATTAATGAGAATTATTTGGGAATTTTGGGAGCGACAGAAATATAGGTTGTTTCACAACCTAGGGCAAAAAGGATTATTCCTTTAATAGAAAAAGGAATATTCCCAATAAAAAGAATAATAGGATTTGGGCTAGGATGAAAATGTCATGATCTAGGGATGGTTTTGAGGATGGCAAGCCACTTTGGAGACTAGGAAGAGATGATCTTCCCAAGTTTCCAGACTACAGAGCCACAGAAAAGCCATTTCAAATAAAATCTCAAAGAAAGTCAAATGAAAAAGAAAGGGCCAAAAATTAGGGTGTGACAAACCTTCCCCCCTTAAAGAAATCTCATCCTCGAGATTTGGTTACTCAGGGAACAAGTATGAATATCCTGACTTAAGGAAACCGTTTCCAACTCAGGTATCCTTTTTCCTTTATATGATGTTCCCACTAAATTTCATATGACTGGCTACCTGGCTCTAGGTGGCTTGCTGTACTGTATCCTCATTCTGACAGGTCTTGTCTGATATGTTACTCTGACTCCAAGTCATTTATATCTGCCGGCTTAACGGGGTGTGGTAGATTATCCTGACTGCAATACATGCCCTTCTCACAGGACCGAGAGTAGTTTTCGATGGAGGTGTCATCCTTATATCCAGTACTAACAACATCCCATGGAGTTGTGACCCAATTTTCTCAATGGACACCAAATCTTTTGCTCCTTGCATTGGGTTGCTCAAATAGATGCATGTCTTCTGAGTTCAAAACAGGGTTGTGAATTATAATCGTTCTCCTGGCAGAATCTGAGTTCTTGCAGGTATTCCTTAATCACCTTGGCTGGCTCCACTGTCGTGAGTATCAAATCCGTACCAAAGATTTGACTGCCGCTTGTCGTGACCAGCATAAGGGGTACATCCTTATGATGATATTATCCACACCCTTGACTGACGGTGGTTTTGGCAAAAGAATCTTGTTCATGGTAGGCTATGCTTTAACTGGTTCCCATAGGTGAGGGCACATGCTTCGAGATTGTTGTTCAATATTGTGATTACTCATTCTGTCGGTATATCCATGTGGATAGTGGGTCGTGTGATGCCATAACACGGTCGCTGGAATCAAACTGTTGAGCTGGCCTTTGGTCTGACATGACAGACTTGGATATTTACTACTGACAATTCTGATCATATACTGTTGGTTGAGCGGGTTGGCTTGATATGACGACCTTACTACAACGGAATAGACCCCTTAGGTGTATCTTCATGGTGATCGATACTGGCTCAGACTGTCCAGGGTATCTATACCCTGTTGTTCATGCAACAATTATCATACCTGTCTTGTCGGCCTTGCGTCTTCATTGTCGCTCTCTTCGTCTAGATCATTTGCTAAAAGAACTTGGCCACGCATATATATTCTTTGGGTGACCATAGGTACTGACAGGTGCAATATTCCGGCATTCATGTGTATCCTTGTTCAAGTCTCGTGCCATAGGACATATGCCAGGTCCGCTTGTGCTTGTACGGAGCTCATTGTTATCGTAACTCATACAAGACAGTGAAAAAGGTTAATGATATCACCTTGTCGAGTGTGGGGAAGCTGGACTTGATAAGCACTGCCAAAATTGTTGTCCCATATTGTCTTTGTTCAAAGCTTGTTGGTCCAAGCATCACCCACTAAGGTGTATAGCTGGCTTTCTTCTTCTTGCATAACTGCTGAGGTTGTCGGATTCTTACCTCGACTTCATCATCATACCAGTGACTTGCAAGCACTTGGCAGCATGCTCACAATATAAGTATCTGATTCCTAAGGCAGACTTGTGTTATGACTAATCCTTGCTTCTGACAAAACTGTTGTGGATCTGACCCTTGGGATGCACCGCCATGTGCTGTCAGCTCACTGTATAATATCTTGCACCAGTGCCGTACTGAGGAAGATTGGATAGCTTGTGTTGGAAGCCATCAAGAGTATCCTACTGAATAGCTGGTGCTTGAAGCTTTTGTCATGCAGCTTGCTGAAGAAGATTGGGTATCGTACTTCAGAAGCTGTCCCCCTTAAAGACTTGCTGGGGAAGATTCGGTTCCTTATGCCGAAAGCTGTTGCGGTGGCTTACAGAAGAAGACATAGTAGCTTACCCAGGAAGTCATCCACATGTCTTGCTCGAGAAGATTGGGGAGTCTTGCAGCATAAGCTTCTCTGGTAGCTTGTGGTGGAAAACTGGGTTGCTTACATCAGAAGCTTCTGTCTGGGATATGTTGACCCAATGCCATATATATACCCTTTAATATTTTTGCTGCCGGTTAGCGGTATGAAAAGGTTGCTCGATTATCCTCCTTTCTGAGTTCTGAATACATGGCATTTTCCGGCTTGCTTCCAGGGTAGTATGCTTCAAATGTCACTCATAGCAGAACCAAAACTTGTGTATGAACCATACCTTTTGACTCAAGATGTACGGTTATTCATGCACCCAATTTGTTTTTCAATTGATTTCATCACTATTGCTGTGAAGGGCGCACACTGATGTATACTTGATGTGGATAATCAAGTCAGAATATCATTTGTAATCAGACCAGACATTCCCACTACGATGCAGTCGATTGATAATTCCATAATGTTTAGCTGAGCTTCCAAATATTTGAACTCCTTTCTGATTCTTCAGGTCTGGTGTCGGTTGATGAGCAACTTTAATGAGGGGAAAATAAGGTAACACCGAGGGCCCAAAGAAAGAAGCAAAAGAAACGACTAAAACAAAAGCACACAAAGCATACAAATAATACTATATTCAAGCAACGTCACATATTACTACTATGCACAACAATAATATGCATGCATAATTAAGCACACAAATCTCGCGGGAACTCCGGTATTACGGTCTAACATGCTGTGGCAGTGTGCACGAAAGTGAATCCATGTGTGGAAAGAGTTGGTGTAAACAAAGCTACACCAAGCACTGGTTGAACACCGGTTACATCTAGACGGGTTTAGGGGCGAGGATGAACTTGGTGATCATGTAGCGAGACACGGATGTCACGACCACATCATCATCAAGCAGATGGACAGGAACCGTACACATCCAAAGAATGAGTGACAGTGATAGGATAGCGGTGGGAAAGCAGGGCTTGCTGGCATTGCCCTTTTCTGATAACAAAGATCAGTAAGGGTTGCCAAGGAGGCGAGTCGGAAGGCACGATTCGGGATAGAAGCATATCTATCACCAAAATGAAGGGGTGGCTGACGAAAAGATATCGACACGATACCTGAGCACAAATCCTGCAGATGGTGTCTGGCACACTTGGTACCTCGGCATCACTCCGTTGGGACAGAGATGACACCGAACACCAAAAAGCAGGTATGCAAAGAATAAGGGTGAAACTAGTGGATCGAAACCGATACCACCTACACTCATAGAATCAATCATTACCGACAAGATAATAAGTCTATATGCATGCGATGCAACAAACAAATGCAACAAGTGAGTGCAGCCAACCAACTAGACTCTATACTACCGTATTCTAATGTTTGCGTGGGCTAGGGCATCCTACAGCCAGACCTGCTCTGATACCAACGCTTGTGGCACCCCGGCTCAGAGAGACCGGAACACCCCATATTCCAGCCCAGAGATCAAGTCTTCTAGAATACGACACTGCTTGGCATAGAACAAATCAGCTCTTTATTACAAAATACTCAGGGATACAAGGGTTCCGATATAACCAGGAATTACAACGGCACGGTGACACCACACCTGCCAAGGTTGCTCTATGCTAGCAGCAGAACAACTCATAGTAGCGGAATAACTTCTAGCAACGGAATAACGATGATAGTGAAGGACTCCACTCCGCAGGGACTCTGGCTGAAACGCTTATCCTAGCTCGCCAACAAGGGATCCACGGCAAACAAGTAAGCAGACAAAGCATGACCTGCGAACTGGCATGACACGCTAGGTCAGTACATTGAATTTACTTGCAAGCTCACAACAACCAAAGCAATCAAGACAAGCAATAACACGGCGTGTACAGGTTAAACAAGCATGAGCATGATACAACTAGAACAACATGGCATGTACAAGGTGAACATGGTACAGCTAGAACATTATCAGCATGGCATGAACATATTACTCGAGACATGAACAATAATGATACTAGCATGCAACATGCTACAAATATCACTTTCTCTATTCGGGGTTACTGTGTAACCACCAAATATATGACACTCTTACTTACCATCGTGGTCACGGGATCACTTCAATCATTATCAAGAATACCATCGGGATCATCACAAGATCACCTCATCATTATCAAGCATACCATTGGGATCCTCACAGGATCACCTCATCATTATCAAGAATACCATCGTGATACTCCTGTGACAACATTAAGATCAACCAATTTCTTTCCTCATCAAACCGGGGTTCTTTATTAGTCAGGTTATTATTACTGTTGACTCATAGTGTGACCTACTATGAACTGGGCCCATATCCGCGGGCACGGCTATCGATAGATTATACACTCTGCAGAGGTTAGAACACTGTACCCACACCACGGAACCCAAGGCCTCGTACTCCCATTCGGATGGACCAACGGCGTTCTAACAAAACCAATCTATTGCCATGACACTCTCCCGGCCACTCCGACAAATTCCCCTTTGGGCTATGTCATGGGTGTCCCCGATGTTACCTCGTGACATCCAATGGCCACCGTCGTGGCAAAACAAAAACTGTCCCAAACGAGGACAACCCGGGTACAACAACAACGGGCACACAAGGCTTATGTCCGCCTACCTGATCAGGGTAGCACCCTCCCATATCCTTCCCTAGTTGGAGGCACCGGCAAGAGGCATGACAATAGACCCAGTTAGGACCCCCCATAAGGCAAGTGTGGCTTCACTAGTCAGCTCGATTCGAATGGCACTTTGACTCAGCCAACAGGTGTTCAAGTTCAATTAATATCCGGTTAAACTTGAATGCAAATGATGATGAGTCGTAATAACATGATGAAATAACAATGTATAAGAGCATGATATCAACATGAGCATGGATGTGAAGCATAGACATTAACCATATCAACAACAATAAACCATTCTTCCTACTACATGCAAGAGAGTATGACATAGCGATGATCATGAATAACACCATTATAATGACAACAATACATATGAACATAGCATGACCACTATCATCAAGAAATAATATCATAATAAAATATGATAATAACATCAGTAGGTAATCATTTAACAAACAGATGCAAAGAGCATAAAGATAAGCATGGATTCACAAGCATATATAAAGCATTCACAAAATATTAACCGATAGACAATATTTAAATATTCAAGTTGAAACCATGGCTACTGCATGGCCATCATGCAAGTGGCTGTCGTCGCTTGCCTAGAAATGAAGAGGTCACCGGGAAGAAGTGCGGTAGGATCGCGGAAAGATTTGCCGGAAACAGTTCTCTCCTATAGGGGGCTGTTTACGGGCAAGGGCAAAGTGGTCATTTTCACTATGTGAAAACATAATGAAAATGGTACGAACATGACAGGCTCGACAAGACGAAGAAGTGGGCTTTGGAATCACCTCATTCGGAGTTAGGATTGAAGAGATATAGCCAGACAAAGTTCAGGGACCAATCTTTAAAAATAGACTCTACAAACAGGCCCCTGACTGGAAAGATAGAAAACGCATCCAGAGAAATATGTCTTTGGAGTAGAGGAAACGTAAAGTGGACTAAAGAAGCAGAAGAATACGCTTACAGAACCGAAAAGCGTATTTTCGGAACTACGCCTCCACTTGCCACGTCAGCTGACCCGGGTCAACTCGTTGCGGCTGCTAGGTGGGGTCGCGCAGGCGGTGGGGCCCACCTGGCCGAGTCGTCATCGTCTTCTTCCCGAACTCGCGTGAGGCTGAGGCAGAGCGGCACTTGGCCGATGATAGCCGGAGCTACCGGCCGTCTCCGGCGGCGCCCGGCCTACCGAACTGCTCAGGGTGGTGCCGCGCTTCACGTGGGATACCGCAGCTTCCTCGGGGAGCGCCGGGTCAAGGAGGGCACCAACCGTGGCGGACGAAGGCCACGACCAAAGATGGAAATGGGGCTCAGGTGCTCCGGTGGTTGTGGCGAGAAGCTGGGAGGGTCCGCTGGAGTATGGTGGAGCTCATGGAAGTGGAGGGAAGGAGAGAGGAGCGCTGGCTCGACGGAATTTGAGCGAGGCTCACCGGCGGCCGTGGTGGCAGAGGGAGGCGAGGAGTGGCTCTCGGGCTCCGGGAAGAGGCTCGGGAGGACCAGAGGAGGTGGTTAAGCCACTGGTGAGGAGAGGAGAGTCCGGGGTGGCCTATATATAGCCATGGTCGACGTTCAGTGGCCGAGTGCCGCCGCTCGGGTCCGGCCGAAGCTCTAGCAAGGAGCAGCGCACCCGTGAGCCATGGAGGGTGACGGGAGAGAGCAAAGGAGGTCAGGGAGCAGAGCAAGGAGCCAAGGTCACGGGGAGGAAGAGGTCAAGGCGCGAACAGAGCCGAACGGCCACTGTTCGCCCGTGGGTGCGCAGCGACGAGCTCCGACGAGCGACCTACAGGAGGGGAGCAGGGGCTGGAGAGCAACGGGAGAGAAGGGGGAGTCAGGTCGGCACTCGGGGACGCACGGACATCGCTGGAAACAGAAAGGACGATGGGTTCAATCACCCAGAGTGCAGCCACTGCATGCCAGGGCGGTGGTCACCGCGGGAACTTGTGCACACAGTGCACTCTGGTGTGCAACAGGTTGTCTCCCGAGTAGTCCGTCCAAGATGGGTTACGTTTGAGGTGAAGGTTCAACAAAATAAGCCAAGGGTTGATAGGAGGGATCATCTGAAGTTTTCTGTTGCAAACTGTTGCATGAGACTGTGGTGAACAGAGAGGGAGTAGTGATAGAACAAGATGTCTCAGATGCTTAGGGTAAGAAGGACAAGAATCCTGTGAAGTTTGGAGGGATTTGGACCAAGATTTAATATAGATGCTTTGCAACTGCCAAATCTGGTCCAGAAACTAAATCATGATGTAGCACTCACTAGGAGTGTTGGATTGGGCTGGAACTTGGCAAAGTATGATCATTTGGGTATATAAGGATGCTGTAGAAATTTCATACCATTTGGTCTTGCCAAAATAGTACTTGCTTCACAAAGGATCCATCTGGACAGAATTTTAGGAAAATTCCTGAGGGAAAATGGCTAAATGAAATGTGCCCAAATTTGGTAGAGATGAGTTATATGGATAGGAGAAGGTCCTGGTAAATTTTCAGCAATAATGAAGCAATAGAAAATATACTTGCTTCACTAACTAAAAATATGACCAGAAGCAAAGATTTGATAGTGTGCTCACATAGTTCATTAGATAGAGCTGAAAATTTGTGGACAGTCATGATATGAGCACATGAAGAAGCTTGTAAAATTTCAGCTCATGTGGGTACTCCTAGCTGGTACTTCCTTCAACGAGGCTTCCATCTGACAGAAACATTGGAAAATTGCTGAGGTAGGTTCACTAAGCAAATTAAGTTGAATTTTGGCATGGGGCAATGATATGGACAGGAAAAGGTGTCCAAAAATTTGGGGGTCAATCAAGCAAAGATAAATGACACTTCCTTCTCAAAAAGCCACTTAGGGCAGATTGAGAAAAGGGAATATTTGTGAATTATCTTTGATGATGCGAAGGAAGGGTTTTGACTTATCTGTGGACGCTATGACCCAAACAATTTATGAGAATTATTTGGGAATTTTGGGAGTGACAGAAATATAGGTTGTTTCACAACCTAGGGCAAAAAGGATTATTCCTTTAATAGAAAAAGGAATATTCCCAATAAAAAGAATATTAGGATTTGGGCTAGGATGAAAATGTCATGATCTAGGGATGATTTTGAGGATGGCAAGCCACTTTGGAGACTAGGAAGAGATGATCTTCCCAAGTTTCCAGACTACAGAGCCACAGAAAAGCCATTTCAAATAAAATCTCAAAGAAATTCAAATGAAAAAGAAAGGGCCAAAAATCAGGGTGTGACATAGCACTAGTTGATGAAACATACACTAATAAATTGAAGAAACTTAATTTTCTTAATTGGAAAATATTGTCATAGTATCACATTATGCCATGCTACGAGGGCGAGATGGGCCCTGCGACGCCTCATACGATAGGCCTCATTCTGGAAATCGACCCAATTCTCCCCGATACACCTTCTACCAGTGATGAACATCAGTGTACAACGGTAGTACAAGGAGGGATCTTGAGACATCCCAATCTCTATTTTGGTGCAGTTCAACTAAAATTAAGCACCCTAGTTTGCAGAAACACTAGAACATTAACAATGGGACTAGTTGATGAAACATATACTAACAAAGAGAAGCACTTTCTTTATCTACATTGGAAATGAAATGATAGAGAGGACAGTAACTCTATTTTAACTGTATTATTACTTCATTTTATTAGTGGCACTACGGTCGAGCAGGTGGCAAGCGAGGTGTACCATGCGTTGCAAGGATGGAGGCCGGGGGTGCTTAGACTGGGATGCTGAAGCTGGCTCTTTCAGTCCCTATCTCCCCCCCTAATGTTTCTCTGGTAGCTTTTGGGTTGTAATCCAAACTTGGTCGAGCTGGGGCTGCATCCCCCTACCTGCCTAGATTATGTGGCGAACTTGTCTCCTGCTAGTTGTCAGTCCGTTCTAGTAGTAGTTGCATAACTGCCCATTTACACTAAGATGTTGTCGGATAATGGTTCTCTATGGTTGGGTTTCTTTAACGAAATCAGAGGAAACCGCCTCTTTTGATTTAAAAAAAATCAGTGGGACTAGCGGTGCCAAAACATTGCCTCAAATTAATAGTGCTATTAGATTAAGGTGCAAAATAATAACATTACTGCCTTATCATGGCAGTGCCAAAACAGTAGCACAAGAGCAGAGTCAACATGCAGGATCTTTGGCAAATGGTCGGACCAAAAAGGAACATACCTCGTGATGGAAACCATATCTGCAGTCAACGCCATCGTAGAAGGGATGACACCAGTCACCAACATGGATGATTCAATTCATGGGACCTTTTTGTGCAGTTCACCTAAAATGAAGCAATGTTTGCATCAAGCAGTTAGCAAGTACTTGGTCCCATGAGCTAGCTGCTTCTTCTTCATTAGTTGCAATAAAATTGAGCAACATCAAGGTTGGTCGTGAAGCTCATGGAATGTCCAACAATAATTTGGATATCATTTTGTGCAGTTCAAGTAAGATCAAGTGTGAAATGTATATCTCTGTTTGCACAAAAAGGTGGAAAGGAGGGTGACTAACAAGTGATGAAACATACATCAAATGAAAAGAAGCATGTTCCTTATCTGAATTGCGATCCTAAAAGGACTGTAGTAATTTCTAAAGCAGCAGCATTGCTAGATCTTAGTGTGGGCATTAGGATTAACTATGACAACCGTTAAATACGACATTACTTTAATGGTGCCATTGCTTCATTTTACCAACAACAGTACATTAACAGCTGCTAAAGAGTTGGTATTTGGGCACAGGAGAGTAGGCGGACCAAGACAATTGCATTTCTAACAAAAAGAAGCAACTTATCTTCATGGGAAATTTAGCAGGACATGAAAAATAGTGTCTGATTCATATTACTGGAGGCATTGCATTGAAAACAACATTGGTTTAACGTGTCCTTACTTTAACAGTGGGACTGCTAGTACATTTTACCAGTGGCATTACGTAAGAGGGGCTCAGGGTAACGAACATCCAAACAGGATATCTGGGTTGGTCCCATTTTCATTCGGTATAGCCACCTTTTACTGTGTGAGGCCAGCAAATCTAGTGCTGGACATACTCTATTGACTTGTCACCCAGTCCCCACTTTCTTTCCTTTTTCAACCAATAGATTGGTTTATATCGAGTTTGTATTGTGTTTCCCTTTATTTCCCTATTAGACCAAGAGACCAGTTGGATAGCCAGTCTCTGCTACTTTTCGCCCGCATTATTTCCTCTTTCAACCAAGTCCTAGATTCAGGTAACAAATCTCCCCCACCCCCCACCCCCTTTCTTCCCTGTTTGAACCAAGTAGTACTAGATTCCACTGCATGAAGTAGTACTTCTAGATTCGACTGCATGAAGTAGTTTTACCTCTTAACAGTACAAATTTAGGTGGCTTTTGAACAACCAATCAATCCTATCTATGAGGGGGCCTGAGAAGTAGTAAAAGATATAAATGCAGCGACGTGAGGAGCTGGAGCAGTAGAGCAAGGCCGGTTTCAAAGGAAGTTATACCTGAGGGTGGCCGGGATGTCGCTAGGTGGGTGGTGGGAGGCCGGATCTGCCCACACTATGGCAGCAAGGAAGAAGGGGTCGGAGGCCCTCCCTAGCCAGCACTGCGTGGGAGAGAACGGCAAGGCACGCTGATCGGGATGCGCCGGCAGTGGGTAAGAGCCGTCACCGAGGACGACCGCGTGAATGTTGCACCTTCTGACCTTCCCTGACGGAGGGGATCCGACAGGATCTGTCACCAGCGGTAAGCAGAGAGAGTGTGGCCACCGCTGTCATGTTTATATCTGGAGAGGACGAGAGAGTGTGAACAGAGCAACACTAGCAAGCAAGCACAGAGGCTCGTGCCTATATAGTGGGGTAGTTTTCTTTTTTCTACCGGAGCCGGCTTGACCTCGTCAATGACTGTCGAGAAGTCTTCATGCATGTGCCCCTGTCGGTGCAACAAACATTCACATTTGTTTCCCGGACTTATACATAGGCGTGCTGGCATCACGCGTCCGGCACCAACATACAAAGCAAGGCCAAGCCAGAGAAACCGCTCTTTGTGGGATCAAGGAGCGGATCAAGAAGACCAAGTCAACATACAAGACAGCAGAGCATCACCTTGGGAAGGCCTCCCTTGCCGGGCAGGTGAGCCCGGCCAGGTCGAGACCACCCCAAGGACAAGTCCAAGATTGCCCCTGGCAGGCTTGCCGGGGCCGCCAAGGGCAAGAACTCCCTCCAAGGCACCACCGCTCCACCGCACCACAATGCAAATCACCTATCAATGCAGTGTAAAGCCTGCAGATGATTAAGTGGCTTCCATAAGCACGTGGCAACCCGTCGGGAGACAGATTACCCTCACATGACACCCATCCAGAGGCATGTTGAACATATAAGCAGAAGATGATTAAGCGGCATGGCAGGCTTGCTGGGCTTCACCCTCAGCATGACACCTAGCAGTGCATTTAATGCACTTTGTCCTAACTGCTAGAGTTAGGTATGATAGCACTGTTAGCTATCTAATCACCAGATAAAGACAATTTTTCCACTATGGTTACCCCTTGAGCTATGAAAGGAGGTCCAAGGCTACCTACAAAGGGATTCGGACCCTTGCACACTTGTACGCGCATAGCAGCTCTACCTGAGGCCACCTTACCGGGCTCGAGTGTTGTGTAGTCATTGTGTTCCTCCATCCAATCCACCAAAGCAGGAGTAGGGTTTTACGCTTCTCAGCGGCCCGAACCTAGGTAAAAACAACCAGAGTCCTCATCGTCGTGCTGCCTCATGGCTTCTGCTCTTTGTGTAACGTGATTTCCCCCATGTCGAACCACAAGGGGCTCGTGGCCCCATAGGTGATCATGTCCACCCACGACATCTTTGGTGCGACAGGTAGCGGGAAGGTGCTTCTGCGAACCCGAGGTTTCAAATAGTGTGTCAGTCATCATCATCATCGTCTTCATCCATGGCGCCCAAGAAGAAACCCGGTGCTACCGCGCACCCTTCCACTTCAAAGGCCCCCTCGCGCGCGGCCACGGTCGCCGTAATCGCCACGGTGGCATTGGGCGAGGCGGGTACCACGGGAAACGTGACCGGCGTAGGCGACGCCATCGTTGTGTGCCCCGTGGACGAAGGTAGAGCGGGAGGCACCGGGGGAGGGCAGCATCAACAACATCCCAACGGGCATGACCCTCAAGCCGCGGGTGGAGGGAACATTCAGTCTCCACCAGCCCGTCGCTCTAGCGGGCCCAGCTGCAGCAACGACGCCCGCTCTAGCGCGAGTCGTGACCCACTAGCCGTGCCTGCCACAGGCACGGCTACTAAGCGCGCGCCTTGCCCAGAGCAAGGTGAACAAGACGGAGCGCCGAACGGGGTTGTTGATCCCCAAGCGTGACCCACTCATCACCAGACTGCCTTGGCGACTGGTTTGCGGTGGCAAGAACACGGCGACGCCCCTACTGGTACTACCAGGAGTCGAGTGACGTTGCGGTCTGCCTCATCAGCTATGCCGAGCACAGCTACGGAAGTCATGGCATGGGCCCAACTCCTACTGAGATTTCCACTGGCGGCTGATCAAATGGATGAGTGGAGGGCCACCATCCAGAGTTTGATCGGCTTCGCTGAAGCTGGAAAATCACAGCAGGCAGAGCCATCGTTGTACCCGCGAACAGCAACAGCAGCCTGGGCTGATGGCCGTGTCGAGGGGGGCACACTAACAGTGTAGTCTCCTGTGCGATAGTAGATCCAGGGGCGGTAGAGAAAGCTGGGAAGTCCGATGGGCTATACTGCAAAATCCACCGCACTAAAGGTCATGATCTCCAAGAATGCTACCAAGTCGAGCAGCTTGTCAAGAAGCAAAAGGTAGAATATGAGAAGCGAGACAGGGAGAAAGACCAAGAGGGTGCCGGCGGAAAAGGCCATGGCAGTAGAGGGTGCCGCTGTGGCAGTGCCCTGCAGCAAAAGGAGAAACCTGCTAGAGGCCGTGAGAAGAAAGAAGGAGATGGTGAGAGTGATGAAGGGGGTGAAGAAACCAGCGAGCAAGAATTCCAGAAAGCAACCGAAGCCATGTGTGTTGACGGGGGTGCATCTTTGCACTCCTCTCACCACTAGCTCAAGCAGTGGGCACGTGAGGTCAATGCCATGGAGCCAACTGCAGACTCCCGGAAGCCACTCAAGTGGTCCCGCACGCCCATCATCTTTGACGAAGAGGATCATCCTGGCCGCACCACTGCGGTTGGATGCTTGCCGTTGTTGGTTTCCCCAATAATCCGAGACCTCAAGGTCACCAAGATGCTAGTTAATGGTGGGGCTGGGTTGAACTTGATTTCCCCTAAGGTGGTTGCGAAGCTACAGATCCCCGATGAGGAGCTCAAGGCCACGGGTACATTTCAAGGAATTAACCCCGGCAGGAGCCGACCCAAGGGGAAGATCACGTTGCCTGTGACATTTGGCGAGGAACTGAACTACTAGACCGAGAGGGTCGTGTTTGACGTGGTTGAGCTGCCCTTGCCTTACAATTGGATTCTTGGTCGTCCAGCTCTGGCAAAATTCATCGCAGCATCCCACTATGCTTACAACACCTTGAAGATGCCAGGGCCGATGGGTATCATTTCCATTCCATCAGATAAAAGAGATGCAATTATATGTGTGGATCAGATGTATCAAGACACGGTAGCAGCTGAAGCTGCAGAAGCCATAGCTCCCGCCAAGGAAACAAAGAAGGGAAAGAAAGCTAGCAGAGATGCCGGCAAGTACTCCGAGAAGCGCGCCTCTTCAGAGTGCGCTGCACCTGTTTGAGGACCTGCCAGAGAGTTCCACTAGCAAAAGGCCCAAGGTTGTTTCACCTGCTGTGAAAAAGGTCCCGACAAGGCAGGATGGCGCTGGCGGTACGTTCACCATCAGCGCCACCCTTGATGACAAATAGGAAAGCGTGCTCATTGCCTTCCTACAGGTGAATGTCGATGTGTTTGCTTGGCAACCATCTGACATTCCTGGTGTTCCCAGGGAGCTAATCCAGCACCACCTTGCAGTCTACCCTCATGCTCGGCCCATCAAGCAAAAGATCAGGAAGCAAGCTTTAGAGTGGCATCAGTTCATTGCCGAGGAAATCAAGAAACTTGAAGCAGCTGGTTTGGTCAGAGGAGTGCTGCATCCAACATGGTTAGCGAACCCAGTGGTAGTGTGCAAGGCAAATGGGAAATGGAGTCTCTGATTGACGTCATAGACTTGAACAAGGCATGCCCAAAGGACCCTTTCTCCCTGCCGCACATTGATCAGATTGTAGACTCCACCTCCCAGTGTGATCTGCTTTCCTTTTTGGATGCGTACTCCGGGAACCATCAGATATTCATGTCCAAGGAAGATGACGAGAAGACCGTGTTCATAACTCCATGTCGGTGTACTAAGTATTGGGGCACTAGTACCCCGTACTTGTGCACGGGCAGTTGTAGCCATCCTTGCGGCAAGGCTTGCCGGGATCAGCTCGAGGTCGATTCAAGCCATCAAGGAAATCATCAAGTCAGAGATCTAAGGATCAGCAGATAAGCAGGACTTAAATCCGAAGGCCAGCCTCCCCGGAAAAATCCTTGCCGGGATGGCCTTTGGCGCCCGGCAAGGCTTGGCGCCCGGCAAGGTTCGGCGCCTGGCGAGATTCTGCCACTGTGCCACCGCTTCGGCACAGTAACGTGTCTGACATTCTGGGTCCTTCTCTGGATGCGTGGCGACGCGCCAGTGGGGGAGAGCTTAAGCGGTGCTGATGGGATGGCCCCTTTTTCCATCCCCAAGAAAGTGAGGACGCCTAAACGGACACCTCACGGTGCATTAAATGCGCTTGTCCTAATCCGTCAGGAGTTTGGTATGATACCCTGTAGCTACTTTACACCTCAATGTATGTACATTTTGCCACTGTGGAGACCCCTTTGAGCATATAAAAGGAGGCCCAAGGCAACTGCTACAGAGGAGGAGAATTTCTGGCCCATTCTGCATGCGTAGCTGCTCTTTGAACGTACTGTTCATTGCGAGCGCTCCTGAAGGCTGGGCTCAAGAACATCAATAAGAACACAAAGCAGGAGTAGGGTTTTACGCTGATCAGCGGCACGAACCTGGGTAAAAACCTTCCCGCGTCGATCACTGGTTCTGCTCTTTGCGTGTACCTCTCCCCCCGCCGAATCGTAAAGGGGTCTCTCGGGATCCCATAGGTGTCGTGCCCCGACATCTTTGGCGCGCTAGGTAGGGGGATTGAAGGTTGCGTGAACCTGATCTGGTGATCGGCGCCCTAGTTTCTTCATCATCTTCATCATCATGCCGCCTAAGAAGAAGAGCGCTGCGACAGCGCAACCGTCCGGGTCCGTTTTGCCTGCGCCTTTGCAAACAGGCGACGGTGTGGGTGCAGAAGGAAGAGGACTAGAACCCCCGCGGCGTTCTGGTGACCCAAGCCAAGCGAGCGGTATCGTTCGCAGTGGTAGTGGTAACTTGCACGCCGCTGGATCTAGAGATGGTGCTGTGTTGCCTACGGGTGGCACAACTAACTCTAGGGATCGAAGGGCGCCTGCTGGAGCTCCCGCGCCGGCGCAGCCCTCGCGACCTACTCAGGTCGTGCAAGATGAGCGACATCATGGCGCTGATGGTTCGGGGCGTCCCCACGAAAAGGTTTCTGTGCATAGATCCCAAGATGCGCGGGACCAGCATGCACACCGAGCTGCCGGCGGAGGTGGTGCGCGGTCGCGTGACCGTGGCGGTGCTCCTTCTAACTTGGTTAGGAGCCAGAGCACCTCATGTACCTCGCACTTGTCGCCGCCACCTACGCCAGCGGAATCCTTGGCACGTACACAGCTGCTCCTCAATTTTCCTCCCGCCCCGAAGAAGATGGAGGAGTGGCGAGCTACTATCCAGAGCCTTATCGGCTTTGGCAACAAAGATGGGACGCAAGAGGCAAGGCCCTCGCAGCGGAGGCCCATCGATCCGGCGCGAGCCGGTGCAGAGAAAACCGGAGGTGGTGCAACTACAGTGCACTCCCCTCCGCGGCATCAGCGGCGGCCGACAACTCAGCAAGTCGACCGCCATGAAGAAGTTTCCACGGCGTCATCCGATCCACGGATGCGCCGTGATCAGCGTCTGGTTCTCCAGGAACGTGGCAAAGAGGACGCTCGAACAACCATCGAGCGGCGATGGGAAGCGCACGGGGCCGGCTGTCGACGAGCCTGCGCCAGGGAACGTAGGAGACTTGCCTTATGAGGTAGGGACTCCGGCATTTACCCGTGAGCTGCGGCCAGTCCGGTGGCCCAATTCCCGAACCTTTAAGGCAGAGGTTCCGGAGAAGTATGACGGGAAGACCCATCCCTCGGAGTTCCTGAGCATCTACACCATTGCAGTGCAGGCTGCCGAGGGCCGAGATGACAAGATACTTGCCAACTACTTCCCGTTGGTGCTCAAGCCCAACGTCAGGTCGTGGTTGATGCATCTGCCGGAGAATTCCATTTCTTCCTGGTCAGATCTGTGCCATCAGTTTGTTGGCGCCTTCGTTGGAGGCCACCAAGCTCCTGGCCAAGAGAGCGATTTGCACATCATCCCTCAGAAGGAGGGCGAGTCCCTGCGCAAGTTTATGCAGAGGTTCAGCCGAGTGCAGTACAACATTCCCGATGTTCATCCTGCTGCTGTCATTAGCGCATTCCACCAGAACGTGCATAACCGCAGAATGCGGGAAGAGCTGGCGATGAACAAGGTTAGGAGTATTGCCGAGCTTTATGCTTTGACCGACAAGTGCGCTCGAGCTGAAGAAGGGAGGAAACTCCCCGGTGAGGCTGTTGGCGCGGCAGGCGACTCCGAGGATGAAGACGCCGCGGCCCCGTCAAGGAAAGGCCGGCGGCGGAACAGGAAGCGCGGAGGCAAGGCCGTGCTTGCTGTCGAGGAATCCGACAACCCCGGCGCCGCCAAGAAGGCCAAGGTCGGTGACCCCGGCAAGGATCTTGCCGGGTGCCCTTCCTATCAGGCCTTGGCGGCTACCGACAAGTCGGAGAACTCCGACAAGCAGTATTGCAAGATCCATCGCACCAAGGGCCACGATCTCCAGAACTGTCGGCAAGTTGAGCAGCTTGCCGAGAAGCAGAGGGCCGAATACGAGAGGCGAGACAAGGAGAAGGCCCAAGATGGTGCGGAGGGGTCCGGCAAGAAACGCGGTGGCCGAGGGGTTCGCCGCGGCAAGGCCAAGCAGCAGAAGGATCGGCCCGCTCGGGGCCGAGATAAAGACGGAGATGATGATGAGGAAGATGATGAATCCAGTGAGCAGGAATTCCAGAAGGCTATGGAGGCTATGTGCATTGATGGGGGTGCCTCGCTGCATTCTTCCCATCGCCAACTTAAACAGTGGATGCGGGAGGTTAATGCGGCAGAGCCATCCCCCGATGCGTGTAGGCCTCTGAAGTGGTCCAGCACGCCTATCATCTTTGACGCCGAGGGTCACCCTGATCGCACAACTGCGGTCGGGTGTTTGCCATTGTTGGTTTCCCCAACAATCCGCAACCTCAAGGTGACGAAGATGTTAGTTGACGGCGGGGCCGGCATAAACTTAATCTCACCAGACGTGCTCACAAAGCTTCAGATTCCCGACGAAGACCTCGAGGAAACGGGTACGTTTCAAGGGGTCAATCCGGGAAGAACCCAGCCTAAGGGCAAGATCACGCTGCCGGTAACATTCGGCAGCGAGTTTAACTTTAGGACCGAAAAGGTGGTGTTTGATGTCGCCAAGATCCCCATGTCATACAATGGGATCCTTGGTCGGCCGGCGCTGGCTAAGTTTATGGCGGCATCACACTACGCGTACAATGTGTTGAAGATGCCCGGGCCGTTGAGCGTCATTACTATCCATTCCGATAAGAAGGACGCGCTCATCTGTGCTGATCAACTTTACCGGGAAGCAGTTGCAGCACCTGCCGTCAAGGCATCTGCTCCTGCCACTGGAACTCCCGGGGGGAAGAAGAAGACCGGCAGGAACCTTGGCGCGAACTCCGGCAAGCGCGCCTCCTCGGAGTGCTGCGCTTCCGTCGAGGACGTACCAGAGAGTTCCACCGGCAAGAACAAGAAATCCAAGGCTGCTCCACCGGAAACCAAGAAGGTGCCTGCTAGGGAGGACGGAACGGGGGGAACTCTCACCATAAGTTCCGCCCTAGATGACAAATAGGAAAGCGCGCTCGTTGCTTTCCTGGGGGCGAATATCGACGTGTTTGCATGGCAACTGTCTGACATCCCCGGTGTTCCCAGGAAAGTGATCGAGCACCACCTTGCTGTCTTTCCTCATGCGCGGCCTGTCAAGCAAAGGGTGAGGAAACAGGCCTTGGAGCGGCAAGAATTCATTGCCGAAGAGATTCAGAAGCTGGAGGCGGTGGGACTGGTCAAAGGAGTGCTCCATCCAACCTGGTTGGCCAACCCGGTTGTAGTGCGAAAAGCGAATGGGAAATGGAGGCTTTGTATCGATTATACAGATATCAATAAAGCTTGTCCAAAAGATCCCTTTCCCTTACCGCGCATCGACCAGATTGTGGATGCCACCGCTGGTTGTGATCTCCTGTCCTTCCTTGACGCCTATTCAGGGTATCATTAGATTTTTATGGCAAAGGAAGATGAAGAGAAGACCGCCTTTATCACCCCATGTGGTACGTATTGTTTTATACGAATGCCTTTCGGGTTGAAAAGTGCTGGTTCAACATTCGCCAGAGCAATCCAGATTGGTTTCGAGCCACAACTCCATAGAAATATGGAGGCATATATGGATGATATAGTGGTCAAAACTAAGGATAAAGCAATGCTTATTCAAGACTTAGAAGAAACATTTGCAAACTTGCGCAAGATCAACTTGAAGCTCAATCCTGAAAAGTGCGTGTTCGGAGTTCCTTCCGGCAAGCTCCTCGGATTCTTTGTATCTTGCCGAGGAATCGAAGCGAACCCCGACAAGATCGAAGCCATTGAGCAAATTGAAGTGCCGAGACGCGTCAAGGATGTGCGTCGTCTTGCCGGCTGCGTTGCTGCTCTAAGCAGGTTTATTTCCAAATCTGCTGAGCGCGCCCTGCCCTTCTTCAGAATTTTGAAGAAGACAGGTCCAATGAAATGGACTCTGGAAGCGGAGGCTGCGCTGCAAGATTTGAAGAAATACCTTTCCTCTCCGCCGACGCTAGTCGCACCTAAACCACAAGAGCCGTTGCTAGTGTATCTGGTGGCAACAAATCAAGTGGTTAGTGCTGCGCTAGTGGCGCAGAGAGAAGCTGATGAGGAAGCAACACCAGCGGCAGGACCGCCGGATGACGCGGCAAGATCTTCCCCGGCAAGGGTTGATCCCAGCAAGACAGAATCTGTGCAAACAGAAGAACTTGTGCAGAAGAAGAAGGTGGTGCAGCGCCCAGTTTATTTTGTTAGCTCTCTTTTACAAGGAGCTAGGTCAAGATATTCTGGCATGCAGAAGTTGCTTTTCGGCCTCCTTATGGCCTCAAGAAAGCTGCGCCATTATTTTCAAGTACATGAGATCACCGTCGTCACTCGCTTTCCGTTGCAGCGGATTTTATAAAATCCAGAAGCAACCGGCAGGATTGTGGAGTGGGCGTTGGAATTGTCCAGCTTTGGCCTCAAATTTGAAAGCACTTCGACAATTCAGAGCAGGGCCTTGGCGGAGTTCATTGCAGAATGGACCCCAAGGCCAGACGAAGAAGTTCAAGAAACAATTCTCCCCGGCAGGGAAATCGATCAGCAATGGGTTATGTACTTTGACGGGGCTTTTTCGCTGCAAGGCGCCGGTGCTGGCGTGCTGCTTGTCGCACCCACCGGGGAGCACCTCAAGTACGTAGTCCAAATGCACTTTCCCCGGGAGAGTTCAACCAACAACACTGCAGAATACGAGGGTTTGCTTGCCGGTCTCAGGATCGCGGCAAACCTTGGTATCAAAAAGCTCGTCATCAAAGGCGATTCACAGCTTGTCGTCAGGCAGGTTAACAAGAGCTATCAAAGTCCATTGATGCAAGCCTACGTGGATGAAGTGAGGAAATTGGAAGAGCACTTTGACGGTCTCAAATGGAGCACGTTCCTTGTGCCGAGAACAATATTGCTGACGACCTGTCAAAGCGTACTGCCCTCAAGTTGCCTATGGAACCAGGAACTTTTGTGCTCCAATTGACTCAACCATCCGTGGCGCCGTCGATGCGGCAAGAAAAAAGAAGGAAGTTGAACTCTGGCCAGTACTTCCCGGCAGAGCTCCCCGGAGCCACCGGCAAGGAAGTTGCCGGGGAACAACAGGCTCCGGCAGGGCCTCAGGCCCTTGCTGTTGAGACAAATGTTCCCCCGGCAGAGGAGATGCCTTTAGTCCAAGTTGTCGAGCCTCAGGCTCCAGCATGGGCACAACACATTGTCCATTTCCTTCAGACAGGTGAACTCCCTGAGGAACAAGAAGAAGCGGAGAGAGTAGCCTGTCGGTCTGATATGTACAAGTTCGTCGATGACGTCCTGTACAGAAAGAGACCAAACGGTGTGAAATTGAAGTGCATTTCTCGGGAGGATGGACTGCAGCTGTTGGCAGAGATTCATGGGGGCATATGTGGTTCCCACATAGGGTCAAGAGCGCTTGCTGGAAAAGCATTCCGGCAAGGTTTCTTTTGGCCTACCGCCCTCCAGGATGCGACTGCACTAGTAACCAAGTGTGAAGCGTGCCAGTTTCATTCGAAGAAATTACATCAGCCAGCTCAAGCTCTTCAAACAATCCCTCTCTCCTGGCCATTCTCGGTCTGGGGGCTCGACATACTGGGCCCCTTCCCCCATGCTACCGGGGGCTTTGAGTACTTGTACGTTGCTATCGACAAGTTCACAAAGTGGCCGGAGGTGGAAGCAGTGAGGAAGGTGACAGCGCAGTCGGCTATCAAGTTCTTCAAAGGAATTGTTTGCCGTTTCGGTGTGCCTAACAGGATCATCACCGACAACGGCACGCAGTTCACAAGTCGCACCTTCATGCAGTATATCCAAGACCTTGGCGGCAAGATTTGTTTTGCCTCTGTTGCTCACCCGAGAAGCAACGGCCAAGCAGAGAGGGCCAATGCTGAAGTGCTGCGCGGTCTCAGGACTAGAACTTTTGACAGGCTGAAAAAGTGCGGAAGACGCTGGATTGATGAGTTGCCAGCGGTTCTTTGGTCAATCAGAACGACACCAAATCGAGCCACCGGCCAGACGCCCTTCGCTCTGGTCTACGGAGTGGAAGCAGTTCTCCCCACGGAACTCATATACGGATCTTCTCGAGTGCTCGCTTATGATGAGCTCGAGCAAGAGCAACTGCGGCAAGATGACGTTGTGCTCCTTGAGGAGAATCGTCTTCAGGCTACTGTGCGAGCTGCACGCTACCAGCAAGCTTTGCGCCGCTACCATAGCCGCAAAGTTCATGCCCGAAGCCTTGAGGAAGGTGACCTTGTTCTTCGACGGATTCAGTCCGCCAAGAATTCAAACAAGTTGACGCCGAAGTGGGAAGGCCCTTATTGGTTAGTACGAGTCACTAGGCCCGGCGCTGTCCGCCTGGAGACCGAAGATGGCGTTCCAGTGAGCAATTCCTGGAATATCGAACATCTTCGCAAGTTCTACCCATAAGGCGCGGTTGCCGGGGGCCCCTGGCAACCACCCTTTTGTACAAGTCTTGCCCGCAAGGCATATAATCCTTTGTACAAAGCCAGGCGCAGACCCTGAGCACAGATGAATAAATTTAAGTGTTGCACATTCCCTTATTGATTCCCATGTTCATATTCATATATGCATGTTTGTCTAAGATGTTGTATGACACCTGATCCCGGTAAGTTCTAACGAACCGCCAAGGTTTCATCCCTTTATTTTCTCTTCTTTCTTTTTCTCAAAGACAGAAGGATTCCTCGCGTGCACATTTTCCGGGGGGGAAGGGAGATGTGAATACCAGTTGGTGACGTTCGGAATCGATACTTGCCGGAGGAAGAACAAAGCCAGAAAGCTAAGTCCTAAAAACTCAGAGCAAGTTTTTCTTTAATTACCAAGTTCTTTCCTTGGACGATTCCAATTCTTGTATGGAAAATCTGCACGCGAAGGAACCCTTGCTGTAATCGGTTGCGCCCTTATTTTGTTTCGAGTCTGCTCAACGATTTAAGTGGCTGCACTGAGAACACCAAGGAGTCTTGCCGGCCGCTGCGCCTCCGGCAGGCTGCTGAAGTCCCGCACCCAGCGCTTGCGGCAGGTTGCGCGCCGGCAAGTTTTTCAGTAAGCGTAGGATGAACTCCATACATAAAGGAATCAGACAAGGAAAGTAGCAAGCATGAGCCTAAACATAGTCAAATTATATTGCATCCATGAGTTGCCGCGGTTCTAACTTGAGACTTAATTGTCTTTTACATGAGATGATGGCAGCAAGAATAAAAGGGAAGCACTCAATCCCTGCGCTGGCCTTCGATCCTTTTGATGGAGTCCACCTTCTCAAGGATTGGCGCGATGCACTTTTCAAGCGCCTCAACATTTGCATCCTTTGGCAGATGGCCGAGTGCGCTGGAAAGGTCGATGCCGGGATTGCTGTGCACCACCTTGACGAGCACCATGCGAAGGACGGCCCGGCAAAGCCGACGAGTCTCGTTCGCCAGTTGGGTCGCCCGGCTGGATTGGAGCGCCCTCAACGCGTTGATGATGCTTTCAAAGAACATCGTCAACCTGGCGCTTGGAGATATTCTTTCCTCGGAAGAATATCTGAAGATCGACAAGCCCATGGTTGACAGTTCTGCGGTAAGCTTCTCCGCGGTGGCGATGAGACGGCCAGTCCAGATCTCCACTCCCTTCTCGTACTCGTTTTGGGCAGCGGCGGCGCTCTTGAGCAGGTTCCTCTCTCCTTGGAGATCCTTGAGTAGAGCCCTCTCACGGGCCTTGCCGGCCTCGAGAGACTTCTGCAGCGTGGTCAGCTTCAGCTCCAGAACCACAATACTATCAGCTACAGAGGAAAGCTGCTTGGTCTTGTCGGACAGGGCAACTTGCATCTCCGCCAAGGAGTGGAGGGTTTTTTCCCTGTCCCCCTTGAGCGTCGAGAGCTACTTGCCGTGATCTTCGAGATCTGTTTCTAGCCTCTTCACTTTGTCGCTCAGCTTGTTCTTGGCGGCCTCTGCAGCTTCGGCAGCATCGACGGCCTCCTTGAGCTTGCTGGCATGACTTGCAGTCAGAGCTTCAAGCTCCTCCTTGTGTTTCTGCTCCAGCTCCTGGGTCCGCCGCGCGACAAGGTTTTCGATTTTCTTCATCCTTGCTATGAAGCTTGGCGGCGAGCGCCTGCTCACGTGCGGTGAGATCTTCTTCGTAAGCATCAAGAGCAACGCGGCGCCCCGTCAGGAGAGCATCTTCGGCAGCAATCCTTTGAATAGCTTCATCATGTGCCTTCTCCATATCTGATTGCTTCAGGAGGATTTCATTCCATTGCTGGCTCACTTGTTCTCGGCCGGCAACCAGCTCTTGGAGGGCCTCGGCGTGCTAGATTTGCATTTGTGCGACGCGCCTTTCAAAATCTGCTTCGGCTGCCTCGACAACTGCCATTCTGGAGTCCGCCTTCTCTTTTCGGGCACGATGGAGAGCCTGGAGTTTGCGGAAATTCTTGCCCATGGCCTGAAGGAGCTGATCCTGTTCAGACTTGCCGCTGCTAGCGCTGGGATCATCAACGACTTCGAGCCCGGCAGCGGCAATAATTTCCTCGAAAATTTCTCCTTCGGCTGGTGCCTCAGTGCTTGCCGTCCCTGGCAAGTTGATGAATAGATTCTCGCCAACCTTGAGATACTTGCTGGATGAGGGGCCTTTAGATGTCGATGGCTGGTCTTCAGTGGCCGCCTCACCAGTGACAGGGGGCTCTGTGGCCGGTGCAGCGCCTGGCGCTCCTGCGGCAGGAATGCTGTCAGTGTGGTCCTCCACCTCCCTGTCGCCCTCTTCAGCAGGTTCTTCGGTGATTTCCTCTTGTGCTGTCTTGGTGGCCTCCCCGTCAAGAACATCACCAGCCCCGGCAACGTCATCCTTGGTGGCTTCGCTGGCAGTGATCCTGTCCGCTTCGACGGCGGCATCCCTGGCGGTCTCCTCGATGACGACGTCGATGTCCATATGTTCCATCACAGGGAACTCTGAAGGGTGAAGGAGGAAGACAGAATAAGATCGAGTTTTTGATTTTGAAGTGACTAAAGATCAAGAGACAAGAGGAAAAGAATAACAAGCACTCTGAGGCGATCGAGTACCTGCGTCGGGCTGTCGAGAGGTGGCTTCGCTTCTCCCGGCAACTCCGATTGCCGGGGGTGGGTTGCCGGAGTCCATGCTTGTCGGCTCCTCCCCAATCAGGACGGGCTCATCGGCAGGATCTCTTGCCGGGGATGTGCTTGTGGGCGAAGCAGTCGATGAAGGAGGCACAATGGGGATATCTTCTCCTTGTTGCTGTCCTTCTCCTGCGAACCCAAAGATATCAGCGGCAAGAATGAAAGCCTCGGCACCAGTCAGCAGAAAAAGGGACGATGAACTTACGCTGGGGGCTGTGCTGGGGGCTGTGTTGAGGACTGGGCTCCGGGCTGACAACGACAGTTTCTGGCACGCTCGGGGAGCCCGCCGGGGGCTCTTCGCCCATAGAAGTCCTTGACCTCTTCGCCATCCTCTCCAGCAAGGTTTCTGTATCACTGCGGAAACAATACAAGCAAGTCAGTAAGATTGATGCAAATTGGAAGGTAGAAGCTGTGGCAAACACTCACTCTTCTTCCTCTCGCTCTGGACTAAAGCCGGAGATGTCGAAGTCGACCTCCGTTGCGGTGTCTGAGTGGGGAGGCGGAGGAGGGGTCCTGGGCCGCTTGGCTATGGCAGGCGCTGGGGCAGTCTCCGGCACGGTAGTACGAGACCCTCCTGCCGCCCCAGCAGTGGTCGCTGGTGTGGGTCTCGCACGCCGCGCGGGCTGTTGACGAGGCCCCTGCCGCGGTCCAGCCTTGCCGGCCACTTTCTTGCCGGGGGATTCGCCGCTCGAAGTAGGCTGGCTTGCCAGGATGCCTGATGCAGCTTTCCGAAGGACACGCTTTGTCTTCTTCGGGGGCGAGGGCTCTTCTCGCGTCTCCTCTTCGGCCGTGTCTTCGCCGGATGAGCTCTCAGCGACTGCACCGCCTTCTTCCCCGGCAACCTTGTTCTCCTTGGTAGGCTTTGCCTCCACTACCACCTCTCCGTCGCTGGCTTCCCACTCTGTGAAGCCAACGTTGCCGGCCTCCGCGGCAAGATTCGCCTCCTCCACTCTGGTAGCGATGTAGGTTACCTCCTGATCAGTGGTGGCGCGGATAAGATCTGACTCTTGCCAGACAGGCTTCTTCGTCAAATTGTTAAAGAATTTCTGCGCTTCTTCCTCGCTTGGCTCGACCCAGGTCAGGTCAAGGCCGTGGGCGTTGAACATCGGCAAGAAGGCAATGATTGACCCCATGGCAGAGTTGTTGCACAAGGGGACGATCCTTGCCGGCAGCCGGTGCTTGTCCTCGCGCTGGAATAACTTTTGGCGGAGAGCGCCAAGCTGCATAGCGGTCATATTGTTGTTCATCCCGGGGCGCAGCCTCATGACATCTGCCGCGTTCTTGTACTCCCAGACTGGCCTCCCCCTGTTCTGCAGAGGGGCGGCGCGGCGGCGGAGAAAGTCGAAGCCGATCATCTCCATTGTCAGCCCGGCAGCCTTCAAGCGAAGGATCCTGGTAGTGGCGATTGTGAGCTTCTCGTCTTCTGCGGCAAGATTGCCCCAATCCTTGCCGCGGACCACCTTCTGTCGCCGGGGATGACAAAAAGGATGAGGATCTGCTTCCTGGATCCAGCACCATTCGGCCCGCCACTCGTCCCACTTTTCGCGGTAAACTCCCTCTGGGTATATCTCTTTGTTCCAAGCCATTGGAATCCAGGCAATAGATCCAGAGAGAGCCTCTCCTTTTTGGATACGAGGTAGAAATAATGGTGGAAAAGAGCAGAATTGGGGATCACGCCAGCGAAATTCTCACAGAGATGGGCAAAGATAGACATGCAAAATACGGCATTCGGCGTGAAATCAAGAAGGCGGAAGCCGTATGTGTACATGATGTCGTTGAAGAAATCGGAAAAGGGGGGACAGAGCCCGCAATAGAAATATGCAGTGAAGAAGGGGTATCTGTCCGATCCACCTTTGGAACAAGCACTTGGGATTACGCATGTGGCTGGGTGAGCTTGCGTTCCCTTCGCCCACATGCATTGGTATCGCCCCTTCAAAGTTTCGGCGTCGAGCGTCGGAGGGAAGACGACGAGCCTCTTCCACATCTTCACCAGTTCGCTCTCTGGAACTTCGGCTTTCGCCTCCTTGTCCATGCCCTTGCCTTTGCTGGCCTTGGGCGGCATGGCGACTGTGAGGACGGAAGCAAGGGGCGGAGCGAGCACGGGAGCAGCAGGCGGAAGAGGAAAAAGGTTTCGCTCTGAGCTCGAGAAGAGGAAGGTGATGGCGATGGCCAGATTGGGAAGAAGAGTGGGGTAAATAGGTTTGCGCCTCTGCGACTTCTCCTTTTTATGGGGAAGGAGCGGGGCCGCCTTGTTTATCCCCCAATATGAATGCGCCTCTATCGGCGCGAGACAGTTTGCAGCCTTTTTGGCACGCTTCCCACGTCACGCGCTCCGTGCGCGTAGTGGGGGGCATAGTAAAACGAGATATTTACGAGCAGTTAATTCCCTGCCACGCGTGCCCGTGCACTGTTTGGGCCTAGCCCAACAACGCCTCGCACTCGTGTATGGCCTAGGCCCGGGGGCTCCTGTATGTGTACTAAGTATTGGGCCACTAGTACCCCGTACTTGTGCACGGGCAGTTGTAGCCATCCTTGCGGCAAGGCTTGCCGGGATCAGCTCGAGGTCGATTCAAGCCATCAAGGAAATCATCAAGTCAGAGATCTAAGGATCAGCAGATAAACAGGACTGAAATCCGAAGGCCAGCCTCCCCGGCAAGATCCTTGCCGGGATGGCCTTTGGCGCCCGGCAAGGCTTGGCGTCCGGCAAGGCTTGGCGCCCGGCAAGGTTCGGCGCCTGGCGAGATTCTGCCACTGTGCCACCGCTTCGGCACAATAACGTGTCTGATATTCTGGGTCTTTCTCTGGATGTGTGGCGATGCGCCAGTGGGGGAGAGCTTAAGCAGTGCTGATGGGATGGCCCCTTTTTCCATCCCCAAGAAAGTGAGGACGCCTAAACGGACACCTCACGGTGCATTAAATGCGCTTGTCCTAATCCGTCAAGAGTTAGGTATGATACCCTGTAGCTACTTTACACCTCAATGTATGTACATTTTGCCACTTTGGAGACCCCTTTGAGCATATAAAAGGAGGCCCAAGGCAACTGCTACAGAGGAGGAGAATTTCTGGCCCATTCTGCATGCATAGCTGCTCTTTGATCGTACTGTTCATTGTGAGCGCTCCTGAAGGCTGGGCTCAAGAACATCAATAAGAACACAAAGCAGGAGTAGGGTTTTACACTGATCAGCGACCCGAACCTGGGTAAAAACCTTCCCACATCGATCACTGGTTCTGCTCTTTGCGTGTACCTCTCCCCCTGCCGAATCGTAAAGGGGTCTCTCGGGATCCCATAGGTGTCGTGCCCCGACACTCCATGTGGCACGAACTTCTTTGTACGCATGCCTTTCGGTTTAAAGATAACTGGATCCACTTTTGCAAGAGCAGTACAGATTGGTTTCGAACCACAGCTACACAGAAACGTGGAAGGTTATATGGATGATATAGTGGTCAAAACCAAGGACAGATCAACACTCATTCAAGATTTGGAAGAGACCTTTGCAAACTTGCGCAAGATCAATTTGAAGTTAAACCCCAAGAAGTGTGTGTTTTGTGTTCCCTCCGGCAAGCTACTTGGTTTCTTTGTGTCTCACCGAGGGATAGAAGCCAACCCCGACAAGATCAGAGCGATCGAGCAGATACAAGCACCCAAGACTGTCAAGGATGTGAGGCGTTTAACTGGATGCGTTGCCGCGCTGAGTAGGTTCATTTCCAAGTCTGCAGAGCGTGCCTTCCCTTTCTTCAAAATTTTGAAGAAGGCAGGTCAGATGAAGTGGACCCCGGAGGCAGAAGCACAACTGCAAGACCTGAAAGCCTACCTTTCCTCTACTCCCACCTTAGTCATGCCTAAATCGCAAGGGCCGTTGCTGCTATACTTTGCAGCAACAAACCAAGTGATTAGTGCAGTGCTGGTGGCACAGCAAATGTGGATGAGGAAGCAGCTGCAGCAACTGTCCCCTTCGGAGATGAAACTGAACCAGTCACGGCAGAATTGGACACAGATCAAAGAAAAGTAGGGCAAGTTAGTGAAGGCAATCTCAAAACCACGACAAAGAAGAAAGTGGTGCAATGGCCAGTGTACTTTGTCAGCTCCCTGTTACAGGGGGCTAGGTCCAGGTACTCTGGAGTGCAAAAGTTGATCTTCGACCTTGTCATGGCCTCAAGGAAACTACGCCACTATTTCCAAGCCCACGAGATCACAGTTGTCACCCGTTTCCCACTGCAGCACATATTGAGGAACCCTGAAGCCAACGGCAGGATAGTTGAATGGGCGCTAGAGTTGTCAAGCTTTGGCCTGAAGTACGAAAGTACCTCAACTATTCAGAGCAGAGCACTGGCAGAGTTCATTGCAGAATGGACGCCCACTCTAGATGAAGAAGTACCAGAGACAGTTATCCCCGGCAAGGAGGCACCTCAAGAATGGATCATGTATTTTAATGGAGCTTTCTCGTTGCAGGGTGCTGGAGCTGCGTGCTTGTTGTTGCGCCCACTGGAGAGCATCTCAAGTATGTGGTTCAAATGCATTTTCCACGGGAGAAGGCCACCAACAACACTGCTGAGTACGAGGGGCTCCTTGCTGGGCTCAGAATTGTAGTGGAGTTGGGAATCAAGAAATTAATCATCCATGGGGACTCGCAGCTTGTGGTGAGACAAGTCAATAAAGATTACCAGAGTCCGTTGATGGAGGCATATGTAGAGGAGGTGAGAAAGTTGGAAGAAAACTTTGATGGGTTACAAGCAGAGCATGTGCCACGTGCAGAGAACAACATTGCTGATCACTTGTCAAAGTGCGCCGCACAAAAGCTCTCTGTGGAACCAGGAACTTTTGTCCTCCACCTAACTCAACCACCAGTGTCCCCTTCAATGATGGCCAGAAAAAGAAGAAAGTTGGACTCCGGCAAGTATTTCCTGGCAGGGCTTCCTGAAGCCGCTAGTAGAGAGGCTGCCGAGAACAACCCAACTTTGGTTGGTGAGCAGCACCCTCCCACGGAACCACAAGTTCTTGCGGTTGAGGTGAGCGCTCCCACGGACGAGGAGGTGTCTTTAGTCCTTGTTGTCGAGCCGCAAGCTCCAACTTGGCCGCATCACATAGTCCATTTCCTTCAAACAGGAGAACTTCCCGAAGAGCAAGAAGAAGCTGAAAGAGTAGCCCGAAGGTCAAATATGTACCAGTTTGTCGATGATACACTGTATAGGGAAAGGCCAAATGGTGTGAAATTGAAGTGCATTTGCTGGGAAGATGGACTGAAGCTGTTGCCAGAGATACATGGGGGTATGTGTGGCTCTCATATTGGATCAAGAGCGCTGGTTGGAAAAGCCTTCCGACATGGTTTCTACTGGCCCACAGCCCTCCAAGACGCAACTAAGCTAGTCACCAAGTGTGAAGCCTGCCGGGTCCACTCAAAAAACATTCATCAGCCAGCTCAAGGTCTCTAGATGATCCCTTTGTCCTGGCCATTCTCGGTTTGGGGGCTCGACATCTTGGGCCCCTTCACCCGTGCCACCGGGGGCTTTGAATTCTTGTACGTTGCAATCGACAAGTTTACAAAGTGGCCTGAGGTGGAGCCAGTGAGGAAGGTGACTGCACAGTCAGCTGTCAAGTTCTTGAAAGGATTGGTGTGCCGCTTTGGAGTTCCCAACAGAGTGATCACTAACAACGACACCCAGTTCACGAGTCGCACATTTAAGCAATACATCCAAAGCCTTGGAAGCAAGGTATCCTTCACCTCTGTTGCTCATCCATGGAGCAACGGGCAGGTTGAGAGGATGAATGCTGAAGTGCTGTGAGGACTTAAGACGAGAACTTTTGACAAGTTGCGGAGATGCGGCAAGCGCTGGATCGATGAGCTGCCGGTGGTTCTTTGGTCTCTCAGGACGACACCAAATCAAGCTACCGGGCAGACTCCCTTCTGCCTAGTATACGGGGCAGAAGCAGTACTCCCCACCGAACTCATATACGGGTCACCTCGAGTACTTGCCTATGAAGAAGTAGAGCAGAAGCAGCTACAGCATGACGATGCTGTGCTCCTTGAGGAAGATCGTCTCCGGGCCGCTGTGCGTGCTGCATGCTACCAGCAAGCTCTGCGCCTCTATCATAGCCGCAGGGTCCACGCCTGGAGCCTTGAGGAAGGCAACCTTATCCTTAGGCGCGTTCAGTCCACCAAGGTTTCTAACAAGTTGATGCCAAAGTGTGAAGGCCCTTACCGGGTAGTACGAGTCACCAGACCTGGCGCAGTCCGTCTGGAGACCGAAGATGGCATCCAAGTGCAAAACTCATGGACTATTGAGCATCTTCGTAAGTTCTACCCGTAAGGCGTGGCTGCCGGGCTCAGTTCCCGGCAACCACCTTTTGTACAAGCATTGCCGCTGGGCATGTAACTCTTTGTACAAAGCTAGGCGCAGACCCTGTGCAAAGATAATATAATGAAGCGCTGGCACCTAAAACTTGCATGCATGTATATTTTAGGATGACTTTGCTATGATCATTTAGAGAGGGTCGTATGCTGCTATTTTCCCCCTGTACTAACTACATGGCTCCTGTCGCTGATAAACTCCCAAGGAGAAAAAGTGAGAACAAACTTGTGCATCGACCCCCGGTAACATAAATCAGATAAGTTCCCGTAGCCATCCATAGTGTACCTCCGTGTGAAAAACTTGTGCGTAGAAAAACCTTGTCACCCTTAAACATTTGTGCTCCCATCCTCGGATTCGAAGATTACTTCAGTCAAGCTGGTCACCGTAGCATTTGGAAGAAAGGGTTGACAAGGGGCCAGTTCTCTTCCATGCTCCTAACTTGCTAGGCTGAGCCCTGCGGCGGCAACGGAAGGGACCAACAAAATATCTTGCCGCGAAACTCTTGTTTACTTGGAAGTATTGAGGAGTCGATCCTCGGTATGGACATGATACATGCACAAGTGCCCGACAAGCATTTCTTTTTTCATTAATATGTGGATAAACAAGTGTAGATCATACAGAGTATAAGCATGGATGGAAGGGAGCTACAGTGGGAGGCGAAGAGGGCAAAAGGAGCGCCTCGATAGAAACCCAGCCTGACCCCGTCAGGGCCCGCGAGACGCAGCCTGACAAGATCGGGAGGGGCGGGAGCGAAGACATGGTCGGAGAGAGCGGCTAGGCGATGCCCTGGTAACCACTGCCAGGACCAGCAGAACGCGGCAGGAGGGACATCGGCAGGGAAGACAAATCCGGAGTCTGTCGGTGTACTAAATATGGGGCCTTTAGTACCCCATACTTGTGCACGGGCAGTTGTAGCCAAGCCCGTGGCAAGGCTTGTCGGGGGAACAGCTGGAGATTGGTTCAAGGTTGTCAAAGGGACACTCGAGCCAAGAATCAGAGGACCAGGAGATAAGAAGAGCTGAAGACCGAAGACTAAGCCCCCGGCAAGATCTTGCCGGGGTGGCTTGCAAAGCCAGGCAAGATTTGCGCCCGGCAAGGTTCTGCCACTGTGCCACCGCTTCAGCACAGCAACCAGCCTGGCATTCTGGGCCCTTCTCTAAATGCGTGACAAAGCACCAGTGGAGGAGAGCTTAAGCTGTGCTGATGGGATGGCCCCTTTTTCCATCCCGAAGAAAATCAGGACACCTAAACGGACACCTCACGGTGCATTAAATGCATTTGTCCTAAACCGTCAGTGGTTAGGTATGATAACCCTGTAGCTACTTTACACCTCAATGTATGTACATTTTGCCACTGTGGTGACCCCTTTGAGCATATAAAATGAGGCCCAAGGCAACTGCTACAGGGACGGACATGGGAGAGAACACTCTCGGCCCATTCTGCATGCGTAGCTGCTGCACGAACACACTGTTCATCGCAAGCGCTCCAAGAACTGGGACGAAAACACTGATAATAAATCAAGGCAGGAGTAGGGTTTTATGCTAATTACCAGCCAGAACCTGGGTAAAAATCCCCTCACGTCGATCGTTGGTTCTGCTCTTTGTGCATACCTCTCCCCTTGTCGAACCGAAAAAGGGATCCCCGTGATCCCATAGGTGTCGTACGCCAACAGAGTCCACAGGGAAGCCTGCCGGAGTCCAGCTGGAGGAGGCGTTGACATCCACACCTAACACCCCGGCAAATCGCTCTGCCGGGGAGAAGACCAGGTGCAGATGATGGTGCTATCAGTGCCTAGTCGATGGTGACGGTGTGTCCGGCGCTCGGCTGGAGTCCGAGCCGCCGTCCTCCCGCTCGGTGCCGTCGTCATCACCGTCACTTTCCTCTTCATCACAGTCGCTTGAGGAGGAGCTTTTGTCGTTGGTCGAGCTCTCCGTACAGCACCCTAAGCGAGCACCCGAATGCCTGAAGACCTTGATGGAGAGCAAGTCTGCATCAATTAACTTAAACCGGAGGACGTGCCCCTACGTCAAGCTATGCGCATGAGCAAAGGTTTTCCAGCCGCGGCGGAGAAGCATGACATGAGGAGCGGGGTACTCCACGTCCGCCCGCATGTTGCTATTACAGCAACCCCTCATGTGCAGCTTCAACGCATATGGCTGTTCAACCTCCATCACCCTTGCAAAAGGAGTAGGAAGCCGAAGGCGGCTGCGCGGAGGCCCGTGCAGCCTGACAATGAACTCCAACGGCGTGTCCCCAATGTGGCCTTCCATCGGGGCAGGAACAGCTGGTCATCGATCCCACGGTGCTACTCATCATTAGCATTGTTCTATTCGTGCCTCGTAGAGAACGTGACACATGCGGCAAAACATCCGAAGCAAAAGAAGAAACACAGCAGCAAAAGGAGAAGGAAGATTACCCCCCCCCCCCAAAAAGAAGGAAGACGTAGACACAAGTCTGGGCGCTGCTCTCTACTTCATGAAGAGTTAACCGTGCAGTCCTAACTGCTTCTTCATCGCCTCCACGACCTTCATCTCCTCCGCCATCTTCTTCATTCTGTCCATGATGCGGGATTTCTCGAGGCGAGCATTCATCATCTCTTCCACGGCCGCATTACGTACCCTGAAAGCAGCCGGGTGCTCGATGCGGAGCTTCGCCAACTCCTCCTTCTATTCCGTGACGAGGGCGTTCAGCATCTTCACCGAGGAACTCCTCTTCTCATGCAGCTTCTTCCATCCGGCGTTCTCCTCCTTCAGTAGTTCGAGCTCAAGGCGGAGCTTCCCCTTGTCCTCCTGAAGTTGCAGGATTTCACCGGTCACCTTCTTACTCAAGGCAATGCACTCCTTCAGCAGCTTCACCAAGCCGGCGGTCAACTCCTCCTGGTTATTGAGCTCAGCGGGCATGTCGTCGAGGCTCTCCTTCAGCAGCTTCACCAAGCCATTGGTCAACTCCTTTTGCTTATTGAGCTGAGCGGGCATGTCATCGAGGGATAACGACTCCACTACCACCAACTCGGCATGTTCGCCTCCGTGGCTAGGGCGCTCCTGGCAGCCCTCGCCTGCCCGTGAGAGATCTTTCAAGGTCTCTGCGAGTAGGCGAGCCCTCTTTTTTTTCCACGGCCTTGGTCGCTGCTCCCTTGTTACTAGTAGTTCTTGACCTAGAGCTTTGCACACCGGACATGGCAAGGACGGACGAAAAAGAAAGACTTATGAAGAGGAAGGTAGAGTAAATTTCGGCTAGGTAGTTCCCCTTTTTATAACCTACTAGCACTAGTACTAAAACCTACATAGTGGGAACACATTCAGGTTTGATATGTTGGTGTGAACAGGTTTGCACTTAATTATAGCACGGTAGTAATACTTTGGATTGTGATGGGAACAAGCTAAAGATTAATTGATGGTTTTGGTTTCGAGGCCCGAAACGGCTCCCGATGAGTTTCCTGGAACACAAATTTCAAGTACTACTACTGCTCAAATGCGGTCGCACAAGTAAGTGATGTAACTGGTCGTACATGTCAGACCAAGCCGATGCGTGTCCCTTCAGTGAGACGCGGGTCCGACCGACCGTCTGTTGGTGCGACTATCGGCGTTCTCGGAACCGGAGTACCCAGACTTGCCTGCCTGCAGCCCACGGCGTGGCTCCATCAATGGCCTGTTACGGCCCATCTTCAGCATCGACCAAGCAAGACCCTAGCGAGGGGCCAAGCCTCGCGAGGCGCACGACGCCAAGACCTCCAGAGGGAGCGGCCTCCCAAGGCAAGCTCCTCAGGAGCGGAGATTTCTATGCAGGCGCTCACCTCATGATCTTGAGGTGACGCAAGCCATGACGACCAAGGCCAGGCGGCCGCAAGCGGGCGCAGTACAACAGGTTTCCTCTTTGGTGCCAAGGGGGCAAGCGCAGGCGCAAAGTCTCGAGGAATCAGCCAAAGGTTTCCATTCCCGTGCTACAAGTCCAGGACCGCCAGGACGATAGGACGGAGCTCATCGCCGAGCCCACCACGGCGTCACAACCAAAAGCTTTGCAGGCGAAGACCACCTTTCATCAAGATAAGATGTACTATTTGTCTCCCTTCAAACTTGGCCGTTGTGGGATCCCTTCCCGCCTCTATTTTGGGGGAAGAGGACCAAGGCCACTATAAATACAGCCTAGCCACCACCATAGAGGGGGATCGAGCCATCCGAACCCTCACCAGCTCACACCCACATAAGAACAGACCTCCTGAGGTAGTTCTTCCCCTGTACTAGTTCATCCCCAGCCCATCGTGAGGCTAATCCACCAGAAAGCAGGAGTAGGGTATTACACCGCAAGGTGGCCCGAACCTAGGTAAACTGCCATGTCCCTTTTCCTTCCAGTTAATCGAGCTAGGCCGTGAGATCGATGGGTTGGCAGACTGGGGAGATCGAGTTCTTTGCACGCACCCCAGAGTTCGAATCTTTCTTGGGTTTGTGGAGCCCTGAATCTGACATTTGTCGCGCCAGGTAGTGGTGCGTCGGAGCCGCTCTTCTGTTGGTGGATTAGCCACCATTCCACCGCTCTCATGGCTGACGCTTCTTGAGTTCGAGCTGAGTGTCGGGCTACCCTCGCCACCCGCGTTGCCCAGACAACGCCTGTAGGCGAGGGCACCCCCCGCCGTTCCCCATCGCCTGCGACAAACGCTGCCACTGGCCTCACGGCCCACGGGCAGCGGGCTTCATCGCTGCAGCCCTCTGTGCGGCGTGACGGACGCACCGCCACCCCGTCGCTGACTCTGGCGGCTGCTTCATCCTCCCATGCCCGTTGCGGGCTGGCGAACACGCATGCTGCATTGCTCATGGCACGCGAGCTCCTACGCTATCGCCCGACCGACGACTTCTATGAGGACTGGCTGGACCGCATCGCCGAGCTTGTCGGCGCCGCTGGAGAAACCCCTGCACCGTCTCGCTCACTGCCTCCCCCGCCGCATCTTGGGGGCGACGTGGCCCACGGTGCGCCTCCTCCACCTCCTAGGCAAGATGCCGCCCTCGAGCAAAGGCGTGAGGCTCCTTGGTGTGACCCGCCGTGCAGGGCGCCGGCGCGCGACGAAGAATGCTGTCAAGTGGTGCAGCGGCCCCAAGGAGGGGCGCGCGCGCTCCCAGCGCCGCCACGTTAACATCATGTGCTGCCCGAGGCAGTGGTGCACGAGCGCCAAGACCAGGCTCCCCCTCTACGGTGGGCTCCCGTGAGAGCGGCAGGCTGCCGTGCGTTCACCCCGGAGATGCGCCGTGTTGTCTGGCGTGGGAAGTTCAAGCTAGACCTGCCTCCACGCTATGACGGCACCCCCGACCCTGCCGAGTTCCTCCAGCTCTACGAGCTGAGCATCGAGGTGGCCAACGGCGACGAGAAGGTCATGGCGAACTGGTTTCCCATGGCCCTCAAGGATGGCGCGCGCTCATGGCTCCTGAACCTCCCCGCGGGATCGATCTCCTCATGTGATGAAATTCGAGAGCATTTCATCGCCAACTTCCAGGGCACTCGCGACCGTGCCCCGGCTGCGGATGACCTGCGGTGCATCATGCAGCAGCCAGGGGAGACCTTGCAAAAATACATCCAGTGCTTCACCAATGTTCGCCTCAAGATCCCCAAGGTGTCGGATGAGGCCATCATTTCGGCGTTCACTGATGGCGTCCGGGATGTCAAGATGAAGGAGGAGCTCGCCATACACGAGGACCTGTGCTCGGCTCTGGAGATGTTCAACATGGCAACCAGATGCGCGAGGGCTGAGTAAGGTCGCCTCTCCCTCCTTGAGCTCCCAGATGCTGATCCAGAGGACAAGAAGGCCAAGGCCAAGGATGTGAAGTGCAAAGGCCCGGCCGTGCTTGTGGACGAACCAGAGATGAAGCGCGGCTGCGACCACCCCGAGTCTTCTAAGGGTAGCCGCCCATTCTACGTCTTCCACAACGTGCACAGCCACAACACCAATGACTGCCAAGAGCTCAGGGCCATCTGGGACGGGCGCTTTGGCCGCCGCCCTGAGCGCAACGACCGTGGCTACGGCCATGGAGGAGGCCGAGGTGGGGGACGCTGGGACAACCGCGACCCCCGCCAGGACTGGCGCGACCAGCCTCATGAGGATCGCTGGCAGGGCCAGCCTCACGCGGGCCCCTGGAGGGATCAGCCTCGTGAGGACTATCCTCTGGGCAATGCAGGCCTTCCTCCGCTGCCACCACCGCCAAGGAGGAACGACGACCACCACCAAGATGATGGGGCCGGGGGCTTCCAAGAGCCTCATGCCATTGCTTGCATCCGAGGCGGTGCTCATGCCCTCGCTTCCCATCGCATCTTCAAGCAGTTTGCTCGCGATGTGAACGTGGCCCTCCCCAAGCTCAAGGCATCGCGTCCGCTCAGGTGGTCCAAGTACGCTATCACCTTCGACTCTACAGACCAGCTCAAGTGCGCGGCCACTGCCGGCGCGCTCCCGATGCTCTGCTCGCCCACCATCAGCAACATCCTCGTCACCAAGACGCTCGTCGATGGCGGCGCGGGGCTCAATGTCCTCTCCGTCGAGGCGTTTGACACGCTCCAGGTGCTGTACGACCAGCTTCAGCCTACCAAGCCTTTCTCGGGGGTGATCGATGGCTCCACCATCCCCATCGGGCAGATCCGCCTCCCTGTCACCTTCGGCAAGTGCGACAACTACCACAATGAGCTCATCGACTTCGACGTCGCCCATGTTCGCCTCCCGTACAACGCCATCCTCGGATATCCAGCCCTGGCCAAGTTCATGGCCGCGACTCACCATGGCTACAATGTCCTCAAGATGCCAGGAAGCGGCGGCATCATCACGGCCGCCTGCAACAAGAAGGATGCGGTGTGCTCCCTCGAGTGCGCCTACCAGGCCACAGCGGTTGAGAACAAAGATGGCGAAGGCGCCGCCTACCCCCCTGAGGTCACCCCCAAGAAGAAGAACCAGCTGCTCCGCCGAGGATCTCAGGATGATGGGGCGTCCGACGATCGCGCCTTAGGCCTCGCGCCCACAGATGGGGCGCCTTCCCCTCTCGCATAGGAAGGCGCACCTGGGGCCCCTCTTAGGTTGGGCTCGGGGGCTCTCCTCTGGAGGGCCTCAGACCTGACTAGCATCATGAGGGAGGTGTTCGGGCACCATCTAGAGGTGTGCTTCAATGCGCGCTTCCGCGAGAAGAGCGCAGGGCGCGAGGCGCCAGGCGCTCAGGAGTTCATCACCAAGGCGATCGAGGAGCTTCAGGAGGCGAGGGCCATGCGAGGCGAGCATCGCCCCGCTCCACCCGGCGCAGCTCCCTCCCCTGACGACAGCAGCGAGTTGTGCGTCTGCGTCAACATCCCAGGGCTCAATAGAGCCGCGTCTCAGGAGCTCTTCTGGCTGTCCCGCGTCGGCAGGTGTGAAGGCCCTCCTCACAGCTATGTTTGCATGCCTTTCGGCTTGCCGAATGCGGCGGCGGTGCACCAGCGCCACATGCGGGTTGTCCTGGAGGCTCACGAGGTCAGGTGCAAGGCGGTCCAAATGGAGGAGGTGACGGACCCTCGCGAGCACCCCGGGCCGTCGGAGCCTCATGTGGTTCAGGAGCCGGACGCCTCGTGAGGAGCGACTTCTGCGGCTCGCGTCTTCAGCTACTCCAACACTTCTTCAATGACGGTGTTAGGTGACCTTTTTTGGTTTGTTCGGTTGGGGGCGCCCCTCGGGCTGCATTATCCCCAAGCTATATGGGTCCGTCCCTGCGGCGTGTATCATTTTGCGCATACTTCAGAACTGGCCTTACCTTCTCCTGAGTTGCTTTATGTTTATCATTTGCCTGTCCAGTGCTTCACCGCCATGAACGTCGTACGCCCTCACAAACCCGCCTGCGACTGCCTCATGATTAAGGACTGGCATGGCGTCTATGCTCGGGTCTGTCCCTGCAGTGTCGCTAAATCCATGTGGCTGAGCTCTGTCTCGCAGGCCAGCTCTCGTGCACGTCACCTCCCATGGTCCTTGGTGCCTTGTTCTGGCATGAGCTAATCAAGAGCGGATGAGTTAGGGCGCATGACCTGGTGCCTCGCCGCCGCGGGAACCGCGCGCCAGTTGTCTTTCTTTTGGATTTTCGCAAGAGAAGACTGGGCACGGCGTCTGTGCTCGTGTCTGTCCCTACAGCATCGACAAACCCAACGGCTGAGCTCTGTCTGGCGGGCCGGCCCCGTTCACGTCACCTCCTGGGGTCATTGGTGTTTGGCCTTCTCATGCGATATCCTCCGAAGATTCACTCGGGGCAGGCTACCTGACCATCCCGCAGGACCCTCGCAAACATCCCGAACCAAAATTCAGGCGCAACCCGCCTTGAAGTAGGGCCTCGTGAGTCCCGCACTGGCTCACGAGTGCCCATACACACATCCTCCATTCCTGCCGTGCAAGCCATGTGTCAGGACGGGGCTGTACACGCCCCGGAGTCTCCCCTCAGAGGGAGCTCCCACCCACGCACCAGTGGAAGCCCCATGCTCCGCGCTGGCGGATGACACGGTCGAGGAGCGGTTATGCCCGTGTAAGAGCCGAAGCACCATGCTTCGCGCTGGCGAATAAACAACAGAGGGCACCCCAGCGGTCGCAGTAACCTCAGGAGAGCCACCAGGCTTGCTGCTCGGCCTCACTGTATCGTCTTCCCCTCGGAAGGGTGTCGCAAGGGGGCTGGGCACAGGGGCTACGCTCAGGTCACGCCTGGCGTATGCCACCTCAATAGGTCTCTCAGACCTGGTCTTCTCGCGTCCCTCCCGAGCGAAAGCCCGGCAAGGAAAGGTATGGAGAGCTGTTTGTACATCAAGGGGGACCCCTGAGCATCGCGACGTAGGGGCCTCACTGGTCACGTAGCCCCTCACCCCTTGGTCTCATCCTGGTGATCTGGACGCCCCAATGGCGGATGAGGTATGCGCGGGGCCGGGCCCTGCTGAGGGAGTCCTGGATTAAGGGGTCCTCGGGCGTCCGGGCTACGTAATGTGGGCCGGACTGATGGGCCATGAAGATAAAAGACAGAAGACTCTCTCCCGTGTTCGGATGGGACTCTCCTTGGCGTGGAGGGCAAGCTTGGCATTCAGATATGAAGATTCATTTCTCTGTAACCGACTTTGTACAACCCTAGTCCCCTCCGGTGTCTATATAAACCGGAGGGTTTAGTCCGTAGATGCAACCATAATCACGATCATAATCTGACAGGCTAGACTTCTAGGGTTTTAGCCATTAAGATCTCATGGCAGATCAACTCTTGTAATACTCATATTCATCAAGATCAATCAAGCAGGACGTAGGGTATTACCTCCATAGAAAGGGCCCGAACCTGGGTAAACATCATGTCCCCCGTCTCCTGTTACCATCGACCTTAGACGCACAGTTCAGGACCCCCTACCCGAGATCCGCCGGTTTTGACACCGACATTGGTGCTTTCATTGAGAGTTCCGCTGTGTCGTCGCTAGAAGACTCGATGGCTCCATCAATCATCCACAACGATGCTGCCTTGAGGGAGGTCTTTCTCCTCGGCCAGATCTTCGTATTCGGCGGCTTCGTACTGCGGGCCAACTCGCTTGGCTATCTAGAGCAGATCGACAGCTACGCCCCTGGCTATCAGGTCAGGTTTGGAAGCTTGAACTACGTTGCTGATATCCGTGGAGACTTGATCTTCGACGGATTCGAGCCTACGGCAGCCGCTCCCTGCCACCGCGATGAACATGACCTAAATCTGTCATCGGACCATACCCGGGAGATAGCTCCTGTAACTGCTCTGGCCCTAGATCCGGAGCAGATTGCGCCATCCGAGGACGGGAAGCTCAACCCCGCCACGGAAGCCACAGACTCCGTGGCGTTGGAGCCGCACACAAACTCAGCGGCATTGGAGCCGCACACAGGCCCAACTTCAAACGGGATCTGTGTCACCGGAACCTCGGGTTCATCTCCGGCCACGGGTTCCGAACCACGTGCGTCCGCGCCCATCGAGCTTGATCGGGCGCCGATCGTCGAGTTCAGCTCCGCGGACATCTTCCGGCACTCACCTTTGGGTGATGTGCTAAACTCATTAAAAACCCTCTCCTTAGCGGGGGACTCACAGCCGAACTATATCCGGTTTGAACTGGAGGTTCATAATGGAGAATTTCGCTTCCCACCCACCGCCCACTTCATTGCCACTGTCGAAGACTTAACCAACATGCTCGATTACGACTCTGAAGACATCAATGGTATGGACGACGATGCCGGAGAGGAGCAGGCCCAAAACCCGCCGTTTACTGGGCGCTGGACAGCCACCTCCTCGTTTGACGTGTACATGGTGGATACCCCCAAAGAGAATAACGACGATAACAAGAAAGATCCAGTCGAGGATAGACCTCCTGAGACACGGCCAAAGTGCCGACGTCAGCGGCACCGCTCTAAATCGCGCTGTGGAAAAGACAGCAATACCGGCACGACAGAAAACAATACTCCGGATGAGGCCGAAGATAAAGAAGATCCCGTCGAGCCGACTTTCGAACAGGATGATAGGTAAGATGGGCAAGCCAGCCCTGATGAACAGGCCATAAACAAAGACTCGGAGGACAGCAACTATCTTCCACCCTCCAAAGATGAGGTGAGCCTCGGCGACGAAGACTTTATCGTGCCTGAGGAACCCGTCGAGCAGGAGCGCTTTAAGCGCTGGCCAATAGCCACTGCGAGGAGCCTGAAAAAGAAACAGCAGCAGCTTCAAGCTGATCAAGATCTACTCAACGATAGATGGACTGATGTCCTGGCAGCCGAGGAATACGGACTCGAGCACCCCATTAAAAGTTATCCGAGGCGTAAACTGCTACCCCAATTCAACGACGAGGCACTTAAGCCCATGCCATCAACACATAATGCGGTTGACCGACCACCATGTGGCCGGGACAAAGCGGCAACTCAAGCCGAACACCAGCCCATACTACCTCACCGCAAAAGCAGAGACATAACAGCCTGTGGTCATACATAAGACCTGCGGCATGACCTGAACAATAGAGCAGGTCAGTCTAGATCAATCTACGGATCGCGGGGGCATGCCCTGGCGTGCGACGACGGCTATCAAACCAGACATGACAAAAATAACCACGCCCGGGCCGAAGACTGCCGACGAACTCAATCCGAGCTACGTCGCGACGTGGCCCGATATAGAGGCGCCGCACACCCCCTCTGCTTCACTGATGAAGTAATGGAGCACGAATTCCCAGAAGGGTTTAAACCCGTAAATATCGAATCATACGACGGAACAACAGATCTCGCGGTATGGATTGAGGATTTTCTTCTCCATATTCATATGGCCCGTGGTGATGACCTTCACGCCATCAAATACCTCCCATTAAAACTCAAGGGGCCAGCTCGGCACTGGTTAAACAGTCTATCTGAAAACTCTATTGGCAGCTGGGAGGACTTGGAAGACGCCTTCCACGACAACTTCCAAGGCACATATGTACGACCTCCGGATGCCGATGACTTAAGTCACATAGTTCGACAGCCTGGAGAGTCGGCCAGGAAATTCTGGACCAGGTTCCTAACTAAAAAGAACCAGATCATCGACTGCCCGGATGCCGAAGCCCTAGCGGCCTTTCAGCATAGCATCCGCAACGAATGGCTCGCTCGTCACCTCAGCCAAGAAAATCCGAAGTCCATGGCAGCCCTAACGGCACTCATGACCCGCTTTTGTGCGGGCGAGGATAGTTGGCTAGCTCGTAGCAATAACACTGCAAGCGATGCCGGTACCTTTGAAGCTAAGAATAGCAATGGCAAGCCCGGAGGCAACAAGCACAAGCGCCGAAGCAATGGTGGCACTGCCGATGACACGGCGGTCAACGCCGGTTTCAGTGGCTCCAAGTCCGGCCAGCGGAAGAAGCCATACAAAGGAAATAATCCGGGCTCATCCAGCTTGGACCGCATACTCGATCGTCCGTGCCAGATCCACGGCACCCCTGATAAACCAGCCAATCATACCAACAGAGACTGTTGGTTTTTAAACAGGCCGGCAAGTTAAATGCCGAACACAAGGAGAAGGGGTCGCAAAGCGAGGACGATGATGAGTAGTCCCGTCCGCCGAACACAGGAGGACAGAAGAAGTTCCCTTCCCAGGTTAAAACGGTGAACATGATATACGCCACTCATATCCCCAAAAGGGAGCGCAAATGAGCGCTCAGAGACGTCTACGCGATGGAGCCAGTCGCCCCAAAGTTCAACCCATGGTCTTCCTGCCCAATCACCTTCGATCGTAGGGACCATCCGACCAGTATTCGTCATGGCGGTTCAGCCGCACTGGTCCTCGATCCAATTGTTGATGGATTTCATCTCACGCGCGTCCTCATGGACGGCGGCAGTAGCCTGAACCTGCTCTATTAGGATACAGTGCGCAAAATGGGCATCGATCCCTCAAGGATCAAACCCACAAAAACTACCTTTAAAGGAGTCATACCAGGTGTAGAGGCCCGCTGTACGGGCTCAATCACACTGGAGGTTGTCTTCGGATCTCCGGACAACTTCAGAAGCGAAGAGTTGATCCTCGATATCGTCCCATTCCACAGCGGCTATCATGCACTGCTCGGACGAACCGCATTTGCTCGATTCAATGCGGTGCCACACTATGCTTATCTCAAGCTCAAGATGCCGGGACCACGCGGTGTCATAACAGTTAACGGTAACACGGAGCGCTCCCTCCGTACCGAGGAGCACACCGCGGCCTTGGCAGTGGAAGTACAGAGCGGCCTTGCCAAATAGAATCTTAATTCAGTTGCCAAGCTCCCGGACACTGTCAAGCAGATCCGGACTACTCCGCAGCATAAGAGTCTGGCTCGTCAGGAGTTCGACTAGCAATCCGGCCTCCGTCTCCGTCCCGACCAGATGGCGGCATACGTACCATGCGTACATAACTATGCACTTAAAATACCATGGGCGTAGACGGAGGCATAACTATATTGTGGTCCATAATACTGCTCGACCTCTCCTGGACACACGTACTCTCACTTCTTCTTTTTCATCCTTTTCAGGTTTCTCTTCCACAGGCCCCTCAAGACGGCCTGATCATCGGTCCTTTCGAAGGATAGATACACCAAGACAGCAAGAAGCATTGCGGTATATGGGAATCTCTAGGAAGTCTTTTTGATGATCACTCTACCTATTCTTAGTACCCTCACGCAGCTCTCCCTTGGTCATGGCATGTAAAATAGCCCTGTTGCTTATCGCACTACTTATACACTTTGACGTCTCAATATATTTGTAATGGAAATAGTTCACGGCACTAGCTTACTACTTCATTTTTTCTTGATAATCTTATCCATTGCACCCGTACACTTTGGTACGGCCTAAGTTTGCCAGGGGCTTTATTGCGCCCCATATTACGGCAACAAAGTCCGAACACTTTTTATAGTATAGTTCGGCACCCCGAATTTAGCATTACATGCATTGGTTCCGAATCATGTCTTTGGTCAATAGTTGGGTTGCCCGGCTCCTGTGCTTACTACCTTATGTTCCGCTATATCGGCTAGGGTAGTAAAGGGAGAACTACTGCGATTGTACCCTGGTTTGTCCGGATGAGCACCTTAGTAGAGAAAGCCGAAAACTGACTGTCATGATGCGGCATGAGCCGGTCAGCTCTTCGGAGGTTACAAATCTTTTGCGATTTTTTCCGCACTATGCGATGAATAGGTCTTTACCCGATCTGGTGTTTACAGCACCCTAGTTCGGATTCACGAATACTAGGGGCTGCGCCTAGACTTCTATTATAAAACTCCTATGGCTAAGTGAGGGTGATAAAGCCACATAGTCCGGTTGCCTGGTTCGTTGCGCTAAACACCTCCATCAAGGACCAAACTTTGTATAAAGAGTGTTTAGATTTTATCCCGAACACCCCCGTACTACCTACGCGGGGGCTGAAGCCGACGACTGGCCAACTCTCAGATTTAATAAAATGGCTGCACAGGAGGAAAAATCTTGATATAAACAAGTAACATTATATTACATATTAGTTTTGTTTCATTGTGCAGGACAGGATAACATATTCATCCGAAGATAATGCCTTTTGCACACTGCTCCCTACAATGTGGGATCCCTCTAGGACATCGTCAAAATATCGCTCAGGCGTGCGGTGCTCCTTGCCCGCGGGCGGTCCCTCGGTCGCGAGCTTGACGGCGTTCATCTTCACCCACTGTATCTTGACACGGGCGAAGGCCATCCGCGCACCTTCGATGTAGACCGACTGCTTGATGGCATCAAGCCAAGGGCAGGCAGCAACCCGTCGCTTCACGAGCCCGGAGTAGCTTTGGGGTATGGCTTCGGTAGGCCAGAGACGGATTATCAAATCCTTCATGGCCAATTCAGCCGCCCTATGCAGTTCAGTCAGCTGTTTCAGCTGATTGCTGAAGGGCACCTGATGCTCTGGCGCAAGGTATTGCGACCTGAACAACTTCTCCGTTGAGCTCCCCTCTTCGGCTCAGAAGAAATCCGCAGCATCTGCAATGCTGCGCGGCAGATCCGCAAACACTCCTGGAGAACTCCAAATCCGGGTCAGTAAGAGGTACCTTTTCTTCACAAATTTGCTTTGCATTATAAAGGCCTTACGCGCCGCGATTTTCCTGGCCTCTTGGATTTCCTGGAGGGCGCAATGGGCTTCAACCCGGGCCTCTTGTGTGCTCTGGTGGGCCTTAGCAAGCTCGAACTCTTGATCCGAAATCTTGCGCTCCAAGGACACGCATTTCTTTACAGCGTCTTGGAGCTCTTGTTGGACCTCACTGACCCTGGCCTCGTGCTTTTCGCGGACGGATTGTTCCTCCACCGCTCTCTTCTGGGCTTCGGCCAGAGTCTTTTTCAGGGCCTCCACCTCAGTCGTCGCTCCTACAAATATCATGGCACTATGGTCAATGCAAATCATTTATCCTTTCTGATATACAGAAGGTCATGGCGTACCTTGCTTATCCTCCAGCTGCTTTTTTACACGGCCAAGTTCTTCCTCGGCCTGCTCCAGACTCTGCTTTAGTCCGGAGACTTCGGCAGCATGGGAGGTCGCAGCCAGCAGCGATGCCTGCTTTTTCACACAGACATGTATGGTTAGTCTCCTAAGAAAATTGTTTGATCCTCTGTCCGGCTTTTCTTTTCGACCACCGGACAGTGTCTCAGGGGCTACTGTCTATACTGTGACATTATTTTTTGCATAATTGCGTTTCATACCTCAAAACCTATTAGAAGGCTTGTGCAGGCTTCGGTCAGTCCGCTCTTCGCAGACTGAATCTTCTCAATCACCGAACCCATGAGGGCACGATGTTCCTCTACAATGGAAGCACTTCGCAGCGCTTCCAGTAGGGTGTTCGGTGCCTCTGGTTGGACAGAGGTCACCGGCGGAATGGGTGCACCCCCTTCTCTCGAAGGGGGCTGCTTGCCAGATTTCGGAGCCGTATAGGTCTCGGAGACCGTATTCGGCTGAGGGCCGAATTGGACCTGGCCCCCATTGCCAGGCTCCATGGGGATTTGCTCCCCCATGTGTCCGGTGGCCGAGGTTTCACCCTCTAGCGCCGCGCTAGCGGCCTCCTGCGTCTCTCCCTGGCCTGGGATCCTTTGGGACAACACCTCGGTGTCATCCATGGCCTTGGGAGAGGAGGCCGTCGGAAGGGACCCGCTGTCCATCACCTTCGGGTCCAGCGAATTCCCCGAGGATGAGGATCGCTCGAGGTCGGAACGAACTGGACTGCAAGTACATGATTCAACATGTTAAAACTATGGAGAAAAGAGGCTGGATATATGAATGCGTCAGGGTCTTTGAGTACTCATGATCCGGCCAGGGGCTTATCTCGGGGGCGCCGCTCTGGGCTGCTGTCGATGTCCCACGTGGAGTTATCCGCGAGGGAGACCTTCCCCTTCTTGGACGCCTCTGCCTCCAGATTTATGGAGGCCGCCCTTTTCTTCCTTCCCCCCTCAGGGGGAGAGTTGCTTTCCTCCTCCTCCTTGTTGTCCTCTGTGGCGGAGGAGTGAGACTCGGCATCTTCGGATGTCACGTCTGAAGTTCCCTTGCGACGAAGGCCACTTCTGGTCTCCTTGTCCTTTTTCTTGGCCTTCTTCTCCGGCGCCTGGTAGGGCGCCGGGACCAGCATCTTCGTCAGGAGCGGGATGGCTGGTTCCTCGGGCAGTGGAGCCGGACACTTAATCCGCTCTGCCTTCTTCGTCCAGACCTTAAAAAATAAGTAGGGAGGCTTAGGCATTTTCCCAGAGTAAGCAAGTAAAGGATACACCTTGAAAGCACAAAAAACTTACCGGACTGGCAGGATGGGCCAGATCGTGCCCGCGGTCCTCGGTCGTCTCTGGCCACTTCTCGCTGGCCTTAAAAACCACCTTCCAGATGTCTTCGTGCGTAGTTCCGAAGAACTGTTGCAAGGTCTGGTGCTCGGCCGTATCGAACTCCCACAGATGGCAAGTCCGGCTTTGGCATGGAAGGATCCGGCGAACTAGCATCACCTGGATCACATTGACAAGCTTGATGTTCTTGTCCACCATGCTCTGGATACGTGCCTGCAGCGCTGTCAGCTCGTCCGACGATGTCCAATTCAGGCCCTTCTCTAGCGAGGAGGTGAGCCACATTGGGGATCCGAACTTGAATTCAGGAGCCGCGGCCCAGGTGGCGTCGCGGGGCTCTGTGATATAGAACCACAGTTGCTGCCACCCTTTGACGGTCTCCACAAAGGTACCTTTGGGCCATGTGACTTTGGGCATCTTGCTCACCATGGCCCCTCCGCACTCTGTGTGTTGGCCATCCACCACCTTCGGCTTCACATTGAAGATCTTGAGCCACAGTCCGAAGTGGGGTGGGATGCGGAGGAAAGCCTCGCACACGACAATAAATGCCGAGATGTTGAGGAAAGAATTTGGGGCTAGATCATGGAAATCTAGCCCGTAGTAGAACATGAGTCCGCAGACGAAAGGGTGTAGTGGAAACCCTAACCCGCGGACGAAGTGGGGGATGAACACCACCCTCTCATGAGGCTTGGGGGTGGGGATGATCTGTCCCTTGGCCGGAAGCCGGTGGGCGATTTCCTTGGCCAAATACCCCGCCTCCCGGAGCTTCGTGATGTCCTTCTCCTTGACGGAGGAGGCCATCCACTTGCCTTGCGCTCCGGATCCGGACATGGTCGGAGTGCTTCTTTGAGGCGAAAAAGATGAAAACTTGGGCGCTAGAGCTCGAGAATGGAGAGGCAGAGAAAAAGAAGGCGTGGGTGAAAGGGATGGATCCTTATCTCCTTATAAAGGCAGTGAATATCAAGCGCCTCCCCACTCGCCTTAAAACTCGCCTATTCCCATGGGCCGTGCAGATGGCACGGTTGGATTACCCACGCCCGTATTGATGAGAATCCCGCAATAAAGGGACACGATCTCTGCTGTGACAAGGCATGCCACTGGAAACCCGCATCTTAAAGCGTGGAGCGGGAGGCTAAAAAACGGTTCAAAATAATGACCGTGCAGGAACGTGGTGTCGCATTACAAAAAGTTGTCAGTGGATTGGACTCGTGAAATATTATACTATCTGCGGTTGTGTGTGGTACTTGTTTTGCAGAGCCGGACACATTTTCTGCGCTCGAAGTCTGTTTTGGAGTATTCGGAGGAGGAACCCGCCTTGCAATGCTGAAGGCAATCTTCGCGCCGGACACATCGTCATTGAAGCTTGGTTCAGGGGTTACTGAGCGAGTCCTCGATTAAGGTGTCCTCGGGCGTCCGGGCTACGTAATGTGGGCCGGACTGATGGGCCATGAAGATACAAGATAGAAGACTCTCTCCCGTGTCCGGATGGGACTCTCCTTGGCGTGGAGGGCAAGCTTGGCATTCAGATATGAAGATTCCTTTCTCTGTAACCGACTTTGTACAACCCTAGTCCCCTCCGGTGTCTATATAAACCGGAGGGTTTAGTCGATAGAGGCAACCATAATCACGATCATAATCAGACAGGCTAGACTTCTAGGGTTTTAGCCATTACGATCTCATGGTAGATCAACTCTTGTAATACTCATATTCATCAAGATCAATCAAGCAGGACGTAGGGTATTACCTCCATAGAGAGGGCCCGAACCTGGGTAAACATCGTGTCCCCCGTCTCCTGTTACCATCGACCTTAGACGCACAGTTCGGGACCCCCTACCCAAGATCCGCCGGTTTTGACACCGACACCTGCCGACGCAGAATGCCAAAAACAACACTTGCGCCTCCCTCCTGAGGGCTGATCGTACGTCAAGGGGGACCCCTGAGCATCGCGACTCAGGGGCCTCACTGGTCATGTAGCCCATCACCCCTTGGTCTCGTCCTGGTGATCCGGACGCCCCAACGGCGGCTGAGGTATGCACGGGGCCAGGCCCTGCCGACGCAGAACACTAAAGCAAACGGTAAGGAAATCGTGAAATCCTAGCAAATTATTACAAAACATATTGTCTCTTAAACTCAAAGCAGAATATCTCACGCCTCCACGAGGCATGGTAAATGTCGCAGGGTTAAAACAGGAGGAAGCGCCGCCTTCGAACCTCTTCTTCAGCCTTGGACGCCACCGTCGCTCGCCTGGAGGGGCCCGTCGTCGACAACATCGCCGCCATCCTTGCCACTGGCCCCGGTCGTGGGGTCGACGCAGAGGAACTTCTGCAGCAGGGCCTCCACTTGCTTCCCCACCACCTCAGCGGTAGCATCATGGAGCTCAGGGGCCACAGGTTCGAGTAGCGGGCCAAGGTTGAAGCTTGGGTCCCAAAGGTAGAGGTTGCTGAAGACGCGCATCGCAGTCGAGGTAAAAAGCGCGCGAGTCTCCCCCTCCACCATGGTGCCCACTCCGACGACGATGCCCTCGAGCGCCGTGGCAAGCTTGGGGAGCAGCCCGGCAGGGCCCCCCTCCGGAGTCGCCAGCGGCTCCTCGTACCCTTCCCCATAAAGGGTCTGCAGCGCCGTGCGGGACCTCAGCTCAAGGAAGGTGAAGGCGTCACGCCCAACGGCAGTCGCCTTCTCAGCTGCGGCGAGGGACTTCTACCTGGCCTCCAGCTGGGATTTCTCCTCGGAGACAAGCTTGGTGTGGGATGCCTGGGCCGTCTCCGTCTCTTCTTTCAACTTCGCCAGGCGGCTCCGCTCCGTGGCCTGTTCCTGGGCTGCCTGCACCAGCTCGGCATCTCGGTCGGCGAGCGCAGCGTCTCGGGCATTGAGATCCTCCTTCTGCTCCTCAAGCTGACAGGTGCGGGCGGCCTGCTCATCGCAGAGGGCCTTCAGCTCGGTCTCCACCATGCGGCAGCGCTCCTTGGCAGACGCTGCGTCGGTCAGCACTACGTCGCGAGCCACTGCAGCCTCGCCGGCCTCCTTCGTACCCTCCGCGATGACAGCCTCGGCCTGGCCCTAGGCCGTCCGGACGGACGAGTCGGCCTAGAACCACCCCGAGATCAGCCCCAGGCGCCCAGTCACCACGCACCGGTCGGCGCCCTGAAGATCAGTCCGGAGTTGGTCCAGCGCGGCAAAGGCCTCCTCCAAAGCGATGGGCTTGGGGTGGAGGTGGCATTAGAGCCCAGACTGGCGCTGCAACAGCAGCAAGGGCGGCAGGGGGCTCCGGAGCCCTCAAACCCCCCGCGGGTGCACCGGAGACGGGTGCCCCCAGAGTCCGCTTGGTCGCGGAGGCGGTCTCCTCCTGAGGCTTGGCCACCGGGCTTCGAGGGACTCACTCCGTCGCGAGCGAACACGAGGCGGCCTCTTCCGCAAGTGCCAGGGTCGCCGCGGCCATGGCAGGTCGCGTGGCCTCGGAGGCACTGACCTCCTCCTTCTTCCTCTTCACCACCGGCTTCAGCCTGGCCACCAGGAGGAGAATATCATGAGCACGACATCAAGGATGGAAAGCAAAAACAAGGTAAATTGCTTACTCGTCAGTAGCACCATACGCCCTCTTCTTGGCTAGGAGCGTGGCGCCCCCGGGCTTCTTGAGCACGGGCTTCGCCGTGCCCTCAGGATTGGCCGGGCGCATAGCGGCGGGCTCCGGAGTGGCGGCAATGGGCGACAAGGCGGGGGCATCGTCCCGGGGCGGCGACACTGCCTCGCCATTCTTCGGGGTCCCTCGCTTCGGCCTCCGCAGAGGGGCGCCCCCCGGACCTCGTGACAACCCCAATGGAGCGCGGGGACCCTTCAACCAAGTGCTCGCCGGCGTCATCGTCGTCGGAGAGATCACGGAGGAGGTCACTCTGCAATGGAGGAGAAGTCTCCCACACCTCCACCATGGTCACCTCCGAGTCCTGCTCCCCCTCCTCCTCGGAGCTCTCGCCGGAGGACACCGGCACTGGGGAGTTGGGGAGCATGGGCGGCACAAGCCCTAGCTCATTGAAGACAAGCATGGCATCAGCCACCTCCGCCCCGTTGTCGCGGTGGTACAGCGGGAGGTAAGCCTCCGGGAGGCCGCCCGGGTCCTTCTCAAGCAAGGTGCGCAAGGCCTTGCTCAGCTCGTCATCCGTCAAGCTTTCCGGGCACAGTCGAAGGTCGTCTTCCATGCCCTTGAGATTCCACAAGGGGCATGAGTGCGCGTGGAGCGGGGCCAGGCGCTGCGTCAGGAATTCCTTGACGAGCATGGCCCCTATCAGCTTCTCCGCCTCCAGATCCGTTGTCATCTTCTTCAGGACCGCCGCCGCCCGGGGGTCGGTGAGCTTCTCGTGAGCCCACCGTTCCAGCTTCGCCGGCATCGCAGTCGGCAGTTCCAGCCGAGCATGGAGGCGCTTGGCATCCATGAAGATCCACTTGCGTCGAAAGTCCTCCACCTTCTTCCCGCTCCTTGAGAGCGCATTGCTGCCGTGGGACGCAATGAGGTAGACATACCCGGAGCACTGGGTTCAGCTGCGCATTCGGAGGTAGAAGAAGTGGCGGAGCAGCGCGACGGAGGGCGCCACCCCCATGAACGCCTCGCAGTAAAGGCAAAAATCGACAGGAGGAGGATGGAGTTGGGATGGAGATGAAGGGCGTGGATCTAGTAATGGTCGAGGACGGCGAAGAAGAAACTGGATAAAGGAGGGATGAGCCCCGCAAAGACGCTGTGAAGGAAGAAGGGGTAGAAGGTCCTCGCCAAGCTGTCCTGCTTGGTGCAGCCGACCCAAAGCACCGTCTCCCTCCCCTCATTGTCATTACTTGCTGTCAGAGGGAGCATGGCGGCTAGGTGCTTCGCCTCGGTGATGGTGGACACGCTGAGGGCCGGCTCGAGCGAGGAGGCGGAATGCGAGGAAGGACCAGCGGGCTTCGCATTCTCGCTCACCATCGGCGGAGAGCTCAGGGAAAAGGTTCGACAGATTTGGAGGTGCTCTTAGCAGGGAGAAAAGGGGATCTGGAGCAAGGCGAAGAGAAGGCAATGAAGGCTCAGCGGCAGGCGCCAGCCCTTTTCTCAGCCTGGGACGGTTGCCGAGGCTGTGTGAGGAAGTGGACACACCCATGTCCCATCAAGCGCCACGCGTCGGCTCAGTCCGCAGGCGATTTGGGCCCGCGGCGCTTCGCCATTGCCCTTTGGCTTCACCTCGAAGCCAAGTCCGAGCGTGCCTTGGGGCCGGGGGCTACTATCGATGTTCTGGGAACTGGGGTACCCAGACTTGCCTGCCTGCAGCCCACGGCATGGCTCCATCAACGGCCTGGTATGGCCCATCTTCAGCATCGACCAAGCATGACCCTCGTGAGGGGCCAAGCCTCGTGAGGCGGATGACGCCAAGACCTCCAGAGGGAGCAGCCTCCCAAGGGAAGCTCCTGGGGAGCAGAGATTTCTATGCAGGTGCTCACCTCATGAGCTTGAGGTGACACAAGCCATGACGACCAAGGCCAGGCGGGCGCCAGCGGGCGCAGTACAACAGGTTTCCTCTTTGGTGCCAAGGGGGCAAGCGCAGGCGCAGAGTCCCGAGGAATCAGCCAAAGGTTTCCATTCCTGTGCTACAAAACCAGGACCGCCAGGACCGCAGGACGGAGGTCATCGCCGAGCCCACCACGGCGTCACAACCAGAAGCTTTGCAGGCGAAGACCACCTTTCATCAGGATAAGATGTACTATTTGTCTCCCTTCAAACTTGGCCGTTGTGGGATCCCTTCCCGCCTCTATTTTTGGGGAAGAGGACCAAGGCCACTATAAATACAGCCTAGCCACCACCATAGAGGGGGATCGATCCATCCGAACCCTCACCAGCTCACACCTACATAAGAACAGACCTCCTGAGGTAGTTCTTTCCCTGTACTAGTTCATCCCCAGCCCATTGCGAGGCTAATCCTCCACAAAGTAGAAGTATGGTATTACACCGCAAGGTGGCCCCAACCTTGGTAAACTGCCGTGTCCCTTTTCCTTCCAGTTCATCGAGCTAGGCCGTGAGATCGACAGGTTGGTAGACTGGGGAGATCGAGTTCTTCACACGCACCCTAGAGTTCGAATCTTTCTTGGGTTTGCGGAGCCCTAAATCCGACAGCGACCGACCATAAAGTATTATGCAATGGAGACTTGTGGTTGTGGCTTCAGGTGATTGTCACGACCAAGCATTCAAAAACCTGTGATAAATCAATTACCATGTTTTTCCAAACGACCAAGTATTTTCACAGAAATAAAATACATATAGATGGACTGATTTTCATGGTTGCAAACCACCATGGCGCTGCAAGTTCACTCCAGCAGCAACCGAGTAGGTCACTACATCGCTGGCAGGGAAGGAGGGCAGCTCGCCTTGCCTACAATGCATCCCCAGTGCCGCTGCTGCAGCTGGCTTCGTGATTTGGCTTCTCCTACCGCCCATTTGAATAGTTGCACCGGCTGCTCATCCCATCCCGCAAGCATGCGCGTTCTTTCCTCCGCAGTCGACTCCGTGAATATGATCTTTACCATTAGCCCCATCTCAAAATCAACGCGACGCTACTAGATGGAAACATCCCTCAACATCTCTCCCCTGAGATCGACTTGCACCTCCGCCTTGTGCTTCGCCAGGCGCAGCTCCTTCAAACTTGTCTCTAATTGATGTGACGCTTCCTTGATCTGATTTGCCCTTGCTGTCCACCACCTGAAACGCAGCCCTGGCATGTCCTCCGACGCCACCGATCTGTGATTCCAGAGCAATGGATCCCCTGTGAAACACATGTGGGTTTCGCTCAAAGGCGGCAGTGCTGCGGGCCGCAGCGAGAGGGAAGCCCGCGGGATCCTGGGATCTAAGGGATTAGCCATGGGGGGATTCTCCATGGCGGGATCCGGTGGGTGGGGCAGGGAGGCGAGCGTAGGAGCTGGGAGAGCCCTACGAGGCTAAGATAAAGATAGTATACTACTCCACTGTGTCCATATTTAAATACAAAGGCCACCGACAGTAACCCATGCAAAAATTGATCATGCTGCATGCGTCCTGGTTTATTGGCCCCCTTTTTATTTTGTGCCAAGTTTTGACTAAAAATTTAACTAGGAAAGTGTTAATGCATGTCACCAAAAATTATATCATTGGAATCACATTTAAACATAGTTTTCGATCATATTACTTTGACATGCATAAATATTGTGTTACTTAAAATTATGGTCAAAAATTGGCACAAAATACGAAGGAGACCAATGGAATTAGCAACCCATGATTTAACTACTCGCATGCAAGCAGTGGAGTAGTAATGTCATTCTCAACTACTTCCTCCCTCATGTCCACTCAATTTGCATGTGTCAAATTATCACATGGGGTGGATCTTCGTACAAAAATGCATCCCACCATGTACCCGCGTGTGAGTATGAGGGAATAAGTGTGGGTGTGTACAACTTCGCTTCATGCACGTACTACCAGTGTGCATGAGAGAGGACGAGTACATTCTTCTGGAACCAGCAGCACGTCACTGTGATCAATCCAAACAAGAAGGTCACGACCACACCTCCACATGTGCCACGTGGCTTCATGGATGCGCCCCCCCCACATCATTTTAATCATAATATATTAACTGAAAATGGGAGAGACACTGTGTAGCGTGCCATTGGAATACTAATTTACATGTTTTGCACATACTGGAAGTACTAGTTAGGTACAGGTGCATTGCACGCATGAGATTTGGCAACCAAATTATGAATAAATACCACACTATAGCATGTAAGCTTTGAGTCATATATGCATGATGTAGACGTTTGTTTAATTCTTATAGTTCATCGCATTCAAAATCAATTAGTTTTTATAAAAAAGTTAATCTATTTTAAGATTCATGGAATTGTGCATTGTAAAGCATAAAGTAAAAACAAATAATGGCAATTCATCTAAAAAAAGTTTGGGCAATTGTGATACGGAAGATTCTAGAACAAAGGAGAAGTGCTTGTGTTTTGAGGTTTGTGCAATATGCTTAAGTTCAACCATGGAGTCTTCTAGATTGTACATGTGGCAGAATCTGGTGGAATGTAGATGATATCCAATGGCCAATAGTGCTCAGATTTTCCATCTCTGCACCATCGGATTGGCTTCATCCAACCACCATATTTCAAAGTTATTCGTGCACTATATAGGGGTATACATATAGATATAGATATAGACTAGTGGTAGATCATCTAAAGCCTTTCTACACGCTCATTTTTTGTACAAACTAGCAAGATGCCCGTGCGTTGCACGGACCATCAAGATGCATTTGTATGAGTAGTTTATCTTGTGGGAGATAAGGATGAATGAGGGAAGGCCCTGTCTGCAAATGTGGAGAGGAGTGCGGGTATCTTTTTGCAAAATTGTCATAGTTTCCTTCCTATCTGTCAGATATAGATCGGACGGCCTATATTGCAGGATGGCAGGCACACCATCATCACCAACTCCGTTATTTTTATAAGAGTAGAGATGTGCTCCACCGTGCACCCGCGCGTTTGTATGTGGGAACGAGTGCATGTGTGCACCTCTTCTCTTTCGCACACGTAGTCCGTGTGTGTGAGAGATACTAAGATATGGTGAGGGAATACGTGTCAATGCAATTTGTGTGCAAGAGAGGCCTATATACATACATGTATGTTCATGGGGCCGGGGTGATATATGACAAGGGAGGGGAGGGCTCAACCACACGAGATATCGATAGCAAGAGATAGAGGGAAGATCTCTACGAGTGTAGAAGCACTTGGACATGGGGGGGAGGGCTGGAAGATGGTGCGAGGGGCCAAGTGGAGGGAGACTGGGAAGGAGTGCATAAGTGCGAGATCGATATTTAAGGAGACGGGGCGAGAACGTGCGCGGTTGCGCGCAGTGGCGGAGCCATGAAAATTAAATGAGGTAGGGGGCCAATCATTGCTAATCCTTTATGGGGAGGGCCAATTCATCAACTTAAACCATCTTACCAGCAATTGATCTACTAATCACATTCATATTAGGCTCAATATAGTGATGTTAGGGGGGCCAGAGCCCTTGCTACCCCCGGTCTTCGCCACTATGCGCGCATCTGAGAGATGAAGCGGAAGGCATGGATGATGAAAGGGAGACGATGGATAGATAATGTGTGTGTACTAGCTATGTAGTCCTATATAGAGAGGTAGATTGATCGATGTGTACGTGGGAAAGAGGGTGAGACCTGACTATATATATACACACATAGAGGAACATCAATGGTTGCGCATGCACGTGAGAGATAAAGAATTCCCAAAGTGATGAAGAGGGGGAGGTGTGTGTGTGTGTGTGTGTGTGCATGCATGGGAGCCCGACCTGAAGAAAAAGATTGAGTGCGTGCGATGGATAATGCCGGGTGGTAGCTAGTGTGTGTGCATGCATGCACGAGAGGAAGTTAGTGGTACAACTATAAGGAGAAGACGACTGTGTTGGTTTAAAAGACTAGGTGAGGTCATAATCAATGTAAAGTTGAATTCAAATATTTGAATAAGAGATCATGATGTTTGAAACACATGCATGCATGAATAAAACTGAGATATGCGTGGTGTGGTTTTGAAACGAGCATGCTATACTGTATACACATTGAACAAGGTCAGACTGATTTGAATTTGAGATACCGATGGCAGGCATCGTTTGGCCACATTCCATCCATGCACGGACACACTATTCAAATTGGAGATGATGGGTGGCTTGCGCAGCACATATCTAAATGGTGTGTGTGTGTGTGTGTGTTGTGCGTGTTAAACACATTGTACATAGTATCATACATGGTTTAGATTCTGAACATCTAGCTAGAGCATACATGTACTATGATTTGAATTCAACATAAAATGCACACATATATTTGAATTCGAGATCGTATGTACATGTAGTTCATATTTATATGGGAATTTAATACTCCTACATTCATGTCATGTGTTGTGAAGATAATATTTAGATGGTTGTATAACTAACCCTAGTACAATCCCATTCAAACAGGGAAAATGTACTCAAATTTAGTCCATATGCTAGATAGTACGAATTATTTTTTTATTGTTGAGGGAAGTGCAAATTGATTTCGTACTGTACACATTAAGCTTGTTGTCCCAATTTTTTAGTTTTTTGTTGTTGTTTTTGAATGGAATTTCTAGTAATATAGTGAAGCGGGACATGGCTCTCTCTAGTGGGGTGCGAATTATATTTTTTTCGTACACGTTAAGCTTGTTCTCCCGAAATTTCAAGCCGTGCCTTGTTATGCTGAAATTTCAAGCTAGCATCTCTGTCTATTGTGCTGCGAAACTCCTGCCTCTTCAACCCGCGCCTTGTTATCCTGAAATTTTAAGATATCTCTTTGTCTCGTTGTGCTCCGAAAACTCACTCCTTCTCAACCCGCGCCTTGCTATCCCAAAATTACAACGCGCGCGAAAAGTCTCACCTCCTGCGAAATCCTGACACGCGAAATTCCTATGATACCCCTGAACCGAAAGAACCATCTAATTCAAATCGGTGGGGGTACTTTTGTAACTTACCCACATTTCGGACAAGAGCGTCCCTAAGCCATGGTTCCCCCTCCCATCGCCTTTGCCCCCCATTCGTACATCGAGGCCACGAAAACCTGTGAAGCCCCAATCCCTCCTCCATCTGCCACGCAGCCGGAGCCTCTTCCCCGACGACGTCGTCCACAACAACCGCTCGACGTCCCTCATCCACCACACCGGATGAGGATCCGTCATCGATCTCATTGTCCCGCCGGTTCAGCCACCCCATCCTCCACCTCCATGTAGCTGCCCCGACGTTCACCTCGTCTTTCGCGCCACCTCCATTCCCACGGCACCATCTTCACCTGCACCACTGAAAGAGCAGCATCATCACCGATTCCACGGATGAAGCTGAGGCCTAATCGGTGCCACCAAAGAGGTTCTACACTAATCGCTGCATTTTCTTCTTGATTCGATCCCACGGTGCTGCCGGCGCTCGGTCCCGAGCCGCCATGGCGCGGCTCCAGCTACGGCAGCATCGCCGGCCACTTCCTTTATGCCATCGCTCCCTCGGCGGTGACGTCCACATCAGTAGGAGTTGCTGCTGCTTTGGCTCTTGCTCGCACTGCTGCTCTGCTCTTGCTCTCAGTCCCCTACCTGGTTTGCTCTTGCTCTTGATCGCGCCACTACTCTTGCTCGCGCCACTGCTCTTGCTCTTGCTCTTGCTTGCACTGCTGCTCTACTCTTTCTCGCAGTGCTTCTGCACGAGCAGCAGATCCTGCTCTCGCTTGAGATCCTGCAGCTTCTACCCGAGATGCTGCTACACGACTAGCTGCCCCGGCTCTCGCAGGCGCTGTTGCTCCAGGCACTGCTGCTGCTATTGCTTTTTTGCTACTAGTGCATTCAGTTTCGACAGTAAAATTCAGTTTTGACAACAAAATTCAGTTTTGATAGTAAAATTCAGTTTCGATAGTTAAATTTAGTTTCAACAGTTAAATTCAGAGATGAGCGGCTGATGTATTTTACATCTAGCACTTTGTGGTTATGTATTTTACATCATCTATTGGAGATGCTATTAGAATTCCACTCAGGCTAACATTGTCTCTCTTCTCCTGCTTCAGCCTCGCCGTCGTATAACTCATCGGAGCTGCTCCAACGACGAAACCCTCCATCACAGCGGAGTAGTACCCTCGGCTCCATCTCCTGACACCTAAGATCTTCTTCCCCTCCTCCGACAGCCACATCAGCCGGAGCATCCTCACCGACCAACCCAATGATGCTGAGATCGACATGGCTTCGCCAAAGAGGTTGTACACTTGTTGCATCGCTTTTTTACTCTACATGTTATATATACTGTCCACTGAGCATGCGTAGTATCATGAAATATGATTAGTTTCTCCTACTATATGACAAGCAGCGAGGTACCAGGCAACTTAGCTATCCATGATGGACTCTCTCGAAAGCCATCATTATTTATTTCTACGTGTTTGAGCTGTGCATTTCTAGATGGGCCTGGAGTTGAGCTAGTAGGACAGTGGCCTAGGTCCAACGTAGTAGAAGTAGCACAAAAACATTTTTGGAGTGTAGCCTTTTCCCTGTTCAAGCCTGCCTATTAGAATCACCGGTGCTTGAAAGGAAAAGTGAAGGAAAAACATAGGAATTGGGAAGTTTCCTATGGTACTACTATTCATGCATTTGGTTCAAAGGAATGGAGCAAAGGAAAACTGTAGGATTTGTTCCTTTAGTGTCTCCTTGAAAGAAAAACCATAGGAATTTGAATATCCACTTGGCCTCCTTTTCAAATTCTTATTCATGAAGCACAAGACTAAGAGATAGTAGCATAATAGCATTATAATTGTACATTTTCTTGTGGTTTGACTTAATTTTTCCATGCTTCTTTGCATTCCTGTGATCTTCCAATTCTTGTGAACCAAACACCCAGATTGACAGAAATCCTGTGTTTTTAAATTCTCTGTTTTGCATGTGCATTCCTATCTTATTCCTGTGTATTTCCTATCCCTGCATTGTTAGAATCCTCCAACTCAAACAAGCCCTTACAGAAGTACTTCTGTTACAGATATGTGTCAAACAAAACCTTGTGTGGTTTGTCCCGCTCCTGCTGCACTGTGGTCCACCCCAGCTCAGCTGCTCCAATGACGGAAGGGTTCACCACAGTAGGGATTTGCCCTCCAGACTATCTTTCGCCGCCTCAAATCTTCTTCCCCGCCATCGGCAGCCATGACAACTGCATTACCATCATCAACTGAGCAGATGACCTTGAGGACTACATGGGTCCGCAAGAGAGGTCGCACTCTTTCGTGTCTGCTTACGTTACGCATCGCTTAATATGATGACATGCTACTTTATCATCCTGTTCACCGATTAGACTCCGAGTTAGGTCCAAACTAATGCTCAAATTTGAGTTTTTAAATGGTTGTGGGGTACATATTGGGGCAGCAATCAATACTATTTGTCTAGTATCTGGTTAATCTCGGGTGTCTACTATGAGTTTCATGTTGGGTGGAAACAAACATTAAAGGAGCCATTATCTGTATTTTTTAATTGAAGCTATTATCTGCCTACTATCATTGGTTTTGGGTCTATCCATAGTTTTCAACCATCACTCTGGATTTGTGCATGCACTCCTTACATAATCTCACTATGTTTTATTCCTATGCATGTCAGTTCTTGTACACAATGGTACTAAAAATGTAGAGCAAAAGAGACAAGCCTTGCGTGGCAATAAAATTTCATGCAGACGTCACTCCATGGTCGGCGCAAAAGCAACTTCCCTCCCCCCATTGCAGACTGTAATCAAGATAAAGATAACAATTCGGAGGGGGATTCAGAGGGAGCAGACCACTCCTATTTACCCCCTGAGGTATTTTGCTCTAACTTGGCATGTTGATGTTGGTCATATCATGCATATGGTGCCTTGCATTGCTTACTTTATACATAAAATATGTCATCTGCTTCGTTTAGACATGCATTGTGTGAATGCCATCTGTTTAGTTTCTATATCATATATGTGAATCATGCAATGCCATCTTGTTTAGCCAGGCATCATATCTGTGATTTTTGCAATGACATCCTGGTGAGCCAGTCATCTTATATGTGAATTATATCATGCCATCATTTTTTTATTACGTATTAAATTTGTCAACAATGTTTGTACATTCAATTACTCTTCATGTGCATCAGCCATTCAACACGGTCATGGAAAAATCTAGAGTGAAAACAAGGTCTTCAGAGCAGACAATGCTATCTGATGAAGCACATATCTTGATGGTTACGGATAGCTCCTCAGAGGAGGATTCAGAGACAGATGACCAGTCCTATTCCCCCCCCCCCTGAGGTGCAAGCTCTAACTTGGCAGGGTTATATTGCTCATATCGTGCATATGGTGTCTTGCATTGCCATGTCATTTGCTTAGTTTAGACATGCTTTGTGTGAATGCCACCTGTTTAGTGTCTAATTACCATATATGTGAATTATGCAATGCCATCTTGTTGCAAGAAATTATATATGTGAATTATGCAATGCTATCTTGTTGCAAGGCATTATATATGTGAATTATGCAATGTCATGCTGTTTAGCCAATCATCATATATGTGAATTATATCATGCCATCCTTTTTTTGTATTATGTATTCAATTTGTCGACAATGTTTGTATATTCAACTACTCTTCCTATGCATCAACCATTTGAATTGGTGATGGAAAAATCTGGAGTGAAAACAAGGTCTTTAGAGCAGACAATGCTACCTACTGAAGTAGATATCTTGCTGGTTACAGTTAGCTCCTCAGAGGAGGATTCAGGGAAAGATGACTAGTCCTATTTTCCCCCTGAGATGTATGCTCAAACTTGGCAGGGTTATATTACTCATATCATGCATAGGTTGTCTTGCAATGCTTAGTTTTTACATCATATACACAATATTGAATGTCATCTGCTTAGTTTTTACATCATATACACAATATTGAATGCCATCTGCTTAGTTGACACATCATATATGCGATTGCCCTCTGCTCACTTGCTTAGTATATAAATCATATATTTGAATTGTATCATGCCATGATGTTTACATAGACAGCATGTATCTGAATTATGGCATGCCAGCCCATTTTCTAAATACATAATATAGTTATATAATCTCATCATGTTTACATAGTCATCATGTTTCCATCGATGGCATGTATGTGAATTATGGCATGCCAACCACTTTAATAGACACGTCGTATAGTTATATCATCTCATCCTGTTTACATAGTCATCATATTTTGAAGTATGTCATTCTATCCTGTTTAGTTAGCCGTCATATATGTGAAATTGTGTCATGCTATCCTGTTTAATTAGCCATCATATATGTGAAATTGTGTCATGCTATCCTATTTGGTTAGACAACATAAATGTGAATTATTTCATGCCCTGTTTTCTTCCCTACTATCCATTGCACCTGTCTATCATACAATGTCTGTACATTCAATTACTTTTCTTGTTTATCAGCCATTTGAATTGGAGGGGGTGATGGCAGTATGAAAAACGGTCTTCAGAAAATATTGTGCTACCCGTCAATGCAGATAGAACCACAGTTGTACTTGCCCAAGAACCAACCCCACCACACATAAACCAGACTCAGCAGATTGTACCCCTACCCAGTTGGACAGAGAACCAACTACACCCCTTCTAACCCCAACCCCAGCACATAGTAACCCAGTTCTAGTTGACACAGCACCGTCTCCACCACAGAGCACCCAAACATGAGCAGTTAGTAAGGCAACTGCAGTGCCCAAAGCACGAGGACCACCACTCCGAACCCCAAGTCAAAACTTAAAGCAGAAGAAGAATTGTTCTCAGGTCAGGTTCCGTAGCTATGGTTCATACTCATTTGCTCTTGCATCACTGTATTTACTCATACCAACTAATTTCAAATTTGAAGGATGCAATTGAAACTCCAATGGCACAACAGGTATGTTTTAAACCTGTTTCTTTAACTGGTTTGCTGTTGTAACTTGCTCTATGTTGATTTTAGTTTCAATTGAATAAACAGTTATGTTCTCATGCCATGCACATTACAAGTGTTATTAGTGCTGTGTAGTTTCCCAAACTTATATTATGTCTATGCTGCTTTGTCTTAAACAGATATGATTTGAACTATCTCTATCTTGATTTGGCAACATAAACTAGAATGATATAGACCATACAGTGACCATGCTACATAGATATATGTTTGTCTCATGTTGTTATCCTGTCCACCTTACTACTGAACTGGTTTACCAAAATGAGTTTCATATACAGCATGGTAAACCTGTGATGTGTCTGCTTGTTTCTCTTTTAGAATGTGGACAAAATATTGGAGAAGAGTACCCCGTTATGCAATAGTAAAGGAAGTAATGTAGATAAGGTTCAAGATAGTGAGACATCCCTATTGGTCTCCAAGAAAGCTTATAAAAACTATCTTGAAGATAGTGAGACAACCCCAAAGTCCTGTCTTGATGTACTGTTCGAGTTACTGGCCACTACTGCTGGCACAAGCTCTTCAAACTTGCTGCCTGAATCAGTTCGGCTTCTTGAGTCTCAACTTCAAGTTGAAAGACATCGATCAGATGTGCTGCGACAGGAAGCCGAAGGACTGAGGAAGTCCCTCCAAAATTCAGATGCATACTTTCTGGTGCAATAGCAAGCGTTGGAGGATTTAAGCGCCATACAAGAGAAAGCTAATAAGCTTGCTAAGCATCTTGCGAGCATGGTGGATACCCAGGATATTGTTTTTTGAGCTCTTGTGAAGTGGTTTCAGTTCTGGACTTGTTTTGCTGCGGTGTTTATTTGCACTGGTCACCAACTCTGACAACCAGTGTATGTAATATGTTGCATTGTTCCCCATATTTGCACTGGTGGCGAACTTTGATGCCCACTGGTTGTAATATCTGTAATAGCCTAGCGTAAGTTGCTTGCTTATTTATTTCCTTGTTGTCTTGTTTATTTGTTTGCTTGTAGTCAGTGTAGTTCTTTTTTCGTGGTTTGCTAGTGGCCGCATTATCTATTTTTTAAAACTAGGCCACAATAACGATGGGCTACATATGGGCCTTCTATGGGCTGTAGAATCAATGGGCCTTCTACGGGCCATATGATCGATTGGCCAAACATGGGCCAATAACGGACCACATTATGGGCCGTAAATGGGCTAGAGTGGGAATCGTCCTTTCATGGGCCGACCATAATGGGCCGTTAATAGGCCGATGAGTATAGCGGGCTTGATTCTATCAACAGGCATAACGGGTCGTTAATGGGCCGTATTTGATGACGCTATGAAAACGGCACAACAGATTAACGGGCCACAAACATGCCGACTTTAACCATGGGCTGAATTTGGCCCACAACCGGTACACGCCAGTAACGGACCGTAAGTAATCGAATGCTGCAAATCAGCCCAAGAATAAATGGGCCCTTAGAAGGCCGAAAGATAAGACGGTCTGGAAACGGCCCAATGGAATAATGAGCCGTTAATGGGTATAAAGCGATATACTGTTCATTATGGGCCAGTTTCACCACGGGCCGTTAATGGGCCAAGATTTACAAAGGGCCTCATATGGGCCGAAAGACGTCATGGGCCATAAATGGGCCGGAAGTTACAACGGGTGTCGGTGTCAAAACTGGCAGACCTCGGGGTAGGGGGTCCCGAGCTGTGGATCTAGGATCGATGGGTAACAAGGGACGACGACGCAGTGTTTACCCAGGTTCGGGCCCTCTCGAAGAGGTAATACCCTACGTCCTGCTTGATTGTATTGATTGTATAACGTGGTTTACAGAGTAGATCTACCTCGAGATCAGTATGAGCTAAACCCTAGGCTACGGGGGGATGAAGATAGCTCCACCCCTAATGACTACAACCCTTAGTTTATATAGACACCGATAGGGTTAGAGTTACCGAAGATAGATTACAACAAAAGGGAAAGAGATCTCGTCCACCCTTGACTTGGAGGGCACACCACGGCTTCACAGGTCTCCAGTCACCACACGGCTCCACCAGTCCGGCCCATATACAATGGGCCATTGCCCCAAGGACTCCTTAGTCCATGAATCCCTCAGTAGCCCGCGAACTTGCCTCCAACGCCGAAGATCATCTTCTGGAATCTTCACATCACCAGCTTGCGGGACGAGTTCCTCCATTCTATTTGAAGCCATGCAAATTCCGCCGAATATGATCCAGAAGCTGATCTAATATACTCAGGCCCGGACAGTCTCAGGATTCGAAGATCCGAATACATCTCAAAACTGAGGTGGGACTACCGAAGTTCAATACCGTTCCTCGGGGTAAGGACCTTACATGCTTTTCTGAGAGCACGCAGCCCAATGCTACCATTCCATGCACCCGTCCTTTCGGCTTCACGATAAGACGCCTATTTATAGATCCAAAGGTGTTGAGAACAGTTATCCTCCCCCTTTCTCCAAGAACATCATCGAAGCAATCTTCCGATGCCATGGCCGACATCCCAGGTTCATCCTCGCACCCTCACACCCCGCTCCCAGGTGATTGGTCAAGTTGTTCAGTCTCGCACATCCAGCTAAGTCGCTTGTAGACACAACGCTTCCTCCCTTTGGGCGATCTGGTCCCCGTCCGCGCCGGTCTCATCTCCATCGATGGCCGCGCCTTTGCCGAGAACTCCCCCACCCCAAGCAAGGACGAGAGAGTATGTATCGTACCCTTCCTTCTGAGTGGTTTGGGTTTCCCTATCCATCCCTTTCTATGGGGTCGACTAGAGTTCTATGGGATCCAGCTCCACGACCTCACCCCAGGGTCCATATTGCACATTTCTTGCTTCGTGGCCTTGTACGAGATATTTCTATGTTGCCAGCCCCACTTTGACTTGTGGAGGAAGTACTTTTGTCTTGTCCCTCGTCTCTAGGAGGGATCTATATTTGAGATAGGAGGTGCTGAGGTGTGGTGAATAGCTGGGACGGGGTACCCAATCGGGACCCCACAAAAAGATTCCAAAGGATGGACTTCAGAGTGGTTTTACATTGAAGACGTTCCCCTTACCGATCCAATTCGGCAATGGCTACCAGAATATTCGAATGACCCGCCTATAAAGCGGTACAACTGGTGGCCCAAGGGTCCTTCCCAAAAGGATAGCGAAGAAGTGCGGGCCCTGTCAGCTAAGATTAGGCTGCTGACCAGCAGCAAGTTGACCATGGTCAAAGTTATGGCCATCGCCATTACCCGATGCGTGCAACCCCTCCAACAGTGGGGTCACCCCTTATGGCACTATAACAGGACCAACGATGTGACATGTCACCAGCGAAAAGGGCCAGACAACAAGGCGGCCTTGGCTAAAATACTGGCTGACCTCTTCAAGGGGGACGAAGCAGAGTTCGCTTGCATGAGTATTCGGGAAGGCTACTCCAGATACAATCCGGCGGACTGGGTAAGCCACAATCCATTATTTTGAGCCCACATATCATCGAATTCTCACTGATTGCCACTTGAACAGGGATGGAGGTGTCAAGTTGCCTCCATCACTTGCCCTCCTCCTCAACCAGCGAATCATTCTCGCGAAGGCGATCCGGGGCATCATGACGACCCAGAGACGTTGATCGAATTTGAAGACGGGGTGTTCTATCAGGAGGGCCTTGACGGCGTCAGGGTGGCCGTGATAGCCGATCACCCCGAGGTTCTTCCTTCTTCCACAGTAAGTGAAAAGAAGACCCCCTCCTGAACAGGGCGCTCATCTCACGCTACCCCCCGCCCCCCGTGCTGACTTCTGCTCCCAAGGATCGCCGTACTACACGTAAAAATGCCTCGGGAGGAGCGTGGACCGCGCCAGCTTCAACCCTTGATGGGAGATCAAAATGGAAAGCTTCCGCCGAGGAGGACGCACCTGCCCCTTCTGCCTAGAGGTAACACGTTTTAGAATTGCAGCGAGGATCGCCTTTGTCATTTGTTTATTAAAGCCCGCTCTACTTTGCAAAAGGCGTGTGTCTCTACATCAATCCGAAGATTTCCCGGACGCGCCGAACCACAATTCCAGTCCCCAGTCTTTGGCATGGGCTGGAGCCCCCTCTGAATACGCGGTGGCTGGCGTGCCTCCGGCAGACTCTGACGATGTTTCGGTCACTAATTTCGAAGTCGAGAGCGTAATGAACCATCACCGCTGGAGGGAGACTTTGCGCCAGACCGCCTTTACCAAACAGGAGTTTAATGCTTTTAATTCGGTAGACGCGTACCTTGGAGCCGCCCGGACAGGTCTTGATGGGATTGCCGGTCTATTTGCCGCCAAGGTGCAGGTATATAGCTTGAGAGCAAGTTCCCTAACTAACTAGCCCCAAAGCCTTAATTCGGGCGGGACGACCGAGTTAAGGATTTCTAATGATGTAATTTTGTAGGCCGCAAGACAGCATAGCAAAAAACTGGCCGAAGAGCTTGAGGCTAGCCGGAAACAGTTGGTCGACACAAGGCCTAACTGGATGCGGCTCGAGAAGCCAGCAGCGATAAGTCCGGTAAGTGAGAAGAACCACTTCCCAACTCGGGGAAGGGTATATGGTGTATTTTATGTGTTCACACTGTTTTCATCATGAGCCACGGAGGCCGCGAACGAGTTGCACAAAGAGCTTGAGGCTGGTAAACGCGTGTTGTCGCAGAGTTATGAGGAGAAAAATGAGCTCAAGACGGAGAATAAACGGCTAGCCGAGGAAATTGAGAGTTTAAAGACTCAGCTGGCACAAGCTTTGGGGGAAAACCAAAATCTAAAAGGTGGCATATACGGTAAGCACTCATCGCACCACGCTGTTGATCCGTGTCATTGATGTGTTAATGACGATGTGCAACACCTGTTTGTTATGTCTCCTGACTGGGTGACCCGAGGAAGAAGTAGGCACTTATGACGGGAACCTATTAAAGGAACTGTCGAAGACCTACGAGAAGGCCCGGAAAGCCCTGAAGAGCATGGCGAAGGCGTTATGGCCGTCAGATGCGCCTCCAGAGAGTATGTCCGATCTAGCTAGTCTCTTTAACGGGGCTCAGTGAAGGTTTGAATTATGGAAGATCTCGGCCTGTCGAGAAGGAGCACACAAGGCATGGGCTATGGTAATGACCCGCTCCACCAAGCTGGACCCGGTGCATATGGCCCGGGTTGGACCCGTGGGTCCGGACAGTTAAGATATACCGCTGAGCTTGGTGTACAATGACGTGATGCAAGCCGCTCGCTATTCTCAGAATCACTTTGCTTTAGAGCATTTGATAGACAATGTCGAGAAGGAGAAATTTTGTCAATTCTATGTATCCATGTACTTTACGTTGACCATGCTCAATCCGCGTTCTTATTTATTTTTGAAAGAATGTTGTCTTAGCCGGCCATCGGCTTCTACCTCCCCAATCATAGATCGGGAAGTGTTCTGTACTTTGTGTCGTGAAAACGAAACAATACTTTGGGAACAAGGCAATCCGGCCATCTGGCTTAAACAGACAAAACATGTGCGGAGAGCTATGTTATATTACTATTTGATGTAAGAAATATCTTCTGATGAAAATAGTTCCTCCAAGGGTTCCTTTCTTCAGGTAAAATAATAATTCGGATATGAAGATCAACGGACACAGATGGCTTTAAAAAAGAACCTTGGTGGTAAGCTCGAGGCTATATTCACTTCCCTTAGGCCGACTTATTGTATTCTGTAAGAACGCTAGCTTTCGGCTTCTCCCGTCTGAGGTACGGTCCCGGGTGACCCGTTCGTAACAATTGTAGAGGTGCTCCCTTTACTCCCTAGCCGAACAATCGGGAACATAGGGGTAATCACAGGAGCCAGGCAACCCGACTTGGCAAAGATCTTAAGTCAAACAAGTGCATATGTTGGCTTAACATGTATGAGAAGGAGAACGTAGGGGTAATCATAACAAATGATGTGTATGCATTTATGCGGCTCGTCTAAGGGAGCCCCCAAGCGAAGCTGGGTATTACATTTAATGGTATATAGTAGGGGCCTGGTGAGGTTCGATTTAACCGAACTAGCACCACAATGAAAGAGAGAAAAAGGTAAAAAAGAAAACACAAGGCGAAAATTGACGTCGGACTCAGGCGTAAAAATGCCGCAGCCTTGCTGCATTCCACGGGTTTGGCTTGAGGCCGTTGTCAGACGGGCGGCGAAGACGATACGCTCCTCCTACAAGTAATTCCTCGATGATGTACGGTCCCTCCCATTTAGGTCATAGTTTATTCTTTTGTTTTTTGGGGAGTCGGAGGACAAGGTCTCCCATGTTGTATGTTTTTGCCCGCACTTCACGGTTGTGGTAACGTTGTGCTTGCTATTGATAAAACACGGACCGAGCCCGAGCTATGTCTCGTTCTTCTTCCAGTGTGTCTAGATCGTCCTGCTGATCGAGCTTGGCTTCCTTTTCTTCGTACATGCGCACTCTAGGCACGTCATGGATGAGGTCGCATGGGAGAATTGCTTCCGCATCGTATACCGGAAAAATGGTGTGTATCTGGTTGACCGATTAGGGGTGGTGTGCAGCCCCCATAGTATGGAATCAAGTTCGTTTACCCAATGGCAGTCATATTGCTCAAGGGATCGAACTAGGAGAGGCTTAATGCCGCTAATAATGAGTCCATTGGCCCGTTCGACCTGCTCGTTGGTCTGTGGGTGGTACACTGAGGCGTAATTGAGCTTGATGCCCATTTTGCCGCAACAGTCTTTGACCTCCTGGGCGGGGAAGTTGGTGCCATTATCGGTAATTATGCTATGGGGGACACCATAACGGTGTACGACATCGGATAAGAAGTCGACGACTGGTTTGGATTCTGCCGAAGTGACGGGTCTTGCCTCAATCCACTTGATGAATTTGTTGACCTTGACCAATAGGTACTTCTTTTTGTTTGTCACCCCTTTGAGTGGCCCGGCCATGTCAAGACCCCAGACCGCGAAAGGTCAAGTTATCGGTATCGTCTGAAGGGCTGTGGGGGGCATATGGCTTTGATTTGCGAACAGCTGACATCCGACGTAGTGCTGGACTAATGTCCGGGCATCTTCGCAGGTGGTACGCCCGAAAAAACTTGCTTGGAAAGCTTTGCTGACCACAGCCCGAGCCACCGTGTGGTGTCCGCCCATGCCTGCGTGTTTCTCTGCCAAGTGCTGCTGCCCCTCCTCCTCGGAGATGCATCTTTGTAAAACTCCTGTGGTACTCTTTTTATAGAGTTTGCCTTCATGGACCTTATATGCTTTAGAGTGCCGAACTATACGCCGCGCTTCGGTTTGGTCCTTCGGAAGCTGCTTTTGTGTGAGATAGGCTAGCAGGGGTTCTGTCCAGGTTGGGGTTACGGCCATGACTTCATGGGCGGAGGGTGTTTCCTCGAGTGCGGAGCCGCTGATGATATGGTCGTCTGGCACGTTATCCGGTGAGCCGTTTTTAGTGGGCTCATGTGTTGATGCGCTGGTGACGTCGTCCTGCCACACCATGGAGGGCTTAAAGAACCGCTCGAGGAAGGTGTTTTTGGGAACAGGGTCGCCCTTGGCGCCCATGCGGGCGAGGACGTCGGCTGCTTGATTGATGTCTCTAGCGACATGGGGAAATTCTAGGCCCTCGAATCGGGCCGATATCCGGAGGACTGCGTTTGTGTAAGCCGCCATCTTGGGGTCCTTGGCGTCAAATTCACCATTGACTTGAGAGATCGCTAGGTTTGAATCTCCCCTTACCTCGAGGCGCTGCACTCCTATTGTTGTGGCCATACGAAGGCCATGTAGTAGCGCTTCCTATTCGGCTGCGTTGTTGGAGTCCTTGTACATTATCTGTAAGACGTACCAAATAGTGTCACCTGTGGGGGAGGTTAAGATGACCCTAGCCCCCAGTCCGGTTAACATCTTTGAACCGTCAAAATACATTGTCCAGTGTGAATATGTACTGTATTCCCGGGGTAGTTTGGCTTCGGTCCATTCGGCAATAAAATCGGTCAGCACCTGAGATTTAATGGCTCGGCATGGTTTGTATGTTATTTCAAAGGGGAGGAACTCGATGGCCCACTTGGCGATGCCGCCCGTGGCATCTCTGTTATTGATTATATCATTCAAGGGGACCTCCGATGCCATTGTGACTGAACATTCTTGAAAGTAGTGTCGAAGCTTTTGGGACGCCATGAAGACTGTGTAAGCTATCTGTTCATAGTGCGGGTATCGTGTTTTACATGGTGTTAGCACTTCAGACACATAATAGACCGGCTTCTGCAGTTGAAATTTATGGCTCTCAGATTCCCTTTCCATCGCAAGCACTGCACTGACCACCTGATTGGTGGCTGAGACATATAGCAACATGGGCTCACCAACACTAGGTGGGTTTAAGATAGGGTTGCTGGCTAGGAGTGTTTTAATCTCCTCGAGCACCGCAGTTGCTTCGTCTGTCCATTGGAAATTCTTGGTCTTTTTGAGCAGCTTGTAGAGTGGTAATGCTTTTTCTCCGAGGTGGGATATGAAGCGGCTCAAGGCTGCCACGCATCCTACCAGCTTCTGAACATGTTTGAGCTCTGTTGATATTGCGAGCTGAGATAGCGCTCTAATTTTGGCCAGATTGGCCTCGATTCCTCTATGGGAAACGATGAATCCGAGCAGCTTTCTGGCGGGGACCCCGAAGATACATTTTTCCGGGTTGAGCCGTATGTCATAAGCTCGCAAGTTGTCGAAGGTTTGACGTAGGTCATCTACCAGTTGGTCTATGTGTTTGGTTTTGACAACCACATCGTCCATGTATGCCTCGACCATTTTGCTAATTTGATTTTCGAGGCATGCTTCAATCATGCATTGGTATGTGGCTCCTGTGTTTTTCAATCCGAACGGCATGGTGTTGAAGCAGAAGGGCCCATAAGGGGTAATGAATGCGGTTGCCGCCTGGTCGGACTCTTTCATCTTGATCTGGTGGTATCCGGAGTATGCGTCAAGAAAACATAGTGAGTCATGTCCGACGGTGGCGTCGATGATCTGGTCTATCCTCAGCAGGGGGAAAGGATCCTTAGGGCAGGCCTTGTTAAGGTCTTTGAAATCGACATAGAGCCGCCAGGACTTATCCTTCTTTGGTACCACTACCAGGTTTGCTAACCACTCGGGGTGCTTGATCTCATGGATGAATCTGGCCTCCAATAGTTTTGCGAGTTCTTCGCCCATGTCTTGTTGTTTGGGTTCAGAAAATCGGCGCAGGGTCTGTTTCACTGGCTTAAAGCCTTTTAGAATGTTGAGGCTGTGCTCTATTTTCCTGCATGGGATTCCTGGCATGTCCGAGGGGTGCCAGGCGAATATGTCCCAATTTTCATGTAGGAATTTCCTTAATGCCTCGTCGACTACGGGGTCTAGCTGTGCTCCTATGGACATCGTTTTGTTGGGGTCTGTTGGGTGCACTTGAAATTTTACTATTTCATCTGCTGGCTTGAATGACATGGATTTTTGTCTTTCACTGAGAACCACATCATCCCTGTCGACGATAGTGCGTAAAGCTATTAATTCTTCAGCCGTGAGGGCTTCGGATAGTGCCTGTAGGGTGAGAGATGCCGTTTGGTTTTCGGCTATCAAGGCTCTGCTTCAGTTGCTTTTAAGTGAAATTACCCCATTGGGCCCTGGCATTTTGAGTTTCGTATACCCATAATGTGGTACGGCCTGAAATCTCGAGAATACCTCTCGCCCTAGAAGGGTGTGGTATCCTCTGCGGAAGGGAACAATGTGGAATAGCAAGTGTTCAGATTTGTAGTTATCGGGTGTACCGATCACAACATCGAGGGTTATGCGTCCCGAGCAGTGTGCCTCCCTATAGGGTATTATACCGCGAAATGTAGTGCTACTACGTTCGATGCGAGACCTATTGACCTGCATCTTCTCGAGCGTATCCTCGTAAATGAGATTGAGGCCGCTGCCTCCGTCCATTAGTACTTTAGTCAGCCGGAAGCCATCGATGATGGGGTCGAGGACCAGTGCGGCCAGTGCTTGGCTAACGCGGGGGCTTGGCTCGTCCTTCTCATCGAAGGTGATAGGAGTATTCGCCCATGGCTGTGCGGCTGCCACTTGATATATCTGGCTGAGCTCCCGAAGAGCCTTTTTCATTTTGCTGTTTGAGGTGAACGTCTCATATACCGTAAGGACATTGTGGTCCTATGGTGAGGCTGAAGACTGTTTATCTGGGGGTGTAAGGCCCAAGATTGGTTCGCCATATTTGGCCACTTGTCTTACCACCCAGCAGGCTCGAATTCTGTGGGTTGGGTTTGCGTTTAGCAAGACCGAATGTATTGGGCATGGTTTATCCAGCAACTCATCTAACACTGATCTAGGCCTGGCTTTCTTGTCATTGGGCTCGCGCTCCAGTGACCAATTTGTGTAGGCTCATTTAAGGCGATGCTTTTCATGGTGCGCGGTGGGCTGTGGCCCCATGCTCAGCTGTTGCGCCCTCCATGTGTCCTCCATGGCGCAATATTTGCGCACCATGTCTGATAGTTCGGTGAAGCTTTGAATTCGGCAGAGCGCGAGGGCCTTTAAGAGGCCCTCATCCCTGCAGTTGAACTGGAAGGCTTTAATTATTTCTTTATCACAGCAAGGTGCCATCCTGTTTTTTACCAGGAGAAATCTAGCCCAATAATGGTGGACTGTCCCATATGTCTGGGCTTCCTGAATCCGGAGAGTATTCCATGTGGTGGGTGGGTGGGAAAATATCGAGAATTCCCCCTGCCGCGGATCTGGACTATCCTTGATGGGAGGTTGAGGCATGTCCGGTACTGACCGCACAGGACTCGGATCCGAACTAGTGAGTGGCCGGATAGGCTCAAGGCCGGGACTTGTGTCAGGTGTTATGTCCGGACGTACATCCGGGCTGGTGTCTGACTCCGAGCTAGAGATTCGAGTGTACACCGTCTTTAGATTACATGGGTGTGGCCCCTCCTATGCCTTTTCGACTGTGGCGACGAGGTGCGTGACCGGAGGGGTGTTTATTTCTCGGTTATCGGGTTTAAGCCGATCCGGTCGTAGGCTGTAGGCCTGATAACAGAAATTCCTATTGCGCGGAACAGATCTGCCAACTGATCTACCGGCTGGGCACATAGGGGTGCCGAACGCTCCAGTGACTTGATGGGAGGCCCTGCGGGCGGTCCGTCGGAGTTGGGCTTCGGGGCCGGACTTTGAAAGATACTGGACTTTCGTGAGTTTGCAAGTCCTGGGGTCGATGCCCCTAGACTGACAGATCCTTCAATGGGGGTGAGGCCTTCGATCTGGTCCAGGCGACTAGCGGGGTTGGCACGCACTAATATGCCACCGAAGATGAGGAAGTGACCAGGGGCGGTAAAGCCCTTGGTGCGGGTGCGGTCTCCATCGACCGGTTGAGCCATCGACCCTCTCGGCGATCGCACAGCGAAACTCTCAATGAAAGCACTAATGTTGATGTCAAAACCGACAGACATCGGGGTAGGGGGTCCCGAGCTGTGGATCTAGGATCGATGGGTAACAAGGGATGATGAACACAGTGTTTACCCAGGTTCGGGCCCTCTCGAAGAGGTAATACCCTACGTCCTGCTTGATTGTATTGCTTGTATAACGTGGTTTACAGAGTAGATCTACGTCGAGATCAGTATGAGCTAAACCCTAGGCTACGGGGGGATGAAGATAGCTCCGCCCCTAATGACTACAACCCCCGGTTTATATAGACACCGATAGGGTTAGTGTTACCAAAGATAGATTACAACAAGAGGGAAAGAGATCTCGTCCACCCTTGACTTGGAGGGCACACCGCGGCTTCACAGGTCTCCGGTCACTACATGGCTCCACCAGTCCGGCCCATATACAATGGACCGTCGCCCCGAGGACCCCTTAGTCCATGACTCCCTCAACGGGCTAGAATCATATTGGATGGCCCAGATGATGCTACTGGGCCTAATTCGGATAGGCCATAATGGGCCATGAGTTCGTGGGCTGTAAATGGGCTATATGCGAACAGGCCGTTAACAGGCTTTAAGTGGGCCGGGCCATTACCTTTTGACCAGGTCAAATAGGCAGGCCTTTTGACCTGAATGGGCCACTGTTGGTCCAAGCCACGTGTCGACGTATCATAGGCGTGTCCCGTCCATTCGTTGGATGACATCTGTCCCAACGCTGAGTAGACACGTGGATCCGCCGGCGAATGAGAATTTTACACGTGGAAAATCCCCATTGGTTTGGGCTGTTAACGGATTATCGGATCCAAACCGGAACTCGGTAGCTTAACGGTGACTCGTTACGGTGGATGCCACGTGTTGGTTACCCTTGACGAAAGCGCTTCCATGACACACCATTTATCGTCATGGAAGTGGACACTTCCGTGATGGTAATTTTTTTATTGTCATGGAACACTTCTACGACAGCACAGGTATGACTATCTTGATTCTGTCATAAAATCGTCATGGATGTACATGCATGACAGAAAACCTAACCTACTGTGACAAACATGTATCGTCACGGAAGTGATTTTTTTTTGTAGTGTCCATCTTTTCTTCATGAATTGATAACAGCGTCATGACCTCTACATAGTGAAGTTCTTCATAGTCTGTTCTTTGCTTGATTTCTGCTATGATTGAATTGAAGGATGGATCAAGAGCGCTCAGCAGCTTGTCAACAATATCTCTATCGGTGATATCAGTCACTCCTCGTTGATGAAGTCTTTCGACAATGTTTGTCAATCCATTAGTGAGTTCCATAGCACTTTCCTTTCGCAGACTTCTAAAACCAGCAAACATGGCACGAAGTATTTGAGTATGCTGATCTGATCTGGCAATGAATTCCTTGTGAACATTATTAATGGCATCCTAGAGTTGCTTTGCAGTGTTAAGCTTTCGATACCGAATAAAAATGTTCTTCGAGATACTCTCACAGATAATGGCTTTTGCTTGAGCATCCAACTGTAGTTTCTCTTTATCATCAGCGTTGGGATTGCTCGGTTACTGAATAGTGAACCCATCTTCCACAATCTGCCACAGATCATAGTTGATGGCTTGAATTCTGATTCTCATTCGTTCCTTCTAGTATAGATAGTCATTTCCATCGAAGATAGGAAATCTTTCAGTGAGCGAGGATCTACTTGCATACGACATACTCAAAACTCCAAGGATGTTAGACCTTTAATAAACAGAGACAGGGAGAACCTACTCTGATACCAATTGTTAGAACCGAGAGTATATCCACCAAGGGGTGAATGGGAGATTCAAAATTTCTTTCGAAAGTATTGAAACTGATCCCAATCACAGAAGTGGAATAAAGTAACGAAGGAAATGAACTGAATCAATCTTCTTCGTCAGAAGCATATTCCTCGATGAAAGATGTGATAACAATACGAGCATGGTAAATGACAGGTTTTACTACGATGAGAGTAATGCAACATGCAAACAGATGCAGTAGCATGAGATACAACATGATGCGGATGGTGAACAATGTGCAGTAAGGTATACAGAGGAGAATTGAGAAAAACTAAACAGGATGATGAAAATGTAATGAAATGATATACGATGATATATAACAATCAGGTAATATATTGACACAGAGCACGAATGAAAACTGCTGAAAGAATTGCAGTGAAGTAGAATGAACTAGTGGTGCTCGATGGCGACAAAGAGATTTGGTAGACCAGTTCACCCTTCTGCCAAAGTGCTATGTCTGGTTGGAGGGACTGTGACTTAACACGGTAGATAAACTCTCTTCACCCTATTCTCCTTCAACTCGAAGCTGATTAGACTTCAGTTGATTTCACTCGTGGTAGATCCTTGTCGGTGATCTCCGAACCTTCGGTTGACCTTTGTGAACCACAATTACTCTTGGTTGCTGAAGATCGAGCTCGGTGAGACAATAACTCTTCAACACTTGAGCGGAAACCTATCCGTCTAGAGAGTGCGCAGCTCTCAAGAGTAATAGGTACAAGAACTCTGACTCGAAACTACTGTGATGCTAAACCACTGTCTAAGTTTGGGCTATTGATTTTGTCTCGGTGGATCTTAAACTCAAATCACTCGGAGAGGGATTGCTCAAATCAATCTTCTCAGAGATCTTAAGCGGAGCAGCCAACGGACAAAGTTGGAGTGGGGTGGCTATTTATAGACGCAGCCTTCCCTAATGGGAAAAGACCAAATTGGACATCGAGAGCAGCCAATGGCCGAATGACACGAGTCCAACAGTTGGATTTGAGCACAACAGTAACATTACTTGCAGAGTAAGTAATGCTAACTCCTCAGTCTGAGACAAATCTCTTGCAGCGAAGAAGATCACAGTCTCTTGCTGGCAAGTATTTGCTCGGAACACAAAGAGATTTCTCCCGCAATTTTCATAGGTTTTGGCTAAGCATCACAGCGGATCTAAGCTTCGAGAACCTATACCCTCTTAATAGTATGGAGGTCATATGACTCAAATAAATAGAAGAAGAACAACGAAATGAATACTACGTCTTCAGTTTGTCTTTGACTTCCATTCATTGCAGTCAATTTCTTCGAACGACCATACGAAATATATGTTTTGCTTCAGCAGTAAAGTTTCGAGGGGTTAATTCCTTCACATAAAACATCTCGTCTATGTAACTTCATCAGATTTAGCTCGTTCTTCTCTGCAGCATAGATATACTTCGGTGAAGTTCCTCAAACTTAGCACCAAAGACAGCATTCTCTTCGGTTCTGTATGGACTATTTCTCTCTGTATGCACTAGCAAACAAATCAGTCCATACCTGTTTCTGTCAACAATCTCCACACCACAGGTAGGCAGATATTGCACCAACAACTATCCAAAGTAGAGCACTGGCAAAATTTATAGCAGACTGGATGCCAACGCCCGACGAAGAGATTGTGGAGACCGTCCTCCCCGGCAAGGAGGCCCCCACGGAATGGGTCATGTACTTTGACGGTGCTTTCTCGCTCCAAGGTGCTGGGGCAGGAGTTTTACTCGTTGCACCCACCGGAGAACACCTCAAGTACGTTATCCAGATGCACTTTCCCAGGGAAGATGGCACCAACAACACAACAGAATATGAAGGACTCCTTGCCAGGCTCAGAATTGCAGTGGAGCTGGGGATAAAGAAGCTGATTGTACGCGGAAACTCTCAACTCATTGTGAAGCAAGTAAATAAGGATTACCAGAACCCACTGATGGAGGCGTACGTGGAAGAGGTGAGTAAGCTGGAAGAGCACTTTGACGGGCTGCAAACAAAGCACGTACTCCGTGCGAAAAACAGCATCGCTGACCACCTGTTAAAGTGCGCTGCGCAGAAGCTTCCTATGGAACCAGGAACTTTTGTGCTCCACCTAACCTAACCATCGGTTTCTCCATCAACATTGGCTAGGAAAACAAGGAAACTTAACACCGGCAAACATTTCCCGACAGAGCTCCCTAAAGCCGCTGCTGAGAAGGTTACCGGGGGAGACCCCATGCTCATTGGTGAGCCGCGCTCTCCGGCAGAACCTCGAGCTCTCGCTGTCGAGGCTGGTGCTCCCATGGCAGAGGATATGCCTTTAGTCCTCGTCGTCGAACCTCAGGCTCCGACATGGGCGTAGCACATAGTCCAATTCTTGCAAACTTGAGAACTTCCTGATAATCCAGAAGAATCTGAAAAGGTGGTCCTCCAATCGAGTATGTACCAGTTTGTAGATGACACTCTGTACATAAAGAGGCCAAATGGTGTGAAGTTGAAGTGTATCAGCCAAGAAGATGGACTAATGTTGATGGCAGAAATACATGGAGGTGTGTGTGGTTCACATCTGGGATCAAGGACACTTGTCAAAAAAGCTTTCCGGCAAGGATTCTATTGGCCCACCGCCCTTAAGGATGCAACTGAGCTCGTCACCAAGTGTGAAGCATGCTAATTCCACTCCAAGAATATTCCTCGGCCAGCTCAAGCCCTTCAAACCATCCCTTTATCCTTGCCTTTCACGGTCTGGGGGCTCGACATCTTGGGCCCCTTTCCCCGTGCTACCGGGGGCTTTGAATTCTTGTATGTGGCAATCGCAAGTTTACAAAGTGGCCCGAAGTAGAGCCAGTGAGAAAGGTGATGGCGCAATCAGCTATCGAGTTCTTTAAATTGTTGGTGTGCCGTTTTGGAGTACCAAATAGAGTGATCACCAACAACGGCACACAATTCACAAGCCGCGCCTTCATCCAATACATCCAGAGCCTTGGAAGCAAGGTCTCTTTCGCTTCTATTGCCCACCCCAAGAGCAACAGACAAGCTGAAAGGATGAATGCTGAAGTGCTGCGAGGGCTCAAGACAAGAACCTTTGATAAGCTGCGAAAATGCGGCAAGCGCTGGGTTGATGAGTTGCTAGTGGTTCTTTGGTCAAATCGAGCTACTGGCTAGACTCCCTTCTGCCTGGTATATGGTGCAGAAGCAGTGCTCCCCACGGAACTCATATATGGATAACCTCGACTACTTGCCTACGATGAAGTAGCGCAAGAGCAGCTATGGCATGACGATGCCACACTCCTCGAGGAAGATCATCTATGGGCAGCTGTACGTGCTGCACGATACCAGCAAGCCCTACGCCGCTATCACAGCCACAGGGCTCATGCCCGGAGCCTTGAGAAAGGTGACCTTGTCCTTAGGCGTGTTTAAACAAGTTGACACCGGGGTGGGAAGGCCCTTACTGGGTAGTACGTGTCACCAAACCTGGCGCAGTCCGTCTGGAGACCAAAGATGGCATCCCAATGCAAAACTCATGGAATATTGAGCATCTCCATAAGTTCTACCTGTAAGGCGCGGTTGCTTGGCCCTGCCCCAGCAACCTGTTCTGTACAAGCATATTCCCCGGGACATGTAACCCTTTATAGAAAGCCAGGCGCAGACCCTGTGCATAGTTAAATAAAATGAAGCACTCTTTTGTACAATACTTGCATGCATGCATTCATATTTGTTTAAAGCATGATCTGATCATGATTATGATAGTTTTTAAGTAAGATAACTAACATGCAATTGAGGATTATGTGCTACTCTCCTTTCTCCTTTTCCTCTGATGAAAGCAGAAGGATTTTTTCACGTATAAAACCCCGGGAAAAAGGATGAATACAAGCCTGAGCGCTGATCCTCGACAACCCCTCCTTATCTAAAACGATAAGAAGGGTAGCAAACAGAGATAAGTTCATCCTATCACTCCATGTTATATCAACGTATGATAAACTTGTACATAGGGAAACCTTGTTTCCTCTGCCATCTGTGCTCCCATCCTTTGATTCGAGTCCACTCGACGAAGCTGGTTGTAGCAACTTTTGGGAGAGGATAACCAAGGGCTGGCCTTCAGTTACGCTCCTAACCCAATTTTTTAGCCCATCAGAAAAAGCTTTGGTAGCAGCTGTGATGAAGGCCAGCAAGTTCTCTTGCCAGGAAAACTTTGTTTACTTATGAGTAATGAAGGATCATCCTTTAGCATGTTTAAAACACATGCACAAGTGTCCGAAAAACACTTTTTCCATTAATACGTAGATAAACAAGTACAGATCATACGAAATACAAACATGGATAAAGGATTACATTGTCTTAATTAAAATTTGGCAAGTGCCTACATCTTTTGATTTGAAAAGAGATAAGTGCCCCATAATGCCTTTCTTGTCCCTCTCCTCCTAGGAGTTGCATCGAGAAGGAAAGAGGGCAAAAGGAGCACCTGGGCAGAAGCCCAGCCTGACCCCATCAGGACCAGCGGGACGTAGCCTGACAAGATCGGGAGCGTGACAACCCGGCAAGGAAGAAGAGACGAGGGACGGGGAGAGCGGCTAGGCGATGCCCTGGTCACCCCCGCCGGGACCAGAGGGACGCGGCTCGGCAGGGACACCGGCAGGGAAGTAGAAGCTGGAGTCCACGAGGAAGCCTGCCGGGGCCCAGCTAGTGGGAGCGGTGACGTCCACGCCATGCACCCCCGGCAAATCGCTTTGCCGGGGGTCCAGCTGTAGATGATGGTGCTGCCGGTGCCTAGCTGACAGTGACGGTGGGTCCGATGTTCAGCCGGAGTCTGGGTCGTCATCTTCATGCTTGACGACCGGGGTCTCCTCATCACCATCTTCACCGTCAGTGTCCTCCTCATCGCTATCGCTCAAGGAGGAGCTTTCGCCATCACTCGAGCTTTCCGTGCAGCACCCTAAGCGAGCACCTGAACTCCCAAAGACCTTGATGGAAAGCAGATCGGCCTCCACCAGTTTGAAGTGAAGAACGTGCCCTTCCGCAAGGCTGTGGGCACAAGCAAAAGTCTTTAAGCCATGACGGAGAAGCATGAGGTGTAGGTTACTCAACGTCCACCCGCATAGTGTTGTTGCTGCAGCCCCTCATGTGCAGCCTCAACCCGAGTGGCTGATCAACCTCCATCACCCTGGCGAAGGGACGAGGAAGCCGCACGCGGCTACGCGGGGGCTCACGCAGCCTAACGTTGAACTCCAACGCCGTGTCCCCCACGTGACCCTCTATCGGAGTCGAAACGGTTGGGGGAGGTGCGACCATTGCACTACTGCGCCACCTCTGCCTCGAGCGCCCCGTCGTTCTTGCCCACGCCCTGCGGCTTCACCTTGGGCACTAGATCCTGCCCCTGCAGCCGCAATGGGGGCAGAAGCACGGTGCTGAGAAAAAGCCCTCGTCGCTACCGTCGGAGCCCGAGCTCGGCCCCTTCCTCTCGTCATTGTGGAAGAAAAAACAAAAGGAAGGAGGAGGAGGAGATGTGGATGAGCATCGCCATCCCCCTCGCGCTTGCTTTTATAGCGGAGCAAGGGGGAGGCTGGCTCTCCACTTCTCTGAGGGTGGCCGCCCCACTCCTCCAATCCGGCCTCTCTGCGCCCCTGACGGCGTCAAGAATTGTCGGCCGCCCCATTATACCAATACAGGGCGCTGCGTTTTCTGCCAAGGCACACGTTTTCCATGCCCTGCGCGTCCACCACCAACCCCGCGCAATGCATGCGCCGCGTGTGGCAGAAATGGCAGATGTATTGGGTGAAGTAAAATGTCAGTTACCCCCGGTTCACGCGCGGGCACCCTCATTGAGCCCCCGTGAATGTAGGCACCCTCTGGCCTACAACATGTACGAACCCTTGTCGTTTGGCTGCTGGAGGTCTCATGGGAGGCCCAGGTGGCTAGCTCAATTTCAGGTTAATGAAGAAGCAAAGCATATCTAAAAAATGCAGGTACCCGCCGCAACAGGATCAGTATGTGCGCATGTGCGTTATTTGGGCCTGCCCCAATGATGCCTGGCGACACGTATGGACCAGGCCCGGGGGCTCCTGTCGGTGCAACAAACATTCACATTTGCTGCCCGAGCTCGTGCACAGGCGTGATGTCGATCATACATCCAGTACCTGTGCATAACACAAAGATAAGCCGAAGAAACCGCTCTTCATGATATCAAGGAGAGCATTAAGAAGATCAAGTTGACAGGAGGTCACCTCAGGAAAGCCTCCCTTTCCAGGCAGGAGAGCCTGGCCGGGTCGAGGCTACACCTAAGAGACAAGATCAGTTCACACCGGCAAGGCTTCCAGGGCCGCCAAGCTCAAAACCCGCCAGGCTCCTCACCGTCAGGCCTTCACCAAGACGCCACCGCTCCACCTCATCACACACCGACCACCAATTAATGCGGTGTCAAGCCCTCAAGTAACTAGGTGGATCCTGTCAGGCACGCGGCAGCATGGTGAAGAGGCGATTAGCTTTATTGACACCCGTCCAGAAGGCGTGTCACGCTAATAAGGAGAAGATGGATAAGCGGCGCGGCAGGCTTGCCAGGCTTCAACCTCAGCATGACACCTAGCAGGTGCATTTAATGCACTTGGTCCTAACTACCAGAGTTAGGTATGATAGCACTATTAGCTATCTAATCATACTCAAATGACTGTTTTGCCACTGTGGTCACCCCTTAAGCCATAAAAGGAGACCTGAGGCAACCTAGCAAAGGGTTCGAACTTTAGATCCCATAGCACTTGTACACGCGCACTGCTCTCCCCGAGGCATCCTTGCTGGGCTTGAGCTCGCCGTGTCTGCGTGTTCCTCTGAACCAATCCACCACAGCCGGAGTAGGGTTTTATGCTACAAAACGGCCCGAACCTGGGTAAAAGAAGGTTGTCATCACCATGTTATCTCTGTCGTTTCAGCTCTTTGTACAATGTGACCGTCCCCTTGCCGAATCACAAAGGGGCACCCATGCCCCAGAGGTGATCGTGCTTCCATGCCGACAACAAGGACTATGATAGATCCCCTATACTTGTGGGTTATCAATGCTCTTTTCTAGCGCCGTTGCCGGGGAGTGAAGCGCTTTTGGTGAGTGGAATTTAGTAAGGGAAAATTTATATTACATGCTGAAATTTACTATTACTTATTACTATGGAAAACAATCCTTTGAGGGGTTTGTTTGGGGTATCTTCACGTTGACCGGAAGCTCAAAGAGTTGCTCCTCAACCTACTGCACCTACTAAAAATATATATTATGAGTTTCCTTCAGGTATGATAGAGAAACTGCTAGCTAATCCTTATGCAGGAGATGGAACACTACATCCTGATACGCACCAAATCTATGTGGATGAAGTTTGTGGATTATTTAAGCTCGCAGGTTTACCCGGAGATGAAGTTAAAAAGAAGGTCTTCCCTTTGTCTTTGGGGGGAAAGGCATTGACATGGTATAGGCTATGTGATGATATTGGAGCTTGGGATTGGAATCGATTGAAATTGGAATTTCATCAAAAGTTTTATCCTATGCATCTAGTTCATCATGATCAAAATTATATATATATATATATATATAATTTTTGGCCTCTTGAAGGAGAAAGTATCATTCAAGCTTGGGGGAGGATTAAGTATATGATGTATACATGACCCAATCATGATCTCTCAAAAGAAATTATCTTACAAAAAATTTATGCTTGGCTTTCTCATGATGATCAAACCATGCTCGATTCTTCTTCGACTGGCTCTTTTATGAAGAAAACTATTGAATTCAGATGGAACCTTCTGGAAAGAATTAAACGCAACTATGAAGATTGGGAACTCGACAAAGGTAATGAGTCAGGTATAACGCTTAAATTTGATTTTGTTAAATCTTTTATGGATACCGATGCTTTTCACAAGTTTAGCACTAAATATGGACTTGACTCTGAGATAGTAGCCTCTTTTTGAGAATCATTTGCTACTCATGTGGATCTCCCTAAGAAGAAATGGTTTAAATATCATCCCCCTATTAAAGAAAAGATTGAGGAGCCTGTTGTAGTTAAATATGAATCTATCATTTAAAATGTTGACCCAGTTGTGCCTACTACTTACATTGAAAAGCCACCTTTCCCAGTTAGGATAAAGGAACATGTTAAAGTTTCAGCCATGGATCTCTTGGCTGATAATATTGATGGGCATGTTATTTATTTCTATGATGAAGCCACTAGAATAAACCTGATGAAAAAGACAAGAATAAGCATGTTGTCTGTGTTAAAATAGGAGATCATTGTTATCATGGCTTATGTGATTTGGGTGCTAGTGTTAGTGTTATCTTGTTTACCTTATATCAAGAAATTATGAATGATATTGCACCTGCTGAAATAGAAGATATTGATGTTACTATTAAGCTTGCTAATAGAGATACTATTTCACCGCTTGGGATTGTTAGAGATGTTGAAGTCTTGTGTGGGAAAATAAAATACCCTACTGATTTTCTAGTTCTTGGTTCTTCACAGGATATTTTTTGTCCCATAATATTTGGTAGGCCTTTCTTTAACACTATTAATGATACGATTGATTGCGCTAAACGAACTATCAGTGTTTATTTTGCTGATGTGTCTCATGATGTTAATTTCTCAAAGTTTCATAGACAACCTCATGATAAAGAATTGCCTAGTAAGGATGAAATAATTGGTCTTGCTTCTATTGCCTTACCTCCTAATGCTTCGTACCTCATTCTGATCTGTTAGAACAATATTTGCTGGATCATGAAAATGATATGCATTTGCATGAAAGAAATGAAATAGATAAGATGTTCTTTGATCAACCACCTATTCTTAAACACAACTTGCCTGTTGAAGCTCTAGGAGTTCCTCCTCCACCTAAAGGTGGTCCTGTGTTTGAATTAAAACAATTGCCTGATACATTGAAATAATGTTATCTTGATGAAAAGAGGATATATCATGTTATTATTAGTGCTAACCTTTTAGAGCATGAAGAAAAGAGATTACCTAAAACTCTAAGGAAGCATCGTGCTGCTATTGGATATACTTGATGATCTTAAGGGCATTAGTCCCACTCTATGTCAGCACAAGATTAATATGGATCCTGATGCTAAGCTAGTTGTTGATCATCAACAATGATTAAATCCTACGATGAAAGAAGTGGTAAGAACAGAAATATTAAATCTTCTGGAAGCAGGTATAATTTATCATATAGCTGATAGTAGATGGGTTAAGTCTTGTTCATTGTGTCCCTAAGAAAGGAGGCATTACTGTTGTTCCTAATGATAAAAATGAAATTATTCCACAACGGATTGTAACTGGTTATAGGATGGTAATTGATTTTAGAAAACCAAATAAAGCCACTACAAAAGATCATTACCCCTTACCTTTTATTGATCAAATGTTAGAAAGATTGTCTATGCATACACACTTTTGCTTCCTTGATGGGTATTCCGGTTTCTCTCAAATACCGGTATCACAACCCGACCAAGAGAAAACCACTTTTACTTGCCCTTTGGAACTTCTGCTTATAGGCATATGCACTTGGGTTTATGTAATGCACCTGCTACCTTTCAAAGATGTATGACTTCTATATTCTCTGACTTTTGTGAAAAGATTGTTTAGGTTTCATGGATGATTTTTCCATTTATGGAACTTCTTTTAATGATTGCTTAAGCAACCTTGATCGAGTTTTGCAGAGATGTGAACAAACTAATCTTGTCTTGAATTGGGAGAAGTGCCACTTTATGGTAAATGAAGGTATTGTCTAGGGGCATAAAATTTCTGAACTAGGTATTGAAGTAGACAAAGCTAAAGTTGATGCAATTGAGAAAATGCCATTTCCTAAAGATATCAAAGGTATAATAATTTTCCTTGGTCATGCTGGTTTCCATAGGATGTTCATTACAGACTTCTCTAAAATTTCTAGGCCTCTTACTAATCTCTTGCAAAAAGATGTTCCATTTCTTTTTGATGATGATTGTGTAGAAGCCTTTGAAACACTTAAGAAAGCCTTGACCTCTGCACCTATTGTTCAACCACCTGATTGGAACTTGCCTTTTGAAATTATGTGTGATGCTAGTGATTATGCTGTTGGTCCTGTTTTAGGACAAAGAGTCGATAAGAAATTAAATTTTATCCATTATGCTAGTAAAACTCTAGATAGTGCCCAAAGAAATTATGCTACTACTAAGAAAGAATTTCTAGAAGTTGTGATTTCTTGTGATAAATTCAGATCCTACATTATTGATTCTAAATTAATTGTTCACACTGATCAGGCTACTATTAAATACCTTATGGAAAAGAAAGATGCTAAACCTAGACTCATTAGGTGGGTTCTTTTGCTACAAGAATTTGACTTGCATATTACTGATAGGAAGGGAGGTGATAATCCCGTAGATGATAACTTGTCTAGGTTAGAAAATAGCCTTGATGACCCATTACCTATTGATGATAGTTTTACTGATGAACAATTAGCTGTCATAAATGCTTCTCACAATACTCCTTGGTATGCAGACTATGCTAATTACATTATTGCTAAATTTATACCACCTAGTTTCACATACCAACAAAAGAAGATGTTTTTCTTTGATTTAAGACATTACTTTTGGGATGACCCACACCTTTATAAAGAAGGGGTACATGGTATTATTAGGCATTGTATACCTGAGTATGAATAGGAACAAATATTGAAGTGTCACTTCGAGGCTTACAGAGGACACCATGCGGGAGACAGAATTGCACACAAGGTATTACAATCTGGTTATTATTGGCCTACTCTTTTCATGGACACTCGTAAGTTTGTCTTATCTTCTGATGAATGTCAAAGAATTGGTAATATTGGTAGATGTCAGGAAATGCCTATGAATTATTCACTTGTTGTTGAACCATTTGATGTTTGGGGATTTGATTATATGGGGCCTTTTCCTTCATCTAATGGGTATACACATATGTTGGTTGCTGTTGATTATGTTACTAAGTGGGTAGAAGCTATCCCAATTAGTAGTGCTGACCACAACACTTCTATTAAAATGCTTAAGGAAGTTATTTTCCCAAGGTTTGGAGTCCCTAGATATTCAATGACTGATGGTGGTTCACATTTTATTCATGGTGCATTCCGTAAACTGCTTGCTAAATATGGTATCAACCATAGAATTGCATCCCCCTCTCACCCTCAGTCTAGTGGCCAAGTTGAATTCAGCAATAGAGAAATAAATTTAATTTTGCAAAACACCGTTAGTAGATCTAGGAAGAATTGGTGTAAGAAATTAGATGATGCATTATGGGCTTATAGAACCGCTTATTAAAATCCTATGGGCATGTCTCCATATAAAATGGTTTATGGAAAAGAATGTCATTTACCTCTTGAGTTAGAACATAAAGCATATTGGGAAATTAAAGAACTCAATTATGATTTCAAACTTGCCGGGGAAAAGAGGTTATTTGATATTAGTTCGCTAGATGAATGGAGAACCCAAGCTTATGAAAATTCCAAATTTGGTTAAAGAAAATGTTAAAAGATGGCATGAAAAAAGAATCCAAAAGCGGGAATTCAAAGTAGGTGAGTATGTTTTGTTGTACAATTCTCGTTTTAGATTTTTTGCAGGAAAACTCAATAATGCCGAAGGCACTAATCTGAAGGTGGTTAATGGACAAATAATTAAGCATTATATCTCAGGTATGCCTATTAATGTTAAAACTAACGTTATTCAAACTATGACACGAGAGGAATACATAAAGGAGACCTTCCAGAACACTCCAGAACCCTGAAAGGGAAGAGGTACGTGATACGGTAAGTAAACCAACTCCAAAAATTCCATAAAAATATTTTTTGTCAGTTTTGGAATATTGGAAATATTACAAAAATAAGAAACACCGGAGGGGGCCACCCAGGTGCCCACTAGGCACCAGGGCGCGTCTGCCCCTCCTGGCGTGCCCTGGTCGGTAGTGGGCCACTCGCAAGCCTTCCTGACTTTGTTTTCTTCTGGAATACTTGTTTCGCAAGATAAAAAGTATTTATATATAGTCCCGGACATTTTGACCACCACATCGTAGAAATATCCTCTATTCTTGTTTCGTGCTACTTTTCTGTCAGATCTAGACCGCCATGGCTCCACCAAGCTCTTCCAAGGACAAGTTCTACGAGAAGGTCATCAACCCCTACCTACCGGAGGTGATGAAGCACCCTCAAGCCATTGAGATGCGTGAGGGGGTGCTCCACATTGTCGATACAACGAACACTTATGTTTGTTGCCCAGACTAATACACATGCATGTTGGCATCACATGGTTACACCAGCATCCAAAGCAAGGCCAAGCAAGAGAAGCAGCTCTTTGTGAGATCAAAGAGCAGATCAAGAAGACCAAGACAAACAAGACAGCAGAGCATCACCTTGGAAAGGCCTCCCCTGCCGGGCAGGAGAGCCCGGCCGGGTCGAGGCCACCCCAAGGACAAGTCCAAGATTTCCCCGGCAGGCTTGCCGGGTCCACCAAGGGCAAATCTCCCCGCCAAGGCTCCACCGCTCCACCGCACCACAACACAAATCAGTTATCAGTGCAGTGTCGAGCCCCCAAGCGATTAAGTGGCTTCCATTAAGCACGTGGCAGCCATTAGGAAGACAAATTACCTCCATATGACACCCGTCGAGAGGTGTGTCAAGTAGATAAGCAAAAGATGCTTAAGCGGCACGGCAGGCTTGCCGGTCTTCATCCTTGGCATGACACCTAGCAGTGCATTTAATGCTCTTTGTCCTAACTGCCAGATTTAGGTATGATAGCATTGTTAGCTATCTAATCATTGGATAAAGACTGTTTTGCCACTGTGGCCACTCCTTAAGCTATAAAAGGAGGCCCAAGGCAACCTAGCAAAGGATTTGGACCCTTGCACACTTGTACGCGCATAGCTTCTCTTCTCAAGGCCATCTTGCCAGGCTCGAGCGCTACTTGTTCATCATGTTCCTTCATCCAATCCACCAAAGCAGGAGTAGGGTTTTACGCCTCGCGGTTGGCTGAACCTGGGTAAAACCCACCAGCGTCACCGTCGTTGTGTTGTTTCATGGCCTCCGTGCTTTGTGTAACGTGATCTTCCCCCTTACCGAACCACAAGGGGCCGATGGCCCCATAGGTGATCGTGTTCCACCATGACATCTTTGGCACGCCAGGTAGGGGAGGGCGCCTGCGTGAACCTGAGGTTGTGAACGGTGCGTCCATCATCATCACCATCATCGTCTTCATTCATGGCGCCCAAGAAGAAACCCAGCACTACCGTGTACCCTTCCACTTCGAAGACCCCCTCACACACGGCCACGGACACGGCAGGCGCCATGGTGGCGTTGGGAGGAGCGAGTACCATGGGAGATGTGACCGGTGCAGGCGGCGCCATTGTTATGTCCCCTGCGAATGAAGCCGGAGCGGGAGGCGCCGAGGGAGCGCAACATCAACAACATCCCAATGGGCATGGCCCACAAGTTGCTGGTGGAGGGAACGTTCAATCTCCACTAACCCATCACACTGGCGAGGGAAGCCGCAACAACGACGTCCGCTCTGGTGCAAGTCGTGACCCTATAGCCATGGCTACCACGGGCACGGCTACTGAGGGCGCGCCTCGCCTGGAGCGGGGTGAGAAAGACGAAGCACTAAACGGGGTAGCCAATCCCTGAGCGTAGCCCACTCATCCCCAGACTGCCTTAGTGGCTGGTTCACGACGGCATGAACACGGTGCTGCCCCTGCTGGTACTACCAGGAGTCGAGCAACGTCGCGGTCTGCCTCATCATCTATGCCGAGCATAGCCACGGAAGCCATGGCGCGAGCCCAACTTCTACTGAGATTCTCGCCGGCGGCTGATAAAATGGATGAACGGAGAGCCACCATCCAGAGTTTGATCGGCTTCGCTGAAGCTGGAAAATCGTAGCAGGCAGAGCCATCGCGGCACCCACAAACAACAGCAGCAGCCCGGGCTGATGGCCGCATAGAGGAGGGCGCGCCAATGGTGCAATCTCCTCCGCGACAACAGGCCCAGAGGCGACAGCAGCAAGAACAGCATCACCGCGAACCCGACGAAGCATCAATGGCCTCTTCTAATCCACGAGCCCACCGGGATCAGCGGCAGGTCCTGGAGGATTAGCAGACGGAAGATGTGCGCGTCACTATAGAGCGATGCTGGGCGACCCGCCGTCAATCTGATAGGCGAAATGGCCCCGACGTTGATGAACACACGCCCAGTGATGGTGGGTACCTGCATTACGAGGTTGGGTGCCCCGCCTTCACTCGCGAGCTGTGGCAAGTCCACTGGCCGTTCGCCCGCGTCTGCAAACCTGAGTTACCAGAAAAATACAATGGAAAGTTGAACCCGGCAGAGTTCTTGAGTATTTACACAATTGCCGTTCAAGCTGTCGGGGGCAGAGATGAGAAGGTGTTTGCCAATTACTTCCCTTTGGCACTCAAGCCAAACGTGAGGTCATGGCTGATGCACTTGCCAGAGAATTCCATTTCGTCGTGGGCTGACCTCTGCAATGAATTTGTTGGCGCCTTCACGGGTGGCGACCAAGAGCCAGGACGGCCCAGCAACCTTCAAGTCCTTCCATAGAAGGAAGGAGAGAGCTTGCGGAAGTATATGCAAAGGTTCAGTCGAGTGCACCGAAACATTCCAGAGATACATCCAGCAGCTGTGATTGTCGCGTTCCATTTGAACGTGTGCAACAGAAGGATTCGATCCAAGATGAACGTCCAGCTGCCCAAGACCGTCAATGCGCTCGCGCTGAAGAGGGAAGGCGACTCCCCGGAGAAGAGGATGGCATCGAGGTCGATTCAGAAGATGACGACGAGGCCGCCAGCCCAAAGAGGAGGAGCCGGAGGTGCAATAAGAAGCGCAGATAAGTCAGTATTGGCCGTTGAGAGTCCTGGCAACCTCAGCACTGGCAAGAAGGCCAAGACTGAAGCCCCCGGCAAGGAAACTACCGCGTGCGCTGATTGCCGGGAGGCTGCGGAGGCAGAGAAAGGTGGGATGTCCGATGGGCCATACTGCAAGATCCACTGCACCAAGGGTCACGATCTCCAGGAATGCCACCAAGTCGAGCAGCTTGTCAAGAAGCAGAAGGCAGAATACGAGAAAAGGGATAGGGAGAAGGACCAAGAGGGTACTGGAGGAAAGGGCCGTGGCGGTAGAGGAGGCCACCGCGGCAAGGCCCCGCAGCAAAAAGTGAAACCTGCTAGAGGTCGTGAGAAGAAAGAAGAAGATGGTGAAAGTGATGAAGGGGAAGAAGAAGAAACCAGCGAGCGAGAGTTCCAGAAAGCAACTGAGGCCATGTGTATTGATGGAGGTGCATCTTTGCACTCGTCTCATCGCCAGCTCAAGCAGTGGGCACGAGAGGTTAATGCCGTGGAGCCAGCTGCAGACTCCCGGAAACCGCTCAAGTGGTCCCGCACGCCTATCATCTTTGATGAAGAGGATCACCCAGAACGCAACACCGCGGTAGGGTGTTTGCCGTTGTTGGTCTCCCCAACAATCCGCAACCTCAAAGTCACAAAGATGCTAGTTGACGACGGGGCTGGGTTGAACCTGATCTCCCCCAAAGTGGTCAGCAAGCTGCAGATTCCTGATGAAGAGCTCAAGGTTACGGGCACGTTCCTAGGAATCAAGCCCGGCAGGAGCCGTCCTAAGGGAAAAATTACACTGCCGGTGACATTTGGCGGGGAACTGAACTACCAGACCAAGAGGGTGATGTTTGATGTGGTTGAGCTTCCCTTGCCTTAAAATGGGATCCTTGGTCGTCCAGCTCTGGCAAAATTCATGGCAGCATCCCACTACACTTACAACACCTTGAAGATGCCGGGGCCATTGGGCGTCATTTCCATTCCATCAGATAAGAAAGATGCAATTATATGTGTGGATCAGATGTATCGAGACGTGGTAGCAGTTGAGGCAGCTGAAGCCACGGCTCCCACCAAGGAGGCAAAGAAGGGAAAGAAAGCTAGCAGTGATGCTAGCAAAGACTCCAGGAAGCGCGCCTCTTCGGAGTGAGCCGCACCTGTTGAGGACCTGCCGGAGAGTTCCACTAGCAAGAGGCCCAAGGCTACTCCACCTGATGAGAAAAAGGTCCCAACAAGGCAGGATGGTGCTGCTGATACATTTGCTATCAGCGCCACCCTTGATGACAAATAGGAAAGCGCGCTCGTTGCCTTCCTGCGGGCAAATGTTGATGTGTTTGCTTGGCAACCATTTGACATCCCCGGCGTTCCCAGGGAGGTAATCGAGCACCAACTTGTTGTCTGCCCTCACGCTCAGCCTGTCAAGCTGAAGGTTAGGAAGCATGCTTTAGAGCGACAGCAGTTCATTGCCGAGGAAAAAAAGAAACTTGAAGCAGCTGGTTTGGTCAGAGGGGTGCTGCATCCATCATGGTTAGCAAACCCAGTGGTAGTGCGCAAGGCGAATGGGAAATGGACGCTCTGCATTGACTTCACAGACTTGAACAAGGCGTGCCCGTAGGACCCTTTCCCCCTGCCGCGCATCGATCATATCATAGACTCCACTTCCGGGTGTGACCTACTTTCCTTTTTGGATGCGTACTCCGGATACCATCAGATATTCATGTCCAAGGAAGATGAAGAGAAGACTGTGTTCATAACTCCATGTGGCAAGTACTGCTTTGTATGCATGCCTTGCGGGTTAAAGAGCGCTGGATCCACTTTTTCAAGAGCAGTACAGATTGGTTTCGAACCACAGCTGCACAAAAACATAGAAGCTTATATGGATGATATAGTGGTCAAGACCAAAGACAAATCAACGCTCATTCAAGATTTGGAAGAGACCTTTGGAAACATGCGCAAGATCAATTTGAAGTTAAACCCTAAGAAGTGTGTGTTTGGTGTTCCCTCCGGCAAGCTACTTGGTTTCTTTGTGTCTCACCGAGGAATAGAGGCCAACCCCGACAAGATTAGAGCGATCGAGCAGATACAAGCACCCAAGACTGTCAAGGACGTGAGGCGCTTAACTGGATGCGCTGTTGTGCTAAGCAGGTTCATTTCCAAGTCTGCCGAACGTGCTTTGCCTTTTTTCAAAATTTTGAAGAAGGCAGGTCCGATGAAGTGGACCCCGGAGGCAGAAGCAGCGCTGCAAGACCTAAAAGCCTACCTTTCCTCTACTGCCACCTTAGTCGCTCCTAAACTACAAGAATCGTTCCTGTTGTACTTGGCGGCAACGAACCAAGTGGTTAGTGCAGCGCTAGTAGCGCAGCGGGAAGTAGATGAGGAAGCAGCCGCCGCAACTGTCCCCTCCGGAGACGAAACTGAACCAGTCTCGGCAGGGTTGGACATGAGTCAAAGGGAAGCAGAACAAGTTAGCGAAGGCGATCCCAAGACCACGACAAAGAAGAAAGTGGTGCAATGACCAATGTACTTTGTCAGCTCCCTATTATAGGGGGCTAGGTCAAGGTACTCTGGAGTGCAAAAGCTAATCTTCGGCCTCATCATGGCCTCGAGGAAACTGTGCCACTAATTCCAAGCCCATGAGATCATGGTTGTCACCTATTTCCCACTGCAACGCATACTGAGGAACCCTGAAGCTACCGGCAGGATAGTTGAATGGGCACTAGAGCTGTCAAGTTTTGGCCTGAAGTACGAAAGTACCTCAACCATTCAGAGCAAAGCGTTGGCAGAGTTCATTGCAGAATGGACGCCTACTCCAGATGAAGAAATACAAGAGACAATTATCCCCGGCAAGGAGGCACCTCAAGAGTGGACCATGTACTTTGATGGTGCTTTCTCGTTGCAGGGCGCTGGGGCTGGTGTACTTCTTGTTGCGCCACCTGGAGAGCATCTCAAATATGTAGATCAAATGCACTTTCCCCGGGAAAAAGCTACCAATAACACTGCTGAGTATGAAGGCCTCTTTGCCAGGCTCAGAATTGCCTGGAATTGGGAATCAAGAAGTTGATCATCCGTGGAGACTCACAACTTGTGGTGAGAAAAGTCAACAAGGATTACTAGAGTCCGTTGATGGAGGTGTATGTAGAGGAAGTGAGAAAGTTGGAAGAGCACTTTGATGGATTATAAACAGAGCATGTGCGACGTGCAGAAAACAACATTGATGATCATTTATCAAAGTGCGTGGCCCAAAAGCTCCCTGTGGAACCAGGAACTTTTGTCCTCCACCTGACTCAACCATCAGTGTCCCCTTCAACGATGGCTGTAAAAAGGAGGAAATTGGACTCCGGCAAGTATCTCCCGGCAGGGCTTCCCGAGGCCACTGGTAGAGAGGTTTCCAGCAACAACTCTACTTCGGTTGGTGAGCTACACCCTCCCACGGAACTACGAGTTCTTGCGGTCGAGATGAGCGCTCCCACGAACAAAGGGGTGCCGCTAGTCCTTGTTGTTGAGCCTCAGGCTCCAACTTGGGTGCAGCACATAGTCCACTACCTCCAAACAGGAGAACTTCCCGAAGAGCAAGAAGAAGCCGAAAGAGTAGCCCGGCAGTCCAGTATGTATTAGTTTGTCGATAACACACTATACAGAAAAAGGCCTAATTGTGTGAAATTGAACTGCATTTGTCGGGAAGATGGACATAAGCTGCTAGCAAAAGTACACAAGGGTATGTGCGGTTCCCACATTGGATCGAGAGCCCTGGTTGGAAAAGCTTTCCGACAGGGTTTTTACTGGCCCACGGCCCTCCAAGATGCAACTGAGCAAGTCACCAAATGTGAAGCCTGCTAGTTCCACTCCAGGAACATCCATCAGCTAGCTCAAGCTCTCCAGACAATTCCTTTATCCTGGCCATTTTCGGTCTGGGGGCTCGACATCTTGGGCCCCTTCCCCCGTGCTACCGGGGGCTTTGATTTCTTGTATGTTGCAATCGACAAGTTTACAAAGTGGCCGGAAGTGGAGCCAGTGAGGAAGGTAACTGCACAGTCAGCTATCATGTTCTTGAAGGGATTGGTGTGCCATTTTGGAGTACCCGCCAGAATGATCACTGATAACGGCATCCAATTTACAAGCCACACGTTCATGCAATACGTCCAAACCCTCGGAAGAAAGGTCTCCTTTGCCTCTGTTGCTCATCGCCGGAGCAATGGACAAGCTAAGAGGATGAACGCTGAAGTGCTGCGTGGACTCAAGACTAGAACTTTTGATAAGTTGCAGAAGTGCGGCAGATGCTAGATCGATGAGCTGCTGGTGGTTCTTGGTTCCTCTGTACAACACCGAATAGAGCCACTGGATAGACTCCCTTCTCCCTAGTCTATGGGGCAGAAGCAGTGCTCCCCACGGAACTCATATATGGGTCACCTCGAGTACTTGCCTATGATGAAGTAGAGCTGGAGCAGCTTCGGCATGACGATGCCGTGCTCCTCGAGGAAGATCATCTCTGGGCCGCTGTACGTGTTGCACGCTACCAGCAAGCCTTGCACCACTATCAAAGCCATAGGATTCATGCCCGGAGCCTTGAGGAAGGTGAGCTTGTCCTTAGGCGTGTTCAATCCACCAAGGGTTCCAACAAGTTGACGCCAAAGTGGGAAGGCCCTTACCGGGTAGTATGAGTCACCAGACCTGGCGCAGTCCGTCTGGAGACCGAAGATGGCATTAAGGTGCAAAACTCATGGAATATTGAGCATCTTCGCAAGTTCTACCCGTAAGGCGCGGCTGCCGGGCTCAGCCCCGGCAACCACCTTTTGTACAAGCCTTGCCGATGTCCATGTAACCCTTTGTACAAAGCCAGGCACAGACCCTGTGCAAAGATAGTAAAATGATGCGCTGGCGCCTAAAAACTTGCATGCATGTTTATTTTAGCATGATTCTGCCATGGTCATTTAAGAGAGAGTCATATGCTATTGTTTTCCCCCTGCGGCCCCTGCCGTGGATAAATTCCCAAGAAGGAGAAGAGACAACAAGTTTACATATCTTCCCCTGCCAACCCAAAGCAGATAAGTTCCCTTTAAGACAACCATAGTGTACTGTTGTAAGGAAAACTTGTGCATAGAAAAACCTTGTTACCCTCAAACATTTGTGCTCCCATCTTTTGATTTGAAGATTACTTCAGTCAAAATTGGTTGCAGTGGCATTTGGGAAAAGGGTTGGCAAGGGGCCAGTTCCCTTCCATGCTCCTAGGCTCGCCGGGCCGAGCCTCGCGGTAGCAGTGGAAGGGGCCGACAAGATATCTTTCCAGAAAACCTTGTTTACTTGAAAGTATAGTGGAAGTCATTCCTCTGCATGGGTATGATACATGCACAGGTGCCCGGAAAGCATGTCTTTTTTCATTAATATGCGGATAAACAAGTACAAGCCTTACAGAGTACAAATATAGCTGAAGAGATTACATAATTTAAGATAAAGTTTGGCAGGTGCCTACATGTTTTAGACTGAAAAAAGATAAGTGCCCCGTAATCCCTTTCTTCTCCCTCTCCTCCTAGGGGCTACAGTGGGAGCTGAAGAGGGCAAAAGGATTGCCTGGGCAGAAGCCCAGCCCGACCCCGTTAGGACCCGCAGGATGCAGTTTGACAAGATCGGAGGGCGTGGACGAAGGCGATGGACGGAGAGAGCGGCTAGGCGATGCCCTGGTCACCACCGCCAGGACCCGTGAAATGTGGCAGGAGGGACACTGGCAGGGAAGACAAAGCCGGAGTCCACGGGGAAGCCTGCCGGAGTCCAGCTGGAGGAGGCGGGGAAATCCACACCCAACACCCCGGCAAATTGCTCTGCTGGGGGAAGAAGACCCAGGTGCAGATGATGGTGCTGCCGCTGCCTTGCTCACGGTGACGGTGCGGTTGGCACTCAGTTGGAGTCTGAGCCGTCGTCCTCCCGCTCGGCGCCGTCGTCATCGTCGTCACTATCCTCCTCTTCACTGTCGCTCGAGGAGGAGCTTTCGTCGTCGGTCGAGCTCTCCACGCAGCACCCTAAGCGAGCACCCGAACGCCCGAAGACCTTGATAGAGAGTAGGTTGGCCTCCATTAACATAAAATGGAGAATGTGCCCAGCCGCCAAGCTATGGGCACGAGCGAAGGTTTTCCAGCCACGCCGGAGAAGCATAACATGAGGCTGGGGGAACTCAACGTTCGCCCGCATGCTACCATTACAGCAGCCCCTCATGTGCAGCTTCAATCCTGGCGGCTGCTCTACCTCCATCACTCTTGCGAAAGGAGTAGGAAGATGAAGGCGGCTGCGCGGAGGCCCGCGTAGCTTGGCGTTCAACTCCAATGGCTGATCCCCGGCATGGCCTTCCATCGGTGCCACGGCGACAGGGGGAGGAGTGACCAGGGCACCGCCACGCCCTCCTCGGCCCCGAGCGCCACGACGGCCACGCCCGCATCCGGCGACACCACCTTGTGCGCTGGACTCTGCCCCTGCATCCCCAGCAGGGGGAGGGAGGTGCTGCCGAGAAGAGACCCTCGTCACCATCGCTGGAGGACGACCACATCCTCTTCCCCTCACCATAGTGGAAGAAAGATACCAGAAGAAGAAGGAGGAGATGTGTGTGAGTAAGCACCTCGCCCATGCCTCCCTTTTATAGGGGGACATGGCCGGGGGCTGGCTCCTCACCCATGAGGCAACCGCCCCGCTCCGTCAATACAACCCTTCCGCGTCACTAACAATGTCTAGAATCAACGACCGCCCTTCTGCGCCTATCCACGGTGCTGGGTTTTCTGCCATGGCACTCATTCCCGCGCCTTACGCGCCCGCCGCCAACCCTGTGCAATGCATGCAGCGTACGTGGCAGAAATGGTAGATGTAGTGGGTGAGTAAAATGGCAGTTACCCCCCCCCCCCCGGTGAACGTGGGAAGCCCATGAGACATTACGTGGGTCACACCACGTCGTTCCTCACGACTCGCGGGAAAACCGGAAACTGATTCAGTCATAGGTTAATGAAGAAGCAAGGAAGATATCAAGAGAGACATGAATCCCATTGTGGTTTGGCTAAGGCGTACACGTGTGTATTTGTTGGGGCCTACCCCAATGATGCCAGGTGGCACATATGGGCCAGGCCCGAGGGCTCCTGTCGGTACAACGAACACTTACGTTTGTTGCCCAGACTAATACACATGTGTGTTGGCATCGCATGGTTACACCAGCATCCAAAGCAAGGCCAAGCCAGAGAAGAAGCTCTTTATGAGATCAAAGAGTGGATCAAGAAGACCAAGACAAACAAGACAACAGAGCATCACCTTGGAAAGGCCTCCCCTACCGGGCAGGAGAGCCTGGCTGGGTCGAGGCCGCCCCAAGGACAAGTCCAAGATTTCCCCGGCAGGCTTGCCTGGTCCGCCAAGGGCCAATATCTCCGCCAAGGCTCCACCGCTCCACCGCACCACAACACAAATCAGTTATCAGTTTGGTGTCGAGCCCCCAAAGGATTAAGTGTGTTCCACTAAGCACGTGGAAGCCATTTTGAAGACAGATTACCTCCATACAGCACCCGTCCAGAGGTGTGCCAAGCAGATAAGTGGAAGATGATTAAGCGGCACGGCACGCTTGCCGGGCTTCATCCTCAGCATGACACCTAGCAGTGCATTTAATGCACTTTGTCCTAACTGTGAGAGTTAGGTATGATAGCACCGTTAGCTATCTAATCATTGGATAAAGACTGTTTTGCCACTGTGGTCACCCCTTAATCTATAAAAGGAGGCCCAAGGCAACCTAGCAAAGGATTCGGACCCTTGCACACTTGTACGTGCGTAGCTAGTCTACCCAAGGCCATCTTGCCGGGCTCGAGCGCTGCTTGTTCATCGTGTTCCTTCACCCAATCCACCAACGCAAGAGTAGTGTTTTACGCCTCCCGGCGGCCCGAACCTGGGTAAAAATCACCAGCGTCATCGTCGTCGTGTTGTTTCATGGCCTCCGCTCTTTGTGCAACGTGATCTTCCCCCTTGCCAAACCACAAGGGGCGATGGCCCCATAGGTGATCATGTTCCACAACGACACACATCTGGGATGTTCAAGGGCCCAAGAAGAGGGAAAGCGTGGGGCCAGGCTCGAGGCGGTGCAGCAGGAGGTCTTCACGTGCCATGGGATGGTGCAACGTGGACTTAGTGCCAACGACTCCATGATCATGGAATTCACCCGTCACCACAAGGTGGATGGCCAGTCTATGAAGGATACCTTCTTCAACTTGAACAAACGAATCAATTATCTCCAAGGCCAAGTTTATGATCTTCAAAATCAAAATTTTGAGTATGAGGCAAGATTCAAAGGTATGAGTTTAGCTCCAAGTTTCAGGACTCTGGAGACTCGTGCGTCCTTTTATGATGGTGAACCTTTGGCATGGAAGCTGGAGGACAAGCCCACCACTTCATCATCACCACCATCACCGAAGAAGGAAACTTGATTATACGGGTATGGGCACTCCCATTGGCTTCTGCCAAGCTTGGGGGAGGTGCCCCAGTATCGTATCACCGTCACTTTTATTATCTTTGCCTATTTTTAGTTTGATACTTAGCTATTTCATGATTTAGTTGAATAAAAGTTTAGTATGATCTATTTTTGAGTGCTAGTTTCATGATCTATCTATCTATGTAATCGAGCGAGAGTTATATAATAAATATTAGTTTGAGTTTTTGCTTCTTTACTTTTATGTTTCAATCAAAATACTGAAAATAATGAAAAAGATCATATGCTAATCTTATGGAAAGTAATGACATTACATAAGGAAGAGTATAAGTGGTAAAATTTATTGAAAGTTGACAAACATAGCATTGGTCAATGATGCAATTCATGAAAAATTAACAAGGGAAGAGAAGATTCACATGCAAATATACTATCTTGGTCATCTTTTATGATTGTGAGCCCCCATTAAGTATTTTATGCCAAATCATTGGCGTTGGACAAGGAAGACAACGTAATGAGTTATGTTTGTTCATATTCACATAGAAGTTATATTGTCAGACATCCTCCAACATGTGGTGCTTGCCCAATATCTTTGCTAGCCAAAAATCTGCACCAAGTAGAGATGCTACTTGTGCATCCAAAAACCTTAAACCCAATTTCTTCTTATGAGAGTCCACTATACCTACCTCTGGATTGAATAAGATCCTTCAAGTAAGTTGTCATTGGTGCATAAAGTAATAAAAATTGCTTCTAAATATGTTTGATCTTTTATTGTAAGGGAAAATACGCATTGTACAAACTTGTGATGGCAAAGTAATAAAAGCGACGGACTGCATAATAAAGGTTGGTGTTATAAGGGGCAATATAACATGATGTTCCTTTGCATTAAGAGCTTCCGCCTCCAAAAATATAAAGTGCATGACAACCTCTGCTTCCCTCTACGAAGGGCCTATCTTTTACTTTTATGCATTTACTTTTCATGCAAGAGTCAATAGTGTTCTTCTCTATTCCTTTTTATTTTTCTCTTTTGCAAGGATCATGTGGTGGGGAAAGATCTAGGCACATATATCCAGTTGGATATGAGTGATCATCAGTTATTATTGTTGACATCACCCTTGAGGTGAATAGGTTGGGAGGCGAAGTTATAAGCCCCTATCTTTCTATGTGTCTCGCTGAAACATTTTGCTCCATATGTGTGGTGTGAGTGTTAGCAATCATAGAAGACTAAATGATTGTTGAGTATGTGGACTTGCTAAACAAAAAGCTCTGGTATGAGACCCTTCCTAAAAATATGATGAATTGCAATTGCATTGTTGACTGAGAACATAGTTTGTTAGTTTTCAAGAAAGTTTATTCCTTATACTTCGATATTGTGATGAATTGTTACTTGTTCATGAGAAGTTATAATAATGGTCATGATGCTACTATGTTCGTATTTTGTTTTTATCGACACCTCTCTCTCTAAACATGTGGACATGATTATCGATATCGGTTTTCGCTAGAGGGCAAGCGAGGTCTAAGCTTGGGGAGTTGATACGTCCATTTTGCATCATGTTTTCTTACTGTTATTTCTAGTGTTTTTAATCATCATAACACTTTGTGAAGCAATTCTAATGCCTTTTCTCTCTTAATATGCAAGGTTTACACAAAGAGGGAGATTACCGGCAGCTGGAATTCTGGACCTGAAAAAGCTACGTCAGAGATACCTATTCTACACATCTCCAAATGAGCTGAAATTTCACGGAGATTTATTTTGGAATATATGAAAATTATTGGAGAAAAGAAATACCAGAGGGTGCCACCTAGGTGCCCACTAGGCACCAGGGCGCGCCTACCCCCCCCCCCACCCCATGGCACGCCCTGGTGGGTAGTGGTGCCCCTGGCCAGCCTCCGGTTCCCATCAACTGGTATATAAGCCCATTTTCCCTAGAAAAAATAAGGAGAGGACTTTCGGGACGGAGCGCCGCCGTCTTGAGGTGAAACTTGGGCAGGAGCACTTTTGTTCTCCGGCGGAGAGATTTCACCGGGGATACTTCCCTCCGGGAGGGGGAAATCGAAGCCATCGTCATCACCAACAACCCTCTCATCATGGGAGGATCAATATTCATCAACAACTTCACCAGCACCATCTCATCTCAAACCCTAGTTCACTCTTGTATTCAATCTTTGTACCAAAACTCAGATTGGTACCTGTGGGTTGCTAGTAGTGTTAATTACATCTTGTAGTTGATGCTAGTTGGTTTATTTGGCGGAAGATCATATGTTCAAATCTACTATGCTATTCAATACCCTTCTGATCTTGAGCATGAATATTTTTTGTGAGTAGTTACTTTTGCTCTTGAGGACATGGGAGAAGTCTTGTCATAAGTAATAATGTGAATTTGGTATTCATTCGATATTTTGATGATATGTATGTTGTTGATTCCCTTAGTGGTGTTATGTGAACGTCGACTACATGACACTTCACCATCTTTGGGCCTAAGGGAATGCATTGTGGAATAGTTATTAGATGATGGGTTGCTAGAGTGAGAGAATCTTAAACCCTAGTTTATGCGCTATTCCGTAAGGGGCTGATTTGGATCCATATATTTAATGATATGGTTAGATTTCATCTTAATTCTTCTTTCGTAGTTGTAGATGCTTGCAAGAGGGGTTAATAATTAGAGGGAGACTTGTTCAAGTAAGAACAGCACCCAAGCACCGGTCCACCCACATATCAAATTATCAAAGTAGCGAACGTGAATCAAACAAGCATGATGAAACTGACTAGATGAAATTCCCGTGTGTCCTCAAGAAAGCATTGCTTATTATAAGAGACTGTTCCGGCCTATCCTTACTACAAAAAGGATTGGGCTACCTTGCTGCACCTTTTTTACCATTACTATTACTTGCTCGTTACAAATTACCTTGGTATCAAACTATCTGTTACCGACAATTTCACTGCGTGCAGAAAATACCTTGCTGAAAACTGCTTGTCATTTCCTTCTGTTCCTCGTTGTGTTCAACACTCTTACTTATCGAAAGGACTATGATAGATCCCCTATACTTGTGGGTCATCAGGTACTAGCATCATTCATAGCAGAAGTAGCATCATCAATTACTTGTGACATATCAGAATTAATAGCAGGTGGTGGTGTCCCAAGCTTACTTAAAACAGAAGGTGAATCAAGTGTAGAGCTAGATAACAGTTCCTTACCTCCCCTCGTCCTAGAGGGAACGATCTTGGTTCTATCGTCCTTAAGATTCTTCATAGTGATCAAGAGATATAAATCCCAAGTCTCTCAGCAAATAGAGCTATGCCTCCCCGGCAACGGCGCCAGAAAAAGGTCTTGATAACCCACAAGTATAGGAGATCACAACAGTTTTCGAGGGTAAAGTATTCAACCCAAATTTATTGATTCGACACAAGGGGAGCCAAAGAATATTTGCAAGTATTAGAAGTTGAGTTGTCAATTCAACCACACCTGGAGACTAAATATCTGCAGTAGAGTGAACTGTAGCAAGGTAGTATGATAGTTTGATAGCAGTTGTAACGATAGCAACAGTAACGGTAACAGTAGTAGCAATAGTTTTGTAGCAATTGTGACAGCAGCAAAGTAGTAACTTAGCAAAGATCAGTATGTGAAAAGCTCGTAGGCATTTGATCAGTGATGGATAATTATGCTGGATGACGTTCATCATGTAACAGTTATAACCTAGGGTGACACAGAACTAGCTCCAATTCATCAATGTAATGTAGGCATGTATTCCGTATATAGTCATACGTGCTTATAATAAGAACTTGCATGACATCTTTTGTCCTACCCTCCTGTGGCAGCAGGTTCCATAAGGAAACTAAGGGATATTAAGGCCTCCTTTTAATAGAGAACCGGAACAAAGCATTAACACATAGTGAATACATGAACTCCTCAAACTACGGTATTCACCGGAAAGAATCCCAATTATTGTCACCTTGGGGTATGCGGATCATAACACGTAATAGGTGTGTATAACTTGCAAGATAGGATCAAGAACACAAATATATTCATGAAAACATAAATGGTTCAGATCTGTAATCATGGCACTAGGGCCCTGGTGACAAGCATTAAGCATAGCAAAGTCATAGCAACATCAATCTCAGAAGATAGTGGATACTAGGGATCAAGCCCTAACAAAACTAACTCGATTAAATGATAAATCTCATCCAACCCATCACCGTCCAGCAAGCCTACAAAGGAATTAATCACTCCTGATGGCCAGCATCATGAAATTGGTGATGGAGGATGGTTGATTATGACGATGGCCATGAATCCCCCTCTCCGAAGCCCCGAACAGACTCCAAGTCTGGCCTCCCAATGAAGAACAAGAGGCGACGACGGCTCCTTATCGTACAACGTGATGAAACTTCCTCTCTTATTTTTTTCTCAGGAATTATGAATGTATAGTGCTGAGATTAGGGTCAACGGAGCCTCGCGCACCTTGGTGCCTCATGGGCAGCAGGTGGCCCACCTCTAGTGGGTCTTTGCTCCAGTATTTTTTATTCATTCCATAAAAAATCTCCAAAAAGTCTCATCCAATTCCGAGAACTTTTATTTTTCTACAAAAACAACACCATGGTAGTTATGCTGAAAACAGCATCAGTCTGGGTTAGTTTCATTCAAATCATGCAAATTAGAATCCAAAACAAGAGCAAAAGTGTTTGGAAAAGTAGATACAACGGATATGTATCACCAAGCTAGCCTTCCCTTGTCCTGAAGGGGGGCGATGCGGTGACGGAGGAAGTCTTCCCCTACCATCTCGATGGTGAGGCCGGCAGCCCTGGGGTGTAGGATGCGAGTTCTGGAAATGGAGAGCTTCTTGTCATTTACGTCAAGGGAGCCCCAGTCCCCGCTGTGCTCCACCTTCTTCATCCTTGGCCTGCAGAAATCTGGGAACTCGGCGTCTTTTATCTAGCACCATTCCGCTCGCCATTCGTACCATTTCAAATGTAGTTACCCGTCGAGGTAAGACTCCTTGGCACTGGCCTTGGGTATCCAGGTGATGCCGCCGGAAGGGGCGTCTGCTTCGATTGGGGAAAAAAGTAATGGCGGAAGAGAGCAACATTGGGCACGACTCCGATGAAGTTCTCGCACATATGCGTGAAGACACACATATAGGTCATGGCATTTGGTGTGAAGTCGAGGAGATGGAACCCATATGTGTACATGATCTTAGCGAAAATCAGAGAAGGGGGGACAAGCCCGCAATAGAAGTATGCAGTGAAGAAAGGGTACTTATCTCCGCTGGATTTGGCAGAGCTGGGGAAAACTTGTGGCACGTGATGGGCCGTCGTCTCCCTCCCCCACATGATCACATATCGCTCGACCAGATCCTCCCGCTTAAGCACTAGTGCGAGGACGATGTTCTTCCTCCGCAGCGCTGCCATTCCTCCTTGCTCTCCTCTGCTTCCGGGTCGGCTGGCTCTTTGGATTTTTCCCTGGCCTCTTTTGGGAGCCATGGTGGATGCCAAGGAAGTGGATTCGGTGGGAGAGCAATGGCGCGGCGGAGCGGCGGCGAAAGGAGGAGAGTGCTCTGTTCTTGTGCAAGGAAGAAGACGAAGGAGGCGGGCACTAGATTGAAGGCGAAAGGGGGTAAATGAGCAACGCTCCTCGCGTTTCCTTTTTATGGGGAAGGCGCGGGGGCTGGCTCTTTACGGTCCGATGTAGCTGCGCTTTTCAGGCGCACTACCCCTGGCGACCGGGTCAATCCACCTCTCCCACATTCCACATTTAATGCGCGTCATGGGGGCGTGGTAAAACAGAAGATTACAGTAGTTATCCTCTGCGATGTGTGCATGTGCACTGTTTGGGCCTAGCCCAACGACGCCTTGCATGCGCGCATGGCCAGGCCCGGGGGCACCTGTTGGTTTATTAAGGTATTGGTACCTTAGTACCCTAACTTGTGCCCACAGAGTTGTAGCCTTCCCGCCGACCAAGCTTGTCGGAGGACTACTACATACAAGACTCAAGATTCAACATACAAGACCATGAAGAAGACCTCCCGCCAGGTCATCGAGAAGTACTAAGTTAGTACTGAAGGTGAAGATTCCAGTTGCCAGCAAGCTCCGCACCAGCAAGCTAAGACCCGGCAAGCTCCTTGCCAGGAAGCTTCCCCCTTCTCGCTTCTCAACCGCTCCACCTCATTGACCAGCTGATGTCTTGTCAAGATTAGGTGTAGAGCGGGCGAGCGACTTGGGAAGGATCATCAGGACGCGTGTCAGCACATCGCATGCAGATCAACTTTATTGACACGTGTCTAGTGGATGTGTCAAGGATATAGGCTTGTCCATGTTGACAACACAGAAGGAGAGACGCCTTTTGCCAAGGGATTGCTATCAGTTCACAGTGCATTAAATGCCCTTGTCCTAGTTCGGCAGGATTAGGTTGGATAGCATCAAGGCCACTATTCATAAGATGTAATGACCATGTTGCCACTATGGTGACCCCTTTTCAACTATAAAAGGAGGCCCATGGCAACCTTGGCATTTGTCGACACTTTGCTCACGCTTACATAGTAGCTGCACCTTGCTCATGTTCTTCCGGCAAGCTGCGCTTGTAACTTGAGCCCGAAGTCAATCCACCAAACAAGAAGGAGTAGAGTTTTATGCCTCCACTATGGCCCAAACCTAAGAAAACCTCACGTGTGAACTCTTGGATTTGCTCTCTATGCTTGTCGATCTCTAAAGCCGAACTGCAAAGGGGCCATGCTGGTCCCATAGATTGTCGTACCCCGACAGACACCAGCAAGATACATGGCTCAGTTTAGATATCACTACGAATCAAGTTGTGTGATATGTCTCCAACATATATATAATTTTTTATAGGTCCATGCTATTATAGTATCAATCTTGGGTGTTTTATATTCATTACAAGCAACTTTATATCATTTTTTAGGACTAACCTACTAACTTAGTGCCCAGTGCCAGTTGCTGCTTTTTGCTCATTTTTGACTTTTCAGAAAATCAATATCAAACGGAGTCAAAACAAAGAAAAAAACTTTGGATTAATTTTTTCTGGACTAGAAGAGACCCTAGAAGGTTCGGGGGGAGACTAGAAGACCCACAAGGCAGGGCATCTTGACCTAATTCTTCCTCTATAAATACGCAAAAATTCCTCTTAGATCGAGGAGCACCATGAATCTTTTTACGCCGCCGCAAGTTTCTGTTCTCGTGAGATCCCATCTGGAGGCCTCCGTCTGCACTCCGCAGGAGGGGGAATTGATCACGGAGGGGCTCTACATCAACCTTGCTGCCCTTCCGATGATGCGTGAGTAGTTTACCACAGACCTATGGGTCCATATTTAGTAGCTAGATGGGTTCTTCTCTCTCGATGTTCTTCAATACAATGTTCTCCTTGATGTTCTTGGAGTTTTATCCGATGTAATGACTTTTTGCGGTGTGTTTGTGGGATCCGATGAATTGTGAGTTTATGATCAGATTATCCATGAATATTATTTGAGTTTTCTCTGAACTCTTTTATGCATGATTGATATAGCTTCGTATTTCTTCTCCGATTTATTGGTTTGGATTGGCCAACTAGATTGATTTATCTTGCAATGTGAAGAGGTGCTTTGTAATCGGTTCGATCTTGCGGTGCTCAATACGAGTGACAGAAGGGGACATGACACCTATGTATCATTTCTATTAAGGGTAAAAATATGGGGTTTGTTCATGCATGAGTTTATCTTGTCTACATCATGTCATCTTGCTTAAGGAGTGCCTAATACTCTAGGTGCATGCTGGATAGCGGTCGATGTGTGGAGTAATAGTAGTAGATGTAGGTAGGAGTCGGTCTACTTGTGTCGGAAGTGATGCCTATATATGATCATTGCCTTGGATATTGTCATGAATATTTGCTTTTCTATCAATTGCCCAACAGTAATTTGTCTACCCACCGTATGTTATTTTCTCGAGAGAAGCCTCTAGATGAAAACTTTGTCCCTTGGGTCTACATTGATTATATATTAAAATCCAAAAATACCTTGCTAAATTTTTTCTCTATTTATTTTATTTTATATTTAGTGCGATCAATTTATCTATCACCATAAAATTTAATCTTGCAATTAACCGCCGAGGATTGACAACCCCTCGTTCGTGTTGGGTGCAAGGATTTGTTTATCTCGTGTGCAGGTACTGCTTACATAGTGTTGCTTGGTTCTCCTACTGCATTAATAACCTTGGTTCTTAACTGAGGGAAATACTTATCTCTACTATACTACATCATCTTCTCCTCTTCGAGGAAATCCCAAGGCAGCTCACAAGTAGCAGGAAGAATTTCTTGCGCCATTGCCGGGGAGACAACATCAACATGTATCAAGTACCTACGCATAAACTTTCATCTCCTTGCATTTATTTTATTTGCCATTTGCCTCTCATTTTCATCTCCCCCACTCCTAAAAAGTTTTTGCAAAAATTATAAAAATATTTTTCATTTTCGTTTTTCTTGAATCTTATGATGTTAATGCCACTTTGTTGAATCTTGTTATGAAAGAACGATTTTCCGGTAATCCTAATGAAGATGTCACGTCCCATATAAAACACTTTCGTAGAATTGTGTGATATTGTCGTGGGGGAAGCACGATTACCTATGGGGCAGGGATGCCCCTTTGTGGTTCGGCAAGGGGACGGTCACATTGCACGAAGAAGCAGAAACAGCAGGGCAGCACGGCGATGGACAACTCTCTTTTACCCAGGTTCGCGCCGCTTTGCAGCATAAAACCCTACTCCTGCTATGGTGGATTGAACTGGAGGAACACGAAGGCATGAAGCGCTCAAGCCCGGCAAGTGTGCCTCGGGGAGAGCAACTACATGCGTACAAGTGTTGAGGGATCAAAGATTCGAACCCTTTGCTAGGTTGCCTCGGGCCTCCATTTATAGCTAAAGGGGCGATCACAGTGGCAGAATAGTCATTATGGCTTGATTAGATAGCAAACAGTGTTATCATACCTAACTCTGTTGTTAGGACAAAAGTGCATTAAATGCACTACTAGGTGTCATGCTGAGGTTGAAGCTCGGCAAGGCTGCCGTGCCGCTTATCCATCTGCCTCTTACCAGCGTGACACGCCATCAGGATGGGTGTCAATAAAGTTAATCTCTTCTCCAGCAGGTTGCCACGTACCCGACGAGATCCACCTAGCCACTTGGGAGCTCGACACCGCACCGATTAGTGACTAGCGTACGATGAGGTCGAGCGGTGGCGTCTTGGTGGAGGCTTGCCGGTACGGAGCCTGCCGGGCTCGGTGTTGTGGCCTTGGACCCGGGACCTTTGTCGGGGCAGTTTGTACTTGGTCCTAGGCCTAGCGTCAACCTTGCTGGGCTCGCCTGCCTGGCAAGGGAGTCCTTCCTAGGGGATTTTCTGATCACCTTGGTCTTCTCAATGCACTCCTTGATCTCACGAAGAGCGGTTTCTCTGGCTTATCTTGTGTCATGTCATGGTATTTGATGTATGTGTGGTCGTACGCCGGTGCATTAGTCAGGTCGGCAAACACACATGTTTGTTGCACCGACAGGAGCCCCTGGGCCTAGTCCACACGTGTCGCCAAGCATCGTTGGGGTAGGCTGATGTTTCTTGAACTACGTCGGTATTTCCCCAAAGAGGAAGGGATGATGTAGCACAACTACGGTAGGTATTTCCCTCAGTTATGAAACCAAGGTATCAATCCAGTAGGAGAACCAAGCAACACTATGTAAACGGTACGTGTACACAACGAACAAATACTTGCAACCCGACGATTAGGAGGGGTTGTCAATCCCTCTATGAGTAACGGTGCCAGAAATTGTCAAGTTGATGGGATAAAAAATTGTTTAGATTGGATAAATAGATCTCGATAAAATGCAAAATAAAATAAGTAACAAAAAAATGCAGCAAGGTATTTTTGGGTTTTTGGAATAATAGATCTGAAAATAAAAGCGAATAAAATTACATCTCAAAGCAAATATGATAAAGAATAGACACGGGGCCCATAGATTTCTCTAGTGGCTTCTCTCAAGAAAATAGCACACGGTGGGTAAAAAAATTACTGTTGGGCAATTGATAGAAGATCGAATAATTATGACGATATCCAAGGAAATGATCAATATATAGGCATCATGTCCAAGATTAGTAGACCGGCTCCTGCCTGCATCTACTACTATTACTCCACAAATCGACCGCTATCTAGCATGCATCTAGTGTATTAAGTTCATGGAGAAACGGAGTAATGCAATAAGAACGATGACATGATGTAGACGAGATCTATTCATGTAAGAAAAGCCCCCATCTTGTTATCCTTAATAGCAACGATACATGCGTGTCTTGCTGCCCCTTCTGTCACTGGGAAAGAACACCGCACGATCGAACCCATCACAAAGCACCTCTTCCCATGGCAAGAAAAATCGATCTAGTTGGCCTAACTAAACCAAAGATTCGAAGAAGTAATACGAGGCTATAAATAATCATGCATATAAGAGATCAAAAGAAGACTCAAATAATATTCATGGATATAGATCTGACCATAAACTCAAAGTTCATCGGATCCCAACAAACACACCGCAAAAAAGAGTTACATCAAATAGATCTCCAAGAGACCATTGTATTGAGAATCAAAAACGAGGGAAGAAGCCATCTAGCTATTGCCTACGGACCCTTAGGTCTATGATGAAATACTCACGCATCATCGGAGCGGCACCAATGAGGATGATGAACCCCTCCGTGATGGTGTCTATATTGGATCTCGTGGTTCTGGAACTTGCGGCGGCTGGAATTGTGTTTCGTCGACTCCCATAGGGTTTCTGGAATATTTGGCAATTTATAGGGTCAAGAGGCGGTGCGGGAGGTCACCGAGGGGGGCACAACCCCCCTAGGCGCACCTGGGCCTCCAGGTGCGCCCTGGTGGGTTGTGCCCACCTCGGGCCTGCCCTCTAGTACATCTTTGGCCCACTGGATGTCTTCTGGTCCAAAAAAAATCTCCAAAAAGTTTCGCTGCATTTGGACTCCGTTTGGTACTGATATTCTGCGAAGTAAAAAACAAGCAAAAAACAGCAACTGGCACTGGGTACTATATCAATAGGTTAGTCCCAAAAAATGAAATAAAGTTGCTATAAAATGATTGTAAAACATCCAAGAATGATAATATAACAGCATGGAACAAGCAAAAATTATAGATATGTTGCAGACGTATTAGCATCCCCAAGCTTAAATCCTACTCGTCCTCGAGTAGGTCAATGATAAAAACAGAATTTTTGATGTGGAATGTTGCCTAACATGTTCATCACATATTCTTTTATTTTGTAGCATGGACATTTGTACTTTTATATGGTTCAAAGCAATAGTCTAGTTTTGACATGAAGATTTCAATACTCAAGCATATCAACAAGCAAGCATGTCTTTCAAAATATGAACACTAAAGAAAGTTGTCCCTAGCCCATCATGCTCAATCATTGATCCATTCATGAAACACACTCGCATATTAGCTACATCCAATGCTCAAGTATGATCATAGTGCCCCTTAGTTGGTGCTTTATAATAGAAGATGGAGACTCAAATAAAAATAAAATTGCATAAATTAAATAGATAGGCCCTTCGCAGAGGGAAGTAGGGATTTGTAGAGGTGCCAGAGCTCAAAGCTTAAATTGAGAGATAAAAAAATTTGAGAGGCATACTTTTCCCGTCAACGAAAACGACCGAGTAATTCCCAACACTTTCCATGCTAGATATATCATAGGTGGTTCCCAAACAGAAAATAAAGTTTATTCCTTTTTCCACCATTCTTTCATATTCCACGGCTAGCCGTATCCACAGGTACCGTCCATACCAACACTTTCCAAGGAATTTATTATTTGACAACATAAAGTAAATTTCTTTTTCATTTCGGGACTGGGCATCCCTATTACCGCCGCACTCTCGTGCAATGAAAAGTGAATAAACACTCATCTTGAGAATAACACATGTAGCATGGAAAATATTGGCCACCCCCTGCCGCTTCATGAGCGGTACGGGCACACAAAAAGGAAATTTATATTGAAAATTAGAGATGGCACATAAAAATTTGCTTAGAATGGCATGGAAATACCACATATAGGTAGGTATGGTGTACTCATATGGAAAAACTGGGTTTAAGGATTTTGGATGCACAAGTAGTATTTCTACTTAGTACAAGTGGAGGCTAGCAAAAAGATTGAGAAGCAACCAATCAAGAAACGAAAAATCACATAAGCGAGCATTAAGCATAACTAACACCGAATAATGTGCCACAAGTAGGATATAATTTCATTGCATAACTATTGACTTTCGTGCTTGCATAGAGAATCTCAAACTTTAACACCAGTATTCTTACTAAAGCATAATTACTCACCAACATGACTCACATATCAATATCATCATATCTCAAAACTATTACAAAGAATCAAGTTTATTTTGTCCAATGATCTTCATGAAATTTTTTATTATATCCCTCTTGAATATCTATCACTTTGGGACTAGTTTCATATGTTGCATTTTCTTTTGACAAGCTCAAACAAATCTAAGTGAAGAACATGAGCATAAAATTTTTCGTCTCTCAAAATAATATAAGTGAAGCATGAGAGAATTTATTCAAAAATTTACTAACTATCAAATTAATCTAAGTGAAGCATGAGAGCATTTCTTCAAAAATATTAAAGCACACCATGCTCAAAAAGATATAAGTGAAGCACTAGAGCAATTCCATACGTCTAAAAAACTTAAGTGAAGCATACAGAGCAATTCTAACAAATCATAGCATACTTTTGGCTCTCTCAAATAGGTGTGTCCAGCAAGGATATTTGTGACAAACTAAAAATCAAAACAAGCAAAGACTCATATAATACAAGACGCTCCAAGCAAAACTCATGATATGTGATGAATAAAAATATAGCTCCAAGTAAAATACCGATGGTCGTTACAAGAAAGAGGGGCTGCCTTCCGGGGCATCCCCAAGCTTAGTTGATTGGTTCTCCTTGAATATTAACTTGGGGTGCCATGGGGCATCCCCAAGCTTAGGCTCTTTTCACTACTTATTCCTTCATCCATCGTGATCACGCCCAAAACTTGAAAACTTCAATCATTCAAAACTTAACAAAACCTTCGTGAGATCCGTTAGTATAAGAAAACCAATCTTTACTTTAAGTACTGTAGAAAAACCATTCAAATTTTGTTATTGCATTATATCTACTGTATTCTTACTTTACCATGGCTTATACCGCTCGATACAATCCATAGATTCATCAAAATAAGCACACAATGCAAAGAAAACAGAATCTGTCAAAAACAGATCAGTCTGTAAAGATACGAATTGTTCTCATACTTCTGAAACTCCAAAAATTCTTAAACATAATGAAAACAGATTCAATTTGTATATCAATCTTGTGTAAAAAAATCAGAATTTTTCGTCGCTTCTGTGAATTTTTAAAATTCTGTTACTGGACGCAAAAGTTTCTGTTTTTTAACAGGATCAAATCAACTATCACCAGAGCTATCCCAAAGGCTTTACTTGGCACAAACACTAATTAAAACATAAAAAACACAATCATAACAGAGTCATAAATGTGCAAACATTCAAGATAGAAAGAAAAGGGCAAAAATAAATTTATTCATTTGGTTGCCTCCCAACAAGCGCTATCGTTTTATGCCCCTAGCTAGGCATAATGCATAGATTCAAGTATTGTCATCTATAGTTTTTGCAACTTTTGTAAGGGCCTTTTCAAACCCGGGAGGCTCTTTATGCTTCCCAAGATTTCCTGGTAAAGAGGCCATCTTGAGACCTAAACTATCCAAACATTTATTGCAAAGAGTAATCAAGGTATTCATACGATTGAGGTTCCCACTGATATGTTTAAGAGGTTTCTTATATTTTTGCAACTCAACCAAATGTTTATGCAAATCACTTAACTTGTCTAAATTTGAGCTCCTTCTTGCATAAAAGAAATCCCCTTTTTGGTTGGTGGGATTCCCAAAATTCCCTCTAGGATCTCATAAGCGGTATTAGCATCAAGTTCAATAAAGTTCCCTTTAGCAAAAAAATCCAAAAGTTGACTATGATGCAAACATAATCCTATATAAAAAATTTGAAGCAAAATCTTTGCATCCCCTTTCAGATTGCAAATTAGATAAGATTCCATTAGCCTATAGCAAGCATCTTTCAAATTTTCTCCTTGTTTCTTCTTAAAGTATAGAACTTCAAAATCTGGTGACAAAGGAGGGGTAGTCATGCTAGCCATAGTGACAAAGTAGGCAAACAAGATCACACGCAAAAAGATAGATCTGACAAGAAAATGGCGAATGAAAAAGAGGGCAAATAAAACGGCAATTTTTTTGTGAAGTGGGGGAGATGAAAATGAGAGGCAAATGGGAAATAATGTAAATTGCAAGGAGATGAGATTTGTGATTAGAAACCTGATAGATGTTGATGATGTCTCCTCGGCAATGGTGCCAGAAATACCTTTTGATGTCGCTTGAACTACGTCGGTATTTCCCCAATGAGGAAGGGATGATGCAGCACAACTACGATAGGCATTTCCCTCAGTTATGAAACCAAGGTATCATTCCAGTAGGAGAACCAAGCAACACTATGTAAACGGTACCTGCACACAAAGAATAAATACTTGCAACCCGATGATTAGGAGGGGTTGTCAATCGCTCTACGGGTAACGGTGCCAAAAATTGTCAAGTTGATGGGATAAAAATTTGGGTAGATTGGATAAATAGATCTCGATAAAACATGAAATAAATTAAGTAAGAAAAAAGTGCAGCAAGGTATTTTTGGTTTTTGGAATAATAGATCTGAAAATAAAAGCGAATAAAATTAGATCTCAAAGCAAATATGATAAAGAATAGACCCGGGGGCCGTAGATTTCACTAGTGGCTTCTCTCAAGAAAATAACACACGGTGGGTAAACAAATTACTGTTGGGAAATTGATAGAAGATCGAATAATTATGACGATATCCAAGGAAATGATCAATATATAGGCATCACGTCTAAGATTAGTAGACCGACTCTTGCCTGCATCTAGTACTCTTACTCAACACATCGACCGCTATCCAGCATGCATCTTGTGTATTAAGTTCATGGAGAAACGGAGTAATGCAATAAGAACGATGACATGATGTAGACGAGATCTATTCATGTAGGAATAGCCCCCATCTTGTTATCCTTGATAGCAACGATACATGCGTGCCTTGCTGCCCATTCTGTCACTGGGAAAGAACACCGCACGATCGAACCCATCACAAAGCACCCCTTCCCATGGCAAGAAAAATTGATCTAGTTGGCCTAACTAAACCAAAGATTCGAAGAAGAAATACGAGGCTATAAATAATCATGCATATATGAGATCAAAAGAAGACTCAAATAATATTCATGGATATAGATCTGACCATAAATTCAAAGTTCATCGGATCCCAACAAACACACCGCAAAAAAGAGTTACATCAAATAGATCTCCAAGAGACCATTGTATTGAGAATCAAAAAAGAGAGAAGAAGCCATCTAACTACTGCCTACGGACCCTTAGGTCTATGATGAACTACTCACGCATCATCGGAGAGGCACCAATGAGGATAATGAACCCCTCCGTGATGGTGTCTATATTGGATCTCATGGTTCTGGAACTTGCGGCGGCTGGAATTGTGTTTCGTCGACTCCCCTAGGGTTTCTGGAATATTTGGCAATTTATGGGGCGAAGAGGCGGTGCGAGAGGTCACCGAGGGGGGCACAACCCCCCTAGGCGTGCCTGGGCCTCCAGGCGCACCCTGATGGGTTGTGCCCACCTCGGGCCTCCCCTCTGGTACATCTTTGGCCCACTGGATGTCTTCTGGTCCAAAAAAAGTTCTCCAAAAAGTTTCGCTACGTTTGGACTCCGTTTGGTACTGATATTCTGCGAAGTAAAAAACAAGCAAAAAATGGCAACTGGCACTGGGCCCTATATCAATAGGTTAGTCCCAGAAAATGATATAAAGTTGCTATAAAATGATTGTAAAACATCCAATAATGATAATATAACAGCATGGAACAAGCAAAAATTATAGATACGTTGGAGACGTATCATAGGCCCAACCAATGCTTAGGCGTACACATAGTTCTTGCCGAAGCTAGTACTTGCAATTTTTAGATCTTCTTTGCTTTTTCATTAACTTGGACTTGGGTCAGTTTCCAGTGGTCTCGTGGTACCTTCATATATGTACGCCATGTGTGGCCCGTTTTGTGGTAACTGCCATTTTACCTTAAGTTCACCCACCACGAATGTCGTTTCCGCCACGCATGCCGCATGCATTGCGCGGGGTTGGTGGTGGACGCACAGGGCATGGGAACATGTGCCGTTGGCAGAATGCACAGCGCCCTGGATTGGCGTAATGGGGTGGTCGATAAATTAGGATGCCATCAGGGTCGCAGGAGGCTGGATTAGAGGAGTAGGGCGGCCTCCCCAGAGTAGTGGAGAGCCAGCCTCCCTCTCTGCTCTGCTATAAAAGGAGACATCAGGGGGCGGCGATGCTCATCCACCATCTCTTCCTTCCTCTTTCCTGCTTCCGCTTCCATTATGGCGAGGGGAAGGGGCCGCGCCCGCGCTACGATGGTAGCGATGAGAGCTTCTTCTCGGCGCCCCGCCCCTGCTTCCGCGATGGCCGCAGAGGCCGGATCCAATGCATAAGGTGAAGCCACGGGGTGTGGTAGAGGTCGATGCGGCACCCACGGTCGAGGTGGGCGAAATGGTGCCCTCGTCATGCCTCCTCCAGCCGCTCCCATGACAGCAGAAGGACATGTGGGGGACACGGCGCTCGAGTTCATCGTCAAGCTGCGCGATCCTCCTCGCAGTTACCTACTACTCCCTCGTCCCTTTGCCAGGGTGATGGAGGTCGACCAGCCGCCCAGGCTGGGGTTGGGCATGACAGGCTGCTGCAATGGCGCTGGGTGGGCGGTCGTTGAGTTCCTCGCATCGCATGTTATGTTCCTCAGACGTGGTTGGAAAACCTTCGCCCGTGCCCATTATCTGGTGGAAGGGCACGTTCTCCACTTCAAGTTGGTGGAGGCTGATCTGCTCTCCATCAAGGTCTTCGGGCATTCAGGTGCTCATCTAGGGTGCTGCACGAAAACCTAGAGCGATGATGAAAGCTCCTCCTCGAAGGATAGTGACGAGGAGGACACTGACGGCGAAGACGGCGACTGCGAGCCCCCGGTCTTCAATCACGAAGACGATGACTCGGACTTCGGTTGAACACCGGACGCACCGTCACCGTCAGCCAGGCACCGGCAACACCATCATCTACAGCTGGACCCCGGCAGAGCAATTTGCCGGGGGTGCTTGGCCTGGTCGTCACCGCCACCTCTAGCTGGACCCTCGCAGGCTTCCTTGTGGACTCCGGCTTCGTCTTCCCTGTTGGTGTCCCTCCCGAGCCGCGTCCCTCTGGTCCTGGCGGGGATGACTAGGGCATCGCCTAGCCGCTCTCCCCATCCCCGACCTCTTCTTCCTTGCCGGGGAGGTGCCCTCCTGATCTTGTCAAGCTGTGTCCCGCTGGTCCTAGCGATGTCAGGCTGGGCTTCTGCCCAGGCGCTCCTTTTTCCTTCTTTCCTTCTCAGTGTAACTCCTAGGAGGAGAGGGACAAGAAAGGCATTACGGGGCACTTATCTTTTTTCAAATCAAAAGATGTAGGCATTTGCAATTTTTAATGAAAATCATGTAATCCTTCATCCATCTAAGTACTTGTATGATCTGTACTTGTCTGTTCACGTAAATTTGGAAAAAGAGCTTGTCGGGTATTTCTGTATGTATTTACTAGCAAACATGCCTGTGCGTTGCAACGGGAAAATTTGTATGTTCCTAGCACAATAAGCACGACTGAAGACCCCTTCACAGATGCACATTATCTATTTGAACATGGCGCCTTGTCTGTGTTGTCACTTACCCTCCTTACCACCTTCACCGACCATGGTCGCCTTGTCCACCTGAACGCAATGCGTTCGACATGGTCAATTCCATGATGATGATCTCAACTACTCCACGCGCAACTGACATTGAACCATGCCATCGCAAGTCAATGTCTAGTACTTTTAAAACTAATCTCCTCAAGTTGGACGTGACGGCTGCCCTTCCCGTAGTATGGCCTACACCTAGTCATACGCCGTCCCTCATACACCCACTCACTTTTAAATTGTATAATTTTTCAAAATGCATCAACCTTCTATTTAAAACACATAAATACTTTTCAAATCACATGGACCTTTTTAAATAGCATAAATATTTTTTAAATTATGAATATTTGTAAGTATGTGAACACTTCTTAGAATCTCATGAACATTTTTTTGAGAAGGGGTGAACATTTTTCAAATTATATGAACATTATTTTAATACGTGAAAACTTTTCTTAAAACTACACAAACAATTTTAAATGCATGAATGATTTTGAAAAATTATATAACATTTTCAATAGGCACAAAAATTTAAAATGTGTCACTCATATTAATAGGATTTCGAGTGTGATCAGGTTACACGCACGTGCCCAAGTTTAATGTGAAAGATTTAGTCATCTTTTCGCTAAACACGTCTCACCAAGAGTCGCAGGTTCATTTGGCTCATATTTCTGATCGAGCAGGCAGCGTCGCATTTCGATTGGATACATATGATGCCCGGCTGGCAGCCGTTTCTTTTCTTTCCTCCTTTTTCTTTGGATGCATGTTTAGTCGATCTGATCGGGACACAGGCAGCGTCGCATTTTGATTGGACATGGATGAGCATGCCCGGCAGGCACCCCATGGCTGCTTTTTCTTTTCTTTCCTCCTTTTCCTTTGGATGCATGCTTCTCTCCAATAGTTTCCCATGAAATCTTTTAAGTGAACCCTCTCTTTCTTTATTGATGCCTTGGCTTGTTGATTGTGGCAACTTACATGTATATAAATATGTGTGATTTGATGTCAAAAAGCAATATGGGACAATGACTTAGTGGACTAACCTTATACACAGAGAAAAATAGCTCAGTTGGTGTCATCCTTAAAAATTGTTACATCAGCACATCAGGACCAGTTGGCCCATAATGCACTGGCGAGGCCCAGCTTGGCGACAGACGTACGAAAATTATCCAGGCTGCTCCTGCTATAGAAGCGACGGATTGACGACGTACGGAAGTGCTACCTAGCTATTGATGTATATGAAACCTATTTTTTTACGCTAACCACTACCCCACAGGACCAGCTGGCCCATATAACTTTATTTAAAAAATAGGCCCATATAACGTGGATTTAGGCACAGCTGGGCGTCGCAGGAGGGATGACAATTCAAACTCCCGAGCTAGCTGGGTACGCACTAAGATTAATACAACCTCGTCGGATAGAAAAAGATAGATGAGACGGATGGAGGAAAATGGACGAAATTACGGTGGTAAGAAGCGGTAGTCCTTTTATTAGTAGGTATAGAAACATACTGAAGGACGAGCCTTCAATACTTCGGTGCAGCTGCTACTAAAACCATGATTAATGAGCTTGAAAACGGGTTAGCGAGTGCGGACGAAGGTCAGCCCCCTGCCAAGCCCTCCATGTGTAGCTACAACTAAACTTGTCGAGTGGACTCGAGTCAAGGATAGGAGCGCGAATGGCAGAGGTGGCAAAAGTCTCGTTACGTGCAAGCTCCTCATATGCAAGTATAGCATGGAATGATGGGATATCATGAAGTGCACTTATCTCTCTTTGATGTCCTTCTTACCATTTCAGATAAGGAGGGGTTGTCGGGGACCAGTGCATGGGCTTGTGTTCATCCTTCCTCCTGGGAGACTATCCGTGATGAAACCCTTCTGTTGTCATCAAGGGAAAAGAGAAGAGATGATAGCATATGACCTTTCATAATATGTTACTCAACTTATCTTAGGACTATTTTAATCACAATGAGATCATACTTAAGCAAATAGGAAATCATGTATGCAAGTTTTGTGAAAATGCTTCATTTTATTCAACTATGCACAGGGTCTGCGCCTGGCCTTGTACAAAGGGTTACAAGTCCCGGGGACTATGCTTGTACAAAACAGGTTGCCGGGATAGGGCCCGGCAACCGCGCCATATGGGTAGAACTTGCGAAGATGCTCAATATTCCATGAGTTTTGCATTGGGATGCCATCTTCGGTCTCTAGATGGACTGCGCCAGGTCTGGTGACACGTACTACCCGGTAAGGGCCTTCCCACTTCGGTGTCAACTTGTTGGCACCCTTGGTGGACTGAACGCGCCTAAGGACAAGGTCACCTTCCTCAAGGCTCCAGGCGTGAACCCTACGGCTATGATAGCGGCGCGGGGCTTGCTGGTATCATGCAGCACATACAGCTACTCGGAGACAATCTTCCATGAGGAGCGTGGCATCGTCATGCCGTAGCTGCTCTTGCGCTACTTCGTCATAGGCAAGTACTCGAGGTGACCCATTTGTGAGTTCCGTGGGGAGCACTGCTTCGGCACCATATACTAGGGAGTAGGTAGTCTGGCCAGTAGCTCGATTTGGTGTCGTTGTGATTGACCAAAGTACCACCGGCAGCTCATCGACCCAGTGCTTGCCGTATTTTTGCAACTTATCGAAAGTTCTTGTCTTGAACCCTCATAGCACTTCAGCGTTCATCCTTTCAGCTTGTCCGTTGCTCCTAGGGTGGGTATCGGTGTCAAAACTGGCAGACTTCGGGGTAGGGGGTCCCGAGCTGTGGATCTAGGATCAATGAATAACAGGGGACGACGAACACAGTGTTTACCCTTGTTCAGGCCCTCTCGAAGAGGTAAAACCCTATGTCCTACTTGATTGTATTGAATAGATGATGGAGTTTACAGAGTAGATCTACCTCGAGATCAGCATGAGCTAAACCCTAGGCTATGAGGTGACGAATATAGCTCTAACCCTAATGACTAGAACCCTTGGTTTATATAGACACCGATAGGGTTAGGGTTACCGAAGATAGATTACAACAAGAAAGAAAAGGATCTCGTCCACCGTTAACTTGGAGGGCACACCACGGCTTCACAGGTCTCCGGTCACCACACGTCTCCACCAGTCCGGCCCACGTACAATGGGCCGTCGCCTTGAGGACCCCTTAGTCCATGACTCCCTCAGTAGCCCCCGAACTTGCCTCCAACGCCAAAGCTTGTATCCGGCATCTGCTAATTTGACCAGTATTTGGCTTGCGAGGCGAGTTCTTCAATGTTCGGGACTAGGTGATGTCCGGAATCTGAAGTGGTGATTTTACTTAACACCGAAGGAAAACAAAAACGTCGCTCAAGCATGAATAGTGCCTTTTACTGACAACTTCTTATTTCTCAACGAAGAGTCACTTTTGGCCATAACGCCAAGCGGTTACTGTTTCTTGAAGCACGGTTCAAGACTGACGCCATGTTCGACACATCCTCTCAAGGTGGAAATCATGTCCCGCTTTTCAGGGGATATTGTTAATGATATCGATTCCCCTCCCCGCTCATAATGTTGCGGAGATATCAGGAAGTGGAGAGGCCAGCGGCACAGAAAAAGGAATCCCTGGCTTGTCAATAGCCTATAAAGGGGGAGGGCCGCTACAGTTCACACCTCACGCCCTCCTCCACCTCCCGCTCGCTCAGATCCTTAGAGCTCCAGCGCCCTTTCTCTCTGCTCTTACAGCGAATCCAACTCCACCTCCCTCAGCCATGGCTGGATCAGGTGCTAATGGGAAGTGGGGGGCCTCCTTCATTGCCAACAAGGATATTCTGAAGCTGAGGAGGCTGGCTACTTGCCGGCCAATGTCACTCATCGGGCCCCTGAAGAGGGCCAGGTCATCCCAACGCCCGGTCCTGGCGAAAGAGTAGTATTTCTCCCCCATTTTATCAGGGGGCTCGGGTTTCCCCTACATCCCTTTGTGCGGGGGCTGATGTTTTTCTACGGGCTAGATTTTCATGATCTAGCACCCAATTCCCTCCTCCACATTTCATCCTTCATCATATTCTGTGAGGCCTTCCTCCGCGTCCAGCCACACCTCGTCCTCTGGCTGAAGGTGTTCAATGTCAAGCCCAAATTGGTCGGCGGCGAACATGCGGACTGCGGCAGGGCTATGATCAGCAAGCTGACGCGGGTCTAGTGGTCAGAGTACCAATTCATCAACACTGTCAGGATGGGGCAAAAGGAGTGGTTCTACATCACCGAACCAAAGGGAGACGGCTGGGTAGCAATCCCCGTATTCCGTCCCGGACCCCCCCCAGGCTGACCTCATGGGTCGAGAAGATCCCGGACTGGGGGTCACCTGAAGATTTAAAGGCGCTATAGAAGTGCGTTGGCAGTGTGATGGAGACCGGCGCGAAGCTGGTCGATGTGATCCAAGTCATGCTCAATCGCCGGATCCTCCCCTGTCAGGAGAGGGCCAAGCCCATGCGGGCACACATCCCCGAAGACCCAGCCACCGTGCGGCGCCTCTTCGGCATGACCCAGAAGAAGGTGTGGGGGCTGCTATTCAAGCCACAAATGGAGTGGCCATCGGAGGAAGGGGAAATTGGCCTTGACGCTGAGCACCCTCCGAAGAAGGTGACCGATACTTTGTTCAAGCATAAGTCTAAACATTTGTTTTGCATGACTTAATCCGAACCCCTTTACATGGGTTTTTCAGGGCTGGCTCGCCAAGGCCGAGAAGATCAGTGGCCCGACACCGCTGCCAGAGGGCCCCCAATCTGAACAGCTAGAGCAGCTGCTGGTTGTGGAGCCATACAAGGTGCCCGACAAGAAGGGCAAGAATAAGGAGACATCGGAGGCCAGGGAGGGCCTCCGCCGTAGGGCGGGCGACCGCCCCAGAGGTGCGGCGGCCTCATCCGTTCAGGATGGGGATGATGACGAGGGCAAGGAGGAGAGTGCCTCCTCGCACTCCAGGAAGAGAGCAGCGTCTGAGGACGTCGAGGAGGTTCATCCTCCCCAAGCTCTCAAGAGGCTGTGCCGGCCTAAGCTGGTACTACCTGACAGCTCGGACGAAGAGTCCGAAGCGTTCGAGCCGATCCCTCCAAAGGGACCCAGGGTGAAGTCCCCCGCGACCAGGTACATGTTATGGCTTTTTTAGTTATCATATTTTCAGTAATTTGCTTTGGTTTGAAAGCTAAACCCTTCCGAGCTGCAGCTCCCCGTGTGAACGCCCCAATAAGCAGACATTGGAGGGGACGTCTCCGCCCGCCCTGGCGGACAGTGGGTCTATGGCGCATTCCGCGCCTCCTCCGATCCTCGAAGAGGTTGAGGAGGTGCGGTCCCAAAGGACTCCTCCACCTCCGAACACAGATGGGGAGGCAGACGCCATAATGGCCGAGGTTAACACCTCAGCCGCCGAAGATCAGGAGAAAGAGTTCGGACCATCCGGACCCCCGCCGTCAACCGCTCCTGAGCCCCCAAGGCCTTTGATGGCATAGGCTCCTCACAGAGAGGAGGGGGCTGGGGAGCAAACGCCAGTGCCGAACACCTCCAAACGCGCGACACCTGGCTGGCCGAAGGTTCTAGAGGAGCTGGTGAGGGGCTCCGTCATCGTTGACGGGCACCGCACTTTGTTGAGTGCGGTTATGCAGGGTGTTTGGTTCATCCAATCCGGGATGAACGACGCTGTCCAAGGCCTTCTAACAGGCTTTTAGGTAAGTCAAGTAATGTTCTTTCCTCATAACGCAGTAGTGATTTTTAGTTTTAGGTAGGCCGCACATATAGCAGCCCCCGAGACTCTGCGTGGACCTCAAAGAGGCCTGCAAAGGATCAAATTCGGTAACCGGATAACAATGTCGACATATTTTTGCTGACGCAGGCATCTTCCGTTGCCGTGGCTGCTAATGCCACGGCATTAGAGGAGATGGATCGAAAGCTCCAGCTTTCTGATAAAGAGCTTGACCTTGTCAACAAATGGCTTGATGAGGCGCAAGGTAAGCCCTGTAAGGAGATGTGCAATTGACTTGACGCTGGATATTGACTATCCGGATGATGTGTTAATCTGTAATCTTAATGATTCTGCAGCTGCTGCCGCCGAGGTCGAGGGCTTGAAGGAGGCCCTAAAGAAAGTCGAGGCCGAGGTGGCCGCGAAGAAGACCGCCGCTGAAGAGGCGGTGGCCGAGCTTGAGAAGGCCAAGCTTGCTGCCGAGCAACATGAGGCGCGGGTGACCGAAGTCCAAGTGAAGCTCTAGGATGCCGCCAAGAAGCTAGAAGCCCTTGAGAAGGGGCAGGAGGAGCAATCCTCCCGGCTATCCAAGGCGGAGAAGGAGCTTCATGAGGCGAGGTGTGACGCTCGAGGCATCCGGGAGGAGCTCCGGCAAGCGGCGCAAATTGCCAATGGTAAGAAATATTTACTGCAGAGTGTGTTTGGAGGCAAGAGATTCGCCCTGCTGACGAGGGTCTGGTGCTCCGCAGCCGTCTTCACCAAGCTCCCGAAGAATGCGGCGGCTGCGGTGAGGCACTATGCCACCGTTGAGGAGGACTCCACGCAACGGCTCTTCTGGTCACAGTTTCCGGACTCCGAGCGTCCGCCCCTCCTCAGCGACCAAATGAAGCAGTTGATGGAGATGCATTGGATGTCCGAGCTGGCCTTGAAGGACCTCTGTGTCAGCCTATGGCCGGCAGAGCCCCTTTCGGACACCTACTTTGGCCTTGTGCAGAGGCTGAGGGGGGCGCCGCTTCGGATTGACGCCGTGAAGAGGTCGGCATGCCTTGAGGGGGCGAGGCTCGCGTTTGTGAACACCATGGGTCATTGGCCAAGGATTAATCCAATGGAGATGGCCACTGGTCCTCCGCCCCAGGGGAAGGAGCACCGCCACCCCGAGCAGTACTTCACGCAGGTGATGACCGGAGCACGGGCGATAGAGGGCCAGTGTTCAAAAAATGTAATGCTTGAGTAGCTGTAATCAAGTGTGTACCAAGCGGGACTTATGCTTTATTATGCGCCCGGTGAACTTGTTTGATCTTGTAGTGATTAAATTTTGACTCCTGTGTGGCCGTATGTTAATTTTGAATGCTACTAGTCATCAGCTTTAGCCCCCAAGTGAATATCACGAGGGGTGTTTTGTCTCCGCACTGTAACCCTTAGCCAACGTCTTGGTGCCCGGAGGCGGTAGTGTGGGAACGAAACCAGGCAATCAGACTATTTGGTTTTACTACCTTCACTTAGCCATAGGAGCTTGATGGTGGGGACTAGGGAGTAGTCCCCGGTGTATGTGTGATGTACTTGGGGGTTGAAGCTTACCCTTTCCAATCACATGGTTTGTGTTAAGACGAACCCTTCATGTGACACGGCTAAATCGCCAATGATTTTTAAAGTCCAACCTCGTCATCGGATCGCAGACCCATTCACGTTTACTATGACGACCAGTTTTCGGCTTTTTCCTCCTGAGGTACTTGACCAGGCAAGCCAGTAGTACAATTGCAGGGGTTCTCCATTTGCCCTCTTAGCTGAACTAGCGGAACATAAGGGGCAAACACAGGAGCCGGGCAACCCAACTATTGACCCAAGACATAGTTCGGAACAGATGCATATAGTGCAATATCCGAGACACCGGACACCTAGCGGGAAGCAGTGCCAGACTTAAGGGTATTGATCTGACACATAAATTGAACTCATGACTGACTAATATATTTTTTCATGCCAGGCTGTTCGAAGAGCGATGAGAGAGTCGGAGAGGGACAGAAAAATTGCAAGAATACAGATATCCGAACACCACAAAAGGTGTTTTATTATTTCTTGTGAGCTCAGGACATCTAACCGTACAATTTGAACTTAGAAGGCAGCAATTGTAAGAAGGAAAAAGGAGATTTTACAGAGGAAAGGTTGACGCAGGGCCTTGATGCGTGAGTTGAAGCCTTCACTGTGCCCTACTGCACGTCTGTGCCTTTGCTTCTAATAGGTGGGGGCTGAGACCTTCAATGAGACCTTGATGGGCAAGGGCTCTGCTTGTGGTGCTTTATGCTTGGGGGTATCCGAAGTTCGTCCCCGGTTCGTCCGAAGACCAGGTCGCCCCAGAGTTCGGTTGAGCCGAACATGAGCTTCGGATTAAAGAATGCCTCACGGCTGCCCATGGAATTTTAAGCGCAAAGTTGTGCTAGCGAGGCACATGGAGCATGGAGAAGATAGGCGTGCCGTGGGGCGCGTATCCCTATTTGCGCCGAACGCATGTGGGCTCCCATGACGGAGAACGGGTTCGAACCCGTTTACTGTTGTCGCCGTCCTTTATGGTGGGACGGCATCCGGGCCTATATGGGCTGGTGTTATATTCGGCCGCTAGGGCCGCAGTGTGTTCTTTGGTTCGAAGTGAGCATTCGGTGTTGCCGTTGATAGTTATGACCCCTGAAGGGCCCGTCATCTTCATATTGAGGTACGCGTAATGCGGGACGGCATTGAATTTGGCAAACACTGTTCGGCCGAGAAGGGCGTGATAGCCGCTGCGAAAAGGTGCAATGTCGAAGATCAAGTCTTCACTCCAGAAGTTATCCAGGGATCCGAACACTACTTCAAGTGTTACGGTGCCCGTGCAGTGGGCCTCTACTCCTGGAATGACTCCTTTGAAAGTGGTATTACTGGGTTTGATCCTTGGTCGGTCGATCCCCATTTTCCGCACTGTATCTTCATATATCAGATTCAGGCTGCTGCCTCCGTCCATTAGGACTCTAGTGAGATGGAATCCGTCGATGATGGGGTCTAGCACTAGGGCTGTGGACCCTCCGTGGCGTATGCTGGTGGGGTGGTCCATGCGATCGAACATGATCAGGCAGGCTGACCATGGATTGAACTTCGACGCTACAGGCTCGACGGAATATACGTCATGTAGCACTCGGTTCCTCTCTTTCTTCAGTATGTGGGTTGCATAGATCATATTCACCATCTTGACTTCGGAAGGGAAGGGCTTTTGGCCTCAATTATTCGGCCTGCGGGGCTCGTCATCGTCCTTGTTGCGTGGGCTCTTGCCCGAGTCTTCGGCATTGAGCTTGCCGGCCTGCTTTATCACCCAAAAGTTACGGTTCGAGTGGTTGGTAGGCTTTTCGGACGTGCTGTGGATCTGGCAGGGCCTGTCCAGAATTGTATCTAGCCTGGACAGGCCATCGCTGTTGCCTTTAGGGGCCTTTTTGCACTGTCCAGACATCGGGTTTCGGAATCCGGCGTTTACTGCCATATCCTCGCCTTCGCCATCATTGTGGTGACATTTGTTCTTGCTGTGTCGTGGCTTTCCATTTCCGTCCCGGACTTCAGAAGTACCAGGGGTATCGGGATTGGTGGTTTTACAAGCAAGCCAACTATCCTCGCCTGCGCAAAAGCGGGTCATGAGTGAAGTAAGGGCTGCCATGGTTCGCGGTTTATCCTGGCCGAGCTGCCTTGTGAGCCATTCATCCCTGACACTATGCTTGAAGGCGGCCAAGGCTTCGGCGTCCGGACAGTCGACAATCTAGTTTTTCTTGGTGAGGAATCGGCTCCAGAATTGTCAGGCAGATTCTCCGGGTTGTTGCATAATGCGATTTAGGTTGTCGGCGTCCGGAGGCCGGACATAGGTGCCCTGAAAGTTTGCTTGAAAAGCGTCCTCCAGCTTTTCCCAACAACTTATAGAATCTTCTGGGAGGCTGTTCAACCAGTGCCGAGCTGGGCCTTTGAGCTTTAGCGGCAAATATTTAATGGCGTGGAGGTCATCTCCTCGTGCCATGTGAATGTGCAGGAGGAAATCCTCTATCCATATGGCTGGATCCGTGGTTCCATCATATGATTCAATGTTCACAGGTTTGAAGCCTTCCGGGAATTGATGTTGCATTACCCTCTCTGTGAAGCATAAGGGGTGTGCGGCGCCCCTGGCTCGGGCTATGTCGCGTCGGAGGTCTTCGGTCCTCCGAATCTGCTGCTGTTCCCGGATTCTATTGTTTCGGTTTACCCGATCTTAGTATGCTTCCCGGTACGCGGGCGAGTCTTGCCTGGGTTCGTAAATGGACCTGGTGCGTCCTCCCCTAGCATCTAGGTCATGGCGAAGGTCTTACTCATAAGTGGGCCGCCCTTGATCTTTGCCGTAACGGCAAGGTGGGGCGGCTGGTCATTCGGCCTCGTCAGCTTCTCTGTCCCGTCCTCCAGGGGGACGGTCCGGCTGTTTGGCTCGTGTGTATGTTGGACATGTTGGATCTAAGGCTTCATCATCGAACTTGGGTAGCAATTTTTGCTTAGGATAGCTCTTAACTTGCTGTTTGTGGCCGTACCCCTCTTCGGCGGCTAGGACTTTGGTCCATCGATCATTGAGGTTGTCTTGTTCGGCCTTGATCTTGCGCTTTTGTTTCTTCAGGCTACGAGCATTGGCTAAAAGCCTCCGTTTAAACAGTTCTTGCTCCAATGGGTCTTCGGGGACAATGAAATCGTCCTCCCCAAGACTGGCCTCCTCTTCAGAGAGTGGGAGGTAATTGCGTACTTCGAAGTCATCACGGCCTTCTGGACTGAGCGGGTCCTCCTGCCCCGCAGGGTCATCCTGGTGATGCTTGTTGGCTGCGGCTTCGGCAGGGTCATCCGTATTATTCTTAGTGTCGTTCTCTGCCGAGTCTATGTTGCTCGTATGGCTTCGGTGTGGTTTTGACCGGCGGTGTTGTTTTCATCGTTTGGGCGGCTCGTCTCTGGGCTTGCCTTTGTCCTGATTGGGGGTGCCGTCGCCATCTTTGGGGGTGTCCACCATGTAAATATCGTAGGTGGACGTGGCCGTCCAGCGGCCGGTGATGGGGGGACCGACCTCAGCGTTAGCCGTGGTTACGTCCTCCTCATCCATGTATTCGTCATTCTCCAAATTGTAGTCTAACATATCGGTTAAATCATCGATAGTTGCTACCAAATGGGTCGTGGGTGGGGCACAAAATTCCCTGTCGAACACCTCGAAGGGTTGGCTATTGAAGGCAGAGGGTAGGTTCTCCTGGATGGTCATTTTCTGATTCCGGTCCAGCTCCTCGTTTAACATATCGAGGGTTACCAGGCTTGAGGGCTCAGACCTTGTGGTGAAGAACTGGAGGTCGGTCTGTGACTCAACCAATCCTTGGCTCCGGATGGCCCTATCTTCAGGATTCGGGACCGAAACCTCACGAGGCACCGGATTCTCCTCGGAAACTGAGGGTGTACTTTGACCCTCCCGTGCACTTTCCACGCCGATGTTTGAGGTTGGGTCGTTTTGTGCTGGGGGTGACGCCTGGCCGCTGTTTGCCGACTCGGGGTCCGGGCTCGAAGCCAGCAGGGTATTGCGGGGGAGGAGCTTGGCTGAGATTGAATATTGGACTCTGAACTCTGGTTCTGCCTCGAGGTCCGGGGATAAATCCTCCACCGATGTAGGTTCGGTTGACAGTGGGGTGAGGTCTCCTCTCCCGAGGAGTCCGTCCTGGCTCAAAGCCATTTGGTAGACTGGGACCGATTCGCAGATCGGATCAGAGGTGTAAGCTGGAGTAGGCGCGGCAAGGCCTGTGGGGGTGGTGAATCCGGTGAAAACCAGATCCCCCCGCACGTCAGTGATGTACTCCAAATCGTCGAATCGAATCCGGTGTTCGGGAGCGAAGTTGTCAACCTGACCAAGACGGCCGGTGGATCGGCGTGTAGCACGATGCTGCCAAAAGCAAAGAGTTGTCCAGGGATGAAGAGGTCCATGGAATTGATGTTCTCTCCAAGGACTAAATGAGACATCAATCCTTTAGGCGATCCAATCAGTGGAACTCTCAATGAAAGCACCAATGTCGATGTCAAAACTGGCACATGTAACACCCTGGATTTTGCCCTTTTTCTTTTTCTTTTGATTTTGGTTTGGATTTGCTTTTCTGTGGCTTAGTGGTCTTGAAACCTGGAGAGATCACCCTCGGTTCCTCTCCCAAGTGCATGTCAATCTCAAAACCATCTCAAGACCATATCATTCTCATCTTGGACCAATCCCAATATTCTTTTTCTTGGGAATATTCCTTTTTCTATTAAAGGAATAACCATGTCTACCCTGGGTGGTGAAGCAACCCACATTTCCAGCATTCCAAAGATTCCCAAATAATTATCATAAATCCTTTGGGACATATCTTCTTGAGATATGTCAAAATACTTCCTTGCCATGTTCAAAAATATTTCACAAATATTCTTTTTCCGATTCTGCCCTAGCTGTCAAGTTGAGAAGCAAGTACCCTTTATATTTGCTTGCTTGCTCTCAAAATTTTTGTGCACTCTTTCCTATCCATATCATTGCCACATGCCAAATTTCAACTTCATTTGCCTAGTGAATATTCCTGGGCAATTTTTCAAAGTTTCTGTTCAAACAGAGGCCTTGTGAAGGAAGTGCAAGCTAGGCATATCCAAATGAGTTGAAATTTTTCAAGCATCCTCATATGCTCAAATCATAGCTCTCAAACAAATATTAAAATCATTCAATCATCTATGTGATCACAGCATCAAACCTTTGCTTCTGGTAATTATTATGGGCTGTGAAGCAACTATAATTTTTATTGCTCCATAATTCATGAATAATTTCCAGAACATGCTTCTACCTATATGATATCTCTCCACCCAATTTGGGCTCATTCTATCCATCCAATATTTCTCTAGAATTTCTCTTAGTTTCTGTCCAGAGAGGACCACTGTGAAGGAAGTACCATTTTAGCCTGTCCAAATGACATGAAATTTTTATGGCATTCTCCTATGACTAAATCATCATCCTATGCCCATTTTCAGCCAAAGGCAACACTTGAGGTGAGTGCCACTTCAAGATTGGTAATTCTGGTCAGTGAGGCCATTTGAACTGCAAGTGCTAGCTAAACTTGTTCATTTGACCTCAAACTTGGCCACAATACTCATCTTAGTATACGATCACCCTCAGCCAAAGATCAGAGTCAATCACCAGACAAGTCTTCCTCAGCAAGTATCAAACACCTTGCTGTTCAGATAAGACCTGCTAGCTGTGGTCACCTCAAGTACCACTATGCCTGTTTCTTTTCTCCTTGACCTTATCCTTTGAATGGCCCATCGAGCAGACATGGTGGGGTTGACCAGAGTGCGTGGCATCGCCGCGTCCACGCGGTGACCACCGCCCTGGCACGCAACGAACGTGAGCTGAGTGTTTGCTAGCTCAGGCCCCTCCTCTGCTCGTCGTTTCCGTGCATATCGTCATGCCCAATAGGTCCCCCTCGTCGTCCTCTTCCTCCCTGGATAAGTCTCCCACTCTCCCGTCCCCTCCTTCACAGTGTAGCCGCCGCGCCCGTGCCTGTCTCCTCTGCCGCCGTTGCGTCCAGTCACCCGCGCCCTCCCGAGTTCTCTCGACCTCGCCTGAACCCTCTCCTCCCCTCCTTGATCATCCTGGAAGCCTCTCCCCTCCTCCAGGTGAGCTCCCGAAGCACCGAGACACCGGAGCATGTGTCGCCACGGCCGTGCTCGGCCTCCTCCGCCGCCTGCCTATATATAGGCCTTCCGAGCTCCTCCCGACCTCACCATCGCCCTTGCCTCACTCCTAGACCCCTCCCTAGCCTCTCATTCGAGCTCGAGGAGCTCTCACTCCCTCCTATGGCCACCATGCCCGTCATCATTCTCCTCTCAAATTCGTCGAGCGTCGTCCCCCACCTTGCCTTCTTCCACCACCAGTAGACCTACCAGACCCCGGCGAACCTCCCCATCTTCTTCGTTTCTCTCCGGAGCCAGCGTGGCCGCGCGCCACCGAGATTGACCACCGCCGTTGCTCTCTGCCTCCTACGGTTGCCGCCGCTACAGTGCTCTCCGGCGTCAGTGCGGCCCCTGGATGGGTGCGGACCTCCGTTCCGAGGCCACCGGTGTCCTCTCCCTGGCCGGAGATGGCCGGAGCCGCCGTACACGGAGACGGCCGCATCCCTGCCCTACGTTCTGTCGAGGAGAGGAGGAGCAGACACGGGGAAAAGAAGAAGGAGCGAGGAGGAGAGAAAGGTCAGCGGTGGGACCCAGCCGTAAGTGACCCAAGCCTCGGCCCCGCCTCCTACTGACGTGGATAAGTGGAGGCGTATTCTAGTGAATACGTCTCCCCAACACGAAAGCGCATTCCAGGTCTTCTTTGGGCAGAAATGCGTTTTCCATTCTGGAAAACGTATTTCCAGAGAAGGCGCTTTCAGTTTTTCCGGCTGAGGGCCTGTTTGTGATGATTTTATTACAAATAGGTCCCTGGCAGAAAAACTCTTATATCTTCTTGATCCTAACTCCAAATGAGGTGATTCCAAAGCCCATTTCTTCGTTTCATCGAGCCCGTTCTGTTGGTATCATTTTCACCATGTGTTTCCATAGTAGAAATGACCATTTTGCCCTTGTCCGTAAACAGCCGTCTAGGAAAGAACTGTTTCCGGCAATCTTCTCCTCAGACCCTCCACACTACTGCCCGGTGGATTTCTCGTACCCAGGCAAGCCACGACAACACTTGCATGATGGATTTGCAATAGCTATGGTTTCCTTCTTTAATAGTTATTTAATGTGTGCATGTTATTCTGTCTGCAACTACTATATATGCTCATGTCCTATGCTCATGTTCTGTCCATGTGCATCTTGCTAGTTATCAGGTACTCGTTGGTAGCATTATGCTCATGGTTAACACTGGCAGTATTTCATGCTAAGATGATGACATGTTTGCATGTTTCTTTATCAGTTGTTATGGTTCATCCTGTTATCATGGCTCAGCACATTACCATTCAAATTTAACCGGATGTTAATCAAACTTGATCACCTGTTGGCTGAGTCATAGTGCACCACCGAATCGAGCTCACCAGTGCAACCACACTTGTTGGGATGGGGCAGCCCTAATTTGGTCTATTGTCATGCCTCTCGCTGGTGCCTCCAACCAGGGAAGGTTATGAGCGCGTGCTACCCTCGCCCGGTAGGCGGCTATAACCTTGCGAACCCAGTTTTGGTATTGAGCTCACGTCCCCATTTGGGACAGTTTTGCTTGGCCACGACGGTGGCAGGTGTCGGAAGGACTCAGGGGTCACGCATGACATAGCCCAAAGGGGAGTTTGTCGGAGTGGCTGGGAGAGTGCCATGCAATAGATTGGGTTTTGTCGGAACGTCGTTGGTCCACCCAAATGGGAGCACAAGGCCACGAGTTCCGTGGTGTGGGTACAGTGTACTAACCTCTGTAGAGTGTATAATCTATCGATAGCCACATCCTCGGATATGGGCACAGTTCGTAGTAGGACACACTATGGGTCAACAGTATAATAATCTTGCTTATAATAACCTGGTTCGATGAGAAAGAAGTTGGTTGATCTTTATGTGATCGCGAGAGGATCACCGTGGTATCAAGGATACCGATGTTGGTTGATCGTGATCATGAGAGGATCACCGTGGTATCAAGGATACCGATGTTGATTGATTGTGATCATGAGAGGATCACCGTGGTTTGGTGTTATGTGGTGATCTCGGTAAAGACCAAGCTCCTTGTGATCATGTTATCACTACGGTATTGTAATACCAAGTTTGGTTGGTCCCGAGGTTATCATATGGCACACTCGATGGTAAGTTCTTACAGGTGATGGTTATGGGGTAACCTCACGACAGAGTAAGTTGCAACCAGTTGCATGTAGTATATGCCATGCCATGCTTATATTGTTCTAGCATCATCATGTTTACACCTGCTTAACCTATAAGTGCCATGCTGTTGCTTGTCTTAACTGCTTTGGTTGTTGTGAGCTTGCGAGTACATTCAAAGTACTCACCTAGCATGTCATGCCAGTTTGCAGGACATGCCATGATTGCTTGCTTGTTGAGGATTCCAAGTTTGCGAGCTAGGATACGCGTTCCAGCCAGAGTCCCTGCAGAGTGGAGTTCACCACCACCGTCGTTGTTCCACTGCCGAGGGTATTCCGCTTCCTCGGGTTGTTTCGCTGTTAGCATAGAGCTACCCTGGGCAGGCGTAGTGTCGCCGTGACGGTGTATTCCATGTACCCTTGTAACCTTATTCATAGTAATAAAGAGCTGATTTGTTCTATGCCAATAGTGTCGTATTCTAGAAGACTTGTCTCTGGGCTAGAATACGGGGCGTTCCAGTTTCCTCTGAGCCGGGTGCCACAAGCGTTGGTATCAGAGCCGGTTTGAATGTAGGACGCCCTAGACCGTGCGAACGTTGGAAATCGGTAGTATAGGATCCAGTTGGGTTGCTACACTTGTTTGTTGCATTTGCTTGTTGCATAGCATGCATATAGACTAGATATTTTATCACTAACGGTTGATCTGGTGAGTGTAGGTGGCATCGGTTTCGATTCACCACCTGCGCTCTCCAGTTGCATTCCTATTCCTTGGTGTGGTGTCATCTCCGTCTCAGCGGAGTGATGCCAAGGTGCTTGGTGTCGTCGATTCCTTATCGGATTGATGCACCGGTACCACACCAATATATCCTATTCAGCAACTCCTATTGTTTTTGTGATAGACATGTTTCTATCCTGGAACTTGCCATCGTCCCACTAGCCGTGTTGGCAACCCTTATGGATCTTAGTTATCAGAAAAGGGCAATGCCCGCAAACCTTTCTTTTCATCGCTATCTTACCCTGCCATCCATTCTCTGGACAAGTACGGTTCTTTCGTACGCTTGATGACAATGTGGACGTGACTTATGTGTTCTGATCCACGATCACCAAGTCCGTCCCCGCCTTCGTATCCATCCAACTGCAACCGGAGTAAGCCGTGTTTGGTGTAGCTTTGTTTACACCAACTCTTTCCACCTCCTTCCACATGTGGATTCCCTGTCATGCACACCGCAACAGCATGTTAGACCGTAGTACCGGAGTTCCAGCGAGATTTGTGAGCTTAAGTAGGAATGCATACATTGCTGTGTATAGCTGTAGTATATGATATTGCTTGTGTGTGATCTTGTTGCTTTGTGTGCTTTTATTTTGGTCGTTCCTTTTGCTTCTTTCTTTGGGCCCTTGGTGTTACCTTATTTACCCTTATGGAAGTTGCTCACCGACACTGGACTCAAAGAATCAGTGAAGAGGCAAGCATTTGGAAGGTCAGCTCAACAATATGGGATTTGTCGCCGACTGCCTGGCATGGGGAATATTTGGTCTGATTATAATGATATCCTGGATTGATTATTGGCATCAGGTATATATCAATGTGCGATCTTCACAGCAGTAATAATCAAATTAGCAAGAAGGCAAAGATGTGTGCATGATCAGCAGTACACTTTGGGTCAAAGGTATGGTTCATATATAAGGTTGGAGTCTGCTATGAGTACAATTTGAACCAGCTATATTCCGGAAGCAAGCCAGCATATGCTAGGAACTCAGTGCCCAACAAGAAGAATAGTCAAACAACTTTCTTCACATAACAAGTAATCAACAGCAGTAACATCAAGGATATATATATATATATATATACATGCATTCAGTCTACATATGGCAAAAAGAAAGCTTCGGATATAAGCAACCTTCGCCAGTAAGGCATCACATCCTCACTAGGACAAGCTACTCCACCGACAGTTGGCAGCATATGACCATGCATCCCCAGAGTCAAACTCGCAATAGATGGTCAGAAGGCAAAAATCAGTCAGGACACAAGCCTGCCTCAGGAACCAAGTGCTCGGCTGCATATACTTAATAGATATGGGGGACATGCTGCCAAGGTCATATGAGTTACTCATACAATGGTGCCAGCCCGGTGAGGATCCGACTATTGCATGAGCTATGTAAGAAGAAGAAGAACACCAGTTATACACTTCAGTGTGATGACCAACAACCTATGGAGCAAGCCGACCATCCGATATCTACCTTAAAGTATTGCTCCATGATATGCCTGCATGTTCAAATTAATATGCTTATGCTGGAATTCATAGTAGTGAGCGGTATGGGACGCGGATGAACCCTTGCCCATCTTTCTTTAGTAACGGCACCACGCCTGTGTTCTGAGATGTTTCCGGCCGTCCGGGGTGGATGCCGACTTTATATTTCTTTTGTCAGCAACTGGCCTGTGTTCTGAGCTGCTTTTCGGCCGTCGCGGGCAGCTGTTGAATTTCTTTCCGTAGCAATGACCCTATGCTCTGAGCTGTTCTTCAGCCGTCTTAGGGAGTTGCTACTTTCTTCTTATCGACACCGTCTCATGCTCTGAGCTTCTTTTCAGCAGTCTTGAGTCGGGGTTGAGTTACTCTAGTAATGTCCCAGATCTGAGTTGTAAAGACCGTTCTGGTGGCTACTGGTTTATTTGCCGGTTTCATCCAAGGGTTCAGACGGTCGTTACCCTATAGCCACAACTACTAAAGTAATATGTCTGCCGGAATATTGTACCTGGCAGTACCCATGGTCATCCGAAGAATCAAGAACACATCGAGCCAAGCTCTTTCAGCTAAGGATCCATGTAAAGAGAACCATAATGAAGGAGCAAGATTGGCCATACAGGAATGATAATGGTTGCCAGATCAACATGGTACAGATGCTCAAAATAGTCTGGTTCGGTACCAATCACCATGGGTGCACACCCACGGGGTATATCCCATTTGCAAGAACCTCGAATCAAGGTACCCCATTCAGCCAACTATATATGCTTCGAATTGTCAGAAGGAGACATCCAAGTCCATCAGGTGCCAACTACTGGGGTAGCAATTTTCGCTTAGGATAGCTCTTAACTTGCTGTTTGTGGCCGTACCCCTCTTCGGCGGCTAGGACTTTGGTCCATCGATCATTGAGGTTGTCTTGTTCGGCCTTGATCTTGCGCTTTTGTTTCTTCAGGCTGCGAGCAGTGGCTAAAAGCCTCTGTTTGAACAGTTCCTGCTCCAACGGGTCTTCTGGGACAATGAAATCGTCCTCCCCGAGACTGGCCTCCTCTTTAGAGAGTGGGAGGTAATTGCGCACTTCGAAGTCATCACGGCCTTCTGGACTAAGCGGGTCCTCCTGCCCCGCAGGGTCATCCTGGTGATGCTCGTTGGCTGCGGCTCCGGCGGGGTCATCCGTATTATTCTCAGTGTCGTTCTCTACCGAGTCTATGTTGCTCATATGGCTTCGGCGTGGTTTTGACCGGCGGCGTTGTTTTCGTCATTTGGGCGGCTCGTCTCTGGGCTTGCCTCTGTCCTGATTGGGGGTGTCGTCGCCATCTTTGGGGGTGTCCACCATGTAAATATAGTAGGTGGACATGGCCGTCCAGCGGCCGGTGATGGGGGGACCGACCTCAGCGTTAGCCAAGGTTACATCCTCCTCATCCATGTATTCGGCATTCTCCAAATTGTAGTCTAACATATTGGTTAAATCATCGATAGTTGCTACCAAATGGGTGGTGGGTGGGGCGCAAAATTCCCTGTCGAACGCCTCGAACTATTGGCTATTGAAGGCAGAGGGCAGGTTCTCCTGGATGGTCATTTTCTGAATCCGGTCCAGCTCCTCGTTTAACATATCGAGGGTTACCAGGCTTGTGGGCTCAGACCTTGTGGTGAAGAAGCGGAGGTCGGTCTATGACTCAACCAATCCTTGGCTCTGGAGGGCCCTATCTTCAGGATTCGGGACCGAAACCTCGCGAGGCACCAGATTCTCCTCAGAAACTGAGGGTGTACTTTGACCCTCCCGTGCACCTTCCATGCTGATGTTTGAGGTTGGGTCGTTTTGGGGTGGGGGTGACGCCTGGCCGCTGTTCGCCGACTCGGGGTGCGGGCTCGAAGCCAGCAGGGTATTGTGGGGGAGGAGCTTGGCTGAGATTGAATCTTGGCCTCTGAACTATGGTTCTGCCTCGAGGGCCGGGGATAAATCCTCCACCGATGTAGGTTTGGTTGATAGTGGGGTGAGATCTCCTCTCTCGAGGAGTCCATCCTGGCTCAAAGACGTTTGGTATACTGGGACCGATTCGCAGATCGGATCAGAGGTGTAAGCCGGAGTAGGCGCGGCAAGGCCTGTGGGGGTGGTGAATCCAGTGAAAACTAGATCCCCCCACGCGTCAGTGATGTACTCCAGATCGCCGAATCGAATCTAGTGTTCGGGAGCGAAGTTATCGACCTGACCAAGACGGCCGGTTGGATCAGCGTGTAGCATGATGCTTCCAAAAGCGAAGAGTTGTCCAGGGATGAAGAGGTCCATTGAATTGATGTTCTCTCCAAGTACTAAATGAGACGTCAATCCATTAGGCGATCCAATCAGCGGAACTCTCAATGAAAGCACCAATGTCGATGTCAAAACTGGCAGATGTAACACCCTGGATTTTGCCCATTTTCTTTTTCTTTTGATTTTGGTTTGGATTTGCTTTTCTGTGGCTTAGTGGTCTTGAAACCTGGAGAGATCACCCTCGATTCCTCTCCCAAGTGGCATGTCAATCTCAAAACCATCTCAAGACCATATCATTCTCATCTTGGACCAATCCCAATATTTTTTTTCTTGGGAATATTCCTTTTTCTATTAAAGGAATAACCCTATCTGCCCTGGGTGGTGAAGCAACCCACATTTCCAGCATTCCAAAGATTCCCAAATATTTATCATAAATCCTTTGGGACATGTCTTCTTCAGATATGTCAAAATATTTCCTTGCCATGTTCAAAAATATTTCACAAATATTCTTTTTCCGATTCTGCCCTAGCTGTCAAGTTGAGAAGCAAGTACCCTTTATATTTGCTTGCTTGCTCTCAAACTTTTTGTGCACTCTTTCCTATCCATATCATTGCCACATGCCCAATTTCAACTTCATTTGCCTACTAAATATTCCTGAGCAATTTTTCAAAGTTTCTGTTCAAACAGAGGCCTTGTGAAGGAAGTGCAAGCTAGGCATATCCAAATGAGTTGAAATTTTTCAAGCATCTTCATATGCTCAAATCATAGCTCTCCAAGAAATGTTAGAATCATTCAATCATCTATGTGATCACAGCATCAAATCTTTGCTTCTGGTAATTATTATGTGTTGTGAAGCAACTATAATTTTTATTGCTCCATAATTCATGAATAATTTCCAGAACATGCTTCTACCTATATGATATCTCTCCACCCAATTTGGGCTCATTCTATCCATCCAATATTTCTCTAGAATTTCTCTTAGTTTCTGTCCAGAGAGGACCACTGTGAAGGAAGTACCATTTTGGCCTGTCCAAATGACATGAAATTTTTATGGCATTCTCATATGACTAAATCATCATCCTATGCCCATTTTCAGCCAAAGGCAACACTTGAGGTGAGTGCCACATCAAGATTGGTAATTCTGGTCAGTGAGGCCATTTGAACTACAGGTGCTAGCTAAACTTCTTCATTTGACCTCAAACTTGGCCACAATACTCATCTTAGTATACGATCACCCTCAGCCAAAGATCAGAGTCAATCACCAGACAAGTCTTCCTCAGCAAGTATCAAACACCTTGCTGTTCCAGATAAGACCTGCTAGCTGTGGTCACCTCAAGTACCACGATGCCTGCTTCTTTTCTCCTTGACCTTATCCTTCGAATGACCCATCGAGCAGACATGGTGGGGTTGACCATAGTGCGTGGCATCACCGCGTGCACGTGGTGACCACCGCCCTGGCACGCAATGAACATGAGCTGAGTGTTTGCTAGCTTGGCTCCCTCCTCTGCTCGTCGTTTCCGCGCGTATCATCATGTCCAACAGCTCCTCCTCATCATCCTCTTCCTCCCTGGATAAGTCTCCCCCTCTCCCGTCCCCTCCTTCATGGTGTAGCCGCCGAGCCCGTAACCTGTATCCTCTGCCGCCATCGCGTCCAGTCACCCGCGCCCTCCCGAGTTCTCTCGACCTCGCCTGAACCCCCTCCTCCCCTCCTTGATCATCCTGGAAGCCTCTCCCCTCCTCTAGGCGAGCTCCCGAAGCGCCGAGATGCCGGAGCAAGTGTCGCCACGGCATTGCTCGGCCTTCTCCGCCGCCCGCCTATATATAGGCCTTCCGAGCTCCTCCCGACCTCACCATCGCCCTTGCCTCACTCCTAGACCCCTCCCTAGCCTCTCATTCGAGCTCGAGGAGCTCTCACTCCTTCCTATGGCCGCCGTGCCCGTCGCCGTTCTCCTCTCAAATTCGCCGAGCGCCGTCCCCCTCCTTGCCTTCTTCAACCACCAGTAGACCTACTAGACCCCGGCGAACCTCCCCGTCCTCTCCGTTTCTCTCTGGAGCCAGCGTGGCTGCGCGCCACCGAGATTGACCGCTGCCATTGCTCTCTGCCTCCTACGGTTGCCGCCGCTACAGTGCTCCCCGACATGAGTGCAGCCCCTGGATGGGTGCGGACCTCCTTCCCGAGGCCACCGGTGTCCTCTCCCTGGCCGGAGATGGCCGGAGCCGTCGTACCCGGCGACGACCGCGCCCCTGCCCTGCGTTCTGTCGAGGAGAGGAGGAGCAGATGCGGGGAGAAGAAGAAGAAGCGAGGAGGAGAGAAAGGTCAGCAGTTGGACGCAGCCGTCAGCGACCCACGCACCGACCCCGCCTCCTGCTGACGTGGATAAGTGGAGGCGTATTCTAGTGAATATGTGTCCCCTACACGAAAGCATATTCCAGGTCTTCTTCCGGCAGAAATGCATTTTCAATTCTGGAAAACGTATTTCCAGAGAAGGCGCTTTCAGTTTTTCCGGCTGAGGGCCTGTTTGTGATGATTTTATTACAGATAGGTTCCTGGCAGAAAAACTCTTATATCTTTTTGATCCTAACTCCAAATGAGGTGATTCCAAAGCCCATTTCTTCATTTCGTCGAGCCCGTTCTGTTGGTATCATTTTCACCATGTGTTTCCATAGTGGAAATGACCATTTTGCCCTTGTCTGTAAACAGCCCTTCGGGAAAGAACTGTTTCCGGCAATCTTCTCCGCGGACCCTCCACACTACCCCCCCGGTGGATTTCTCGTACCCAGGTAAGCCACGACAACACTTGCATGATGGATTTGCAGTAGCTATGGTTTCCTACTTGAATAGTTATTTAATGTGTGCATGTTATTCTATCTGCAACTACTAAATATGCTCATGTTCTATGCTCATGTTCTGTCCATGTGCATCTTGCTAGTTATCAGGTACTCGTTGGTAGCATTATGCTTATGGTTAACACTGGCAGAATTTCATGCTAAGATGATGACATGTTTGCATGTTTCTTTATCAGTTGTTATGGTTAATCCTATTATCATGGCTCAGCACATTACCATTCAAATTTAACCGGATGTTAATCGAACTTGAACACCTGTTGGCTGAGTCATAGTGCGCCACCGAATCGAGCTCACCAGTGCAACCACACTTGCTGGGATGGGGCAGCCCTAATTCGGTCTATTGTCATGCCTCTCGCCGATGCCTCCAACTAGGGAAGGTTATGAGCGCGTGCTACCCTGGCCTGGTAGGCGGCTACAACCTTGTGAACCCAGTTTTGGTATTGAGCTCAGGTCCCCGTTTCGGACAGTTTTGTTTGGCCATGACGGTGGCAGGTGTCGGAAGGACACAGGGGTCACCCATGACATAGCCCAAAGGGGAGTTTGTCGGAGTGGCTGGGAGAGTGCCATGCAATAGATACGGTTTTGTCGGAACGTCGTTGGTCCACCCGAATGGGAGCACGAGGCCACGAGTTCTGTGGTGTGGGTACAGTGTACTAACCTCTGCAGAGTGTATAATCTATCGATAGCCGCATCCTCGGATATGGGCACAGTTCATAGTAGGACACACTATGGGTCAACAGTATAATAATCTTGCTTATAATAACCCGGTTCGATGAGAAAGAAGTTGGTTGATCTTTATGTGATCGCGAGAGAATCACCGTGGTATCGAGGATACCGATGTTGGTTGATCGTGATCATGAGAGGATCACCGTGGTATCGAGGATACCGATGTTGGTTGATCGTGATCATGAGAGGATCACCGTGGTTTGGTGTTATGTTGTGATCTCGGTAAAGACCAAGCTCCTTGTGATCATGTTATCACTACGGTATTGTAATACCAAGTTTGGTTGGCCCCGAGTTTATCATGTGGCACACTCGATGGTAAGTTCTTACATGTGATGGCTATGGGGTAACCTCACGACAGAGTAAGTTGCAACCTGTTGCATGTAGTATATGCCATGCCATGCTTATATTGTTCTAGCATCATCATGTTTACACCTGCTTAACCTATAAGTGCCATGCTGTTGCTTGTCTTGACTGCTTTGGTTGCCGTGAGCTTGCGAGTACATTCAAAGTACTCACCTTGCGTGTCATGCCAGTTTGCAGGACATGCCATGATTGCTTGCTTGTTGAGGATTCCGAGTTTGCGAGCTAGGATACGCGCTCCACCCAGAGTCCCTGCGGAGTGGAGTTCATCACCACCGTCGTTGTTCCACTGCCGAGTGTATTCCGCTTCCTCGGGTTGTTTCACTGTTAGCATAGAGCTACCCTGGGCAGGCGTAGTGTCGCCGTGCCGGTGTATTCCATGTACCCTTGTAACCTTATTCATAGTAATAAAGAGCTAATTTGTTCTATGCCAACAGTGCCATATTCCAGAAGACTTGTCTCTGGGCTGGAATACGGGGCGTTCTGGTTTCCTCTAAGCCGGGGTGCCACAGCAGACCTCGGGGTAGGGGGTCCCGAGCTGTGGATCTAGGATCAATGGAGAACAGGGGACGACGAACACAGTGTTTACCCAGGTTCGGGCCCTCTCGAAGAGGTAAAACCCTATGTCCTACTTGATTGTATTGAATAGATGATGGAGTTTACAGAGTAGATCTACCTCGAGATCAGCATGAGCTAAATGCTAGGCTATGAGGTGATGAATATGGCTCTAACCCTAATGACTACAACCCTTGGTTTATATAGACACCGATAGGGTTAGGGTTACCGAAGATAGATTACAACAAGAAAGAAAAGGATCTCATCCACCCTTAACTTGGAGGGCACACCACGGCTTCACAGGTCTCCGGTCACCACACGGCTCCACCAGTCCGGACCACGTACAATGGGCCATCGCCCCGAGGACCCCTTATTCCATGACTCCCTCAGTGGGCAACAAAGGTGAAAGAGACCTTGCTTCCAAGGCTTTGGATGTACTGAATGAAAGCGCGGCTTGTCAATTGTGTGCCATTGTCAGTGATCACCCTGTTGGGTACTACAAAATGGCACACCAATCCTTTAAAGAACTTGATAGCTGATTGCGCAGTCACCTTCCTCACTGGCTCCACTTCGGGCCACTTTGTAAACTTTTTGATTGCTACGTACAAGAATTCAAAGCCCCCGGTAGCATGGGGAAAGGGGCCCAAGATGTCAAGCCCCCAGACCGCGAAAGGCCAAGATAAAGGGATTGTTTGAAGGGCTTGGGCAGGTTGATGAATGTTCTTGGAATGGAACTCGCAGACTTCACATTGGGTGACAAGCTCAATTGCATCCCGGAGGGCAGTGGGCCAGTAGAATCCTTTCTGGAAGGCTCTTCCAGCAAGTGCTCTTGATCCAACATGTGAGCCACACACACCTCCATGTATTTCTGCCAACAGCATTAGTCCGTCTTCCTGGTTAACACATTTCAACTTCACATCATTTGGCCTCTTTCTGTATAGATTGTTATCCACAAACTAATACATACTCGACTGGCGGGCCACTTTTTCAGATTCCTCTGGTTCATCGAGAAGTTCTCCTGTCTGTAGGAATTGGACTATATGTTGTGCCCATGTCGGAGCTTGTGGCTCGACGACAAGGACCAAAGGCATCTCCTCTGCTGTGGGAGTACCAGCCTCAACAGCGAGAACTTGGTGTTTTGCCAGAGGGTGTCCCTCACCAATCAACATAGGGTTCTCCCCGCAACCTTCTCACCAGCAGCTCCACGGAGCTCTACCGAGAAATGATTGCCGGTGTTTAATTTTCTCCTTTTTTTGCCAATGCTGACGGGGAAACTGATGGTTGAGTTAGATGGAGTACAAAAGTTCCTGGTTCCATAGGGAGCTTCTGAGCAGTGCACTTTGACAGGTGGTCAGCGATTCTGTTTTTTGCACGGGGCATGTGCTCTGCTTGCAGCCCGTCAAAGTGCTCCTCCAATTTTCTCACTTCTTCTACATATGCTTCCATCGGTGGGCTCTGATAATCCTTATTTACTTGTTTCACAACGATCTGAGAATCGCCACGGATGACTAGCCTATTTATCCCCAGCTCTATCGCAATCCTTAGGCCGGCAAGCAGTCCCTCATACTCTACTGTGTTGTTGGTAGCATCTTCCCTGGGGAAGTGCATCTGGATAACGTACTTGAGGTGCTCTCCGGTGGGTGCGATAAGCAGTACTCCAGCTCCGGCGAACCTCCCCGTCCTCTCCGTTTCTCTCTGGAGCCAGCGTGGCTGCGCGCCACCGAGATTGACCGCTGCCATTGCTCTCTGCCTCCTACGGTTGCCGCCGCTACAGTGCTCCCCGACATGAGTGCAGCCCCTGGATGGGTGCGGACCTCCTTCCCGAGGCCACCGGTGTCCTCTCCCTGGCCGGAGATGGCCGGAGCCGTCGTACCCGGCGACGACCGCGCCCCTGCCCTGCGTTCTGTCGAGGAGAGGAGGAGCAGATGCGGGGAGAAGAAGAAGAAGCGAGGAGGAGAGAAAGGTCAGCAGTTGGACGCAGCCGTCAGCGACCCACGCACCGACCCCGCCTCCTGCTGACGTGGATAAGTGGAGGCGTATTCTAGTGAATATGTGTCCCCTACACGAAAGCATATTCCAGGTCTTCTTCCGGCAGAAATGCATTTTCAATTCTGGAAAACGTATTTCCAGAGAAGGCGCTTTCAGTTTTTCCGGCTGAGGGCCTGTTTGTGATGATTTTATTACAGATAGGTTCCTGGCAGAAAAACTCTTATATCTTTTTGATCCTAACTCCAAATGAGGTGATTCCAAAGCCCATTTCTTCATTTCGTCGAGCCCGTTCTGTTGGTATCATTTTCACCATGTGTTTCCATAGTGGAAATGACCATTTTGCCCTTGTCTGTAAACAGCCCTTCGGGAAAGAACTGTTTCCGGCAATCTTCTCCGCGGACCCTCCACACTACCCCCCCGGTGGATTTCTCGTACCCAGGTAAGCCACGACAACACTTGCATGATGGATTTGCAGTAGCTATGGTTTCCTACTTGAATAGTTATTTAATGTGTGCATGTTATTCTATCTGCAACTACTAAATATGCTCATGTTCTATGCTCATGTTCTGTCCATGTGCATCTTGCTAGTTATCAGGTACTCGTTGGTAGCATTATGCTTATGGTTAACACTGGCAGAATTTCATGCTAAGATGATGACATGTTTGCATGTTTCTTTATCAGTTGTTATGGTTAATCCTATTATTATGGCTCAGCACATTACCATTCAAATTTAACCGGATGTTAATCGAACTTGAACACCTGTTGGCTGAGTCATAGTGCGCCACCGAATCGAGCTCACCAGTGCAACCACACTTGCTGGGATGGGGCAGCCCTAATTCGGTCTATTGTCATGCCTCTCGCCGATGCCTCCAACTAGGGAAGGTTATGAGCGCGTGCTACCCTGGCCTGGTAGGCGGCTACAACCTTGTGAACCCAGTTTTGGTATTGAGCTCAGGTCCCCGTTTCGGACAGTTTTGTTTGGCCATGACGGTGGCAGGTGTCGGAAGGACACAGGGGTCACCCATGACATAGCCCAAAGGGGAGTTTGTCGGAGTGGCTGGGAGAGTGCCATGCAATAGATACGGTTTTGTCGGAACGTCGTTGGTCCACCCGAATGGGAGCACGAGGCCACGAGTTCTGTGGTGTGGGTACAGTGTACTAACCTCTGCAGAGTGTATAATCTATCGATAGCCGCATCCTCGGATATGGGCACAGTTCATAGTAGGACACACTATGGGTCAACAGTATAATAATCTTGCTTATAATAACCCGGTTCGATGAGAAAGAAGTTGGTTGATCTTTATGTGATCGCGAGAGAATCACCGTGGTATCGAGGATACCGATGTTGGTTGATCGTGATCATGAGAGGATCACCGTGGTATCGAGGATACCGATGTTGGTTGATCGTGATCATGAGAGGATCACCGTGGTTTGGTGTTATGTTGTGATCTCGGTAAAGACCAAGCTCCTTGTGATCATGTTATCACTACGGTATTGTAATACCAAGTTTGGTTGGCCCCGAGTTTATCATGTGGCACACTCGATGGTAAGTTCTTACATGTGATGGCTATGGGGTAACCTCACGACAGAGTAAGTTGCAACCTGTTGCATGTAGTATATGCCATGCCATGCTTATATTGTTCTAGCATCATCATGTTTACACCTGCTTAACCTATAAGTGCCATGCTGTTGCTTGTCTTGACTGCTTTGGTTGCCGTGAGCTTGCGAGTACATTCAAAGTACTCACCTTGCGTGTCATGCCAGTTTGCAGGACATGCCATGATTGCTTGCTTGTTGAGGATTCCGAGTTTGCGAGCTAGGATACGCGCTCCACCCAGAGTCCCTGCGGAGTGGAGTTCATCACCACCGTCGTTGTTCCACTGCCGAGTGTATTCCGCTTCCTCGGGTTGTTTCGCTGTTAGCATAGAGCTACCCTGGGCAGGCGTAGTGTCGCCGTGCCGGTGTATTCCATGTACCCTTGTAACCTTATTCATAGTAATAAAGAGCTAATTTGTTCTATGCCAACAGTGCCATATTCCAGAAGACTTGTCTCTGGGCTGGAATACGGGGCGTTCTGGTTTCCTCTAAGCCGGGGTGCCACAGCAGACCTCGGGGTAGGGGGTCCCGAGCTGTGGATCTAGGATCAATGGAGAACAGGGGACGACGAACACAGTGTTTACCCAGGTTCGGGCCCTCTCGAAGAGGTAAAACCCTATGTCCTACTTGATTGTATTGAATAGATGATGGAGTTTACAGAGTAGATCTACCTCGAGATCAGCATGAGCTAAATGCTAGGCTATGAGGTGATGAATATGGCTCTAACCCTAATGACTACAACCCTTGGTTTATATAGACACCGATAGGGTTAGGGTTACCGAAGATAGATTACAACAAGAAAGAAAAGGATCTCATCCACCCTTAACTTGGAGGGCACACCACGGCTTCACAGGTCTCCGGTCACCACACGGCTCCACCAGTCCGGACCACGTACAATGGGCCATCGCCCCGAGGACCCCTTATTCCATGACTCCCTCAGTGGGCAACAAAGGTGAAAGAGACCTTGCTTCCAAGGCTTTGGATGTACTGAATGAAAGCGCGGCTTGTCAATTGTGTGCCATTGTCAGTGATCACCCTGTTGGGTACTACAAAATGGCACACCAATCCTTTAAAGAACTTGATAGCTGATTGCGCAGTCACCTTCCTCACTGGCTCCACTTCGGGCCACTTTGTAAACTTTTTGATTGCTACGTACAAGAATTCAAAGCCCCCGGTAGCATGGGGAAAGGGGCCCAAGATGTCAAGCCCCCAGACCGCGAAAGGCCAAGATAAAGGGATTGTTTGAAGGGCTTGGGCAGGTTGATGAATGTTCTTGGAATGGAACTCGCAGACTTCACATTGGGTGACAAGCTCAATTGCATCCCGGAGGGCAGTGGGCCAGTAGAATCCTTTCTGGAAGGCTCTTCCAGCAAGTGCTCTTGATCCAACATGTGAGCCACACACACCTCCATGTATTTCTGCCAACAGCATTAGTCCGTCTTCCTGGTTAACACATTTCAACTTCACATCATTTGGCCTCTTTCTGTATAGATTGTTATCCACAAACTAATACATACTCGACTGGCGGGCCACTTTTTCAGATTCCTCTGGTTCATCGAGAAGTTCTCCTGTCTGTAGGAATTGGACTATATGTTGTGCCCATGTCGGAGCTTGTGGCTCGACGACAAGGACCAAAGGCATCTCCTCTGCTGTGGGAGTACCAGCCTCAACAGCGAGAACTTGGTGTTTTGCCAGAGGGTGTCCCTCACCAATCAACATAGGGTTCTCCCCGCAACCTTCTCACCAGCAGCTCCACGGAGCTCTACCGAGAAATGATTGCCGGTGTTTAATTTTCTCCTTTTTTTGCCAATGCTGACGGGGAAACTGATGGTTGAGTTAGATGGAGTACAAAAGTTCCTGGTTCCATAGGGAGCTTCTGAGCAGTGCACTTTGACAGGTGGTCAGCGATTCTGTTTTTTGCACGGGGCATGTGCTCTGCTTGCAGCCCGTCAAAGTGCTCCTCCAATTTTCTCACTTCTTCTACATATGCTTCCATCGGTGGGCTCTGATAATCCTTATTTACTTGTTTCACAACGATCTGAGAATCGCCACGGATGACTAGCCTATTTATCCCCAGCTCTATCGCAATCCTTAGGCCGGCAAGCAGTCCCTCATACTCTACTGTGTTGTTGGTAGCATCTTCCCTGGGGAAGTGCATCTGGATAACGTACTTGAGGTGCTCTCCGGTGGGTGCGATAAGCAGTACTCCAGCTCCGGCGCCTTGTAGCAAAAAGGCTCCATCAAAGTACATTACCCACTCCTTGGGGGTCTCCTTGCCGGGGAGAATTGTTTCTAGTACTTATTCATTAGGTGCGGGTGTCCATTCCGCAATGAATTCTGCTAGTGCCTTGCTTTGGATAGTTGTCGTGCTCTCGAACTTCAAAGCAAAACTTGACAATTCTAGTACCCACTCCACTATCATGCCGGTAGCCATGGGGTTCCTCAGAATACGCTGTAACGGAAAGCGAGTTACAACTGTGATCTCATGATCTTGGAAGTAATGGTGCAGCTTCCTTGAGGCCATGAGAAGGTCGATGATCAAATTTTGCACCCCAGAGTACCTTGACCTAGCCCCTGCAGGAGGGAGCTGACAAAGTAAACTGGCCACTTCACCATCTTCTTCCTTGCTAACACCTTCTGATTACCAGCATCTGCTTGAGGTCTCCCTTCGTTATCTATATCAGGGCTTGTCGGGGATAGGCTTGTTCCATCACTGGGTGGCTCTGCTGCATTGGTCCCTTCGCTATCCACTTCTCTCTGTGCCACCAACACAACACTAACCACTTGATTCGTTGCTGCTAAGTATAGCAGCGGAGGCTCTTGTGGTCTAGGCGTGACCAAGGTTGGCGCATAGGAAAGGTAGGTTTTCAAATCTCGCAGTGCAGCCTCTGCCTCCGAAGTCCATTTCATTGGGCCAACCTTCTTCAAGATTTTAAAGAATGACAAGGCATGCTAGCCGGATTTTGAAATGAACCTACTCAGCGTGGCAACGCAGCCAGCAAGGCGCCTCACATCCTTGACAGTTTTCGGGGCTTGGATATGCTCTATCACTTTGATCTTGTCGGGGTTGGCTTCTATCCTCACTGAGACACAAAGAACCCAAGGAGCTTGCTGGATAGAACGCCAAACACACATTTCTCCGGGTTGAGCTTCAAGTTGATCTTTTGTAGGTTCGCAAAGGTTTCTTCCAAATCTTCGATAAGCGTAGACTTGTCCTTGGTTTTGACCACTATATCATCCATGTAAGCTTCTATGTTTCTGTGTAGCTGAGGCTCAAAACCAATATGCACAACCCTTGCAAACGTGGAACCAGCACTCTTTAGCCTGAAAGGCATACATACAAAGCAGTACGTGCCACATGGGGAAATAAACGCGGTTTTCTCTTCATCTTCCTTAGCCATGAAGATCTGGTGGTAGCCGGAGTATGCATCAAGGAAGGAGAGCAAATCACATCCCGAGGTGGAATCGACGAACTAATCGATGCGCGGCAAGGGGAAGGGATCCTTTGGGCATGCTTTGTTCAAGTCAGTGAAGTCAATACAAAGTCTCCACTTCCCATTTGCCTTGCGCACCACTACTGGATTTGCTAACCAAGTTGGGTGCAACACTCCTCTGACCAAGCCTGCTGCTTCAGGTTTCTTAATCTCTTTGGCAATGAACTATTGTCACTCCAAGGCCTGCTTTCTAATCTTTTGCTTGACGGGACAGGCATGAGGACAGACAGCAAGGTAGTGCTCGATTACCTCCCTGGGAACACCGGGGATGTTAGATGGTTGCCATGTAAACACATCGATATTCACCAGCAGGAAGGCAACAAGCGTGCTTTCCTATTTGTCATCAAGGGTGGCACTAATGGTGAATGTACCATCAGTGCCATCCTGCCTTGCCGGAACCTTCTTCTCGCAGGAGGAGCAGCCATGGATCTCTTGCTAGCCGAAGTTTCTGGCAAGTCCTCCCGAGCGCAGCGCACTCCGAGGAGACGCGCTTCCCGGGGTCCTTGTCAGTGTCCTTGCCAGCTTTCTTAACCTTCTTTTCTCCCCTGGCAGGAGCTAGGCCTTGGCGGCCTCTGCTGCTACCACATCTCTGTACATCTCATCAATGCATATAACTGCATCCCTCTTATCTGACGGGATGGAGATGACTCCCATAGGGCCCGGCATCTTCAAAGTGTTATACGCGTAATGGGACACCGCCATGAACTTGGCCAAAGCTGGACGACCAAGGATTCCATTGAATGGTAGGGGACCTTAATTCCCCGCCAAACATCATTGGCAAGGTAATATTTTCCTTTGGCTGGCTCCTTCCTGGTTGATCCCCTGGAAAGAGCCGGTCTTATTCAGGTCTTCGTCAGGAATCTGAAGTTTCCTAAGCACGCCAGGGGAAATCAAATTCAACCCTGCTCCGCTGTCAACCAACATCTTTGTGACCTTGAGGTTGCGGATTGTTGGTGACACCAACAACGACAAGCATCCAACCGCAGCAACGCGATCTGGATGATCCTCAACATAAAAAATGATGGGCATGAGGGACCACTTGAGTGGTTCTTGAGCGCTTGCTACTAGCTCCGCCGCATTAACTTCACGCACCCACTGCTTGAGTTGGTGGTGAGAGGAGTGCAAGGATGCACCCCCGTCAATGCACATTGCCTCAGTAGCCTTTTGAAATTCCTGCTCACTAGTCTCATCATCTTCCTCTTCGTTGTCATCTTCACTTTCTTTTTTCACACAGCCTCTGGTAGGCTTTTTCCTTTTGCTGATCGACTTTGCCACGATGACCATTGCGGCCACTCCAGCCTTTGCCACCAGTGCCATCCTGGCCTCTCTCCTTATCATGCCTTTCATATTCAGCCTTCTGCTTCTCGACTAGCTGTTCGACTTGTTTGCAATCTCGGAGGTCATGGCCCTTGGTCCTATGGATTTTGCAGTATGGCCCATCAGATTTGCCAGTTTTCTCAGCTGCTACAGCCGCCGGGCATTCAGCACAAGTAGTAGCTTCCTTGCCAGGTGCCTCAATCTTTGCTTTCTTGCCGGTGCTAAGATCACCAGAGCTTTCAACGGCCATCACTGCTTTCCCTTTACGCTTCTTTTTTTCTTTCTGTTCCTCTTCACAGGGGTGGCGGTGTCGTCATCGTCTTCTGAATCAACTTTGACACAGACCTCCTCCCCTGGAAGTCTTATCCCCTCTTCAGGACGAGCACACTTGTCCGCCAATGTGTAGAGTTCGTTGATGGTCGTTGGTAACCAAACATTCATCTTGGCACGCATCCTTCGATTGAGCACATTCGTGTGGAATGCGGCAATCACAGCTGCTAGATGTATCTTGGGAATGTTGTGGTACACCCGGCTAAACCTCTGCAGATACTTGTGTAAACTCTCCCCTTCCTTCTGTAGAAGGGCCTGCAGGTCACTGGGATGTCCCGGTTCTTGATGGCCGCCAGTAAAGGCGCTAACGAACTCGTTGCACAGGTCTGCCCATGAAGAAATGGAATCCTCTGGCAAGTGCATCAGCCAAGACCTCACATTAGGCTTGAGGGCCACTGGGAAGTAGTTGGCAAGCACTTTCTCATCTCTTCTCCGGCAGCTTGAACGGCAATCATATAGATGCCCAAAAACTCTGTCGGGTTCAATTTTTCGTCGTACTTCTTCGGGAGGTCACGCTTGAAGGTGCGAGAGGACGGCCAACGGACTTGCCGCAGCTCGCGAGTGAAGGCGGGGCACCCTACCTCATAAGGCAAGTACCCACCAACACTGGGCGCGGGTTCATCAACATCGGGTCCATTATGCCTGTCTGATTGACGGTGTGCCTTGCAGCACCGCTCAATGGTGACACGACCGTCTTCCTTCCTCCTGTCTCTCAACACTTGGCATTGATCCCGCTGGAGTTGTGGGTCGGACGAGGCCATTGATGCCTCATCAGGCTCGCCGACATCCCGGATTTGTTGAGCCTACCGTGGTTGCCCTTGGGTGGGCTACCATGGAGGGGACTGCATCGTGGGTGTAGTCCTCTCAACTTGGCCACCAGCGGGGGCCGCCAGCGTAGTCTGCGGGCGTCGCGAAGGCTCTGCATGCTGCGACTTGTTGGCTTCAGAAAACCCAATGAGGCTTTGGATGGTAGCTCTCCATTCATCCATCTTGTCTACTGCTGGGGGAAAGTTTAGCAGTAGCTGAGCTCTCACCATTGCTTCGGCCACCGTCCCTGGCATGGTGTGGGAAGCAGAATGCGACGCCACTCGACTCCTGGTCAAACCAGAAGGAGCGTAGTTGTGCTCCTGCCACCTTGGACCAATCACAAGGGCGGTCTGGCGTGGTGGAGGTGGTTCTTGGTGGCCAAGCTCTTGATTAGCTGGGCCCTTCCCATGCGGACGAGGTCGTGGTGGAACGATGGCTCCACTCTAGGTCTTATCGTGCTCGCCCTGCGTGGGACGGAGCACGTGTCTTGACGTCGCCCCTCTAGTTGGCATGGCTAGAGGATGTTGGCTTGCACCAGAGCAAGTGTCGACACTATGCTAATTGCACTCACTGGTGCGGCGAGGAGGCAGAAGTGGGGCGTCACCTTGACCCACACCGACGTGGGCATGATTGTCAGGAGGTTGAGGGAGCAGGGCCGCTCCTACGACCCCGGCTCCTACTCCGGCAGTGGTGAGGGCGTTGGTTGTATCGTCCGCTGTGCCCATTCTGCCTGCCATGTCTGTGACGTCCATGGCACCAGCAGCTACAGGCGAGGAAGCCTTTGAAGTGGAGGGATACACCGCCGTGCCGCTTTTCTTCTTGGGAGCCATTGATGATGTAGAAGGTGATGAAGATCGACGCGTTGGCTACTGTCTCAGATTCGCACAAGCGACAGCGCCCCCCTACCTGGCACACCAAAGATGTCGTGGGGGAAGCACGATCACCTATGGGGCAGGGACGCCCCATTGTGGTTCGGCAAGGTGTCAGTGCAACAGACCCTGGTGTCTGTTGCCTAGACTCTACACAGGCTCAGGGACAAGGTTACAACATCCAAGACAAGGCCAAGCTAAAGATATAGCTCTTTGAGAAGTCAAAGGGCGGATCAAGAAGACCAAGACAAACCAAAGAAGCTAGATCTCACCAAGGGGAAACCTCCCTTGCCCGGCAGGTGAGCCTGGTTAGGTTGAGGTCGTCCCAGAGACAAATCTCAAGACTCCCCTGGCAGGCTTGCCGGGGACATCGAGGGTGGATTACCCCGCCAAGGCTCCACCGCTCCACCTCACAGCAACGCAAGTCACCTATCGATGCAGTGTCGAGACCCCAAGTGATTAAGTGGCCGTATTTGGTATGTGGCAGGCCATTTATGAGGAAGAACACCCCTAAATGACACCCATCCAGGAGACGTGTCACGCAGGCAGGCGAAGAGGTGGCTGAATGGCATGGCAAGGCTTGCCGGGCTACACCCACAATGTGACACTAAGCGGTGCATTTAATGCGCCTTGTCCTGTCTGCAGAGATAGGTATGATAGCACTGTTTGCTATCCAATCAGTATGTAATGACTGATTTGACATTGTGGTGACCCCTTTACCTATAAAAGGAGGGCTGGGGCAACCATTAGAAAGGATTCGGACGCCTGTATGCTCATACGCGCGTAGCTGCTCTCGTTCCAAGGCGACCATGTCGGGCTAGAGCACTACGTCTCCACCCCGGTCCATTCATCAATCCACCAAAGCAGGAGTAGGGTTTTACGCCTCGCTGCGGCCCGAACCTGGGCAAAAACTGCCTATGTCATCACCGCCGCGCCGTCCTACGGCCTCCGCTCTTTGTGCAGCACGCCCTTCCCCCTTGCTGAACCACAAAGGGGCCGATGGCCCTATAGGTGGCCGTGTTGAACGACGACATCTTTGGCGTGCCAGGTTGGGGGAAGCGCCTGTGCAAACCTGAGGTCATAAGCGGCGCGTTCATTTTCATCATCGTCTTCTTCATCAACGCCTTCATCAGCCATGGCGCTCAAAAAGAAATCCAGTGCTTCAGCTCACCCGTCCACCTCAAAGGCCCCCTCACATGCAGCCACTGATGCCATGGGAGCTGCGGGGGAACATGGGAACACGGACATCGCGGGGGACGTGACTGGCGCAGGCGGCGCCATCACCGTTCCCCCTGCGGCCGAAGCGAGAGCAGGAGGCACCGGAGGAGGGCGACACCGACAGCACCCCGCCGGCCATGCTCCGCAAGGTACGGGTGGGGAGAATGTTCCGTCTCCGCCTCCCCACCTCACCAAGGGACATAGCCGTAGTGATGGCGCTCGCCCTTATGCGGGTCGTAGCCTCCTAGTTGCCCCCGCCGAGGGAGCGGATACAGGGCCCGCGCCATCCCGGGGGCAAGTTAACCAAGACGATGCGCCGAATGGGGTCGTCAATCCCCAAGCGCATCCACCTCATCGCCACGCCACCCCAGCAACCGGCTCACGGCGGCGAGAACATGGCACCACTACTTCCAGGCCCACGAGATCATGGTTGTCACGCGTTTCCCCCTGCAACGCATATTGAGGAACCCTAAAGCCACCGGCAGGATAGTTGAATGGGTGCTGGAATTATCAAGCTTTGGATTGAAGTATGAAAGCACCTCGACTATCCAGAGCAGAGCATTGGCGGAGTTTATTGCAGAGTGGACACCTACCCCTGATGAGGAAGCACTAGAAACAGTCATCCCCGGAAAGGAAGCGCCCCAAGAATGGGTCATGTACTTTGATGGTGCCTTCTCCCTACAACGTGCGGGAGCTGGCGTGCTCCTCGTCGCACCTACTGGGGAACACCTCAAGTACGTGGTCCAAATGCATTTCCCCTGGGAGGAAGCTACCAATAACATAGCTGAGTATGAAGGACTCCTTGCTGGGCTCAGGATTGCAACAGAGTTGGGAATCAAGAAGTTGGTAATTCGAGGAGACTCGCAGCTCATGGTGAGGCAAGTGAACAAGAATTACCAAAGTCCATTGAGGGAGGCTTACGTGGAGGAGGTGAGAAAGCTGGAGGAGCGCTTTGACGGATTGCAAACAGAGCATGTGCCGCGTGCGGAAAACAGCATTGCTGATTATCTGTCAAAGTGCGCTGCGCAAAAGCTTCCTGTGGAACCAGGAACTTCTGTTCTTCACCTGACTCAACCCTCAGTATCCCGAACAACAATGGCCAGAAAGAAGAGGAAACTGGACTCCAGCAAGCTCCTCCCGGTAGAGCTTCCTGAAGCCCCCAGCAGAGAGGTTGGCGGGGACAACTCCACTGGGCCTGGTGAGAAACACCCCCCCCCCCTCCGCCAAGCGATTAGCCCTTGCGGTTGAGGCATGCGCTCCCACGAATGAGGAGGTGCCACTAACCCTTGTTGTCTAGCCCCAGTCTCCAACTTGGGCACAACACATTGTTCGGTACCTCCAAACAGGAGAACTTCCTGAAGAGCAAGAAGAAGCTGAAAGAGTAGCCCGGAGGGCCAGTATGTCTCAATTCGTCGACAGCACACTATACAGAAGAAGGCCCAACGGTGTGAAATTGAAGTGCATTTGCTGGGAAGAAGGAAAGGAACTGTTGGCAGAGATACATGGAGGCATGTGCGGCTCTCATATTGGATCGAGGGCCTTGGTTGGAAAACCCTTCCGGCAAGGATTCTATTGGCCCACGGCCCTCCAAGACGCAATCGAGCTGGTCACCAGATGTGAAGCCTGCTAGTTCCACTCCAAGAATATCCATCAGCCTTCCCAAGCTCTCCATACGATCCCTTTATCATGGCCCTTTTCAGTCTGGGGGCTCGACATTTTGGGCCCCCTTCCCCCGTGCTACCGGGGGCTTTGAGTTCTTGTACGTCACCATCGACAAGTTCACAAAGTGGCCGGAAGTAGAGCCTGTGAGGAAGGTGACTGCACAGTCAGCTATCAAGTTCTTGAAAGGACTGGTGTGCCGCTTCGGAGTACCCGCCAGAGTCATCACAGACAATGGCACCCAGTTCACGAGCCGCGCCTTCATACAATACGTTCAAGCCCTCGGAAGCAAGATCTCATTCGCCTCTGTTGCCCATCCCAGAAGCAACGGGAAAGCTGAGAGGGCAAACACTGAAGTGCTGCGAGGACTCAAGACAAGAACATTTGACAAGCTGTGGAAGTGTGGCAGGCGATGGATCGACGAGCAACCGGTGGTTCTTTGGTCCCTCCGTACGACACCAAATCGAGCTACCGGCCAGACTCCCTTCTCCCTAGTCTATGAGGTAGAAGCAGTTATAACCACGGCACTCATATATGGGTCACCTCGAGTGCTTGCCTACGATGAAGTAGTGCAAGAACGGCACCGGCGTGACGACGCTATGCTACTTGAGGAGAACCATCTCTGGGCTGCTGTATGTGCTGCACGATACCAGCAAGCCCTACATCGCTATGACAGCTGCAGGATTCATGCCCGGAGCCTTGAGGAAGGCGACCTTGTCCTTAGGCGCGTTCAGTCCGCCAAGGTTGCAAACAATTTGACGCCGAAGTGGGAAGGCCCTTACTGGGTGGGACAAGTCACTAGACCGGGCGCAGTCCGTCTAGAGACCGGAGATGGCATTCGATTGCAAAACTCATGGAACATTGAGCATCTCCGTAAGTTCTACCCGTAAGGTGTGGCTGTCGGGCCCTGCCCGGCAGCCACCCTTTTGTACAAGCATTACCGATGTTGCATGTAACCCTTTGTACAAAGCCAGGCGCAGACCCTGAGCAACAGATGAATAAACAAAGCGCTGGGGACCCCAAAACTTGCAGCATGCATAGCATAGCATGAGCATGTCATGATCATGTAGATGAGGTCATATTTCGCTACATATCATGGTCGTGTAGATGATATCATATGTTACCTTGCTTTCCTCTGCACTAACTGCAGGGATCTTGCCGTGAACCCAATCCCGGAAAGAAGAAATGGAAGCGAGACTACGTATTGATCCTCGGCAAGCCAAACAGATAAGTTCCCTCTCGTCCATACAGGTCTCTTTAAGAAAGAAACTTGTGCATAGAAATACCTCGTCGCCTTTGAAACATTTGTGCTCCCATCCTTTGACTCAAACGTTGCTTCGGTCAGGATGGTCGAAGTGACTCTTGCTAAAGAAGGTCCGACGAGGGGCTGGTCCCCTTTCTACAGTTTTGAAGCCCGGCAGGCTTAGCCCCACGGCAACAAACTGGGGGTGGCCGGCAAGATAACTTGCCGGGGAAAACTTGTTTACTTAAAAGTATAAAGGCTTTCCCCCTTTGCGTGGACATAGTACATGCACAAGTACCCGGCAAGACTAACTTTTTTCATTAATATGCAAATAAAATAAGTACAAGGCTTACAGAGTACAAAGATGGATAAACAAGGTTACATATTTGGAATTAAAATTTGGCAAATGCCTACACATTTTAGAATGAAAAAAGAAAAGTGCCCCGTAATCCCTTTCTTGTCCCTCTCCTCCTAGGAACCGCGGTAAGAGGCGAAGATGGCAAAAGGAGTGCCTGAGTGGAAGCCCTGCCCATCCTCGTCAGGACCTGACGGGCGCAGCCTGAAAAGATCGAGAGTGGCGAGGCTGCGAAGGAAGGGGACAGAGGGAACGGCTCGGCGGTGCCCTGGTCACCACACCCAGGGCCAGCAAAACGCCCCGGCACAAGTGTTGGCGGGGAAAGCCTGACAGGGCTCAGCTGGAACACTGCTGGAGGAGACGAAGGCACCAAGAGAGCGGCCGCCTCCCCGGCGGCCATCCAGAAGAGGCCGGTGATGATGGTGCCGGGGAGGGAGGGGAAAAGCAAAAAGACATGGCAGTGGGCCGCCAGTAAGAGACGAAGGCGTCGGTGCCATCGTACTCCGACCTGACGGCCTGCCACCCGCCTTCTCCATCTTCCCTCGTTTTTTCACCATCACCAACACTCCAGGAGGACGTCAGCCCCTCGACCCGTCACCTCCCCCTGAGAAGAGGCGGACGACGACGGCGTCCAGAGCGCGCGAAGGGCGCCACTCCCCACCTTGGCAAGCAGGAAGCCCCCGCCATCTTCAGCATTGACCTTGACCTCGCTAGAAGGGGCCGTGCAGGGACTACCAAGGGTCCCAGGCACAGCCCCGTGGGCGAGCGCCGGAAGATCCAGGGACCCCGCCGACGGGGGACAAGCCTCGATGACTTGCGGCAAGAGCAAGTGCTTCCCTTTGGATGGCCGGCTTGTGTGGGGGAAACGAGTGCCCCTCCAGTTTGGAGGAGTGCAACTCTTCCCGCACTACGACTAACACGGCGCCCGCATCCACCACCGCCGTGTCTCCGACAACTCCGGACCAGACTCACTCCTCGAGCATCAATATGAGTATCCGGCATCACCCCCGAGCTAGAGCCCGGGGCCTGGCCCCGGTCTCTCCTTCTCGACATGACGAGAAAAGAGACAGAAGGAAAATAGGGGAGAGATGCGTGGGTAGATGCCTCCGCTCCTCTCTCGCCCTCCCTTTTATAGGCAGGCTGGGGGCTGATCCGTCATCCACTCCCGGGGGGGGGGGGGCTCTCCCTCATCCAACCCGTCCAAGCCGTCACTGACGATCAGATCCGATAGCCGCCCTCCTACACCAATCCTCTGCCATGGCGTCCCTTCCGCGCCACACGCCTCCATTACCTACCCCACTCAACACATGCAGCATACGTGGTGAAGGATAAGGGCGTGGTGGGATGACTGAATTGGCAGTTACTCCTCCGTGAGCTAGAGTCATTCACGGGCCATTACAGATATGGACCCACCACGATTGGCATCACGTGGCGCATAGAAAAACCGGAAACTGACTCAAGCACAGGTTAATGAAGAAGCAAAAAAGATCTCAAAGGATGAGCTACCACAAGACCTCTACCTGTGTGCATGATAGGGCCTACCCCGACGACGCTCGGCAGCGCGTTCGGGCCAGGCTCGGCGGCTCCTGACGGTGCAACAGACCCTGGTGTCTGTTGCCCATACTGTACACAGGCTCAGGTACAAGGTTACAGCATCCAAGACAAGGCCAAGCTGAAGATATAGCTCTTTGAGAAGTCAAAGGGCGGATCAAGAAGACCAAGACAAACCAAAGAAGCTAGATCTCACCAAGGGGAAACCTCCCTTGCCCGGCAGGCGAGCCTGGTTAGGTCGAGGTCATCCCAGAGACAAATCTCAAGACTCCCCCGGTAGGCTTTCTGGGGACACCGAGGGCGGGTTACCCCGCCTAGGCTCCACCGCTCCACCTCACAGCAACGGAAGTCACCTATCGGTGCGGTGTCGAGCCCCCAAGTGATTAAGTGGCCGTATTTGGTACGTGGCAGGCCATTTATGAGGAAGAACACCCCTAAATGACACCCGTCCAGGAGAGATGTCACGCAGGCAGGCGAAGAGGTGGCTGAATGGCACGGCAAGGCTTGCCGGGCTACGCCCATGATGTGACACTAAGCGGTGCATTTAATGCGCCTTGTCCTATCTGCAGAGATAGGTATGATAGCACTGTTTGATATCCAATCAGTACGTAATGACTGATTTGCCATTGTGGTGACCCCTTTACCTATAAAAGGAGGGCCGGGGCAACCATTAGGAAGGATTCGGACACCTGTATGCTCATACGCGAGTAGCTTCTCTCGTCCCAAGGCGACCTTGCCGGGCTAGAGCGTTGCATCTCCACCCCGGTCCATTCATCAATCCACCAAAGCAGGAGTAGGGTTTTACGCCTCACGGCGGCCCGAACCTGGGTAAAAACCGCATGTGTCATCAAGGCCGGGACGTCCTATGGCCTCTACTCTTTATGCAGCGCGCCCTTCCCCCTTACCGAACCACAAAGGGGCCGATGGCCCCATAGGTGGCCGTGTTGAACCACGACACAAGGGGAGGGTCACATTGCATAAAGAACAGAAACAACAGGGCAGCACGGGGATGGACAACTCTCTTTTACCCAGGTTCGGGCCGCTTTGCAACGTAAAACCCTACTCCTATTATATGGTGGATTGATGTGGAGGAACATGAAGGCACAAAGTGCTCAAGCCCAGCAAGTGTGCCTCGAGGAGAGCAACTATGCGCGTACAATTGTTGAGGGATCAAAGATTCAAACCCTTTGCTAGGTTGCCTCGGCCTCCTTTTATAGCCGAAAGGGTGACCACAGTGGCAGAATAGTAATTATGGCTTGATTAGATAGCTAACAGTGTTATCGTAACTAACTCTGGTAGTTAGCACAAAAGTGCATTAAATGCACAGCAAGGTGTCGCACTGAGGTTGAAGCCCGGCAAGCCTGCCGTGCCGCTTATCCATCTGCCTCTTACCAGCGTGACACGCCATCAGGACGGGTGTCAATAAAGTTAATCTCTTCTCCAGCAGGTTGCCATGTACCCGACGGGATCCACCTAGCCACTTGGGAGCTTGACACCGTACCGATTAGTGACTAGCATACGATGAGGTGGAGCGGTGGCATCTTGTTGGAGGTTTGCCGGTATGGAGCCTGCCGTGCTCGATCTTGTGGCCTTGGCGGCCCCGGGACCTTTGTCGGGGTGGTTTGTACTTAGTCCTAGGCCTAGCCTCGACCTTGCTGGGCTCACCTGCCCGGCAAGGGAGGCCTTCCTAGGGGATTTTCTGATCATCTTGGTCTTCTCAATGCACTCCTTGATCTCATGAAGAGCGGTTTCTCTGGCTTATCTTGTGTCATGTCTTGGTATTTGATGTATGTGTGGTGGTACACCGGTGCATTAGTCAGGTCAGCAAACACACCTGTTTGTTGCACTGACAGATATGCAAAAGAAAAAGGATGTGGACAATGATATTGTGAAATTAAAAGAATTCATGTTTTCTTTGCGGTATCGTGCAAAAATTTGGTTTTCATCTTTGCCACGAAATAGTATTGATTCTTGTAATAACTGCAAATATGCTTTTATCACTAAGTATTTTCCTCCCGCGAAAATTATTTTCCTTAGAAATCAAATTACGAATTTCAGGCAAATTGAGCATGAACATGTTGCACAATCTTGGGAAAGGATGAGTTTAATGATAAGAAATTGCCCCACTCATGGTTTGAATTTGTGGATGATCATACAAAAATTTTATGCGGGGTTGAATTTTGTCTCTAGAAACCTTTTAGATTCCACCAAGAGTAGTACTTTTATGGAAATTACATGAGGAGAAGCTTCTAAATTGCTTGATAATATTATGCCAAATTATTCACAATGGCATACTGAAAGAGCTCCTACTAGTAAAAAGGTGAACTCGGTTGAAGAAATTAGCACTTCAAGTGAAAAAGTTGATGCACTTATGAAATTGGTTGCTAGTAAAAATGCTCCTATTGATCCTAATGATGTGCCTTTGTCTACCTTGATTGAGAAAAATAATGATCCCGTAGATGTGAATTTTGTCTCGCGAAACAATTTTAATAACAACGCTTATTGAGGTAATTTTAATCCTAGGTCGTTCCCTGCAAATTCTCTAATAATTATGGAAATTCCTATGGTAATTCTTATAATTATAATAATAATTATTATTATTATTATAACAGGATGCCCTCTAATCTTGAGAATAATATCAAAGAATTTATTAATGCTCAAAAAGTTTTCAACACCACAATAGAAGAAAAATTGAGTAAACTTGATGATATGTCTAGGAGCATTGATGGAATTATTCATGATGTGAAAAATCTTAAGGCTAAAAGTTTGCCACCCAAGGTTGATATTAATGAGTCAATTAAAGATTTATATGTCTCCATGGATGAGAGTATTAAAAGAACCGCTATGCTAAGAGCTAAACGAGAATTTTTAGAGAAAGCATTTCAGCCTGACTTTTTTCGTAGTGATGATGAAGATGTTAAAATGATTGGAGTTTCTTATATTGAATATTTGTTTATTAATGTTAAATTTGATGATAAGGGGACTTAAGAAGAGTCAACTTTAGCTAGAAGGCATTCCCATAATACGGAGGGTGAAAATCTAGATAAGAAAATTGATAAAAGTGGATTTGGAGAGGTAAGAACTTTAACTAGTGATGTGCCCACGCTTTTGGATTACAAAGACTTTAATTATGATAATTGCTCTTTGATTGACTATATTTCTTTGTTGCAATCCATGCTTAATTCACCCCACGCATATGAACAAAATAAGGCTTTTATTAAACATATTGTAGAAGCGATGATGATAGCTTTAGAAGAAAAGCTAGAATTAGAGATTTCAATTGCAATGCTTTATGTGATTTAGGGGCTAGCCTATCCATAATACCAAAATCTCTATGTGATGTGCTAGGTTTTACTAATTTGGATGAATGCTCTCTTAATTTGCACTTGGCAGATTCTACTATTAAAAAGCCTTTGGGGAGAATTAATAATGTTTTAATTCTTGCAAATTGGAATTATGTGCCCACAGATTTTATTGTGCTAGATTTTGATTGTAATCCGTCTTGTCCCATAATACTTAGTAGACCGTTCCTATGATCTATAGGTGTCGTTATTGATATGAAAGAGGGGAATATAAAATTTCAGTTTCCATTAAAGAAGGGTATGAAACACTTCCCTAGAAAGAGAATTAAGCAACCATATGAATCAATTATGAGGGAAACTTATGGAGTTAGTTTGAAAGATGACAATACTTGAAACTTTGCATTATGCCTAGCTTGGGGCATAAAACAATAGAGCTTGTTGGGAGGCAACCCAATAGTTATCTTAATTTTCTTGTTTATTTTTCTATTTTCTTGTGTTCACATAATTATGCTACTATTATGATTGTGCTTTTTATGTTTCAATTAGTGTTTGTGCCAAGTAAAGCCTTTAGGATGGTTTGGATGATAGTTGACTTGATTCTGTGAAAGAATAGAAACTTTTGCGTCTAGTAGAAAAATTGTTAAAAACTTCTGGAGTGTTGAAAAATTCTTAAGTTGTTACACATAATTTATATACAAATTTTCCACGTCTTCTTAATTTTTCAGAATTTTTGGAGTTACAGAAGTATGAGCATAATTCATGTTTCTACAGATTGTTCTGTGTTTGACAGATTCTGTTTTTTATGCATTCTTTTGCTTGTTTTGATGAAACTATGGATTGTATCGGGGGGTATAAGCCATGGAGAAGTTAGAACACAGTAGGTATAATGCAAAAATAAAATATTAATGGGTTGGCAATAGTACTTAAAGTAGTGATTTGTTTTCTTATACTAACGGATCTCACGAAGGTTTTGTTAAGTTTTGTGTGATTGAAGTTTTCAAGTTTTGAGTGAGATCATGATGGATGAAGGAATAAGGAGTACCAAGAGCCCAAGCTTCGGGATGCCCGGGGTATGCCAAGGTAATATTAAAGGACTCCCAAGCAACTAAGCTTGGGATGCCCCGGAAGGCATCCCCTCTTTCTTCTAACGACTATCGGTAATTTTACTTGAAGCTATATTTTTATTCGTGACATATCATGAGTTTTGCTTGGAGCATCATGTATTATATGAGTCTCTTCTTTGTTTTCTTTTTATTTTGTCACAATCATCCTTGCTGAACACACCTATTTTGAGAGAAACATGCATTTATCATGATTTGTTAGAATGCTTTAAGTGCTTCACTTAAATTTTTTGAGCTAGGCAGTTGCTCTAGTGCTTCACTAAATCTTTTTGAGCATGGGGTGATTTTATTTTTAAGAAATACACTCTCATGCTTCATTAATATTATTTTGACAGTTGACAAATTTTGAAGAAATATGCTCTCATGCTTCACTTATATTATTTTAAGAGTTGGTAAATTTTGAAGAAATATGCTCTCATGCTTCACTTATATTATTTTGAGAGTTGATAAATTTTGAAGAAATATGTGCACTCTCATGCTTCACTTATATCTTTTTGAGAGTTGAAAATAGTGATGGTAATTTGCACAAGATATGCATTTAGTCCCAATGGGATGAATATGCAAGAATGATATAACAAAAACTTTCATGGAGATCATTGGATATGATAAGTTTGATTCCTTGCAATAGTTTTGCGATATGGAGATGATAATATGTGATGCCATGTTAGTGAGTAATTATTCTTTAGTAAGAATATTGGTGTTAAGGTTTTTGATTCCCTATGCATGCACGAAAGTCAACAGTTATGCAACGAAGTTACATCCTTCTTGTTGTGCAATATTCAGTGTTAGTTATGCTCAATGCATGTTCATGATCGTTTTCTTTTTTGGTTGGTTGCTTCTCAACGTATTTGCAAGCCTTCAATTGTACTAAGCAGGAATACTGCTTGTGCATCCAAACTCTTAAACCCCAACTTGTGCCAAATGAGTCCACAATACCTACCTATATGCGGTATTTCCATGTCGTCCTAAGTAAATTTGCATGTGCCAACTCTAATTATTCAAAATAAACTTCCTTTTTTTGTGCCCGTACCACTCATGTGGTGGTAGGGGGTGGCAGATATCTTCCATGTTAGGTGGGTTATTCTCATGATAAGTGCTTATTCACTTGTCATTGCACAAGAGTGTGGCAGGTAATAGGGATGCCCAGTCCCGAAATGAAAAAAAATATTACTATGATAATAATAAATTCCTTGGAAAGTGTTGGTATGGAAGGCACCCGTGGATACGGCTAGCCATGGCTTGTGAAAAGAAAGGTGGAAGGAAAAATGAACTTTATTTTCTGTTTGGGAACCGCCTATGATTTGTCTAGCATGGAAGATGTTGGAACTCTCGGTCGTAGCTTGATTGGAAAAGCATGCCTCTCAAAATAACTTTATCTCTAATTTAAGATTTGAGCTCTTGCACCTCTGTAAATCTCTGCTTCCCTCTGCGAAGGGCCTATCTATTTACTTTTATCCAAAAAAAATATTTTGAGTCCCCATCTTCTCTTATAAAGCACCAACTAGGGAACACTATTGTCATACTTGTGCAATGGGTGTAGCTAATATTTGAGTGTGTTTCATGGTTGGATCAATGACTGAGCATAATGGGTTAGGGATAACTTTCTTTAGCGTTGATATTTTGAAAGACATGGTTGGTTGTTGATATGCTTGAGTATTTATGTATTCATGTCAAACTATAGACTATTGCTTTGAATCACTCAAACTCAAATTTCCATGCAACAAAATAAAAATATTATATGATGAATATGATAGGTAGCATTCCACATCAAAAATTCTATTTTTATCATTTACCTACTCGAGGACAAGCAGGAATTAAGCTTAGGGATGCTTGATACGTCTCCAATGTATCTATAATTTTTTATTGTTTCATGCTATTATAGTACCAATCTTGGATGTTTTATATTCATTTACAAGCAACTTTATAGCATGTTTTGGGACTAACCTACAAACTTAGTGCCTAGTGCTAGTTGTTGTTTTTTGCCTGTTTTGACTTTTTAGAAAATCAATATCAAACAAAGTCCAAATGAAGAAAAAACTTTGGATTAATTTTTTCTGGACCAGAAGAGACCCTAGAAGGTTCGGGGGGAGACCAGAAGGCCCGCGAGGGAGCGACAAGCTCGTGGGGCGCCCCCCACAGGCTTGTGGCCCCTTTGCGGAGCGTCTTGACCTAATTCTTCCTCTATAAATACCCAAAAATTCCCCTCAGATCGAGGAGCACCACGAAAGACTTTTTTTGCCGCCGCAAGTTTCTGTTCTCGTGAGATCCCATCTGGAGGCCTCCGCCGGCACTCCGCCGGAGGGGGAATTGATCACGAAGGGGCTCTACATCAACCTTGCTGCCCTTCCGATGATGCGTGAGTAGTTTACCATAGATCTAAGGGTCCATAGTTAGTAGCTAGATGGCTTATTCTCTCTCGATGTTCTTCAATACAATGTTCTCCTTGATGATCTTGGAGTTCTATCCGATGTAATGACTTTTTGCGGTGTGTTTGTTGGGATCCGATGAATTATGAGTTCATGGTCAGATTATCCATGAATATTATTTGAGTTTTCTCTGAACTCTTTTATGCATGATTGCTATAGCTTCGTATTTCTTCTCTGATTTATTGGTTTGGATTGGCCAACTAGATTGATTTATCTTGCAATGGGATGAGGTGCTTTGTAATGGGTTCGATCTTGCGGTGCTCAATCCCAGTGATAGAAGGGGACATGACACGTATGTATCATTTCTATTAAGGGTAAAAATATGGGGTTTATTCATGGGTGAGTTTATCTTGTCTACATCATGTCATCTTTCTTAAGGTGTTACTCCGTTCTTCATGAACTTAGTACTCTAGATGCATGTTGGATAGCGGTCGATGTGTGGAGTAATAGTAGTAGATCCAGGCAGGAGTTGGTCTACTTGTGTCGTACGTGATGCCTATATATGATCATTGCCTTGGATATTGTCATGAATATTTGCTTTTCTATCAATTGCCCAACAGTAAATTGTCTACCCACTGTATGCTATTTTCTCGAGAGAAGCCTCTAGTGAAAACTATGGTCCCCGTGTCTACTTTTATCATATATTAAAATCCAAAAATACCTTGCTACAATTTTTCTTTATTTATTTTATTTTATATTTAGTGCGATCTATTTATCTATAACCATACAATTTAATCTTGCAATTAACCGTTGAGGGATTAACAACCCCTCGTTCGCGTTTGGTGCAAGGATTTGTTATCTTGTGTGTAGGTACTGCTTACATAGTGTTGCTTGGTTCTTCTACTGGATTGACAACCTTGGTTCATAACTGAGGGAAATACCTATCTCTACGGTACTGCATTATTCTCTCCTCTTCGTGGAAATCCCAACGCAGCTCACAAGTAGCATTGTGCATATTTGCTGTTGGCATGAACCACATCGCTGCATGTCGGGTTTGCAAAAGCCATTCCTCGCTTGGAAGCTTGATGCCTTTCACACAGAAGTTCATCTGGCAACAAGCTGTGTTGACGAATCTCTGGATATGGTGATTCATGAAACCCATGGTACGATGTGTAAACATAGTTTCCCCTGGCGAATGGAACTTGCATAGCATAATAATCATCGTCGGTGATATGTTCGATGATTGGTTGCATGATCGGATAATTGAGCCTGAGGAATAGGGAGTTTTTGCCGAGGCTGTAAACTCACCTCCAATTGAATACGCCTGGCCCAACGGAGCTGGGATCTTTCTCGAACAGGAAGCAACCATAGCCATCACAGTCACGAACGCCCCACGCATTGTACTACATGTGGTTTAATGAAATGGTTTGGTCACTTTGGTACATGTGAATGAGCATCAAATGCCCACCGTTAGTTGAATGAGCGATAAACCACCACCCATTGACATGTATATTTCTAGGTACTGGAATTATAAAGGCCAGCGCATTTGCATCTACTACAACAAATCAAATTGGAGACCAAAAGGACAAAAATATACAATCATGTTCAAAGTATGTGTAGAATTAAGATTATTATAACAGTGACACAGATCATAGCCAAAGAATGACAATGTCGTGGTCATAATCATACCCTATTTTAAAAAAAAGCCAATGGCTTTGATATTCTAGCAATATTTCATGGTTCAAACATCATGTAAAAATGAGAGGAAAATAGCTAGCTAGGGCCTACTCATATTCTACCATAACAGTTAGATGCCAACTGTTCACCTATCAACTCTAACAATAACATGCGTGGTTATAAAAATCTTGGAAATGAGAGTAACATATAGCAATCATGTTCTTATACTCATAATATCTATTCTACCAATCATCAGATGCCACTTCTTCTCATATCAACTCTAATAACAACATGTGTGGTCATAAAAATCTAGGAAAGGAGAGTAACATATAGCAATCATGTGGTTATACTCATAATATCTATTATACCAATCATTAGATGCCAATTGTTCTCATATCAACTCTAACAGTAACATGTGTGGTCATAAAAATCTAGGAAATGAGAGGAACATATAGCAATGATGTTGTTATAGTCATACTATCTATTCTAAATTTCTAACAATCAATAGGCAGTCATTTGCATATTGTAAAGATGATATGAGATAGAACAGTTACACGATGATAGATTCCACCAGTATATGTAGTCAATCTGTCCATCGACTGCGTAAATGATGCCATCATGCACTATAGCATCAGACAGAAATGGAGGGCAAACAGGATTGATGATGAGCCATAACCATGTATGGCGACCGGATTCTAGATAGGCTAATCCCCCGTCGAACAAGGCAATGAGCTTCTAATCCATGTAGTCTTCTGATGGCGTGGGCACTTCGCAGATTACAACCTTCAGCAAACGGAGGTCCAACCAAGTGCTTGACACCTCTCGTGTGTAGTAGGCAGGAGTGTCCTGTGGACCGCAAGGCTCGATGCCGACGGTATCCAACGATGGAAGGGTGATCTCTCGCTGGGTGTAGATATCCATGAGACACCACGGACTATCCGAGTCATGGATGAGGACGATCCAGTTGGCCTTCATGCCCACCCAGTAGTGGTCGCGCATGAAGGACAGGTGAGCGGGTAGTGGTAGTAGGTCGAGGGGCACGACGGCAACCTCCATAGGATCGTCAAGTCAGTGTCTGGGCCACCTACAAGGATTGGGCATCAGCAAGCAGGGTGTCTTGAAAAGGATCGGCCGGCTGCCGACGAGTACACAGTGCATAGACACCGAGCATGCGGCCAGACGCACGATGCTGAGCAGGTCCATACAATTACAAATCTGCTCCAAGAAAACATCGGGGAGGGAATTCCAATCGCGGCTCTGCGTGTCACTCGGTTCTGCCATAGGTTTTTTTAGGGCACTGGGTGATTGGGGTTTTCGATCCTTGTGGTCGAGAGGGGAAGTGAATGCGGGAGGACGAGCAAAGAAGTTGGTGTGTGTGGGCGAGCAGTGAGTGGGAGTATATGGTGCGCGCGAACTACGGAGGAAGATGGCACGGGCAGGCGAGCTGTGAGCGGGGGGGGGGGCTTATGTGCGGCCGACGATGGGAAAGAGAGGAGTAAGAAGAGGGAGAGATGGGTAAAAGGTGCATTAAATCTCAATTGTACTAGTACTACTAGGATATACCGTCCTTCGGAGTGTAAATAGTTAAGCCGATGAAATGTGGGTCTACCTCAAGAGGGCCCATATGTCAGTTAATGGAAGAGATAGGTGCGTACACATAATTGCGGAACCATGCTCCACTGGCAGACATGATGACAGTACAGGGTAAGGCTGATTTAGTAACACCAACACACTGGCCCAGCTTATTAATTAAGTGTCCCATTTGCTGTAACGTGTATTGTCACTTCACTGTGAAGATTAGTTGAATAGTTCTTTCCGAGACTCTCATTGATGCGGAATAATGGATCGCCAAGACTTCCTATCTATTGATGCCTTTACTCTCATCCTGTCCAACAACAAGAACCATTGGCCAAGGCTTTCGGTGTCAATTACGTACTACTACCTCCGTCCTGATTTATTGGTCCCCTTCGTATTTTGTGTAAAAGTTCGACCTGAGATATAACTAATAAAATGTTAAAGCATGTCACAAAAAATAACATCTGTAAAAACTATATACAAATACGAATCCAAGGGTATAATATTCAGTGACATGCATTTATAACTTGTTAGATAAATTTGACACAAAATAGAGAGTAGTACTACTAGTAACTACTCCCTCCTTCGGGTTTATATACATGTCAATAAAAAATCATGAAGCAAGGTAATGAGCGCCAGAAGAATTTTTTGTAGTACTGTACTATAGTACTTTGCAAAAGTACTCAATTAATGGGCTTGTTTTCCTCAAGAAAATTGTGTTTACCAACATATTAATTGCAATGCATGCGTGCATGTGTGAACAACAAATGACCAGAACTTTTACATGCATTGGTGAGTTTTCTCTTAATTCTTGCATGAATAGTTTTAATGAAGCTTGAAATATGAACATGTTAATGGGAGGGAGTAGAACCCTCATTCATGCATGCAACACTCGCACGTACACATGCACTCACGCATGCATGTGGCACACAGCACATGAGACAACACACACGCTTACGGTCAAGTGCTCAACCTACACGTGCATGCACACACATACACAGCTAGGGGGTTCGCACACAAGCCTGTCGTGCCTGCGTAATGTTTTATTTAACTTATTCCTTTGCTCTTCCAACTGACAGGTGGGACCTAGAAACCACGTGCCAATTCAACCAGTCAACAAAGTGTCACGTAGACTATTTGGCCGGCTAACAGAGTGCAATACGATACTCTATGGTGAGCTAGTGACCGTATAATCACCGCAAAACGTATATAGTGACCGTAATGAGTGTAGTATGAAGTCCAGTGACCATATTGTTACAAATACAGTGATCGCCACTGTATTTATGTATGTGCATCAAGTGCCCCCTTAGTGGTTTTGGAGTATTAAAGACAAATAGGTTAAGGAACTAATGTGTTTGTGAGTGTACACAGGAGATATAGTGCCTGAAGATTTGGTTTAATGCATGGAAGATGACCCCTAAAAATGAATTTCTTCAAGTGAAGAATTTGATGATGAAATTGGTACGGCCTTTGAAGAAATTGATATGAAGACTGGAAGCCTGAAGACTTTTGTTTTCGTAGTTTTTTTCTTCTTATTTGAGTCATAGGAAAAATTGTACTGTTAAAGGGGGTTTAGGTGAATCATAGTTCACATTTCCAAAGTGATGCTCAAACCTATACATACACAACTGCTTTGAGTGAAGCCTTTGGAAATCGCCGGAACAGCTAAGCGACAGTGATGAAGTTCATCTGGTCGCTGACGAATTTGGTCAGGCTGAGGAGTTAGGATTTCGCCAGTGTGATCTGCCTAAAAGTGAGGAAATTGAGTGCCCCGATGAATTTGAGAGTTCAAATTCCGCCCGTTGCTGCACCGCGGGCCAGCTGTCGAGCGGATCCTTATCATGACAGTGGTCGAATCAGAGAAGGGAATTTATGATAATTCATGTCGCCTTGCCCCTAGCTATAAATAGCCGCCCCCACAACCACTTGTTGGTTGGCTACTCCGAGAGAACTTGACACTTGTCATTTGAGAGCAACCCATCCTCTGACGACTTTGAGAGAATCCTAAGTGAGGAAAAAATCGGAGCCAAAGTGATTGAGCATGTCGGTGTACTAAAGTTTGGGCCCTTTTTAGTACCCCTTACTTGTGCACGGGCAGTTGTAGCCGCGACCGTGGCGAGGCTTGACAGGGGTAGCTGGGAACAAAATTCAAGACAACGAAGACGGCGTCCAAGCTAGTAACCAGGGAGCAGAAGACAAGCTAGAGCCCCGGCAAGATCCATGCCGGGGCGGCTCGCGAGGCCCCGGCAAGACCCTTGCTGGGACGACTTGCGAAGCACTGACAAGAACACCACCCTTGAGGTTGAGAGCTCTGACACCATCGACAAATGTTGAGACCAAGACCCAGGGGCGCATGCGTAGTGGCATGCGGATCTTTGTGAAGATTGGATGATCAAGCCCCACCCCCCCCGGCAAGATCTTTGCCGGGACGGTTTGCGAGACCCCGGCAAGATTCTTGCCGGGGACATTGACGTAGCCACGACAAGGCTCCACCGCCCCGCCACCACTCCAACACGGCGATCGACTTGCCAGCCTGGCTGGCACCTGCGTGGAGGCATGCAGATCTTCGCGAAGATCCTGCCACCGTTCCAGCGCAGCGGCCAGCCAGTCAGCCTGGCATTGCATGCCTCGTCAACCTGGATACGTGTCAAGGCAGAGCAAGGCGGCGACGGAAGGGACGGGCTCTATTTCCGTCCCCGATAAAGCTAGGTGGCACGTAACCAGCGCATTGAATGCGTTTTCTCCCCAGATGTCAGTGCTAAGCATAGCCACTTTACACCTCCAGTAGCCACTGTGGCAACCCCTTGGACGTACAAAAGGAGGCCCAAGGCATACTGGAGAAGTATTCGGACTTTTTGAACCCTCCGGCCTAGCTTGCATGCAGAGTAGCTAGCCGAAGCCCAAGAACTCTTAATATACACACAAAGCAGGACTAGGGTTTTACGCTTCTCAGTGGCCCGAACCTGGGTAAAAATCCATCGTGTTGATCGTTAGATCTGCTCTTTGTGCACCCCTCTTCCTTGCCAAACCGTAGAAGGGGTCCACGTGATCCCGTAGGTGTCGTTTCCCCCGACAGAGCATCACTGAAAAGATTGATCTGTGTGATCCGACGTCTGTTACCTTTGAAGACTGTCATTCTTCCAGACGGTTAGGCGTCACGTTCTGAGCACACCAAGAGTCATTGTGGTGTGCCGGTGAACAAGTTTGTGAAGGTTTTGGAAGTTTACCATCAAGACTTACCACGAGTGATTGGGCGAGGTCTAAGTGACCTTAGCTCAAGAGGAATACGGTGAGGACTGTGTGTCCTCTGGGTTCGTCTTAGCCGCCTCAACTAGATGTACAGTTGATACAGCAACTGGAACTGGTCTAGCAAATCGATGGGTCTTCACCGAGCCAACCCAGTTTCAAATTCCTCACCTTCCCTTACATTATTCCGGTGTTGAAGAATTTGTGATCTACTTTCTGATGAATTTGAACTCAAGACTTTCACCGTGTTGTCTTTCATTTCTTCAGTTAATATTCTTCATGCTTATAAGCTTGTATGACTGCATGTTCTGCACCCTTATGTATCATGGATGCATGTACTCTCATTCCATGATGATTTAGTTTCTTCGCGTTTCTATTTCTTCACTCTGATCTTCATCAAGTTCTTCAGAGTTTGACGAATTTCTAAAAATCTCCAATTCACCCCCCTCTGGGAGTAAACCTGCGCTTTCAATTTATCTTGTTTCAAATTAAACCATATTAATCAGAAAGCATGCAGTATGGACTACTAGTACTACTGTGTCCCGTCAACTCGTAGAACAAGGAGAAGCTTGTTTACTACGCCTATGCCCTCTCCCTCGCCTACGCGCCCTATGGCTCACGGGACGAGGAGAAGCTTGCTTACTATGTATGCCGACGCACTCTCCCTCGCCCATGCATGTGGTGGCTCACAGGACGAGGAGAGGCTTTTGACTACAGCACCCTCTCCCTCGCCCTCGCGGTGAACATGTGATAACCCAGAAGTATAGGGGATCGCAATAGTTTTTTAGGGTAGATTATTCAACCCAAATTTATTGATTCGACACAAAGGGATCCAAAGAATATTTGTAAGTATTAGTAGTTGATTTCTCAATTCAACCACACCGGAGATTAAATATCTATAGCAAAGTGATCAGTAGCACAGTGGTATGGTAATTTGATAGCAGTAGCAATGATATAACAGTAACAGGAGCAGCAGCAGTTTTGTAGCAGTTGTAACAGTAGTAATAGCAGCAGTAACTTAGCAAGAACAATATGTGAAAAGATCATAGGCATTGGATCGATGATAACGTTGTAACAGTATTAACAGCATATAGCAGTCATAACCTAGGGTGACACAGAACTAGCTCCTGTTCATCGAAGTAATGTAGGCATGTATTCCGTAAATAGTCATACATGCTTATGGAAGAACTTGCATGACATCTTTTGTCCTACCCTCCCATGGCAGCGGGGTCCATAAGGAAACTAAGGGATATTAAGGACTTCTTTTAATAGAGAACCAGAACAAAGCATTAACACATAGTGAATACATGAACTCCTTAAATTATGATAGTCACCGGAAAGAATCCCAATTGTTGTCACTTTGGGGTATGCGAATCATAACACGTAATAGGTGCGTATAACTTGCAAGATTGGATGAAGAACATAGATATAATGGTGAAAACATAAACGGTTCAGATCTGTAATCATGACACTCGGGCTCTAGTGACAAGCATTAAGCATAGCAAAGTCATAGCAACTTCAGTCTCAGGACATAGTGGATACTAGGGATCATGCCCTAACAAAACTAACTCGATTACATGATGAATCTCATCCAACCCATCACCGTCCAGCAAGCCTACGAAGGAATTACTAACTCCCGGTGGTGAGCATCATGAAATTGGTGATGGAGGATGGTTGATGATGACGATGGCGATGAATAGCCCTCTCCGGAGCCCAGAGCGGGCTCCAGATCTGGGCTCCCGATGAAGAACAAGAGGTGGCGGCGGCTCCATATCGTAAAACATGATAAAACTTCCTCTCCTATTTTTTCTCCAAAAATAGGAATTTATAAAGTTGGAGTTAGGGTCAGCGAAGCCTCGTGGGCCCCACTATTATTTTGGAATCAAAGAAAAATACGGGAACAAGGACCCACTAGAGGGGGGCCCAGCTGCCCACTACCCACCAGGGCGCGCAAGAGGGGGGTGTGCTGCCCTGGTGCCTAGTGGGCAGCTGGGCCCCCCTCTAGTGGGTCCTTGTTCCAGTATTTTTCTTTGATTCCAAAATAATTCTCCAAAAATTATTGTCTGATTCCGAGAACTTTTATTTCTACACAAAAACAACAACATGGTAGTTCTGCTGAAAACAGCGTCAGTTCGGGTTAGTTTCATTCAAATCATGCAAATTAGAGTCCAAAACAAGAGCAAAAGCATTAGGAAAAGTAGATACGACGGAGATGTATCAACTCCCCCAAGCTTAACCCATTGCTTGTCTTCAAGCAATTCAATTGATAAACTGAAAGTGATAAAGAAAAACTTTTAAGAACTCTTTTGTTCTTGTGTTTATATATATGCTTAAATAATACCCAGGTTTTCAGCAAAGATCAAGACTAACCATGCAGATGATAACTATTAGATATTATATTCACTCATATCAATGGCATAATCAACTAGCGAGCAATAATAAAATATTTAAAATGCCAACACTTTGTCAAAACAATCATGATATAATATGACAATAATGGTATCTTGCTAGACCTTTCTGAGACGGCAAAACATAAATGCAGAGCACCTCCAAAGTTCAAGCAGCGACTAAACATTGTAATTCATGGTAGAAGAGATCCAGTCATGATGCACCCAACATTAACTATACACAATGCATGAGGATGACAATAGTGCTCTCAGGACTGGTGCTTATTTGAGAAGGTGATGACTCAACAATAAAAGTAAAATAACATAAAAGTAAATAGATATGCCTTTCGTAGAGGGAAGTAGGTATTTGCAGAGGTGCCAGAGCTCAAAGCTTAAATCAGAGATAAATATAATTTTGTGAGGTATAACTTTCCGGTCAATGTTACGACCAAGAGTTTTCAATATCTTCCATGCTAAACAAATTAGCGGTGGTTCACAAGCAGTAAAAGTAAAGTTCGTTCCCCCTCCACCAACAAACACAAGCCATGGCTAGCCAAATCCTCAGGTGCCCTCCATACCAACAACAGTCTGAGGGAGTTTTGTTTAATAATTTTTTATTTTTGATTATGGGACTGGGCATCCCGATTACTAGCCCCTCTCATGCAAGGATGAGTGAATAAACACTCATCATGAGAATAATCCACTTAGCATGGAAGATACTAACCACCCCCTATCGCTCCATGAGCGGTACGGGCACACAAAATAGATGTTCATTTTAATTTTTAGAGGTGGCACATGCAAAATTACTTCGAACGGCAGGGTAATACTGCATATCGGTAGATGTAGTGGACTCATCTAGAATAACTTTGGTTTAAGGTTTTGGATGCACAAGCAGTATTCCCACTTAGTATAGGCGAAGGCTAGCAAAAGGTTGAGAAGCAACCAACTAGAGAGCGAAAACGGTCATGAACATGCATTGTGAATAATTAACATTGTATACTAGCATGAGTAGGATATAAACACTGTGAACATAAATATCGTGGAGGCTACGTTGGTTTTGAATCAACTACATGTGTGAACATGTGCGAAGTCAAGCCACTTGAAACATTCAGAGGAGGATACCATATCATCATACTACATCACAACTATTTTAATGCGTGTTAACATTTAAATAAATCATTATCCACTCCTAGCTACTTAAGCATGGCATGAACAACTATAATCTCTAATTGTCATCATAAACATGTTTAATCATAATATGCTGAATCATGGATACTGAGTTAAACATATTTACAAAAACAAAAATAGGTTGAGTTCATACCCCCCTTTCCTTTCCTTAGTCAATTCATCATATATTGTCATTATTACCTTTCACTTGCACGACCAAATGATATGAAAATAATAATAGTGCAAGAGTGCCATGGACTAAGCTGGAATCTGTAATCATTTTTTTCAAAGGAAAAGACGAAATAATATAGGCTCTTTGTTAGATCAACAATAATGCAAATGAGAGCCACTCAACATTTTCATCGTGGTCTTCTTTCTAGTACGACTCAACAAAAAAAAGAATTTCTGAGAAACACACTGAAATATTTTTGGAGTTTTTAGTTTTTATTGAAGGAAGCAATTTAAAGAAGGAAAAACAAAAACAAGAAAAAGTATTTACACAGGAAAGCTCCCAAGAAGTAAAAGAAAAACAAGAAATCTTTTTGGGTTTTCTTTTAATATTGCAACTAAATTAAACTAGAAAGAAAAACCGAAAAGAAGCAAGAAATATTTTTTGATTTTCTTAATGTTTTTCTAACACACAAGAAGAAAGTGAGAAAATAAATCTAACATGAATTATACAATGGAAAAGTGTGAACACCGACAACTGGAATGAAATGTGCGAACATAAATGTAATGTCGGTGGCAAATACGTACTCCCCCAAGATTAGGCTTTTGCCTAGTTTGGTGATCACCATCCGTAGTAGCCCTCTGGTCCAATGTGAAAGTGCTGAGGCGGTGGCACCTGAGCGTCCCACTCCTGGGGCGCCTCCTATGCCGCTGCCTGTGTGTTCTGATAGGCGATCATGTCCTCTGGTAGGACGGTATATCCATTCCTGGCATAAGAATCAAATAGAGCAGGTGCAGGCAACGGAATAACATCACGGGTATTCTCACTGAATACCAAGTTAGCGAATATGGTGCGAAGGCTCACGTGCATCAATAAAGTGGTAGTCCAACATCGCCTGGAGATCTAAATAAACTCTGGATAGTAAGAAATCATGCTGGCGTATCTAAACATGAAAACGTCTCGCTAGGCGAGTGGCATAAATACCACCATGAATTTTACCCTTAGTGAAAGCACAAGTGCTCCCTGGGTGATTTTGGTAATTAATGTCAACATATCTTTTGTTAGACTAATAGTTTTATCTAGTACATTTCAGATGAGTCCAGCAATGGAGTGGGAAGGACAAGAGGATGTGGAGCCTCTTTCAAATGCTAAGGACAAAGATAGGCAAAACCTCAAGACTCTTCATTTCTATTTAAGTGATCCAAGATCACATTGAGCGCATTGGAATGCCAATACTATCAAAAGGGGATGAGGTGTTGCTTAATTGTCTACTTGCTCAAGTGCTTAGTGGTATTGCTCCAAAACCCTCAACGACTTTCTCTATCCAAATATGTCCAGAACCTAAATTCCAACTTGGCCCCACTGATTCTTTCAATCCAGAGCCATCGAGTTCTCTTGACATAGACACTGCCAGAAACCCTACAGTCTCACCGATATGGATCTCGGTCCCACCGAGATGGCCTTGCCAACTCTCTGTTACTTGTTGCAATTATTTTGGTCTCACCGGGAATTGCAATCGGTCTCACCGAGATGGATTGCCAACTCTCTGTTGCCTTATTGCTTCACTTCGGTCTCACAGAGTTGATGCAATCGGTGCCACCGAGACGATTCCTAACGTTCATACGTTTTAACAGATCGGTGCCACCGAGTTTAACTAATCGGTGCAACCAAAATGAGTCAAATGTGTGTAACGGTTCGATTTTGTGTGGAGGCTATATATACCCCTCCACCCCCATCTCCATTTGTGAGAGGCCCATTAGAACGTTCCTACACTTCCATCATTCATTTTCTAAGAGAGAACCACCTACTAGTGTTGAGATCAAGATATTCCATTCCTACTGTTGGGGATATAACCCCACGGTGTGACCCGCCCAGGAGGGGCCGGGTTACACTATTGGCGACTCAACATAGAAGCTTAAGCAGGCCCAAGAAGCCAAGACTTGATGGCCCAAAGGCGGCTTACGAGGCGGGCCAACTGAAGGCCCAAGACCCGGAGGTGTGAGCCGCCTGAACGGCGACTTGCCTAGAAAGGCAAGGTGAGTTAGAACCAGAGTCGGTTACGTTGAGTAACCCGACCTGGACTCTTGTAAGCCAGGGCCTCAACCTGTGTATATAAAGGCGAGACCCTGCGGCGGGTAAACTCAAGTTACAATCGATCGAGTGCTAGGTTAAGCGTTTTCGCTCCCTTGTAATCGATACTCAATCAATACAACACAAAGCAGGAAGTAGGCTTTTACCTCGTCGGTGAGGGGCCAAACCTGGGTAAACTCGTGTCTCTTGTCCCGTTCAACACCTTCAAGCTAATCATCGTAACGATGGCTCCACACCTATATCCTTTCGCTAGGGCATCTACCGTGTTAAAACCACGACAGTTGGCGCCCACCATGGAGCCAGCGCATTATTGTTTTGAGTTTTGACGGGCTCTTTCCCAGGGATCGAGGGATACGCCATTGGTAGGATGACCAAGAGTCACCGCGGCAAGCTCTACATCGACGATGCTGGTTGGGTCCCCGAGGCCGACTCATTTGAGTACAGGTACCGGGTCCCCTTCGGCAGGATTCACGTCTTCATTGGCAAGATTGGCGGATCAGAGCCTGAGCCGGACATCTGCACCGATATCGTCAAGCCGGCTCGGCGTGCGCAACCCGCCAGGGCTCCACCTGGCTGGAAACGTGTCTTCGTTGGATTTGCACATGGCACGGATCTCGCGGAGGATTATGTATCTGGAGGAGAGACTCTAATCTACTCAGATGATGAGTCCTCGACCGGAGAGATGGAGTCAATTTACCAGCTTCAAGACGACGGGCTGGGGGGTTATTCCGATGGTGACAGTATTCTGGACCCCTATGAGCTGCCGCTTCGGGCTGCTATCTTTATGGCTGGCACAGGGTCGGCTCTCAATTCATCAACAACTGCAGCTATGACGTCTAGTTCGGCGGCCGCGGCGGCTGGGGCTGGCTGTTCAGTTAGGCCGTCGGCTTAGGTTTTGTCAGACCTTTCGGGCACTTTGACAACCTCGTTAGCAATAGAGGTTACTGCGGCGAATCAAACACAACATAATGCATAGATTGCAAAGGTGCGAGATGAGGTGGCCAAGGCCCAGGAGGATCTTAATGCAGAGAATGCCAGGATGGCGACAGAGCGGTCCTAGATGGATGCTAAGTTACAGCGTATAAGGGTGGAGGCTTTTTGCTAGAGCTTGGATCAGAATGCGTCCAATGTTGTTCTTCGAAGGAGACACCAAACCCGCCTGCCTTTCAAGTATGAGGCGCAGAACCTATTTAAGATGCCCGGGGCAGGACCGAGTAACCCGCCAGGTATAGCCTGGGCCGCAGAGGCGCCAAGGAGTGGGGCGGCGGCTTAGCCTCGACTATCAGACCCGCCCTGTAGGGATCAGACCACGCCTCGTCATTTTCAACACCATCTGGCCATTACTCTAACCCGGTGGATAACATGATAGCAGCAGCTAGCCGGCTCAATGCGCTCCCTATTACTGATGAGACGCCCTTCGCAACTGAGGCGCGAAACAGCGGTTGCACAGCAAGAGAAATATTCATATAGTCGTGACCGGGTATACTTGACCCCCCTCCCAAGCCGCAGTTACAACCGGTGCGTTGAGTCGCCGGTGGTTTCCAGCAGTGAACGACATCGTCGACCGCCCCAGGATGACCCGCCCCGTGGGAATAACCCGCCCCTTACTCATGCTCATGCGATTGTGGACGAAGCCAGAGCCCGCCGAGAGGCGGAGGCAGTGGTGGAGGCTCAACTAGGGGCTTATCAGCAGCCTCCGGTGACCCCTTCGGCCTGAGTAGGAGCTGGTATAATTTCCAGGTCTGTTGGGGTGCCATATTTAGTACCGGCTTTACGTAATGAACGTCTGCCTAAGGATTTCAAGGGTCCTCGCAAGGTGCCCAATTATACGGCTGGTCTGCCCCCTGAAGGCTAGATCAAGAGTTATGAGTTAGCCATGGAGATGTTGGATGTCAATGACGCGGTCTGTGCCAAGTACTTTACTATGATGTTGGATGGACCAGCTCAAACATGGTTAAAAGGATTGCCTCCTAATTCCATCAACTCATGGGCAGAGTTGAAAGCACGGTTCATTAAGAATTTTCAAGGGACATGCAAGCAGCCACTAATGATTATCGATCTTGATAACTATGTGCAACGTGAGGACGAGTCGGCTCACCATTGGGTCCGGCGGGTCTCAGCAATTATTCACTCGTCAGATAGTATTGCGGCGGGTCAAGCGGTTCTGGTCCTGGAGAAGAACTGTCACTTTGTTCCCCTTAAGCAAAAACTTGGGCGGCTTAAACGTCATTGCGATGACATGGGTGAGCTCATGGCGGCTCTCATTAAGTATGTAGACTCTGATACCACTAAAGATCCTGGATCTGATGATGAGAAGTCCAACAAGGGAAAAAAGAGTGGTAATGGTAAGGGTCAGCAGCAGAACGTGGCAGGGCAGAATGGCAACAACCAGGGTAACGATGTTAAGTGCAGACACCCCGACGGCGGGTCAGATCTAGTGGCTAACACCAACACCGGGTATAAAAACCAGCGCCGCAATGGTAATGGTAAGCCTCCCTATGGTGGTGCAAAGCCTTTTAATCTTGAGGCGGCACTTAATGACCCATGCCCGAAGCACAGTCTTCCTAATAAGCCACCCACTCATACTTGGAAGGATTGTTGGGTTATGCGAGAGTTCAGGAATTACAACCTCAATCAGAATCATGGCAATAATAATGGGCCGCCCGGCGGTCAGGATCCAGCTCACAGGGGTCCCGCTTTGGTGGCGGTGGCTCAAACTCTGGCTATCAGGATCAAGGTAACCAGGGTGGTTATAATCAACAGTCTGGTCATGGTAACCATCAACAAGGTAATCAGTCAGGATATCAGAGTAATGCAAAGCAGCTCAATGGAGGCTAATACCATGTTTTCACCACAAGTCTTTGCAAATGAGATCAGAAGGTTCATAAGCGGTAGTTCATGCAACACAGCCAGCTGTTCCGCAGTATTTGAGATGGTCTGAGCACACGATATCGTGGAGCAGGGCGGATCACCCGCCGCGGGTTGATAACCTGGGTCATTTAGCCCTTGTGGTGGCCCCTCAAGTTGGTGGTTATAAGTTTACTAAGGTGCTTATGGACGGTGGCAGTAGCATCAACATCCTGTATTATGACACTTTTCGTCAGATGAATTTAACTGACAAGGATCTTAAGCCGTCTTCCACAGTCTTCCATGGTGTGGTGCCAGGTAAGTCGGCGTATCCTGTTGGAAAAATTTCCCTAGAAGTAACCTTTGGTAATGACTATGATTACAGAGCAGATACACTGTGGTTTGAGGTGGCCAAAATAAAGAGTTCGTATCATGCCTTGTTCGGACGTCCGGCTTATGCTAAGTTCATGGCTCGCCATTGTTATGTTTATATACAGCTCAAAATGCCAGGGCGGAAGGGCACAATTACGTTTCATGGGGATCAGAAAGTCGCCTTGGAGTGTGAAGAAGGAGATGCAGCTTACGCAGAGTCGGCTTGTGCCACTGAAGAGCTAAAGTTCTACAAGGATAATGTTGACCCGGCTCATATGACCCCTCTGAAGAAGCCCACTACTGAGTAGGATCCTTTGTTGAAATTTAAGTCGGTTGATGATACCAAACAGGTTGATTTTGTCCCTGGCAACTCATCGTAGCAGTTCACAGTGGGGGCTAATATAGATCCTAAATAGGAAAGCGCGCTCATCGAGTTCATCCATGAGAATTGGGACATCTTTGCATGGAAACCTTCTGACATGCCGGGTGTACCGAGAGAATTCGCTGAGCACACTCTTAATGTGGATCGTAAGTTTAAGCCTGTCAAGTAGTTCCTCCATCGTTTCAATGAAGAGCGACGAAAGGCTATTGGAGAAGAGGTGGCTCGGCTCTTAGCGGCTGGGTTTATCGTGGAAGTTTTTCACCCTGAGTGGTTGGCTAACCCTGTGCTTGTACTCAAGAAGAACGGCACATGGCGTATGTGTGTTGATTACACAGATCTTAACAAGGCTTGTCCAGTTGATCCGTTTGCTCTCCCCCGTATTAACCAGATCATTGATGCAACGGCGGGTTGTGAGAGCTTATGCTTCCTGGATGCTTATTCTGGTTATCATCAGATCAAGATGGCAGTCAAACACCAAGAGAAGACGGCTTTCATCACACCTTTTGGAACTTTCTGCTATGTTTCTATGCCTTTTGGGCTCAAGAGTGCTCAGGCGACTTATCAGCATTGCGTTAAGAATTGTTTTCACAGTCAGATTGGGAGCAATGTTCATGCTTACGTGGATGATATAGTGGTTAAGTCTAGGAAGAAGGAGACTCTCCTGGATGATCTGAAAGAAACTTTTGACAATTTCTGGGTCTATAAAATGATGCTTAACCCAGCCAAGTGTGTGTTTGGTGTGCCTGCAGGTAAACTATTGGGGTTCCTGGTCATAGAACGGGGCATTGAAGCTAACCCGAAGAAGATAAAGGTTATCACTTCACTTTCTAAGCAGGCGTGTGTTAATGATGTCCAGCGTTTGCCGGGTTGTATTGCGGCTGTGAGCTGTTTCATAAGTCGCCTGGGAGAGAAGGCAATTCCCTTATATCAGATGATGAAGAAGTTGGATCTCTTTGTTTGGAGTGATGCTACCAATGAAGCTTTTAAGGCGCTCAAGAAACAATTAGCTAAGCCGCCCATCCTTGCTGCTCCGATTGAAAAAGAGCCTTTGCTCCTGTACATGATTGCTAATAATAGGGCAGTCAGCGTGGCAGTTGTTGTGGAGCGCAAGGAGGCGAGTAAGGAGTACCAGTTCAGCGGCCGGCTTACTATGTCAGTGAGGTGTTGACTGAGTCTAAGCAACGATATCCACATTGGCAGAAACTGGTGTGTGGGGTGTTCATGGTGAGTCGTAAGCTGAAGCATTACTTTCTTGGACATCCCATTACTATGTTCAGCTCTGCTTCTTTTAGGAGATATTATTCAAAACAGAGAAGCCACGGGCCGGGTTGCTAAGTGGCCAATTGAACTTGGACCTCATAATTTGAAGTATGTGCCAAGGACAGCCATCAAGTCTCATGCTTTGGTGGATTTCATCAATGATTGGACAGAGTTGCAGATGTCTGAGGAGAAACCTGACAACACATATTGGACAATCCACTTTGATGGATCCAGACAGTTGGAAGGCTCGGGGGCTGGAGTTATTTTGACTTCCCCACGAGGTGACAAATTCTGTTATGTTTTAAGATTAATGTTTCCTTGTACTAACAATGCAGCTGAGTATGAAGCTTTGCTCCATGGCCTTCGTATGGCTAAGGAAATGAATTTAAGCCGGGTGAGGTGCCTGGGCGACTCATACCTTGTAGCGCAGCAAGTCTCTGGCAAGTGGGACTCTAAAGACCCGCTCATGGCGGCTTATCGCCGGGCGGTTGATAATATTGCTGGTCACTTTAAGGGTTATCAGGTGGATCACCTTGATCGACGGAAGAATGAGGCGGCTGATGCACTGTCCCGGCTTGGATCTCAACGTAAGCCGGTGCCCCCTAATATATTCCTTGATGTGTTACACAATCCTTCGGTTAAGTTACCATCTGAACAAGATCTTACTGTCCCTGACCTGGAGGCGCAGTTGGTGACAGCTCTTCAGGCTATTCCTGACTGGATGTTGCCTTATCTGGCTTATATGACCCGGGGTGAGTTACCGGAAGATGAAACTTTGGCACGACAGATTACCAGGAGGTCTAAATCCATGACTATCGTCAACGGCGAGTTACGCCGTTGCAGTGTGACAGGCGTGTTCCAACACTGTGTTTCTCCTGAGGAAGGCCATGAAATTTTGAGAGATATTCATGAAGACGATTGTGGTCATCATGCCGACTCAAAATCTTTGGTGGCTAAAGCTTTTCGTCATGGGTTTTATTGGTTAACGGCTCATGCTGATGTAGAGGATATCGTTAGCAAGTGTGATGGATGTCAAAAAATTTCCGAACAAGCTCATGTGTTGGCTTAGGAATTGCGTATGATACCAATAACTTGGCCATTTGTAGTCTGGGGGCTTGACATGGTTGGACCGTTCAAGAGGTCTAAGGATAAAAAGACCCACCTTCTGGTGGCGGTTGACAAGTTTACCAAGTTGGTTGAGGCAGAGCCACTTAGCAATTGTGAGCACTAAAAAAAATACACTTCCGTGATGATACGTGTTTGTCACAGTAGGTCACGTTTTCTGTCATGCATGTACATCCATGACGATTTTATGACAGAATCAAGATAGTCATACCTGTGCTCTCGTAGAAGTGTTCCATGACATTACCAAAATTATCATCACGGAAGTGTCCACTTCCATGATGATAAATCGCGCGCCATAGAAGTGCTTTCGTCAAGGGTAACCAACACGTGGCATCCACCGTAACGGGTCGCCGTTAAGCTATCGGGTCCGGTTTTGGATCCGATAACCCACTAACAGCCACGACCAATGGTAATTTCCACGTGTAAAAATCTCATTGGCCGACGAAACCACGTGTCAGCTCCATGTTGGCACAGATGTCACTCATCCAATGGGCGAGATGCGCTTATGATATGTTGACACGTGGACCGACCCAGAAGTGGCCCATAAAGATTAAATGGGCCGGCCCAGCTAAAGGCCCACAAGATTTTGCAGACCATAATGGGCTGGCCCAGCTAAAGGCCCACAAGATTTTGAAGACACTAGTGGGCCGGCCCGTTAACAGGCTGCCATGTTTTGGGCCAAATGCCAGCCCATATTTGATCTGGTCCATTAACAGCCTACCATGTTCTGGGCCTAATAAGGGCCCATATGAGATCCGGCCCGTTAATAGCCTACCACATTCTGGGCCATATTATGGCCCATATCTGATCCATCCCTTTAAGAGCCTTTCATTCTTTGGGCTAAATTATGGCCCATATCAGATTTGGCCCGTCAACTGGATGCTGTGCTTTTGGGCCCACTTTAGGCCCGGTTAGGATTTCTGTTTGGTAAAGGCCCATTTAATAGTACGGCATGATATTAGTTTCGGCCTATTAAAGGCTCGTTTAACATTTCGGCCCTATATTTATTTCGGCCTGTTAAAACCCCATCATATAATTGGGCCTAATTATGGCCCGCTTTGCATCCGGCCTGCTCACAGTCGATAATCTGATTGGGCCAAACAAGGACCGAGACAATTTTGGCCTGTTAACGGCCTGTGATGTGATTGGCACAATTATGGGCCGGTGTCTATTCGGCCTGCTGTCGGCCCGTGAGCTGTTCGGCACATTTCAGGCCCAACCTACTTTTCAGCCTAATAAAAGCCCATTGAATTTTCTTGCCAAAATAGGGCCGGTGGTTTACTCGGCCTATTAAAAGCCCGAAACTACTAGTGAGCCAGTTTACATTTAGGCCTGTTAACGGACCAATATGACTGGGCCCATGATGCGGCCCATATATAGTGATTTGCATGACGGCCCGATTATGTACCGTAATTTTACGGTTTGGCCGATGTACTTTTCATGGAGCGAAGACAAGATATATATACAGTAAAATAACTACAGAATCATGAATAAGAAAAAATCTAGACTATACAATAAAGAAATTACAGCATATTACATCCACTGGGCATCAAAATTCGCCACTATGATAATAAAGCACAAGCAGACAGCAGATTACATACACTGGGCATCAAAGATCGCCACGAGTGCAAATAAACACGCCGACAAAATAATATACAAAACCGACACCACTTCAATAGAGTTCAAGAAAGGTTAGCCCTGCTCGGGAGCTGCAGCGCAAGCAGCTCAGCAAGCTGATGAGACTTGTAACATCCCAATTTTTTTTGAAATATTGGAATGTTAATAATAAGATACTATTGAGTGAATTGCTATGATTTTCATGGGAAATTAAAACCTTTTGACTCTTCTTTCAAATATTTCAATCCAATTGATTTTCTTTTGGACACCTATGAAATATTTTGAAACCACAAATAAAAATGGAGTGAGAATAAAATGACTTTCTCAAAATGTGGTGGAAGAATATTTTATGTGAAGTTCTTTGAATATTTGGAGTTTCATTTGAATTGGATCATATTTGGAGTTTCAATGTGAGTTAAATATTTCCAAATTATTCAAATAAAATATGAGAGGAGATAATATGACTTCTCTGAAACTATTATTGGAAATATTTAATATTTGTTGGTCATTTTGGGTATTCATAAAACCCCAAGTTTGTGCACATAAATAATTTTATCACATTATGAAAGTATTGTTTCTAGGCTCTAAGTAGTAACTTCGTATATGTGAACATTTTAATTCCTGTTGTAAATAAACTTTTTAAACAGCAAAAAGGGGGTTAATTAGTTAATTATGTCCTAGACCAAATTGGGCCAGGCCCATGTAACTCCAACAGGCCAACATCTCCACACGTACAGAGGGCTTCTTCCTCCTCGCGTTCACCCCAGGAGGCCGCCATGGCGTACAGTGGAACCCCAACGCTTCCCTTCCCTTCCCGGCACCCACTAACCTCGAGAACCGGTTCCCCTCGCCTCCCACGACCCCTCCCCTTCAGTAGTGCACCTTAAGGCACCCCTTAATGGCCAATAGAGCTCGAGGAAACTGCTGCTTTTACTGCCGCCATTAACACCCATAAAACCGCTCCATTCTGACCTCCCCTGCTCCTATAAAAGGTACCCCGAGGATAGCCTCGAAGCCACTCACTAGCCCATCCAAAACCCCTCTCTGAAACTCCCTCTTCTGCGAGCAATTGCTCGGTGAAGTTTAGCGGTTCTGCCGCTGTCCGCGGACGTCTTCGACGCCGTCGAGGTGAGATAGACCAGATCCCTACTCCAATCTTCGTATCTTTACGTTTCTCATCTCCCTGACATGTCATCCCTTCCGTTTGTCTAGCCGGAGGACATTCCCCACGGCGTACGCTACCGGCCAGAGTTCGGTGCAACTCCGGCGGCCTCCCATCTCCACCAGAGAACAAGGCCGAGGCCGGAACCTTGTCAAATGGACTTCCCTCGAGTTGCTCTACGCCGTTCGTACATTCGTTGACACCGGGGACTTCTCTTCTCCAACTCCGGCGATACTCTGGTGACATAGCCGCCAAACTCCGGTGAGCATCCAACACCTTTCTGTTTCTAATTACAAAACTAAGGGGTATCCTCCAATAGCAGCGCGACACGTGGCAGATTAGTTTTATTCCCGTAATTCATTTTCAGATTTTTATCCAAATTCGAAAAATTGTATCTCTCAAACTATATGTCCGATTTTAACAAATAAGATATCCCCAGATTCGTTGGAACATCTAGTTTATTTTCAAATTTTAAAATTTCACTTTTGAGGAATTTAAAATTTAGTTCTGATTTAAATAAGAAATTGAATAATTTTGCTATATCTTTTAATCTTGAAATCACATGGAAATGTTCCAATTACCAAAGTTGGTCCCTAGAACCATACCCTTCTGTTAGAACTCAACTCTTAATTTTTCAACAATGTTTTGTTCCTGTTTTGACCACTACACATCAATTTGACCTCCTTTAGTCATAATTTAACATATTGATCAATTTTATTCTTAGATAAATCTTCTAGATGGATCCCTAGAACCTCTCGGGTCATTTGAACCACCACAAAAATTTGGAGTTACAAGATTAAGGATTAATTCTTTTATCTCGAAACCTATGCCATACCCATTGCCGATTACCCAAGTCAAATATTCCGAATAGTCTCATGATAGAATTTGTTGTAGGAGCTTGTCTCACAACCCATCTTCTATATCAAACCATGATCTTCACTTAGTATCACTTGAATCCAACCGTAGTACATGATTATGTCATGTCTCGTTTAAGACCAAACTTGATTCTATCTCAAACCATAGCCACGACATGACAATTTTCCTACGAATGTATTTATATTATTAATTTGAATCTTTCATTTGGGTCTTCATTTGGATTTGTTGTATGTTGAAGTATTTTGTTTTATCGTTAGATATATCGTCAAGTGAAGGAGTGACGATAACAAATAGAGAATCAACTTCAAGAATCAGGCAAGTTGCAACTTGATCATTCCTTTTCCTATGTTTTCGTAATATGCATGAACTCTTTTATTACTATGCATGTTTTACTAATTTTCTTTGCAAACAACTATTGCTAGCTAAAGTCCTAGGAAACTTGTAGCTATGCTTAGCCATGCTTACAAAAAAAGGGTTGGGAATCAAACAAGTTTTAAACGATTAAACTTGCCCTCATTTGGGGCAACATTTTGTGAAAACTTTTGAAAAATAAAACTATATACTATTTTACTACTACTCCCTGGGCGGAATGGTATTGACGGGAGCGTCTATAAGTGATTGCGCCCAATCGGGGTCTTGCAGTGAATGCGCCCGACTGGGGTCTTGCACATAGGTTTTTGGTGGGGACCGTCGTCCAGGGGACTGAGATCTTTCAAGTACAGTTTGATGTAGCTTCTAGTACAGCCACATGCTACTATGGGCTCTGGCTTAGCTTAGTACTAACGGGAAACCCTACCCCCAGGACCGTCATCGGAGAGAGGCCTTCGTGCCAAAGTTGCGGGCGGTTTGGTCGGTATAGGGGGCTGTTACGGAAAGGCTTCGTCACAATCTCCTCCTAGTCGTGCACCCAAGTGTTTAACGATAAATGGGGTTGATTGTGTCATGTGGGGAACGTGTATGACCTCTGCAGAGGGTTAAACCTAATCGATTAGCCGTGCCCCCGGTTACGGGCAAATTTGAGCAACTGAAGACTTGGACTGAAGAAGAATCTCCCATCTCTTTTCTAAAAATCTGTTTTAAGGGAATAGGTTGAGCATTGAGCACAGGGTATATTTTAAACTACTTTTGGAGAATGAGCACTGGTGCGTATATCCAAGTGTCTCACTCCTACCTTTTATACTAAAAACTATTTTTATTTCAAAAGAAGTTTATAAAATTTAGTATAGTAGAAAATTGGCTTTATGCAAAGAAAACCTCCACCAATACTTACCTTGCATATGTATTCTGTTAAACTTTCCTTTGCAACTTGTGAGTACATTCCACGTACTCATCTGCACCTGTCATGTGCAGATCTCGACAGATTAAGAGATGATAGGGTTATGGTCTACACTCAACGAGCCTGGTGGCGTTGACGGAGCCCTAACTTAGCAACTACGTATTATTCCGCTGTATTATGTGCCAGCATTGAGCTGTGCCAATGGTATGTATTTACTTAATTCTGGATCCATCGTTGTATTAAAATGATGTATGTTTTACTGATATTCATTCTTGTTACTGTGTGTGCTAGCTATGATCCAGGGATAGCACAATAAGCATAGAGACTTGGATTCTACCAAATCCGGGTTGTGACAAGACTGCGCTTGTTTGACGCTTATATCCTCCTCACTCTGAAAGAGAAACAAGTAGACAGATGACAGGTTTTGCATATATAAGTATCAGTGCTGACAATTCATCATATTTCTTATTGGCGAATAAAGAGACACAGTTTAAAATAGCATTAACACAATATGGTATTGTTCAGGTTAAGACATGGCAGGAAATGACATTGTGAAGGAGTTGGCAGCTTCACGACACCACTGGATTATAGATCAAGAACTCATAAGTATCAATGGTTAGTGTGCTGTCAATTTATCCCATTTCAGATTGGCAAATAAAGAGACGTTTTAAATAATAGTAGAATGATATGACATTGTTCATAGTTAAGACATTGCAGAATATGACATTGTACTGTAGTGGGTAGTTTCACCACACCACTGGATTACGGATCAAGAACAGAAGCATACATGCAGTGCAAAAGAAGATCACTTGCTGTGTATAGTTTAATTTACATGGTATGAAGAAGGAACTTGGTTGTACAACTGAAAATTTAAATTGAGAAGGACAAACTTTTGTTTATGAACTTCATAATAAACTTTAAACATGCAATTTGATGCAAACACCAGAAATAAACAGCTGTTGTTGTCATGCCTAACCAAATATACACAACAAAGTTTGAAGGCTTGAGAAGGACAAACTTACATTAGTGGTGAAGACCGGCTCTATAAAGCCCTTGTCCATGCTGAAGTGGGGGGGGGGGGCAATTCAAGAAGTTTACCACAGAATCTTCTTCATAAGCATTGCCTTTATTCTACATTTTGTTAAGAGTAAATATAGATGTGATAACATAAGAAAAAATGGAGGATATTTAAGATAAGATGAAGAGTGATGCTACATAACCAAGTAGCTATAAATGTAAGTACAGCGATACAGGCAAAAGGTACAGCCAAGAGCAATGCAGAGCTAAACTTCTTCAGTACCATTGGTGTTATCCAACCTGATGGTAAGAGTAAATATAGATCTGATGTGTAGAAAATGGAGGGCAAAGGAAAATAAGGTGCAGAGTGATGGTACATGAACAAATAGCTGTCAATATAAGTACACTGATAAAGGACAATAGGTACTTACAAGAACAATGCAGAGCTAAACTTTTTCATTTGCATTGGGTATATTCTACATTAATCTAACCATTAATACAGATCTGATAATTTGGAGCGAACAATTGATAAGCAAGCTATCATGCATACTGCTGTCACATAATGAACCAGGTATAAATGCAAGTACAGTGATACAGGACAACATGTACTAACAAGAGCAAAGCAGCGGACAGCATATTTGCGCTATCCTGTCATCCTTTTCTAACCGGAATTCTTCTTCGAGCAGATTTCCTGCAAAAGATATCAGTAAGGCACATGCGGAAAAGTAGAAGTTCAAATTGTCATGTGATATCATTGACAGTACCTCATCCTGGGAACGAGACCAATGCATAGCAAGGTTTTTCCATTCAATGTCTTCTAAATTTAGCACAGGAGACTTCACCGGAAGTTCATTTATAGACTTGCCATCAAAGTGTGATTTCCTCAGGTAACACCGATACTGCTGCAATGCTTCCTTGAAAAGCTCAAGCAAGCTTTGCTTGTCATGACTATCCAGATTGACCCTCGCCTACTTACAACAATGTAATGTAAATCATTGATGTGTTCAATCAGCAGAAAATAGGAAAATAATCACCATGAATAATAGCACTTACACGTAAGTGGGACAGGAAGATGTGAAAATGGTGTTTGTCTTCACTATAATCTTCCCATGATGGGAATATATGCACGTAGTCCCTAACAACATTGAAAGCATTGTCTTTTAAACTAGGAATAACTGGAATGGGGTTCCAATCTGCAAGAATTGGCCGTCTCTATAGTTGGGATAGATCTTCGGACGGTGGACTTGCTGTACTTTTTGCTGGAGTGGGATTTTTCTGTCGTACGGCTGGTGCTATGGCAACTGAAATTAGCATACCTTTTGCTGGAGTGCAGGTCCTGTGTGGTGGGGCTAGTGGTGTGGCCAGTGAAGTATGGGTACAGTCTGCTGGAGTCGGTCCTACGTTTTGTGTCACTTGTTGTAGAGCCAATATAACTGGGGTGCTATCTGATTTCTCCGACACCACCACGTTTTTCAAGGACTTTGCCGGTGCTCCTTCAGGTTCGGCAATCACCCTCTTCCTTTTTGATGTCTGATGCACAAGAATAGCATTTGAGTGGAAAAACATGGTATGATGACAGATGGAATATGTGTTGATAATGGATGAGCATGGCATCTTGACATATATGATGAGTAAACTAAGCAGATGGCGGTGCAACAAAGTAGATGAAATGCAAGACACCTTATGCAAGATACGCGCAATCAATAAAACCTTGCCAAATTAGAACAGGCACCTTGCTGGCTGAATAGGACAGGCCATATTCCTTCTACTCCTCGAGGTCAGAATAGTCATTAGGATCATATTCTGAACAAGAATCTATAGGTGGGGAGCGTATGAGTTTCATTGCTGTCGGATTCAGGGCTCTGCAGACCCAAAGAAGGTTTGAACTCTGGGGCGTGTGCGAATAACTCAACCTATCTAGCCAACCAACCCGTCGCCCTACAGCCTAGCTCGATGAACAGGAAAGATGATGGACACGGCAGTTTACCCAGGTTCGGGCCACCTTGCGGTGTAAGACCCTACTCCTGCTTTGTGGTGGATTTGCCTCACGAGGGGCTAAGGATGAACCAGTACAGAGGATGAACAAGCTCGCGAGGCTCGCTCTGGTGAGAATGAGTCGACCTCGGATCGGATCCCCTCTACAGTGGTGGCTAACCTATATTTATAGCGACCTTAGTCCTCTTCCCCGAAAACGAAGGCGGGAAGGGATTCCACAACGGCCAATTTGAAAGGGGACAAGTAGTACATCTTATCCTGACGAAAAGTGGTATTCTCCTGCAAAGCTCTGGTCGTGATGCTGCAGTGGGCTCGGCGATGACATCCGTCCTGCCGTCCTGGCGGTCTTGGTCTCATTGCACGGGAATGGAAACCTTTGGCTGATTCCTCGGGGCCCCGCGCCTGCGCTTTCCCCCTTAGCACCAAAGAGGAAACCTGCTCCTCTGCGCCCGCTGGCGCCCGTCTGGCCTTGGTCGTCATGGCTTGCGTCACCGCAACCTCATGAGGTTGGGCACTTGCATAGGAAACTCAGCTCCTCAGGAGTATCCCAGGGATGGCCGCTCCCTCAGGAGGTCTTGGCGTCATCTCCCTCACGAGGCTTGGCCCCTCGCGAGGGTCTTGTCTTGTTGGTGCTGAAGCTTGGCCGTATGAGGCCATCGATGGAGCCACGCCGTGGGCCGCAGGCAGGCAAGTCTGGGTAGCCTGGTTCCCAGAATGCTGACAGTAGCCCCTGGGCCCAAGGCATGCTTTGACTTGGCTTCGAGACGAAGCCAAAGGGCAAGGGCGAAGCGGCGCGGGCCCCAATTGCCTACAGACCGAGCCAACGCGTGGTGCTTGATGGGACGTGGGCATCTCCACTTCCCCACGCCGCCCGGCAACTGTCCAAGCTGGCAAAAAGACTGGCGCCCGCACTGCACCATCGTTGCCTTCTCTTCGCATTGCTACAAATCCCCTTTCTTACTGCCGAAAACACCTCCAGATCTAGTTGAATTCCTCCTCCCTTCTGTGTCTCTTCTCCAAGTTCTTCGCAGATGGCATCTGGGAAGGCGAAGCCGGCCGCGCAGGCCATGAGCTCCTCTTCTTCTCCCGCACCGGCCCTCGGCGCGTCCTCCATTACCGAGGAGAGGCACCCTCGCCGCCACGCTCCCGCTGACGGCGAGCAGTGACAATGAGTCGAAGGAGACGATGCTCCTGGCAGGCTCCGCTGACCAAAGGACCCTGGCAGGGACATTCTATCCCTTCTTCCTCCACAGTGTCTTCGCGGGGCTCATCCCGCCTTTCTCCGAGTTCTTCACCGCCATCCTCGACCATTACCAGGTTCAGGCTCTGCATCTTCAGCCCAATTCCATCCATCTCCTATTGATCTTCGCCTTTTATTGCAAGGCGTTCGTGGGCGTGATGCCTTCCGTTGCGCTCCTCCGCCATTTCTTCTATCTCCGGATGCACGACCCAACCCAGCGTTCAGGCTGCGTCTCCTTTGCCGCGGTCCATAGTGGCAACGCGTTGATGAGGGCTGGGAAGAAAGTGGAGAAATTCCGGCGCAACTGGGTCTTCATGGACGCCAGGGGCCTCCACGCGCGGCTGGAGTTGCCAACCGAGCTGCCGGAGAAGCTTTATTGGTGGGGTCATGAGATGCTCATCGACCCCCGAGCGATGCCAGTCCTGAAGAAGATGATGGTGACATGGAGGTCGGGGCGTTGACAGGGGCCATGCTTGTCAAGGAGTTCCTGACGCAATGGCTGGCCCCGCTCCAAGCACACTCGCGCCCCATGTGGGAGTTCAAGGGCGCAGAGGACGACATCCGGCTGCGCTTGGGGAGCCTGATGGGTGAGGAGCCGGACAAGGCCATGCACACCCTGCTTGAGGAGGATCCAGGCAGCCTCCCGACGGCCTACATCCCGCTGTATCGTCGCGCCGACAGGGCGGCGCTGGTCGCCGCCATGTGTCGGTGTACTAGAATAGGGGTACCCTAGTACCCCGTACTTGTGCACGGGCAGTAGTAGCATCCCGTGGCCAGGCTTGCGGGAGGACAGCCAGAGAGAAGCTCAAGATTATTAAGCCATTCAAGAAAAAAGTATACAAAGCAAGAGTTAAGGCCCCGGCAAGAGGAGCTTGCCGGGAGGGACAGCTGAGGCCCAGCCTGGGCATTGCTGAAGCAGAGTACTTGCCGCGGCAAGTTACTTGCCCCGGCAAGTCATTGGCTGCGGCAAGGTATTGGCTGCGGCAAGATAGCGGTTGCGGCAAGGTACTTGCCCCGGCAAGTTACCTTGCGCGGCAAACTATGGGTTGCGCCAAGCTGTCAGGTGCGACAAGGTCTTGCCGCGGCAAGCGTTACTGTACCACTGTGCTACTGTGCTGCTCCGGTGCCTTTGCCAGCGTGGCGCTCTAGGTCCTTCCAAGCGTGCGTGGCAGGGCACTGTGTAGACGGCGGTGCACTGTAGATAGCGGTGCAGCAGCAGGTGGGATAGGCTTTTCCCACGTCCAAGACGTCCGGTAACATGTATGTGGACAGCAAAGGCATGGGCATTTAATGCCCTTGCCCCCTGCCGTCTGTGGTAGGTAGGACATGTCATCCTGGTAATAGTGGCCTTACTGTAGCAACTTTCCACCTCTACCTTTACTATTTGCCACCTGTTGGCGACCCCTTTGTGCGTATAAAAGGAGGCCCATAGGCAACGTGAAAAAGGAGAGGAACTGGGAAAGGGAGAACTCTAGTATTGTACGCAGCTACTCGGTACTGTAGCGCTCCTGGAGCTAGAACAATCATGCAGATAATAAACCAAAAAGCAGGAGTAGGGTTTTACGCATCGGTGCGGCCCGAACCTGGGTAAATCTCTCTCGTGCACTGTCGTGTTCTTCGCTAGATTTGCTCTTCGTGCGACCGTCTCTCCCTGCCGAACATAAAGGGGTCCTTCCCTGGGTCCCATAGGTGATCGCGGATTCGTCCCTGACATCTTTGGCGTGCCAGGTAGGGGAGAGGAGGTTGTGTGAACCTAATCTAGCGATTTGCGCGTTAGTTTTTGGGCCATCCTCCGTCTTATGGCTCCAAAAAAGAAGACTTCAGCCATCGGTGCGTCCACGTCCAACCCGCCTGCTCCCATGCAGGAGGGTGCCGACGTGATTGCGGCTGCTGGGGGGACTGGAGAGCGAGAGCTCCTATTACCTCCACCTGTTCAAAACCGGGCCAGCAACGCCAATCTTGGCGCTGCTGGGCCTGGGAACGCAGCGCTGCCCGCTGCTGCTGGCCCTGCAAGTTCCAGAAACAGTGCTGCGCGTTCTGGAACGCCTGCGCCGGTTCAGACGCCGCGGCCTTCGCAAGAAGCCCATGACAGGCAGCGTCCTGACGCCCCAGGTGCCAGGCGCTCCCTGGATAATGAACTTGCGCATCGATCTCGAGATGCGCGGGGTCACCATACGCAACAACACGTTGGCGGGGTCGAGGTGCGGTCGCCTGGGCGTGGAGATGCTCCTTCTAACACTGTTAGGAGTAAGAGCATCCCACAGTCCTCACGCCACTCGATACCTCCCTCACCAGTAGAAGCGTTGGCGCGTGCGCAGCTGCTCCTGAACTTCCCTCCACCAGCAGATAAGCTTGACGAGTGGAGGGCAACCATTCAGAGCCTTCTCAGCTTCGCTGATGCCGACCCGGTGCGCGCGGCCGACAAGAGAACTGGTGACAATGCTGTCACCAACAAGAACGGCGAGGGGGCAACAACCGTACACTCCCCACCCAGACGGCCTCGGTCGCCGACACGTCGAAACGACGCCCGTGGCGATGATTCCACGGCGTCGTCTGACCCGCGAGCTCGTCGTGACCAGCGCCTCGTTCTTTAGGAACGCAGAGGAGAAGACGCTCGTACCACTATCGAGCGAAGGAGAGAAGCGCATCGTCAGTCCGACAGACGCGCAGGGCCCGCTGTTGACATGCATGCGCCAGGGGATCCTGGCGACTTGCCGTACGCGGTAAGTTGTCCAGCGTTCACTCGTGAGCTGCGGCAGGTCCAGTGGCCCAATCGCAAGGCTTTCAAGCCTGACGTGCCGGAGAAGTATGATGGCAAGACACACCCGTCGGAGTTCCTCAGCATTTACACCATTGCGGTGCAAGCTGCCGGGGGACGAGACGACAAGATTCTTGCTAACTACTTCCCGCTCGTGTTAAAGCGCAACGTCGTCTCATGGCTCATGCACTTGCCGGAGAACTCCATTTCTTCATGGGCGGACCTGTGCCATCAGTTTGTTGGTGCCTTTACTGGCGGTCATCAACCTCATGGCCAGGAGAGTGATCTTCATCTCATCCCCCAGAAGGAAGGAGAGCCCCTGCGCAAATACATTCAAAGGTTCAGCCGCGTACAGTACAACATCCCAGATGTTCACCCCGCTGCGGTTATTAGCGCGTTCCATCAGAACGTGCGTAACCGCAAGATGCGGGAGGAAATGGCGATGACCAAGGTCAGAGACATTGGCCTGCTATATGCTCTCGCCGACAAGTGTGCACGCGCTGAAGAGGGAAGGAAACTTCCCGGTGAAGGTGTTGGCGCAGGGGGGAGCTCTGACAGCGAAGGTACCGCCCCGGCAAAGAAGGGCCGGCGGCGGAACAACAGGAAGAAAAAGGGCAAAGCTGTGCTTGCCGTCGAGCAGTCCAGCGGCAACGGCAGCGCCGACAAGGCCAAAGTCGAGGGCTCCGGCAAGGAGATTGCCACGTGCGCCAACTGTCAGGCCTTGGCGGCTGCCGACAAGCAGGACGGCTCCGACAAGCAATATTGCAAGATCCACCGCACCAAGGGACACGATCTCCAGAACTGTCGACGAGTCGAGCAGCTTGTTGAACAGCAGAAAGCTGAGTATGAGAGGCGCGACAAGGAGAAGGCCCTAGAAGGTGCTGGCGGGTCCGGCAAGAAGCGCATTGCCCGAGGAGGGCGTCGCGGCAAGGCCAAGCAGCAGCAGAGAGACAGGCCTCCTCGTGGCCGCGACAAAGATGATGATGATGATGATCTAGATGATGAAGAATCCAGTGAACATGAATTTCAAAAAGCCGCAGAAGTCTTGTGTGTTGACGGTGGTGCTTCGTTGCATTCTTCTCACCGCCAACTTAAATAGTGGGCGTGAGAGATCAATGCGGCGGAACCATCTGTTGACGCCAGAAAGCTTCTGAAGTGGTCCGACACGCCTATCGTCTTTGACATTGAGGACCACCCTGACCGCACAACGGCGGTTGGGTGCTTGCCGATGTTGGTTTCACCAACGATCCGCAACCTCAAGGTCACGAAGATGTTAGTTGACGGTGGGGCCGGCTTGAATCTGATTTCGCCCGCTGTGCTCCGGAAACTTCAAATCTCTGACGGCGAGCTTGAGGAAACTGGTACTTTCCAAGGAGTCAATCCAGGAAGGATCAAGCCGAAAGGGAAGATCACACTGCTAGTGACATTTGGCGGCGAGCTGAACTACCAGACCGAGAAGGTCACCTTTGATGTTGTCAATATTCCATTGCCTTATAATGGGATATTGGCCATCCAGCGCTCGCCAAGTTCATGGCAGCCTCTCATTATGCCTACAACGTGTTGAAGATGCCAGGTCCAGTAGGTGTTATCACAGTTCCCTGCGACAAAAAGGATGCGCTTATTTGCGCCGACAAGATTTACCGGGAAGCAGCTGCCGCAACTACTGCCAAGGCACTTGCCGCTGAAGCTCTCGGGCGGGAGAACAAGAGGAAGTCCGGCAAGAGCTCCTGTGCCCACTCCGGCAAGCGCACCTCTTCGGAGTGCTGCGCTGCCGTCGAGGACGCACCAGAGAGCTCCACCGGCAAGTGTAAGAAGAACAAAGCCGCTCCGCCGGCGACAAAGAAGGTGCCCGCCAAGGAGGATGGCACTGGTGGTTCCTTCACCATCTGTGCCACACTTGACAACAAATAGGAAAACGCGCTCGTTGCTTTCCTACGGGCGAATGTCGACGTATTTGCATGGCAACCGTCCGACATCCCCGGTGTTCCCAGGAAAGTAATTGAGCACCACCTTGCCGTTTGTCCCCACGCGAGGCCCGTCAAACAGAAAGCCAGAAAGCAAGCTGTGGAGCGGCAAGAGTTTATTGCGGAAGAAATCAAGAAGTTGGAAGCAGCAGGCCTCGTCAGAGGATTGCTCCATCCTACGTGGTTGGCCAATCCTGTTGTCGTGCGCAAAGCGAATGGAAAATGGAGGCTTTGTATTGATTTCACTGATGTCAATAAAGCTTGTCCCAAAGACCCATTTCCTTTGCCCCACATAGACCAGATTGTTGACTCCACGGCAGGATGTGATTTGCTTTCATTTCTTGACGCATATTCAGGGTATCATCAAATCTTCATGGCTGAGGAAGATGAGGAAAAGACCGCATTTATCACACCCTGTGGCACATACTGTTTCGTACGTATGCCATTTGGTTTGAAAAATGCTGGTTCGACATTTGCAAGAGCCGTCCAGATTGCTTTTGAGCCTCAGCTGCATAGAAATGTGGAAGCCTATATGGATGATATAGTGGTCAAAAGCAAAGACAGGGCTACTTTGGTTCAAGATCTAGAAGAAACTTTTGTAAATCTGCGCAAGATCAACCTGAAGCTCAACCCCGAGAAGTGCGTGTTTGGAGTTCCCTCCGGCAAGCTTCTCGGGTTTTTTGTGTCTCAACGTGGAATTGAAGCCAATCCTGACAAGATCAAAGCCATTGAGCAAATTGAAGCACCGAAGTGCGTCAAGGATGTACGACGACTTGCCGGCTGTGTTGCTGCCCTCAGTAGGTTTATCTCCAAGTCAGCTGAGCGCGCCCTGCCATTTTTCAAAATCTTAAAAAAGGCAGGTCCATTGAAATGGACTCCGGAGGCGGAGGCAGCGCTGCAAGACTTGAAGAGATACCTCTCCTCTCCTCCAATACTTGTCGCGCCTAAACCACAAGAGAAGTTGTTGCTGTATCTAGCGGCAACCAATCAAGTGGTTAGTGCTGCGCTGGTAGCAGAGAGAGAGGTGGATGAGGAGGCAGTAACTGTGGCAAGCACGACCAGCGACAAGCTGGGGGCAACAAGTTTTGCTGCCGACAAGGATTCGTCTGCGCAGTCAGGCGAAGTGATACAAAAGAAGAAAATGGTGCAGCGCCCGGTCTACTTTGTGAGCTCTCTTCTGCAGGGAGCTAGGTCAAGGTATTCTGGTGTGCAGAAGCTGCTTTTCGGCCTTCTCATGGCCTCGAGAAAGCTGCGCCATTACTTTCAAGCACATGAAGTTACCGTCGTCACTCGCTTCCCGCTGAAAAGGATTTTGCAAAATCCAGAAGCGACGGGCAGGATTGTCGAGTGGGCGTTGGAGTTGTCGAGCTTTGGTCTCAAGTTTGAGGGTACATCAACCATACAGAGCCGAGTTTTGGCAGAGTTTGTCGCAGAATGGACACCAACGCCAGACGAAGAAATCCCAGAGACGACTCTCCCCGGCAAGGAGACAAGCAAAGAGTGGCTTATGTACTTTGATGGTGCCTTTTCACTGCAAGGCGCCGGTGCTGGCGTACTGCTTGTCGCACCCACCGGAGAGCACCTCAAGTACGTGGTCCAAATGTACTTTCCCAAGGAACAAGCGACGAACAATACTGCAGAATATGAGGGGTTGCTTGCCGGTCTCAGGGTCGCGGCAGACCTTGGGATCAAGAAGCTTATTGTCAGGGGAGATTCGCAGCTTGTCGTCAGGCAAGTGAACAAGAACTACCAATGCCCATTGATGGAAGCTTATGTAGATGAGGTGAGGAAGTTGGAGGAACGCTTTGACGGCCTACAAATGGAGCACGTCCCACGTGCTGAAAATGACATTGCCGATGGTTTGTCAAAGCGCGCCGCACTCAAATTGCCTGTGGAACCAGGCACTTTTGTGCTCCAACTAACTCAGCCATCCGTGACGCCATCAGTAGGGCAAGGCAGGAAGAGGAAGTTGGCTTCTGGCGACTACTTCCCGGCAGAGCTCCCCGAAGCCGCCAGCAAGAAGGCTGCCAAAGCCAGCGCCAAAGATGCAGAGGGGCAACTTGCTCCGAAAAGGCCTCACGCTCTTGTCATTGAAGGGGGTGCTCCTAGGCAAGAGGCCGAGGGGCAACTTGCTCCGACAAGACTTCGGGTCCTTGTCGTTGAAGCAGGCACTCCTGATCGAAGCGCTGAGGAGCAAGATGCTCCGACGAGGCCTTGGGCTTCCGTCGTTGAAGCAACCACTCCCGACAAGCTTGTTGAAGGACAGCACGCTCCAGCAGGGCCCCAGGCTCTTGTCGTTGAAGCGGCTGTTCCCGCCAAGCTCGTCGGGGAACGGCCGGCTCTGGTAGAGCGACGAGCTCTTGCCGTAGGGCCTGATGTTCCCGCAGCAGAAGAAATGCCTTTAGTCCTCGTTGTCGAGCCACAGGCTCCAGCGTGGGCGCAGCAGATCGTCCGTTTCCTTCAGACAGGAGAACTTCCCGAAGAGCAGGAAGAAGCGGAGAAAGTAGCCCGACGGTCCAATATGTATCAATTTGTCGATGACATGCTGTGCAGAAAAAGACCAAACGGCGTGAAATTGAAGTGTATTCCCCGGGAAGAAGGACATGAGCTGTTGGCGAAGATTCATGGAGGCATATGTGGTCACCACATAGGGTCAAGAGCCCTTGCTGGAAAGGCTTTCCGGCATGGTTTCTTTTGGCCCACCGCCCTCCAGGATGCAACTGCACTAGTAACCAAGTGTGAAGCGTGCCAGTTTCATTCCAAGCAGATTCATCAGCCAGCTCAAGCTCTCCAGACAATCCCTCTCTCCTGGCCATTTTCGGCCTGGGGGCTCGACATCCTCGGCCCCTTTCCCCGTGCCACCGGGGGCTTCGAGTACTTGTATGTGGCCATCGACAAGTTTACGAAGTGGCCAGAAGTGGAAGCAGTGAGGAAGGTGACAGCACAATCAGCCATCAAGTTCTTCAAGGGAATTGTTTGTCGCTTTGGTGTTCCTAACAGGATCATCACCGACAACGGTACCCAGTTCACGAGCCACGCCTTCATGCAGTATGTCGAAGACCTTGGCGCCAAGGTCTGTTTCGCTTCTGTTGCTCACCCTCGAAGCAACGGTCAAGCTGAAAGGGCAAATGCTGAGGTGCTGCGTGGGCTCAAGACGAGAACTTTCGACAGGCTGCGCAAGTGCGGCAAAAAACTGGATCGAGGAGCTGCCAGTGGTTCTTTGGTCGATCAGGACGACGCCAAATCGAGCTACTGGCCAGACGCCTTTTGCTCTAGTTTATGGAGCAGAGGCAGTTCTCCCCACGGAACTCGTATACGGGTCACCTCGAGTGCTCGCTTACGATGAGCTTGAGCAAGAGCAACTGTGGCAAGATGACGCTGTGCTCCTCGAGGAGGATCGTCTTCAGGCTGCTGTGAGAGCTGCTCGCTACCAGCAAGCTTTGCGTCGCTACCATAGCCGCAAAGTTAATGCCAGAAGTCTCGAGGAAGGCGACCTTATTCTTCGGTGCGTTCAGTCGGCCAAGAATTCAAACAAGTTGACGCCGAAGTGGGAAGGCCCTTATCGGGTGAAACGAGTCACCAGGCCCGGCGCTGTCCGCCTGGAGACCGGGGACGGCATTCCAGTGATCAATTCCTGGAACATTGAGCATCTCCGTAAGTTTTTTCCATAAGGCACGGTTGCCGGGCCCTTCCCCGGCAACCACCTTTTGTACAAGTCTTGCCGCTGTTGCATGTAATCCTTTGTACAAAGCCAGGCGCAGACCCTGTGCATAAATAAAGCTTTTGTATTTCGCAGTTTTTGATGATTTCATGTTTACTTTTATTTTGCATGATTATCTGACATACTGTGCAGTACAGCCTTCCCGGTAAGCATTAACGAGCCGCCAAGCTCCTATATCTTTATTTTCTCTTCTTTCTTTTTCTCAAAAAGACAGAAGCTTCCCTCGCGCACAAGTTTGCCGGGGGGGATGGGATAATGATATGGACCCGGCGTCGTTCAAAGAAACTTTGCCTTGCCGGGAAGAAAGCAGCGGCAAGCAGTGACAAGACCTTGCCGCGGAGAGATCAGCGACAAAGCTAAGTGCCAAAGTTTGAATAACCAAATTCTTTTTTATTTTCAAGGTTATTTTCCTTGAACGATACTACTCTTTGTATGGAAAACCTGTGCGCGACGGAACCTAAGCGTAATCGGTCGCGCCCTTACCTTGTTTCGAGTCCGCTCAACAACCTAAGTGGCTGCACTGAGCGTGACAAGGTTGCTTGCCGGCAGCGGCACCGCTAGCAGGCTGCTGGAGTCCCGCACCCAGCGCTCGCGGCGATGGTGCGCGCACCGGCAAGTTCCCTATAAGCGTAGGGCAAGTACACACAAAGAAAGAAATTGCTCAAGGGAGATGACATGCATTAACTTCAAAATATTGCATGTTATATTACAAGATAAGTTGCCGCGGCTTAAACAGATTGTTCTTTAACATGTCTAGCGGCGGCAAGGAGGGAGAAGAATGGGCTCTCTAATTGCGGTGCTCGCCTTCGACTCTCTGGATTTGGTCCACCCTCTCCACGATGGGCGCGACAAGGGCCTCTAGTGGCGCAGGGTCGTATCCCTTCGGCAAGCTTTTGAAGATGTTGCTGAAGTCGACGCCCGGGTTTCTGTATGCTATCTTCACCAACAACCTCCGGAGAACTCCCCGGCAAAGCCTGCGTGACTCGTCGGCTAGTTGAGCCTTGTGATTGACTTGGAGCTGTTGGAGTGCTTCTACTACTCCGTCGAAGAACTCGGCTAGCTTGACGCTAGTTTGCGTGTTCTTGTCGGTGGAGTACCCAAAGTCCGGCACCTTCAGGGCAGTCAGCTCCTTGTCGATGTCCTCGGCGGCGCTGGCAAGCCTGTCCGTGAAGATCCCCACGTTATCCCTGAACTTCTTGTGGGTTGCAATAGCGTCTTGAAGCAGACCCTTTTCCTTCTGGAGCTCTGTCATTAGAAGCCCTTCGCGCTTTCTAGTGGTGTCGAGCGTCTCCTTCAGCGTGGTCAGCTTCAGCTTCAGGTCTGCTCTGGAGTCATTGGCGGCGGCAAGCAGATTGTTCTTCTTGGCTATGGTAACTTGCATCTCCGCCAAAGTGTGGGTCACCTTTGCCCTCTCACTTTCAAGCGTTGAGAGCTTGTCACCGTTTGCCTTGAGGGCGGCCTCTAGTCTTGCCACTTTCCCCTTCGTTTCCTTTCTGTTCACTTCTGCAGCAGCGACAGCGTTGGTGGCCTCCACCAACTTGCTGGCGTACTCTTGGGCCAAGGCTTCGATTTCCTTCTGGTGTTTTTGTGCCTGCCCCTGGGTCCGCTCTACGACAAGTCTTGCCACCTCCTCGTCTTTCTGTCGGAGGGTTTCGGCAAGTTTCCTCTTGTGCTCGGCAAGTTCTTCTTCGTGGGCATCAAGGTCCACTTTCCGCTGGTTCAGATCACCGGCCTGAGCAGACAACTCCTTGGCGGTCTCCTCCTGTTTTTGTTCAATATCTTGCTTCATCAGGAGGAGGGCCTGCCGTTCTTCGGCCAGCTGTGCCCGCTTGGCCTCTAACGCATTAAGAGATCGTGCGCGGACGTCCGCCAAGATCTCCGCGTGCCTCAACATGTCAGCTTCGGCCTTCTCGATGAGCGCCTCCCAGGAAGCTAGCTTCTCCCGTCGGGCGTGATGAAGATTCAGCAGCTTTTGAAGCAGTTGCTCCTCTTCAGACGTGCTGCTACTGCTGGCGCCTGGCACATCCACAAGCTGGAGCCCGGCAGCGGCAAGGATCTCCTCGTCCACAACATCCTCCTCGGTTGGCGCTCTAGAGCCCACCGTCCAGGGGAGGCTGACGTAGACGTTCTCGCTGACCCAGATGTATTTGCTTGGCGGAGGCGAGTTGGGCGCTGCCGCCTCGTCAGTGGTTAAAGGACCCGTGGTCGGAGTAGCGCCTGGCGCTCCTGTGGCCTCAGGGCCGTCAGTACGACCACCAGCTCCCTCGCCGGCCTCCTCAGCAGCCTTCTGGGCAGCCTCAGCTTCAGCAGCCTTGGCGGCTTCATCGGTGGGCGCCTTGGCGGTATTATCCTCGGCGGCCTTGCCGGCCTCTTCGGCAGCATTGGCAGTTTCTTCGTCGGCAAGCTTGTCGGCTGCCAGCTTGTCGGCCTTGGCAGCGGCGGCCTTGGCGGCCTCGTCGTCGACGGCCCCTGTGGTGTTCTCCTCGCCAGAAGAGTCAATGTTCATTGGCTCCACCGAGGAGGGCTCTGCCAACCCGAGAAGTAAGGCAAAAAGAGCTTCAGGAAGAAATTCAAGAAGACAAAAGAAAGAAAGTAGAAAGAGTTTTGCAGCAAGTGGGTTTACCCGTGTTGAGCTCAGGAGCGGTGGGCTCCCTCCCCCGTCAACGTTTGTCATTGGGGTGGGGTCGCCAGCGCTGGTGCTTGGCACTTCGGCGCTTGCCGGCTCCTCTTCGTGGCTCGGCTCGCTAGTGGGAGCCCTTACCGGAGATCTTCTCCTTGGCGGTGTGGTCGAGGGGGGTGGTACTTCTGGAGCACCTTCAGATGGCTCCACTTGCTGCTCCTCTCCTACACGCCCAAAGATGTCAGTGACAAAATGCTTGTTCCTCAGCGACCGCCAGCGAAAGGTAGTTGAAATACTTACGCTGGGGGCTGCGCTGGGGGCTGCGACGAGGGCTGGGCTCCGAGCTGGTCGGCATGGTCTCAGACACTCTCCCGGTGGTTGCCGTGGGCTCATCTTCGACGACCACCACGGTCTTGCTCGTCGAGACCTTAGCTCTCTTCCTTGTCCTCTCCGCCAAGGTTTCCTCCCTGCGGAAGCAAGGCCGGAGCGCGACAAGTGAGGATAGAAACAAAACCTTACAAAGATTGAGGGTCGCGGCAAGGGAACTTACTCTTCCTCGTCGTCCTCTTCGCTGAGAGCGGAAAAATCAAAGTCCGCCTCCGTGTGAGGAGGGGGAGCTGGACTCCTTGGCCGCTTGGCGGGGGTAGTAGCAGCGGTCTTTGATGACCCTGCTCCAGTTGCCGGGGCCGCGTGAGACGCTCCCGCACCACCAGCCCTTGCCGTGGTCGAGCGCGTCGAACGGCGCTTCGGCGGTTGTTGAACCTCTTGCCGCTCAGCCACTTTGCCAAGCCTGCGAAGGCGTTTCCTCCTCCGAGGGGCTGGGGACTCTGACTGCAGTGGGCTTTCGGTGCCCTCCTCGGAAGAGGAGCCCTCATCCTCCGAGCTGCCTGACTCGTCGGCAGGCTGGCTTGGCCCGACATCCTTGCCGGGTGCGGCGAGCTCGCCCTTCCCGGCAAGCATCCCCTGCTCGGCAAGGATCTCCTTTTGTGCCTCGTCGAGCTCCGCCAAAGTATAACCAAAATTGCCAGCTTCCCTGGCGAGCCTGTCCTCCTCCACTCTTCGAGCAATGAATTCTATTTCTTGCTCAGTGGTGTTGCGGACGAGCCACTCCTCCTCCCGGACCTGCTTTTCGACCGTGGAGTCAAAGAATCGCCGCACGTCTTCTTCGAGCGGCACGTCCCAAGTTGCTTCAATGCTATGCGCATTACAGAACGGCATCATAGCGATGATTGCACTCAATGCGGAGTTGTTGCAAAGGGGCACGATGTGCTTCGGCAGCGTGAATGCCTTGTCGCGCTTCTCTGGATCTGTCTCTTGCTTGAACAGTTCTCGCATGAAAAAGTCGTGCTGCAGAACTGTGAAGTTGTTGATCAGTCCAGGGTGCAGCCGCATGATATCGGCTGGGTTCTTCCAATCAGAGGCCGGCCTTCCTCTCTGCTACAGAGGAGCAATGCGGCAGCGGAGGAAGTCTGCGCCAACCATCCCTATGGTGAGCCCGGCCTCCCTGAGCCGTATGATCCTGGTAGCGGCAATCTCCAGCTTTTTGTCCTGGGGATCCAGATCGCTCCAGTCCGTGCCACGCGTTGCTGGGGTCTTGCGAAGCGCACAGTATGGTCGCGGCTTGTCGTCAATGATCCAACACCATTCAGACCGGATTTCTCCCCATCTTGGGCGGAGATCCCCCTTCAGATAATGCTCCTTGGCGCCCAATCTTGAAACGAACAAGACGCCAACAGTGAGAGGCTCCCCCTTTTCAGCACGGGGAGTGAAGTAATGCCTGAACAGCGCAGTGTTGGGTGCGACGCCGACGAAGTTCTCGCACAGATGCGCAAATATTGCCATGGTGGATACGGCATTCGGTGTGAGATCCAGCAGACGGAGGTTGAAGGTGTACATGACGTCGCTAAAGAAATCCGAGTACGGTGGGCAGAGCTCGCACCAAAAGTAGCAAGCGAAGAAGGGGTACTTGCTCACTTCGCTCTCATCGGTGGCTGGGCGAACGCGGGTGGCCGGATGCGCCTTGGTCCTCGCGGCCCACATGCCTTGGAACTTGGCCTTCAGATTCGCCCCCGTGAGCGTCGGAGCGAAGAGCGCATACTTCTGCCTCTTCAACTGCGCCTGGGTCTCCGTCCTTGAGGACTTCCCCGTCTTCCCCTTTTCTCCTTTGGGAGGCATGGCGAAGGCAGAGCTGAGGACCGAGGGAGATGCAGACGCGCGCGGTGGCGGAGGATTGGGAAACCGCTTTGTTTTAGAGCGGAGGAAGAAGAAGGCGGAGATTTGGAGATTGAGAATGGTGAGAGGGGTGTGTGAGTGCTTCTGCAGGTCCCTCCTTTTATGGGGAAAGATGCGGAACCATCCGCCCCTTCGTCATTCGAGATGGCTGCACACGCTTCCCACGCTCCGCATTCAACGCGCGACGCGTGGGAGAGCGTGCAATTAAACAGCATAGGGACGTTTCGGCTTATCCCAGCCACGCGTGCCCATGCACTGTTTGGGCCTGGCCCAACAACGCCCGGCACATTGTGTGGCCCAGGCCCGGGGGCTCCTGTCGGTGTACTAGAATAGGGGTACCCTAGTACCCCGTACTTGTGCACGGGCAGTAGTAGCATCCCGTGGCCAGGCTTGCGGGAGGACAGCCAGAGAGAAGCTCAAGATTATTAAGCCATTCAAGAACAAAGTATACAAAGCAAGAGTTAAGGCCCCGGCAAGAGGAGCTTGCTGGGAGGGACAGCTGAGGCCCAGCCTGGGTATTGCTGAAGCAGAGTACTTGCCGCGGCAAGGTACTTGCCCCGGCAAGTCATTGGCTGCGGCAAGATAGCGGCTGCGGCAAGGTACTTGCCCCAGCAAGTTACCTTGCGCGGCAAACTATGGGTTGCGCCAAGCTGTCAGGTGCGGCAAGGTCTTGCCGCGGCAAGCGTTACTGTACCACTGTGCTACTGTGCTGCTCCGATGCCTTTGCCAGCGTGGCGCTCTGGGTCCTTCCAAGCGTGCGTGGCAGGGCACTGTGTAGACGGTGGTGCACTGTAGATAGCGGTGCAGCAGCAGGTGGGATAGGCTTTTCCCACGTCCAAGACGTCCGGGAACATGTATGTGGACAGCAAAGGCTTGGGCATTTAATGCCCTTGTCCCCTGCCGTCAGTGGTAGGTAGGACATGTCATCCTGGTAATAGTGGCCTTACTGTAGCAACTTTCCACCTCTACCTTTACTGTTTGCCACCTGTTGGCGACCCCTTTGTGCGTATAAAAGGTGGCCCATACGCAACGTGAAAAAGGAGAGGAACTGGGAAAGGGAGAACTCCAGTATTGTACGCAGCTACTCGGTACTGTAGCGCTCCTGGAGCTAGAACAATCATACAGATAATAAACCAAAAAGCAGGAGTAGGGTTTTACGCATCCGTGCGGCCCGAACCTGGGTAAATCTCTCTCGTGCACTGTCGTGTTCTTCGCTAGATTTGCTCTTCGTGCGACCGTCTCTCCCTGCCGAACATAAAGGGGTCCTTCCCTGGGTCCCATAGGTGATCGCGGATTCGTCCCCGACACCATGCCCGTCTTCAACGAGCTGGGGCTCGTGCCGCCCGAGCTCCCCAACTCCCCGGTGCTGGTGTCAGGGTACGACACCTATGGGATCCCGAGAGACCCCTTTACGATTCGGCGGGGGGAGAGGTATACGCAAAGAGCAGAACCAGTGATCAACGCGGGAAGTTTTTACCCAAGTCCGGGCCGCTGATCAGCGTAAAACCCTACTCCTGCTTTGTGTTCTTATTAATGTTCTTGAGCCCAGCCTTCAGGAGCGCTCACAATGAACAGTACGTTCAAAGAGCAGCTACGCATGCAGAATGGGCCAGCAGTTCTCCTCCCCCTTAGCAGTTGCCTTGGGCCTCCTTTTATATGCTCAAAGGGGTCTCCACAGTGGCAAAATGTACATACATTGAGGTGTAAAGTAGCTACAGGGTATCATACCTAACCCTTGACGGATTAGGACAAGCGCATTTAATGTACCGTGAGGTGTCCGTTTAGGTGTCCTCACTTTCTTGGGGATGGAAAAAGGGGCCATCCCATCAGCACCGCTTAAGCTCTCTTCCACTGGCGCGTTGCCACGCATCCAGAGAAGGACCCAGAATGTCAGGTTTTGTTACTGTGCCGAAGCGGTGGCACAGTGGCGGAATCTCGCCAGGCGCCGATCCTTGCCGGGCACCAAACCTTGCCGGGCGCCAAGCTTTGTCGGGCGCCAGGGCTTGCTGGGAACCAAGCCTTGCCGGGCTCCACAGGCCATCCCAGCAAGGATCTTGCTGGGGAAGCTGGCCTTCGAATTCCAGCTTTGCTTATCTGCTGATCCTCAGATCTCTGACTTGATGATTTTCTTGATGGCTTGAATCGACCTCGAGCTGTTCCCGGCAAGCGTTGCCGCAAGGATGGCTACAACTGCCCGTGCACAAGTACGGGGTACTAGTGGCCCAATACTTAGTACACCGACAGGAGACCCCGGGCCTAGGCCATACACGAGTGCGAGGCGTTGTTGGGCTAGGCCCAAACAGTGCACGGGCACGCGTGGCAGGGGATTAACTGCTCGTAAATATGTCGTTTTACTCCGTGCGCGACGTGGGAAGCGTGCCAAAAAGGCTGCAACTGCCTCGCGCCTATAGAGGCGCATTCACATTCGGGAATAAAAGAGGCGGCCCCGCTCCTTCCCCATAAAAAGGAGAAGTCGCAGAGGCACAAACCTATTTACCCCCCTCTTCTTCTCAATCTGGCCATCACCATCGCCTTCCTCCTCTCGAGCTCAGAGCGAAAACTTTTCCTCTTCCGGCCGCCGCTCCCACGCTCGCTCCACCCCCAGCTTCCATCCTCACAGTCGCCATGCCGCCCAAGGCCAGCAAAGGTAAGGGCAAGGAGGCGAAAGCCGAAGTTCCGGAGAGCGAACTGGCGAAGATGCGGAAGAGGCTCGTCGTCTTCCCTCCGACGCTCGATGCTGAAGCTCTGAAGGGGCGATACCAATGCATGTGGGCGAAGGGAACGCAAGTTCACCCCGACACACGCGTAATCCCATGTGCTTGCTCTAAAGGTGGATCGGACAGATACCCTTTCTTCACTGCATATTTCTATTGCGGGCTCTGTCCCCCCTTTTCCGACTTCTTCAATGACATCATGTACACATACGGCTTCCGCCTTCTTGATTTCACGCCGAATGCAGTACTTTGCATGTCTATCTTTGCCCATCTCTGTGAGATTTTTGTTGGCGTGATCCCCAATTCTGCTCTTTTTCACCATTATTTCTTCCCTCGTATCCAAAAAGGAGAGGCTCTCTCTGGTTCTATTGCCTGGATTCCAAGGGCTTGGAATAAAGAAATATACCCAGAGGGAGTTTACCGCGAAAAGTGGGACGAGTGGCGGGCCGAATGGTGCTAGATCCAGGAAGCAGATCCCCATCCTTTTTGTCATCCCCGGCAACAGAAGGTGGTCCGCGGCAAGGATTGGAGCGATCTCGCTGCGGAAGACGAGAGGCTCACAATCTCCACCACCAGGATCCTTCGCTTGAAGGCTGCCGGGCTGACGATGGAGATGATCGGCTTCGACTTTCTCCGCCGCCGCACCGCCCCTCTGCAGAACAGGGGAAGGCCAGCCTGGGAATACAAGAACGTGGCAGATATCATGAGATTGCGCCCTGGGCTGAACAACAATCTGACCGCTATGCAGCTTGGTGCTCTCCGTCAGAAGTTATTCCAGCGCGAAGACAAGCACCGGCTGCCGGCAAGGATTGTCCCTCTGTGCAACAACTCTGCCTTGGGGTCAATCATTGCCTTCCTGCCGATGTTCAACGCCCACGGCCTTGACCTGACCAGGGCCGAGCCAAGCGAGGAGGAAGCGCATAAGTTCTTTGACAGCTTGACGGAGAGGCCTGTCCAGAAAGAGTCAGATTTCATCCGAGCCACCACCGACCAAGAAGTAGCTTACATTGCTACTAGGGTGGAAGAGGCAAATCTTGCCGCAGAGGCCGGCAGCGTCAGCTTCACAGAGTGGGAAGCTAGCGACGTAGAGGTGGTAGTGGAGGTGAAGCCTGCCGGGGAGGGCGAGGTTGCCGGGGAGGAGAGCAGCGCAGCCGCTGAAAGCTCGTCCGGCGAGGACTCGGTCGAAGAAGAAGAGACGCGAGAAGAGCCCCCACCCCTGAAGAAGAAGACGAAGCGTGTTCTTCGGAAGGCTGCATCTGGCATCCCGGCAAGCCAGCCCTCTTCGAGCGGCGAAGCCCCGGGCAAGAAAGTGGCCGGCAAGACTAGACCGCGGCAGGGGGCTCGTCAACAGCTTGCACGGCGCGCGAGACCCACACCAGCGGCCACTGCCGGGGCGGCAGGAGGGTCTCGTACCACCGCACCGGAAGCTGCCCCGGCGCCTGCCACAGCCAAGCGGCCTAGGACTCCTCCTTCGCCTCCCCACTCACACACCGCAACGGAGGTCGACTTCGACATCTCCGGCTTTAGTCCGGAGCGAGAGGAAGAAGAGTAAGTACCTTGGCACAGCTTTTACCTTCCAATCTTGCATCAATCTTACTGACTTGCTTGTATTGTCTCTGCAGTGACACAGAAACCTTGCTGGAGAGGATGGCAAAGAGGTCAAGGACTTCTACGGGCGACGAGCCCCCGGTAGGCTCCACTAGCGTGCCAGAAATCATCATTGTGAGCCCGGAGTCTAGTCCTCAACGCAGCCCGCAGCGTAGCCCCCAGCACAGCCCCCAGCATAAGTTCATTGTTCTTTTTCCGCAGGCGGGTGCCGAGGTTTTCATTCTTGACTACTAATATCTTTGGGTTCGCAGGAGAAGAACGGCAACAAGGAGAAGACATCCCCATTGTGCCTCCTTCATCGACCGCTCCGCCCACAAGCACGTCCCCGGCAAGAGATCCTGCCGACGAGCCCGTCCTAACTGAGGAGGAGCCAGCAAGCGCGGACTCTGGCGACACGCCCCCGGCAACCGGAGTTGCCAGGAGGGGTGAAGCCACCTCCCGACAGCCCGACGCAGGTACTCGATTGCCTCAGAGTGCTTGTTATTCTTTTTCTCTTATCTCTCTGTCTTCGGTCACTTCAAACCTCAACCTCGATCTTATCCTGTTTTCCTCCTTCGCCCTTCAGAGTTCCCTGTGATGGAACACATGGACGTCGACGTTGTGATCGAGGAGACCGCCAGGGATGCCGCCGCCGAAGTAGACAGGATCGCTACCAGCGAGGCCACCAAGGATGACATTGTCGAGGCTGGTGGTGCTCTTGACGGGGAGGCCGCCAAGACAACAGAAGAGGAAACCGTCGAAGAACCTGCTGAATGGGGTGACAGGGAGGCTGAGGACCGCACTGACAACATTCCTGCCGCAGGAGCGCCAGGCGCTGCACCGGCCACAGAGCCCCCTGTCACTGGTGAGGCGGCCACTGAAGACCAGCCATCAACATCTGAAGGCCCCTCATCCAGCAAGTACCTCAAGGTTGGTGAGAACCTGTTCATCAACTTGCCGGGGACGGCAAGCGCTGGGGCACCAGCCGAAGGAGAAGTTTTCGAAGAAATCATCGTTGCTGCCGGGCTTGAAGTTGTCGACGATCCCAGCACTAGCAGCGACAAATCTGAAGAGGATCAGCTCCTTCAGGCCATGGGCGAGAATTTCCGCAAACTCCAAGCTCTCCATCGCGCCCGGAAAGGCAAAGCGGACTCCAGAATGGCAGTTGTTGAGGCGGCCGAAGCAGATTTCCAAAGGCGCGTCGCACAAATGCAGATCTGGCACGCCAAGGCCCTCCAAGAGTTGGTTGCCGGCCGGGAACAAGTGAGCCAGTAGAGGAATGAGATCCTCCTGAAGCAATCCGATATGGAGAAGGCGCATGATGAAGCTGTTCAAAGGATCATCGGCGAAGATGCCCTGCTGACGGGGCGCCGCGTTGCTCTTGATGCTCATGAGGAAGATCTCACTGCTCGTGAGCAGGCGCTCACCGCCAAGCTTCGCAGCAAGGATGAGGATATTGAAAATCTTGTCGCGCGGCGGACCCAGGAGCTGGAGCAAAAACATAAGGAGGCGCTCGAAGCTCTGACTGCAAGTCATGCCGGCAAGCTCAAGGAGGCCGTCGATGCTGCCGAAGCTGCAAAGGCCGCCAAGAACGAGCTGAACAACAAAGTGAAGAGGCTGGAAATAGATCTCGAAGAGCACGGCAAGGAGCTCTCGACGCTCAAGGGGGACAGGGAAAAAACCCTCCACTCCTTGGCGGAGATGCAAGTTGCGCTGTCCGACAAGACCAAGCAGCTCTCCTCTACGGCTGATAATATTGCGGTTCTGGAGCTGAAGCTGACCATGCTGCAGAAGTCTCTCGAGGCCGGCAAGGCCCATGAGAAGGCTCTACTCAAGGATCTCCAAGGAGAGAGGAACCTGCTCAAGAGCGCCACTGCTGCCCAAAACGAGTACGAGAAGGGAGTGGAGATCTGGACTGGCCATCTCATCGCCATCGCGGAGAAGCTTACCGTAGAACTGTCAACCATGGGCTTGTCGAACTTCAAGTATTCTTCCGAGGAAAGAATATCTCCAAGTGCCAGGTTGACGATGTTCTTTGAAAGCATCATCAACGCGTTGAGGGTGCTCCAGTCTAGCCGGGCGACCCAACTGGCGAACGAGACTCGCCGGCTTTGCCGGGCCGTCCTCCGCAAGGTGCTCATCAAGGTGGTGCACAGCAATCCTGGCATCAACCTCTCCAACGCGCTCGGCCATCTGCCAAAGGATGCAAATGTTGAGGCGCTTGAAGAGTGCATCGCGCCTATCCTTGAGAAGGTGGACTCCATCAGAAGGATCGAAGGCCAGCACAGGGATTGAGTGCTTTCCCCTTTTTCTTGCCGTCGTCATCTCATGTAAAAGACAATTAAGTCTCAAGTTAGAGTTGCGGCAACTCATGGATGTAATACAATTTGACTATGTTTAGGCTCATGCTTGCTACTTTCCTTGTCTGATTCCTTTATGTATGGAGTTCATCCTACGCTTATTGCAAAACTTGCCGGCGCGCAACCTGCCGCGAGCGCTGGGTGCGGGACTTCAGCAGCCTGCTGGAGGCGCAGTGGCCGGCAAGACTCCTTGGTGTTCTCAGTGCAGCCACTTAAATCGCTGAGCAGGCTCGAAACAAAATAAGGGCGTGACCGATTACAACAAAGGTTCCTTCGCGTGCAGATTTTCCATACAAGAGTCGGAATCGTCCAAGGAAATAACTTGCTAATAAAAGAAAAACTTGCTCTGAGTTTTTAAGACTTAGCTTCCTGTCTTTGCTCTTCCTCCGGCAAGCGTCGATTCCGAACGTCGCCAACTGGTATTCATATCTCCCTTCCCCCCCCGGCAAATGTGGACGCGAGGAATCCTTCTGTCTTTTGAGAAAAAGAAAGAAGAGAAAATAAAGGCATGAAACCTTGGCGGTTCGTTAGAACTTACCGGGATCAGGTGTCATACAACATCTTAGACAAACATGCATATATATAGATATGAACATGGGAATCAATAAGGGAATGTACAACACTTAAATTTATTCATCTGTGCTCAGGGTCTGCGCCTGGCTTTGTACAAAGGATCACATGCCTTGCCGGCAAGACTTGTACAAAAAGGTGGTTGCCGGGAGCCCCCGGCAACCGCGCCTTTTGGGTAGAACTTGCGAAGATGTTCGATATTCCAGGAATTACTCACTGGAATGCCATCTTCGGTCTCCAGGTGGACAGCGCCAGGCCTGGTGACTCGTACTACCCGATAAGGGCCTTCCCACTTTGGCGTCAACTTGTTTGAATTCTTGGCGGACTGATTCCGTCGAAGAACAAGGTCGCCTTCCTCAAGGCTTCGGGCATGAACTTTGCGGCTATGGTAGCGGCGCAAAGCTTGCTGGTACCGTGCAGCTCGCACAGCAGCCTGAAGACGATTCTCCTCAAGGAGCACACCGTCATCTTGCCGCAGTTGCTCTTGCTCGAGCTCATCATAAGCGAGCACTCGAGGAGATCCGTATATGAGTTCCGTGGGGAGAACTGCTTCCGCTCCGTAGACTAGAGCGAAGGGCGTCTGGCCGGTGGCTCGATTTGGTGTCGTTCTGATTGACCAAAGAACCGCCGGCAACTCATCAATCCAGCGTCGTCCGCACTTTTTCAGCCTGTCGAAGGTTCTGGTCCTGAGATCGCGCAGCACTTCAGCATTGGCCCTCTCCGCTTGGCCGTTGCTTCTTGGGTGAGCAACAGAGGCAAAACAAATCTTGCCGCCAAGGTCTTGGACGTACTGCATGAAGGTGCGACTTGTGAACTGCGTGCCGTTGTCGGTGATGATCCTGTTGGGCACACCGAAACAGCAGACAATTCCCTTGAAGAACCTGACAGCTGATTGCGCTGTCACCTTCCTCACTGCTTCCACCTCCGGCCACTTTGTGAACTTGTCGATAGCAACGTACAAGTACTCAAAGCCCCCGGTAGCACGGGGGAAAGGGCCCAGTATGTCGAGCCCCCAGACCGAAAATGGCCAGGAGAGAGGGATTGTCTGAAGAGCTTGAGCTGGCTGATGTAATTTCTTCGAATGAAACTGGCACACTTCACACTTGGTTACTAGTGCAGTTGCATCCTGGAGAGCGGTAGGCCAAAAGAAACCTTGCCGGAATGCTTTCCCGGCAAGCGCTCTTGACCCTATGTGAGAACCACATATGCCCCCATGTATCTCTGCCAACAGCTCTAGTCCATCCTCCCGAGGAATGCACTTCAATTTCACACCGTTTGGTCTCTTTCTGTACAGGACGTCATCGACAAACTTGTACATAACAGACCGACGGGCTACTCTCTCTGCTTCTTCCTGTTCCTCAGGGAGTTCACCTGTCTGAAGGAAATGGACAATGTGCTGCGCCCATGTTGGAGCCTGAGGCTCGACAGCTAGGATTAAAGGCATCTCCTCTGCCGGGGGAACGTTTGTCTCGACAGCAAGGGCCTGAGGCCCTGCCGGAGCTTGTTGCTCCCCGGCAGGCATGTCGATCCCGGCAACTTCCTTGCCGGCGGCTCCGGGGAGCTCTGCCGGAAAGTACTGGCCAGAGTTCAACTTTCTTCTCTTTTCTTGCCACATCGATGGCGCCACGAATGGTTGAGTCAATTGAAGCACAAAAGTTCCTGGTTCCACAGGCAACTTGAGGGCGGCACGCTTTGACAGGTCGTCAGCAATATTGTTCTCGACACGAGGAACGTGCTCCATTTGGAGACCTTCAAAGCGCTCTTCCAATTTCCTCACTTCATCTACGTAGGCCTGCATCAAAGGACTTTGATAACTCTTGTTAACTTGCCTGACGACAAGTTGTGAATCGCCTTTGATGATGAGCTTTCTGATACCAAGGTCTGCCGCGACCCTGAGACCAGCAAGCAAACCCTCGTATTCTGCAGTGTTGTTGGTTGAACTCTCCCGGGGAAAGTGCATTTGAACTACGTACTTGAGGTGCTCTCCGGTGGGTGCGACAAGCAGCACACCAGCACCGGCGCCTTGCAGCGAGAAAGCCCCGTCAAAGTACATAACCCATTGCTGATCGATTTCCTTGCCAGGGAGAGTTGTTTCTTGGACTTCTTCGTCTGGCGTCGGGGTCCACTCTGCAATGAACTCCGCCAAGGCCCTGCTCTGAATCATCGAAGTGCTTTCAAACTTAAGGCCAAAGCTGGACAACTCCAACGCCCACTCCACGATCCTGCCGGTTGCCTCCGGATTTTGCAAAATCCGTTGCAACGGAAAGCGAGTGACGACGGTGATCTCATGTGCATGAAAATAATGGCGCAGCTTCCTCGAGGCCATAAGGAGGCCGAAAAGCAACTTTTGCACACCAGAATATCTTGACCTAGCTCCTTGTAAAAGAGAGCTGACAAAATAAACTGGGCGCTGCACCACCTTCTTCTTCTGCACGGGTTCTTCTGTTTACGCAGATCCTGTCTTGCCGGGAACAACCCTTGCCGGGGAAGATCTTGCCGCGTCATTTGGCGGTCATGCTGCTAGCGTTGCTTCCTCATCAGCTTCTCTCTGCGCCACTAGCATAGCGCTAACCACTTGATTTGTTGCTGCCAGATACAACAGCAACGGCTTTTGTTGTTTAGGCGCGACTAGCGTCGGCGGAGAAGAAAGGTATTTCTTCAAATCTTGCAGCGCAGCCTCCGCCTCCGGAGTCCATTTCATCAGACCTGCCTTCTTCAAAATTTTGAAGAAGGGCAGGGCGCGCTCAGCAGATTTGGAAATAAACCTGCTCAGAGCAGCAACACAGCCGGCAAGACGACGCACATCCTTGACGCGTCTTGGCGCTTCAATTTGCTCAATAGCTTTGATCTTGTCGGGGTTCGCTTCGATTCCCCGGCAAGATACAAAGAATCCGAGGAGCTTTCCGGAAGGAACGCCGAACACGCACTTCTCAGGATTGAGCTTCAAGTTGATCTTTCGCAAGTTTGCAAATGTTTCTTCTAAATCTTGAATGAGCGTTGCTTTGTCTTTGGTTTTGACCACTATATCATCCATATACGCCTCCATATTTCTATGGAGTTGTGGCTCAAAACCAATCTGGATTGCTCTGGCAAATGTTGAACCAGCACTTTTCAACCCGAAAGGCATTCGTATGAAACAATACGTACCACATGGGGTGATAAAGGCAGTCTTCTCTTCATCTTCTTTTGCCATAAAAATCTGATGATACCCTGAATAGGCATCAAGGAAGGACAGGAGATCACAACCAGCGGTGGCATCCACAATCTGGTCGATGCGCGGCAAGGGAAAAGGATCTTTTGGACAAGCTTTATTGATATCTGTATAATCGATACAAAGCCTCCATTTCCCATTCGCTTTCCGCACTACAACCGGATTGGCCAACCAGGTTGGATGAAGCACTCCTTTGACCAGTCCTGCCGCCTCCAGCTTCTTAATTTCTTCGGCAATGAATTCTTGCCGCTCCAAGGCCTGCTTCCTGACCCTTGCTTGACGGGCCATGCATGAGGACAGACAGCAAGGTGGTGCTCAATTACCTTCCTAGGAACACTGGGGATGTCAGACGGTTGCCATGCAAACACGTCGACGTTCGCCCGCAGGAAAGCAACGAGCGCGCTTTCCTATTTGTCATCCAGGGTGGAACTTATGGTGAAAGTCCCCCCCGTTCCGTCTTCTCTGACAGGCACCCTCTTGGTCTCCGGCGGAGCGGCCTTGGACTTCTTGTTCTTGTCGGTGGAACTCTCTGGTACGTCCTCGACGGAAGCGCAGCACTCCGAGGAGGTGCGCTTGCCGGAGTTCTCGCCAAGGTTCCTGCCTGTCTTCTTCTTCCCCCCGGGAGTTCCAGCGGCAGGAGCAGATGCCTTGATGGCAGGTGCTGCAACTGCTTCCCGGTAAAGTTGGTCGGCACAGATGAGCGCATCCTTCTTATCAGAATGGATAGTGATGACGCCCAACGGCCCAGGCATCTTCAAGACGTTGTATGCGTAGTGTGATGCCGTCATAAACTTAGCCAGCACTGGCCGACCAAGGATCCCTTTATATGACATAGGGATCCTGGCGACATCAAACACCACCTTCTCGGTCCTGAAGTTAAGCTCGCTGCCAAATGTTACCGACAGCGTAATCTTGCCCTTAGGCTGGGTTCTTCCCGGGTTGACCCCTTGAAACGTACCCGTTTCCTCGAGGTCCTCGTCGGGAATCTGAAGCTTTTTGAGCACATCCGGTGAGATTAAGTTTAGGCCGGCCCCGCCGTCAACTAACATCTTCATCACCTTGAGGTTGCGAATTGTCGGCGAAACCAACAATGGCAAGCACCCAACCGCAGTTGTGCGATCAGGGTGATCCTCGGCGTCGAAAATGATAGGCGTGCTGAACCACTTCACGGGCCTACACGCATCTGGGGATGGCTCCGCCGCATTGACCTCCCGCACCCACTGTTTGAGTTGGCGGTGGGAGGAATGCAGCGAGGCACCCCCATCAATGCACATGGCCTCCGTAGCCTTCTGGAATTCTTGCTCACTGGATTCATCATCTTCCTCATCATCATCTCCTTCTTTGTCTCGGCCCCGAGCGGGCCGATCCTTTTGCTGCTTGGCCTTGCCGCGGCGACCTCCTCGGCCACCGCGCTTCTTGCCGGACACCTCAGCACCATCTTGGGCCTTTTCCTTATCTCGCCTCTCGTATTCGGCCCTCTGCTTTTCGGCGAGCGGCTCGACTTGCCGACAGTTCTGGAGATCGTGGGCCTTGGTGCGATGGATCTTGCAATACTGCTTGCCGGAGTTCTCCGACTTGTCGGCAGCCGCCAAGGCATGACAGGAAGGGCACCCGGCAAGATCCTTGCCGGGGTCACGAACCTTGGCCTTCTTGGCGGCGCCGGGGTTGTCGGATTCCTCGACAGCAAGCACGGCCTTGCCTCCGCGCTTCCTGTTCCGCCGCCGGCCTTTCCTTGACGGGGCCGCGGCGTCTTCATCTTCGGACTCGCCCGCCGCGCCAACAGCCTCACCAGGAAGTTTCCTCCCCTCTTCAGCTCGAGCGCACTTGTCGACCAGAGTGTAAAGCTCGGCTATACTCCTGACTTTGTTCATTGCCAGCTCTTCCCGCATTTTGCGGTTACGCACATTCTGATGGAACGCGCTAACAACAGCGGCAGGATGAACGTCAGGAATATTGTACTGCACCCGGCTAAATCTCTGGATAAACTTGCGCAGGGACTCGCCCTCCTTCTGAGGGATGATGTGCAAATCGCTCTCTTGGCCAGGAGCTTGGTGGCCTCCAACGAAGGCGCCAACAAACTGATGGCACAAATCTGACCAGGAAGAAATAGAATTCTCCGGCAGATGCATCAACCATGACATGACGTTGGGCTTGAGCACCAACGGGAAGTAGTTGTCAAGTATCTTGTCATCTCGGCCCCCGGCAGCCTGCACCGCAATGGTGTAGATGCTCAGGAACTCCGAGGGATGGGTCTTACCATCATAGTTCTCCGGGACCTCCGGCTTGAAGGTTCGGGAATTGGGCCACCGGACTTGCCGCAGCTCACGGGTAAACGCTGGAGTCCCTACCTCATAAGGCAAGTCTCCTACGTCCCCTGGCGCAGGCTCGTCAACAGCTGGCCCCGCGTGCTTATCAGACTGATAGCGCGCTTCCCGTCGTTGCTCGATGGTAGTTCGAGCGTCCTCCTTGCCTCGCTCCTGGAGAACTTGACGCTGATCGCGGCGCATCCCTGGATTGGACGACGCCGTGGAAACTTCTTCATGGCGGTCGACTTGTTGAGTTGTCGGCCGCCGCTGGTGCCGCGGAGGGGAGTGCACTGTGGTTGCACCACCTCCAGTTTTCTCTACGTCGGCTCGCACCGGATCGATGGGCCTCCGCCGCGAGGGCCCTGCCTCTTGCGGTCCATCTTTGTTGGCGAAGCCGATGAGGCTCTGGATGGTAGCTCGCCACTCCTCCATCTTCTCCGGGGCAGGAGGAAAATCGAGGAGTAGCTGCGCACGTGCCAAGGCTTCCGCTGGCGTAGGTGGCGGCGACAAGTGCGAGGTACGTGAGGTGCTCTGACTCCTAACCATGTTAGAAGGAGCACCACCACGGTCACGCGACCGTGCACCACCTCCGCCGGCAGCTCGGTGTGCATGCTGGTCCCGCGCATCTTGGGATCTATGCGCAGAAACCTTTTCATGGGGATGCCCTGAACCACCAGCACCATGACGTCGCTCATCATGCACGACCTGGGTAGGTCGTGAGGTTTGGGCCGGCACGGGAGCTCCAGCAGGCGCCCTTCGATCTCTCGAGTTTGTTGTGCCACCCGTAGGCAACACGGCGCCATCTCTAGATCCAGCGGCGTGCAGGTTACCACTGCCACTGCGAACGATACCGCTCGCTTGGCTCGGATCACCAGAACGCCGCGGGGGTTCTAGTCCTCTTCCTTCTGCACCCACGCCGTCGCCAGTACGTGAAGGTGTAGGCAAAATGGACGCGGACGGTTGCGCTGTCGTAGCGCTCTTCTTCTTGGGTGGCATGATGATGAAGATAATGAAGAAACCTAGGCGCCGAGCACTAGATCGGGTTCACGCAACCTTCAATCCCCCTACCTGGCACGCCAAAGATGTCGGGGTACGACACCTATGGGATCCCGAGAGACCCCTTTACGATTCGGCGGGGGGAGAGGTATACGCACAGAGCAGAACCAGTGATCGACGCGGGAAGTTTTTACCCAGGTTCGGGCCGCTGATCAGCGTAAAACCCTACTCCTGCTTTGTGTTCTTATTAATGTTCTTGAGCCCAGCCTTCAGGAGCGCTCACAATGAACAGTACGTTCAAAGAGCAGCTACGCATGCAGAATGGGCCAGCAGTTCTCCTTCCCCTTAGCAGTTGCCTTGGGCCTCCTTTTATATGCTCAAAGGGGTCTCCACAGTGGCAAAATGTACATTCATTGAGGTGTAAAGTAGCTACAAGGTATCATACCTAACCCCTGACAGATTAGGACAAGCGCATTTAATGCACCATGAGGTGTCCGTTTAGGTGTCCTCACTTTCTTGGGGATGGAAAAAGGGGCCATCCCATCAGCACCGCTTAAGCTCTCTTCCACTGGCGCGTTGCCACGCATCCAGAGAAGGACCCAGAATGTCAGGTTTTGTTACTGTGCCGAAGCGGTGGCACAGTGGCGGAATCTCGCCAGGTGCCGATCCTTGCCGGGCACCAAACCATGCCGGGCGCCAGGCCTTGCCGGGCGCCAAGCCTTGCCGGGCGCCAGGCCTTGCTGGGAACCAAGCCTTGCCGGGCTCCACAGGCCATCCCGGCAAGGATCTTTCCGGGGAAGCTGGCCTTCGAATTCCAGCTTTGCTTATCTGCTGATCCTCAGATCTCTGACTTGATGATTTCCTTGATGGCTTGAATCGACCTCGAGCTGTTCTCGGCAAGCCTTGCCGCGAGGATGGATACAACTGCCCGTGCACAAGTACGGGGTACTAGTGGCCCAATACTTAGTACACCGACAGCTGGTGTCCTCCGGTGAAGATGCCGGGGAAAAGGGGGAGGAGGACTCGGAGGCGACCGTGAACGACGTGGCGGAGACGTCTCCTTCGTCGCAGAGCGAGCTTCTCCGCGGCCTATCCGACGATGACGATGCCGCCGAGCCCCCTGTCATAGAATCCCCGCGCTCCACCGGGGTCGTTATGAGGTCTGGGGCAACTCGCCCGGCCCTGCGGAGGCCAGGACGAGCGTTCCCGAAGAAGAGCGGGGCAGCGCCTCCTCCTCGAGGCGGCACCCTTGCGTTGCCGCCTACCGGCGCCACACCGAAGCCGGCCGTTGTGCGCCCTATCATTCCCAGGACGCGTCCAGGACCGCGCCCAAGAAGGTCGAAGGTGCCCCGGCCCTAGCCAAGAAGAGGGCGTACGACACCTCTGATGAGAAAGCATCTTGCCTTGTTTTCATTTGCCGCCTCTTGATACCGCACTCACAGCGCTCCCCTCCTGGTGACCAGGGCGGTCGTCGTGGTGAAGAAGAAGAAGGGAGATGCCGGGGCCCCCGAGGCACCATTGCTCTCCAAGGCCGCGGTGCAACACAAGCTGAGGAGGCCGCCTCGCACTCCCCTACGACGGAGCGGGCCGCCGCGGGTAGGGTGGGGGAGTCTCAGGAGGAGTCTGCTTCCGTAGGCCAGCAGGCTCCGGAGCTGGCCATCCCCGTCGTGCCCGCAGGGGGGTTTGGGGGCTCTGAAGCCCCGAGCTAGCCTTGCTGCTGTGGTGATGCTAATCCTCACGCCGGTGCCGCCTCTTCCCCAGGCCCTTGTGCTGGCGGATTGCGGCCCCCTTGTCAGGCCTGGGGCTCTGGAGGAAGCCTTCAATGCACTGGACCAGCTCTAGACCGATCTCCATGACGCCGACAGGTGCATGGTGAGGGGGTGCATGGGGCTTATCTCGGGGTGGCTCCAGGCCGATGCGTCCGCCATGATAGTCTGGAGCCAGGCCGAGGCTGCCGCCGCGGAGAGCAGGAGGGAGGCCGATGAAGCCGCTAGGGCTCGTGACGCGGCGCTGGCCAATGCGGCGTCCGCCAAGGAGCGCTGCGGCTAGGTGGAGACTGAGCTGAAAGCTCTTCGCGATGCGTAGGCTGCCGACACCCAACGGCTCCATCAGCAGGAGGAGGAACTCAAGGCCCGCGAAGCGGCGCTCGCCGACCGCGATGCCAAGCTGGCCCAGGTAGCCAAGGACCAAGCCGTGGAGCGGGATCGCCTGGGCAAGCTGAAGGAGGAGGTGGACAAGTCGCAGGCATCCCATGCCCAGCTCGTCTCTGAGGCGATGGCCCAGCTGGAGGCTAGAGAGAAGACCCTCGCCACCGCCGAGAGAACGGCAGCCGTGGAACGCGAAGCCTTGGTCTCCTCCGAACTTAGGTCTCACAAGGTGCTGCGCCCCCTTTATGGAGGAGGGTATGAGAAACCGCTGGTGACTCCAGAAGATGGCCCTGCTGGGCTTCTCCCCAAGCTTGCCGAGGCGCTCGAAGGTGTCGCCGCAGGGATGGACTCCGTGGTGGAGGGGGAGTGCCGCGCGCTCTTTACTTCGGCCGCAACGCGCGTCTTCAGCCACCTCGTCCTCCGAGACCCAGGCTTCGACCTCGGCGCTTTGATCGAGCTGGTGGCTCTTGAATCTCGCACCGCTGCTGCAGAGGCCGTGAACGAGTAGGTGGAGGCCCTGCTGGGGAAGTTCCTCTGCGTCCCCGACCCCGCAGCTGCGGCGGCAGAAGCCGGTGACGGAGATGGTGGGAGCGTCATCGACAACAGGCTCCCCAAGGCGGGCAATGGCGGTGCTTCTTCCTAGTTGACCCTGCAACATTCACGGTGCCTCACGGAAGCGTGAGAACTTCTATTTGAACTCTTGGAGCATTATGTCTTATAATAACTTGCTAGAACTCCGCGATTTCTCTTTCGTGCTTGGTTTCCTTCATGTTTGCCTCAGCATTCTGCGTCGGCAGGGCCCAGCCCCGCGCATACCTCGACCGCCGTTGGGGCGTCCGGATCACCAAGACGAGACCAAGGGGCGAGGGGCTACGTGACCAGTGAGGCCCCTGAGGCACGATGCTCAAGGGTCCCCCTTGACGTACGAACAGCCTCGATGTTCTGCGTCGGCAGGGCCCAGCCTTGCGCATACCTCGAATACTGTTGGGGCGTCTGGATCGCCAGGACAAGACCAAGGGGCGAGGGGCTGCGTGACCAATGAGGCCCCTGAGTCGCGATGCTCAGGGGTCCCCCTTGACGTACGAATGGCCCTCACGAAGGAGAAATGAGCAGTGGTACAAAGTAATCCAGAGTACTCCATACCTTTGCTTGCCAGCTTTTGCCTAGGAGGGACGCGAGAAAACCTGGTAAGGTGGCGTGCGCCAGGCATGGCCTGGGCATAGCCCTCGTGCCCAGCCCCCTCACGCGGGCCTCTCTAAGGGAAAGCCGTGAGGTGTTGCTGAGTGAAGAGCCAAAGGCTGTCCTGAGGTTGATGCGGCCACGGGGGCCACCCTCAGTTATTTATTCACCAGCACGGAGCATGGTGCTTCCACTCTTTCGTGGGCATAGCCACTCCTCGAACGTGTCGTCCGCCAGCGCGGAGCATGGGGCTTCCACTGGTACGTGGGCATAGTCGCTCCTCGACCGTGTCGTCCGCCAGCGCGGAGCATGGGGCTTCCACTGGTGCGTGGGTGGGAGTTCCCTCGGGGGGAGACTCCGAGGCATGTACATCCCCGTTCGGACACGTGGCTAGCACGACCGGACTGGAGGAGGTGTATATGGGCACCCATGAGTCAGCGCGGGACTCACGAGGCCCTACCTCAAGTCGGGTTGCGCCTGAATTTTGTTATGGAACACCTGTAAGAATCATGAGAGATGTTGAGGTGGCCTACGCTGAGTGAATCTCCGGAGGACATCGCATGAGAAGGCCAAGCACCAACGACCCCAGGAGGTGACGTGAACGGGGCCAGCCCGCCAGACAGAGCTCTGCCGTTGGGTTTATCGAGGCTGCAGGGACGGACCTGAGCATAGACGCCGTGCCCAGTCTTCTCATGCAACAATCCTAAAGAAAGACAACCGGCGCGCGGCTCCAATGGTGGCGAGGCACCGGGTCGCATGCCCTAACTCATCCACTCTCGATTAGCTCATGCGAGAACAAGGCACAAAGGACCACGGGAGGTGTCGTGCATGGGAGCTGGCCCGCGAGACAGAGCTCCGCCACTTGGGTTTAGCGACGCTGCAGGGACGGACCCGAGCACAGATGTCGTGCCAGTCCTTAATCATGAGGCGGTCGCGGGCGGGTTTGTGAGGGCGCACGACGTTCATGGTGGCGAAGCACCGGATATGCAGGTGACAATATTAAGTAATTCATGGAAGGGCGAAGCCAGTTCTGATACATGCGCAAAATGATACAGGCTGCGGGAGCGGGCGCCGACAGTTTGAGGATAATGCAGCCCGAGGGGTGCCCTCAACTGAACAAACCAAGAAGTCACCTGGCACCGTTGTTGTAGAAGCATTGGAGTAGCTGAAGATGCGTGCTGTGCAGATCGCTCCTCACGAGCCGGCTAGCTCTTGAGGCTCGGGAGGCTCTGGAGGCCCGGGAAGCTCGCGAGGATCCGACACCTCCTCTGCTAGGACTGCCTGGCGCCGGGCCTCGTGAGCCACCAGGATGCCCTGCAAGTAGCGCTGGTGTGAGGCAGCCACGTCCAACAGGTCAAACGGCATGCGGACGTAACTGCGGGGGCAGCCCCCAGTCCGTCCAATGCGGGATTGCCAGAAGAGCTCCTGAGAAGCAACCCAGTTGGGACCTGGGATGTTGACGCAGACGCGCAGCTCGCTACCCATGTCAGGGGCAGCAGCTACACTGGATGATGCGGGGCGACGCTCGCCACGCCTGGCTCGCGCCTCCTGAAGTTCCTCGATCGTCTTGGTGATGAGCTCCTGAGCACCTGGCGCCTTTCGCCTTGCGCCTTGCTCTCGGAGGCGCGCTTCGAAGCACGCCCCCACATGGTGCCCGAACGCCTCCCTCGTGATGCTATCAGGTCAGAGGCCCTCCAGAGGAGAGCCCCCGAGCCCGTCCTGAGAGGGGCACCGGGCGCGCCTTCCTATGCGAGATGGAAGGGCGCCCCAGCAGTGGGTGCGGGGCCTGAGGCTCGACTGTCAGGCGCGCCAGCCTCCTGACGGCCCTTGGGGAGGAGCTGCTTCTTCTTCTTGGGGATGGCCTCAGGAGGTCGAGCGGCACCCTCATCGTCTGAGTTCTCAACTGCCGCAGCCTGGTAAGCGCGCTCAAGGGAGCACACCGCAGCCTTCTCGTCGCAGGCGATCATGATGATACCGCCGCTCCCTGGCATCTTGAGGACATTGTAGCCATGGTGCGTTGCCGCCATGAACTTGGCGAGGGCCGGATACCCGAAGATGGCATTGTACGGGAGGCGAATATGGGCGACGTCGAAGTCGATGAGCTCGGTGTGGTAGTTGTCGCGCTAGCCGAAGGTGACAGGGAGGCGGATCTGCCCTATGGGGACTGTGGAGCCATCGGTTACTCCTGAGAAAGGCTGGTGGGGAGGAGCTGGTTGTACGGCACCTGAAGCGTCCCGAACGTCTCGACGGAGAGGACGTTGAGCCCCGCGCCACTATCGATGAGCGTCTTGGTGACGAGGACGTTGCTGATGGTCGGCGAGCAGAGCATCAGGAGCGCGCCAGCGACGGCTAAACATTTGAGCTGGTCCATGGAGTCGAAGGTGATGGCGTACTTGGACCACCTGAGGGGGCGCGATGCCTTGAGCTTGGGGAGGGCCGCGTTCACCTCGCGAGCGAACTGCTTGAAGATGCCATGAGAAGCGGGGGCCTGAGCACCGCCCAGGATGCAGGCGATCGCGCGTGGCTCCTAGAAGCCCCCAGCCCCATCATCTTGGCGGTTGTCGTCATTCCTCCTTGGAGGCGGTGGCAGCGGAGGGAGGCCAGCGTTACCCTGAGGACGGTCCTCGCGGGGCTGGTCACGCCAGGGGCCGTCGCGAGGCTGACCTTGCCAGCGGTCCTCACGAGGCTGATCACGCCAGTCCTGGCGGGGGTCGCGGTTGTCCCCGGCCTCTGCCGCGGCCTCCTCCGTGGCCGTAGCCACGGTTGTTGCACTCGGGACGGCGGCCGAGGCACCCATCGCGGATTACCCTGAGCTCCTGGCAGTCATTGGTGTTGTGGCTGTGGACATTATGGAAGACGCACAACAGACGACTGCCCTTGGAGGATTCGGGGTGGTCGCAGCCGTGCTTCATCTCAGGTTCTGCTGCGAGCACAGCCGGGCCCTTGCGCTTTACTTCCTTAGCCTTGGCCTTCTTGTCTTTAGGATCTGCCTCCGGAAGCTCCAAGAGGGAGAGGCGACCTGCCTCTACCCTCGCGCACCTGGCCGCCAGGTTGAACATCTCCAGAGCCGAACACAAGTCCTTGTGTATGGCGAGCTCTTCCTTCATCTTGATGTCCCGGACGCCATCAGAGAACGCTGAGATGACAACCTCGTCCAACACCTTGGGGATCTTGAGGTGGACGGTGTTGAAGTGCTGTATGTACTTGTGCAAGGTCTCGCCCGGTTGCTGCTTGATGCGCCGCAGGTCGCCTGCCACTGGAGCGCGGTCGCGAGTGCCTTGGAAGTTGGCGATGAAGCGCTCGCGGAGCTCGTCCCAGGAGGAGATTGACCCCACCGGAAGGTTCAGGAGCCAAGAGCACGCGCCGTCCTTGAGTGCCATGGGAAACCAGTTCGCCATGATCTTGTCGTTGCTGTTCGCCGCCTTGACGCTCAGCTCGTAGAGCTGGAGCAACTCAGCGGGGTCGGGGGTGCCATCATAGCGCGTAGGCAGATTCGTCTTGAACTTGTCGGGCCAAACGACGCGGCGCAGCTCTGGGGTGAAAGCACGGCACCCTGCTGCACTCACAGGGGCCAGCCGCTGGGGAGGAGCCTGATCACAACGCCTGCGCGCCGCTGCCTCTGGCGGTACACGGTCTTGGCATGGCAGTGCTGGAAGGGCACACGCTTCTCCTTGGGGCCGCTGCACCACCTGGCAGCTTTCTTCATCGCGCGTCGGCGCTCTGCACAGCGGGTCGCGCTGGGGAGCTTCACGCCTCAGCTCGGGGGCTACACCATGCAGAGGAGGAGGAGGAGGCGCGCCGTGAGCCACGTCGCCCGCCAGTGGCGGCGGAGGGCGAACCGAACAAGACAGTGCAGGGGCCTCGCCAGCGGCGTTGACGAGTTCGGCGATGCGGGCGAGCCAGTCATTGGCCGGACGATAGCGCAGAAGCTCATGCGGCATGAGCAACGCAGACTGCATGTTTGCCAGCCCATGACGGCCATGAGAAGATGACGCCGTGGCAGGAGTGGGTGACGGAGTCGCGGTGCAGCCGTCATGCTGCACGGACGGTGGTAGTGACGAGTCCTACTGTTCACGGGTAGCAGGGTCGGTGGTGGCATTAGCCACCGGGGTGGCAGAGCGGCGAGGGGCGCCGTCGCCCGTGGGTGCCGTCTGGGTGACACGAGCAACCCGGTGCTCGGCTCGAACACAGCGGGCATCAGCCATTGGAGCGGCGAAACGGCGGTGGAGCGAGTGGTGGGAGAGAATCTTCAACACGCCCCTACCTGGCACGCCAAATGTCGGATTCAGGCCTCCGCAGACCCAAAGAAGGTTCGAACTCTAGGGCGTGTGCGAGGAACTGAACCTCTCCAGCCAACCAACCCGTCGCCCTACAGCCTAGCTCGATGAACAGGAAAGAAGATGGACATGACAGTTTACCCAGGTTCGGGCCACCTTGTGGTGTAAGAACCTACTCCTGCTTTGTTGTGGATTTGCCTCACGAGGGGCTGAGGATGAACTAGTACAGAGGATGAACAAGCTCGGGAGGCTCGCTCTGGTGAGAATGAGTTGACCTTGGATCGGATCCCCTCTACGGTGGTGGCTAACCTATATTTATAGCAGCCTCGGTCCTCTTCCCCGAAAACGAAGGTGGGAAGAGATTCCACAATGGCCAATTTGAAAGGGGACAAGTAGTACATCTTATCCTGACGAAAGGTGGTCTTCTCCTACAAAGCTCTGGTTGTGACGCTACGGTGGGCTCGGCGATGACATCCGTCCTGCCGTCTTGGCGGTCTTGGTCTCGTTGCACGGGAATGGAAACATTTGGCTGATTCCTCGGGACCCCGCGCTTGCGCTTACCCCCTTAGCACCAAAGAGGAAACCTGCTCCTCTGCGCCCGCTGCCGCCCGCCTGGCGTTGGTCGTCATGGCTTGCGTCACCGCAACCTCATGAGGTTGGGTACTTGCATAGGAAACTCCGCTCCTCAGGATTAGCCCAGTGGTGGCCGCTCCCTCAGGAGGTCTCGGCGTCATCTCCCTCGCGAGGCTTGGCCCCTCGCGAGGGTCTTGTCTTGTTGGTGCTGAAGCTGGGCTGTACCAGGCCGCCGATGGAGCCACGCCGTGGGCCGCTTGCAGGCAAGTCTGGGTACCCTGGTTCCCAGAACGCCGACAATTGCATCCAGAATGGAACTCAATGCCTTGGTGCCAATTTTGTTAGTCATTGCTGTGTTCCACAATATTCTTCTGATGCGCGCATTCTCGTATTCGTTGTGATTACGTACAATATCTGAGTAGCATGAAAACATAAATAGTAATGAGATTATCTTTGTAATGCAGAGGATATTCTAATATAGGGGCTCCCTGTAAACCCTTGTGTGCTATCACTGGATTCTGATGAGAGAGCCCATGTGTGTTGTAATATGGTACGTGCATTAATACAATCTGGCACAAGTAGACAAAAAAATAGGCTCCAGAAGTAAGGATAGTGGGCAGATGATAGGTTCATAATATACTGTATAGAGAGTTTATTGCCAAACCATGATAACAAGAGCACACAACAACTAGGCAGATTGTAGTGTACACAAAAGGGGTACACCATAACTAGCATATATAAATCGGGAAAGTGGAACTGGCTGGAAAATACGGTGTTGTATTGCTGCTACTAATTGAAAGCCTATCGATCACGTACAAGCCAGCTCTATCAGCTGTTGACTGCAGATGTCCCTGCTCCCCTTCCTGACAAGGAACATACTGTACATACTAAATATAGAATAACAAAAGAGGAACATGTTAAAGAACAGAAGAGGAAGCATATTCTTGAGATTCCGCTTCTTTCAATACAATGTTGGTTGCCCACTAATGATGAATCACAACGCCCAAAGAAATGCAATTCCATGTTGTCTCTCTATATGTGGCCACATGCATTTGAAAAATCAATTGGGAGCATTAGCTGACCAATTAAATGTGTGTCTGTTAACTAATATCAGTATCATATCACAATTCCCATTTGAAGAAGTAAGCTTTGGACTTATCATTGGTGTGTTGTTTAGCTTCAAGAGTGGACTGCTGCTAGTGGGACACAAAGCAGCTACACAGATCATAGTGTAGATATAACGGGAAAACCGTAAGCATCACAAGTAAAATCAGGAAAGTGGAACTTGCTGGAAAATATGGGCTACTATTGCCGGTACGGCTAGAAAGGCTTCGGATACCAGCTCTCTTCAACTGAAGGTGCGGTACTGTTAATATCAGTGTAACTCTCAAAGGCGACACAGATCCCCGCATTTCCTTGCTAATCTTATACGATTCAAGTGGGCAGGCCACTACAATTCCTATTCCTATGTTTACAAAATCCTACGAATCAAAGAGGCCCGAAGAGTTGAAAGTGTCCATCACAACCGACCAAATAGACCTCTACACTGCAAATGTCCCTACTCCTCTTCACTACAAGGAACATACTATACTACTATTATACTCCCTCCGTTCCAAAATATAAGTCTTTATAGAGATTTCCACTATGGATCACATACAGATGTATACAAATACATTTTAGAGTGTAGATTCACTCATTTTGCTCCATATGTAGTCCATGGTTGAATCTATACAAAGACTTGTATTTAGGAACGGAGAGGGTACTTATTAAAGAAGAACAGAAGAGGAACATGCTAAAGAAGAGCAAGCAGATTTTGGATAATAAAATGTTCCTTGCGCAATGCCCACACATGTTGAACCAGAGCACATTAAGAATGCAACTCCCTACTGTCTCTCTATATGTGGTGCACGTGCTTTTCGAAAGTAAAGTAGGAACATTAGCTGACAAATTAAACGTTATCTATTTTAGTAATATCAGCATCATATCATATTCGTATTTGAGCAACAAATTTGGAATTATGAGTGGCACGTTGTTTAGCTTGATGGATTGAGGAGCAGTGCTAAGCAGCTACGATGATGGTACTGAATATAAAGGAATGTCTGCATGCAAGTCACGTGACTTTCGTCATTTCGGTCAGTCGACCATTTCAGGCGGTTGGATGAAGATCTGGCGTCTCCTAACCCTTCTTCTTCCTCGTCTTTGATTCTTCCCCTCCAGAACATCGCACGGGCCGTCGGCCGAACCACCGGCCCCGACCCCCCCGCCCTCCCGTGAACCGCCCCCCACCGCCTGTGTTCCTCCGCCACCCCCAACCCCACCCCCGCCCCCACCCGCATCGAGTTTTTTTCGTTCAGCGAGGCCCCACCACCGCCAGCCCACCACCCCCCACAACCACCGTCCCCACCCGAGCCCCTTCCTTCCCTCCGGCAAACTCCGGCGAGCTCTCAAAAATTGACTGACCCAATTTTGAAATTTAGTCTACTGTCATTTAACTAGTGTGCAATATAAAAGGGGAAAACCATAAGCATTGCGAGTATAGTGTTGAGCGTGCCATGGCGGATCTGAAGGTGCAAACCGAACAAAGGCAACTTCGCAACCAATGTTTGGTTTCAACTAACAAGTAAGATCCTAAGTGATGGACAAGAAATCATAGTAAAGCAGTGGCCATCTATTTTCTTGCTGCGATAAATAAGTTGAGCAGATACGAAAGAGTACCGCCTCTGGTGCGGCGCCGTGTATGCATCTGCTGAGAATTTGACGGTGATGCGGTAGCGATGGCTGTTGGCGGCGTGGAAGCAGATCTTGGAGGGTAGACAGTGGCGGCGGGGGAAATGGAGGGAGAGACACCGGCAAGGTGGACGACGATGGGGATGAAGCGAGAGGACGGGATGCAAGGATCCTGGTCCGAAGCCGTGGATGAGAGAGGTCTATCTCTTGTAATGGACCACGCAGTCGGGGTATCAGCTCCAGCATGGTGGACGAGGACAGCGGTGGATGGGGTGGCAGACGGAGGAGGCTGGGGTGGAGAGGGTGTTTTGGTGCCCACGGAGTACGAATGGGGAAATGGAGGGAGAGAGGTAGGGGGAACCATGTCTTTGGGACGCGCTTGTCTCAAATGCGGGGAAGGTTACCAACTTATCCCCCGTTTAAAATTTCAGACATCACAGGAATATTGGGCTGCTGGGGATAGTACGATAATCTCGCATACACCGAATATTTGCCGACGGAGATTTCGGCCGAGGAGAGCTTGTTTTGGCGCCCACCATGTATGAATCCGGGTGAGAGGCGATTTCGGCCAAGGAGACACTGTGTTTTGGCGCCCACCGTGTATGAATCCGGGTGAGAGGCGGTTATGTCATGTTTGAGTGAAATTACAAACTTGCCCCTATCAAGACCTATTGAAATCGAGCCGACTTGTGTTGCATGTCAGGGACAGGTAGTAATTTCCATCTCCCATAGTTTGGTTTCGGGCAGTTACTGTGAGTTTGGCCGCTTCATTCAATTTTTTCAGAAAAAGCTTGCACGTTTACCGTGCCAACTCAATTCCAGTCCATTTTGTATTATTTTTTTCGGGTAGGATCTATTTTCGATTCGAACAAAATTCTATATACATCATTTTTTATCTATACTTTCAAAAGCACAACAAAGAATTTTGCTCCTTTATATATATAATATGATTTACAAATACAATGATCTCAAAATCATAAGGTTGAATTCAAAAAAATTAAACTAAATTATGTTCTACTCAAATGTATGGATCAGTAATATCTAGATATTAAATAACATAGATGCGCACGAATTCATATGAGTATGCATGTTTGATAGATCAATTTTGGTTCGAGTATGAATTACATGTATCACGATCTCAAATTCAAATATTTGAATCCTTTTTATGTTGACATTTTCTATACACACAACTAAATATTTGAATCTCATTTCACGCCCATCTCTCTCGCGTGCTCCTTCATGTAGCTATCACTCTCTTTTCTCCAGCTCACCCGCATGCTCACTTCATGTTTCTCCTATTTTCAGAAAAATGGTCTCGTGCCGTCTCCCTTGAGAAGTGTCACACTCTCCCTATCATTATACATTACAAGGTTTTCATTATCTCTCACGTCTCTATCCTTCTCTGGTATCATGATGACCCACAAGTATAGGGGATCAATCGTAGTCCTTTCGATAAGTAAGAGTGTCGAACCCAACGAGGAGCAGAAGGAAATGACAAGTAGTTTTCAGCAAGGTATTCTCTGCAAGCACTGAAATTATAAGTAGCGAGTAGTTTGATAGCAAGGTAATTTGTAACAAGCAAGCAATGGTAACGGTAACAAAAGTGCAGGAGGGTAGCCCAATCCTTTTGAGGCAAAGGACAGGCCAAAACAGTCTCTTATGATAAGCAAAGCGTTCTTGAGGGTACACGGGAATTTCATCTAGTCACTTTCATCATGTTGGTTTGATTTGTGTTCACTACTTTGATAATTTGATATGTGGGTGGACCGGTGCTTAGGTGCTGTTCTTACTTGAACAAGCCTCCTACTTATGATTAACCTCCTCGCAAGCATCCGCAACTACAAGAAAAGTATTAAGAATAAATCTAACCATAGCATTAAACTTTTGGATCCAAATTGGTCCCTTATGGAATAGCGCATAAACTAGGGTTTAAGCTTCTGTCACTCTTGCAACCCATCATCTAATAACTACTCCACAATGCATTCCCTTAGGCACAAATATGGTGAAGTGTCATGTAGTCGACGTTCACATGACACCACTAGGGGAATCACAACATACATACCATCAAAATATCGAACACATATCAAGTTCACATGATTACTTGCAACAAGATTTCTCCCGTGACCTCAAGAACAAAAGTAACTACTCACAAATGATAATCATGCTCAAGATCAGAGGGGTATTAAATAGCATAATGGATCTGAACATATAATCTTCCACAAAATAAACCATATAGTAATCAACTACAAGATGTAATCAAGACTACTAGTCAGCCACAAGCACCAATCTAAGGTTCCGGTACAAAGATTGAACACAAGAGATGAACTAGGGTTTGAGAGGAGATGGTGCGGTTGAATATGATGATGGAGATTGCCCTCCCCAAGATGGGAGAGTTGTTGGTGATGATGATGACGATGATTTCCCCCTCCGGGAGGGAAGTTCCCCTAGCGGAATCGCTCCGCCGGAGGGCAAAAGTGCTCCTGCCCAAGTTCCACCTCGAGACGGCGGCGCTTCGTCCCAAAAGTCCTCTCCTTATTTTTTTTCTAGGTCAAAATGACTTATATACCAGAAGAGGGGCATCGAAGGTGGGCCGAGGAGGGCACAACCCACCAGGGCGCGCCAGGGGTGGGTTGTGCCCACCTAGTGAGCCCCCTCTGGTACTTATTTGCTCCAATAATTCCTATATATTGCATAAAAATTCTCTGTGAAGTTTTAGGTCATTTGGAGTTGTGCAGAATAGGTGGCCTGACGTAGCTTTTTCAGGTCAAGAATTCCAGCTGCCGGTATTCTCCCTCTTTGTGTGAACCTTGCATATTATGAGAGAAAAGGCATTAGAATTACTCCAAAAAGCATTATTATACCTAAAAACAATACAAATAGCAGTAGGAAAACATGATGCAAAATGGACGTATTAACTCCCCCAAGATTAGACCTCGCTTGTTCTCAAGCGAAAACCGAAATTGAAAAACATGTCCACATGCTTAGAGACACAGGTGTCGATAAAAACAAAAGACGGACATAAAAGCATCATGTATATTATTATAACAGCAACAAACTTTAACATAAAACTTTATCATAGAACTTTTATCATATAACTTCTATCATAGACTTCTCATGAACAAGTAACAATTCATCACAACATCGAAGTATAAAGCATAAACTCTATTGAAAACCAACAAACTATGTTCTTAGTCAACCTTGCAACTACAATTCATCATCTTTTCAGGAAGGGTCACGTATCGGAGCCTTTTGGGCAAGTCCACATACTCAACCATCATATAGTCTTCTATGATTGCTAACACTCACCGCGTACACATGAGCAAAAAGTTTCAACCGGACACATAGAAAGATAGGGGCTTATAGTTTTCACCACCCAACATATTCACCGCAAGGGTGATGTCAACAATAATAACTCATGCTACCCATATCCAACTGGATATATGTGCCTAGATCTTTCCTCACCACATGATGCTTGCCAAAAGAGAAAAATAAAAAGGAATAGAGAGAAATACTTTGACTCTTGCATAAAAGTAAATACATAAAAGTAAAAGATAGGCCCTTCGCAGAGGGAAGCAGAGGTTGCCATGCGCTTTTCATTTGTATGCTCAATCTCTTAGTGCAAAAGAACGTCACGTTATATTGCCCCTTATGATAGCAACCTTTATTATGTAGTCTGTCGCTTTTATTCTTTACCATCACAAGTTCGTACAACGGTCAATTTTCTCTTACACTAAATGATCCAACACTTTTAGAAGCAATTTTTATTGCCTTTTTGCACCAATGACAACTTACTTGAAGGATCTTACTCAATCCATAGGTAGGTATGGTGGACTCTCAAAACAAGATTTGGGTTTAAGGGTTTTGGATGCACAAGTAGTATCTCTACTTAGTGCGGAATTTTTGGCTAGCAAAGATGGGGGACAAGCACCACATGTTAAAGGATCTATGACAATATAACTTCTATGTGAATATGAACAAACATAAATCATTACATTGTCTTCCTTGTCCAACGTCAACAATTTTGGCATATAATATTTTGATGGGGGCTCACAATCACAAAAGATGTCCAAGATAGTGTATTTGCATGTGAATCTTCTCTTCCCTTATTAATTCTTTCATGAATTGCACCATTGACCAATGCTATGTTTGTAAGTCTCCAATAAAATTTTCTACTTATACTCTTCCTTATGTGATGTCATTACTTACCATAAGATTAGCGCATGATCTTTTTTATTTATTTCCTTTCTTTTTATTGAACATGAAATAAAAAGAAAACAAAACTCAAACTAAACTTTATTATATATCTCGCACACGATTACAAGGATAGATCACTAAGCAAACACTCAAAAAGAAAAGATCGAACTAAACTTTTATTCATCTAAAGCAAAAGATAACTATGGATCGAACTAAGATAAGTAAAGGCAAAAGATAGTGCAGGTGATATGATACTGGGGCACCTCCCCCAAGCTTGTCACAAGCCAAGGGGAGTGCCCATACCCGATACTCAAATTTCCTTTGGTGATGAAGAAGGAGGTGGTGTTGATGAAGTAGTAGCAACCTTATCCTCAGGTTTCCATGGCAAGGGATCACCATCATAAGAGTAGCAGTGGGTCTCATGGGTCCTACAACTGGCAGCCAAACTCATACCTTTAAACCTTGCCTCATATTCAAAGACTTGGTTTTGAAGATCATATATCTGGCTTTGGAGAAAGTTGATTCGCTCGTTGAAGGTGAAGATTATGTCCTTCATGGACTTGCCATCCACCTTGAGATCACGGGTATAATCTGCGATCATTAGGTGATTGGCATTGAGTCCATGTTTCACCATCCCCTTGCACCGGAAGACCTCCTGCTCCATAGCATGAAGCATAGCCTCCACGGATCCCGTCCCTTTGGGGCCTTGCACATCGCGGATGTGGAGCACCCCTTCACGCATCTAGATAGCTTGAGGGTGCTGCATCACCTCCCGCATATATGGGTTGATGACGTTCTCGAAGAACTTGTCCTTAGAGGAGCTCGAAGCAGCCATGGTGAATTAGATCTGTTAGAAAACAGCAAGGAAAAGAAAACAGAAGATTTCTTCGTGATACGGTGGTCAATAGGTTCGGTGGGGTATACAAAGATTTTTTTATCTTGGGAAAGAAGCAAACGGAAGAAAAACGGAGTCCGGAAGGTATCCGAGGTGGGCACAACCCACCTGCCAGGCGCGCCCTTGTGTCTTGTGCCCACCAGGGGTGCCTTCCTGGTTGTTTCTTATTTTCCTAATTTTTGATAAATTCCAGAACTGACAGAAAATATTTTTACGGATTTTTTGGAGTCCGTTTACTTACCATATCACGTACCTCCTCCTTTTTCATGATTCTGGAGTATTCCGGAAGGTTTCCTTTATGTGTTCTTCTGGTGTCATAGTTTGGATAATATTGCTTTCAACATTAATGGACGTACCTGAGATATAATGTTTTATTCTTTGCCCATTGACAACCTTCGGGTTAGTACCCTCGACATTATTTATTTTGATAGCTCCAGATCGATAAACCTCCTTGATAACATAGGGTCCTTCCCATTTGGAGAGGAGTTTTCCTGCAAAGAATCTGAAACAAGAGTTGTACAAAAGAACATATTCTCCAACTTTAAACTCACGCTTTTGGATTCTCTTATCATGCCATCTTTTAACTTTTTCTTTAAATAACTTAGCATTTTCATAAGCTTGGGTTCTCCATTAATCTTGTCAGCTAATATCAAATAACCTCTTTTCACCGGCAAGTTTGAAAAATAGTTGAGTTCTTTAATTGCCCAATATGCTTTATGTTCTAACTCAAGAGGTAAATGACAAGCTTTTCCATAAACCATTTTATAAGGAGACATACCCATAGGATTTTAATATGCTGTTCTGTAAGTCCAAAGTGCATCATCTAATTTCTTAGACCAATTCTTTCTGGTCCTATTGATAGTTTTTTGTAATATTAACTTTATTTCTCTATTGCTAAGTTCAACTTGACCACTAGACTGAGGATGATTGGGTGATGCAATTCTATGGTTAACATCATACTTAGCAAGCATTTTATGGAAAGCACCATGAATAAAATGTGAACCACCATCAGTCATTAAATATCTAGGGACTCCAAACCTTGGGAAAATAACTTCCTTAATCATTTTAATAGAGGTGTTGTGATCAAAACTACTAGTTGGAATAACTTCTACCCACTTAGTAACATAATCAACATCAACGAAAATATGAGTATACCCATTAGAAGAAGGAAAAGGTCCCATGTAATCAAAACCCCAAACATCAAATGGTTCAACAACAAGTGATTAATTCATAGGCATTTCTTGAGGCTTAACAATATTACCAATTCTTTGACATTCATCACAAGATAAAACAAACTTACAGGCATCCTTGAAGAGAGTAGGCCAATAAAAACCAGATTGCAATACCTTGTGAGCAATTCTGTCTCCCACATGATGCCCTCCATAAGTGTCGGAGTGACATTTCCGTAGGATTTGTCCCTGTTCATGCTTAGGTACACAACGTCTACTAATACCATCTACTCCTTTATAAAGATGTGGGTCACCCCAAAAGTAGTTCCTTAAATCATAGAAGATTTTTTTCTTTTGTTGGTATGTGAAACTAGGTGGTATGTATTTAGCAACAATGTAATTAGCATAGTCAGCATACCAAGGAGTGTTATGAGAAACATTTATTGCAACTAATTGTTCATTAGAAAAATTATCATTAATAGGTTGTGGGTCATCAAGGATATTCTCTAACCTAGACAAGTTATCACCAACGGGGTTCTTAGCTCCCTTTCTATCAGTGATATGTAAGTCAAATTCTTGTAGCAAAAGAACCCACCTAATAAGTCTAGGTTTAGCATCTTTCTTTTCCATAAGATATTTTATAGCGGCATGATTAGTGTGAACAATCACTTTAGAATCAACAATGTGAGATCTAAATTTGTCACAAGCAAACACAACTGCTAAAAATTCTTTTTTAGTAGTAGCATAATTGCGTTGGGAACTGTTTAGAGTTTTACTAGCATAAATAATAACATTTAATTTCTTATCAACTCTTTGTCCTAGAATAGCACCAACAGCATAATCACTAGCATCACACATGATTTCAAAAGGCAAGTTCCAATCAGGTGGTCGAACAATAGGTGTAGAAATTAAGGCTTTCTTAAGTGTTTCAAAGGCTTCTACACAATCATCATCAAAAACAAATGGAACATCCTTTTGTAAAAGATTTATAAGAGGCCTAGAAAGTTTAGAGAAGTCTTTAATAAATCTCCTATAGAAACCAGCATGACCGAGGAAACTACGAATACCTTTGATATCTTTAGGACATGGCATTTTCTCAATTGCATCAACTTTAGCTTTATCCACCTCAATACCTCGTTCAGAAATTTTATGTCCCAAGACAATACCTTCATTAACCATAAAGTGGCACTTCTCCCAATTCAAGACAAGATTAGTTTGCTCGCATCTCTGCAAAACTCGATCAAGGTTGCTTAAGCAATCATCAAAAGATGTTCCATAAACGGAAAAATCATCCATGAAAACCTCAACAATCTTTTCATAAAAATCGTAGAATATAGCGGTCATACATCTTTGAAAGGTAGCAGGTGCATTACATAAACCAAAAGGCATACGTCTATAAGCATAAGTTCCAAAAGGACAAGTAAAGGTGGTTTTCTCTTGATCAGGTTGTGAAACAGGTATTTGAGAAAAACCAGAAAATCCATCCAGAAAACAAAAGTGTGTGTGCTTAGATAATCTTTCTAGCATTTGATCAATAAAAGGCAAAGGGTAATGATCTTTTGTAGTTGCTTTATTTAATTTTCTAAAATCAATTACCATTCTGTAGCCAGTAACAATTCTTTGTTGGATAAGTTCATTTTTATCATTAGGAACAACAATAATACCTCCCTTCTTAGGGACACAATGAACAGGACTTACCCATGTACTATCAGCTATAGGATAGATTATACCTGCTTCCAGAAGCTTAAATATTTCAGTTCTTACCACTTCTTTCATTTTAGGATTTAAACGTCATTGGTGATCAACAACGTGTTTAGCATCAGGTTTCATATTAATTTTGTGCTGACAGAGAGTGGGACTAATGCCCTTTAAATCATCAAGAGTATATCCAATAGCAGCTCGGTGCTTCTTCAGAACCTTCAATAATCTTTCTTCTTCATGTTCTGAAAGATTAGCACTAATAATAACAGGATATATCATTTTCTCATCAAGATAAGTATATTTCAAAGTGTTTGGAAATTGTTTTAATTCAAACACAGGATCACCTTTAGGTGGAGGAGGACCTCCTAGAGTTTTAATAGGCAAAGTGTGTTTAATCAGTGGTCGTTGTTCAAACAAAATCTTATCTATCTCATTTCTTTCATGCATATGCATATCATTTTCATGGTCTAGCAAATACTGTTCTAGTGGATCTGTAGGAGGCACGGCAATAGAGGCAAGACCAATTATTTCATCCTTACTAGACAATTCTTTCTTATGATGTTTTCTACTAAACTTAGAAAAATTAAACTCATCAGACTCATCACCAAAACTAACATCGACAGTTTGTTTCTCACAATCTATTTTAGCATTAACGGTGTTCAAGAAAGGTCTACCAAAGATAATGGGACAAAAGTCATCTTGTGAGGCACCAAGAACAAGAAAATCAGTAGGGTATTTTATTTTCCCACACAAGACTTCAACATCTCTAACAATCCCAAGATGTGTGATGGTGTCTCTATTAGCAAGTTTAATAGTAACATCTATGTCTTCTATTTTAGCGAGTGCTATATCATTCATAATTTCTTGATATAAGGTAGAAGGAATAGCACTCACACTAGCACCTATGTCACATAAACCATGATAACAGTGATCTCCTATTTTAACTGAGACAACAGGCATGCCAACAACAGGTCTATGTTTATCTTTTTCATCGGGTTTGGCAATTCTAGCAACTTCATCACAAAAGTAGATAACATGCCCATCTATATTTTCAACCAAGAGATATTTAACCATAGCAACACTAGGTTCTACTTTGATTTGTTCAGCAGGTTTGGATGCTCTAATATAACTCTTGTTGACCACAGTTGAAACTTTAGCATGTTCCTTTATCCTAACAGGGAAAGGTGGGTTTTCAATATAAGCAGTAGGAACGACTGGATCAACATTATAAATAATAGTTTCATCTTTAGCTACTACCGGTTATTTAATTTCTTTTTTAATAGGTGGGTGATATTTAAACCACTTCTCCTCAGGGAGATCAACATGAGTAGCAAATGATTCACAAAAGGAGGCTACTATCTCAGAGTCAAGTCCATATTTAGTGCTAAACTTTTGAAAAGCATCGGTACTTATAAAAGATTTAACACAATCATACTTAAGCTTAATACCCCACTCTTTAACTTTGTCGAGTTCCCAATCTTTAGAGTTGCGTTTAATTCTTTCTAAAAGATCCCACCTGAATTCAACAGTCTTCTTGATAAAGGAACCAGTACAAGAAGTATCAAGCATGGATTGATCATCACGAGAAAGCCGAGCATAAATTTTTTGAATAATAATTTCTCTTGAGAGCTCATGATTGGGGCATCAATATAACATTGACTTAAGCCTCCCCCAAGCTAGAGCGATACTTTCTCCTTCACGAGGCCAAAAATTATATATATAATTCCGATCACGATGAACTAGATGCATAGGATAATTTTTTTGGTGAAATTCCAATTTCAATCGATTCCAATTCTAGGATCCAATATCATCACATAGCCTATACCATGCCAATGCTTTTACCTTCAAAGATAAAGGGAAAACTGTCTTCTTAGCTTCATCTCCGGGTAAACCTGCAAGCTTAAATAATCCACAAATTGCATCCACATATATCAAGTGCATATCGGGATGTTTGGTTCCATCTCCTGCATAGGGATTAGCTAGCAGTTGTTCTATCATACCTGAAGGAATTTCATAACCAATATTTTTAGTAGGTTGAGGGGCAGCTAATTGTGGTTCTGGTCAAGGCGAAGATACCCCGAATAAACCCCTCAAAGGATTATTCTCCATAGTAACAAGTGACAATAAACTTCATCACGTAGTAATAATTTTTCCTTACCGATTTCCACTTACCAAGAGCACTTCACTCCCCGGCAATAGTGCCAGAAAAGAGCCTTGATGACCCAAAAGTATAGGGGATCAATCATAGTCCTTTCGATAAGTAAGAGTGTCGAACCCAACGAGGAGCAGAAGGAAATGACAAGTAGTTTTCAGCAAGGTATTCTCTGCAAGCACTGAAATTCTAAGTAGCGAGTAGTTTGATAGCAAGGTAACTTGTAGCAAGCAAGCAACGGTAATGGTAACAAAAGTGCAGCAAGGTAGCCCAATCCTTTTGAGGCAAAGGATAGGCCAAAACGGTCTCTTATGATAAGCAAAGCGTTCTTGAGGGTACATGGGAATTTCATCTAGTCACTTTCATCATGTTGGTTTGATTTGTGTTCACTACTTTGATAATTTGATATGTGGGTGGACCGGTGCTTAGGTGCTATTCTTACTTGAACAAGCCTCCTACTTATGATTAACCCCCTCACAAGCATCCGCAACTATGAGAAAATTATTAAGAATAAATCTAACCATAGCATTAAACTTTTGGATCCAACCCTATATAAAACTAAACTAAGCTCTCATACGCGCACTCATCAATATGTCGCCGATGCCTTAGCACATGCCGATGCCCAGCTGCTCTGGCTAACCATTTCTCGCCCATCACCACCATGTCCCCGCCATCCCTGTGCCATGAAGCCGAAGGCTCGCCCGCTCACGTCGTCTGCAGTCCCTCCTCGCGATGCCGCCGCGCTGCCAAGCACGCAAGCAGGTGGAGCCGCGTCTATGCCCGCAGCTTAAGAAGAGGAGGATGAGCGCATGCTCCAGTACGCCGACGAGGAGGCACTACCGTGTCATTGTCGTCTCCGCCCGCACAGAGGAGGCGCGCATGGTGGATGTCGCGGCAGAAGCCGGTCGCGCCCGCGCCGAGCCCGCAAACCAGGTGCGGATGTGGAATCTACCTTTGAGACCTTGAATGCCATGTGGATCCTGCAATCTGAAGAAACAATTTGGGTCAGTCGACTCTTGTGAGCCGTTGGATGCAACATGGATGGCCAGAAGGGCTTCTTCAACCTCCAAAAATGATGCACTGTTCATCTTCTCTCTCAGGCATCGAGCCGCTAGCCCACCGCCTGCCACCGCCGCCCCGCCATCCCCTGAACCGCCTGCCACCGCCATGCTCCCCCCACCCCCGCCATCCATTTAACCCCGGGCATGATCCATTTTTTTCGGCGAACTGCATTCCACACCCATCACTCATAAGATAGATCATGGGCACCCTGCCATCCTAATATAGATACTGGGGTAGCTTCTCTGCCGTCTTCTTCCTTCGCTCCATCGAACTTCTTTCACAAATCGACTGACCCAAATTATACTACTAGTACGTATTAACTACAGTAGGAACGCGAAGTACAAGTAGTAGTACCAACTACAAGAAGAATAGTAGTAAGACATACTAGTACTACTATACGTACTAAAGAGTTCAAATAACGAGAAAGAACATAACATAGTTCTGCTCGGGGCTCAGCACAAAACACCCATGAAATAAAACTAAGCAACTAGTCCGCTTGACACTACAGTAGAACCAGCATGAGCAACGGCACTGCCACCTTACTCGGAGTCCAAGTCCACGTCCTTGACTTCATCCTCGTCCCTCTTCCTCTTCCTCTTCGCCGACACTTCTTTGCTTGAACCGGACACAGGGCTCTGCTTCTTCATCCAACCCTTGTAGATATTTAAACAAAGGTAGGCATCCATTGTTGCGTACACGACGTGATCTTCATCTATTGTCTTCGACTCCCATGCATGATGAAACTCCGGATGAGGTTTCTTCAGTTGAGCGTACAAAGGATCAATCATGGCTGCTACCAGGGTCAGCATTGAAGGCCGAGAGGAGGATAGCAGGTTTTCCTTCTGGAGATCAAAGGGCTGGCCTACAATGAGGCCTATCCGATCCAGGACTCTCCTATCGTGCATAAAGTCTATAGTAACGAATTTCACTCGTTTGTCCTTGAGGAAGAACTCAAAATCCTGGCACCTAACATCGGCATGGCATATGTGGTAGACCAAGCACACGTTATGTACGCAAACCTGGATCATGGCGGGCTTCTTCATCTCTGCCACCTTTAGAAGCTTCTCCTTTTCTAGGACTGTGGTGTACTCAACATCTAGCCCAGCGACCCACTCATCCTTTGAACTTTTGAACATGTGTAGGAAGCGACCAAGGCATGCTTCCACCGTCGCGGATCTACGGGTGTAGATGACGATGAACTCATCGCCGGTGATGGTTCTTACCTTGTACTCACCGCCGATCATGGAGATTTGTGAGGCCATTGATTTTGGAGGCGGGTTAGGAGAAGTGGAACTGTTGTAATGTGAAAGGACGAAATGACTGGGAGCGAAATGTTGTAAGGTAGAAGACGGGGACGAGTAGGGCGTGCGAACGGCGTGGGGTGGTGGCTTGCCCGGTGGATAAACGGCTGCATGCCCCCAAAGAGTTCTCGAGTACTATGCGGGACCCACTAGATGGCATGTCTACTAGACCCACATCATAGGCCTGACGGTATAGCTTCTGCGTGTTCGCACGCCATGCCGGTGCGTGCATGTAACTTCACTTAATTCCGTCAACCGTCGCGCCTCCCATGACCTTTGCCTCCCTCGCGCGGTCGCGCCCTTTGAGACTTCAGACGGCTATAAATGAGCAAAAAAATTTGCCTACTCCGCATGCATTATACTCCCTCTGGTCCTTTTTACTCCGCGTAAGATTTGTGTCAAGTCAAAGTTTGCAAAGTTTGACCAAATTTATAGTAAAAATATCAATATCGACAATACCAAATATATATTTTATGAAACTACATTTCATAATGAGTATAAAAATATTGATTTGACATTGTGAATGTTGATACATTTTTCTCTAAGTTTGGTCAAAGTAGAGGTACATTGACTTCAGACAAAACTTATATGCACAATGCAGACTAGTTCCTCCGTCCTGGTGCGTGCCATGTCCTATCTAGTCATCACAACAAGGTTAGCTATTCGAGTACTACTACCTCCCTTCTAGTTTAAAGGGCTCGATTCAAAAATTTCACCTACTCTTACCAAGATAGAGGCGGTGGAATAGTTTTTGTAGTCTGCAAAAGTACTCAATTAATGCTCTTGTTCTTCACAAAAAAATGTGTTTACCAATGCATTATCGCATGGCATGCATGCATGAACACTAGGTAATGACAAAGATTTTTCCATGTATTAGTCAATATTCTCTTTAGGCTACTCATAGTGGAAAGTATCATATACTAGTATCATGTGCATGATACTAGTGTATGATACAAGACTACCTTTATAGTGCCATGCATGACACAAAGTAGCATAGTATTTAACATGATACGGTATCTACCTATGTTACTCTAACCCCCCTCTCTTCTTTAATTCTTTGCCACATTAGCATGTTTGCTATTCCTGTGTGCATGATACCAGCTAAGATACCACCACTATGGCCAGCCTTAATCATCGCATGCAATAATTTAGTGCACCTTGAAATCTGAACATGTGTGTGGCGTGTATGTTTTTAATGACTTGAGACTATACCTAGCCCGGCATGCAATGGTCAGTTCATTGCATGTAAGATGACTTATTATGCACTGTTCCCCATACCTGCAGGAAGCCCATTCATCTCCAAATCTTTTCCTCTCCATGTGTGAAAACAATCTGCCTACTTGACTCTCCTTATCCCTCCGGCAGTCCCACCACTCCACCCCGTATGAAAAAAATCTGCATGCATGACTCTCCTCCCCACGCGCTCGTCCAATCCATTGTGACTAGCAATATTTCCACCCCTTCCCTCCCCCGTAATTTACTCCAACAAATATGCCCACCTAGTTGTTACGTTAATCATGCAACATATCTTACGTAGGTGTGCCATTACTCGCTATAAATACTGCGCCTCCCATGGCATTCGGAAGAACGCTCACGTTCATCGCTATCTCCACCACCTCCCTCTCACGTCGACCACCATGGCATCGCCCCTCCCAAGCCCTAGGCACCCCGCGCGGAGGGTCACGCGTCGCCATTTCGTTCCTCGCCGCCACTAGTCGAGGAGGACGCATCGGTGTTCCGCTCCTCGTCGTGACGCGTGGAGGTGGACGCGTTGGCGTTCTGCTCCTCTCCGTGACACATCGAGGTGGACGCGTCGGCGTTCCCAGTCTTGCCAGCACACGTGTCGGAGGACACGTCGGCTCCCCGCTACAAGGAGAACGTCGCGCCGCCCGCCGAGCCCCCCAGCCTTGAGGAGCTTTGGAAAAAAATGGAGGTCGCCTTGTGGGAGGCTTTGCCTCCGGCAGAGCATGCCAAAATAGAGGTGGAGAAGAAGGCCGAGGAAGAGAAGCGCGCCGCGAGGCATGCTGCCTGGCAGGCCTATGTCACGTTCGAGAGAGTCAGGCAATTGGCTCTTTGGCAGAAGGATCGTGCGAGGCCTGTGAGGGTGGCGGAGTACGCCTGTGCCAAAGCCCTGAGTGCAGTCGAGCCCAAGCGCCTCATCTATGCTTGGTGGTACGTGGACCGGGTGCACGCTTCCAGCGAGGAGGAGTACCTGTTGGCGCCGGATCACCAGACCGGTGAGATCACGCTCGCCCGCCGGCAAGCCGCCAATCAGCACCTCGCGAGTTGCGAGGCTGAGGAAGAGGCGTTGTGTCGCCGCGCTGGGAAACGGCCGCGCACCAGGGCACTTGTGGCACGCTGCAAGTGCTCCTGCGAGCGCCGTGGCTTTTATTAGGAATAATTTAGTTTTGTAAGGCGATCTCATTAGTTTTGGGATGGAAATGATAAATCTCGAACGTTCGGGAATTATTAGCGCCCTTAATTAAGTATGTAAAAGGAAAAGTTTGGAAACTTGTGTATCCGTACGCATTCAATAAGTACGTGCATATAACACAAACTTAACTATATATCGCACTACACGTCTCTCTCTATATATGCTTGCAGACTGTGCTACTACTATTACTTATGTACGTGCAAATGCACGTTTTAACATTATGATGCTGTTTTTGTAAAATTAGAAAAACAACACTAGTCAAGCTTGTTAAACGATTCAATACAAAAATGCTCATTTGACTGTTTACTTTTAGCTTCCTTCTCTGTGGTTATTTCTCTATCGTACTTTGTACGGAATATATCTCACTGGTCGGGAAGGCATGCAAATTCCCAAACCGCTTCGTACACCCTGTATCGAATTTTTGCCTAACAAGTTGTGCCGTGCAATTGGAATTCCAACTTGAGTACTACTACTAGGAGTACCAGGCTTCTAGATTAGTAATCCCATAGCTACTACCTCCGTCCTGGTTTATTGGTCCCCATTGTAATATGTGTCAAATTTTGACCATAAATTTAACTAATGAAATGTTTATGCATGTCACCAAAAATTATATCATTGGAAACTATGTTCAAATATGAATCCAACAATATAACTTTTGTTGACATGCACTAACATTTTATCAGTTAAATCTTCGGTCAAAATTTAGCACGGAGGTAGTAGTGTAGAAGCCAAAATGAATGAGTGAGGCGCCTTATGGGAGAAGCTGGGGAAGAGAGGGCTTATATTTTAAGCCGCCAAAAGAACTGGCCCTAGGAGTAGTAGCTAGGGATCGAGTGTGCAAGATGAACTAGACAAAGTAAATGCAGAGAGATGAAATGCAAAAAGGACAGAGGGATGTGATGGTTGCTTGTCCGTTTATTTTACCAGGCCACTTATTACTGGGAGTGGTGGGGTTTTGTGATATGACGGCTTTACTGCCGCGCCACGAGCTGGGTGAGACTCCAGTGCAGTGCCACCCTCTACACTAGTACTACCTCCGTCGTGGTTTATTAGTCCCCCATGTAATATGACTGAAGATTTAACTGACAAAATGTTAGTGCATGTCAACAAAAACTATATCATTGGATTCGTATTTGAACATAGTTTTCAATGATATAATTTTTGGTGACATGCATGAGCATTTATCGTACTATATATAATGTTAGTTAAATTTATGGTCGTACTATATATAGTAAGGTGCCCGTGCGTTGCATGGAACAGTGAAATGCATTGATCGGGGAGTTGTTTATTTTGACAAAGTATGTGGGGGTCATCTCATGTGTAACGAGTATCGATAGGTTTCTAAGGATATTATTTCTTCTCTAGAGCTCACAAACATTCGGGTGAATAGTAAATGTAGGCTAAATAGATAAAAAAGTATCTTTTGCAAAGAAAAGCGTTCAAGTGTTCAACCTGCATCCAAAACTTTTGAAGAAATAACACTTATTGTGCTTTGCAAGAAATGATCTTTAAGAATTATTTTTTGAGTATCGATTTTGTTTATCAGGATGACTTGGAAGGGGGCAGAGGAGATGTAAGAAATGGTTCATCTTAAGTCTTTCACCTTTACTATAGTAAAAATTCACAATTAATCTCATAAATGGCAAGCGAGAAATCTAATGGAGCAAAAGCATACATGGAAGATTCTAGACTAAACCATAAATGGATACACTTTTATTCAAGTGTGATAGTCTAATAGAGCAAGATCATGCATGGAAGGTTCTATACTATATAAATAAGAAGTCTCCACATGCTTAGACAGTGGCTTACATTGAGCGAAGACTAATGATGAACAGTTGACTTGGTAATGCATATGACCAGGTGAACCTCCTTGGAGTCCCCGTGCATCATCTTGGGGTGCAAATCATACCAGGCGTCTTCCATGTCCACATTGCCGGGAACGGAGCAGCTCGGCACAGTCCCATTCAGCATGATGGAGGCGGCATGGGCGCCCTCATACTTTGGAGGGGCAGTAACAGTGAGCACGCACCGGTACAATGGCCTCATGTCAGCGTCAGCGGCGTTGCCCCTGACGCACACTACAGAGACTGGGCGGCGGCCTACGCAGGCCTTGCCGGTGCCCACGGCCAAGAGGAAGACGCTGTCGTCCTCCTCCACGACTAGCAGGCGGCGGTGATCCTCCAGCGACTCCGGCATGACGAACATGTAGCACGTCTTGTACTTGATGTTCACCGCCGTGGGCCAGTAGTGATTGACGGATGGTGCCGTGAGGTGATGCACGAGGCTCACCAGCGAGCCCTCAAACGGTGGCGTGCACTCATAGCAGTAGCAGGGCGCGTGCGCGCATCTGGAACTATGCTCCGCCAGCAAGTGTTGGTCGACGTACCTCTTGCAGCCGAAACTCTTGTAGACGCAGGGCACCTTGGAGGCATCGACCAGGCCGTCCAAGAAACGGGAGTGGATGTAGGGGACGTTGCGCCCACCGAATGGAGCGCAGGAGTAGCACACAAAGCAGTAGATGTTGTCCTTACTAGTACTCCCTCCGTTTCTCTACTCTCTGCTTTCTCTACTTCTCTACTTCTCTACTTTCTCTTATAACAAAAACCGAGTTGGTGATGATGGTGTGCCTGCCATCTTGCAATATTGACCATCCGATCTATATCTGACGGATAGAAAGCAAACTATGGCAATTTTGCAAAAAGATACCCGCACCTCTCTCCATGTTTGCAGATAAGGCCTTCCCTCATTCATCGTTATCTCCCACAACCTCATTGTTTAGCAATTAAAAAAGGAAGTCTCTAGAACAATCTGGCATGATGGCCGCTGCCAGCGCCGTCCATCCCCATGCCTCCGCCCAGTCCGACCACCAGTCACCACCACGCCCCACTCCTCCTCAACTTATCTCTCATCTTTCTAGAGATATCATTTTTTCGATGAAATTCTCGAGATACCATTTTTCCGATGAAATTCTCGAGATATCATTAGTTTTTACACATGGGATTACTCCTGCATGGGTCAATCACAACAGGTGTTTTGTAAAAAACGCATCTTGATGTTCCGTGCAATGCACGGGCATCTTGCTAGATTGCATATAATTCCAAACACCACGTAGACACGTTCTTTCACCATTTTACAACTATGTTAGTATCATTGTTAGTGGTCAGCCGGTGCAAGTTATAGCCCCGGGTGTTTTAACCTTTTTTTTAGTAATGATATCTGGCGATTGTTCACCACGAGCCCAATCCTGGTGAATCCCACATAACCGTCAGATTTCCATTCTACGGTCGCCTGTTTTTAAGCCATAGTATTTGACAAAACCGCCACCCTTACACACGTACTGTAACTGCGTCGCGGGCGTTTGCAACTGCCATGTCTCCCAGTGAACGTTTGCTGGGGATTGGAGTTAGCACCGATGGCAGTTCGTAGTCGTTCCACGCTCGGGCATTGAAGTTTGTAACTATTTTACAATATACTACTCCTCCGGTGCTAGTAGTAGAGCAGAGTCCTACTCCACTATATGCAAACTAGGGCATAGTAGTAGGTACTGTAGTTTATTGTACTAGTACTGTGATCACTCAAGCAAGTTGTCTGGCATCGATATGACCCTACGCTGCTGGGATGTGTCTAGTAAGTCAAGCGGCATGCTGCTGCTACATTGTCATCATCACCTGTCCACTTCCCGCAGCACATATTCACTTCTCCATCCTCGTCCGCACATAATCGTCCAATCTTCCATCCCTGCTAGGCGCCTCCCCCCTCTTCCAAAACCCAAGCACTAACAATGGAAGAACCGAGCAGCGTCCGCCGAAAGAGTGGCTGGAATTCGCTCCCCACAGAGGTAATCAAGCTCATTGTTTCTCGTGTGGACAATCTCTGTACTATGCCGCTCGCCGTGTGCTTGTCGTGGCTGTACCATTTAATCAAAGCCCTCAGGCCGGAGCTTTTTAAGCCAGCTCCCTACTTGCTGATGCCGCCTGATCTTCAGAAACGCTGTGTCACGCAGCATAACGATCGTAGGGTGGTGAGCATCAACCCCCTCGACTGCGATCCGATCCTCGTCACCCTCAACTACATTAATGGTATGTACTGAGTCGGCATGAACATGTCTTGGATGGTGCTCGTCGACGGTCGTGGCAGCTGGATGCTCATGGAGGTCTACACCTGGCGATTGATCCCCCTTCCTTCGATTAACACTGCACTGCTTTGGCACTGCGGCCCAGAATACTCGGAATCTTACAGTAGCCATCATGATACCAAGTTTGATTTGCTCAAGGTTGTAATCTGCCAAGAGCCCACAAGATCTGCGAATTATAAAGACTTCAGGATAATCGCGTTCTTCAACCGCGGTCTCGCCTATCTGACAAGTCACTGGGGTAAGTGGATAAATCTGCACGTCCATTGCAGGATCATACATCCTCCATGGTTATTTGATGCCATTGAACACAAGGGCTTCATTTACGCTGTGGACTCCTTCTATGGCTGGACGTATTGCTGGCCTACTCCAGTCATCACTACAAATGGCTGTTACAGCAGTGTGTTACTTTCCTATGATATCATGATGGCTTGCTTATATTACTATCAACATTTACTGAAAAAATATTCCTGCTCATAACATGTTGTTCTTAAGATTGACTACAGTATGAGCCCTTTTTTATTTGACTCCAACTTGATATGATGTTGTAGGCCGCCTGGTGTCCCTACCCTTCCTAATCCCAGAACCTTTCAAGGAAAAGCGGCATGGCAGTTGCAGGTGCTTCCTTGCTCAATCAAACGACGGCGAACGATTGATGATCGTTCGCACGTACCGGACGTGTTGTTTCGCGGAATACAATCACAGTCACTGCAAGGTCTTTGAGCTGGATCCCAGCTTCTCTGGGCCTTCAGGAATTTTTGACTGGAGGCTGGTAAGTAGCCTTGGTACACACTCTCTATTTCTCGGACTGAATTATCTGATTACCCAGGAGATAACCGACGGCAAGGATCATGATGGCAGCGCGGTTTCGTTCATCAGACAATACTGTGTGTACACAACGTACCATGAGTCTCTCCATGCACCATACCCTGATATGTGCCGCCACGCTCTGCAGCCCAAAGTAGGAGAGAGGGTCACAAGTATTAGACTTCGACCTACTGGCTGGAGTTTCCTCCGTCAGGCACCCATCTGGTTCAAGCCGTCAGCCAATCTCCACAGCTTAATAAATAGTAATGTCTAACTGAGCCAGTTAGTTAGATGCGTACACTTGGTGTAGTAGGATATTTATTTAGTTTGATGCATACACTTGTTCTTTTTTGGTAGCCCTTTTGTAATGATGGTTGATGTTTGGTTTGGAAGAGAGAGTTGCGTCTTTACTCTTCTAGACTGCTTACTGCTTCTGTTGCACCCCCAGCCCAGGTTGCTGCTGCTGTTGTTTTCAATATACAATCAGTAGTATATTTCGTCTGTTAGTTGAATAAATTTGTTGTTAGAACGACAAACACAATGTTTTGGAAGTTGTTGCACGGTTCAATCCTTTAGTGCCCCGTACGTAGCGCATACTATTTTTGGTACGGAACACATTTTCCACTTGTCGATAACATGCAGCTGTCGGATTCAGGGCTCCGCAGACCCAAGAAAGGTTCAAACTCTGGGGTGCGTGCGTAGAACTCAATGTCCCCAGCCTACCGACTCGTTGATCTCACCGCCTAGCTCGATGAACAAGAAAGGAAAGGGACTCAGTAGTTTACCCAGGTTCGGGCCACCTTGCGGTGTAAAACCCTACTCCTGCTTTGTGGTGGATTAGCCTCGAGGTGGGCTGAGGATGAACTAGTACAGAGGGAGAACAACCTCAGGAGGAGTGTTCTTGTGCTGGTGTGTGCTGGTGAGGATGATCCGGGTCTCCCTCTTCTATGGTGGTGGCCTAGCTATATTTATAGTGGCCTCGGTCCTCTTGCCCCAAAATGAAGGCGGGAAGGGATCCCACAACGGCCATGATTGAATGGAGACAAGTAGTACATCTTATCCTGACAAAAGGTGGTCTTCGCCTGCAAAGCTTCTGGTTGTGACGTCATGGTGGGCTCGGCGATGACCTCCGTCCTGCCGTCCTGGTCTTGTAGCACGGGAATGGAAACCTTTGGCTAATTCCTTGGGACTCTGCGTCTGCGCTTGCTGGCGCCCACCTGGCCTTGGTCGTCATGGCTTGCGTCATCTGAACCTCACGTGGTGGGGCTTGCATGGAAATCTCCGCTCCTCAGGAGCCCTTCTGGGGAAGCCGCTCCCTCCGGAGGTCTTGGCGTCTTCCGCCTGACGAGGCTTGGCCCCTCGCGAGGGTCTTGTGTTGTTGATGCTGGAGAAGGTCCGTACCAGGCCGCTGATGAAGCCACGCCGTGGGCTGTAGGCAGGCAAGTCTGGGTACCCCGGTTCCCAGAACACCGACAGTAGCCCCCGGGCCCAAGGCGCGCTCGGACTTGGCTTCGAGGCGAAGCCAAAGGGCAAGGGCAAAGCGCCGCGGACCCTAACCGCCTGCGAACCCGGTTGACGCGTGGCGCTTGATGGGACATGGGCGTCTCCGCTTCCTCACGCTGCCTCGGCAACCGTCCTGGGCTGACAAAAAGGATGGCACCTGCCGCTGAGCCTTCATTACCTTCCCTTCACCTTGCTTAAGATCTTCTTCTCTCCCTGCTCAGAGCACCTCCAGATCTGTCGACCTTTCCTCGAACTTGCCACCGATGGCGACCAAGAAGGCGAAGCCCGCCGCTTCTCCCGCGCGTTCGGCCTCGCTCGAGCCGGCCCTTGGTGTGTCCACCATCACCGAGGAGAAGCACCATGCCACCGTGCTCCCACTAACGGCAAGCAACAACAATGAGGGGAGGGAGATAGCGCTCCAGGTCGGCTCCGCCATGTGGGAAACCTTGGGGGAAACCTTCTACCCCTTCTTCCTGCACCGAGTCTTTGTTGGGCTCGTCCACCCCTTCTCCAATTTCTTCTTTGCCATCCTCAACCATTACCAGATCCGTGCCCTTCATCTTCATCCCAACTCCATCCTCCTCTTGTCGATCTTCGCCTTCTACTGTGAGGCGTTCGTGGGGGTGGCGCCCTCTGTTGCGGTGCTCCGGCACTTCTTCTACCTCCGGATGCGTAGCACGGACCAGTGCTCTGGGTGCGTCTGCTTCGTTGCGTCCCATGGTAGCAATGCGATCTCGAGGGCCCGGAAGAAGGTGGACGACTTCCGACGCAAGTGGATCTTCTTGGATGCCAAGCGTTCTCACGCTTGGCTGGAGCTACCGACCACATTGCCGGTGAAGCTAGATCGGTGGGCTCACGAGAAGCTCACTGACCCCCGGGCGGAGCCGTTGCTGGAGAAGATGACGGCGGATCTAGAGGCGGAGAAGCTGACAGGGGCCATGCTCAGCAAGGAGTTCCTGACGCAGCGCTTGGCCCCGCTCCAGGCGCACTCGCGCCCCTTGTGGAGTCTCAAGGGCGTAGAAGACGACCTCCGGTTGCGCTGGGAAGATTTGACTGACGAGGAGCTGAGCAAGGCCTTGTGCACCTTGCTCGAGAAGGACCTGGGCGGTCTCCCGGAGGCCTTCCTCCCACTGTACCGCCATGATGACGGGGCGGAGGTGGCCGCCGCCATGCCTGTCTTCAACGAGCGGGGGCTCGTGCCGTCGAAGCTCCCCCAACTCCCGAACTCCCAGGTGCCGGTGTCTTCTGGCGAGAGCTCCGGGGAGGAGGGGGAGGAGGATTCGAAGGCGATCTTGGAGGGGGTGGGGGAGACCTCACCCCCGCGGCAGAGCGAGCTCCTCCGCGATCTCTCTGACGATGACGACGACGACGACAACGCCGGCGAGCACTTGATTGAGGGGTCCCCTCGCCCCACCGGGGTCGTCACGAGGTCCGGGGGCACCCCCTTGCGGAGGCCGAAGTGAGGGGCCCCAAAGGAGAGCAAGGCGATGCCGCCACCCTAGGGCGACGCCCCTGCCTTGTCGCCCGTCGCCGCCATTCCGGAGCCAGCCGCCATGCGCCCGGCCGGTCCTGAGAGCGCGGCGAAGCCCGCGCCCAAGAAGCTCGGAGGTGCTGCGGTCCTGACCAAGAGGAGGGCATATGTTGCTGACGATGAGTAAGTATTTTACCTTGCTTTTTGCTTCCCATCCTCAACGTCGTGCTCACGATCCCCTCCTCCTAGTGGTCGGGCTGACGTCGGTGGTGAAGAAGAGGAAGGAAGAGGCCAAAGCCCCCGAGGCCGCGCGACCCGCCGTGGCCGCGGTGACCCCGGCGCGTGAAGAAGAGGCCGCCCAGTGACTTGCAGCTTCTTCTGCATAAGCAAGGCGAGAGCCTGCAGAAATACATGCAGAGATTTAGCCGAGTCCATAGGAATATTCCAGACATCCACCCGACAGCTGTCATAGCTACTTTCCAGTCCAATGTGCGCAATCGTCGGATACGTTCCAAGATGAACGGTCGATTGCCCAAGACTATGAAGGAGCTTTACACTCTGGCGGATAAGTGCGCTCGAATAGAGGAGAGGAGGAAGCTCCCCGAAGAAGAGGATGGCGTCGACATCGATTCAGAGGATGATGACGAGGCCACCGGTCAAAAGAAGAAGAACAAGAAGCGCAACAAATGGCGCAAGGATAAAGCAGTGATGACCTTTGAGGGATCGGGCGTGCCTAGTACCGGCAAGAAAGCCAAGGCTGAGATACCCGGCAAGGAAGTTGCTGCGTGCACTGATTACCGGGAAGCCGTGGCTGCCGAGAAGGCTGGGAAAGGCGATGGCCCGTATTGCAAGATCCATCAGACCAAGGGCCATGATCTCCAGGAGTGTCATCAGGTTGAGCAGCTTGTCAAGAAGCAGAGGGCTGAATATGAGAAGCGAGATAAAGAGAAAGATCAGAATGGCACTGGCGGAAAGGGCCGGGGTGGTGGAGCAAGCCGCCCTGGCAAGGCTCCTCAGAATCAAGGGAAACCCGCCAGAGGCCATGAGAAGGGGGATTGCAACAATGAGAGTGATGGAGGAGATGAAGAGGAAACCAGCGAGCAAGAATTCCAAAAAGCCACTGACGCCCTGTGCATTGACGAGTTTGCATCTTTGCACTCCTCTCACCGCCAACTTAAATGGTGGGCGCGTGAAGTCGATGCCGTGGAGCCAGCGGCAGACTCTCGAAGGCCGCTCAAGTGGTCCCGCACTCCCATCATCTTCGACGAAGAGGACCACCCTGACCGCACCACCGCGGTAGGGTGCTTGCCATTGTTGGTATCACCAACAATCCGCAACCTCAAAGTCACAAAGATGTTGGTTGACGGCGGGGCCGGGTTGAATCTGATTTCTTCAAAGGTCATTAGCAAACTACAGATAGCAGAAGAAGAGCTCAAAGTTACTGGTACGTTTCAAGGAATCAACCCCGGCAGGAGTCGTCCTAAGGGGAAAATCCCGTTGCCAGTGACATTTGGGGGGGAGTTGAATTACCGGACTGAGAAGATCATGTTTGATGTGGTTGACCTCCCCCTGCCATACAATGGAATCCTTGCTCGCCCAGCTCTGGCCAAGTTCATGGCGGCATCCCACTATGCCTACAACACCTTAAAAATGCCAGGGCCGGTGGGCGTCATTTCCATTCCATCAGACGAGAAGGACGCAATTATTTGCGTAGACAAGATGTACCGGGATGCAGTCGTGATAGAGGCCACTAAAGCTGCAATCCCCGCCAAGGAAAGTGATGGAAAGAAGAAGGCTAACAGGGACGCCGGTAAGGAATCCAGGAAGTGTACCTCTTCGGGGTATGCTGCGCCTGTTGATGACTCGTCGAAGGGTTCCAATAGCAAGAGGTCCAAGGCATCTACACCCGCTGTGAAAAAGGTCCCGGCAGGGCTGGCTGGCACTTATGGTCCTTTCACTATCAGCGCGAGCCTCGATGACAAATAGGAAAGCGCGCTCGTTGCCTTCCTACAGGTGAATGTCTATGTGTTTGCCTGGCAACCATCTGACATCCCCGGTGTTCCCAGGAAGGTAATCGAGCACCACCTTGCTATCTGCCCACATGCCCGGCCCGTCAAGCAGAAGGTTCGGAAGCAAGCTTTGGAGTGGCAACAGTTTATTGCCGAGGAGATCAAGAAACTTGAGGTAGCTGGTCTGGTTAGAGGAGTGTTGCATCCAACGTGGCTTGCAAATCCTGTGGTGGTACGCAAAGCTAATGGGAAGTGGAGGCTGTGTATAGATTTTACGGATCTGAAAAAGGCATGCCCGAAGGACCCATTTCCCTTTCTGAGCATCGACCAGATTGTGGATTCCACCTCCGGGTGTGACCTGCTTTCCTTCCTGGATGCCTACTCTAGGTATCATCAGATCTTCATGTCCAAGGAAGACGAAGAGAAGACCGCGTTCATCACCCCATGTGACACATACTGCTTCGTGCGGATGCCTTTCGGGTTGAAAAGCACCGGGTCCACTTTCGCAAGAGCAGTCCAGATTGGTTTTGAGTCACAGTTGCATAGAAATGTTGAGGCTTACATGGATGACATTGTGGTCAAGAACAAGGACAGATCAACCCTAATTTAGGATTTAGAAGAGACATTTGCTAATCTGCGCCAGATCAACTTGAAGCTAAACCCGGAGAAGTGTGTGTTTGGTGTTCCTTCTGGCAAGCTACTTGGCTTCTTTGTGTCCCACCGGGGGATAGAGGCCAACCCCGACAAGATCAAGGCTATCGAGTAGATTCAAGCACCTAAGACAGTCAAGGACGTGAGGCGTTTGACTGGGTGTGTTGCCGCGCTTAGCATATTCATTTCCAAGTCTGCCGAGCGTGCCTTGCCATTCTTCAAGATTTTAAAAAGGCAGGGCCCATGGAGTTGACCCCAGAGGCAGACGCTGCACTACAAGATTTGAAGGCCTACCTTTCCTCTGTACTCACTTTGGTTGCTCCAAAACCTCAACAGTCATTGCTGCTCTACTAGGCGGCAACTAATCAGGTGGTTAGCGCAGCACTGGTGGCGCAGAGGGAAGTGGACGGAGCGGTAGACGTAGTTGCTGTTCCTTCCGGGGAGAAAAGTGAACACACCCCGGCAAGGTTAGATGCAAATCAAGTTGGAGAAGAGCAAAGCTGCAGAAGCAGTTCTCTGGTCACGACAAAGAAGAAAGTGGTGCGGAGCCCGGTATACTTCGTTAGCTCCCTGTTATAGGGGGCTAAATCCATGTACTCTGGCGTGCAGAAATTGATTTTTGGCCTTATTATGGCCTCAAGGAAACTGTGCCACTACTTCCAAGCCCATGAGATCACAGTTATCACCCGTTTCCCTTTGCAACGGATACTTCGAAACCCTGAGGCCACCGGCATGATAGTGGAGTGGGCTTTGGAGTTATCCAGCTTTGGTTTGAAGTTTGAGAGCACATCAACCATTCAGAGCAGAGCATTGGCAGAGTTTATTGTAGAATGGACGCCAACTCCTGACAAAGAGGTATTGGAGACAGTTATCCCGGCAAGGAAGCGCCCAAAGAATGGATCATGTATTTTGTTGTGCCTTCTCCCTGCAGGGGCTGGCGTGCAGGGGCTAGCGTGCTTCTCGTTGCTCCCACCGGAGAGCACCTGAAGTACGTTGTCCAGATGCATTTTTCTCGGGAGGAGGCTACCAACAAGACAACAGAGTATGGAGGGCTCCTTGCCAGGCTCAGAGTCGCAACAGAACTAGGGATCAAGAAGCTGATCATCCGCGGAGACTCACAACTTGTGGTGAGACAAGTCAACAAGGATTACCAAAGTCCATTGATGGAGGCATACGTTGAGGAAGTGAGACAGTTGGAGGAGCGCTTTGATGGATTGCAAACTGAGCACATACCCCATGCGGAAAACAGCATTGCTGATCATCTGTCGAAGTGCGCTGCGCAGAAGTTCCCTGTGGAACCAGGGACTTTTGTGCTCCATCTAACTCAGCCCTCCGTATCCCCGGCAACAATGGCTAGAAGGAGGAGGAAACTGGACTCCGGCAAGCCTCTCCCCATAGAACCTCTCGAGGATCCTGGCAGAAAGCTTGTCGGACACAACTCCCCTTCGGTCGCTGAGCTGCATCCTCCCGCCAGGCCACCGGTCCCCGCGGTCGAGGATTGCACTCTCACGAATGAGGAGGTGCCGTTAGTCCTCGTTGACGAGCCACAGGCTCCGCCTTGGGCATGGCACATAGTCCATTTCCTCCAAACTGGAGAACATCCCGAAGAGTAAGAAGAAGCTGAAAGAGTAGCCCGGAGGGCCCGTATGTATCAGTGCGTTGATGACACGCTGTACAGAAGGAGGCCCAACGGTGTGAAATAGAAGTGCATTTTCCGGGAAGGAGGAAAGGAACTGCTGGCAGAGATTCACAAGGGTATGTGCGGCTCCCACATTGGATCAAGGGCGTTGGTTGGGAAAGCTTTCCGGCAAGGATTCTACTGGCCCACAGCCCTCCAAGATGCGGTCGAGCTTGTCACCAATTGTGAAGCCTGCCAGTTCCATTCCAAGAATATCCACCTGCCTGCCCAAGCTCTTCAGACAATCCCTTTGTCATGGCCGTTTTCGGTCTGGGGGATCGACATCCTCGGCCCTTTCCCCTGTGCTGCCGGGGGCTTTGAATTCTTGTTCGTTGCAATAAACAAGTTTACAAAGTGGCAGAAAGTAGAGCCCGTGAGAAAGGTGACTGCTAAGTCAGCTATCAAGTTCTTGAAAGGATTGGTGTGCCGCTTCGGAGTTCCTGCCCGGATCATCACTGATAACGGTACCCAGTTCATGAGTCGCGCCTTCATGCAATACGTTCATGCCCTCCGAAGCAAAATCTCATTCGCCTCTGTGGCCCATCCATGGAGCAACGGGCAAGCTGAAAGGGCCAACACTGAAGTGTTGCAAGGACTCAAGACGAGAACATTCGATAGGCTGCAGAAGTGTGGCAGGTGGTGGATCGATGAGCTACCGGTGGTTCTTTGGTCCCTCAGAATGACACCAAATCGAGCTACCAGGCAGACTCTCTTCTCCCTAGTCTATGGGGCAGAAATAGATATCCCCACAGAACTCATTTACGGGTCACCTCGAGTGCTTGCCTACGATGAAGTAGCGCAGGATCAACACCGGTGTGACGACGCTGTGCTACTCGAGGAGAACCATCTCCAGGCTGCTATGCGTGCCGCACGCTATCAGCAAGCCATGAGTCACTATCACAGCCGCAGGGTTCATGCCCGGTGTTTTGAGGAAGGCGACCTTGTCCTTAGGCGCATTTAGTCCGCCAAGGGTGCAAACAAGTTGACGCCGAAGTGGGAAGGCCCTTACCGGGTAGTACGAGTCACCAGACCTGGCGCAGTCCATCTGAGACCAAAGATGGCATTCAGTTGCAAAACTCATGGAACATTGAGCATCTCCGCAAGTTCTACCGATAAGGCGCGGCTGTCGGGCCCTGCCCGGCAGCCACCCTTTTGTACAGGCCTTGCCTCTGTTGCATGTAACCCCTTATAAAAAGCCAGGCACAGATCCTGAGCAACAGAGAAATAAATGAAATGCTGGGGGGCCCCCGACAAATTGCATGCATGCATAAGCATATCATGAGCATTGCATGTTCATGTAGATAAGATCGCATAAGGCATCATTTTCATCTGCATCAAACTGCAGGCTCCTACCGTGGATTTAGTCCCAAAAAAGGAGAAGAGAAGACAATCCTACATTGCAATCCCCGGCAGGCCCAAACAGATAAGCTCTCTCTCTTATCCATACGTGTTCCGTAAGTAAAAACTTGTGCATAGGAAAACCTCGCCGCTTTCAAAACTTAGGTGCTCCCGTCCCTTGACTCAAATGTTGCTTCAGTCAAGGAGGTTGTAGTGGCCTTTGGCGAGAATGTTGGCGGGGGGCTGGTCCCTCTTCATGATTTGTGCCCGGCAGGCCTAGCCCCGCGGCAGCAACTTGAGGGTACCGGCAGGATAAGCCTACCGGGGGAAAACTTGTTTACTTGAGCGTATAGAGGCATTTTCCCTCTGCATGGACATGTTACATGCACAAGTGCCCGGCAAGGTTTATCTTTTTCATTAATATGTTGATCAACAAGTACAGACCTTACAGAGCACAAACATGGATAAAAGAGATTACATAATTTGAACTAAAGTTTGGCAAGTGCCCACATATTTTAGATTGTAAAAAGATAAGTGCCCCGTGATACCCTTTCTTGCCCCTCTCCTTCTAGGCACTGCCACAGGAGGTGAAGAGGGCAAAAGGAGCGCCTGGGCGGAAGCCCAGCCTGACCTCGTCGGGTCCCCTGACGAGGAGCCAGGCGAGAGCGGGAGGGCGCAAGAGAAGGCGATGGTGAAGTGATCGGCAGAGGTGACCCACCAACCGCCACCACCAGGGCCAACAGGATGCGGCAGGGCGAACGAAGTTGTAGCCTGCGAGGAAGCCTACCGGGGTCCAGCTAGAAGGCTGCAGGAGGAGCCAGGAGCGCCACCCCCCACCCCTGCATCCAACTCCCCGGCAAATCACCTTGCCGGGGAGGAGATGCAGGTGCAGATGATGGTGCCGCCGCCTGACGGTGATGGTGCGGCTGGTGCTCAGCCGGAGTCAGAGTCGTCGCCCTCCCGGCCGAAGCCGTCGTCATCGTCGTCACTGACCTCCCCGTCGCTGTCGCTCGAGGAGGAGCTTTCATCGTCGGTCGAGCTCTCCGCGTAGCACCCTAAACGAGCAACCGAGTTCCCGAAAACCTTGACGGAACAGAAATCAGCCTCCATTAACTTAAAGAGGAGGACGTGCCCTTCCGACAAGCTATGGGCGCGGGCAAAGGTCTTCAAGCCACGGCGGAAGTACATGACATGAGGGGCAGGGAAATCCACATCCACTCGTATGCTGCCATTCCCGCAGCCCCTCATGTGCAGTCTTAACGCACGCAGCTGTTCGAGCTCCATCGCCCTTGCCATTGCGGTGGGGAGATGGAGGCGGCCGCGCGGAGGCTTATACAGCCTAACGACGAACTCCAGAGGCCGGTCTCCAACATGGCCTTCCATCGGGGGAGGAGCGGTCGGCGGGGGCGCAATCAGAGCGCCACCCCGTCCTCCTGGGCCCCGTGCGCCATGACGGCCTCAACCTCATCCTCTCCCACCCCCCCCTCATCACGGGCTCCGTCCCCGCATCTTCGGAGGGAGGAGGGAGACGCTGTCGAGCAGAAGTTCTCGTCGCCACTTGGGGAGGACCGGACCCCCGACCTCTCACTAGGAAAGACATGGGCAACTGCAGAAATGGAGAAGGAAGGAGGTGTGAAGGAACATCTCGCACCATGCCCCCCTTTTTATAGGCGGGCGTGGCAGGGGGCTGGATTTCCTTCATGGAGGTGGCCGCCCCGCTCGGCCAGTCCGGCTCCTCCTCGCCATTAACGGCTCGAAGAATCAAGGCCGACCCCCTGCGCCAATCCACGACCCCTGGCTTTCTGCCATGGCACTCACTCCCGCACCCCCCGCATCCGCCACCAACTTTGCGCAATGCATGCAATACACGTGGCAGAAGTACTTGGAGCAGGGAGGGATAGTGGGGTGGCAGTTACTGCCCCGTGAACAAGGGACGTGGGTAACTCCATGCATCGTGGCCCATTATCTCCATCACTGCGGTTGGATTTACGCGATGGGCGAAAGAACCGGAAACTGAGCTGGGCTCAGATTAATGAAGAAGTAAATAAGATCTCAAAGGATAAGCAGCTATTTCCCCCTCGCCTGTTCACAAGTTAGGGCCTTGTCACAACCCTAGTTCAGTAATGCACTTGGGTTAGATTTGTATGTTGCATCATATTTAAATTTTATTTAAAGTTGAAATGGGGATTGATCAAACCCTAGCACCAGAAAGAATTCAAATAGGGTTGAATAAAATCTTTTTCCATAAACCAAAAATGCCCCTAAGAAAAGTTCATGATTTCTGGTTAAGGTGAAAACCTCTGCCAAAAATGATGAATATATTTTTAGGTCATTTCTGGATTTTTTTTAATTAAATCATAACTATTTGAATTGGGGCTTTTAAATGCTAAACATATTTTCAACAGCTCCAATAATTCTGAAACTTTTGTTGGAGCTCTGGAATTATTCAGTTAGCATCCAAAATTATTTTCAGAATTTACTAGAATGGTTTAGTACTTTTACTAAATCAAAACAGAGAAAAAAAATAGAAAACAGAAATAAAAGGAGAGAGAAAGAGTTTACCTGGCCTTACCTGAAGCCGGCCCAGCTGGCAGCCCAGCCACCAGCGCCACCGTCCTCAAGCTCCTTCTAGGAGGACGCTCGCGCATGGTCGTCGCGCGCAGGCACGCGCCCGCGCCACCTCCACCTTGCCTGCGTTCCCCCTCGACGGCCTAGACGACCCTGGAGTCGCCACGCACCCCCTGACCTCTCTCTCTCACACGCGGCCTCTCCCCTCCCCTCTCCTCTCTCTTTCACGGCCGCCCGAATGAGCCGAAATGCGCCGCCGCAAAACACCGCGCCCACTACCGTCCCCTTGCCCCATGGACGTGTCCCATTGCTCCGCCTCGATGATGTGAAGCTCCACGCTGCAACACATGTCCCCGGATGCCTGGAATCACCGCCTTCGAGCTCGTCACCATCGTATCTGCTCGCTGGCCGTCTTCGTCGATTCGCCGTCAACCGCGCATCCCCGAGCTCGTCGATAACCCCATCTGATGCGTTGTGAGCCCCCGGTTCTTCCCCATCTTTTTTCGCTGCCGTTCCCGCACCCTAGCGCCTAGGCCATGCTAGCCGAGCTTCGGCCGCCGCCTGCCTTGTCACCGTCATGGCCTGAGCTCGAGACAGCCGCGCCCTTGCACTGCATCAAGCTCCTGGTGATCCCAGGAGGTTGCCTAGCCCTTCACCTTGCTTGCCCGTGCCCCACAACGCCGCGGCCGCGCAAGCCGTAGCCGCAGACGCCGCAAACTTCATCGCCGGCCTCTATTCCGGCGACCATCTGGTCCAGCTCCACCACCCACAGACGCGGCTCAGCCCCAGCTCATCGTAGAACCCAACCGCGTCACAAACCGTGCCCTGTAGCGCGAACCCGACGCGTCTCCGCCGCTCGGTTTGCTCGTCGCCGGCCCAACTCCGGCGTGCCGATGTGGCATCATTAGATTAGGAACTAACCACGTTTAGTTAGAGCCCAGAGCCACTAAAAGCTAGCCCCACCGTAGGGTCAAACCCAGTCAGCATCGGGTTTGACCGGGGTTAACCCTGGGTCACTGACCAGTGGACCCCACTGGTCAGGTTTGACCTGGACTTGCCCTATTGACCGCTGACATCACAATGACGTCATGCTGATGCAGTAATTCTTTTTTGGAATTTAAATAAATCTAAAATGGTTTATTTATTTCAGAAAATATTTGAAACTTCTAAAAATCATAGAAAATCAACCGTAACTCCAAATGGATAATTTTTATATGAAAAATGATCAGAAAAATCCAATCTATCCATTGGTACTGGATTCATGCATGACAAAGCAACTTAACCTTGCTGTATAGAAAAAAACATGATAATGCACATTATAAATTCATAACTTGAGTTTGAATTTGAACCTTTGGTTCAAATCAACTCAAACCCTCCTGTTGCTAGCTGCATTAGCTCAAATCATAGCATTTTGCCATGTCATGTGCATGCATCATATTGTCGCATATTGCCATGTATTGATTGTGTTACCGGTGTGTTCTTTGCGGTAGGTTCTGCTCCGAAGGATATTCACGAGTATCCAGTTGAAGGATAGTGCCCCTCGACCACTCTGCCAGGCAAGCAAACCCCCCTTGAGCATTCCGATACAATCCCACTCTCTCGCTCCTGCTCTCTTTTACTGCATTAGGATAACAACGATTCAACTGTTACATGCTGCGGTAGTTGAACCCCTTTCCTCTGCATGACCTGTTTTTGCCACAGTAAATAGTTGGAACCCACTAGCATGAGTAGGAGTTGTTTGAGCCATGATGTGCCTACTCATTTTTTCTTGCTTGTCATGCCTGCTATTGCTGAGAGTTGTGTCAGGTCTGATTCATCGGGGATGAATTGGAATGTGGTCCAACATGTCCTACTGATGAGAGCTAAGTGTGTGAACACGATTTGGTAAAGGTAGTGGTGAGAGGCCATGTAGGAGTACATGGTGGGTTGTCTCATTGAAACCATTCTCAAGAACTGAGTTTTGTGTTTATGATCCAAGAACAGCTACTACCACATGTTGGGCCCTAAAATATGACCCCGCTTGACTTATTAACCCCCCTGTCCTCTGTCCAGGAGTTGCAAATAGTTTCTGGTGTTTGTAGTGTGCTGGAGGCCGTGCGTAGCGCTGACCGGAGGGGTGGGCTATGATGCGGTAGGCAAGTGGCACGGTGTATCGGGTCGCCCGTTTGGTGCCTCGGGAACCCTGAACACATCGTTCGGGGCCATAGTGGAAACCTCGGCCGGACTCCCTGCGGATGGAACCTGAATAGGCGATAAACCTGGACTAGAGACTTGTGTGGTTAGTCAGGTCGTGGTCTACACCCACGTCGGCTTTCGCTTGAAGTCTGCCGAGCACATGTCGTGTGCAGACGCTAAGTGGTGGAAACATGTGTGAAGAAGTACACCCCTGCAGGGTTATAAATGATCTATTCGAATAGCCGCGTCCGCGGTAATGGACTACTGGGTTGCTTATGCAGTTCATAGACAAGTGAAAGTGGATACTCTAAAATGTGCAAGATAAGCGTGAGTGCTATGGATGGCCTTCTCGTAGGGAGACGGGAGCGGATCCATAGTGGTGTATTGATATGGTGAATATGTGGACTCGTGTGCGCCACCTCAAAAGAGTTACCAGCAGTCGTAGTACAGGATAGCCACTGAGTCAAAGCTGGCTTGCTGCAGTTAAACTCCACCACCCCCTTTGTTGATACTGTTGCATATGTAGCTAGTTCTGATGTAAGTCTTGCTGGGTACATTTGTACTCACGTTTGCTTAATATATGTTTTTGCAGAGAGACTTCAGTCTCACTAGTAGTTCCGCGTGGACTTCGATGTTTAGCTTGTTACCTCAGTTACGATCCTATACCCTTGGGAGGTTCTTGTAGATAGTCAGGCTTCTTAGCCTTTTTCATTTGTAGTTGTCTGTACTCAGACATGTTATGCTTCCGTTGCTTGTATGTTCTGTATGTTGGGTCATGTGACCCCTGCTTGTAATAAATGCTATGTGGCTCTTCTGGGCCTTTATCTATATGAGTTGTTGAGTTATGTTGTGATGCCATGTTGTACAACACATACTTGCATGTTATGCGTATGTGCAAAGTGTATTGCTATGTGTGGGATCCGACAATCTAGTTGTTTATTCTTGGTAGCCTCTCTTATGGGGAAATGTCTCCTAGTGCTTCCACTGAGCCATGGTAGCTTGCTTCTGCTCCGGAACACATGGGATGATTGGCATGTGTCCTTCTATGCTCCTGTGTCTGTCCCTTCGGGAAATGTCACGTGTTGTTCCTTTAAGTCCTTGTAGCTTGCTACGACTTGGGTTCATACGTTGATGACCGACACGTGCATTGCTGGGTCATGTATGCCTGTCCCTGTAAGTTAGTGCCACCTTGGGTTTACGACTAGTCATGTTGACCCGGGTTCTCTGTCATATGGATGCTAGCAACACTATCATATACATGAACCAAAAGGCGCAAACGGTCCTGGGCCAGGTAAGGTTGCACCGTGGGAATACCGTGCATGAGGCCGCAAAGTGATATGAGGTGTTACATGCTAGATCGGTGTGACTTAGGATCAGGGTCCTGACAGCTTTGGTATCAGAGCCTGACTGCCTATAGATATACCAAGCCAAACTGGTCGAAGTCGAGTCTAGAAATTCTTTAGTTATATAAGGGAATTGATTGTGGAAGGGAACGTAAGGCTCTTTTTACTCTTTTACCTTATGTCCTTCTAATCTGAGTCACCCTCTTCTTTTCTATGGGGTTAAGAAACTAGGCTTTCTCATCTATCTATCAGGATGACAAGTTACTATGTTTGAGACTTATAGGAATGATGGATTCAAGCCTCAGTTCAGTTCCTACTACTTCCGTGTGTTGACAGTTGCTCTCGGAACCTTGATATTGTGATGTTGAGTGGTTATGCCACCATTTTTGCAGGATGTCTCAAATCTTTTGAGCATTTACAGTCGTTATGCTGTCCGAGTCATCCCAGGTTTCTAAATAGTCTGATGCATTTGAAATTCCTTCTTTTCGTTCCCGTTGTTCCTTTGGGCCAGATTAACCACATTAATCAGTGTGTTGAGGCACTTCATTGCCTCGCCATATATGTTGGAGCTATTATTACGACACTAGGGTATCTTAGAGAACCACTTAGTAACCCAACCTTGTGTTGTGTTCTCAGTGTGATGATTTTGGCCACCATTCTCGAAAGCATCTCATGATGCTACTTAGCTAGTAGGTATTCTATTCCTGGGTCCTTGAACCCGAGGTTCACCCTACTTACTTCATGTTGATAGTGTTTGATAGTTCCTTTTGGATATTAGTAACCTTTGCGATAGTCCTCGAGGTCTGTGGTATTTCCTTCTTCCAAATACCATGAACTGCTTATGGCAGGAGTTCTTGAACCAAAAGATCACAACAAGAGTGCTCTCCATGAGTTCCCCATTCTATATTATGACTCTGCCAGTCCTACCTTTCTGCATGGGTTATCCAGAAGAAATGTGTTGAATTTGTTTGACATACTAATCTATGCATCCACAACTCAGAAAGTTATATGTTCCTTTGAGTTGCTCCTCTTCAGTTGTATTCCGACCATCATCTATCATTTGATAGTCAAGAGCATGTCTTGCATTCATGCTCATCGATGCCTCATATCCCTGTGGTCCGTCAAGCCATTCTATTCCGGAATGACTAGGAGAAACAAACTCCAGCACCTCATCCATTTCTTGGACTGGTCAAAGTAGTTGTATTCCACAGATCAAAAGGCCAATCCAGCTTTTGTTCTTCTCTACCTTGGAGTGTTACCCTCTTATGTCAAGATTGTCATGGGAATTGCACCACCTCCTATGACTCCTTGATATAGTGATACTTCTCGCTATCATTATTCATTCCTCGGTTTCGTGTTGTTGTGACTGGAATATCGACAAGTGAACTGTGATGTGTGAAATCAATACTCCTAGCAACTTCGTTGCTTGGTAGTTAATGGACAATAATCTCATTCTTAGTGTGTTGGTTATTGAATCATCGTCCTAAGATTGATCGTGCGACCTAGTCCATTTTCCTGGTGCACACTTCGATCAATGAGTTAGGATTTTGTAAATCCCATGCTTATTTGATCACATCATCTTGCCTCGAAAGCAAGATTGTTCTCGAGCTTAATAACATAGCGGTGGTCCGTGATTTTCCGAATATCTTCTTGGAAGTATCACCAGATTGTTCCCTGGCCGTTATGTTGAGTCCGTGATTAAGTTGGTTTTCTTGTAAACCACCCTTTTCTCGAAGAATCTGTGTTGGATACCTCTGAAATAATTGGTTAAGCTAAACAACAACTTGGAGAGTTGGAAGATAAAAGCTTGCCTGACTTAGTTCCTTCCAAGGGATATCTCTCTTTGTGCGTGTGTGTGTTGAAGAAAGATGATATCTTCATCGATTGGTCCTCGTGATTAGTTGTTGGATTCTATTGTCTTGTCAAAACTTTGATTTGAGTATGGGTTATCGTCAAATCAAAATCAGAACCAACGATTCTCTTAATGTTGTCTTACTCGTGGTTGATCCTCGAGCATGCACCATTATATCTTCTGGTCTCACCAATGCTATCACCTTGTTCACATAATTATGGAATCCCATCTATATGGAAACCTCGATGAATTGTTGTTGAGCCCATCAGCAGCATTTTGTCTCCTCCATGATTCATGTCGAACATCAAGCTAGTGTTGGAAACTTACATAGGCATTATCTTCGTGCTAACCCATGAAGTATATGTTTGATGAAAGAAGTGACTTCCTCTAATCCATGTGCATTTGATGCAAGTTGCCGGCGTGAATTCGAGAAAGTTTGTTTTGCTTCCTTTGGAGTCATCCCAAGTCAGTCATGCATGTGCAAAATATTCTATGGTTTGATAGGCTCGCTACCTCCAGCCCATATGTATTCCTAGCACACCAAGCCACTAATTGATTTGTTCAAGGAGGAGAAGTCTATGCTTGGGATCTAATCCATGGACTTGCGTAAAGACTTCGAAATCCTTGATGATGTATCCTAACCAGAACATGGTAGTATTTTGTTGTAAGACTCCTATGTGGTCATGCTTGTCTTGGACAACAGGTTCACATGTATGTAGTAGAACCAGCTCATGTTTTGGAGCTTGCTATCATAGTTCATTTCCCGAGAATCTCGCAACATCATCTCATCGGTTTGTGTTGCAAACTTTCTTTTCAGACATGCTGAGTCTGAAGTATCCTATCAGCAATCGGATCTGAATCACAGGCAGATATGATGGTTGGAACATTACCAACATTTATATTTTGTTCCCAGCTTGCACCACCATTGTGCCAATTTTTCCATGGGCTGGCTTTCTCAGTAATTGCTGTTCAAGATCATCTTCAAAAGCGGTCCTACCATGGGTCCCACCCATTTCCGATGATAAGCAAAAATAATCCATTGCGTTGTCTTCAACAAGGTAATCCACATCATCCATTCTAGTCGGAGTATGCCACTCCTTCGAACTCCTTCAGATGATCGTTTGTGAATTGCCCTAGCCTGGTATGAAGAGTTTCAATGATCTCCGTATCAAAAGTAATTCTTTTTGCCACTTAAGGGAGTAATTCTACGAGTCACCTTCCCTGAGGTGCCCCATTATGGAATCATGGCAATTAACTCCTCGCTACTTTGACCCCGTCCACCATCTTCTTAAGCGTGGAATTGTTGCCTACCAAGTTGAGCCATCGCCATCTGTTTCCTTTCACCCCTGGTGTGTGTCTTGTGTCTCAGCTCAAGAGACGTTCTTTCGTCTCACTCCATGAGTTGATCTTGAGTGCTCGAACTTCGAGGAGATCGATTTCCGTAGAGTTCTTCCTGTCGTCATCGTGTTGGACAAAGATCTCGAAGGCAAAGATGTCAAGATCAACTTGATGCAATGAATCAACGTCCTCAAGAAATGCGATGGATCATGAAGACTGTGTCAGTTCCATGCCCCTTGTCTTCTTACCTCACGTCTTGAATCTCGGGACGAGATTCTTGTTTAGTGGGGGTGAGTTGTCACAACCCTAGTTCAGTAACGCACTTGGGTTAGATTTGTATGTTGCATCATGTTTAAATTTTATTTAAAGTTGAAATGGGGATTGATCAAACCCTAGCACCAGAAAGAATTCAAATAGGGTTGAATAAAGTCTTTTTCCATAAACCCAAAATGTCCCTAAGAAAAGTTCATGATTTCTGGTTAAGGTGAAAACCTCTGCCAAAAATGATGAATATATTTTTAGGTCATTTCTGGATTTTTTTAATTAAATCATAACTATTTGAATTGGGGCTTTTAAATGCTAAATATTTTCAATAGCTCCAATAATTCTGAAACTTTTGCTGGAGCTCTGGAATTATTCAGTTAGCATCCAAAAATATTTTTAGAATTTACTAGAATGGTTTAGTACTTTTACTAAATCAAAATAGAGAAACAAAATAGAAAACAGAAATAAAAGGAGAGAGAAAGAGTTTACCTAGCCTTACCTGAAGCAGCCCAGCTGGCAGCCCAGCCAACAGGCCCAGCCCACCAGCGCCACTGTCCTCAAGCTCCTGCCAGGAGGACGCGCGTGCGTGGTCGCCGCGCGCAGGCACGCGCCCGCGCCACCTCCACCTTGCCTGCGTGCCCCCTCGACGGCCTGGACGACCCTGGAGTCACCACGCACCCCCTGACCTCTCTCTCTCACCCGCGGCGTCTCCCCTCCCCTCTGCTCTCTCTCACGGCCGCTCGAATGAGCCGGAATGCGCCGCCGCAAAACAAGGCGCCCACTGCCGTCCCCTTGCCCCGTGGACGTGTCCCCTTGCTCCGCCTCGATGTGGTGAAGCTCCATGCCGCAACACATGTCCCCGGATGCCTGGAATCACCGCCTTCGAGCTCGTCACCGTTGCATCTGCTCACTGGCCATCTTCGTCGATTCGCCGTCAACCGCCCGTCCCGGAGCTCGTCGATGACCCCATCTGATGCGCTGTGAGCCCCTGGTTCTTCCCCCTCTTTTTTCGTTACCATTCCCGCACCCTGGCTCCTAGGCCATGCTAGCCGAGCTCCGGCCGCCGCCTGCCTTGTCGCCGTGGTGGCTTGAGCTCGAGACAGCCGCGCCCTTGCACCGCATCAAGCTCCTGGTGATCCCAGGAGGTTGCCTAGCCCTTCATCTTGCTTGCCCGTGCCCCACAACGCCGCGCCCGCGCAAGCCATAGCCGTAGCCGCCGCAAACTTCATCGCCGGCCTCTATTCCGGTGACCATCTGGTCCAGCTCCACCACCCATAGAAGCGGCTTAGCCCCAGCTCGCCGTAGAACCCAACCGCGTCCCAAACCGTGCCCTGTAGCGCGAACCCGACGCGTCTCCGCCGCTCGGTTTGGTCGTCGCCGGCCCAACTCTGGCGTGCCGACGTGGCATCATTAGATAAGGTGCTAACAACATTTAGTTAGAGCCTAGAGCCACTGAAACGGGCCCCACCGCAGGGTCAAACCCAGTCAGCATCGGGTTTGATCAGGATTAACCCTGGGTCACTGACCAGTGGACCCCACTGGTCAGGTTTGACCTGGACCGGCCCTGTTGACCGCTGACATCACAGTGACATCATGCTGACATAGTAATTCTTTTCTGGAATTTAAATAAATCTTAAATGGTTTATTTATTTCAAAAAATATTTTAAACTTCTAAAAATCATAGAAAATCAACCGTAACTCCAAATGGAATAATTTATATATGAAAAATGATCAGAAAAATCCAATCTATCCATTGGTACTGGTTTCATGCATGACAAAGCAACTTAACCTTGCTGTATAGAACAAAACATGATAATGCACATTATAAATTCATAACTTGAGTTTGAATTTGAACCTTTAGTTCAAATCAACTCAAACCCTCCTGTTGCTAGCTGCATTAGCTCAAATCACAGCATTTTGCCATGTCATGTGCATGCATCATATTGTCGCATATTGCCATGTATTGATTGTGTTACCAGTGTGTTCTCCGCGGTAGGTTCTGCTCCTGAGGATATTCACGAGTATCCAGTTAAAGGACAGTGCCCCTCGACCACTCTGTTAGGCAAGCAAACCCCCCCTTGAGCATTCTGATACAATCCCACTCTCTTGCTCCTACTCTCTTTTACTGCATTAGGACAACAATGATTCAACTGTTACATGCTACGGTAGTTGAATACCTTTCCTCTGCATGACCTGTCTTTGCCACAGTAAATAGTTGAAACCCATTAGCATGAGTAGGAGTTGTTTGAGCCATGATGTGCCTACTCATTTTTGCTTGCTTGTCATGCCTGCTATTGCTTAGAGTTGTGTCAGGTCTGATTCATCGGGGATGAATTGGAATGTGGTCAACATGTCCTACTGATGAGAGCTAAGTGTGTGAACACGATTTGGTAAAGGTAGCGGTGAGAGGCCATGTAGGAGTACATGGTTGGTTGTCTCATTGAAACCGTCCTCAGGAACTGAGTTCTGTGTTTGTGATCCAAGAACAGCTACTACCACACGTTTGGCCCGAAAATATGACCCCGCTCGACTTATTAACCGCCCTGTCCTCTGTCCAGGATTTGCAAGTAGTTTCTGGTGTTTGTAGTGTGCTGGAGGCCGTGCGTAGCGCTGACCGGAGGGGTGGGCTATGATGCGGTAGGCAAGTGGCACGGTGTGCCGGTCGCCCGTCTGGTGCCTCGGGAACCCTGCACACATCGTTCGGGGCCGTAGTGGAAACCTCGGCCGGACTCCGTGCGGATGGAACCTGAATAGGCGATAAACCTAGACTAGAGACTTGTGTGGTTAGTCAGGTCGTGGTCTACACCCACATCGGCTTTCGCTTGAAGTCTGCCGAGCACATGCCATGTGCAGACACTAAGTGATGAAAAATGTGTGAAGAAGTACACCCCTGCAGGGTTATAGATGATCTATTCGAATAGCCGCGTCCACGGTAATGGACTACTGGGTTGCTTATGTATTTCTTAGACAAGTGAAAGTGGATACTCTAAAATGCGCAAGATAAGCGTGAGTGCTATGGATGGCCTTCTCGTAAGGAGACGGGAGCGGATCCATAGTGGTGTATTGATATGGCGAATATGTGGACTCGTGTGCGCCACCTCAAAAGAGTTACTAGCAGTCGTAGTACAGGATAGCCACTGAGTAAAAGCTGGCTTGCTACAGTTAAACTCCACCACCCCCTCTGTTGATACTGTTGCATATGTAGCTAGTTCTGATGTAAATCTTGCTGGGTACATTTGTACTCATGTTTGCTTAATTTATGTTTTTGCAGAGAGACTTCAGTCTCACTAGTAGTTCCGCGTGGAGTTCGATGTTTAGCTTGTTACCTCAGCTACGATCCTATACCCTTGGGAGGGTCTTGTAGATAGTCAGGCTTCTTAGCCTTTTTCATTTGTAGTTGTTTGTACTCAGACATGTTATCCTTCCATTGCTTGTATGCTCTGTATGTTGGGTCATGTGACCCTTCTTGTAATAAATGCTATGTGGCTCTTCTGGGCCTTTATCTATATGAGTTGTTGAGTTATGTTGTGATGCCATGTTGTACATCACATACTTGCATGTTATGCGTACATGCAACGTGTATTGCTATGTGTGGGATCCGACAATCTAGTTGTTTATTCTTGGTAGCCTCTCTTATGGGGAAATGTCTCCTAGTGCTTCCGCTGAGCCATGGTAGCTTGCTACTACTCCGAAACACATGGGATGATCGGCATGTGTCCTTCTTTGCTCCTGTGTCTGTCCCTTTGGGAAATGTCACGTGTTGTTCCTTTAAGTCCTTGTAGCTTGCTACGACTTTGGTTCATACATTGATGATCGACACGTGCATTGCTGGGTCATGTATGCCTGTCCCTGTAAGTTAGTGCCACCTTGGGTTTATGACTAGTCATGTCGGCCCGGGTTCTCTGTCATATGGATGTTAGCGACACTATCATATACGTGAGCCAAAAGGCGCAAACGGTCCCGGGCCAGGTAAGGTGGCACCCGTGGGAATACCGTGCGTGAGGCCGCAAAGTGATATGACGTGTTACATGCTAGATCGGTGTGACTTAGGATCGGGGTCCTGATAGGCCTACCCCGACGACGCCCGGCAGCTTGTTCGGGCCAGGCCCGGGGGCTCCTGTTGGTGCAACAAACCCTGGGTCTGTTGCCCAGACCGTGCACAGGCCCAAGATCAAGATTGCAACATCCAAGACAAGGCCAAGACGAAGAAAATAGGCTCTTTGAGGAATCAAAGGCCAGGCTGAGAAGACCAAGTCAAGCCAAGAAGCAAGACAACGCTAAGGGAAAACCTCCCTTGCCAGCCAGGAGAGCCTGGCGAGGTCAAGGTTGCCCCGGAAGCAAGCCTCAAGACCGCCCTGGCAGGCTTGCCGGGTCCTGCGAAGGCAAAACACCCCGGCAGGGCTTCACCACCCCACCTTGCAGCGACGCAAGTCATCGATCGATGCGGTGTCATCCCCAAGATGATTAAGTGGCTGCCTTTTGCCACATGGCAGCCATTTCCTACAGGAATCGCCTCCAAATGACACCCGCCCAGCGACCTGTCGCGCAGGTAGGAGAGAAGGTGGCCAAACAGCCCGGCAAGGCGTGCCGGGCAGGCCATGATGTGACACTAAGTGGCACATTTAATGTGTACCGCTCTATCTGCAGAGTAGATATGATAGCACTGTTTGCTATCTAATCAGTACACAATGACTGATTTGCCACTATGGTGACCCCTTGATCTATAAAAGGAGGCCCATGGCAACCATAGAAAGGATTCGGACCCCTGTACACTCATACGCGCGTAGCTGATCTCGCCCCGAGGCAACCCTGCCGGGCAACAGCGCTGCATTTCCACCACCATCCACCATCAATCCACCAAAGTAGGAGTAGGGTTTTACGCCTCGCGGCGGCCCGAACCTGGGTAAAAACTGCTCGTGTGATCTCTGTCGTGCTGCGCTGCACTCCTCTGCTCTTTGTGCAACATGCTCAGTCCTCCTGCCGAACCAAAAGGGGCCCTTGACCCAATAGGTGGCCGTGGTTTCCCACGACAGTACTACTATATTTTTAAATTTGTTTTAGTATGGCTACTAATTTTTGGATTAAGAATATTTTGTTCCCCAGCAAAAATATGTGAATTTTTAAAATTTTGCATATTGTTTAGTTCAAAATTTTAACCCTGGCACTGACCAGAAAATGGGTAGCAATTCTATAAATGGAATATGGGCTGCAATAATTTCCATATGAATTAGCAAATGGGCTGTAAATTATAAAAATAATAGCAAATGGGCTATACACGCCACAGATTTTGAGGCTGACTTGTTTACGCAAGGCTTTGTTAGTCAACACACGATTCTAGCAGCTGTGACTGTTGGATGTCCATCCAACGGCCGACGTGCTTCTTCAATCTTTGATCTTCCTGCTCCAGCCACCTAAACCAGAGCCTGACGGTGTTCTGGGAATGGGGGTACCCAGACTTGCCTACCTGCGGCCCATGGGGTGGCTCCATCGACGGCCTGGTGCGGCGTAGCTTCAGCGACAACAACTCAAGACCTTCGCGACGGGCCAAGCCTCGCGAGGTGGACGACACCAAGACCTCCACGAGGAGCGGCCTCCTCAGGCTGGCTCCCGAGGTGTGGAGATCTCTATGCAAGCCTCACCTCGTGAGGTCCGGATGATGTGAGCCATGAAGACCAAGGCCAGGTGGGCTCCAGCGGGAGCAGTGTACCAGTTTCCTCTTTGGTGCTAAAGAGGCAAGTGCAGGCGCGGAGTCCCGAGGAATCAGCCAAATGTTTCCATTCCCATGCAACAAGACCAAGACCGCCATGACGGCAGGACGGAGGTCATCACCGAGCCCACCACGGCATCACAACCAGAGGCTTTCACAGGCGAAGACTACTTTTGTCAGCATAGCATGTACTAGCTGTCCCCCTTTGAATTTGGCTGTTGTGGGATCCCTTCCCGCCTTTCATTTGGGAAGAGGACCAAGGCTAATATAAATAGGACTTAGCTACCACCGTAGAGAGGGGAGTTCACATCGGACCCCCGGGACAGATCATTCAGATCACCCTCACCTCACCAGCTAACTCGAGCTCAAGAACAACTCTCCTCCTGAGGCTGTTCTCCACTGTACTAGTTCATCCTCGGCCCCTTGAGGCCAATCAACCACAAAGCAGGAGTAGGGTTTTACATCGCAAGGTGGCCCGAACCTGGGTAAACTATTGTGTCCCTTTTCCTTACAGTTCGTCGAGCTAGGCTGTGAGATTAGCGAGTAGGCAGACTGGGGAGGACGAGTTCTTCGCACGCACCCCAGAGTTCGAACCTCTCAAGGGTTTGTGGAACCCAAAATCCGACATTTAGCGTGCCAGGTAGGGGTGCGTCGGAGCCTCTCTTCCGCTGGTCGATCCACCACCTCTCCACCGCTTCCATGGCTGACGCTTGTCGAGCTCGTGCTGAGCGCCGGGCCGCCCTCGCCACCCGTGTCACTCAGACAGCGCCTGCGGGTGACGGTTGCCCTCGCTGTCCCCCGTCTCCAGTGGTGAACGCCGCCACCGGCCCCGCGAGGCATGAGCAGCAAGCTTCGTCACTGCACCCTTCTGTGCGGCTTGATGGGGGCACCGCCACCCTGTCGCTGACTCCGGCTGGTTCGTCGTCTCATGCCTGTCGCGGGCCGGCAAATGCGCAGGCTGCGTTGCTCATGGCGCGCGAGCTCCTGCGCTACCGCCCCATCGACGACCTCTACAAAGACTGGCTGGACTGCATTGTCGAGCTTCTCAGCGCTGCCGGGGACTCTCCTGCACTGTCTCGCTCGCTGCCTCACCCGCCGCCTGCTGCGGGTGACGTGGCCCACGGAGCACCTCCTCCACCTTCCAGTCAAGATGTCGCCCTCGGGCCAAGGTGTGAGGCCCCACGGCGCGACCCGCCGTGCAGGGCGCCGGCGCGTGAAGAGGAAAGCTGCCAGGTTGTGCAGTGGCCGCAAGAAGATGCTCGTGCACTCCCAGCACCACCACGTCAAGACCGCGCGCCGCCTGCAGCGGTGGCACGCGAGCGCCAAGACCAGGCTCCACCTCCACGACGGGCTCCCGTGACCACAGCGGCTTGCCGCGCATTCACTCCGGAGCTACGCAGCATCGTCTAGCCGGGGATGTTCAAGCCTGGCCTGCCTCGACGCTACGATGGCACCCCCGACCCTGCCGAGTTCCTGCAGCTCTACGAGCTAAGCATCGAGGCAGCCAACGGCGACGAGAAGGTTATGGCGAACTGGTTTCCCATGGCCCTCAAGGATGGTGCGCGCTCATGGCTCCTGAACCTACCCGTGGGATCGATTTCCTCTTGGGACGAAATGCGAGAGCATTTCATCGCCAACTTCCAGGGCACTCGCGACCGTCCACCGGCTGCAGGTGACCTGCGGCGCATCAAGCAGCAGCCAAGAGAGACCTTGCAGAAGTACATCCAGCGCTTCAACAGTGTCCGCCTCAAGATCCCCAAGGTGTCGGACGAGGCCATCATCTCGGTGTTCACTGATGGCATCCGCGACGTCAAGATGAAGGAGGAGCTCACCATACATGAGGACCTGTGCACGGCTCTGGAGGTATTCAACATGGCAACCAAGTGTCCGAGAGCTGAGGAAGGTCGCCACTCTCTCCTGGAGCTCCCAGGGGCTGACCTAGAAGAGAAGAAGGCCAAAGCCAAGGACGTGAAGCGCAAGGGACCGGCCGTGCTCATGGCCGAACCAGAGATGAAGCGCGGCTGCGACCACCCAGAGTCATCCAAGGGCAGCCGCCCGTTCTGCGTCTTCCACAACATGCACAACCACAACACCAACGACTGCCAGGAGCTCAGGGCCATCCATGATGGGCGCCTCAGTCGACGCCCCGAGCACAGCGACCGAGGCTACGGTCGTGGAGGAGGCCGAGGTGGAGGACGCTGGGACGGCCGCGACCCCCGTGAAGAATGGCGTGATCAGCCTCGTGAGGACCGCTGGCAGGGCCAGCCTCGCGAGGGCCCCTAGAGAGACCAGACTCGTGAGGACCGTCCTCAGGGCAACGCTGGCCTTCCTCCGCTGCCGCCACCACCAAGAAGGAAAGATGACCACCACCAGGATGAGGGGGCTGGGGGCTTCCAGGAGCCTCGTGCCATCGCCTACATCATGGGTGGTGCACAGGCCCCTGCCTCTCATCGCATCTTCAAGCAGTTTGCCCGTGAGGTGAACGCGGCCCTCCCCAAGATCAAGGGAACGCGTCCGCTCAGGTGGTCCAAGTGCACCATCACCTTTAGCCCATCCGATCAGCTCAAGTGCTTGGCAACTGTAAGCGCTCTCCCGATACTCTGCTCGCCTACTATCAGCAACGTGCTCGTAACCAAGACTCTCATCGATGGCGGTGCGGGGCTCAATGTTCTCTCCATCGAGACATTTGGCCGACTCCAGGTGCCCTATGACCAGCTGCAGCCTACCAAGCATTTCTCAGGAGTGACCGACAGCTCCACCACCCCGATAGGGCAGATCCGCCTCCCTGTCACCTTCGACAAGCGCGACAACTACCGCACTGAGCTCATCGACTTTGACGTCGCCCACATTCGCCTTCCATACAACGCCATCCTTGGGTATCCGGCCCTGGCCAAGTTCATGGTGGTGACTCATCATGGTTACAATGTACTCAAGATGCCAGGGAGCTGCGGCGTCGTCACGGTCGCCTGCGAGGAGAAGGACGCGGTGTGCTCTCTCGAGCGCGCCTACCAGGCTGCGGCGGTCGAGAACCTAGAGGATGAAGGCACCGTCTACCCTCCTGAGGCTGTCCCCAAGAAAAGCAGCTGCTCCGCCAAGGACCTCAGGAGGGCGGGGTGTCCAGCGGCACCACCTTAGGCCCTGCGCCCACTGACGGGGCGCCTCCCTCTCTCGCATAGGAAGGCGTGCCCGGCGCCCCTCTCAGGCTGGCCTCGGGGGCTCTCCTCTGGAGGGCCTCTGACCAGGCCAACGTCACGAGGGAGGCGCTCGGGCACCACGTGGAGGCGTGCTTCAGCGCACGCTTCCGCCAGGAGGGTACAAGGCGCGAGGTGCCAGGTGCTCAGAAGTTCATCACCAAGGCAATCGAGGAGCTTCAGGAGGCAAGAGCTATGCGAGGCGACCATCGCCCACCACCGGGCGCAGCTCCTTGTGACGGCGAGGACAGCGAGCTGCGTGTCTGCGTCAACATCCCAGGGCTCAACAGGGCTGCATCTCAGGAGCGCTTCTGGCCGTCCCGCGCTGGCCGGTGCGAGGGTCCCCCTCACAGCTATGTTCGCATGCCTTTGGGCTTGTCGAGCGCAGCTGCTACATTCCAGCGCCACATGCGGGGCGTCCTAGCGGCTCATGAGGCCAGAAGCCAGGCGATCCTGTCAGAGGAGGAGATGGATCCTCGCAAGCCCCCCGGGCCCCCAGTGCCTCCCGAGGTTTAGGGCCTGGGCGGCTCGTGAGGAGCGACTTCTGCAGCGCGCGTCTTCAGCTACTCCATCATCTCTTCAGCAATGGTGTCAGGTGACATTTTCTGGTTTGTTCAGTTGGGAGCGCCCCTCGGGCTGCATTATCCCCAAGCCGCGTGGGTCCGTCCCTGCGGCATGTATCATTTTGCATCTATCAGAACTAGCTCTACCCTATCCATGAGTTTATTTATGATTATCACTTGACTGTCTGGTGCTTCGTCACCACGAACGTCGTACGCCCTTGCAAGCCCACCCACGACCACCTCATGATTAAGGACTGGCACGGCGTCTGTGCTCGGGTCCGTCCCTGCAGCATCGCTAAACCCAAGTGGCTGAGCTCTGGCTCGCGGGCCAGCTCCCGTGCATGTCACCTCCCATGGTCCTTGGTGCCTTGTTCTCACATGAGCTAATTGGGGGCGGGTAACTTAGGGCACGCGACCCGGTGCGTCGCCACCGCGGGAGCCACGCGCCGGTTGTCTTTCTTCAGGACATTCACATGAGAAGACTGGGCATGGCATCTGTGCTCGGGTCCGTCCCTGCAGCATCGACAAACCCAACGGCCGAGCTCTGTCTAGCGGGCTGGACCCATTCACATCACCTCCTGGGGTCATTGTTGTTTGGCCTTCTCATGCGATAACCTCTGGAGATTCACTCGGCGTAGGTTGCCTAACCATCTCGCAGGACTATCAAAAGTGTTACGAATCAAATTCAGGCGCAACCCGCCTTGAGGTAGGGCCTCGTGAGTCCCGCGCTGGCTCATGAGTGCCCATACACACCTCCTATAGCCCTGCCGTGCAAGCCACGTGTTAGGGTGGGGCTGTACACGCCCTCGGGTCTCCCCTCAGAGGGAGCCCCCACCCACGTACCAGTGGAAGCACCATGCTCCGCGTTGGTAGTCGACATGGTCTAGGAGCAGCTATGCCCATGCAAGAGCTGTAGCGCCATGCTCCGCGCTGGTGATAAACAACTGGGGGCAGCCTAACGGCTGCACTAACCTCAGGAGAACCACCAGGCTCGGTGTTCAGCCTCACCGCGCTGCTTTCCCCTCAGGAGAGTAGCGCCAGGGGGCTGGGCACGGGGGCTACGCTTAGGTCATGCCTGGCGTACGCCACCATGCCAGGTCCCTCAGACATGGTCTTCGCGCATCCCTCCCGAGCGAAAGCCCGGCGAGGACAGGTATGGGGGTTTTTGTTCACACGTCAATGGGGACTCCTGAGCATCGTGACTCAGGAGCTTAACTGGCCACGTAGCACCTCACCTCTTGGTCTTGTCCTAGTGATCTGGACGCCCCAACGGCGGCTGAGGTACGCACGGGGCCAGGCCCTGCAGACGTAGAACGCCAAGTCCCACTCTCGCGTCTCCTTCCCGAGGGCTGTTCGTACGTCAAGGGGGACTCCTGAGAATCGCGACTCAGGAGCCTAACTGGCCACGTAGCCCCTCACCCCTTGGTCTCGTCCTGGTGATCCGGACGACCCAACGGCGGCTGAGGTATGCGCGGGGCCAGGCCCTGCCGATGCAGAACATCAAAGCAAACGGAAAGGAAACCGCAGAACCTTAGCAAATTATTACAAAACATACTGTCTTTTAAAGTTCCAAAGCATAAGTTCTTACGCCTCCACGAGGCACGATACATGTTGCAGGAATAGAACAAGGGGAAAGCGCCGCCATCTCCTTCAGCTTTGGACGCCATCGTTGCCCGCTTGGGAGTCCTATCACCGACGACGTCACCGCCGTCCCTGCCGTGAGCCGTAGGCACGAGGTCGACGGCGAGGAACTTCCGCAGCAGGGCCTCCACTTGATCCTTCATGGCCTCGGCAGCAGCATCTTGGAGCTCAGGGTCCACGGGCTCGAGCAGGGCACCAAAGTCGAAGTTGGAGTCCCGAAGATGGAGGTGGCTGAAGACGCGCGTTGCGGCCGAGGCCGAAAGCGCGTGGGCTTCTCCCTCCACCATGGGGCCCACTCCGACGACGATGCCCTTGAGCGCCACAACGAGCTTGGGGAGCAACCCGGCGAGGCCTTCTTCTGGAGTCACCAGCGGCTCCTTGTACCCGCTCCCGTAGATATCCTGCAGTGCCTTGCGGGACCTCTGCTCAAGGGAGTCGAAGGCGGCACGCCCCGTGGTGGCCGCCTCCTCAGCCTTGGCAAGGAGTTTCTCTCTGGCCTCCAGCCGAGCCTTCTCATCGGAGACAAGCTGGGCGTGGGACACCTGTGCCACCTCCACCTCCTCCTTCAGCTTCTCCAGGTGGCCGCACTCCGTGTCCTACTACCGAGATGCCTACTCTAGCTCGGCGTCACGACCGGCGACCGCAGACGCCCGCTCCTTTAGCTTTTCCTCCCGCTCCTCGAGTTGGCGGGCGCGGCTGGCCTCCTCATCGCGAAGGGCTTTCAGCTCGGCCTCCGCCGTGCGGCAGCGCTCCTCAGCGTCCTTCGCGTCCTTCAACGCCACTTCACGGGCGGTGGCGGCCACGTCGGCCACCTTTTGGCCCTCCTCTTCAGCAGCGTCGGCCTGGTCCGAGGCCGCCCTGACGGACGAGTCAGCCTGGAACCACCCCGAGACCAGCTCCAGGCGCCCTGACGCCCGGCGCCGGTCGGGGCCCCGAAGATCGTTCCAGAGTTGATCCAATGCGGAGAAGGCCTGCTCCAGAGCACCGGGCATGGTAGAAGAGCCGCGTCCTACCGGAGTGGCGGCTAGAAGAGGAGATGGCGATGGCATCAAGACTGGCGAAGCAGCAACAGCAAGGATGGCCAGGGGCTCCGGAGCCCTCGGGTCGTCAGCAGGCGCGCTGAAGGTCAGCATCTCTTAAGCCGGCGCGGCCGCAGGGGCATACTTCTCCTGAGGATGGGCCCCTGAGCCTCGCGAGGGCAACGCTGCGGCGGGAGGATGCGAGCTAGCCTCGTCCGTCTACCCCAGAACCTCCGGGGCCGAGGTGGGCTGCTTGGCCTCAGGAGCCCTCGCCTCCTCCTTCTTCCTTTTCGCCGCCAGCATTGGCCTGGCCGCAGAGAGGAAAATGTCAGAGCATTTCGTCAAGATCAGGAAGCAAAGACAAGATGGTGCACTTACTGGTCCGTGGCGACGTACTCCCTCGTCCTCTTCAGGAGCGCGATGCCCACAGGCTCCCTGGGCGCGAGCCCCGCCGCGCTCTCGGGAGCGGATGAGCACGCGACGGCCGGATCTGTGGCAACGGCGACCGACGGTGGGGCGGAGGCGCCACCTCGGGCAAGCAACGATGACCTGTCCTTCTTCGGGACACCCTGCTTCAGCTTCTTCGGAGGGGTGCCCCTGGACCTCGTGGTGACCCCGGCGAAGCGCGGAGACTCCCTGACTGGGTGCTCGTCAGCATCGTCGTCAGAGAAGGCGCGGAGGAGCTCGCTCCGCCATGGGGGAGAAGTCTCCCCCACCTCCTCCAAGGTCGCCTCTGAGCTCTCATTCCCCTCCTCCCCGGAGGGATTGCCGGAAGACACCGGCACCGGGGAGCCCGCGGGTAGGGAAGGCTCCAGCGGCACGAGCCCCCGTTCGTTGAAGACAGGCATGGCGGCGGCTATCTTCTTCCCGTCAGCGCGATGGTACAATGGGAGATGGGCGTCCGGGGGGCCACCCTGGTACTTCCCGAGCAAGGTGTGCATGACCTTGCTCAGCTCCTCATCAGACAAGTTGTCCGGGCGCAGCCGGAGGTCGTCTTCCGCACCCTTGAAGCTCCACAGGGGGAGCGAGTGCGGCTGGAGCGGCGCCAGGCGCTGCGTCAGGAACTCCTTAACGATCATGGCCCCTGTCAGCTTCTCCGCCTTCGGGTCCTCCGCCTTCAGGTTGGCCGTCATTGTGGCACTCCAGCTCAGAGAACTGATTTACCAGTGTTTCCAACCCAGAGATCAAGTCTTCTGGAAACACACAACAACTTGGAACAGAACATAGCTGAACTTTTATTGATAATAGTCGAGTACAAGCTTATATATTACATGATCAACGAGGCCAAAAGCATGTCTAGTGCTATGACAATATCTACATCATTTATCTAACATATCAGGGCCTCGATATTACTGCAGAATACTATAGCAAAAGACTACGGCGTAGCAGAACATGATAGCAACTCCATCCACAGGGACATTGCTGAGGACACATCCTAGGCATCGCACCACGGACCTTCGAGACCTCCGTCTCAGTCTTCTCCTGCATCTGGCATGATACGCTAGGTGAGTACATTGAATGTACTCGCAAGCACATGAAAACCAAATATGCAGCAAATAATAGCATGGCAATCAACTTGTTAACTCTTAACTGATTCACTTACTGTTATTAACTTACTCATATCCGGGTTGTCTCACAACCCTCGGAATACTCGATGCCACGAGTACTTCTGATAACCAGACAAGTTCTTCCATCATTATCACCATTATATGGTTGATCACCTAGAGAGGTCTGGACGGGGTGTCCAATACCGTGGACGCGGCTATTCGAATAGATTTTACACTCTGCAGAGGTTGCGCACTTTACCCACACTATGGAGCACCTGACCTCGTGATCCCATTCGGGTGGACCAGTGTTGCTCCAACGAAACATGCTTGAGCCGTGACTCTCCCATCGTACCACCGGCATTCATTCTCCCCCGGAGTCCTGCCCTGGGTGGCCCCCTGTATCACCTCGTGACACCTGCCACTGTCGTGGCCAAACTAAACTGTCCCAAATAGGGACGCCGGCACAAAACTCAACTGGGCTCACAGGGTTATCGCGGTCTACCTGATCAGGACAACACGCACGCATAACCCTCCCTGTCTGGAGGTACCGGTGAAAAAGCACAGAGCCAGACCAAGTCAATGCCGTCCCATACCGGCAAATGTGGCTGCACGGGTAAGCCCGGACAGGTGACTCTTGATCAACCAACTAAGTTTCACTTAGCAAGCATGGTGTTCAGCAATTAAACTTGAGTTATCAACATAAGGCATTTAAATAATTTACTTTGAATTATCTATGTTAATTAAATGCAAGAAATGCATACGAATTATGCAATGCTATGAAATGCTTCATAATATGGATGTCCTGGCTTGCCTTGATCAGTTGGGTTGTTCAGAAACTCCTGGTCTTCAAATCCACAAGAATCTATTTCTGAAAACATTTTTAAATGGCAAAGGAAAATGTCACATAAAGCCTTTTTATTCACCAACAATTCTGTGGGTATTGGAAAAATACCAAACTTGGTCAGAAAATAAAGGACTTTGATACAAACACAATGCAAAAAGAATCAGGTCAATTGGAACTTTCTGTAAAAAGTTATTAGTGGTCAAAGCTACTGGTCAACTATGTTAAATAATTCAAAATTAAAAAAAAACAGAACGGGCCGCGTCGAAGGCGTAAACGGAGAGTGCGTCTCCACTTACCCCTTCGTGCGCGCGCCGACAGTGGCTGACGAGTGGGACCGGGCCCATTTAAAATAGAGGGAGGAGGGAGAGAATAGAGGGAGGCGGGGCTCTGGCGACGCTCACCGGCGGCGGAGCTGGGAGTTGACGGGGATCGATCGGGTACTCGGAGACGGTCCTCCCTGTACCCGTAGCTCGATCGGAGATGGCCGGACGGCGGTGCGCCGCTCTTCTCCGGCGGACAGCTGCTATGGTGGTCGACGGAGGCGATGATTCCGGCAGCAGTTCGAGCAGGGAAGAGGTCGTAGAGCACCAGCGGAGCACTACGAACTCAACGGTGGGCTAGGGCGGAGCTGGGATGGCTTGGAGAGGGTTGGTGACAGAAGGGGATCGAGCGGCAGAGCTTCTGTCGGAGTTGAGGGAGACGAGCTTTCGGCCCTCCTTGGGCGCTCTGGAGGTGGATGAGGGTGGTGGTGGAGAGGTGGTGATGAGCGGAGGAGCAGGGCGGGGCAATTTATAGCCGGGAGGGGGCGCTCAGCGAGCTCTCTGGATGCGACTCGAAGTGGGCCACGTTGCCGGCGAGAGGTATGCCTCGCTGACTGGCTGCTTGCGGTGAGAGGACGGGAGAGGCCAGAGGCATTCAATGCACGAAGAGACGGCTCGGGGAGAAGAGGACGAGCGGGGCCGCAACTGTGGCCGCACGGGCGACACAGTGCCCGTGGTCGTGGCGGCCGCCGAGGGCTTCTCCGGTGAGGGCGAGTATTCTGGAGGGGCTACATGGCAACGAGGAACGATGTCGGCATGCCCAGACACGGTACGGCTATGCGGGCATCGTGCTTCGACGCGACCCGAGCCTGGCGTGGCACAGAGCGCGGCGACAAGCATGCCATCGCCGTGCTTGGCACCAGGGGGCCAAGTACGCGTGGCAAAACTTGTCCAGCACATGACCTTCGATCCCTCAGATCACCTACACCCCTGGTTTGGCTTGGTTTGGTCTGAGATGATGGATAGCCTCAGATATAGTTTCTGACAGGAAAGACGAGAGGGATCTGGAGAGGTGGTGAGCTGCGACTGATGCCAATGGAGATGTCCGAGATCTAGGTTGAAAGGACTCAAAACTGGTCAAGGTTGAGGTGGTTTGGTTGAAGTTTGAGGGTAGTTCATGTGTAACTTGCAAATCTGGTCCAGAATCTGAATGTTGAAGTACTGTTCACATGGGAGATCTTCAGATGCTGAAACTTGGTGTAGGGAAGTCATTTGTAGGTGTCCTCATGCCACAAATATTTGGGAGCAATTGGACAACCCTAGCATACACTTCCTTCACAAGGGTCCAAACTGACCAGGAACAAAAATGAATTGTTTTGCAAAATATTTGAACTAGGCCATGGAATATTTTTGGAGATTGGGGCAAGATATGGTACAAGGTATTTTAGAGAATTATTTGAGAATTTTCTGAGCAACCAAACTATAGGTTGCTTCCCAACCCATAGTAATGCCCTAAATTCTCAAATAAAAGAAAAGAGTTTTTGAAGATGATTTAAATTGGGATTTGGGTCCTTGATGTGCTTGACAGGGTTTTGGCAAGGTAATGAGGCTTTGGATCACCTGGAAAAAATTCAAGAGTTTCCAAGACCAAATGAAAAGGTTCAAAAACCATTCAAATTTCAAATGAAGCCAAGAAAAGTTTGAAAAGAAAAAGTTGTCAAAATTAGGGTGTCACAAACCTACCCCTCTTAGGATGAATCTCATCCTCGAGATTCGGTTGCTCAGGGAACAAATATGCATATGCGGATCTCAGAAAATCTTCTCTTTCCCAAGTGGCCTCTTCCTCGGTGTGGTGCTCCCACATCACCTTATAAAATCTTATCACCTTATTCCTAGTGGTTCTTTCCATTACATCCAAAATCTTGATAGGTTTCTCTTCATAAGTCAAATCCTTATCCAATTCTAGTTCACTCATATCCGCTTGCTTGGCTGGGGGTGCAATGCATTTCCTTAACTGTGAGATGTGAAAAACATCATGAACGTCTGACAATGCTGGTGGCAATTCTAACTGATATGCGACTCTGCCCTTCCTAGCAATCACTGGAAAGGGACCGATGTATCTTGGGGCCAACTTTCCTCGGGTGCCAAACCTCTTTACTCCCTTCATAGGGGTTACTCGCAAGTAAGCATAGTCTCCGAGCTCAAAAGTTACTTCCCGGTGCTTTGGGTCGTAATAGCTCTTCTGTCGGGTCTTGGCTGCTCGCAGCCGCTCTTGAATATCCTTGACTTGCCTTTCAGCCTCGAGCATCAAGTCCGTACCGAAGATGCGACTATCTCCTGTTTGGGACCAGTTCAATGGTGTGCGGCACTTCCATCCGTACAATGCCTCAAATGGCGACATTTTGAGACTTGCCTGATAGCTGTTGTTGTAGGAGAATTCAGCGTACGGCAAACTATCCTCCCATGTGGGTCCATGGGAGAGAGCACATGACCAAAGCATATCCTCTAATATTTGGTTCACATGCTCAGTCTGTCCATCTGTCTGCGGATGGTACGCTGTGCTGTGTTTCAGCATGGTTCCCAAAGCTTGATGTAGCCATAGCCAGAATGCTGAGGTAGATAAGGAACCCCTATCCGAAGTGATGGACTTGGGTACTCCATGCAGACTGACTATCCGAGACATGTAGAGTTGTGCTAGCTGATTTGCGTTGAAAGTGGTCTTTACTGGGATAAAGTGAGCCACTTTCGTGAGGATGTCTATAATGACCCAAATAGCATCATTGCCTCTCGTGGACTTGGGCAGTCCCACAATAAAATGAATACATATGTCGTCCCACTTCCACTGGGGCACCGGTAATGGTTGCAGTAGCCAAGCGGGTTTCTGATGTTCTGCCTTGACCTTGTTGCAAATGTCATAGCAGGCGACATAGTATGCTATATCTTTCCGCATTCCAGACAACCAAAAAGTTTCTCTCAAGTCCTGATACATCTTGGTACCTCCCGGGTGGATCGAATATGTGGACTCAAGTGCTTCCTTGAGTATTTGTTGCCTCAAGTTGTTCTGATTCGGCACACAAATTCATTTCTCGAACCACACGGTACCCTGTTCATCTACACGGAAGGACTTGGCCTTCCCTTGCTGGATTAATTCCTTGATCTCCCAAATTTCTTCATCTGACTTCTGTGCTTCCTTGATTTCCTCCATGAGTGTTGGAGTAATTTCCAACGTATCCGGGGTCATTGGGCCACATAGCACCATATTGAGCTTGACAAACTCTTCTTGTAAGCTCGGATGCATACCCTCAACTAGTGCATTCACAGCAGCTAGTTTCCTGCTCAGGGCGTCAGCGACCACATTCACTTTCTCTGGATGATAGTTTATTCCAACATCATAGTCCTTGACTATCTCAAGCCATCTTCGCTGCCTGAGGTTCAGATCGGGTTGAGTGAAAATATACTTGAGACTCTTATGGTCTGTGTATATTTCACATCGTTGTCCAATAAGATAATGCCTCCAAATCTTCAGGGCATGAACCATAGCAGCTAGCTCCAAGTCATGTGTGGGATAGTCCTCCTCATGAGGTCGTAGCTGTCGTGATGCTTCAGCTACAACCTTCCCCTCTTGCATTAGCACGCATCCGATTTCACGCCTGGATGCATCGCAGTATATGTCGAAACTCTTGTGAATGTCTGGGAGGACTAAGACAGGGGCTGTGGTTAGCCTCGTCTTTAACTCCTGGAAACTGCTATCACACTCGGCTGTACAGATAAACCTTTGGTTCTTTTTCAACAATTCCGTCAGTGGCTTGGCTATCTTAGAAAAACATTCAATGAAGCAACGGTAGTAGCCTGCCAAGCCCAGGAAACTACGGACTTCGGTCATCGTGGTTGGTGTCTTCCAGTTCAAGACCGCAGTAACCTTACTGGGATCAACGGCTATTCCTTTCTCTGACTGAATATGCCCAAGGAATCCCACCTCTTTCAGCCAAAATTCGCACTTACTGAACTTGGCATATAAGTGATGGTTTCTCAATCTTTCCAAAACAGCTCTGAGATGTTGCTTATGCTCCTCTTCATCCATAGAGTATATCAGGATGTCGTCAATGAACACCACTACAAACTTGTCCAGAAAGTCCATGAAGACTTTGTTCATCATGCTCATGAAGTAGGCTAGAGCGTTGGTCAATCCAAATGCCATAACTGTAAATTCATATAACCCATATCGAGTGGTGAACGCTGTCTTGGGGATATCCTCCTTTCGGATTTTTAGTTGATGATATCTCGTTCTGAGGTCAATCTTAGAGAATACCCATGCTCCATTTAACTGGTTGAATAAGTCATCAATACGAGGGAGCGGGTACTTGTTCTTGATAGTGACCTCATTAAGCTGGCGATAGTCTACGCACATTCGTAGACTTCCATCCTTCTTCTTGACAAATAATACTGGTGACCCCCATGGCGAAATGCTTGGACGAATGTATCCTTTCTGTAGCAACTCGTCTAACTGCTTTTTTAGCTCTGCTAGCTCTGGGCTTGGCATACGATAATATTTTTTGTATATTGGAGCTGTACCAGGAATTACTTCAATGGTGAACTCCAATTCTCGGTCGGGCGACATTCCTGGTAATTCCTCAGGAAATACATCCGGAAATTCACCCACTACCGGAATCAGATTCATATCTGTAATAGTGGTCTGGTATGCCTTGCCCTTTCTTGTTATCATTCTGCTGTCCAGAAATTGGACGGTTTGTCCGACGGGGTTCACCAATGTCACCGTTCTGGTGGAGCAGTTGATACACACTTGGTGTGGTGCCAACTAGTCCATTCCCAGTATTATATCCAGCCATGGGGATTCAATGGCAACAAGGGTAGCTGGGAATTTGACTCCATGGATTGAGATTTCCAGTCCCTTGTATATTATATTTGTTCTGAGCATAGAGCCAGGGGATTGTACCACCATGATTTTGTCCAAAAGTGAAGGAGAAAATTTGTGCAAGGTGGCAAAACTTCGCGAAATAAATGAGTGGGAAGCCCCAGAATCAAATAAAATTATTGCAGGTATGTCATTGACAGAAAACATACCAAGGACAATGTCTGGAGTTTCGCAGACTTCTTCGGCAGAGATGTGGTGGATGCATCCGTGGCTGAAGTTGTGGTTGGGGCGGCGTCCAAGGTGATTGACTTGTGGCTTGTGATCAGCTGACTGCTTTCCGTTATTAGTAGGACACTGCTTGGCGTAGTGTCCACTCTGGCCACAAGTGAAACAGGTGTTGTTGCGGCGGCAGTCCTCTATGACTGTCTGCTTGCCGAAGGTCTTGCTCTGGTTGCCTGGCTTGCTGTTGTTGCCACCATTGTTCCACATAGGTTTGTTTTCAGATGGCCCTGGCTGCCAACTGCGCAGCTTTTGTGCATATGGTTCCCTATTGTACTTCTTAGGCTCGAACTTCCTCTTATGATCATCATTCCCAGACTTGTGTTCTCGTTCAGCGATGAAGGCCTTATCCACCAAGGTCTGAAAATCGGGGAAGTCCAACATGCATAGCTGACATCGAAGGGCGTGATTAAGTCCTTCGAGGAACCGGTCTATTTTCCTCTCTTTGGTAGCCACATCATGAGGAGAGTATCGGGCCAAGTTGTTGAACTTGTTTAGGTATTCGCCCACAGACATGTTTCCTTGTTTGAGAGCCAGGAATTCTCTCTGCTTCACCTGCATGATACCCATGGGGATATGATACTTGCGGATCAACTCTTTGAATTTCTCCCAGGAAATTTCTTCTCCAGCAGGCCACATTAACTAGGTGTTGTCCCACCATATGGCTGCCGGGCCTTCGAGATAATGGGTGGCAAATGGGACTTTATCTGCTTCTTCACAATGAGCGATGTCCAATTTATTTTCCATGGTTCTTAACCAGTCATCAGCCTCAATAGGATCCACAGCCTGACCAAAGCTTGGTGGTTTTGTGCGCTGGAAGTCAAACAATTTGTAATGCACCCCATTGCCATTGTTCTGACCTACTATTGTTTGCATACTTTTGAGAAATGCCATAAGGTCTTGGTTTCTCTTTTCCTCAAACATCCTCATTATCTGATCTGTGGTTGGTGCTTGAGGTGGTGGTGGTGGTAAGTCTTCGAGCGGTTGCCCTGCCTGCCTGGCGGAACGACGGACGGGGTTTCCATCGCCGCCTTAACTGCTACTTCCTTTCTTCATCCTAATTTTTGTTCCCATAGCAAATACCGAATTGATGAGCAACATCTATAAGGAGAAATACGGTAATATGACACCAAAAGAAGACTCATGAAAAAGGCAAATGAAGAAAACAACCTAATTATACAAGATAACCCAACATCATACATGGCAAGCTAGTAGGGGAAATATCATGGTTAGACTGCTCATACGGTAGTCGACATATGCAAAGATGCATGCATTACTACTCAAGCTCCAGTCTAGTGCGTCAGTGACACGAACACTGCCCATCTGAAGAGTCCTTGTTGTCAGATCCTGAGTCAGAATCAGAACTGATGATGTGAGTCACCGGGTCAAAAGAGACGCGACGTCGTTGCTGAGACAGCTCTCCCTCGGTGGAAGAAGGAGCACGTCGCCTCAGCATCGGTGGAGCAGGAGTGGCTAGGAGTGAGGCCCACCCAGATGGGGTCTCGAGTCGATTACCAGACAATAAGCCTGATGGTCCAGAAAAACCAGAAGGGGTTTCAAGCACACGCGGAGGTGGAACTGGTGGTGGATAACTAGGTGGAACTACAGGAGGAGGAGGTGGTGGAGTCACTGCTGCAAGTGCCTCCTGAGCACGACATAGCTCCTCAGCCAAGGAAATGATCATACGATAACTGGCATTCAGGTAGCGAGACAAAACACCAGCCGCATGATCACACGTCGGGTCAACAGGTGAGAAAATAACTCGCCCTGTCATAGGTGACAGAGTGGGATAGTGGAAGAAACCTGGATGGGTCTGCATCTCAACCTCGTGGAAGCGCAAGTTAGTAATAGCCTCCATGGCAGCAAACTGGATCGCTAGCTCTGGAGTAGAAGCCACTCCGCCCTTGTAAGAGCTAGAAGAGCTTCCAATATCCGAAGTTGCGGTCATGTAAGCCACTGCATGGTACTCATATACTGACTCACCCAACTGCTCCCGAAACACCTGGTATACCGGGTCATCACCGTTGGGATACAGCCGAAGCCAGAAGCTACGAAGTAGAGCTGGAAAAGTGTTGGGTTCTGGCTCATGATGGAAGTGATATGGAACTGGTGCCATCTACACTCACAATGCCAAGGGTTAGTAACATAGTGAATTATGATGCATGAGGCATGGCATGCAACAATCAAATGCAACAAGCAGGATGCAAACTCAAAGTCCTATGCTAATCGCAATCCTAGCGAAGGTTACCTAGGGTGTCCTACAGTCAGCACGGCTCTGATACCAAGTGTTGTGGCACTCCGGCTCAGAGAACCGATTTACCAGTGTTTCCAACCAAGAGATCAAGTCTTCTATAAACACACAACAACTTGGAACAGAACATAGATGAACTTTTATGATAATAGTCGAGTACAAGCTTATATATTACATGATCATCGAGGCCAAAAGCACATCTAGTGCTATGACAATATCTACATTATTTATCTAACATATCTGGGCCTCGGTATTACTGCGGAATACTACAGCAAAAGACTACGGCGTAGCGGAACATGATAGCAACTCCATCCACAGGGACACTGCTGAGGACACATCCTAGGCATCGCAACACGGACCTTCAAGACCTCCGTCTCAGTCTTCTCCTGCATCTGGCATGATACGCCAGGTGAGTACGTTGAATGTACTCGCAAGCACATGACAACCAAATATGCAGGAAATAATAGCATGGCAATCAACTTGTTAACTCTTAACTGATTCACTTACTGTTATTAACTTACTCATATCCGGGTTGTCTCACAACCCTCGGAATACTCGATGCCATGAGTACTTCCGATAACCAAACAAGTTCTTCCATCATTATAACCAGTATATGGTTGATCACCTAAAGAGGTCTGGACAGGCTGTCCAATACCGTGGACATGGCTATTCGAATAGATTTTACACTCTGCAGAGGTTGCGCACTTTACCCACACTATGGAGCACCTGACCTCGTGATCCCATTCGGGTGGACCAGCGTTGCTCCAACGAAACCTGTCTGACCCATGACTCTCCCATCGTACCACCGGCATTCATTCTCCCCCGGAGTCCTGCCCTGGGTGGCCCCCTGTGTCACCTCGTGACACCTGCCACCATCGTGGCCAAACTAAACTGTCCCAAATGGGGACACCAGCACAAAACTCAACTGGGCTCACAGGGTTATCGCCGTCTACCTGATCAGGGCAGCACGCACGCATAACCCTCCCTGTCTGGAGGTACCGGTGAAAAAGCACGGAGCCAAACGAAGTCAAGGCCGTCCCATACCGGCAAATGTGGCTGCCTGGGTAAGCTCGGACAGGTGACTCTTGATCAACCAACTAAGTTTCACTTAGCAAGCGTGGTGTTCAGCAATTCAACTTGAGTTATCAACATAAGGCATTTAAATAATTTACTTTGAATTATCTATGTTAATTAAATGCAAGAAATGCATATGAATTATGCAATGCTATGAAATGCTTCATAATATGGATGTCCTGGCTTGCCTTGATCAGTTGGGTTGTTCAGAAACTCCTGGTCTTCAAATCCACAAGAATCTCCTTCTGAAAACATTTTTAAATGGCAAAGGAAAATGTCACATAAAGCCTTTTTATTCACCAACAATTCTGTGGGTATTGGAAAAATACCAAACTTGGTCAGAAAATAAAGGACTTTGATACAAACACAATGCAAAAAGAATCAGGTCAATTGGACCTTTCTGTAAAAAGTTATTAGTGGTCTAAGCTACTGGTCAACTTTGTTAAATAATTCAAAATTAAAAAAAAACAGAACGGGCCACGTCGAAGGCGTAAACGGAGAGTGTGTCTCCACATACCCCTTCGCGCGTGCGCCCACAGTGGCTGATGGGTGGGACCGGGCCCGTTTAAAACAGAGGGAGGAGGGAGAGAACAGAGGGAGGCGGGGCTCCGGCGATGCTCACCAGCGATAGGGATGGCGACGGAGCTGGGAGTTGACGGGGATCGATCGAGTACTCGGAGACGGTCCTCCCTATACCCGTAGCTCAGTCGGAGACGGCCGGATGGCGGCACGCCCTTCTTCTCTGGTGGACAGCTGCTACGGTGGTCGACGGAGGCGATGATTCCGGCAGCAGTTCGAGCAGGGAAGAGGTCATAGAGCACCAGCGGAGCACTACAAACTCAATGGTGGGCTAGGGCGGAGCTGGGATGGCTTGGAGAGGGCTGGTGATGGAAGGGGATCGAGTGGAAGAGCTTCTGCCGGAGTTGAGGGAGACGAGCTCCCGGCCCTCCTTGGGCGCTCTGGAGGTGGTGGAGAGGAGGTGATGACCGGAGGAGCTGGGCAGGGCTATTTATAGCCAGAAGGGGGCGCTCGGTGAGCTCTCTGGATGCGACTCGAAGCGGGCCACGTCGCCGGTGAGAGGTACGCCTTGCTGGCTGGCTGCTTGCAGCGAGAGGACGGGAGAGGCCAGAGGCATTCAATGCTCGAAGAGACGGCTCGGGGAGAAGAGGACGAGTGGCGCCACAACTATGGCCACACAGGCGGCACAGTGCCCGTGGTCGTGGCGGCCGCCGAGGGCTTCTCCGGCGAGGGCGAGGGTTCTGGAGGGGCTGCGTGGCAACGAGGAATGATGTCGGCATGCCCAGACATGGTATGGCTACGCGGGCGTCGTGCTTCGACGCGACCCGAGCCTGGCGCGGCACAGAGCGCGCCGACAAGCATGCCATCGCCGTGCTCACCATGGTGCTTGGCACCAGGGGGCCACGTACGCCTGGCAAAACTTGTCCAACACATCGACCTTCGATCCCTCAGATCACCTACACCCCTGGTTTGGCTTGGTTTGGTCTGAGATGATGGGTAGACTTAGATATAGTTTCTGACAGCAAAGACGAGAGGTATCTAGAGAGGTGGTGAGCTGCGAATGATGCCAATGGAGATGTCCAAGATCTAGGTTGGAAGGACTCAAAACTGGTCAAGTTTGAGGTGGTTTGGTTGAAGTTTGAGGGTAGTTCATGTGTAACTTGCAAATCTAGTCCAGAATCTGAATGTTGAAGTACTGTTCACATGGAAGATCTTCAGATGCTGAAACTTGGTGTAGGGAAGTCATTTGTAGGTGTCCTCATGCCACAAATATTTGAGAGCAATTGGACAACCCTAGCATACACTTCCTTCACAAGGGTCCAAACTGACCAGGAACAAAAATGAATTGTTTTGCAAAATATTTGAACTAGGCAATGGAATATTTTTGGAGATTGGGGCAAGATATGGTCCAAGGTATTTTAGAGAATTATTTGAGAATTTTCTGAGCATCCAAACTATAGGTTGCTTCCCAACCCATAGTAATGCCCTAAATTCTCAAATAAAAGAAAAGAGTTTTTGAAGATGATTTAAATTGGGATTTGGGTCCTTGAGGTGCTTGACAGGGTTTTGGCAAGGTAATGAGGCTTTGGATCACTTGGAAAAAATTCAAGAGTTTCCAAGACCAAATGAAAAGGTTCAAAAACCATTCAAATTTCAAATGAAGCCAAGAAAAGTTTGAAAAGAAAAAGTTGTCAAAATCAGGGTGTCACAGTCATCCTCTCCAGCAACTTCTCCACCCTGGGGTCGGTGAGCTTCTCGTGAGCCCATCGATCAAGGGGCTTCGGCAGCATGGTCGGCAACTCCAGCCGAGCATGGGAACGCTTGGCGTCCATGAAGATCCACTTGTTCCGGAAGGCCTCCACCTTCTTCCCGGCCCACGAGATCGCGTTGCTGCCGTTGGCCATGATGAAGCTAGCGCACCCAAAGCACTGGCCGCTGCTTATCCGGAGGTAGAAGAAGTGGTGGAACAACGCGATGGAGTGCGTCACCCCCACGAACGCTTCGCAGTAGAAGGCAAAGATCGACAGGAGGAGGATGGAGTTGGGATGAAGATGGAGGGCGTGAAGACCATAGTGGTTAAGGACGACGTAGAAGAAACGGGAGAAAGGAGGAACCAGCCCAGCGAAGACGCTGTGCAGGAAGAAGGGGTAGAAGGTGTCACCCAAGGATTCCGGCTGGGCGGAGCCGACCCGGAGCGCCGTCTCCCCTCCCTCATTGTCGCCGCCCGCCATCAAAGGGAGCACGGCGGCAAGGTGCTTCTCCTCGGCGATGGTGGACGTGCTCAAGGCTGGCTCAAACCAGGGAGCCGAGCGCGCGGCGGAGGCCAATGACTTCGCCTTGTCGGTGGCCATCGGTGGCGAGTCCGGGGAAAGGATTCAGCAGATCTGGAGGCACGCTAAGCAGAAGAAGAAGGGGATCTGGAGCAAGATGGAAGAAAGGCAATGAGGGCTCAGCGGCAAGCGCCAGCCTTTTTGTCAGCCAGGGACAGTTGCCGAGGTGGCGTGGGGAAGCGAAGACACCCACATCCCTTCAATCGCCACGCGTCGACCAAGGCCGCAGGCAGTTAGGGCCCGCGGCGCTCCGCACTTGCCCCTTGGCTTCGCCTCGAAGCCAAGTTCGAGCGCGCCTTGGGCCCGTGGGCTACTGTCGGCGTTCTGGGAACAGGGGTACCCAGACTTGCCTGCCTGCGGCCCACGGCGTGGCTCCATCGATGGCCTGGTGCGGCCTAGCTTCAGCGACAACAACTCAAGACCTTTGCGAGGGGCCAAGCCTCGCGAGGCGGATGACACCAAGACCTCCACGAGGAGCGGCCTCCTCAGGCTGGCTCCCGAGGAGCGGAGATCTCTATGCAAGCCTCACCTCGTGAGGTCCGGATGACGTGAGCCATGACGACCAAGGCCAGGCGGGCGCCAGCGGGAGCAGTGTACTAGTTTCATCTTTGGTGCCAAAGAGGCAAGCGCAGGCGCGGAGTCCCGAGGAATCAGCCAAAGGTTTCCATTCCCGTGGAACAAGACCAAGACCGCCAGGACGGCAGGACGGAGGTCATCACTGAGCCCACCACGGCATCACAACCAGAGGCTTTCGCAGGCGAAGACTACTTTTGTCAGGATAGCATGTACTAGCTGTCCCCCTTTGAATTTGGCCATTGTGGGATGCCTTCCCGCCTTTCATTTGGGAAGAGGACCAAGGCTACTATAAATAGGACTTAGCCACCACCGTAGAGAGGGTAGTTCACATCGGACCCCCGGGGCGGATCATTCAGATCACCCTCACCCCACCAGCTCACTCGAGCTCAGGAACACCTCTCCTCCTGAGGCTGTTCACCACTGTACTACTTCATCCTCGGCCCCTCGAGGCCAATCCACCACAAAGCAGGAGTAGGGTTTTACACCGCAAGGTGGCCCGAACCTGGGTAAACTGTTGTGTCCCTTTTCCTTATAGTTCATCGAGCTAGGCTATGAGATTAGCGAGTAGGCAGACTGGGGAGGACGAGTTCTTCGCACGCACCCCAGAGTTTGAACCTCTCAAGGGTTTGCGGAACCCAAAATCCGACAGTGCCGGCGGGACTGCCTGCTCCCTCCTCTTGTGGCCGGCTGTGATGCCGTGCAGGCTTCACCGGCCCACCCTACTCCCTCCGCTGGCCTGGCCATCCCTCTACCCACCCGCACCTCCTATTATTCTCCGATGATGGCAGCCTCACGCCGCAGCCAAACCAGTCAACTGTCATACTCTCCTCAGCGTGGGCATCCACTGCTGTGTCTTCACCAGCTCTGGGTCGTTCCATTCCTAGGCCTCACCATTGTCCACCGCGTTGGTGCTCTAGGCACGGCGTGCTCAACATTCAACAAACGACAGCCATCGGAATAGGGATCTACGTGGAGAGGCTGACAGTAGGGACCCCGATGGTCCATGGGCGCATGCAAGCAACTACCTCCTTATTACGCGAAAAAAATGATTCCTCCCACTGACATCTGGGGCACACTGGTTCAGAGGATGACCTGTGGGCCTACTAAGTTGACGCGTACGTAGGGCTTTCTCAACTTAGTCAACAAACGATTCTAGCAGCAGTGACCATTGGATTTTAATCGAACGGTCCTGCTGCTTCTTCAATCGCTGATCTTCTTGCACCAGCCGCCCAAACCAGCGTCGGCGAGACCGCCTGCTCCTGCCTCCAGTGGCCGGCTGTGCATCCGCGCAGGCCTCGCTGACCCACCCTACTCCCAACGTTGGCCAGGCCATCCCTCTACTCACCCACAACCCGTGTTATTCTGCGGCGACGGCAGCCTCACACCGCAGCCGAACCAGTCAACCCTCGTACTCCTCTCCGCATTGGCATCCACTGCCGCGTCTTTCCCAGCTCCGCGTCGTCCCCTTCCTAGGCCTCGCCATCGTCCACCGCCTTGGTGCTCTCGGCGCGGAGTGGTCAACGTGGTCAAGGAACGACTTCCATCGGAAGAGGACTATACGTGGAGAGGCTGACAGCTGGGTCCATGGCCGCAGCAAGGAAGTGCCTCCTGATTCCGCGTTAAATAATTGTTCCTCCACCTAACAGCTGGGACCCACCAGAAGGGACTCTGTATTTTGCGAAAAAAATGTTTCCCTCCTGACAGCCGGGACCTACCAGCTACATCTTCGCACGCAAGGAAGTGCGTCCATATTACGAGCAAAAAAATGATTCTCCCCCTGACCGCTAGGACCCACCATCAATAACTTCGCACGCAAGGAAGTGCCTCCTTATCCTCCCTGACAGTCGGGACCCACCTGGTCGAAGCATATGTAGTGTTGTCATTCTGTTCGCGAACGTGTACGTACATACTGGTCGATTGGTCTCTCTGCAACGATGAACCGTGGCCGAGCAAGCAGTGGCACGTGTAGTAGTAGAGCCCCCGACGTAGCAATTCAGGCAGTCCAGTCAAAACCATGTACACATACGTATAGCCAGATGCCAAAAAATACGGCCACATACGCACATACGGGCGGGGTCTCGAATGCCTACTCGCGCATTTGTACGACCAGTGCTCGTGTACATGGAGAGGCAACGGACGGCAGCAACGGCATCCTGTTCATCGGCAGCCAACCGGCTGGGTCGGAACGGGGAAAAAACGTCTGGTTCAACGGGAGGCAACAGACTGGGTCAGAATGGGTCGTGTTCAACGGGAGCCAACTGGCTTGGACGGAACAGCCGGAACGGTGTCTGGCGTACCGCAAAATGGAGGAAAACGGCCTTCTGTTCGACCGCGTATGGTCGAAATGGGGTCCTTTTCATCGGGAAGGGTCGGGCGTACCGCAAACCGGATGAAACGGACTTGTGTTCGAGTGCCTACGGTCGAAACGGGGTCCTATTGATCGGGAGGGGTGTGGCATACCGCAAAACGGAGGAAACGGACTTGTGTTGGAGCGCCTGTTCATCGGGAGGGGTTTGGCGTACCGTAAAATGGGACTCCACGGGCTACTCTTCATCCATCGTCTATTGCCTCGCTCCAGCCTCCACGGGCTACTGTTCATCCACCGTTGACTTCCTCCAGCCTCCACCAGCTACTGTTCATCCACCATCGACTTCCTCCAGCCTCCACCAGCTACTGTTCACCACGGGGTCCTGTTCAACAAGCCTCCACCGACTACTGTTCAACCAGCCCTCTCCACGGGGCCCTGTTCAACCAGCCCTCCATGGGATCCTATTCAACCAGCCCTCCACGGGGTCCTGTTCATCAACCACCAACCGGCTCGGGTGTGTGGCAGTCTCCTCTCAATCGGGGTCCTGTTCATCTAGCGGCAACGACCTCTACTACCAGGGGGTCCTGTTCATCCAACCCCCACCAGGAACTGTTCATCCAACCCCAAACCATGTACGTCTCGACTCGTTCAACCAACCCCCATGTTCACTGTTCATCAAGAAGCAGCAGGTTCGATCGGCTTCAGCAAGCAGCAGTAGCAGCGATCGATCGCTTGGGTTCAGTTAGCAGTAGTAGCGAAGGAATCGCTCGGGTTCAGTTAACAGCCAAGGATCAATCGCTCGGGTTCAGTAACATAGCTAGTGCAATCGCTCGGGTTCAGTAAGCGAACGCCTCGCTTGGGTTTAGTTAGAGCCCAACGACTTGCACACACACGTGTACGTGTACGAGAGAAACGCGCAATCCCTCCGTGCATCGCTCGACCCCGACCACCTACCGTAACCGGGAACTCCTCGAAATTTTCCTCGCCCTCGCTTCTACCATGATTTTTTTCGTCATGGACGGCCCAAAGAATGTCATGCAGGTGCGTCTCCGGCCCGCCCAGGATGAAAAGCCCATTTTCTGTCATGATTTTTTGTCATAGAAGTAGGATCCCACCACATCTATGATGATACCGGGTTTTGTCACAATTATTGTCATAGAAGTGTCATAAGCATGATAGAAAAAAATTGTTCGGCCCAAAATGTCACGGATGTGTCTTTTTTTGTAGTGGAGGAGGCGACTACAGTTCAGTTTGTTAAAAAGCTAATCTTCCGTTTTGGTTATCCTCATAGTATCATCACTGATAATGGCACTAATCTGTCTAAAGGTGCTATGAAAGAGTTCTGTCAAAGAGAGCATATCCGTCTTGATGTTTCTTCAGTGGCTAATCCACAGTCTAGTGGTCAAGCAGAGCGGGCTAACCAAGAAATCTTGAGAGGCATTAAGCCCCGGCCTATGGTTCCTTTGCAGCGAACGCCGGGTTGTTGGGTTGAAGAGCTCCCTTCAGTCCTTTGCAGTATGAGAACCACCTCTAATAGGTCAACAGGCTATACGCCTTTCTTCATGGTTTATGGCACAGAGGCGGTTCTCCCAAGCGATATCCGTCATGACTCGCACAAGGTGGCGGCTTACGTTGAAGCTGATAATGAGACGGCATGTCAGAATGCACTTGATGCTTTGGGCGAAGAGCGTGATCTTGCGGTGGCTCGTTCAGCAATCTATCAGCAAGACATCCATCACTATCATAGCCGTAGGGTTCGAAGCCGGACTTTTCAAGAGGGCGATTTAGTGCTCCGTTTGATTCAAGATCAGACAGGGATGCATAAGCTTTCACCACCTTGGGAAGGGCCTTTTGTGGTCAGCAAAAATCTTAACAACGGGTCCTACTACCTCATCGACATACGAGAGAACAAAGATTCCCACATGTCTGAGAAGGAGACCAATAGGCCATGGAACATTGCTCACCTTCAGCCCTACTACACTTGAGTCATAGGCTCTCATCATTGTATATACCTTCGTTGATGTACATACTTTTATGGTCAATATAATAAAGCCGACATCCCCAACATTCGGGGCCTCTCTCGTTTCATCTCAAATCTTTGGAGCAAGAGCATTATTGGTTACTCATAAGATCACTTGTGGGCTTCTTGCTCTATGAGCATAGCTACATAACCCTCTTGATAATCTTTTATGCCATGTTAAGGTCACTTGGGGGCTTCCTGCTCTATGAGCATAGCTACATAACCCTCTTGATCGGCTTTTATGCCATGTTAAGGTCACTTGGGGGCTTCCTGCTCTATGAGTATAGCTACATAACCCTCTTGATCGGCTTTTATGCCACGTTATGGGTCATTTGAGGGCTTCCTGCTCTATGAGCATAGCTACATAACCCTCTTGATCATCTTTCATGCCATAGGTCGCTTGGGGGCTTCCTACTCTATGAGTATAGCTTCATAACCCACTTTGACCGGCTTTTATGCCATGACTGAGTTAAACCTGCCTGTTAGCAACTTGCTACTCCACCAGGTGACCCCTGAACTCTTGACAGTTAATCTTTTAAATAAGACCCTAAATTAGTTAAGGTTAAAACGGCGGCTTATGTCACGTGAGGGCCGGTTTACAGTGAGCTAGGATAAACTCACCCATCTGTTGTAGTTTCTCTACTATGTGGCCAGTTCGTACTCTTAACAATCAATCTTTTCAATAAGACCCTGAACTAGTTATGGTTTAAATGACGGATTTATGTCACCTAAGAGCTGGCTTACGGGATAAAAGGCTTTTCATTCCAAGCTTCTTTAAAGCAAAAAATTGAGTTTTTCCAAAAACCAATCTATTTTGATCGTGCCTTGCAAGCCGGCTTAATAAATATTTGAGTTATGCATACTCTATATGTTTTTGTTTTTGTAGAAACCTTTTACAGGTGAGAAGTTGCCGGGTCATACTGATCTAGGTTATATTGCTCTATATTGAGTTTATTGCGCTTATAAGCCACCAAGGGGATCTTTTCAAAAACTGAATATGACTATAAGTCACCCTGGTTGTTGAGTTATCTAACTCGCCCTGGATTATGATTATAAGCCGCCAGTTGAAGGATTAATGGCTCTTTGACGGATCCTATAAGCTGCCAAGGTCTTTGGTAATATTGCAAAAGTAGCTGTGTATGATAAGATCATAGAAGTTCAAGCTGTTGAAGCGTAAGTTGATAAGGACATGCACGAAGGCATGGCAGAGCAGATAATTGTTTTTTAGCTACCTATTACAAGGCTTCAGCTAAGCCCAAAAGTTTGTGACCAAGTGGTTTTGGAGTTAAGTTACTCCATTGAGCCGGTGTCGGCGCCGTCCGGGTTTCGGCCTGGCAAGCTATTGTCATCTTGGTGCCTTGAGCTTGAAGCCCCCAAATCATCCTGTGCCGGCTCTTCATCGATAACCATCTGGAGATTCGCCAATGTCCAGTCGATGCCGGTTAAAGCTTCAAATGTTGCTTCATCGTTAAGTATAACAGACGAATCAAGATCATGAGCGAAGATATGCTTACGCCTTGGCGGAATAAAATCCATCACATCATGGGATGGCGGCTTAATCTTAGCATTCTTGCTATCATAAGCCGGCTGGTACTTCTTCAGATCCAGCTCCTACACAAGTTTGCACGCCAAGGGCCGCATTTCTCTGACGCATCTGTTGAAGTCTTCTTCTTCAAAGATCGACCCGTCATCTTTGAACTCTGGATACCCGGTACCCATTTCTTCTGGGTCTAGATCTAATTGCCAAGCTTTGGCCAGGCTTAGAGCAACAATGGCTCCTGCACGGGCGGCTGATAATTTAATTTCTTCAATTTGAGCTGGCACTATTGAAAGATGATCCAGCACAGTCTTGATGAGGGTTGGAGGTTTTTTGCCACCTGATATGGCTACCAGACTACGCAAAGTTCCAGCATATAACTGCTCAGTTAATGAATAAGCCACCTTTAACTTGAGCAGCATGTTCTGACCAAGACTAGCACTTCTGGGGCCTGTTAAATTTTTGCACAAAGAGTCGCCAGGCGGGTTAGAGACTGTATATTATGAGTCGCCAGGCGGGTTAAAGATTGTACATTATGAGTCGCCAGGCGGGTTAAAGACATATCAAAATAGATGATGAATTACATATTTCACTTACCAAAGATGGTGGCTGACATTTGAGAGATATGTTGCATTAAGCCGGATAACTCTTTAGTCACCGGCTTAAGCCGAGCCTCAGCATCCTCTGCTCTCTTTAGAAGATTAGTCTTCTTAGTTTCCAAGGCGGCACTTTCTTAATCGAATTTGGCTTTGATTTTCTCAATATCCTCCAATGATGATTTTAGGCTTAATTCAGCCTTGGCGCGCTCAATTTGCTGAGTTTCTAGATTCTTCTTTAGCTCGGCAATGTTTGACTCGCCCACATTTAATGCTTCCTGCCAAGGGTGACAAGTAATGGTTAAGATGGTTAAGTTCATATTCAACAATGGTATTCAAGTCCCAAGCACATTGCAAGCAATATACTTGGCACTTGGGGGCTAATGTAGGTCATTTCAATTTATAAGACCCAGCTCATCTTATTACGATAAGCCGGCCCTTGGGGGCCACGGATTTGGTTCTCAAGTAATGGTTGAAAGACCCAGCTCATCTTATCAAGATAAGCCGGCCCTTGGGGGCTACATATTCGGCTCTCATAAGTGATTATAAGACCCAGCTCATCTTATCAAGATAAGCTGGCCCTTGGAGGCTGCACTTTGGAAATTTTTGCAAAGTCTAAAGCATACTCATCATCATTCCTATACTTAAGACTTGGGGTATATATATAGGCTAAAGAGGAGTTGGATATTTTCATACCTCATATTTTTGCTTCATCAACTGGACTAACCCGGCTTCCATGTCCCGGCTTGTGTGAAGGCGGCTCAAATAGCCCGCATACACCTCACTTGCATTGAATGAGGAGTAGCTCTCCAGATCCAATTTGGCCTTGCCCTTCTCCAATGAGGGTATTTCTTCTTTAGTGGAGTGCTTGGTTAGCACGTTGGAGACCTCGGGCACCTTAAAGGCTGACCCGGTAATAGCAATGTCATCAACATCAGCTGCGGTAGGGCTCTTGTCAGTTGACTTGTGTCGGCGTTCTGGGAACCAGGGTACCCAGACTTGCCTGCCTGCGGCCTGTGGCGTGGCTCCATCGACGGCCTGGTATGGCCCATCTACACTACCTTCAAGACAAGACCCTCGCGAAGGGCTGAGCCTCGCGAGGCGGGCGATGTCAAGACCTCCGGAGGGAGCGGCCTCCTTAGGCTGGCTCCTGAGGAGCGGAGATTTTTATGCAGGTGCCCACCTCATGAGGTTGAGGTGACGCAAGCCATGACGACCAAGGCCAGGTGGGTGCCAGCGAGCACAGAGCAGCAGGTTTCCTCTTTGGTGCTAAGGAGGCAAGCGCAGGCGCGGGGTCCCGGGGAATCACCCAAAGGTTTCCATTCCCGTGCAATGAGACCAAGACCGCCAGGATGGCAGGACAAATGTCATCGCCGAGCCCACCGCGGTGTCAGGACCAGAAGCTTTGCAGGCGAAGACCACCTTTCGTCACGATAAGTTGTTGATGCAGAGCATCCTACGGTCATCCCCATGGACCTACCACCGTCTGACCTAGTGCCAAGAGGACCTATGACACAAGCACGAGCTAGAGCTCTCGAGACCGAGGTGACTTCTTTCCTTAGTGCTATTACATTTGATCCACTCGAGACATGGCTACTACCTAAGTCCGGAATGTTGTGCATTATCAGGTACCAAGAAGGTCCTCCTGAAGATGGACGTGAAGACGGACAAGTCCCCAAGTTCATGGAAGAAAAGAAACGACGGAAGGATCCGAAGAGGTCTATAGGTCCCGGACATCCGGCCCTAAGCCCCGGACATCCGGCCCCTGGAGCATCTACTACAGCAGCAGCTCAGCCGACCAGCTATAGGGCCCGGACATCCGGTCAGGCCCCGGACATCCGGCCCGACAAGACCGGAAATCCGGCGCCTCCACCGGACATCCGGCGCCCCGTCAAAGAACCTCCAGGAGCCACCCTCGTCAGCCCGGACATCCGGACCGACACGAGCTGCCGGACATCCGGCCCCTGGCCCGGACATCCAACCCGCGCCTACCCAGCAAGCCAATGCACCAGCCCGGACATCCGGCCTGAGCGCCCGAACATCCGGCGACTCATGAAGGCCCGGACATCCGGCCCGACGCCCGGACATCCGGCTTCCCCTGTCTGTGCATAGTGTAAAGGGCCGACGCCCATGTACCCCTTCGCCCTCCTAGACTATATATACTCCTCCTCCTCCCTCTTTCTAGGGTTAGCGAAGTGATAGCTCATTTGAGAGATAGAGCTTTGCTCATCCATCCGGATCTACTCCTCCGAGGGAGACCGTGCCTCTACGGAGAAGATCCACTTGGATTCAAGACCTCCTCACGGAGAAGAACCGGTTACCCTATGTATTGTCCTTTGTTGGATTCAGATCGTGTATCTCTTTGTGTTTCGAGGATCTAGCACATGTGTAATCGAATCTTGTTGGTTTGAGTGATTTCTCTCATTTTCCCTTGTGTTTCTCCTCGTGTTCTTCATAGGATCTGCTCCAATCGTGAAAGATCGGCCCTAGGGTTTCCACCCTACATCATCTTGGTATCATGAGCTTTGGTTGATCACGATTTTGGAGCCCCTACCCTTTGTTTTCTAGCCTAATTTTGTTGTGTTCTTCCCCAATTTCGAAAATCCCCACAAAAATAGCCCCAATTTTTTTTTTGTAATTTGTTGGTGTGATGAAGTTTTGTTGGATTTGATCCGTGGATTTCATGTGTTGCAAGTAGATCTAGCCTTCCCCCATCTTTTCCCCATTTTCCATCCACAAAATCTCGCGAATTTTGCCCCGGAATTTAGATTTCCCAATGAGTTCATCAAGTTCATCCACGGATCCTGAGGCCGGACATCTGGCCCTGAAGCCCGGACATCCGGCCCCTGACAGCATCACTTCCATCCGCCGCTCCATTTCCCGCCTAACTTTCGCCAAATTTTGCTCCGGTGCCCACGTACACTTCCGCATACCCACTTACATTTCCGTATACCACCACCGCTTTCCGCAAACTCCACCACTTCCCGCTAGCAACTCCGACAATTTTGACACGTTTTGTTTTGAGAATTTGAGCTGCAGTTTCCGTTTCCTAACGCGTTTTGGCAACTTAGGGACGGTTCGACATCAACATCACCGCCGCTCATCTTCGCCACGGACTCGTCATCGACAACAACCGCTCAACAATTTTGTCACCTTCAACCGTAAGAAAGGACGGTAATGTCGACAACATCTTGGTCTACTCCTTGCCATTACATTGATAACCATCATAGCCCAATTTTGTGTATCTTGCCTATCGAGACTAGCCTTTGAGTATTGCTGGCAACGTCACTTGTGCACATTAGTGATCATACTTCCCATAGCATTCATACCATATCATCTTGGCACATATCTTGGTATCATCTCTTGTGTCACAAGGTTGTCATAGCATACCCAATTGCTATCTTGGTTCGTGAAGTCTTGCATGAGAAAGAGCTCAAAAGAGAAAGAGCCACACAAGCTTTTAAGCAAAAGGAAAAGATAAGCAACGAGCTTATAAGCAAGAACCATACATCATACTACATTAAAATTGTCATACTGGATCATCTTGGATCATATCATCGGAACACAATACATATAGCATACTTGGATAGAAGTCATTGCATTTTTGCTTAGTAGGTTGTGCACAAGTTTCGTATCCGCCTATTGTGCAATCGTGCTAGCGTCTCTCTAGTGTTGTGCAACAAGAGCATTTTCCGTGGATTCCACATTTTCCACTCATTTTTGGTTGCACGACCCCATTTATCTATTTGCGCGTGTGTTTCCGTGTATCACTACTTGCTTGGTCTACTTGTTGCATTTGCAAATTTGTGAATCTTTTCCAACATTATTGAGGCTCACTAACAATTGCATCGAATTTTGTGCCACCATCCTAACCGAGCTCCACCATAAGCTTTTATTTGTGTAGGTGTCAGAAACCGACAAGAATCTTTACCAATTGTGCTATTTCCTTGTTCCACATTTGAGTGATCATTGATCCATCTTCAACATCGGTCAAGGTACATTTGGTATAAGTTCTTCTCTTTCTCCCACTCACATATTTGCTTGGAATGATGGATAGGCCAAGTTCTTCTACCAACCCACTCTTCATCGAGCAAGACTACGACTCGAACACCTACGTCACCAAGAGCCACCTCTTCGGTGCACAACGAGCTTTGCATCAAGAACAACAAGCAATGAGAGACCGCATCGACAATATCGCCACCAACTTACGCCTCTCCGAGCAACGTACAAGAGACTACTTCGACCACAAACTCGACCAACACAAACAAGAGAACGATGCAAGAATGGACGAGATTCATCCCTTGTTGGTCAACCGCTCTTCTACCACTTCGTACTCATCAAGACGGAGCCACTCAAGTCGACACTCCTCCGACAACTCAAGTACACCGACGTCGAACACTCTTTGCCAAGCCGCACGCCAAGACCGTCAAGCAAACTGCAATCCTCTACACGGAACTGATTCTCAAGAGCAACTTCGAGCGCAAGAGCATCGACATCACCTAAACCAAGCTACCTTTGCGCAAACACAAGAACGGAAACATCAACACCAACAAGAGGAAGAATGTGCACGCCTACACCAAGACGAGCAAGATTCCGAGGCACAACGTCAAGAAAAACTATGCGCGAGAAGCTCAAGCACTTGAGGTGCAACGTGCCCTCCGAGATTCAAGTCGAGCCATCGCCACACAAAACCGGCAAGCTCGTGAGCAACAAGAAGCGCTTCGCGATGAAGTTCAAGAGAGGATTTATCAATCACGTGTGCATCATCAAGATCCACAAGCTCCTCCACAAGCTCGATAAGAACCTCAAGTTCAACAAGAGCAACAAGACAATGGAAATCCTCCACGACAAGAGCAAGTTGAGGGAGACAATCCTCCTCCTTAAGGACGTCATCACCCTCGACCTCAACATAATGAAGAGCAATGCTACGGCAAGCTAAAGTTCACCATGCCCAAGTTCACCGGAAGCAATGATCCAGAAGAGTACCTATCATGGGCATTGAAGGTCGACAAGATCTTTCATTTGCACAACTATGAGGAAGAGAAGAAGATCGCTATGGCATCCCTTGAGTTCCAAGACTACGTCCTCATATGGTGGGAACAAGTCATTGAGCGCAGTGAGGCAAGAGGTGAACCACCCATCACAACTTGGGCGCAAATGAAGGATGTCATGAGAGCCCGTTTTGTGCCAACCTACTACAACCGTGACCTCTTCAAAAAACTCCAACTCCTCAAGCGAGGAACCAAGAGCGTTGAAGAGTACTACAAGGAAATGGAGATTGCCATGATACGAGCCAATGTCACGGAAGATGATGAGCAAACTATGGCACGTTTCTTGAATGGACTCAATCATCCTATCAAGAAGATCGCGGACTTCCAACCATACTCAAACCTCATTGAGCTAGTGCATCAAGCTACCAAGGCGGAACGTCAAGTGCAAGATGACTTCAAGTATGCCAAGTTCTCATCCAAGTCCTATGGCTTCTCCAACACCCAAGCTTCAACGACTCCAACACCGTCTACCTCAACCAAGCCTTCTACAAGCAACAGCGACAAGTCAAATTACAAGGAAACTTCGACAACTTCAAGCCGTCCTCCTACTACATGCAACTTCAAGCCGCGTGCTTCATCATCATCTACTCCAACCGATGGGACCATCAAGACAAGTTCACTCAAGTGTTTCACATGCGGCGGCCGAGGCCACAAGTCCTTCGAATGTACCAACAAGCGCACCATGATCTTCAATGATGATGGTACATACGACTCAATGAGTGAAGGCAAAATGGAAGCCCTTGAGCAAGTGGCCATGCACCGGCAAGTGAATGACGATGAAGATGACCAAGTCTTTTGTGATGAAGATCCGAGCCCCGCTCTTGTTGTCTCTAAGGTCTCGACTCTTCAACATCAACAAGACGAAGACCAAAGATGCCATATCTTCCACACCAAGGTCGGCATCAATGGAAGGTCCGTGAAGGTCATCATCGATGGAGGAAGTTGTCATAACTTGGCAAGTGAAGAACTATGCTCCAAGCTCCAATTAATCATGGTGAAGCACCCGCATCCTTACAAGGTTCAATGGCTAAGTGACTCCGGCACTATCCAAGTCGAGCATATGGTGCAAGTTTCCTTCAAGATCGGAGCTTACGAAGACACTTTGGAATGTGATGTCGTTCCGATGTCTGTTTGCCACCTCCTCCTTGGACGAGCATGGCAATTTGACTGATGTGTCATCCAAAACGGGCGGACAAATCACTATAGCTTCAAGATGAAAGGGAAGGAGTACGTGCTACGACCTATGCCTCCAAGTCAAGTGATCGCCGACAAGCAAGCCACCCATCGTGGAGAGAATAGTGAGAGAGCGAACCACCATAAAGAGAGCGAACCGCCACAAGCCCAAATTGAGTGCCTCCACGATGAGCGACAAGAAAAACCTACTCCTCTTTGCCACCAAACATGAGATGAGAGAAGTGTGTGAGAACCCATCAAGTGTTATGCACTATGTCCTTTTGTGCAAGGATGAGGCACCCAAAACTAACAACTCTCACAATCTACCTTTAGTGTTATCTTCTCTATTGCAGGAATTTCAAGATGTTTTCCCCGACGAGCTACCTCCGGGTCTACCTCCTCTACGAGGCATCGAACACCGCATCGACCTCATCCCCGGAGCACCTCTTCCTAACAAGGCTCCCTACCGCGTCAACCCCGAGGAAACCAAGGAGATTCAACGGCAAGTACAACAACTCATCGACAACGGCCATGTACGTGAAAGCTTGAGCCCATGTGCCGTCCCGGTAATCCTTGTTCCCAAGAAAGATGGTACATTTCGCATGTGTTCCGATTGTCGTCCTATCAATGCTATTACCGTGCGTTATTGTTACCCTATCCCATGCCTAGATGATATGCTAGATGAGCTTAGCGGAGCCACCATTTTCTCTAAAATTGATCTTAAGAGTGGCTACTATCAAATATGCATCCCAGAAGGTGATGAATGGAAAACCGCATTTAAGACCAAATTTGGCTTATATGAATGGCTTGTTATGCCAATGGGTTTATCCGAAGCACCCGGTACTTTCATGAGAGTCATGCATTTTGTTCTTCGACCCTATATTGGAGTATTTGTTGTGGTTTATTTTGATGATATTCTTATCTTTAGCAAATCTCTCAAAGATCATGTCACCCATCTTAGAACCGTGTTGCAAGCTCTTAGAAAAGAGCGCCTTTATGCTAATATGGAAAAATGCCTTTTCGGTGTTGATAAGCTTGTTTTCTTGGGTTTCGTTGTGTCTTCTAAGGGTGTTCATGTAGATGAATCTAATATCAATGCTATTAAAACTTAGCCCCAACCAACCAACTTGCAACAAGTGCGTAGTTTTCTTGGTTTAGCCGGTTTCTATCATAGATTTGTGAAAAAAATTAGCACCATTGCATCCCCTTTACATGCTTTGAGTAAGAAGAATGCACCCTTTGTTTGGGGACCATCCCAAGATACCGCATTCAATGAGCTAAAGAATTTGCTTACACATGCTCCTTTGCTTGCTTTACCAAATTTTGATAAACCCTTTGAGATTCATTGCGATGCTAGTGGTTATGGCATAGGAGGTGTGTTAATGCAAGAAAAGCGCCCCATCGCTTTCTTTAGTGAAAAACTCTCCGGAGCGCAACTCAATTATCCCATCTATGACAAAGAGCTATATGCTTTAGTTAGAGTCTTGCATGTTTGGGAACATTATCTCCACCCTCATGAGTTCATTCTTCACACCGATCATGAAACACTTAAGTATCTTAAGGTTCAAACTAAGTTGAACAAGCGTCATGCTAAGTGGAGTGAATTCATCGAGTCATTTCCTTATGTCATCAAGTATATTAAAGGTAAGGAAAATGTTGTGGCGGATGCTCTTTCCCATAGATGCATGCTTGTTACCCAACTTGAATTGAATGTCATTGGTTTTGAGCACATAAAAGACATGTATGCGCATGTTCCTACTTTTGCTATTCCTTATGCCAAATGTTTGACGCATACGTCTTGGGAACGCTATTACATAAAAGATAATTATCTTATGAGAGCTAAGAAATTGTGTATCCCCGAGTCTTCTCTTCATTTTCTCCTTTTGCAAGAATCTCATGGAGGAGGGCTAATGGGACACTTTGGATGCGACAAGACATTCACCACGCTCTCCAAGAACTATTTTTGGCCCAAGATGTTCCGCGACATTTCATGCTTCACCAACTGGTGCTCTACATGCTGCAAAGCTAAGTCTAAAGCTCAATCCCATGGTCTATATATGCCACTTTCTATTCCGTACCACCCATGGGAAGATATTAGCATGGATTTTGTGCTTGGTTTGCCTAGAACAAAAAATGGAAAGGATTCCGTGTTTGTTGTTGTGGACCGATTCTCTAAAATGGCACATTTTATACCATGCAACAAGATAGACGATGCTTCACATGTTGCAAATCTTTTTTGTAGGGAAATCTTGCGCCTACATGGAGTACCAAAGACGATTGTCTCGGACCGCGACGTCAAGTTCTTGAGCTATTTCTGGAAGACTTTATGCGCCAAGCTCGGAATCAAGCTCTTGTTCTCTTCCGCATACCATCCTCAAACCGACGGCCAAACGGAGGCGACGAACCGCACGCTCTCCACACTACTACGCATGTTGATCAAGCAGAACATCAAGGAGTGGGAGGAGTGCCTACCCATCGCCAAGTACGCCTACAACCGCGCAAGACATTCGACTACCGGTAAGTCCCCTTTCGAGGTCGTCTACGGTTTCAACCCGTTGTCACCATTGGACATTCTTCCTCTACCACTACAAGAGCGCATAAACATGGACGCGAGTGCCCGAGTGAGCTACCTCAAGAAGATGCATGAAGATACAAGGCACACCATCGAGCGCCAAGTACAATGACTCGCGACCAAGCTCAACGTCAACAAGCAACCCATGGTATTCAACATTGGAGATCTTGTGTGGCTACACCTTCGCAAGGACCACTTCCCCAACGAACGCAAGTCCAAACTTCTACCACGAGCCGATGGACCCATCAAGATGCTTGAACGCTACAACAACAACGCCTACAAGATCAACATCCCACGTGACAAGTACACCGTGAGCGACATCTTCAACATCAAAGATCTCTCTCCCTACCATGGTGATGAGGATTTCGATCCGAGGTCGGATCTTTCCCAAGGGGGGGAGATGATGCGGAGCATCCTACGGGCATCCCCATGGACCTACCACCGTCTGACCTAGTGCCAAGAGGACCTATGACACAAGCACGAGCTAGAGCTCTCGAGACCGAGGTGACTTCTTTCCTTAGTGATATTACATTTGATCCACTCGAGACATGGCTGCTACCTAAGTCTGGAATGTTGTGCATGATCAGGTACCAGGAAGGCCCTCCTGAACATGGACGTGAAGACGGACAAGTCCTCAAGTTCATGGAAGAAGAGAAACGACGGAAGGATCCGAAGACGTCTCTAGGACCCGGACATCCGGCCCCAAGCCCCGGACATCCGGCCCCTGGAGCATCTACTACAGCAGCAGCTCAGCTGACTAGCTACAGGGCCCGGACATCCGGCCAGGCCTCACACATCCAGCCCGACAACCCCGGAAATCCGTCGCCTCCGCCGAACATCCAGCGCCCCGTCACAGAACCTCCAGGAGCCACCCTCGTCAGCCCGGACATCCGGCCAGAGGCCCGGACATCCGGCCCGACGCGAGCTACCGGACATCCGGCCCCTGGCCCGGACATCCAACCCGCGCCTACCCAGCAAGCCAATGCACCAGCCCGGACATCCGGCCTGAGCGCCCGGACATCCGGCGACTCGTGAAGGCCCGGACATCCGGCCCGACGCCCGGACGTCCGGCTTCCCCTGTCTGCGCATAGTGTAAAGGGCCGATGCCCATGTACCCCTTCACCCTCCTAGACTATATATACTCCTCCTCCTTCCTCTTTCTAGGGTTAGCGAAGTGATAGCTCGTTTGAGAGATAGAGCTTTGCTCATCCATCCGGATCTACTCCTCCGAGAGAGACCGTGCCTCTACGGAGAAGATCCACTTGGATTCAAGACCCCTAACGAGAAGGACTCAAGACCTCCTCACGGAGAAGAACCGGTTACTCTATGTATCATCCTTTGTTGGATTCGGATCGTGTATCTCTTTGTGTTTCGAGGATCTAACACATGTGTAATCGAATCTTGTTGGTTTGAGTGATTTCTCTCGTTTTCCCTTGTGTTTCTCCTCGTGTTCTTCATAGGATCCGCTCCAATCATGAAAGATCGGCCCTAGGGTTTCCACCCTACATCAGATGTACTACTTGTCCCCTTTCAAATTGGCTGTTGTGGAATCCCTTCCCGCCTTCATTTTCGGGGAAGAGGACCAAGGCCACTATATAGGTTAGCCACCACCATAGAAGGGGGGATACGATCGGACCCAGAACAACTCACCCTCACCAGAGCAAGCCTCGTGAGCTTGTTCATCCTCTGTACTAGTTCATCCTCAGACCCTCTTGGGGCTAATCCACAAAAAAGAAGGAGTATGGTATTACACTGCAAGGTGGCCCAAACCTGGGTAACTGCCATGTCCATCTTCTTCCGCGTTCTTCGAGCTAGGCTGTAGGGTGGCGCGTTCGGTTGGCTGGATAGGTTGACTTCGTCGCACATGCCCCAGAGTTCGAACCTTCTTTGGGTTTGCGGAGCCCTGAATTCGACAACTTGGCAGGAGTGGGCGACTTAGGACTTGGCGGGCCATGGCTGGCGGCCGGGTTAATTTCAGTATCCATTGGCTCAAAGACCGCAGTGTCAGTTTGTGGTGGCTGATTATTGACAGGTTCTTCGGGGTCTTGGATGGGGGCCTCAGAGATTTCTGTCGCTTGCTTCTCCGGCTCAGAAGCCTTGGGGCCTTTTGAAGAGCATCCCACCTTTTGTTTTTTACCCGCCTTTGCCATGCCTCTATGACAAGAGTACAATAGTTCATGAGTGTATCACCACAAGTCCTTTATTAACAAATGAAAGTACATACCCATGGGCAACAATGAAGGCAGGCATTTGAGTTCCACTTGAGTCGCCAGATGATGGTGGCGTCCCCTGATAGTTTGAGTCAGAAGAGTTAAGAGGGTGACGCATGAGACCGGCTTGTGGAAGAGATAGAGTCGGGCTATGTGGCACCTCATTGCGACACTTTTGAGGAGCTGGGGTGTTGGGTAAGCTGGACACAAGATCTTCAATGCCATCACTCCGGGTCATCCGCCTCGATTCATACTGCAGTTTCTTCAAAAGAAAGTCAGGATCCAAGTGAGCAAGAGGATGAGAAAATCTCACTTTCCGGATGACCCGCCCAATTTCCTTTCTTGGTAAGGGTTCTGAGTTGGATGAGATAGGGATTACCTCTGCTTCGGGAGCCTGGCTTGTCTCCGCGTCATCCTGAGAGGTATCAGCATCAATAAGTTGCATAAAAAAAAGACCAAGGGAGTCAAGTTCTACCTCCGACTCATCTAGCTCAAGAAGTTCTTCTACCGTTTGTTTCTTACGGCGGCCCGTAGCTTGGGTCTTTCCTCTAGGCTTCTTGGCTGGAGTTGCGGCTGGCAATTTTTTCCTCCAAAAAGGAGAGTTAGCCTGTTTATACATGAGCAATAAGGTTAAAAAGTACGACGTGCAAGAGATAGATAAACAAGATGAAGTTTTGTTCAAAGATACTTACATCCGGAGCCGAGTTAGGAGTGCAGAAAGGATTCAATCCCGCTTTGTTGCAATTCTGCAAAGACTCCCCGAGCAGCGTTTTTACTGTGTCGTTGATCTCCTTGTCGGTCAGACCCATTTGGTTGTAGCACTGTGAGTCCTTTGTATCGCCGGTGTATTGACACATTAAGCCATTGCACCGGCTTAGCGGTAAAATTCTCCGTGCAACCCAACAGCGGACCCAATTGACTCCAGTTAAGCCGTTGGCAATCAAAGCTTGAATTTTTTAAAAGGTGGAGGCATATTTGGTGTGATCTGCAGCGGTTAATCTACCTGGAAGCATGCCATTGGTGGTAAGCCGATAAGGACGGTAACCCGACAAAGGGTTTTCGCCAGCTGGGGAACTGTCATTGCAGTAGAACTAGGTATAATTCCAGTCCTTGGGATGGCTGGGCAGTGCGGCTGAGGGAAAGGTCACACTCTCCGCCTATGGATAGAAACACCTCCAAGTTCAAGACTCGGCCTGTCTGACATCTCAGTCTGGCGGCTGATGTAAAAGTACTCTCGAAAGAGATCAACAGTAGGTTCTTCTTGAAGATACACTTCGCAGAACACTTGAAAGTGGCATAGATTGGAGACGGAGTTGGGACCAATGTATTGTGGGTGAAGGTTGTAAAAATGCAGAGCATCTCAGAAGAACTTAGACCCGGGCGGTGAAAAGCTACGAAGAAGGTGATTCGCAAAAATGACAACTTCACCTTCTTTAGGTTGAGGAGTTGTTTCAAGACCTAGAAACAGCCAGTGAATGACATCTTTGGCTAGCAAGACCCCCATATCCACATATTCATTCAGTGAGAGCTCAGAGACTCTAGAAGCAACCCAATCGCAAGAATTGGGACCCTTAGTCATGTTTGATTGGGTAAAAAGAGTGCAACCAAGGAGTAAGAACGTGGCGGGTTACAATTGCAACAGTAAGACGCCTAGGTGCTTATATGATACTTCAGCAGTAATGAACTAGCTGTGGTTAAAAAGGAACTACATATTACAATGAACTGTTAAGGGATTATGGGCCACCCTAGCCATGGATGGAGTAATTATCAGGCCATAAGAGTATGGCGGGTTAAGTTATGAAAGTATGAGCCGGCAACATGTTGGCGGGTTAAGTGAAAGAGGCATCCTTGGAATTCTTGGCGGGTTACAAATTCATTATTAAGCCGCCCGAACAATGAAGGGCGGGTCAATTATCTATGGCTCCAAAGTTATTGAAATTTTGCTAAGTGTGAGGCAAACAAGTTTCACAGATTGCAGCTATATTTACGAATCCGTAGCAGTTCGGGAAAGCTGAACAAATTGCTAAACCTAAAGTGCGGCAAAGGAAGAACTAGCGACTGGGAGTTGATTCTGAAAAAGAAGGGATCCGTCCAAGATGCAAAATAAGGACTAATATTGCAACCGCCCTAGTCCTACCTAGTTTTGGGATTGAAATACAACTTTTAGACAGAGGATGGATGAATTTGAATGAACTTGGACGAACTCTGATGAACTCCATGAACTTAAGTGCCCTAATGTGGATCTGAGCAGGTGGAAGAATGATACTTGATGGAGTTGATGAAGAGCGGACGAGCACCGCGGATCTCTTGTCCCAACAGGTCGATGCAGCGGCCCTTGATGGAGTTGCTGGCGAAGCTTGGCTAGGGCGGCGGAGCTCCGGTGGCGGCGGGCGACACGAGGAAGAAGAAGATAAGGAGAGGGGGTAAAAAGCGAAAAGGCAGGCCCCCCGTCCCTATTTATAAGGGAAAAGACAAAACAGTGAAATGGCATGCGCGAGAATCGAGGAGGCATGATAATTACTATAGCGTGAGGGGCGCCTCGATTTTCGAAATGAATGGTTAAGGCAAAGATTTGTTGTGACATCATGAGGTTTTTCTGAATTTAATAACATGACATCATCTTTTTCATATGGCGGGTCATGAAGATTTACTCAAGGTTGAAGTGTTAGAAGAACCAAAGAAAACTCGCCAACCAGAGAATGAAGATTGACATGAACATGTTCAAATCAATCTGGGCCTAATGTTGGGGATATAACCCCACGGTGTGACCCGCCCAGGAGGGGCCGAGTTACACTATTGGCGACTCAACACAGAAGCTTAAGCAGGCCCAAGAAGCCAAGACATGATGGCCCGGAGGCGGCTTACGAGGTGGGCCAACTGAAGGCCCAAGACTCGGAGGTGTGAGCTGCCCGAACGGTGACTTGCCTAGCAAGGCAAGGTGAGTTAGAACCAGAGTCGGTTACGTTGAGTAACCCGACCTGGACTCTTGTAAGCCAGGTCCTCGACCTGTGTATATAAAGGCGAGACCCTGCGGTGGGTAAACTCAAGTTACAATCGATCGAGTGCTAGGTTAAGCGTTTCTGCTCCCATGTAATCGATACTCAATCAATACAACACAAAGCAGGAAGTAGGCTTTTACCACGTCGGTGAGGGGCCGAACCTGGGTAAACTTGTGTCTCTCCTCCCATTCAACCCCTTCAAGCTAATCATCGTAACGATGGCTCCACACCTAAGTCCTTTTGCTAGGGCATCTGTCGTGTTAAAACCATGACACCTACCACTTGAACCTTGATCTCTAAAATTCCCAAGTTGCTTTCCACTCAAATCACTCTTCCACCATAGCCAAATATGTGAGAGAGAGTTAAATTTTGGGGAGACTATCATTTGAAGCACAAGTGCAAGGAGTTCATCATCAACACACCGTCTATTACCTTTTGGAGAGTGGTGTCTCCTAGATTGGTTAGGTGTCACTTGGGAGCCTCCAACATGATGTGGAGTTGAACCAAGAAGTTTGTAAGGGCAAGGAGATCGCCTACTTTGTGAAGATCTACCCGAGTTAGGCAAGTCCTTCGTGGGCGATGGCCATGGTGGGATAGACAAGATTGCTTCTTCGTGGACCTTTCGTGGATGGAGCCCTCCGTGGACTCGCGCAACTGTTACCCTTCGTGGGTTGAAGTCTCCATCAACGTGGACGTACGATAGCACCACCTATCAGAACCACACAAAAAATTCTCGACGTCTCCATTGTGTTTGCACACTCCAATCCCATCCCTTTGAAGGAAATATGCCCTAGAGGCAATAATAAAGTTGTTATTTTATATTTCTTTATTCATGATAAAGGTTTATTATTCATGCTAGAATTGTATTGATCGGAAACTTAAATACATGCGTGAATACATAAACAATTACCGTGTCCCTAGTAAGCCTCTACTAGACTAGCTCGTTGATCAAAGATGGTTAAGGTTTCCTAACCATAGACATGTGTTGTCATTTGATAATGGGATCACATCATTAGGAGAATGATGTGATTGACAAGACCCATCCGTTAGCTTAGCATATTGATCGTTCAGTTTATTGCTATTGCTTTCGTCATGTCAAATACATATTCCTTCGACTATGAGATTATGCAACTCCCGAATACCGGAGGAATACCTTGTGTCCTACCAAATGTCACAACATAACTGGGTGATCATAAAGATGCTCTAAAGGTATCTTCGAAGGTGTTTGTTGAGTTGGCATAGATCGAGATTAGGATTTGTCACTCTGAGTATCGGAGAGGTATCTCTGGGCCCTCTCGGTAATACACATCATAAGAAGCCTTGCAAGCAAAGTGACTAATGAGTTAGTTACAGGATGATGTATTACGGAACGAGTAAAGAGACTTGCCGGTAACAAGATTGAACTAGGTATGAAGATACCGACGATCGAATCTCGGGCAAGTAACATACCGATGGAAAAAGGGAATTACGTATGTTGTCATAACGGTTCGACCGATAAAGATGTTCATAGAATATGTAGGAGCCAATATGGGCATCTAGGTTCTGCTATTGGTTATTGACCGGAGAGGTGTCTCGGTCATGTCTACATAGTTCTCGAACCCGTAGGGTCTGCATGCTTAATGTTCGTTGGCGATATAGTGTTATATGAGTTATATGTTTTGGTGAATGATTGTTGTTCGGAGTCCTGGATGAGATCACGGACAAGATGAGGAGACTTGAAATGGTCAAGAGGTAAAGATTGATATATAGGACGGTGGTATTCGGACACCGGAATAGTTTTGGAGTGCACCAGGTACTCATCGGGTCATCGGAAGGGGTTCCGGGCAACCCCGGTAGGTGTTATGGGCCTAATGGGCCAAGGGGGACAGACGAGCCCACAGGGGGCTGGTGCACCCCTCTGCCTGGCCGGCCGGCCCTAGGGAAGGAAAGAGGGGAGGGCTAGCCTCTCCTGCCTTCCCCTTCTCATGGGAGAAAGGAAAGGGGGGCGCCTCCCTCCCCTGCCTTTCCACCGCACCTAAACATGGCAGGGGGGCGCCACCTGGGAGGAGACCCCAAGTAGGATTCGGCCTACTTGGGGCGCCCTCCTAGCTGCTCCCTCCTCCCCCACCTATATATATGTGGGAAGGGGTGCGCCTAGCACACCAGAACATTATCTTAGCCGTGTGCGGTGCCCCCCTCCACCGTTTACACCCCAGGTCATATTTTCGTAGTTCTTAGGCAAAGCCCTGCGGAGATCACTTCACCATCACTGTCACCACGCCGTCGTATTGCCAGAACTCATCCACTACCTCGCGGTCTTGCTGGATCAAGAAGGTGAAGGACGTCATCGAGCTGAACGTGTGCTCAACGCGGAGGTGTCGTACGTTCGGTGCTCGATCGGTTGGAACGCGAAGAAGTTCGACTACATCAACCGCGTTGTCAAACACTTCTGCTTATGGTCTACAAGGGTACGTAGACACACTATCCCCTCTTGTTGCTATGCATCTCCATGGATAGATCTTGCATGTGCGTAGAATTTTTTTGTTTTCCATGCAACGTTTCCCAACAGTGGCATCCGAGCCAGGTCTATGCGTAGATGATATGCACGAGTAGAACACAAAGAGTTGTGGGCGGTGATAGTCATACTGCTTACCACCAACGTCTTATTTTGATTCGGCGATATTGTGGGATGAAGCAGCTCGGACCAACCTTACGTGTCCATGCACATGAGACCGGTTCCACCGACAGACATGCAACTAGTTTTGCATAAAGGTGGCTGGCGGGTGTCTGTTTCTCCTACTTTAGTTGAATCGAATTTGACTATGGCCGGTCCTTGAAGAAGGTTAAAACAGCAAACTTGATGAAACACCGTTGTGGTTTTTGCCGTAGGTAAGACGGTTCTTGCTAGAAGCCCGTAGCAGCCACATAAAACTTGCAACAACAAAGTAGAGGACGTCTAACTTGTTTTTGCAGGGCATGTTGTGATGTGATATATGTTGATGTATGAGATGATCATGTTTTGTAATATCGACAACCGGTAGGAGCCTTTGGGTTGTCTCTTTATTGTATGAAGTGCAAGCACCATGTAATTGCTTTACTTTTATCACTATGCATTAGCGATAGTTGTAGAAGCAATAGTTGGCGAGACGACCCCGACGCAACGATGGAGATCAAGGTGTCGAGCCGGTGACGATGGAGATCATGACGATGCTTTGGAGATGGAGATCAAAAGCACAAGATGATGATGGCCATATCATGTCACATATTTTGATTGCATGTGATGTTTATCCTTTATGCATCTTATTTGGCTTAGAACGGCGATAGCATTATAAGATGATCCCTTCACTAAATTTCAAGATAAAAGTGTTCTCCCCGAGTATGCACCATTCCCAAAGTTCGTCGTTTCGAAGCACCACGTGATGATCGGGTGTGATAGACTCTACGTTCACATACAATGGGTGTAAGACAGTTTTGCACATGCAGAATACTTGGGTTAAACTTGACGAGCCTAGCATGTCCAGACATGGTCTCTGAACACTGGAGACCGAAAGGTTGAACGTGAGTCGTATAGTAGATATGATCAACATAGAGATGTTCACCATTGATGACTACCCCATCTCACTTGATGATCGGACATGGGTTAGTTGATTTGGAACATTTATCACTTAGATAACTTAAGGGATGTTTATTTAAGTGGGAGTTCATTAGTAATTTGATTAATTGAACTTAATTTATCATGAACTTAGTCTTATAGTTTTGCATATCTATGTTGTAGATCAATGGTCCGAGCTACTGTTCCCTTAATGCATTCCTAGAGAAAGCTAAGTTGAAAGATGATGGTAGCAACTACACGGACTGGGTCCGTAACTTGAGGATTATCCTCATTGCTGCACAGAAGAATTATGTCCTTGATGCACCGCTAGGTGACCCACCCGCTCCCGCTAATCTAGACGCTATGAACGCCTGGCAAACACGGAATGATGACTACTCTATAGTTCAGTGTGCCATACTTTACGGCTTAGAACTGTGACATCAAAGACGTTTTGATCGTCACAGAGCAAATGAGATGTTCCAAGAGTTGAAGTTAATATTTCAAGCAAATGCCCGGGTTGAGAGATATGAAGTCTCCAACAAGTTCTATAGCTGCAAGATGGAGGAGAACAGTTCTGTCAGTGAACACATACTCAAAATGTCTGGGTATCATAACCACTTGACTCAGCTGGGAGTTGATCTTCCAGTTGATAGTGTTATTGACAGAGTTCTTCAATCACTGCCACCAAGCTACAAAGGCTTCATGATGAACTATAATAAAATGATTCCTGAGCTCTTCGCAATGCTTAAGGGCGCAGAGGTACAAATCAAGAAGGAGCATCAAGTGTTGATGGTTAACAAAACCACTAGTTTCAATAAAAAGGTCAAGGGAAAGAAAGGAAACTTCAAGAAGAATGGCAAGCAAGTTGCCACTCCCGGGAAGAAGCCCAAAGCTGGACCCAAGTCTGAAACTGAGTGCTTCTACTTCAAAGGGAATGGTCACTGCAAGCGGAACTGCCCCAAATACTTGGCAGATAAGAAGGATGGCAAAGTGAACAAAGGTATATTCGATATACATGTTATTGATGTGTACCTTACTAATGCTCGTAGCAGCACCTGGGTATTTGATACTGGTTTGGTTGCTCATATTTGTAACTCGAAATAGGAGCTGCGGAATAAACGAAGATTGGCTAAGGACGAGGTGACGATGCGCGTCGGAAATGGTTCCAAGGTCGATGTGATAGCCGTCGGCACACTACCTCTACATCTACCTTCGGGATTAGTTTTAGACCTCAATAATTGTTATTTGGTGCCCATGTTGGGCATGAACATCATATCTGGATCTTGTTTATTGCGAGATGGCTATTCATTTAAATTGGAGAATAATGATTGTTCCATTTATATGAGTAATGTCTTTTATGGTAATGCACCCTTGATGAGTGGTCTATTCTTGTTGAATCTTGATCGTAGTGATACACATATTCATGATATTGATGCCAAAAGATGCAAAGTTGATAATGATAGTGCAACATACTTGTGGCACTGCCGTTTAGGTCATATTGGTGTAAAGCGCATGAAGAGACTCCATGCAGATGGACTTTTGGAATCACTTGATTATGAATCATTTGATACTTGCGAACCATGCCTCATGGGCAAGATGACTAAAACTCCGTTCTCCGGAACAATAGAGCGAGGGAAATAATACATACCGATGTATGCAGTCCGATGAGTGTTGAGGCACGCGGCGGGTATCGTTATTTTCTGACCTTCACAGATTATTTGAGTATGTATGGGTATATCTACTTGATGAAACACAACTCTGAAACATTTGAAAAGTTCAAAGAATTTCAGAGTGAAATGGAGAATCATCGTAACAAGAAAATAAAGTTTCTACGATCTGGTCACGGAGGCGAATATTTGAGTTACGAGTTTGGCCTTCATTTAAAACAATGTGGAATTGTTTCACAACTCACGCCACCTTGAACACCACAGCGTAATGGTGTGTACGAACGTCGTAACCGTACTTTATTAGATATGGTGCGTTCTATGATGTCTCTTACCGATTTACCACTATCGTTTTGGGGTTATGCATTAGAGACAGCCGCATTCACATTAAATAGGGCACCGTCTAAATCCGTTGAGACGACACCGTATGAACTATGGTTTGCCAAGAAACCTAAGCTGTCATTTCTTAAAGTTTGGGGTTGCGACACTTATGTCAAAAGGCTTCAACCTGATAAGCTCGAACCCAAATCGGAGAAGTGCGACTTCATTGGATACCCTAAGGAAACAATTGGGTACACCTTCTACCATAGATCCGAAGGCAAGATCTTTGTTGCCAAGAATGGAACCTTTCTAGAGAAGGAGTTTCTCTCGAAAGAAGTGAGTGGGAGGAAAGTAGAACTTGATGAGGTAATTGTACCTTCTCTCGAATTGGAAAGTAGCACATCAGGGAAACCCGTTCCTGTGATGCCTACACCAACTAGAGGGGAAGCAAATGATAATGATCATGAAACTTCAGATCAAGTTGCTACTGAACCTCGTAGGTCGATCATAGCATGATCCGCACCAGAGTGGTATGGTAATCCTGTCCTGGAAATCTTGTTACTAGACCAAGGCGAACCTATGAACTATGAAGAAGCTATGATGAGCCCAGATTCCAATAAATGGCTTGAGATAGGATCCATGTATGAGAACAAAGTATGGACTTTGGTGGATTTTCCTGATAATCGGCAAACCATAGAAAATAAATGGATCTTCAAGAAGAAGACTGATGCTGATGGTAATGTTATTGTCTACAAAGCTTGACTTAGTGCGAAAGGTTTTTGACAAGTTCAAGGGGTTGACTATGATGAGACTTTCTCACCCGTAGCGATGCTTAAGTCTGTCTCAATCATGTTAGCAATTGCCGCATTTTATGATTATGAAATCTAGCAAATGGACGTCAAAACTGCATTCCTTATTGGATTTTTTAAAGAAGAGTTTTATATGATGCAACCAGACGGTTTTGTCGATCCTAAAGGTACTAACAAAGTGTGCAAGCTACAGCGATCCATCTTTGGACTGGTGCAAGCATCTCGGAGTTGGAATATACGCTTTGATGAGGTGATCAAAGCATATGGTTTTATACATACTTACGGTGAAGATTGTATTTACAAAAAAGTGAGTGGGTGCTCTGTAGCATTTCTGATATTATATGTGGATGACATATTGTTGATTGGAAATGATATAGAATTTCTGGATAGCATAAAAGGATACTTGAATAAGAATTTTTCAAAGAAAGACCTCGGTGAAGTTGCTTATATATTGGGCATCAAGATCTATAGAGATAGATTGAGACGCTTAATAGGACTTTCACAAAGCACATATCTTGATAAAGTTTTGAAGAAGTTCAAAATGGATCAGTCAAAGAAAGGGTTCTTGCCCGTGTTACGAGGTGTGAAGTTGAGTCAGACTCAAAGCCCGACCACTGCAGAAGATAGAGAGAAAATGAAAGTCATTCCCTATGCCTTAGCCATAGGTTCTATCATGTATGCTATGCTGTGTACCAGACCTGATGTGTGCCATGCCATAAGTCTGGCAGGGAGGTACCAAAGTAATCCTGGAGTGGATCACTGGATAGCGGTCAAGAACATCCTGAAGTACCTGAAAAGGACCAAGGATATGTTTCTCGTTTATGGAGGTGACGAAGAGCTCGTCGTAAGTGGTTACGTCGATGCTAGCTTCAACACTGATCCGGATGACTCTAAGTCACAAACCAGATACGTGTTTATGTTCAATGGTGGAGCTGCCAGTTGGTGCAGTTCCAAGTAGAGCATCGTGGCGGGATCTACGTGTGAAGCGGAGTACATAGCTGCTTCGGAAGCAGCACATGAAGGAGTCTGGATGAAGGAGTTCATATCCGGTCTAGGTGTAATACCTAGTGCATCGGGTCCAAAGAAAATCTTTTGTGACAACACTGGAGCAATTGCCTTGGCGAAGGAATCCAGGTTTCACAAGAGAACCAAAGACATCAAGAGATGCTTCACCTCCATTCGTGAAAAGGTCAAGGATGGAGACATAGAGATTTGCAAAATACATACAGATCTGAATGTGGCAGACCCGTTGACTAAGTCTCTTCCGCGAGCAAAACATGATCAGCACCAAGACTCCATGGGTGTTAGATTCATTACTATGTAATCTAGATTATTGACTCTAGTGCAAGTGGGAGACTGAAGGTAATATGTCCTAGAGGCAATAATAAAGTTGTTATTTTATATTTCCTTATTCATGATAAAGGTTTATTATTCATGCTAGAATTGTATTGATCAGAAACTTAAATACATGTGTGAATAGATAAACAAATATCGTGTCCCTAGTAAGCCTCTACTAGACTATCTCATTGATTAAAGATGGTTAAGGTTTCCTAACCATAGACATGTGTTGTCATTTGATAACAGGATCACATCATTAGGAGAATGATGTGATGGACAAGACCCATCCGTTAGCTTAGCATACTGATTGTTTAGTTTATTGCTATTGCTTTCGTCATGTCAAATACATATTCCTTCGACTATGAGATTATGCAACTCCCGGATACCGGAGGAATACCTTGTGTGCTATCAAACGTCACAACATAATTGGGTGATCATAAAGATGCTCTACAGGTATCTCCGAAGGTATTCGTTGAGTTGGCATAGATCGAGATTAGGATTTGTCAATCCGAGTATCGGAGAGGTATCTCTGGGCCCTCTCGGTAATAGACATCATAAGAAGCCTTGCAAGCAAAGTGACTAATGAGTTAGCTATAGGATGATGTATTACAGAACAAGTAAAGAGACTTGCTGGTAACGAGATTGAACTAGGTATGAAGATACCGATGATCGAATCTCGAGCAAGTAACATACCGACGGACAAAGGGAATTACGTATGTTGTCATAACGGTTCGACCGATAAAGATCTTCGTAGAATATGTAGGAGCCAATATGGGAATCCAGGTTCTGCTATTGGTTATTGACCGAAGAGGTGTCTCGGTCATGTCTACATAGTTCTCGAACCCGTAGGGTCCGCACGCTTAACGTTTGTTGACGATATAGTGTTATATGAGTTATATGATTTGGTGACCGAATGTTGTTAGGAGTCCTGGATGAGATCACGGACATGACGAGGAGTCTCGAAATGGTAGAGAGGTAAAGATTGATATATAGGACGATGGTATTCGGACACCGGTATAGTTTTGGAGTGCACCGGGTACTCATTGGGTCACCGGAAGGGGTTCCAGGCACCCCCGGTAGGTGTTCTGGGCCTAATGGGCCAAGGGGAGACAGACCAGCCCACAGGGGGCTGGTGCGCCCCTCTCCCTGGCTTTCTGGCCCTAGGGAAGGAAAGGGGGAGGGCTAGCCCTTCCTGCCTTCCCCTTCTCATGGGAGAAAAGGAAAGGGGGGGCGCCTCCCTCCCCTGCCTTTCTCGTGCACCTAAACATGGCAGGGGGTGCCACTTGGGAGCAGACCCCAAGTAGGATTCGACCTACTTGGGGTGCCCTCCTAGCTACTACCTCCTCCCCCCCACCTATATATATGTGGGAAGGGGGCCGCCTAGCACACCAGAACATTGTCCTAGCCGTGTGCGGCGCCCCCCTCCACCGTTTACACCCCCGGTCATATTTTTGTAGTGCTTAGGCGAAGCCCTACGGAGATCACTTCACCATCACCGTCACCATGCCGTCGTGTTGCCGGAACTCATCCACTACCTCTCCATCTTGCTGGATCAAGAAGGCGGTGGACGTCATCGAGCTGAACGTGTGCTGAACGCGGAGGTTCCGTATGTTCGGTGCTTGATCGGTTGGAACGCGAAGAAGTTCGACAACATCAACCATGTTGTCAAACGCTTCCGCTTACGGTCTACGAGGGTACGTAGACACACTATCCCCTCTCGTTGCTATGCATCTCCATGGATAGATCTTGCGTGTGCATTGAATTTTTTTTGTTTTCCATGCAACGTTTCCCAACAACCTTTACATTCTAGCTACTTGCATGCTTTACTCTTTCCGCTGCCTATACTCTTGTCATGCTTGCTTGAAATGTATTGTGTATGTCTTAACATGTGCTAAACTCAACCTTAACTTGAAGAAATTAAAAACTGCCACTTTTGCTTGTTAAGGGTCTAATCACCCCCTCTAGACCCCTCTTCTTGATCCTTTCAATTGGTATCAGAGCATAGGTCTCCATTGCTTTGGTTTAATAGCCATTGGAGGAAGATGGATGAGTCTACGTTTGGGAGTATTAGATGTAGAGTGCCTATTCTTGATGGGGAGCTCTATGGTTCATGAAAAAACGAGATGCTTGAGATTTTCAATGAATATAATTTAAACAAGTATATTCTTAGCCCTTATGTGCCTCCTATTGATCCTTCACATCCTACCCCCGATGAGTATCTTGACATGGTTTGCAATCTTAAGACTATTGATCTTATCATTAGAGGATTGCCTAGAAATTTGCTTGTGTGCTTACCTACTTTTGAATGCGCATATACTATATGGAAGTATCTTGTGGAACGCTTCCCAAATTATTCCTTGAAAAATATAGATGATACTCTTCATAAATCCATTGCTTTCCATAAAATGAAGCCTAATGATCCCAAGTTTGATGAATGTCTATTTGAGCTTCGGGATCTTATGCGTGCCAAGGGTGATGTTGGAATCATTACTAGCGTCATCTCATAGACAATTACAATTCATAAACTTGAACATTGTCATGAACATAAATCTAATGAATCACTTGCTCTAGGTGATGATCACGCACATGATGATGATATTGAGCATGGCTATTATGATGAAGACGAAGAAAGTGATATTTGATGAGACTATGAGAAATCTTTGTCTCATGGCAAACTTTCGTGACTAGATGGCCGGAGGAAAAGAGTGGATTCTTGATAGCGGATTTACATATCACATGACTGGAGATAAGGAAATGTTCCGCGAGCTTGCTAAAAATGATGGTCCATGCAAGTATGTCACTTTTGGAGACAAATCCAAGGGTAAGGTACTTGGCCTTGGTAAGGTGGCCATATCCAATGATAGCTCTATTCATAATGTTATGCTCGTTGAATCTGTTGGTTACAGTCTTCTTTCCGTATCTAGACTAGCCGACTTTGGTTTCAATGTTCTATTTACCGAAGTAGATTGCCAAGTGTTTTGTAGAGATAATCATAATATGGTCTTTACTGGCATACGTAGAGGTGATCTACACATTGTTGATTTCACTAGGAGAGCCCAACCTCGTACTTGCTTAATTGCTAAATCTTCTAACGGATGGTTATGGCATAGAAGGTTAGGTCATGTGGGCATGCAAAATCTTGATAAGCTTATTAAAGGTGATCATATCCTTGGTGTTAAAGATGTTATATTTGACAAGAATAGAATTTGTAGTGCTTGTCAAGCAAGAAAACAAGTTGGAGGAAGTCATCCCGTGAAGAACATCATGACCACGAGAAGACCACTTGAGCTACTACACATGGATCTCTTTTGTCCCAATGCTTATAAGAGCCTTGGTGGTAACTGTTTTGGTTTGGTCATTGTTGATGATTTTTCAAGATTCACGTGGGTGTTCTTTCTCGATGACAAATCACAAGTCCAAAAGATCTTCAAGAACTTTGCCAAGAAGGCCCAAAAACAATTTGGAGTGAAGATCAACAAGGTTCGAAGTGATACCAGAATGGAGTTCAAGAACGCTAATCTGGACACCTTTCTTGACAAAGAAGAGATTTCACATGAGTTCTCGGCTACGTACACACCTCACCAAAATGGAGTTGTTGAGAGAAAGAACCAAACACTTATCAAGATGGTGAGAACGATGCTTGATGAATACAAGACGCCAAGACACTTTTTGGCGGAAGCGGTTGAGACAGCTTGTCATGCTACAAATCGACTATATCTTCACAAGCTTCTCAGTAAAATGGCATACGGGCTACTCACCGGTAACAAACCCCAAGTTGGATACTTTCGAGCATTCGGCTCAAAGTGCTACATTCTTGATAAGCATCATCGTTCAAAATTTGCTCCTAAATCTCATGAAGGTTTCCTACTCAGTTATGGCTCAAACTCTCACACTTATCGTGTCTACAACAATTTCACCCGAAAGGTTGAAGAGACGGTAGATGTTAAGTTTGATGAATCTAACGGCTTGCAGGTAGAGCAATTGCCAACTGATGTAGGAGACAAAGATCCCTCGGAAGCAATTCAAGATTTGTCTATTAGCAAAATTCATCCAATATAAGTGAAGGAGAGTACCTCGTCCATTCAAGTGGAAGCCTCAACTTCACATCAAGGTGAACCTCAAGTTGACTTGGAGGCATCAACAAGTGGAACACGTCAAGACGAAGGAAATGAGGAAATACAACAAGATGAACCACCTCGACCTCCTTCTCCACCTCCATAAGAGAACGACAACGCCACCAACAATGAAGAAGAAGAAGATGATGATGAGGATGTTCCACCTCAACCCAAGCAAAAGCTCTCATGAGTTAGAGGAAGAGCCTCAAGAGATCATTTGATAGAACAAATCTTCGTTGACATCCAAACTGGGAGAGTCACTCGCTCTAAAACTCGTTTGGCTAACTCTTGTGAACACTACTCATTCATTTCTAGTGTTGAACCTATGAAGGTAGAAGAAGCCCTTGAGGATCCGGATTGGATAAATGCTACGAACGAAGAGCATCACAACTTCGAGAGGAATCAAGTGTGGACATTGGTTGAAGAGCCCAACGATGATCATAATGTCATTGGAACTAGATGGGTGTTTCGTAATAAGCAAGATGAAGATGGACAAGTTATACGCAACAAGGCCAGTCTCATTGCTCAAGGCTATACTCAAGTCGAAGGTATGGACTACAGTGAGACATATGCCCCTGTTGCTAGACTTGAGTCCATTCGCATTTTACTTGCTTACGCCAATCACCATGATATCACTATATACCAAATGGACATTAAAAGTGCTTTTTCTAAGTGGTGAAATTGAGGAGGAATTTATGTTAAACAACATCCCGGCTTTGTGAATACCAAGAAACCCAATCATGTTTACAAACTTCACAAAGCTCTTTATGGTCTTAAACAAGCCCCTAGAGCTTGGTACAAATGCTTGACTAAGTTTCTTATTGAAAAAGGCTTTGAAATTGGGAAAATTTATTCTACACTTTTTACTAAAAGGGTTAATGGAGAACTATCTGTGTGCCAAATTTACGTGGATGATATCATATTCAGTTCCAATAACCCCCATTTTAGTGAAAAGTTTGGAAGGCTAATGTCGGAGAAGTTCGAGATGTCTATGATGAGTGAACTCAAATTTTTCCTTGGAATGCAAATCAAGCAAATTAAGGCAGGACCTTTGTCTCACAAACAAAGTATACCAAGGATCTTTTCAAGAAGTTCAATACGCAAGAAAGCAAAGGTATTAAAAAACCCATTCCTAGTAGTGGACATCTTGACTTGACTAAGGATGGCAACCCGGTTGACCAAAAGGTTTACCGATCTATGATTGGTTCATTATTATATCTATGTGTCTCCCATCCTGATATTATGCTAAGTGTGTGCATGTGTGCACATTATCAAATGGCCCCTAAAGAATGACATCTTAAGGCTGTGAAAAGGATAGTGAGATACTTAATTCATACACCAAACTTTGGCATTTGGTATCCTAAGAGGTCATCTTTTGATCTTTTTGTCTACTCCGGCTCGGACTATGCCGATGACAAGGTTGATAGAAAGTCCACTTTGGGTATATGTCAATTTCTTGGTAGATCTCTTGTCTCTTAGTCCTCCTAGAAACAAAATTCAGTATCCTTATCCACCGCCGAAGCGGAATACATTGTCGTTGGATCATGTTGTGCTCAATTACTTTGGATGACCCAAACTCTTAAAGATTATGGGATACATGTGAAACATATTCCATTGCTTTGTGACAATGAAATTGCTATGAAGATTGCTCACAATTCCATGTAACATTCTTGAACTAAGCATATTGAAGTTCGTCATCATTTCATTCGTGATCATGTTACTAAAGGAGATATCAATCTTAAGCATGTTCGTACCGATAAGAAATTGGCGGATATCTTAACTAAACCGCTTGATGAAAAGATATTTTACCGTTTGAGAGGTGAATTGAATATCATTGATGCCTCAAACTTGGAATAGAGATTCCATTTGGATACATGCAAGGGATGAGCCTATGTGACTAATCCTTGATGCTTCTCTTATTATGATGACCATTTATCTTGGATATATTTGCATCATTGTATGTTATATAACCCTTGTAGGTACTTGGATGAGTCTCAATCTATGAGATTGCAAAACACTCACATCTTGAGCAATCTCTACATCACCAAGTATCTATGTTTTGGTTGTTGAGGACAAGGAAGCATGAACTTACTTCACATATCCTTTGACAATATCTATATGTCAAATTTCATGATTGTCAATTTGGATACACAAGTGCTATTCCTTGCAAGACTAACCCATGTAGGAAGATGAGCTTCAACTCCAAAGGACGCTCCCAACTCTTGATGGACTACATCAACCATTCAACCTTGAGCATCCAACACAAGTTCAACTACATGATCAAGATCAACACCACAACCCAAGGTATGCCATTCCATCTTGGAGAAGCTTTGATCCAAGTCATGATTTAAAGCAACTCAACAAGATGTGAATACATCGAAACGCTTAAGTGAAAAAATGGCAACCCCGTTTTGAGCTTAACGATGAGTATGACCTATGATCAAGTGATCTCTATTGACTCCTAAGTCAATATACTCTAACGTAGGTGACTTTGTCACCGACCACCTCTAGATGAAGTTCTCTAGTGTTCTTTTTTTTGTACATTGCATTCCTTTTGTGTTTCTTCTTGCTATTTTGTTTGCTTTCTCAAATAATTAAAAAAACTTCATCTTGATCTCTTGTGTTTTCTATTTTGTATATCTTTAAATCAAAAATTTAATTCATTGCAAATCCTTATAAAAATTCCATGAAAATCTTTGTGAAAATTCATTTGTAAAGTGAGCTGAGTTGACAAAACTTTTTCCCCACATTGAACTAGGCGTCATCGATTTCAGCCTATCAGATAGACCGAAATACAAGTTCTACCTGTATGCAATCCATCGGTTCTACCGACATGGACTCACTCGGTCTTATCGATGAGCACCTTCAGTGGCTGTGTGTAGCGCCCAAGATGCGATTCTATCCCGATCACGTGATGAATTCATGATTGGCGCACAATCACATTTCGAGCGCATAACAAGGTGGATATCATTACAACATACCATGTACTGAATAGATGAGAATACAAGATAAAGGCTTACACTCGCCACAAGCTACAACATGAATACAATAGTTCATCAATACATAGCAATCACCATACAGAAGAGCAGGATCCGACTATGGATGAAACCAAACGAAAAAGAAGAATGGCATCCACCCTGCTAATCCCAGGCTCCCGGCCCGGAACCTATCCCTTGATCGAAGAAGAAGAAGCAGAAGAACTCCAAAACAAGCAAGCATCGCTCTCACATCAAATCATCGCATTACTTGTACCTGCAAATGTTGTTGTAGTAATCTGTGAGCCACGAGGACTCAGCAATCCCATTACCATGGGTATCAATACTAGCAAAGCTTAATGGGTATGGAATGGATAAGTGGTGAGGTTGCAGCAAGCGCTAAGCATTTGTATGGTGGCTAACTTACAAGTACAAGAGTAAGAAGAGCAACTACGCATAACGGTCGCAAACTAGTAACGATCAAGAAGTGATCCTGAACTACTTATGAGTCAAACATAATCCCACCGTGTTCTCTTCTCGAACTCACTCGAAAAGAGACGGTCACCGTTACGCATGCGGTTGGTGTATTTTATTTCGGATCTGGTGTCAAGTTCTCTACAACCGGATATTAAAAATTCCCATCTACCACAGAACCACGGGCACGGCTTTCGAAAGTTTAAACCCTGTAGGGGTGGCCCAACTTAGTCCATGACAAACTCTCATGATCAGCGGAGGCAAATCTCCATCTTGGGGACAACCGGATCAAACTCGGAATCCCGGTGCACAAGACATTTCGATAATGGTAAAACAAAACCAGCAAGACCACCCAGTGTGTCGACACCCCGATAAGAGCCGCGCGTATCTCGTTCTCAGGACAACACCGTCTATGCTAAGTGGACGATAGCCAAATATCTCGAGTTGCCCCGAGGCGGCACCGCCGACTGCTAGGTAGGTGGACCAGCACTCATGTCGAGCACTGGTCCGGGTTGTTGATTAATTATCCTCGGGGCCCGGGAAGTCCCTATGCAAGTTTCAGTTTTTATTAGGCAAATGGTAAAACCAAAGTTGGGCCTTGCTGGACGAGTTTTATTCAAAGCGAACTGTCAAAGGGGGCCCATAAACCCCGACCGTGTTAGGAACGCAAAATCAAGGAACATAACATCGGTATGATGGAAACTAGGGCGGCAAGAGTGCAACAAAACACCAGGCAAAAGGCCGAGCCTTCCACCCTTTACCTAGTATATATGTGCATTAATTAAATAAGAGATATTGTGATATCCCATGATATCCATGTCCCAACATGGAACAACCTGCACTGCACCTGCAACTAGCAACTCTATAAGAGGGGCTGAGCAAAGCGGTAACATAGCCAAACAACGGTTTGCTAGGATGGTGAAAAAGGTTGGAGGCTATCATGGAAATTTGGGAGGCTTGATAAACAAGTGGTAGGTAGCGCGACATAGCGATAGCATTGAGACAACTAGCAAAGCAAAGATAGTAGTGGTATCCAGGGTGACGGTCATCTTGCCTGAAATCCCGCTAGGAAGAAGATCGAATCCATGAAGAAGATGAACCAACGTAGTCGAATGGATCCTCACAATCGCAACGTAACCGGAACTATCAAGGAGAAGTGCAATCGGAAAGAAGCAAACAACATAGTAAACAAGCAAGCATAATCATGGCATGATGCGCAACCAAGTATGATGCATGTCCGAATTAATGAGTCATGGCATGGCAAAGTGCAACAAACAATACAACAAATTAAGTGGAGCTCAATACGCAACGAGTTGCATATTGATGAAACACCACATTCACTTATTTAGTTCACTCTCGTTTATGCTACCCAACAATATTAAATGTTGTTTAACATGGCAAGAGGTGAAGCATAATTAAACTACCTATCTAGGCAAGTTTAAATGAGGCCGGAAGCAACAAACAACAATTCCGGAAAATCCCCATGTGCATATTTTGGATTTGGTACTGTTCTGCCCTAAACCATATTTTAGTGTTGTTAAACAGCAAAATAAAGTGCACCATGTTACACTACTAGGGAAAACCCTAGTAGTAGCGCTTGAAATATATATAGCAGTACCGCTGGGTCCAGTGCTACTGCTAATGCGCTACAGCTAAGTTGTAGCAGTAGCGCTGGTTAGGGCAGCGCTACTGGTAAGTATGGTTAGCAGTAGCGCTGCCCTGACCAGCGCTACTGCTAACTCTCTGTAGCGCTTGAACAAATGAAGCGCTGCTGCTAATCCAGCGCTGCTAGTAGATGCTTTCCAGCGCTACTGCTAGTATTCCAGCTTTCACAGATTTACACCCCCTCTACGTATTTGTGATGTACTTATACAGGCTCTATACAGTAGTTTCATCAGATCATACTAAACATACACTATTCTCATCATATCATAGGCATACAGTAGTCTCGTCATACCATCACCATCATCATCATCATTCAACACAAATATCATCACATCTCGAAAATAGCGATACACAAGTCATGTCATGTCTCGAATAAGTGCAACTGCATGGTCATGGCACACACACAAGTTTCATCATCTCTATCTAAACCATGACGTAGAAGAGAAGAGCGATCAGCATGAGCAAGAGCATGACTATGTAGTACTTGAGGCACTGGCGGTCCCGCCCCCGCTCTTGCCGGAGCGTCCACCTCAAGTAACTACTTTCCGCTTCTGCTCTGCTGTCGAACCCTCTATGGCTAACACCCGGGTACTTGTCCACCTGGGCCCGAGCGTCTGGCCAGTGGTCGTGGACTCCTGGAACCCTCCCAACGAACACGGTGTAGCAGTCCTTCACCATCTCTGATCTATGTACCTGCATCGTTAGTTGATGAATTGAAAGATAATATGCAACATAATGTACTTAAGAAAACAAAGAGGCAGAATTAGCAAAATACAAGCAACCTATAGTAAACATAAATGACGAAGTTCCTCATACCCAAACTAATTAATTAGAGCGATCTACGCTAGTTCAGGACCATGCGGTTTAATTACATCACATAGTTTCGCCGTGCATAAATTCAAAGTTTTGCGATAGAAAGATAGTAGTGACACATTGTCATCGACAATCAGTCCTCCATGTCGGCGGTCCAATCTCCATAGTCGGGGAGGAAGCACCCGAGCTTCTTGAAAGGCTTCAGGTCTAGACGCTGAGCGAGTAGCAGTGCTCGGACATCAGCCCGCATGATTGGCCCATGGTAGAACATCCCCGTTGGTTCGAGGACCTGCTTCATGATCACTTGGGCAAGTTCACACTGTACATGATAAAACTCAGCTCGGATTCGATGATCCGATGTCTTTCCTATGCTTGTGGCCCAGCTGACAATCTCGCATCGTTGGTAGTAGCTGACATGCGAAGGCGTTGATTATCCCTTCTGTACTCGAGCAGGTGATGCATGAGGTAGAATCCATCAGCCTTACTAGTGTGCGGTTGCTGGATGCAGCAGAAGTCAGTCTTATGGCGGAAAACCAGCCTGTTCTTCCTGTACCTTTTCACCTTGATATATCCACCAGACAGGCTGAAGGTTAACAGGGCACTATCGAGAACACTCTTTATGTGCATGTAATCCTTTTTCTTGAGGTTCTTCGATGAGTCCAAGTACATAGCATGGGAGTATTCCGTGTACAGAATGATGAGGACGGTGCCGCCCCCACTGCGCAAATTAAGTACACCTCAAATTAGCCTCCATGCTTGCAAAGGAATGATTAACACTTACGAAAGGATATGCGCGGATGACTTACGTGGGATGATAAGGCAGGAGAATCACTTCCTTGTCCTTATTAGCGATCATGAATTCACCGAGGTACTTGCTCGCATAGTCACGGTGCTCTTTGCAAACTGCCAAGAAGCTCTCATGCATATATTAGGGGTCCGCGACGCAGATATATTTTATGTTCTCGATCCTGATGAATTAGTTGGGATACAGCGCATACATGCGGATGAATTGGAAATCCATCTTGGTCATGTGGAACATGTCGTAGATGTAGTCAAATCGTAGGATGAACTGATTCGCGGGCCAGGTCTCGACGTACAACTTCCCACCCGGCACCTGAGCCGCTTAAAGCGGGTATCCTAGTTTTTCCGCGATCAGAAGGCTGTTCTCTCTGGCCAACACATCTTCATGGAGTTTCCATAGATCATTGTTCAGTATGTGCTCTAGCGCTTTGGCAGATAGGATCGGCTCACCGGCGACATGGAAACGCTTCGCACCTTCGACAGGTATTCTGTCTACCAACCGGGGCTTCAGAGGAGGCTGGCTGCTTGAAGCAGCTCTGGCGCTTTTAGGGCCTTTCCTGTCCGGTCTCCTCCTTTGCTTCTTGGCGGGTGGCAGTAGTGAGCCCACCATACCTTCCCTAACCACCACCCCCAGTGTCGTCAGGCTAATCAGTGGACGGCCCTCGGGTTGTTGCTGGGTAGAGGCGGCATTTGGAGGCGTCTCCTACAAGGATCGCTTGAAGAGAGACTTTTTGCATTCCGCCCTAGGACGTTCCGGCTCCGGCAAATCAGGCAGCATCAAGTCATCATCTCCATGCTCATAGCCTGAGTCTTCCTCGTCCTGAGCCATCAATCCTCCCTCATCATATGCGGTATTGAAATACTTGTCTGGGTCATCATCATCCTCCTCCATGTCATCATCAGCATTTGCTTCTTCGACAACGGGGGCGACGTCATCTGGCACTAATGGAGGCTCTCCCTCGCGTCATACGCTATCACCCGCCACGACAGGTGCAGGTAATTTGGTAGGTGATAACCCACAAGTATAGGGGATCGCAACAGTTTTCGAGGGTAGAGTATTCAACCAAAATTTATAGATTCGACACAAGGGGAGCCAAAGAATATTTGTAAGTATTAGCAGCTGAGTTGTCAATTCAACCACACCTGGAGATTAATTATCTGTAGAAAAGTGATCAGTAGCAAAGTAGTATGATAGTTTTGATAGTAGTAGCAACACCAATAGTAATGGTAACAGTGATAGCAGTGATTTTGTAGCAAGTGCAATAGTAACAGTAGCAGTAGTAACTTAGCAAGAACAATATGTAGGAAAATCGTAGGCATTAAATCGTAGGCATTGGATCATGAGATAATTATAACCTAGGGCGATACGGCACTAGCTCTAGTTCATAAATATAATGTAGTCATGTATTCCGTAAATAGTCATATGTGCTTATGGAAAGAACTTGCATGACATCTTTTGTCCTACCCTCTCGTGGCAGCGGGGTCCATATTGGAAACTAAGGGATATTAAGGCCTCCTTTTAATAGAGAACCAGAACAAAGCATTAACACATGATGAATACATTAACTCCTCAAACTACGGTCATCACCGGGAGTGGTCCTGACTATTGTCACTCCGGGGTTGCCGGATCATAACACGTAGTAGGTGACTATAACTTGCAAGATCGGATCTAGAACATAGATATAATGGTGATAACATAAACGGTTCAGATCTGAAATCATGGCACCCGGGCCCAAAGTGACAAGCATTAAGCATGGAAAAGTCATAGCAACATCAATCTCAGAACATAATGGATACTAGGGATCAAGCCCTAACAAAACTAACTCGATTACATGATGAATCTCATCCAACTCCTCACCGACTAGTGAGCCTACAAAGGAATTACTCACTCCTGGTGGGGAGCATCATGGAATTGGCGACGGTGAAGGGTTGGTGATGACGAAGATCAAAGATCCCCCTCTCCGGAGCCCCAAACGAACTCCAGATCTGGCCTCTTGATGAAGAACAGGAGACGGTGGTGGCTCCATCTTGCGAAACACGATAATTCTTTCTCCCTGATTTTTTCTGGAAAAATAGGATTTTATAGCGTCGGTTTCAGGGTCTACGGGACCACCCGGTGGGGACAACCCACCTAGGCGCGCCTGGGGGTGCAGGTGCGCCCTGGTGGGTTGTGCCCACCCAGGTGCCCCCCTCAGGTGGCTCTTGGCTCCAAAAATTCTCTTATTTTATATAAAAATTCCTCGCAAAGTTTCATTCCATTCCGAGAACTTTTATTTCTGCACAAAAACAACAACATGGTAGTTTTGCTGAAAATAGCATCAGTCCGGGGTTAGGTTCATTCAAATCATGCAAATTAGAGTCCAAAACAAGAGGAAAAGCATTAGGAAAAGTAGATACGTTGGAGACGTATCAGTAGGTGGGGTGGTGTTCATACAATCTTGAGAAGGTGGCGTTAGTGTGATACTAGGTGCCTCAAGACGAAGAAGAGACTTTGGCCAAGGCAAGAACCAGCTCTTGCATGCGCCAATCCCCTTAGGGGTCTCCTTGTCATCGACTGGTACCGGAGGAGGCAAATCCTCGAAGCCCGCTAAGACACTGGCCACGTTAAGCTTGAAGACGCCATCGGGCATCTCTCAGTTGTGTAACATGCGGTCCTTCAGCTTCACGATCGTTGCCTTTCCCATGGCCACCTTCTGGCCCTTGATGTCGTAGAGTAGGGTGCACGGGGTATCGTCGGCCTACGAAGAAGACATGTCTGCGACGTCAAACATCCGGAAGACAACTGAAACGGAATACTATAGACATGCTGGTGAAAAGGGTATGACGCATAATTACCGTGAGGGGGTCGAGCTCAGCCAGCGACGAAGGCCCGCCGAGCATGCCAGAGACGGAGGTCGGGCTGCTATGAATAGGAGCGGGACCTTTTGCGGTTGCTTGAGCAGGTGCTGGTGCTGTGATGTTCACCGAATTGCTCCTGACAAAGCTGGGAAGGGGAAAGTCCACCGCCCCTTTAGTTGGATTGCTCTTCGACCAATCGAAAATTGCTGGAATCAAGCAGGCCACCGCGTCAGTGACCGCTGCATTGACTACCCCGAGCAACTCTTCTTTGGTCTCAGCTTTGGTCTTATTGACCGCAATCGCGACCTTCTCATCGATGCTCTGCTGAGTGATGACCAACCGTCTCTTCCTTCTTTCCTCTGGCTCCTCGCGGTAGCACATCTTCCACGAGGCGCCATCTCCGACACCGTGCACACGTCCATAGGACGGCGGTTTGTCCTCCGGGACCTTTTTCAGTATGTTCAGGGCCCAGTTGAATGGGGTGTCCCACTTGGGCCTCGCCGATGACTGTGATGACTCGTCGCTTTCGCCTGCCTTTTGGTGCTGCTCTTTGTGCAAAAGGAACATGGATGGTTTACTAATAATGTGACAAAACTTGTAGTCGAATTGATTGGAAGCTAATATGATAATGTGGTAATATAACAATTACCAGAAGTCTCATGAACTCCCTCGTGATCGGGTTCGTGTAAAATATCTTTTTGACGTGGTCCCACTTGTACCGGGCCCTGATCCAGTCACGCTCCAACGGGTCGGTGAACTCCGCCAAGGGTCTGGGATTCCGTGACTTTCATGTTCGGCGTCCTCCTTGGCCCATACGTGCCTCTTCCCCTTGTTACCACGGCTTCTGAGGCGGTGGGGAGGTGTGTTCCTAGCCTGGAGCGCCTTCAGTTTGTCCGACCTTGCCTTGACTTCTTCTTTAGCGCAAGTCTCCTTGAGTTTTTCAAAGTCCTCTTCCGTTATTGACGGATTGTAAGCATGAATCTTGGACCATGGTTCATTCTTCGCAATCACTTTTTTCACCCGAACTTTCCAAGCGGACAAGTCGTTGGTGAACGTCACCATCGCCTTGTCGTTTATCATTGTCATGGCGACGTCATCCCATGGTAGTTTGCTACTGATTTTGAAAATGATCTTGGAGAAGGCATCTGACCGATGAAAAATTCATTCTTACGTCAAGCTTTGAAAGAATTTGAGAATTACTCTGGATAAATTAGAAGAGTCAGGTAAGATCCTGGGAAAAGACCTATGGGTTAGGGCCCACTCAAGACAAACACCGTTGAAATGATTGCTTGAAAGAGAGTTTGCACCGGTAAGATTCGAACGACTCGAATGAGGTAGCAACCACAAAATAGAACGAACGGATCTTGAATGAAAACACGAGTCTTCTGAGATATTTCAGCACTCCGGATATGAATAAAAAGGTGGATAAATAAGAGACCCTTGGATAAGAACTTCCTACATGATAAAGCATTTAACAAAAGAAAGGGATATGATCAACACTGAAAACTTGAATTGAATCCACCGGAGAAGAAAAGGGAATGAAGAATGATAAACTTGAAGCTTCCTTAGCATCTTCAAGAGAATCACCGGGTAAGAACATTGAATGAAAAGAATGAAGAGAGTTCTCATGAATAAAATGGATACTTGATTAAGATATCTGAGTCCTTGAAGAAAAGGGTGGGATGGTGGGAAAACAAAGGCAACTTGGGACGGATGGAACCAACACCTTTGAGAAAACTTAGAATTGATCTTGCGGATGTTGAAATGATCGGATCCATTTGAAGAGAAGCACGCCGGTTGGAAAAGAATTAACATGACAACCTCGATGATCAAGAAGGATTAGCACTCCCATAGAAATATGAGAACACCTCTTAGGAAAAGGTATGGAATCAACACTTGACTTTGAAGCAACTCAAATACCACAACTCAAAACAAAACAAAGGATTTGGCTTGCAGAATAAGCCGGAAACAAACATATGGTAGATATTCCGTCCGAAGTTTTTGTGGTGGGGCCCACACGGGCTCGATCGTACAACACCATCATGTACAAGGCAGTGCACATGACATACGAAGTGTCCCCGAGCCATAGCAAAGCTACACAGGGCTCATTAAGGCACAACGAGACCATTGTAAAACCAACCGTGGACAGGCGGACCACTAGACGTCGAACTCCAATCTCATATCACGCCTCTGTCGGAAGATATCCTAGGTAACTACTTGAATTCCCACCTATGAACTCCCGAAACTTTCTGGTTATGCAATCTAGTGTTGGGGATACAGGGAGGCACAAATATCTCACACAACTAACAAATCCTACACTCCAACTGTATCCATCTGTCAACACATAACCAAGAAAACCTCAGAAATCATGTACCTCAGACCTTCGAAAACATCCGATATACTAGTTGTGGCAATACATCTGATCGCTCTCCCCAGTACTGGGTGTCGTCAAACTACTCTCACCACAAAGAGTATAGAAGCGTTTTCGATGTCGGCGTCCTCTGGTATTCCGGAACCGAAACGACCGCGAATATGATTAGAACCCCTTGGAGCTCAACTCCCCGGAAGAAGTCAAGTCAGACAGGAGGCACCAAGACAGAATTCCCGTCATACCGATATCGCAGCGATTCCTACAATACCCACGTGATCCTAAAAAAAAATTTAGTGAAAAAGGAGAGTAGTGGAATCAAAACACCTACGTCACGAGTCCTCACCATAGCGACAACGGGGATGAGGAGTAAAAAGAAGTCCTACTCTTCGATATATAACTAGACTCAAAATAGTTTTCTTTCTAGACTTAACAACATCAGCGGTTCGATCAATCAAGGGGGCTCCTGTGGTCGGTAAGGCTCTAATACCAACTTGTAGCACCCAAGATGTGATTCTATCCTGATCACGTGATGAATTCATGATTGGGGCACAATCGCATTTCGAGCGCATAGCAAGGTGGATATCATTACAACATACCATGTACTTAATAGATGAGAATACAAGTCAAAGGCTTACACTGACCACAAGCTACAACATGAATAGCAATCACCATATAGAAGAGCAGGATCCGACTACGGATGAAACCAAACAAAAAAGAAGAACGACATCCACCCTGCTAATCCCAAGCTCCCGACCCGGAACCTATCCCTTGATCGAAGAAGAAGAAGCAGAAGAACTCAAAAACAAGCAAGCATCGCTCTCATGTCAGATCATCACATTACCTGTACCTGCAACTGTTGTTGTAGTAATCTGTGAGCCATGAGGACTCAGCAATCCCATTACCATGGGTATCAAGATTAGCAAAGCTTAATGGGTATGGAATGGATATGTGGTGAGGTTGCAGCAAGCACTAAGCATTTGTATGGTGGCTAACTTACGAGTACAAGAGTAAGAAGAGCAACTACGCATAATGATCACAAACTAGTAATGATCAAGAAGTGATCCTGAACTACATACGAGTCAAAAATAACCCCACCGTGTTCTCTTCTTGAACTCACTCGAAAAGAGACGGTCACGGTTACGCACGCGGTTGGTGTATTTTATTTTGGATATGGTGTCAAGTTCTCTACAACCGGATATTAAAAATTCCCATCTGCCACATAACAGCGGGCACGGCTTTCGAAAGTTTAAACCCTGCAGGGGTGTCCCAACTTAGTCCATGACAAACTCTCACGATCAGCGGAGGCAAATCAACATCTTGGGGACAACCCGATCAAACTCAGAATCCCAATGCACAAGACATTTCGACAATGGAAAAACAAAACTAGCAAGACCACCTGGTGTGTCGACACCCGATAAGAGCCGCGCATATGTCGTTCTCAGGACAACACCATCTATGCTAAGTGGACGATAGCCAAATACCTCGAGTTCCTCGAGGCGGCACCGCTGACTGCTAGGTAGGTGGACCAACACTCATGTCGAGCACTGGCCCGAGTTGTTGATTAATTATCCTCGGGGCCCGGGAAGTCCCTATGCAAGTTTTAGTTGTTATTAGGCAAATGGTAAAACCAAAGTTGGGTCTTGCTGGAAGAGTTTTATTCAAAGCGAACTGTCAAGGGGGGCCCATAAACCCCGACCGTGTTAGGAATGCAAAATCAAGGAACATAACACCGGTATGACGGAAACTAGGGCGGCAAGACTGGAACAAAACACCAGGCAAAAGGCCGAGCCTTCCACCCTTTACCAAGTATATATGTGCATTAATTAAATAGGAGATGTTATGATATCCCATGATATCCATGTCCTAGCATGGAACAACCTGCACTGCACCTGCAACTAGCAACGCTATATGAGGGGCTGAGCAAAGCGGTAACATAGCAAACAACGGTTTGCTAGGATGGTGAAAAAGGTTGGAGGCTATCATGGCAATTTGGGAGGCTTGATAAACAAGTGGTAGGTAACGCGACATAGCGATAGCATCGAGACAACTAGCAAAGCAAAGATAGTAGTGGTATCCAGGGTGACGGTCATCTTGCCTGAAATCCCGCTAGGAAGAATATCGAATCCATGAAGAAGATGAACCAACATAGTTGAACGGATCCTCACAATCGCAACGTAACCGAAACTATCAAGGAGAAGCACAACCGGAAAGAAGCAAACAACATAGTAAACAAGCAAGCATAATCATGGCATGATACGCAACCAAGTATGATCCATGTCCGGTTTAATGAGTCATGGCATGGCAAAGTGCAACAAACAATACTACAAATTAAGTGGATCTCAATATGCAACAAGTTGCATATTGATGAAACACCACATTCACTTATTTAGTTCACTCTCGTTTATGCTACCCAACAATATTAAATGTTGTTAAACATGGCAAGAGGTGAAGCATAATTAAACTACCTATCTAGGCAAGTTTAAATGAGGCCGGAAGCAACAAATAACAATTCCGGAAAATCCCCATGTGCATATTTTGGATTTGGTACTGTTCTGCCCTAAACCATATTTTAGTGTTCTTAAACAACAAAATAAAGTGCACCATGTTAATCTATGCATTTTTCTAGACCATTTAAATATAAAGTTTATTTAATTCGGAGCTATGGTTATTTAGTTATGAAATAAACCATTTTAACATGTCATTTATGCAAATTAAATGCAAACAGCAATTTAAACACTTCAAACATGAATGAAAGTAGCATAATATGAAACTAGATGAAATTCTAAGCATTTTGCATATATAAATTATTTTAATCGGATGCACGGTTCTTGCGTTTTTATATGCATGAAGACTAGGGACTTTTCTGTAAAACAGGCGTTCTCTGGATAATTACGAAATTCGCAGCAGGGAAAAAAATAGCTACGGGCCAAAACTGGAGGCTGGCGGAGCTTCTCACATTGGGCCAAGCCCAGGAATGAAGCTGGCCGGCTGCGCGCTGGGGACTTGGCGTGGCGCTGGGCCTTGGCGCTCCTGGAAGCCCACGCGGCGGCGACGCGCTGCGGGCGCGGTCGTCTTACTCGACCACGAGCGAGGCAGACGGCAAGGAGGCGGCGGGGCTGCATCCTCCGGCGACGGGGATGGCACGGAGGCAGCGGGGCAAGTGGATCCCGACGCAGGACGGACGGATCGGCCTCTAGGTGCCGGATCAAGCCGGTGGTGGGCCGAAGTCAACGGCGGCGGAGCTTGAACGTGGCGCCCATGGCTTCCTGAGAGAGAAAATGATAAAGAGAGGTGAGAGGGAAGAAAGAGGAGGGAAAAGCGAAAGGGAGGGAGAAGACAGAGAGCGGGGCGACCTGGCGGCTGGCTGCTCCGGCGAGCTGCTGCTCGGCATGGAGGTGATGATGACTTGTGGCGGAGCTCCGAGCTCCACTGGCATGGCGCGGTGGTCAATTCTGACAGGAACGGGTCCGAAGATGGGCAAGGACAGCGAGGAGGCGATCGACGGTGCGGCGAAGTTGAGGGCTAGGTTGCGAGCTTCCTCCTTGGGCATCGGGCTTCCTTGGAGAAGATCGAGAGAGAGAAGAATTCAGAGAGAGACAGAGAAAGAACCAGAGGGAGGGAGAGACCACAAGGAAGGAGAGGACGGCGCTCATCTGCTGGTCCGGCAACTCGGCTCTCTACCGGACGCGGGCACAGTGCTCATGGAGGAGCTCGATGCGGCTGCGGGCTGGCTCCTCGGCCAGGAGGAGGGAGGAGTCGAGGGGAGCCATGGGAGGGCTCTGGTTGGTGGGTTTTTGGATCAGGAGGAGACTGGTGGGATGGGGATCGAGGGAAAACCGCTGGCCTATGGGTGGCTGGGAGATGGATCTGGGAAGATCCCGAGGTGGAGTGGCGGCGGCGACGGGACAAGGGGGCTAGGTTCTAGGGTTCAGTCTGATTATATAGGTAGGGGACTAGGTGTTCAATTATTTGGTCCCTCCGATTATAATCGGACAGTCCTAAATAAATAGGTTACGGGAGTCCAACAACGAACCGAAGATATTTTAGGGATGTTTAGGGATGATTCGAATCCAACAATGATGACTAAGCGGGTCGGGTTCGGGGAAGTTTCGGGCGGGCGAGGGGTCTGACAAAAGGCCACGAAGACCAGGGGGTTTGAGAGAAGGTGGACAAGGACAAAGATGCCTGGCATAAGGTCAACGGAGACAAAGAGGGAAGCGGCAACCACGAATGACTACGAGTTTTATAAAATCATGCGGATGCAATGCAGATGATGCCATGATGAATGCAACAAACAAATAAAACACACACAACGAAACTCAAAATACATGGAAGGCATCTGGAGCGTCAGTCTCGGGGCATCACACTCTGCTATCTCGGAGCTACCGATTGAAACAGATTGGCGCTGCCAGTTTCACTGCTAAGAAATCTTTTCTGTCATATTATATTGCCTATTTTCTTCAGCCCCACTCAATGATTCTTTCCCTCTATCAGCATCTTAAGCTACATGCTGCTTTGTAGTGTCTCTCAAGGACCACACTCACTTGACTCATGTTCCTGATGTTACCCTTCTTGGAAATTGATGTCAAAGGGGGAGAGAGAGCACATCAAAGCTTATCAAGAGAGAGAGAGAGAGCACATCTAAGCTCTTCTAGAGATGCATGTTAATAAGAGGAGAGAAGTCACATGTCTTTAAGAGGGGAAGACATGTTAGTATAATTGACTTATTTTTGCTCTGTTTTTATCTCACCCTACCTTCTCCCATTATCCAATGTTAGATTCAGGGGGAGAAAGAGTCCATGTTGAAGGGGACAAAAATCCTTAGAATTTATTGCAAATCCTTAAGTTCTTGGAGACATGTCTATATCTGAATGAAGTACTTACTATGTGGTACTCACCTATTACATGTCATCCCAGTCTTGGTATTCTTGTCGGTCTTGGAACCTTTCCTGATTGAAGTTCTCTTATGTTATTTAACCTTGTTTTCTCAAGATTGCTTCTTCAAGTGTTAACTCAAGAACCACAAGGTAAGTATATGCATCACACTCATGTGTATGATGATCTCTTGCTTTTGCACATATTGTTTGCAAGAGGGATTCAGAAAGCATGAAGGTATAACCTATCAACACTTGCTTTTGCTCTGATGCATATGACCAAGATAACAAGTAACTCATTACTTGCTCTGTCATGTTGTGCACTCACATGTTATTCAATCTTATCATCACATGATTGCATACATGTAGGGGGAGCTTATGCATGTTACATGTTTTTCCAAAGCTTTACTTACTACTCTTCATATCATTCACTTGAAGCTTTGATGTATGTTGTCATCAATTACCAAAAAGGGGGAGATTGAAAGCACAAGTGCTCCCTGGGTGCTTTTGGTAATTAATGTCAACATACCTTTTGTTGGACTAATAGTTTTATCCAGTACTTTTCAAATGAGTCCAACAATGGAGTGGCAAGGACACGAGGATGTGGAACCTCTTCAAAATTCTAAGGACAAAGATTGGCAGAACCCCAAGACTCTTCATTTCAATTTAAGTGATCCAAGATCACATTGAGTCCATAGGAAAGACAATACTATTAAAAGGGGATGAGGTGTTGCTTAATGGTCTACTTGATCAAGTGATTAGTGATATTGCTCCAAAACCCTCAGCCACTTTCTCTATCCAAATATGTCCAAAACCTAAATTCCAACTCGGCCCCACCGATTCTTTCAATCCGGAGCCACCGAGTTCTCTTGACATGGCCACTGCCAGAAACCCTAACAATTTGGTCTCACCGATACGGATCTCAGTCCCACCGAGATGGCCTTGCCAACTCTCTGTTACTTGTTGCAATTATTTCGGTCTCACCGAGAATTGCAATCGGTCTCACCGAGATGGCTTGCCAACTCTCTGTTGCCTTATTGCTTCACTTCGTTCTCACTGAGTTGATGCAATCGGTGCCACTGAGACGAGATTTGCCCTAAGCCCTAGCACATCGGCCCCACTGAGTTGTTCCAGCCAGTCCCATCGAGATTCCTAACGTCCATATGTTTGAACAGATCGGTGCCACCGAGTTTAACTAATCGGTGCCACCAAGAGTCAAATGTGTGTAACGGTTGGATTTTGTGTGGAGGCTATATATACCCCACCACCCCCATCTCCATTTGTGAGAGGGCCATCAGAACGTGCCTACACTTCCACCATTCATTTTCTGAGAGAGAACCACCTACTCATGTGTTGAGATCAAGATATTCCATTCCTACCACTTGAAACTTGATCTCTAGCCTTCCCTAAGTTGCTTTCCACTCAAATCCCTCTTCCACCATAGACAAATCTGTGAGAGAGAGTTGAGTGTTGGGGAGACTATCATTTGAAGCACAAGAGCAAGGAGTTCATCATCAACACATTGTCTATTACCTTTTGGAGAGTGGTGTCTCCTAGATTGGTTAGGTGTCACTTGGGAGCCACCAACATGATGTGGAGTTGAACCAAGAAGTTTGTAAGGGCAAAGAGATCGCCTACTTCGTGAAGGTCTACCCGAGTGAGGCAAGTTATTCATGGCGATGGCCATGGTAGGATAGACAAGGTTGCTTCTTCATGGAACCTTTGTGGGTGGATCCCTCCATGGACTCGCGCAACCGTTACCCTTCATGGGTTGAAGTCTCCATCAACGTGGACGTACGATAGCACCACCTATCAGAGCCACGCCAAAAATTCTCCGCATCTCCATTGCATTTGCACACTCCAATCCCATCCCTTTACATTCTTGCAACTTAAACACTTTACTCTTTCCGCTGCCTATACTCTTGTCATGCTTGCTTGAAATGTATTATGTATGTCTTAACATGTGCTAAACTCAACCGTAACTTGAAGAAATTAAAAACTGCCACTTTTGCTTGTTAAGGGTCTAATCACCCCCCTCTAGACCCCTCTTCTTGATCCTTTCAATTGGTATCAGAGCATTGTCTCCATTGCTTTGGTTTAATCGGCATTGGAGGAACATGGATGAGTCTACGTTCAGGAGTATTAGAAGTAGAGTGCCTATTCTTGATGGGGAGTTCTATGGTTTATGGAAAAATGACATGCTTGAGATTTTCAATGAATATAATTTGAACAAGTATATTCTTAGCCCTTATGTGATTCCTATTGATCCTTTGCATCCTACCCCCGATGAGTATCTTGACATGGTTTGCAATCTTAGTACTATTGATCTTATCATTAGAGGATTGCCTAGAAATTTGCTTGTGTGCTTACCTACTTTTGAATGCACATATACTACATGGAAGTATCGTGAGGAATGCTTTCCAAAATATTCCTTGAAAAATCTAGATGAGATTCTCATAAATCCATTGCTTTCTATAAAATGAAGCCTAGTGATCCCAAGTTTGATGAATATCCATTTGATCTTCGTGATCTTATGTGTGCCAAGGGTGATGCAGGAATCATTAGTAGCATCATCTCAGAGATAATTATAATTCATAAACTTGAACATTTTCATGAACATAAATCTAATGAATCACTTGCTCTAGGTGATGATCACGCACATGATGATGATATTAAGCATGGCTATTATGATGAAGACGAAGAAAGTGATATTGAGGAGACTATGAGAAATCTTAGTCTCATGGCAAACTTTCGTGTCTACATGGCCGAAGGAAAATAGTGGATTCTTGACAGTGGATGTACCAATCACATGACCGAAGATAAGGACATGTTCCGTGAGCTTGCTAAAAATGATGGTCCATGCAAGTATGTCACTTTTGGAGACAACTCCAAGGGTAAGGTACTTGGCCTTGGTAAGGTGGCCATATCCAATGATAGCTTTATTCAAAATGTTATGCTCGTTGAATCTCTTGGTCACAATCTTCTTTCTGTATCTAGACTAGCCAACTTTAGTTTCAATTTTCTATTTACCGAAGTAGATTGCCAAGTGTCTCATAGAGATAGTCATAATATGATCTTTACCGGCATTCATAGAGGTGATCTGTACATTGTTGTTTTCGCTAAGAGAGCCCAACCTCGTACTTGCTTAATTGCTAAATCTTCTAAAGGATGGTTATGGCATAGAAGGTTAGGTCATGTGGGCATGCGAAATCTTGATAAGCTTATTAAAGGTGATCATATCCTTGGTGTTAAAGATGTTATATTTGACAAGGATAGACTTTGTAGTGCTTGTCAAGCAGGAAAACAAGTTGGAGGAATTCATCCCGTGAAGAACATCATGACCATGAGAAGACCACTTGAGCTACTACACATGGATCTCTTCGGTCCGAATGCTTATAAGAGCCTTGGTGGTAACTCTTTCAGTTTCGTCATTGTTGATGCTTTTTCAAGATTCACGTGGGTGTTCTTTCTTGATGACAAATCATAGGTCCAAAAGATCTTCAAGTACTTCGCCAAGAAGGCCCAAAACCAATTTGAAGTGAAGATCAAGAAGGTTCGAAGTGATAATGGAACGGAGTTCAAGAACACTAATGTGGACACCTTTCTTGACGAAGAAGGGATTTGACATGAGTTCTCGGCTACGTACACACCTCAACAAAATGGAGTTGCTGAGAGGAAGAACCGGACACTTATCGAGATGGCAAGAACGATGCTTGATGAATACAGGACGCCAAGACACTTTTGGGCGGAAGCGGTTGAGACAACTTGTCATGCTACAAATCGACTATATCTTAACAAGCTTTTCGGTAAAACAGCATACGAGCTACTCACCGGTAACAAACCCCAACTTGGATACTTTCGAGTATTCGGCTCAAAGTGCTACATTCTTGATAAGCATCATCATTCAAAATTTGCTCCTAAATCCGATGAAGATTTCCTACTCGGTTATGGCTCAAACTCTCACACTTACCGTGTCTACAACAATTTCACCCGAAAGGTTGAAGAGACGGTAGATGTGAAGTTTGATGAATCTAATGGCTTGGAAGTAGAGCAATTGCCAATTGATGTAGGAGACAAAGATCCCTCGGAAGCAATTCAAGATTTGTCTATTGGAAAAATTCGTCCAACGGAGGTGAAGGAGAGTATCTTGTCCATTCAAGTGGAAGCCTCAACTTCACACCAAGGTGAACCACAAGTTGACTTGGAGGCATCCACAAGTGCAACACGTCAAGATGAAGGAAATGAGGAAGGGCAACAAGATGAACCACCTCGACCTCCTTCTCCAGCTCCACAAGCAAACGACAACGCCACCAACAATGAAGAAGAAGGTGATGACGAGGAGGAGGATGTTCCACCTCAACCCAAGCAAAAGCTATCACGAGTTAGAGTAAGTGTCTCAAGAGATCATCCCGTCGAACAAATCTTCGATGACATCTAAACCGGGAGAATCACTCGCTCTAAAACTCGTTTGGCTAACTTTTGTGAACACTAATCATTCATTTCTAGTGTTGAACCTATGAAGCTAGAAGAAGCCCTTGAGGATCCGGATTGAATAAATGCTATGCACGAAGAGCTACACAACTTCGAGAGGAATCAAGTGTGGACATTGGTTGAAAAGCACAACAATGATCATAATGTCATTGGAACCAAATGGGTGTTTCGGAATAAGCAAGATGAAGATGGACAAGTTATACACAACAAGGCCCGTCTCGTTGCTCAAGGCTACACTCAAGTCGAAGGTATGGACTACGGTGAGACATATGCCCTTGTTGCTAGACTTGAGTCCATTCTCATTTTACTTGCTTATGACAATCACCATGATATCACTCTATACCAAATGGAGATTAAAATTGCTTTTATAAATGGTGAAATTGAGGAGGAAGTTTATGTTAAACAACCTCCCGGCTTTGTTAATCCCAAGAAACCCAATCATGTTTACAAATTTCACAAACCTCTTTATGGTCTTAAACAAGCCCCTAAAGCTTGGTACAAATGCTTGACAAAGTTTATTATTGGAAAAGGCTTTGAAATTAGGAAAATTGATTCTACTCTTTTTACTAAAAGGGTTAATGGAGAACTATTTGTGTGCCAAATTTATGTGGATGATATCATATTCGGTTCTACTAACCCCCATTTTAGTGAAAAGTTTGGAAGGCTAATGTCGGAGAAGTTCGAGATGTCTATTGTGAGTGAACTCAAAATTTTCTTTGGATTGCAAATCAAGCAAACTAAGGAAAGTACCTTTTTCTCACAAACAAAGTATACCAAGGATCTTTTCAAGAAGTTCAATATGCAAGAAAGCAAAGGTATGAAAACACCCATGCCTACTAGTGGACATCTTGACTTGACTAAGGATGGCAACCCGGTTGACCAAATGGTTTACCGATCTATGATTGGTTCATTATTATATCTATGTGTCTCGCACCCCCGATATTATGCTAAGTGTGTGCATGTGTGTACGTTATCAAGCGGCCCCTAAAGAATGTCATCTTAAGGCTGTGAAAAGGATAGTGAGATACTTAATTCATATACCAAACTTTGGCATTTGGTATCTGATACATCCATTTTGCATCATGTTTTCCTACTACTATTTATAATTTTTTTATGCATAGTAATGCTTTATGGAGTAATTATAATGCCTTTTCTCTCATAATATGCAAGGTTTACACAAAGAGGGAGAATACCGGCAGCTGGGATTCTGGACCTGAAAAAGCTATGTCAGAGATACCTATTCTGCACATCTCCCAATGAGCTAAAATTTTACGGAGAATTATTTTGGAATATATAAAAAATACTGGAACAAATAACTACCGGAGGGGGGCACCTAGTGACCATATGACACCAGGGCAAGCCAGGCCCCCCAGGCGCGCCCTGGTGGGTTGTGGCCAACCCAACCCACCTCCGGTGCCCATCTTCTGGTACATAAGGTCTTTTGACATAGAAAAATGAGGAGATGACTTTCGGGATGAAGCGCCGCCATCTCGAGGCGGAACTTGGGCGGCAGCACTTTTGCCCACCGGTGGAGCGATTTCGCTGGGGGAACTTCCCTCCCGGAGGGGGAAATCGAAACCATCGTCATCACCAACAACCCTCTCATCTTTGGGAGGCCAATCTTCATCAACATCTGATACGTCTCCAACGTATCTATCATTTATGAAGTATTCATGCCATGTTTACAACAATTTTAGATGGTTTTGGTATGATTTTATTAGAACTAACCCGGACTGACGCTGTTTTCAGCAGAACTACCATGGTGTCAGTTTTTGTGCAGAAATAAAAGTTCTTGGAATGGGCTGAAAATTTATGGTGATTTTTTATGGACCAGAAGAAGCCCCCGAAGCAGAAGAGTTGGGGCAGAAGAGTCCCGAGGCAATGACAAGGGTGGAGGGCGCGTCCCCCTGGCTTGCTGCTGCCTCGTGGACCCCCTTGACGTGAGACCGACGCCAAAAATTCATATAAATCACGAAACCCCCAAAAAGAAATCTAGATCGGAAGTTCCGCCGCTGCAAGCCTCTGTAGCCATGAAAAACCAATCGGGAGCCCATTCCGGCACCTAGCCGGAGGGGGAAACTATCACCGGAGGCCATCTTCATCATCCCAGTTGTCTTCATGATGAGGAGGGAGTAGTTCACCCTCGGGGCTAAGGGTATGTACCAGTAGCTATGTGTTTGATCTCTCCCTCGTGTTCTTGATTTGGCACGATCTTGATGTACTGCGAGCTTTGTTATTATAGTTGGATCATATGGTGTTTCTTCCCTCTCTATCTCTTGTTGTGATAAATTGAGTCTTGCTCTTTGAGGTTTCGTTATGTTGGATTGAGTATTGGAATTGAGAACACTTGATGTATGTCTTGCGATGGGATATCTGTGGTGACAATCGGATGTTCTATTGATTCACTTGATGTATGTTTTGGCACTCAACTCGTAGATTCCTGAGGTCACATTGGGGTAATCTATGCATAGGGGTTGATGCACGTTTTCATCCTATGTTCTCTGATAGAAACTTTGGAGTGATTCTTTGTTGCACGTTGAGGGATTGTTATGTGATCCAATTATGTTATCATTGTTGAGAGAACTTGCACTAGTGAAAGTATGAACCCTAGGCCCTATTTCCAAACATTGCAATACCATTTTTGCTCACTTTTGTTACTAGTTACCTTGTTGTCTTTATATTTTTAGATTACAAAAACCTATATCTACTATCATTATTACACTTGTATCACCATCTCTTCGCCGAACCAGTGCTCATATACAATTTACCATTGTATTGGGTGTGTTGGGGACACAAGAGACTCTTTGTTATTTGGTTGCAGGGTTGTTTGAGAGAGACCATCTTCATCCAACGCCTCCCACAGATTGATAAACCTTAGGTCATCCACTTGAGGGAAATTTGCTACTGTCCTACAAAACTCTGCGCTTGGAATCCCAACACGAGTCTACAAGAAGGTTGCGTAGTAGACATCAAGCTCTTTTCTGGCGCCGTTGCTGGGGAGGTGAGTGCTTGAAGGTATATCTTTAGATCTTGCAATCAAATCTTTTAGTTTCTTGTTTTATCACTAGTTTAGTATATAAAAGAAAACTACAAAAAAGTGGAATTGAGGTTGCCTCATATGCTTCACCTTTATAATGTCTTTCGTGAAAATGATGCAAAGGAAAATTGTGCTCAAGTGTTAGAAGAAGAAGTTAATAAAATGTTAGGCACAAAATCTTTAAATGATGAGCATGATTGCAATGTTGTTAGCATGAATTCTTTGAATATCCATGATGCTAATGATATGCAAAGCCATAAGCTTGGGGATGCTATGTTTGATGAAGATGATATTTTTAGTCCCCCAAGTTTTGATGAGAAAATTTATTATGATGATAGCATGTCTCCTATTTATGATGATTATGTTGATGAAAGTGGGTTTGGAAGAGTGTCAACTTTAGATAATAATGATCCCACTATTTTGGAGGGTGTTGAATCTTTTTGCAATAATTATGAAAGTGGATTTGGAGAGGTCATGACTTTATTCAATGATGATTCCACTATCTTGTAAGAGGTTTCAATTAATTTTGACAATGAAGTTGCTATCTATGATGATTATTGTGAGGACATGTATGCCATAAAGAATAATGATAACCATGAAACTTGTCATCATGATTTTAACTTTCAATTGGATTATGCCAATCAAGTATCTCATGATAGCTATTTTGTTGAGTTTGCTCCCACTACTATTCATGAGAATAAATGTGCTTATGTGGAGAGTAATAAAATTTCTATGCTTGTAGATCATGAAAAGAATGATTTATGTGATAGTTGTATTGTTGAATTCATTCATGATGCTACTGAAAATTATTATGAGGGTGGAATATATGCTTGTAGGAATTGCAATAATATCAGGTTTCCTCTCTATGTGTTGAAAGTTTTTGAAGTTATGCTTGTTTTGCCTTGCTATGCTAGTTGATTCTTGTTCCCATAAATTGTTTGCTCACAAGATCCCTATGCATAGGAAGTGGGTTAGACTTAAATGTGCTAGTCATATGCTTCATGATGCTCTCTTTGTGTTTCAATTCTTATCTTTTATGTGAGCATCATTGAAATCATCATGCCTAGCTAAAAAGGCATTAAAGAAAAGCGCTTGTTGGGAGACAAACCAATATTTACCCCTACTGTTTTTGTGTGTTCACATGATTAATCTACTGTAGTAATCATGCTTTATAGCTTATGTTTCAATAAAGTGCCAAGTAAAGCCTTTGGGATAGTGTGGATGATAGTTGACTCGATTCTGTGGAAAAACAGAAACTTTTGCGTCCAGTACAGAAATTCCTATCCTTTACTAGAACATGGAAAAATTCTGAATTTTTTACAGTTGATGGGTATAAAAAGTTTCTACGTTTTCACAATTTTCAGAATTTTTGGAGTTACAGAAGTATGACCTTAATTCAGATCTTTACGTACTGTTCTGTTTTTGACAGATTCTGTTTGCAATGCATAGTTTGCTTGTTTTATGGTTTCTATGGCTTATATTGCTTAATATAAATTGTGGAAATGGTAATTTACAGTAGGCATTGTGTGATAAAAATTATGAATCTTGTCTTTGACAGTACCCAAGTGAATGATTTGTTTTATTATACTAAAGGATCTCACGAAGGTTTTGTTAAGTTTTGTGTGATTGAAGATATCAAGTTTTGGGTGAGATATAGATATGAGGAGGATAGGGAGTGACAAGACCCTAAGCTTGGGGATGCCCAAGACACCCCAAGGTAATATTCAAGGAAGATCCAAGCAACTAAGCTTGGGGATGCCCCGGAAGGCATCCCCTCTTTCTTCTCCAACATTATCGGTAACCTCACTTGGAGCTATATTTTTATTCGTCACATGATATGAGTTTTGCTTGGAGCATCATTTTATTTTATTAGTATTTGCTTGCTGTTATTTAGAGTAATGTTTTGCATCTTTTATTTCAATAAAAGTGTCAAGTATAGCCTTTACCATGCTTATTTTGCAAGTCTATATGTTGCTGTTTTGAAAACAGAAAGTTTTCTATCATTGTCTGAATTCTTCTGGAAAGTCAGAACATAATAAAATCTTGAAACTTTTACACAGTGAGAAACAACAAATTTTATACAGTGTGGTAATTTTTAAGAATTTTTGGAGTTAGGGAAATATGAGTATAATTGCACTATTTATAGACTGTCCTGTTTTGACAGATTGCTGTTATGTTTGCATATGGTTGCTTGTTTAATTATTCTATTTGAGGATAGGAGTATTAAATATGGAGAGGCATTTAGTATGAAATGTTAAATAATAATTATTGTGATTTGTTATAGTAGAGAATGATAAGGTTTTGCATTTGATTTATACTAACTTTTCTCACGAGTTCTTGTTGAGTTTTGTGTGGATGAAGTTTTTAAGATTTAGGGAAACTGTGATATAAAAGGAATTAAGGAGATACAAAAGCTCAAGCTTGGGGATGCCCAAGGCATCCATAGTTAATATTTCAAGAAGTCTCAAGCATCTAAGCTTGGGGATGCCCCGGTTGGCATCCCACCTTTCTTCTTCAACAATGATCGGTCAGTTTTGGTTGAGCCTAAGTTTTTGCTTCTTCACATGCTATCTGCTATCCTTTGAATGTCATTTTATTTTATTTTTTCTTGCTGTTTTAATAAAATATTTAAGATCTGAAATTCTTAAACGAGAGAGAGTCTTCACATAGCTACTTAATTATTCGACTACTCATTGATCTTCACTTATATCTTTTTTGGAGTAGTTTGTCATTTACTCGTGTGCTTCACTTATATCCTTTGAGTAAATGGTTGAATGAATTGAATATCATAAATCTGAAATTATATATGTTTCATATGCTTATCCCATGGGGAGTAATGACTTCACATATAAGAAGTATAGGTGGTAAATTTATTGAAAGTTAGCAAACATAGTATTGGTCACTTGAACAATTCATGAAAGAATATCGAAGGAAGAGAGATTTCACATATAAATATACTATCTTGGACATCTTCTATGATTGTGAGCCCCATTAATTATTTTCAAACTTGAGCAAATTAGTTGAAGTTGGACAAGGAAGACAACATAATGAGTTATGTTTGGGTATATTTGTATAGAAGTTATATTGTTATGGATCCTCCAACATGTGGTGCTTGCTATTTAGAATCTTTTGCTAGCCAAAATTTCTGTACTAAGTGGGAATACTGCTTGTGCATCCAAAATCCTTGAACCAAGTTTCTTCCCTGAGTGTCCACCATATCTACCTATATGCGGTATTTACCTGCCGTTCCAAGTAAATTTGCATGTGCCAAACTCTAAACCTTCAAATAATAATATGTTTTGTATGCCCGAATCGCTCATGTAGCGACAAGGGGCTGTCAATATCTTCCATGCTAGGTGGGTTATTCTCACGATGAGTGTTTATTCACTTGTCATTCACGAGAGAGTGGCTAGTAATTGGGATGCCTAGTACTATGATCAAAAGATCAAATACAAAATTGCAAATAATTAAACATAACTCCCCCAGGAAAGTTGTTGGTATGGACGGCACCCGTGAATTCGGCTAGCCGTGGAGTGTGATTGTTAGTGGAGGGGGAGTAAAAACTTTACCATTCTGTTTGGGAACCGTCTATAATGCGTCTAGCATGGAAGATAGTGAGAACTCTCAGTCGTTACGTTGACAATGAAAGCATACTTCTCAAAATTATATTCATCTCTGTTTTAAAAGCTTCGAGCTCTGGCACCTCTGCAAATCCCTGCTTCCCTCTACGAAGGGCTTATCTTTTACTTTTATGCAAGAGTCAGTAGTATTCCTTCTCATTCCAACCTACTCTTTAGTTGGCAAGAATCATGTGATGGGGAAAGATCTAAGCATATATGGCCATTCAAATATATTTGATCATGAATTATTTTTGTTGACAATTATCTATATGATAAATAAGTTGGGAGGCAAAACATTAAGCCCCTATCCTTCTCTGTGTTCAATGGATGCTATTTGTTCTAAAAATATGCTTTGAGTGGTAGCAATCATGGAAGACTATATGATAGTTGAGTATGTGGGATTTGCTAAATCAAAGCTCTTACATAGACCCTTCCTGAAAATAAGATGAATTGCAATTCTTTGATGACTGAGAACCTAGTTTGTTAGTTTTCAAGAAAGTTTATGATCTATGCTTTAACATGTGAATAGCTTGCTACTTGCTCATGAGAAGTTTTATGAGATGAGCTACTGTTTATGATTTATAATGATGCTAGAAAAAGTGATTGAAATTATCATTGATCAAACTTGTGCACTTGCTAGCATTCACACATCAAAAATTATTTCTTTTTATCATTTACCTACTCGAGGACGAGCAGGAATTAAGCTTGGGGATGCTGATACGTCTCCAACGTATCTATAATTTATGAAGTATTCATGCCATGTTTACAACAATTTTATATGGTTTTGGTATGATTTTATTAGAACTAACCCGGACTGACGCTGTTTTCAGTAGAACTACCGTGGTGTCGTTTTTTGTGCAGAAATAAAAGTTCTCGGAATGGGCTGAAAATTTACGGTGATTTTTTATGGACCAGAAGAAGCCCCCGAAGCACAAGAGTTGGGCAGAAGAGTCCCGAGGCAACGACAAGGGTGGAGGGCGCCCCCCTTTTAGGGCGTGCCCCCTGGCTTGCCGCTGCCTCGTGGACCCCCTTGACGTGAGACCGACGCCAAAAATTCATATAAATCACGAAACCCCCGAAAAGAAACCTAGATCGGAAGTTCCGCCGCCGCAAGCCTCTGTAGCCACGAAAAACCAATCAGGAGCCCGTTCTGGCACCCTGCCGGAGGGGGAAACCATCACCGGAGGCCATCTTCATCATCCCAGCGGTCTCCATGACGAGGAGGGAGTAGTTCACCCTCGGGGCTGAGGGTATGTACCAGTAGCTATGTGTTTGATCTCTCCCTCGTGTTCTTGATTTGGCACGATCTTGATGTACCGTGAGCTTTGTTATTATAGTTGGATCATATGGTGTTTCTTCCCTCTCTATCTCTTGTTGTGATAAATTGAGTCTTGCTCTTTGCGGTTTCGTTATGTTGGATTGAGTATTGGATTTGAGAACACTTGATGTATGTCTTGCAATGGGATATCTGTGGTGACAATGGGATGTTCTATTGATTCACATGATGTATGTTTTGGCACTCAACTCACGGATTCCCGAGGTGGTATTGGGGTAATCTATGCATAGGGGTTGATGCACGTTTTCGTCCTACGTTCTCCGATAGAAACTTTGCAGTGATACTTTGTTGCACGTTGAGGGATTGTTATGTGATCCAATTATGTTATCATTGTTGAGAGAAATTGCACTAGTGAAAGTATGAACCCTAGGCCTGGTTAACTTTGGAGTGATTCTTTGTTGCACGTTGAGGGATTGTTATGTGATCCAATTATGTTATCATTATTGAGAGAACTTGCACTAGTGAAAGTATGAACCCTAGGCCTTGTTTCTAAACTTTGCAATACCGTTTTTGCTCACTTTTTTTACTAGTTACCCTGCTGTTTTTATATTTTCAGATTACAAAAACCTATATCTACTATCATTATTACACTTGTATCACCATCTCTTCGCCAAACTAGTGCACCTATACAATTTACCATTGTATTGGGTGTGTTGGGGACACAAGAGACTCTTTGTTATATGGTTGCAGGGTTGTTTGAGAGAGACTATCTTCATCCTAGGCCTCCCACGGATTGATAAACCTTAGGTCATCCACTTGAGGGAAATTTGCTACTGTCCTACAAAACTATGCGCTTGGAAGCCCAACACGAGTCTACAAGAAGAAGGTTGCGTAGTAGACATCAACATCTTCAATAGAACCATCTCATCTCAAACCCTAGTTCATCTCTTGTGTTCAATCTTTGTACCGAAACCTCAGATTGGTACCTATGGGTGACTAATAGTGTTGATTACATCTTGTAGTTGATTACTATATGGTTTATTTGGTGGAAGATTATATGTTCAGATCCATTATGCTATTTAATACCCCTCTGATCTTGAGCATGAATATCATTTGTGATTAGTTACTTTTGTTCTTGAGGTCACGGGAGAAGTCATGTTGCAAGTAATCATGTGAACTTGATATGTGTTCGATATTTCGATGATATGAATGTTGAGATTCCCTTCGTGTTGTCATGTGAACATCGACTACATGTCACTTCACCATCTTTGGGCCTAAGGGAATGCATTGTGTAGTAGTTATTAGATGATGGGTTGCTAGAGTGACAGAAGCTTAAACCCAAGTTTATGCGCTACTTCATAAGGGACTGATTTGGATCCATATGTTTAATGCTATGGTTAGATTTTATCTTAATACTTTTCTTGTAGTTGCGGATGCTTGCGAGGGGGTTAATCATAAGTGGGAGGCTTGTTCAAGTAAGAACAGCACCCAAGCACCAGTCCACCCACATATCAAATTATCAAAGTAGCGAACGCGTATCAAACCAACATGATGAAAGTGACTAGATGAAATTCCCGTGTGTCCTCAAGAACGCTTTGCTTATAATAGGAGACTATTTTGGCCTGTCCTTTGCCACAAAAGGATTGGGATACCTTGCTGCACTTTATTTACCGTTACCTTTACTTTCTTGTTACAAATTATGTTGCTATAAAACTACCTGTTACCAACAATTTCAGTGCTTGCAGAAATTACCTTGCTGAAAACCACTTGTCGTTTCCTTCTGCTGCTCGTTGGTTTTGACACCCTTACTTATCGAAAGGACTAAGATTGATCCCCTATACTTGTGGGTCATCAAGACTCTTTTTTGGCGCCGTTGCTGGGGAGTGAAGCACTCTTGGTAAGTGGAAATCAGTAAGGAAAAATTTATATTACGTGCTGAAATTTATTGTCACTTGTTACTATGGAAAGTCATCCTTTGAAGGGTTTGTTCGGGGTATCTTCACCTCGACCGGAAGCACAATTAGTTTCCCCTCAACCTAATGCACCTACTGAAAATATTAGCTATGAAATTCCTTCGGATAGGATAGAACAACTGCTAGCTAATCCTTATGCCGGAGACGGAACTGAGCATCCCGAGATGCATCTGATACATGTGGATCAAATTTGTGTATTATTTAAGCTTGCATGTTGACCTGGAGATGAAGTTAAGAAGAAGGTTTTCCCTTTATCTTTGAAGGGAAAATCATTGACATGGTATAGGCTATGCGATGATATTGGATCTTGGAACTAGAATCGATTGAAATAGGAATTTCACAAACAGAAAAAATCCTATGCATCTAGTTCATCGTGATCGGAATTATATATATAATTTTTGGCCTCGTGAAGGAGAAAGTACCGCACCATCTTGGGGTAGGCTTAAGTCAATGTTATATTCATGCCCCAATCATGAGATCTCAAGAGAAACTATTATTCAGAATTTTTATGCTCGGCTTTCTCGTGATGATCAATTCATGCTCGATACTTCTTGTACTGGTTCTTTTATGAAGAAGACTATTGAATTCAAATGGGATCTCTTGGAAAGAATTAAACGCAAATCTGAAGATGGGGAACTCGACGAAGGTAAAGAGTTAGGTATTAAGTTTAAGTTTGATTGTGTTAAATCTTTTATGAATACCGATGCTTTTCACAAGTTTAGCACTAAATATGGACTTGACTCTGAGATAGTAGCCTCTTTTTGTGAATCATTTATTGCTCATGTTGATCTCCCTAAGGAGAAGTGGTTTAAATATCATCCCCTATTAAATAAGAAATTAAAGAGCCAGTCATAGCTAAAGATGAAACTATCATTTACAATGTTGATCCAGTTGTGCCTACTGCTTATATTGAAAAACCACCTTTCCCTTTTTGGATAAAGGAACATGCTAAGGTATCAACTGTGGTTCGCAAAAGTAATATTAAAGCACCTAAACCCTCTGAACAAACTAAATTAGAACCTATTGTTGCTAAGGTTAAATATCTCTTGGTCAAAAATATTGATGGGAATGTTATTTACCTCTGTGATGAAGCTGCTAGAATTGCCAAACCCGACGAAAAAGATAAACATAGACCTGTAGTTGGTATGCTTTTTGTCTCAGTTAAAATTGGAGATCATTGCTATCATGGTTTATGTGACTTAGGTGCTAGTGTGAGTGCTATTCCTTTTACCTTATACCAAGAAATTTTGAATGACATAGCACCTGCTGAAATAGAAAACACAGATGTTACTATTAAACTTGCAAACAGGGACACCATCACACCACTTGGGATTGTTACAGATGTTGAAGTCTTATGTGGGAAAATAAAATACCCTACTGATTTTCTAGTCCTTGGTTACCCACAAGATGACTTTTATCCCATAATTTTTGGTAGACCTTTCTTGAACACTGTCAATGCTACGATAGATTGCCATAAAGAAATTGTCAATGTTAGCTTTGGTGATGAGTCTCATGAATTTAATTTCTCCAAGTTTAGTAGACAACCTTGTAATAAAGAATTACCTAGTAAGTATGAAATAATTGGTCTTGCTTCTATTGCCATGCCTCCTACTAATCCATTAGAACAATATTTACTAGACCATGAAAATGATATGCACTTGCGTGAAAGAAATGAAATAGATAAAATATCCTTTGAACAACAACCTCTCCTTAAACACAATTTTCCTATTGAAACTCTAGGAGGTCCTCCTCCACCTAAAGGTGATCCTATGTTTGAATTAAAGCAATTGCCTGACACTTTGAAGTATGCTTATCTTGATGATAAAAAGATATATCCTGCTATTATTAGTGCTAACCTTTCAGAACATGAAGAAGGAAGATTATTAAAAATTCTGAAGAAGCACCGTGCCACTATTGGATATACTCTTGATGATCTTAAGGGCATTAGTCCCACTCTATGTCAGCACAAGATTAATATGGAACCTGATGCTAAACCTGTTGTTGATCACCAACGACGATTGAATCCTAAGATGAAAGAAGTGGTAAGAACTGAAATACTAAAGCTTCTGGAAGCAGGTATAATCTATCCCATAGCTGATAGTAGATGGGTAAGTCCTGTTCATTGTGTCCCAAAGAAGGGAGGTATTACTGTTGTTCCTAATGATAAAAATGAACTTATCCCACAAAGAATTGTTATTGGCTATAGAATGGTAATTGATTTTAAGAAAATTAAATAAAGCTACTAGAAAAGATCATTACCCTCTGCCTTTTATTGATCAAATGTTAGAAAGACTATCTAAGCACACACACTTTTGTTTTCTTGATGGATATTCTGGTTTCTCTCAAATACCTGTTTCACCACCTGATCAAGAGAAAACAACTTTTACTTGCCGTTTTGGAACCTATGCTTATAGACGTATGCCTTTTGGTTTATGCAATGCACCTGCTACCTTTCAAAGATATATGACTGCTATATTCTCTGATTTTTGTGAAAATATTGTGGAGGATTTCATGGATGATTTTTCAGTTTACGGAACTTCTTTTGATGATTGCTTAAGCAACCTTGATCGAGTTTTCCAGAGATGTGAACAAACTAATCTTGTCTTGAATTGGGAGAAGTTCCACTTTTTGGTTAATGAAGGTATTGTCTTGGGGCATAAAATTTCTGAACGAGGTATTGAGGTGGATAAAGCTAAAGCTGATGCAATTGAGAAAATGCCATGTCCTAAAGATATCAAAGGTATTCGTAGTTTCCTTGGTCATGATGGTTTCTATAGGAGGTTCATTAAAGACTTCTCTAAATTTTCTAGGCCTCTTACTAATCTTTTACAAAAGGATATTCCATTTTTTAATGATGATTGTGTAGAAGCCTTTGAAACACTTAAGAAAGCCTTAACTACTGCACCTATTATTCAACCACTTGATTGGAACTTGCCTTTTTAAATTATTTGTGATGCTAGTGATTATGCTATTGGTGCTGTTCTAGGACTAAGAGTTGATAAGAAATTAAATGTTATCCATTATGCTAGCAAAACTCTAGACAATGCCCAAATGAATTATGTTACTAATGAAAAAGAATTTTTAGCGGTTGTGTTTGCTTGTGATAAATTCAGATCTTACATTGTTGATTCCAAAGTAATTGTTCACACTGATCATGCTGCTATAAAATATCTTATGGAAAAGAAAGATGCTAAACCTAGACTCATTAGGTGGGTTCTCTAGCTACAAGAATTTGATTTACATATCACTAATAGGAAAGGAGTTGAGAACCCCGTAGCTGATAACTTGTCTAGGTTAGAAAATATTCTTGATGACCCACTACCTATTGATGATAGTTTTCCTGATGAACAACTAGCTGTAATAAATGCTTCTCATAATACTACTTGGTCTGCTGACTATGCTAATTACATTGTTGCTAAATTTATATCGCCTAGTTTCACATACCAACAAAAGAAAAAATTCTTCTATGATTTAAGACATTACTTTTGGGATGACCCACATCTTTATAAAGAAGGAGTATTAGACGTTGTGTACCTGAGCATGAACAGGAACAAATCCTAAGGAAATGTCACTTCGAAGCCTATGGAGGACATCATGCAGGAGATAGAACTGCGCATAAGATAATACAATCTGGTTTTTACTGGCCTACTCTTTTTAAAGATGCCCGTAAGTTTGTCTTGTCTTGTGATGAATGTCAAAGAATAGGCAATATCGGCAAGTGTCAGGAAATTCCTATGATTTATTCGCTTGTTGTTGAACCTTTTGATGTTTGGGTTTTGATTATATGGGACCTTTTCCTTCCTCTAATGGGTATACACATATTTTGATTGCTGTTGATTATGTTACTAAGTGGGTAGAAGCTATTCCAACTAGTAGTGCTGATCATAACACCTCCATTAAAATGCTTAAAGAAGTTATTTTTCCCAAGGTTTGGAGTCCCTAGATATTTAATGACTGATGGTGGTTCACACTTTATTCATGGTGCTTTCCGTAAAATGCTTGCTAAATATGATGTTAACCATAGAATTGCTTCACCTTATCATCCTCAATCTAGTGGTAAAGTTGAACTTAGCAATAGAGAAATAAAATTAATATTACAAAAAACTATCAATAGGACCCGAAAGAATTGGTCTAAGAAACTTGATGATGCACTTTGGGCCTATAGAATAGCTTACAAAAATCCTATTGGTATTTCTCCTTATAAAATGGTTTATGGAAAAGCATGTCATTTACCTCTTGAGTTAGAACATAAAGCGTATTGGGCAATTAAAGAACCCAATTATGACTTCAAACTTGCCGGTGAAAAGAGCTTATTTGATATTAGCTCACTAGATGAATGGAGAACCCAAGCTTATGAAAATGCCAAACTATTCAAAGAAAAAGTTAAAAGGTGGCATGAGAAAAGAATCCAAAAGCGGGAATTCAAAGTTGGTGAATATGTTCTTTTGTACAACTCTCATTTTAGAGTTTTTGCAGGAAAGCTTCTTTCCAAATGGGAGGGACCATATATTATTGAAGAGGTTTATCGTTCTGGAGCAACTAAGATCAATAATGCCGAAGGCACTAATCCAAAGGTGGTCAATGGGCAAAGAATTAAGCACTATATCTTAGGTACGCCTATTAATGTTGAAACCAATATTATCCTAACCATGACACTGGAGGAACACATAAAAGAAACCTTCCAGAACACTCCAGAACCCTGGAAAAGAGGAGGTACGTGATACGGTAAGTAAACGGACTCCGAAAAATCCGCAAAAATATTTTTTGTCAGTTTTGGAATATTAGAAAAAATAGGAAAATAAGAAACAGCCATGAAGGCAACCGAGGTGGTGTGACACCCTGGTTTTTGCTCCTGTTTTGTTCCTTTGCGGGATTTGACTCCCGTCTTTTTTCTCGGTGTTATCAGATTTCTTTAGCTCTTGGGTATATGAAGATGGTCATTTAGTTTTGCCTTCTGATCCAACCAGAGATTCTCTCCAGTCCGACCTTGCCACCAAAGATATATTCTGAGGGTTTTGCCATCGAAACCCTACCTTCCGAGTTGCTGGAAGGGAAACCCTAATTTCTTCCGTTACAAAGGAACCCCAATTTCTTTTGATCTGTTGTCTCCCAAACTTTTCCCAGTGATCATCCTTTATCTATAAACCCTGTATATGCAAAAATATTGCCAAGTTATTTGCAATATTTTTCATTTATAATTAATTCCTTTTTCTGCCAGTTAAGGGAATTAAATACAGGAAAATATCTATCCATCTCCAAAGTTCATGAAAACTTGTGGAGATATTCTTTGTGACCATATTGAGCTCCTAAAAATATTGGCCATAATTAAATAAGGGAAATTGCATTTTCCTATTTAATGCCAATTGCATATTGGACTGTTTCTAAAGGAACTACCATTTTGGTAGCCAAGAAGAATCCCAAATAAATTTTGGAGCTTCTCCTATCCATATCTTCACCATTTCCATAAAAATCCAAAGTTCCATAGTTCAAAGTTTGAGCACAGCATCCATTTGCAAATTCTGTCCTGATTTTCAGTTTGCAAAGGAAGTGCTTGAACCCTTGATCCATTTGATTTGAAATTTTTCATGGTGGTTAACATTGACAAATCACTCATGGAAACCAAAAACCAGCTGAATCCATCCATCCATTTTCCCACAGCAATTTTCCTAAGTTTCTGTCCATTTGGAAGCTCTGTGTAGGAAGTACCACTTTGGCATTTCTAAATGATCTGAAACTTTTCCAGTATCTTCATATATACAGATCATCACTCTCCACCAAAATTCAGCTCATTTCATCAAGCCAGATGAGGGCAGCTTCAAAGTCAAGTTTCTGGACCAGATTTAGCATTTCAAAGGAAGTGCATCCAAATCTTGTCCAAATAGCTTCGAATTCTTACAGAACCTAGTCCTTCCTACCACATCTCACTGTGACAAAGATCCAGCTCCTCTTCTTCACCCATTTCTCCAGAAATCTCCACCCAAGTTCCTATCCAGAACCTGTTCTAGATCACCTTGACCCCTCTGGAGTCATCGTGGTCCATCCAATGTTATATGTTATCTCTATGATCAGTGTACACCCTGTTTGACAAGGCTGACAGGCAAACGCGGGCCGGAGCATGCGGTGCGCACGGTGACCACGTAATGGGTGTGAAGAAACGGTGCTCTGCATCATGCACAGCCTCTGCCGCCAACTCCGGCCAGCTCCGGCTTGTCCGAGCTTGTCTAACGGCCTTAGGGAGTCCACGTAGCCCCTCTCCAGCACCTTCCCCCTCCTCTTTCTTCTTCCTCACGCCACGGTGAGCCCCGCCACTGTTCTGCCCATGACCAGCCGCCGTATACAGCCATGTCCGAGCTCTCCCGAAGCCCAGCTGGCCTCCCCTGCTCCTCCGCGATGCTTCCCGAAGCCGCAAGCGGCCAGCCACGTTGCCTCGTCGCTCCAGTACGCCGATAAGATCGCCACAGCGGCCGATCCTATCTTCCCTTGCCGACTACCTATAAATAGGCCATCCCCGGGCCTTTCTCGAGCATCCCAAGCACCTGCAGCTCCTCTCCTCTCCTCGGTGATCCTCCCCGCGCTCGGAATCAGGCTCCCGGAGCCCTTCTTCCACCTCTCTGGCCGGATCACCGCCGCCCACTGCCACCACCGCAGCCCTGCAACCAGCCACCCCCGCCGCTCATTCGACCTACTACTGGATGCGGTGTTCTCCGGCGACCCTGCTCGAGCCCTCGCCCAGCCGTTTCCCTTTCCCGAGCCTCTCCCCTCACCGGAGCCACCGCTCACTGTCGCCGCGACCCCAGCTCTCCCCGCGGCCCAAGACCCCCACTCCTCGACGAGGTGCTCTTTTATTCATTTTCCAGGAAAAAAATGCGGAGGACATAGAAGTAAGTACTTTCCTTACAGAAAGGTCCTTCTGTAGTCAAACCCTCACAACTTTTTGCTCGTAACTCCGAATCAGGTGAAACCAACGCTCACGTCTTCAGTTCATCGAGCCCGTCCCGATGGTACCATTTTCATAATGTTTGCACATTCTAAAAATGACCATTTTGCCCTTGCCTTCATTCAGCCCCCTCCGAGAGAGAACGGTTTCCGGCGATCCTTTCCGCGGACTCTCCATACTTCTCCCTGGAGTATTCTTTGCCCCCAGGCAAGCCGACCATCTGATATATGCCCTAAAGCATTGCTCTATGTTATTCTTGTGTGTTTAATTAATAATTATGCCTGTGATAGAGATGATTGAACTTCTGCTATGTTGCACTTACTGTTTACATTACTTATCAATGCTCATTGTATTATCACACTAGTGACTCATATATGATAGTTGGGAGATAGGTTGTTGTGTTTTCATCATGCATAGCTACTGCCATCTCCAGTTATTGTGATAAACAACTATGCTTGCTAAGTACTTGCTAAAGCTAAACCTAGACGATTGATCCAGAGTCACCTGTCCGGACTTATCCGTGCAACCACATTTGCCGGTATGCGGCGGCCTTGACTTGGTCTGATCACGTGCTCTTTTACCGGTACCACCAACTAGGGAAGGTTATGTGTGCGCGTTGCCCTAGTCTGATAGGCGATGATAACCTTGTGAGCCCAATTGAGATATTTGCCGGCGTCCCCATTTGGGATAGTTTAGTTTGGCCACGACGGTGGCAGGTGTCATGAGGTGACACAGGGGCCACCCAGGACATGACCCTGGGAGGGTATGATTGTCGGTGATACGGTGGAGGAGTCACGGGTCAGGCAGGTTTCGCTGGAGCAACTCTGGTTCACCCGAATGGGATCACGAGGTTAGGTGCTCCATGGTGTGGGTAAAGTGCGCAACCTCTGCAGAGTGTAAAATCTATTCGAATAGCCGTGTGCACGGTATTGGACAGTCCATCCAGACCTCACTAGGTGGTCAACCGGAACAGTAATAATAATGATGGAAGAACTCGTCTTATGATCGGAAGTACTCAATGGATCGTGAATATTCTGAGGATTGTAAGGCAGCCCAGAAGAGAGTAAGTTCATCAGACTTATAGTGGAGATGCATAGACAACAGATGATGTCAGGGATATGATATGTTGGCCATGGGATGGCTATTAAAGAGATGGTCGGATGACTGAAAGCTTGGATTGGATTTGGTTCAACGACGGATTGGATCATGAGAATGTTCGGAGTATGGGATATTTACTTAATATGCTTTACCTTAGTGCATATACTTCAGCAGTTATCTTGTTAGATAACCCTGCTTTGGCATGATACTCAATATTGCTAACTAGTTATGCCATGTCATGATAATTAATATTGCTCTAATAACTAGTGCATGCTTGAATGCCATGGATTGCATTGCTTGGTGTATATGTTAGTTTGGTTTGCTTGCAAGTACATTCAAAAGTACTCAGCAGCCTTCAATGTGGCCAGGTTCACATAAGGATCCGTCGTCCGTCGACGAGGAGCCAGAGCGTTCGCGGGCTAGGAGAGTAACCCAGTTAGATCCCTGTGGATTGGAGTCGCACCAGGACCATGCTGCCATAGATAGAGCTTTTCCGCTGCCATCACTCTTGTGTAATATCATGTAAGACCTATATATCCATTAATAGAAATGCCTGTGTTCATGATACTTGTTGTAAATGCGCATGCGAGAGTGATTTCCTGGGCTGGTATGTGTGGCGATCGTCTGGTTATAGTGGTAATCAGGTGAGGCGCCACAACGGATGGTATCAGAGCAGCCAGGCTGACCATAGGTTACCCTAGCTAGACTTCATTGTCTTGTGCTCAGTAGAAAGCCCAGATGGATTTCAGCCATCTTTGCCAAGCAGGCACGGCTACTATTGATCATAAGGCAACCCCATAGGTATTTGGCTCCATCAGACCCCAACTCTTGTGGCCTTTGCCTCAGGTGTGAAATATCTGCACCCGGCAATGACCCGTGAGCCTTGAACCCCTAGGTAAACCAGATATCCCCTACCTTGCTTGCTAGCCATGGCATTTCTCTTCTAACTCTAGTTTTCGTTGGGAAATGCTTATAAATTCCATCTTTTCCCCAACAACCTTAGAATCGTGACTAAGCCACTCTGGCTATGGTCGTGCATCGAGTGTGATGTTCCCTAAGGAAGTAGTAGGAGCTTGACACCAGTGCTACCAGGAGCATTGTGTGGTTTCACTTCTAAATCCTTAGAGGTGCATCGAGTGTGCTATACTAGTTATACTAGTGGATCCTCGGCCACATGTGTAAGGTCCGCAAATATTTGAGCTTTTCTTGCTTTTTGGTTCTTCACGGTTCTTGTTTCTTTTGTCGGTTTCGTTTCTTCGCTCCGACTGGATCCATCCGCAAGTGCCGTCAAGAAGACCAGCATACAACTAGGATAATACCCAATAATCCCAATTTAGCAAGAGTCAAGCCAAGCCAACTGCCTGGTATTCAGAATAGTAGCACCAATTCTGTCAAGAATGATGAATGGGCCAGAAGCAGAATCTATGTGCAACAGACAAGGCCAGAATATACCTGAGAGAGTTTGCCTCAGAACAGATCACATCTAAGAAGCAGTCAAATGAGCTACCAAGAATGAACACCAATAAGGACAAATTATTCTGTCCGTAATACAAAGGGTTATTTCAGTCAGTGAGGTGAACCGGGTCTTTTCTCAACGGACTCAAGAATCATTTATTACCCACCGAAGACATATTTCCAGAATGTGAATGTGCCAAGAACAGCAACAAAACTCCGGTACGTCGGTACAAATTGCAAAGCAAATCTTGAAGTTCGTCGTGCAAATGCAAAATTTTTTGGGCACTGTGACAAGGTTGGCAAGGAATATGGATAAGTTTCGGTTTCCCAGGATCAATGAGAACTTCACATGCTTGGAAGCTCAGCTAAACCAAATGGAATTATTCGTCAACTGCTGATTACCGGCGACAGATGGAATTCCGGATTAATTAACAACATGAGGTCTGCATCAGTTGTGCAGCCTTTACAGTAGCAATGATCAGACCAGTGGAAGGACAAGCGGTGTGCATGACAACAGAATATATGCAGTCAAGGTATGGCCTATACCAAGTTTGGCTCTGCTATGGGTAAAATTCCGGATACTTCAAGAGGAAGCCAGAATCGGCCATAGATCTGACTACTTACACAGCGAAAGGCTTCTGGTATAAGGAACCCTGCCTTCCTCCGCAAGCTATCAGAAGGAGCTTACAACGCAAGACTGCCAATCTTCCTCGATACGCCACTTGGTGAGAAAAAAAATCTTCTGGGATACAGCACTCCCATCTTCACAGCGGGCTACCACGGAAAAACTTCCGGCATAAGGCACCTGACCTTCCGCAGCAAGCCACATGAAAAGCTTTGGAGGTACAATACACAGCATTCTTCAGCATGCTACTTGGGCAAAAGCTTTGAGCATATGGAATTCAGCCTTCTTCAACACACCATTGTGCCCAGAACAATCTTGTCAGAAACACGAACTGGTTTGGGCACACATCCGCCTCAGAACTCAGTGGTTATGAAAGGATTTATCCTACACCTGTATATGTTGTGAGCATGTAGTCCAGTGGATCAGTTCATGCGAGCCACTCATACACGGGAATGGTTGTGTTCAGCGAAACATTGGCCCCATAACTCGAAGAAGAATATGAGCACAGCAACCCCTACGAGATATGCAAGAGTAAATTGTGAGAATAAGCCCAACAAATCGGGAAACAATTAAGGAGCCGTGTTGGCAGGCCATGACAGGTCCATCAAAGGAATCATCAAGAACCAAGAAGTTGTAGACAAACAACCTCCGTGACAAGATACAGCTTCACGGACAGAGTGGTATTACCAATCCTTATCGGACTCTTGCATATACGGCCACAACAATGCAGCCAACATGCCGCACTCATCCTAAACATGGACCATCAACCAAGATAAAAAGGCTATGCTCTGAAAGATACACCGAATGATAGCGATAATATGTTTAGCTCAGTGGTCACAGCTAGGACTATAAAGGCTACATATGACAGAGCCATCTCCACGAGTGACAGAGTTTGAAACCAGACATTTAGATAGAATGGCTCAAAGCACGCCAGCACCAACAGCTTGTAGATGGCATGATGAGAGATTGCCGTCTATGATTACTCTGTGATCATGCCTGACATTTTAGTTGGGGATGTGGCAGCAATAGCTCGGTCATGTTGTTCCTTGAATTATGGATCACCTAGGGACAAAGTCAGAATGCCTAAGACAGAAGGAAATATCCGTATGAAGCCCATAGCCAGACTGAGCATTCTGACATGGCAAAGGAAAGCCACTCCCACACACTCAAGACCTTACAAGCACGTGAGCTGGTATGAGAAAACGGATGTCTCGCCCATGACTATCAGGATATGGTGTATCGCAATAAAACCCGCAGCAGTTACTTCCTGGCCATGGAAACCGAGCTGTCTGTTTGTATTACCTGCTACCCCACCCAGCAACACCACTACCAAGGAAAAAGGTACACCTGATAGGAAAGAGAAGGATTCAAGGAAGCTGTGTGCAAAGACAACACCTGGTCCATCAGAAGAGGCAGTTGAAAGGTCAGTGAGCCAACGAAGACAAGAGACAGCTGATGGATCCAAGTCGCACACTGGTAAGTCCCCCTTCACTGGGAGGTAAGCCCGGAAATCTTGAGGACGAGATTTTCTTAAGGGGGGGTAGGTTTGTGACACCCTGGTTTTCGCTCCTGTTTTTTTTCCTTTGCGGGATTTGACTCTCGTCTTTTTTCTCAGTGTTATCAGATTTCTTTAGCTCTTGGGTATATGAAGATGGTCATTTAGTTTTGCCTTCCGATCCAACCAGAGATTCTCTCCAGTCCAACCTTGCCACCCAAGATATATTCTCAAGGTTTTGCCACCGAAACCCTACCTTCCGAGTTGCCGGAAGGGAAACCCTAATTTCTTTCGTTACAAAGGAACCCCAATTTCTTTTGATCTGTTGTCTCCCAAACTTTTCCCAGTGATCATCCTTTATCTATAAACCCTGGATATGCAAAAATATTGCCAAGTCATTTGCAATATTTTTCAGTTATAATTAATTCCTTTTTCTGCCAGTTAAGGGAATTAAATCCAGGAAAATATCTATCCATCTCCAAAGTTCATGAAAACTTGTGGAGATATTCTTTGTGACCATATTGAGCTCCCCTAAAAATATTGGCCACAATTAAATAAGGGAAATTGCACTTTCCTATTTAATGCCAATATTGCATTTTGGGCAGTTTCTAAAGGAACTAATATTTTGGTAGCCAGGAAGAATCCCAAATAAATTGTGGAGCTTCACCTATCCATATCTTCACCATTTCCATAAAAATCCAAAGTTCCATAGTTCAAAGTTTGAGCACAACATCCATTTGCAAATTTTATCCAGATTTTCAGTTTGCAAAGGAAGTGCTTGAACCCTTGATCCATTTGAGCTGAAATTTTTCATGGTGGTTAACATTGACAAATCGCTCATGGAAAACAAAAACCAGCTCAATCCATCCATCCATTTTCTCACAGCAATTTTCCTAAATTTCTGTCCATTTGGAAGCTCTGTGAAGGAAGTACCACTTTGGCATTTCCAAATGATCTGGAACTTTTCCAGTATCTTCATATATTCAGATCATCACTCTCCACCAAAATTCAGCTCATTTCATCAAGCCAGATGAGGGCAGCTTCAAAGTCAAGTTTCTGGACCAGATTTAGCATTTCAAAGGAAGTGCATCCAAATCTTGTCCAAATAGCTTCAAATTCTTCCAGAACCTAGTCCTTCCTACCACATCTCATTGTGACAAAGATCCAGCTCCTCTTCTTCACCAAGTTCTCCAGAAATCTCCACCCAAGTTCCTATCCAGAACCTGTTCTAGATCACCTCGACCCCTCTGGAGTCATCCTGGTCCATCCAATGTTATATGTTATCTCTATGATCAGTGTACACCCTGTTTGACAAGGCCTGACAGGAAGACGTGGGCCGGAGCGTGCGGTGCGCGCGGCGACCATGTAGCGGGCGTGAAGAAACGGTGCTTTGCATCATGCACAGCCTCTGCCGCCAACTCCGGCCAGCTCCGGCTTGTCCGAGCTTGTCTAACGGCCTTGGGGAGTCCACGTAGCCCCTCTCCAGCACCTCCCACCTCCTCTTTCTTCCTCCTCGCGCCACGGTGAGCCCTGCCATTGTTCTGCCCGTGACCCGCCGCCGTATACAGCCATGTCCGAGCTCTCCCAAAGCCCAGCTGGCCTCCCCTGCTCCTCCGCGATGCTTCCCGACGCCGCAAGCGGCCAGCCACGTCGCCTCGTCGCTCCAGTACGCCGATAAGATCGCCACGGCGGACGATCCTATCTTCCCTCGCCGGCTACCTATAAATAGGCCACCCCCGGGCCTTTCTCGAGCATCCCAAGCAACTGCAGCTCCTCTCCTCTCCTCGATGATCCTCCCCATGCTCGGAATCGGGCTCCCGGAGCCCTTCTTCCACCTCTCTGGCCGGATCACCGCCGCTCACTGCCACCACCGCAGCCCCGCAACCAGCCACCCCACCGCTCGTTCGACCTACTACTGGACGCGGTGTTCTCTAGCAACCCTGCTCGAGCCCTCGCCCAGCCGTTTCCCTTTCCCAAGCCTCTCTCCTCACCGGAGCCACCGCTCACTGTCGCCGCCCGTCGCCGCGACCCCAGCTCTCCCCGCGGCGCAAGACCCCCACTCCCCAACGAGGTGCTCCCCGGTGATTCTGTCCGTGCTGCCGCGTGCCCTCGAGGACCACTGGACCACCGGTGAGCTGCCGGAGCCGAGCCCTCTGCCGCCGCGTCTGAAGAAAGAAGAAGGGGACGCAGTCCTCTGTTTTTTTAAAAGGGGCAGCGAGGGTGGGCCGGCCCAGCAGCGGCAGTGGCCTCGCGGCCCAGCTAGCTTACGGGCGCTAGTAGCTTGCGGCCCAAGCTGGCCCGTGGGCACAATGCTCTTTTATTCATTTTCCAAAAAAAATGTGGAGGACATAGAAGTAAATACTTTCCTTACAGAAAGGTCCTTCCGTAGTCAAACCCTCACAACTTTTTGCTCGTAACTCCGAATCAGGTGAAACCAATGCTCACGTCTTCAGTTCATCGAGCCCGTCCCGATGGTACCATTTTTATAATGTTTGCACATTCTGAAAATGACCATTTTACCCTTGCCTTCATTCAACCCCCTCCGAGAGAGAACGGTTTCCGGCGATCCTTTTCGCGGACTCTCCACACTTCTCCCCGGAGTATTCTTCGCCCCCAGGCAAGACGACCTTCTGATATATGCCCTAAAGCATTGCTCTATGTTATTCTTGTGTGTTTTATTAATAATTATGCCTGTGATAGAGATGATTGACCTTTTGCTAGGTTGCACTTACTGTTTACATTACTTGGTAATGCTCATTGTATTATCACACTAGTGACTCATACTGCCATCTCCAGTTATTGTGATAAACAACTATGCTTGCTAAGTACTTGCTAAAGATAAACCTAGACGGTTGATCCAGAGTCACCTGTTTGGGCTTATCCGTGCAACCACATTTGCCGGTATGGGACGGCCTTGACTTGGTGTGATCACATGCTCTTTTACCGGTACCACCAACTTAGGAAGGTTATGCGTGCATGCTGCCCTGGCCCGGTAGGCAATGATAACCTTGTGAGCCCAGTTGAGATATTTGTCGGCGTCCCTGTTTGGGACAGTTTAGTTTGGCCTCGATGGTGGCAGGTGTCATGAGGTGACACAGGGGCCACCCAGGACATGAACCTGGGATGGTATGATTGTCGGTGGTACGGTGGAGGAGTCACGGGTCAGGCGGGTTTCGTTGGAGCAACTCTGGTCCACCCGAATGGGATCACGAGGTCAGGTGCTCCATGGTGTGGGTAAAGTGCGCAACCTCTGCAGAGTGTAAAATCTATTCAAATAGCCGCATCCACGGTATTGGACAGTCCGTCCAGACCTCACTAGGTGGTCAACCAGAACAATAACAATAATGATGGAAGAACTCGTCTTATGATTGGAAGTACTCAATGGATCATGAATATTCTGAGGATTGTAAGGCAACCCGGAAGAGAGTAAGTTCATCAGACTTATAGTGGAGTTGCATAGACATCAGATGATGTCAGGGATATGATATGTTGGCCATGGGATGGCTATTAAAAGATGGTCGAATGACCGAAAGCTTGGGTTGGATTTGGTTCAGCGACGGATTGGATCATGAGAATATTCGGAGTATGGGATATTTACTTAATATGCTTTACCTTACTGCAAATACTTCAGTAGTTATCTTGCTAGATAATCCTGCTTTGGCATGATACTCAATATTGCTAACTTGTTATGCCATGTCATGATAATTAATATTGCTCTAATAACTAGTGCATGCTTGAATGCCATGGATTGCTTTGCTTGGTGTATATGTTAGTTTGGTTTGCTTGCGAGTACATTCAAAAGTACTCAGCGGCCTTCAATGTGGCCAGGTTCACATAAGGATCCATCGTCCATCGACGAGGAGCTGGAGCGTTCACGGTCTAGGAGAGTAACCCAGTCAGATCCCTGTGGATTGAAGCCGCACCAGGACCATGCTGCCTTAGATAGAGCTTTTCCGCTGCCATCCCTCTTGTGTAATATCATGTAAGACCTATATATCCATTAATAGAAATGCCAATGTTCATGATGCTTGTTGTAAACGCGCATGCCAGAGTGATTTCCTGGGCTGGTATGCCTGGCGACCGTCTGGCTACAGTCGTAATCAGGCGGGGCGCCACAGGTGGCCACGATACACCAGGGCGCACCTGCCCTCGCTGGCGCACCCTGGTGGGTTATGGGCCCCTCGGGCACCTTCCCAACTCCGTTTTCCTTCCATATTCTTGTTTCCCAAGATAAAAAATCTTTATATATACCCCTGTACAATTTGACCACCGCATCGCAGAAAAATACTCTATTCTTGTTTCGCGCTGTTTGCCTGTCAGATCTATCAAGCCAGGCATCATGTCTTCTCCCTCCTCCAACAACGTAGAAGAAGCTGCTTGGTTGATGAAGATAGAACTAAAAAGAGAGGGACCCAAGGAAGCCATCAAGGAGGACAAGGGCAAGGAAGCTATGGGAGATCAAGCTCAAACTGGAGGGCAAGCCATGCCAGCAGAAGAAGAAGAAGATACCCTTCAACCATACTACAATCATCTCACCCCCACTGAAATTGAAGCCTTTAGAGCTTTCGAAACGGTTCATGTTCAAAATAAATATCTCACTCATGAAAATATTATGTTGCAAGAGCAAATTATCGCCCTCCGGAGCATCATCCGTAGATTGGAGTACCTATTCAGCCTGAAGTGTGCCGCTACTACATCATGATCACCACCACCGTCATCATCTTCCCCATCAAAGGAGACTTGAGTACACGGGTATGGGCACTCCCCTTGGATTTTGCCAAGCTTGGGGGAGATGCCCCGGTATCGTATCACCATCACTTTTATTGCCTTTACCTATCTTAGTTCGATCTTTAGTTATTTCATGATTTAGTTGAATAAAAGTTAGTATGATCTATTTTCGAGTGCTAGTTTCGTGATCTATCTATCTATGTAATCGAGTGGGAGTTATATAATAAAGTTTAGTTTGAGTTTTCGCTTCTTTACTTTTATGTTTCAATCAACATAAAAGAAAATAATGAAAAAAATCATATGTTATCTTATGGTAAGTAATGACATCACATAAGGAAAAGTATAAGTGGTAAAATTTGTTGAAAGTTGACAAACATAGCACTGGTCAATGATGCAATTCATGAAAGAATTAGTAAGGGAAGAGAAGATTCACATGCAAATACACTATCTTGGACATCTTTTATGATTGTGAGCCCCCACGAAATATTATATGCCAAATTTGTTGACGTTGGACAAGGAAGACAACGTAATGATTTATGTTTGTTAATATTCACATAGAAGTTATATTGTCATAGATTGTCGGTGTAACAAACATTTGCATTTGTTGACTGGACCCATACACAGGCATGCTGACAACCATATATCCAGTACCAGTGAGTAACGCAAGGCCAAGCTGGAGAAACCGCTCTTCATGAGATCAAGGAGTAGATCAGGAAGACCAAGCCAGCATACAAGGCAAAGATTCTAAGAGAAGCATCCTCCGCTGGCCAGGCGAGGCCGGCAGAGTCGATGCAGAACACAAGAGCAAAGGCAAACCCCCGCCACCTGCACCTCCGGGGCAACTGGAGATTGAAGCGCACACCCTTCCAAGATGGCCCGGCAAGCCCTGCCCCCGGCAGGTGCAGGCCAGTTACCACCGCTCCACCGCATCGCGACACGAGTCACTTGTCGATGCGGTGTCGAGCCCTCCAGGTGATTAAGTGGCTCTCACTAAGCATGTGGTAGCTCAATGATAAGCAGATCACACCCATTTGACACCCGTCCAAGGGCGTGTCAAGATGATAAGCAGAAGGTGGTTAAGCGGCGACATAAGCTTGCCGGGGATGCACCCCCGCATGCCACCTAAGGTAGCATTTATGGCATTTTGTCCTAAGTGCCAGAGTTAGGTATGATAGCACTGTTAGCTGTCCAATCATGAGATAATGACTGTTTCGCAACTGTGGTTACCCATTGAGCTATAAAAGGAGGCCCAAGGCAACCTAGAGAGGGATTCGGACCACCTCACACTGGTACGCGCGTAGCAGCTCTCCCCAAGGCCACCTTGCCGGGCTTGAGCACTACATGCTGTTGTGTTTCCTCCATTCAATCCACCAAAATAGGAGAAGGGTTTTACGCTCACCAGCGGCCCGAACCTGGGTAAAAACAACCAGAGCCTCATCGTCGTGCTGCCTCATGGCTTCCACTCCTTGTGCAACGTGATCTTCCCCTTGCCTAACCACAAGGGGCTCATGGCCCCATAGGTGATCGTGTTCGTCCAAGACAACTTTGGCGCACCAGGTAGGGGGAATCTCTTGCGCGAACCCCAAGCTGTGAATAGCGCGTCGACCTTCATCATCATCTTCTCCGTCCATGGCACCCAAAAAGAAACCCGGCGCCACCGCTCATCCCTCCACTTCAAAGGCCCCCTCACACGCGGCCGTAGATGCCGTCGGCGCCACGGCAGCGTTGGGTGAGGAGGATGCCGCTGGAGAGACAACTGACGCAGGCGGCGCCATTGTTGTGTCTCCCGTGGCCAAAGCTGGAGCAGGAAACGTCAGGGCTGGGCAGCATCAGCAGCATCCTGACGAACTTGGCCCGGAAGCTGCGGGTAGAGGGGACGCCCAGTCTCCACCTCCCCGCCGTACTGGCAAACGCAGTCACAACAGTGACACCCGTTCAGGCGCAAGTCGCGATCCTCCAGTTCCGCCCACTACAGGCGCGGCTACGAAGAGCACACCTTGCCCGGAGCAAGACGGGCAAGGCGGGGCACCGAACGGGGCCGTCGACCCCCAAGCACGCCCCACTCAGCACCAGACCGCCTTGGCGACCGATCCACGATGGCAAGAACGCGGCGACGCTCCTGTTGGTTCTACCAGGAGTTGAGCGACGTCGCGGTCCGCTTCGCTGGCCACGCCAAGCACGGCCGTCGAAGCAATGACGCGAGCCCAGCTCCTGTTGAACTTTCCACCAATCGCTGACAAGATGGATAAGTGGCGGGCCACTATCCAGAGTTTGGTTGGCTTTGCTGAGGCCAGTAAATCACAGTATGCAGTGCCGTCACCATGCCGACGAACGGTGACAGCGGCCCGAGACATTGGCCGTGTTGAGGGGGCTACACTAATGGTGCAATCCCCTCCGTGACAGCAGGCCCAGTGGCAGCCATGGTGAGCCCAATGAGTCGACGAGCCCGATGAGACATTGATGGCTTCGTCTGACCCGCAAACCCATCGAGATCAGTGGCAAGTTCTGGAAGACCAGCAGAAGGAAGATGCGCACATCGACATAGAGTGATGCCGAGAGGCATGCCGTCAGTCCGACAGGCGCAATGGCCCAGACATTGATGAGCACGCGCCCAGTGCTGGTGGGTACTTGCCTTTCGAGGTGGGGTGCCCTGCCTTCACTCGTGAGCTACGGCAGGTCCACTGACCGTCCGCTCGAGACTTCAAGCCTGAACTGCCAAAAAAATATGATGGAAAGTTAATCCCGGTAGAGTTCTCGAGCATATATACAATTGTTGTTCAAGCCGCCGGAGGTAGAGATGAGAAGGTATTCGCCAACTATTTCCCTTTGGCACTTAAACCAAATGTGAGATCCTGGTTGATGCACCTATCGGGAAACTCCATTTCATCATGGGCAGACTTGTGCAATGAGTTCGTTGGTGCCTTCACAGGTGGCCACCAAGAGCCTGGGCAGCCCAATGATCTGCAGGTCCTTCCACAAAAGGAAGGGGACGATCCATGTAAGTATATACATAGGTTCAGTCGAGTGCAGCGTAACATTCCAGAGATACACCAGCAGCCATGATTGCCGCGTTCCATTTGAAACTGCGCAACAGAAGGATGTAGGCCAAGATGAATGTTCGGCTGCCCAAGACCGTCAACGAGCTGTAAACCTTGGCGGATAAGTGTGCTCGGGCTAAAGAAGGAAGGCGACTCCCCGGAGAGGCGGCTGGCGCCGAAATCGATTCACATGACGATGACGGTGCCACCAACCCGAAGGGGAGGAACCGGAGGCACAATAGGAAGTGCAAGGAGAAGACAGTGTTGGCCGTTGAGAGCTCTGGTGATCCTAGTGCTAGCAAGAAGACTAAGACCGAGGCCCCCGGCAAGGGAGCTGCTACGTGCGCTGATTGCCAGGAGGCCGCGGCAGCAGAGAAGGTCGGGCAATCCGACAGGCCGTACTGCAAAATCCACCGCACCAAGGGCCATGACCTCCAAGAGTGTCATCAAGTTGAGCAGCTTGTTAAGAAGCAAAAGGCTGAATATGAGAAGCATGACAGGGAGAGAGGGTGCTAGCGGGAGAGGCTGTGGTAGTAGAGGAGGCCGCCGCGGCAAGGCCCCGCAGTAGAAGGAAAAGCCTGCTAGAGGCCGCGAAAAGAAAGCAGGAGATGACTTGAGTGATGAAGAGGATGAAGAAGAAACGAGTGAACAAGAATTCCAAAAGGAAACTAAAGCCATGTGCATTGATGGGGGTGCATCCTTGCACTCCTCTCATAGACAGCTCAAGCAATGGGCGCGTGAAGTCAATGCCGTGGAGCCAACTGCGGATTCCCAATGGCCGCTTAAGTCGTCCCACATGCTGTCGGTGCAACAGACCCTGGTGTATGTTGCCCAGACTGTACACAGGCTCAAGAACAAGGTTACGGCATCCAAGACAAGGCCAAGCTGAAGATATAGCTCATTGAGAAGTCAAAGGGCGGATTAAGAAGACCAAGACAAACCAAAGAAGCAAAATCTCACCAAGGGGAAACCTCCCATGCCCGGCAGGAGAGCTTTGTTAGGTCGAGGTCGTCCCAGAGGCAAGTCTCAAGACTCCCCCGGCAGGATTGTCGGGGACACCGAGAGCGGATTACCCCGCCAAGGGTCCATCGCTCCACCTCACAGCAACGCAAGTCACCTATCGGTGCGGTGTTGAGCCCCCAAGTGATTAAGTGGCCGTTAGTTGGTATGTGGCAGGCCATTTCTGAGGAAGAACACCCCTAAATGGCACTCGTCCAGGAGACGTGTCACGCAGGCAGGCGAAGATGTGGCTGAATGGCGCGGCAAGGCTTGCCGGGCTACACCCACAATGTGACACTAAGTGGTGCATTTAATGCGCCTTGTCCTGTCTGCAGAGTTAGGTATGATAGCACTGTTTTCTATCCAATCAGTATGTAATGACTGATTTGCCATTGTGGTGACCCCTTGTCCTATAAAAGGAGGGCCGTGGCAACCTTAGAGAGGATTCGGACCCCTGTACGCTCATATGTGCGTAGCTACTATCGTCCCAAGGCGACCTTGCCGGGCTAGAGCGCTGCGTCTCCACCCCGGTCCATTATTCAATCCACCAAAGTAGGAGTAGGGTTTTACACCTCGTGGCGACCCGAACCTGGGTAAAAACTGCCTGTGTCATCACCGCTGCGCCGTCCTTTGGCCTCCACCCTTTGTGCAGCGCGCCCTTCCCCCTTGCCGAACCACAAGGGGCTGATGGCCCCATAGGTGGCCATGTTGAACCATGACATCTTTGGTGCACCAGGTAGGGGGAAGCGCCTGTGTGAACCTGAGGTCATAAGTGGCGTGTTCGTTTTCATCATCGTCTTCTTCATCAACGCCTTCATCATCCATGGCGCCCAAAAAGAAATCCGGTGCTTCAGCTCACCCGTCTACCTCGAAGGCCCCCTCGCATGTAGACACTAATTCCATGGGGGCTGCGGGGGAACATGGGAACGCGGACGCCATGGGGGACGTGACTGGCACAGGCGGCGCCATCACCGTTCCCCCTACGGCCGAAGCAGGAGCAGCAGGCACCGGAGGAGGGCGACACCAACAGCACCCCGTCGGCCATGCTCTGCAAGGTATGGGTGGGGAGAATATTCCGTCTACGCCTCCCCACCTCACCGAGGGACATAGCTGTAGTGATGGCGCTCGTCCTGATGCGGGTCATAACCTCCTAGCTGCCCTCGCCGACGGAGCGGCTACAGGGCCCGCGCGCATCCCTGGGGCAAGTTAACCAAGATGATGCGCCGAACGGGGTCGTCAATCCCCAAGCGCATCCACCTCGTCGCCACGCCGCCCGGGCGACCGGCTCGCGGCGGCGAGAACATGGCGCCACCACAACAGGCACCATCAGAAGTCGGGCGACATTGCAATCCGCGTCATCGTCCATGCCAAGCACTGCCTCGGAAGCCATGGCACGGGCCCAGCTCTTGTTGAGATTCCCGCCAGTGGCCAATCAAATGGATGAGTGGAGAGCCACCATTCAGAGCCTGATTGGTTTCACTTAGGTGGGAGGATCACAATAGGCAGGCCCGCCGCGGCCTCCACCGACGGCGGCAACGACCCAATCCGCTGGCCGCACCGAGGGAGCCGTTCCGACGGTGCAGTCCCCTCCATAGCAGCAGGCGCAGGGCCGTGACCAGAACTGCGCGACCAAGAACTCGACGATGTGTCGATGGCTTTGTCTGATCCTCGAGCCCGTCGAGACTAGCGGCAGGTCCTAGAAGACAGGCGAAGGGAAGACGCGCGCGTCACCATAAAACGACGCCGTGAAACCCGCCGCCAGTCCCATAGGTGAAATGGCCCCGACGTCGATGAGCCCTCGGCCGGTGGGAACTGGTACCTGCCTTTTGAGGTTGGGTGCCCCACCTTCACCCGTGAGCTACGGCAAGTCCGTTGGCCATCTGCCCATATGTTCAAGCCAGCGATACCAAAAAAATACAATGGAAGATTGAACCCGGTAGAATTCTTGAGCACCTACACCATCACCGTCCAAGCTGCCAGAGGGAGAGATGAAAAGGTGTTTGCCAACTACTTCCCTTTGGCACTCAAGCCAAACGTGAGGTCGTGGCCGATACACCTGCCGAAGAATTCCATCTCGACCTAGGCTGACCTATGGAATGAGTTTGTTGGCGCCTTCACAGGCGGCCATCAAGAACCAGAGCGGCCCAACGACTTGCAACTCCTCCCACAGAAAGAAGGAGAGAGTTTGCGGAAGTATATGCAGAGGTTCAGCCGGGTGCACAAAAACATTCCAGACATCCACCCGGTAGCCGTGATCGCTGTGTTCCAGTCCAACGTACGCAACCGCGGGATACGTTCCAAGATGAACGTCCAGTTGCCCAAGACTGCGAATGAGCTGTACACTTTGGCGGATAAGTGTGCCCGAACAGAGGAGGGGAGGCGACTCCCCGGAGAAGAAGGTGGCGTTGATGTCGACCCGGAAGATGATGACGATGCTACCGATCAGAAGAAGAAGAACAAGCAACGCAACAAGAAGTGCAAGGAGAAAACAGTGTTGGCTGTCGAAGGATCTGGTGCCCCTAGTACCGGCAAGAAGGCCAAGGCCGAACTCCTGGCAAGGAGGTTGCCACATGCGTTGATTACCGGGAGGCTGCGGTGGCCGAGAAGTCTGGGAAAGCTGACGGGCTGTATTGCAAGATCCATCAGACCAAAGGCCGTGATCTCCAAGAGTGTCACCAAGTCGAGCAACTCGTCAAGAAGCAAAAGGCTGAATACGAGAAGCACGACAAGGGAAGAGACCAAGATGGCGTTGGCGGGAAGGGCCGAGGTGGCAGAGGAGGCCGTCCTGGCAAGGTCCATCAGCATCAAGGGAAACTTGCTAAAGGCCGTGACAAGAAGGAATGCGATGACGAGAGCGATGAAGAGGAAACAAGTGAGCAGGAGTTTCAGAAGGCCACTGACGCCCTGTGCATTGACGAGGGTGCATCCTTGCACTCCTCTCACCGCCAGCTTAAACATTGGGCGCATGAGGTCAATGCTATGGAACCAGCGGCAGAGTTTCGAAAACTGCCCAAGTGGTCCCGCACGCCCATCATCTTTGACGAAGAGGACCACCCTGACCGCACCACCGTGGTAGGGTGTTTGCCGTTGTTGGTTTCACCAACAATCCGCAACCTCAAAGTCACGAAGATGTTGGTTGACGGCGGGGCTGGGTTGAATCTGATTTCCCCCAAGGTGCTCAACAAGCTTCAGATAGCAGATGAAGAGCTCGAGGTTACCGGTACTTTCCAGGGGATCAACCCCGGCAGGATTCATCCTAAGGGGAAGATCATGCTGCTAGTAACATTCACAGGGGAGGTAAACTACCGGACTGAGAAGGTGTGTTTGATGTGGTTGACCTCCCCCTGCTATACAATGGAATCCTTGGTCGTCCAGCCCTGGCTAAATTCATGGCGGCATCCCACTATGCCTATAACACGCTGAAGATGCCAGGACCGATGGGCGTCATTTCCATTCCATCAGACAAGAAAGACGCAATCATATGTGTGGATAAGATATACAGAGAGGCAGTCGCTGCCGAGGCCGTAGAAGCTGCCGCTCCCGCCAAGGAAAGTAAGAAAGGGAAGAAAGCTAGCAAGGATACCGGCAAGGAATCCGGGAAGCGCGCCTCTCCGGAGTGCGCTGCGCCTATCGATGACTTGCCGGAAATTTCTAATAGCAAGAGATCAAAGGTTGCTACACCTGCTATGAAGAAGGTCCTGACAGGGCTGGTTGGCACTGATGGTACGTTCATCATCAGCTCCACCCTTGACGACAAATAGGAAAGCGCGCTCGTTACCTTCCTGCGGGCGAATGTCGATGTGTTTGCCTGGCAACCATCTGACATCCCCGGTGTTCCCATGGAGGTAATTGAGCACCACCTTGCTATCTGCCCTCATGCCCGGCCCGTCAAGCAGAAGGTCCGGAAGCAAGCTTTGGAGCAGCATCAATACATTGCCGAAGAGATCAAGAAACTTGAAGCTGCTAGTTTGGTCAGGGGAGTGTTGCACCCAACTTGGTTCGCTAATCCAGTGGTGGTGTGCAAGGTGAATGGGAAGTGGAGGCACTACATAGATTTCACAGATCTAAATAAGGCATGCCCGAAGGACGCATTCCCCTTGCCGTGCATTGATCAGATTGTGGATTCCACCTTCGGGTGTGACCTGCTCTCCTTCTTGGATGCTTACTTCGGGTACCACCAGATATTCATGTCCAAGGAAGATGAGGAGAGGACTGTGTTTATAACCCCATGTGGCATGTATTGCTTTGTAAGAATGCCCTTCAGGTTAAAGAGCACCGGGCAAGAGCCGTGCAGATTGGCTTCGAGCCCCAATTGCACAGAAATATTGAGGCTTACATGGATGACACTGTGGTCAAGACCAAGGACATATCTACTCTCATTCAAGATTTGGAAGAGACCTTTGTGAATCTATGCAAGATTAACCTGAAGCTTAACCCAGAGAAGTGCATGTTTGGTGTTCCCTTCGGCAAGCTACTCGGCTTCTTTATGTCTCATCGAGGGATAGAGGCCAACCCCGACAAGATCAGAGTGATTGAGCAGATTCAAGCACCCAGGACAGTCAAGGACGTAAGACGTTTAACTGGATGTGTTGCCGCGTTGAGCAGGTTCATCTCCAAGTCCGCCAAACGCGCCCTACCGTTCTTCAAAATCTTGAAGAAGGCAGGGCCCATGAAGTGGACCCCGGAGGCAGAGGCAGCGCTGCAAGACTTGAATACCTACCTTTCCTCTATTCCCACTCTGGCTGCTCCTAAACCGCAACAACCGTTGCTGCTATATGTCGCGGCAACCAATCAAGTGGTTAGTGTAGCCCTGGTGGCATAGCGGGAAGCTGAAGGAGGAGCAGCGGCGGCCACTGCCCTTCCCCGGGAAGGAAGTGAACCAGTCACGGCAGGATTGAGCACAAATCAAGAGGAAGAAGAGCAGGGCAGGGAAGGCAACTCCAAGACTGTGGCGAGGAAGAAGGTGGTGCAGCGGCCAGTTTACTTTGTCAGCTCCCTACTACAGGGGGCTAGATCAAGGTATTATGGCATGCAAAAATTGATCTTTCGCCTCATCATGGCCTCAAGGAAACTGCACCACTACTTCCAATCCCACGAGATCATGGTTGTCACCCATTTTCCCCTCCAACGCATACTGAGGAACCCTGAAGCCACCGACATGATAGTTGAATGGGCGCTGGAATTATCAAGCTTTGGATTGAAGTATGAAAGCACCTCGACTATCCAGAGTAGAGCATTGGCTGAGTTTATTGCAGAGTGGACACCTACCCCTAACGAGGAAGCACTGGAAACAGTCATCCCCAGCATGGAAGCGCCCCAAGAATGGGTCATGTACTTTGATGGTGCCTTCTCCTGACAAAGTGCGGGAGCTGACGAGCTCCTCGTCGCACCTACTGGGGAACAACTCAAGTACGTGGTCCAAATGCAATTTCCCCGGGAGGAAGCTACCAACAATACAGCTGAGTATAAAGGACTCCTTGCCGGGCTCAGGATTGCAACAGAGTTGGAAATCAAGAAGTTGGTAATTCGAGGAGACTCGCAACTCATGGTGAGGCAAGTGAACAAGGGTTACCAAAGTCCATTGATGGAGGCTTACGTGGATGAAGGGAGAAAGCTGGAGGAGCGCTTTGACGGATTGCAAACAAAGCACGTGCCGCGTGCGGAAAACAGCATTGCTGATTATCTGTCAAAGTGCACTGCGCAAAAGCTTCCTATGGAACTAGGAACTTTTGTTCTCCACCCGACTCAACCCTCAGTATCCCCGATAGCAATGGCCAGAAAGAGGAGGAAACTGGACTCCGGCAAGCCTCTCCCGGCAGAGCTTCCTGATGCCCCCGCCAGAGAGGTTGGTGGGACAACTCCACTTCGCCTGGTGAGCACCGAGCGATCTGCCCTTACGGTTGAGGCATGTGCTCGCACGAATGAGGAGGTGCCGTTAATATTTGTTGTTGAGCCCCAGGCTCCAACTTGGGCACAACACAAAGTCCAGTACCTCCAAATAGGAGAACTTCCCGAAGAGCAAGCAGAAGCTAAAAGAGTAGCCCGGAGGGCCAGTATGTATCAGTTTGTAGACAGCACACTATACAGAAGAAGGCCCAACGGTGCGAAATTGAAGTGCATTTGCCGGAAAGAAGGAAAGGAACTGTTGGCAGAGAGACATGTAGGCATGTGTGGCTCTCATATTGGATCGAGGGCCTTGGTTGGAAAAGATTTCCGGCAAGGATTCTATTGGCCCATGCTCTCCAAGATGCAATCGAGCTAGTCACCAGATGTGAAGCCTGCCAGTTCCACTCCAAGAATATCCATCAGCCTGCCTAAGCTCTCGAGACGATCCCTTTATCATGGCCCTTTTTGGTCTAGGGGCTCGACATTTTGGGACCCTTCCCCCGTGCTACCAGGGGCTTTGAGTTCTTGTATGTCGCCATCGACAAGTTCACAAAGTGGCCATAAGTAGAGCCTGTGAGGAAGGTGACTACACAGTCAGCTATCAAGTTCTTGAAAGGACTGGTGTGCCGCTTCGGAGTACCCGCCAAAGTCATCATAGACAACGGCACCCAGTTCATGAGCCGCACCTTCATGCAATACGTTCAAGCCCTAGGAAGCAACATCTCATTCGCCTCTGTTGCCCATCCCAGGAGCAATGGGCAAGTGAGTGGGCAAACGCTGAAGTGTTGCGAGGACTCAAGACAAGAACATTTGCCAAGCTGCGTGTCGTGGTATCACACGGCCACCTATGGGGCCATCGGCCCCTTGCGGTTCGGCAAGGGGGAAGAGCGCATTGCACAAAGAGCGGAAAGCACAGAGCAGCATGACAACGATGACACGAGCAGTTTTACCTAGGTTTGGGCCGCCGCGAGGCGTAAAACCCTACTCCTACTTTGGTGGATTGATGGAAGGACCATGGTGGAGACGCAACGCTCTAACCCGGCAAGGTCGCCTCGGGGCGAGAGTAGCTACGCGCGTACAAGGGTCCGAATCCTTTCTAAGGTAGCCATGGCCCTCCTTTTATAGGTCAAGGGGTCACCACAATGGCAAAATAGTCATTATGCACTGATTAGATAGCCACAATGCTATCATACCTAACTCTGCAGATAGGACAGGGTGCATTAAATGCGCCATTTAGTGTCACATCATGACGTAGCCCGGCAAGCCTTGCCGTGCCATTCAACCACCTTTTCGCCTGCCCGCGCGACAGGTCGCCTAGACGGGTGTCATTTAGGGATGATCTTCCTCAGAAATAGCCTGGCACGTACCAAGTAACAACCACTTAGTCACTTGGGGGCTCGACACCACACCGATGGGTGACTTGCGTTGCTGTGAGGTGGAGTGGTGAAGCTTTGGCAGGGTAATCCGCCCTTGGCGTCCCAGACAAGCCTGCCGGGGGAGTCTTGAGGCTTGTCTTGGGGTATCCTCAACCCCGCCAGGCTCGCCTGCCCGGCAAGGGTGGTTTTTCCTTAGTAATATGTCACTTATTTGGTTGGTCTTGGTCTTCTTGATCTGCCCTTTGATTTCTCAAAGAGCCATCTCTTCTGCTTAGCCTTGTCTTGAATGTTGTAACCTTGCTCTTGAGCCTGTGTACAGTCCGGGCAACACACCTGGGGGTTTGTTGCACCGACAGGAGCCCCCGGGCCTGGCCTGAACGCGCTGCAGAGCGTCGTCGGGGTAGGCCCGGTCTATTACACAGGCGAGCGGGTTGTGGTAGCTCGTCCTATGAGATCTTCTTTGCTTCTCCATTAACCTATGCTTGAGTCAGTTTCCGGTTTTCTCGTGCGTCGCGTGATGCCAATTGCAGTGGGGCCAACTTTTGTAATGGCCCATGAATGACTTTAATGCACGGGGGAGTAACTGCCAATTCACTCTTCCCACCACGTCCTTATCATCTGCCACGTATGCTGCATGCATTGAGTGGGGTAGGTGACGGAGGCGCGTGGTGCAGGAGAGACAGCAAGGGCAGGAGCTCGGCCTTCCTTGGTTGGTGTAAGGGGATAGCGATCGGATCCGGCCGTCGGCGGTAGCTTGGACGGATCGGATAAGAAAGAAACCCCTCTGGGGCGGGGGCGAAGGATCAGCCCCCAGCCCTAGCTTGCCTATAAAAGAGGGGGCAAGGATGAAGCAGAGGTGTCCATCCACGCACCTCTCTTTCTTTATTTCTTGCCTTCTTCTTTGTTGTGTTGAGGGGGAGAGGCCGGGGCCGGGCCCCGGGCTCTAGCTTGGGGTTGATGATGATGAACGGTCATATTGATGCTGGGGGAGTGAGTCTGGTCCGGGGGGCAGGAGATGCAGTGGTCGGGGGTGTGGGCGCCGAAATGTCCATAGTGTGGGAGGCGTTACGCTCCTCCGAGATGGTGAGGTGCACACCTCTCCCATGTGAGACGGCCACTTGGTGGAGAGTGCTTGCCCTGGCCACAAGACGCCGAGGTTCGCCAACTTGACGACGAGGCTCCTGTGGCTTCCGGCGCCTGCCTGGGGTGCAGCACTCGGGATCTTTGGTAATCCCAGCACTGCTTCTTCTAGCGGAATCAGGGTGATCGTTGAAGACGGTGGCACCTTCCTGCCCTCCAAGGTGGGGAGCGATGCCCCTCGCATGCCTCGGACGCCACCATTGCCTGCTGCTTCTCTGGGGGAGGTGTCGGCCCGAGGGGCCGGCATACTCCTGGAGTGGTGGTGATGAAGAAGGAACGAGGGAAGACGGAGAAGGCGTGTGGCAAGCCATCAGGTCGGAGTACGATGACACTGACGCCTTCGTCTCTTATTGCAGGCCCGCTGCCTCATCTTTCCGCTCTTCCCCTCCCTCCCCGGAACCATCATCACCGGCCTCTTTAGGACGGTCGCTGGGGAGGGGGTCGCTCTCTTGGTGCCTTCGCCTCCTCCAGCAGTCTTCCAGCTGAGCTCCGGCAGTTCTCCCCGCCGGTGCTTGTGCTGGGGCTTCTTGCTGGCCCTGGAGGTGGTGACCAGGGCACCACCGAGCTGCTCCCTCCACCCCTCTCCTTCGCAGCCTTGCCACTCCTGATCTTGTCAGGCTGCGCCCGGCAAGCCCTGACGGGATCGGGATCGGGCTGGGCTTCCGCTCAGGCACTCCTTTTGCCCTCTCCACCTCCCACTATAGTCCCTAGGAGGAGAGGGACAAGAAAGGGATTACAGGGGACTTATCTTTTTTCAGTCTAAAACATGTTGGCACTTGCCAAACTTTAGTCTAAATTATGTAAACTTCTTTATCCATGTTTGTGCTCTATAAGATCTGTACTTGCTTATCAGCATATTAATGAAAAAGACAAGCCTTGCCGGGTACTTGTGCATGTATCATGTCCATGCAGAGGTGAGGTGCCTCTATACATTCAGGTAAACAAGTTTCCCCCGGCAAACTATCCTGCCGGTACCCTTAGATTGCTGCCGTGGGGCAACGCCTGCCGGGCATAAAACTATAAAAAGGGACCGGCCCCTCGTCGAACCCTCTCCATCAAAGGCAACTACGACCACCTTATCCGAAGCAACATTCGGGACAAAGGATGGGAGCACCAATGTTTCAAAGGTAACGAGGTTTTCATATGCACAAGTTTTTACCTTACAGAACATGTATGGATAATAAGAAACTTATCTGTTTGGCTTGCCGGGGATGGCTGTGTAGGCTTGTCCTCATTTCTTCTCTTCGGGATCAAGTCCACGGCAAGAACCCTGAAACTTAGTGTAGATGAAAACAGTGCTACATGCGACCTCATCTACATGATCATGCTATGCTCATGATATGCTTATGCATGCATGCAATCTTGTGGGGGGCCCCCCAGCGCTTCATTTATTCATCTGTTGCTCAGGTTCTGTGCCTGGCTTTGTAAAAAGGGTTACATGCAACATCGACAAGGCTTGTACAAAAGGTTGGCTGTCAGGCAGGGCCCGACAGCCACGCCTTACGGGTAGAACATACGGAAATGCTCAATGTTCCATGAGTTTTGCAACTGAATGCCATCTTCGTTCTCTAGACGGACTGCGCCGGGTCTAGTGACTCGTACTACCCGGTAAGGGCCTTCCCACTTTGGCGTCAATTTGTTTATACCCTTGGCGGACTGAACATGCCTAAGGACAAGATCGGCTTTCTCAACGCTCCGGGCATGAACCCTGTGGCTGTGATAGCGACACAGGGCTTGCTGGTAGCGTGCAGCACGCGTAACAGCCCGCAGATAGTTCTCCTCAAGTAGCACAACATCATCACACCGGAACTATTCCTGCGCTACTTCATCATAGGCAAGCACTCGAGGTGATCCGTATATGAGTTCCGTGGGGATAACTGCTTCTGCCCCATAGACTAGGGAGAAGGGAGTCTGCCCGGTAGCTCGATTTGGTGTTGTACGAAGGGACCAAAGAACCACCAGCAGCTCGTCGATCCATCGCCTGCCGCACTTCTGCAACCTATCAAATGTTCTGGTCTTGAGTCCTCACAGCACTTCAGCGTTTGCCCTCTCAGCTTGTCCGTTGCTTCTGGGATGGGCAACAAAGGCAAATGAGACTTTGCTTCTGAGGGCATGCACGTATTGCGTGAAGGCGTGGCTTGTGAATTGAGTGCCATTGTCAGTGATGATCCTAGCGGGCACTCCGAAATGGCACACCAATCCTTTCAAGTACTTGATAGCTAACTATGCGGTCACCTTCCTCACGGGCTCCACCTATGGCCACTTTGTGAACTTGTCGATAGCGACGAATAAGAACTCAAAGCCCCCGGTAGCACGGGGGAAGGGGCCCAAGATGTCGAGCCTCCAGACCGAGAAGGGCCATGACAAAGGGATTGTCTGGAGAGCTTGAGCAGGCTGATGGATATTCTTGGAGTGGAACTGGTAGGCTTCACATTTGGTGACTAGCTCAATTGCATCTTGGAGGGCCGTGGGCCAGTAAAAACCTTGCCGGAAGGCATTTCCAACAAGGGCCCTCGATCCAATGTGGGAGCCGCATATACCCTTGTGTATCTCTGCCAACAGTCCTTTCATTCTTCCCAGCAAATGCACTTCAATTTCACTCCGTTGGGCCTTCTTTTGTATAGCGTGTCGTCAACGAACTGATACATACTGGCCCTCCGGGCTACTCTTTCAGCTTCTCTTGCTCTTCGGGAAGTTCACCTATTTGGAGGAAATGGCTATGTGCTGCGCCCATGTTGGATCCTGAGGCTCGGCAACAAGGACTAGTGGCACCTCCTCGTTCACGGGAGCGCATGCCTCGACCACAGGAACAGGTGGTTCAGCGGGAGGGTGCTGCTCATTGGGCGAAACGGAGTTGTTCCCGCCAACCTCTCTGCCGGGGACCTCAGAGGGCTCTGCCAGGAGAGGCCTGCCGGAGTCCTGTTTCCTCCTCTTCCTGGCCATTGTTGCCGGGGATATGGGGGGTTGAGTCATATGGAGAAAAAAAGTCCCTGGTTCCATAGGGAGTTTTTGTGCAGCGCACTTTGAGAGATGATCAGCAATGCTGTTTTCCGCACGCGGTATGTGCTCTGTTTGCAATCCATCAAAGCCCTCCTCCAACTTTATCACTTCCTCGACGTATGCCTCCATCAATGGGCTTTGATAATACTTGTTCACTTGCCTCACCACAAGTTGCGAATCTCCACGAATGATCAACTTCTTGATTCCCAGTGCCAAGGAGTCCTTCATATTCCTTTGTATTGTTGGTAGCCTTCTCCCGAGGGAAATGCATTTGAACCACGTACTTGAGGTGCTCCCTAGAGGGAGCAACAAGAAGCACGCCAGCTCCCGCACCTTGTAGGGAGAAGGCACCATCAAAGTACATGATCCATTCTTGGGGCACTTCCTTGCCGGGAATAATTGTCTCCAACACGTCTTCATCAGAGGCAGGCGTCCATTCCACAATAAACTCCACCAGTGCTCTGCTCTGAATGGTTGATGTGCTCTTGAACTTCAAACCAAAGCTGGATAACTCCAAAGCCCATTCCACTATCCTGCCAGTGGCCTAACGGTTCCTTAGTATGCATTGCAAGGGGAAACGGGTGACAACCGTGATCTTGTGGGCTTGGAAGTAGTGGCGCAGTTTCCTTGAGGTCATGATGAGGCCAAAAATCAACTTTTGCATGGCTGAGTACCTCGACCTAGCCCCCTGCAACAGGTAGCTGATGAAGTACACTGGCCGCTGCACCACTTTCTTCCTTGCCGCGACCTTGGAGCTGTCTCCATTACCCCGCTCCTCCTTGTTCTGATCTGCCTCTGACCTTGCCGGGGCGAGTTCACTTCCTCCTCCAGAGGGGACGGCAGTTGCAGCTGCTTCTTCATCTACTTCCCTCTACACCACCAGCGCTGCGCTAACCACTTGATTGGTTGCCGCTAAGTATAGTAGCAACAGTTCTTGTGGTTTTGGAGCGACTAAGGTGGGGACAGAGGAAAGATAGGTCTTCAGATCCTGCAGCGCAACGTCTGCCTCTGAGGTCCACTGCATGGGCCCAGCCTTCTTCAAGATTTTGAAGAACGGCAGGGCGCGTTCGGCGGACTTGGAAATGTACCTGCTTAGCGCGGCAACACATCCAGTCAAACGCCTCACGTATTTAACTGTCTTGGGTGCTTGAATCTGCTCAATTGCCTTGATCTTGTCGGGGTTGGCCTCTATCCCCCGGTGGGACACAAAGAAGCCAAGCAGTTTTGCTGGAAGGAATGCCAAACACACACTTGTCTGGGTTCAGCTTCAAGTTGATCTTGCGTAGATTTGCAAAGGTCTCTTCCAAGTCCTGAATGAGAGTTGATTTTTCCTTGGTTTTGACCACTATATCATCCATGTAGGCTTCAATATTCCTGTGCAACTGGGACTCAAAAAAAATCTGTACTGCTCTCGCAAAAGTGGATCCAACGCTTTTTAACCCAAAGGGCATATGTACAAAGCAGTATGTGCCGCATGGGGTTATAAACGCGGTCTTCTCTTCGTCTTCTTCGGACATGAAAATCTAGTGGTACCCGGAGTAGGCATCCAAGAAGGAAAGTAGGTCACATTCAGAGGTGGAATCCACAATCTGGTTGATGCGCGGCAAGGGGAATGGGTCCTTCGGGCATGCTTTATTTAGATCTGTGAAATCTATGCAAATCCTCCATTTCCCATTCGCCTTGCGCACCACCACTGGATTCGCCAACCAAGTTGGATGCAACACTCCTCTGACCAAACCAGCAGCTTCGAGATTCTTGATCTCCTCAGCAATGAACTGCTGCTGCTCCAAAGCTTGCTTTCGGACCTTTTGTTTGACGGGTCGGGCATCTGGGTAGATAGAAGGTGGTGCTCGATTACCTCTTTGGGAACACCGGGGATGTCAGATGGTTGCCAAGCAAACACATCGACATTCGCCCGCAGGAAGGCAACGAGCGCGCTTTCCTATTTTTCATCAAGGTTGGAGGTGATAGTAAATGTACCATCAGTGCCAACCAACCCTGTCGAGACCTTCTTCACAGCCGGCGCAACAACCTTTGATCTCTTGCTATTGGAACTCTCCAGCAAATCATCAACAGGCGCAGCGCAATCCAAAGAGGCATGCTTCTCGGATTCTTTGCAGGCGTCCTTGCTAGCTTTCTTCTGTTTCTTGCTTTCCTTGGGGGGAGCACTAGCTTCTGCGGCCTCTGCAGCGACTGCTTGCCGGTACATCTTATCCACACATATGATTGCATCCTTCTTGTCGGATGGAATGGAAATGACGCCCATCGGTCGTGGCATCTTTAGAGTGTTGTAGGCATAGTGGGATGCCTCCATGAATTTTGCCAGGGCAGGGCGGCCAAGGATTCCATTATATGGCAGGGGGAGGTCGACCACATCAAACATGATCTTCTCGGTCCGGTAGTTCAGCTCCCCCCCGAACGTTACCGACAGTGTGATTTTCCCCTTAGATGACTCCTGCCGGGGTTAATGCCTTGGAAAGTACCGGTAACCTTGAGCTCTTCATCTGCTATCTGGAGCTTGCTGATGATCTTGGGAGATATCAGATTCAACCCGGCCCCGCCGTCAATCAACATCTTTGTGACTTTGAGGTTGCAAATCGTTGGTGAAACCAACAATGGAAAACATCCTACCGTAGTGGTGCGGTCATGGTGATCCTCTTCATCAAAGATGATGGGCGTGCGGGACCACTTGAGCGGCTTCTGAGAATCTGCCGCCGGCTCCACGGCATTGACCTCACGTGCCCACTATTTGAGCTGGCAGTGAGAGGAGTGAAAGGACGCACCTCCGTCAATGCACATGGCGTCAGTGGCCTTCTGGAATTCCTACTCACTGGTTTCCTCTTCATCTCCTTCATCACTCCCATCATCACATCCCTTCTTCCGACGGCCTCTGGCCGATTTCCCTTCATACTGAGGGGCCTTGCCGGGGCGACCTCCTCTGCTACCTCGGCCCTTCCCGCCAGCACTATCTTGGTCTCTCTCTTTGTCACGCTTCTCGTACTCAGCTTTCTGCATCTTGACGAGCTGCTCAACTTGATGACACTCTTGAAGATCATGTCCCTTAGTCCGATGGATCTTGCAGTATGGCCTGTCAACCTTCCCAGGCTTCTCGGCAGCCGCGGCTTCCCGGCAGTCAGCGCACGCGGAAACTTCCTTGCTGGGAGCCTCGGTCTTGGCCTTCTTGCCGGTACTAGGAGTGCTCACTCCTTCAACAACCATCACTATTTTATCCTTGCGCTCCTTGTTGTGTTTCTTGTTCTTCTTCTTCTGATTGGTGGCGTCATCGTCGTCCTCTGAGTCAACGTCGACGCCATCTTCTTCACCGGCGAGCCGCCTCCCCTCCTCTGTTCGGGCACACTTGTCCGCTAGAGTGTATAGCTCATTCACAGTCTTGGGCAACCGAACATTCATTCTGGAACATATCCTGCAGTTGCGTACGTTGGACTGGAATGCAGCTATCACAGCTGCTGGATGGATGTCTGGAATGTTCATGTGCACTCGGCTGAACCTCTGCATATACTTCCGCAAACTCTCTCCTTCCTTCTGTGGGAGGAGTTGCAAGTCACTGGGCCGCCCTGGTTCTTGATGGCCGCCCGTGAAGGCGCCAATAAACTCATGGCACAGATCAGCCCAGGTCGAGATGGAGTTCTCTGGCAAGTGCATCAGCCACGACCTCATGTTTGGCTTGAGTGCCAAAGGGAAGTAGTTGGCGAACACCCTCTCGTCCCTTCCTCAGGCAGCTTGAATAGCGATGGTGTAGATGCGCAAGAACTCTGTCGGGTTCAATCTTCCATCTTACTTTTCTGGTATCTCTGGTTTGAACATACGGGCAAATGGCTAACGGACTTGCCGTAGCTCACGAGTGAAGGCAGGGCACCAAACCTCGAAAGGCAGGTACCAGCCCCCACCGAGCATGGGTTCATCAACGTCGGGGCCATTGCGCCTATCAAACTGGCGGCGGGTGTCGCGGCATCGCTCGATGGTGACGCGCGCGTCTTCCCTCCGCCTGTCTTCCAGGACCCGTCGCTAGTCTCGATGTGTCTGAGGATCAGACGAAGCCATTGATACGTCGTCGGGTTCTTGGCGCATGCCCCTGGTTGCGACCCCTATGCTGGCTGATGTGGAGGGGACTACACCATCGAAATGGCTCCCTCGGTGCGGCCAGCGGCTTGGGCCTGCTGTGATCCTCCCGCCTCAGCGAAACCAATCAAGCTCTGGATAGTGGCCCTCCACTCATCCATTTGATTTTCCACTAGCGGAAATCTCAACAAGAGCTGGGCCCGCGCCATGGCCTCCGAAGCAGTGCTTGGCGTGGACGACGATGCGGTTCGCGATGTCGCCCGACTTCTGATGGTGCCTGTAGTGGCGGCGCCATGTTCTCGCCGCCGCGAGCCAGTCGCCAGGTCGGCGTGACGATGAGGCGGATGCGCTTGGGGGTTGATGACCCCATTTGGCGCATTGTGTCGGCTAGCTTGCCCTGGGGGTGGCGTGGGCCCTGTAGTTACACCCGCAGCGGGGGCAGCTATGTGATTACGATCGGCACCAGGGCGAGCGCCACCGCTGCGGCTGTGTCCCTCGGCGAGGACGGGAGGTGGAGACGGAGCGTTCTCCCCACCCGCACCTTGCGGAGCATGGCCGCTGGGTTGTTGTTGGTGTCGCCCTCCTCCGGTGCCTCCTGCTCCTACTTCGGCCGCAGGGGGAATGGTGATGGCGCCGCCTGCACCAGTCACATTCCCCACGGCATCGGTGTTCCCATGTTCCCCCGCAGCCCCCACGGCATTAGTGGTCGCATGCGAGGGAGCCTTCAAGGGAGATGGGTGAGCTCAAGCACCGGATTTCTATGTGGGCGCCATGGATGATGAAGCCGTTGATGAAGAAAATAATGATGAAGATGGCGCGCTGCTTACACTCTCGGGTTTGCGCAAGTGCCTCCCCTACCTGCCATGCCAAAGATGTCGTGGTATCACACGACCACCTATGGGGCCATCGGCCCCTTGTGGTTCGGCAAAGGGGGAAGAGCGCATTGCATAAAGAGCGGAAAGCACAGAGCAGCACGGCAATGATGACACGGGCAGTTTTACCCAGGTTCGGGCCGTCGCGAGGCGTAAAACCCTACTCCTGCTTTGGTGGATTGATGGAAGGACCGTGGTGGAGACGCAGCGGTCTAGCTCGGCAAGGTCGCCTCGGGGCGAGAGCAGCTACGCACGTAGGAGCATACAAGGGTCCGAATCCTTTCTATGGTAGACACGACCCTCCTTTTATAGGTCAAGGGGTCACCACAATGGCAAAACAGTCATTATGCATTGATTAGATAGCCACAGTGCTATCATACCTAACTCTGCAGACAGGACAGGGTGCATTAAATTCGCCGCTTAGTATCACATCATGGCGTAGCCTGGCAAGCCTTGCCATGCCATTCAACCACCTTTTCGCCTGCTCGCGTGACACGTCGCCTGGACGGGTGTCATTTAGGGATGATCTTCCTCAGAAATGGCCTGCCACGTACCAAGTAACAGCCACTTAGTCACTTGGGGGCTCGACACTGCACCGATGGGTGACTTGCGTTGCTGTGAGGTGGAGCGATGGAGCTTTGGCGGGGTAATCCGCCCTTGGCGTCCCCGGCAAGCTTGCCAGGGGAGTCTTGAGGATTGTCTTGGGGTAACTTCGACCCCGCCAGGCTCGCCTGCCCGGCAAGGGAGGTTTTTCCTTAGTGATATCTCCCTTATTTGGTTGGTCTTGGTCTTCTTGATCCGCCCTTTGATTTCTCAAAGAGCCATCTCTTCTGCTTGGCCTTGTCTTGAATGTCGTAACCTTGCGCTTGAGCTTGTGTACAGTCCGGGCAACACACCTGGGGGTTTGTTGCACCGACACTGCGGAAGTGTGGCAGGCGATGGATCGATGAGCTACCAGTGGTTGTTTGGTCCCTCCGTACGACACCAAATCGAGCTACCGGCCAGACTGCCTTCTCCCTAGTCTATGGGGCAGAAGCAGTTATCCCCACGGAACTCATATACGGGTCACCTCGAGTGGTTGCCTATGATGAAGTAGCACAAGAACAACACTGGTGTGACGACGTTGTGCTGCTTGAGGAGAACCGTCTCCGGGCTGCTGTACATGCTGCACGATACCAGCAAGCCCTGCGTCGCTATCATAGCTGCAGGGTTCTTGCCCGGAGCCTCGAGGAAGGCGACCTTGTCCTTAGGTGCGTTCAGTCCGCCAAGGGTGCAAACAAGTTGACGCCAAAGTGGGAAGGCCCTTACCGGGTGGGAGGAGTCACCAGACCGGGCGCAGTCCATCTGGAGACCGGAGATCGCATTCGATTGCAAAACTCATGGAACATTGAGCATCTCAGTAAGTTCTACCCGTAAGGCGCAGCTGTCGGGCCCTGCCCAGTAGCCACCCTTTTGTACAAGCATTGCCGATGTTGCATGTAACCCTTTGTACAAAGCCAGGCGCAGACCCTGAGCAACAGATAAATAAACGAAGCACTGGGGGCCCCAAAACTTGCATGCATGCATAAGCATAACATGAGCATAGCATGATCATCTAGATCAGGGAACATGTAGCATTGTTTTCCTCTGCACTAAGCTGCAGGGTCTTACCGTGGACCTGGTACCGAAGAGAAGAAATGAAGAAAAGCCTACATATCAGTCCCCGACAAGCCAAGCAGATAAGTTATTTCTTATCCATACATGTTATGTAAGGTGAAAACTTGTGCATATGAAAACCTCGTCACCTTCGAACCATGGGTGCTCCCGTCCTGCGTCCCGAACATTGCTTCGGTCAGGGTGGTTGTAGTGGCCTTTGACGGAGGGCGTTCAATGAGGAGCTGGTCCCTTTCCATGGTTTTGTGCCCGGCAGGCCAAGCCCCGCGGCAACAAACGAAAGGCACCGGCAAGATAGCTTGTCGGAGAAAACTTGTTTACTTAAACGTATAGAGGCAACTCGCCTCTGCATGGACATAACACATGCACAAGTACCCGACAAGGCTTGTCTTTTTCATTAATATGCGATAAGCAAGTACAAATCTTACAGGACACAAACATGGATAAAGCAGATTACATATTTTAGACTAAAGTTTGGCAAACGCCTACATATTTTAGACTGAAAAAAGATAAGTGCCCCGTAATCCCTTTCTTGTCCCTCTCCTCCTAGGAACTGCGGCAAGAGGCTAAGAGGGAAAAAGGGGCGCCTGGGCAGAAGCCCAGCCTAACCCTGTCGGGCCCCATGACAAGGAGCCCAACAAGATCGAGAAGGCGCGTGCGAAGGTGATGGTGAAGAGAGCGGCGGAAGGGTCCCACTGGCCATCGCCACCAGGACCAGCAGGACACAGCAGGGCGAACAAAGCTGCAGCCCGCGAGGAAGCCTGTCGAGCTCCAGCTGGAAGGCTGCTGGAGGAGCCGAAGGCACCATCCCCACCTCCACCCCTAGCTCCCTGGCAAATCGACTCGCTGGGAAGGGGGTGTAGGTGCAGATGGTGGTGCCGCCGACTGACAATGATGGTGCGGCTGGTGTTCAGCCAGAGTCAAAGCCGTCGTCCTCCCCACCGGCTCCGTCGTCACTTCTGCCACCGTCCTCCTCGTCGCTATCTCTCGAGGAGGAGCTTTCGTCGTTGTTCGAGCTCTCCGCGCAGCACCCTAAGCGAGCACCCGAAGACCTTGACGGAGAGTAGATCGGCCTCCATTAATTTAAAATGGAGGAGGTGCCCCTCCGACAAGCTGTGGGCGCGAGCAAAGGTCTTCCAACCGCGTCAGAAGAGCATTACATGGGGCCGGGGAAATCCACATCCACCCGCATGCTGCCATTGCAGCAACCCCTCATGTGCAGCTTCAACGCGCGCGGCTGTTTAGGCTCCATCACCCTCTCAAATGGAGTAGGGAGACGGAGGCGGCCACGCTGAGAAATGTGCAGTCTGATGATGAACTCTAGTGGTTAGTCACCGACCTGGCCCTCCATCGGGGGTTGAACAACCGGCGGAGGTGTGATCAGTGCACCACCCCATCCTCCTCGACCCCGAGCACCACGACAACCGCGACCTCGCCCCCTCCCACCTCCCCTATCGATGGGCTCCGCCCCCGCGTCTCCGGCAGGAGGAGGGAGGTGCAGTTCAGTAGAAACCCTCATCGCCACCGCCCGAGCACCACCGCATCCTCGCCCCCTCACCATGGTGGATGAAGAATGCTAAGGGAAAGGAAGGAGTAAGGCGTGTAAGCAAGCACCCCGCTCACGTCCCTTTTTATAGGCGAACGGGGCAGGGGCTGGCTCCTCACCCAGGGGAGGTGACCGCCCCACTCTGCCAATCCGACTCCCTCGCGCCCTCAACAGCTCATGGAATCAAGGCCGACCCCCTGCGGCAATCCATGGCGTCTAGTTTTCTACCAACCGTGCGCAATGCATGTGGCGTACGTGGCAGAAATGCCTGAAGCGGAGAAGATAATGGAATGGCAGTTATCGCCCCATGAACATCGGGCGTGTGTAACCCATGGATCGTGGCATTAACCTCCCCACTAGGTCTCGCACAACACGCGGGAAAACCGGAAACTGACTCAAGCGCAGGTTAATGAAGAAGAAAAGGAAATCTCAAAGGATGAGCTACCACAAGACCTCTGCCTATGTACATGATAGGGCCTACCCCGACGACGTTTGGCAATGCGTTTGGGCCAGGCCCGGGGGTTCCTGTCGGTGCAATAGAACATGGTGTATGTTGCCCGGACAATACACAGGCTCAGGAACAAGGTTACAACGTCCAAGACAAGGCCAAACTGAAGATATAGCTCTTTGAGAAGTCCACGGGCAGATCAAGAAGACCAAGACAAACCAAAGAAGCAATATCTCACCAAGGGGAAACCTCCCTTGCCCAGCAGGCGAGCCTGGTTAGGTCGAGGTCATCCCAGAGGCAAGTCTCAAGACACCCCCGGCAGGCTTGCCGGGGACGCCGAGGGCGGATTACACTGCCAAGGCTCCACCGCTCCACCTCACAGCAACGCAAGTCACCTATCGGTGCGGTGTCGAGCCCCCAAGTGATTAAGTGGCTGTTATTTGGTACGTGGCAGGCCATTTCTGAGGAAGAACACCCCTAAATGACACCCGTCCAGGAGATGTGTCATGCAGGCAGGCGAAGAGGTGGCTGAATGGCACGGCAAGGCTTGTCGGGCTACACCCACGATGTGACACTAAGTGGTGCATTTAATGCACCTTGTCCTGTCTGCAGAGTTAGGTATGATAGCACTGTATGCTATCCAATCAGTATGTAATGATTGATTTGCCATTGTGGTGACCCCTTGACCTATAAAAGGAGGGCCGTGGCAACCTTAGAGATGTTTCGGACCCTTGTATGCTCATACGTGTGTAGCTGCTCTTGTCCCAAGGTGACCTTGCCAGGCTAGAGCGCTGCGTCTCCACCCCAGTCCATTCTTCAATCCACCAAAGCAAGAGTAGGATTTTACGCCTCACGGCGGCCCGAACCTGGGTAAAAACTGCGTGTGTCATCACCGCCGCACCGTCCTATGGCCTCCGCTCTTTATGCAGTGTGCCCTTACCCCTTGCCAAACCACAAGGGGCCGATGGCCCCATAGGTGGCCGTGTTGAACCATGACACACGCCTATCATCTTTGACAAAGAGGATCACCCTGACCGCACTACCACGGTAGGGTGTTTGTTGTTGTTGGTCTCCCCAACAATCTGCAACCTCAAAGTAACAAAGATGCTAGTTGACGGCGGGGCTGGGCTGAACCTAATCTCCCCTAAGGTGGTTGGCAAGCTACAGATCCCTAATGAAGAACTCAAGGCCATGGGTACATTCCAAGGAATCAACCTCGGCAGGAGCCGGCCCAAAGGGAAGATCACATTGCCTATAACATTTGGCGGGGAGCTGAACTACCGGACCGAGAGGGTCGTGTTTGACGTTGTTGAGCTTCCTTTGCCTTACAATGGAATTCTTGGTCGTCCAGCTCTGGCAAAGTTTATGGCAGCATCCCACTATGCCTACAACACAGTGAAGATGCCAGTGCCGACGGGCATCATTTCCATCCCATCAGATAAGAAAGATGCGATCATATGTGTAGACAAGATGTATCGAGACGCGGTAGTAGCTATGGCAGCTGACGCCCCAGCTCCGGCCAAGGAAACAAAGAAGGGAAAGAAGGCTACCAGAGATGCCGACAAGGACTCCAGGAAGCGCGCCTCTTCGGAGTGCGCTGCGCCTGTTGATGACCTGCCGAAGAGTTCCACTAGCAAGAAACCCAAGGTTGCTTCACCTGCTATGAAGAGGGTTCCCGCAAGGCAGGATGGGGCTGATGGTACATTCACCATCAGCGCCACCCTTGATGACAAATAGGAAAGCGCGCTCGTTACCTTCCTGCGGGCGAATATCGATGTGTTTGCTTGGTAACCATCTGACATCCCTGGAGTTCCCAGGGAGGTAATCGAGCACCGCCTTGCTGTCTGTCCTCATGCTCGGCCCGTCAAGCAGAAGGTCAGAAAGCAAGCTTTAGAGCAGCAATAGTTTATTGCTGAGGAAATCAAGAAACTTGAAGCAGCTGGTTTGGTCAGAGGGGTACTTCACCCAACTTGGTTAGCGAATCCAGTGGTAGTGCGCAAGGCAAAATGGGAAATGGAGGCTCTTCATTGATTTCACGGACTTGAACAAAGCATGTCCAAAAGTCCCTTCCCCCTGCCGTGCATTGATCAAATTGTTGATTCCACTTCCAGATGTGATCTGCTATCTTTCTTGGATGCGTACTCCGGGTACCATCAGATATTTATGGCCAAAGACGATGAAGAGAAGACTGCGTTCATAACTCCATGTGGCATGTACTGCTTTGTATGAATGCCTTTCGGGTTAAAGAGCGTCGGATCCAATTTTGCAAGGGCAGTGCAGGTTGGTTTCGAACCCTAGCTACACAGGAATGTAGAAGGTTATATGGATGATATAGTGGTCAAGACCAAGGACAGATCAACACTTATTCAAGACTTGGAAGAGACCTTTGCAAACTTACGCAAGATCAATTTGAAGCTAAACCCTGAGAAATCTGTGTTTGGTGTCCCATCCGGCAAGCTCCTTGGTTTCTTTGTGTCCCAATGGGGGATAGAGGCCAACTCCGACAAGATCAGAGCAATCGAGCAAATACAAGCACCCAAGACTGTTAAAGATGTGAGGCGTTTGACTGGATGCGTTGCCGCACTGAGTAGGTTCATCTCCAAGTCTGCCGAGCGTGCCTTGCCTTTCTTCAAAATCTTGAAGAAAGCAGGCCTGAGGAAGTAGACCCTGGAAGCAGAAGCAGTGCTGCAAGACCTGAAAGCCTACCTTTCCACTGCTCCCACCTTAGTCACGCCTAAACCACAAGAGCCGTTGTTGTTGTACTTAGCTGCAACGAATAAAGTGGTTTAGTGCAGCGCTAGTGGTGCAGCGAGAAGTGGATGAGGAAGCAGCCACAGCAACTGTACCCTCCAGAGATGGAACTGAACCATTCGTGGTAGGACTGGACACAGACTAGGAGGAGGAAGAGCAAGCTAGCGAAGGCGATCCTAAAACCGCGGCAAGGAAGAAAGTGGTGCAACGACCAGTCTACTTTGTCAGCTCCCTGTTACAGGGGGCTAGGTCAAGGTACTCTAGAGTACAAAAGCTAATCTTCGGCCTTATCATGGCCTCGAGGAAATTGCGCCACTACTTCCAAGCCCACGAAATCATAGTTGTCACCCATTTTCCACTGTAGCACATATTGAGGAACCCCGAAGCCACAGGTAGAATAGTCGAGTGGGCACTAGAATTGTCAAGCTTTGGCTTATAGTATGAAAGCACCTCAACTATTCGGAGCAGGGCATTGGCAGAGTTCGTTGCAGAATGGACGCCCACTCCAGACAAAGAAGTGCTAGAAATAGTTATCCCCGGCAAAGAGACACCTCAAGAGTGGATCATGTATTTTGATGGTGCTTTCTCACTGCAGGGCGCCGGAGCCGGCGTGCTTCTTGTTGCACCCACCGGAGAGCATCTCAAATATGTGATTCAAATGCACTTTGCCCGGGAGAAGGCCACCAACAACACTGCTGAGTATGAGGGGCTCCTTGCCGGACTCATAATTGTGGTGGAGTTGGGAATCAAGAAACTAATTATTCGCGGAGATTCTCAACTAGTGATGAGGCAAGTCAACAAAATTATCAGAGTCCGTTGATGGAGGGATATGTGCAGGAAGTGAGAAAGTTGGAAGAGCACTTTGATGGATTACAAGCAAAGCACGTGCCACGAGCAGCAAATGGCATCGCCGATCACTTGTCAAAGTGTGCCGCGCAAAAGCTCCCTGTGGAACCAGGAACTTTTGTCCTCCATCTAATTCAACCATCAGTATCCCCTTCAACGATGGCCAGAAAAAGAAGAAATTTGAACCTCGACATGCATTTCCCGACAGAACTCCCTGAAGATGCAGGTAGAGAGGCTGGTGGGGGTAGCCCCGCTTCGGTTGGTGAGCCGCATCCTCCTGCAGAACCACAAGTTCTTGCAGTAGAAGGGAGTGCTCCCACGGATGAGGAGGTGCCTTTAGTCCTTGTTGTCGAGCCAGAGGCTCCAACTTGGGCACAACACATAGCCCGTTTCCTTCAAACAGGAGAACTTCCCAAAGAGCATGAAGAAGCTAAAAAAGTAGCCCGGCGATCCAGTATGTACCAGTTTGTCGATGACACTCTGTACAGAAAGAGGCCAAACGGGGTGAAATTGAAGTGCATCTGCCAGGAAGATGGGCTGAAGCTATTGGCAGAGATACACGGGGGTATGTGTGGCTCTCACATTGGATCAAGTGCCCTGGTCGGAAAAGCCTTCCAGCAGGGTTTCTACTGGCCCACAGCCCTCCAGGATGCAACTGAGCTAGTCACTAAATGTGAAGCCTGCCAGTTCCATTCCAAAAGAAATTCATCAACCAGCTCAAGCTCTCCAGACGATCCCTTTATCCTGGCCATTCTTGGTCTTGGGGCTCGATATCTTGGGGTCCATCCCCCGTGCTACCGGGGGCTTTGAATTCTTGTACGTTGCAATCGACATGTTTACAAAGTGGCCTGAGGTGGAGCCAGTGAGGAAGGTGACCGCACAATTAGCTGTCAAGTTCTTGAAAGGATTGGTGTGCCATTTTGGAGTACCCAGCAAAGTGATCACCGATAACGGCACCCAATTCGCGAGCCGCACCTTCATGTAGTACGTCCAAAACCTTGGGAGCAAGGTCTCCTTTGCCTCTATTGCTCATCGCCGGAGCAATGGGCAGGCTGAGAGGATGAATGCTGAAGTGCTGCATGGGCTCAAGACGAGAACTTTTGATAAGTTGCAGAAGTGCGGCAGGCGCTGGATTGATGAGTTGCCGGTGGTTCTTTGGTCCCTCCGGACAACACCATATCGAGCCACCGGCCAGACTCCCTTCTCCCTACTGTATGGGGCGGAAGTAGTGCTCCCCACAGAATTCGTATACATGTCACCTCGAGTACTTGCCTATGATGAAGTAGAGTAAAAGCAGCTTCGGCATGACGATGCCGTGCTCCTCGAGGAAGATCATCTTCGGGCTGCTGTACATGCTGCATGCTACCAACAAGCCCTGCGCCGCTATCATAGCTGTAGGATCCTCGCCCGGAGCCTTTAGGAAGGCGACCTTGTCCTTAGGCGTGTTCAGTACGCCAAGGGTTCCAACAAGTTGACGCCAAAGTGGGAAGGCCCTTACCGGGTATTACAAGTCACCAGACCTGGCGCAGTCCATCTGGAGACCGAAGATGTCATTAAAATGCAAAACTGATGGAATATTGAGCATCTTCGCAAGTTCTACCCGTAAGGCGCGACTGCCGGACTCAGCCCCCGGCAACCACCTTTTGTACAAGCCTTGCCAATGCGCATGTAACCCTTTGTACAAAGCCAGGCGCAGACCCTGTGCAAAGATAATAAAACGAAGCGCTGGCGCCTAAAACCTACATGCATGATTATTTAAGTCTGACTTTGCTATAGTCCTAAAATCATATAGATGAGATTGTGTCCTTCTATTTTTTCCCTGTACTAACAACAAGGCCCCTGCTGCGGCTTAATTCCCAGAAGGGGAGAAGTGAGGATGAGCTGGCGTGTCGATCCCCGACAGCGTAAATCAGATAAGTTCCCCTAACCATCCATAGCATGCCCCCGTATGAAAAGCTTGTGCATAGAAAAACCTTGTCGCCCTCAAACATTTGTGCTCCCATCCTTTGATTCGAAGAATTACTTCAGTCCGGGTGGTTGTAGTAGCATTTGGAAAAAGGGTTGTTGGGGGCCCGGTTCTCTTCCATGCTCCTAACCCGTCAGGCTGAGCCCTGTAACCACAACGGAAGGGACCGACAAGGTGTCTTGCCGGAAAACCTTGTTTACTTGGAAGTATAGAGGAGTCATTCCTCAACATGGACATGATACATGCACAAGCGCCCGGCAAGCATATCTTTTTTCATTAATACGCAGGTAAATAAGTACAAACCATACAGGGTAAAAACATGGATGAAAGGGTACATAATTTAAGCAAAAGTTTGGAAGATGCCTACATCTTGTAGATAGAAAAAGGATAAGTGCCCCGTAATGCCTTTCTTGTCCCTCTCCTCCTAGGAGCTACAGTGGGAGGTGAAGAGGGCAAAAGGAGTGCCTGGGCAGAAGCCCAGCCTGACCCCGTCAGGACCAGTGAGACACAGCCTGACAAGATCGGGAGGGCGAGGGAAAAGCCGGAAGGACGGAAGGAGCTGCCAGGCGATGCCCTAGTCACCACCGCCAGGAGTAGAGGAACGCGGCAGGAGGGACACCAGCAGAGAAGACGAAGCCGGAGTACACAGGGAAGCCTGCCGAAGTCTAGCTGGAGGACGTGGAGGCATCCACACCCAACCCCCGGCAAATAGCTCTGCCGGGGAGAAGACCATGTGTAGATGATGGTGCTGCCGATGCCTGGCTGACGGTGACGGTGCGTCCGGCACTTAGCTAGAGTCCGATCCGCCGTCCTCCCACTCCGCGCCATCCTCTTCGCCGTCAGTGTGCTCTTCATTGCTATCGCTCGAAGAGGAGCTTTTGTCATCGGTCGAGCTTTCCGTGCATCACCCTAAGCGAGCACCCGAACACCCGAAGTCCTTGATGGAGAGCAGATCTACATCCATTAATTTAAAATGGAGGACGTGCCCTTCCGCCAAGCTATGGGCATGTGCAAAAGTTTTCCAACCACGACGGAGAAGCATCACGTGAGGTGCGGGGAACTCAACGTCCGCCCGCATGTTTCCATTACAGCAACCCCTCATGCGCAACTTCAACCCATGCGGCTGTTCCACCTCCTCTACCTTTGCAAAAGGGGTAGGGAGCCGAAGGCTGCTGCGCGGAGGCTCATGCAGCCTGACGATGAAGTCCAGCGGCGTGTCCCCGACATGGCCCTTCGTCGGAGCACGAGCAGTTGGAGGGGAAATGTGGCACCCCAGCTCAGAGACACCGGAACGCCCCGTATTCCAGCCCAGAGATCGAGGTATGTCTCTGGAATACGGCACTGCTTGGCATAGAACAAATCAGCTCTTTATTACAATCGATATAGGTACAAGGGGATTACATTGGCACGGCGACACTACGCCTGCCAAGGTTGCTCTACGCAAGCAGCAGAACAACTCATAGCAGGGGAATAGATTTTAGCAGCGGAACAGCGACGATGAAGACGGACTCCACTCCGCAGGGACGCTGGCTGGAACATTTATCCTAGCTCAGAAACACAAGATCCTCGGCAAACAAGCAAGCAGACAAGGCATGACCTGCAAACTGGCATGACACGCCAGGTCAGTACATTGAATGCACTTGCAAGCTCACAGCAACCAAAGCAATCAAGACAAACAACAGCATGGCATTTACAGGTTACTGAACAAAGATGAACATGATACTAGCAGAACATATGGCATGCACAAGATGAACATGATACAGCTAGAACAATACCAGATGAGCATGGCATGAACATATGAGGATACTAGCATGCAACATGTTAACAATATTATGCAACAACTTACTCTATTCGGGGTTACCTCGTAACCACCACATGAATCACTTACCATCATGGTCACTACACGATCACCTCAGGATCAAATCAAGCTTGGTATTAACAATACCGTAGTAATCATTACATGACCACAAGGAGCTTGATCTTTACCCTTGATTCTCGCATAACACCATAAACCTCAACCAACTTCGGTATCCTCGATACCGCTGTGATCCTCTCGCGATCACATAAGGATCAACCAATCCTTTCATCATCGAACCGGGGTTGTTATTAAACAGATTATTATTACTGTTGACCCAAAGTGTGACCTACTACGAATTGGGCCCTTATCCGTGGGCATGGCTATCGATAGATTAAACACACTCTGCAGAGGTTAGCACACTGTACCCACACCATGGAACCCAAGGCCTCGTACTCCCATTCGGGTGGACCAACGGCGTTCCGACAAAACCGATCTATTGCCATGACACTCTCCCGGCCACTCCGACCAACTCCCCTTTGGGATAAGTCATGCGTGGCCCCAATGTCACCTTGTGACATCCAACGGCCACCGTCGTGGCAAAACAAAACGGTCCCAAACGGTGACATGAGCTCAATACCAAGACGGGCACAAAAGGCTTATGTCCGCCTACCTGATCAGGGTAGCTTGCGCCCATAACCTTCCCTAGTTGGAAGAACTGGCAAGAGGCATGACAATAGACCCAGTTAGGACCCCTCATAAGGCAAGTGGGGCTGCACTGGTCAGCTCGATTTGATGGCACTATGACTCAGCCAACAGGTGTTCAAGTTTGATTAATGTCCGATTACACTTGAATTCAAATGATGCTGAGTCATAATAACATGATGAAATAATAATGTGCATGAGCATGATATTAACAGCAACATAACCATATGAATCATTAGCATCAATAATAATACAACACTTAGACCACTAGATGCAGATGAACATGCATATCACAGATACTCTCCATAACTGACGATAATCATGCATCAGATGAACATCACTATCACTAGCATGACATAAATACCAGCATGAAATACGAGAGCAACACTACTTAGAAAGTAATCATACGACTAACAGAGTGCAGCATATCATAACATGAAGATAAGCAGGGATCCACAAGCATAACCGAAAACTACAACATCAGTGGTAAAGGGAAAAGATTTATTAAACATTTTAAGAAGAAACCATGGCTACTGCAAATCCATCATGCAAGTGGCTATCGTGTCTTGCCTGGGGTTGCTGGATACTCCGGGAAGAAGTGCAGTGAAATCACAGGACGATTCGTCGGACGCTTCACTCTCGACGGGGCTAGATAAGGGCAAGGGTGTAAAGTTCATTTTCACAGTGGGACCATCTAGTGAAAATTAAACCAACAGATAGAGCTTGACGAGACGAAGAAGTAGGCGTTGGATTCACCTCAATCGGAGTTACGGTCGCGGAGATACGAAGGGTGGAAGATCAGGGACCAATCTATAATAATATTCCTACAAACAAGTCCCTGGGAGGAAAAACAGAAAGCGGTTTATCTGAGAATACGTTTTCAGAACAGAGGAAGCGTATTTTGAGCTGCAGTAGAACCAGAGTATGCTTTCAGAGAAGTGAAAGCGTGTTTCTGACTGAAGCTTCACCAGAATACGCCTTCGCAAAGAAGAAAACATATTTCTTGAAAACCGTCTTCACTTACTGACGTGGCCTGGGGGTTCGGTCGCTGACGCATGGGGTCGGAGAAGGACGAGGGGCCTGCCTGGCTCGGTCGTCTTCTTCCCCTCACTGCGCCCCAACGGGAAACAGAGGAGGCAGGGGCGGGACCGCGATGCCGGCGATGGCCCGGCCGGCTCCGGCCGTCTCTGGCCAAGGCGAGGCCACCAGCGAGGTCTTGGCGGAGTGCCGCACCCGCCCAGAGGGCCAGCTGCACCGGGGAGTGGAAGAAACAACGGTGGTGTTGGCGAACAGAGGCGCGGGTGGGCAGCGGCCGTTCTTGGGAGCGAGGGCATGGGCGCCTCCGGCGACGAGTGGAGAGGATGGGGAGGGGCGCCAGACTCCGGGGAAGAAGATGGTGGTGGACGGGAGGGGAGAGGAGGGCTAGGCTCGTGGGACTGAGGAGGACCCGCGGCGGTCATGGCAGATGGAGGTGGATACGGCGAGCTCCGGTGGACTAGGGAGGTAGGGGAGGGAATTGTGAGGTGTGGAGGAGATCGAGCACTCCTTAAATAGCCGAGGGGAGGGCTCTAGAGCTCACAGGTGAGCTCGAGCTCGAAAACAATGGAGAACAGGGGAGGCTAGCGTCACGGGCATGGCTGCCAGCACTTGACATTGGCGAAACAGGAGGGGGCCCGGGCAGAGGACGATGTAGACGAGCACGGGGGAGCTCCTGGACAAGGAGAGGTGTCGAGACGCGGAGGAAGAGGGCGGCTATAGGGCACGCAGTCGGCCAGAGCGCGGGATTTGGCTCGTTCGCCCCGTGGTCACCGCGTGAACTAGTGCAAGCGGCGCGTTTTGGCCAGTTCGACCATGTCCAGTAGATAGTCCATACTGCCCTTAGTATCAATGAAGAAAGAAATGAGCTCAGGGGCAAAGACGAGAAATGCACTGAGTGCCAAAGCAGATCCACAGCAACCTGATTGTGCTGTGGTGAGGAAGATCCGGGCGGGGATAGACTCTGGTCTTTGGCATGGTGTTATTACATGCTAAGATCACTGAGGTGGCCAAGTATCAGCTTAAGAGGAGGGGTTTAGCTGGTACTTGCTGTAGAAAGTGCCACACTGTCCAGATTTGGAAAACATGAAGTAGCACTCACACAAATGTTTTGCATGAGCTAAAACTTGGAGGAGATGAGTTATTTGATGATATGAAGATGCTATAAAATTTTCATACCATTTGGAAATACCAAAATGGTACTTGCTTCACAGAGCTTCAATCTGGATAGAAACTTAGAGAAAACTGCACAAGGCAAATGGCTAGATGAATTGATCCAAAACTTGGTGGAGAGAGTTAATATGGATAGGGGAATGGCCTGGTAAATTTTCAGCCATAATGAAGAAATATAAAATATAGTTGCTTCACAACCTGAAAATCTGGCCAGAAACCAAGAATTGATGGTGTGCTCACATAACTGTGATGAAGTGAGCTCAAATCTTGAGGAGAGTCATGATTTGATCATATGAAGGACCTTGCAAAATTTCAACTCATTTGGATTACCCTAGTTAGTACTTCCTTCACAAAGGCTTCCCTCAGACAGGAACTTTGGAAATTTGCTGAGGAAGGTTCACTAGAAAAATTGAGTTGAATTTTGTCATGTGGCCATGATATGGACAAGAAAAGGTGTCCAAAAAGTTTGGAGTCAAAAAAGCAAAGATAAATGACACTTCCTTCTCAAAAAGCCACTTAGGGCAGAATGAGAAAAGGAATATTTGTGAATTATCTTTGATGATGATACCAAGGAAGGGTTTTGACATATCTGAGGAAGATATGACCCAAACAATTTATGAGAATTATTTGGGAATTTTGGGAGTGACAGAAATATAGGTTGTTTCACAACCTAGGGCAAAAAGAATTATTCCTTTAATAGAAAAGGAATATTCCCAATAAAAAGAATATTGGGATTTGGGCAAGGATGAGAAATGACAAGGTCTTGGGATGATTTAGAGCATGACAAGCCACTATGAAACCCAGGAAGATATATTCTTCCCAAGTTTTCAGACCACATAGCCACAGAAAAACAAATCAAAGCAATAATCCAAGGAAAAACAAAGGAAAAAGAAAAAGCCAAAATCCAGGGTGTTACAGTAAGTAGCCATGCCATCGCCACGCCCTCCTCGGCCCCGAGCGCCGCACCGCCCACGACCACGTCCTTCTGCTCCGCCTTGCGCACTGGTCCCTGCCCCCGCATCTCCAAGAGGGGCCAGGGTATGGTGCCTAGAGGAAGCCCTTGTCGCTGCTGCTTGAGCTCGACCATGCCCTCCTCCCCTCACCATGGTGGAAGAGGAGCACAAGAAGAAGAAGGAGATGCATGGGTGAGTCCTTTCGCCCGCCTCTGCACTCCCTTTTATAGCGGAGCGTGGCAGGGGGCTGGCTCTCCACTACCCTATGGCAACCGCCACGATCGACCAATCGGGTCTATCAGCATCACTGGCAACGTCCAGAATCACAGACAGCCCTCATGCACCTATCCGCAGCGCCGAACTTTCTGCCATGGCACTCATTCCCGTGCCATGCGTCTCAGCCACCAACCCTGCGCAATGCATGCAGCGTACGTGGCGGAAACGATAGCGGTAGTGGGATGAGTAAAATGGTAGTTACCTCCCTGTGAACGTGGGTGGCCCACGGACCATTACGTGGGTAGCCCCACGTCATTTAGTACGACTCGCGGGGAAACCGGAAACTAATCCGGTCACAGGTTAATGAAGAAGCACGGAAGATACCAAGGAAGACATGGATCCCATTGCGGTACGGCCAAAGTGTTCGCCTATGCATTTGTTGGGACCTACCCCAATGATGCCCGGCAGCACGTATGGGCTAGGCCCAGGGGCTCCTGTCGGTGCAACAAACATTTGCATTTGTTGACCGGACCAATACACAGGCGTGCTGACAACCATATATCCAGCACCAGTGAGTAATGCAAGGCCAAGCTAGAGAAACCGCTCTTCATGAGATCAAGGAGCGGATCAAGAAGACCAAGCCAGCATACAAGGCGAAGATTCTAAGAGAAGCATCCTCCGCTGGCCAGGCGAGGCCGGCAGAGTCAATGCAGAACACAAGAGCAAAGGCAAACCCCCGCCAGCTATGCCTCCGGGGCAACCGGAGACCGAAGCACACACCCCTCCAAGATGGCCCGACAGGCGCAGGCCAGTTACAACCGCTCCGCCGCATCACGACGTCAGTCACTTGTCGATGCGGTGTCGAGCCCTCCAGGTGATTAAGTGGCTCTCACTAAGCATGTGGCAGCTCAATGATACGCAGATCACACCCATTTGACACCGTCCAAGGGCGTGTCAAGATGATAAGTAGAAGGTGGTTAAGCGGTCACATAAGCTTGCCGGGGATGCACGCCCGCACGCCACCTAAGGTAGCATTTATGGCATTTTGTCCTAAGTGCCAGAGTTAGGTATGATAGTACTGTTAGCTATCCAATCATGAGATAATGACTGTTTTGCCACTATGGTTACCCCTTGAGCTATAAAAGGAGGCCCAGGGCAACCTAGAGAGGGATTCAGACCCCCTCACACTGGTACGCGCGTAGCAGCTCTCCCCAAGGCCACCTTGCCGGGCTTGAGCACTGCGTGCCGTTGTGTTTCCTCCATTCAATCCACCAAAGCAGGAGTAGGGTTTTACGCTTACCAGCGGCCCGAACCTGGGTAAAAACGACCAGAGCCTCATCATCGTGTTGCCTCATGGCTTCCTCTCTTTGTGCAACGTGATCTCCCCCTTGCCGAACCACAAGGGGCTCATGGCCCCATAGGTGATCATGTTCGTCAACGACATAGATCATTCAACCTGTGGTGCTTGCTCAATATCTTTGCTAGTCAAAAATTCCGCACTAAATAGAGATACTACTTGTGCATCCAAAAACCTTAAACCCAAACTCATGTTTTGAGAGTCCACCATACCTACCTATGGATTGAGTAAGATCCTTTAAGTAAGTTGTCATTGGTGCAATAAGGCAATAAAAATTGCTTCTAAATGTGTTTGATCATTTAGTGTAAGAGAAATTAAGCATTGTATGAAGTTGTGATGGCAAAGTAATAAAAACGACGGACTGCATAATAAAGGTTGCTATCATAAGGGGCAATATAAGATGACATTCTTTTGCACTAAGAGATTGTGCATGACAACCTCTGCTTCCCTCTGTGAAGGGCCTATCTTTTACTTTTATGTAATTACTTTTATGGAAGAGTCAAAGTATTCTTCCCTATTCCTTTTTTTTCTCTTTTTGCAAGCATCATGTGGAGGGGAAAGATCTAGGCACATACACCCAGTTGGATATGAGTGAGCATGAGTTATTATTGTTGACATCACCCTTGAGGTGACTGAGTTGGGAGGCGAAACTATAAGCCCCTATCTTTCTATGTGTCCAGTTGAAACTTTTTGCTCATGTCTATGCGGTCAGTGTTAGCAATCATAGAAGATTAAATGATGGTCGAGTATGTGGACTTGCCAAAAGGCTCCGATACGAGACCCTTCCTGAAAATATGATGAATTGTAGTTGCAAAGTTGACTGAGAACATAGTTTGTTGGTTTTCAATAGAGTTTATACTTTTTACTTCGATGTTGTGATGAATTATTACTTGTTCATGAGAAGTTATATGATAAAGTTTGTTGCTATTATAATAATAAGCATGATGCTACTATGTCTGTATTTTTTTTATCGACACCTCTCTGTCTAAACATGTGGACATGTGTCGGTGCAACAAACCCTGGGTCCTTTGCACGGACTGTGCACAGGCCAGAGACAAGATTACAAGACCAAGATCAGACCAAACAAGGAGGATAAATTCCTTTGAAGGATCCAAGTGCAAGTCGAGAAGGCCAAGGTGAGCCAGAGGAACAAGGCATCACTAAGGGAAGGACCTACCTTGCCGGGCAGGCCAGCCCGGCAGTGTTGGGTTTTGCCCCGGAAGCAAGCTCCCAGATCGTCCCAGCAGGCCTGCCGGGGCTGGCGGAGGCAAGCCACTCCACCGCTCCACCTCACAAGCGACGCAAGCCATTAATCAAATCGGCGTCGAGCTCCAAGGTGACAAGGTGGCTGCTTTTTGCCACATGGCAGCCATTTCCTACAGCAAACACCTCCATATGACACCCATCCTGAGACGTGTCAAACGAGCAGGCGCGAAGCTGGCAAAACAGCCCGGCAGGGCCTGCCGGGCTGTGATGTGACACTCAGTGGTGCATTTAATGCGCTTTGTTAGCCTGCAGAGTTAGGTATGTTAGCAATGTGAGCTATCTAATCAGTACGCAAACACTGATTTGCCACTGTGGTGACCCATTAATCTATAAAAGGAGGCACATGGCGACCGTAGAAATGGTTGGACCCTCGCATATTCATACGCTCATAGCCACTCTCGCCCCCAGAGAGACCTTGCCGGGCGAGTGTGCTACGTCCACCACCATTATCCACCATCAATCCACCAAAGCAGGAGTTGGGTTTTAGACCTCACGACGGCCCGAACCTGGGTAAAAATTGCCCGTGTAATCTCTGTCGTGCTGCGCGACGCTTCTCCGCTCTTTGTGCAACATGCCCATCTCCTCGCCGAACCAAAAGGGGCTCATGGCCCCATAGGTGGTCATGGTTTCCCATGACATCTTTGGCGCGCCAGGTAGGGGGATCACTTGCGCGAATCCGAGAGTGTACGCTGCGCGTCATCTTCATTGACATTTTTGTCGTCGACGGCGTCATCGACTATGGCGTCCAAGAGGAAGCCCGAAGCTGCAAGTCACCCATCCACCTCGAAGGCTCTGCCGCCTGCGACCGCCGACGTCGCAGGGAATGCGGGTTCTCGCGAGGGTGTGGATGCTGCGGGGGACGTGTTCGGCACAGGCGGCGCCGTCACCACCTCCCCCACGGCCGAAGCAGGAACGTGAGGTACCGGGGAAGGAAAGCATCAACAACATCCCAACGGCCATGCTCCACGAGGTGTGGATGGAGGGATCATTCCGCATGAACCCCTTCTCCTCGCCATGGAGCATAGCCGCAGTGATGATGCTCGTTCTAGGGCGAATCACGACCCTTCGGCCGCCCCCGCTACGGGCGCGACCACAGGGCACGCGCCACCCCCGGGGTGGGCTGACCCAGCTACTGTGCCCAATGGAGCCGCTGGCCCTCAGGCGCCTCCGCCGCGTCATCATGCCGTCCAAACGGCTGGTTCGCAGCAGCAAGGGCGTGGCGCGGTCGCCACCGGCAATGTCAGGAGCCGAGCGACACTACAATCTACATCGTCATCACGTATGCCAAGCACTGCCTCAGAGGCCATGGCGTGAGCCCAACTGCTGTTGAGATTTCCACCGGGGGCAGACCAGATGGATGAGTGGCAAGCCACCATCCAATGTCTGATTGGTTTTGCCGAGGCGGAAGGATCACCACGGGCCGGACCGCCACGGCCTTCCCAGGCAGCAACGACGGCTCGTGCGGCTGGTCGTGCGGGAGGGGCCACCCTCACGGTGCAATCCCCACCACTACAAGCCACCCGGGAGCCGCAAAACCAAGCACCCGATGACGTCTCGATGGCCTCGTCAGACCCTCGAGCGCGTCAAGGCCGACAGCGTGCCCTGGAGGGCAGGCGAAGGGAAGGCGCGCGCGTCATTGACGAGCGGCACCGCGACAATCCCCCCCCCGGTCCAATGGGTGCGATGGCCCCGACGTCTACGAGCCCGCGCTCGGAGATGGTGGGTGCCTGCCTTTCGAGGTTGGGTGCCCTGCCTTCACCCATGAGCTGCAGCAAGTCCGTTGGCCATCCACTCGCACGTTCAAGCCAGAAATACCCGAGAAGTATGATGGGAGACTAAACCCGGCAGAGTTCTTGAGCATCTACACCATCGCTGTTCAAGCTGCCGGGGGAAGAGATGAGAAGGTGTTCACCAACTACTTCCCTTTGGCCCTCAAGTCAAATGTGAGGTCTTGGCTGATGCATCTGCCGGAGAACTCCATTTCGACCTGTGCTGACCTGTGCCATGAGTTCATTGGTGCCTTCATGGGCGGCCATCAAGAACCAGGGTGGCCCAGCAACTTGCAGCTCCTCCAGCAGAAAGAGGGAGAAACTCTACGGAAGTACTTGCAGAGATTCAGCCGAGTCCACACAAATATCCTAGATATACACCCAGCTGCCATGATAGCTGCCTTCCAATCCAACGTGCGCAACCGCAGGATACATTCCAAGATGAATGTTCGGTTGCCCAAGACTGTGAAGGAGCTCTACACTTTGGTGGATAAATGTGCTCAGGTGGAGGAGGGGAGGAAACTTCCTAGAGAGGAAGATTGAGTCGACATCGACTCAGAAGATGATGACGAGACCGTCAATAAGAAGAAGAAGAACAAGAAGCACAACAAGAAGCGCAAGGATAAGACAGTGATGACTATTAAGGGGTCAGGCACGCATAGTACCGGCAAGAAGGCCAAGGTTGAAGCCCCCGGCAAGGGGGCTACCGCATGCACCGACTGTTGGGAGGCAGCGGTTGCCGAGAAAGCTGGGAAAAGTGATGGGCCATACTGTAAGATCCATCAGATCAAGTGCCATGATCTCCAGGAGTGTCATCAGGTTGAGCAGCTCGTCAAGAGGTAGAAGGCTGAGTATGAGAAGCGCGATAAGGAAAAAGGTCAGAATGGCGCTGGCGGGAAGGGCCGGGGTGGTGAAGCAAATCTCTTTGGCAAGGCTCCTCCGAACCAAGGGAAACCCGCCAAAGTCCGAGAGAAGGAGGATTACAGTAATGAGACTGATGGACGGAATGAAGAGGAAACAAGTGAGCAGGAATTCCAGAAGGCCACTGACGCCCTGTGCATTGACGGGGGGTGCATCTTTGCACTCCTCTCACCGCTAACTTAAACAGTGGGCACGTGAAGTCAATGCCGTGGAGCCAGCGGCACATTCTCGGAAGCCACTCAAGTGGTCACGCATGCCCATCATCTTTGATGAAGAGGACCACCCCGACCGCATTACTGTGGTAGGGTGCTTGCCGTTGTTGGTCTCACCAACAATTCGCAACCTCAAGGTCACAAAGATGCTGGTTGACGGCGGGGCCGGGTTGAATCTGATTTCCCCAAAGGTTATCAGCAAACTCCAGATAGCAGAGGAAGAACTTAAGGCCACAGGCACATTTCAAGGAGTCAATCCCGGCAGGAGCCATCCTAAGGGAAACGTTATGTTGCCAGTGACATTTGGAGGAGAATTGAACTACAGGACTGAGAAAGTTGTGTTTGATGTGGTTGACCTCCCCCTGCCGTACAACAGGATCCTTGGGCGCTCGGCCCTGGCCAAATTCATGGCAGCATCCCACTATGCCTACAACACCTTGAAGATGCCGGGGCCGATGGGCGTCGTTTACGTTCCGTCGGACAAGAAAGACGCAATTATTTGCGTGGATAAGATGTACCGGGACCCGGTTGCAGCAGAGGTCGCGGAAGCCACAGTTCACGCCAAGGAAAAGCATAGCAGAGGCACTGGCAAGGAATCCGGGTAGTGTACCTCTATGGAATGTGCCGCGCCTGTTGATGACATGCCAGAGAGTCCAACAGCAAGAGATCCAAGGCTGCTCCACCCCAAGTGAAAAAGGTCACGACAGGGCTGGCTGCCACTGATGGTACTTTCACTATCAGCGCCACACTTGATGACAAATAGGAAAGCGCACTCGTTGCCTTCCTGTGGGGGAATATCGATGTGTTTGCTTGGCAACCGTCTGATATCCTCGGTGTTCCCAGGGAGGTAATCGAGCACCACCTTGCTGTCTGCCCACATGCCCGGCCCGTCAAGCGGAAGGTTCAGAAGCAGGCCTTGGAGCAGTAACAATTTTTTGCCGAGGAAATCAAGAAACTTGAAGGAGCTAGTTTGGTCAGAGGAGTACTGCATCCAACATGCTTAGCAAACACAGTGGTTGTGCGCAAGGCTAATGGAAAATGGAGGCTTTGCATACATTTCACGGATCTGAACAAGGCATGCCCAAAGGACCCATTTCCCTTGCCGTGCATCAACCAGATCGTGGATTCTACTTCAGGATGTGAGTTGCTCTCTTTTCTGGATGCATAATCTAGATACCATCAGATTTTTATGTCCAAGGAAGATGAAGAAAAGACCTCTTTCATCACCCCATGCGGCACATACTGCTTTGTGTGCATGCCTTTCGGGTTGAAGTGTGCCGGATCTACTTTTGCAAGAGCAGTCCAGATTGGCTTTGAACCACAGTTGCATAGGAACATTGAAGCCTATATGGATGATATTGTGGTCAAGACCAAGGACAGATCAACCCTCATCCAGGATTTAGAAGAGACATTTGCTAATCTGCGCAAGATCAACTTGAAACTGAATCCGGAGAAGTGTGTGTTTGGCGTTCCCTCCGGCAAGCTACTTGGTGTATTTGTGTCCCACCATGGGATAGAGGCCAACCCCGATAAGATCAAGGCCATTGAGCAGATACAGGCACCCAAGACAGTTAAGGATGTGAGGCATTTGACAGGATGCGTTGCCGTGCTTAGCAGATTCATCTCCAAGTCTGCCGAGCGCGCCTTGCCGTTCTTCAAGATTTTGAAGAGGGTAGGACCCATGAAGTGGGCCCCGGAAGCAGATGTAGCGCTGTGAGATTTGAAGGCCTACTTGTCTTCTATGCCTACTTTGGTCGCACCCAAAGCACAAGAGCCGTTGCTGCTATATCTGGCAGCAACTAATCAAGTGGTTAGTGCGACCCTAGTAGCGCAGCGGGAAGTAGAAGAAGCAGCCACCTTAGCAAATGTCCCGCCCGGGAAGAGAAAGAGAGCGGTCCGGCAAGGCCAGATACGGATCAGGACAAAGAGGAGCACGGTAGCGGAAGCAACCCCAAAGACACGGCAAGGAAGAAGGTGGTGCAGCACCGAGTATACTTCGTCAGCTCCCTGTTGCAGGGGGCTAGATCCAAGTATTCTGGCATGCAAAAATTGATCTTTAGCCTTGTCATGGCCTCAAGGAAACTGTGCCACTACTTCCAAGCCCAAGAGATCACGGTTAACACCCGCTTCCCGTTGCAAAGGATACTTCGAAACCCAGAGGCCACTGGCAGGATAGTGGAGTGGGCATTGGAGTTGTCCAGCTTTGGCCTGAAGTTTGAAAGCACATCAACAATCCAGAGCAGGGTGTTGGCAGAGTTTATTGCGGAATGGATGCCAACCCCTGATGAAGAAGTACTGGAAACAGTTATCCCTGACAAGGAAGCGCCCCAAGAATGGATTATGTATTTCGATGGTGCCTTCTCCCTACAAGGTGCAGGGGCTGGCATGCTTCTCATGGCTCCCACTAGAGAGCACCTTAGGTACGTCGTCTAGATGCACTTTCCCCGGGAGGAGGCGACCAACAATACAGCAGAATATGAAGGGCTTCTTGCCGGGCTCAGGATTGCCACAGAATTGAGAATCAAGAAGCTAATCACTCGAGGAGATTAACAACTGGTGGTGAGACAAGTCAACAAGGATTACCAAAGCCCATTGATGGAGGCATACGTCAAGGAAGTGAGAAGATTGGAGGAGCACTTTGATGGGTTGCAAATATAGCACGTACCCCGTGCGGAAAACAACATTGTTGATCACCTGTCAAAGTGCGCTGCGCAGAAGCTTCCTGTGGAACTAGGAACTTTTGTTCTCCATCTTACTCAGCCCTCTGTATCCCTGACAACAATGGCCCAAAAGAGGAGGAAACTGGACTCCGGTAAGCCTCTCCTGGTAGAGCCTTTCGGGGCTCCTGGCAGGGACCCTGCCAGAAACAACTCTCCTTCGATTGCCGGACTGCACCCTCCTGTCGGGCCACTAGTCCCCGCGGTCGAGGGATGCGCCCCCACGAATGAGGAGGTGCCGCTAGTCCTCGTTGCCGAGCCTTAGGCTCCAACTTGGGCAAGGCACATAGTCCATTTCATCCAAAACGGAGAACTTCCCGAAGAGCAAGAAGAAGCTGAAAGAGTAGCCCGGAGGGCCAGTATGTATCAGTTTGTCGATGACACAATATACAGAAGAAGGCCCAACGGTGTGAAATTGAAGTCCATTTGCCGGGAAGGAGGAAAGGAATTGCTGGCAGAGATACACAAAGGCATGTGCGGCTCCCAAATTGGATCAAGGGCTTTGGTTTGGAAAGCATTCCGGCAAGGATTCTATTGGCCCATAGCCCTCCAAGATGCGGTTGAGCTCGTCACCAAGTGTGAAGCCTATCAGTTCCATTCCAAAAACATCCATCTGCCTGCCCAAGCACTCCAGACAATCCCTTTGTCATGGTCGTTTTCGGTCTGGGGGCTCGATATCCTCAACCCTTTCCTCCGAGCTGCCCGGGGCTTTGAATTCTTGTTCGTTGCAATCGACAAGTTTACAAAGTGGTCGGAAGTAGATGCCGTGAGAAAGGTGACTGCTCAGCCAGCTATCAAGTTCTTGAAAGGATTGTTGTGCCGCTTCGGAGTCCCTGCCCGGATCATCACCAATAACAGCACCCAGTTCACGAGCCATGCCTTCATGCAATATGTTCATGCCCTCGGAAGCAAGATCTCATTTGCCTCTCTCGCACATCCCAGAAGCAATGGACAAGCTGAGAGGGCGAACGCTGAAGTGCTGTGAGGACTCAAGACAATAACGTTTGATAAGCTGCGGAAGCACGACAGGCGATGGATCGATGAGCTGCCGGTGGTTCTTTGGTCCCTCAGAATGACACCAAACCGAGCTACCGGGTAGACTCCCTTCTCCCTAGTATATGGGGCAGAAGCATTTAGCCACAGGGAATTCATTTATGGGTCACCTCGAGTGCTTGCCTACGATGAAGTAGCACAGGAACAACACATGCGTGACGACGCCATGCTTCTCGAGGAGAACCGTCTCCGGGCTGCTACACGTGCTGCACGCTATCAGCAAGCCCTGCGTCGCTATCATAGCCGCAGGGTTAATGCCCGGTGTTTTGAGGAAGGCGACCTTGTCCTTAGGCGCATTCAGTCAGCCAAGGCTACAAACAAGCTGTCGCTGAAGTGGGAAGGCCCTTACCGGGTAGTACGAGTCACCAGACCTGGCGCAGTCCGTCTGGAGACCGGAGATGGCATTCAATTGCAAAACTCATGGAATATTGAGCATCTCCGCAAGTTCTACCCGTAAGGCGTGGCTGTCGGGCCCTGCCCGGCAGCCACCCTTTTGTACAGGCCTTGCCTCAGCTGCATGTAACCCCTTGTACAAAGCCAGGCGCAGACCCTGAGCAGCAGAGAAATAAATGAAGCGCTGGGGGCCCCCGACAAGTTGCATGCATGCATAAGCATATCATAAGCATCGCATGATTCATGTAGATAGGTTGCATGATCATGTCGATAGATTGCATCTGGCATCATCTTCATTTGCATAAAACTGCAGGCTCCTGCCGTGGACTTAGTCCTAGGAAGAGGATGCGAAGACAAGCCAGCACTGCGGTCTCCGGTAAGCCAAACAGATAAGTTCCTTCTCTTATCCATACTTGTTCCGTGAGTAGGACTTGTGCATATGAAAACCTCGCCGCCTCGGAAACAAAGGTACTCCCATCTAGTGACACGAACGCTGCTTCGGTTAGGATGGTCGTAGTGGCCTTTAGCTGAAAGGGGTTGGCGGGGGCTGGTCTGTCCCAATGGGTTCTGCGCCCGGCAGGCTCAGCCTGACGGCAGCAGTCCTATGGTGTGCCGGCAAGGTAGCTTACCGGGATCTACTTGTTTACATGGAAGTATGGAGGCTTTTCACCTCTACATGGATATCGTACATGCACAAGTGCCCGGCAAAGCTTATCTTTTTCATTAATATGCTGATCAACAAGTACAAATCTCATAGAACATAACACATGGATACGAGAGATTACATTATTTGAACTAAAATTTGGCAAGTGCCTACAGATTTAAGATTAAAAATAGATAAGTGCCCCGTGATCTCCTCTTTTCGTTTTTCCCTCCGCCGGGTATTGCGGTGGGAAGAGAAGACGTCAAAAAGAGCACCCAAGCAGAAGCCCACCCCCGATCCCGTCATGGCCTGCCGAGCGTGGCCTGACAAGATCGGGAGTTGCGAGGCTGCGAAGGAGGGGCACAAAGAGCAGCTCGGCGATGCCCGGGTCACCACCTCCAGGACACTCGATGCGCGCCGCTCCCCACCTTGGCGGGCAGGAAGATGCCGCCGTCCTTAGCAAGAATGCAAGATCCGCTGTAAGGAGCAGTGCTGAGATTACCAAGGACCCCATATACTGCATCCCAAGCAAGCATCAAGTGCCCCGGACACCTCGCCAACAGGGTGGCGACCCCCGGCGACGCGCAGCACCAGACCAGACTCAATCCCCAAGCATCAGCACGAGCATTTGACATCGCCAGGAACTCCAAGCTAGGAGTCGGGGCCTGCCCCGGGCTCTTCCTTTTAGCATACCCAGAAGAAGCAGAAGGCAGAGGAGGAGAGGAATGTGGATGAATGCCTCCGCTCCTCCCCCGCTCCTCCTTTTATAGGCGAACTGGGGTTGGGGGCTGATTCCCCGGCGAGTAACCGCCGCCCTCCTCCACCAATCCAAGAAGATCGGTCCCCAGCCTTGATGCTCTCCCGCACCACGCGCCTCCATTAACTACCCCATTCAATGCATGCGACATACGTGGCTAAGGATAAGGGCGCGGTGGGAAGAGTGAATTGGCATTTATCCGCCCGTACGTTACAGTCATTCACGGGCCATTACAAGAATGGCCCCACCACAATTGGCGTTGCAGGACGCACGGGAAAACCAGAAACTGACCCGAGCTCAGGTTAATGAAGAAGCAAAGAAGATCTCAATGGGCGGAGCCGGCCTTACATTTCTGCCTGTGCACTGGTTAGGGCCTACCCCGACGACGCCCAGCGGCGCGTTCGTGCCAGGCCCGAGGGCTCCTGTCGGTGCAACCGACCCTGGGTCCATTGCACGGACTGTGCACAAGGCAGAGACAAGATTACAAGACCAAGATCAAACCAAACAAGGAGGACCAATTCCTTTGAAGGATCCAAGTGCAAGTCGAGAAGGCCAAGGTGAGCCAGAGGAACAAGGCATCGCTATGGGAAGGACCTACCTTGCCGGGCAGGCGAGCCCGGCAGGGTTGGGTTTTGCCCCGGAAGCAAGCTCCCAGATCGTCTCGGCAGGCCTGCTGGGGCTGGCGGAGGCAAGCCACTCCACCGCTCCACCTCACAAGCGATGCAAGTCATTAATCAAAGTGGTGTCGAGCTCCAAGGTGACTAAGTGGCTGCTTTTTGCCACATGGAGCCACTTCCTATAGCAAACACCTCCATATGACACCCGTCCTAAGACGTGTCAAATGAGCAGGTGCGAAGCTGGCAAAACAGCCCGGCAGGGCCTGCCGGGCGGGCTGTGATGTGACACTTGGTGGCGCATTTAATGCACTCTATCAGCCTGCAGAGTTAGGTATGATAGCACTGTTAGCTATCTAATCAGTACACAAAGACTGATTTGCCACTGTGGTGGCCCATTAATCTATAAAAGGAGTCCCATGGCGATCGTAGAAAGGGTTGGACCCTCGCATATTCATATGCTCATAGCCACTATCGCCCTTAGAGTGACCTTGCCGGGCGAGTGTGCTACGTCCACCACCATTATCCACCATCAATCCACCAAAGCAGGAGTAGGGTTTTACGCCTCACGGCGGCCCGATTTTGGGTAAAGACTGCCCATGTGATCTCTGCTGTGCTGCGCGACGCTTCTCCGCTCTTTGTGCAACGTGCCCATCCCCTCGCCAAACCAAAAGGAACTCATGGCCCCATAGGTGGCCGTGGTTTCCCATGACAACATGATTTTCGATATCGGCTTTCGCTTGAGCACAAGCGAGGTCTAAGCTTGGGGGAGTTGATACGTCCATTTTGCATCATGTTTTCCTACTGTTATTTATAATGTTTTTGTGGATAATAATGCTTTATGGAGTAATTTTAATGCCTTTTCTCTCATAATATGCAAGGTTTACACAAAGAGGCAGAATACCGGCAGTTGGAATTTTGGACCTGGAAAAGCTATGTCAGACATACCTATTCTGCACATCTCCAAATGAGCTGAAAATTTGCGGGGAATTTATTTGGAATATATAAAAATACAGGAGCAAAAAACTACCGGAGGGGGGCCACCTGGTGACCACAAGACACCAGGGCGCGCCAGGACCCCCAGGCGCGCCCTGGTGTGTTGTGGCCAGCCCAGCCCACCTCCGGTGCCCATCTTCTGGTACATAAGGTCTTTTGACCTAGAAAAAATGAGGAAAGGACTTTCGGGACGGAGTGCCACTGTCTCGAGGCGAAACTTGGGCAGGAGCACTTTTGCCCTCCAGTGGAGCGATTCTGCCGGGGGAACTTCCCTCCCGGAGGGGAAAATCAAAGTCATCGTCATCAACAACAACCCTCTCATCTTTGGGAGGCCAATCTTCATCAACCTCTTCAATAGAACCATCTCATCTCAAACCCTAGTTCATCCTTGTGTTTAATCTTTGTACTGAAACCTTAGATTGGTACCTATGGGTGACTAGTAGTGTTGATTACATCTTGTAGTTGATTTCTATATGGTTTATTTGGTGGAAGATTATATGTTCAGATCCATTATGCTATTTAATACCCCTCTCATCTTGAGCATGAATATCATTTGTGAGTAATTACTTTTGTTCTTGAGGTCGGGAGAAGTCATGTTGCAAGTAATCATGTGAACTTGATATGTGTTCGATATTTTGATGATATGAATGTTGAGTGTCGGTGCAACAAACATTCGCAGTTGTTGACCAGACCAATGCACAGGCGTGCTGACGGTCACATATCCAGCATCCAGTGGGTAACGCAAACCCAGACCAGAGTAGCCACTCTTCGTGAGATCAAGGAGCGTATTAAGAAGAATAGGACAACAAGACACCCCCCTGGAGAGGCCTCCCTTGCCGATCAGGAGAGCTCGGCTAGGTCGAGGCTGCCCCGGAAGCGAATCCAGAATAACCTCGGCAGGCCTGCCGGGGTCGCCAGGACCAAGAACCCCGCCAAGGCATCACCGCTCCACCGCACAGCGACGCAAATCACTTATCGGTGCATTATTGAGCCCACAAGTGGTTAAGTGGCTTCCACTAAGCACGTGGTAGCTCATTGGAAGACAGCTCACACCCATTTGACACCTGTCCAAAGGCTTGTCAAGATGATAAGCAAAAGATAATTAAGCGGCATGGCAAGCTTGCCGGGCTTCACCCTCCGCATGACATCTAGAGGTGCAGTTAATGCACTTTGTCCTAACTGCCAGAGTTAGGTATGATCGAACTGTTAGCTATCTAATCTCAGGATAATGACTATTTTGGCATTGTGGTTACCCCCTGAGCTATAAAAGGAGGCCCAAGGCAACCTAGAACGGGATTCGGACCCTTGCACACTTGTACGCACATAGCAGCTCTCCCCTAGGCCACCTTGCCGGGTTCGAGCGCTGCGTGTTCATTCTATTCCTGCATCCAATCCACCAAAGCAGGTGTAGGGTTTTACGCTTCTTAGCGGCCCAAACCTGGGTAAAAACGACCAGAGTCCTCATCATCGTGCTGCCTCATGGCTTCCGCTCTTTGTGCAACGTGATCTCCCCCATGCCGAACCACAAGGAGCTCATGGCCCCATAGGTGACCGTGTCCCCCACGACATCTTTGGCGCACCAGGTAGGGGAAATCACTTGCATGAACCCGAAGTTGCGAAAAGCGCGTCGATCTTCATCATCGTCTTCTTCTTCATGATCTTCTCCATCCATGGTGTCGGTGCAACAAACCTTCACGTATGTTGCCCAGACCGTACACAGGCGCAATAGCGAAGAATACAACAGCACCGAGCTTCTAAGACAAGGCCAAGCCAGAGAGATAGCTCTTTGAGGAATCAAAGGGCGGATCAAGAAAACCAAGACAAGCCAAGGGAACAAGATGTCACTAAGGAAAGACCTCCCTTGCTGGGCAGGCGAGCCTGGTCAGGTTGAGGCCGCACAAAGAACAAGTCCCAAGATCCCCCCCGGCAGGCTTGCTGGGGGCGCCAAGGGCAGATCTCCCCGCCAAGACTCCACCGCTCCACCGCACAGCGACACAAGTCACTTATCAGTGCGGTGTCGAGCCCCCAAGTGATTAAGTGGCTGTCATTTGGCACGTGGCAGCCATTTGGAAGGGAGACTCCCTCCATATGACACCCGTCCAGAGGGATGTCATGCAGACAGGTGGAAGATGGTTAAGCGGCGGGGCAAGCTTGCCAGGCTGCAACCACAGCATGACACCTAGCAGTGCATTTAATGCACTTTGTCCTAACTGCCAGAGTTAGGTATGATAGCACTGTTGGCTATCTAATCAGTAGATAATGACTGTTTTGCCACTGTGGTAACCCCTTAGCCTATAAAAGGAGGGCCATGGCAACCTAAGAAAGGATTCGGACCCTTGTACACTCATACGCGCATAGCTGCTCCCTCCCCCCCCCCCCCCGAGGCGACCTTGCCGGGCTCGAGCACAACGCGACCACCATGGTCCTCTCTTCAATCCACCAAAGCAGGAGTAGGGTTTTACGCTTGACAGCGGCCCAAACCTAGGTAAAAATCACCAGCATCACCTCTGCCCTGCTGTGCCATGGCCTCCGCTCTTTGTGCAACGTGATCTCCCCCCTGCCGAACCACAAGGGGCCGGCGGCCCCATAGGTGATCGTGTTCCACCACGACATCTTTGGCGCACCAGGTAGGGGAATCGCTTGCGCGAACCCGAGGTTGTGAACAGCGGGTCGATCTTCATCATCATCATCTTCATCATTAGCCTCATCATCCATGGCGCCCAAGAAAAAGCCTGACGCAACAGCTCACCCTTCCACCTCGAAGGCCCCCTCGCATGCAGCCCCTGATACTATGGGTGCTGCGGCGGCGTTGGGGGGCGCAGACGCCGTGGGGGACATGATCGGCCCAGACGGCGCTGTTGTCGTTCCCTCCACGGCCGAAGCGGAAGCGGAAGACGCCGGGGGAGGGCGACACCAGCAGCATCCCGACGGCCGTTTCCACAAGGCGCGGGTGGGGAGAATGTTCAGTCTCCACCTCCCCACCACGCTGGATGGCGCAGCCGCAACAACAACGCCCACTCTGGTGCGAGTCGCGACCCCCTAGCTATCCCTGTTACGGGCGCAACTACGGGGTACGGGCCATCACCAAGGTAGGGTAACCAAGACGAAGTGCCAAACGGGGTGGTCAACCCCCAGGCGCACCCTTCTCACCACCGTGCCATCGTGGCGGCTGGCTCGCAGCGAGGAGAACACGGCGCCGCCACTGCTGGTACCATCAGGAGTCAAGCGATGTTGCGGTCCACATCATCGTCTATGCCAAGCACTACTTTAGAAGCCATGGCATGAGCCCAACTCCTACTGAGATTCCCGCTAGCGGCCGATCAAATGGATGAGTGGAGAGCCACAATCTAGAGTTTATCGGTTTTGCTGAAGCGGGAGGATCACAACGGGCAGGCCTGCCATGGCGCCTGCAAGCAATGACCACGGTCTGAGCTGCTGACCGTGTCGAGGGGGCAATCCAATGGTGCAATCCCCTCCATGGCAGCCAGCGCAGAGGCCGCGGCCCGAGCCACGTGACCAGGAGCCCGACGAGGCATCAATGGCTTCATCTGACCCTCGGGCCCGTCAAGATCAACGGCAGGTCCTGGAGGATCGGCGGAGGGAAGACGCGTGCGTCACTTTAGAACGACGCCGTGAAACCCGCCGGCAATTCGACAGGTGCAATGGCCTAAACATCGATGAACCCGCACCCAGTGACGGCGGATACTTGCCTCTCGAGGTTGGGTGCCCCGCCTTCACTCATGAGCTGCGGCAAGTCCGCTGGCCATCTACCCGTGCTTTCACGCCAGAGATACCAGAAAAGTATGATGGAAGGCTGAACCCAGCAGAGTTCTTGAGCATCTACACCATCGCTATTCAAGCCGCCGGAGGAAGAGATGAGAAGCTGTTCACCAACTACTTCCCTTTGGCACTTAAGCCAAACGTAAGGTCACGGCTGATGCACCTGCCAGAGAATTCCATCTCGACCTGGGCCGACCTGTACAATGAGTTTGTTGGCGTCTTCACGGGCGGCCATCAAGAACTAGGATGGCCCAGCAATTTGCAGCTCCTTCCACAAAAGGAAGGGGAGAGTTTGAGGAAGTACATGCAAAGGTTTAGCCGGGTGCACAGGAACATTCTAGTTATCCACCCGGCAGCTGTGATTGCCACGTTCAAGTCCAACGTGCGCAACAGGAGGATACGTTCCAAGATGAACATCCGATTACCCAAGACTGTGAATGAGCTATACTCCTTGGCGGATAAGTGTGCCCATACAAAGGAAGGGAGGTCACTCCCTGGAGAATAGGATGGCATCGAAGTTGACTCAGAAGATGACAACGATGCCACTAACCCGAAGAGGAAAAATAAAAAGCGCAACCAGAAGCACAAGGAAAAGGTAGTACTGGCTGTTGAGGGTTCTGGCGCCCCCAGTACCGGCAAGAAGGCCTGGACCGAAGCACCCGGCAAGGAAGTTGCCACGTGCACAGATTTCCGGGAGGCTGCGGTGGCCGAAAAGGCTGGGAAGGCTGACGGACCATACTGCAAGATCCACTGGACCGAGGGCCATGACCTCCAAGAATGTCATCAAGTTGAGCATCTTGTCAAGAAGCAGAAAGCTGAGTACGAGAAGCGTGACAAGGAAAGAGACCAGGAAGGTGTTGGCGGGAATGGCCAAGGCGGCAGAGGAGGCCGCCGCGGCAAGGTTCCCCAGCATCAAGAGAAACCTGCTAGAGGTCGTGAGAAGAAGGAAGGTGATGACCAAAGTGATGAAGGGGATGAAGAGGAAATCAGTGAGCAAGAGTTCCAGAAAGCCACTGAGGCCCTGTGCGTTGACGGAGGCGCATCTTTGCACTCCTCTCACCGCCAGCTTAAACAGTGGGCATGTCAAGTCAATGCCATAGAGCCAGCAGCGGACTCCCAGAAACCACTCAAATGGTCCCGCACGCCCATCATCTTTGACGAAGAGGATCACCCCGACCGCACCACCGTGGTAGGGTACTTGCCGTTGTTTGTTTCACCAGCAATCCGCAACCTCAAGGTCATGAAGATGTTGGTTGACAGCGGGGAAATGTTGAATCTAATTTCTGCCAAGGTACTCAGCAGGCTGCAAATATCAGATGAAGAGCTCAAAGTTACTAGCACATTTCAGGGGATCAACCCCGGCAGGAGTCATCCAAAGGGGAAGATCACACTGTCGGCGACGTTTGGAGGAGAGTTGAACTACCAAACCGAAAAGATTGTGTTCGACGTCGTCGAGCTTCCTTTGCTGTACAATGGGATTCTTGGCCGTCCAGCTCTGGCAAATTTCATGGCGGCATCAAACTATGCCTACAATACCCTGAAGATGCCAGGGCCGATGGGCGTCATCTCAATCCCGTCGGACAAGAAGGACGCAGTCATATGCATGGATAAGATGTATCGAGATGCAGTGGCTGCCAAGGCCGCAGAAGCTATAGGTCCTGCCAAGGAAAATAAGAAAGGAAAGAAAGCTAGTGGGGATGCCGGCAAGGAATCAGGGAAGCGCGCCTCTCCGGAGTGCGCCGCGCCCGTCGATGATTTGCCAGAGAGTTCCACTAGTAAGAGATCCAATATTGCCTCGCCTGCTGTGAAAAAGGTCCCGGCAGGGCTGTGTTGCACTGATAGTACGTTCACCATCAGCTCCACCCTCGACGACAAATAGGAAAGCGCGCTCATTGCCTTCCTTCGGGCGAATGTCGATGTGTTTGCTTGGCAACCATCTGACATCCCCAGTGTTCCCAGGGAGGTAATCGAGCACCACCTTGCTATCTGCCCTCATGCTCGGGCCGTCAAGCAGAATGTCAGAAAACAAGCTTTGGAGGGGCAGCAATTCATTGTCGAGGAGATCAAGAAACTTGAAGAAGCTGGTTTGGTCAGGGGAGTATTGCACCCAACATGGTTGGCGAACCCGGTGGTGGTGCGCAAGGCGAATGGGAAATGGAGGCTTTGCGTAGACTTCACAGATCTGAACAAGGCATGCCCGAAGGACCCTTTCCCCTTGCGGCGCATCAACCAAATTGTGGATTCCACTTCCGGGTGCGATCTGCTTTCCTTCTTGGATGCATACTCCGGATACCATCAGATATTCATGTCTAAGGAAGATGAGGAGAAGACCGCATTCATTACCCCATGTGGCACATACTGCTTTGTGCGGATGCCCTTCGGGTTAAAGAGCGCCGGGTCTACCTCTGCAAGGGCAGTGCAAATTGGGTTTGAACCTCAGTTGCATAGGAATATTGAGGCTTACATGGATGGCATAGTGGTCAAAACCAAGGACAGATCAACGCTCATTCAGGACTTGGAGGAGACCTTTGCAAACCTGCACAAAATCAACTTGAAGTTGAATCCTGAGAAGTGTGTGTTTGGCGTTCCCTCCGGCAAGCTACTTGGCTTCTTTGTGTCTCACCGGGGGATAGAGGCCAACTCCGACAAGATCAAGGCGATCGAGCAGATTCAGGCACCCAAGACAGTCAAGGACGTGAGGCGTTTAACTGGATGTGTTGCCGCGCTAAGTAGGTTCATTTCCAAGTCTGCCGAGCGCGCCCTACCATTGTTCAAAATTCTGAAGAAGGCAGGGCCCATGAAGTGGACCCCGGAGGCAGAAGCAGTGCTGCGGGATTTAAAAGCCTATCTTTCCTCTGCTCCCACCTTGGTCGCTCCTAAACCACAAGAGCCATTGCTGCTATATTTAGTGGCAACAAATCAAGTGGTTAGTGCAGCGCTGGTGGTGCAGCGGGAAGTGGATGAAGGAGCAGCTGCAGCTATTGTCCTGCCCGGAGAAGGAAGTGAACCAGTCATGGCAAGCTTGGGTATATATCAGGAGAAAGAAGAGTAGGGTGGTGAAGGCAATCCTAGGACCCCGGCAAAGAAGAAGGTCGTGCAGCGACCAGTTTACTTTGTTAGCTCCCTATTACAGGGGGCTAGGTCAAGGTACTCTGGAGTGCAGAAACTAATCTTTGGCCTCATCATGGCCTCGAGGAAGCTGCGCCACTACTTCCAAGCCCAAGAGATCAAAGTTGTCACCCGTTTCCCTTTGCAATGCATACTGAGGTGAGGCCACCGGCAGGATAGTTGAATGGGCATTAGAATTGTCAAGTTTTGGTCTGAAGTATGAAAGTACCTCAACCATTCAGAGCAGAGCATTGGCGGAGTTCATTGCAGAATGGACACCCACTCTAGACAAAGAGATGCCAGAAATAGTTATCCCCGGCAAAGAGGCTCCCCAAGAATGGGTCATGTACTTTGATAATGCCTTCTCATTACAAGGTGCAGCGGCTGGCGTGCTCCTCGTCACGCCCACCGGAGAACACCTCAAGTATGTGGTCCAAATGCATTTTCCCCGGGAGAAAGCTACCAACAACACTGCAGAATATGAAGGACTCCTTGCCGGGCTCAGAATTGCAACGGAATTGGGGATTAAGAAGTTGATCATCCGTGGAGATTCGCAGCTTGTAGTGAGACAAGTGAACAAGGATTACCAGAGTCCATTGATTGAGGCGTATGTTGAAGAACTGAGAAAGTTGGATGAGCATTTTGATGGATTGCAAAGAGAGCACGTGCCATGTGCGGAAAACAGCATCGTTGATCATCTGTCAAAATGCGCTGCGCAAAAGCTTCCTGCGTAACCAGGGACTTTTGTTCTCCACCTGACTCAACCTTCCGTATCCCTGACAGCCATGGCCAGAAAAAGGAGACAGCTAGACTCCGGCAAGCCTTTACAGGCAGGGCCTCCAGAGGTCTCCAGTAGAGAAGCTGCCAGGAACAACTCCACTTCGCTTGGTGAGCTGCACTCTTCCACAGGACCACAGGTCCTTGCGGTCGAGGTAGGCGCTCCCACGAGTGAGGAGGTGCCATTTGTCCTTGTTGTCGAGCCTCAAGCTCCAACTTGGGCATGACACATAGTCCACTACCTCCAAACTGGAGAACTTCCAAAAGAGCAAGAAGAAGCTGAAAGAGTAGCCCGGAGGGCCAGTATGTATCAGTTTGTCGATGACACATTATACAGAAGGAGGCCCAACGGTGTGAAATTGAAGTGCATTTGTCGGGAAGAGGGGAAGGAACTGTTGGTAGAAATACACAAAGGCATGTGCCGCTCCCATATTGGATCAAGAGCCTTGGTTGGAAAAGCATTCCAGCAAGGTTTCTACTGACCCACGGCCCTCCAAGATGCAATTGAGCTAGTCACCAGATGTGAAGCCTGCCAATTCCACTCCTAGAATATCCATCAACCTGCTCAATCTCTCCAGACGATACCTTTGTCATGGCCATTTTTGGTCTGGTGGCTCGACATATTGGGCCCTTCCCCCATGCTACCGGGGGCTTTGAATTCTTGTACATTGCAATCAACAAGTTTACAAAGTGGCCGGAAGAGGAGCCTATGAGGAAGGTGACCGCACAATCAGCTATCAAGTTCTTGAAAGGATTGTTGTGCTGCTTCGGAGTACCCGCCAGAGTCATCACTGACAGTGGCACCCAATTCACAAGCCGCCCCTTCATGCAATACGTTCAAACCCTCAGAAGCAAGGTTTCATTCGCCTCTATTGCCCATCCCAGGAGCAATGGACAAGCTGAGAGGATGAACACTGAACTGCTGCATGGGCTCAAGACAAGGACTTTTGATAAGCTGCGGGAGTGTGGCAGACGGTGGATCGACGAGCTGCCGGTGGTTCTTTGGTCCCTTCGTATGGCACCAAATCGAGCTACCAGCCAGACTCCCTTCTCCCTAGTCTATGGGGCAGAAGCAGTGATTCCCACAGAACTCATATTCGGGTCACCTCGAGAATTTGCCTACGATGAAGTAGAGCAAGAGCAGCACCGGCATGACGATGCCGTGCTCCTTGAGGAGAACCGTCCCCGAGCTGCTGTGTGTGCTGCACGCTACCAGCTAGCCCTGCGCGGCTATCACAGCCGTAGGGTCCATGCCTGGAGCCTTGATGAAGGTGACCTTGTCCTTATGCGCGTTCAGTCCACCAAGGGTTTCAACAAGTTGACGCCGAAGTGGGAAGGCCCTTACCGGGTAGTACGAGTCACCAGACCTGGCGCAGTCCGTCTGGAGACCGAAGATGGCATCAAAATGAAAAACTCATGGAATATTGAGCATCTTCGCAAGTTCTACCCATAAGGCACGGGTGTCGGGCCCTACCCCGGCCGCCACCCTTTTGTACAAGCCTTGGCGATGCACATGTAACCCTTTGTACAAAGCCAGGCACAGACCCTGAGCACAGATAATAAAACGAAGCGCTAGCGCCCTAAAAACATGCATGCATGATTAACTTAGCTTAAACTTGCCATGATCATTTAGATGAGGTCATATGCTGATATGTTTTCCCCTGCAACTAATTACAGGGCTCTTACCGCAGACTTGATCATGGGAAGAAGAGACAGAAAACAAGCTTACATATCGATCCCTGACAAGCCAAACAGATAAGTTTCCTTTTATCCATACGTGTCTCTGTAAAAAGAAAACTTGTGCATAGAGAAACCTTCTCACCTTCAAAGCATTTGTGCTCCCATCCTTTGATCTGAACGTTGCATCGGTCAAGATGGTTGTAGTGGAATTTGACAGAGAAGGATCGACAAGGAGCCAGTTCCCTTCCGTAGCTTCAAGCCCCGGCAGGAGGTTACAACGGAGGGCACCGGCAAGATAGCTTGCCGGGAAAACTTGTTTACTTAAAAGTATAGAGGCGTTCCTCCTCTGCATGGATAAAACACATGCACATGTACCTGGCAAGGCTTGTCTTTTTCATTAATATGCAGATAAGCAAGTACAGACCTTATAGAACACAAACATGGATGAAAGAGATTACATATTTAAGACTAAAATTTCGCAAATGCCTACATGTTTTAGACTAAAAAAGATAAGTGCCCCATAATCCCTTTCTTGTCCCTCTCCTCCTAGGAACTACGGTGGGAGGTGAAGAGGGCGAAAGGAGTGCCTAGGCAGAAGCCCAGCCTGACCCCGTCAAGGCCCGGTGGACGCAGCCTGTCAAGATCGAGAGGGCGTGGACGAAGGTGATGGGCGGGGAGAGCGGCTAGGCGATGCCTTGGTCACCGCCACCATGGCCAGCAGGATGCGGCAGCATCAACACCGACAGGAAAGACAAAGCCGGAGTCCACGAGGAAGCCTACAGGGGTCCAGCTGGAAGACAGCTGGAGGAGGCGAAGACACCATCCACACCCAACCCCCCAGCAAATCGCCTTGCCGGGGAGAGGATGCAGGTGCAGATGGTGGTGCCGCCAGCCTCCCGCTGATGGTGACGGTGCGGCTAGTGTTTAGCCGGAGTTGGAGCCGTCGTCCTCCCCATCGGTGCCGCCGTCACTGTCCTCCTCGTTGCTGCCGCTCGAGAAGGAGCTTTCGTCGTCGGTCGAGCTCTCCGCGCAGCACCCTAAGCGAGCACCTGAACATCCGAAGACTTTGACGGAGAGCAGGGTGGCGTCCATTAACTTAAAATGAAGGACGTGCCCTACCGCCAAGCTATGGGCACGAGCAAAGGTTTTCCAGCCATGCCGAAGAAGCATGACATGAGGTGGGGGAACTCTACGTTCACTCGCATATTGCTGTTATAGTAGCCCCTCATGTGCAGCCTCAATCCGGTGGCTATTCGACCTCCATCACCCTTGTGAATGGAGTTGGAAGCCGAAGACGACTGCGTGGAGGCCCGCGCAGCTTTACGATGAATTCCAAGGGCTGGTCGCCAACATGGCCTTCATCCAGGCTCGGAGCAACTGGAGGTGGGGCGATCAAAGTACCGCCCCACCCTCCTCGCCCCCGGGCGTCACGACGGCTGCATCCACATCCTCTGCCACCCCCTCTCACGATGGGCTCCGCCCCGGCGTCCCCAATGGGAGGAGGGAGGCGTTGTCGAGTGGAAACCTCGTCGCCACCGCTGGGGTACAACCATGCCCTCTCCCCCTTACCATGGTGGAGAGAAGATATCAGAAGGAAGGAAGAGGAGTTGGGTGTGAGCAGGCACCTCGCCCACGTCCCCTTTTATAAGCAAGCGTGGCCGGGGCATGGCTCCTCTCCCAGGGGGCATACGCCCCGCTCCCCCAATCTGACTATCCTGCATCACCAATGGCGCACAGAATCAAGACCGACCTCCTGCGCCTATCTGCGTTGCCTGGCTTTCTGCCATGGCACTCATTCCCGTGCCTTCCGCATCAGCCACCAACCCTGCGCAATGCGTGCGGTGTACATGGCAGAAATGGCGGGGGCAGCGGAACTGGTGGAATGGCAGTTACCGCCCCATGAATGTGGGACATGGGCGGCCCACAGATCGTGGCATAAATCTCCCCCACGACGTATTGTACGATGCACGGGAAAACCGGAAACTGACTCAAGCACAGATTAAGGAAGAAGCATGGAAACTATCAAGAAGTGAGCCACCACAAGCGCCTGGCCCGTGTACTTGACAGGGCCTACCCGAATGATGCTCGGCAGCATGTTCGGGCCAGGCCTGGGGGCTCCTATCGGTGCAACAAACCTTCACGTATGTTGCCCAGACCGTACACAGGCGCAATAGCAAAGAATACAACAGCACCGAGCTTCTAAGAAAAGGCCAGGCCAGAGAGATAGCTCTTCGAGGAATCAAAGGGCGGATCAAGGAGACAAAGACAAGCCAAGGGAACAAGATGTCACTAAGGAAATACCTCCCTTGCCGGGCAGGTGAGCCTGGTCAGGACGAGGCCGCATGAAGAACAAGTCCCAAGATCCTCCCCGGTAGGCTTGCCGGGGGCGCTAAGGGTGGATCTCCCGGCCAAGACTCCACCGCTCCACTGCACAGTGACGCAAGTCACTTATCAGTGCGGTGTCGAGTCCCCAAGTGATTAAGTGGCTGTCATTTGGCACATCGCAGCCATTTGGAAGGGAGATTCCCTCCATATGACACCCTTCCAGAGGCGTGTCATGCAGATAGGTGGAAGATGGTTAAGCGGCGCGGCAGGCTTGCCGGGCTGCATCCACAGCGTGACACCTAGAAGTGCATTTAATGCACTTTGTCCTAACTACCAGAGTTAGGTATGATAGCACTGTTGGCTATCTAATCAGTAGATAATGACTGTTTTGCCACTGTGGTGACCCCTTCGCCAATAAAAGGAGGGCCATGGCAACCTAAGAAAGGATTCGGACCCATGTACACTCATACACGCGTAGCTACTCCCCACTCCCGAGGTGACCTTGCTGGGCTCGAGCACTACGTGACCACCACGGTCCTCTCTTCAATCCACCAAAGCAGGAGTAGGGCTTTACGCTTCACAGCGGCCCGAACCTGGGTAAAAATCACCAGCGTCACCTCTGCCGTGCTGTCCCATGGCCTCCGCTCTTTGTGCAATATGATCTCCCCCCTACCGAACCACAAGTGGCCGACGGCCCCATAGGTGATCGTGTTCCACCGCGACACATAGCTCCCAAGAAGAAACCCGGCGCGACCGTGCATCCCTCCACTTCGAAGGCCCCCTCGCACGCAGCCGCAGCCACCGTTGGCACCGCGACAGTGTTGGGTGGGGCAGATGCCACTGGTGACACAACCGGCTCAGGCGGCACTACCGTTGTGTCCCCCACGGCCGACGCTGGAGCGAGAAACCCCGGGGATGGGCAGCACCAGGAACGTCCTGACGAGCTTGGCCCGGAACCTGTGGGGGGAGGGGACACCCGGGATCCACCTCCCACCGCACTGGCGGAGGCAGTCGCAACAGGGACACCCGCTCGGGCGCAAGCCATGATTCTCCAGTCCTGCCCGTTATGGGTGTCGGTTCGAAGTGCACGCCTTGCCCATAGCAAGACGGGCAGGGCGAGGCACCGAACGGGGCCATCGATCCCCAGACACGCCCCACTCAACACCAGACCGCCTTGGCGATCGGTCCATGATGGCAAGAACGCGGCGACGCTCCTGCTGGTTCTACCAGGAGTCGTGCGATGTCCCGGTCCGCTTCGTTTGTCATGCCGAGCATAGCTGCGGAAGCAATGACGCGAGCCCAGCTCCTATTGAACTTTCCACCAATGGCTGACAAGATGGATGAGTGGAGGGCCACCATCCAGAGTTTAATTGGCTTTGCTGAGGCCGGTAAATCACAACATGTGGAGCCATCACAATGCCGGCGAATGGTGACGACACCACGAGGCGTTGGCCATGTTGAGGAGGTTGCGCCAATGGCGCAATCCCCTGCGCGATAGCATGCCCAGTAGCAACCTCGGCGAGCTCAATGGGCCAACGAGCCCGATGAGATGTCGATGGCCTCATCTGACCCGCAAACCCATCGTGGTCAGCAGCAAGTTCTGAAAGAAAATCGAAAGGAAGATGTACGCGTCACCATAGAGCGACACCGAGAGGCACGCCGTCAATCTGACAGGCGCAATGGCCCAAATGAGGATGAGCCCGCGCCCAGTGCTAGCGGGTACTTGCCTTTCGAGGTTGGGTGCCCTGCCTTCACTCGTGAGCTACGGCAGGTCCGCTAGCCATCTGCCCGCGTCTTCAAGCCTGAGCTTCTGAGCATATATACGATTACTGTTCAAGCCACCGGGGGCAGAGATGAGAAGGTGTTTGCAAACTATTTCCCTTTGGCACTTAAGCCAAACATGAGATCATGGCTGATGCACCTGTCGGAAAATTCCATTTCATCATGGGCAGACTTATACAACAAGTTCGTTGGCGCCTTCACAGGTGGCCACCAAGAGCCTGGATAGCCTAGTGATCTGCAGGTCCTTCCGCAAAAGGAAGGGGAGGATTTGCGTAAGTATATGCAGAGGTTCAATCGAGTGCATCGTAACATTCCAGAGATACACCCTACAACCATGATTGCGGCGTTCCATTCGAACATGTGCAACAGAAGGATGCGGGCCAAGATGAATATCCAGCTGCCCAAAACCGTCAACGAGATATACACCTTGGCGGATAAGTGTGTTCAGACTGAGGAAGGGAGGCGACTCCCCGGAGAGAAGGCTGGCATTGAAATTGACTCATATGTCGATGACGGTGCCACCAACTCAAAGGGGAGTAACCGGAGGTGCAATAGAAAGTGCAAAGAGAAGACAGTGTTGGCCGTCGAGAGATCAGGTGATCCTAGTGCCAGCAAGAAGACTAAGACCAAGGCCCCCGGCAAGGGAGCTGCTACATGCGCTGAATGCCAGGAGGCCATGGCAGCAGACAAGGCCGGGCAATCTGATGGGTCGTACTTCAAAATCCACCGCACCAAGGGCCATGATCTCTAAGAATGTCATCAAGTTGAGCAGCTTGTCAAGAAGTAAAAGGCTGAATATGAGAAGCACGATAGGGAGAGAGGCCAAGAAGGTGCTGGCGGGAAAGGCCATGGCAGCAGAGGAGGCCGCCGTGGCAAGACCCCGTAGCAGAAAGAAAAGCCCGCTAGAGGCCGCAAAAAGAAAGAAGGAGATGATGGGAGTGATGAAGAGGATGAAGAAGAAACTAGTGAGCAAGAATTCTAGAAGGCAACTGAGGCCATGTGCATTGATGGGGGTGCGTCCTTGCACTCCTCTCACTGGCAGCTCAAGCAATGGGCGCGTGAAGTCAATGCCGTAGAGCCAACTGGGGATTTTCGAAGGCCACTTAAGTGGTCCCGCACGCCTATCATATTTGACGAAGAGGATTACCCTGACCGCACTACCACGGTAGGGTGTTTGCTGTTGTTGGTCTCCCCGACAATCCGCAACCTCTAAGTAACAAAGATGTTAGTTGACGGCGGGGCTGGATTGAATCTGATCTCCCCTAAAGTGGTAGACAAACTGCAGATCCCTAATGAAGAACTCAAGGCCACGGGTACATTCCAAGGAATCAACCCCAGCAGGAGCCGGCACAAAGGTGAGATCACATTGCCTGTAACATTTGGCAGGGAACTGCACTACCGGATCGAGAGGGTCGTGTTCAATGTTCTTGAGCTTCCTCTGCCTTACAATGGGATTCTTGGTCGTCCAGCTCTGGCAAAGTTCATGGCAGCATCCCACTATGCCTACAACACCTTGAAGATGCCAGGGCCGATGGGTATCATTTCTATCCCGTCAGATGAGAAAGATCCGATCATATGTGTGGACCAGATGTATCAGGACGCGGTAGCAGCTGAGGCAGCTGACATCCCAGCTCCTGCCAAGGATACAAAGAAAGGAAAGAAGGCTAGCAGAGATGCCGGCAAGGACTCCAGGAAGTGCGCCTCTTTGGAGTGCGCCGCGCCTGTTGATGACCAACCGGAGAGTTCCACTAGCAAGAAACCCAAGGTTGTTTCACCTGCTGTGAAGAGGGTTCCGGAAAGGCAGGATGGCACTGATGGTACATTCACCAACAGTTCCACCCTTGATGACAAATAGGAAAGCACGCTTGTTACCTTCCCACGGGCGAATGTCGTTGTGTTTGCTTGGCAACCATCTTACATCCCCTGTGTTCCCAGGGAGGTAATCGAGCACCACCTCGTTGTCTGTCCTCATGCTCAGCCCGTCAAGCAGAAGGTCAGAAAGCAAGCTTTAGAGCGGCAGCAGTTTATTGCCGAGGAGGTCAAGAAACTTGAAGCATCTGGTTTGGTCAGAGGGGTACTGCATCCAACTTGGTTGTCGAATCCAGTGGTGGTGCGCAAAGCAAACGGGAAATGGAGGCTATGCATTGATTTCCCAGACCTGAACAAAGCATGTCCAAAAAACCGTTTCCCCTTGCTGCGCATTGATCAAATCATTGATTCCACTTCCAGATGTGATTTGCTATCTTTCTAGGATGCGTACTCCGGGTACCATCAGATATTTATGGCCAATTAAGATGAAGAGAAGACCACATTCATAACTCCATGTGGCACGTATTGCTTTGTACGAATGCCTTTCGGGTTAAAGAGCGCCGGATCCACTTTTCCAAGGGCAGTACAAGTTGGTTTTGAGCCCCAGCTGCATAGGAATGTAGAAGCTTATATGGATGATATAGTGGTCAAGACCAAGGACAGATCAACACTCATTCAGGACTTAGAAGAGACCTTCGCAAACCTGTGCCAGATCAATTTGAAACTAAACCCTGAGAAATGAGTGTTTGGCATTCCATCCAGCAAGATCCTTGGTTTCTTTGTGTCCCAGCGGGGGATAGAGGCCAACCCCGACAAGATCAGAGTGATCGAGCAAATACAGGCACCCAAGACTGTAAAAGATGTGAGGCATTTGACTAGATGTGTAGCTGCACTAAGTAGGTTCATCTCTAAGTCTGCCGAGTGTTCCTTGCCTTTCTTCAAAAGCTTGAAGAAGGCTGGCCTGATGAAGTGGATCCCAAAAGCAGAAGTAGTGCTACAAGACCTGAAAGCATACCTTTCCTCTGCTCCCACCTTAGTCGCGCCTAAACCGCAAGAGCCGTTGTTGCTATATTTAGCAGCGACGAATCAAGTGGTTAGCGCAGCGCTGGTGGCGCGGCAAGAAGTGGATGAGGAAGCAGCTGCAGCAACTGCACCCTCTGGAGATGGAACTGGACCCGTCGTGGCAGAAGCAAATCAGGAAGAGGTGGAGCAAGCCAGTGAAGGCGATCTTAAAACCGCGGCAAGGAAGAAAGTGGTGCAACGGCCAGTCTACTTTGTCAGATCCCTGTTACAGGGGGCTTGGTCAAGGTACTCTAGAGTATGCTGATCTTCGGCCTCATCATGGCCTCGAGGAAACTGAGCCACTACTTCCAAGCCCATGAGATCACAGTTGTCACCCGCTTCCCACGGCAGCGCATACCGAAGAACCCAGAAGCCACCGGTAGGATAGTTGAATGGGCGCTAGAGCGGTCAAGCTTTGGCCTGAGATATGAAAGCACTTCAACTATTCAGAGCAGGGCATTGGCAGAGTTCATTGTAGAATGGACGCCCACTCCAAACGAAGAAGCGCCAGAAACAATTCTCCTCGGCAAGGAGGCACCCTAAGAGTGGATCATGTATTTTGATGGTGCTTTCTCACTACAGGGCACTGGCGCCGGTGTGATTCTTGTTGTGCCCACCGGAGAGCATCTCAAATACGCAATACAAATGCATTTTCCCCAGGAGAAGGCCACCAACAACACTGCTGAATATGAGGGGCTCCTTGCCGGACTAAGAATTGCAGTGGAGTTGGGAATCAAAAAACTAATTATCCGCGGAGATTCTCAGCTAGTGATGAGGCAAGTCAATAAGGATTACCAGAGTCCATTGATGGAGGCATATATAGAGGAGGTGAGAAAGCTGGAAGAACACTTTTATGGGTTACAAGCAGAGCACGTGCCACGTGCGGAGAACAACATTGCTGATCACTTGTCAAGGTGCGCTGCACAAAAGCTCCCTATGGAACCAGGAACTTTTGTCATCCACATAACTCAACCATCAGTGTCCCTTCAATGATGGCCCGAAAAAGAAGAAAGTTGGACTCCGGCAAGTATCTCCCGGCAGGGCTTCCCGAAGCCGCTGGTAGAGAGGCTGCCCAGAACAACCCTACTTCGGTTGGTGAGCAGCACCCTCCCGCGAAACCCCAGGTTCTTGCGGCCGAGGTGAGTGCTCCCACGAACGAGGAGGTGCCTTTAGTCCTTGTTGTCGAGCCACAGGATTCAACTTGGGCGCAGCACATAGTCCATTTCCTTCAAACATGAGAACTTCCCGAGGAGCAAGAAGAAGCTAAAAAAGTAGCCCGATGGTCCAGAATGTACCAGTTTGTCGATGACACTGTGTACAAAAAGAGACCAAACGGGGTGAAATTGAAGTGCATTTGCGGGGAAGATGGGTTGAAGCTGTTGGCAGAGATACATGGGGGTATATGTGGCTCTCACATTGGATCAATAGCCCTGGTTGGAAAAGCTTTCCGGCAGGGTTTCTACTAGCCCACAGCCCTCCAGGATGCATTTGAGCTAGTCACCAAGTGTGAAGCCTATCAGTTCCATTCCAAAAACATTCATCAACTAGCTCAAGCTCTCGAGACGATCCCTTTATCCTGGCCATTCTCGGTCTGGGGGCTCGATATCTTGGGCCCCTTCCCCCGTGCCACCAAGGGCTTTGAATTCTTTTACGTTGCAATCGACAAGTTTAGAAAGTGGCCTAAGGTTGAACCAGTGAGGAAGGTGACCGAACAATCAGCTGTCAAGTTCTTGAAAGGATTGGTGTGCCAATTTGGAGTACCGAACAGAGAAATCACCGATAGCTACACCCAGTTCACGAGCCGCACCTTCATGCAGTACGTCCAAAGCCTCGGGAGCAAGGCATCCTTTGCCTCTGTTGGTCATCCCCGAAGCAATGGGCAAGCTGAGAGGATGAATGCTGAAGTGTTGCACGGACTCAAGACGAGAACTTTCGACAACCTATAGAAATGTGACATGCGATGGATTAACGAGCTACCGGTGGTTCTTTGGTCCTCCGGACGACACCAAATTGAACCACCAGCCAGACTCCCTTCTTCCCAGTGTATGGGGCTGAAGCAGTGCTCTCCACGGAACTCATATATGGGTCACCTCAAGTACTTGCCTACGATGAAGTAGAGCAAAAGCAGCTCTGGCATGACGATGTCGTGCTCCTTGAGGAAGATCGTCTCCGGGCCATTGTGTGTGCTGCACGCTACCAGCAAGCCTTGCGCCGCTATCATAGCCGCAGGATCCATGCCCGGAGCTTTGAGGAAGGCGACATTGTCCTTAGGGGTGTTCAGTCCGCCAAGGGTTCCAACAATTTGACGCCAAAGTGGGAAGGCCCTTACCGGGTAGTACAAGTCACCAAACCTGGCGCAGTCCGTTTGGAGACCCAAGATGGCATTAAATTGCAAAAATCATGGAATATTGAGCATCTTCGTAAGTTCTACCCGTAAGGCGTGGTTGCTGGGCTTAGCTCCCGGCAACCACCTTTTGTACAAGCCTTGTCGATGCGCATGTAACCCTTTGTACAAAGCCAGGCGCAGACTCTATGCAAAGATAATAAAACGAAGCATTGGCGCGTAAAACTTGCATGCATGTTTATTTAAGTCTGACTTTGCTATAGTCCTTAAATCATATAGATGAGATCGTATGCCTAACAAACAGGGCTCCTATCGCGGATAAACTCCCCAAAGGGGGGAAGTGAGGACAAGCTGGCGTATTGATCCTCGACAGTGTAACGCAGATAAGTTCCCCCGACCATCCACCACATGCCACTATGTGAAAAACTTGTGCGTAGAAAAACCTTGTCGCCCTATAAACATTTGAGCTCCCATCCCTTGGTTCTAAGATTACTTGAGTCAGGCTGGTCATAGTAGCATTTGAAGAAAGGGTTGACGAGGGGCCGGTTCTCTTCCATGCTCCTAACCCGCCAGGCTGAGTCCTGCGGCAGCAATAGAAGGGACCAACAAGGTGTCTTGCCGGAAAATCTTGTTTACTTGGAGGTATAGAGGAATCATTCCTCAGCGTGGACATGATACATGCATGAGTGCCCGACAAGCATACCTTTTTTCATTAATACACGGTGTCGGTGCAACAAACCCCCAGGTGTGTTTCCTGGACTGTACACAGGCTCAAGAGCAAGGTTACGTGTCACACCCTAGCTAGTTCAGGCATTAGAGTGTTGCATCATGTTTAAGTTTTTCCAGAAACTTGAAATGGGGATGATAGAACCCCCAGCCCCCTTGGAAACAACTAGGGTTTACTAAAATCTTTTTCAATGAACCTGAAATGCCCTTCTAAAATGTCCATCATTTTTGTCTTGGGTTAGAACCTCTCCCAAAACTGGTTCACATTTTTCTAGGTCATCATAAGGTCATTGAATTAAATCATATGTAACCTGCATTTGGGCATTTAAATGCTAGTAAATATTTTAAATGTCCAAATAATCCCAAACTGAAATGTTCCATGTTGGATATACTCTATACAGTGGGCATGAGCAGTTTGGTGATTTTTGGAAGTGCCTAGGTATTTTTAGAAATGCCACAAACTTGCAGAAATTAGAAAACAGATATAAAAAAAAGGAAATAAACTTACCTGGCAAAGTCACCAGCCGGCCCACCTGGCGGCCCAGCACTGTGCTGGCCCATGCCAGCCAGCAGCTTCGTCCCTGCCAGGCAGGTAGGGAGGTGACGCCGGCGTGCGCGAGCCCGCCACGGCGCCAGCTGCTTGCCGCTCGAGCCGCTGGACGCCTGGACGTCCTCCACGTCGTCGCCTCGACCCCCTGGACACCTCATTCCCCCCTGCGCCTCTCTCTTGCTCTCTCCCCACCATGGCCGACGCAGCCGCAGCCGCGCCACCGTGAAACCCGCGTCCACCGTCGTCCCCGAGCCGCGCTGCCGTGTCCACGAGCTCCGTCGTCGTCCTCTCCATCGAGCAGACCGAGCCCCGAGCGCTTGTTCGCCTCGGAACCACCGCAACAGCCCCGCCCGACCTCGCCGTCGCCGGAGATCCCTTTCGCCGTCACCACCGCAGCAGCTCGTCCCCGACCTCGCCGTCTGCTCCGTCGTGACCGCCGTGAGCTCAGCTACCTCCCCATCCTTTCCGTTCTCGCTCTCGAGCCCTGCATCGACTGCACCGAGCTCGGCCGCACCCGCTGCCGCCTCAGCACGTCGCCGTCGTGGCCACAGCCACGTTGGCTCGATTCCGAGCACGCCATCGTCTTCGCCGCACTCGCAGGAGTCCACAGAACCACTCCACGCACCTCGCCGTGCCCCCTAGCGACGAGCCCGAGCTCGCCCGAGCTCCGGCAGCCGCACAGCTCGTCGCCGGCGTCGTTTCCGGCCACCCCAGCTCCACCCACTGCCACCACTCGACGCGGCTCACTCCCCGCATCACGTAGATGTGCTCCGCCGTCGTTTTGGTCGCCGGAGCACGAATCCCGCACTGCGCCGCCGTGTCTGGCCTCGCCGGCGGCTAAACGCCGGCGGGTTTGACCCCGCTGACCCAGTTTGACCCCCCTGGGTCTATGACAGGTGGGACCCGCCTGCTAATTAACTTAGGATTAGGACTAACTAAAAATTAGTTAGACTAATGACACTGACACGCGGGACCCACTGGCCAGGTTTGACCTGGACCAGCCCCGTTGACCGCTGACATCATCCTGACGCAATGCTGACGCAATAAGTATTTCTCTGGATTTATTTTTATTCAGGAAATTCCAGAAAATACTACAAACTTCAAAAATTCATAGAAATTAATCTGTAGCTCCAAATCAAACAAATTATATATGAATTTGGATCAGAAAAATCCAATCTTTCCATCTGTACTGGTTTCATGCATGTCCGAACACTTTAACCTTGCTGATTAGATGAAACAAGTTAATGCACTAATATGACCTCTTATTTTGGGTTTGCATTTGAATCCTTGATTCAAATGAACTCAAACCAACCTGTTCTAAGATGCATTAGCCAAAACACACTCATTTTGCCATGTCATAGCATGCATCATATTGTTGCATATTGCCATGTGATGATTGTGTTTCGATGTGTTCTTCGTGGTAGGTTCTGCCTCCGAGGATATTCACGAGTATCCAACTGAAGGGCAGTATTCCACTACCACTCTGTCAGGCAAGCAACCCCATTGATCATTTCGATACCAACCCATCTTCTCGCTTCTGCTCTCGTTTACTGCATTAAGACAACGCGTTTCAAACTGCTGTGTGTTGCGGTAGTTGAACCCATATCCTCTGCATGACCTGTCATTGCCACAGTAACTAGATGAAACCCACTAGCATGTGTAGGAGTTGATTGAGCCATGTCTGTGTTTCCTACCATGCTATGCCTGCTATGCTTAGAGTTGTGTCAGGTCTGGCTCATCAGGGTGATGAACTAGAGTGAATGGTTGTGTCGGTAATGAGAGTGAAGTGTTGAACATGATTTGGTAAAGGTATCGATGGAAGGCCATGTAGGAGTACATGGTGGGTTGTTTCATTGAGGCCGTCCTTAAGAACTGAGATCTGTATGCGTGATTTAAGATTCAGCTACTACCACACGTTGGGCCCTGAAATATGACCCCGCTCGACTTACTGACCCCTCTCGTCCTCTGTCCAGGAGTTGCAAGTAGTTACTGGTGTTTGTAGTTGCTGGAGGCCGTGCGCAGCGCTGACCATAGGGGTGGGCTGTGATGCGGTAGGCACGTGGCCGGTGTACCGAGTCGCCCGTTTGGTGTCTCGGGAACCCTGCACACATCGTTTGGGGCCGTTGAGGACACCCCGGCCGGATTTCCTTGCAGATGGAACCCGAATAGGCGATAAACCTGGACTAGAGACTTGTGTGGTTAGTCAGGTCGTGGTCTACACCCACGTCGGCTTTCGCTTGAAGTCTGCCGAGCACATGTCGTGTGCAGATGCTAAGTGGTGGAGACATGTGTGACGAAGTACACCCCTGCAGGGTATAAAACTATTCGAATAGCCGTGTCCGCGGTAAAGGACTACTTGGTCGCTTATGCAGTTCATAGACAAGTTAATGGTTACTACTAAAAGACTCAAGATAAGTGTGAGTACCGTGGATGGCCCTCTCGTAGGATTACGAGGGAGGATCCACGGTGGAGTATTGTGATGGTGATTAGTGGACTCGTGTGCGAAAGCTAATTTCTCAAGTGGTGTCTCGTAGGATAGTGTAGCCAAGAGTCAAAGCTGGCTTGCTACGATAACTCCACCACCCTTCTTGAGAATGTGCATATATATTAGGATCTGTTGTAAGACTTGCTGAGTACCTTTGTACTCATGTTGCTTTAATAACTGTTGCAGACGAGAATACCGCCCCCTCCGATGGGTTCTATGTAGATCTCAACGTTGACGATGACTTGCCACCCAGGTGGTGACCTGAGCTTGTGAAGGGCCTATGTAGATAGACAGGCTTCGTCAAGCCTTCTTTCTTTCTAGTGTCTGTACTCAGACTAGTTGCTTCCGCATGTGCTTGTATGTTTGTATGACTTGAGTGTCGGGTCGTGTGACCCCTATCTGTATGAACATGTTATGTATGGCTCCCCGGAGCCTTTAAATAAAGTACTTTGAGTTGTAGAGTTTTGTTGTGATGTCATGTTGTATTTATATATATCGAGCATATTGTGTGTATGATTGAAATGCTTGGTATGTGTGGGATCCGACTATCTAGTTGTTTATCCTTGGCAGCCTCTCTTATGGGGAAATGTAGTCTGGTGTCTCCACTGAGCCTTGGTAGTCCGCTACAGCCCGGTTTACCGGAGTCCTGCTAGCCCAGCACTGCTGCTCCGGAACACTTAGACTGGCCGGCATGTGTTTCACTTCGTTCCTGTGTCTGTCCCTTCGGGGAAATGTCACGCGGTGATATCCGGAGTCCTGCCTAGCCTGCTGCAGCCCGGTTTCCCGGAGTCCTGCTAGCCCAGTGCTACAGCCCGGATTCACACGCTGCTGACCGACATGCTCGATGTTGATTCATGTATGCCTATCCCCGTAAGTTAGCGCCGCTTTGGGTTCACGACTAGCCATGTCGGCCCGGGTTCTCTGTCATATGGATGCTAGCAACACTATCATATACGTGAGCCAAAAGGCGCAAACGGTCCCGGGCCATGGTAAGGCGACACTCGTGGGAATACCGTGCGTGAGGCTGCAAAGTGATATGAGGTGTTACAGGCTAGATCGGTGTGACTTAGAATCGGGGTTCTGACAGCGTTGGCATCAGAGCCGGACTGCCTGCAGGTTCGTTGAGCCAAACTGGTCGATGTCGAGTCTAGAAATGCTTTAGTTATATGTAGGGGAATTGATTGTGGGTGGGACGTAAGGCTCTTTTTACTCCTTTACCTTATGCCCTCTGATCTGAGTCATCCTTTTCTCTTTCTACGTGGGTTAAGGACTAGGCTCTCTTCTCTCTATCAGGTTCACATGTTACTAATCCTTAGTAACTTATAGGATTGTTGGTTACAAGCCTCAGTTCAGTTTCTTCTACTTCTAGTATGTTGTCAGTTGAACCAGAACCTTGATATGATGTTGTTGAGTGGCTTGCAAACTGTTGTGAATGTCTCAAATCTTTTTCTGAGCATTTACAGCTGTTATGCTGTCCGATTTCTCCTAGAAAATTCTAATGCATTTGCTTTTTTTCGTGTTTCCAGATGGCCACTCGCACCCAGAATCAAGTGGTTCGTCTGACTCGGTGCCTTGATGTACCTGGTCACACGGCCATGCTGGTCCGAGTGATGATCGAGACAGGCTATCGATGGTATCCAGAGTATACCGTCGAAGAGCACTTTCGAGACTTTAATCAAAGCCAATACCTTTGTACAGTCAGGATATACCCTTCCTATCCTGGAGCTACTGAACCCCTCCATTGCTCATATGGACTTGGGGTTACCATCGAGATGTCCGTGCAGGACGCTGCTTATTCGATGATGACTGTCATGCGAGCCAGACTTGCCTTGCTTCGGAACACTGATTTCCGCTATATGCCAGCATCACTCCCTCGGGCACAAGGGTACTATCAGGCCCTTTACACTGACTCTATCCATGAGAATTCACTACTCCGCACCACCACCGAGTTGCTTGAGGACAAGGACCATGAGAATCGTGCCTTGCGAATGGAGCTCTTCAACACTCGTTCTGATCACTGGGCCACTCTGACACGGTATGCACCCGCCGTGCAGGCTGGGTATATGGACATGAGGGACTTGTACCCCGTGCGGTCTGGTCTGCCAGATTGTATGGATTGGCATGATGTAGGAGGCATCACCCCTCCCCGTGGACCCCGTCTGCCACCGTTTGTTGGACCAAGGCCACATCCGAGTCCTTTTGGACCGCAAGCTCCACAGGACCGACTGTTTCCAGATGATCATGTTCAGCTTCCAGGACATGGTGGTAATCTCTATGAAGATTACTATGGAGACGTCTGAGTTGGTAGCAGCTTCACTAGTATTGTAACAGTTGTATTTTCCACAGTCCTGCGTGACTTGTGGGATACGACTTGGTGTGTATCACGTTCCGGAGGTGTAGAAAAATAATGTATAGGAGCCTGGAATGCCTTCGATGAGATGTAACGTCTTTCACCGTAGTTGTACTTTAGCCTGGGCTTGTACTAAACTATGTACGGTGTGTATGACCGATGGTATATATATGGCAGTTTCTATATTACCATGTTGTGCAAAGGACCATCTCAGCATTTCATGTCGTCCATTACATTCTGCACTTCCTTGCCAGCATTTTGCCATCCTTGTCTAAGCCATTGTCTTGTCTCTCCTAGGATGGTTAATACCCGCAACAACCCTGCTGCCCCGGAGCAGGGTGAAGCCAGTGCAGCTAGGGATGGGAATCTGCCTCACCTGCCTTCTCTGGCCGAAGTTATGCTGGAGGCAGAAAGAAACAAGCGTGAGACCAACCGCTTGCTAGCCCGCATTGAGGAGAATACTGCATGTCATCAGAGGAACGAATTGGTGTCAATCAATGACTTTATCAAGTTGTACCCACCGACATTCCATCATTCCGTCGAGCCCCTCGATGCGGATGATTGGCTTCGCAGCATCACCAATAAGCTACGTTCTGTGAACGTAGCCGAAGCTGATAAGGTTATCTACGCTGCCTATCACCTCGAAGGCCTTGCTAGCCTTTGGTGGGAAAACTATGAGGCCATGCGCCCGGCTGGCCAGATTACCTCTTGGGCTGACTTCAGTGAGGCTTTCCGTGAGCATCACATCGCGGAAGGTCTCATGGATCATAAGAGGGAGGAGTTCTGCAATTTCACCCAAGGTAGACTGACCGTGGATGCATACAGCCGTGAGTTTGGAAATCTAGCACGATATGCTCCTGAAGAGGTATCCACCGACGCCAAGAAACAGGCAAGGTTCCGCAAGGGACTTAGCCCCGAGCTTCGTCGTGATCTTCGTCTGCACGAGTGCACCTCTTTTCAGAAGTTGGTGAATAAGGCCATCAGTGCTGAGACAGGTCAGACTGACTATGACGCCTCACGCAAGCACTCCCGTGACTTTGGTTCATCATCCGGTTCTGGACATCAGAAGCGCCGGGTGTGGATTCCAAACACAGCCCTGCCACCCAGGTTCACTCCGAGGCCATCCTTTGAGGCGCCTCGCCCCAATCAGCAGTTTGCACCGTCCAAAGCCTATGGTGGCCCCGCTGCTAATGCTGCTCCACGCCCCAATGTTGTGACATGCTTCAAGTGTGGAGAGACGGGTCATTACATACGTGAGTGTCCCCAGAACAACAACCCCAATCAGCCCGGCAAGTCCGTTGGTCGTGAAAAGCCAGCGGGAAAGACATATTACGCTAAGCCAGCCACCACTGCACGTGGCCATGTCAACTATGTCTCAGCTGAAGAAACTCATGAGGATCCCAACGTCGTCCTTGGTACGCTCCTTATTAACTGCCATCCGGCAACTGTTCTTTTTGATACTGGAGCATCTCATTCTTTTATCTCTGAGAGCTATGCTCAATTGCACAACACCACATTTTGTGACATGCCCACCTCCATGGCAAGTCAAACCCCTGGTTCTAGATGGCAAACCTCTAGAATAAGCCATGGAAATGAAATTCTTGTCGATAGATTGGTCTTCCTTGCATCACTGATAGCTCTCAATTCCTCGGACATAAACATCATCTTGGGTATGGACTGGATGTCAGCCCATTATGCTAAGATTGATTGCTCTTCTAGAACTGTTCAACTCACCCATCCATCGGGCAAGACAGTCAATGTTTTGACCCGAGTGTCTAAGCGTCAGCTCTACTCCCTAAATGCCAACCCTCTTCCAGACCTTGAAGATATTCTGGTATTCCGTGACTTCCCGGATGTCTTTCCAGAAGAACTGCCAGGTGTTCCACCTGACAGGGATGTCGAGTTCGTGATAGACCTTGTTCCAGGAACCGTCCCAATCTCTAGAAGACCCTATAAGATGGCACCCCTAGAACTAGCCGAGCTTAAGAAACAACTCGATGAGTCCTTGACAAAGGGTTTCATCCGTCCTAGTTCATCTCCATGGGCTTGCCCCGTCCTCTTCGTCAAGAAGAAGGATGGAACGGATCGGATGGTTGTAGATTACCGACCTGTCAACTTGGTCACAATCAAGAACAAGTATCCGCTCCCCAGGATCAACGATCTGTATGATCAGCTCGCTGGATCCTCAGTCTTTTCCAAAATGGATTTGCGGTTGGGCTACCATCAAATCAAAATCAAGAACGGGGACATTCCTAAAACGGCCTTTGTTACTCGTTATGGCCAATACGAGTACACCGTCATGTCCTTCGGTTTAACCAATGCTCCAGCCACCTTCTCTCGGTTAATGAACTCGATCTTCATGGAGTATTTGGATAAATTCGTCGTGGTATACCTCGATGATATACTCATCTACTCCAAGAATGAGGAAGAACATGCCGAGCATCTAAGGCTAGTATTGATGAAACTTCGAGAGCATCGTCTTTATGCCAAATTCTCCAAGTGTGAATTTTGGTTGCCAGAAGTGACCTATCTAGGCCACGTAATCTCTGGTAAGGGTATTGCTGTCAATCCCGAGCGAGTTCAAGCCGTCCTTGATTGGACTCCACCTGAAACAGTCAAGCAAGTTCGGAGTTTTCTTGGCTTAGCGAGCTACTGTCGCCGCTTCGTCGAGAATTTCTCCAAGGTTGCTAAACCTCTAACTGAACTTCTCAAGAAAGATAAAAAGTTCGAATGGACCCCACAGTGCGAGTTCAGCTTTCAGGAACTGAAAAGACGCCTGACATCTGCTCCCGTACTTGTGCCACCAGATTTTTCTAAGGACTTTGTTATCTATTGCGACGCCTCGTGACAAGGACTAGGTTGCATACTCATGCAAGATCATCATGTGATTGCCTACGCTTCTCGACAGTTGCGTCCACATGAGGATAATTATCCCACACATGATCTAGAGCTTGCAGCTGTGGTCCATGCACTCAAAACATGGCGACATTACCTTCTCGGTAATCATTGCGAAATTTACACCGATCACCAAAGTCTGAAGTACATCTTCACCCAACCGGATTTGAATCTCAGGCAAAGACGTTGGGTCGAGTTGATTACGGATTATGACTTAGGAATAACTTACACCCCGGGCAAAGCCAATGTCATGGCTGATGCGCTAAGTCGTAAATCTTATTGTAACAACTTGATGTTACAACAAAGTCAACCACTTCTCCACGAGGAATTTCGCAAGTTTAACCTTCACATTGCTCCTCGAGGATTCTTATCCACCTTGGTGGCGAAACCTAACCTTACGGATCAAATCATAGCTGCCCAGAAGCGTGATAAGGGCATATCCCGCATCCAGGAGAACATTGCTAGCGGAGCTGCTAAGTGTTTCTCTATGGACGATCGAGGTGTTGTCTTCTTTGAAAACCGTCTAGTGGTTCCCAAGAAACAACAGCTACGGCAATTGATCCTTAAGGAAGCTCATGAATCCCCTCTCACCATTCATCCCGGTAGTACTAAAATGTATCAAGACCTACGCCAGAGGTTTTGGTGGACTAGGATGAAGAGAGAAATCGCTCAATACATTGCTAACTGCGATGTCTGTCGTCATGTTAAAGCAGAGCATCAACGGCCTGCTGGCACCCTTCAACCTTTGGTTATTCCTGAATGGAAATGGGATAAAATCGGTATGGATTTCATTACCGGGTTTCCCAGGACCAAGAGAGGGAATAATGCTATCTTCGTCGTTGTCGATCGTCTTTCCAAAGTAGCCCACTTCCTACTTGTTCGTGAGAGTATAACCGCTAGCCAGCTAGCTAATTTGTACATCTCCCGAATAGTGTCTCTTCATGGTGTTCCATTGGAGATTAACTCAGACCGTGGAAGTCTTTTCACCTCTCGATTTTGGGAAAGTTTCCAAAATGCTATGGGAACTCGTCTCTCCTTTAGCACCGCCTTCCACCCTCAATCAAGTGGTCAAGTAGAACGAGTCAATCAAATTCTGGAAGATATGCTCCGAGCTTCTGTCATCTCTTTTGGTATGGATTGGGAGAAATGTCTTCCATTCGCCGAATTCGCTTATAACAATAGTTATCAAGCTAGCTTGGGCAAAGCCCCTTTCGAAGTTCTCTATGGACGAAATTGTCGAACGCCTCTTAACTGGTCAGAAACCGGGGAAAGACAACTCTTTGGCCCGGATATGATTCAGGAAGCAGAAGAGCAGGTTCGCATTATTCGTCAGAAATTGAAAACAGCCCAATCTCGTCAAAAGAGCCAATATGACCGCAAACATAAGCTCATGACTTATGAAGTTGGCGAGAAGGCTTACCTTCGGGTTACTCCTCTGAAGGGAACCCATCGATTCGGTATCAAGGGTAAATTGGCTCCTCGTTACATTGGACCCTTTCGCATTCTTGCCAAACGAGGAGAAGTTGCCTACCAATTGGAACTACCTCCGCATCTCTCCAGAGTTCGTGATGTCTTCCACGTTTCTCAACTCAGGCGTTGCTTCTCAGACCCTATCCGTGAAGTGGACAACGAAACGCTTGATCTCCGAGATAATCTCACATATCGAGAATATCCCGTTCGTATCCTTGACCAAGCCGAACGTACCACTCGACGCCAGAATATCAAGTTTCTCAAGGTTCAATGGTCACACCATTCCGAGAAAGAAGCTACTTGGGAAAGGGAGGATCGTCTTCGACTTGAGTACCCCACCTTCTTCCCGGAGGATCCTAAATCTCGGGACGAGATTCTTTTGAGTGGGGGTGAGTTGTCACACCCTAGCTAGTTTAGGCATTAGAGTGTTGCATCTTGTTTAAGTTTTTCCAGAAACTTGAAATGGGGATGATAGAAACCCCAGCCCCCTTGGAAACAACTAGGGTTTACTAAAATCTTTTTCAATGAACCTGAAATGCCCTTCCAAAATGTCCATCATTTTTGTCTTGGGTTAGAACCTCTGCCAAAACTGGTTCACATTTTTCTAGGTCATCATAAGGTCATTGAATTAAATCATATGTAACCTGCATTTGGGCATTTAAATTCTAGTAAATATTTTAAATGTCCAAATAATCCCAAACTGAAATGTTCCATGTTGGATATACTCTATACAGTGGGCATGAGCAGATTGGTGATTTTTGAAAGTGCCTAGGTATTTTTAGAAATGCCACAAACTTGCAGAAATTAGAAAACAGATATAAAAAAAAAGGAAATAAACTTACCTGGCAAAGTTACCAGCCGGCCCACCTGGCGGCCCAGCACTGTGCTGGCCCATGCCAGCCAGCTGCTTCGTCCCCGCCAGGCAAGCAGGGAGGTGACGCCGGCGTGCGCGAGCCCGCCACGGCGCCAGCTGCTTGCCGCTCGAGCCGCTGGACGCCTGGACGTCCTCCACGTCGTCGCCTCGACCCCCTGGACACCTCATTTCCCCCCCCTGCGCCTCTCTCTCGCTCTCTCCCCACCATGGCCGACGCAGCCGCAGCCGCGCCACCGTGAAACCCGCGTCCACCGTCGTCCCCGAGCCGCGCTGCCGTGTCCACGAGCTTCGTCGTCGTCCTCTCCATCGAGCAGACCGAGCCCCGAGCGCTTGTTCGCCTCGGAACCACCACAACAGCCGCGCCCGACCTCGCCATCGCCGGAGATCCCTTTCGCCGTCACCACCGCAGCAGCTCGTCCCCGACCTCGCCGTCTGCTCCATCGTGACCGACGTGAGCTCAGCTACCTCCCCATCCTTTCCGTTCTCGCTCTCGAGCCCTGCATCAACTGCACCGAGCTCGGCCGCACCCGCCGCCGCCTCAGCACGTCGCCGTCATGGCCACAGCCATGTTGGCTCGATTCCGAGCACGCCATCGTCTTCGCCGCACTCGCAGGAGTCCACAGAACCACTCCACGCACCTCGCCGTGCCCCCTAGCAACGAGCCCGAGCTCGCCCGAACTCCGGCAGCCGCACAGCTCGTCGCCAGCGTCGTTTCCGGCCACCCCAGCTCCATCCACTGCCACCACTCGACGCGGCTCACTCCCCGCATCACGTAGATGTGCTCCGCCGTCGTTTTGGTCGCCGGAGCACGAATCCCGCACTGCGCCGCCGTGTCTAGCCTCGCCGGCGGCTAAACGCCGGCGGGTTTGACCCCGCTGACCCAGTTTGACCACCCCTGGGTCTATGACAAGTGGGACCCGCCTGCTAATTAACTTAGGATTAGGACTAACTAAAAATTAGTTAGACTAATGACACTGACACGCGGGACCCACTGGCCAGGTTTGACCTGGACCGGCCCCGTTGACCACTGACATCATCCTGACACAATGCTGACGCAATAAGTATTTCTCTGGATTTATTTTTATTCACGAAATTCCAGAAAATACTACAAACTTCAAAAATTCATAGAAATTAATCTGTAGCTCCAAATCAAACAAATTATATATGAATTTGGATCAGAAAAATCCAATCTTTCCATCTGTACTGGTTTCATGCATGTCAGAACACTTTAACCTTGCTGATTAGATGAAACAAGTTAATGCACTAATATGACCTCTTATTTTGGGTTTGCATTTGAATCCTTGATTCAAATGAACTCAAACCAACCTGTTCTAAGATGCATTAGCCAAAACACACTCATTTTGCCATGTCATAGCATGCATCATATTGTTGCATATTGCCATGTGATGATTGTGTTTCGATGTGTTCTTCGTGGTAGGTTCTGCCTCCAAGGATATTCACGAGTATCCAACTGAAGGGCAGTATTCCACTACCACTCTGTCAGGCAAGCAACCCCATTGATCATTTCGATACCAACCCATTTTCTCGCTTCTGCTCTCGTTTACTGCATTAAGACAACGCGTTTCAAACTGCTGTGTGTTGCGGTAGTTGAACCCATATCCTCTGCATGACCTGTCATTGCCACAGTAACTAGATGAAACCCACTAGCATGTGTAGGAGTTGATTGAGCCATGTATGTGTTTCCTACCATGCTATGCCTGCTATGCTTAGAGTTGTGTCAGGTCCGGCTCATCAGGGTGATGAACTAGAGTGAATGGTTGTGTCGGTAATGAGAGTGAAGTGTTGAACATGATTTGGTAAAGGTATCGATGGAAGGCCATGTAGGAGTACATGGTGGGTTGTTTCATTGAGGCCGTCCTTAAGAACTGAGATCTGTATGCGTGATTTAAGATTCAGCTACTACCACACGTTGGGCCCTGAAATATGACCCCGCTCGACTTACTGACCCCTCTCGTCCTCTGTCCAGGAGTTGCAAGTAGTTACTGGTGTTTGTAGTTGCTGGAGGCCGTGCGCAGCGCTGACCTTAGGGGTGGGCTGTGATGCGGTAGGCACGTGGCCGGTGTACCGAGTCGCCCGTTTGGTGCCTCGGGAACCCTGCACACATCATTTGGGGCCGTTGAGGACACCCCGGCCGGATTTCCTTGCGGATGGAACCCGAATAGGCGATAAACCTGGACTAGAGACTTGTGTGGTTAGTCAGGTCGTGGTCTACACCCACGTCGGCTTTCGCTTGAAGTCTGCCGAGCACATGTCGTGTGCAGACGCTAAGTGGTGGAGACATGTGTGACGAAGTACACCCCTGCAGGGTATAAAACTATTCGAATAGCCGCGTCCGCGGTAAAGGACTACTTGGTCGCTTATGCAGTTCATAGACAAGTCAATGGTTACTACTCAAAGACTCAAGATAAGTGTGAGTACCGCGGATGGCCCTCTCGTAGGATTACGAGGGAGGATCCACGGTGGAGTATTGTGATGGTGATTAGTGGACTCGTGTGCGAAAGCTAATTTCTCAAGTGGTGTCTCGTAGGATAGTGTAGCCAAGAGTCAAAGCTGGCTTGCTACGATAACTCCACCACCCTTCTTGAGAATGTGCATATATATTAGGATCTGTTGTAAGACTTGCTGAGTACCTTTGTACTCATGTTGCTTTAATAACTGTTGCAGACGAGAACACCGCCCCCTCTGATGGGTTCTATGTAGATCTCGACGTTGACGAGTGACTTGCCACCCAGGTGGTGACCTGAGCTTGTGAAGGGCCTATGTAGATAGACAGGCTTCGTCAAGCCTTCTTTCTTTCTAGTGTCTGTACTCAGACTAGTTGCTTCCGCATGTGCTTGTATGTTTGTATGACTTGAGTGTCGGGTCGTGTGACCCCTATCTGTATGAACATGTTATGTATGGCTCCCCGGAGCCTTTAAATAAAGTACTTTGAGTTGTAGAGTTTTGTTGTGATGCCATGTTGTATTTATACATATCGAGCATATTGTGTGTATGATTGAAATGCTTGGTATGTGTGGGATCCGACTATCTAGTTGTTTATCCTTAGCAGCCTCTCTTATGGGGAAATGTAGTCTGGTGTCTCCACTGAGCCTTGGTAGTCCGCTACAGCCCGGTTTACCGGAGTCCTGCTAGCCCAGCACTGCTGCTCCGGAACACTTAGACTGGCCGGCATGTGTTTCACTTCGTTCCTGTGTCTGTCCCTTCGGGGAAATGTCACGCAGTGATATCCGGAGTCCTGCCTAGCCTGCTGCAGCCCGGTTTCCCGGAGTCCTGCTAGCCCAGTGCTACCACCCGGATTCACACGCTGCTGACCGACATGCTCGATGTTGATTCATGTATGCCTGTCCCCGTAAGTTAGCGCCGCTTTGGGTTCATGACTAGCCATGTCGGCCCGGGTTCTCTGTCATATGGATGCTAGCAACACTATCATATACGTGAGCCAAAAGGCGCAAACGGTCCCGGGCCATGGTAAGGCGACACCCGTGGGAATACCGTGCGTGAGGCTGCAAAGTGATATGAGGTGTTACAGGCTAGATCGGTGTGACTTAGAATCGGGGTTCTGACATTACGACATTCAAGAAAAGGCCAAGAAGAAGAGATGGCTCTATGAGAAATCAAAGTGTGGATCAAGAAGACCAAGACCAACCAAATAAGCGAGATATCGCTAAGGAAAAACCTCCCTTTCCGGGCAGGCGAGCCTGGCGGGGTCGAGGTTACCACAAGACAAGCCTCAAGACTCCCCCGGCAGGCTTGCCGTGGACGCCAAGGGCGGATTACCCCCGCCAAAGCTCCACCGCTCCACCTCACAGCAACGCAAGTCATCCATCGGTGCGGTGTCGAGCCCCCAAGTGACTAAGTGGCTGTTACTTGGTACGTGGCAGGCCATTTCTAAGGAACATCATCCCTAAATGACACCCATCCAAACGACGTGTCGCGCGGGCAGGCGAAAAGGTGGCTGAATGGCACGGTAAGGCTTGCCAGGCTACGCAACGATGTGACACTAAGCGGCACATTTAATGCACCCTGTCCTATCTGTAGAGTTAGGTATGATAGCGCTGTGGCTATCTAATCAGTGCATAATGACTATTTTGCCATTATGGTGACCCCTTGACCTATAAATAGAGAGTCGTGGCTACCTTAGAAAGGATCCGGACCCTTGTAGCTCGTACGCGCGTAGCTGCTCTCGCCCCGAGGCGACCTTGCCGGGCTAGAGCGTTGCGTCTCCACCACGGTCCTTCCATCAATCCACCAAAGCAGGAGTAGGGTTTTACGCTTTGCGGCAGCCCGAACCTGGGTAAAACTGCCAGTGTCATCGCTGTCATGCTGCTCTGTGCTTTCCGCTCTTTGTGCAATGCGCTCTCCCCCCTTGCCGAACCACAAGGGGCCGATGGCCCCATAGGTGGCCGTGTGATATCATGACATCTTTGGCACGCCAGGTAGGGGGAGGCACTTGCGCGAACCCGAGAGTGTAAATAGCGCGCCGTCTTCATCATCGTTTTCTTCATCAACGGCTTCATCATCCATGGCGCCCAAAAAGAAATCCGGTGCTTCAGCTCACCCGTCTACCTCGAAGGCTCCCTTGCATGCGGACACTAATGCCGTGGGGGCTGCGGGGGAATATGGGAACGCCGATGCCGCGGGGAACGTGACTGGCGCAGGCGGCGCCATCATTGTTCCCCCTGCGGCCGAAGCAGGAGCAGGAGCACCGGAGGAGGGCAACACCAACAACAACCCGGCTGCCATGCTCCGCAAGGTGCGGGTGCGGAGAATGCTCCATCTCCACCTCCCCACCTCGCCGAGGGACACAGCCGCAGCGGTGGTGCTCGCCCTGGTGCAGATCGTAATCACTTAGCTGCCCCCACTGCGGGTGCGGCTATAGGGCCCACGCCACCCGCAGGGCAAGCTAGCCGAGACGATGTGCCAAATGGTGTCGTCAACCCCCAAGTGCATCCGCCTCATCGTCACGCCACCCTGGTGACTGGCTCGCGGCGGTGAGAACATGGCGCCGCCACTACAGGCACCATCAGAAGTCGGGCGACATCGCGAACCGCATCGTCGTCCAGGCCAAGCACCGCTTCGGAGGCCATGGCGCGGGCCCAGATCTTGTTGTGATTTCCGCAAGTGGATGAGTGGAGGGCCACTATCCAGAGCTTGATTGGTTTCGCTGAGGCAGGAGGATCACAGCAGGCAGGCCGGCAATGGCCTCCACCAACGGTGGCAACGGCCCAAGCCGCTGGCCGCACCGAGGGAGCCGTTCCGACGGTGCAGTCCCCTCCATGACAGCTAGCGCAGGGGCCACAACCAGGGCCAGGCGACCAAGAACCCGATGGTGTATCAATGGCTTTGTCTGATCCTCAGACATGTCGAGACAAGCGATGGGTCCTGGAAGACAGGTGGAGGGAAGACGCACGCATCACCATCGAGCGAGGCTGCGACACCCGTCGCCAGTCTGATAGGCGCAATGGCCCCAACATCGACGAACCCATGCCGGTGAGGGTGGGTACCTGCCTTTGGAGGTTGGGTGCCCCGCCTTCACTCGTGAGCTGCGGCAAGTCCGTTGGGCATCTACCCGTATGTTCAAACCAGAGATACCAGAAATGTACGATGGAAGATTGAACCCGACAGAGTTCTTGAGCGTCTACACCATCGCTGTTCAAGCTGCCGGAGGAAGGGATGAGAGGGTGTTCGCCAACTACTTCCCTTTGGCACTCAAGCCAAACGTGATGTCGTGGCTGATGCACTTGCCGGAGAACTCCATCTCGACCTGGCTGATCTGTGCCATGAGTTTATTGGCGCCTTCACGGGTGGCCAACAAGAGCCAGGGTGGCCCAGCGACTTGTAGCTCCTCCCATAGAAGGAAGGAGAGAGTTTGCTGTAGTATATGCAGAGGTTCAGCCAGGTGCACAGGAACATTCCAGACATCCATCCAGCAGCTGTGATAGCTGTGTTCCAGTCCAACGTGCGCAACCGAAGGATATGTTCAAAAATGAACGTTCGGTTGCCCAAGAAAGTGAATGAGCTATACACTCTGGCGGACAAGTGTGCCCGCAAAGGAGGGGAGGTGACTCCCCGGTGAAGAAGATGGCGTCGACGTTGACTCAGTGGACGACGACGATGCCACCAATCAGAAGAAGAAGAACAAGAAATGCAACAAGGAGCGCAAGGATAAAACAGTGATGGATGTTGAAGGAGCGAGTACTCCTAGTACCGGCAAGAAGGCCAGGACCGAGGCTCCCGGCAAGGAAGTTGCCGCATGCGCTGACTGCCGAGAAGCCGCGGCTACCGATAAAGCTGGGAAGGCTGACGCGTCGTACTGCAAGATCCATCGAACTAAGGGACACGATCTTCAAGAGTGTCATCAAGTTGAGCCGCTTGTCAAGAAGCAGAAAGCTGAGTATGAGAAGCTTGACAAAGAGAGAGACCAAGATGGTGCTGGCAGGAAGGGCCGAGGTAGCAGAGGAGGTCGCCCCGGCAAGGCCCCTCAGTATCAAAGGAAACCGGCTAGAGGCTGTGAGAAGAAGGGATGCGATGATGGGAGTGATGAAGGAGATGAAGAGGAAACCAGCGAGCATGAATTCCAGAAGGCCACTGACGCCCTGTGCATTGACGGAGGTGCGTCCTTGCACTTCTCTCACCACCAGCTCAAACAGTGGGCATGTGAGGTCAATTTCATGGAGCCGGCGACAGATTCTCGGAAGCCGCTCAAGTGGTCCTGCACGCCCATCATCTTTGATGAAGAGGATCACCCTGACCGCACCACTGCGGTAGGATGTTTTCCATTGTTGGTTTGACCAATGATTCGCAACCTCAAAGTCACAAAGATGTTGGTTGACGGCGGGGCCAGGTTGAATCTGATATCTCCCAAGGTCATCAGCAAGCTCCAGATAGCAGATGAAGAGCTCAAGGTTATAGGTACTTTCCAAGGCATCAACCCCAACAGGAGTCGTCCTAAGGGGAAGATCACACTGCCGGTAACGTTCGGGGGGACCTGAACTACCGGACCGAGAAGATCGTGTTTGACGTGGTCGACCTCCCCCTGTCATACAATGGAATCCTTGGCCGCCCTACCCTGGAAAAATTCATGACGGCATCCCACTATGTCTACAACACTCTGAAGATGCCAGGACCGATGCGCGTCATTTCCATTCCATTAGACAAGAAGGACGCAGTCATATACGTGGATAAGATGTACAGGGAAGCAGTTGCTATAGAGGCCGCGGAAGCTACCGCTCCTGCCAAGGAAACCAAGAAAGGGAAGAAAGCCAGCAAGGATGCCAGCAAAGAATCCGGGAAGCGGGCCTCTTCGGATTGCGCTGCTCCTGTTGATGATTTGCCGGAGAGTTCCAATAGCAAGAGATCAAAGGTTGCTGCGCCTGTTGTGAAGAAGGTCCCGGCAGGGTTGGTTGGCGCTGATGGTACATTTACTATCAGCTCCACCCTCGATGACTAATAGGAAAGCAAGCTCATTGCCTTCTTGTGGGCGAATGTTGATGTGTATGCTTGGCAACCATCTGACATCCCTGGTGTTCCCAGGGAGGTAATCGAGCACCACCTTGCGGTCTACGCACATGCCCAACCCATCAAACAGAAGGTCCGAAAGCAAGCTTTGGAGCGGCAGCAGCTCATTGTCGAGGAGATCAAGAAACTCGAAGCTGCTGGTTTGGTCAGAGGAGTGTTGCATCCAACTTGGTTGGCGAATCTAGTGGTGGTGCGCAAGGCGAATGGGAAATGGAGGCTTTGCATAGATTTCACAGATCTAAATAAACATGCCCGAAGGACCCATTCCCCTTGCCGCGCATCGATCAGATTGTGGATTCCACCTCTGGATGTGACCTACTTTCCTTCTTGGATGCCTACTCCGGGTACCACCAGATTTTCATGTCCGAAGAAGACGAAGAGAAGACCGTGTTTTATAACCCCATGCGGCACGTACTGCTTTGTATGTATGCCCTTTGGGTTAAAAAGCGCTGGATCCACTTTCGCAAGAGCAATACAGATTGGCTTTGAGTCCTAGTTGCACAGGAATATTGAAGCCTACATGGATGATATAGTGGTCAAAACCAAGGACAAACCAACTCTCATTCAGGACTTGGAAGAGACCTTTGCAAATCTATGCAAGATCAACTTGAAGCTGAACCCAGAGAAGTGTGTGTTTGGCGTTCCTTCCGGCAAGCTGCTTGGCTTCTTTGTGTCCCACTGTGGAATAGAGGCCAACCCCAACAAGATCAAGGCAATTGAGCAGATTCAAGCACCCAAGATAGTTAAAGACGTGAGGCATTTGACTGGATGTGTTGCCACGCTAAGCAGGTTCATTTCCAACTCCACTGAACGCGCCCTGCCATTCTTCAAAATCTTGAAGAAGGCTGGGCGCATGGAGTGGACCCCAGAGGCAGACGCTACGATGTAGGATCTAAAGACCTATCTTTCCTCTGTCCCCACCTTAGTCGCATCAAAACCACAAGAACCGTTGGTGCTATACTTAGCGGCAACCAATCAAGTGGTTAGTGCAGCACTGGTGGTGCAGCGGGAAGTAGATAAAGAAGCAGCTGCAACTGCCGTCCCCTCTGGTGGAGGAAGTGAACTCGCCCCGGGAAGGTCAGAGGCATATTAGAACAAGGAGGAGCGGGGTAAAGGAGACAACTCCAAGGTCGCGGCAAGGAAGAAAGTGGTGCAGCGGCCAGTGTACTTCGTCAGCTCCCTGTTGTAGGAGGCTAGTTCGAGGTACTCTGGCATGCAAAAGTTGATTTTTGGCCTCATCATGGCTTCAAGGAAACTGCGCCACTACTTCCAAGCCCACGAGATCACGGTTGTCACCCGTTTCCCCTTGCAATGCATACTGAGGAACCCTGAGGCCACTGGCAGGATAGTGGAATGGGCATTGGAGTTATCTAGCTTTGGTTTGAAGTTCGAGAGCATGTCAACCATTCAGAGCAGAGCACTGACCGAGTTTATTGTGGAATGGACGCCTACCCCTGAGGAAGATGTGTTGGAGACAGTTATCCCCGGCAAGGAAGCGCCCCAAGAATGGATCATGTACTTTGATGGTGCCTTCTCCCTACAAGGTGCAGGAGCCGGCGTGCTTCTTGGTGCTCCCTCTGGGGAGCACCTCAAGTACATAGTTCAAATGCATTTCCCCCGGGAGAAGGCTACCAACAATACAACAGAATATGAAGGCCTCCTTGCCAGGCTCAGGATCACAACAGAACTGGGAATCAAGAAGTTGATCATTCATGGAGATTTGCAACTTGTGGTGAGGCAAGTGAACAAGAATTATCAAAGCCCATTGATGGAGGCATACATCGAGGAAGTGAGAAAGTTGGAAGAGCGCTTTGATGGATTGCCAACAGAGCACATACCACGTGCGGAAAACAGCATTGCTGATCATCTCTCAAAGTGCGCTACACAAAAACTCCCTCTCGAACCAGGGACTTTTGTTCTCCATCTGAGTCAACCCTCCTTATCCCCGACAACAATGGCCAGGAAGAGGAGGAAACTAGACTCCGGCAGGCCTCTCGCGGCAGAGCCCTCTGGGGTCCCCGGCAGAGAGGTTGGCGGGAACAACTCCGTTTCGCCCGGTGAGCAGCACCCTCCCGCTGAACCACCTGTTCTTGTGGTTGAGGCATGCGCTCCCGTGAATGAGGAGGTGCCGCTAGTCCATGTTGCCGAGCCTCAGGCTCCAACATGGGCGCAGCACATAGTCCATTTCCTCCAAACAGGAGAACTTCCCGAAGAGCAAGGAGAAGCTGAAAGAGTAGCCTGGAGGGCCAGTATTTATCAGTTCCTTGACGACACGCTATACAGAAGAAGGCCCAACAGAGTGAAATTGAAGTGTATTTGCCGGGAAGAAGGAAAGGAACTGTTGGCAGAGATACACAAGGGTATATGCGGCTCCCACATTGGATCAAGGGCCCTGGTTGGAAAAGCCTTTCAGCAAGGTTTTTACTGGCCCACGGCCCTCCAAGATGTAATTGAGCTAGTCCTTAAATGTGAAGCCTGCTAATTCCACTCCAAGAATATCCATCAGCCTGTTGAAGCTCTCCAGACGATCCGTTTGTCATGGCCCTTCCCGGTCTGGGGGCTCAACATCTTGGGCCCCTTCCCCCGTGCTACCGTGGGCTTTGGTTCTTATTTGTCGCTATCGACAAGTTCACAAAGTGGCCAGAGGTGGAGCCCGTGAGGAAGGTAACTGCACAGTCAGCTATCAAGTTCTTGAAAGGATTGGTGTGCCGTTTCGGAGTGCCCGCCAGGATCATCGCAGACAATGGCACCCAATTTACAAGTCGCGCCTTCATGCAATACATTCATGCCCTCGGAAGCAAAGTCTCATTTGCCTCTATTGCCCATCCCAGAAGCAATGGACAAGCTGAGAGAGCAAACACTAAAGTGCTACGAGGACTCAAGACAAGAACATTTGATAGGCTGCAAAAGTGCAACAGGCGATGGATCGACAAGCTGCCGGTGGTTCTTTGGTCCCTCCGTACGACACCAAATTGAGCTACCGGGCAGACTCCCTTCTCCCTAGTCTATGGGGCAAAAGCAGTTATCCCCAAGGAACTCATATACGGATCACCTCGAGTGCTTGCCTACGATGAAGTAGCGCAGGAACAGCACCGGCGTGATGATGCTGTGCTACTTGAGGACAACCGTCTCCGGGCTGCTACGCGTGCTACACGCTACCAGCAAGCCCTACGTGGCTATCACAGCTACAGGGTTCATGCCCGAAGCCTTGAGGAAGGCGACCTTGTCCTTAGGCGTGTTCCGTCCGCCACGGGTGTAAACACGTTGACACCGAAGTGGGAAGGCCCTTACCGGGTAGTATGAGTCACCAGACCCGGCGCAGTCCGTTCGGAGACCCGAGATGGCATTCAGTTGGAAAACTCATGGAACATTGAGCATCTCCGTAAGTTCTACCTGTAAGGCGCGGCTGTCGGGCCCTGCCCGGCAGCCACCCTTTTGTACAAGCCTTGCCAATGTTGCATGTAACCCTTTGTACAAAGCCAGGCGCAGACCCTGAGCAACAGATGAATAAATGAAGCGCTGGGGGGCCCCCGACTAGATTGCATGCATGCATAAGCATATCATGAGCATAGCATGATCATGTAGATGAGGTCGCATGAAGCACTGTTTTCATCTGCAATAAGTTGTAGGGTTCTTGCCGTGGACTTGATCCCGAAGAGAAGAAATGAAGACAAGCCTACATAGCAATCCCCGACAAGCCAAACAGATAAGTTTCTTCTTATCCATACTTATTCTGTAAGGTAAAAACTTGTGCATATGAAAACCTCGTTACCTTCGAAACATAGGTGCTACCATCCTTTGTCCTGAACGTTGCTTCGGACAAGGTGGTCACAGTTGCCTTTTATGGAGAGGGTTTGGCGAGGGGCTGGTCCCTTTTTATAGTTTTATGCCCGACAGGCCTTGCCCCATGGCAGCAAACTAAGGGTACCGACAGGATAGTTTGCCAGGGGAAACTTGTTTACTTGAACATATAGAGGCACCACACCTTTGGATGGACATGATACATGCACAAGTATCCGGCAAGGCTTGTCTTTTTCATTAATATGCTGATAAGCAAGTACAGATCTTACAGAGCACAAACATGGATAAAGAAGTTTACATAATTTAGATTAAAGTTTGGCAAGTGCCTACATGTTTTAGACTGAAAAAAGATAAGTGCCCCGTAATCCCTTTCTTGTCCCTCTCCTCCTAGGGACTGAAGTGGGAGGTGCAGAGGGCAAAAGGAGTGCCTGAGCGGAAGCCCAGCCCGATCCCGTCAGGGCTTGCCGGGCGCAGCCTGACAAGATTGGGAGTGGTGAGGATGCGAATGAGAGGGGTGGAGGGAGCAGCTCGGTGGTGCCCTGGTCACCACCTCCAGGGCCAGCAAGAAGCCCCAGCACAAGCACCGGCGGGGAGAACCTCCGGAGCTCAGCTGGAAGACTGCTGGAGGAGGCGAAGGCACCAAGAGAGGGACCCCCTCCCCGGCAACCGTCCTAAAGAGGCCGGTGATGATGGTGCTGGGAAGGGAGGGGACAAGTGGAAAGATGAGGCAGCGGGCCGGCAATACGAGACGAAGGCGTTGGTGCCATCGTACTCCGACCTGACGACCTGCCACCCGCCTTCTCCGTCTTCCCTTGTTCCTTCTTCATCACCACCACTCCAGGAGGACGCCGGCCCATCGGGCCAACACCTCCCCCGGAGAAGCAGCAGGCAACGGCGGTGTCCAAGGCGTGCGAGGAGCATCGCTGCCAACCTTGGAGGCAGGAAGGTGCCACCGTCTTCAATGATCGCCCCGACTCTGCCGGAAGGAGCATTGCTGGGATTACCAAAGATCCCAAGCGCTGCACCCCAGGCAAGCGCCGGAAGCCCCAGGACCCTCATTGTCAAGTTGGCGAACCTTGGCGTCTTGTGGACAGGGCAAGCACTCTCTACCAAGTGGTCGGCTCGTGTGGGAGAGGCGGGCGCCTCACCCTCTCGGAGGAGCGTAACGCCTCCCACACTATGGATAGTTCGGCACCCACACCCCCGACCGCTGCATCTCCTGCGCCCCTGGACCAGACTCACTCCCCCAGCGTCAATATGAGTGTTCGGCATCATCAACCCCAAGCTAGAGCCCGAGACCCGGCCCCGGCCTCTCCCCCTCAACACAACAAAGAAGAAGGCAAGAAATAAAGAGAGAGAGGTGCGTGGATGGACACCTCTGCTTCATCCTTTCCCCCTCTTATATAGGCAAGCTGGGGCTGGGGGCTGATCCTTCGCCCCCGCCCCAGAGGGGTTTCTTTCTGATCCGACCCGTCCAAGCTACCGCCGACGGCCAGATCCGATCGCCGTCCCCGTACACCAACCAAGGAAGGCCGAGCTCCTGCCCTGGCTCTCTCTCTCCTGCACCACGCACCTCCGTCACCTACCCCACTCAATGCATGCAGCATACGTGGTAGAGGATAAGGACATGGTGGGAAGAGTGAATTGGTAGTTACTCCCCCTTGCGTTAAAGTCATTCACGGGCCATTACAAAAGGTGGCCCCACTGCAATTGGCATCACGCGATGCACGGGAAAACCGAAAAATGACTCAAGCACAGGTTAATGGAGAAGCAAAGTAGATCTCAAAGGACGAGCTACCACAACCCGCTCGCCTGTGTACTAGACAGGGCCTACCCCGATGACGCTCGGCAGTGCATTCAGGCCAGGCCCGGGGGCTCCTGTCGGTGCAACAAACCCCCAGGTGTGTTGCCCGGACTATACACAGGCTCAAGAGTAAGGTTACGACATTCAAGACAAGGCCAAGCAGAAGAGATGGCTCTTTGAGAAATCAAAGGGCGGATCAAGAAGACCAAGACCAACCGAATAAGCGTGATATCACTAAGGAAAAACCTCCCTTGCCGGGCAGGCGAGGCTGGCGGGGTCGAGGATACCCCAAGACAAGCCTCAAGACTCCCCCAGCAGGCTTGCCGGGGACGCCAAGGGTGGATTACCCCGCCAAAGCTCCACCGCTCCACCTCACAGCAATGCAAGTCACCCATCGGTGCGGTGTCGAGCCCCCAAGTGACTAAGTGGCTATTACATGGTACGTGGCAGGCCATTTCTGAGGAAGATCATCCCTAAATGACACCCGTCCAGGCAATGTGTCGCGCGGGCAGGCGAAAAGGTGGCTGAATGGCATGGCAAGGCTTGCCGGGCTACGCCATGATGTGACACTAAGTGGCGCATTTAATTCACCCTATCCTATGTGTAGAGTTACGTATGATAGCACTGTGGCTATCTAATCAGTGCATAATGACTATTTGGCCATTGTGGTGACCCCTTGACCTATAAAAGGAGGGCAGTGGCTACCTTAGAAACGATTCAGACCCTTGTACGCTCCTACGCGCGTAGCTTCTCTTGCCCCGAGGCGACCTTGCCGGGCTAGAGCGCTGCGTCTCCACCATGGTCCTTCCATCAATCCACCAAAGCAGGAGTAGAGTTTTACACCTCGCGGCGGACCGAACCTGGGTAGAACTGGCCATGTCATCATTGACGTGCTGCTCTGTGCTTTCCGCTCTTTGTGCAATGCGCTCTTCCCCCTTCCCGAACCACAAGGGGCCGATGGCCCCATAGGTGGCTATGTGATACCACGACACGTGGATAAACAAGTACAAACTGTTGGCGTGCGACACCTATGTGACCCTCGGAGGACCCCTTTACGATTCGGCAGGGGGAGAGGTATGCGCAAAGAGCAGAACCAACAATCGACGCGCGAGCGATTTTACCCAGGTTCGGGCCGCCAATCAGCGTAAAACCCTACTCCTGCCTTGTTTTATTATCGGTGTTCTTGAGCCCAGGCTTCAGGAGCGCTCGCAGTGAATAGCACGTTCAAAGGGCAGCTACGCATGCGGAATGGGCCAGAAGATCCTCCTCCCTGTAGCAGTTGCCTTGGGCCTCCTTTTATATCACCAAGGGGTCACCACAGTGGCGAAATGTACATACATTGAGGTGTAAAGTAGCTACAGGGTCATCATACCTAACCCCTGACGGATTAGGATGAATGCATTTAATGCACCGTGAGGTGTTCGTCTAGGTGTCCTCACTTTCTTGGGGATGGAAAAAGGGGCCATCCCATCAGCACCGCTTAAGCTCTCCTCCACTGGCGTGTCGCCACGCATCCAAAGAAGGACCCAGAATGTCGGGTTTGTTGCTGTGCCAGAGCGGTGGCACAGCAACAAAATCTTGCCGGGCACTGAATCTTGCCGGGCGCCGAACCTTGCCGGGCGCCGAATCTTGCCGGGCTTCGCAGGCCACCCCGGCAAGATCTTGCCGGGGAAGCTGGCCTTCGGATTCCAGCCCTTCTTATCTGCTGATCTTCAGATCTTTGACTTGAGGGTTTCTTTGGTGGCCTGAGTCAAGCTCGAACTGTTCCCCGACAAGCCTTGCTGCGAGTATGGCTACAACTACCCGTGCACAAGTACGGGGTACTAATGGCCCAATACTTAGTACACCGACAGGAGGCCCCGGGCCTAGGCCACACACGAGTGCGAGGCGTTGTTAGGCTAGGCCCAAACAGTGCATGGGCACACGTGGCAGGGGATTAACTACTCATAAATATCCCATTTACTGTGCCCCCCACTACGCGCGCTGAACGCGCGACATGGGAAGCATGCCTCAAAAGCTGCAACTGCAACGCGCCTGCAGAGGCGCATTCACATTGGGGAGTAAAAGAGGCGGCCCCGCTCCTTCCCCATAAAAAGGAGAAACCGCAGAGGCACAGCCTATTTACCCCCCTCTTCTTCTCAATCTGGCCGTTGCCATTGCTTTCCTTCTCTCGAGCTCAGAGCAAAGCTTTCCCTCATCCGCTCATCGTCTCCACGCCCGCTTCATCCCCGGCTTCCGCCTTTGCAATCGCCATGCCACCCAAGACCAGCAAAGGCAAGGGCAAGGAGACGAAAGCCTATGTCCCGGAGAGCGAGCTGGTGAAGATGCGGAAGAAGTATGTCGTCTTCACCCCGTCGCTTGATGCGGAAGCTTTGAAGAGGCGGTACCAGTGCATGTGGGCGAGGGAGACACAGGCTCACCCCGCCACTCGTGTGATTCCAGGTTCTTGCTCCAAGAGTGGGTCAGACAGATATCCCTTTTTCGTCGCATACTTCTATTGTGGGCTCTGTCCTCCATTTTCTGACTTCTTCAACGACATTATGTACACATACGGCTTCCATCTTCTCGATTTCACGCCGAATGCGGTATTGTGCATGTTCATCTTTGCTCACCTTTGTGAAAACTTTGCCGGAGTGGTTCCCAATACTGCCCTTTTCTGCCACTACTTTTTCCCTCGTATCCAAAAAGGAGAGGCCCTCTCTGGTTCTATCGCCTGGATTCCAAGGGCTTGGAATAAGGAAATATACCCAGAAGGGGTTTACCGCGAGAAGTGGGACGAATGGCGGGCTGAGTGGTGCTGGATCAATGAAACAGATCCCCATCCGTTCTGTCTGCGTCGATAGCAGAAAGCGGTCCTCGGCAGTGGCTAGAGCAATCTTGCTGCTGAAGATGAAAAACTCACAATCGCCACTACCAGGATTCTTCGCCTGAAAGCTGCCAGGCTAACAATGGAGATGATTGGCTTCGATTTTCTCCGCCGCCGCATTGCCCTCTTGCAGAATAAAGGAAGACCAGCTTGGGAATACCGAAACGCAGCAGACATCATGAGACTGCGCCCCGGGTTGAACAACAATTTGACTGCTATGCAACTTGGCGCTCTCCGTCAAAAGCTGTTCCAACGCGACAACAAGCATCGGTTGCCGGCAAGGATTGTCCCTCTGTGCAACAACTCTGCCCTGGGGTCAATTATCGCTACCATGCCACTGTTCAATGCCCACAGTCTCGACGCGACATGGGTTGAGCCATCCGAGGAAGAGGCACAAAAGTTCTTTGATAACTTGATGGAGAGGGCCGTCCGGGAAGAAGCAGACTTCATTCGAGCCACCACCGACGAAGAGGTGGCATACATCGCCACTAGGGAGGAGGAGGCAAATCATGCCGTGGAGGCTGGCAGCGCCGGCTTCACAGAATGGGAAACCTGTGACGCAGAGGTAGTGGTGGAGAAAAATCCTGCCGGGAAGGACAAAGTTGCCGGGGAACAGAGCAGCACAACCGCTGAGAGCTCGTCCGACGAAGACATGGCTGAAGAAGAACCGCAAGAAGAGCTCCCAGCCCCGAAGAAGACAAAGCGTGTTCTTCGAAAGGCTGCATCTGGCATCCCGGCAAGCCAATCTTCCTCGAGCAGCGAGGCTCCCGGCAAGAAAACGGCCGGCAAGACTGCGCCACAGCAAGGAGTTCGACAGCAACCTGCGCGGCGTGCGAGACCCACATCAGCGGCAACTGCTGAGGCTACAGGGGTGTCTCGCACTACCGCACCAGAAGCTGAGGTGACGGAAACACACCAACCCCCGGCGCTTGCTACAGCCAAACGACCTAGGACCCCTCCTCCGCCTCCCCACACAGACACTGCAACGAAGGTCGATTTCGACATCTCCGGCTTCAGTCCGGAGCGAGAAGAGGAAGAGTGAGTACCTTGCCACAGCCTTTATCTTCCAATCCTGGATCAATCTTATTGACTTGCTTGTATTGTCTCTGCAGTGATGCAGAAACCTTGATGGAGAGGATGCCGAAGAGGACAAAGACTTCTACATGCGATGAGCCTCCGGCAGGCTTCGTGAGCGCGCCGGAAACTACTACCATCAGCCCGGATCTTAGTCCTCGACGCAGCCCCCAGCGTAAGTTCATTATTCTTTTCGGTTGGGGAATGCTGAGGTTCCTATCCTTGCCGCTGATATCTTTGGGCTTGCAGGAGAAGGACGGCAACAAAGGGAGTTATCAGGAGATACCCTCGTCGTGCCACCTCTGTCAACCACATCGCCCACAAGCGCATCCCCGGCAAGTGATCACACCGATGAGTTTGTCTTGGTGGAGGAGGAGCCAACAACCATGGATGCTGGCATCTTACCCCCGGCAACTGAGGTTGCCGGGAGGGGCGAGGCCACCTCTCGGTAGCCCGATGTAGGTAACCAATTGCCTCAGCGTGCTTGCTATCCTTTCCTTTATCTCTCTTTCTTTTGTCTTCTTGAACTTCGATCTTGATCTCATTCTGCTTCTCCCCCTTGTCCTTTAGAATTCCCTGAGATGGAAGACATTAACATCGACGCTGTCATCGAGGAGACCACCAGGGATGTTGCCGCCGAAGCCGACAAGATCGCTGCCAGCGAGGCCACCATGGATGCCACCATAGAAGCCGGCGGTGCTTTTGCCGAGGAGGCCACCAAGACTGCACAAGAGGAACCCGCCAAAGAGTCTACTGAAGAGGGTGGCAAGGAGGCTGGTGACCGTACTGACGGCATTCCTGCCGCAGGAGCGCCAGGTGCTACGCCGGCCACGGAGCCCCCTGCTACTGGTGAGGCGGTTGTTGAGGGTCAACCGTCAACATCTGAAGTCCCCTCATCCAGCAAATATCTCAAAGTTGGCGAGAACCTGTTTGTCAACTTGCCGGGGACGGCAAGCATTGGGGCACCGACCGAATGGGAAGACTTTGATGAAGAAATCATTGCTGCTGCTGGGCTCGAGGTTGTTGATGATCCAAGCGCTAGCAGCGGCAAATCCGAAGAGGATCAGCTCCTTCAGGCCATGGGCGAAAATTTCCACAAGCTCCAGGCTCTTCATCGCGCCCGGAAAGAGAAAGCGGATTCTAGAATGGCAGTTGTCGAGGCAGCCGAAGCAGATTTTCAGAGGCGCGTTGAACAAATGCAAGTCTGGTACGCCGAGGCCCTCCAAGTGTTGACTGCCGGCCGAGAACAAGTGAGCCAACAGTGGACAGAAATCCTCCTGAAACAATCTGACATGGAGAAGGCGCAAGAGGAAGCTACGCAAAGAATTGCTGCTGAAGATGCTCTCTTGACGGGGCGTCGCATTGCGCTTGATGCTCACGAGGAAGACCTTGCCGCACGTGAGCAGGCGCTCGCCGCCAAGCTTCGCAGCAAAGATGAAGATATCGAGAAGCTTGTCGCGCGGCGGACCTAGGAGCTGGAGCAGAAACATAAAGAGGCGCTCGAAGCTCTAACTGTAAATCACGCCGGCAAGCTTAAGGAGGCCGTCGATGCTGCCGAGACTGCAGAGGCCGCCAAGAATGAGCTGAGTGACAAAGTAAAGAAACTAGAAGTGGATCTCGAAGAACACAGCAAGGAGCTCTCGACGCTCAAAGGTGATAGGGAAAAAACCCTCCACACCCTGGCGGAGATGCAAGTTGCCATGTCTAACAAGACCAAGCAGCTCTCCTCAGCAAATGATGCTATTGCCGTTCTGGAATTGAAGCTGACCACGTTGGAGAAGTCTCTCGGGGCCGGCAGGGCCCGCGAGAAGGCCCTGCTCAAAGATCTCCAGGAAGAGAGGAACCTGCTCAAGAGTGCCGCCGCCGCCCAAGTTGATTACGAAAAGGGGGTGAAAATCTGGACTGGACGTCTCATCGACACTGCGGAGAAGCTCACGGCAGAACTGTCAACCATGGGCCTGTCAAACTTCAGTTATTCTTCCGAGGAAATGATATCTTCGAGTGACAGGTTGACGATGTTCTTCGAAAGCATCATTGATGCCTTGAAGTTGCTTCAGTCTAACCGGGCGACCCAATTGGCCAACGAGTCCTGCCGGCTTTGCCGGGCCGTCCTCTGCAAGGTACTTATCAAGGTGATGCATAATAATCCTGGCATCGACCTCTCCAACATGCTTGGCCACCTGCCAAAGGACGCAAATATCGAGGCACTTGAAGAGCTTGTCACGCCTATCCTTGAGAAGGTGGATTCAATCAAAAGGGTCGAAGGCCAGCGCAGAGATTAACTGCTCCACCTCTTCTTGCCGTCGTCATTCCATGCCAAAGACAATTAAGTCTTAAGTTAGAACTGCGGCAACTTATTAATGTAATATAACTTGCTTATGTTTGGGTACATGCATGCTATCTCCCTTGTCTGATTCCTTTATGTATGGAGTTCACCCTACGCTTACTGAAAAACTTGCCGGCGCGCAACCTGCCGCGAGAGCTGGGTGCGGGACTTCAGCAGCCTGCCGGAGGTGCAGTGGCCGGCAAGACTCCTTGGCGTTCTCAGTGCAGCCACTTAAATTGTTGAGTGGACTCGAAACAAAATAAGGGCGCAACCGATTACAGCAAGGGTTCCTTCGTGTGCAGATTTTCCATACAAAAGTCAAAATCGTCCAAGGAAATAACTTTGCAATAAAGGAAACTTGTTCTAAGTTTTAGAACTTAGCTTTCTGTCGCTGTCCTTCCTCCGGCAAGCGTCAATTCTGAACGTCGCCAACTGGTACTCATATCTCCCTTCCCCCCCCCCCCGGCAAATGTGCACGTGAGGAATCCTTCTGTCTTTTGAGAAAAAGAAAGAAGAGAAAATAAAGATATGAAACCTTGGCGGTTCGTTAGGACTTACCGGGAGTAAGTGTCATACAACATCTTAGACACACATGCATATATATATGAACATGGAAATCAATAAGGAAATGCACAACACTTAAATTTATTCATCTGTGCTCAGGGTCTGCGCCTGGCATTGTACAAAGTATTATATGCCTTGCCGGCAAGACTTGTACAAAAAGGGGGGTTGCCGGGGGCCCCCGGCAACCGCGCCTTATGGGTAGAACTTGCGAAGATGTTCGATATTCCAGGAATTGCTCACTGGAACGCCATCTTCGGTCTCCAGGCGGACAGCGCCGGGCCTGGTGACTCGTACTACCCGATAAGGGCCTTCCCACTTCGGCGTCAACTTGTTTGAATTCTTGGCGGACTGAATCCGTCGAAGAACAAGGTCGCCTTCCTCAAGCCTTCGGGCATGAACTTTACGGCTATGGTAGCGGTGCAAAGCTTGCTGGTAGCATGCAGCTCGCACAGTAGCCTGAAGACGATTCTCCTCAAGGAGCACAGCGTCATCTTGCCGCAGCTGCTCTTGCTCAAGCTCATCATAAGTGAGCACTCGCGGTGATCCGTACGTGAGCTCCATGGGGAGAACTGCTTCCGCTCCCTAGACCAGAGCAAAGGGTGTCTGGCCGGTGGCTCGATTTGGTGTTGTTCTGATTGACCAAAGAACTGCCGGCAACTCATCAATCCAGCGTCTTCCGCACTTTTTCAGCATGTCAAAGGTTCTGGTCCTGAGACCGCATAGCACTTCAGCATTGGCCCTCTCCGCTTGGACGTTGCTTCTCGGGTGAGCAACAGAGGCAAAACAAATTTTGCCGCCAAGGTCTTGAACGTACTGCATGAAGGTGCGACTTGTGAATTGCGTGCCGTTGTCGGTGATGATCCTGTTGGGCACACCGAAATGGCAAACTATCCCTTTAAAGAACTTGACGGCTGATTGTGCTGTCACCTTCCTCACTGCTTCCACCTCCGACCACTTTGTGAACTTGTCGATAGCAACATACAAGTACTCAAAGCCCCCGGTAGCACGGGGGAAAGGGCCGAGTATGTTGAGCCCCCAGACCGAAAATGGCCAGGAGAGAGGGATTGTCTAAAGAGCTTGAGCTAGTTGATGCGATTTCTTTGAATGAAACTGGCACGCTTCACACTTAGTTACTAGTGCAGTTGCATCCTGGAGAGTGGTGGGCCAAAAGAAACCTTGTCGGAATGCTTTCCCGACAAGTGCTCTTGATCCTATGTGAGAGCCACATATGCCTCCATGTATTTCTGCCAACAACTCTAGTCCATCCTCCCGAGGAATGCACTTCAATTTCACACCGTTTGGTCTCTTTCTGTACAGGACGTCATCGACGAACTTGTACATAACAGACCGACGGGCTACTCTTTCCACTTCTTCCTGTTCCTTCGGGAGTTCTCTTGTTTGAAGGAAATGGACAATGTGCTGTGCCCATGCTGGAGCCTGGGGCTCGACAGCTAAGACTAAAGGCATCTCCTCCGCCAGGGGAACATTTGTCTCGACAGCGAAAGCGTGAGGTTCCGCCGGAGCCTGTCGTTCCCCGGCAGGTTTGTCATTGATCCCGGCAAGTTCCTTGCCGGCGGCTCCGGGGAGCTCTGCCGGAAAGTACTGTCCAGTGTTCAACTTTCTTCTCTTTTCTTGTGGCATTGATGGCGCCACGGATGGTTGAGTCAAATGGAGCACAAAAGTTCCTGGTTCCGCAGGCAACTTGAGGGCAGCGCACTTTGACAGGTCGTCAGCAATACTGTTCTTGGCACGAGGGATGTGCTTCATTTGCAGACCGTCAAAGTGCTCTTCCATTTTTCTCACTTCATCCACGTAGGCTTGCATCAATGGACTCTGATAACTCTTATTAACTTGCCTGACGACAAGCTGTGAATCGCCTCTGATGACGAGCATCTTGATACCAAGGTCTGCCGCGATCCTGAGACCGGCAAGCAAGCCCTTGTACTTTGCAGTGTTGTTCCTCGAACTTTCTCGGGGAAAATGCATTTGGACTACGTACTTGAGGTGCTCTCCGGTGGGTGCGACAAGCAGCATGCCAGCACCGTCAAAGTACATAACCCATTGCTGGTCAATTTCCTTGCCGGGGAGAATTGTTTCTTGAACCTCCTCGTCTAGCGTTGGGGTCCACTCCACAACGAACTCTGCCAAGGCCCTGCTCTGAATTGTCGAAGTGCTTTCAAACTTGAGACCAAAGCTCGACAACTCCAACGCCCACTCCACTATCCTGCCGGTTGCTTCTGGATTTCGCAAAATCCGTTGCAACGGAAAGCGAGTGACGACAGTGATTTCATGTGCTTGAAAATAATGGCGCAGCTTCCTCGAGGCCATTAGGAGGCCGAAAAGCAACTTCTGCACGCCAGAATATCTTGACCTAGCTCCTTGTAAAAGAGAGCTAACAAAATAAACTGGGCGCTGCACCACCTTTTTCTTCTGCAATGATTCTTTTGACTGCACAGATCTTGTCTTGCTGGGATCAACCCTTGCCAGGGAAGATCCTACCGTGTCACCTGACGGTCCTGCCGCTGGTGTTGCTTCCTCATCAGGTTCTCTCTACGCCACTAACGCAGCACTAACCACTTGATTTGTTGCTGCCAAATATAGCAGCAACGGCTCTCGTGGTTTAGGCGCGACTAGCGTCGGCGGAGAAGAAAGGTATTTCTTCAAATCTTGCAGCGCGGCCTCCGCCTCCGGAGTCCATTTCATCGGACCTGCCTTCTTCAAAATTTTGAAAAAGGGCAGGGCACGCTCAGCAGACATGGAAATAAACCTGCTTAGAGCAGCAACACAGCCGGCAAGACGACGGACATCGTTGACGCGTCTTGGCGCTTCAATCTGCTCAATAGCTTTGATCTTGTCGGGGTTCGCTTCGATTCCCCGACAAGATACAAAGAATCCGAGGAGCTTGCCAGAAGGAACACCGAACACGCACTTCTCAGGATTGAGCTTTAAGTTGATCTTGTGAAGATTTGCAAATGTTTCTTCTAAATCTTGTATGAGCGTCGCTTTGTCCTTGGTTTTGACCACTATGTCATCCATATATGCCTCCATGTTTCTATGGAGTTGAGGCTCAAAACTGATTTGGACCGCTCTCGCAAATGTAGAACCAGCACTTTTCAACCCGAAAGGCATTCGTATAAAACAATACGTACCACATGGGGTGATAAATGCGGTCTTTTCTTCATCTTCTTTCGCCATGAAGATCTGATGATACCCTGAGAAGGCATCAAGGAAGGACAGGAGATCACAACCAGCGGTGGAATCCACAATCTGGTCGATGCGCAGCAAGGGAAAGGGATCTTTTGGACAGGCTTTATTGATGTCTGTATAATCGATACACAGCCTCTATTCCCCATTCGCCTTGCGCACTACAACCGGATTGGCCAACCAGGTTGGGTGAAGCACTCCTCTGACCAATCCTACCGCCTCCAGCTTTCTGATTTCCTCGGCAATGAATTCTTGCCGCTCCAAGGCTTGCTTCCTGACCCTCTGCTTGATGGGCCGCGCGTGAGGACAGACAGTAAGGTGGTGCTCAATTACCTCCCTGGGAACACCGGGGATGTCAGACGGTTGCCATGCAAACACGTCGACATTCGCCCGCAGGAAGGCAATGAGCGCGCTTTCCTATTTGTCATCTAGGGTGGAACTTATGGTGAAAGTTCCTCCCGTTCCGTCCTCCCTGACGGGCACCTTCTTGGTCTCTGGTGTAGCAGCCTTGGATTTCTTGTTCTTGCCGGTGGAACTCTCTGGTGCATCCTCGACGGAAGCGCAGCACTCCGAGGAGGCGCGCTTACCGGAGTTCACGCCAAGATTCTTGCCGGTCTTCTTCTTCCCCCCGGGAGTTCCATCGGCAGGAGCAGATGCCTTGACGGCAGGTGCTGCAACTGCTTCCCGGTAGAGTTGATCGGCACAGATGAGTGCATCCTTCTTATCAGAATGGATAGTAATGACAATCAACGGCCCGGGCATCTTCAAAACATTATACGCGTAGTGTGATGCCGCCATGAACTTAGCCAGCGCTGGCCGACCAAGGATCCCATTGTATGACATAGGGATCTTGGCGACATCAAACACCACCTTCTCGGTCCTGTAGTTGAGCTCGCTACCAAATGTCACCGGTAGCGTAATCTTGCCCTTTGGCTGGGTTCTTCCTGGATTGACCCCTTGAAACATGCCCGTTTCTTCGAGATCTTCATCAGGAATTTGAAGCCTCTTGAGCACATCTAGTGAGATTAGGTTCAGCCTGGCCCCACCGTCACCTTGAGGTTGCGGATTGTTGGTGAGACCAACAATGGCAAGCACCCGACCGCAGTTGTGCGATCAGGGTGATCCTCGGCGTCGAAAATGATATGCGTGTTGGACCACTTTAGGGGCTTACATGCATCTATTGACGGCTCTGTTGCATTGACTTCCCGCACCCACTATTTGAGTCGACGGTGAGAAGAATGCAATGAGGCACCCCCATCGATACACATGGCCTCTGTAGCTTTCTGGAATTCTTGCTCACTGGACTCATCGTCTTCTTCTTCGTCATCTTCTTCCTTGTCTCAGCCTCGAGCAGGCCTCTCCCTCTGTTGCTTGGCCTTGCCGCGGTGACCCCCTCGGCCACCGCGCTTCTTGCCGGATCCGTCAGCACCGTCATGGGCCTTCTCCTTATCTCGCCTTTCATACTCTGCCCTCTGTTTCTCGGCAAGCTGTTCAACTTGCCGGCAGTTTTGGAGATCGTGGCCCTTGGTAAGATGGATCTTGCAATACTGCTTGCCGGAGCTTTCCGACTTGTCGGCCGCCGCCAAGGCCTGACAGGAAGAGCACCTGGCAAGTTCCTTGCCGGGGTCGTCAACCTTGGCCTTCTTGGCGGCGCCGGGGTTGCCGGATTCCTCGACAGCAAGCACGGCCTTGCCTCTGCGTTTCTTTTTCCGCCGCCGGCCTTTCCTTGACGGGGTTGCAGCGTCTTCATCTTCCGATTCGCCCCCCGCGCCAATAGCCTCGCCAGGGAGTTTCCTCCCCTCTTCAGCTCGAGCGCATTTGTCGGCCAAAGCGTAAAGCTCGGCGATACTCCTGACTTTGTTCATTGCCAGCTCTTCCCGCATTTTGCGGTTACGCACGTTCTGATGAAACGCGCTAACAACAGCGGCAGGGTGAATGTCAGGAATATTGTACTGCACCCGGCAGAATCTCTGGATAAATTTGCGCAGGGATTCGCCCTCCTTCTGAGGGATGATATGCAAATCACTCTCTTGGCCAGGAGCTTGGTGGCCTCCAACAAAGGCGCCAACAAACTGATGGCACAGATCTGACCAAGAAGAAATAGAATTCTCCGGCAGATGCATCAACCACGACCTGACGTTGGGTTTGAGCACCAACGGGAAGTAGTTGGCAAGTATCTTGTCATCTCGGCCCCCGGTAGCCTGCACCACAATGGTGTAAATGCTCAGGAACTCCGAGGGATGAGTCTTGCCGTCATATTTCTCCGGGACCTCTGGCTTGAAGGTTCGGGAATTGGGCCACTGGACTTGCCGCAGCTCACGGGTAAATGCTGGAGTCCCTACCTCGTAAGGCAAGTCTCCTGCGTCCCCAGGCGCAGGCTCGTCGACAGCCGGCCCTGCGCGCTTATCATACTGATAGCGCGCTTCCCGTCGCCGCTCGATGGTAGTTCGAGCGTCCTCTTTGCCTCGTTCCTGGAGAACTTGACGCTGGTCGCGGCGCATCTGTGGATCGGACGACGCCGTGGAATCATCATCACGGCGATCGACCTGCTGGGTTGTCGCCCGCCGCTGGTGTCGCGGAGGGGAGTGTACCGTGGTTCCACCACCTCCGGTTTTCTCCACACCGGCTCGCGCCGGATCGACGGGCCTTCGCTGTGAGGGCCCTGCCTCTTGTGGCCCATCTTTGTTGGCTAAGCCGATAAAGCTCTGGATAGTAGCTCGCCACTCCTCCATCTTCACCGGAGTGGGAGGGAAATCGAGGAGCAGCTGCGCATGTGCCAAGGCTTCCGCTGGTGTAGGCGGCGGCGACACGTGCGAGGTACGTGAGGTGCTCTGACTCCTAGACATGTTAGAAGGAGCACCGTCACGGTCACGCGACCACGCGCCACCTCCGCCGGCAGCTCGGTGTGCATGCTGGGCCCGCGCATCTTGGGATCGATGCACGGAAATCTTTTCATGGGGACGCCCTGAACCACCAGCGCCATGATGTCGCTCGTCGTGCACGACCTGGGTAGGCTGTGACGCTTGCGCCGGCGCGGGAGCTCCCTAAGGCGTCCTCCGATCTCTGGAATTCGTTGTGCCACCCGTAGGCAACATAGCTCCGTCTCTAGATCCAGCGGTGTGTGGGTTGCCGCTGCCACTGCGAACGACGCGGCTCGCCTGGCTTGGATCACCGGAACGCCGTGGAGGCTCTAATCCTCTTCCTTCTGCACCCACGCCATCGCCCGTATGCGAAGGCACAGGCAAAACGGACGTGGATGGTTGCGCCGTCGCAGCGCTCTTCTTCTTGGGTGGCATGATAATGAAGATGATGAAGAAACTAAGGCGCCGATCACTGGATCAGGTTCACACAACCTACAATCCCCCTACCTAGCGCGCCAAAGATGTCGGCGTGCGACACCTATGGGACCCTCGGAGGACCCCTTTACGATTCGGTAGGGGGAGATGTATGCGCAAAGAGCAGAACCAACAATCGACGCGCGAGCGATTTTACCCAGGTTCGGACCACCAATCAGCGTAAAACCCTAATCCTGCCTTGTTTTATTATTGGTGTTCCTGAGCCCAGGCTTCAGGAGCGCTCGCAGTGAACAACACGTTCAAAGGGCAGCTACGCATGTGGAATGGGCCAGAAGATCCTCCTCCCTGTAGCAGTTGCCTTGGGCCTCCTTTTATATCACCAAGGGGTCACCACAGTGGCGAAATGTACATACATTGAGGTGTAAAGTAGCTACAGGGTCAGCATACCTAACCCCTGACGGATTAGGACGAACGCATTTAATGTACCGTGAGGTGTCTGTCTAGGTGTCCTCACTTTCTTGGGGATGGAAAAAGCGGCCATCCCATCAGCACCGCTTAAGCTCTCCTCCACTGGCGCATCGCCACGCATCCAAAGAAGGACCCAGAATGTCGGGTTTGTTGCTGTGCCAGAGCGGTGGCACAGCAACAAAATCTTGCCGGGCGCTGAATCTTGCCGGGCGCCGAACCTTGCCGGGCGCCGAATCTTGCCGGGCTTCGCAGGCCACCCCGGCAAGATCTTGCCGGGGAAGCTGGCCTTCGGATTCCATCCCTTCTTATCTGCTGATCTTCAGATCTTTGACTTGAGGGTTTCTTTGGTGGCCTGAGTCAACCTCGAACTGTTCCCCGACAAGCCTTGCTGCGAGTATGGCTACAACTGCCCGTGCACAAGTATGGGGTACTAATGGCCCAATACTTAGTACACCGACACAAACCATACAGGGTACAAATATGGATGAAAGGGTACATAATTTAAGCTAAAGTTTGGCAAGTGCCTACAGTTTTTAGATTGAAAAAAGGTAAGTAACCCGTAATGCCTTTCTTGTCCCTCTCCTCTTAGGAGCTATAGAGGGAGGTGAAGAGGGCAAAAGGGGTGCCTAGGTAGAAGCCCAGCCTGACCCTGTCAGGGCCCATGGGACGCAGCCTGACAAGAACGGGAGGATGAGGACGAAGACGATGGACGGAAGGAACAGCTAGGAGATGCCCTGGTCACCACCGCCAGGACAAGCGGAACGCGGCAGGAGGGACACCGGCACAGAAGACGAAGCTGGAGTCCATGAGGAAGCCTGCCGGGGTCTAGCTGGAGAAGGCGGAGGCATCCACACACAACACCCTGGCAAATCGCTTTGCCGGGGAGAAGGCCAGGTGCAGATGATGGTGCTGCCGGTGCCTAGCTGACGGTGACGGTGCGACCGGCGCTCAGCTGGAGTCCGAACCGCCGTCCTCCAGTTCGGCACCATCATCTTTGCTGTCAGTGTCCTCTTCATCGCTGTCCCTCGAAGAGGAGCTTTCGTCGTCGGTCGAGCTCTCCGCGCAGCACCCTTAGCGAGCACCCGAATGTTCGAAGACCTTGATGGAGAGCAGATCTGCATCCATTAAATTAAAATGGAGTATGTGCCCCTCCGCCAAGCTCTGGGCATGTCCGAAAGTTTTCCAGCCGCGACGGAGAAGCATCACGTGAGGTGCGGGGAAATCAATGTCTGCTCGCATGCTGCTATTGTAGCAGCCCCTCATGTGCAATTTCAACCCGTGCGGCTATTCCAACTCCGTTACCCTTGCGAAAGAGGTAGGGAGCCGAAGGTGGCTGCACGGGGGCCCGTGCAGCCTGACGATGAACTCCAGTGGTGTGTCCCTAATAGGGCCCTCCATCGGAGCCAGGGGCTGGAGGAGGGGCGATCAGTGCACCACCACGTCCTCCTTGGCCCCGAGGGCCTCGCCGACCGCGTTCACATGTAGCAGCACCTCCTTGTGTGCTGGATTCTGCCCCCGCATCTTCGGCCGGGGCGGGGATGCGCTGCCAAGAAGAGGTCCTCGTCGCCACCGCAGGAGCACAACCGTGTCCTCTCCCTCTCACCATGATGGAAGAGGGCGCAAGAAGAAGAAGAAGGAGGAGGTGCGTGGGTGAGTCTTTTCGCCTGCATCTGTGCTCCCTTTTATAGCAGGGCGTGGCAGGGGGCTGGCTCCCCACTACCCCGTGGCAACCGCCATGATTGAACAATCCGATCCATCAGCATCACTCACAACATCCGGAATCTCAGACCACCCTCCTGTGCCTATTCGCGGCGCTGAGCTTTCTGCCATGGCATTCATTCCCTCACCCTATGCCTCCGCCACCAACCGTGCGCAATGCATGCAACGTACATGGCGGAAATGACAACATTAGTGGGGTGAGTAAAATGGCAGTTACCTCCCCGTGAACATGGGCGGCCCACAGACCATTACGTGGTTAGCCCCATGTCGTTCAGAATGACTCGCGAGGAAACCAGAAACTGATCCAGTCACAGGTAAATGAAGAAGCAAGGAAGATATCAAGGAAGACATGGATCCCATGGTGGTATGGCCAAGGTGTTCGCCTATGCATTTGTTAGGGCCTACCCCAACGATGCTCGGCAGCACGTATGAGCCAGGCCCGGGGGCTCCTGTCGGTGCAACAAACATTCACAGTTGTTGACCAGACTCGTGCACATGCGTGCTAACCATCACATATCCAGCATCCAGTGGGTAACGCAAACCCAGACCAGAGAAGCCGCTCTTCATGAGAGCAAGGAGCGTATTAAGAAGAACAGTACAGCAAGAAACCACCTTGGAGAGGCCTCCCTTGCCGAGCAGGAGAGCTCCGCTAGGTTGAGGCTGCCCCGGAAGCAAATCCAGAATAACCCCGGCAGGCCTGCCGGGATCGCCAGGACCAAGAACCCCGCCAAGGCACCACCTCTCCATCGCACAGCGATGCAAGTCACTTGTCGATGCGGTGTCGAGCCCACAAGTGGTTAAGTGGCTTCCACTAAGCATGTGGCAGCTCGTTGGAAGACAGATCACACCCATTTGACACCGGTCTAGAGGCGTGCCAAGATGATAAGCAGAAGATAATTAAGAAGCACGGCAGGCTTGCCGGGCTTCACCCTTAGCACGACTCCTAGCAGTGCATTTAATGCACTTTGTCCTAACAGCCAGAGTTAGGTATGATAGCACTGTTAGCTATATAATCTCAGGATAATGACTATTTTGCTACTGTGATTACCTCCTGAGCTATAAAAGGAGGCCCAAGGCAACCTTGAAAGGGATTCGGACCCTTGCACAATTGTACGCGCGTAGCAACTCTCCCCGAGGCCACCTTGCCGGGTTCGAGCGCTGCGTGTTCATTGCGTTCCTTCATCCAATCCACCAAAGCAGGAGTAGGGTTTTACGCTTCTCAGCAGCCCGAACCTGGGTAAAAACAACCAGAGTCCTTGTCATCATGTTTCCTCATGGCTTCCGCTCTTTTTGCAACATGTTCTCCCCCATGCCAAACCACAAGGGGCTCATGGCCCCATAGGTGATCGTGTCCTCCCACGACATTGAGATTCCCTTAGTGGTGTCAAGTGAACATTGACTACATGGCACTTCACCATCTTTGGGCCTAAGGGAATGCATTGTGGAGTAGTTATTAGGTGATGGGTTGCTAGAGTGACAGAAGCTTAAACCCTAGTTTATGCGCTACTTCGTAAGGGGCTGATTTGGATCCATATGTTTAATACTATGGTTAGATTTTATCTTAATACTTTTCTTTGAGTTGCAGATGCTTGCGAGGGGGTTAATCATAAGTGGGAGGCTTGTTCAAGTAAGAACAGCACCCAAGCTCCATTCAACCCACATATCAAATTATCAAAGTAGTGAACGCGAATCAAACCAACATGATGAAAGTGACTAGATGAAATTCCCGCGTGTCCTCAAGAATGCTTCACTTATTATAAGAGACCGTTTTGGCCTATCCTTTATCACAAATGGTTGGGCTACCTTGCTGCACTTTATTTACTATTACCTTTAATTGCTTGTTACAAATTATCTTGCTATCAAACTACCAATTACCGACAATTTCAGTGCTTGCAGAAATTATTTTGCTGAAAACCACTTGTCATTTCCTTCTACTCCTCGTTGGGTTCGACACTCTTACTTATCGAAAGGACTATGATTGATCCCCTATACTTGTGGGTCATCAGTATCCTCAGAGGTCATCTTTTGATCTTGTTGGCTATTCCGACTCGGACTATGCCGGTGATAAGGTTGATAGAAAGTCCACTTCAGGTACACGTCAATTTCTTGGTAGATCCCTTGTCTCTTGGTCCTGCAAGAAAAAAAATTCGGTATCCTTATCCACTGCCAAAGCAGAATACATTGCCGCCGGATCATGTTGTGCTCAATTACTTTGGATGACCCAAACAATTTAAAGATTATGGGATACATGTGAAACAAGTTCCATTGCTTTTTCACAATGAAAGTACTATTAAGATTTCTCACAATCCCTTGGAATATTCTCCAACTAAGAATATTGAAGTTCGTCATCATTTCATTCGTGATCATCTTAAGCATGTTCGTACCGATAAGCAATTGGCGGATATCTTCACTAAACCGCTTGATGAAAAGATATTTTGCCATTTGAGAGGTGAATTGAATATCCTTGATGCCTCAATCTTGCAATAGAGATTCCATTTGGATACATGCAAGGGATGAGCCTATGTGACTAATCCTTGATGTTTCTCTTATTAGGATGACCATTTATCTTGGATATATTTGCACCCTTGTATGTTATCTAACCCTTGTAGGTACTTGGATGAGTTTCAATCTATGAGATTGCAAAACACTCACATCTTGAGCAATCACTACATCACCGAGTATCTATGCTTTGGTTGTTGAGGACAAGGAAGCATGAACTTACTCCACATATCCTTTGACAATATATATATGTCAAATTTCATGATTGTCAATTTGGATACACAAGTGCTATTCCTTGCAAGACTAACCCATGTAGGAATATGAGCTTCAACTCCAAAGGATGCTCCCAACTCTTGATGGACTACATCAACCATGAGCATCCAACACAAGTTCAACTACATGATCAAGATCAACACCACAACCCAAGGTATGTCATTCCATCTTAGAGAAGCTTTGCTCCAAGTCATGAGTTAAAGCAACTCAACAAGATGTGAATACATCAAAATGCTTAAATGAAAAAATGGCAACCCCATTTTGAGCTTAATGATGAGTATGGCCTATAATCAAGTGATCTCACTTGAATCCAAAGTCAATATAATCTAACATAGGTGACTTCATCGCCGACCACCTCTAGATGAAGTTCTCTAGTGTTCTTTTTTTGTACATTGCATTCCTTTTGCGTTTCTTCTTGCTATTGTGTTTGCTTTCTCAAATAATTAAAAAAAACTTCATCTAGATCTCTTGTGTTTTCTGTTTTGTTTGTATTTAAATCAAAATTTTAATTCATTGCAAATCCTTATAAAAATTCCTTGAAAATCTTTGTGAAAAATCATTTGCAAAGTGATCTGAGTTGACAAAACTTTTTCTCTACATTGAACTCGGCGTCAATGATTTCAGCCTATTGGATAGACCTAAATATAAGTTCTACCTGTATGTAGTCCATCGTTTCTACCAACACAGGCTCACTCGGTCTTATCGATGAGCACCTTCAGTGGCTCTGCTATATCGGAGCTACAGATTGAAAAAGATCGGCGCCACCGATTTCACTGCTAAGAAAACTTTTCTGTCATATTATATTGCCTATTTTCTTCAGCTCTACTCAATGATTGTTTCCCTCTATCAGCATCTTAAGCTACATGCTGTTTTGTAGTGTCTCTCAAGGACCACACTCACTTGACTCATGTTCCTGAAGTTACCCTTCTTGGAAATTGATGTCAAAGGGGGAGAGAGAGCACATCAAAGCTTATCAAGAGAGAGAGAGAGAGAGAGAGAGCACATCTAAGCTCTTCTAGAGATGCATGTTAATAAGAGGAGAGAAGTCACATGTCTTTATGAGGGGAAAGACATGTTAGTATAATTGACTTATTTTTGCTCTGTTTTTATCTCACCCTACCTTCTCCTATTATCCAATGTTAGGTTCAGGGGGAGAAAGAGTCCATGTTTAAGGGGAGAAAAATCCTTAGAATTTATTGCAAATCCTCAAGTTCTTGGGGACATGTCTATATCTGAATGAAGTACTTACTATGTGGTACTCACCTATTACATGTCATCCCAGTCTTGGTATTCTTGTGGGTCTTGGAACCTTTCCTGATTGAAGTTCTCTTGTGTTATTTAACCTTGTTTTCTCAAGATTGCTTCTTCAAGAGTGAGCTCAAGAATCACAAGGTAAGTATATGCATCACACTCATGTGTATGATGATCTCTTACTTTTGCACATATTGTTTGCAAGAGGGATTCATAAAGCATTAAGGTATGACCTATCAACACTTGTTTTTGCTCTGATGCATATCACCAAGATAACATGTAACTCATTACTTGCTCTGTCATGTTCTGCACTCACATGTTATTCAATCTTATCATCACACGATTGGATACATGTAGGGGGAGCTTATGCATGTTACATGTTCTTCCAAAGCTTTACTTACTACTCTTCATATCATTCACTTGAAGCTTTGATGTATGTTGTCATCAATTACCAAAAAGGGGGAGATTGAAAGCACAAGTGCTCCCTGGGTGATTTTGGAAATTAATGTCAACATATCTTTTGTTGGACTAATAGTTTTATCCAGTACATGTAAGATGAGTCCAACAATGGAGTGGCACGGACAAGAGGATGTGGAACCTCTTCAAAAATGCGAAGGACAAAGATTGGCAAAACCTCAAGACTCTTCATTTCTATTTAAGTGATCCAAGATCACATTGAGTCCATAGGAAAGCCAATACTATTAAAAGGGGATGAGGTGTTGCTTAATTGTCTACCTGCTCAAGTGCTTAGTGGTATTGCTCCAAAATCCTCAGCAACTTTCTCTATCCAAATATGTCCAAAACCTAAATTCCAACTCGGCCCCACCGATTCATTCAATCCGGAGCCACCGAGTTCTCCTGACATAGCCACTGCTAGAAACCCTAACATTTCGGTCTCATTGATATGGATCTTGGTCCCACCGAGATGGCCTTGCCAACTCTCTGTTACTTGTTGCAATTATTTCGATCTCACCGAGAATTGCAGTAGGTCTCACCGAGAAGGCTTGCCAACTCTCGGTTGCCTTATTGCTTCACTTCGGTCTCACCGAGTTGATGCAATCAGTGCCACCGAGATGAGGTTTTCCCTAAGCCCTAGCACATTGGTCCCACCGAGTTGTTCTAGTCGGTCCCCCCGAGATTCCTAATGTTCATATGTTTGAACAGATCGGTGCCATCGAGTTTAACTAATCAGTGCCAGCGAGATGAGTCAAATGCGTGTAATGGTTGGATTTTGTGTGGAGGCTATATATACCCCTCCAGCCCCATCTCCATTTGTGAGAAGGCCATCAGAACGTGCCTACACTTCCACCATTCATTTTCTGAGAGAGAACCACCTACTCATGTGTTTAGATCAAGATATTCCATTCCTACCACTTGAACCTTGATCTCTAGCCTTCCCCAAGTTGCTTTCCACTCAAATCGCTCTTCCACCATAGCCAAATCTGTTAGAGAGAGTTGAGCGTTGGGGAGACTATCATTTGAAGCACAAGAGCAAGGAGTTCATCATCAACACACCGTCTATTACCTTTTGGAGAGTGGTGTCTCCTAGATTGGTTAGGTGTCAATTGGGAGCCTCAAACATGATGTGGAGTTGAACCAAGAAGTTTGTAAGGGTAAGGAGATCACCTACTTCGTGAATATCTACCCGAGTGGGGCAAGTCCTTCGTGGGCAATGGCCATGGTGGGATAGACAAGGTTGCTTCTTCGTTGACCCTTCGTGGGTGGACCCTCCGTGCACTCGCACAACTGTTACGATAGCACCACCTATCGGAACCACGGCAAAAATTCTCCACGTCTCCATTGCGTTTGCACACTCCAATCCCATCCCTTTACATTCTTGCAACTTGCATGCTTTACTCTTTCCGCTGCCTATACTCTTGTCATGCTTGCTTGAAATGTATTGTGTATGTCTTAATATGTGCTAAACTCAACCTTAACTTGAAGAAATTTAAAACTGTCACTTTTGCTTGTTAAGGGTCTAATCACCCCCCCCCCCCCTCTAGACCCCTCTTCTCGATCCTTTCACTTAGTCCTATTAGTGTGCAGACGACATGCAATAATAGCCCCTGGGTTGTAGGTGTGGTCATTATGAAGTGCACGGCGTAAAATGGCAAGGTCAGGGGCACTGAGTATGCTGCCCTTCTCTCTAGCAGTCAAGCATTTCATTTTGAAAAGAGCAAAGTAATGCATAGAAGGAAATTACAAACTAGTGGTCGTGGCTTTCGACAACACCTTTCCTCTCCCATAGTTAAAGTATGGAGGAAACCCTCAAACTCCGTCGGTCTAGGCTCTCTTAATTCCCCATCAGAGGAAATTAAACATATCTGATGAAATTCAGTGAGCGGTATCTGACAGGTTTCAGAGTATAAATTAAACCGCACCGCAGGAGGTTCAAGCTTATTTAGGAAATAAAAAATTTGCAGAAAGGAATTCGTAAGGATGTGGTGTTGGTCACACTCATCTGCGAGGAAGTTGGTAAGTCTAGCATTTGCAACGAACTGTGCGAACTCTTGGTAGAACCCGGCTTTGTTCATGAAGTTATTGTGCGGCCATTCGCACGACCAGACCTCCGTCCAACATGGATTATTAATGTCACCATCTGATGATTCACCGGTGACTCCCTTGGCATTTGTTTTTGAGGAACTCCTTCGGAAGAAATCCTTCTCCCTAAGAACAAATTTCTTAAATTTTTGGTTCACAAAATGATATCAATAAAACTTCACCAGATTGATAGCAACTACTCATATGGATGTCTAGAGGCTATATCAAGCATTCAAACTACTTGGAACTCAAAGAATTCAACACGCAAGCTCATTTTCAGCAGCACCAAGAGTAGCTAATTAATCAAAATATGAACCACTAAAGCAAAAACTAATTGGAGCAATGGAGGAGTCACATACCAAGTAGCAATCCCCCAAAATAGTTTTGGAAACGAAGCTCCGAGCAAAGAGATTGAAATTCACAGGTTTGAGAGCAAGAACACGAGAGAGAGAGAGAGAGAGAGAGAGAGAGCTAGAGGGATTTTTTCTAGAGGTAGGTGATGAAGTCAGCTAAAGGGATATGTGGGGGGGCCTTGTGGGGCCCACTACCCACCAGGGCACGCCAGGTGGGCGTGGCGCGCCCTAGTGCCTAGTGGACACCTGGGGAAACCCCGCCCTATGGTGTTTTTAGTACAAAAAATTCTCAAATATTCAGAAAAAAACTCGTGTTAAAATTTCAGGCCATTCCAAATTCTTCCATTTTTGGACACTTTTTTATTGCACGGATAAATAAAAAAAACAGAATAAACATGGCATTTTATTGTATTTAATTAAAAATAATAGAAAACAAAAAGTAGGGACAGAAGGTTGTGCTTACTAAATTCATCAACCACATGCCTCTCGAAAATAATCCATTAATAAGGTTAATCAAGTCTTATTAACAACCACTTTCGATTAGCATGAACCCGAAGAACTTTCGTAAAACACTAAGTTACCTCAATGGGAATATGCATATCCCCAATAATAAGTATTTCATATTTCTTTTTGGCAATACGAAGGGGAAGTTGGAAGCTTCCAATAGTAATTGTCGGAGCCTTTTCAATAACATTAATACCATTCACTTGAAATTGTTTCTTCGGAAAATGCACCGTATGCTCATTACAATTGATATGAAAAGTGACCTTGCTTTTGTTGCCATCAATAATAGCCCCTGCAGTATTGAAAAAGGGTCTACCAAGGATAATCGACATGTTGTCGTCCTCGGGCATCTCAAGTACAACAAAGTCTATCAAGATAGTAACATTTGCAACTACAACGGGCACATCCTCACAAATACCGATAGGTATGGCAGTTGATTTGTCATCCATTTGCAAAGATATTTCAGTAGGTGTGAGTTTATTCAATTCAAGTCTTTTGTATAAAGAGAAAGGCATAACACTAACACTAGCTTCTAAATCACATAAAGCAGTCTTCACATAGTTTCTTTTGATAGAGCATGGTATACTTGGTATTCATGGATCTCCTAATTTCTTGGGTACTCCGTCCTTAAAAGAATAATTAGCAAGCATGGTGGATATTTCAGCTTTAGGTATTTTTCTTTTATTAGTGATGATATCTTTCATGTATTTAGCATAAGGGGCCACCTTTAAAATATCAGTCAAACGAGTACGCAAAAAGACTGGCCTAAGCATTTCAGCAAAGCGTTCAAATTCTTCCTCATCATTTTTCTTAGATGGTTTAGGTGGAAAGGGCATGGGTTTCTGAACCATGGTTCTCTTTCTTTACCATGTTTTCTAGCAACAAAGTCACTTTTATCATAATGTTTATGTTTAGCAGGTGGGTTATCAAGATCAACAGCAGGTTCTATTTCAACATCATTATCTGGTTCTTTATCATTTTCTGGTTGAGCATCTATATGAACATCTTCATTGTCATCTTCATTATCACTAGGTGAATGTTCATTACCAGATTGAGTTTCAGCATCAGAGATAGAGACATCATTGTTATCTTCAGAAGGTTTTCCTACCTCAGGTTCACTAGAAGTATGCAAAGTCCTATCTTTTTTTTTCTTTTTCTTTTTGGAAGGACTAGGTGTATCAACATTAATTCTTTGGGAGTCTTGTTCACTTCTTTTAGGGTGTCCCTCAGGATAAAGTGGCTCCTGAGTCATTGTACCTCCTCTAGTCATTACTCTAACAACATGATCATTCATATTATTATTCATTTCATTGAGCAATTCACTTTGAGATTTAGCAACTTATTCTAACTGAGTTTGAACCATAAAAACATATTTTCCTACTCCTTTAACATCATTAGTGATTCTAAATAATAATTCACTCAAGCGATCGATCATATCAGCATTTTGCTTTAATTGTTTCATAACATATGCATTGAAGTGATCTTGTTTCATAATGTAGTTGTCGAATTCATACAAGCATTGAGTAGGCTGTTTATTATAAGGGATGTCACCTTCATCAAACTTCATAAGTGAATTTACCTCTACCGCTTGTGGTGGTGTGTCAAGGCCATGTATTTCTTCAATAGGTCGTAAATTTTTAACATCCTCAGCTTTAATACCATTTTCCTTCATGCATTTCTTTGCTTCTTGCACATCTTCAAGACTGAGAAATAAAATACCCCTTTTCTTCAGAGTGGGCTTAGGCGGTGGTTCAGGAAGTGTCCAATCATTATCATTCTTCAATATATTATTCAATAGTTCCTCAGCTTGTTCAATAGTTTGTTCCCTGAAAACACAACTAGCACACCTATTTAGGTGGTCCCCAGAAGCATCGGTTAGTTCATTATAGAAGATATCAAGTATTTCATTTTTCTTAAGAGAATGATCGGGCAAAGTATTAAGTAATTGGAGAAGCCTCCCCCAAGCTTCTGGGAGGCTCTCTTCTTCAATTTGCACAAAGTTAAATATTTCCTGTAAGGCAGCTTGTTTCTTATGAGCAGGAAAATATTTTTCATAGACGTAATATATCATATGCTGGGGACTACGCACACAACCAGGAGCAAGAGTATTGTACCATATCTTAGCATCACCCTTTAACGAGAAAAGGAAATAACCTGAGAATATAGTAATAGCGATTTTTTTTCCTCCTGAGCAAATATGGTGGGTATATCATTTAACTTAGTAAGATGTGCCATAATAATTTTAGTTTCATAGCCATGGAAAGGATCAGATTCAACCAAAGTAATTAACTCTAGGTCGACAGAGAATTTATAATCCTTATTAGTAATAAGGATAGGTGAAGTAGAAAACTTATGATCATACTTCACCCTAGTATTCAAAGATTTTTCTTTCAACTTGCATAGCAATTTCTTAAGATCTTCTCTATTCTTACAAGCAAGAAAGTCTCTAGCTACTTCTCCATCCATAACACAACCCTCAAGTATCTCAGGCAATTCATATCTAGGGGCACTAGTTCCAATAGGTGAATCAAAATTTTTAGTTTAAAAAATTTCATCAGTTTTAGTAATTTCATTGGTTTTAGCATTCTCAATTTCTTTAGCTCTAGCAAGTTATTCATCAAGAAATTCAACTAGTGGCACGGTCTTATCAAGCAATGTACTAGCATCATCATAAGCATCATTCATAGTAGAAGTGGCATCATCAATTACTTGAGACACATCAGGATTAATAGCATGTGGTGGTATTGTAAGCTTACTCAAAATAGAAGGTGAATCAAGTGCATAGCTAGATAACAGTTCCTTACCCCTCGTCTTAGAGGGAACGATCTTGGTTCTATCATCCTTAAGATTATTCATAGTGATCAGTAGATATAAATCCCAAGTAACTCAACAAATATAGGTATGCTCCCCGGCAACGGTGCTAGAAAAAGGTCTTGATAACCCACAAGTATAGGGGATCGCAACAGTTTTCGAGGATAGAGTATTCAACCCAAATTTATTGATTCGACACAAGGGGAGCCAAAGAATATTTTTAAGTATTCGCAGTTGAGTTGTCAATTCAACCACACCTGGAGATTAAATATCTACAGCACAGTCATCAGTAGCATAGTAGTATGCTAATTTGATGGCAGTAGCAACGATAGTAACAGTAACAATAGTAGCAGCAGTTTTGTAGCAGTTGTAACAGTAGTAACAGCGGTAGTAACTTAGCAAGAACGATATGTGAAAAGCTCGTAGGCATTGGATCGGTGATAATGTTGGATAATACTCATCATATATCAGTCATAACCTAGGGTGACACAGAACTAGCTCCTGTTCATCGAAGTAATGTAGGCATATATTCCGTAAATGGTCATATGTGCTTATGGAAAAGAACTTGCATGACATATGTTGTCCTACCCTCCGTGACAGCGGGGTCCATAAGGAAACTAAGGGATATTAAGGCCTCATTTTAATACATAACCAGAACAAAGCATTAACACAATGAATACATGAACTCCTCAAATTACGGTAGTCACCGGAAAGAATCCCAATTGTTTTCACTTTGGGGTATGTGGGTCATAACACATAATAGGTGCGTATAACTTGCAAGATCAGATATAATGGTGAAAACATAAACGGTTCATATCTGAAATCATGGCACTCGGGCCCTAGTGACAAGCATTAAAAATAGCAAAGTCATAGCAACATCAGTCTCAGAACATATTGGATACTAGGGATCAAGCCCTAACAAAATAACTCGATTACATGATGAATCTCATCCAACGCATCACCGTCCAGCAAGCCTACGAAGGAATTACTCACTACCAGCAGTGAGCATCATGAAATTGGTGATGCAGGATGGTTGATGATGACGATGGAGATGAATACCCCTCTCCGGAGCCCCGAATGGGCTCTAGTTCTGGCCTCCAGATGAAGAATAGGAGGTGGCGGCGGCTCTGTATCGTAAAACTTTATCTCCTGTTTTTTCTCCAAAAATTGGAATTTATAGAGTTGGAGTTAGGGTTAGTGGAGCCTTGTGGGCCCCACTACCCACCAGGGCGCGCCAGAGGGGGTGGTGCGCCCTGGTGCCTAGTGGGCAGTTGGGGGGCCCCTCCAGTGGGTCCTGGTTCTAGTATTTTCCTTTTATTCCAAACTAACTCTCCAAAAAGTTTCGTCCGATTTTGAGAACTTTTATTTCTGCACAAAAACAACACCATGGTAGTTCTGCTGAAAACAACGTCAGTCCAGGTTAGTTTCATTCAAATCATGCAAATTAGAGTCCAAAACAAGAGCAAAAGCATTAGGAAAAGTAGATACGACGGAGACGTATCAATGTGCAGCAGTTCATTCCGTGTCAGATTGCCAGAAGCATATGTATTGTAGTACCATCATTGTTGGACCTCCCAAAGAGGCAAAGAGCCAAGCGCAAGGTTTGTAGGAGTATGAGTAGTCATGCTAGTACTACTATAAAGAACAAACACTACTGTATGATGCTGTCACGTCACCTATAGCCAAAGCTGTGCCACCTTTTTTTCTCATAAAGCATGTTGGAGCCCGTGCAATAGCCACACAAGTTGCACGTACACATAACACATTTTCTAAAAGACAAATGCCAACATGCCACACAAGTTCATCTCCACTCCATGTGATAAATTTTTGCATGACTACTCTACATATATTTACAGCGCTACCATTCACAATTTACCATACTCCACTTACACGTTATAGATGGGCTCCATCTCCTCCTCTAGGTTCCAGTCCCTGGTGTTCTTCATAGATGGCATGATCCATAGCGGTGGGCAACGGGAATCATTGCCACAGCTTTCTACTCCGATTCCACACGATGGAGACTCATCCAAGCTGAAGTGACATAAATCAGGGATAGCGTGTCCCAGCATGTCGTTCATCTGCCGGTGCCCACTGAGGACACAACCATGCTTCATGAATAGCAGGCCTTCGGTGTCGTGCACGGAAGGTGGCATTTGTTTCACAATGGGGTAGTTGTCCCTAATGAAAAGCGAGTACTCTCCAAGAGTGTTCCTTAGCTCCCACATAGCATCGCGGGGGTTGAACTTGGAGCCATTCATCTGGTACACACGGCATCTCAGATCTGGATACATGGTGACATACATGGTCAAGGTCCATACATGATAATGTTGTGCTCAAATATGGCGCTCAGTAATATTATACAGCAAGTAGTAGTACTATAATACTAGTATAGAGGAACTACAATAACCGACTTATTATATATAGCCACTTTTGGCTACATGGAAAACAAGAGGACGAGCTAGCTTGTCGCTAATTAATATAGTCAAGAAAAGAAAAGAACTAACAAATACTACCACTCTAACACACGGCAATGAGAGAATGGAATATCTAGGTAGATGGTGACGGTCCGATCATGGTAGATCGTGTCACCTTGTTGCACATCAATGGTACCATGGGTAACGACTGCTAAGATAGTTGATCCCAATTTGCCAAATTCAGTTACATAGTTCCAGGTTAGACCGAATCACATATGCAAATGCACATCCAGGATCGACGATCTGATTTTGATCGGGGGATGCCTAGTCCCTGCAAAATAATGGAGTACCGTTAGGGATGCAAATGATAGTTTGTGCATTTTGTTTGTTATCTTCCGTACCATAGGATGGCACCCAGATGAAACAAGTCCACTGGCTTGTCACCACGAAGATGCGGCCTACATGGCACATGGCGTCTTCGAATGTGTAGGGGTACAAATCTGCCACGGCCAACATGTGCCAGCCTCTAGCGTTACGGCCATTTGTATTGCTGCCAATCCTTATGTCAATTACCACAATGAGATAGTAATCATCATAGTGGCGGTGCTTTGTTGGTGGGTCCGCAGTTGCTATCTTCTTCAATCTCATGGTGGCATCATCATACGTATTCAAGCCCAGTTAGTCCGGAAGGCCGATCCCAATGGTGGAGAAGGGTTCTACAGGAACGGCCGCACTGTTGTGGATGTTGTCCAAAATGATGGTGGTATCTAGTCGAACGCATGCAAGCCAATCTCCGTTGGCACCAACCCAAACCTATAAATGTGATGGTGGGCAGCGGAGAAATTATGGGATGGAATAACTAAGTACTCTATTTAGAATATACACTACATGATCAAACTCCATGACTGACCTCCTCATCGGACAAAATCCGACTACCTCTCAACATCGGTAACTCTAGCGGAGTCAACGTGAAACCACGGCCACGTTGTGGTGGATTATTCAATGGATTGTCCCATTGAATAACCTTCGCCTCGAGGATGCATGGAATACCAACAAGCATGGCCTTCTCCCAAGCCTATTTACGCACCGTCTTAAAATAGTTGGTGCAAGAAGCACCGAGTCTTGCGGCGGTGAGGAAGTCAGAGCGGCATGTGATTTCTCCTAGAGGATCGTCGTCCAAGGTCTCCCAGCCCCGATGAGGAAGAGAACCTTCTGGTGAATCCATGGCAGTAGCGAACTCCCTTGGTCTCTTCGGGGGGAGGGGCACTAGTGAGAAGGAGATAAGAGCGTAACTGTAGGGCCTCATCCCTTCGTTAAGGAAGTTATGCGGGCACGCATTAGTGGTAGTGCGATGGTGCGGTTATTATTTAATACGTACTACTAGTAGTATATTATAGGAGTACTAGTAGTAGTAATTTCTCTTCTTCTATAGTGCACCAGTTTTGAAATTTTGAATCTCAAGGCCAAGGAGCTATAGTTGCAAGTGCAGGGTACTACTGTTCTCTAGAACCATCGTTGTACTATCAATGTAGGGAAAGTACACTTGCGTACTGTTGCTACTCTATTCAAGCGTGTAATTTTCCTACTCAGCCGCTCCTCTCACACACACACACACTAGCAGCCTGTTCATCAGTGACAGTTACTGCGGGGGCAAAACATTTGAGTTCTTTAATACCGCAAGAGTAGGCTTTTTCTTTTCCATTGGTGGAGGTGTAGTGGATCTCATTGAACTTTGTTTGTTGGTCCTTCCTTCTTTATTAATGAGATGAGGCAAAGCTTTTGCCTCCGTTTCAAAACAAAAAGAATCGCGTCAAAGAGGATTTTTTTATAGAGTTTGGAGCTGATCGTAGTGCGACCTTAGAGCCGAGCATCCACAATGTGCCATTGCTCAGCCTCTAAGCTCGCCTCTAACACCTTAGAGGCATACGCCATACATTACAAGCGCCAGCCTCCAAGTCAAAATGACTAGCATCACCTCTAAGCTAAGAGGCTGCCTCCAACCTTGTGGTCGGATTAAAAAACTCTATGTCCCTACTTGTCACACAGAGCTATGCATGCTTCGTACTAGATTTGCTTCAAGAAATAATGTATATTATATGTACATGTTAGATGGTATGGGGTCCACCACAGAGGCTACATAGAATTCGATACGTTGCGTGATTTTTGTCCAAGTCTGGAGGTAGCTAAGTTGACCCATCCTAGAGGCACTGCTGCCTCTAACCATTGTGTATGCCCAAGGAGCAAAGTCCAAGCATGCAACGCCACAAGCTATAGAGTACTTTAGGTCCAGAGCCATAACATTGTTCTCAATGCGGCTCCAGGCTTCTCCGGCTCCTTCGGCTTAATTGGAAGGTGCTATTAAAGATGGCAGCTGAGGAAGCAGCAAGCAAGGGGTGGCTAGGGCGAGCATGTAGGCGAGAGACGTTGTTGTGATATACATACTATGTACTACTCTAGAATGCGGGCCATGAGATGACGGCGCATGCAAAATATACGGGAGGGAAAACCCGTGCATGTGGCTGGCTTATCCGGTGCACCCAGATTGTGGTGTGACACCTGCGTTGGACTTCAAAAGTCAAAGTACCACTGATTTAACATGTATACGTATATTTCAACCAAGCCACAAGAAAGAAAATTATATTTGAATTACAGCATGAGAAACAAAATGAATATGATTACCACTGATTTTGTTAATCGACAAAAATTATGGCCCGATCTAAAATGAGCCATATTCACAAAGTAATTTGACTTGTTTGTTTCCAGAGTTCTACTGAATATTCTAAAATGTTTTATGTGCGTGTAGTCATGTACAATTATCTTTGGTTTTTTAGAAAAGATTGCTCCAGTAGGCGGAGTACAACCAAACACTCACACGCAGGCGATAGGATTCACAGACTTTTTTTTCTCGAGCAGGATGACACAATATTTGCTCGCAAGGAGGTTAACAAAATATTTAAAAAAAGGTCGTCGTGCGTTCTGCGGGGATCAAACCCACAAAACCATGCATTGAGAGCTATACTCCCGCGACCACTAGTAGTACAACGCAATGTAGAATCGCTATTTGTCGCTAGTACATTGTTCCTTATACATATTGGAGTATTTAACAAAAAACTATACCACTTTCCATCCAGCCCTACCAAGAAACCACCACCCTACAAAAATTAGCAAAACATACCAAAACTTTCTTAATCCGTCGCAATAAACTACCAGGTGTCGATTAGGCACAATTAAACCCATGTGACACCTTAAGTCAACGCCGTCTGTTTGACCGGCAAGTTAGGCGTTATGACTTGTGGGAACCACATGTTAGTCTCAGCAAAAATCCCCGAGTCACCTCCTACCTCCGGCCCATCCATCTAGTCATCCTCGGCCATGGGAGGCAGCCAGTGCCACTGGCAGAAGGCGAGCACAAAAGCGCCGGCAGTGCGGAGCCCATCCGGTGGTATCCAAGAGGCTAGTCTGACACGGCGCTCGTGGCCGCTAGCTAGCCAAGCTAGTGCACACCCTGCTGGATGCATCTAGCTGCTTGTGTGCAAGGTTTGCTAGCTAGGTTGGCACGGCGGTGCAGTGGCTTGCTCGCGCATGCCGCGCTAAGGCCAGCCATCCGGCTCGAGAAAAGGCCAGCGCGGCGGCGTGCTCATGCATGAGCCACGCTCGGGCCAGCCAGCCAACCCATGTGGAGGCCAGCGTAGCAGCCTACCCGTTCGGCGGAGCGGCGGCTAGCTCACCCATCACCGGCGCTAGTGACGAACACGCATATGAATTGTTTGAAGTAATGTTTGGGAAAAATAAATGATTGGAGTAGGAAGAAGAGGATAGATGCTCATGTGTGGGTCCCACCTATCATAATGGTCAACACAATGGTCAAACAGATGATGTTGACTTAAGGTGCCTCATCAGCACGGACGTGTGGGCCAACCATGTCATAAACGGGTTTAAACGATCCTAATCAGCACATGGTAGTGGAGTAGTTTTTTGGCGCGGATTATGAAATTTTTGGTATGTTTTTGCTATTTTTGTAGAATAGTTTCTTGCTAGGGCTGGTTGAAATTGGTAGTATTTTGTTAAATACTCTACATATTGTAAGTAGGAGTGGAAGTTAAGCTTTGGAAGCCAATAAGCATGGCTAGTTACATAGTACCTACATGTACATAATTCATACTAAATATCGACCATGTGTGACTAATATCTTGATGCAAAACTCAAAACTGTGAAAATACAAATGTATTATTGATACTTGTTTCCATAAACTTGGATCTATGTTCTATTCAATAGCTGAGCATGTGGGGCCTTAGCACGATGACTTCCTGACTGTGTAAAACAAGATTTTCCCATCTTCGATAAGGAGTGGGTTAACGGTGGCGCACCTTTGGCTTGTTCTAGTGCTCGTAATCATCACTAGGTGGTCTACGGACGTGTAGATGTATTTTTTTCACGTCTCGTGTTCGTCGTACTGCCACGAGTGTTGACGAATAGATCATAAGTTTTTTGCAAGAAAACCTTGGTTGAGCGTGTGTGGGAGAGAGAGAGATCGTGGGTGTGTCTGATATGGAGAGAGAGAGGCAGAGATAAGAGATACTTTGTGTGGAGGATAGAGAGAGACCTATGCATGGGGCTTTGTGTTGTGTAACATGGAGACAGATAGACATAGTCAGAGAGTGAGTGTGTGAGATACACATGCGGACATAGGAAGAGAGGTGTGAATTAGAGAGATGGAAAATTTTGGTGTGCATGTGAGTTAGAGAGGGAGAGGGATATATATATATAGCTAGAGCTGGAGATAATATACAAGGGTGTGTGTCTTAAAAGAAGGATCCAGATATATGGGGTGGTGTGTGTGTTTGTGTCTGTTTGTGCGCACGCGCGTGTGTGAGAGGGAGTGAGTGTGTGTGTGTGTGTGCAGAAGAGAGACCACCGATGATATAAACCCAGTAGGGAAGGGGGAATGTGTTGGCGTTCTAGGACCGGGGGTGCCCAGACCCGTGTGCCTGCAGCCCAGCGTGTGGCTCCGCCAAGGGCCCAGTATGGCCTAACTCCAAGGCTTCACAAGCAAGACCCTCGCGAGGCCCCCCCGCCTCGCGAGGCGAACAACATCAAGGCCTCCCAAGGAGCGGCCTCCCGAGGGACGGATATTTCTAGGCAAGCGCCCCACCTCATGAGGCGCGCGGTGACGTGAGCCATGACGACCAAGGCCTGCAGGGCGCCAGCGGGCACAGTCCAGGAGAGTTTCCTCTATGGTGCTAAGGAGGCAAGGACGTACGCGGGTTCCCGAGGAATCCCCCAAAGGTTTCCATTCCAGTGCAACAAGAGCTAGACCACGGACTCGGCATGACGGAGGTCATCACTGAGCCCACCGCTACGTCATGACCAGAAGCATTGCAGACGGAGACCACCTTTAGTCAAGATAAGGTGTACTCATGTCCCCCTACAAATTGGCTGCTGTGGTATCCCTTCCCGCCTAAGCTATGAGGGAAGAGGACCAAGGCCACATAAATATAGGCTAGTCTCCATTGTAGAGAAGATCGAATCCTTCTGCCATTGAGCTCTCCTGAGGCAGCTCAAACTTGTACTAGTTCATCCTCATCCTCCTCGCAAGGCAATCCACCACAAAGCAGGAGTAGGGTTTTACACCGCAAGGTGGCCCGAACCTGAGTAAATCACTATGCCCACTTCTTCTTCCCGCTCGCTCGAGCTCGACAGAGCCAAGCCGTGAGGCGGTGAGCAGCAAGCCATAGCTAGGCAGGATCCTTTGCACAGGCCCCCGAGTTCGAACCTTGTTTGGGTCCGCGGAGCCCCGGGTTCGACATTTGGTGCGCCTGGTAGGGGCGTGTCAAAGTTATTCCTTCCACTTTGCTCCATCCTTGCTTCGCCGCTCCCATGGCCGACGCTTGTCGAGTTCGCGCCGAGCACCGGGCTGCGCATGTCGCCCAGACGGCACCGGTGGGCTGCGGCGCCCCCCCGACGCTCCGCTTCTCCCGCAGCCAACGCCGCCACCAACCCTGTCGCCCACGAGCAGCAGGACTCTTCACTGCAGCCTTCCGTGCAGTGTGATGGTTGCACCGCCACACCTTCCCTCACTCCCGCCACGGCCTCATCCTCCCATGCTCATCTCGGGCCGACAAACACGCAGGCTGCGCTGCTCATGGCGCACAAGCTGCTGCGCTACCGTCCTGCCAATGAAAGCTACGACGCCTGGCTGGGCCGCATCACCGAGCTCGTCAACACCACCGGCGAGGCCCCGACGCCTTCCCACTCACTCCGTCCCCTGCCATCTTGTCCGGGCGACGCGGCCCATGGTGCTCCTCTACCTCCTCCGCTGCACAGCACTGACGTCGAGCCAAGGCACGACGCGCGTCCACTCGACCCACCGCGTGGAGCGCCGGCGCCGGCCCGGGACGAGGCCAGCTGCCTGGTCATGCAGCAGCCGCAGTATGACGTGTGTGCGCTCCTGGCGCCGGCGCGCCAACACCAACACTGGGCCGCTCTATAGGCTGCCATGCATGGGTATCAGGACCGTGCCCCCCTCGTGCAGGTCGCGCCCGTGAGCGCAGCGGGCTGCCGCGCCTTCAATCGTGAGCTGCGCTACATTGTCTGGCTGGTCAAGTTCAAGCCAGATTTGCCCCCGCGCTACGACGACATCCCCGACCCTACGGAGTTCCTCCAGCTCTACTCGCTGAGCATCGAGGCGGCAAATGGCGATGACAAGGTCATGGCGAACTGGTTTCCCATGGCCCTCAAGGACGGTGCGAGCTCCTGGCTCATGCACCTCCTGGTGGGGTCGATCTCCTCGTGGGATGAGCTCCATGAGCGGTTCATCGCCAACTTCCAAGGGACCCGTGACCATGCCCTCACCGTCAATGACCTGCGACGCGTGAAGCAGCAGCCGGGCCAGACCCTCCGCAAGTACATGCAGTGCTTCACCCAAGTTCGCCTCAAGATCCCGAAGGCTTCGGACGAGGCCATCATCTCCACATTCACAGAAGGAGTCATAGACGTCAGGATGAGCAAGGAGCTCATCATCAACAATGACCTGTGTTCAGCATTGGAGCTGTTCCACCTGGCCGACAAGTGCGCCAAGGCCGAAGAAGGCCGCCTCTCCCTCCTCAAGCACCCAGATGTCGACCCTAAAGACAAATAGGCCAAGGCCAAGGAAGCAACGCGCAAGGGCCCCACCGTGCTGGCAGCAGAGCATGAGATGAAGCGCGGTTGTGATCGCGGCAAGCCCCCCAAGGACGCTCACCCATTCTGTGTCTTCCACAGCGTGCACACCAACAACACCGATGACTGTCAGGCAATGTAGTCAGAGTCGGGATTCGGAGTCGGATCGATTTTCCTTAGGCAGAATCGAGTCGTAGTATCGAGTCGTGGAATCGAGGATTCTACTAGATATACTTAAATAAGATATTTAGTATCCACGCCAAAAATATATATGGGTTCTATATAGTTTTAACACTAAATATAGAGCAAAAAACGTACACATCAATGTTAGTTGTATTCCACTTCTTTTTATGACTAACCTACTATCTAGCTTGCATGTATGGACCATATATGAGAGGGAAATATATAGAACATTTAAGTCTTCAACGCACAAAATTTAATTAGGAGGTTTTTTTAGAGGATGTGAATAGCCGATGACTTGTATAGCTCACCTGAAGTGCTGAACCATGAAGGGTCTTGCTCATCTTCTTCGATCAATCTTGATGCGTCCTCCTTCTCATGCCAATTCCTTTCGTCGACAAGCCTGATCCTCAGTTTTGACCTAGGGTTTCTGAGAGCTAGATCAAAGGTGTCGGCGGCTGAGCATTTGGGTTTGCGAGGGGAATAAAGGGCCATGAGGCATGTGAAAAGGGGTTTGGATGGTGGCATACTATTCTTCTGCACTAAACAAAACCTTAGATAAATTAGTAGAATCGGACATAGTCCATAGCATAGTCGCGATTCTACAGTTTTGTATAGGATTCTATGGTTTGGATCGTGACTCAACATGGATTCTACCAGATCCGGATTCATAGTGGGACTTGGATCGACATGCTTCCGTAGGGTCATGAAGTCGTAGGATTCTAGGAGTCGAGTCATGATTCTGACTACCTTGCTGTCAGGAGCTCAGGGCGCTCCGTGACGAGCGCCTGGGTCGCCACCCCGACCGCAACGACCATGGCTTCGGCCGTGGAGGGGGCTGCAACGGAGGCCGCTGGGACAACCGCAACCCTCATTAGGGCTGGTGCTATCAACCTTGCGAGGACGGCTGGCGTGAGCAGCCTCACAATGATGCCTGGTGCGATCAGCCTCATGAGGCCCATCGTCAGGGCAACGCTGGCCTTCCACCTCTGTCGCAGCCTAGGAGAAACGACGACAACCAGCAAGATGAAGAGGCCGGGGGCTACCAGGAGCCTCGCGTGATTGCCTGCATCCTTGGCGGAGCTCAGGCACCTGCCTCGAACCGCATCTTCAAGCAGTTCTCTCAAGAGCTGAATGCAGCCCTCCCGAGGATTGAAGTTGCGCGTCCCCTCAAGTGGTCACAGTAAGCCATCACCTTTGACTCCAAGGACCACGTCAGGTGTTCGGCTATTGTCGGCACACTCCCCATGCTCTGCACGCCCACCATCAGCAACATCTCAGTCACCAAGACCCTCATCGATGGCGGCGCGGGCCTCAACGTCCTCTCTGTGGAAACCTTCGAGACGCTTCAAGTGCCTTACGACCAACTCATTCCCACCAAGCCATTCTCTGGAGTGACCGACGGCCCCACCACTCCCCTGGGGCAGGTGCGCTTCCCGTCACCTTCGGCAAGTGCGACAACTACCACACTGAACTTATCGACTTCGACGTGGCCCACATCGGCCTCCCGTACAACGCCATCCTGGGATACCTAGCGCTCGCCAAGTTCATGGCGGCTACCGACCATGGCTACAACATCCTCAAGATGCCGGGGCGCAGTGGTGTCATCACCGTCGCCTGTGATGAGAAGGATGCGGTCTGCTCCCTCGAGCATGCCTACCGGGCCGCGGCAGCTGAGAACTCAGATGGCGAAGTTGAAGCAGCGCCCCCTGAGGCTGCTCCTGCGAAGAAGAAGCAGCTCCACCCCAAGAGCCATATGAAGGACAAGAAATCCGCCGACGACGCCACAGGCTCCGCACCTGCTGTCGGAGGTCCTCTTCCTCCCGCATGGGAAGGCATGCCCGGTGCCTCCCTCGAATCGATATCCTTTTTTATCAAATGGATGTGAAAAGTGCTTTCCTCAATGGTGAAATTGATGAGGAAGTATATGTTAGACAACCACCTAGCTTTGAACACCCTGAGTGTCCTAACAATGTTTTTAGGTTGAACAAAGCTTTATATGGGCTAAAGCAAGCCCCTCGAGCTTGGTATGACACCTTGAAGAAGTTTTTGCTCGACGAAGGGTTCAAGCCAGGATCCACTGATCACACACTTTTCACTCGTGTTGTTGATAATGATCTATTCATATGTTAAATCTATGTGGAGATATTATCTTCGGCTGTACTAACAATGCTTGCAGCTTAGAGTTCGGGAAAATGATGTCTGATAAATATCAAATGTCCATGATGGGTGAACACAAGTTGTTTCTCGGATTGCAAATTCATCAGCAAGCAAATGGCATTTTTATTTCTCAGGAGAAATATCTAAAAGAGTGCCTGAAGAAGTTCAAAATGCAAGATTCCAAAATGAAGGGCTATAAAACTCCTATGCCCACGAATGGTAAGCTGGATGCAGATGTGTATGGTAAGGATTATGATCAGAAAGATTATCTTTCGATGATTGGATCTCTTCTTTATCTATGTGCATCCAGACCTGACATTATGTTGAGTGTTTGCATGTGTGCCCGTTATCAAGCTTCACCGAAAGAATTGCATCAACAAGCAGTCAAGCGCGTTCTGAGATATTTGGCTCACACCCCTGATACGTCTCCATCGTATCTATAATTTTCGATTGTTTCATGCCAATATTATACAACTTTTATACACTTTTGGCAACATTTTATATGATTTATTTGGACTAACCTATTGATTCAGTGCCCAGTGCCAGTTCCTGTTTGTTGCATGTTTTTTGTTTCACAGAAAATCCATATCAAACGAAGTCGAAACGCGATAAAAATTTACAGAGAATTATTTTGGAATATATGTGATTTTTGGGACTTAGAATCAATGCAAACGGGGGCCCACAGCCCCCACAAGACACCAGGGCACGCCCCAGGGGCCAGGCACGCCCTGGTGGGTTGTGCCCTCCTCGGATGTCGGTTGGAGCTCTACTTCGTGCGCAAGGAAGCTTATATCCGAAAAAAAATCGTGTTAAAATCTCAGCGCAATCCGAGTTACGGATCTCTGGGAATATAAGAAACGGTTTTCGGCTAGATCTGGGGAATGCGAAACAGAAGAGAACAGAGAGGGAGATCCAATCTGGGAGGGGCTCCCGCCCCTACTCTGCCATGGAGGCCATGGACCAGAGGGGGAACTCTCCTCCCATCTAGGGGGAGGCCAAGGAACAAGAATAAGGAGGGGGTCTCTCTCCCCCTCTCTCCCGGTGGCGCCGGAGTGCTGCCGGGGCAAGGATCGTGACGGCGATCTACATCAACAATCTTGCTACCGTCAACACCAACTTTCTCCCCCTCTATGCAGCGGTGTAACACCCCTTCTCCCTACTATAATCTCTACTTAAACATGGTGCTCAACTCCATATATTATTTCCCAATGATCTATGGTTATCCTATGATGTTTGAGTAAATTCGTTTTATCCTATGGGTTAATCGTGATCTTGGTTGGTATGATTGTATATTTTATTTATGGTGCTGTCCTACAGGCCCTCCATCACGCGCAAATGTGAGGGATCCTCGCTGTAGGGTGTTGCAATATGTTCATGGTTTGCTTATTGTCGGTGTTGCAGGGGTGAGAGCAGCCTAAACGCGGATAAGTGGGTTATGGCGTATGGGAGTAAAGAGGACTTGATACTTAATGCTATGGTTGGGTTTCACGACCTTAATGATCTTAAGTAGTTGCGGATGCTTACTAGGGGTCAAATCATAAGTGCATATGATCCAAGTAGAGAAAGTATGTTAGCTCATGCCTCTCCCTCATATAAAATTACAAGAATGATTACCGGTACTTGTTATCAATTGCCTAGGGACAAATGACTTTCTTATTGACAAAAGCGATCTACTTTTATTACCTTGCAATTTATTCCTAGTTTTATTCTTGCAAAGTACTCGTAGTTTTATTCTTGCAAAATAGTTTCATACTTGTTTTAGGTAAAGCAAACGTCAAGTGTGCATAGAGTTGTATTGGTGGTCGATAGAACTTGAGGGAATATTTGTTCTACCTTTAGCTCCTCATTGGGTTCGACACTCTTATTTATCCAACAAGGCTACAAATGATCCCCTATACTTGTGGGTTATCAAGACCTTTTTCTGGCGCTGTTGCCGGGGAGCAATAGCGGTGGGTGAATATTCTCGTGTGTGCTTGTTTGCTTTATCACTAAGTAGGTTTTATTTTCAGTTCTAAGTTGTTCTATATCTTTAGTTATGGATATGGAACAAGAAACACCAAAAAAATTAGTTGTACTTGCTACTCATGGAGATGGGGAACCTCCTAAAACCCTCGATGATCGTTATGTTAAAAATATTATGCACTTCTTTGATAATCCTGAGAAAACCCCATTCAACTTGATAATGGGAGACACATTGGATCAACATGAATACTTTAGGGATTATCGCTTGACACAAAAAGGGAAATTATTATGGGATCAAATTGATATGTTGCATTGGTATGCCTGGAATTTATGCCAGAGATATGATTTCACTTGTTGCTCTAGGATGAATGCTCCACACCTTCCCATTTCACGCAAATTTAATGATAATGAAACCTTGGCTTCTTATAACAATGTTAGATATTATTATTATTATGTGGAACGAATAGAAGAATTTGTTGCTTTTAAGGGTGCTTATGAAATTGAATCTTTGTTTTTAAAGTATGAAGCTTTTGATGATGATGTTTATAGACCTGAAAATTTTGCCATCCTTAAATATTGCTATGAAAATTATAATACAATTCTGATATTGATATATTTATTGAGAAAGTCTCCGATGTCCAAGAAGAGACTAATATTTTGCAGGAGTCTATGGAAGAAGAAATTGATGAAACTGTGAGCTCATTGGATGAAAAAGATGATGAGGAGAGCGAAGAACAAAGGAGGAAGAGCGGATTAGCTACCTGTGCCCACCTTCTAATGAGAGTAACTCTTCAACTCATACATTGTTTAATGCCCCTTCGTTCTTACCGAAGGATGAATGCTATGATCTCGTTGATTCATTTGAAATATCCCTTTTTGATGAACTTGATGATTGCTATGCTTGTGGCCTTGATGCCAATATGAATTATGCTTATGGAGATGAAATTTCTATTGTCCCTTATGTTAAATATGAAGTTGTTGCTATTGCACCCACACATGATAGTCCTATTATCTTTTTGAATTCTCCAAACTACACTATATTGGAGAAGTTTGCTCTTATTAAGGATTATATTGATGGGTTGCGTTCTACCACTACACATGATGATTTTGATGAATTTAATATGCATGTGCTTGCTGCTCCTACTTGCAATTATTATGAGAGAGGAACTATATCTCCACCTCTCTATGTTTCCAACACGATAAAATTGCAAGAAACTGCTTATGCTATGTATTGGCCTTTACTTGATGTGCCTGAATTGTTCTTGTATGACATGCCGATGCATAGGAAGAGAGTTAGACTTCATAATTGGATGATATATGTTGCTTTGTGCTCACTACTAAATGCCAAATCATTGTTAATTAAAATTGGCTTTGATATACCTTGGGATCCGGGTGGATCCATTACTTGAGCACTTTATGCCTAGCTTAATAGCTTTAAAGAAAGTGTTGCCAGGGAGACAACCCAGAAGTTTTAGAGATTCATTTTATTCTTTCGAGTACTTTTATAAAGTTTAAAAACAAAAAAAATATAGATGGGAACTTAAAACTTTTCGACAAAAGAGAAGCGATTGGAAGTTATGCTTGGAGAAGTGAGCGTCGACCTTGAACACTTGTGTTCATGCTCATGGAAACAATGTAGTATTTTTCATGAAGATTCTCACAAAAATAATTATACCCTTGTACAAATCCATTGTATTATAAAAATAATGTGCCAAGATTTGCCTTTAGGATGATTAGATTGTTTGTTGGTATGTGCGGTGCATAACAGAAACTTTGGCTGTAGTGCACGATTTTACATTTTTTACTGGCACGTAGAAAGGTTCTGAAACTTTTTGCAAAGTTTTTATATACAAATTTTTATTTTTTCCTAATTTTTCAGAATTTTTAGAGTTACATAAGTATGGTGAACGTTCAGATCTTTACATACTGTCCTGTTTTCACAGATTGCTGTTATAGCTTCATTATTTGCGTATGTTTGAAATCTTGTTGAGCCTCCTTTGACTTGGGGCCATAGAATTGTGATAGCATACAGTGGGTAATGTTTGATTATAATTATAAAATAATGTTATAGCAGTACATGATGGGATTTGACTGCCATATTCAGTAACCCCGCCACTAAAAGTTTGGTTAAGTTTTGTGTGGATGAAGTGATCAAAGATCGAGGAGGTCTCGATATGCGGAGAAGGTGGAGAGGCAAGAGCTCAAGCTTGGGGATGCCCAAGGCACCCCAAGTAAATATTCAAGGAGACTCAAGCGTCTAAGCTTGGGGATGCCCCGCAAGGCATCCCATCTTTCTTCAACAAGTATCGGTATGTTTTCATCTTCGTTTCGTTCATGTGATATGTGTGAATCTTGGAGCGTCTTTTGTGTTTAGTTTTCATTTTTATTTTATGCACCATGCTGGTATGAGATAGTCCATGGTTTATTTATAGAATACTCATTGCACTTCACTTATATCTTTTGAGTATGGCTTTATAGAATGCTTCATGTGCTTCACTTATATCATTTGAAGTTTGGATTGCCTGTTTCTCTTCACATAGAAAACCATTATTTGTAGAATGCTCTTTTGCTTCACTTATACTTATTAGAGCATGGTCTTTCGTAGAAAGAATTAAACTCTCTTGCTTCACTTATATCTATTTAGAGAGTCAACAGGAATTGGTCAATTGCATGGTTAGTCATAAAATCCTACATAAAACTTGTGGATCACTGAATATGATATGTTTGATTCCTTGCAATAGTTTTGTGATATAGAGATGGTAATATGTGGGAGGTAGTATTAAACGGTTGTGGTTAGTAAGAATATTGGTGTTAAGGTTTGTGATTCCCGAAGCATGCACGTATAGTCTCTCATCATGCTATGAAGTTGGAGCATGATTTATTATTGATTGTCTTCCTTATGAGTGGCGGTCGGGGATGAGCAATGGTCTTTTGCTACCAATCTATCCCCCTAGGGGCATGCGTAGTAGTACTTTGCTTCGAGGGATAATAAACTTTTGCAATAACTATATGAGTTATTTATGACTAATGTGAGTCCATGGATTATACGCGCTCTTACCTTTCCGCAATTTGCTAGCCTCTACGGTACCGTGCATTGCCCTTTCTCACCTCGAGAGTCGGTGCAAAGTTCGCCGGTGCATCCAAACCCCGTGATATGATACGCTCTATCACACATAAGACGTATTATATCTTCCTCAAAACAGCCACCATACCTACCTATTATGGCCTTTCCATAGCCATTCCGAGATATATTGCCATGCAACTTTCACCGCCTCCATTTTGATGACTTGAGCATTCATTGTCATATTGCTTTGCATGATCATATAGCTGACATAGCAGTTGTGGCTTAGCCACCGTTCATCATTTTTCATACATGTTACGCTAGATCATTGCACATCCTGGTACACTCCTAGAGGCATTCATATAGAGTCATACTTTGTTATAGGTATCGACTTGTAATATTGAGTTCTAAGTAAATAGAAGTGTGATGATCATCAATTTTCATTATTAGAGCATGTCCCAGTGAGGAAAGGATGATGGAGACTATGATTCCCCCACAAGTTGGGATGAGACTATGGACAATGAGAGAAAAAAAAAGAAAAGAAAAAAAAGAAAAAAAAGGAAAAAAAGGAAAAAGGAAAAAAAAATACAAAGAGAGAAGGGGCATGCTAGTTCCACCCTTGTGCTTCAAAGTAGCACCATGTTTTTCATATAGAGAGTCTCTTATGTTGTCACTTTCATATACTAGTGGGAATTTTTCATTATAGGATTAGATGCACACCCACTTAGTTTTCATATTGAGCTTTCATACACTTATAGCTCATAGTGCATTCGTTGCATGGCAATCGCTACTCCTCGCATTGATATCAATTGATGAGAATCTCCATAGCCCGTTGGTTAGCCGCGTCGATGTGAGACTTTCTTACCTTTTTGTCTTCTTTATATTTACCCCTATCAACATACTCTATTCTACCCATAGTGCTATATCCATGGCTTGCGCTCATGTATTGCACGAGGGTTGAAAAAGCAGAAGCGCGTTAAAAAGTATGAAATAATTGCTCGGCTTGTCATCGGGGTTGTGCATGATAAATACTTTGTGTTAAGAAGACAGAGCATGACAAGACTATATGATTTTGTAGGGATAACATTCTTTAGTGTTGATATTTTGAAAGACATGATTGTTTGTTGGGATGCCTGAGTATTGATGTCTTTAAGTCAAATTATAGACTATTGCTTTCAATCACTCGTGTCTTAATATTCATGCCATGACTAGGCATATGATCAAGTTTATGCTAGGTAGCATTCCACATCAAAAATTATCTTTTTTATCACTTACCTGCTCAAGGACGAGCAGGAATTATGCTTGGGGATGCTGATACGTCTCCATCATATCTATAATTTTTTATTGTTTCATGCCAATATTATACAACTTTTATACACTTTTGGCAACATTTTATATGATTTATTTGGACTAACCTATTGATTCAGTGCCCAGTGCCAGTTCCAGTTTGTTGCATGTTTTTTGTTTCACATAAAATCCATATCAAACGAAGTCCAAACGCGATAAAAATTTACGGAGAATTATTTTGGAATATATGTGATTTTTGGGACTTGGAATCAACGCAAACGGGGGCCCACAGCCCCCACAAGACACCAGGGCACGCCCCAGGGGCCAAGCGCACGCTGGTGGGTTGTGCTCTCCTTGGATGTCGGTTGGAGCTCTACCTCAGGCGCAAGGAAGCTTATATCCCAAAAAAAATCATGTTAAAATCTAAGCGCAATCGAAGTTACAGATCTCAGGGAATATAAGAAACGGTTTTCGGCCATATCTGGGGAACACGAAACAGAAGAGAACAGAGAGGGAGATCCAATCTTGGAGGGGCTGCTGCCCCTCCGCCGCCATGGAGGCCATGGCCCAGAGGGGGAACTCTCCTCCCATCTAGGGGGGAGCCCAAAGAAGAAGAAGAAGAAGGGGGGCTCTCTCCCCCTCTCTCCCGGTGGCGCCAGAGTGCCGCCGAGGCAAGGATCGTGACGGCAATCTACATCAACAATCTTGCTACCGTCAACACCAACTTTCTCCCCCTCTATGCAGCGGTGTAACACCCCTTCTCCCCACTGTAATCTCTACTTAAACATGGTTCTCAACTCCATATATTATTTCCCAATGATCTATGGTTATCCTATGATGTTTGAGTAGATCCGTTTTGTCCTATGGGTTAATTGTGATCTCGGTTGGTATGATTGTATATTTTATTTATGGTGCTGTCCTAGGTTGCCCTCCGTCTCGCGCAAATGTGAGGGATCCTCGCTATAGGGAGTTGCAATATGTTCATGGTTTGCTTATTGTCGGTGTTGCGGGGGTGACAGCAGCCTAAATGCGGATAAGTGGGTTATGGCGTATGGGAGTAAAGAGGACTTGATACTTAATGCTATGGTTGGGTTTCACGACCTTAATGATCTTTAGTAGTTGTGGATGCTTGCTAGGGGTCCAATCATAAGTGCATATGATCCAAGTAGAGAAAGTATGTTAGCTCATGCCTCTCCCTGATATAAAATTACAAGAATGATTAATGGTACTTGTTATCGATTGCCTAGGGACAAATGACTTTCTTATTGACAAAAGCTATCTACTTTTACTACCTTGCAATTTATTCGTAGTTTTATTCTCGCAAAGTACTCGTAGTTTTATTCTTGCAAAATAGTTTCATACTTGTTTTAGGTAAAGCAAACGTCAAGTGTGCGTAGAGTTGTATCGGTGGTCGATAGAATTTGAGGGAATATTTGTTCTACCTTTAGCTCCTCGTTTGGTTCGACACTCTTATTTATCGAACAAGGCTACAAACGATCCCCTATAATTGTGGGTTATCAACCCCCACATTAGGTTTATGGTATCCTAAGGGAACACAGTTTGATCTCATTGGATATTCAGCTTAGATTGGGCTGGTGACTTGGTTGATAGGAAATCTACTTCGGGGACATGTCATTTCCTCGGTAGATCATTGGTCTGCTGGTCTTCAAGGAAGCAGAATTGTGTATCTCTTTCCATGGCTGATCCCGAATATATTGTTGCTCGCGCTTGTTGCACTCAGTTATTGTGGATGAAGCAGACACTAAAGGATTATGGCATCAAGGTCAAGCATATCCCTCTATATTGTGATAATGAGAGTGCCATCAAAATCGCACATAATCTAGTGCAGCATTCTCACATGAAGCACATTGCCATCACACACCATTTTCTTCGCGATCATGTAGATCGAGAGGATATCTTTATCAATCATGTCAAGACCGAAGACAATCTTGCTGTTATTTTCACCAAGCCTCTCGATGAGAAAAGATTCTATGCATTACGGTATGAGCCAAATATCCTGGACTTCACAAACGTGCAGTAAGCTGGACTCGGCACCCATGCTAAGACTTCCACATCTTAGAAGGAATGGGTGCATAACACTCGAAGAGTCTGAAAATTTCGACAAAGTGAAATTTTGTTTCTGAGAGTGAATACATTAACGAAGAACTAGACTAACCGGGTGCCATGATAATTATGCGACGCTCGGGGTCATACAGTTCTTATACGGTGGGTCACACCACCCAAATTTTCTTTCGTTTGGATTTCTCTTCGATCGATAGATTTTCTCTTCATCCAAATGCATTTCACTCATAGCTAATTGCTCGAGTGTTTGTGTTTTTCTGACTGAGTGAAATGCCTAGGACCCTGTTTTTCCCTCTGTTCTATCTCTTCCAGTCTATGCTGACCATTACAAATGCTCAAATTTTATCTGGAACGAAACTTTATCTGGTGTCCTTGACCACGATTAAGATTTGGTTCGAACATTAATCTGTTTTGGCGAAAGCTGTCCAAAATTTGGGGTTTCCCACCCAAGTCAGGACCACGAGCTTTTATGACAGTTGCCACGTGCAATACATCATCTGCCAGTCCATCCTGATCTTTGAATCGCAATCGTCTCTGCTTAGAGGTCATTCGATCAAAATTCTCTGCGTGCGGTTATTTTCATTCGTCTATATAAACTGCACCGCTCCTTCTTCCACTTTACTACCTTTCTCCTCGCCTCCTCTCCACTGAAACCCTCGTGCAGTGCTCCACCCTAAGCTCAACGCTGGCGACCCCTTCACCGCTTAACTGCCAGAAAGAGGTCACCGGAGTACTTCCACGCCAACATGGGCCATCTTGTTCCCCGCGCCGCCGTAGCTGCTGCATGTCACCCAGCTAGGGTACGTGTGGTTTGAACTCGAGTCTCCTTCCTTCTCGAGTCGAGTTTGTCCACGGTTAATTATCTCTGATTTTACTGCATATCTTAGATCTAGGCTTTTACCCTTCTAGCATGGATGTGGTTTGTAGTTGTTCCTCGCATCCGAATCTTTCAGATCTAGGGTTTGTGTTATGTTTCACTCGAATGATATGCCTAGCTCGCTGTCTAGTATATTCTTCGGACCTACTAGCTCAACCTATATGTTTCATTGATTCGAAACATTTCTCAAAGTCTATATCTGGTTCTTCATCAAAATTCTATTTGTACGGAACAACACTCACTGAGAGCATTTGTAACCCTGTCCCCATTTTCGCTCGTACCTACTCTTATTCATAGGTGTATGCATTCTGTTGAGGATTCTGCTATACCACAAGTATGGCTGATGAAGAAGAGGTATTCATGGGAATAGCTGATGAATCCAAAGCACCAAATGCTAAGGGCCCAATGGTAGGCCCATCTTCCAGCAAAAGAAAAAGAGCCAGAAAAATGACAACGAGCAAGAAGCTGATGCTCCAAAGAAAAGGAAAGGTGGCAGGCAACCCTACACCAATTCAGCTCAGTATATATCTCATGAGAACTGCAACACAGTTCCTGGAGAAGATTCCACTCAGAGAAAAAGATGTGTGCAAAAGATTCGACGTCACTGGGTACGAAGTGGTTCAACTACAAAATGGTTCATCCTCGATATGCCAACGACTTTGCCTTCCATCCCCCATTGGGTGACTGTCGTGAAATTGGACTAATCCGGGCAGGTGAACCCTAGGCAAGGCCTCCACCACTTCCTGACGCTGATGAGTCGTCTCTTAAGACTCCTGACTCTTATCCAGAAGAAAAGGCCAAGCGCCTCAAGAATGCTGAAAAGAGAGCCAAGAAGGCTAAAAAAGAACAGGTAAGAGAAGAAGAAAATCATCGTGTCATTATATCAGACGTTGAGAAGAAAAAGGCTAAAGGAAAGCAGAACGCCGTTCAAAGAACATACTTGATCCCAGATCTGTGGCTCTGAAGAAAAAGAGCAAACCGAACAGAAGGCCTGCTAAACCAATTGAGCATGAAAGTGATTCTTCCGATCAAGATGACCCTCCTCTCACAAGGGAAGAAGTTGAAGCAACTCTTTCCGAGAAAGTGAATGTCACAACATCCACTGTTCTGCCTAATCTTCGAGCAAGTGCTGTCCCAATAGCACCTCGGAAGAAGAAACATTGAAAAGAAAGACTCCTACCACTGTCACAATGGTTGATAAAGTGAATCCAGATCCTCATCCTGATGCAATAAATTTGCAAGATTTGGTAGTTGATGCCCCAGTAGGGACAGCTAAGCCTGGAGAAAAGCTCCCGAAGCAAAAGGTGACGCAAATCAAAGCCCCTCCAGCCGACCAAAATTTTCGGGCATGTGCTGATGTTGTAAAGAAAAAGGCTGCGCAATTTGCTCCAAAGCTGACACAACCTTTGGCTTCGATGCCTCCAACCGAGCAAAATCTCGTTCAGACTGCTCTTGCTATACAGACTAGTGATGGCTCTGATGCACCGCATTACTTCAATCAAGTATTCATCATGGAGCAGCTTGACAGATTTGTCGAAAACCTGTTTGATGGAGAAGTGGCATCTTTGCCCATTCCCTCTGAAGTAATTTCTCAAGCGTCTGATGTGGTCCATGACATGAGAAATGATTTTGTTGAGATCAATGACCTCACTGCCCAACTCAAGGAGCTTGACAATCATATGAAAGATACGAAATCCAAGTTTGTCATCAAGCAACTTGAAGAATCTTATGTGGATATCAATAAGGCTTTGACTATCCTTCGGCATAGAAGATTGGGATTTCACTCGGACCTAGATCAAATTGTTCGAAAAATCTGTCTCGATCATCAAGCCAAAGTTACTGGCTACAATGATCTTGTCAAAGGGCACATTGATCCATCAAAGCAAAGGAAGAAGAAGAAGATAGCAAAGAAGAATGCTCCTCCTCCTCCTCTAGACGCTAAGACACAGAAAGAAAAGTCTCCTGAACGAGCAATTTCTTCACCAATTCATGCGCCAGTTGCAGATGCTTCTACTTTGCCAAGGCCAACTGAAATAGTGCATGTTGCTTCTCCAGTTCATGAAGAAAATCCACCTCAACAAAATGTTTCGGACAAAGGTGAAATTCCTCAGTCTGAATGCCAAGCTTCTCCTGTCCAAGACTAACCAAATGATACGGTTCCTCCCTTTCTTCCTCAAACGACTCCCGAAGAACAACGTCCTCAATCGCCAGTGCCTGACCATACTACAGTTTCAACTACTAAGATGTCTGATCCCTCTCCACTACGAATCTCACTCAATACTGCACGAAGAACTTCAGATGTTGATCCTTCTGTAGCAAAATCAGCTTCTGCTCATCACTCCGACTCAGTTATTTATGGCGATGAAGTGATCTCCGTTAAAGATGAGCTCAAATATCCTTATCCTCATGAGCAACTGTCGTTGTTCTCAATCGGCGTTGGTGTCAAAGGGCCACTTTTCAATCAGAACACTCATCATGTTTTCTTTCAAGAGAGTCCATGCAGCAAGCCTCGTACCTCTGAATCTCCTCAGTTCTGGACTCAAGAACAGGCCATTTATTATTCTCGGGTATTATATGACAGCCGCAAGATTTTCCCTCATGAGTTCCTTGATATTGTTGGGATGAAGAACATTGGCTGCTTCAACCAAGTATTGCAAGACATCGAAGACTTTGGCCTCACACATGTCTTTGCATATCAGGAGCCATGGAACATAGATATAATCCTTCAATTCTATGCCACCATATACATCACTGGTGATGAATCAGATAGCACTAAGTGGATCATGGAATGGATGACCGAAGGAAAACACATTAAGCGCTCTACTATGGACTTTGTATCTCATTTCCATTTTCCTTGGTTCGAACATGCCAAGACAGAAATTCGAGTTCATAACATTGATGCAATCTCTGATGAAGATTTCTGATGCACAATGGATGAAGATAAAATTCGTGACTACAATGGTCCTCCCATGCCTGAGCACTTAACATTCAACAATCAGACGTTATATCATATTCTCACTTATACCCTCTGTCCGCTGGCTAGGATGAATACAGACAATGCTATTTCTGATGTTCTTTGGAACACCATCCCTGCCATCTCCCAAGGATTTATCTTCGATGTTGAAGATATGTTCCTACGCATTCTGATGGATTCAGCTCAATACCCGAAAACTATCAAGGTATTTGCGCCCTGGATTCAGAAGGTGGTTGACTATGCAATGAAGACCAAATATCTAGTGAAAGTCAGTCACAAAAGCTTCATTCCTCCAGTACATGATACGCTAAAAATCATGGAAGGTTTTTCTTCGGGGAAAGCACCAGTGTCAAGTCTGCCTGATTATCATAACACTTTCAATGGACCACGGCTACCTCAGCATGATAGACAATTGAACACTCAACCTCCTTCCCATCTTGAAGTGAGCTTACGCACTCAACAGCTGCTGCTGAAGCATATGGCTAAAGATCGCCAAGAGAAAGAGCACCTGGCTGCCGAACTAAATGCAATCCACAACCAAAAAAAAGTTGTGCACATGATCACGGCAGAAAATAAGAAGCGCCTATGGAAACTGCTCTGCAAGTTCTTCTCCAAAAAGCAATTGAGCAAATCCGATCTCAAAGAACTCTATGAGAATATTGATCAAGGATTCTCACCTGAAGATTTTCAAGATCGGATTGCTCCGCCTCTGCCAACTCGTGAAGCAACAATAGATCATCTTCAATTTTAGCTACGCAAACTGCTCGACGAATCAGAAGCAACCTCACCCACTGAGAAACCTACTGAAGGAAATATTTTGTCTTGCAAGACTCAACAGGCTGATCCCAATGTGCCTTCATCTTCTCAGCCCCAAGCCAGTATTAAAGGATCTGCTGCTGCTACTGATGATAAAGATTTACCAGCCACCTTCGAATCAGAAACATCTTCGGGAAGTTCTTCGGGCGATGCGTCAGAGTGAATCAAATTCACTTCTTTTCCCTCTCGTATCCTTCCTCACCTTTTTGACAATAGTTGACAAAAGGGGGGAGAATTACATCAAGAGTTTCAATAGATTTGCTCTGTTGGTTTTAGTCTCCGTGTTTCTTTGCCTTGGTTTTTGAGACTCTTGAGCACTATGCCTTAAAGACTATTTTTGCCATTTTACGTGCTCTGATGTAAAACTTCTAATATGGGTTGTAATATTAATAACCCAGCCTGCTGCACTATTCTCTCGAATCATTTGTTTTCCAGGTGGAATTATTATCAGAATTCATGAATGATTGCACTATGTTCTCGTTGGATTACTCATCACCAGTGTGAATCATTACCTCAAATGATTGAAAAATCATCCGATCAATTTAATGAATTGCAGTGTATCTTATCTAATATCATTAACCCTACATACATCTAGGGGGAGCATGTTTCATCATTGAGACAAGTAACACAAGTTCACTCTAGTTCGATTTACATTTCACTTATCTATCTTCACTTCGATGATTATCTGTTTTTTCAACAACCGTCCAAAAGGGGGGGAGATTGTTGGTGCAATGATAGGCCCCTTATGTTTTGGGGTTTGTTGACATAAATAGTATGGGACTTATTTGTTTGCTAGTGCACACAGAGTAATAGGTCCCTGAAGTATCGAGGAGTTTGATGCAAACGGTGATGATAATCTCCCTGCGTAGCAGTGAAGGTTATCACTAAAGATAAAGCTAACAAGAGTGACCCCTAAAAATTGCTGGAGTTCAAGCAATTGGTTCGGTGTATGTTTGAAAAAAATGGCTGCGCTCGAGGAAGAATGAAGACGAGATGACGACGTAGCATTTGTTGCATTGTTCTTCTTCTTTCATTGAGTCATAGTACCGCCGTACTATTTGAGTGGTGTACCGTTCAAAGCTTTGATTCTCTGATGCTAAACCCAAATCCTATGAAAGCTGTGAGAGAAATATCTTTGTGCTCCGAGCAAATACTTGCCAGCAAGAGACTCGGACCGAGGAGTTAGCATTACTTGTTCCTCAAGTAATGTTACCGTTGCTCCAAAATCCGACCGTTGTGAGCGTGTCGGTTGGCCATTTGCTGGACCTCGTGTCCAAAATGGTCATTTCCCATCTGGGAAGGCTGCGGCTATAAATAGCTACCCCGCGCCAGCTTTGTCCGGTGGCTGCTCCGTTTGATTCTGAGAAAATTGTTGAGCAACCCACTCTCTGAGCGATTTGAGTATAAAATCCACCGAGAGAAAAACCCTAGAGCTGAAGAATTAGATAGTGATTTAGCATCACTGGAATCTAAGTTTAGTACACTCCGCCTATTAATCTTGAGAGCTACAAACTCTCTAGACAGTTAGGTTTCAATTTTTTCAGAGACCAAGAGTGATTGTGGTTCTCGAAGAAGAAGTCTGTAAAGGTTCGGAGATCGCCTTCAAGTTTCTACCACGAGTAATCGGCATCGGTTGACGAATCGATTGTCGAGGAGAATAGGGTGAATAGAGTTTATCTTCCGTGTAAGTCACAGCCCCTCCAACCAGACGTAGTCCTTGTGTAGAAGGACAAAATGGTCGAACAAATACCTTGTCACCATCAAGCATCATCGGTTATCTCACTCACTCATGTTTACCTTTGAGGCATTTTCATTTGTATGATTTACATCGATGCATGTCTTAGTTCTCCTTCGGTACTCTGTTCTAGTTCACTATAGTTTGTTTTTCATTCATTCCGCTACTGGGGTATGAGAGATTTAAGTTTTCCGAAGAAAATTTAAAACTCCTATCCCCCCCCTCTGGTAAACATACTTCGTTCCTACATGACTGACACCCCTGGGCCAAGTACACGAAGCCGGAGGGGGTGACTTCAACCTCCGCCCAGGAGGATTTGCTGCTGTAGCCGTCGGGCTGCAGCCACAGCCTGACGGGGCAGTCCGCTGCCAGCTCCCCCACAAAGGAGCCCGGGAGTTGGATCCAGGGGCGCGATGGGCTCTCCATCCACATGACGAACTCGAGGGCCGACTCAACGGAGTGCACCCACTCCCAGGGTGGCCTGGTGCCAATGTCGTTCCACCCCCCGCGTCCGCCGACATGCCGCTTCCCGTGGCGCCGCCCGCGATCAGAGTTCTTCGCGTGGCTGCCGGAGTCGGCGCAGACTGCCAATGGAGGATGCCCGTGTCCTCGGGGAGGCGCTGCAGGCGTAGCGTCAGACTTGTGGGGGCGGTCGCGCCCCCTCTTGGGCGGCGGCAGCTCCAGTCCCTCAATTGGAGCCTTGCCCTTCTCGGTGGCGGTGAACCTTCTTACGGGCGCCATGGCTGCTGCGATGAGGGTTGGAGGCGAATGGACAAGAAGACAGAGATGGGTTGGGGGCTCTGCCCCTTCGCCCTCTTATAGGCAATCACAGAAGGCTAGCCGGTGCCCTTCCACCTTCGAGCAATGATGGCCCTGTGGCGCGCGCCGACCTTTTATCAGCCTGGGCAGTTGCCAAGGCGACGTGGGGAAGTGGGAGCGTCCGCGTCCCATAGTGCGCCACATGTCAAGCCTGGCCCGCAGGCGGTTAGGGCCTGCGTCGCTTCGCCCTCCCCTCTCTGCCTTTGCCTCGAAGCCAGGTCAAGCGTGTCGTGGGCCAAGGGGCTACTGTCGGTGTTCTGGGACCGAGGATGCCCAGACCCGTCTACCTGTGGCCCAGCGCATGGCTCCACCAAGGGCCCAGTACGGCCCAACTCCAAGGCTTCAAGAACAAGACCCTCGTGAGGGTCCCCCGCCTCGTGAGGGGAACGACATCAAGGCCTCTCGAGGAGTGGCCTCTCGAGGGGCGGATATCTCTAGGCAAGCGCCCCACCTCACGAGGCACGCGGTGACGTGAGCCATGCCGACCAAGACCAGCAAGGCGTCAGCGGGGGCAGTCCAGGACAGTTTCCTCTTTGCTGCTAAGGAGGCAAGGATGTACGTGGGTTCCCGAGGAATCCCCCAAAGGTTTCCATTCCAATGCAACAAGACCAAGACCACGGGCTCGACAGGATGAAGGTCATCACCGAGCCCAGCGCTGCGTCATGACCAGAAGCTTTGGAGATGAAGACCACCTTTAGTCAGGATAGGGTGTACTCCTGTCCCCCTTCAAATTGTCCGCTGTGGTATCCCTTCCCACCTAAGCTATGAGGGAAGAGGACCAAGGCCACTATAAATATAGGCTAGTCTCCACCATAGAGAAAGAACGAATCCTTCCGCCATTGAGCTCTCCCGAGGCAGCTCACACTTGTACTAGTTCATCCTCATCCTCCTCGCGAGGCAATCCACCACAAAGCAAGAGTAGGGTTTTACACCGCAAGGTGGCCCGCACATGGGTAAATCATTGTGCCCACTTCTTCTCCCTGCTCGCTCGAGCTTGATGGAGCCAAGCCATGAGGCGGTGAGCAGCAAGCCATGGCTAGGCATGATCCTTCGCACACGCCCCAGAGTTCGAACCTTGTTTGGGTCCGTGGAGCCCCGGTTCTGACAGAATGATATGAAATATGTGTCCAAGAGAGAGAAAGGCATGTCTAGTAGCAGGATAGCATGGGTGTGGGCGGGGAGCGGATATTTGGAAGAGACATTGAGTGTTGTGAGAGAGGGGTGCGATAGAGAGAGAGGGAGGTAGGGAGAGAGAGAAAGAGAAAGAGAGAGGGGACATTTGTGTGCTGAAATGGCCTATAGATAGGGAGATAAATTCGATGTTGTTTGAAAGTGGCCTATCTAGGGATACACAAGCAAATCGAGTCATTGTGTGCGTCAGAGAAACTTCATGAGAGATCTAAAATGGATGGTGGAGAGAACAATGTGTGAGTTTGAGATCGATGATACACTGGTATAGCGAGGTCCTATACAAACGGTTTTTAACCCCTTTCCACGATGGCATTTTGAACCATCGCCAAGTTAGTGTGGGCGATAGGGGGGTCCTTCCCACACGACCCAGAAACCGTCGGGGATAGGCCCTCCGGTCACACACGCTGGGCAAAATGAGATCGTGTGCGACGGGCGAGCGATCAATTATAGTTATACATGCCCAATCGGTTCCAGTCGTAAGTACATCCCACATAGTCAGTCCCAGATAAACGTTTCCGTTTGTTATGCACTTTCCACACAGTCAATCCAAGGAATACATTTCCGTTCTTATCTACATCCCACACAGTCAATCCAAGAAGTACGTTTCCATTCATATGTACATCCAACATAGTCAGTCGAGGGAAAACGTTTCCGTTCATATATACATCCCACACAGTTTTATGTATAGCCTCGTGTGTGATAGGTGTAACTATCACACACGCTCTGCCTCGGTTAACCATTTGCTTTTATTCAACTACATCACACACAATTTGATGAAGAAAAATGTATGGCATTGGGCTATCCATCACAACCGCTTTTACTGCTAGAACCGTTTGCAAAGTTCCATGACCCATTTAGCAGGTTTATTAGATTACAATTAATAATTCTAGTATTACGCAAATTCACATTTCATATCGAACAGCTGTTTGACAATTTCATATCAAGCACATAAATATATTTTAACATCACAGTACGATAGCTACCTGAAAATAGCACAGTACAACATATAGCTAGTTCACCTTCGTAAGAACAATATTAGAACAATATATTCATTTCCCTAATTGAGATCATCCAGGCTCATCTTATCCACCTCTGATTTAAGTTCAGTAAGAACCTATTTTGTACTGACCAACTAGGAAAGTGCCTCCTCCTTTGCCAACACCATCTGAGCAAAGTCTAATTTAAAAAATCTAAGCTCATTCTGCATCTTCCTCTTTTTTTCCTGCATCTTGAAATATTCTTCAGCGTTGACAACACTTTCTCTAAGCCTATCTCTGTTCTCTTCCTCATACATGCTCCAGAGCTTTGCTAGGCACATCTTCAAAGACTGTGGCCACTCTTGATCAACCCACTCCATGTAAGAGCACTTTTGCTCATCCTATAATATTTAAAACTAGATCAGTAACAATTGTAGGGAAAATGGGTTTCTAGCAACATAGAAAATCACCAAATACATATTTTGAAAAACTGAAGAAACAGGTTAATTATGACATATCTTCTCAAAAAGATCAATGTGCAAATGAGTTAGTTGCTACCGAGACAACAACCAAATTCTGAAACATTAGAAGCTATAATTAACTACAACAACGCTACAAGTTCTTAGTCATGTACTATAAATAACAAATTGAACATTTTATGAGGAAGCTAAATATAACTGCAACAACATAGCGACAGTGCTTGGATGACATCAAATTGATACTAACAGGTGTGTACATGCACAAATTTAGTAACATAGAACTAATAGCACTAAGGCCGTCCACTATGTATGCCAAAACCAGTGTCAAGACAACTATTTCTACATTTGGCACCGGTGCCCTACACTGGCGAGCCGATGCAGCAGAAAAAAAATCAGGGAACAGGACTCCAGAGCACCTAGTTGCTCTGATGCCCAGTTCCTTCGTGCCATAAAGATTTAGTATTTTACTGCTTGGCTTCTCGGATGTGTGGACCAAAGTTGGCTGCACAAACTGCTGAAGCGGTGCCAAATAAATTTCTAATGGCACCGCTGATGAGATGGCAACATTTTTAGATGCTAGGTACAAACTATGATACTGTCTTAACATCCAGAATAACATAGCACAGTGACAGTGTCTGAATCACATCTAACAAATGATTTGTAACAATGAAAGTGGGGCTAACCTTCTCTGCACATGCCATAAACTTCCTCCCACTATCCTCAGATTCAAATGCAACTAACTTCATGCATGGAGATTGATGGTGACAATGAGCAGGCAGATCTTCAGCCACCCTACTCCATTCATTGCAACTGATGGTCCTAGGGAGCTACAAGAGGAAGAAATGACTCAAATCGACAGCCGGGTTAAAATCCTTCATGCCAAGTCATAACCCGAGAGAGAGAAGAGAGGCATACCCGGGTGGTGAAAGAGTCGTCGGAAGAGGAGGAACCGCTGGAGAGGTCATTGAAGAAGACCATGGCGACCCCGGCGGTAGGATGCGAGATGGCGAGAGCAAGGAAGCAAGCGAGGAAGCGGATCTAGCTTCAGAAGGAAGGAAGGCGGAAACAGGGGAAATGTGACTTGTGGTTGTGGAGAAAAGGGGGTGGGGAAGGGGGGTAGATATATTGGCGGTAGGCCAAATTTTTTGAAATGTGGAGGGAAACTTTGCACGCGGTGCCGCCTGACACCATTCACTTTCAATGATTGTCTGCATCGCAAACAATTCTTCTGCTTTATGCACATGGGATGAGTTTGATAATTCAAATTTTGGTGGAAATTTCCTTGGGTACTGTCCTCATCCACGTCATTGCATAATTTAACATCGCTTGCTAATTTTGGCACACAAAAGAGCGTACAGCACACAGACCACACTTACCGAATCGAGCAATTTTAGTACTTAAACAGAGCCAGTTGACCTAAACATTGCTCTAACAAAAGACCAGCATAAAAAAACAAAGCCTGAGTATGCATAATTTTATAAAAGCCGCCACCGTGCTGGCCTATGCATCACTGGTGTGAGATGAGACGTCGATGACTTGTCCTGGCGACATGCCACCGTTGGTGGACTCCACGTCCCCCCTGCTGAAGTCGACCACGTCCTCGTCCTTGTCCTCGTCCTCGTCCTCGGTGCCTCCCTCAAGGTTGTAGTCCTCGTAGTAGTGGCTGCACCAGAGCTCGCGTTCGTACTCCACCACCGATTCCTCGACGGACAGACTCTTCTCTACCTCGACCTCGGCCACGCGCAACTCCTCCTCCCAGCGCTCCATAATCTCCACCGCCTCCTGCATCTCCAGCTCCTGCTCGGCGATCTCATGAGGAAGAAGGTGCTCCATAGCCATCGTCGCGTTTTCGGGCGTGGGTTGCATGCAGGATTCCGAGGTGGCCTGGAATATCTTGGCGTGTGCATCCTTGATCTTGGCGTGCATGGCCTCGACCCGGGACAGGGTGACATCGGCGGCACGGACGGTAGCTCGAGCGCTCTTAGTGTTTGCAGCCGCCATCACAACAGCTGCTGCAGCCGTCTCAGCTGCTGCAGCTGCCCTATCGGCTGCCGCAGATGCCGTCTCGGCGGATGCGGCTGCGCTCAATGCGGATGCGGCAGCACTCTCGGCGTAGGCAGTCGTGCTCTTGGTGCAGGCGGCGGCGCTCGCGGAGGACGCGGCCACCGTACGGGCCCTCGTGAAGCGTTTCCATGTCATCATCTTTGCAAGAAGGGGTTGCGGGAATGGGGATCGAGATTCGGGGATTCGGGGGTTGCCGGCACTGGAGCAGATGAAGCTAGCAAAGCTTAAGGAGGAAGTCTTAAATAGACCCACGAATTTTCATCGCAAACGGTTCCTACAAAAAAACGTGTGTGTGATGTTGTTGATATTTTTTATTGGCTGTGAAAGGCGAATTTGGAGTAAAGTGGCAACGGATGGTATTATAAATGTATGAGAATATTTGTAGTACTAATACAACTATCATGTCAAATTTTGGAAAATTTCAGGGGTCTTTTGACCTTGTAAGATATTTAAGTGATTTTCTAGCCATTTATTGACTGTAATTCAAATTTGAACTACATGTACATGCAACAGCTAACCATAACAGTTTGAAAGGTCATATTTGTGTACTTGTGTGCGAGTTAATTCCATGTGCAGTAAATTGGAAGGAATTTTCAAACATATTTGTCTCACGGCTATGACACAAAGCATGGAGTGCCATGGCATTTAAATTCCAAAAAATTAAAAAATGATCAGAAACACAAGAAACCTTGCTTGATGTAATGTCATGCCACCAAGATGATGTGGTAAAAAATTTAGCATGTTTGACAAAAGTTTGGACACACACCCCTCACAAACCGGAGCAACTCACTAGAAGGCTCGTGGTTCCGAGAGGGAACAATGCATGTTTGATGACGAACAGGCGATAGCTTCCTCTTACGGCCTTAACAAATTTTCTACAGTTAATGTGCACTAATACAACTGTCATTTGAAAATTTGGAAATTCCAGGGGTCATTTGACCTTTTAAAGACATTTAAGTGATTTTCTAGCCATTTAATGACCGTAATTCAAATTTGAACTACATCTACATGCAACAGCTAAGCATAACGGTTTGAAAAATCATATTTGTGTACTCATGTGCGAGTTAATTCCATGTGCAGTAAATTGGAAGGAATTTTCAAACATATCGGTGTCACGGCCTCGACACATGCATGGAGTGCCATGGCATTTAAATTCCAAAAAATTAAAAAAAATCAGAAACACATGAAGCCTTGCTTGATGTAATGTCATGCCACCAAGATGATGTCGTAACAAATTTGGCATGTTTGACGAAAGTTTGGACACACAACCCTCACAAACCTGAGCAACTCACTAGAAGGCTCATGGTTCCGAGAGGGAACAATGCATGTTTGATGACGAACGGGCGATAGCTTCCTCTTACGGCCTTAACAAATTTTCTACAGTTAATGTGCACTAATACAACTGTCATTTGAAAATTTGGAAATTCCAGGGGTCATTTGACCTTTTAAAGACATTTAAGTGATTTTCTAGCCATTTAATGACCGTAATTCAAATTTGAACTACATCTACATGCAACAGCTAAGCATAACGGTTTGAAAAATCATATTTGTGTACTCATGTGTGAGTTAATTCCATGTGCAGTAAATTGGAAGGAATTTTCAAACATATCGGTGTCACGGCCTCGACACATGCATGGAGTGCCATGGCATTTAAATTCCAAAAAATTAAAAAAAATCAGAAACACATGAAGCCTTGCTTGATGTAATGTCATGCCACCAAGATGATGTCGTAACAAATTTGGCATGTTTGACGAAAGTTTGGACACACAACCCTCACAAACCTGAGCAACTCACTAGAAGGCTCATGGTTCCGAGAGGGAACAATGCATGTTTGATGACGAATGGGCGATAGCTTCCTCTTATGGCCTTCAACAATTTTCTACAGTTAACGTGTGAGGGAGTCTTGGACTAAGGGGCCCTCAGGGCGACGACCCATTGTATATGGGCTGGACTGGTGGAGCAGTGTGGTGACCGGTGACCTGTGAAGCCGTGGTGTGCCCTCCAAGTCAAGGGTGGACGAGATCTCTTTCCCTCTTGTTGTAATCTATCTTCAGTAACCCTAACCCTATCGGTGTCTATATAAACCGAGGGTTGTAGTCATTAGGGGGAGAGCTATCTTCATCCCCCCATAGCATAGGGTTTAGCTCATACTGATCTCGAGGTAGATCTACTCTGTAAACCACGTTATACAATCAATACAATCAAGTAGGACGTAGGGTATTACCTCTTCAAGAGGGCCTGAACCGGGGTAAACACTGTGTTCGTCTTCCCTTGTTACCCATCGATCCTAGATCCACAGCTCGGGACCCCCTACCCCGAGGTCTGCCGGTTTTGACACCGACATTGGTGCTTTCATTGAGAGTTCTGCTATGCGATCACCGAGAGGGTCGATGGCTCAACCGGTCGATGGAGACCGCACCCGTACCAAGGGATTTACCGCCCCTGGTCACCTCCTTGTCTTCGGCGGCATATTAGTGCGTGCCAACCCCGCCGGTCGCCTCGACCAGATCGAAGGCCTAACCCCCATTGAAGGATCCGCCAGTCCAGGGGCATCGACCCCAGGACTAGCAAACTCACGAAAGTCCGGTATCTTTCAAGGTCCGGCCCCGAAGCACAACTCCGACGGACCACCCGCAGGGCCTCCCGTCGAGTCACCGGAGCGTTCGGCACCGCAATGTGCCCAGCCAGCAGATCTGTTCCGCGCAATAGGAATTTTTGTTATCAGGCCTACATCCTACGACCGGATCGGGCTTAAACCCGATGACCGAGAAATAAACACCCCTCCGGTCATGCACCTCGTCGCCACAGTCGAAGAGGCACAGGAGGGGCCACAGCCATGTAAGCTAAAGACGGTGTACACTCGAATCTCCAGCTCAGAGTCGGACACCAGCCCGGATGTACGTCTGGACATAACACCTGACACAAGTCCCGGGCTTGAGCCTGTCCGGCCACTCACCAGTTCGGATCCGAGTCCTGTGCGGTTAGGACCGGACATGCCTCAACCTCCCATCAAGGATAGTCCAGATCCGCGACAGGGGGGAATTCTCGAAATTTTCCCACCCACCCACCACACGGAATACTCCCGGATTCGGGAAGCCCAGACATATGGGACCTCACGTACGTCAAACAGCTGCCAAACGAGATGGTCCACCATTATTGGGCTAAAATTCTCCTGGTAAAAAACAAGATGACACCTTGCTGTGACAAAGAAATAATTAAAGCCTTCCAGTTCAACTGCAGGGATGAGGGCCTCTTAAATGCCCTCACGCGCCGCCGAGTTCAAAGCTTCACCGAACTATCAGACATGGTGCATAAATATTGCGCCATGGAAGACACATGGAGGGCGCAACAGCTGAGCATGGGGCCACAGCCCACCGTGCACCATGGAAAGCCTCGCCATAAATGAGACTACACAAATCGGTCACTGGAGCGCGAGCCCAATGACAAGAAAGCCAGGCCCAGATCGGTGTTAGTTGAGTTGCTGGATAAACCATGCCCAATACATTCGGTCTTGCTAGACGCAAACCCAACCCATAGACTTCGAGCCTGCTGGGTGGTAAGACAAGTGGCCAAATATGGCGAACCAATCTTGGGCCTTAGACCCACAGTTAAATAGTCTTCAGCCTCACCACTGGACCACAATGTCCTTACGGTATATAAGACGTTCACCTCAAACAGCAAAAGGAAAAAAGGCTCTTCGGGAGCTCAGCCAGATATATCAATTGGCGGCCGCACAGCCATGGGCGAATAATCCTATCACCTTCGATGAGAAGGACGTGCCAAGCCCCCGCGTCAGCCACGCACCGGCCGCACTGGTCCTCGACCCCATCATCGATGGCTTCTAGCTGACTAAAGTACTAATGGACGGAGGCAGCGGCCTCAATCTCATTTACGAGGATGCGCTCGAGAAGATGCAGGTCAACAGGTCTCGCATCGAACACAGTAGCACTACATTCCGCGGTATAATACCCGGTAGGGAGACACACTGCTCGGGATGCATAACCCTCGATGTTGTGTTCGGCACACCCGATAACTATAGATTCGAACCCTTGCTATTCCACATTGTGCCCTTCCGCAGCGGATACCACGCCCTTCTAGGGCGAGAGGCATTCTCGAGATTTCAGGCCATACCACATTACGGGTATATGAAACTCAAGATGCCAGGGCCCAATAGGGTAATTTCACTTAAAACAGACCCAAGCAGAGCCTTGAGAGCCGAAAACAAAATGGCATCTCTCGCCCTAGAGGCACTATCCGAAGCCCTCGCGGCCGAAGAATTAACAGCTTTACGCACTGCCGTCGACAGGGACGACGTGGTTCTTAGTAAAAGACAAAAATCCATGTCATTCAAGCCAGCATATGAAATAGTAAAATTTCAAGTGCACCCAATAGATCCCAAAAAAATGGCGTCCATAGGAGCACAACTGGACCCCACAGTTGACCAGGCATTAAGGACATTCCTGCGTGAAAATTGGGACTTGTTCGCCTGGCACCCCTCGGACATGCCAGGAATCCCACTCAAGAAAGCAGAGCACAGCCTCAACATTCTAAAAGGCTTTAAGCCAGTGAAACAGACCCTGCGCCGATTTTCTGAACCCAAACGACAAGCCATGGGTGAAGAACTCACAAAACTGTTGGATGCCGGATTCATCCGTGAGATCAAGCACCCCGAGTGGTTAGCAAACCTGGTAATGGTACCAAAGAAGGATAAGTCCTCATGGCTCTGTGTCAATTTCAAAGACCTTAACAAGGTCTGCCCTAAGGATCCTTTCCCCTTGCCGAGGATAGACCAGATCATCGACGCCAGCGCTGGACACGACTAACTATGTTTTCTTGACGCATATCCGGATACCACCAGATCAAGATGAAAGAGTCCGACCAGGTGGCAACCGCATTCATTACCCCTTATGGGCCCTTCTGCTTCAACACCATGCCATTCGGATTGAAAAACGCAGGAGCCACATACCAACGCATGATTCAAGCATGCGTCGAAAATCAAATTGGCAAAATGGTCGAGGCATACATGGACAATGTGGTTGTCAAAACCAAACACATAGACCAACTGGTAGACGACCTATGCCAAACCTTCGACAACTTGCGAGCTTATGACATACGGCTCAACCCGAAAAAATGTATCTTCGGGGTCCCCACCGGAAAGCTGCTCGGATTCATCGTTTCCCATAGAGGAATCGAGGCCAATCCGGCCAAAATTAGAGCGCTATCTCAGCTCGCAATACCAACAGAGCTCAAACATGTTCAGAAGCTGGCAGGATGCGTGGCAGCCTTGAGCCGGTTCATATCCCGCCTCGGAGAAAAAGCATTACCACTCTACAAGCTGCTCAAAAGACCAAGAATTTCCAATGGACAGACAAAGCAACTGCGGCGCTCGAGGAGATTAAAACACTCCTAGCCAGCAACCCTATCTTAACCGCACCTAGTGTTGGCGAGCCCATGTTGCTATATGTCTCAGCCACCAATCAGGTTGTCAGTGCGGTGCTTGCGGTGGAAAGGGAATCCGAGGGCCATAAATTTCAAGTGCAGAAGCTGGTCTATTATGTGTGTGAAGTCCTAACACCATCTAAAACACGGTACCCGCACTATCAAAAGATAGCTTACACAGTCTTCATGGCGTCCCGAAAGCTTCGACACTACTTTCAAGAATGTTCAGTCACAGTGGCATCGGAGGTCCCCTTAAACGATATAATCAATAACAGAGACGCCACGGGCCACTTCGCCAAGTGGGGCATCGAGCTCCTCCCCTTTGAGATAACATACAAACCACGCCGAGCCATTAAATATCAGGTGCTGGCTGGTTTTATTGCCGAATGGACCAAAGCCGAACTACCCCGGGAATACAGTACATATTCACACTGGACAATGTATTTCGACGGCTCAATGATGTTAGCCGGACTGGGGGCTGGTGTCATCTTAACCTCCCCCACAGGCGACACTATTCGGTACGTCTTACAAATAATGTACAAGGACTCCAACAATGCAGCCGAATAGGAAGCTCTACTACATGGCCTTCATATGGCCACAACAATGGGAGTGCAGCGCCTCGAGGTAATTGGAGATTCAAAACCTAGCGATCTCTCAAGTCAACGGCGAATTCGACGCAAAGGACCCCAAGATGGCGGCTTACAGAAATGCAGTCCTCCAGATATCGGCCCGATTCGAGGGCCTAGAATTTCACCATGTCGCTAGAGACAGCAATTAAGCAGCCGACGTCCTCGCCCGCATGGGCGCCAAGCGCGACCCTGTTCCCAAAAACACCTTCCTAGAGCGGCTCTTTAAGCCCTCCGTGGTGTGGCAGGACGACATCACCAGCGCATCAACACATGAGCCCGCTAACAACGTCTCACCGGACAACGCGCCAGACGACCATATCATCGGCGGCTCCGCACTCGAGGAAACACCCTCCGCCCCATGAAGTCATGGCCGTAATCCCAACCTGGACAGAACCCCTGCTAGCCTATCTCACACAAAAGCAGCTTCCAGAGGACCAAACCAAAGCGCGGCGTCTAGTTCGACACTCTAAAGCATACAAGGTCCATGAAGGCGAACTCTATAAAAAGAGTACCACAGGAGTTTTACAAAGATGCATCTCTGAGGAGGAGGGGCAGCAGCTCTTGGCAGAGATACATGCAGGCACGGGCGGACACCACGCGGCAGCTCGGGCTTTGGTCAGCAAAGCTTTCTGAGCAGGTTTTTTTGGTCTACCACCCACGAAGATGCCCGAACATTAGTCCACCACTATATCGGATGTCAGCTGTTCGCAAATCAAAGCCATATGCCCCCCACAGCCCTTAGGACGATACCGATAACTTGGCCTTTCGCAGTCTTGGGTCTCGACATGGTCCGGCCACTCAAAGGGGGAACAAACAAAAAGAAGTACCTATTGGTCATGGTCGATAAATTCGCCAAGTGGATTGAGGCAAGACCTGTCACTTCAGCAAAATCCGGACCATTCGTCGACTTCTTATCCGATGTCGTACACCGTTACGGTGTCCCCCACAGCATAATTACCGATAATGGTACCAACTTCACTGCCCAGGAGGTCAAAGACTGGTGCAGCAAAATGGGCATCAAGCTCGATTATGCCTTGGTGTACCAGCCACAGACCAACGGGCAGGTCGAAAAGGCCAATGGACTCATTATGAGCGGCATTAAGCCTCGCCTAGTTCAATCCCTTGAACAATCTGACTGCCATTGGGTCGAGGAACTTGATTCCGTACTATGGGGGCTGCGCACCACGCCTAATCGGTCAACCGGATACACAACATTTTTTATGGTATACGGTTCGGAAGCAGTTCTCCCATGCGACCTCATCCATGACGCGCCTAGAGTGCACATGTACGAAGAAAAGGAAGTCGAGCTCGATCGGCAGGATGATCTAGACGCATTGGAAGAAGAGAGATACATAGCTCGGACTCGGTCCGCATTCTATCAATAGCAAGCACGACGTTACCACAACCGCGAAGTGCGGGCAAAGACATACAACGTGGGAGACCTTGTCCTCCGACTCCCTGAAAAACAGAAGAATAAACTATCACCTAAATAGGAGGGACCATACATCATCGATGAAGTACTTGTAGGAGGAGTGTGTCATCTTCGCTGCCCATCTGACAACGGCCTCAAGCCGAACCTGTGGAACGCAGCAAGGCTGCGGCGTTTTTACGCCTGAGTCCGATGTTAATTTTCGCCTTGTTTTTCTTTTTTACCTTTTTCTCTCTTTCATCGTGGTGCTAGTTCGGTTAAATCGAACCTCACCAGGCCCCTACTATATACCATTAAATGTAATATCTAGCTTCTCTTGGGGGCTCCCTTAGACGAGCCGCATAAATGCATACACCGCATTCGTTATGATTGCATCCTTCTCATACATGTTAAGCCAACATATGCACTTGTTTGACTTAAGATCTTTGCCAAGCCGGGTTGCCTGGCTCCTGTGATTACCCCTACGTTCCCAATTATTCGGCTAGGGACTAAAGGGAGCACCTCTGTGATTGTTACGACCGGGTCACCCGGGACCGTACCTCAGATGGGAGAAGCCGAAAGCTAGCGTTCTTACAAAATACAATAAGTCGGTCTAAGGGAAGTGAATACAGCCTCAAGCTTACCACCAAGGTTCTTTTTTAAAGCCATTGGTGTCCGTTGATCTTACGTATCTGGATTATTATTTTACCTGAAGAAAGGAACCCTTGGAGGAACTATTTTCATCAGAAGATGTTTCTTACGTCAAATAGTAATATAACATAGCTCTCCGCACATGTTTTGTCTGTTTAAGCCAGATGGCTGGATTGCCTTGTTCCCGAAGTATTGTTTCATTTTCATAGCACAAAGTACGGAACACTTCCCGATCTATGATTGGGGAGGTAGAAGCCGATGGCCGGCTAAGACAACATTCTTTCAAAAATAAATAAGAACGCGGATTGAGCACGGTCAACGTAAAGTACATGGATACATAGAATTGACAAAATTACTCCTTCTCGACATTGTCTATCAATTGCTCTAAAGCACAGTCCTTCTGAGAATAGCGAGCGGCTTGCATCACGTCATTGTACACCAAGCTCAGCGGTATCTCCTGACTGTTCAGACCCATGGATCCAACCCGGGACATATGCACCGGGTCCAGCTTGGTGAAGCGGGTCTTTACCATAGCCCACGCCTCGCGCGCTCCTTCTCGACAGGCCGAGATCTTCCATAATTCGAACCTTCACTGAGCCCCTTTAAAAGAGACTGGCTAGATCGGACATACTCTCTAGAGGCGCATCTGACGGCCATAACGCCTTCGCCATGCTCTTCAGGGCTTTTTGAGCCTTCTCGTAGGTCTTCGACAGTTCCTTTAATAGGTTCCCATCATAAGTGCCTACTTCTTCCTCGGGTCGCCTAGTCAGGAGACCGAACAAACAAGTGTTGCACATCGTCATTAACACATCAATGACACGGACCAACAGCGCGGTGCGATCAACTCTTACCGCATATGCCACCTTTTAGCTTTTGGTTTTCCCCCAAAAGCTTGTGCCAGCTGAGTCTTTAAACTCTCAATTTCCTTGGCTTGCTGTTTATTCTCCGCCTTGAGCTCATTTTTCTCCTCATAACTCTGCGACAACACACGTTTACCAGCCTCAAGCTCTTTGCGCAACTCATTCGCGGCCTCCGTGGCTGCATGACGAAAACAGTGTGAACACATAAAATACACCATATACCCTTCCCCGAGTTGGGAAGCGGTTCTTCTCACTTACCGGACTTATCGCTGCCGGCTTCTCGAGCCGCATCCAGTTTGGCCTTGGTGTCGACCAACTGTTTCTGGCTAGTGTCAAGCTCTTCGGCTAGTTTTTTGCTATGCTCTCTTGTGGCCTAAAAAATTACATCATTAGAAATCCTTAACTCGATCATCCCGCCCGAATTAAGGCTTGGGGGCTAGTTAGTTAGGGAACTTGCTCTCAAGCTACATACCTGCACCTTGGCGGCAAATAGGCCGGCAATCCCATCAAGACCTGTCCGGGCCACTCCAAGGTACACGTCTACCAAATTAAAAGCATTAAACTCCTGTTCGGTAAAGATGGTCTGGCGCAAAGTCTCCCTCCGGCGGTGATGGTTCATTAGGCTCTGGACTTTGGAATTAGTGACCGAAACATCGTCAGAGTCCGCCGGAGGCACGCTAGCCGCCGCGTATTCGGAGGGCGCTCTGGACCATGCCGAAGACTAGGGACCGGAATTGCGGTTCGGTGCACGTGGGAAATCTTCGAATTAATGTAGAGACACACGCCTTCTGCAAAGTTGAGCGAGCTTTAATAAACAAATGACAAAGGCGATCCTCGCTGCAATTCTAAAATGCGTTACCTCTGGGCAGATGAGGCAGGTGCGGCCGCCTCGGCGGAAGCTTTCTGTTTTGATCTCCCATCAAGGTTTGAAGCTGGCGCGGTCCGCGCTCCTCCTGAGGCATTTTTACGCGTAGTACGGTGACCCTTGGGAGCAGAAGTCAGCATGGGGGGGGGAGGGGTAGCGCGAGACGAGCGTCCTGTTCGAGAGGGGGTCTTCTTTTCACATACTGTGGAAGAAGGAAGAACCCCGGGGTGATCGGCTGTCACGGCCACCCTGACGCCGTCAAGGCCCTCCTGATAGAACACCCCGTCTTCAAATTCGATCGACATTTATGGGTCGTCATGATACCCCGGATCGCCTTCGCGAGAATGATTCTCTGGTTAAGGAGGAGGGTAACTGATGGACGTAACTTGACACCTCCATCCCTGTTCAAGTGGCGATCAGTGAGAATTTGATGATATGTGGGCTCAAAATAATGGATTGTGGCTTACCCAGTCCGACGGATTGTATCCAGAGTAGCCTTCCCGAATACTTATGCGAGCGAACTCTGCTTCGTCCCCCTTGAAGAGGTCAGCCAGTATTTTAGCCAAGGCCGCCTTGTTGTCTGGCCCTTGCCGCTGGTGACGTGTCACATCGTTGGTCCCGTTATAGCACCATAAGGGGTGACCCCGCTGTTGGAGGGGTTGCACGCATCGGGTAATGGCGATGGCCATAACTTCGACCATGGTCAACTTGCTGCTAGTCAGCAACCTAATCTTGGCTGACTGGGCCCGCACTTCTTCACTGTCCTTTTGGGAAGGACCCTTGGACCGCCAGTTGTACCGCTTTATAGGCGGGTCATTTGAATATTCTAGTAGCCCTTGCCAAATTGGATTGGTAAGGGGAACGTATTCGATGTAAAACCACTCTAAAGTCCATCCTTCGGGATCTTTCTGTGGTGTCCCGATTGGGTACCCCGTCCCAACTATTCGCCATACCTCACCACCTCCTACCTCAAATATAGATCCCTCCCAGAGGCGAGGGACAAGACAAAAGTACTTCCTCTGCAAGTCAAAGTGGGGCTCACAACATAGAAATATCTCGCATAAGGTCACAAAGCCAGAAATGTGCAATATGGACCCTGGGGTGAGGTTGTGGAGCTGGATCCCATAGAACTCTAGTAGACCCCATAGAAAGGGATGGATAGGGAAACCCAAACCTCTCAGAAGGATGGGTACGAGACATACTCTCTCCTCCTTGCTTGGGGCGGGGGAGTTCTTGGCAATGGCGCGACCATCGATGGAGATGAGACCGGCACGGACTAGGACTAGATCGGCCAAAGGGAGGAAGCACTGTGTCTGCAAGCGACTTAGCTCGATGTGCGAGACTGAACAACTTGACCAATCGCCTGGGAGCGGGCCGTGAGGGCGCGAGGATGATCCTGGGATGTCGGCCATGGCGTCGGAAGATTGCTTCGATGATGTTCTTGGAGAAAGGGGGGAGGATGACTGTTCTCAACACCTTTGGATCGATAAATAGGTGTCTTATCATGAAGCCGAAAGCACGGGTGTGTGGAACAACGGCATTGGGCTGCGCACTCTCTGAAAAGCATGTAAGGTCCTTACCCCGAGGGACGGTATTGAACTTTGGTGGTCCTACCTCAGTTTTGAGATGTATTCGGATCTTAGAATCCTGAGACTGTCTGGGCCTGAGTATATTAGATAGGGTTCTGGATCATATTCGGCAGAATTTGCATGGCTTCAAATGGAATGGAGGAACTCGTCTCGCAAGCCAGTGATGTGAAGATTCCAGAAGATGATCCTCGGTGTTGGAGGCAAGTTTGGGGCGACCGAGGGAGTCATGGGCTAAGGGTTCCTCGGGGCAACGACCCATTGTATATGGGCCGGACTGGTGGAGCCGTGTGGTGACCGGAGACCTGTGAAGCCGTGGTGTGCCCTCCAAGTCAAGGGTGGACGAGATCTCTTCCCTCTTGTTGTAATCTATCTTCGGTAACCCTAACCCTATCGGTGTCTATATAAACCGAGGGTTGTAGTCATTAGGGGGAGAGCTATCTTCATCCCCTCGTAGCCTAGGGTTTAGCTCATACTGATCTTGAGGTAGATCTACTATGTAAACCACGTTATACAATCAATACAATCAAGCAGGACGTAGGGTATTACCTCTTCGAGGGCCCGAACCTGGGTAAACACTGTGTTCGTCGTCCCTTGTTACCCATCGATCCTAGATCCACAGCTTGGGACCCCCTAGCCCGAGGTCTACCGGTTTTGACATTGACAACATGCACTAATAGAACTGTCATGTGGAAATTTGGAAAATTCCAGGGGTCATTTGACCTTTTAAAGACATTTAAGTGATTTTCTAGACATTTAATGATCGTAATTCAAATTTGAACTACATCTACATGCAACGGCTAACAATAAAGTTTGAAAAATCATATTTGTGTAGTTGTGTGCGAGTTAATTCCATGTGCAGTAAATTGGAAGGAATTTTCAAAAATATTGGTGTCACGGCCTGGACACATGCATCGAGTGTCATGGCATTTAAATTCCAAAAAATTAAAAAATGATCAAAAACACATGAAACCTTGCTTGACGTAATGTCATGCCACCAAGATGATGTGGTAAAAAATTGGTCTATTTGACGAAATTTTGGACACACACCCCTCACATATCGTAGCAACTCACTCGAAGGCTCATGGTTCCGAGAGGGAACAATGCATGTTTGATGACAAATCGATGATAGCTTCCTCTTATGGCCTTCAAAAAATTTCTACAGTTAACATGCACTAATACAAGTGTCATGTCAAAATTTGGAAAATTTCAGGGGTCATTTGACCTTTTTAAGACATTTAAGTGATTTTATAGCCATTTAATGACCGTAATCCAAATTTGAACTACATCTACATGCAACAGCTAACCATAATGGTTTGAAAAATCATATTTCTGTACTTGTGTGCGAGTTAACTCCATGTGCAGTAAATTGGAATGAATTCTCAAACATATTGGTGTCACGGCTTGGACACATGCATGGATTGCCATGGCATTTAAATTCCAAAAAAAATAAAAAATGATTAGACGATGTAATATCTGGTGTCGAAAAAAGAAATTGTAAAGATCTGGCAAAGACAACCGGGCCCCACATGATTGGCACTCTATTTCGTGCCTCGAGGTTTGGAAGGTGAGTGGTGCGGGTTATTAATCAGACGTGGTTCTGTATTGGAAACCGTCAGCTATTAAGTTCACACACGGCTTTTGTTGCGGGAATCATGTGTAATTCAAACTACATTACTCATAAATTCCGGCGACGGGCGTGTGTACTATTCCCGTCGATCTAGATTCTGCCCGCCAATAAATACTACCTTGCTCATGTCATCCTGAGTGCATTCTCATCTACATCCTCCCCTTGCTCGCCCTCTCTCTCTCTCTCTCCCTCTCTCTCTCTCTCTCTCAAATCTCTGCCATGGTGCCGCCGATCTGCCCATGCGACGACGAGGAGGCGCCGCCCCCCGAGGACGCTCAGTCGTAGAGCAGCGATGAGGAGGACCCCTAAGTGCCACTGGATGAGGTTGTGCTGGAGCCCCCAACTTTGGAGTGGTTTCAACGGTCTCACTATGTGGCGAGCCACAGCCTATCGGCACGGATGCGCCTAGCTTGCTCTACGGCGCACGATCGATCATGTTGTGCAACGAGCTGCAGCCTCTTGGCGCTGGCATGCCTATCTTGTTCCGCAGCGCTGAAGCGCCATGCGCTAAGGGTCTGCTCCACCCTGGCGATGACGCACATCACGGCATAGTCCATCGCGTTGCCGAGGAGCGCCTCAGCCTCGACGGGCCGTGGTGCCTTCTCATTTTCCTTGTCGAGGAGGTTGATGGAAGAGGCGGCGCTTTGGTGGGTTGCCATGCTTGGAAAAGGTGGATGTGCTACAGGCTACGCTTGTTGCCTCCATGCATCGCGCGCCGCCTAGGTTTATGCGCAATATCGCTGGGTGGCGGCGGGAAACTGGTGAGGAAATGGCGGGAAACGGTGGTGTGTTCATAAAATGCCATCAATTATTGGAAACTTAGCAGAGAAGGAACATCGAGCTAGCACGACGTGTGCGGGCACATTGCTCGCCCAAGGCTATGATCCATATACTTGTGTGCCCAACAGAGCACACTATTCACAGTAATGAATATTGTTCCGTTTAACCTAGTAGAGCAGTGGCGGCAAGCATCACAAGAATTAGATGATGATCAGATGATCGTTTATCCTAGTTAATTATGCATGTAATAGTTTACTTTGGTGTGTGGAAATGTCATGTGTGTACTAGCCACCTATGTAATTGGATGTTTGCCGCGTATCACACACATCTTGTTTACACAAAACATTACTGTTCTCTTGGCTCAACACAAACAGTTTATTGAAATGAATTGTATGCCCTCCATTGCACATGACTTGATCTGGCTGAACCATTTCTGTTGCGTTGCCTAATCGTAAACAGTTCATCCGAGTGAACCGTATGCTGTATATCGCACACACCTTCATCTGGCTGCCCGTTTCTGTTGTTCCGCCTCATCACAAATAGTTTATCCGAGTGAACTATATGCCGTATATTGCACATGCCTTCATTTGGCTGCTCATTTCTGTTGTTCTGCCTCATCGCAAACAGTTCATTAAACTGAACCGTATGCCCCGCATCGCACACGCAACTAAAATCTGAACCATGTTTGATTTATCCGCCATCGCAAATGTTTTGCATCTTTTTGGATGGTTTTTTACATCACCGTTTGTGATTAATGCATCGCACATAGTTTCGTCGAAGGGTCTCTAATTGTAGTGTCGCGTTAATAGCATCCTGCAGTAGTGATACGTGAGAGCTATGGAGAGAGTCACGACATCTATGTATATAGGTAAGGAGGGTTGGGTCCGCATGTGGGAGAGATCAGGGGCGGAGCCAGGATTTGAGCATAGGGGGCGAAGAAGACTATGACCGCAACGGTGTAAAAGGTGCAAGACTATGACCACATCCATAGTACTCCTTCCGTTTCTAAATATAAGCCATTTTAGAGATTTCAATAGGACTACTTACGGATGTATATAGACATATTTTAGAGCGTTGATTTACTCACTTTTCTCCATATGTAGCCCATATTGGAATGTCTAAAAGGTCTTATATATAGGAATTGAGGGAGTATTTGATTGGAGTTTGTGTATCAACTGAATTAATATCAATATCATGTCCAGTAGTTGCTCCATCATTATAGTAAGATTAGCGTTTTACATGGTAGATCACCTATCTCTATTCATTCTTGAAAAAATAATTAAAACTTAATTAAATTGAACTACCATATGCTATTTTTGTTTTTTACCTTGTGCAATTTTGCATTTGTATATGTGGGTTTATTGGCCGAAGTTGGGAACCACTACTAATATGTACCAATCCAACAAAAACCTATATAATTTGTAGCCAATCTAAAAAAATTACCAATTTGTGGTATAAATTTAAGAGTAATATACGTTGTACAATACCTTAGATCTTTGTGTAGCTCGCATGAGAGGCGTCGCGCCCCCTGGTTGGATAGCTTAAATCTTGGCGTGGCTCGCATGATACGCGCCACGCCGCCAAGTTGGAGACTGAGAGATGGAGGCGGCGTCAAGCTCATGGTTGAAGGGTGCATGGTAATTGCATTGTCGTCAAGATCAGTTGTCGACCAGGAGCACGAGGACTGGCGGCCGCTGGCTGGCTTGAACTAGCGGCGAGATTAAGATGGTGATTGTAATCAATCTAGCCGCATAGGAAATATGCATGTAAACCTAATCACAAGGCTCGTCCTGCAGTATTGTATGTACACACATTGCAGAAATCCATCTAGCTAATTGGGCTTGGGCCATTCGTTCCTCCATCGGATGGTGATTTAGCTAATGGACCAGTACTTAATATAAATACCTACCATAGTCATCGATGCTAATTGTCAGGGGGGCCGACCCATAGGGGGGGTCTGGCGCCTACTCGCCCCCCTACTGCCTCCACCCCTAGGAGATATGGAAAGAGGAGAGAGGTGCACAAGGAGACAGAGGGTGTTTGTGTGTAGTGGGGGTGTTGAGTGAGGTGTGTATCATTGTGTCAGAGAGATAGCTAGAGAGATGGTGGAGAGTGTGCGAGAACCAGATAACTAGGGAGATAGACATTGGGGCCAGTGTTTTGTGTGTATGGGAAAGATACACGAATATATATATATATATATAGTGTGTGTGTGTGTGTGTGCTTGGGAAAGAGAGATGCATGGAGGCCTAGAGAGTGGGGGAAGAGATGTGTGCATGTACAAGAGATAAAGAGAAACCTATATTAGGGTTCAAACCTAGAAGAGAGAGGGGGTTAATGTGTTCCTGTGTATGTGTCCGGGGGAGAGAAAGGCTTGTGTGGGGGGAAGAGGGGCCGGGGTGGTGTGCTTTAGATAAAGAGTGAGGTGTGTATGTCTGAGAGACATAAACGTAATTAAGATATATATGGTCAAGAGTGTGTGCACTCATACTTGATCAATTTATTTCATACTTTGGACTATGAGATAGCGATACTTTTGAACATGCGTGGTATACTTTGAAGTACTAGAATTACAGACCTAAGATTGGAAATTCTGAATTTGACACCATTATTAGCTTTTGTAATTCATTTAAACGTGGGTACATTTTTTAACCCGGGATTTCGTGATTTCAAATAATATATCAAACCTAGAGATATACACATATGGTCGTGTTCAAACCTTATAATCATCCACTTTATTCATACACATACACATTTGCAGTGGCGTACCCAAGTTGAGCTTCCCGGGTGCACAGGACACCAGGTGCAAGATATTTTTTTAAGTTTCATGCAAAATATATTGTGTGACACCCCATATTTAGATGAAAAATATGAGTGATCATATGCTAGGACACCAGGTCATTTTCTCTCTAGGTCTGCCCCTGAATTGTTTTGGTTATCATATTTAGGATAAACAGATTCGAATTTTCGTTTGAATTGGAGCATATGATGGTATTTGCTTCCACTAGCTCAATGATCCATAGTTGAATTGAATGAAAAATCTAAGTTTCCAGTTTGAGACATCGATTTTTGAAACTTGGACTTTTTATTGCGTGCACAACAAATAAATACCCGGCCATGATATCATAGTCGGCTGTACAAGAGCAGAACAGTTAATTCCAATTGCCAAAAGCTTTCAAACTTCCCGCTCACATCAAAGTATCTCATGCCCGAAAGTTTGGCCCTACAATATTCCTCTTTTAACCCTGCCACATCAAAGGAAAAGGGATGCTTTGGTAACTACATTGTTTTGCCCTCTTTGCCCCCAACATTCTTCCCTAGAACCCCTCCCCGCGCCCCCCAAGCCGAATCTAGTCCTCCGCCGCAACGGTGCACCTCACAGCCGGCCGGATCTACCTTCCGCACCTTGAAACCCCCAACTGCCAACTCACCACTACACCGGGCCGCTTCCAGATCTCCTTGACCGCCATCATGGTCCACTGCATCGGATCTCCTTTATCGGCACCCTCGTCCACCATACTGTAGGCCCTTCACCGATGCCCTCATCCGCCACATCGCTGGCTCTTCATAGAATCCCTCATCTACCGCAACAAGTCCACCTCATCGAAAGCACTATACATGGCGCCGGATGTGCTTCGCCGACACGTTTGTCCACTGCACCGGACCCGCTCCACGGACGCCATATTCAACTCCACCTGCCCTGCTTTATTGATGCCGCCACCTCATCATGTTATTTCGATTTGTACTCCTTTGGTTTTTCTCATCTTTATTGTCCAAGAGTTCACTTACCACAGATCAGTCTTCTAGGATGTCGACAATGGCCGCAACCGAAGCACTAGAGCCGCTTCAGCCATGGCGACAGCCGGCCCAAACTCAACCGCAACACGAGCCCCATCGACGACACTCAGGTTTCACATATGACAACGATGCCCATATGCCGCCGAGAATCAGGTACTATTCTCCAACGGCCAGCGCCTACGTTCACTTTCTTAGCATAAGCACCGCACCTTCGAATTTCTTCACGGCATCATTCAATTTTTTATGAGAGGCGTTATTCTGCTTGCACCTGTAGGTCCAAATGTGTGGCAGTGAATGGGTTACATGTGCTAATTACAAATCAGTGCACATGTAGTTACAATGTAACACCCTGGTTTTTTGCCCTTGTCTTTTTCTTTTGGATTTAGTTGAATTTTGATTTGGAATTCTTTTTCTGTGGCTCTGTGGTCTTGAAACCTGGGAAGACCATCTTTTCTTCCCCTCCCAAGTGGTTTCTCACCCTCAAATCTTTCCCAAGACCATGTCATATCCATCTTAGCCCAACCCAAATTATTTTTCTTGGGAATATTCCTTTTTCTATTAAAGGAAAAATCATTTTTGCCCTAGGTTGTGAAGCAACCTATAATTCTATCATTCCCAAAATTCCCACAAAATTATCAAAATTCCTTTGGACCATATGAACCTTGGATATGTAAAAATATTCAAGATTTCATGCTGATGGTGCGCACACCATCCAATCTTTGTTTCTGGTCATAATTCCAGGTTGTGAAGCAACTATATTTTATATTGCTCCATAAATTTTGAAGTTTAGCCAGGCCTTTCTCCTACCCATATAATCTACCTCCCCCAAATTTGAGCTCATTTCATTGAGCCAATATTTCTCAAGAATTCTCCCAATTTTCTATCTAGCAAGAACCACTGTGAAGGAAGTACCATTTTGGTGGGTCCAATTGGTATGAAATTTTTACAGTGTTCATGTGCCATAATGACTAGCCTCCACCCAAATTCAGCTCAATCGAATCACCCAGGTGAGTGCTACTTCAACATCTTCATTTCTGTCGAGTGTGGTACTTTGTACAGCAAGTTCCACCTAGACTCCTTCATTTGAGCTGCAAATTGGCCAAGATGATCATCTTACTGTATGATCAAGCCAAGCCAAACCTCAGCATCATTCACCAGCTGTGCCTCCCCCGACATTCAACAAACACCTTCATGTTGCTTTGGCTTCGAGCTCACAATAGTCACCTCATGGGTTCATGTTCTTGTTTCTTTGATTCTTGACTCTCTCTGGTGATTGACCGTTTGAGTAGACATGGTCTGGCCGACCAGAGCACATGTCATCGCCGAGTTCACGCGGTGACCACGTGGCTGGCATGCCCGTGCCTGCGCTCTGGCAGTTGGATTCCTCCTCCTCGTCTGTTTCTTTGATCTCTCGACACCTCTCTGTGTCCAGGACCTTCCTCGTGCGAGCGCCATCGCCCTGGACCCCTCTCCACCTCTCAGGTCACCTCCTACGCGCTGCGCCGACCGCATCCGTGATCTGACCGCCGCCCCCACCACCATGACCGATCGACGGCGTCTCCCTGGGCTCTCTCGAGTGTTCCCGTGGCCTCACCGTGTCGCGTGAGTCCTTTGGACATACCACCCCTCCCTCGGTGTGTCCCTACTCACGCCAGAGTGTCGGCACACACGTCGCCATGGCCGCGCTCACCCTCGCCATCGCCCTGGCTATTTAAGCCCTCTCCGAGGACTCCCGAGACCACCAGGCTTCTCTCCACCCTCCTATAGCCCTAATCGACCGCTTCAACAAGCTCATGGAGCTCCCCTGCCCTCCCATTGCCACCATGGCTGCCTCTGCCCTCCGCCTAAATTTGTGTACACTGGAGCTCCATTCCCCCTCTAAAGCTCATCACTGCCCTCCCCAAGCCCCCTGGAGCCTCGATGTCATTGCCCTCCTCCTCCGGTGCCTCATGGCACCGCGCCCAAATCCAGCCGAAGCCGCCATCCGCCATGGTCGAAGCTCCGCTCGCCTCCATCATCTCCGGCACCTGTGAGGCAGCCCAGCCGATGTGGCTCAGTCTCTCGAGCCCGCTGGAATGCCGAGCGCTGTGGGAGACGGCCGAAATCATCAGCAAGCCTCGTCGGGGCCCTTCTCTCCCCTCGCCCGAACGCAGGCGCGGGAGGAAGAAGAAAACCATAGAGGGCGTTGTCCCGGTCGCTGACGTGGATTAAGTGGAGGTGCCTTCTACGAAAATACGTCTTCGGTTTACTGAAAACGTATTCTGGTGCTGCTTTGGACAAAATGTGCTTTCACTTGTCTAAAAGTGTATTTTCAGAAGTACGTCTTTTGTTTTAACTTCACCGGCCGAAACAGTTAAATAGTGGACGTTCACCCATTAGCAAGAGGAAAGCACATATTTTTATTTTTATTTCTACTAATGAACGAATGGTCGTATCTCTTTAACCGTAACTCTGATTCAGGTGATTCAAAAGCCCACGTTCTCTATTCGTCGAGCCCATTCAGTTGGTATCATTTTCACTATGTTGTAATATTCTGAAAATGACCATTTTCCCTTGCCCTTAATCATCCCTACCGGGAGAGAAACTTTTTCGGTGGTTCCTTTCCGTGAGTTCATCGCACTTCTTCCCGATGAATCCTTCATCCCAGGCAAGCCACGACAACCACTTGCATGATGGACTTATAGTAGCCTTGGTTTTCCACTTGAATATTTAAATGTTTTGTGCATGTTAATATTTTGTGAATACTAGCTATATGCTCATGAATCCGTGCTCATCCTTATGCCATGATCATTTGCATCTAGTTGGTTAAATGATTTCTTACTAATGTTATTATCATGTTCTATTCTAGTAATTATTTTCTGATGCTAGTAGTCATGCTATGTTCATATGAGTGCTTTGCTTTGTTATACTCATGATCATCGATAGGCCATGCTCATTTGCATCTGGTAGAGTGGCTTCTTTATTGTTGTTGATGTTAAGATTTACATGTTAAAGGGTTATGTTTCCCATCCATGCTTATGTTGATATCATGCTCATATGCATTGTTATTTTATCGTGTTATTGTGACTCAACTGATCACCATTCAAGTTTAACCGGACATTAATCGAACTTGAAGAAATCTATTGGCTGAGTCATAGTGCCATCGAATAGAGCTGACCAGTGCAGCCACACTTTCCTTTATGGGAAGGCCCTAATTCGATCTATTGTCATGCCTCTTGTCGGTGCCTCTAACTAGGGAAGGTTATGTGCGCACGCTACCCTGATCAGGTAGGCGGCCATAAGCCTTGTGTGCCCAAGTTTTAGGTGCATTTGTCCCTGTTTGGGACCATTTTGTTTTAGTTTTGCCATGATGGTGGCTGGCCAAGAAGGTGGCAGATGTCCAGAGTGGGCATCCAGGGCCACCCATGACATAGCCCAAAGGGGATTTTGTCGGAGTGGCTGGGAGAGTGTCATGCAATAGATCGATTTTGTCGGAACACCTCTGGTCCACCCAAATGGGAGCACGAGGCCATGGGTTCTGTAGTGTGGGTACAGTGTACTAACCTCTGCAGAGTGTATAATCTATCGATAGCCGCGCCGGCAGATATGAGTTATTCCGCTGCTATGAGTTGTTCCGCTGCTATCATAGAGCTATTCTAGCCAGCGTAGGGTCGTCATCCTGTCGAGCCTTTGTAATATCAGAACCCTTGTAGCCATATCTATTGTAATAAAGAGTTGATTTGTTCTATGCCAAGCAGTGCCATATTCCAGAAGACTTGATCTCTGGGTTGGAATACGGGGCGTTCCGGTCTCTCTGAGCCGGGGTGCCACATATAATGCTTTTGTTTTTTCCTAAGTATTAATGTACTTCCTAGATATTACTGCCTTCTATTTTACTTCTTGCATGCTATATTTATGATAATGGTGTTGTTCTGATGTCACCTGTTGGTTACAATTATTGTACTGCACTGGTTCTATGTTCTCTATGCTTAATTACACATCAACAAACTAGCTTGTAGTTCCGCTGCTTTTGGTTCGTCTTAACATACATTTTTCAATGCTAGCTATTACAGCACTGCTCCGAGCCTCTGTTCATAACTTTTTTGTGCGTTCTGGATCTTCCCAAGTTGCATGTCTAATTTGATGTTTTTATTCATTATGGAGCTGCCAACCGCATCAAGTAAAATGCTTTTTCTTTTGGGGCTGGCACCTCTAACAAGCATAAAAATAGAGTGAAGCACATATATTATCGTGTAAGCGCACACCCTTCTTTCATTAGTTTAGATGAACCATTGATGATCAATTTGAGCCACTGCATGTGATTAAAATTAATTTTACCAAAATAGAGGGGGAAGAATAAACTACAAGGACTAGATTTGCATGCATGGGATGCTGATGGCATCTTCAAAGAACATTGCAATAGAGCGAGGCTTCACAACAACATATTGTAAGCGAGTGTGTTTTAGTACATGTGAAATGTCATGTGTGTGGGCTGCTTTCTTGGCTTGTGCCCTCAACCCATAATCCTACAGAAGCACAAATAGTTCAGTTGCCTGCTTTGCTGTATTGCTTGATTCGAATGCTTGTTTGTTACTTGTTAGGCTATACCTGAGTTGGTCAATATGTTAGTAGTGCCTGTCTAATTCATTTGACTCCTTAACTTTTCCTATCGTAAAGAAATGCATGCTTAATTCATTTGACTCCTTAACTTTTCCTATGAACTCCATCACAAGACTATCTTGCTAGTTTATATGTGGCCACAATGTTTAAGTACTTTCTCAGATTATTTCAACTGTTTATATGCCTGGGCAACTTAAATATAGAGGTGGTACACTGCCTTTCATCTTACCATTTTAATTTTTTTGGCTGATGCAACATCGAACCATTTAAATATAGCTTGCATGCTCGGCAATAATTCATATGTTGTTTACCATGTCAGCTTACTGCCTGGATCATGCAATAACTATCTCTTACTTATGTCCAGCGGAAACCTTTGAGGATGCACTTCAAACTAGGACACAATGTACACCCCCAAGATCTATTTGTGGAAGCAGTGCACCATCCATGTTACCAGATGGTAGCAGTTCAGAGGCAACACCATTGGAGAGCACATATATTATAGTTCTTCAGGCTCTACTAGAGGCAGAAAGAGACGGTGTGGATGCCACAAATGAGGTAATCCTGATCTTGAGGCTGGAAATTATGAAATTATCTGCAAGCATTATGCAAGCAAACCAAGAATTGGAGGAAGTAAGGATGTTGCATTTGAAGACAGAGGAGGTCCTGCTGCTTCTATTATCTGAAGCCCAGGGTAATCCTAGTTCTTATTTAGATACTAGTTGAAATTGTCATTAGATTAGTATGCTTGCATGTTGTGTCATGTGTGTGAATGGATTATGTTGTAAGACCCCATATTTTTGTCCATGTCCTGTAATGATCTGATTTTTTTAGGCGAGGTAATCCTCTGTACTTGTATGAGTGGACATAAGGTGAACTATTTTTCGTGTGAGCAGATTGTATTAGATGAAATAACTATTTGACTCAAAGTGTATGCAACCTAGTGAATTTGAAGATCATGGCATTTCTAAATCATATTCATATATAAAGGTGGAATAAATTTTTGTTGTGGTTTTGAAGATATATATATAAGAAAACATAAAATGATGTCTGAATATTCGTAATCGAATACAAAATGGATTTGAATTTAGTTGCGAGGGTAAACGTGAATGCTTATTCTCCCAAAAATTGAACGAAGCGGCAAAATACCCACTCTCTTGTTGGCTGCCCGAAACCAGTGTTTGTGAGATGGAAATTACTGTCTACCCTTGACACTTTAGATCCTATTGGCCTGAATTCCACTACTCTCACTAGGGGTGGGTTAGTAACTTCAATCAGATGTGACACGACCACCTCTCATCCCATTCAAACGTGGTGGGCGCCAAACATGGGTGGCAAACACATATTTGATTCAAACTCATCCGAATGACCTCTCTCTCTCCCTCCATTTCCCCATTCATACACGGGGGCGAAAAAACAAACTCTCCTCAGCCGAAATCTATGTAGGTAAATACTTTAAATAGGGGCAGGTGTGTAACTTCACTCATACGTGACACAACCACCCTACCTGTTAGCCCCATTCATACACCATGGGCACCAAAACACTCTCTCCTCGCCTGAAATCGCTCTCAGCAAATATTGGGGAGATGCAAGATTACTGTCCTATCCCCAACCGACGAGATGTCTGAAACTTTAAATGGAGGCTAAGTTTGTAACTTTCCCAAATTTCAGACAAGCGCGTCCCAAAGTGGTCCCCCCTCCCCTTCCATTTCCCCATTCATACACCATCGGCGCCAAAACACCCTCCCCACACTGGCTAGCCTCCTCCGTCCGCCACCCCATCCTCCACCATGTCGGAGACACTACCCCTACCCCATCGTCCACTGCAAAAGATGGACGTCTCTCATCCACGGCACCGGACCAGGATCCTTTGATCACGTCCTCTTGCTTCATCTGTGTCGTCGTCCACCTTGCCGTGGCCGCTCCTACGACCGCCTCGTCCACAGCAACATGACTTATCCCCCAATATCGCTGTCTGCTATCTCAAATCTGCTTCCACACTGCCGACAGCCATCACACCCATAGCATCCTCAACGTATCAGTAGGGGCCTACACGGCGTTGCAAGAGAGGTGGTACTCTTTCAGATCTGCTAAGTTATTGATCTCACTCAAAAATAGATCGTCACTTGTTTACTGTACTTTTCTTGTCCATACCAAATCTTAGTGGTTAGTTGAAAGCAAACATTGATTGTGAAGTAGCCTTTGTCCGGGTTGCACCTTCAGATCCTCCATGGCACGGTCAACACTATACTCGCAATGCTTATGGTTTTCCCCTTTTATATTCACTACCATCATCCTAGGTTCTTCATGTTGTGTTAGCACTGCTCCTCAAGACCTCAACCCATCAAGCGAAACAACATGCCACTCATAATTCCAAAGCTTTGTTGTTCAAATACAAATCTGATATGGTGCTGATATTACTAAAACAAAGAATGTTTAATTGGTCAGCTAATGTTCCTATATTAGTGTCGAAAAGCATGTGCGCCACATATAGAGAGACATCAGGGATTTGCATTTCTTTATGCGCTATGGTTCATCATGGGTCGGTAACACACATTGTATTATGTAAAATCTGCTTGCTCTTCTTAACCATGTTCCTCTTCTGTTCTTCTTAATAAGTATAGTACTTCCTCCGTTCCTAAACTGCCTAGGGTGTGTGCGTGTGTTGTGGTGGCGTGCGTTTGTACCGGGTGTTGTTGATCATTGCTTTATTTATAAAGCGGGGCGAAAGCCTTTTTTGGTAAAACATAAGTATTTTTAGATATTCCAATAAGAACTACATACAGATGTATTTAGATATATTTTAGAGTGTACATTCACTCATTTTGCTTCGTATATAGTCCGCATTGGAATCTCTAAAAGACTTATATTTTGGAACGGAGGGAGTAGTACAGTATGTTCCTTGTCGGGAAGTGGAGCAGGGACATTTGCAGTGGACACATCCATTGTGTCACTTCAGATGGATGCTTTCAACTATTCTAGATGGTCTACCATAATATCCAAGAAATGATGGGAGCTATGTCACCTTTGAGAGTCTATATTGATAGTAATTTATGACTTCAGTTGAATAGAGCTGCCCCAGTAGGGGCCGAAGCCTTTCTAGCCGTACTGGCAATACAAGCCCATATGTTCCAGATAGTTCCACTTTCCTGATTTTACTCCTGATGCTTAGGGTTTTCCCCTTTTATCTACACTACTATGATTTGCGTAGGAGCTTTCTGTCGTACCAGCAGCACTCCACCCTTCAAGCTAAACAACACACCACTCGTAATTCCAAAGCTTAGTTGTTCAAATATGAATTTGATATGATACTGATATTAGTTAACAGACACACATTTAATTGGGTAGCTAATGCTCCCACTTGAGTTTCCAAATGCATGCTGCGACATATAGAGAGACAGCAGGAATTGCATTTGTTTGTCACTTGTTTATTGTACTTTCTTGTCCATACCAAATCTTAGTTGTTAGTTGAAAGCAAACATCGGTTGCTAAGTAGCATTTGCGTGGTTTGCAGCTTCATATCTGCCATGCCATTGCCACGGTCAACACTATACTCATCATGCTTAGGGTTTCCCCCTTTTATGATCACCATGATCAGCCTACGTGATTCGTGTCATAATAGCACTGCTCCACACAGCAAGCTAAACAAGCTTAGTCATACAAATTCTAAACTGATATGCTGTTGATATTAGTAAAACAGAGACATGTTTAATTGGTAAGCTAAATGTTCCTACTTTGGTTTCAAAATGCATGTGAGCCACGTATGGAGAGACATGAAGGAATAGTATTTCTCTGTGCGCTCTGGTTCATCATGGGTGGGCAACAGACATTCTTCTAGGAGGACCCGTTCCTCAGGGCGCGATGCAGGATCAACCTCCCCCTCCAGCAGACTCCAAGATTTGGGGGCCAACTTGCCGTCGGTGGTGAGCCCCTCGAGATCCTCCGTCGTGATCATCGAGTGCAGCCAGTTGCCCTGGATCCATCCGAGCGGCACTACGGCTCGAGAGCTCAACGCTTTCTTCCCCGCGGCCGCCTTCTTGACTCGCTCCAGCTTCGCCGTCTTGTCCTTCGCTATCTCCGCAGTGGTCGACGGAGCCGAACGGGGCGGCGTGGCATAGGGGAGGATGAGGCGGAGAGGTGAGGAGGAAAGGGGAAAAGTGGAGAGTACGGTTGTGCCCCTCGGCCGCGTCGCTCTTTATACCTTCACGATCGAGTGACTAACCTGTGGGGCAACATGATCCCAGCGCATCCCGCAACCGATGCCTGTCCGATACGTGGCAATAAAGGGGGAGCGAAGATCGAGGAGTCCCTCCTCACTTGCCCCACTTACCGCACCGCAGCCGGCCCGCGCGCTTCTTCAATTTTTCAAATCCCACGAAATCCAGAACCAGCAAATCAATCGATCGCATCAGAGATATCCATGTTCATTCAGGTCGAATCCAACATTCGACATCCTGCTACTTGTTTCACTTGGACACTCAAGAGTCCAGAAACCGATCAAGGCGATTGACGAAAGATTTAGTAGCTCACGTACCTTCAGACTCCTAAAAAATGTGTCACAGCCCTAGAATTGATTCTAATTAGTTGCACAAGCATCCATGCATCATGTCTAAATTTATTAGAAAAGTTGAAATGGGGATTGTTCAAACCCTAGCACCAGATCAAATCAACTAGGTTCAAATAAAAATATTCTCAATGAACCCAAAATGCCCTTCAGAAAAGTTCATCATTTTTGGATTGGTTGAAAACCTCTGCCAAAAATGGTGCACATATTTCTAGGACCATTCTGGATTTTTGAATTAAGTCATAAAGTATTTGAATTTCGGCATTTAAATGCTATAGATATTTTAAATGCTCAAATTATTCTGAAATGATTTGAGGGTTGTTGGAAATAATTCAAAAGGTGCCCACAAATATTTTCAGGAGTTTTGGAAGTGATTTAGTATTTTAACTAAATCAGAAACAGACAAAAGAAATAGAAAACAGAAAGCAGGAGAGAGAGAATGCTCACCTGGGCCTCACCTGTGCTGGCCTAGCCCACCTGGCCTGGTGCCAGTCATCCCTAACCTCTGCTAGTAGGCAGAGGCGGGACAGCGCACACGCGCGTGAGGTGCCACGCCTCCTCCTGCTTGCCGCCGAGCCTCTGGACGCGTGGGTTAAAGCCCCAGAGCCGTCCTGATCCAGCCGACACCCCCACTCCTCCCCTGCTCTGTTCCTCGCCTCTGCACCACCGCAGCCGAACGCCACCATTGCCGCCGCCTGCTGTTGCCGCGTCCACCGCCACCCCCTCGCCTCTCCGACGCGCCCTCGAGCTCCACCGTGCCGCCCTCGTCCTCTCCGTCAGCTCAAGCGACCGAAAGAGCCCCGATGTGCTGTCCCCGACCTCTCCTTCCTCCTTCGGCCGTCGAGATCGCCGGCAACCCCTCCTCGTCTCCAGCCCGTCCGCGAGCCCACTGAGACCGCCGTCCGACCCCCTGTGAGCTCCTCTTGCTTTTGCCCCTCTCCCCTCACTCCTGCACGCGCTCTAGCTCCGACCCCCACCGTGTCCGCGAGCTCCACGCCGCCGGCGATGTCGCCGCCGTCGCTGCAGCCACTGAGGCTCAAAACTGAGCACGACACCATGCTCCGCATCCTCCCAGGAGGCGAAAACCACCACCTACTCATCCTACGGTGCACCACATCGCCGTTCTCGAGCACACTACAACCACGGCCACCGCAGACCTCGTCGCCGGCGTTGATTCCGGCGACCCCCGTGTCCAACTCCGCTGTCTCTTGATGCGGGCGAGTTAGGGCTATGCCCTGGTGCCCTCAGCGCGCCATACCATAGGCCGTAACGCGTTCCCGAGCGACGCCATCGCGTTTGTGTGCTCGTCAGCGTTCAACTCCGGCGTGCTGACGTGGCAACGTCATTAGCCGCTAACAGCCCCGCTAATTAACCCCTAGTGACACTGACAGCCGGGCTGACTGCCTAATTAACCATGGTTTAGTTCTTGTTTAGGTTTAACTAACCACACAGGCCCCAAGCGTCAGCTTTGACTGTGCTGACATGGCCGTTGACTGGGCCCACATGTCAGCGACCCTAACCAGCACTGTGACACTGACCAGTGGGTCCCACTGGTCAGGTTTGACCCGACTGACCTTTGTTGACCTACTGATGTCATGCTGATGCAGTGCTGACATCATAAATGTTTTCTGGATTTTAAATAAATCTAAATGATTTATTTATTCTCACAAAATGTCCTAAACTTCCAAAAATCATAGAAATTCAATCGTAACTCCAAATGAAATAATTTAAATATGAAAAATGATCAGAAAAATTCAATCTATCCAATGGCACTGGTTTCATGCATGACAAAACAAGTTAATCTTGCTGTTTACTGCAAAACAACTAAATGGACTTTGAAAATTCATATGTTAAGTTTGAATTTGAACCTTTGGTTCAAATCAACTCAAACCCTCCTGTTGCTAGCTGCATTAGCTCAAATCACATCATATTGCCATGTCACATTCATGCATCATATTGTTGCATTGCATTGATTGTGTTCCTTCTCTATTTGCCGGTATTGTTCCCTCTCAGTGGACGTTGTTTCGACGTTGTGATCGTTGACACCGATGAAGAGCTATTACTATCTTCAGAAGTGCCAGGCAAGCAACCCCCCCCCCCTTGAGCATTCTGATACAATCCCACTCTCTTACTCCTGCTCTCTTTTACTGCATTAGGACAACAATGATTCAACTATTACATGATGCGGTAGTTGAACCCCTTTCCTCTGCCTGACCTGTCTTTGCCACAGTAAATAGTTGAAACCCACTAGCATGAGTAGGAGTTGTTTGAGCTATGATGTGCCTACTCATTTTTTCTTGCTTGTCATGCCTGCTATTGCTTAGAGTTGTGTCAGGTCTGATTCATCGAGGATGAATTGGAATGTGGTCATCATGTCCTACTGATGAGAGCTAAGTGTGTGAACATGATTTGGTGAAGGTAGCGGTGAGAGGCCATGTAGTAGTACATGGTGGGTTGTCTCATTGAAACCGTCCTCAGGAACTGAGTTCTGTGTTTGTGATCCAAGAACAGCTACTACCACACGTTGGGCCCTAAAATATGACCCCGCTCGACTTATTAACCCCCTGTCCTTTGTCCAGGTGTTGCAAGTAGTTTCTGGTGTTTGTAGTGTGCTGGAGGCCGTGTGTAGCGCTAACCGGAGGGGTGGGCTATGATGCGGTAGGCAAGTGGCACGGTGTACCGGGTCGCCCGTTTGGTGCCTCGGGAACCCTGCACACATCGTTCGGGGCCGTAGTGCAAACCTCGGCCGGATTCCCTGCAGATGGAACCTGAATAGGCGATAAACCTGGACTAGAGACTTGTGTGGTTAGTCAGGTCGTGGTCTTCACCCACGTTGGCTTTCGCTTGAAGTCTGCCGAGCACATGTCGTGTGTAGACGCTAAGTGGTGGAAACATGTGTGAAGAAGTACACCCCTGCAGGGTTATAAATGATCTATTCGAATAGCCGCGTCCGCAGTAATGGACTACTGGGTTGCTTATGCAGTTCATAGACAAGTGAAAGTGGATAGTCTAAAATGCGCAAGATAAGCGTGAGTGCTGAGTGCTATGGATGGCCTTCTCGTAGGGAGACGGGAGCGGATCCATAGTGGTGTATTGATATGATGAATAAGTGGACTCATGTGCGCCACCTCAAAAGAGTTACTTGCAGTCGTAGTATAGGATAGCCACCGAGTCAAAGCTGGCTTGCTGCAGTTAAACTCCACCAACCCCCTTTGTTGATACTGATGCATATGTAGCTAGTTCTGATGTAAGTCTTGCTGGGTACATTTGTACTCATGTTTGCTTAATTTATGTTTTTGCAGAGAGACTTCAGTCTCACTAGTAGTTCCGCGTGGACTTCGACGTTTAGCTTGATACCTCAGCTACGATCTTGTACCCTTGGGAGGGTCTTGTAGATAGTCAGGCTCTAAAGCCTTCTTCCTTTTCAGATGTCTGTACCCAGACATGTTTATGCTTCTGTTGCATGTATGCTCTGTATGTTGGGTCATGTGCCCCATGATTGTAATTCTTACTATGCATGACTCTTCGGAGCCTTATGAATAAATACTTTGAGTCGCAGAGTTTTGTTGTGATGCCATGTTGTATTTGCACATATCGAGCATATTGTGTGTATGATTTTGAAATGCTTGGTATGTGTGGGATCCGACAATCTAGTTGTTTATTCTTGGTAGCCTCTCTTATGGGGAAATGTCTCCTAGTGCTTCCACTGAGCCATGGTAGCTTGCTACTGCTCCAGAACACATGGGATGATCGGCATGTGTCCTTCTTTGCTCCTGTGTCTGTCCCTTAGGGAAATGTCACGCGTTATTCCTTTAAGTCCTTGTAACTTGCTATGACTTGGGTTCATACGTTGATGATCGACACGTGCATTGCTGGGTCATGTATGCCTGTCCCTGTAAGTTAGTGCCACCTTGGGTTTACGACTAGTCATGTCGGCCCGGGTTCTCTGTCATATGGATGCTAGCGACACTATCATATACGTGAGCCAAAATGCGCAAACGGTCCCGGGCCAGGTAAGGTGGCACCCGTGGGAATACCGTGCGTGAGGCTGCAAAGTGATATGACGTGTTACATGCTAGATCGGTGTGACATAGGATCAGGGTCCTGACAGCTTTGGTATCAGAGCCTGACTGCCTGTAGGATTATCAAGCCAAACTGGTCGAAGTTGAGTCTAGTAATTCTTTAGTTATATAGGGGAATTGATTGTGGAAGGGAACGTAAGGCTCTTTTTACTCCTTTACCTTATGTCCTTCTGCTCTGAGTCACCCTCTTCTTTTCTATGGGGATTAAGGATTAGGCTTCTCTTCTATCAGGTTCACGTGTTACTATTCCATAGACTCTTAGGATTGTTGGTTTCAAGCCTCAGTTCAGTTTCTACTACCTTAGTATGTTGTTAGTTGGACCCAGAACCTTGATATGTGATGTTGAGTGGTTATGCCACCATTTTGCAGGACGTCTCAAATCCTTTTTGAGCATTTACAGACGTTATGCTGTCCAAGTCATCCCAGGTTTCTAAATAGTCTGATGCATTTGCAAATTCCTTCTTTCCATTCCCGTTGTTCCTTTGGGCCAGATTAACCACATTAATCAGTGTGTTGAGGCACTTCATTACCTTGACATATATGTTGGAGCTATTATTATGACACTAGGGTATCCTAGAGAACCACCTAGTAATCTAGCTATGCTTTGTGTTCTCAGTGTGATAATTTTGGCCATCATCTTCGAAAGCATCCCGTGATGCCATTTAGTTAGTAGGCATTCTATTTGTGGGTTCCTGAACCCAAGATTCACTCTACTTACTTCATGTTGATAGTGTTTGCTAGTTTCTTAGGATATTAGTAACCTTTGCGATAGCCCTCGAGGTCCGTGGTACATCCTTCTTCCAAATACCATGAACTGCTTATGGCAGAAGTTCTTCCTTGAACCAAAAGATCACAACCAGAGTGCTCTTGATGAGCTCTCCATTATAATTGTAACTCTGCCAGTCCTCCCTCTTCTGCATGGGTTATCCGAAAGAACTGTGTTGAGCTTCGTTCAACATGTTAGTCTATGCATCCACAACTCAGAAAATCATGTGTTTCTTGAGTTGTTCCCTTTGTAGCTGTATTCCGGCCCTCGTCTATCAATTGATAGTCAGGAGTAGTTCTGCATTGGTGTTCATCGGTGCCTATTATTCTTGTAGTTCGTCAAGCCATTCTATTTCGGAATGACTAGGAGAAACAAACTCCAGTACCTCATTCATTTCTTGGATTGGGTTAAAGCAGTTGTATTCCGCAGATCAAAATGCCAATCCAGCTTTTTCTCTGTTCTACCCTAGAGTATTACCCCCTTTTATGTCAGGAATGTCATGAGAATTGCACCACCTCTTATGAATTCTTGATTTAGTGATACTCTTCGGCATCATTGCTCATTTCTTAGTCCCCGTGTTATTGTAACCGGAATACCGACAAGTGAATTGTGATGTGTGAAATCAATACTCCTAGCAACTCCGTTGCTTGGTAGTTAAAGAGCAATATTCTCATCTTTAGCGTGTTGGCTATTGAATCACCACTCTAATATTAATCGTGCTACCTAGTCCTTATTTCTGGTGCACTCTTCGATCAGTGAGTTAGGATTGTGTCAAACCCTCACTCTTTTGATCATGTCATCTTGCCCTGAAAAACAAGATTGTTCTTGATCTTAATAACATGTCGGTGGTTCGTGATTTTCCAAATATCTTCTTGGAAGTATCACCAGGTTGTCCCCTGACCAATATGTTGAGTACGTGATCGAGTTGGTTTTCCAATAAACCACTCTTTCTCCAAGAATCTGTGTTGGATACCCCTGAGCTAGTTGGTTAAGCCAAACAACAACTTGGAGAGTTGGAAGATAAAAGCTTTATCTGACTTAGTTCATTCAAAGGGATATATTGTGTGTGTGTTGAAGAAAGATGATATCTTCATCGATTGGTCCTCGTGATCAGTTGTTAAATCTATTATCTTGTCAAAACCTTGGTTTGAGTGTGGGCTATCATCAAGTCAAATCAGAACCAATGATGTTCGTAATGTTGTCTTACTCATGGTTGATCCCTCGAGCATTCACCATTATATCTTTTGGTCTGGCCAATGCTATCATCGTGTTCACTTAATTATGGAATTCCATCTATATGGAAGCCTGGACGAATTGTTGTTGAGCCCACCGGCAACATTGTTATCTCCTCCATGATTCATGATGAACATATAAGCTAGTGCTGGAAACTTGTGTAAGCATTTTCTTTGTGTCCCGATCATGAAGGATATGTTGGATGAAAGTGGTGACTTCCTCTAAGTTCACGTGCATTTGATGCAAGTTGCCGCCATGAATTCGAGAAAACTGGTTTTTGCTTCCTCTGGAATCATCCCAAGTCAGTCATGCAAATGTGTGAAGTATTCTATGGTTTGGAGACTTGCAACCTTCACTCTATATCTATACCTAGCACACCAAGCCACTGATTTAATTGTTCAAGATAAAGGAGTCTGTTCTGAAGTGAATACTTTAGACTTCCACGCAGAGACTTCGATGTCTTTAATAATGGTTCCCCACCTGAACTCGGTCGTGTTTTATTATAAGACTACTACGTGGTCATGCTTGTTTGGGACAGCATGTTCACATGTGTGTAGCAGAACCCTCTCATGTTTTGGAGCTTACTACCATAGTCCATTTCCCGAGAATCTCGCAATGTCATCTCATCGATTTGTGTTGCTACCTTTCTTTTTCCAGACATGTTGTCTGAAATATCCCGTTACCAACAGATCTGAATCTCAGGCGGATATGATGGTTGGAACATTCCCAGCATTTGCATTTTGTTCCCAGCTTGCACCCGCCTTTGTGCCATTTTACTACGGTCTGCCTTTTCAGTAATTGTTATTCAGGATCATCCTCAAAAGTGGGCTTACCCTGGGCCCTATCCTTTCTCGATGATAAGAAGAATTCATCCATTGCGTCGTCCTCAACAAGGTAGTCCACATCATCCATTCTAGTCAGAATATGCCATTCTGTAGAACTACTTCAAACGACCGGTTGTGATTTGCCTTAGGCTGGTATAGAGAGTTTCAATGATCTATGTATCAAAAGTAATTCTTTTTGCCACTGAAGGGAATAATTCTATGAGTCACCTTCTCTAAGGTGCACCGTTATGGAATCATGGCAATTTGTCTCCTCGTTACTTTGACACATACTCACCATCTACCTAAGCGTGGAATTGATGCCTACCTAATTGAACCTCCGCCATCTGTTTCTTCCATTCCTCTCAATGTGTGTTTTTGTCGATGTACTAAGTATTGGGCCTTTAGTACCCCATACTTGTGCACGGGCAGTTGTAGCCTTGCCGCAAGTTGTAGCCAAGCCTCCGGCAAGGCTTGTCGGGGAAAACAACAGGAGATTGGTTCGAGGTTGTCAAAGGGAAACTCAAGCCAAGAATCAGAGGATCAGGAGATAATAAGAGCTGAAGACCGAAGATTAGGCCCCCGGCAAGATCTTGCCGGGGTGGCTTGCGGAGCCCGGCAAGATTTGCGCCCGTCAAGATTCTATCACTGTGCCGCCGCTTCAGCACAGCAACCAGCCGGGTATTCTGGGCCCTTCTCTGGATGCGTGGCAAGGCACTAGTGGAGGAGAGCTTAAGCGGTGCTGGTGGGATGGCCCCTTTTTCCATCCCCAAGAAAATGTGGACACCTAAACGGACACCTCATGGTGCATTAAATGCATTTGTCCTAAACCGTCAATGGTTAGGTATGATAACCCTGTAGCTACTTTACACCTCAATGTATGTACATTTTTCCACTGTGGTGACCCCTTTGAGCATATAAAAGCAGGCCCAAGGCAACTGCTACAGGTGAGGAGACTGGAGAGAGAACACTCTCGGCCCATTCTGCATGTGTAGCTGATGCACGAACATACTGTTCATCGCAAGCGCTCCAAGAACTGGGACGTAAACACTGATAATAAATCAAAGCAGGAGTAGGGTTTTACGCTCCTGAGCAGCCCAAACCTGGGTAAAAATCCCTCGCGTTGATCGTTGGATCTGCTCTTTGTGCATACCTCTCTCCCTGCCGAATCATAGAAGGGATCCACGCGGTCCCATAGGTGTCATGCGTCGACATCTTTGGCGCGCCAGGTAGGGGCAGAATGTGGCGCAAACCTGATCCAGTGATCAGGGCCTCAGTTTCTTCATCATCTTTATCACCATGCCACCCAAGAAGAAGAGTGCCGCAACAGTGCTACCATCTACGTCCGTTTTGCCCATGCCCTCGCATACGGGTCACGGCGTGGATGCAGAAGGTGGAGGTTTGGAGCCTCCACGGCGTTCTGGTGATCCAAGCCAGGCAAGCGGCGTCGTTCGCAGCGGCGACGGCAACCTGCACGCCGCTGGATCCAGAGATGGGGCTATGCTGCCTACGGGCGGCGCAGCGAACTCCAGAGATCGGAGGACGCCTCCTAGGACTCCCGCGCCGGCGCGAGTGTCGCGGCCTTCACAGGTGGCACGCGACGAGCATCGCCATGGCGCTGGTAGTTCAGGACATCCCCATGAAAAGACTTCTGCGCATTGATCCCAAGGTGCGTAGGCCCAACATGCACGCCAAACTGCCGGTGGAAGTGGCGCGCTGTCGCGCGATCGTGACGCTGCTCCTTCTAACATTATTAGGAGTCAGAGCACCTCACGTACTTCGCACCTGTCGCCGCCGCCAACACCAGCGGAAGCCCGGGCACATGCGCAGCTGCTCCTCAATTTCCCTCCTGCTCCTGGTAGTTCAGGACGTCCCCATGAAAAGACTTCTGCGCATTGATCCCAAGGTACGCAGGCCCAACATGCACGCCAAACTGCCGGTGGAAGTGGCGCGCGGTCACACGATCGTGACGGTGCTCCTTCTAACATTGTTAGGAGTCAGAGCACCTCACGTACTTCGCACCTGTCGCCGCCGCCTACACCAGCGGAAGCCCTGGCACGTGCGCAGCTGCTCCTCGATTTCCCTCCTACTCTGGAGAAGATGGAGGAGTGGCGATCTACCATCCAAAGCCCCATCGGCTTCTTCAACAAGGATGGGCCGCAGCAGGCAGGGCCCTCGCGGCCGCGGTCCATCGATCCGGCCCGAGCCGATGGAGAGAAGACTGGAGGCGGTGCGACCACTGTGCACTCCCCTCCATGATAGCAATGGCGATCAACGACCCGGTGGACCGATGGCCATGATGATGATTCCACGGCGTCGTCCGATCCACGGATGCGTCGCGATCAGCGTCAAGTTCTTCGGGAACGAAGCAAAGAGGACGCTCGAACTACCATCGAGCGGCGACGGGAGGCGCGCCATCAATCTGATAAACGCGCAAGACCTGCTGTCGACAAGCCTGCACCAGGGTATGCAAGCGACTTGCCTTACGAGGTAGGTTGTCTAGTGTTTACCCGTGAGCTGCGGCGAGTCTAGTGGCCCAATTCCCGAACCTTCAAGCCAGAAGTCCCGGAGAAATATGACGGCAAGACCCACCCGTCGGAGTTCCTGAGCATCTACACCATTGCGGTTCAGGCTGCCGGGGGCCGAGACGACAAGATACTTGCCAACTACTTCTCGTTGGTGCTCAAACCCAACGTCAGGTCGTGGTTGATGCATCTGCCAGAGAACTCCATTTCTTCTTGGTTAGATCTGTGCCATCAGTTTGTTGGCGCCTTTGTTGGAGGCCATCGAACTCCTGGCCAGGAAAGTGATTTGCATCTCATCCCCCAGAAGGAGGGCGAGCCTCTGCGCAAATATATCCAAAGGTTCAGCCGTGTGCAATACAACATCCCGGATGTTCATCCTGCCGCCGTTATCGGCGCGTTCCTTCAGAACATGCGTAACCGCAAGATGTAGGAAGAAATGGCGATGAACAAGATCAGGGATATCGCCAAGCTTTATGCTCTGGCTGATAAATGTGCTCGGGTTGAAGAGGGAAGGAGACTTCCCGGCGAAGTTGTTGGCACAGGGGGCGACTCTGAAGGCGAAGATGCTGCCGCCCCGACAAATAAGGGCCGGCGGCGAAACAAGAAGCGTAAAGGCAAGGCCGTGCTTGCTGTCGAGGGATCCGGCGACCCTGGTACCGCCAAGAAGGCCAAAGTTGGTGACCCCGGCAAGGAAGTTGCCGGGTGCGTCTCCTGTCAGGCCTTGGCGGCTGCCGACAAGCCAGAAGGCTCCGGCAAACAGTATTGGAAGATCCATCGCACCAAGGGCCACGATCTCCAAAATTGCCGGCAAGTTGAACAGCTTGTCGAAAAGCAGAGAGCTGAGTACGAGAGGCGAGACAAGGAGAAGGCCCAAGATAGTGCTGAGGGGTCCGGCAAGAAGCGTGGTGGCCGGGGGGGTCGTCGCGGCAAGGCCAAGCAACAGAAGGAGAGGCCCGCTCGAGGCCGCGACAAGGAAGAGGGTGATGATGATGATGAAGAAGATGATGAGTCCAGTGAGCATGAATTTCAGAAAGCTACAGAGGCCATGTGTATTGACGGAGGTGCCTCGTTGCATTCTTCCCACCATTGACTTAAATAGTGGGTGCGTGAGGTTAATGCAACGGAGCCATCGTTTGATGCACATAAACCCCTGAAGTGGTCCAACACGCCTATCATTTTTTACGCCGAGGATCACCCTCATCACACAACTGCGGTCGGGTGCTTGCCATTGTTGGTTTCACCAACAATCCGCAACCTCAATGTGAGAAAAATGCTAGTTGATGGTGGGGCCGGGCTGAACCTAATCTCACCAGACATGCTCAAAAACCTGCAAATTCCTGATGAAGATCGCGAGGAAACGGGCACGTTTCAAGGGATCAATCCAGGGAGGACCCAGCCAAAAGGCAAGATAATGCTACCAGTAACATTTGGTAGCGAGCTCAATTATAGGACTGAGAAGGTGGTGTTCGATGTCGCCAAGATCCCCATGTCATACAATGGGATCCTTGGCCGCCCAGCATTGGCCAAGTTCATGGCGGCATCACACTATGCATATAATGTGCTGAAAATGCCCGGGCCGTTAAGCGTCATCACTGTCCACTCTGACAAAAAGGATGCGCTCATCTGCGCCGACCAACTATACCGGGAAGCAGTCGCAGCACCTGCCGTCAAGGCATCTGCTCCTGCCACTGGAACTCCCGGGGGGAAGAAGAAGACCGGCAGGAACCTTGGCGCAAACTCCAGCAAGCGCACCTCCTCGGAGTGCTGCGCTCCCGTTGAGGATGTACCAGGAAGTTCCACCGGCAAGAACAAGAAATCCAAGGCTGCTCCACTGGAGACCAAGAAAGTGCCCATCAAAGAGGATGGAACGGGAGGAACTTTCACCATAAGTTCCACCCTTGATGACAAATAGGAAAGCGCGCTCATTGCCTTCCTGCGGGCGAATGTCGATGTGTTTGCATGGCAACCATCTGACATCCCCGGTGTTCCTAGGGAGGTAATTGAGCACCACCTTGCTATCTGTCCTCACGCATGGCCCGTCAAGCAGAGGGTGAGAAAGCAAGCCTTAGAGCGGCAAGAATTTATTGCCAAACAGATCAGGAAGTTAGAAGCGGCAGGTTTGGTCAGAGGGGTGCTTCACCCAACGTGGTTAGCTAATCCAGTTGTAGTGCGCAAGGCGAATGGAAAATGGAGGCTATGTATTGATTATACAGATATCAATAAAGCCTGTCCAAAAGATCCTTTCCCCTTGCCGCGCATCAACCAGATTGTGGACTCCACTGCTGGTTGTGACCTACTGTCGTTCCTTGATGCCTACTCAGGGTATCATCAGATCTTCATGGCAAAAGAAGATGAAGAAAAGACCGCATTTATCACCCCATGTGATACGTATTGTTTTATACGAATGCCTTTCGGGTTGAAAAGTGCTGGTTCTACATTCGCGAGAGCGGTCCAAATTGGTTTTGAGCCTCAGCTGCATAGAAACATGGAAGCATACATGGATGACATAGTAGTCAAGACCAAGGACAAAGCGACGCTCATACAAGATCTAGAAGAAACATTTACAAATCTATGCAAGATCAATTTAAAGCTCAATCCTGAGAAGTGCGTGTTTGGCGTTCCTTCCGGCAAGCTTCTCGGGTTCTTTGTGTCTCAGCGAGGGATCGAGGCGAACCCCAACAAGATCAAAGCTATTGAGCAAATTGAGGCACCAAGATGCATCAAGGATGTACGTCGTCTTGCCGGCTGCGTTGCTGCCTTAAGCAAGTTTATCTCCAAATCTGCTGAGCGTGCTCTGCCCTTTTTCAAAATCTTGAAGAATGCAGGTCCAATGAAATGGAGTCCGGAAGCGGAGGCTCCGCTGCAATATTTGAAGAGATACCTCTCTTCTCCACCGACGCTAGTCGCGCCTAGGCCACAAGAGTCGTTGCTGCTGTACCTGGCAGCGACAAATCAAGTGGTTAGTGCTGCGTTAGTGGCGCAGAGTGAAGCTGATGAGGAGGAAACGCTAGCGGCAGGACCACCAAATGACGCGCCGGGATCATCCCCGGCAAGGGCTGGTGCCGGCAAGACAGGATCTGCGCAGTCAGAAGAACCAGTGCAAAAGAAAAAGATGGTGCAGCGCCCAGTTTATTTTTTTAGCTCCCTTCTGCAAGGAGCTAGGTCAAGATACTCTGGTGTGTAGAAGTTGCTCTTTGGCCTTCTTATGGCCTCGAGGAAGCTGCGCCATTATTTTCAAGCACATGAAATTACCATCATCACTCGCTTTCCGTTGCAGCGGATTTTGCGAAATCCAGAGGCAACCGGCAGGATCGTGGAGTGGGCGTTAGAATTGTCAAGCTTTGGTCTCAAGTTTGAAAGCACTTCAACAATTCAGAGCAGAGCCTTGGCGGAGTTCATTGAAGAGTGGACCCTGACACCAGATGAGGAAATTCAAGAAACAACTCTTCCCGACAGGGAAACTGATCAAGAATGGGTTATGTACTTTGACGGGGCCTTCTCGCTGCAAGGCACCGGTGCTGGCGTGCTGGTTGTTGCACCCACCAGAGAGCACCTCAAGTATGTAATCCAAATGCATTTCCCCCGGGAGAGTTCAACAAACAACACTGCGGAGTACGAAGGGCTGCTTGCCGGTCTCAGGATCGCGGCAGACCTCGGTATCAAGAAGCTCATCATCAGAGGTGATTCGCAGCTTGTTGTCAGGCAAGTTAACAAAAATTACCAGAGTCCATTGATGCAAACATATGTGGATGAAATGAGAAAAATGGAAGAGCGCTTTGATGGTCTGCAAACGAAGCACATTCCTCGTGCCGAGAATAGTATTGCTGATGACCTATCAAAGCGCGTTGCCCTCAAGTTGCCTGTGGAACCAGGAACTTTTGTACTCCATTTGACTCAACCATCTGTGGCACCGTCAATAAAGCAAGAAAAGAGAAGAAAGTTGAATTTCGGACGGTACTTTCCGGTAGAGCTCCCTGGAGCCACCGGCAAGGAACTTGTCGGGATCAGCGACAAACCTACCGGGGAACGATAGGCTCCGGCGGAGCCTCAGGCTTTTGCCATCGAGACAAATGTTCCCCCGGCGGAAGAGATGCCTTTAGTCCTAACTGTCGAGCCCCAGGCTCCAGCATGGGCACAACACATTGTCCATTTCCTTCAGACAGGAGAACTCCCCGAGGAGCAGGAAGAAGCGGAAAAAGTAGCCCGTCAGTCTACTATGTACCAGTTCATCGATGACATTCTGTACAAAAAGAGACCGAACGGTGTGAAATTGAAGTGTATTCCTCGAGAGGATGGACTAGAGCTATTGGCAGAGATACATGGAGGCATATGTGGCTCTCACATAGGATCAAGAGCGCTTGTCGGAAAGGCATTCCGACAAGGTTTCTTTTGGCCCGCTACTCTCCAGGATGCAACTGCACTAGTAACCAAGTGTGAAGCGTGCCAGTTTCATTCGAAGAAATCGCATCAGCCAGCTCAAGCTCTTCAGACAATCCCTCTCTCCTGGCCATTTTCGATCTGGGGGCTTGACATACTGGGCCCCTTTCCCTGTGCTGCAGGGGGCTTTGAGTACTAGTACGTTGCGATCGACAAGTTCACAAAGTGGCCGGAAGTGGAAGCGGTGAGAAAGGTGACAGCACAATCAGCCGTCAAGTTCTTTAAGGGAATAGATTGCCGTTTTGGTGTGCCCAACAGGATCATCACCGACAACGGCACGCAATTCACAAGTCGCACCTTCATGCAGTACATCCAAGACCTTGGCGGCAAAATTTGTTTTTCCTCTGTTGCTCATCCGAGAAGCAACGGCCAAGCGGAGAGGGCTAATGCTGATGTGCTGCGTGGTCTCAGGACTAGAACTTTTGACAAGATGAAAAAGTGCGGAAGGTGCTGGATTGATGAGTTGCCGGCGGTTCTTTGGTCAATCAGAACGACACCAAATTGAGCCACTGGCCAGACGCCCTTCGCTCTGGTCTACGGAGCGGAAGTAGTTCTCCCCACGGACCTCATATACGGGTCACCTTGAGTGCTCGCTTATGATGAGCTTGAGCAAGAGCAGCTGCGACAAGATGATGCTGTGCTCCTTGAGGAGGATCGTCTTCAGGCTGCTGTGCGAGCCGCTTTCTACCAGCAAGCTTTGCGCCGCTACCATAGCCGCAAAGTTCATGCCCGAAGCCTTGAGGAAGGCGACCTTGTTCTTTGACGAATTTAGTCCGCCAAGAATTCAAACAAGTTGATGCCAAAGTGGGAAGGCCCTTATCGGGTAGTACGAGTCACCAGGCCCAGCGCTGTCTGCCTGGAGACCGAGGATGGCGTTCCAGTGAGAAACTCCTGGAATATCGAGCATCTTCGCAAGTTTTACCCGTGAGGCGCGGTTGCCGGGGGCCTCCCGACAACCACCTTTTGTACAAGTCTTGCCGGTAAGGCATGTAATCCTTTGTACAAAGCTAGGCGCAGACCCCGTGCGCAGATGAATAAGATTAAGTGTTGTGCATTTTCTTATCGATTTTCATGTTTATATATATATGCATGCTTGTCTAAGATATTATATGACACTTGTTCCCGGTAAGCATTAACGAACCGCCAGGGTTCCATATTTCTATTTTCTCTTCTTTCTTTTTCTCAAAAGATAGAAGGTTTCCTCGCGCGCACATTTGCTGGGGGGGAAGGAAGATATGGATACCAGTGGGCGACGTTCAGAATTGACATTTTACCAGAAGAAGTACGGCGACAGAAAGCTAAGTTACAAAACTTTGAGCAAGTTTCTTTTATTGTGAAGTTATTTTCCTTAGAACATTTCGGTCCTTGTATGGAAAACCTGCAGGCGAAGGAACCCTTGTTGTAATCGGTTGCGCCCTTATTTTGTTTCAAGTCCGCTCAACAACTTAAGTGGCTGCACTGAGAACACCAAGGTGTCTTGCCGGCCGCTGCACCTCCAACAGGCTGTTGAAGTCCCGCACCCAGCGCTCGTGGCAGGTTGCGCGCCGGCAAGTTTTCAGTAAGCATAGGGTGTGCTCCATACAGAAAGAAATCAGACAAGGGAAATAGCATGCATGTACCCAAACATAAGCAAGTTATATTACATCAATAAGTTGCCGTAGTTCTAACTAAAGACTTAATTGTCTTTGGCATGGAATGGTGGCGGCAAGGAAAAATGAGGCAGCTAGTCCCTGCGCTAGCGTTCGACCCTCTTGATTGAATCTACTTTCTCAAGGATGGGTGCGACAAGTTCCTCAACTGCCTTGAGATCTGCATCCTTCGGCAAACGATCGAGCATATTGGTGAGGTCGACGCCAGGGTTCTTGTGCACCACCTTGATGAGCACTTCGCGGAGGACGGCCCGGCAAAGCTTGTGGGATTCATTGGCTACTTGGGTCGCTCGGTTGGACTGGAGTAGCTTCAGAGCATCGATGATTCTCTCGAAGAATATGGTCAGCCTGGCGCTCGGAGATACCCTTTCTTCAGAAGAATACTTGAAGTCTGACAGGCCCATGGTTGACAGCTGTGCTGTGAGCTTCTCCGCAGTGTCGACAAGGCGATCAGTCCAGATTTTCACCCCCTTCTCTTAGTCGATTTGGGTGGTGGCAGCGCTCTTAAGCAAGTTCCTCTCATCTTGGAGATTTTTGCTCAGAGTCTTCTCGCGGGCACTGCCGTCCTCAAGAGACTTCTCTAGCATGGTCAGCTTCAGCCTCAGATTGGCAATGATATCGTTGGCTGAAGAGAGTTGCTTGGTCTTGTCGGATATGGCAACTTGCATCTCCGCCAGGCTGTGGAGAGTTTTCTCCCTGTCACCTTTGAGCGTCGAGAGCTCCTTGCTGTGTTCTTCAAGATCCACCTCTAGCTTCTTCACTCTGTCGCTCAGCTCATTCTTGGCGGCCTCTGTAGCCTCGGCAGCATCGACGGCCTCCTTGAGCTTGCCGACGTGATCTACAGATAGAGCTTCGAGCGCCTCCTTGTGCTTCTACTCCAGCTCTTGGGTCCGCTGCGCGACAAGCTTCTCGATTTCTTCATCTTTGCCGCGAAACTTAGCGGTGAGCGCCTGCTCACGTGCGGCAAGATCTTCCTCGTGAGCATCAAGCGCAATGCGACGCTCCGTCAGGAGAGCATCTTCAGCGGCAATTCTTTGCGCAGCTTCCTCTTGCGCCTTCTCTATGTCAGATTGTTTCAAGAGGAGTTCCGTCCAGGTTTGGCTCACTTGTTCCTGGTTGGCAGTCAACTCTTGAAAGGCCTCGGCGTACTAGATTTGCATTTGCTCAATGCACTTTTGAAAATCTGCCTCAGCTGCTTCAACAACTGCAGCTCTGGAATCTACCTTCTCCTTTTGAGCACGGTGGAGCACTTGGAGCTTGCGGAAGTTATCGCCCATGGCCTGAAGGAGCTAATCTTCCTCAGATTTGCTGCTGGTGGCACTTGGTTCGTTGATGATCTCGAGCCCGGCAGCAGTAATGATTTCTTCTTCAAAAGCTTCCCCTTCAGTCGGTGCCACAATGCTTGCCGTCCCCAGCAAGTTGACGAACAGGTTCTCGCCAACTTTGAGATATCTGCTTGATGGAGGAACTTCAGATGTTGACAGTTGATCCTCAGCAACCACCTCGCCAGCAGCTGGGGGCTCCGTGGCCGGCGTAGCGCCTAGCGCTCCTGCGGCAGAAATGCCGTCAGTACGGTCACCAGCCTCCTCGCCGGCCCTTTCAGTAGATTCCTTGGCGGTTTCCTCCTGTGCATCCTTTGCGGCCTCTATGGCAGAGGTACCGCCGGCCTTGACGGTGGCATCCTTGACGGAGTCGCTAGTAGCGATCTTGTCGGCTTCGGCGGCAGCATCCCTGGCGGTCTCCTCGATGACAGCGTCGACGTTCATGTGTTCCATCACAGCGAATTCTGGAGGGCGAAGAAGGGAAACGAAATATGATCAAGATTGAAGTTCAAGAAGACAAAAGAAAGAGAGATGAAGGAAAGGATAGCAAGTGTTTTGAGGCAATGAGTTACCTGCGTTGAGCTGTTGAGAAGTGGCCTCGCCTCTCCCGGCAACCTTAGTTGCCGGGGAAAGGCTGTCGGTGCTCATGCTTGCCAGCTCCTCCTCAACCAAGATAGGCTCGTCGGTTGGAACTCTTGCCGGGGATGCGCTTGTGGGCGGCGTAGTCAACGGGGGTGGCACGACGGGGGCATCTTCCAACGACTCTCCCTGTTGCCGTCCTTCTCCTGCAAGCCCAAAGATATCAGCGGCAAGAATAGAAACCTCAGCGCCTGCCAGCGGAAAATGAGTAATCGACTCGTGCTGGGGGCTGTGATGGGGGCTGCGTCAAGGACTAAGCTCTGGGCTGATGAAAATAGTTTCTGGCGCACTTGTGAAACCTGCCGGAGGCTCGTCGCCCGTGGAAGTCTTCGCCCTCTTTGCCATTCTTTCTGCCAAGGTTTCGGCATCGCTACGGAAACAAGACAAAACAAGGCTATGAGATTAATCCGAAATTTGGGAGATAAAGGCTGTGACAGGATACTTACTCTTCCTCTTCTCGTTCCGGGCTGAAGCCGGAGATGTTGAAATCGACCTCCGTTGCAATGTCCATATGGGGAGACGGAGGAGGGGTCCTGGGTCGCTTGGCTGTATCAAGTGTAGGGGGTTGGCGTGGCTCCGCCGCCTCAGCCTCCGGTGCGGTTGTGTGAGACGCCTCTGCCGCCCTAGTAGTTGCCGCAGGTGTGTGTCTCGCGCGCCGCGCAGGTTGCTGTCGAACTCCTTGCCGCGGTGCAGTCTTGCCGGCCGCCTTCTTGCCGGGAGCCTCGCTGCTCAAAGAGGGTTGGCTTGCTGGGATGCCAAAAGCGGCCTTTCGAAGAACACGCTTTGTCTTCTTCGGGGCTGGGGGCTCCTCTTGTGACTCTTCTTCAGCTGCATCTTCGTCAGACGAGCTCTCAGCGGCTATGCTGCTCTGTTCCCCGGCAGCCTTATCCTCCCCGGCATCACAACTTCTGCGTCACTGGTTTCCCATTCTGTGAAGCCGACACTGCCGGCCTCCGCGGCAAGATTCGCCTCTTCCACCCTAGTGGCAATATACGCCACTTCTTCATTAGTGGTGGCACGAATGAGGTTCGTCTCTTCCCGGATGGCCCTCTCCGACAAATTGTCGAAGAACTTTTGTGCTTCCTCCTCGGATGGCTTGGCCCAAGTCACGTCAAGACCATGGGCATTGAACATTGGCATTGTGGCGATGATCGACCCCAGGGCAGAGTTGTTGCACAAAGGGACAATTCTTGCCGGCAACCGATGTTTGTCCTTACGCTGGAATAGCTTGTTGCGGAGAGCGCCAAGCTGCATGGCAGTCAAATTGTTGTTCAATGCAGGGCGTAGCCTCATGATATCTGCAGCGTTCCGGTACTCCCAAGCTGGTCTTCCCTTGTTTTTCAAAGGGGCGACGCGGCGGCAAAGGAAATCGAAGCCAATCATCTCCATTGTGAGCCCGGCAGCTTTCAGACGAAGGATTCTGGTGGTGGCGATCATGAGCCTCTCGTCTTCCGCGGCAAAATCGCTACAGTCATTGCCGCGGACCGCCTTCTGCTGTCGGGGCAAACAGAATGGATGGGGATCTTTCTCCTTGATCCAGCACCACTCGGACCGCCATTCATCCCACTTCTCGCGGTAAACCCCATCTGGGGTATATTTCCTTGTTCCAAGCCCTTGGGATCCAGGCAATAGAACCAGAAAGGGCCTCCCCTTTTTGGATGCAAGGAATAAAGTAATGGCGGAAGATGGCAGTGTTGGGAACTACTCCGGCAAAATTTTCGCAAAGATGGGCAAAGATGGACATACACATTACGGCATTCGGTGTGAAATCAAGAAGATGGAAACCGTATGTGTACATAATATCATTGAAGAAATCAGAGAATGGAGGATAGAGCCTGTAATAGAAATAGGCGACAAAGAAGGGATATCTGTCTGGTCCACTTTTGGAACAAGAACCTGGAACCACGCGAGTCGCGAAGTGAGCCTTCGTCTCCATCGCCCACATGCACTTGTACCGGTTCTACAGAGCTTTCGCATTGAGCGTCGGGGCGAAGACGACGTACTTCTTCCGCATCTTCACCAGCTCGCTCTCCGGGACATCGTCTTTCGTCTCCTTGCCCTTGCCTTTGCTGGCCTTGGGTGGCATGGTGGCTGTGAGTGCGGAAACCAAGGATGAAGTGGGTGTGGAGGCGGTGAGCGGATGAGAAGAAGTTTTGCTCTGGGCTCCAGAGAAGGAAGGCAATGGCGGATTCCAGATTGGAAAGAAGGGGTGGGGTAAATGGGCAGCGTCTCTGCAGTTTCCTCTTTATGGGGAAGGAGCGAGGCCGCCTCTTTTACTACCCAATGTAAATACGCCTCTACAAGTGCGCTGCGGCTGCAGCCTTTCAGCGCACGCTTCCCACGTCACGCATTCAACGCGCACAATGGAGGGGCGCAGTGAGCAGGATGATTGCGAGTAGTTAACCCCAGCCACGCGTGCCCGTGCACTATTTCGGCCTAGCCCAACAACGCCTCACACTCGTGTGTGGCCTAGGCCTGGGGGCTCCTGTCGGTGTACTAAGTATTGGGCCTTTAGTACCTCATACTTGTGCACGGGCAGTTGTAGCCAAGCCTGCGGCAAGGCTTGTCGGGGAAAACAGCAGGAGATTGGTTCAAGGTTGTCAAAGGGACACTCAAGCCAAGAATCAGAGGATCAGGAGATAATAAGAGCTGAACACCGAAGATTAGGCCCCCGGCAAGATCTTGCCGGGGTGGCTTGTGGAGCCAGGCAAGATTTGTGCCCGGCAAGATTTGCACCCGGCAAGATTCTGTGACTGTGCCACCGCTTCAGCACAGCAACCAGCCTAGTATTCTGGGCCCTTCTCTGGGTGCATGGCAAGGCACCAGTGGAGGAGAGCTTAAGCGGTGCTGGTGGGATGGCCCCTTTTTCCATCCCCAAGAAAATTAGGACACCTAAACGGACACCTCACAGTGCATTAAATGCATTTGTCCTAAACCGTCAGTGGTTAGGTATGATAACCCTGTAGCTACTTTACACCTCAATGTATGTACAATTTGCCACTGTGGTGACCCCTTTGAGCATATAAAAGGAGGCCCAAGGCAACTGCTACAGGGTAGAAGACTGGAGAGAGAACACTCTCGGCCCATTCTGCATGTGTAGCTGATGCACGAACATACTGTTCATCGCAAGCGCTCCAAGAACTGGGACGTAAACATTGATAATAAATCAAAGCAGGAGTAGGGTTTTACGCTCCTGAGCGGCCCGAACCTGGGTAAAAATCCCTCGCGTTGATCGTTGGATCTGCTCTTTGTGCATACCTCTCTCCCTGCCGAATCAAAGAAGGGATCCACACGGTCCCATAGGTGTTGTGCGTCGATAGTTTTGTGTCTCAGGTCAAGAGATGTTTCAATGTCTCACTCCATGAGTTGATCTTGAGTTGCTCGATCTTTGAGAAGATCGATTCCTGTAGAGTTTCTTCTGTCGTCATTGTGTTGGACAAAGATCTCGAAAGAAAGGATGTCAAGATCAACATGATGCAAGCAATCAATGTTCTTATGAAGTGCAATCTGGATCTTGAAGAATGTGTTGGCCTTGTCCCCTCTGTCTTCTTACCTCACATCTTGAATCTCGGGACGAGATTCTTGTTTAGTGGGGGTGAGTTGTCACAGCCCTAGAATTGATTGTAATTAGTTGCACAAGCATCCATGCATCATGTCTCAATTTATTTGAAAAGTTGAAATGGGGATTGTTCAAACCCTAGCACCAGATCAAATCAACTAGGTTCAAATAAAAATATTCTCAATGAACTCAAAATGCCCTTCAGAAAAGTTCATCATTTTTGGATTGGTTGAAAACCTCTTCCAAAAATGGTGCACATATTTCTAGGACCATTCTGGATTTTTGAATTAAATCATAAAGTGTTTGAATTTGGGCATTTAAATGCTATAAATATTTTAAATGCTCAAATTATTCTGAAATGATTTGAGGGCTGTTGGAAATAATTCAAAAGGTGCCCACAAATATTTTCAGGAGTTTTGGAAGTGATTTAGTATTTTAACTAAATCAGAAACAGAAAAAAGAAATAGAAAACAGAAATAAAAACAAAAAGCAGGAGAGAGAGAATGATCACCTGGGGCTGACCTGTGCTAGCCCAGCCCACCTGGCCTGGTGCCAGTCATCCCTAACCTCTGCCAGTAGGCAGAGGCAGGACAGCGCACGCGCGCGTGAGGCGCCACGCCTCCTCCTGCTTGCCGCCGAGCCTCTGGACGCGTGGGTGAACGCCCCAGAGCCGTCCCGATCCAGCCGACACCCCCACTCCTCCCCTGCTCTCTCCCTCGCCTCGGCACCGCCACAGCCGGATGCCGCCGTCGCCGCCGCCCGCTATTGTCGCGTCCACCGCCACCCCCTCGCCTCTCCGATGCGCCCTCGAGCTCCGCCGTGCCGCCCTCGTCCTCTCTGTCGGCTCACGCGATCGGAAGATCCCCGACACACTGTCCCCGATCTCTACTTCCTCCTTCGGCCGTTGAGATCACCGGCGACCGCACCTCATCTCCTGCCCGTCCCCGAGCCCGCTGAGACCGCCGTCCGACCCCCTGTGAGCTCCCCTTGCTTTTGCCCCTCTCCCCTCACTCTTGCACGCGCTCTAGCTCCGACCCCCACCGTGTCCGCGAGCTCCACGCCGTCGCTGCAGCCACTGAGGCTCGAAACCGAGCATGACACCATGCTCTGCATCCTCCTAGGAGCTGAAAACCAACACCTACTCATCCTACGGTGCACCACATCGCTGTTCTCGAGCACGCCCGAACCACGGCCGCCGCAGACCTCGTCGCCGGTGTTGATTCCGGCGACCCCCGCATCCAACTCCGCTGCCTCCTGATGTGAGCGAGTAAGGGCTACGCCCTGGTGCCCTTAGTGCACCAAACCACCGGCCGTAGCGCGTTCCCAAGCGACGCCGTCGCGTTTGTGTGCTCGTCGGCGTTCAACTCCGGCGTGCTGACGTGGCAACGTCATTAGCCGCTAACAGCCCCGCTAATTAACCCCTAGTGACACTGACAGCTGGGACCCGCTAACTAATTAACCATGGTTTAGTTCCTGTTTAGGTTTAACTAACCACAGAGGCCCCACGCGTCAGCTTTGACCTTGCTGACGTGGCCGTTGACTGGGCCCACATGTCAGTGACCCTAACCAGCACTGTGACACTGACCAGTGGGTCCCACTGGTCTGGTTTGACCCGGCTGACCTCTGTTGACCTGCTGATGTCATGCTGATGCAGTGCTGACATCATAAATGCTTTCTGGATTTTAAATAAATCTAAATGATTTATTTATTCTCAGAAAATGTCCTAAACTTCCAAAAATCATAGAAATTCAACCGCAACTCCAAATGAAATAATTTAAATATGAAAAATGATCAGAAAAATGCAATCTATCCAATGGCACTTGTTTCATGCATGAAAAAACAAGTTAATCTTGCTGTATAGTTCAAAACAAGTAAATGGACTTTGAAAATTCATATGTTAAGTTTGAATTTGAAACTTTGGTTCAAATCAACTCAAACCCTCCTGTTGCTAGCTGCATTAGCTCAAATCACAGCATATTGCCATGTCACATTCATGCATCATATTGGTGCATTGCATTGATTGTGTTCCTTCTCTGTTTGCCGGTATTGTTCCCTCTTAGTGGACGTTGTTCCGACGTTGTGATCGTTGACACCGATGAAGAGCTATTACTATCTTCAGAAGTGCCAGGCAAGCAAACCCCCCTTGAGCATTCCGATGCAATCCCATTCTCTCGCTCCTGCTCTCTTTTACTACATTAGGACAACAACGATTCAACTGTTACATGCTGCAGTAGTTGAACCCCTTTCCTCTGCATGACCTGTCTTTGCCACAGTAAATAGTTGAAACCCACTAGCATGAGTAGGAGTTGTTTGAGCCATGATGTGCCTACTCAATTTTGCTTGCTTGTCGAGCCTACTATTGCTTAGAGTTGTGTCAGGTCTGATTCATCGGGGATGAATTGGAATGTGGTCATCATGTTCTACTAATGAGAGCTAAGTGTGTGAACACAATTTGGTAAAGGTAGCGGTGAGAGGCCATGTAGGAGTAAATGGTGGGTTGTCTCATTGAAACCGTCCTCAGGAACTGAGTTCTGTGTTTGTGATCCAAGAACAGCTACTACCACACGTTGGACCATGAAATATGACCCCGCTCGACTTATTAACCCCCCTGTCCTCTGTCCAGGAGTTGCAAGTAGTTTCTGGTGTTTGTAGTGTGCTGGAGGCCGTGTGTATCGCTGACCGGAGGGGTGGGCTATGATGCGGTAGGCAAGTGGCACGGTGTACCGGGTCGCCCGTTTGGTGCCTCGGGAACCCTGCACACATCGTTCGGGGCCGTAGTGGAAACCTCGACCGGACTCCCTGCGGATGGAACCTGAATAGGCGATAAACCTGGACTAGAGACTTGTGTGGTTAGTCAGGTCGTGGTCTACACCCACGTCGGCTTTCGCTTGAAGTCTGCCGAGCACATGTCGTGTGTAGACGCTAAGCGGTGGAAACATGTGTGAAGAAGTACACCCCTGCAGGGTTATAAATGATCTATTCGAATAGCCGCGTCCGCGGTAATGGACTACTGGGTTGCTTATGTAGTTCATAGACAAGTGAAAGTGGATACTCTAAAATGCGCAAGATAAGCATGAGTGCTATGGATGGCCTTCTCGTAGGGAAACGGGAGCGGATCCATAGTGGTGTATTGATATGGTGAATATGTGGACTCGTGTGCGCCACCTCAAAAGAGTTACTTGCAGTAGTAGTATAGGATAGCCACCGAGTCAAAGCTGGCTTGCTACAGTTAAACTCCACCACCCCCCTTTGTTGATACTAATACATATGTAGCTAGTTCTGACGTAAGTCTTGCTGGGTACATTTTTACTCACATTTGCTTAATTTATGTTTTTGCAGAGAGACTTCAGTCTAACTAGTAGTTCCGCGTGGACTTCGACGTTTAGCTTGATACCTCAGCTACGATCTTGTACCCTTGGGAGGGTCTTGTAGATAGTCGGGCTCTAAAGCCTTCTTCCTTTTCAGATGTCTGTACCCAGACATGTTTATGCTTCCGTTGCCTGTATGCTCTGTATGTTGGGTCATGTGCCCCATGATTGTAATTCTTACTATGTATGACTCTTCGGAGCCTTATGAATAAATACTTTGAGTCATAGAGTTTTGTTGTGATGCCATGTTGTATTTGCACATATCGAGCATATTGTGCGTATGATTTTGAAATGCTTGGTATGTGTGGGATCCGACTATCTAGTTGTTTATTCTTGGTAGCCTCTCTTATGGGGAAATGTCTCCTAGTGCTTCCATTGAGCCATGGTAGCTTGCTACTGCTCCGGAACACATGGGATGATCGGCATGTGTCCTTCTTTGCTCCTGTGTCTGTCCCTTCAGGAAATGTCACGCGTTGTTCCTTTAAGTCCTTGTAGCTTGCTACGACTTGGGTTCATACGTTGATGACTGACACGTGCATTGCTGGGTCATGTATGCCTGTCCCTGTAAGTTAGTGCCACCTTGGGTTTACGACTAATCATGTCGGCCCGGGTTCTCTGTCATATGGATGCTAGCGACACTACCATATACGTGAGCCAAAAGGCGCAAACGGTCCCGGGCCAGGTAAGGTGGCACCCGTGGGAATACCGTGCGTGAGGCCGCAAAGTGATATGATGTGTTACATGCTAGATCGGTGTGACTTAGGATCGGGGTCCTGACAAAATGTCTCCGAGACATTGAGTCGGGTCGAAATCAGCTCCAATCCCTCCTCACTCGAACCTCGATCCATTCGGGGGCTAATGACGATGACATGTACCTAGGGTAGGGTCCTAGGCCTGCTCCACATGCCCTACCCAATGACACTACACAAGGAATCCAAGACCTACAAAGTTAGAAAGGAGATGCCGACTGGAAAGACCACAACGCACAAGTCACTCGACAGTAGATCCACTCGGTTACTCCACCCCCACTCGACCATCATTATTCACTCGGAGTATCTGATTTCACTCGAAGGCAAAAGATCTAGAGTCACTCCGGGGTGACAACGGTCAAGCCATCAGTCCGTCGCTGTAAAGGCCATTAAATATAGGCGTTACCAGTAACACTCGCACCTTTTACTATCTCATTGAACCCTTGAATAACGGAGGACGTGAGGGGTCAACGAATTCTATATAAGCCACCCCTCTCCTCATGCACAAGGGTTCGCACCCCCTGTAACTCAACAATCCGTACAACAAAGCTCCCGCAGCACCGAGACATAGGGCTATTACCTCCTCCGAGAGGGCCCTGAACTCATAAATCCGAGTGTACAACTTTGCCATAGCTAGGCTCTGCCCTCTCCTATGTACCCCTAATCTCTACTATCAGATATGTTCCCACGATAGGGATGGTTTAGTCCATTCAAGAATCATGCCATAGTTTGCTCCTCATCTTCCATGACATTGGCTTGTATTATTGCAATCTTCATTTCTTTGTAATACTCTTCAACGGACTTGGTGCCTTGCTTGAGAAGTTGCAATTTCTTGAAGAGATCTCCGCTATAATATGTAGGCACAAAACACGCTCTCATGACCTCCTTAATTTGATCTCATGTTGTGATGAGTGGGTCGCCTTTAGCTTGGCACCACTCGATGACTTGCTCCCACCAAATGAGAACGTAGTCTTCGAACTCAAGTGAGGCCATGGCAATCTTCGTTTCCTCTTCATAGTTGCAAAGACGGAATAACTTGTCTATCTTCAATGCCCATGAGAGGTAATCATCAGGATCATTCCTTCTGGAGAACTTAGGCATGCTGAACTTGAGTTTGACATAGCGTTGCTCTTCATTGTGTTGGGGGCGATGGCGATGACGCTCTTGTCGTGGTGGAGGTTCTTCAACCACTTGCTCCTTGTGGTCCGCTTGAATAGTTTGATGTTGAGGGCGTGGAATTCTTGCACGGTTCCTCGTTTCTTAGCGCTCCTCAAGGCGTGCAGCTTCTTCTTGTCCCTCTCGTCGGAGGGCCTCTTCTTGTTCAAGCACACGGCAGTTGTGTTCACTAACGACGTGATTTGCTTCACGTAGAGCATGTTGGGCTTCAAGGGCTTGTTCCTCACAGCGTTGTTGCTCTTGTCGGAGGCATCGCTGTATTGGTTTTCTTATTGTTGTTGGCATCGTGGAGCTTGCTCTTGTTCCATGGGATCATTTACTTGACGACGATGTCATTCACGTTCCCAAAGGCGGACTTGTAAACCATTGCCATGAAATGGGTTTTGTGGAGCTTGATAATTTTCATGGTCTTCACAATGATAATCTTCATGGTCTTGATGATGATGTTGTTGTAGAAGAGCAGTTGACCATCAAGGCATGAAATTCTTCCATTTGTGACGATAGCTTGTTGTGAAGGTAGTCCCTTGTGTGTTGTTTGGATTGTCGTAAGTCGGTGGCGAGTTGATCGATGTGGTCGCGCAAAGCTTCATTCTCTTGATGCAAAGCTTTATGTGCGGAAAATAGTTGATTCTTGGTGACGTAGATGTTCGGCTCCTCTTCTTGCTCGTTGAAGAGTGGGTTGGTAGAAGTGCTCGGCCTATCCATCATCTCGAGCAAATATGTGAGTGGAAGAAAGGAAAGAACTAGACCAAATGTACCTCATCCGATGTTGAAGATGGATCAATGATCACTCAATATGGTATTATGGAAGAAGCACAATTGGTACCGGATCTTGTCAATCTCACACCTACACAAGTAAAGATTTTGGAGTAGCTTGGTGAAGATGGTGCACAAAATTTATGCAATTGTTAGCAACATTCAATAATGTTGAAAGAGATTCACAAATTTGCAAGTGCAACAAGTAGACCAATTGCAATAAGTGGCACACGGAAACACACGCACCGATAGATAAATGGGGTCGTGCAACCAAGAAATGAGCTCAAAATGTGGATTCCATAGAAAATGCTCTTGTTGCACAACTCTAGAGAGACACCAGCACGACTGCTCAATAGGTGAGATACGACACTTGTGCATAACCTATGAGAGACAAAATGTAACGACTTATATCCCAAGTATGATATGGATGTATGGTTCCTGGTGAGCTCTCTCACAATGATCCAACATGATCAAGGATATTATATGATATGCAATGTGGCGTGATGCTATGGCTTTTGCTTTTCTTCTCTATTTTTTTGATATGGCCACGATGTGAAATGCTCAAACCAAGATAGCAATAATGTATATGCGGGATTAATTTATGACACAAGAGATGATAAAATGATATATGCACACTATGATAGCTATGCGGAACGTGCACCACTAAAATGCAGAAGTAACATTGCCCGACAATACTCAATGGCTAGTCTCGATAGGAAACTGACGCAAAATTGGCTTGGGGTTAACATTGCAATGGCAAGGGGAATATACAATTGATGTTGTCGAGGTTGCCGTCCTTGCTTGTGGTTGGGGTGTCAAAATGGTGAAGTGCTCGTTGTCGATGATGAATTCGTGGCAAAGTTGAGCCGCGGTGATGTCATTGACGAACCATCCCTAAGTAGCCGAAACACGTTAGGAAACGGAAAACCGCAACTCAAGATCTCAATAACAAACAGTCAAAATCAGAGATGGTAGCAGAACAAGATGGTGGTTGCGGAAAACGGTGGTGGTATGAGGAAGAAATGGTGGAAACCGGTCAAAATTAGAGAAAGTCACGAAGGTTGAGATGTTGGTTGCAAGGCGCCAGATGTCGGGGCAGGCCGTATATCTGGGGGTATGGGCTGGATGTCTGGGGCGGTGATCCATGGATGAACTTGATGAACAAGTGGTGGAAAAGAAAATTTTGGGCAAAATTCAGGGAATTTCGTGGATGGAAAAAAGTTGAGGGAAGCTAGATCCACTCGAAACACAGAAAATCCATGGATTAAATTAAACGAAACTTCATCAAACCAACAAATCACAAAAAAATTGGTATGGCTATTTCTGTGGGGATTTTCGAAATTCAGCAAAAACACACAAAATTGAGGCTAGAAAGTGGAGGGGAAGAACTCCAAGTTGTGAATCAACGTGTCTCTGATGGTGTAGGGTGGAATCCTAATGGTCAATCTTTTCACACTTGGAGGGAGAAAGAGAGGTAAATCAAGAGAAACACTAGATAAACACTCAAAGAGACAAGATCCAATCACACATGTGCTAAATCCACATACACATAAGGAGATAAAAAGATCCAAGGTCAACACAAGAGGATACAAAGGGTAGCTAGTTCATCCCAATGCTTGAAGGAGAGAGGTCTTGAATCATAGGAGGATCTTCCCATGAAGGGGTCTTGAATCCACTTGGGGGATCATCTCACATGGACGCCTTGGACTCCATGGGAGTAGGGGTAAGTGGATGAGAAAAGCTCTATCTCAAAGGAGCTCTAACCTTTGCTAACCCTAGATGGAGGAGGGAGAGGTATTTATAAAGTTGTCCATGAGGTAGGAGGGGAAACGAGGGGTACATGGCCTTTGGCCCATTCACTGTGCCCAGATAGGTGCCGGATGTCTGGGATGGGGGCCGGATGTACATGCCTTCATGAAGAGACAGATGTTCACGGCCTAGGCCAGATGTCTAGGCTAGGGAGGCCAGGTTTCTGGTGCTCTTTGTATACGTCGGGCCAGATGTCCAGGCTAGTCGGGCCGGATGTTCTGCTCTTGTATCTTCGTAGCCGCTATCTTTCTGCTATCGGTGGAGTCATCACGGGCCGGATGTCTGAGCCAGGGGTCGAATGTCCAGGTCCTGTAAGCTTTCAGCTGCCTTCCTTCTTGAGCCACTTTGTTCGTGAGCTTGGGGCCTTGTCCGTGAACTCGAGCATTTCCGAGAGGGTCTTCTTGGTACCTAAGCACACATAGCATTCCGAATTGAGGTAGTAGCTATGTCTCGCGTGGATCATATGTAATTTCACTAAGGAGAGATGTCACCTCGGTCTTGAGAGCTCTTCCACGTGCTCGTGTCATCGGTCCACTTGGCACTTGGAGATACGGAGGTAGGTCCATGGGGATGACCGTAGGATGCTCTGCATCACATCTTCAAGAGAGAAGGCGAGGTGAGGAGATACACGGAGATAGTGTGTGGTTGTTTGCAACAGAGAGAGAGACCCCTATAGCACATGTCCAGGATAGGTCTGGCAAACAAGGGAGAGAGTTCGAGAGAGACGTATGAACAAGATGGAGGCATGGGGAGGGATAGATGGTGTGATTGTGGTGTGCGTACGACGATCTACGGGACCGGCAAAGGCCCCTTTGCGATTCGACTAGGAAGATCAATAAGCACAAAGAGTAGAACTAGCAGAACGCATGAGGTTTTTTCCAGGTTTGGGCCGCTGTGAAGCATAAAACCCTACTCCTGCTTTGATTGTGTTGGATGCGTTGAGCTCAAGTACAAGGAGCGCAGCTTGCCGGCAAGGTGTGCGGGAAGTGCAGCTATGCGTGCAAATGATAAAAGTTTCAACCTTTGTAAAGGTAGCCATGGGCCTCCTTTTATAGGTGAAGTGGTCACCACGGTGGCAAAATAGTCTTTACACAAGGTAAATAGTGGCTACAGTGCAAAATACCTAACTCTGACGGGTTAGGACAAATGCATTAAATGCTCCATGAGGTGTCACGCTCAAGAGGCGTTTTGGCAAGGGTTGTCTCTCCTTCTGTGCCATTCGTCCAGCTACCTCTTATTATCTTGACACACCTTCGGGATGGGTGTCATTAAAGTTGTATCTTCGACGGTGAGTTGACAAGTGACCAGACAAGCTTCACCTAACTGCCTGCCCGCTCGACACCTATTTGACAAGCGACGGGCTGGTCGCTGAGGTGGAGCGGTGGACGGGTAGTGGGAGCTTGCTGGGTCTTTGCTTGCCACCAAGTAGCTTGCCGGCAACCAAAGTCTTCATCTTCAGTACTAAACTAGTACTTCTCAATGACCTGTCTTGAGGCCTTCTTCATGGTCTTGTACACCAAGTCTTGAGTCTTATTTGTAGTAGTCCTCTGGCAAGCCCTGCCGTCGGGAATGCTGCTACTACATGTGCACAAGTCAGGGTACTAAGGCACCCATGTCTTAGTACACCGATGGTTTGTGATAGAGAGATCCCCTCGAGATCGTGAGGGGACTATATGGGTGGGAGATCGAGAGAGAAGGTGTGTGTGCGATAGAAAGATGCCCCGAGAGAGATCGAGATAGACCTGGGGATGGAAAGAGACAATGCGTGTGTTTGTGATGGAGAGTGAGAGATAGTCATACCTAGGGGGAGTGCGTGGGCCTATGATGGAGTGAGAGATAGTTGTACTTAGCTACAGGGGAGATTGTGTGTGTGTGTGCGTGTGAGATAGAGACAGAACGAGGGAGATAGAGTGTTAGATGGGTCTATCTAGTGCGAGTGAGATATGTGTATGTGTGACACAGGGAGATAGAAAGTTTGAGAGAGAGAGACAGAAAGAGTCCCGAGATGGCAGAGTGGTGCATGAGAGAGTTATGGACAACAAGCGAGAGAATTTGTGTGTGTCGGATGAGTGCACCCTAGCAAGTTAGCTTAGACCAGAGAGTCATACATTGTGTGCGAGAGAGACCTATACATAGAGTGTGCATGCGAGCTAGAAAGACCTAGAGAGAGAGGGATTGACAAGGATTGTGTTCATATGTGCATGATAGAAGAAAGAGTGTTGGCTAGAGAGAGAACGGGAGTGTGGGGGAGGGGATAGGTCATGTTTATGCATCGAAGACTGATATAAACCATGATTCAGTATAAATTGCATTCAAATGTTTGAATTGTAGAACATGATGTTTGCAATTCACACATGAACGGAGATAGGCGTATGAAACAGGTTCATTAATTTGACTTTCAGCATGTTCATGGAGTACTATAATACTAAACTCTATTCAATTGAGGTGCTCAATTTTGGATTTAGTCCACAATTTTGACCGGGTCAACAAACTATTTCATTGAATTGATATATATCATTTTGGTTTTGATTCCCGTTTTCTAGTTGGTCAACTATTTGTCAAATTAATTTGCACCAACGAGCGTGTAAAAACACATTAGTCCCAAGCATCATCTCACCATCCAAAAAAGAAGTGGCAAGACATGACACTATAGAACTAATATTTCAAATTGAATCGAATCGACTTGGTACTGTAGACGTGGATGCTTGTTCTCCCAAAATTTGAATGAACCATGAAAACACCCTCTACCCGGTGGAATTCGCCCGAGCAAATAAATGCGAGACACGAAATTACCAGCCTATCTGGCACCCGCATCAATTGTCCCATTGTATATCGAGGGTAGGTTTGTAACCTCATCCAAGCGTGCCCTCACCTCAGCCGAAATGATAGGCACCAAATAATTCATAAACCATGGGCGGCAAAACACCCTTTCCTCGGCCGAAATGGTAGGCGCCCAATAATACATAAACCATTGGAGGCAAAACACCCTCTCGTTGTCCAAAATGGCACGCGCCCAATAATTCATAAACCATGGGAGGCAAAAAACCCTCTCCTTGGCCAGCATGGCAGGCGCCTAATAATTCATAAACCATGGGCGGCTAAACACCTTTTCCTCGGCCGAAATCGCTTGTGCCCACTATTTCAAAGCATGCCCACCTCGCCCGAAATCACCAGCGGCCAGTATTTGGGAGAAGCAAAGTTACCCTACTATCCCCACCCTCAAGACTCAAACCCAAGCCCACAAGCCAAAAGACAGGCCTAGAATTGTAACTTCCCCCACATTTCAGACAAATGCGTCTGTAAGACATGGTTGCCCCTCCCAATTCCCCATTCATACACCATGCGCGCCAAATCACCTTCTCCCCAATCGCGAAACCTCAGCCCCTCCTCCATGCTTCCCCCACAACACCAAATTCACCGCCGCCCTCCTCCCCAATGTCGAAGCTGCTATCCATTTGCCGTCATGCACTAGGCTGTCTGCCTCTTACTCCGTGTTGCCGGCGCTACCTCGAAGAGGACCATGTGAACCGTACAGGAGCCGATTCAACTGCACTGTCGTGCACTGCACCGGAGCATCTCCAACTTCAGACGTGTCTAGCACCCTGGCCCTGGTCCCCCGTAGCCATCGACAGCAGCCACATATCTGCTTTCCTGCCACCGGGAGCTACCATAACCGCACCAGCCTCACCGACTCGGCAGATGGAGCTTCCTACTTCACCAGGCCGCAAGATAGGTCGTACACTCATCTTAATTCACTTTACCTAGGCGTCCATCACCTGAATTTTTATTCCAGGTCATTCGATTCCCAATGGACAGAAGCGGCACTCCTAGAGGTGGTGGAGCTCCTAGGCTGTTGGCTGGCTAGGGAAGCAGTGCCTCGGTGTCTATCATAGGGGTGCGGGGGCGCAGGTTTGTTGTGGAAGCAGCGCTTAGGTTCCTATCTTAGGGTTGTGTGGTGTCACGGTACTGCTGGCACCGGATCTGGATGACGGCAAGTCTTTGAGGTATGCCCGGGGGGGCGCAACCACGGTAGTGCGGTGGGCCGGGGGCAGGGTCGTGGTCGGAGATGTCGCGGCTAGGGACAGCGGAGGCAGGCTGCTCTGCCTATGGTCGCTGGCTGTTCAGGGAAGATCCTGAACAGTGACAGCCGGGAGGCACAAGACGGCCATCCAGCGTAGATCGGACAGTAAAAATAGTGTGTGACCCCAATTTAGTGTTCAGTCAACTCATGTGTGACTAGTCTCGTACTTTAGTGTTGATCTCCTAGGGTCTTTCTTCAGATCAGAGATATGTGTCATTCTTAACATTGTGTGTTTTCTACATCTTCAGCCACACCATTTTCCTTCTCATCGGAGCTGCTCCAACAGGGGAAGCATACACCAGAAGGGAGCTATACTCCCCACTCAAGATTCCCAGCCTCGAATGTGCCTGCCCGACATGAACAACCACAACACTGCAGCGCCATCAATGAGTCAGCAAATGATGCTTACTCCTATGGAGGGGGGCAAGATAGGTTGTACCCTCATCTTACTTCTATGCAGCATTTATGGCTTCTTTATTCATCTAAGCATGGAAAATAGATTACCACATGTCACTGTACATTCGTGTTGATCTCTTAGAGTCTTACTTTAGATAGGAGACTTGTTCAGGAGGTAACGTTGTTCCATAGTTATCGTCCCTCGGCCAATGCTATCCCACAGGCTGGTGATTATACCCCTTCTAGTATTACCTATGTTGTTATTCTTTAATACTTTTGTGTGCCATCTAGTTAATCACAAGTACAAACAATACATATTTTGTAGCTATCATCTATGCTCTCTCTTTAGTTTTTGAGATATCAACATGTAGCTGCTATTTAATTTAACTCCTACTATTTAAGTCGTCTCCTACAAGCACTCATTACATAATATCACTACTAGTTGTCTTCCATGCATGTCAGATATTATTGCACCCACTAATATTGAATATCGGAACAAATACACTAGAAGAAACTCGCGGAGCAATGCACCGGCCAACAAACTCGATGCCAATGATATCCAACATGATGGAATAGTTAAATGTAGTTCTTCAGAAGAGTTGCAGAAAGATGATGATTCCCATTCACCCCACAAGGTCCTTGCTCTAACTTGGCCCATGATATGGGTAGTGTCGGCGTCCTGGGACCGGGGGTGCCCAGACTTGCCTACCTGCGGCCCATGGCGTGGCTCCATCGACGGCCTGGTACGGCCCAGCTTCAGCAACAACAACTCAAGACCCTCGCGAGGGGCCAAGCCTCGCGAGGCGGACAACACCAAGACCTCCACGAGGGGCGGCCTCCCCAGGCTGGCTCCCGAGGAGCGGAGATATCAATGCACGCCGCGCCTCACGAGGTTCACCTGACGTGAGCCATGACAACCAAGACCAGGCGGGCGCCAGCGGGCGCAGTGTACCAGTTTCCCCTTTGGTGCCAAGGAGGCAAGCGCAGGCGTGGAGTCCCGAGGAATCAAGCAAAGGTTTCCATATCGGTGCAACAAGACCAGGACCGCCAGGACGGCAGGACGGAGGTCACCACGGAGCCCACTGCAGCGTCACCACCAGAGGCTTTTGCAGGCGAAGACTACTTCTGTTAGGATAACTTGTACTCGTTGTCTCCCTTCGAATTTGGCCGTTGTGGGATCCCTTCCCACCTACATTTGGGAAGAGGACCAAGGCCACTATAAATAGGACTTATCCACCACCATAGAGGGGGATGGGATCCATTCCACCCTGACCACCTCACCAGCTCATCGAGCTCAAGAACACCTCACCTCCTGAGGTCGTTCCACCTCTGTACTAGTTCATCCTCAGCCCTCCGAGGCAATCCACCACAAAGCTGGAGTAGGGTATTACACCGCAGGGTGGCCCGAACTAGGATAAACAGTTGTGTCTCTTGTCCCTTGGGTTTGTCGAGCTAGGCCGTGGGATCATTGAGCAGGCAGACTGGGGAGGGAGAGTTCTTCGCACGCACCCCAGAGTTCGAACCTCTTAAGGGTCTGCGGAACCCCGAATCCGACATTTGGCGTGCCAGGTAGGGGTGCGTCGGAGCCTTTCTCCCGTCGGTCGACCCGCCGTTGCTCCACCGCTTCCATGGCTGACGCCCACGAGCCCGTTCTTAGCGTCGGGCCGCCCTCGCCGCTCGCGTCGCCCAGACGGCGCCCGTCGGTGGGCCTCCTTGCCGTTCTCCGTCGCCTGCTGCTAACTCCGCCACCGGCCCGGCGGGGCACGAGCAGCAAGCTTCGTCGGTGCACCCCTCCGTCTGGCGTGATGGGCGCACGGCCACTCCGTCACTGACTTCGGCTAGTTCATCGTCTCATGCTCGTCGCGGGCCGGCGGACGCACAGACTGCGTTGCTCATGGCGCACGAGCTCTTGCGCTACTGCCCCATCGACGACTTCTATGAGGATTGGCTCGAGCGCATCGCCGAGCTTGTCAGCGTCGTAGGGGGCTCGCCTGCGCCATCTCTCTTGCTTCCTCGCCCACCACCTGCCGCTGGCAACGTAGCACACGGAGTGCCTCCACCATCTCCCTGTCAAGACATCGCCCTCACACCAAGGCGCGCGGCCCCATGGCATGACCCGCCGCGCAGGGCGCCCGTGCGTGAAGAAGCAAGCTGCCAGGAGGTCCAGCGGTCGCAAGAAGATGCTCCTGTGCTCCCAGCACCCCCATGCCAAGACCGCGCGCCGCCTGTGGTGGTGGTGCGTGAGCGCCAAGATCAAGCTCCACCTCCACGTCGGGCTCCCATAACCACCGCGGGCTACCGAGCCTTCTCTCCCGAGCTACGCAGTGTCGTCTGGCCGGGGAAGTTCAAGCCCGACTTGCCTCCACGCTACGACGGCACCCCCGACCCTGCTGAGTTCCTGCAACTCTACGAGCTGAGCATCGAGGCGGCCAACGGCGACGAGAAGGTCATGGCGAACTGGTTCCCCATGGCTCTCAAAGATGGCGTGCGCTCATGGCTCCTGAACCTGCCCGCAGGATCGATCTCCTCCTCGGGCGAGATGCGTGAGCGTTTCGTCGCCAACTTCCAAGGCACCCGCGACCACCCGCCTGCCGCGGGCGACCTACGACGCATCAAGCAGCAGCCAGGGGAGACCCTGCAGAAGTACATCCAGCGCTTCAACAGCATCCGTCTCAAGATCCCCAAGGTGTCAGACGAGTCCATCATCTCAGCATTCTCTGATGGTGTCCGCGATGTCAAGATGAAGGAGGAGCTCGCCATACACGAAGACCTATGCACGGCTCTGGAGATGTTCAACATGGCGACCAAGTGCGCGAGAGCTGAGGAGGGACGCCTCTCCCTCCTTGAGCTCCCAGCGGCTGACCCAGAAGACAAGAAGGCCACGGCCAAGGACGTGAAACACAAGGGGGCAGCCGTGCTTGTGGCTGAACCAGATATGAAGCGCGGCTGCGACCACCTAGAGTCATCCAAGGGCAGCCGTCCGTTCTGCGTCTTCCACAACGTACACAACCACAACACTAATGACTGCCATGAGCTCAGGGCCATCCACGATGGGCACCTCGGTCGACGCCCCAAGCGCAACGATCGAGGCTATGGCCGCGGAGGAGGCCGAGGCGGAGGACGCTGGGACGACCGCGAGCGTTGCCAGTAGTGGCGTGACCAGCCTCGTGAGGACTGCTAGCAGGGCCAGCCTCGCGAGGGCGCCTTGAGAGATCAGTCTCGTGAGGACCGTCCTCAGGGCAACGCCGGCCTCCCTCCGCTGCCACCGCCACCAAGAAGGAACGACGACCACCACCAGGATGAGGGGGCTGGGGGCTTCCAGGAGCCTCGCGCCGTCGCTTGCATCCTGGGCGGTGCTCAGGCCCCAGCCTCCAAGCGCATCTTCAAGCAGTTCGCCTGTGAGGTGAACGCGGCTCTCCCCAGGCTCGAGGCCACACACCCGCTCAGGTGGTCCAAGTGCATCATCACCTTCAGCTCATCAGACCAGCTCAAGTGCGCGGCAACCGCCGGCGCCCTCCCAATGCTCTGCTCTCCCGTCATCAGCAACGTCCTCGTCATCAAGACCCTCATTGATGGCGGTGCCGGGCTCAATGTCCTTTCCACTGAAACGTTTAATCGCCTCCAAGTGCCCTATGATCAGCTGCAGCCCACCAAGCCCTTCTCAGGAGTGACCGACGGCTCCACCACCCCGATAGGGCAGATCCGCCTCCCTGTCACCTTCGGCCAGCGCGACAACTACCGCACCGAGCTCATCGACTTCGACATCGCCCACATCCGTCTTCCGTACAATGCCATCCTTGGGCACCCAGCCCTGGCCAAGTTCATGGCGGTGACTCATCATGGCTACAATGTCCTCAAGATGCCAGGGAACCGCGACATCATCACGATCGCCTGTGAGGAAAAGGACGCAGTGTGCTCTCTCGAGCGCGCCTACCAGGCCGCGGCGGTTGAGGACCCAGACAACGAAGGCACCATCTACCCTCCTGAGGCTATCCCCAAGAAGAAGAAACAGCTGCTCCGCCAAGAGCCTCGGGAGAACGGTGTCTCCACTGGCACCACCTCAGGACCAGTGCCCTCGGATGGGGAGCCTGTCGGTGTCAAAACCGGCGGATCTCGGGTAGGGGGTCCTGAACTGTGCGTCTAAGGTCGATGGTAATAGGAGACGGGGGACACGATGTTTACCTAGGTTCGGGCCCTCTCTATGGAGGTAATACCCTACGTCCTGCTTGATTGATCATGATGAATATGAGTATTACAAGAGTTGATATACCACAAGATCGTAATGGCTAAAACCCTAGAAGTCTAGCCTGTCTGATTATGATTGCCTCTATGGACTAAACCCTCCGGTTTATATAGACACTGGAGGGGACTAGGGTTGTACAAAGTAGGTTACAGAGAAAGGAATCTTCATATCCGAATGCCAAGCTTGCCGTCCACGCCAAGGAGAGTCCCATCCGGACACGGGAAGAGTCTTCTGTCTTGTATCTTCATGGCCCATCAGTCTGGCCCACGTTACGTAGTCCGGACACCCGAGGACCCCTTAATCTAGGACTCCCTTAGTAGCCCCTGAACCAGGCTTCAATGATGATGTGTCCGGCGCGCAGATTGTCTTCGGCATTGCAAGGCGGGTTCCTCCTCCGAATACTCCAAAACAGACTTCAAGCACAGAAAACGTGTCCGGCTCTGCAAAACAAGTACCACACACAACCGCAGAGAGTATAATATTTCACGAGTCTAATCTGCTGACAACTTTTTGTAACGCGACACCACGTTCCTGCACGGTCATTATTTCGAACCGTTTTTTTAGCCTCCCGCTCCATGTTTCAAGAAGCGGTTTTATTGGCACGTCTTGTCGAAGCAGAGATCATGTCCCCTTATTACAGGATTCTCATCAATACGGGCGTGGGTAACCCAACCGTCCCGTTGGTATGATTCCTTGGGAATAGGCAGGTTTTGAGGCCTAGGAGGAGGCGTTTTGATATTCATCGCCTTTATAAAGGGGCACAGACCCGTCTTTCTCCTCTACGCTTTCCCTTTCCTCATCTTTTCCAACCTCGAGTTCTAGCACCCAAGGTTCAATTTATTTGTTCCGAGCCTCCTAGTCATGTCCAGACCCAACCCTCAAGGCCGGAGGGTGGCCGCCTATGTCACAGAGTAGGATATCGCGAAGCTCCGGGCGGCAAATTACCTGACCGCGGAAATCCCCTACAGGCTCCCTGCTCAAGGGCAGGTCATTCCTTCCCCCAGATCCGGTGAGAGGGTCGTATTCATCTCTCACTTCCTCCGAGGGCTAGGGTTCACTCTCCATCCCTTCGTTCGCGGACTCATGTTCTATTACGGGCTAGATTTTCATGATCTACCTCCGGAATCCTTTCTTCACATCTCGGCCTTCATCGTCATGTGCGAGGCCTTTCTCCGAATTCCCCCACACTTCGGCTTATGGCTCAAGACCTTTAATATGAAGCCGAAGGTAGTCGATGGGAAGCAAGCGGAATGCGGTGGTGCTACGGTGAGCAAACTCACCCATACACCTTGGCCAAAAGGCTCTTTCACGGAAACCTCCAACCTATGGCAACGGGAGTGGTTTTACATCACTAAACCCCGTGGTACCAAGTGGGCAGCAACACCTGTGTTCCGGTCTGGCCCTCCATTACGGCTCGCATCATGGATTAATAAGGGGCTAGACTGGGGATCAATGGACGAAGTGCAGACGCTACAAAGCCGCATCCGGAGCCTCCACGAGAAGGACACTGGCCTCATCAACGTAATCCAGGTAATGCTAGTCCACCGGGTCCTGCCGTGCCAACGACGGCCCCTCCGCATGTGGGAGTTCAATCCGGGAGGACCACGGACTCTTCAGCACTTCTTTGGCACGACGCACAAAGGAATGTGGAAGTTATTCTTCGGGACACAAAAACAGTGGCCAGATACTGCCGAGGACATCGGCCTCGACTGCAACCATCCGGATACCTCGATAGGCCCTTGACTCCTGAACACAGCTTAGTTAAATATCTCGTAACAATATACTGAGAAAACCATCTTCGACTAGGGCTGGATCAAGAAGGCGGAAAGAATTAGGTGTTCGGCCCCTCTTCCCGAAGGCTCAGCAGATCCTGTGTTGACAAGGATGCTGGCTCCGGCGCCATACCAAGCGTCGGCGAAGGGGGAGAAAGAGGAGAGCAAGAAGGCCAAAGGTGGCCTCTATTCTAAAGGTACACCAGACACTATGTCCGGGGAGATTGGAACTCCCTCTTTCGAAGACAAAAGAGAAGGAGAAGCTGACATCCCCTCTCCCGATGGGAAGAAGAGGGCCGCCTCCGAAGATTTGGAAGCAAAGGCTCCTAAGCGAGGGAAGGTGTCCCTGTCAGGTGGCTCGGGTTCAGAAGACGACGTTGTCGCACAGTTCCTCCGTAAGGACAAGCCCTTAGCCGAATCGTAAGTGAACAGGGGCGTCCGAAACATATCCCATTGCTTTCCGGTTACCAGGGTAACATTTAAAATATATGTTTGCAGTCCGACACGCAGTCTTCCTCAACAGTCCTCCTCCTTGGGGGATCTTCTTCTGGAGATGATGGAAAGCGAGATGCCTCCACAGACCTTCTCTCCCAACAGGGCAGACGACTCCGAGGTGTCGTCCCAGAGGATCTCTCCCGATCAACAAGCGGTGCGAGGGATAATGAAAACTACGCCCGAAGGTGATACTTCGGCCGTCCAGAGTCCGGGGCATGCGGACCCTATGGGGACCAACAATAAAGGGCCCGGACTATCCGGTTTACAGCCGGGGACGACTCTAGAGTCGGGTAAACATATTCTTTCGAAGGGAGCCCGTACTCCCGCGGCCGCTCCTAGGGATCCGGCGGCACCGGATACAATGACGGGCATGCTGCAACATGCGTCCATTTCAGAGGAACATTGTACCTTAATGGGTACGATAGTTGAGAGGATTCTGTCCGCGAGAAGTGGATTGAATGAATCCTTCATGAGCCTGCTAAGAGGCTTCGAGGTATGCAATGTAATATCTTCAATTGCACTTCTACGTGCAAAATGCACCTGTGTACAGATAGTAGCCCCTGAGACTCTGGTTGGCATCCGAAGGGAGGCGATCAGAGGATCAAAAAAGATATTCCCCGGAAATAATCTGATGAATTGGAACACAGGCTGTTTCATCCATGACAACTGCCCAAGCTACAGAGGTTGCAACGCTGAAGCAGAAACTTGATGTGGCAGATGACGACCTCACACTTATTAACAGGCGGCTCGACGAGGCGCAAGGTATGTTTTTGGGGCAGTCAGTATATGTAAGTAAGATAATATGAGCACGACGCTGAAAATTGTATACTGAGATATGCATAACTGCAGATAATGCTGCCGCAGTTGAGGCCCTACGGGCTGAGCTTGCCCGGGCCAAGGAGCAAGCCAGGATGAGTGAGGCAGCTGCCAAGAAGGCAGCTGCTGAGTTAAAGGCCGAACAGGCAGCTCGGCGCCAGTACGTGGAGAGAATATCTACCATGACGCGCGAGCTAAAGGATGCCAATGTTCGATGCGAATTCCTCGAGAAGGAGAACAAAGCCAGAACGGTCAATCTCGGCAAGGCCTTACAAGAGGCAAGAGAAGCACGGTCCGAGTCTAGAGCGGCTCGGGAAGAGATCCGGCAAGCTGGGGAGATAGCGGCCGGTAAGCCTTTCTTATTATAGACTAAATTCGGCGATCCGAAGTATGCCCCCCTTAATCAAATGTGGAGTTCTCCAGACGCATTCTTGGGCTTGCCGAAGAGTCTCTCCGATGCGGCGCAGTTTTTCCAAGCACAAGAAGGACGTGCAACGGAGAAGCTTTTCTGGTCGCAATTCAGCATGCCGAAGCATGCGCTGTTGCTGAATGAACAGATGGCCCAGTGGGCCGAGCTCCACAAGATATCCGGATCTGCCATGAAGGACGTCGTGGTCCGGCTGTGGGCGACTAAGCCAATTCCAAATAGTTATTTCGGTTTGGTGCAGCGACTTGTTGATGCGGTGCCGCATATCGACATTGTTAAGCGGTCAACGTGCATTGAGGGTGCACGGATGGCCTTTGCCCGCATCAAGACATACTGGGTGAAGATGAAGGCCACCGATATTGCAGCGAAGAGTCCACCCGAGGGCAAGGACCATCACACTCCAGAGCATTATTTTGAGGATGTCCTAGAGGGTGCCCGCTTGATAGAGGGTTAGTGCTCGAAAGATATAATGTTCGAGTGAATATACCAAATTTGTAAAAACAATATTATGATATATTAAGGCCATATGTTTTATACTTTTGACTGAAAGTTTTGGTTCCTCCTGTGCGGCCGTTCTTCGTATAATCTAAAAGTTTGCCAGTCGTCGGCTTCAGCCCCCTCGCATATAATACGGGGGTGTTCGGAAAAGCACTTGATCACTCTTGACCCAACGTCTTGGTCCATGAAGGAGGTGTCAATGCAGTGAACTAGGCAATCAGACTATAGGGCTTTAACACTTTCACTTAGCCATATGAGTTTGACGGTGGGTCTATGATATAGCCCCTGGTATGTACGCGTTTACCCGAATACGGTGAGTTACATAGGTGACCAGAAGAACGGTCCTTCGTGTAATACGGAAAGAATCGCGAAAGATTCTGATGAGTCATCGAGTGGTTGACCAGCTCTCGCCACATCATGACAGTCAGTTTTCGGCTTTCTCTACTGAGGTGCTCATCCGGATAAACCAAGACACAATCGCAGTAGTTCTCCCTTTACTACCCTAGCCGATATAGCGGAACGTAAGGTAGTAAGCACAGGAGCCGGGCAACCCAACTATTGACCAAAGACATGATTCGGAGCTGATGCATATAAGGCCAAACTCGTGACGCCGAAGTGTGCTGAAAAGCTGTTCGGACTTGTCGGCAACTCATGTGTTGCCGTATCGAGCCCTTGGCAATTTGTGCCGAGGTGCGTTCGTGAAACAACCGAAGAAGCAAAATTCAGTACGTAGAAAAAGCGAATACTGAATATGGGTTATGTTCACTGGAATCTGATTGACACGTCAAACGCAATTTTACAGATTATAACGCCTCTACCCGGGCTATTTGACATGCCGGGGGCCGAGGGCTGAGGAAAAAGGCACTTTACAGGTTTAAAATAAAGAGTGCGGTCTTACATGAATCATTAGGACCTCCTGTCGCACGTCTGCGCTGCCTTGCCTCGGTTAAAGGACTCCTTAGTAGGAATAGCCTTTGGTTATTTATACGAAGCCAAACTTTAGAAAGAGTCCATAAGATGACCAGGCTTTGAATCACCTGTTGTAAAAGATAAAAAATAGTTAGAAAAAGTAAAAAGACTATGAGGGTGCGGACCGCATTATAGGCCTGTCCGTACTGTGCCTCCGCCGATGACCATGGTATTTTAAGTGCATAATTATGTATGCGCGGTATAAACTTTGCGGCTATATGGGGCGGACGGCGGAGGCCGAACTGCTAATCCAGCTCTGAGATTGATTGGTCCTGTTTAGTAGGGACCGGCGGCTTGACGGCCGATGAGATACGCGACTTGATAAGGCCGCTTTGTACTTCGGCTGCAGTAGCCATAGTACGCTCCTCTGTACGGAGCGAGCATTCCGTATTTCCGTTTATCGTGATGACACCGTGTGGACCGGGCATCTTAAGATTGAAATAGGCGTAATGTGGGACCGCATTAAAACGAGTAAAAGCGGTACGCCCGAGTAGTGCGTGGTAGCTGCTGTGGAACGGGACAATATCGAAGGTCAAGCCTTCGCTTCTAAAGTTGTTCGGCGAGCCGAAAACGACTTCCAATGTAATTGAGCTCGTGCAGCGAGCTTCTACGCTGGACACTGCCCCCTTGAAGGTAGATGTGGTGGGCTTGATTCGTGAAGGATCAATGCCCATTTTGCGAACAGTGTCTTGGTAGAGTAGATTAAGACTACTCCTGCTGTCCATAAGGACTTTCGTGAGATGGAACCCATCGATAATTGGATCGAGGATCAGAGCTGCCAAACTTTCGTGATGGATACTGGCTGGGTGGTCCTTGCGATCAAGAGTGATCGGGCAGGCCGCCCATTGGCTTAATTTTGGGGTGCCTGGCTCTATGGCATTGGCGTCCTGTAGTGCGCGCTTGCGCTCCTCTATAGGGATGTGCGTCATGTATATCATGTTGACTGTTTTTACATCGGGGTGAAATTGCTTCTGATCCCCGGTGTTCGGTTGGCGAGTCCCTTCGTCATCGCTGTCACTGGGCGGCCCCTTCCCCTTGTGTTCGGTGTTAAGCTTGCCGGCCTATTTGAAGACCCAACAGATTCTATTGGTGTGATTGGCTGGTTTATCGGGGGTGCCATGAATCTGGCAGGGCCGATCCAGTATCTTGTCTAAATTGGATGGTCCGTCTCTGTTTGCCTTGAATGGCTTTTTCCGTTGACCGGTTTTGGAGCCGCTGAATCCGGCGTTTACCGCTGTGTCTTGCGTTCCTTCATTATTATTTCGACGCTTGTGTTTATTGCGTCGTGGCTTGCCGTTACCATCTCGAACTTCGGAAGTGCCCAGATCACTGGTGCTGTTGTTTCTACGAGCGAGCCAACTATCTTCTCCCGCGCAAAAGTGGGTCATCAGAGCGGTAGGGGCTGCCATGGATTTTGGTTTTTCTTGACCGAGGTGGCGGGCCAGCCATTCATCTCGGACGCTATGTTTAAAGGCCGCGAGGGCTTCGGCATCCGGACAATCGACAATTTGGTTCTTTTTAATTAGAAACCTAGTCCGGAGCTTCCTGGCTGATTCCCCGGGCTGCTGGATGATGTGACTTAGGTCGTCGGCATCCGGAGGCCGGACATATGTACCTTGAAAGTTATCGTGGAAGGCGTCTTCCAAGTCTTCCTAGCTGCCAATGGATTTCTCTGGGAGGCTGTTCAGCCAGTGCCGCGCTGGTCCCTTTAATTTTAGTGGGAGGTATTTGATGGCGTGGAGGTCATCACCGCGGGCCATGTGAATATGGAGAAGGAAATCTTCAATCCATACTACGGGATCTGTTGTTCCATCATATGATTCGATATTCATGGGTTTAAACCCTTCCGGGAATTCATGTTTCATTACTTTATCAGTGAAGCAAAGGGGGTGTGCGGCTCCTCCATATCGGGCCAAGTCGCGGTGTAGCTCAGATGGGGTTCGTCGGCAGTTTTCGGCCCGGGCGTGGTTATGTTTGACACGTCCGGCTAGATGGTCGTCGTCGCACGTCAGGCCACGCCCCCATGATCCGTAGATCGATCTGGTCTGACCTGCTCTATTGTCCAGGTCCTGCCGCAGGTCATATGTATGACCCTGGGCTGTTATGTCTCTTCTTTTGCGGCGAGGTAGTATGGGCTGGTGTTCGGCTTGAGTTGCCGCTTTGTCCCGGCCACGTGGTGGTCGGTCAGCCGCATTACGTGTTGATGGCATGGGCTCAAGTGCCTCGTCGTCGAATTGGGGTAGCAGTTTATGCTTCGGGTAACTTTTAATGGGGCACTCGAGTCCATATTCCTCGGCTGCCAGGACATCAGTCCATCTGTCATTGAGTAGATCTTGATCAGCTTGAAGCTGCTGCTGTTTCTTTTTCAGGCTCCTCACAGTGGCTATTAGCCAGCGCTTAAAGCGGTCCTGCTCGACGGGTTCCTCAGGCATGATAAAGTCTTCGTCGCCGAGGCTCACCTCATCTTCGGAGAGTGGAAGATAGTTGCTGTCCTCCGAGTCTACGTTTATGGCCCGTTCATCAGGGCTGACTTGCCCATCTTCCCTATCGTCCTGTTCGGAAGTCGGCTTGACGGGATCTTCTTTGTATTCGGCATCGTCCGGATTATTGTTTTCTCTCATGCCGGTATTGCTGTCTTTTCCACGGCGTGATTTAGAGCGGTGCTGCTCACGTCGGCGCTTTGGCTGTGTCTCAGGAGGTTTATCCTCGACTGGATCTTTCTCGTTATTGCCGATATTCTCTTTGCGAGTATCCACCATGTACACGTCATACGAGGAGGTGGCTGTCCAGCGCCCAGTAAATGGCGGGTTTTGGGCCTGCTCCTCTCCAGCATCGTCGTCCATACTGTCGATGTCTTTGGAGTCGTAATCGAGCATGTCGGTTAAGTCTTCGACAGTGGCAATGAAGTGGGCTGTGGGTGGGACATAAAATTCCCCGCTCTCAGCCCCTGGTACGGGCTGGGCGTAGTTCGGACAATGCCCCTCTGTAATGACGAGGGATCACATCAAGTCCAGAGCCTCGCTTAAAGGCGAGGTTTGGCCGGGGAGAAGAGAGTCCGTGGAGTACGGCGGGGAGGAGACTCCTTGGTCGAGCTCACATGATGCTGACTCCGGAGGTTCGGAGCCAATGCCCGGAGAAGGGTCTGGCTATGTGATGGTTGCCTATGACGCTAATTCATCCGGCTCTCCCGTATTGGGGTTAGTGGCCGCAAATAGTCCGGCGGGCTCGGGAAGCCCGTCTTCGGGCCTAGCGACGCGCTCCGGATCTAAGGCCAGAGCGGAGGTTGGGGTCACGAATCCTTGGAAGATCAAATCTCCTCGGACGTTAGCGATATAATCCAGGTTTCCAAAACTAATCTGGTGACCTGGGGCGTAGTTGTCGATCTGCTCTAGATGGCCAAGTGAGTTGGCCCGCAGTGCGAAGCCGCCAAACACGAGGATCTGGCCGGGGAGAAAGACCTCCCTCAAGGAAGCATCGTTGTGGATGATTGACGGAGCCATCGAGCCCTCTAAGCAACGACACAGAGGAACTCTCAGTGAAAGCACCAATGTCGGTGTCAAAACCGGCGGATCTCGTGTAGGGGGTCCCGAACTGTGCGTCTAAGGTCGATGGTAACAGGAAACGGGGGACACGATGTTTACCCAGGTTCAGGCCCTCTCTATGGATGTAATATCCTACGTCCTGCTTGATTGATCTTGATGAATATGAGTATTACAAGAGTTGATCTACCACGAGATCGTAATGGCTAAAACCCTAGAAGTCTAGCTTGTCTGATTATGATTGCCTCTACGGACTAAACCCTCCGGTTTATATAGACACCGGAGGGGACTAGGGTTGTACAAAGTCGGTTACAGAGAAAGGAATCTTCATATCCGAACGCCAAGCTTGCCATCCACGCCAAGGAGAGTCCCATCCGAACACGGGAGAGAGCCTTTTGTCTTGTATCTTCATGGCCCATCAGTCCGGCCCATGTTACATAGTCCGGACGCCCGGGACCCCTTAATCCAGGACTCCCTCAGTGCCCCCCTCTCTCGCATAGGAAGGCGTGCCCGGCGCCCCACTCAGGCTAGGCTCGGGGGCTCTCCTCTAGAGGGCCTCTGAACTAGCCAATGTCACGAGGGAGGCACTCGGGCACCACATGGAGGCGTGCTTCAGCGCGCGCTTCTGCCAAGAGGGCACAAGGCACGAGCTGCCTGGTGCTCAGGAGTTCGTCATCAAGGCAACCGAGGAGCTTCAAGAGGCAAGAGCCATGCGCGGCGACCGCCGCACACCACCTGGCTCAGCTCCTTGTCCTGGCGAGGACAGTGAGCTGCGCGTTTGCATTGACTACCTCGGGTTAAACAGGGCTGCGTCTCAGGAGTGCTTCTGGCCATCGCGTGTTGGTCAGTGCGAGGGCCCCCCTCACAGCTACGTTCGCATGCCGTATGGCCTGCCGAACGCGGTTGTCACCTTCCAGCGCCACCTGCGGCACGTCCTGGCGGCTCAGGAGACTAGGCACTAGGCGGTCCTGGTGGAGATGGCGACGGTTCTCCGTGAGCCTCCAGAGCCTCCCGAGGTTCAGGACCCAGGCGCCTCGTGAGGAGCGACTTCTTCAGCACGCATATTCAGCTACTCCAACACCTCTTAAGCAACGGTACCAGGTGACATTTTCCAGTTTATTCAGTTGTGGGCACCCCTCAGGCAGCATTATCCCCAGATCGCATGGGCCTGTCCCTGCGACATGTACCCTTTTGCATCTTGATTCACTCAGTTGGGGGCGCCCCTCGGCCTGCATCATCCCCAAGCCGCGTGGGTCCGTCCCTGTGGCATGTATCGCTTTGCATCTATCAGAACTAGCCTTAATCTTGCCATCAGTCACTTTATGATTATCACCTGCTTGCCTATTGCCTTTCGCGGCCTCCCGCGTTGCCGACCAGCCTCCTGCTCATCCCGCAATGGGAGCTACACATGTTGGCACGGCGCTTGTGCTCGGGTCTGTCCCTGCAACGCTGACAAATCTGAGGGATCGAGCTCTGGCTCGCGGCCCGCCCCGCGCATGTCACCTCACTAGATCCTCAGTGCCTTCATCTTCTTGCGGAAAGATCAGCGGTAGGACAGCAAACGCGACTATTAGTTATATCCTCCTCTTGGACTAACCCGCAGGAATCTCCAGAGCTTAACTACAGGCGGTCCCGCCGGCCGCCCCTTTTTTACGCGATTCGCTTGCGTGTTAAAAGGGGGGCTCCTGAGCATCGCGCCTCAGGAGCTCCTACTGACTCTCCAGCCCTCACCCCCTGGCCTTGACCATGGCATCGCGACCTGGTATACCAGCGACGGCTAAGCCTCGCTCGAGGGTCGGGACCCTAGGACGCAGAGCATTCAGATGAGCAAGAAAAGGGGAGGCCGGCGCGAGCCCTACCTGATAGCACCACCGCCAAAGCGCAGATCGGGCGCCGCGCGAAGGAATCACCTCAAGTTCATCAAGATAAGTTACTTATAAGAATCGGCGTGAACCCGCTGCCTGGAATTTTCAACTCTCGTAATCTCGCTCCGGCAATGCCACTTCCCTTTTTGGCCTTTAGGGAGCTGCTTGCACGCCAAAGGGGACCTCTTGAGCATCGCATCTCAAGAGCTCTTACCGGACCTTGGGCCGCTCACCTCCTGGCCTTGACTACGGCATCGTGACCTGGCATACCAGTGACAGCCAAAGCCTGCCTGGGGACTGGGACCTGCCGGCATAGAGTGCAAAGCTACCGCGAGAACGAAAAGGGGAACAATGCCAAAGTGAGACACGCAACTGTAACCTTATACCAGGAATAATAAACATTGAAGCAAAAGCATTACAATTTCCTTACATACCCCCACGGGGTTCGCCTTGACTCCTCGCACGGAACAAAAGAGGAAAAAACTCGAGAAACTCTGGCAGCGGGCATCGCTGTCGACGCCGTCATCAACAGTAGGCCACGTGAGGCCAACGCCAACTCCATCATCGTCGACGTCGAGCGGACGCCGCTGCCGCGCTCCCGGCATGGCGGGAGCTCGGTGGCATGTAGCTGTCGTCGCTCGACTCCGGAGACTCACTAGGCTCGGGAGAGTCGCTGGACTCCCAGAAGCCGTCGCTGCTACTGGAGGAGCTGTCGGCAGGCCCAGAGGCGGGCTCGGTGCCCGCAGCCGCGCCTCGAAAGCCGCTTCCTCCAGGGCAGCATTCCAGGCGGCGGCCCTCCTTGTCGAAGACCTTGAAGAACAGCGTGGAGGCGCCGTCGTACTCGAAGTGGATGGCGAGGGCTCCCTCCGGCGCGGCCGGCCCGGGCGACCTCGCCCCATCCTCGGGTCATGAATATCTTGCAAGGGGAGACGACCTCGATCTCCGCCACCATGGCCAGACTGCAGCACCCGGCGCGCTGCAGCCATAGCTCAAGTGGCCCCCTCGGTGGCATCTCCTCGGCGAAGAACTGTGGGAGCTGGAGCCACGAGCGCGGTGGCATCGCCGCCCACACCACGAACTCGCGTGAAGAGCTTTCGGCGTGGGTTCGCGGGCCAGCCGCCTGTACGACCTCAGCCTGGCCACCACGGCCGTGGCTCGTGCGGCGCGGGGCGTCGCCACCTCCTTCGAAGCCTTGAGCTCGGGCGTACAAAGGGAGCGGGAAGCCCGGCGGAGGCCGCTCGAGCCAGGGTCGCGTCACCTCCAGCCTCTCGCCAACGTCGCAGGGACGGCTGAGCCTCTTCTTTGGTGGAAGTGGTCCCTGCTCCTCGCGAGGGGTTTTTCCTTTCTCCACAGCAGAGAACCTCCTAATCGGCACCATGAGCACCGGGGCAAGACGGCGAGGCAAGAAGGAAGAAGAAGGAGCGGGTGATGAGAAGACGGAGACGAGCAAGGGGAGCTTCGCCCCTCTCCTCATTTATAGCCAAGGGGAGGCCGACCACCGAACTCCACGATCGCGCATAATGATGATTTTTGTCTGCATGTAGCGGGGTCTCATCAAGTCGAGCAGTTGCCGAGGCAGTGTGGGGAAGCAGAGGCGCCCATGTCCCATCAATCGCCACGCGGCAACCGAGGCCGCAGGCGGTTAGGGCCCGCGGCGCTCCGCACTTGCCCTTTGGCTTCGCCTCGAAGCCAAGTTCGAGCGCGCCTTGGGCCCGAGGGCTACTGTCAGCGTCCTGGGACCGGGGGTCCTAGACATGGCTGCCTACGGCCCATGGCGTGGCTCCATCGATGGCCTGGTACGGCCCAGCTTCAGCAACAACAACTCAAGACCCTCGCGAGGGGCCAAGCCTCGCGAGGCGGACGACACCAAGACCTCCACGAGGGGTGGCCTCCCCAGGCTGGCTCCCGAGGAGTGGAGATATCAATGCAAGCCGCGCCTCATGACGTTCACCTGACGTGAGCCATGACGACCAAGACCAGGCGGGCGCCAGCGGGCGCAGTGTACCAGTTTCCCCTTTGGTGCCAAGGAGGTAAGCGCAGGCGCGGAGTCCCGAGGAATCAAGCAAAGGTTTCCATATCGGTGCAACAAGACCAGGACCACCAGGACAGCAGGACGGAGGTCATCGCGGAGCCCACTGCAGCGTCACCGCCAGAGGCTTTTGCAGGCGAAGACTACTTTTGTCAGGATAACTTGTACTAGTTGTCTCCCTTCGAATTTGGCGGTTGTGGGATCCCTTCCCGCCTACATTTGGGAAGAGGACCAAGGCCACTATAAATAGGACTTAGCCACCACCATAGAGGGGGATGGGATCCATTCCAACCTGACCACCTCACCAGCTCATCGAGCTCAAGAACACCTCACCTCCTGAGGTCGTTCCACCTCTGTACTAGTTCATCCTGAGCCTTCCGAGGCAATCCACCACAAAGCTGGAGTAGGGTATTACACCGCAAGGTGGCCCGAACCAGGATAAACTACTGTGTCTCTTGTCCCTTCGGTTTGTCGAGCTAGGCCGTTGGATCGTTGAGCAGGCAGACTAGGGAGGGAGAGTTCTTCGCACGAACCCCAGAGTTCGAACCTCTTAAGGGTCTGCAGAACCCCGAATCCGACAGGTAGCATCGTGCATATAATGTTTTGCAATGCATCTACTCTGTTGCAATGCCATGTGCTTAGCGCGCTGATCATACATGTGAATATGTCATGCCATCCTGTTTTTCAGTACCTATTCTATTCATGATAACATGTTTTCAAGTACTGCCATTCTACTCTGTCGCAATGCCATCTACTTAGTTTGGACATCATCCTTCTAAATATCTCATGCATTGTTATTCATTAGTATGTACTCCATCCGTCTACTATACTATGTTTTTTACATTGAATTGTTGTTCTACTGTTCTGTTGCAATGCCATCTTAGTTTGCCCATCATACATGTGCATAAATTGCCTTCCTTTTTCTGTATCTATTCCAGCTGTCATACAGTTTTACATTCAAATAGTGTTTCTTTTACTTTGTTGTCCTATTGTATCCCTAGCTCTTACATCATACTCCCTCCGTCCGGATTACTTGTCACAGAAATGGATAAAAATGGACGTATCTAGAACTGAAATACGCCTAGACACATCCATTTATTTCCGGATGGAGGGAGTACATGTCAATATGGCATGCCTTTCTATTCTTCAGTACCTATTCCATCTCTCTGTCATAGCATGTTTTATAATTAAAGCACCATTCTTCTATATAAGGCATGCAAGGGGAAGAGGGCTATGTTAGAATCTGAAGGGCTACAAACAAGGTCTTTGCAAAAGATCCAAACTCCAGAAGATAGTAACCCAACTCCAGCGTTCATAGAAACTGCTCCAGCATAGAGAAACCCAACTCCTCCAGATAAATACCAGATTCCAGTGGCCAAAGAACCAGTCCTCTCCAGTCTAGCAAAAATATGTCAACTCCTTGCTAAGAAGCGTGTGTGTATCCTTGCATTATGAAATTTTATAGCATTCAGATCACATTTGAACTTATATTTTTTACATGTCTCTTATGCATCTTTCTTGTAGAAAATATGCTTAAAGGATAGAATATGTTCTAAACTGGGATCGTGTTCAAGGAAAATATCTTGCATGAATGCTCTATGCTCCAATGCTGATGTAAGTACCTGTTGTATATCACTATATTTTTACATCAGTATCTATTTTCTTAAGTAGCATCGGCATGAATCCAACCTTCAGTACCCTACACTAATTATCTAATCAAAATTTACTTGTAGCAAAATGTATAATTAAGGTGCTAATGTAGATTTTTGTAAGGAAAACTGCCTGGTAGTTTTGCATACTGAGCTGCATGATTGTATTATCTCATATATTGCACATTACTAAAATCTAGTTTTGTGATCTGGTTGCCCAATCGTTCATTGTGTCAATGTTGCTTTCCTATCAACTTAGCTGGCCAATGATAGCAACACCATATTGTATTAATTTGGTGTAGGCTGGTGTGGTCTGGTTGCCCAAACCTTCATTGTGTCAATGTTGCTTTCCAATTATCTGACCTAGCCAATGATAGCAATGCCATAGTTTGTTAATTTGGTGCGGGCTGCTAAAGATAAGAAGAGAAAGTCTGACGATAGCAACGCAACCCCATTGTTTATCTCCAATAAATCTAGTGCAGGTAATATGGAAATAACTCTTGATTACTCTGTTCATTTCCCCTCCTAATTTAAGGTATGATGCAGTGGTCGAGACACTATGCACTATCAGTGATAGAAGCCTGCCAAAATTGCCATCTGAATCTAATTAGTTTCCTCTATCTCAAATCCAACGGGAAATATGTATGTTTGTGAACCAATTACTGGCTGAAGCAATGACGGAAATCGTGGAGGAATCAGAGGTGCACATTCTTGTGTAACAACAATTGATCGATGATTTCAGTGACAGTATAGCAAAGAATAAAGAACTTTCTCACATGCTTTTGGGCATCATCCATGCTGAGGTTGCAGATTGTGAGGTTGTAGATCGTTAAGTTCTGTTCATTTATTTGCATTGGCATCAACCTTTGATTGCCAAGTGGATGTAATTTCCTGTAATATATGCTTCGATGTGCTACGTTATTCCTTGTATGCCGTATATTTTCTTAGCATGGCTTGCACTCCAGAATTCTGGGTTGAAAGCTCAACTGGCGGCAAACAACACAAAATAAGCAGTGAAATTAATAACTAGAACAAAGCATCATGGACCGTTCATCAAGGGGAAATAATGGGCCCTGTAATGGGCTCACAGTTATTAGCAGGACCAAAATTGTCTTGGGCCTTTGATGGACTGGATTTGCCGATGTCCATAAATGTCCCCATAATAGGCTCAAAGTAATAGCTAGGCCAAAATCGATGTAGGCTAACTAGGCCTACAGCCATGCTAGAACTTTAGTCGGCCCAATTAGTTGACGGGCCGTTAACAGGCCGAAAGCTCTATGGGGCCACAATAATTGAAATGAAGCAATGGGGCATTAGCTGGCTGAAAATAGACCACAATTAATGCTTGGCTCATTTCCCTGTTGGGCCGTTAACAAGCAGAAATCCAAGCGGGCCATAAGTGGGCCGATAAACAACATGGGATGTTAACATGCCAAAAGTTAGGTCGGGTTGGAATTATGCCTCGGTGACATGGGCCGCTAAGAGGCCAAAAGTCAGGTCGGACCGTAAATGGCCCAACTCTGGTGTGGGCCTTTAACAGGATGAAAGACACACGAGGATGGAATTGGACCATGCAGAACATGGGCCGCTAAGAGGAAAAAAGTTAGGTCGGACCGTAAATGGCCCAACTCCTGTGTGGGCCGTTAACAGGCCGAAGATGAGTTGTTCAAGAAAAAGGAAAGATGAATGCGTTTAAAATCTACGAGATGCCTTAGTAAGAAAGTTCCTCCTTCTCGCTATAGAAATGATCTTTAAGACAACCTATCTGTTTTGGTTTTGAAGAAGACAGGAATGAGTCAGTGCCAGGTGTCCCCAGTCGTGATACACAAACCAACCAACTGAACCTATAGCGCTCAATCAAATGAAGTTTTGATTTCCCATATGGCACCTTGACTATAGCTTCGCAGTGACAACCTGGTGCAGTGCATGCACCTGATAGTGCAAATGCACGGCATTGAAGAAGTCTGAGAATGGGGGCAGCAGGCCAGAGAAGATCGCGGGAAGATGAATTGCGATGGTGGTGGCGTCCAAATTAGCGAGAGATCGCGAAGCGGGCCAAAACTTTGTCGCCCCCCCCCCCACTCATTGGAATCATCCGCGATCATCGGACGGACCTTGTCGAGCCCTTCGAGATTGAGCACTGTAGACATGCCCAGGGCGGCCTCCAGCCCCGCGTGGCTGTCCGCCGCCGCTGCTGCCTTGCCCTTCTTGCTCGGAGGAGCCATGGCGACACAATGGGGTGAGGGCGGCGATGGTCCTTCGAAGGAAGTGCAAGCTTGCTCAAGAAGGAAGGAGCTGAAAAAGGGCGCATAGAAAGGTAATAATGGTTGTGCGACCTGCACTTGCCAGCTTTATGTCAGCCGGAGCAGTTGCCGAGGCGTCATGGAGAAGTGGGGGCATCCCGGGCCCCGTCATGCGCCACGCGTCAAGCCTGGCCCGCACGAGGTTGGGGCCCGCGTCCCTTCGCCCCCCCCCCTTTTTCTTCCACCGCAAGCGTAGTCATGCGCACCGCGGGCCCGGGGGCTACTTTCGGGCCCGTGGGACTGGGGGTACCCAGGCCCGTCTGCCTGCGGCCAGTCACATTGCACCATCAGAAGGCCCAGTGATGTTTGCTTGAACTACGTCGGTATTTCCCCAAAGAGGAAGGTATGATGCAGCACAGCAACGGTAGGTATTTCCGTCAGTAATGAGACCAAGGTTATCGAACCAGTAGAAGAACCAAGCAACACTACGTAAACAGCACCTGCACACAAAGAACAAATACTTGCAACCCGACGTGTTAAAGGGGTTGTCAATCCCTTTCGGGTAACGGCGCCAGAAATTGGCAAGTTGACGGGAGATAAATTGTAGTAGATTGGATAAATAGATCGCGAATAAAATAAAGTGCAGCAAAATATTTTTGGGTTTTTAGAAATATAGATCTAAAAATAAAAGTGGCAAATAAATAAAAAGGCAAATAGCAAAATAGATCTGAAAATATATGATGAGAAAATAGACCCCGGGGCCGTAGATTTCACTAGTGGCTTCTCTCGAGAAAAATAGCATACGGTGGGTAAACAAATTACTGTTGGGCAATTGATAGAACTTCAAATAATTATGATGATATCCAAGCAATGATCATTATATAGGCATCACGTCCAAGATTAGTAGACTGACTCCTGCCTGCATCTACTACTATTACTCCACACATCGACCGCTATCCAGCATGCATCTAGTGTATTAAGTTCGTGGAGAAATGGAGTAATGCACTAAGAACAATGACATATGTAGACAAGATCTATTTATGTAGAAATAGACCCCATCTTGTTTTCCTTAATAGCAACGATACATATGTGTCGGTTCCCCTTCTGTCACTCGGATCAAGCACCGTAAGATCGAACCCATCACAAAGCACCTCTTCCCATGGCAAGAAAAATCGATCTAGTTGGCCTAACTAAACCAAAGATTCGAAGAAGAAATACGAGGCTATAAGTAATCATGCATATAAGAGATCAAAAGACTCAAATAAGTTTCATGGATAAAAACATAGATCTGATCATAAACTAAAAGTTCATCGGATCCCAACAAACACACCGCTAAAAGAGTTACATCAAATAGATCTCCAAGAGACCATTGTATTGAGAATCAAAAGAGAGAGAGAAAGCCATCTAGCTACTAACTACGGACCCGTAGGTCTACAATGAACTACTCACGCCTCATTGGAGAGGCACCAATGAGGATGACGAACCCCTCGGTGATGGTGTCTAGATTGGATCTGTGGTTTCTGGAACTTGCGGTGGCTGGAATTGATTTTCGTTGACTCCCCTAGGGTTTCTGGAATATTGGGGTATTTATAGAGCAAAGAGGCGGTGCGGGAGGCGGCCGAGGTGGGCACAACCCACCTGGGCACGCCTGGGCCCCCAGGCGCGCCCTGGTGGGTTGTGCTCCCCTCGGAGCCCCCCTCATGTACTTTCTTGGCCCAACTTGTGTCTTCCGGTCCAGAAAAAATCACCAAAAAGTTTTGCTGCATTTGGACTCCGTTTGGTATTGATTTCCTGCGAAGTAAAAAACAAGCAAAAATAGCAACTGGCACTGGGCACTATGTCAATAGGTTAGTCCCAAAAAATGATATAAAGTTGCTATAAAATGATTGTAAAACATCCAAGAATGATAATATAACAGCATGGAACAATCAAAAATTATAGATACGTTGGACATGTATCAGCATCCCCAAGCTTAATTCCTACTCGTCCTCGAGTAGGTAAATGATAAAAACAGAATTTTTGATGTGGAATGCTGCCTAACATGTTCATCACATATTCTTTTCTTTGTAGCATGGACATTTGTCCTTTTATATGATTCAAAGCAATAGTCTAGTTTTTACATGAAGATTTCAATACTCAAGCATATCAACAAGGAACCATGTCTTTCAAAATATCAACACTAAAGCAAGTTATCCCTAGCCCATTATGCTCAATTATTGATCCATTCATGAAACACACTCGCATATTAGCTACACCCAATGCTAAAGTACGATCATAGTGCCCCTTAGTTGGTGCTTTATAAGAGAAGATGGAGACTCAAAATAAAATAAAAATTGCATAAAGTAAAAGAAAGGCCCTTCGCAGAGGGAAGTAGGGATTTGTAGAGGTGCCAGAGCTCAAAGCGAAAAAAGTAGAGATAAAACATTTTGGGTGGCATGCTTTTCCTGTCAACGAAAATGATCCAGTTGTTCCCAATACTTTCCATGCTAGATATATCATAGGCGGTTCCCAAACAGAAAATAAAGTTTATTCCTTTTTCCACCATACTTTCACATTCCACGGCTAACCGAATCCACGGGTGCCGTCCATACCAACACTTTCCAAGGAATTTATTATTTGACAACATAAAGTAAATTCATTTTTCATTTCGGGACTGGGCATCCCTAATACCTTTGTCGTACTCTCGTGCAATGACAATTGAATAAATACTCATCTTGAGAATAACACATCTATCATGGAAAAATATCAGCCACCCCCTACCGTTTCATGAGCGGTACGAGCACACAAAAGAGAAATTTATTTTGAAATTAGAGATTGCACATACAAATTTGCTTAGAACAGCACGGAAATACTGCATATAGGTAGGTATAGTGGACTCATATGGCAAAACTGGTTTAAGGATTTTGGATGCACAAGTAGTGTTCATACTTAGTGCAAATGAAGGCTAGCAAAAGATTGAGAAGCATCCAACCAAGAAACGAAAAATCTCATAAGCGAGCATTAAGCATAACTAACACCGAATAATGCACCACAAGTAGGATGTAATTTCATTGCATAACTATTGACTTTCATGCTTGCATAGGGAATCACAAACCTTAACACCAATATTCTTACTAAAGCATAATTACTCATCAACATGACTCACATATTATATCAACATATCGCAAAACTATTACAAGGAATCAAGTTTATTTTGTCCAATGATCTTCATGAAAGTTTTTATTATATCCCTCTTGAATATCTATCACTTTGGGACTAATTTCATTTGTTGCTTTTGATAGCTCAAACAAATCTTAGTGAAGAACACGAGCATAAAATTTTCTTCTCTCAAAATAATTTAAGTGAAGCAAGAGAGAATTTCTAAAAAAAAAATTTACTAACTCTCAAATAAATCTAAGTGAAGCATGAGAGCATTTCTTCAAAAATACTAAAGCACACCATGGTCAAAAAGATATAAGTGAAGCACTAGAGCAATTCCATAGCTCATAAAGATTTAAGTGAAGCATAGAGAGCAATTCTAACAAGTCATAGCATAATTTTGGCTCTCTCAAATAGGTGTTTCCAGCAAGGATTCATGACTAAAAATAAAATCAAAACAAGCAAAGACTCATATCATACAAGACGCTCTAAGCAAAACCCATGATATGTGACGAATAAAAATATAGCTCCAAGTAAAATACCGATGGTCGTTAGAAGAAAGAGGGGATGCCACTCGGGCATCCCCAAGCTTAGTTGCTTGCTTCTCTTTGGATAATGGCTTGGGGTTCCATGGGGCATCCCCAAGCTTAGGCTCTTCTTACTCCTTATTCCTTCATCCATCGTAATCTCACCCAAAACTTGAAAACTTCAATCACACAAAACTCAACAAAACCTTCGTGAGATCCGTTAGTATAAGAAAACCAATCTTTAATTTAAGTACTATAGAAAACCCAATAAAATTTTGTTCTTGCATTATATCTACTGTATTCTAACTTTACCATGGCTCATACCCCCCGATACAAACCATAGATTTATCAAAACAAGCACACAATGCAAAGAAAATAGAATCTGTCAAAAACAGAACAGTCTGTAAGGATGCGAATTGTTATCGTACTTATGTAACTCCAAAAATTCTGAAAAATTAGTAAAACGGATTAAATTTGTGGATAAATCTTTTGTAAAAATTTCATAGGTTTTCCTCGCTTCTGTGAATTTCTAAAATTGTTTTACTGGACGCAAAAGTTTCTTTTTTCCAACAAGATCAAATCAACTATCACCAAAGCTATCCTAAAGGCTTTACTTGGTACAAACACTAATTAAAACACAAAAAACACAATCACAAAAGTAGCATAATTGTGCAAACACTCAAGAACAGAAAGAAAAAGACGAAAATAAATTTTATTCATTGGGTTGCCTCCCAACAAGCGCTATCGTTTTATGCCCCTTGCTAGGCATAATGCAAAGGATCTAAGTATTGTCATTTGTAGTTTCTAATTCTTCAATCAAACACTTAGAATTCTTCAAAGATTTAGCATACAAATTTTCAATAACAATACTCCTAGGAACAAGTTTGAAGAATTCATTCTTGTATATAGGGTCTCTTATAACTTCAACAAAATCCGGGTGAATACTAATCATCTTAAGATCTTCTTTGTTACTATTAGAAGTTGCACCCTTGTTTTTAGTGGCTTGAGTAATCTTGCCTATTTTTACGGGGTTTTTTTCAATAGTTTTAGCTGAAGCAAAAGCCATGCTTAAATTCCTAAAAATTTCTTCCAACTTATCGATCGGAGAAGGGCTTTCTTCAATTCTTTCGTTAATTACGGTTCCCTTTTCTTTTAACAACTTAAAAACTTCTCTCATTTTTGACCAAAATTTAGTAGCAAAATTATGCATCTTTTTATCCAAGTTTTCAAAGTGGTCTTCGGTAAGAATTTTCTTTTTGATAGCATCCAGTCTTTCCATAATGTGCTCAAGAGTCAAAGTTGTTTCATTAATTATAAGAGGCGGTGAACCCACTAAATTTCCCATAGCATTAAAAGCATCAAGACTGGGACACATCAAGAAATTTCCACCGGTAATCATATCAAGGATGAATCTATACCAAGTGGTGATGCCCACATAAAAACAACAAAGAAGAACAACGGTAGATTGCTTATGGATAGATCTATTATGAGCATTGCAAATCCTATACCAAGCATCTTTTAAATTCTCCCCTCCCCTTTGTTTAAAGTTAAGAACCTCGTTCTCGGGGGTCCACGCGATACAGGAAGAACTATCCATAATGACAAAAAGTGAGCAACAAGATTGCACACAAAACAGATCTGACGAGAAAACGGCGAACGAAAAAGAGGGTGAATAAAACGGCAAATTTTTGTGAAGTGGGGGAGATGAAAACGAGAGGCAAAAGGAAAATAATGTAAATTGCAAGGAGATGAGATTTGTGATTAGGAACCTGGTAGATGTTGATGATGTCTCCCTGGCAACGGCTCTAGAAATTCCTTTTGATGTTTGCTTGAACTACGTCGGTATTTCCCCAAAGAGGAAGGGACGATGCAGCACAGCAACGGTAGGTATTTCCCTCAGTGATGAGACCAAGATTATCGAACCAGTAGGAGAACCAAGCAACACTATGTCAACAGCACCTGCACACAAAGAACAAATACTTGCAACCCGATGTGTTAAAGGGGTTGTCAATCCCTTTCAGGTAACGGCGCCAGAAATTGGCAAGTTGACGGGATATAAATTGTAGTAGATTGGATAAATAGATCGCGAATAAAATAAAGTGCAGCAAAATATTTTTGGGTTTTTAGAAATATAGATCTGAAAATAAAAGTGGCAAATAAATAAAAAGGCAAATAGCAAAATAGATCTAAAAATATATGATGAGAAAATAGACACGGGGGCCGTAGATTTCACTAGTGGCTTCTCTCGAGAAAAATAGCATACGGTGGGTAAACAAATTACTGTTGGGCAATTGATAGAACTTCAAATAATTATGATGATATTCAGGCAATGATCATTATATAGGCATCACGTCCAAGATTAGTAGACCAACTCCTGCCTGCATCTACTACTATTACCCCACACATCGACCGCTATCCAGCATGCATCTAGTGTATTAAGTTCATGGAGAAATGGAGTAATGCACTAAGAACGATGACATGATGTAGACAAGATCTATTTATGTAGAAATAGACCCCATCTTGTTATCCTTAATAGCAACGATACATATGTGTCGGTTCCCCTTCTATCACTGGGATCAAGCACCGCAAGATCGAACCCATAACAAAGCACCTCTTCCCATGGCAAGAAAAATCGATCTAGTTGGCCTAACTAAACCAAAGATTCGAAGAAGAAATACGAGGCTATAAGTAATCATGCATATAAGAGATCAAAAGACTCAAATAAGTTTCATGGATAAAAACATAGATCTGATCATAAACTCAAAGTTCATCGGATCCCAACAAACACACCGCAAAAAGAGTTACATCAAATAGATCTCCAAGAGACCATTGTATTGAGAATCAAAAGAGAGATAGAAAGCCATCTAGCTACTAACTACGGACCCGTAGGTCTACAATGAACTACTCACGCATCATTGGAGAGGCACCAATGAGGATGATGAGCCCCTCCGTGATGGTGTCTAGATTGGATCTGTGGTTTCTGGAACTTGCGGTGGCTGGAATTGATTTTCGTTGACTCCCCTAGGGTTTATGGAATATTGGTGTATTTATAGAGCAAAGAGGCGGTGCGGGAGGCGATCGAGGTGGGTACAACCCACCTAGGCACGCCTGGGCCCCCAGGCGCGCCCAGGTGGGTTGTGCTCCCCTCGGAGCCCCCCTCAGGTACTTTCTTGGCCCAACTTGTGTCTTCCAGTCCAGAAAAAATCACCAAAAAGTTTCGCTGCGTTCGGACTCCGTTTGGTATTGATTTCCTGCGAAGTAAAAAACAAGCAAAAAGTAGCAACTAGCACTGGGCACTATGTCAATAGGTTAGTCCCAAAAAATGATATAAAGTTGCTATAAAATGATTGTAAAACATCCAATAATGATAATATAACAGCATGGAACAATCAAAAATTATAGAAACGTTGGAGACGTATCACCCAGTGTCGAGACTTCACGAGCAAGCCCCTCGCGAGGCAGGCGTCAGTAAGGGTCATGAATGGCTCCCGAAGGCCTCTCATGGCCGTCTCCCGAGGCCCCTCGCGGGGTGGACATCTCTAGGCTCGACACCCTGCCTCGCGCTGCACATGGGTGATGCGAGCCACGACGAGCGAAGCTAGAAGGGCGCAAGTTGGCGCAGACAAGGACGCTTCCCTCTTTGGTGCTAAGGGAACAAGGACGGCACGCGGGTTCCCAAGGAAATCCCCAAAGGTTGCCTTTCCGGTGCGAGAAGACCAGGAGCGCGGGCTTGCTAGGACAGCGGTCATCACCGAGCCCACCTACGCGTCATGTCTAGAAACTTTGGCAGACGGAGACTGCTTTTGTTAGGATAAGTTGTACTCGTGTTCCCCTTAAAATCAGCCATTGTGGTATCACTTCCTGCTGAGAGTTTTCGAGGAAGAGGAACAGGGCCAGTATAAATATAGCTAGGCCACCACCTTAGAGAGGGATCGAGTTCATCCACTCCTCAAGCCCGGAGCCGCTCCAAAAGCCCCCCGAGGCCACTTGTACTCGCATATTCATCCTCCCTCATGAGGTAATCCACCACAAAGCAGGAGTAGGGTCTTACACTGCAAGGTGGCCCGAACCTGGGTAAATTGTTGTTTTGAGTTTTCCTTTCCTCTCGCTCGAGCACGCTGGAGCCTCGTCGTGAGGCGGTGAGCATCTAGGCGTGACATAGTGGAGTTCCTCCTGCACACCCCAGAGTTCGAACCTTTCCTTGGGTCACCGGAGCCCCGATTCTGACAGTAACTCCCTCATAACCCACAAGTATAGGGGGTCGCAAAAGTTTTCGAGGGTAGAGTATTCAACCCAAATTTATTGATTCCACACAAGGGTTGCCAAAGAATATTTGCAATTATTAGCAGTTGAGTTGTGAATTCAACCACACCTGGATACTAAATATTTGCAGTAGAGTGGTCAGTAGCATAGTAATATGATAGTTTGGTAGTAGTAGTAGTAGTAGTAGTAGCAATGGTAACGATAACAGTAGCAGTAATAGTTTTGTAGCAATTGTGACAGTAGCAACAGCAGCAGTAGTAACTTAACAAGAGCAATATGTGAAAAACTCGTAGGCATTGGATCGGTGATGGATAATTATGTTGGTAACATTTATCATGCAACCGTTATAACCTTGGGTGACACAGAACTAGCTCTAATTCATCAATGTAATGTAGGCATGTATTCCGTATATGGTCGTACGTGCTTATGATAAGAACTTGCATGACATCTTTTGTCCTACCCTTCCGTGGCAGCGAGGTCCATAAGGAAACTAAGGGATATTAAGGACTCCTTTTAATAGAGAACCAAAACAAAGCATTAACACATAGTGAATAAATGAACTCCTCAAACTACGGTAATCACCGGAAAGAATCCCAATTATTGTCACCTTGGGGTATGCGGAGCATAAAACGTGATAGGTGCATACAACTTGCAAGATAGAATCAACAACACAAATATATCATTGAAAACATAAATGGTTCAGATATGAAATCATGGCACTCGGTCCCTAGTGACAAGCATTAAGCATAGCAAAGTCATAGCAGCATCAACCTCAGAACATAGTGGATACTAGGGATCAAGCCCTAACGAAACTAACTCGATTACATGATAAATCTCATCCAACCCATCACCGTCCAGCAAGCCTACGAAGGAATTATTCACACCCGATGGTGAGCATCATAAAATTGGTGATGAAGGATGGTTGATGATGACGATGGCGACGAATCCCCCTCTCCGGAGCCCCGAACAGACTCGAGATCTGGCCTCCCGATGAAGAACAGGAGGTGGTGGCGGCTCCGTATCGTGAAATGCGATGACTCTTCCTCTTCTTATTTTTTTCTCAGAAAATCTAAATTTATAGGCTTGATATTCGGGTCAGCGAAGCCTTGTGGGCCCCATGAGCCACCAGGGCGCGCCGAGGGGGGGGGTGGGCGTGCCCTGGTGCCTTGTGGGCAGTAGGTGCCCCCCCTCCAGTGGGTCTTTGTTCCAGTATTTTTTATTTATTCCATAAAAATCTCCAAAAAGTTTCATCCAATTCCGAGAACTTTTATTTCTGCACAAAAACAACACCATGGTAGTTCTGCTGAAAACAGCGTCAGTCCGGGTTAGTTTCATTCAAATCATGCAAATTAGAGTCCAAAACTAGTGCAAAAGTGTTTGGAAAAGTAGATACAACGGAGACGTATCAACTCCCCCAAGCTTAACTCATTGCTTGTCCTCAAGCAATTCAGTTGACAAACTGAAAGTGATAATGATAAACTTTTACGAACTCTTTTCTTCTTGTATCTATATATATGCTTAAATAATACCCAGGTTTTCAGAAAAGATCATGACTAACCATGCAAATGATAACTCTTATAAACTATATTCACTCATGTCAATGGCATAGTCAACTAGCGAGCAATAATAAAATATCTCAAATGCCAACACTTTGTCAAAACAATCAGGATATAATATGACAACATGGTATGTCGCTAGCCCTTTCTGAGACCGCAAAACAAAAATGTAGAGCACCTCAAAAGTTCAAGCAGCGACTAAACATTATAATTCATGGTAGAAGAGATCCAGTCATGATGCATGTCGGTGTCAAATCTGGTAGATCACGGGTAGGGGGTCCTGCGCTGTGGATCTTGGATCAATGGGGAACAAGGGACAAAGCAGACGATGTTTACCCAGGTTCGGGCCCTCTCGAAGATGTAAAAACCTACGTCATGCTTGATTATATTGAAGTGTATATGATGGTTACAGAGTCGATCTACCACGAGATCAGATGAACTAAACCCTAGGTGAGTAGGATGATGCTTCTTCTTCTAGCCTCTACAGACTAAACACTCTGGTTTATATAGACACCAGGGATACTAGGGTTACACATGTTCAGTTTCAATGAAGGAACAAACATGTTGATTCTCTTATCTTGACTTGGAGGGCACACCAAGGCTTCGAAGGTTTCCTGTCCGGATACGGAGTTGCCTTATAGTTTGGCCTTATAGTAGTCGCACAGTAGCCCACCTGCCTGGCCCATAAGAGATAGGGCGGCAGCCCGAGGACCCCTTAGACCAGGACTCCCTCAGCAGCCCCCAACCTTGTCTTCGGAGCTGAGGTACGTGCGGGTCATTGTCTTCGTAGACCAGTACCCTCCCTCACCGGTGTTGACGCTAGGTAAGCAGTCCTCCTCAGCCAATCCTTCAAGGACCACTTATCCAAGTTCGACCATGGGTCGTTCGGGTTATGTCCTGATTCCGAATTGTGAACATTGCTTAGCCTCAAAGGCCAATCTCTCAAGTGTGAATAGTGCCGTCCCCTGGCAACTTTTCGCGAAAGGTCACAGCCGACCACAAACACTGAACCGTTATGAAAACTTGATTCACGGTTCGAGGCAGCTCCTCCATTGGCACGTCCCATCAACATGGAGATTGTGCCCCATTTTTTAAGGGATATGATCAATGATTTTGGTTATCCCACTCATGCATAATGGTACGATTATATCGGGAAGCGGCGAGGTCTGCGACGTAGTAAGGGGACTCTTGGTATTACGACATCTTATAAAAGGAAAACCTGCACTGTTTTCTCTGCATGCTTTCCCCTTCCTCTCTCACCATTGCTTTCCTAATCTGATGAGCTCCAGCGCCCTGACCAATCCTCCCTCAAGAATCCCTCCTAGCCACTTCCTCAATTCGGCCATGGCTGGATCTAGCTTGAAAGGAAAGTGGGAGGCCTCCAGCGTCACCAACGACGACATCGAGGATTAGAAGTGCGCCAGCTACCTTCTGGCCAACGTCACTCACCGAGCTCCGGAGAAGGGCCAAGTAGTCCCACACCCGAGCCAGGTGAGAGGGTGGTGTTCGCCCCCCACTTCATCCAATGGCTGGGCTTCCCGCTCCACCGCTTCGTCACAGGGTTGATGTTCTTCTACAGGCTAGATTTTCATGATCTCGCCCCGAACTCCTTCCTTCATATTTCGGCCTTCATCATCGTCTGTGTGGCCTTTCTGTGGGTCCAACTACACTTTGGCCTGTGGCAAAAGGTCTTCAACGTTAAGCCGAAGATAGTCGACGGATAGTAGGCGGACTGCGGGGGCGGGGGGAGGGGGGGCGATGATCAGCAAGCTTGCCCGGGTCGAGTGGCCGGAGGGTACCTTCATAGATACCGTCAAGATCTGGCAAAAAGAGTGGTTCTATATCACCGAACCACATGACACAGGCTGGGCAGTGGCCCCCGAATTCAGATCCAGACCTCCCACGAGACTAATCTCATGGACCAAGAAGGGCCTCGACTGGGGGTCATCCACGGAGGTGGAGTCGCTACAGAAACACGTCTCCTATATGATAAAAGCGAACACCAGACTGACCAATGTGGTCCAGGTGTTGCTCTTCTGCCGCCTCCTACCTTGGCAACAATGGGCCGCCCCAATGTGGTCCTACAAGCCTAAGGACCCAGCCACCATGCTCCGCTTCTATGGCACCACCCATGACAAGCTGTGGAAGGTGCTATTCAAGCCCAAGAAGGCATGTTCGTCCAAGAAAGAAGACATTGGCCTCAACGCCACACACCCTGCTTGGGAGGTAATGAGGTTTTATTCATTATGTTCGGGTTTTTGTCTTTTAACAAGGAACCTAACTATTTCTTACCCACATTCACAGAGCTGGCTAAACAAAGTCATGCGAATCGACAGCCCGACCCCGTTGCCTGAAGACACCAGGTTTGCCATGCTGGACCAGATGCTAGCCATGGCGTTGTATAAGGCGCCGGAGAAGAAAGAGAAGAAGAAAATCGAGATGAGGGAGGCCCGAGAAGGACTCCGCCCAAAGGGGCATCCAGACACCAAGTCCAGGGAAACCCAGGCCCCCTCCGCTCATCAGGGGAGGGGCATGAAGAGGACGGGGAGGAGAGCGACTCCTCTCAAACAAGGAAGAGGGCGGCGGCGGACAACACCGAGGAGGAACAACCTCCTCAAGCTCCAAAGTAGCACTGCAGGTCTGATGACAGCTCAGACTCCGCCGAGGAGTCCGAGGCTTCTGAAGAGGTTCCTCCAAGGAACCCTAGGGTCAATCCCCCTTCCCAAAGGTACAAATCCGAAGACTGCCCGGGCACAAACCTTAAGTTTTATTACTTAATCATATGCATGTCTTTCATATTGTAGCCCACCGCGCGACCTCCCTACCGATGAGGCCTTGGAGGGGGACTCCCCTCCGGCCGAGCTGGTGGAGAGCAGGACCGCATCATGCTCCACGCCTCCTTCGGCCATCAAGGAGACTGGGGTGGTGTTGTCCCAAAAGACCCCTCCCGTCCCGGACATAGGGGGCGGCTGTGACGACATTATGGTCGAGGTTAACACCTCGGTCGCTGAAGAACAGGACGGGGGATCCTTCCTGGTGAACAAAGAGGGGGAGCTTGGTCAATTCGAGACCTCCCTGAACATGGTTCTGGAGCCCCCGAAGCCCCCAGACTCATCCATCCCGCCCTCCATTGAAGGGGGCTGGCGCCCCGCCACCAGCGCCAACCACCGGATAGCGGGTCGCACCTGGGTGGCCGGACGTGATGGAGGAGGCTTTGAATAGCTCCTTCATGATCGCGGAACACCGATCCCTGATAGGCGTGGTTTTACAAAGTATTCGATCTGTTAACAGTGGACTGAAGGAAGCTTTTGGCGTCCTCCTGACGTGCTACGAGGTAAGCCATGTAATATCCCTTCTTATAAAGTGAATTTCTTAAGCAATGTCATGCAATCCTCATATATAGCATCCCTCAAGCCCTGGGTGAGTTTGAAAAACTTAAACGGGGATCGAATAGTCAAGGAATGCCTGTGATAGCGAAAATTTAAGCGTAGCCCCCGAGACTCTGTCAGGATTGAAAAAACCTGGCGGACGATTGAAAATCATTGAATCGGGAGTCTAAGTTATGTAAGCTATTTTGTAGGCCTCGTCTTCGGCGGCGGCTGCCAATGCCGTGGAGCTGGCCGAAGTGAATTGGAAGTTCCAGAGCTTCGATGAGGAGCCCGACCTTGTCAACAAGCGGTTCAATAGAACCTCAAGGCTGCGCTGAAGAACGCGAAGCAGGAGGCCGCCGAATAGAAGGCGGCGGCCGAGCGAGTAGTCGCCGAACTGTCGACTGTGAAGACCGTCAGTGACAAGCACGAGGCTAGAGTGGCCGACGTGCAGCACGAGCTCAAGGATTCCATCACTAAATGTGAGGACCTTGAGCAAAAAAAAGAAGGGTCAAGCCACCGAGCTGTCCACGATGAAGTTGGAGATCTAGGAGGCGAGAACGGAAACGTGAGGCGGCCGAGAGGAACTCTACCAAGTGAAGCTTATTGCAGAAGGTAAGACATACTTACTGCAGAGTGTCTTTGGCGGTTACACGTTCGCTTTACTCACATGAGTGTGGCATTCCTTAGGCACGTTTGCGGATCTTCCAAGGAGTGCGGCAGATGCGGCAAGGCACTTTGTGTCTCGGGAGGGCGATGCTGGTCATAGGCTATTCTGGGTGCAGTTCCAGGTGCCCGAGCACCCTCCCCTCCTGAGTAATCAAATGAAGCAGCTGATGGGGTTGCACCGGATGGCGGGGCCGGCCATGAAGGACCTTTGTGTCCGGCAGTAGCCTTCAAAGCCGATGCCGAGCAGCTACTTTGGCCTGGTGCAGAAGCTATGTGACACCGCGTCCAAGATCGACGTCTTGAAGCGGTCAGTATGCATCGAGGGAGCACGGATGGCTTTCGCGAATACTAAGGTGCACTGGCCGAAGATCAAGTCGGTCGAGATGGCCACCGGACCCCCGACCCGGGAAAGGAGCGCAGGCGCCCTGACCAATATTTTCCCATCATGATGGATGGTGCTCGGGCGATAGAGGCCCAGTGTTCAAAAGATGTAATTTATGAGTGAGCGCACTATCATGTGTCAGATGACGGGTGAACCTTTTGCTTTAGGGATAATTAGATTTATGCCCCTAGTTGTGTCCCACTCGGCTGTTTTACCCCTAATTTCCAAAAGTCACCGGTTCTGTCCAAGTCACTTTGCTCCTCTTATGCTTTTGCCCTTTGACCGTTTGGCCGTCAGTTTGAAAACTTCATAACTAATTCATACTAAATCAGAAAAATGCAAATAAGATACCAAAATGTTTGGAAAAACATCACCTATATGTTAGTGTCATTTGCATTCATGAAAAAAGTGTTGGAAATTGCCCATCCGAGTTTTAGCTCTTATGCTACCACCATGAATAGTAAAATCTAAAAAAATTCAAAAAATTCAAAAAAAATGGTGGCAAAGAATGACAAATGTTTTAAGTGCTTGCCAAGTTTCATCAGGGAATGACATTCGTGGGTGCCGTGGCAAAAAAAACAATCGGCACTCCAAAATAGATTATTTTTTTGCCATGGCTTCCACAAATGTCGTTCCCTGATGAAACTTGTCAAGCACTTAGAACATTTGTCGTTCTTGGCCACCATTTTTTTTATTTTTTTTAGATTTTACTATTCATGGTGGTATCAAAAGAGCTAAAACTCGGATGTGCACTTTCCAACACTTTTTTCATGAATGCAAATGACACTGACATATAGGTGATGTTTTTCTGAACATTTTGGTATCTTATTAGCATTTTTCTGATTTAGTATGAATTAGTTATGAAGTTTTCAAACTGACGGTCAAACGGCAAAAGCATAAGAGGAGCAAAGTGACTTGGACAGAACCGGTGACTTTTGGAAATTAGGGGTAAAAAAAACGAGTGGGACACAACTAGGGGCATAAATCTAATTATCCCGTTGCTTTATAATGCGGTTGCTTTGTATGGTTTATCATACTTTCTCTTCTTTTGTTTATTTTGACTCCTGTGCGGCCATTTTAATCTGAAAGTTACTAGTCGCCGGCTTTAGCCCCCATGTAGATGCTACAAGGGGTGTTTCAACCTCCACACTGTGACCCTTAGCGGACGTATTAGTGCCCGAAGGTGGTAGTGTGTGAGGGAAACAAGGCAATCAGACTATGCGGTTTTAGTGCTTTCATTTAGCCATAGGAGCTTGACTATGGGGGCTAGTAACTAGCCCCCAGTGTTTCGTGATGTTCGGACGAGCCGAGGTATATACCTTCATCACATGGTTTGTGTGAGGGCAAACCCTTCGTATAACACGGCGTAACCTCCATCTATTTGTAGTTTAGCACTTCTCATCGGATCGTCGATCAGTTCTCGCTTATTATGAGGTCAGTTTTCGGCTTTCTCCACTGAGGTACTTAACCAGGCGAGCTTGAAGTACAATCACAGTGGTTCTCCCTTTACCCTCCTAGCCGAACATGTGGAACGTAAGAGGGTAAACACGGGATCAGGGCAACCCAACTATTTACCCAAGACATATTTCAGAACTAATTCTTATAATGCAATATCCGAGACACCGAGCACATGAAATAGGGACTAGTGCTGGGTTGATGCTCGGGTAGATTTTTATAATCGAGCCCCCGGTCCATTAGCCGATCGCATCTAAAAAAAGAAGATATGTATCGAACTAGTTTGTTTCGGCGTCGAAAAGCGGAAATGGTTATGCAACGTAAATGACTGCAAGACGACCGTAAAGAGTGTTCTTTATGTCCGGTGAACTCGTGACGTCTAACTATACAATTCGAACTGCCGAAGCAATTGTTACAAATAGTTCGTTAAAAAAAATTATAGAGGAAAGGTTTACACAGGGCCTTGATGAGTGAGATGTCTCCATCGTATCTATAATTTTTGATTGTTCCATGATATCATATTATCTATTTTGGATGTTTTATATGCATTAATATGCTATTTTATATTATTTTTGGGACTAACTTATTAACCTAGAGCCCAGTGCCAGTTTTTGTTTATTTCCTTGTTTTTGCTTTTACAGAAAAGGAATATCAAACGGAGTCCAAACGGAATAAAACTTTACGGTGATTTTTCTTAGACTAGAAGAAACCCACGTGACTTGGAGAGGAGGCCAGAAGACCTACGAGGTGGCCACAAGTCGTAGGGGAGCACGCGCCCCCAGGGCTTGTGGGCCCCCCGTACACCTTCCAACCGTAATCTTCACACAATAAATCCTCAAACATTCCCTCTGCACCAGAGGGCACACCAAAAATACTTTTCCACCACCGCAAGCCTCTGTTCCCGTGAGATCCCATCTTGGGGCCTTTTCCGGCACTCCGCCGGAGGGGGATTCGATCACGGAGGGCCTCTACACCAACCTTGCTGCCCTTACGATGATGTGTGAGTAGTTTACCACAGACCTACGGGTCCATAGCTAGTAGCTAGATGGCTTCTTCTCTCCCTTTTATCTTCAATACAATGTTCTCCTCAATGTTCTTGGAGATCTAGTCGATGTAATCTTCTTTTGCAGTGCGTTTGTTGAGCTCTGATGAATTGTGGATTCATGATCAGATTTTCTATGAATTTTATTTGAGTCTTCTCTGAACTCTCTGATGCATGATTAAGATATCTTTGTATTTCTCTTTGAACTATCAGTTTGGTTTGGCCAACTAGATTGGTTTTTCTTGCAATGGGAGAGGTGCTTAGTTTTGGGTTCAATCTTGCGGTTTCCTCACCTAGTGACAGAAGGGGTAGCGAGGCATGTATTGTATTGTCGCCATCAAGGATAAAAAGTTGGGTTTATGTCATATTGCTTGAGTTTATCCCTCTACATCATGTCATCTTACTTAAAGCGTTGCTCTGTTCTTATGAACTTAATACTCTAGATGTAGGCAGGAGTTGATCGATGTGTGGAGTAATAGTAGTAGATGCATGCAAGAGTCGGTCTACTTGTCATGGACGTGATGCCTATATTCATGATCATTGCCTTAGATTTCTTCATAATTATGCGCTTTTCTATCAATTGCTCTATAGTAATTTGTTTACCCACCGTATGTTTTCTTCAAGAGAGAAGCCTCTAGTGAAACCTATGGCCCCCGGGTCTATTTTCCATCATATATTTTTAGATCTATAAACCAAAAAACCCAAAAATACCTTGCTACAATTTATTTATATTTACTTTAGTTTGCTCTTTTATTTACCTTTTATACCTATCTCTATTAGATCTCACTCTTGTTCGTGACCGTGAAGGGATTGACAACCCTTTTTCGCGTTGTGTGCAAGTGTTTGTTAGTTTGTGCAGGTGCATATATTGGAGACTTGCTTGTGCCTCCTACTGGATTGATACATTCATTCTTAACTGAGGGAAATACTTATCTCTACTTTGCTGCATCACCCTTTTCTCTTCGAGGGAAAAATAAACGCAAGCTCAAGAAGTAGCAGGAAGAATTTCTGGCGCCATTGCTGGGGAGGTTCTACATCAAGCCTACCAAGTACCCATCATAAACTCTCATCTCTTGCACTTCCATTATTTTCCATTTGCCTCTCATTTTCCTCTCCCCACTTCTAAAATGTTTCCTGAAAAACACAAAAATAATTGCCTTTTTATTCGCCCTTCTTTCGTTCGCGTTTTCGTTTGCTTTTTGTTTGCTTGTGTGCTATATTGCTTGCTTTGCCGTCATGTCTGAATCTGGGGAGGTTATTGTTGAAAAATATAGTAATAATCTTGAGGGAAACTTTGATGATTTTGCTAATAATGATCCTCATGAAGAAAACCTACTATCATGCACACTAAAAAACTCCGTGTGGGTAGCGCTAATATTATTGGAAAAGGTGTTATTCAAGATTTCTTTACTTTTGTTGGTACGATACCTATGCTTGGATGGTATATCCTTAATAAAACTAATAGCCTTGTGGATGCAATATTATTGCTTATAGTTCAACTTGAAAGACAATTTGTTCACATGCATCCATGCATACAAAGGATTTTCTTAGAATTCTCTGATATTCATCACCCCTTCGTTAAACGTGTTACCACCATATTCCTAGATCATGAATTTAGATACATCATAAAAGATGCTAATGAAATATTTTCTCATTATAATATCAATAGTGGTTGCCCTCCCATAGACGAGATCCTTTTTAATCAAGAGGAAATAATGAGTTTACAATCTCCGGATTATGCTGCTTATAATGAAAATTTATGGAAAAGGGTTCCTATCGATGTTTTGATTGATAAGGTTTCTGAACTTAATGATAATTTTTCTATACAAAATAACAGATTAGGGTTTGTGCTAAGAGATAGACTTAGAGAATTCAATCAAAGGAACGTTTATAATGAAGAGATAATTATCAATTACAAAGGGCCAAAAGAGGAACCTATTCCTCCCAAACTTAATCTTATAGATCCATACCCTATCAAATTTAGTCCATTTGATTATTTTTGCTTGCCACAAAGGAAACTTGCTGCTGAAAGGATGGAGTATGAGATGAGTATGGATGATCTCCCTCATTTCTATTATAATACTTAGATCTATGTTTTATGCCTAGCTATGGGCGTTAAACAATAGCGCTTGTAGGCAGACAACCCAATTTTATTTTGTGTTTTTTGTTTTTGTTTCTGTTTTTCAATAAATACACATTATTACCTCTTTAGTAATTTTTTTTGGTGTTTTAATTAGTGTTTGAGCCATGTAAGACCTTTCGGATGGTCTATAGCGATAGTTGATTTGCTCTTGCTGAAAAACAGAAACTTTTGCGCTCATTCACAGAATTTTAGAAAATCACAGAAATGTGCTTTTCATCTGAATTATTTACACAAAATTGATATACAAATTTCCCAGGTTTTCTTAATTTTTCAAATTTTTGGAGTTACAGAAGTATACAAAATTTCCAGATTACTACAGTCTATTCTGTTATTGCCAGATTCTGTTTTCTATGTGTTGTTTGCTTATTTTGATGAATCTATGGGTAGTATCGGGGGGTATGAACCATGGAGAAGTTGTAATAAAGTAGATATAACACCAATATAAATTTAGAATGAGTTCACAACAGTACCTAAAGTGGTTTATTTATTTTATTATACTAACGGATCTTATGAGTTTTCTGTTGAGTTTTGTGTTGTGAAGTTTTTCGAGTTTTGGGTAAAGTTTTGTTGGACAACAGAATAATAAGTGGAAAGAGCCTAAGCTTGGGGATGCCCAAGGCACCCCAAGGTAATATTAAAGGACAACCAAGCATCTAATCTTGGGGATGCCCCAGGTGGCATCCCCTCTTTTGTCTTCAATCCACAAGTAAATTTACTTGAGGCTATTTTTTTATTCACCACATGATATGTGTTTTGCTTGGAGCGTCTCGTATGATATGAGTCTTTGCTTTTTAGTTTGCCACAATCATCCTTGCTGTACACACCTTTTGAGAGGGACACACATCAATCGTGAATTTATTAGAATACTCTATGTGCTTCACTTATATCTTTTGAGCTAGGTAGTTGCTCTAGTGCTTCACTTATATATTTTTAGAGCAGGGCGGTGCTTTTATTTTATAGAAATTGATGAACTCTCATGCTTCACATATATTATTTTTAGAGTCTTTAAACATCATGGTAATTTTCTTAGGTTATGAATTTTGTCCTAATATGATGGGCATCCAAGAGGGATATAATAAAAACTTTCATATAAAGAGCATTGAATAATATGAGAAGATTGATTCCTTGCATTTTTTTTGAGATATAAAGATGGTGATATTAGAGTCGTGCTAGTGAGTAATTGTGGATTGGTCGAAATACTCGTGTTAAGGTTTGTGATTCCCGTAGCATGCACGTATGGTGAACCGTTATGTGATGAAGTCGGAGCATGATTTATTTTTTGATTGTCTTCGTTATGAGTGGCAGTCGGGGATGAGCGATGGTATTTTCCTACCAATCTATTCCCCTAGGAGCATGCATATTAGTACTTTGCTTTAATGGCTAATAAATTTTTGCAATAAGTATGTGAGTTCTTTATGACTAATGTTGAGTCCATGGATTATCCGCACTCTCACCCTTCCACCATTGCTAGCCTCTCTAGTACCGCGCAACTTTCACCGGTGCATTAAACCCACCATATACCCTTCCTAAAAACAGCCACCATACCTACCTATTATGGCATTTCCATAGCCATTCCGAGATATATTGCCATGCAAATTCCACCGTTCCATTTATTATGACACGTACCATCATTGTCATATTGCTTTGCATGATCATGTAGTTGGCATAGTATTTGTGGCTTGGCCACCGTTCATATTTTTTTATACATGTAACTCTTGATCATCGTACATCCCGGTATACCACCGGAGGCATTCATATAGAGTCATATTTTGTTCTAGTATCGAGTTGTAATTCTTGAGTTGTAAGTAAATAAATGTGTGATGATCATTATTAGAGCATTGTCCCGTGTGAGGAAAGGATGATGGAAGCTATGATTCCCTCACAAGTTGGGATGAGACTCCAGACTTAAAAATAAAACAGGCCAAAGAAGCCCATAATAAAATAAAAGAGGCCAAAGAGCCCAAACAAAAAAATGTGAGAAAAGAGAGAAGGGACAATGTTACTATCCTTTTATCACACTTGTGCTTCAAAGTAGCACCATGTTCTTCATGAGAGAGAGTCTCCTATTTTGTCACTTTCTTATACTAGTGGGAATTTTTCATTATAGAACTTGGCTTGTATATTCCAATGATGGGCTTCCTCAAAATTTCCCTAGGTCTTCGTGAGCAAGCAAGTTGGATGCACACCCACTTAGTTTCTTTTTGAGCTTTCATACACTTATAGCTCTAGTGCATCCGTTGCATGGAAATCCCTACTCACTTGCATTGATATCAATTGATGGGCATCTCCATAGCCCATTAATTTGCCTAGTTGATGTGAGACTTTCTCCTTTTTGTCTTCTCCTCGCAACCTCCACCATATTCTAGTCCACCTATAGTGCTATATCCATGGCTCACGCTCATGTATTGCGTGAAAGTTGAAAAAGCTTGAGAACATTAAAAGTATGAAACAATTTCTTGGCTTGTCATCGGGGTTGAGCATGATGAAATATTTTGTGTGATGAAGATAGAGCATAGCCAGACTATATGATTTTGTAGGGATAAGTTTCTTTGGCCATGTTATTTTGAGAAGACATGATTTCTTTATTAGTATGATTGAAGTATTATTGTTTTTATGTCAATATTAAACTTTTGTTTTGAATCTTATGGATCTGAATATTCTTGCCACAATAAAGAAAATTGCATTGATAAATATGTTAGGTAGCATGACACATCAAAAATTCTGTTTTTATCATTTACCTACTCGAGGAAAAGCAAGAATTAAGCTTGGGGATGCTTGATACGTCTCCAACTTATCTATACTTTTTTATTTTTCCATGCTATTATATTATCTGTTTTGGATGTTTTATATGCATTAATATGCTATTTTATATTATTTTTGGGACTAACTTATTAACCTAGAGCCCAGTGCCAGTTTCTGTTTTTTCCTTGTTTTTGACTTTTACATAAAAGGAATATCAAACGGAGTCCAAACGGAATAAAACTTTATGGTGATTTTTCTTGGACCAAAAGAAACCCACAAGACTTGGTGAGGAGGCCAGAAGACCTATGAGGCGGCCACAAGCCGTACGGGAGTGCCCTAGGGGGGCGCCCACAGGGCTTGTGGCCCCAGTAGACCTTCCAACCCTAATCTTCGCACTATAAATCCTCAAATATTCCCCCTACACGAGAGGGCACACCAAAAATACTTTTCCGCCGCAGCTAGCCTTTGTTCCCGTTAGATCCCATCTTGGGGCCTTTTCTGGCACTCCGCCGGAGGGGATTTGATCACAGAGGGCCTCTACACCAACCTTGCTGCCCTTCCGATGATGTGTGAGTAGTTTACCACAAACCTATGGGTCCATAGCTAGTAGTTAGATGGCTTCTTCTCTCTCTTTGATCTTCAATACAATGTTCTCCTCGATGTTCTTGGAGATCTATTCGATGTCATCTTCTTTTGCAGTGCGTTTGTTGAGATCCGATGAATTGTGGATTTATGATCAGATTATCTATGAATATTATTTGAGTCTTCGCTGAACTCTTTTATGCATGATTAAGATATCTTTGTATTTCTCTTTGTACTATCGGTTTGGTTTGGCCAACTAGATTGGTTTTTCTTGCAATGGGAGAGGTGCTTAGTTTTGGGTTCAATCTTGCGGTGTCCTCACCCAGTGACAGAAGGGGTAGCAAGGCACATATTGTATTGTTGCCATCAAGGATGAAAAGATGGGGTTTATGTCATTTTGCTTGAGTTTATCCCTCTACATCATGTCATCTTACTTAAAGCATTGCTCTGTTCTTATGAAATTAATACTCTAGATGAAGGCAGGAGTCGGCCGATGTGTGGAGTAATAGTAGTAGATGCAAGTAGGAGCTGGTCTACTTGTCACGGACGTGATTCCTATATTCATGATCATTGCCTTAGATGTCTTCATAATTATGCGCTTTTCTTTCAATTGCTCAACAGTAAATTGTTTACTCACCGTATGTCTTCTTGAAGAGAGAAGCCTCTAGCGAAACCTATGGCCCCCGGGTCTATTTTCCATCATATATTTTCAGATCTATAAACCAAAAAATACAAAAATACCTTGCTGCAATTTATTTATATTTACCTTAGTTTGCTCTTTTATTTATCTTTTATACCTATCTCTATTAGATCTCACTGTTGTTCGTGACCGTGAAGGGATTAACAACCCCTTTTTCGCGTTGTATGCAAGTGTTTGTTAGTTTATGCAGGTGCATATATTGGAGACTTGCTTGTGCCTCCTACTGGATTTATGCCTTGGTTCTTAACTGAGGGAAATACTTATCTCTACTTTGCTGCATCACCCTTTCCTCTTCAAGGGAAAAATCAACGCAAGCTCAAGAAGTAGAAATGAGTGGTTTGACGTCCCTACTGTGTCATGCTGCATGTCTGCACCTTTTCTCCTGAAGGGAGGAAGAACTCCTTGGATGGAATAATAATTGGCTGACGGGCTCTTGGGAGAGGGTCTTGAGAAGTCGCCTCACTGTATTATCTTGATGTCGGATAGGTCCTAGATGGTACCTTTTGCTGTCCGAAGACGTGTTTGACCATAGCTTGGTTAAGCCGAACACTTGTCTCTTGGGTGGTTAGTCCCCATAGCTACCCATGGTATCTTAAGCGTGAAGTTGTGCATACGAGGCACATATTGTACGACTCGGGTGGGCATGTTGTGGGGTGCGAATCGCTATTTACGTTGAGCGTAAGGAGGATCCTCGAGCTGAGACAGGGCTTGGGCCCGTTTGCTTTCCTCTCGTGTCTTGACGGTGGGCAGGTACTTTGGCCCCTCGCTGCCGATTTGGACTTCGGCTGCGAGAGCCACTATATGCTCCTCAGACCGGAGTGAGCGCTCTGTGTTGCCATTGACTGTGATGACGCCCTTGGGCCCGGGCATCTTTAGCTTCAGGTATGCGTAATGGGGGACGATGTTGTAACGAGAGAACGCCGTACGGCCAAGGAGTGCGTGATAGCCGCTGTGAAAAGGGACAATGTCGAAGATCAAGTCTTCGTTGCGAAAGTTGTCGGGCGAGCCGAACACTACTTCCAAAGTCACAGTGACCGAGCAGTGGGCTTCGATGCCTGGGATTACTCCTTTAAAGGTGGTGTTGCTGGGTTTGATCCTTGACGGATCGATACCCATTTTCCTCACTATATCTAAATAAATCAGATTGAGGCTGCTGCCTCCGTCCACGAGGACTCTGGTGAGGTGGTACCCGTCGATAATGGGGTCAGGAACCAGGGGCGTCGATCCTCCATGACGGATACTAGTCGGATGGTCCATGCGGTCGAAGGTGATCGGGCACGCCGACCATGGGTTGAATTTCGGGGCTACCGGCTATACAGCGTAGACATCCCCAAGTGCGTGCTTCCTCTCCTTCTTGGGTATATGTGTGGCATAGATCATGTTCACAGTTTTTATATCAGGAGGGAATTGCTTCTAGCCTCCGTTATTCGGCTGTGAGGCTCTTCACTGTCCTCGCTGTGGGGGCCCTTGCCTTGCTCCTCGGCTGTGAGTTTATCGGCCTATTTGATCACCCAACAGTTATGGTTGGTGTGGTTGGCAGGCTTGTCCGAGGTGCCATGGATCTGGCAGGGCCTATCCAGGATTTTGTTAAGTGCAGTCGGGCCGTCCCTGTTCCTTTTAGAGGGTTTCTTTCGTGGTTCCGGTTTTGAGTTGCTGAATCCGACATTTACTGCTGTGTCCTTGGCTTCACCACCATTGTGACGATGCTTATTCTTGTTGCATCATGGTTTTCGGTTTCTGTCCCAAACTTCTGAGATGCCGGGGTCTTCGGGTTATTGCTTCTACAAGCCAACAAGTTGTCTTCGCCCACGCAAAAGCGGGTCATGAGTGAGATAAGAGCCGACATTGTCATCGGCTTGTCTTGGCCAAGCTAACAAGCTAGCCATTCATCTCCGATGCTCTGTTTGAACGCAGTTATCGCCTCAGCATCCAGACAGTCGATGATTTTGTTCTTCTTAGTCAAGAACAGATTCCAAAATTGCCGGGCTGACTCACCGGGCTGTTGGACCACATGGCTCAGGTCATCGGCATCCGGAGGCCGAAGATAAGTGCCTTGGAAGTTAGCTCTGACGGCATCCTCAAGTTCTTCATACCTCCCTTTGGAGTTTTCAGGGTGGCTGTTCAGCCAATGTCTGGCCGGTCCTTTGAGTTTTAATGGTTGGTATTTTATGGCGTGGAGATCGTCTCCTCAAGCCATATGAATGTGGAGAAGCAAATCTTCAATCCACATGGCCAGGTATGTTGTCGTGTCGTATTGTTCGATGTTCATGGTTTTAAACCCTTTAGGGAACTGATGTTGCATCACCTCATCTGTAAAACACATTGGGTGAGCGGCACCCCTGACTCGGGCCATGTCACGTTGGAGTTCCATGGCCATCCGGGCCCGGTGCTGTTCCCGAGCTCTATCGTTTCGGTCATGCCAAGCTTGGTATCTATCCCATCCAGCGGGAGCATGCCATCTAGATCCATAAATGGATCTTGCCTGACCTGCTCTAGTGGCGAGGTCGGGTTGTAGGTTGTATGGGTCCTCTGGCAACATTGGCTCCTTGCCTCTCCGGCGAGGTACTGCGGGTGGGTCTTCAGGCTCTATGGCCGTTCTGTCCCATCCTCGAGGGGAGCGGTCAGGCTCGTTTGCCTTAGTGTATCTTGGGGGTGCGGGCTCGAGGGCCTCGTCATTGAATTGAGGCAGCAATCATCGGCATGGGTAGCTTTTGTTCTCGTCTTGCCGCTCATAGCCGTACCCTTCTTCGGCTGCTAGGACTCTTGTCCATCTGTTGTCGAGGGTGTCTTGTTCGGCTTTTAGCTGTTTCTGCTTCTTTTTTAGGCTTCGTGTCATGGCTATAAGTTGCCGCTTGAACCGTTCTTGATCCAGCGGGTCCTCTGGGATGATGAAATCCTCAGCTCTGCGGCTGACCTCCTCTTCAAAGAGAGGGAGGTAGTTACTGTCCTCGGAGTCATTGAGGTCCTCGGGGTTATACTGGTCCTCCTGTCGGTGTACTAAGTATTGGGCCTCTAGTAACCCGTACTTGTGCACGGGCAGTTGTAGCCATCCTCACGGAAAGGCTTGTCGGGGAACAGTTCGAGGTCGATTCAAGTCACCAAAGAAATCATCAAGTCAGAAATCTGAGGATCAGCAGATAAGACGAGTTGGAATCCAAAGGCCAGCTTCCCCGGCAAGATCTTGTCGGGGTGGCCTGCGGAGCCCGGCAAGGATTGGCACTCGGCAAGGCTTGGCGCCCGGCAAGGCTTGGTGCACGGCAAGCTTCGGCGCCCGGCAAGGTTTTGTTGCTGTGCCGCTGCTCTAGCATAGCGACAAACCCGACATTCTGGGTCCTTCATTGGACGCGTGGTGATGCGCCAATGGAAGAGAGCTTAAGCGGTGCTGATGGGATGGCCTCTTTTCCCATCCCCAAGAAAGTGAGGACACCTAAACAGACACCTCACGGTGCATTAAATGCGCTTGTCCTAATCCATCAGGGGTTAGGTATGATACCCTGTAGCTACTTTACACCTCAATGTATGTACATTTTTCCACAGTCGTGACCCCTTTGTGATATAAAAGGAGGCCCAAGGCAACTGCTACAGAGGAGGAGAACTTCTGGCCCATTCTGCATGCGTAGCTGCTCTTTGAACGTACTGTTCACAGCGAGCGCTCCTGAAGGCTGGGCTCAAGAACATTAATAAGAACACAAAGCAGGAGTAGGGTTTTACGCTGATCAGCGGCATGAACCTGGGTAAAAACTTCCCGCGTCGATCGTTGGTTCTGCTCTTTGCGTATACCTCCCCCCCCCCCCCCGCCGAATCGTAAAGGGGTCTCTCGGGATCCCATAGGTGTCGTACCCCGACATCTTTGGCGCGCCAGGTAGGGGGATTGTAGGTTGTGTGAACCTGATCTAGTGATCGGCGCCTTAGTTTCTTCATCATCATGCCGCCCAAGAAGAAGAGCGCCGCAACGGAGCAACCGTCCATGTCCGTTTTGCCTACGCCTTCGCGTACGGGCGACGGCGTGGGTGTAGAAGGAAGAGGACTAGAACCCCCACGGCATTCTGGTGATCCGAGCCAGGCGAGCGGCATCGTTCGCAGTGGCAGTGGTAACCTGCACGCCACTGGATCTAGGGACGGCGCTGTGTTGCCTACGGGTGGCACAACGAACTCTAGAGATCGGAGGGCGCCTGCTGGAGCTCCCGCGCTGGCGCAAGCCTCACAACCTACCCAGGTCATGCATGACGAGCAACGTCATGGCGCTGGTGGTTCAGGGCGTCCCCAGGAAAAGATTTCTGCGCATCGATCCCAAGATGCGCGGGACCAGCATGCACATCGAGCTGCTGGCGAGGGTGGCGCGCGGTCGCGTGACCGTGGTGGTGCTCCTTCTAATATGGTTAGGAGTCAGAGCACCTCATGTACCTCGCACCTGTCGCCGCCGCCTACCCCAGCGGAAGCCTTGGCACGTGCGCAGCTGCTCCTCGATTTTCCTCCTACCCCGGAGAAGATGGAGGAGTGGCGAGCTACTATCCAGAGCCTTATCGGCTTCGCCAACAAAGATGGACCGCAAGAGGCAGGGCCCTCACAGCGAAGGCCCATCGATCAGGCACGAACCGATGTGGAGAAAACTGGTGGTGGTGCAACCACAGTGCACTCCCCTCCGCGACACCAGTGGCGGTCGACAACCCAGCAGGTCGACCGCCGCGAAGAAGTTTCCACGGCGTCATCCGATCCACGAATGCGCCACGATCAGCGTCAAGTTCTCTAGGAACGAGGCAAGGAGGACGCTCAAACTACCATCAAGCAGCGACGGCAAGCGCGCTATCAATCTGATAAGCGCGCGGGGCCGGCTGTCGACGAGCCTGCTCCAGGGGATGTAGGAGACTTGCCTTATGAGGTAGGGACTCCAGCGTTTACCCGTGAGCTGCGGCAAGTCCGGTGGCCCAATTCCCGAACCTTCAAGCCGGAGGTCCCGGAGAAATATGATGGTAAGACCCATCCCTCGGAATTCCTGAGCATCTACACCATTGCGGTGCAGGCTGCCGGGGGCCGAGATGACAAGATACTTGCCAACTACTTCCCGTTGGTGCTCAAACCCAACGTCAGGTCATGGTTGATGCATCTGCCGGAGAATTCTATTTCTTCCAGGTCAGATCTGTGCCATCAGTTTGTTGGCACCTTTGTCGGAGGCCACCAAGCTCCTGGCCAAGAGAGTGATTTGCATATCATCACTCAGAAGGAGGGCGAGTCCCTGCGCAAGTTTATGCAGTGGTTCAGCCGGGTGCAGTACAATATTCCTGACGTTCACCCTGCCGCTGTCAGTAGCGCGTTTCACCAGAACGTGCGTAACCGCAGAATGTGGGAAGAGCTGGCAATGAACAAAGTCAGGAGTATTGCCGAGCTTTACGCTCTAGCCGATAAATGCGCTCGAGCTGAAGAGGGGAGGAAACTCCCTGGCGAGGCTGTTGGCGCGGCGGGCGAATCCGAAGAAGAAGATGCCGCGACCCCGTCAAGGAAAGGCCGGCGGCGGAACAGGAAACGCGGAGGCAAGGCCGTGCTTGCTACCGAGGAATCCGACAACCCCGGCAAGGATCTTGTCGGGTGCCCTTCCTGTCAGGCCTTGGCAGCTGCCGACAAGTCGGAGAACTCCGGCAAGCAGTATTGCAAGATCCATCACACCAAGGGCCACTACCTCCAGAACTGCCGGCAAGTTGAACAGCTTGCCGAGAAACAGAGGGCCAAATATGAAAGGTGAGATAAGGAGAAGGCTCCAGATGGTGCTGATGGATCCGGCAAGAAGCACGGTGGCCGAGGGGGGCGCCGCGGCAAGGCCAAGCAACAGAAGGATAGGCCCGCTCGGGGCCGAGATAAAGAAGATGATGATGAAGAAGATGATGAGTCCAGTGAGCAAGAATTCCAGAAGGCTACGGAGGCCATGTGTATCGATGGAGGTGCCTCGCTGCATTCTTCCCACCGTCAACTCAAACAGTGGGTGCGGGAAGTTAATGTAGCAGAGCCATCCCCAGATGCATGTAGGCCCCTGAAGTGGGCCAACACGCCTATCATTTTCGACGCCGAGGATCACCCTGACCGCACAACTGCGGTCGGGTGCTTGCCATTGTTGGTCTCGCCAACGATTCGCAACCTCAAGGTGACGAAAATGCTAGTTGACGGTGGGGCCGGCCTAAACTTAATCTCACCGGATGTGCTCAGAAAGCTCCAAATCCCTGATGAAGACCTCGAGGAAACGGGCACATTTCAAGGGGTCAATCCGGGAAGAACCCAGCCCAAGGGCAAGATTACGCTGCCGGTGACATTTGGTAGCGAGCTCAACTTCAGGACCGAGAAGGTGGTGTTTGATGTCGCCAAGATCCCCATGTCATATAATGGGATCCTTGGTCGGCCAGCGCTGGCTAAGTTCATGGCAGCATCACACTACGCGTACAACGTTCTGAAGATGCCTGGGCCGTTGGGCGTCATCACTATCCATTCCGATAAGAAGGATGCGCTCATCTGTGCCGACCAACTTTACCGGGAAGCAGTTGCAGCACCTGCCATCAAGGCACCTACTACTGCCGCTGGAACTCCCGGGGGGAAGAAGAAGACCGGCAAGAATCTTGGCACGAACTCCGGCAAGCGCACCTCCTCGGAGTGCTGCGCTTCCGTCGAGGACGCACCAGAGAGTTCCACCGGCAAGAACAAGAAATCCAAGGCTGCTCCGCCGGAGACCAAGAAGGTGTCCGTCAGGGAGGACGGAACGGGGGGAACTTTCACCATAAGTTCCACCCTAGATGACAAATAGGAAAGCGCGCTTGTTGCTTTCCTGCGAGCGAATGTCGACGTGTTTGCATGGCAACCGTCTGACATCCCCGGTGTTCCCAGGAAGGTAATTGAGCACCACCTTACTGTCTGTCCTCATGCGCGGCCGGTCAAGCAAAGGGTCAGGAAGCAAGCCTTGGAGCGGCAAGAATTCATTGCCGAAGAAATCAGAAAGCTGGAGGCGGCAAGATTGGTCAAAGGAGTGCTTCATCCAACCTGGTTGGCCAATCCGGTTGTAGTGCAGAAAGCGAATGGGAAATGGAGGCTTTGTATCGATTATACAGATATCAATAAAGCTTGTCCAAAAGATCCCTTTCCCTTGCCGTGCATCGACCAGATTGTGGATTCCACCGCTAGTTGTGATCTCCTGTCCTTCCTTGATGCCTATTCAGGGTATCATCAGATTTTTATGGCAAAAGAAGACGAAGAGAAGACCGCATTTATCACCCCATGTGGTACGTATTGTTTTATACGAATGCCTTTCGGGTTGAAAAGTGCTGGTTCGACATTCGCGAGAGCAATCCAAATTGGTTTTGAGCCTCAACTCCATAGAAATATGGAGGCGTATATGGATGATATAGTGGTCAAAACCAAAGACAAAGCGACACTCATTCAAGAATTAGAAGAAACATTTGCAAATCTGCGCAAGATCAACTTGAAGCTCAATCCTGAGAAGTGCGTGTTCGGTGTTCCTTCCGGCAAGCTCCTCGGATTCTTTGTATCTTGCCGGGGAATCGAAGCGACCCCGACAAGATCAAAGCTATTGAGCAAATTGAAGCGCCGAGACGCGTCAAAGATGTGCGTCGTCTTGTCGGCTGTGTTGCCGCTCTAAGCAGGTTTATTTCCAAATCTGCTGAGCGCGCCCTGCCCTTCTTCAAAATTTTGAAGAAGGCAGGTCCAATGAAATGGACTCCGGAGGCGGAGGCTGCGCTGCAAGATTTGAAGAAATACCTTTCCTCTCCGCCGACGCTAGTCGTGCCTAAACCACAAGAGCCGTTGCTGCTGTATCTGGCAGCAACAAATCAAGTGGTTAGTGCTGCGCTAGTGGCGCAGAGAGAGGCTGATGAGGAAGCAACACCAGCGGCAGGACCGCCAGGTGACGCGGCAAGATCTTCCTCGGCAACGGTTGATCCCGGCAAGACAGGATCTGCGCAAACAGAAGAACCAGTGCAGAAGAAGAAGGTGGTGCAGCGCCCAGTTTATTTTGTTAGCTCTCTTTTACAAGGAGCTAGGTCAAGATATTCTGGTGTGCAGAAGTTGCTTTTCGGCCTTCTTATGGCCTCGAGGAAGCTGCGCCAATATTTTCAAGCACACGAAATCACCGTCGTCACACGCTTTCCGTTGCAACGGATTTTGCAAAATCCAGAAGCAACCGGCAGGATCGTGGAGTGGGCGTTGGAGTTGTCAAGCTTTGGCCTCAAGTTTGAAAGCACTTTGACGATTCGGAGCAGGGCCTTGGCGGAGTTCATTGCGGAATGGACCCCAACGCCAGACGAAGAGGCTCAGGAAACAACTCTTCCCGGCAAGGAAATCGATCAGCAATGGGTTATGTACTTTGACGGGGCTTTCTCGCTGCAAGGCGCCGGTGCTGGTGTGCTGCTTATCGCACCCACCGGAGAGCACCTCAAGTACGTAGTCCAAATGCATTTTCCCCGAGAGAGTTCGACCAACAACACTGTGGAATACGAGGGTTTGCTTGCCGGTCTCAGGATCGCGGCAGACCTTGGTATCAAAAAGCTCGTCATCAAAGGCGATTCACAACTTGTCGTCAGGCAAGTTAGCAAGAGTTATCAAAGTCCATTGATGCAAGCCTACGTAGATGAAGTGAGGAAAATGGAAGAGCGCTTTGACGGTCTGCAAATGGAGCACGTTCCTCGTGCCAAGAATAGTGTTGCTGATGACTTGTCAAAGCGTGCCGCCCTCAAGTTGCCTGTGGAACCAGGAACTTTTGTGCTCCAATTGACTCAACCATCCGTGGCGCCATCGATGCGGCAAGAAAAGACAAGAAAGTTGAACTCTCATCAGTACTTCCCGGCAGAGCTCCCCGGAGCCGCCGGCATGGAAGTTGCCGGGATCGACATACCTGCCGGGGAACAACAGGCTCCGGCAGGGCCTCAGGCCCTTGCTGTCGAGACAAACATTCCCCCGGCAGAGGAGATGCCTTTAGTCCTAGCTGTCGAGCCTCAGGCTCCAGCATGGGCGCAGCACATTGTCCATTTCCTTCAGACAGGAGAACTCCCAGAGGAACAGGAAGAAGCAGAAAGAGTAGCCCGTCGGTCTGTTATGTACAAGTTCATCGATGACGTCCTGTACAGAAAGAGACCAAATGGTGTGAAATTGAAGTGCATTCCTCGGGAGGACGGACTAGAGCTGTTGGCAGAGATACATGGAGGCATATGTGGCTCTCACATAGGGTCAAGAGCACTTGTCAGGAAAGCATTCTGGCAAGGTTTCTTTTGGCCCACCGCTCTCCAGGATGCAACTGCACTAGTAACCAAGTGTGAAGCGTGCCAGTTTCACTCGAAGAAATCGCATCAACCAGCTCAAGCTCTTCGGACAATCCCTCTCTCTAGGCCATTTTCGGTCTGGGGGCTCGACATACTGGGCCCTTTCCTCCGTGCTACCGGGGGCTTTGAGTACTTGTACGTTGCTATCGACAAGTTCACAAAGTGGCCGGAGGTGGAAGCAGTGAGGAAGGTGACAGCACAATCAGCCGTCAAGTTCTTTAAAGGGATAGTTTGCCGTTTCGGTGTACCCAACAGGATCATCACCGACAACGGCACGCAGTTCACAAGTCGCACCTTCATGCAGTACGTCCAAGACCTTCACGGCAAAATTTGTTTTGCCTTTGTTGCTCACCCGAGAAGCAACGGCAAAGCGGAGAGGGCCAATGCTGAAGTGCTGCGCAGTCTCAGGACCAGGACTTTTGACAGGCTGAGAAAGTGCGGAAGACGCTGGATTGATGTGTTGCCGGCGGTTCTTTGGTCAATCAGAACAACACCAAATTGAGCCACCGGCCAGACGCCCTTCGCTCTGGTCTACGGAGCGGAAGCAGTTCTCCCCATGGAACTCACATACGGATCACCTCGAGTGCTCGCTTATGATGAGTTTGAGCAAGAGCAACTGCGGCAAGATGACGCTGTGCTCCTTGAGGAGAATCATCTTCAGGCTGCTGTGCGAGCTGCACGCTACCAGCAAGCTTTGTGCCGCTACCATAGCCGCAAAGTTCATGCCCGAAGCCTTGAGGAAGGCGACCTTGTTCTTCGGCAGATTCAGTTCGCCAAGAATTCAAACAAGTTGACGCCAAAGTGGGAAGGCCCTTATCGGGTAGTACGAGTCACCAGGCCCGGCGTTGTCCACCTGGAGACCGAAGATGGCGTTCCAATGATCAATTCCTAGAATATCGAACATCTTCGCAAGTTCTACCCATAAGGCGCGGTTGCCGGGGGCCCCCGGCAACCACCCTTTTGTACAAGTCTTTCCGGCAAGGCATGTGATCCTTTGTACAAAGCCAGGCACAGACCCTGAGCGCAGATGAATAAATTTAAGTGTTGTACATTCCCATATTGATTCCCATGTTCATATTTATATATGCATGTTTGTCTAAGATGTTGTATAACACCTACTCTCGGAAAGTTCTAACGAACCGCCAAGGTTTCATGTCTTTATTTTCTCATCTTTCTTTTTAAAAGACAGAAGGATTCCTCGCATGCACATTTGCCGGAGGGGGAAGGGAGATATGAGTACCAGTTGGCGACGTTCGGAATCGACGCTTGCCGGAGGAAGGATAGCGACAGAAAGCTAAGTTCTAAACCTTAGAACAAGTTTCCTTTATTGCAAAGTTATTTCCTTGGACGATTCCGACCTTTGTATGGAAAATCTGCACGCGAAGGAACCCTTGTTGTAATCGGTTGCGCCCTTATTTTGTTTCGAGCCCGCTCAATGATTTAAGTGGCTGCACTGAGAACGCCAAGGAGTCTTGCCGGCCGCTGCGCCACCAGCAGGCTGCTGAAGTCCCGCACCCAGCGCTCGCGGTAGTTTGCGCGCCGGCAAGTTTTTCAGTAGACGTAGGGTGAACTCCATACATAAAGGAATCAGACAAGGAAAATAGCAAGCATGAACCTAAACATAGGCGAGTTATATTACATTCATGAGCTGCCGCAATTCTAACTTGAGACTTAATTGTCTTTTACATGGAATGATGACAGCAAGAAAAAGCGGAGCACTTAATCCCTGCGCTGGCCTTCGATCCTTTTGATGGAGTCCACCTTCTCAAGGATAGGCGCGATGCATTCTTCAAGTGCCTCAACATTTACGTCCCTTGGCAGATGGCCGAGCGCATTGGAGAGATCGATGTCGGGATTGCTGTGCACCACTTTGATAAGCACCTTGCGAAGGACGGCCCGGCAAAGCCGGCGGGTCTCGCTGGCCAATTGGGTCGCCCGGCTAGACTGAAGCACCCTCAAGGCGTTGATGATGCTTTCAAAGAACATCGTCAACCTGGCACTTGGAGATATTCTTTCCTCGGAAGAATACCTGAAGTTCGACAGGCCCATGGTTGACAGTTCTGCAGTAAGCTTCTCCGCAGTGGCGATGAGACGTCCAGTCCAGATCTCCACCGCCTTCTCATAATCGAGTTGGGTGGCGGCAGCGCTCTTGAGCAGGTTCCTCTCTCCTTGGAGATCCTTGAGTAGAGCTTTCTCACGGGCCCTGCCGGCCCCGAGAGACTTCTGCAACGTGGTCAGCTTCAGCTCCAGAACTGCAATGTCATCAGCCACAGAGGAGAGCTGCTTGGTTTTGTTGGACAGGGCAACTTGCATCTCCGCCAAGGAGTGGAGGGTTTTTTCCCTATCACCTTTGAACGTCGAGAGCTCCTTGCCGTGCTCTTCGAGATCTGTTTCTAGTTTCTTCACCTTGTCGATCAGTTCATTCTTGGCGGCCTCTGCAGCTTCAGCAGCATCGACGGCCTCCTTGAGCTTGCCGGCGTGACTTGTAGTCAGAGCTTCGAGCGCCTCTTTATGTTTTTGCTCCAGCTCCTGGGTCCGCCGCGCGACAAGCTTCTCGATATCTTCATCTTTGCTGCGAAGCTTGGTGGCGAGCGCCTGCTCACGTGCGGTGAGATCTTCCTCATGAGCATCCAGAGCAACGTGGCGCCCTATCAGGAGAGCATCTTCAGCAGCAATCCTTTGGGTAGCTTCATCATGCGCCTTCTCCATATCAGATTGCTTCAGGAGGATCTCTGTCCACTGCTGGCTCACTTGTTCCCGGCCGGCAACCAACTCTTGGAGGGCCTCGGCGTGCCAGACTTGCATTTGTTTGACGCGCCTTTGAAAATCTGTTTCGGCCGCCTCGACAACTGCCATTCTGGAGTCTGCCTTATCTTTCCGGACGCAGTGGAGAGCCTGGAGCTTGCGGAAATTCGCGCCCATGGCCTAAAGGAGCTGATCCTCTTCAGATTTGCCGCTGCTAGTGCTGGGATCGTCGACAACCTTGAGCCCGGCAGCAGCGATGATTTCTTCGTCAAAAACTTCTCCTTCGGCTGGTGCCCCAATGCTTGCCGTCCCCGACAAGTTGACGAACAGGTTCTCGCCAACCTTGAGGTATTTGCTAGATGAGGGGCCTTCAGATGTTGACGGTTGGTCTTCAGCGACCGCCTCACCAGTGGCAGGGGGCTCCGTGGCCGGTGCAGCGCCTGGCGCTCCTACGGCAGGACTGCCGTTAGTACGGTCATCAGCCTCCCTGTCGCCCCCTTCAGTAGGTTCCTTCGTGGGTTCCTCTTGTGCAGTCTTGGCGGCCTCCCTGTCAAGAGCACCACCAGCCTCGACAGTGTCATCCTTGGTGGCCTCACTGGCAGCGATCCTGTCTGCTTCGGCAGTGGCGTCCCTGGCGGTCTCCTCGATGACAACGTCAATGTCCATGTATTCCGTCACAGGGAACTCTGAAGGACGAAGGAGGAGAACAGAATAAGATCGAGATTGAAGTTTGAAGTGACTAAAGACAGAGAGATAAGGGAAAGAGTAACAAGCATTCCGAGGCAATCAGTTACCTGCGTCGAGCTGTTGGGAGGTGGCCTCGCCCCTCCCGGCAACTTCGATTGCCGGGGGAGGATTGCCGATGTCCATGCTTGCCGGCTCCTCCTCAGTTAGGATGGGCTCGTCGGTAGGATATCTTGCCGGGGACGTGCTTGTGGGCGGTGTGGTCGATGAAGGTGGCACAACGGGGATGTCTTCCGACAAGTCCCCTTGTTGCCGTTCTTGTCCTGCGAGCCCAAGGATGTCAGCGGCAAGAATGGAAGCCTCAGCACCCGCCAGCGGAAAAAGAACAGTGAACTTACGCTGGGGGCTGTGCTGGGGGCTGCGTTGAGGACTGAGCTCTGGGCTGACGACGACGATTTCTGGAACGCTCGTGGAGCCTGCCGGGGGCTCGTCGCCCGTAGAAGTCTTTGTCCTCTTCGCCATCCTCTCCAGCAAGGTTTTTGCATCACTGCAGAGACAATACGAGCAAGTCAGTAAGATCGATCCAAGATTGAAATATAAAGGCTGTGGCAAAGTACTCACTCTTCTTCCTCTCGCTCCGGACTAAAGCCGGAGATGTCGAAATCGACCTCCGCTGCAATGTCCGAGTGGGGAGGCGGAGGAGGGGTCCTAGGCCGCTTGGCTGTGGCAGGCGCCGGGGCAGCTTCCGGTGCGGTAGTGCGAGACACCCCTGCCGCCCCAACAGTGGCCGCTGGTGTGGGTCTCGCGCGCCGCGTAGGTTGTTGACGAGCCCCTTGCCGCGGTGCAGTCTTGCCGGCCACTTTCTTGCTGGGAGCCTCGCTGCTCGAAGAAGGCTGGCTTGCCGGGATGCCAGATGCAGCCTTCCGAAGAACACGCTTCGTCTTCTTCAGAGCTGGGAGCTCTTCTTGCGGTTCTTCTTCGGCCGTGTCCTCGTCGGACGAGCTCTCAGCGGCTGCACTGCTCTGTTCCCTGGCAGCTCTGTCCTTCCCGGCAGGTTTTACTTCCACTACTACCTCTGCGTCGCTGGCTTCCCATTCTGTGAAGCCGACGCTGCCGGCCTCCGCGGCAAGATTTGCCTCCTCCACCCTAGTAGCAATGTAAGCTACTTCTTGGTCGGTGGTGGCTCGGATGAAATCTGCCACTTGCCGGACGGGTCTTTCCGTCAAGTTGTCAAAAAACTTATGTGGTTCCTCCTTGGTTGGCTCGGCCCAAGTCACGTCAAGACCGTGGGCGTTGAACATCGACATGAAGGCGATGATTGACCCCAAGGCGGAGTTGTTGCACAAAGGGACAATCCTTGCCGGCAGCCGATGCTTGTCTTCACGCTGGAATATTTTTTTACGGAGAGCGCCAAGCTGCATAGTGGTCAGATTATTATTCAGCCCGGGGCGCAATCTCATGATATCTGCCGCGTTTCGGTATTCCCAAGTTGGCCTTCCCCTGTTCTGCAAGGGGGCAATGCGGCGGCGGAGAAAGTCGAAGCCGATCATCTCCATTGTCAGACCGGCAGCTTTCAGGCGAAGGATCCTGGTGGTGGCGATTGTGAGCCTCTCGTCTTCCGCGGCGAGATCGCTCCAGTCCTTGCCGCGGACCACCTTCTGTTGCTGGGGAAGACAAAATGGATGCGGATTTGCTTCCTTGATCCAGCACCATTCAGCCCGCCACTCGTCCCACTTTTCGCGGTAAACTCCTTCTGGGTATATTTCCTTATTCCAAGCCCATGGAATCTAGGCGATAGAACCAGAGAGGGCCTCTCCTTTTTGGATGCGGGGGAAGAAGTAATGGCGAAAAAGAGTAGAGTTGGGAATCACGCCGGCAAAGTTTTCGCAAAGATGGGCAAAGATGGACATGCATAGTACCGCATTCGGCGTGAAATCGAGAAGATGAAAGCCGTATGTGTACATGATATCATTGAAGAAGTCGGAAAATGGGGGACAGAGCCCGCAATAGAAATATGCAGCGAAGAAAGGGTATCTGTCCGATCCACTTTTGGAACAAGCACCTGGAATTACGCGTGTGGTGGGGTGAGCTTGCGTCTAATTCGCCCACATGCACTGGTACCGCCCCTTCAGAGCTTCAGCATCGAGCGATGGGGGGAATATGACATGCTTCTTCCGCATCTTCACCAGTTCGCTCTCCGGGACGTCGGCTTTCGCTTCCTTGCCCTTGCCTTTGCTGGCCCTGGGCGGCATGGCGGCTGTGAGGGCGGAAGCCGGGGGTGGAGCGAGCATGGAAGCGGCGGGCGGAAGAGGAAAAAGCTTCGCTCTGAGCTCAAGAAGAGGAAGGCGATGGCGACGGCCAGATTGAGAAGAAGAAGGGGGGTAAATAGGCTTGTGCCTTTGCGGCTTCTCCTTTTTATGGCGAAGGTGCGGGGCCGCCTCTTTTATTCCCCAATGTGAATGCGCCTCTATAGGCGCGAGGCAGTTGCAGCCTTTGAGGCACGCTTCCCACGTCGTGCGCTCGGTGCGTGTAGTGGGGGGGCATAGTAAAACGAGATATTTACGAGCAGTTAATCCCCTCCCACGCGTGCCCGTGCACTGTTTGGGCCTAGCCCAACAACGCCTCGCACTCGTGTATGGCCTAGGCCCGGGGGCTCCTGTCGGTGTACTAAGTATTGGCCCTCTAGTACCCCGTACTTGTGCACGGGCAGTCGTAGCCATCCTCGCGGCAAGGCTTGCCAGGGAACAGTTCGAGGTCGATTCAAGTCACCAAAGAAATCATCAAGTCAGAAATCTGAGGATCAGCAGATAAGAAGAGCTGGAATCCGAAGGCCAGCTTCCCCAGCAAGATCTTGCCAGGGTGGCCTGCGGAGCCTGGCAAGGATTGGCACCCGGCAAGGCTTGGCATCCGGCAAGGCTTGGCGCCCGGCAAGGCTTGGTGTGCGGCAAGGTTTTGTTGCTGTGCCGCTGCTCTAGCATAGCGACAAACCTAACATTCTGGGTCCTTCATTGGATGTGTGGCGACGCGCCAATGGAAGAGAGCTTAAGCGGTGCTGATGGGATGGCCTCTTTTCCCATCCCCAAGAAAGTGAGGACACCTAAACGGACACCTCACGGTGCATTAAATGCGCTTGTCCTAATCTGTCAGGGGTTAGGTATGATACCCTGTAGCTACTTTACACCTCAATGTATGTACATTTTGCCACTGTGGTGACCCCTTTGTGATATAAAAGGAGGCCCAAGGCAACTGCTACAGAGGAGGAGAACTTCTGGCCCATTCTGCATGCGTAGCTGCTCTTTGAACGTACTGTTCACAGCGAGCGCTCCTGAAGGCTGGGCTCAAGAACATTAATAAGAACACAAAGCAGGAGTAGGGTTTTACGCTGATTAGCGGACCGAACCTGGGTAAAAACTTCCCGCGTCGATCGTTGGTTCTCCTCTTTGCTTATACCTCTCCCCCTGCCGAATCATAAAGGGGTCTCTCGGGATCCCATAGGTGTCGTACCCCGACACCTCGTGCCCCTCCGAGTCATCGAGTTGTTGCTCGGGGGCAACGGGGTCGCCAGGTCTTCCATCTTGTCTGGGGTATCATTTTCTCCGGTGCCCGTGTTGCTTTCTCTGCCCCAACGCCCCTTGGATCGTCTGCATTGTCGTCGGCGTTTGGCGGCTCCTCACCGGGCTTATCGCCATCTTTTCTAGGCGTGTCATCGCCGTTCCTCCCATTGATGCCATCGCTCCCATCATTGGGGGTGTCCACCATGTAGACATCATAGGTGGAGGTGGCCGTCCAGCGTCCGGTGGTGGGAGGGGCAGCAACAGTATGGGCCGTGGCGTCGACATCTTCATCCATGTTGTCTGCCTCCTCTGAAGTGTTGTCCAGCATGTCAGTTAAATCTTCGACGATGGCTACTAAGTGGGTGGTGGGTGGGATATAAAATTCCCCATGGCCCGCCTCAAGACCAATCTGAGGATAGGTCGGGGGCAGATCATCCGTGATGTTTATCCTCTGGATCCGATCTAGCATCTCGCTCAATAGGGAGAGACTAATCGCATCGGTATCCGGGATATCTTCGGAGTCAACCTCCGGTATGGTGGTGCGGGGGCCGAGTCCGGCCAGGGTTGACTCCTGGTCTTCGGACGCCGAAGTCATATCCGGGCTTGAAGCCGAATCCATGTAAGGGCCCACTAAGCGATAGGGTCGAAAAGAGAGTCCAAAGTCAAGGCTTCAGATTTTCCGGTTTTCTCAGGCAAGGCTGAGAATCCGGTGAAGATGAGATCACCCCGAGCATTAGCGATGTACTATAGATTACCGAATCTGATTTGGTGCTCAGGGGCAAAGCTGTTGACCTAGTTGAGGTGACCGACCGAGTCGGTATGCAAAACGATGCGGCCGAACGCGAAGAGCTGGCCGGGAACAAAGATGTCCCCGGTGCGGATGCCATCTCCAATGACTACGCGAGCCATCAATCCTTCGGCGATCCAACAGTGGAAGTCTCAATGAAAGCACCAATGTCTGTGTCAAAACTGGCGGATCTCGAGTAGGGGGTCCCGAGCTGTGGATCTTGGATCAATGGGGAACAAGGGATGAAGGAGACGATGTTTACACAGGTTCAGGCCCTCTCAAAGATGTAAAACCCTATGTCCTGCTTGATTATATTGAAGTGTATATGATGGTTATAGAGTCGATCTACCACGAGATCAGATGAACTAAACCCTAGGTGAGTAGGATGATGGTTCTTCTTCTAGCCTCTATGGACTAAACCCTCTAGTTTATATAGACACCAGGGATACTGGGGTTACACATGGTCGGTTACAATGAAGGAATAAACATGCCGATTCTCTTATCTTGACTTAGAGGACACACCAAGTCTTCGAAGGTTTCCTGTCCAGATACAGAGTCACCTTGTAGCTCAGCCTTATAGTAGTCGCAAAGCAGCCCACCTGTCCGGCCCATAAGAGATAGGCCGGCATCTCGAGGACCCCTTAGTCCAGGACTCCCTCAATGCACACAATATTAACTATACACAATGCATAAGAATGACAATAGTGCTCTCAGGACTGGTGCTTGTTTGAGAAGGTGATGACTCAACAATAAAAGTAAAATAACATAAAAGTAAATAGATAGGACCTTCGCAGAAGGGAGCAGAGATTTGTAGAGCTCCCAGAGCTTGAAGCTTAAATCAAAGATAAATATAATTTTGGGAGGTATGCCTTTCCTGTCAACGTCACGACCGAGAGTTTTCAATAACTTCCATGCTAACCAAATTAGCTACGGTTCCCAAGTGGTAAAGCAAAGTTTCCTCCCCGCCCACCAACAAACACAAGCCATGGCTAGCCGAATCCTCGGGTTCCCTCCATACCAACAACTTCCCGGGGGAGTTTGTTTTATTATTTTGTAATTTTAATCATGGGACTGGGCATCCCAATTACTAGCCCCTCACGTGCAAGGACAAGTGAATAGACATTCATCATGAGAATAACCCGCTTATCATGGAAGGTACTCACCGCCTCCTGTCGCTTCATGAGTGGTAGGGGCACACAAAAAAGATGTTGATTTGAATATTTAGAGGTGGCACATGCAAATTTACTTGGAACAGCAGAGTAATACCGCATATAGGTAGATATAGTGGACTCATATGGAATAACTTTGGTTTAGGGATTTGGATGCACAAGCAGTATTCCCACTTAGTACAGGCGAAGGATAGCAAATAGATTGAGAAGCGGCCAACTAGAGAGTGAAAACAGTCATAATCATGCATTGTGAATAATTAACATAGAATACTAGCATGAGTAGGATATAAGCACCATGAACATAAATATTGTGGGGGCTATGTTGGTTTTGAATCAACTACATGCGTGAACATGTGCCAAGTCAAGCCACTTGAAACATTCAGAGGAGGATACCATATCATCATACTACAACATAATCATTTTAATGCATGTTGACACCAAAGATAAATCATTATCCACTCCTAGCCACTTAAGCATGGAATGACCAACTATAATCTCTAATTGACATCATAAATATGTTTAATCATAATATGCTAAATCATGGATACTGAGCTAAACATATTTACAAAAACAAAAACAAGTTGAGTACATACCCGCTTTTCTTTGCCACAGTGACTTCATCCAAATCGTCATTAATGCCTTTCACTTGCACGACCGAATGATATGAAAATAATAATAGTGCAAGAGTGCCATGGACTAAGCTGGAATCTGCAAACATTTTGTTCAAAGGACAAGACAAAATAATATGGTGTCGATGTACTAAAGTTTGGGTCCTTTAGTACCCCATACTTGTGCACAGGCAGTTGTAGCCGTACCAGCGGCAAGGCCTGCTGGAGGACAGCTAGAAGCAAATGCGAGATTATCAAGGAAATATTCAGGCCAATGATTAGAAGACAGAAGACTGGGGGCTTGGCTCCCGGCAAAATCTTTGCCGGAATGGCCCGCGAAGTCCCGCCAAGATCCTTGCCGGGATGACCCGGCAAGATCCGCACCCGACAAGGTTCCGCCACCCTGCCTCCACTCCAGCGCAGTGACCAGCCTCTCATTTGGGTTTTGTCCTCCAGGTTGCGTGGCATGATTCTAGTGGTGAATGGGTTTAAGCGGTGCTGATTGGACGGGCCCTTTTTCCGTCCCCAAGAAAGTAAGGACACCTAAACGGATCATTTAATGCGTTTGTCCTAAATTGTTTGTGATAAGTGTGTAAACACTATAGCTACTTTACACCTCAATGTATGTACCGAACGCCACTGTTGGTGACCCCTTGGATGTATAAAAGGAGGCCCAAGGCATAGCTACAGAGGGAGGACACTCTCTCGCCCATTCTGCATGCGTAGCTGCTGCTCGAACGTACTGTTCATTGCAAGTGCTCCTGGAGCTTGGGCTTAAGATTCCACAATAAACTAAAGCAGGAGTAGGGTATTATGCTTCTCAGCGGCCCGAACCTGGGTAAAAATTTCCCCTGCGTTGATAGTTGGATCTGCTCTTTGTGCATACCTCTCTCCCTGCCGAATCGTAAAGGGATCCACGTGATCCCATAGGTGTCGCATGCCAACATCTTTGGCGCGCCAGGTAGGGGAAGGAGGTTGCGCTAACCTGATCTAGTGATCAGCGCGTCAGTTTCTTGATCATTTTCGTCGCCATGGCCCCCAAGAAGAAGGGTTTGGCGGCGGCTGGAACATCTGCATCTGGTCTGCCCGTGCCTTCACGGACGGGCGACGGCATGGACGCAGATGGAGGAGGTGGAGGTCTTGAGCCTCCACGGCGTTCTGGCGGACAAAGCCAGGCGAGCGGCGTTGTTCGCAGTGGCGACAATGACCTGCGCGCCACCAGATCCAAGGACGGAGTTGTGCTGCCTACGGGTGGCGTGGCAAACTCCAAAGACGGGACGGCGCCTTCCAAGACACCCGTGCCGGTGCATGCGCTGCGGCCTTCTCAGGTCGCGCACGACGAGCAGCGTCGTGACGACGGTGGTTCCAGGCGTCCCCAAGGAAAGGCCCCCGCGCATCATTCCTGAGATGCACGTGACCAACATGCACGCCAAGATGCTGGTGGAAGCGCGGTGCGGTCGTGGGACTGTGACAGAGCTTCTTCTAACATGGTTAGGAGTTAGAGCACCTCACTTACTTCGCACATCTTGCCGCCGCCTACACCAGTAGAGGCATTGGCGCGAGCACAGCTGCTTCTGGATTTCCCTCCTGCTCCGAAGAAGCTTGAGGAATGGCGAGCTGCTATTCAGAGCCTCATCGGCTTCACCAACGGAGATGGACCACAGCGGGCAGAGCCTTCACGGCGGCGGTCCATCGAACCTACGCGTGCCGATGGTGAAAAGACTAGAGGTAAAGCGACTACAGTGCACTCTCCTTCACAACAGCAATAGCGGTCGCTTGCTCGGTGGACCGCCATCTGTGATGGCGATTCCACGGCGTCGTCCAATCCGCGAATGCGCCGCGATCAGCGTCAAGTTCTTCGGGAGCGAAGCAAAGAAGACGCTTGAACTACCATCGATGGCGATGGGAAGCGCACCATCAATCTGATAGGCGCGCAGGGCCTACTATCAACAAGCCTGTGCTAGGGGATCCTGGTGACCTGCCTTATGAGGTGGGGTGTCCAGCGTTTACCCGTGAGCTGCGGCGAGTCCAGTGGCCCAATTCCCGAACATTCAAGCCAGAGGTCCCGGAGAAATACGACGGCAAGACTCACCCGTCGGAGTTCCTGAGCATCTACACCATCGTGGTGCAGGCTGCCGGAGCTCGAGACGACAAGATACTCACCAACTACTTCTCGTTAGTGCATAAGCCCAACATCAGGTCTTGGTTGATGCATCTGCCAGAGAATTCCATTTCTTCCTGGTCAGACCTGTGTCACCAGTTTGTTGGCGCCTTTGTCTGAGGCCATCAAGCTCCTGGCCAGGAAAGTGATTTACACCTCATCCCCCAGAAGGAGGGCGAGCCCTTGCGCAAGTTCATACAGAGATCCAGCCGCGTATAGTACAATATCCCAGACATTCATCCCGCCGCCGTTATTAGCGTGTTTCATCAGAACGTGCGCAATCGCAAGATGCGAGAGGAGCTGGCGATGAACAAAGTCAGGGAGATTGCTGAGCTCTATGCTCGGGCAGACAAATGTGCTCGGGCTGAAGAGGGAAGGAGACTACCCGGCGAGAACACCGGCGCGGAAGTCGACTCTGAAGATGAAGATGCCACCACCCCGGCAAGAAAAGGTCGACGGCATAACAGGAAGCGTAAGGGCAAGGCTGTGCTTGTTGTCGAGGAATCCGGCAACCCCAACACCACCAAGAAGGTCAAGGTTGATGGCCCCAGCAAGGATGTTGCTGGGTGTCCCTCCTGTGAGGCCTTGGCGGCTGCCGACAAGCCGGAGGGCTCCGACAAGCAATATTGCAAGATCCATCGCACCAAGGGCCATGACCTCCAGAATTGCCGGCAAGTTGAACAGCTTTTCGAGAGGTAGAAAGCTGAATACGAAAGGCGAGACAAGGAGAGAGCCCAACATGGTGCTGAAGGGTGGCCGAGGAGGTCGCCGCGGCAAGGCTAAGCAACAGAAGGAGAGGCCCACTCGAGGCCACGACAAAGAAGAGGGGGGTGAAGATGACAATGAAAAGGATGAAGACTCCAGCGAGCATGAGTTTCAAAAGGCTACAGAGGCTATGTGCCTTGATGGAGGCGCCTTGCTGCATTCTTCTCACCGCCAACTTAAATAGTGGGTGCGAGAGATCAATGCTGCGGAGCCGTCGGTCGATGCTCGGAAGCCTTTGAAACGGTCCAGCACACCTATCATTTTTGACATTGAGGATCATCCTGATCACACAATCGCGGTCGGGTGCTTGCCATTGTTGGTTTCACCAACGATTCGCAACCTCAAGGTAACAAAAATGTTAGTTGACAGTGGGGCCGGTTGGAATCTGATCTCGCCTAGCATGATCAAGAGGTTGCAAATTCCTGACGAAGATCTCAAGGAAACGGACACGTTTCAAGGGATCAATCCAGGAAGGAGCCAACCGAAGGGCAAGATCACATTGCTGGTGACATTTGGCAGTGAGCTGAACTATAGAACAGAAAAGATCGTTTTCAATGTCGCCAAGATTCTGTTGCCATATAACAGGATTCTCGGCCATCCAGCACTGGCCAAGTTCATGGCGGCGGCGCACTACGCTTACAACGTATTAAAGATGCCCGGCCCGATGAGCGTCATCACTGTCAACTCTGACAAGAAGGACGCACTTATCTGTGTCGACCAACTCTACCGGGAGGCAGTTGCAGCATCTGCCGCCAAGGCACTTGCTCCTGCCGCTGAAGCTCCTGGGGGGAAGAAGAAGACCGGCAAGACCTCTAGCACACACTCCGGCAAGCGCCCCTCCTCAGAGTGTTGCGCTCCCGTCGAGGATGTGCCGGAGAGCTCCACCGGCAAGAGCAAGAAATCCAAGGCAGCTCTGCCAGAAACCAAGAAGGTGCCCATCAAGGAGGATGGTACGGGAGGAACTTTCAACATAAGTTCCACCCTCGATGACAAATAGGAAAGCGTGCTTGTTGCTTTCCTCCGGGCGAATATCGATGCGTTTGCATGGCAACCATCTGATATCCCGGTGTTCCCAGGGAAGTAATTGAGCACCACCTTGCCGTCTGTCCTCATGCACGGCCTGTCAAGCAAAAGGTTAGGAAGCAGTCTTTGGAACGGCAAGAATTTATTGCCAAAGAAATCAGGAAGTTGGAAGCGGCAGGTTTGGTTAGAGGAGTGCTCCATCCGACGTGGTTGGCCAATCCGGTTGTAGTGCGCAAGGCGAATGGAAAATGGAGGCTGTGTATTGACTATATAGATATCAATAAAGCCTGTCCAAAAGGTCCTTTCCCCTTGCCGCACATCGACCAGATTGTGGACTCCACTGCCGGCTGGGATCTGCTGTCGTTTCTCGACGCCTATTCAGGGTACCATCAGATTTTCATGGCAAAAGAAGATGAAGAGAAAACCGCATTTATCACCCCATGTTGTGCATATTGTTTCTTATGTATGCCCTTTGGGTTGAAAAGTGCTGGTTCGACTTTTGCAAGAGCGGTCCAGGTTGGTTTTGAGCCCCAGCTACATAGAAATATGGAAGCGTATATGGATGACATTGTGGTTAAAACCAAGGACAAAGCAACGCTCATACAAGATTTGGATGAGACATTTGCAAATCTGCGCAAGATTAATCTGAAGCTCAATCCCGAGAAGTGCGTGTTTGGCATTCCATCTGGCAAGCTTCTCGGGTTCTTTGTGTCTCAGTGTGGGATCGAAGCAAATCCCGACAAGATCAAGGCGATTGAGTAGATTGAGGCACCGAGACGCGTCAAAGATGTACGTCGACTTGCCGACTGCATTGCTGCTCTGAGCAGGTTTATCTCTAAATATGCTAAGCGCACCCTGCCCTTTTTCAAAATCTTGAAGAAGGCAGGTCCAATGAAATGGACCGCAGAATCGGAGGCAGCGCTGCAGGATTTGAAGAAATACCTCTCCTCTCCGCCGATACTAGTTGCGCCTAAGCCACGAGAGCCGATGTTGCTATATTTAGCAGCGATGAATCAAGTGGTTAGTGCTGCATTGGTAGCGCAGAGAGAAACTGATGAAGAAGCAGCAGCAATGGTAAGCCCGACAAGCGACGAGCTAGAGTCTTCTCCGACGAGGTCTGGTGCCGACAAGGCAGGATTTGCAAAGTTGAATGAAGCAGCGCAGAGGAAGATGATGGTGCAGCGCCCAGTTTATTTTGTCAGTTCCCTTTTGCAGGGGGCTAGGTCAAGATATTCTGGTGTGTAGAAATTGCTCTTTGGCCTCCTTATGGCCGGCAAGTGGGGATCCCGTGGCCGGTGTAGCGCCAGGCGCTCCTATGGCGGGAATGCCATCAGTATGGTCGCTGGTCTCCTTGCCGGTCCTTTCAGTAGACCTTTGGGCGGCTTTTTCCTGTGCGTCCTTCGCGGCTTCGTCAGCAGCGATCTTGTTGGCCTCGGCGGCAGCATTCTTGGCGGTCTCCTTGATGATGATGTCAACATTCATCTGTTCCATTGAGGGAAGATCTGAAGACCAGGGAAAGAAACAATGTAAGACCGAGGTTGAAGTTCAAGAAGACAAAAATAAAGAAAGAATAACAAGTTCTCAAAGGCAAGTGGTTTACCTGTGTTGAGCTGTTGAGAGGTGGGTTCTCCTTTCCCAGCAACATTGGTTGCCGGTGTAGGACTGCCAGTGCCAGTGCTTGCCGGCTCCTCTTTGACGAGAACGGGCTAGTCGGTGGAAGCCCTTGCCGGGGATTTACCTCTGGGCGGCGTGGTTGACGGAGGAGGCATGTCAGGGACGGCCTCCGATGGCCCTTCCTGTTGCCGTTCTTCTCCTGCAAAGCCCGGCGATGTTAGTAACAAAGATAAAACATCTCCACGCCCGCTAGCAGGAAAATGAGTAGTGTACTCATGCTGGGGGCTGGGCTGGGGGCTGCGAGGAGGACTGAGCTCTGGACTGATGACGATGAGCTCTGGCGCATCCACGGTGCTTGCCGGGGGCTCATCACCCATTGAACTCTTTGCTCTCTTCGCCATCCTTTGCACCAATGTTTCTGTATCCCTGCGGAGACAAGCCAAAGCAAGACAAGTGAATTAACCAAAATCAGAACTCAAAAATTAAGAGACCCGACGAGACCCTTACTCTTCTCTCTCCGGACTGAAATCAGAGAGGTCGAAGTCGACCTCCACTTCAGTGTCCGTGTGAGGGGGCGGAGAAGGGGTCCTGGGTCGCTTGGCTGTCCCAGAGGCCGCGGGTCGGCGTGATCCTGTTGCTCCAGCCATTGGCGCTGTTGCATGAGACGCCCCCGTCGTTCCAGCTGTTGCCGTGGCCGTGCGTCTCGTACATCGCATGGGCTGCTGTTGAGCTTCTTGCCGCTGCACAGCCTTGCCGGCCGCCTTCTTGCCAGGAACCTCACCGCTCGAGGAGGGTTGGTTTGCTGGGATGCCAGAGGCAGCTTTCCGAAGAACGCGCTTTTTCTTCTCTGGAGCTGGGGACTCCTCGTGCAGGTGTTCCTCGGCTGTGTCCTCGCCAGAAGGGCACCCGGCAGCCGTGTCGCTCTGTTCCCCAGCAGCCTCATCCTGCTCGGCAAGGTCCTCTTCGGACATCACTTCTTCTTCGCCGACCTCCTCTTCCGTAAAGCCAACGCTGCCAGCCTCCGCAGCAAGATTTGCCTCTTCCGCCCTGCTGGCGATATACGCCACCTCTTCATCAGTGGTGGGACGGATAAGGTTGGTCTCTTCGCGGATGGCTCTCTCCGACAGATTGTCGAAGAATGCCTATGCGCGCTCTGCGGATGGTTTAACCCAAGTTCCGTCAAGGCCGTGAGCATTACACGCTGGCATCATGGCGATGATTGAGGTCAGAGCAGAATTGTTGCACAGAGGGATTATGTTCGCCGGCAGCTTGAATTTACCGTTAGGCCTAAACAGTCGGTGGCAGAGGGTTGTATGCTGCATAACCGTCAAGTTGTTGTTCAAACCTGGACGCAGCCTCATGATATCCGCAGCATTCCGAAATTCCCAGGCTGGTCTCCCTTTGTTATGCAAGGGTGCGATGCGGTGTCGAAGGAAATCAGCGCCAACCATTTCTATTGTCAGCCCGGCAGCCTTGAGTTTCTCATCTTGAGGATCGAGGGAACTCCAATTGTTACCGCGGACCACTTTTGATTGTCGGGGCAGACAGAAAGGCTGGAAATACTGCTCCTTGATCCAGCACCATTCGCCCCACCATTCTTCCCACTTGCTACGGTAAAGCCCTTCTGGGTATATCTCCTTATTCCAGGCCCTTGGAATCCAGCTGATAGAACCAGAAAGGGCCTCTCCTTTCTCCATCCGAGGAATGAAATAGTGGCGGAAGAGGGCTGTGTTGGGGATTCTTTCGGCAAAGTTTTTGCAGAGATGGGCGAAGACTGGCATACATGTCACGGCATTCGGCGCGAAATCCAAAAGATGGAAGCCGTATGTGTACATGTTGTCGTTGAAGAAATCAGAAAATGGAGGGCAGAGCCCGCAATAGAAGAATGCGACAAAGAAATTAAATTTATCTGGGCCGCCCTTGGAAGAAGCAGGATTCACGCGGGTGGCGAGATGAGCTTTCGTCTCCCTCCCCCACATGCACAGATACCGCTCCTTCAAGGCGTTCGCATCGAGCGTCGGGGCGAAGATGGTGTGTTCCTTCCGCATCTTCACCAGCTCGCTCTCCTCGACGGCTTTCACTTCTTTATCCTTGCTCTCTTTGGGTGGCTGTGGAAGCAAAGATCGAGGATGATGAGGGCGTGGAGGCGGCGGATGGATGAGAGAAGTTCTGCTTTGAGTTTGAGGAAGAAGACGGCGGCGGTTTCCAAATTGGAAAGGATGGGAGGTAAATGAGCGGCGCCTCTGCGGATTCCTTTTTGTGGGGAAGGCGCGGGGCTGCCTCCTTTCTAATTAATGTAAATGCGCTTTCATGAGTGCACTGTTACTGCGGTCGTTCCACACGTTCCCACGTCGCGCGTTTATTGCACGTCGTGGGGAAGCACGGTAAACAAGACAATAGCAGCTAACTTCTGCCACGCGTGCCCGTGCACTGTTTGGGCCTAGCCCAACAATGCCTCGCACCCGTGTATGGCCTAGGCCCGGGGCTCCTATCGGTGTACTAAAGTTTGGGTCCTTTAGTACCCCATACTTGTGCACGGGTAGTTGTAGCCGTACCAACGGCAAGGCCAACTGGAGGACAGCTGGAAGCAAATGCGAGATTATCAAGGAAATATTCAGGCCAATGATCATAAGACAGAAGATCGGGGGCTTGGCTCCCCGCAAGATCTTTGCCGGAATGGCCCGCGAAGTCCCGCCAAGATCCTTGCCGGGATGACCCGGCAAGATCCGCACCCGACAAGGTTCCGCCACCCTGCCTCCACTCCAACGCAGTGACCAGCCTGTCATTTGGGTTTTGTCCTCCTAGTTGCGTGGCATGATTCTAGTGGTGAACGAGCTTAAGCAGTGCTAATAGGACGGGCCCTTTTTCCGTCAACAATAAACTAAGGACACCTAAATGGAGCATTTAATGCATTTGTCCTAAATCATTTGTGATAAGTGTGTAAACACTGTAGCTACTTTAGACCTCAATGTATGTACCGAACGCCGCTGTTGGTGACCCCTTGGACGTATAAAAGGAGGCCCAAGGAATAGCTACGGAGGGAGGACACTCTCTAGCCCATTCTGCATGCATAGCTGCTGCTCGAACGTACTGTTCATTGCAAGCGCTCCTGGAGCTTGGGCTTAAGCTTCCACAATAAACTAAAGCAGGAGTAGGGTATTACGCTTCTCAGCGGCCCGAACCTGGGTAAAAATTTCCCTTGCATTGATCGTTGGATCTGCTCTTTGTGCATACCTCTCTCCCTGCCAAATCGTAAAGGGATCCACGTGATCCCATAGGTGTCGCACGCCGACATATGGGCTATTTGTTAGATCAGCAATAGTGCGTATGAGAGCCACTCAACATTTTCATCGTGGTCTTCTCCTTAGTATGACTCAACAAAAGAAAAGAATCCAGAGAAATACACTAAAATATTTTTGGAGTTTTTAGTTTTTCAGAAGAAAGAAAATTAACAAAAGAAAACAAAAATAAGACAAACTATTTACATGGGGAAGCTCCCAACAAGCAAAAGAAGAAACGGAAAACTTTTTGGTTTTTCTTCTAATACTACAACTAATTTAAACTAGAAAGAAAAACTAAAAAGAAGTGAGAAATACTTTTTTTATTTTCTCAAAGTATTTGAAACACACAAGAAGAAGGCGAAAAGATAAAACACACAAGAAGAAAGAGGATGAACACCGACAACTGGAATGAAATGTGTGAACATGAATATAATGCCAGTGAGAAATACGTACTCCCCCCAAGCTTAGGCTTTTTCCTAGCTTGGTAATCACCATCGCAGGTATGGGTAATAATCGAAGTGGTAGTTCGTGGAGGCTCTCCGTGCAGGCGAGTGGCTTCTGCTACTGCTTTTTACTCACGTGCCTCGCTCTCATGGATAAAATACATTTTCTCCTCTGAAATCCAAAGAGGACAGGTGCAGGAAAAATAACAGAGACACTGTGCTTTTTATCAAACATTAAGTCATAATCGTAATTTTGTGCCCCATCCTTAACAAAGTAATGACGCTTCATTGACTCAAAGTCTAAGTATTTATAAGGTAATATAGGATCATATCATTGGGCCTAGGTGAGACTCCTAGCTTTGCAGCTACGCGAGAGGCATAAATGCCCCCATATAAGTGACCACTATCAGCATTGCATTGCAGCCTCCGTGCAACAATTGCCCCAAGATTATATAATTTATGGCCCGTTATAGCCGTATGAATAATGCCCAAGTTAGGGGCACAAAGTGCACTACAGTCTTGTTTACCAGTGATGCATTTACCATTAAACAGTGCAAAGTAATGAATAGTGGCAAACTAAATACTTTTTATTCTAGCATGTGTGACTCCTCACCATTGCAAAGACTATTAAGGAACATATGATAATCAGATTTTTGTGGTTCATCAAGTGAACCCCAAAATGGAATTTTGCATGCATCACATAATTCTTTTAGAGGCATACCATAGGCTCTATCATAAAGATGAAATAACGAGAGTGGTATTCCAACTTTTTGGTGAACGACTGAGTGAGGTTTTACTGCTGAATAAACTTGTCTGCGAGGAATGGAGCGAGCTTAGTGTTATGAATATATTGATTAAATTCCTCCATGATACCAGCACCTATCATGAATTCATCGCACGACCAATGGCATGATTTGATATCGGTAGTCCGCACCGAGCTTGCCCTTGGTTCAACATAGGCCCGTCGTACCGAGCTCACGAGATGACCCCACCGAGGACCTCCTCCTCGAAGAACTCCTCCTAAAGAAGTTCATTTTTCTGTGAATAATATTTCTGAAATTTTTGGGTCACAAAATGATATCAATAAAACTTCACAAGATTGATAGCAACTACTCATATTAATGTATAGACGCAATATCAAGCATTCAAACTACTTGGAACTCAAGGAATTCAACATGTAAGTTCATTTTCAGTAGCACCAAGAGCAGCTAATTATGCAAAATATAATCCACTAGAGTAAAAAATAATTGAAGAAATGGAGGAGTCACATACCAAGTAGCAATCCACCAAAACAGTTTTGGAAACGGAGCTCCAAGCAAAGAGCTCGAAAATCTCAGGTTTTGGAGCAAGAACACGAGAGAGAGAGAGAGCTACCAGGAATTTTTTCTATAGGTAAGAGACGAAGTGGTCTGAAGGAATAAGTGAGGGGGTCCCTCTAGGGCCCACAAGCCACCAGGGCATGACCCGGGGGGGTGGGCGCGCCCTGGTGCCTCATGGGCACCTGGGGCATCCCCCTGGGGTGTTTTCAGTGCCAGAAATTCTTAAATATTCTACAAAAATTCATGTTAAAATTTCACATCATTTTGAGTACTTTATTTTTGGCTATTTTATTATCGCTAGCAAATGCGTCAGCTGTTCCAGAGATTTCCAAAGGCTTCACTCGAAGCGGCTTGTGTATGAGTAGGTTTGAGCACCACTTTGGAAGTGTGAAATATATTTCACCTAGACCCCCTTTAACAGTATGGTTTTTCCTATTACTCAAATAAGAAGAAAAGAAACTATGAAAAGAAAAGTCTTCAAGCTTCAAAGTCTTCACATGAATTTCTTCAAAGGCCATACCAATTTCATCACCAAATTCTTCACTTGAGGAAATCCATTTTTAGGGGTCGTCCTCCATGTGTTAAACAAAATCTTCAGGGACTCTATCCCCTATGTATACTTGGAAACACATTAGTTACTCAACCCATTTGTCTTCAATACTCCAAAACCACTAAGGGGGCACTTGACGAACTTACAATCTCCCCCTTTTTGGTGATTGATGACAAATTGGTTAGACTTTCAACGAGAGTAAAATAATTTAAGTATAAATACTGAGTATGAAGAAAATGGTTACAAGATATTGAGGAACTCCCCCTGAAGATGTGCATATGAGGAATTTGCTTTGGATTTCAAGTGCACATGGCAGGTTGAAATTGTGGAGATCTCCCCCTATATCTTGGAATCCAATCATGCATTATCGTAAGATATTTGAAGAATATGAATGCGTCGTGAAAATTGGTGTCTGGCAAAATTGTGCATGCATGAGCAAATATATTTAAGGTCAAAGCATGTGTAGAAAGAGTAGAAAAAGAGTTAGAAGACCAATCGTTATTAAGTTACAACTCATCGAAGAGCAAGTCCAATAAAGTTCAAGAGTTGCAACTTAATCAAAAATAGCCCATATATAGACTCGCTTGAAGACTAGCTCAAACTTATACCTCTTTGACATCAAATGACCAAAAAGAGACAAAGCTGAGGACTAATGCCCCTGAAGAATATCATGGAGAAGTCGAGGGAGCGCCAGCATTGTTAGGGTAGCGTGATGCAGATGGACCAGCCGCAGTGTCTTCAATAGCTTCATTTTTGTCAGTGGTGCGCGATGAAGACTCTGAAGTTGGCATAAGAGGAGGAACTTGGGTTTTCTTAAACTTCTTCCTTGGCAGTTCAGCCCAGTCAAAGTTCATTTGAAAGTCCATAGCAATAAGTTCTTCATCTGTTTTGAAGTGAGAGAGTATGGCACAAGTGCGATCAAATATCTCATGGACATAATATTTGTTCTTGCGGATGGTGTTATGCGTCACAGTCATGTTGGCTTGAATAGTAGCAAACTGATGCTTAACCCATCGGTGATTTTTTTAACCTTCTGAAGCAAACTTGTGAGCAACTCACAGTCCATCATGACACGTGGCGCTTCATGTGAAGAAGTTGGCCTTGAAGATTTTGCAGTAGTGTCCTGGCTAGAAGATTCATCAGCATTGGAGCTTGAGATAGGCTGACGGAATTTTCCATTGAGGGAACGAATTCCTGCATCAATAAGGGCCTTGCCCTTGCCAGGAACTATGGACAGAGTGCTCTGAAGAACTTCAAGTTCAGGCAAATAGCTCAGATGATTCTGATGATCAGCCTTGTAGTGAATTGAAGACCGGGATCTGATGAATTTCATGATCCATGGAGCATATTGCTTTAGTTCAAAAGGTGATTGTGCCACAGTGACCAAAGTCCTCAGGAAGAAATCATGAATGTTGATGGGAATACCATGAATGATGTGGAATAGCAAATTCTTCATAACTCCCACAACTTCTTTAATATTGAAGTAGTATCCTTTGATTGGACTAAGGGTCTTGGCCAAAATTCGATAGACTGTCTTAGGCGCATAGAGCAAATCCTTCACAAGGAAGGTTGTCCTTTGGGCTTCTCTTTCAGTCATAGGCTTTATCAGCACTTGCATCAGGTGGTTTGGAAGCTCAGGTTCTTCATATATTTTTCTTGCTTCTTCATGGGGTAGAGCACGAAGAAGTTCGTCAATTGGTGCTTTGTAGTGAGTGTATTCACTCGCCCAGTCCAGAGCCCATGTAGCAGTGTCATCAGCGTTGCAAGAAAAGTGCACACTTGTATAGAATTGAAGAATAAGCTCTTCATTCTAGTCACAGATGTCGGTGCAAAAGTTTAGTAGACCAGCATCATGAAGAACAACGAAAACAGGCTGGAAGCAGGGAATTGTTTCCATATCCCCATGAGTAATATGGTGATGCAGGAATACTTTGTTCTTCTCAAAGAGAAGTGAAGCATGCGCAGGCACCAAATCTTGGCCGAGTCATATGGGGACTCACCAACGAGAAAATTCTTTTCTTCAAAGAATTTTGCATTGTCAAAATGGGGCCGCCTGAGGTTTCTGCCAATCTTGGACATGATAGGAACAGGTTGAAGAGTTTGCTTCTTGGGTCTGACATCAAACACTGGCCGTGGGGACCCAGTGGAATTATTTGGATCAGTCACGGCAAGAGCTCTAGCAACTTCCTCAGCTGTGGCAGTTGGAACAGTATCTGTGTCTGTTGACGGAATAGAGTCTGCACATGAAGGAGATGTGTTGACGACATCAATTATAGGATCATCTTGAGCAATATCATCAGCTGCTGCAGCTGGAATCTCTTCAAGAATGATTTGAAGTGATGGTTGTGTTTCCTCAGAGCCTGTATGAATTTCTTCAGTGCGCAGGCGACTGAGGCTCTTGAGTGAGGGGAGTGGTGACAGGTGAATTTGAGTGAGTTGCTTCCCAAAATTCACCTTGTAGAATAGGCATTGTAGCACCGTCAATGTCCATGTCCTCTTCAGTTGCTTCAGTTCTTCCAGATGAAGTAGCAGCTTGTTCTTCAGTTAACGGAGCATGTGAGGGCTTCCGTGATGAAACTCGATGAAGCGAAGCATCTTCTTCAACTTGGATTTCCTCATCCACCAGCTCTGTGGTAGCAGCAGTGTGGTTGTTATTATCATCAGCCTGAGGGATTTCATAATCCACCCCATACGGAACAATCTGATGATCATCTGTTTCAAGAGCAGGGGTACTGATGAAATTGGAATAGCATCAATGGGAATGACAATTGAAGACAATGTTGCCATCTTCAATTTCTTCACAATTTCAGGAGCAGTGGGAGGAGTTGAAGCCTTTCTATTTCTAGCTTCCTTCTCATTAGCCTTGGTCGTCTTCACTTCTGATGCAGAAAGAAGGGTGATTATCTTCAAAGATGAAGTCATTGGTGGTTCAATTCCTTGAGGAACTTGATGGTTCAATTTCTTGAGGAACGACTGATGTAGTCGCCTTGGCAGTTTCTTCGGGCACAACTTCTTCAGCTGCCATGACAGTCTCATGGGGAGGAGATGGAGGCACAGTCTCACTGACCTGTGCAGTACGTGGAGGAGCTGAAGAACTTGAGGATGGCACTATGCCAAACTTGGATACCTCATGCTAATTGTGGTCTTCAACAACCTTGTTGGTTGAAGTGATGAACCTGTCACACGCACCACAACAGTGATTTGACTGTCGTTCAAACTCTTCAGACAACTGTTGTATCTCGGACTGTAAAGTCACAAGCTGCTGAGGAGTTATAGAGAGCATGTTCTTCCGCTACTCCTCTTTTTTGCAGTTGTTGTTTCCTCACCAGATTTGCTTGTGCAATTTTGTGCTTCTCATTCAAGATGAATGCAGAAAGCACATGGCTTGGGCCTGGAGGTAAGTTCAAATTATCAAGCGGAGTATCTAGCTTAGTGAACCAAATGTCAATGAAATCCAGGAGCTTCTTCGGGTCCAGCAGCATTGGAGTTGCAGAATTTTTAGCAATTGCAGCTTGCTCTTGCTTCCGTCTGAGGAACTCCGTGAACTCATCTGCGTCAGCCAGCCCATGTTCATCAACCTGAGGCACAACGGCCTTGCTTTTGGGACTTGACCTAGTTCCACGGCTAGCAGTGTCAGGGCCGGATTTCGGGGACACAATATATTCCCAGAAATTAACCCCTCGTGTCATCACCAGCCCAGGATTACTGTTACTGGTGGACACGTCCTTGTTACAGATTACCAAGCTATTACAAGAGTTGAATACAAGACCATAAAGGTCCAATGATACAACAATGATGTCTGGTGGTGGATGACAGAATTAACTTGTGGTTCTCCAACGTCGATGGGGCTCCATTCTCACAGGAACAGCTGACCCGGATAATTCGTATCCCGCATGGCTGCTATCCTAGGCTCCGCACGGTCGTCGCTGTGGTACTCCTCGTAGAAATCCTGACCTGGCCAAGTAAATAGCCAGGGAGAAGCCTGTGAGTACGTTGGAATGTACTCGCAAACATTATGAACAAAAGATATACCAAATGCAGCAGTTAAAATATAAGATCATGATGAACCAAACTTTATGCGTATGCTCATGCTGGACTATATAAAATGCATGCTGACAGGAATTAATTCATGGCCTGATAAAATATTAGCATGTGAAAATATATAAAATTGTTAGTGATAAACAAGGAAAGTCAAAGGAAAACAAAATAAAAGGAATGCCGGTTGGATGTCAAGTGACACCACGGTAGGTCTTGAAGAGAAATGCCAAACGGGTGTCTAAAAGAGAAATCGGACGAGACAGGACCATCTGAGAACTCAGGCGACGCCACGAGAGGTCTTGAAAAGAAATGCCAGTCGGGTGTCAAGTGACGCCACGGTCGGACTTGAAGAGAAATGCCAATCGGGTGTCCACAAGAGTAGTGGCGTGATAAACCGCCTGTTAACTCGAGGGACGCCACAAAAGGTCTTGAAAATAAACTTGAGTGCCCGGGGTAGTCTAGCCAGCCCCTGAGACACTCAGGAAAATTAAAATAAGAGAAACAGGTTAGTTCACAATAATATGCATAACCATAAAAAATTTCACAGCAATAGTATTCAAATAACCATGACGGCGTTGGTGATGATAACAATATCCTGCAAAATAGTTCAGGCCCAATTAATTATTTTCCTCCGAAGACCGACCCTAAGACTGACACTTGACCAACCCAGACTGTAGCCCTTAACCATGGCCACGGCTATTCGAATAGGTTTAAAACTCTGCAGAGGGTGTACTCTTTACCCACAAGTAAAGGATTTCCTTAGTCAGCACCGAGACACTGACTAATTCCTATTATGGTCTTTGGGTTGAAAACACACCTGACCCGCACATACCAGCTTTAACTTACCAAAGCCAGGAATCACCCAAGGCAATGATGGAGTAAAACTCTAAGTGGGAAGGCAACAACCTCCAATAGCATGGGATCACAATATTTATATCGGCGCGCAAATAGGGGTGCGACCCCTCTCCGACTACAATCGAAGACACCCATGCCCCCGGACCAAGTGGCATGCCTACCAGTGATCAATGGTATCTTCTAAGGGGTTAACAACTTACTGAACCATACCCTACCTGTGGTAGGGACATGTGGTAGCACGGATCAAGTTTGGGGGTTACCGGAACAAGACTCGATCTATGGTCGACTCAGGAGGCTCAATTATTTCCTGCAGGGGTTAGCACAACAAGTATTTTCTCAACAGTAAGAACAAATAGGGTCACAACCCTTGCATGCTCCACATATATCACGTGACACCATCGTGTCAAAAATGGCCCGTGCCCACCGGCACATCCAAGGCAGGAGCACCCTCCTGGATTCTCACAATTTCTGCAGGTCAGAACTTGAGTGGAGTGCATGCAAGAGAAAATATATACATGATCATGCATGCATGCAAAAATTGCCATATGCCAAATTTTATTAGAATTCAAATTATTCATAATTCCACTATTCATGCAAATAACCAACCATGCATTCACCATATCAAGTGTTTGAGATGCTTGCCTTTAGTATGCAGAGATATTGGGTGCACTCCAAAAGTTTGAAAAGTTTCTTCCCTCCATTTTTCCTATTTTCAAAAATATTTATATTACCACATAAAGCAAAAACAGTGCCAAAAATTGCCTCAAATATTTTTGAAATAAATACTAAAATAAAATAGACAAAAAATTAGAGATACCAGAAAAAGAATTAAATTATTTGGAGTTCATATGATTTATCTAGAGAGTTTCTAAGCTGAAACAATTGATTAAAAGGACTATTTATTTGACCCAGTGATCATAATGCTCAGGAAAAATGTTCAGCTAATCTAGATAAATAGAGCATATCTTTATGAGACTGTAGGAATTTTAATCACTGGATTTGGATGTGAAATGGAGGTTGTGGAATTATTGGAAGTTACTGGAAAAAGAAAAAGAGAAAGGCAGGGGGGCGCCCTGAGCGCGGTTTAACCGCGAGGTGCTACTGGGCCGGCCTGGTTGATCGACCGCGCGAAGAGCTGCCACGTCAAAAGCGTACTCTGTAAAACCGTTTCCACTTACTACGGGCCCAGCGCGGTCTCGGTCGCTGACAGTGGGCCCCACCTGGCCCACTGGTCAGGTTTGACCGGGTCAGCGCCGGCGCTTCCTCCCTCCTTTCCTCTAGTCGAACAGGGCGCGGCCTCCGGCGAAGCTCGCCGGCGAACGGCAGCTCCCCTCGACAAGCCGAGCCCTCCAGAGTGCTTGGTTGGTCCGTGCGGTCCCTCCGGTGTACGGGTTGGTCGGCGGGGAGCACGGGATTGCCGGCGGCGGGGCCTTCCCGAGAAGCTCCGGCGAAAGCGAATTTGGATCTCCGTCTACGGGCTAGCTCTGGTGGAATTGACGCACGGGATGAACCAGCGCATGCTTATGGAAGCTGATGGTGGAGAGAATTGAGAGGAGGAGGTCCTGGTGGCGTGGGAATCTCCGAGGAGGTGGTGGTCTTGGATTTCACCGGGGACGGGGAAGAAGAGAGCTCCCGGTGATGTGGTTGCTTAGTGTGGCTTCTGGAGGGTGAGTGAATGACGTGCAATGATCGAGACGAGCTCGGGCGGCTTATATAGGCAGGGAGGAGGTCGGTTGCGTGGCTTCCAGTGACGGCCACGGCGACGGTGGCCATTAATGGCGCCGCCAAGGTGGTTGAGGACGGTGGAGGTCGGTGGAGTGGTCGGCGGGCTGTGGATAAGGTCGGTGGAGACAGCAGCGACCGTAGTTAAGGCGAGGGCGAGCTGGCAAAGCCAGGCGGCTTGGGCGGTGCCGTGCCCGAGTCGGCAACCGCGGCGGCGGCTCTGGTCGGTGATGGCCAGCACCAGCGGCCAAGCTTGGGTGTCAGCAAGCTTCCAAAGGGTCGCGGTGATCAAGGGGTGGATCAGGACGGGCGAGGGAAGCAGCGGAGTGAGCGGCAGGACTCGATGCCAGAGGCTGCAGAACGCGTGCTCTAGACAAGCTCCGTGCACGCGCGCAACCTGTTCGAGGCAATGCCAGTGGCATCTAGAGGTGTCGGTTGCAAGGGAGACTTAACAAGGTGGGGCGCCTTTAGATGTCAAGACTAGTGGACATGTTAAAATGGCCAGGGAAGCAGGTGTGCAATGCATGACAAAAGCTTTGCCAAATTCTGCCATGCACATCACCTGTTTGACAGAATGATAGGGGTATCTAGGAAGCTTTTCTGGGCATCAAGATTTCCAGGATGGTGTCTCCTTAGATGAATAAAATGATGATGTGATTGGTTTGGCAAAATGCAAAACTTGCTAGTGCAAGTTTTGGGGAATTTCAATTCTGGACAGAGAATGTAGGGGAATATTTGGTGATCTAAAAAGAGGAAATTGGAGCTGATCTTATGGACTTAAGGTTTTGGTTGGACGGACTATAAGTGGGAAAAATTTCAGAATTTTTGGAGCAAGGAAAAATGAGGTTGTAGTGCAAAATTGGATCCGGACCAGAAATGAAAAGAGCTTGTTCACTCAAAATTTTCAAAATACCAAGTTGGGTTTTTGCATAAAAGTGATCTGTAGGCATCACATGACCTCCCACAATTTTTTTGGAATATTAAAAACAATTATTTAAAATAGTTGTAGTGCAACAGAAGCATTTAAAGTGTTGTAAATGCTATTAAAAGAATTGTTTTGGGCAAATTTTTATTATGAAAATAATTCTTACTGTTATTAAAATGTAATTGAAATGATTTGAGAAAACTACCAAAGCCACAATATTATTCCAAAAATTTCTATATGAAGGGAAGAATTTTGGAAAATAGAAACAGAAAATGGTTCTGAAATTAATAAAAGACCTCGCAAAAATTCAAAATTTTAATTCTGGCCAATTTTTTTTTTTGTAAAAACATGATTAAATTTTTGGGGTGTTACAAGCAGTGACCTATTGCTTCAGCTTGGGCAGAGAAGAAGATGGTTGCCCACTAGCTAAGGCAGTTAATGCAGCAATTGAGGTTGTTGAAAAGTCATTGGTGCGCTAGCAAGATGCAAGCATGACCAGTGTTTGAAGCTCTTGCTGCTACCATTGAGGAACTTGTAGCAGGAGGCACTGAAGATTTAGCAGTCTTAGGTGCTGAGGCTTTTGAAGCTGCCAGCTGGGCCACTGAGGGCTTTGGAACGGACGACTTTGGCTTAGTAGCAGGCTTCTTCTGAATAGCCTTCTTGGGAGCGCTAGCACTGCCACTGCCACTAGCACCAGCTTCATTAGAAGCTTTTGTGGCTCTTTTGAATTCTTCAATGACCTTCTTGGCCTATTTTGCCAATTTAGCTTGATACTTGGCCCATTCCTTGGGGAATTCTTCACCCCTGCACACACTTGCGCGATCAGCAACTTGTCCTTCAGCAAGCGGTGGCCTATTGCACGAAAGCTTCACAGCAAAATGCTTCATATATTTGGGAGTGACATATCTGTAATCTCTCCACTCGTACATCCAGTATCTCTTGTTTTTTTGCGTTCGTGTTTTGAAGTGCTTCTGAGTTTCAGGGCCATGAAGATTTTTATCTGGTGTACAGTACCCTACATATAATTCATCAGGAATCTCGAAAGCAGTGTGTTCCTCTTTCCTCTTGCCTCTTTTCTGAGGCCTCTTTCCATCATCCATTTTCTTTAAATGAGATTTTTGAACACGTGAGGACTTTGAAGATGTTTGAAGATTTTCCTCAAGCAATGCTGCAAATGAATTAATTTGATGGGAATCTAGAGATTCATCGGTAGACATTGTACCTGTGAATAGAGTGTAGTTGTGAGGAAATAGGAAAGACTCACTTGTGTTCTCAGAGATTTTTAAACATAAACCAGTTAAGGAAATTGACCCTTATCGTCTTAATGCAATTCACTAAGTGTTCTTGACCTAGGTTCCAGATATGTACAGATTGAAGCAATCGCACAATTGAGGAATCTCGTAGTTAAGCATAACTTAGATAAAAATACAAAAGATTAACCAAATAGGAAGTGCTGAAGAATTAAAAGAGTGGTAAAAACAACACTTGAAGATTTTTGAGTAGAGTGAACATCAAATGGGGCGATAAAATTAGCATTTAATTACTCCAGTGATGAACTCGGCGAACTAGACGACGAAACAAAGGAAATCGTCAGTTCAGTTCTTCTGTGCCCTAACTTGGCGATGAAAGATGTCTACGGTAGTGGCGGATTGAAGAAACAGCGTCTGGCATGAGTACGACGACATAGATGTCGAGGCAGTGAAGCTCTTCTTCTCTGGCGGCGATGAAATCCAGCGGTGGTGCTAGGGTTTGAGGTTTGATTGCGACGGGAGCTAAGAGGCGAAGTGAAGTAGTGTTGACGGGGTCAAGGTTTTTTATAGCCACAGTGAAAACTAAGGGGTCCGAAGATTTTGGACGGATAAGCCCCTGACTATTCGCATCTCAGTGACATATGTCACACATGCATTTTCACCCTTAACCACGCGTGTGAAGCGCGGGATGAAGTTACTGTGGCAACCACCAAAAATAAATTTTTGAGATTTTAAAATGTGTTCGTAATTTTTTCAACTGTTAAGGACACAGTGAAGACTTTGAACAGTGTCAAGTGGAACACATATGAAGAATTTGTGAACAGAGGGGGTTGAGCTCAACATAGAGGGGAGCGGGTCCGATCATATCCACATAGATGAAGAAATCAAACTGAAGAATTAGCAATATGTGGACTTGAAAAGCTCAAATTAAAAGAACAAATAATAAGCAATGAAGAATAACCTCAAATGACAAATTTGAAAAGTTTGACGAAATTGCAAATGACAAAAAACTCAACTTTGAAAAATGTCATAAAGAGATGGTGGCTTTACCCATCGTATAAGAACTATGATGACTAAAAACACCGCGTACAATTGTCATAGGGTTCTAAGAGTCAAGTTCTTCATTAATTTCTTCACACTTAGAGGGTTAGTCTTCATTGATTGAAGAAAAACGTTACTTCGTGTGTTGCGCATCAAAGTCATCAAAAATACATAGGCGTTAGGATGTTTGTCCACTTCAGAGGACATTCGAAGATTCTAGGATGTTTAGCTCACACCACAACTTGCAAAATCTCTTTTCATCCAAGGGCTTAGTGAAGATATCGGCAAGCTGGTCTTCAGTCTTCACATGGTCGATGACAATGTCTCCCTTCAACACATGATCATGAAGAAAGTGATGATGAATCTAGATATGCTTCATCTTGGAATGTTGCACTGGGTTGTTGGTAATCTTGATAGCACTCTCATTATCGTAGAAGAGAGGGACTTTCTTCACATTGACGCCATAGTCCTTGAGGATTTGCTTCATCCATAGCAACTGTGAGCAGTAGGCACCAGTGGCAATATATTTAGCCTCAGCTATGGAAAGTGCAATGCTGGTCTGCTTCTTTGAGGACCAAAAAATAGGAGATTGTCCGAGGAAATGGCATGTGCATGATGTAGACTAGTGATCCACACGATCTCCAGCCTAATCAGAATCAGAAAATCCAGTTAGATCAAAAGATGAGCCCTTGGGATACCATAATCCAAGCATTGGTGTGTGAGCTAAATATCAAAGAATTTGTTTGCCAGCCTGGTGGTGTGATTCCTTCAGTGTCGCTTGAAATCGGGCACACATGCAAACTCTAACCATAATAACTGGCCTAGATGCACATAGGTAAAGAAGCAAACCAATGATGGAGCGATATACCTGCTGATCGAAATCTTCACCATTTTCGTCAGTGCCGAGTTAACCATTAGTAGGCATTGGAATTTTAAGGCCTTTGCTATCTTGCATGCCGAATTTCTTCAGGCAATTTTTGAGGTATTTCTCTTGCGAAATGAAGATGCCATTAGGTTGTTGACGAATTTGAAGATCAAGGAAGAATTTCAATTCTCCCATCATACACATCTGATATTCTTCATGCATCATATATGCAAATTCGTCACTGAAATGCTTATTTGTTCAACCAAAGATAATAGCATCAACATATATTTGGCATATGAACAGTTCATCGTCATAAGACTTTGTCAAAAGAGTAGGGTCAAGTGAACCGGGTTTGAAACCCTTTTTCTTCAAGAATTCCTTTGGAGTATCATACCAAGCCCGTGGGGCTTGCTTGAGGCCATAGAGAGCTTGTTCAATCTGAAGACTTTGTCAGGATGCCTTGGATCCTCAAACCTAGTGGTTGAGCAACATATACTTCTTCCTCAATCTTACCACTGAGGAATGCACTTTTCACATCCATTTGATATAAGAGAATATTGTGATGGTTAGCATATGCAAGCAATATATGAATAGCTTCAAGCCTAGAAATAGGAGCAAATGTTTCACCGAAATCAATACCCTCAACCTGTGTGTAGCCTTGTGCTACAAGACGGGCCTTATTCCTTACAACTTGACCATTTTCGTCTCGCTTGTTGCGGTAGATCCACTTAGTGCTGATGATATTGTGCTTGCGTGGATCAGGATGATTCAGAATCTCCCACAAATTGTTGAGCTTGAATTGTTGCAATTCTTCTTGCATGGCTTGAATCCATTCAGGCTCCAGAAATGCTTCACCAACTTTGGTGGGCTCTGTGATAGATACAAATGCAAAATGCCCACAAAACTTAGCTATATGTGAAGCTCTTGAGCAAGTGAGGGGACCAGGTGAATTGATGTTATTGAGGATCTTCTCAATCTGCACTTCATTCGCCACTCGTGGCTGAGCTAGACGAGGGCCTTGTTCAGGTTGAGCATTTTCCTCAGAGTCATTTTCTTCAGGATCAACAGTTTCTTCATGACAGGAAATGATCAGTTCTTCTTCAGCTATTTCTTCACTGGGCACAATTTCACTAGTGCCCATCAGCTTGATAGATTCCTCAGGAGACATTTCATCTAGTACAGGAGGTAGGTGCTCTCTTTGTGAGTCGTTAGTTTCATCGAACCGCACATCTATAGTTTTAACAACCTTGTTGTGATAGGTGTTGAAGACTCCATAGGCATGCGAGTCCTTCCCGTAACCAAGCATAAAACCCTCATGTGCTTTCGGTGCAAATTTAGAATTGTGATGTGGATCTCTAATCTAGCATTTAGCACCAAAGACTTTTAAATAACTTACATTGGGCTTCTTATCAGTGAGGAGCTCATATGAAGTCTTCTTGAGAAATTTGTGAAGATATACCTGATTGATGATGTGACATCCAGTATCAATTGCTTCAGGCCACCATTGATGAGAAGTCTTGTATTCATCAAGCATAGTATGAGCCATCTCAATGAGTATCCTATTGTTGAGTTCTACAACTCCATTCTGTTGAGGAGTATATGGAGCAGATAGCTCATGAGTGATACCAAGTTCATCACGATAGTCATCAAGACCTGTGTTCTTGAACTCGATGGCATTGTCACTTATGATGTGCTTGATCTTGATGCCATAATTCGTCATGGCCAGATTTGCAAACCGTCTGAAGACACCATGCACTTCAGCCCTGAAGGTAATGATATGCACCCAGGTGTAATGAGAATAATCATAAACAATGACGAATCTGTAGAGTGATGCTGGTTAGTGTGGCATAATGAGTAGGACCAAAGAGATCCATATGAAGTAATTCAAAGGGACGATTAGTGGTCATGATTGTCTTTGCGGAGTGCTTAGATCTGGTCATCTTTCCAGCCTCACAAGCACCGCAAAGGTGATATTTGACGAATTTGACACCCTTGACGCAAATGATATGCTTCTTCTTAATGAGTGTGCTCTAATTCCTCATGCCAGCATGTCCAAGTCGTCGATGCCATAACCAGCACTCTCAAGCTTTTGCCAGTAGACATGTGGCTGGTTGAGGACCTAGAGAGGAATCTACAATGTACAAATCACCTCTCCTAAATCCTTCAAAGACTTTGGACTTGTCAGATTCCATTAGCACAATGCATTGCTACTTCTTGAGCTTGCGTTGATTTTTCCCTTGAAGAGGAAAGGGTGATGCAGCAAAGTAGAGATAAGTATTTCCCTCAGTTAAGAACCAAGGTATCAATCCAGTAGGAGGCACAAGCAAGTCTCCAATCTATGAACCTGCACAAACTAACAAACACTTGCACTCAACGCAAAAAAGGGGTTGTCAATCCCTTCACGGTCACGAACAAGAGTGAGATCGAATAGAGATAGGTATAAAAGATAAATAAAAGAGCAAACTAAAGTAAATATAAATAAATTACAGCAAGGTATTTTTGGGTTTTTTGGTTTATAGATCTGAAAATATATGATGGAAAATAGACCTGGGGGCCATAGGCTTCACTAGAGGCTTCTCTCTTGAAGATAGCATATAGTGGGTAAACAAATTAGTGTTGAGCAATTATGTCATGGGAAAACACGACCCCCTATGGGGCCATCGGCCCCTTGTGGTCCGGCAGTGGGGAAGGACGCATTGCACAAAGAGTGGAGGGCGCGAAGCAGCACGACAGCGATCACACGGGCAGTTTTTATCCAGGTTCGGGCCGCCACGAGGCGTAAAACCCTACTCCTGCTTTGGTGGATTGATGAGAGGACCGAGATGGAGACACAGCGCTCTAGCCCAGCAGGGTCACCTCGGGGCGAGAGCAACTACGTGCGTATGAGAGTACAAGGGTCCGAATCCTCTCTAAGGTTGCCATGGCCCTCCTTTATAGCTCACCCTTTGAGATCTTCTTTGCTTATTCATTAATCTGAGCTTGAGTCAGTTTTCGGTTTTCCCGCGCGTCGTGCAAGATGTTGTGGGGGAGATTATGAGCCACGATCCATGGGCTACCCACGTCTCACCCCTGCCCCATTCGCCTATAAAAAGGAACGCAGGGCAGGGAGCTTCTCCACACATCTCACCCCTTCCTTATCTTTAGCAGTTCTCATCCACCATGGTGAGGGGCCAGGGTCGTGGCGGTTCTCCGGCGGTGGCAACAAGGGCTTCTACTCGATAGCGCCTACCTCCTCCTGTTGAAAACACGGGGGCTGAGCCCGCCGCGCGAGGAGGTGGGAGGGGGTGAGGTCGCGGCCGCCGTGGTGCCCAGGGTCGAGGAGGATGGGGTGGTGCTCTGATTGCACCTCCGTCGGCCGCTCATCCCCTAATGGAAGGCCATGTCGGAGATCAACCGCTGGAGTTCATCATCAGGTTGTATAAGCCCACACGTAGCCACCTCCGCCTCCCTACTCCATTTGCGAGGGTGATGGAGCTTGAACAACCGCGCGCACTGAAGCTGCACATGAGGGGTTGATGTAATGGCAGCATGCGGGTGGATGTGGATTTCCCCGCCCCTCATGTCATGCTCTTCAGACGCGGCTGGAAGACTTTTGCCCGCGCCCACAGCTTGTCGGAGGGGCACGTCCTCCATTTTAAATTAATGGATGTCGAGCTGCTCTCCGTCAAGGTCTTTGGATGCTCGTGTGCTCGCTTAGGGTGCTGCGTGGAGAACTCGACCGATGATGAAAGCTCCTCATCGAGCGATAGCGACGAGGAGGACAGTGATGGCGATGACGATGGCACCAACGGGAAGGACGACGGCTCCGACTCCGGCTGAACACCAGCCGCACCATCACCGTCTGGTGGCGGCACCATCATCTGCACCTGCATCTCCTTCCTGACAAGGAGATTTGCCGGGGAGTTGGATGCAGAGGTGGGGGTGGTGCCCTCGGCTCCTCCAGCAGCCTTCCAACTAGACCTCTACAGGCTTCCTCTTAGGCTGCAGCTTCGTTCGCCCTGCCGCGTCCTGCTGGGCCTGGTGGAAGTGGACAGGGGGACCCTTCCGCCGCTCTCTTCACCATCACCTACGCCCATGCCCTCCTGATCTTGTCGGGCTCCCTGTCGTGGGGCCCGACGGGGTCAGGCTGGTCTTCTGCCCAGGCACCCCTTTTGCCCTCTTCTCTTCTCACCGTAGTGCTTAGGAGGAGAGGGACAAGGAAGGGGTTACGGGACACTTATCTTTTTTCAGTTTAAAATGTGCAGGAATCAGCCAAACTTTAGTCTAAATAATGTAAACTTCTTTATCCATGTTTGTGTTCTGTACGATCTGTACTTGCTTATCAGCATATTAATGAAAAAGACAAGCTTTGTCGGGCACTTGTGCATGTACCATATCCATGCAGAGGTGAAATGCCTCTATACATTTAAGTAAACAAGTTTCCCCGGCAGGCTATCCTGCCGATGCCCTTAGTTTGTTTCCGCGGGGCTAGGCCTACCGGGCAAAAAACAGTAAAAAGGGACCAGCCCCCGATCGAACCTTTTCCGCCAAAGGCCACTGCGACCACCCTGACCGAAGCAGCGTTTGAGTCAAAGGGTAGGAGCACCTATGTTTCGAAGGTGGCATTGTTTTCATATGCACAAGTTTTCAAATTACAGAACAGGTATGGATAAGAAGGAACTTATCTGTTTGGTCTGCCGGGGATCGTTACGTAGGCACGTCTTCATTTCTTCTCTTCAGGATCAAGTCCATGGCAAGAACCCTGCAACTTAGTGTAGATGAAAACAATGCCACATGCGACCTCATCTACATGATCATGCTATGCTCATGATATGCTTATGTATGCATGCAAGTTTCGGGGGGCCCCCAGCGCTTCGTTTATTTCTGGGTTGCTCAGGGTCTGCACCTGGCTTTGTACAAAGGGTTACATGCAACTTTGGCAAAGCTTGTACAAAAGGGTGGCTGTTGGGCAGGGCCCGACAGCCGCGCCTTACGGGTAGAACTTACGGAGATGCTCAATGTTCCATGAGTTTTGCAAATGCCATCTCTGGTCTCCAGACGAACTGCGCCAGGTCTGGTGACTTGTACTACCCGGTAAGGGCCTTCCCACTTCGGCGTCAACTTGTTTGCACCCTTGGCGGACTGAACACGCCTAAGGACAAGGTCGCCTTCCTCAAAAATCCGGGCATGAACCCTGCAGCTGTGATAGTGACACAGGGCTTGCTGGTAGCATGCAGCACGTGTAGTAGCCCGGAGACAGTTCTCCTCAAGTAGCACAGCGTCGTCATGCCGGTGCTGTTCCTGCACTACTTCATCGTAGGCAAGCACTCGAGGAGACCCGAATATGAGTTCCGTGGGGATAACTACTTCTGCCCCATAGACTAGGGAGAACGGAGTCTGCCTGGTAGCTTGATTTGTTGTCGTACGGAGGGACCAAAGAACCATCGGCAGCTCGTCGATCCATCGCCTGCCGCACTTCTGCAACCGATCAAAAGGTCATGTCTTAAGACCTCATAGCACTTCAGCATTCGGCCTCTCTGCTTGCCCGTTGCTTCTGGGATGAGCCACAGAGGAAAATGAGACCTTGCTTCCGAGGGATTGAATGTATTGCATGAACGCGTGGCTTGTGAATTGGGTGCCATTGTCGGTGATGATTTGGGCAGGTACCCCGAAGCGGCACACCAATCCTTTCAAGAACTTGATAGCTGACGGCGCGGTCACCATTCTCACGGGCTCTACCTCTGGCCACTTTGTAAACTGGTCGATTGCGACAAACAAGAATTCAAAGCCCCCGGTAGCACGGGGGAAGGGGCCCAAGATGTCGAGCCCCCAGACTGAAAATGGCCATGACAAAGGAATTGTTTGGAGAGCTTGAGCAGGCTGATGGATATTCTTGGAGTGGAACTGGCAGGCTTCACACTTGTGAAGGAAATATGCCCTAGAGGCAATAATAAAGTTATTATTTATTTCCTTATATCATGTTAAATGTTTATTTTTCATGCTAGAATTGTACTAACCAGAAACATGATACATGTGTGAATACATAGACAAACAGAGTGTCACTAGTAAGCCTCTACTAGACTAGCTCGTTAATCAAAGATGGTTATGTTTCCTAACCATAGACATGAGTTGTCATTTGATTAACGGGATCACATCATTAGGAGAATGATGTGATTGACTTGACCCATTCCGTTAGCTTAGCACTTGATCGTTTAGTATGTTGCTATTGCTTTCTTCATGACTTATACATGTTCCTATGACTATGAGATTATGCAACTCCCGTTTACCGGAGGAACACTTTGTGTGCTACCAAACGTCACAACGTAACTGGGTGATTATAAAGGTGCTCTACAGGTGTCTCCGAACGTACTTGTTGAGTTGGCGTATTTCGAGATTAGGATTTGTCAGTCCGATTGTCGGAGAGGTATCTCTGGGCCCACTCGGTAATGCACATCACTATAAGCCTTGCAAGCATTGTAACTAATGAGTTAGTTGCGGGATGATGTATTACGGAACGAGTAAAGAGACTTGTCGGTAACGAGATTGAACTAGGTATTGAGATACCGACGATCGAATCTCGGGCAAGTAACATACCGATGACAAAGGGAACAACGTATGTTATTATGCGGTTTGACCGATAAAGATCTTCGTAGAATATGTGGGAGCCAATATGAGCATCCAGGTTCCGCTATTGGTTATTGACCGGAGACGTGTCTCGGTCATGTCTACATAGTTCTCGAACCCGTAGGATCCGCACGCTTAAAGTTCGGTGACGATCGGTATTATGAGTTTATGTGATTTGATGACCGAAGTTTGTTCGGAGTCCCGGATGAGATCGGGGATATGACGAGGAGTCTCGAAATGGTCGAGAGGTAAAGATCGATATATTGGATTGCTATATTCGGACATCGGAATGGTTCCGAGTGATTCGGGTATTTTTCGGAGTACCGGAGAGTTACGGGAATTCGTATTGGGCCTTAATGGGCCATACGGGAAAGGAGAGAAAGGCCTCAAGGGTGGCTGCGCCCCTTCCCCATGGACTGGTCTGAATTGGACTAGGGAAATGGGGCGCCCCCTTCCTTCCTTCTCCCTTCCCCTTTTTCTATTCCATGTGGGAGCTGGAATCCTACTAGGACTAGGGAGTCCTAGTAGGACTCCACACTTTGGCGCGCCCTATGAGGGTCGGCCTCCTCCTCCCTCCATCCTTTATATACGTGGCCAGGGGGCACCCCATAGACACAACAATTGATCATTGATCTCTTAGCCGTGTGCGGTGCCCCCTTCCACCATAATCCACCTCGATCATATCGTAGCGGTGCTTAGGCGAAGCCCTGCGTCGGTAGCATCATCATCACCGTCACCACGCCGTCATGCTGACGAAACTCTCCAGTGAAGCCTTGCTGGATCGGAGCTCGCGGGACATCATCATGTTGAACGTGTGCTGAACTCGGAGGTGCCGTGCGTTCGGTACTTGGATCGGTCGGATCGTGAAGACGTACAACTACATCAACCGCATTGTGCTAACGCTTCCGCTTTCGGTCTACGAGGGTACGTGGACACACTCTCCCCTCTCGTTGCTATGCATCACCATGATCCTATGTGTGCGTAGGAAATTTTTTTGAAATTACTACTTTCCCCAACAGTGGCATCCGAGCTAGGTCTATGCGTAGATGTTATTTGCACGAGTAGAACACAAAGGAGTTGTGGGCGTGTATGTATACATATTGCTTGCCGTTACTAGTTGTTACTTGGTTCAGTGGTATTGTGAGATGAAGCGGCCCGGACCAACATTACGCGTACGCTTACGCGAGACTGGTTTCACCGCTGCGAGCACTCGTTGCTTAAAGGTGACCGGCGAGTGTCTGTCTCTCTTACTTTAGTTGAACCGGTTTCAATGAAAAGGGTTCTTTTAGAAGATCAAAAAGCAATCACTACACCACGTTGTGGTTTTGATGCGTAGGTAAGAACGGTTCTTGCTCGAAGCCCGTAGCAGCCACGTAAAACTTGCAACAACAAAGTAGTGGACGTCTAACTTGTTTTTGCAGGGCTTGCTGTGATGTGATATGGTCAAGACATGATGTGATATAATTTGTTGTATGAGATGATCATGTTTTGTAACAGAGTTATCGGCAATTGGCAGGAGCCATATGGTTGTCGCTTTATTGTATGCAATGCAATCGCCCTGTAATTGCTTTACTTTATCACTAAACGGTAGCGATAGTCGTAGAAGCAATAGTTGGCGAGACGACAACGATGCTACGATGGAGATCAAGGTGTCGCGCCAGTGACGATGGTGATCATGACGGTGCTTCGGAGATGGAGACAACAAGCACAAGATGATGATGGCCATATCATATCACTTATATTGATTGCATGTGATGTTTATCCTTTATGCATCTTATTTTGCTTTGTTTGACGGTAGCATTATAAGATGATCTCTCACTAAATTTCAAGGTAAAAGTGTTCTCCCTGAGTATGCACCGTTGCCAAAGTTCGTCGTACCGAGACACCACGTGATGATCGGGTGTGATAAGCTCAACGTTCATCTACAACGGGTGCAAGCCAGTTTTGCACACGCAGAATACTCGGGTTAAACTTGACAAGCCTAGCATATGCAGATATGGCCTCGGAACACTGAGACCGAAAGGTCGAGCGTGAATCATATAGTAGATATGATCAACATAGTGATGTTCACCATTGAAAACTACTCCATTTCACGTGATGATCGGTTATGGTTTAGTTGATTTGGATCACGTGATCACTTAGATGATTAGAGAGATGTCTATCTAAGTGGGAGTTCTTGAGTAATATGATTAATTGAACTTAAATTTATCATGAACTTAGTACCTGATAGTATTTTGCTTGTCTATGTTGTTGTAGATAGATGGCCCGTGCTGTTGTTCCGTTGAATTTTAATGCATTCCTTGAGAAAGCAAAGTTGAAAGATTATGGTAGCAATTACATGGACTGGGTCCATAACTTGAGGATTATCCTCATTGCTGCACAGAAGAATTACGTCCTGGAAGCACCGCTAGGTGCCAAACCTGCTGCAGGAGCTGAACCAGATGTTATGAATGTCTGGCAAAGTAAAGCTGATGACTACTCGATAGTTCAGTGTGCCATGCTTTACGGCTTAGAACCAGGACTTCAACGACGTTTTGAACGTCATGGAGCATATGAGATGTTCCAGGAGTTGAAGTTAATATTTCAAGCAAATGCCCGGATTGAGAGATATGAAGTCTCCAATAAGTTCTACAGCTGCAAGATGGAGGAGAATAGTTCTGTCAGTGAGCATATACTTAGAATGTCTGGGTATAACAATCACTTGATTCAACTGGGAGTTAATCTTCCGGATGATAGTGTTATTGACAGAATTCTTCAGTCACTGCCACCAAGCTACAAGAGCTTCGTGATGAACTATAACATGCAAGGGATGGATAAGACAATTCCCGAGCTCTTCGCAATGCTAAAGGCTGCGGAGGTAGAAATCAAGAAGGAGCATCAAGTGTTGATGGTCAACAAGACCACCAGTTTCAAGAAAAAGGGCAAAGGGAAGAAGAAGGGGAACTTCAAGAAGAACGGCAAACAAGTTGCTGTTCAGGAGAAGAAACCCAAGTCTAGACCTAAGCCTGAGACTGAGTGCTTCTACTGCAAGCAGACTGGTCACTGGAAGCGGAACTGCCCCAAGTATTTGGCGGATAAGAAGGATGGCAAGGTGAACAAAGGTATATGTGATATACATGTTATTGATGTGTACCTTACCAGAGCTCCCAGTAGCACCTGGGTATTTGATACTGGTTCTGTTGCTAATATTTGCAACTCGAAACAGGGACTATGGATTAAGCGAAGACTGGCTAAGGACGAGGTGACGATGCGCGTGGGAAATGGTTCCAAAGTCGATGTGATCGCCATCGGCACGCTACCTCTACATCTACCTTCGGGATCAGTTTTAGACCTGAATAATTGTTATTTGGTGCCAGCGTTGAGCATGAACATTATATCTGGATCTTGTTTGATGCGAGACGGTTATTCATTTAAATCTGAGAATAATGGTTGTTCTATTTATATGAGTAATATCTTTTATGGTCATGCACCCTTGAAGAGTGGTCGATTTGTATTAAATCTTGATAGTAGTGATACACATATTCATAATGTTGAAGCCAAAAGATGCAGAGTTGATAATGATAGTGCAACTTATTTGTGGCACTGCCGTTTAGGTCATATTGGTGTAAAGCGCATGAAGAAACTCCATTCCGATGGACTTTTGGAATCACTTGATTATGAATCACTTGGTACTTGCGAACCATGCCTCATGGGCAAGATGACTAAAACGCCGTTCTCCGGAACTATGGAGCGAGCAACAGATTTGTTGGAAATCATACATACTGATGTATGTGGTCCAATGAATGTTGAGGCTCGCGGCGGGTATTGTTATTTTCTCACCTTCACAAATGATTTGAGTAGATATGGGTATATCTACTTAATGAAACATAAGTCTGAAACATTTGAAAAGTTCAAAGAATTTCAGAGTGAAGTGGAAAATCATCGTAACAAGAAAATAAAGTTTCTACGATCTGATCGTGGAGGAGAATATTTGAGTTACGAGTTTGGTGTACATTTGAAACAAAGCTGAATAGTTTCGCAACTCACTCCACCCGGAACACCACAGCGTAATGGTGTGTCTGAACGTCGTAATCGTACTTTACTAGATATGGTGCGATCTATGATGTCTCTTACTGATTTACCGCTATCGTTTTGGGGTTATGCTTTAGAGACAGCTGCATTCACATTAAATAGGGCACCATCTAAATCCGTTGAGACGACTCCTTATGAACTGTGGTTTGGCAAGAAACCAAAGTTGTCATTTCTTAAAGTTTGGGGCTGCGATGCTTATGTGAAAAAGCTTCAACCTGATAAGCTCAAACCCAAGTCGGAGAAATGTGTCTTCATAGGATACCCAAAAGAGACAGTTGGGTACACCTTCTATCATAGATCCGAAGGCAAGACTTTCGTTGCTAAGAATGGATCCTTTCTAGAGAAGGAGTTTCTCTCGAAAGAAGTGAGTGGGAGGAAAGTAGAACTTGATGAGGTAACTGTACCTGCTCCCTTATTGAAAAGTAGTTCATCACAGAAACCGGTTCCTGTGACTTCTACACCAATTAGTGAGGAAGCTAATGATGATGATCATGAAACTTCAGATCAAGTTACTACCGAACCTCGTAGGTCAACCAGAGTAAGATCCGCACCAGAGTGGTACGGTAATCTGTTCTGGAGGTCATGTTACTAGACCATGACGAACCTACAAACTATGAGGAAGCGATGATGAGCCCAGATTCCGCAAAATGGCTTGAGGCCATGAAATCTGAGATGGGATCCATGTATGAGAACAAAGTGTGGACTTTGGTTGACTTGCCCGATGATCGGCAAGCCATCGAGAATAAATCCATCTTCAAGAAGAAGACAGACGCTGATGGTAATGTTACTGTCTACAAAGCTCGACTTGTTGCGAAAGGTTTTTGACAAGTTCAAGGAGTTGACTACGATGAGACCTTCTCACCTGTAGCGATGCTTAAGTCCGTCCGAATCATGTTAGCTATTGCCGCATTTTATGATTATGAAATTTGGCAAATGGATGTAAAGACTGCATTCCTGAATGGATTTCTGGAAGAAGAGTTGTATATGATGCAACCTGAAGGTTTTATCGATCCAAAGGGTGCTACCAAAGTGTGCAAGCTCCAGCGATACATTTATGGACTGGTGCAAGCCTCTCGGAGTTGGAATAAATGTTTTGATAGTGTGATCAAAGCATATGGTTTTATACAGACTTTTGGAGAAGCCTGTATTTACAAGAAAGTGAGTGGGAGCTCTGTAACATTTCTAATCTTATATGTGGATGACATATTGTTGATTGGAAATGATATAGAATTTCTGGATAGCATAAAAGGATACTTGAATAAGAGTTTTTCAATGAAGGACCTCGGTGAAGCTGCTTACATATTGGGCATCAAGATCTATAGAGATAGATCAAGACGCTTAATTGGACTTTCACAAAGCACATACCTTGACAAAGTTTTGAAGAAGTTCAAAATGGATCAGGCAAAGAAAGGGTTCTTGCCTGTGTTACAAGGTATGAAGTTGAGTAAGACTCAATGCGCGACCACTGCAGAAGATAGAGAGAAAATGAAAGATGTTCCCTATGCTTCAGCCATAGGCTCTATCATGTATGCAATGTTGTGTACCAGACCTGATGTGTGCCTTGCTATTAGTTTAGCAGGGAGGTACCAAAGTAATCCAGGAGTGGATCACTGGACAGCGGTCAAGAACATCCTGAAATACTTGAAAAGGACCAAGGATATGTTTCTCGTTTATGGAGGTGACAAAGAGCTCATCGTAAATGGTTACGTTGATGCAAGCTTTGACACTGATCCGGACGATTCTAAATCGCAAACCGGATACGTGTTTATATTGAACGGTGGAGCTGTCAGTTGGAGCAGTTCTAAACAGAGCATCGTGGCGGGATCTACATGTGAAGCGGAGTACATTGCTGCTTCGGAAGCAGCAAATGAAGGAGTCTGGATGAAGGAGTTCATATCCGATCTAGGTGTCATACCTAGTGCATCGGGTCTAATGAAAATCTTTTGTGACAATACTGGTGCAATTGCCTTGGCAAAGGAATCCAGATTTCACAAGAGAACCAAGCACATCAAGAGACGCTTCAACTCCATCCGCGATCAAGTCCAGGTGGGAGACATAGAGATTTGCAAGATACATACGGATCTGAATGTTGCAGACCCGTTGACTAAGCCTCTTCCACGAGCAAAACATGATCAGCACCAAGGCTCCATGGGTGTTAGAATCATTACTGTGTAATCTAGATTATTGACTCTAGTGCAACTGGGAGACTGAAGGAAATATGCCCTAGAGACAATAATAAAGTTATTATTTATTTCCTTATATCATGATAAATGTTTATTATTCATGCTAGAATTGTATTAACCGGAAACATGATACATGTGTGAATACATAGACAAACAGAGTGTCACTAGTAAGCCTCTACTAGACTAGCTCGTTAATCAAAGATGGTTATGTTTCCTAACCATAGACATGAGTTTTCATTTGATTAACGGGATCACATCATTAGGAGAATGATGTGATTGACTTGACCCATTCCGTTAGCTTAGCACTTGATCGTTTAGTATGTTGCTATTGCTTTCTTCATGACTTATACATGTTCCTATGACTATGAGATTATGCAACTCCCATTTACCGGAGGAACACTTTGTGTGCTACCAAACGTCACAACGTAACTGCGTGATTATAAAGGTGCTCTACAGGTGTCTCCGAAGGTACTTGTTGAGTTGGCGTATTTCGAGATTAGGATTTGTCAGTCCGATTGTCGGAGAGGTATCTCTGGGCCCACTCGGTAATGCACATCACTATAAGCCTTGCAAGCATTGTAACTAATGAGTTAGTTGCGGGATGATGTATTACGGAACGAGTAAAGAGACTTGCCGGTAACGAGATTGAACTAGGTATTGAGATAGCGACGATCGAATCTCGGGCAAGTAACATACCGATGACAAAGGGAACAACGTATGTTGTTATGCGGTTTGACCGATAAAGATCTTCGTAGAATATGTGGGACCCAATATGAGCATCTAGGTTCCGCTATTGGTTATTGACCGGAGACGTATCTCGGTCATGTCTACATAGTTCTCGAACCCGTAGGGTCCGCACGCTTAAAGTTCGGTGACGATCGGTATTATGAGTTTATGTGATTTGATGACCGAAGTTTGTTCGGAGTCCCGGATGAGATCGGGGATATGACAAGGAGTCTCGAAATGGTCGAGAGGTAAAGATCGATATATTGGAAGGCTATATTCGGACATCAGAAAGGTTCCGAGTGATTCGGGTATTTTTCGGAGTACCGGAGAGTTACGGGAATTCGTATTGGGCCTTAATGGGCCATACGGGAATGGAGAGAAAGGCCTCAAGGGTGGGTGCGCCCCTTCCCCATGGACTGGTCCGAATTGGACTAGGGAAAGGGGGCGCCCCCTTCCTTCCTTCTCCTTCTCCCTTCCCCTTTTCCTATTCCATGTGCGAGGTGGAATCCTACTAGGACTAGGGAGTCCTAGTAGGACTCCACACTTTGGCGCGCCCTATGAGGGTCGGCCTCCTCCTCCCTCCATCCTTTATATACGTGGCCAGGGGGCACCCCATAGACACAACAATTGATCATTGATCTCTTAGCCATGTGCGGTGCCCCCTTCCACCATAATCCACCTCGATCATATCGTAGCGGTGCTTAGGCGAAGCCCTGCGTCGGTAGCATCATCATCACCGTCACCACGCTGTCGTGCTGACGAAACTCTCCTGTGAAGCTTTGCTAGATCGGAGCTCGCGGGACATCATTGAGTTGAACGTGTGCTGAACTCGGAGGTGCCGTGCGTTCGGTACTTGGATCGGTCGGATCATGAAGACGTAAGACTACATCAACCGCGTTGTGCTAACGCTTCCGCTTTTGGTCTAAGAGGGTACGTGGACACACTCTCCCCTCTCGTTGCTATGCATCACCATGATCCTGTGTGTGCGTAGGATTTTTTTTTGAAATTACTACGTTCCCCAACAACTTGGTGACTTGCTCAATTGCAGCTTGGAGGGCTGTGGGCCAGTATAAGCCTTGCCGGAAAGCTTTCCCAACCAAGGCGCTTGATCCGATGTGGGAGCCACACATACCCTTGTGTATCTCTGCCAGTCGTTCCTTTCCTTCTTCCCGACAAATGCACTTCAATCTCACACTGTTGGGCCTTCTTCTGTATAGCGTGTCATCAACGAACTAATACATACTGGCCCTCCGGGCTACTCTTTTAGCTTCTTCTTGCTCTTTAGGAAGTTCTCCTGTTTGGAGGAAATAAACAATGTGCCACGCCCAAGTTGGAGCCTGGGGCTCAGCAACAAGGACTAGCGGCACCTCCCCATCGATGGGAGCGCATGCCTCAACCGCAAAGACTAGTAGTTCAGCGGGAGGGTGTAGCTCACTGATCTAAGGGGAGTTGTTCCCGCCAAGCTCTTTGCTGGGGGCTTCGAGAAGCTCTGCCGGGAGAGGCTTGCCGGAGTTCAATTTCATCCTATTGCTGGCCATTGTTGCTGGGGATGCAGAGGGTTGAGTTAGATGGAGAACAAAAGTCCCTGGTTCCACAGGGAGTTTTTGCGCAGCGCACTTTGACAGATGATCAGGAATGCTGTTTTCCGCACGCGGTATGTGCTCTGTTTGCGATCCGTCAAAGTGCTCCTCCAACTTTCTCACTTCCTCGATGTATGCCTCCATCAATGGGCTTTGATAATCCTTGTTCACTTGTCTCACCACCAGTTGTGAATCTCCACGGATAATCAACTTCTTGATTCCTAGTTCTGTTGCAATTCTGAGCCTGACAAGGAGCCCTTCATACTCTGCAGTATTGTTGGTAGCCTTCTCCTGGGGGAAATGCATTTCAATGATGTACTTAAGGTGCTCCCTAGTGGGAGCAACGAGAAGCATGCCAGCTCCTGCACCTTGTAGGGAGAAGGCACCATCAAAATACATAATCCATTCTTGGGGCGCTTCCTTGCCGGGGATGACTGTCTCAAGTACTTCTTCATTAGGGGTCGGCGTCCACTCCGCAATGAACTCTGCCAGTGCTCTGCTCTGAATAGTTGACATGCTTTCAAACTTCAAACCAAAGCTGGATAACTCCAAAGCCCATTCCATGATCTTGCCAGTGGCCTCGGGGTTTCGGAGTATGCGTTGCAAGGGGAAGCGGGTGACAACCGTGATCTCGTGGGCTTGGAAGTAGTGGCGCAGTTTCCTTGAGGCCATGATGAGGCCAAAAATCAACTTTTGCAGACCAGAGTACCTTGACATAGCCCCCTCCAGCAGGGAGCTGACAAAGTACACTGGGCGCTGCACCACCTTCTTCCTTGCCGTGATCCTGGAACTGTCTCCGCTGCCTTGCTCTTCTTTGTCTTGAACTGCATCTGACCTTGCCGGGACAGGTTCACTTTCCTCTCCAGAGGGGACGGCGGTGGTGACTGCTGTGTCATCTACCTCCCGCTGCGCCACCAGCGCTACGCTAACCACTTGATTGGTCGCTGCTAAATATAGCAGCAATGGCTCTTGTGGTTTAGGAGCGACTAAGGTGGGAACAGAGGAAAGGTAGGTCTTCAAATCTTGTAGCGCAGCGCCCGCCTCCGGGGTCCACTCCACAGGTCCTGCCTTCTTCAAGATTTTGAAGAAAGGCAAGGCGCATTCGGCGGACTTGGAAATGAACCTGCTCAGCACGGCAACACATCCAGGGGAGTAATGGGGGCCCTAATTGGATCCGAGAGTTTAAAATCTGGAAGAAAGAATGTGACGCGGAGTGGATCCTAGTTAGCCCCTCCAAGCATAGGGCAGCTTTGGGTCTTCTAGCAATTCATAAACCTCCTACAAAATCCGCTCTTAAGTCTGGTTCTGCTGAGCATAAGAAGTTAACTTTTGCTACGTTTCAAAATTACAATGTTTGCAAAGGTTATCGATATCCTGCCATGTCTTATTGCATTGCTACAACGGAGATCACTGGATATGATATTCCAGCTAATGAGCGTGTTGTAATTCAACCTCCTCCTCCCACTGATTTTTAATGGACTATGGCCTCGCCAGCGATTGTTTTTGGCACAGTGAGCTCGTCGGTGATCCAACAGCGCCTACATTCATGTGGCTATTCATCGGATCATGCGCCACCTCCTACGGGCGGGATTTCAGGAATGCTAAGGTGTTTAGGCATGAAAGGCCTAGCTTTAATAAATGGAGAAGTGCCTTCATCCATGATATTACTCTCATGCAGCATAGAGTTAAACATGTCTTTAGAGATGAGTTATTGAGATGGATTTCTTTTCTGCCTCCTTGAGGTATTGTTTTATAGTCTTACTAGCTTTGTAGACTTCTAGTTCTTTTATTTTTTTCTCTTTGGTTACTTCTTGTAATCCATGTAATTTGTAACTCTTTTGATAATAAAGTTTGAGTGTTATGGGGGGGTCCCCTACAGTTTACAGTCAAGAAAACACATCCAGTCAAATGCCTCACGTCTTTAACTGTCTTGGGTGCTTGTATCTGCTCGATAGCCTTGGTCTTGTCGGGGTTGGCCTCTATCCCCCGATGGGACACGAAGAATCCAAGTAGCTTGCTGGAAGGAATGCCAAACACACACTTCTCCGGGTTCAGCTTCAAGTTGATTCTGCGCAGATTTGCAAAGGTCTCTTCCAAATCCTGAATGAGAGTAACTCTGTCCTTGGTTTTGACCACTATATCATCCATGTAGGCTTCAATATTTTTGTGTAGCTGGGACTCAAAGCCAATCTGTACTGCTCTTGCAAAAGTGGATCCAGTGCTCTTCAACCCGAAGGGCCTTCGTACAAAACAGTACGTGCCACATGGGGTTATGAACGCGGTCTTCTCTTCGTCTTCCTTGGACATGAAGATCTGGTGGTATCCAGAGTAGGCATCCAGGAAGAAAAGAAGGTCACACCCGGAGGTGGTATCCACAATCTGGTCGATGCGCGGCAAGGGGAATGGGTCCTTCGGGCATGCTTTAGTCAGATCTGTGAAATCTAAGCAAAGCCTCCATTTCCCATTCGCCTTGTGCACTACCACTGGGTTTGCTAACCATGTTGGATGCAACATTCCTCCGACCAGACCAGCTGCCTCAAGTTTCTTGATCTCCTCAGCAATAAACTACTGCCGCTCTAAAGCTTGCTTCTGGACCTTCTGTTTTGACAGGCTGGGCATGTGGGCAGACAGCAAGGTGGTGCTCGATTACCTCCCTAGGAACACCGGGGATGTCAGATGGTTGCCAAGCAAACACATCGACATTCGCCCGCAAGAAGGCAAAGAGCGCGCTTTCCTATTTGTCGTCGAGGGTGGCACTGATGGTAAACGTATCGTCAGCGCCAGCCAGCCCTGCCGGGACCTTCTTCACAGTGGGTGCAGCAGCCTTGGACCTCTTGCTATTGGAACTCTCCGGCATGTCATCAACAGGCGCAGCGCACTCCGAAGAGGTACGCTTCCCGGATTCCTTGTTGGCTTTCTTCTTTTTCTTGCTTTCCTTGGCGGGAGCAGTGGCTTCCGCAGCCTTTGAAGCGACTGCTTCCCGGTACATCTTATCACGCATATGATTGCGTCTTTCTTATCCGATGGAATGGAAATGACGCCCATTGGCCCTGGTATCTTCAAAGTGTTGTAGGCATAGTGGGATACTGCCATGAATTTGGCCAGGGCATGGCGACCAAGGATTCCATTGTACGGCAGGGGGAGGTCAACCACATCAAACACGATCTTCTCAGTCCGGTAGTTAAATCCCCCCGAATGTTACCGGCAGTGTGATCTTCCCCTTAGGATGACTCCTGCCGGGGTTGATCCCTTGGAACATACCAGTAACCTTGAGCTCTTCATCTGCTATCTAGAGTATGCTGATGACCTTTAGAGAAATCAGATTCAACCCGGCCCCGCCGTCAACCAACATCTTTGTGACCTTGAGGTTGCGGATCGTTGGTGAAACCAACAATGGCAAACACCCTACCACGGTAGTGCGGTCGGGGTGATCCTCCTCATCAAAGATGATGTGTGTGCGGGACAACTTGAGCGGCTTCCGAGAATCTGCCGCTGGCTCCACGGCATTGACCTCACGCGCCCATCTTTTGTGTTGGCGGTGAGCGAAGTGTAAGGATGCACCCCCGTCAATGCATAGGGCATCAGTGACTTTCTGGAACTCCTGTTCGCTGGTTTCCTCTTCATCTCCTTCATCACTCTCATCCTCGCAATCTTTCTTCTCATGGCCTTTGGCAGGTTTCCCCTAATACTGAGGAGCCTTGCCGGGGCGACCTGTTCTGCTGCCTCAGCCCTTCCCGCCAGCGCCATCTTGGTCTTTCTCCTTATCACGCTTCTTTTCGGGGATATATACCCCGCGGTATGACCCGGCCGGATATATGACCTGACCAAGACTTGGCGCTTCATCGGTAACCCGCCTGAAGACTGGCAACTCACTGGTCTGGCGACTCATTGGTGACCCGCCCGGGCCTGGCGACTCATGGGTAACCCGCCTGAGCTTTGCGACTCATTAGTGACCCAGTGGATGGGTCAGGCGGACGACAAGACCCAACGGCCCATAAGGTGGCCCATGGGAAGGCTGACTCACATTATGGTGAGCCGGCTTGAGAAGGAAGGCAAAAGGAATAATTCCTTTACAAGGGAAGCAAGACTAGGATTCCACTTGTAATAGAATAGGCCTAGTCCTACTAGGACTCCACATGTAACCCGCCCCACCAACTTATATAAGGAGGGGCAGGGCACCCCAAGAGGGACAAGTTTTTACAAGTTAAGACAGACAAGTCAATAGCTCTCGAGGGAGAGGTAGCGAAAGAGCACCCTTGTAATCATGAGCATCATCATGATCAATATCAATGAAGCAGGATGTAGGCTTTTACCTCCATCGTGAGGGGCTGAACCTGGGTAAAACCTCGCGTCTCTCGATTCCGACCAACCACGTTCAAGCTACTACCTAGTTGTGATGGCCTCATGACAAGTCCTCACACTAGGACATCTGCCGTGACAAAACCACGATAGTTGACGCCCACCGTGGGGCCTGTGCATGGTGGTATTGAGTTCTTGAAGGGATCTCTTTGAGGGATCAAGAAGTTCGCAATTTTTCTGGTGAAGAAGAACCGGTTTGGAAATATCTGCATCAGAAGTTAGGGTTGCGTGGCGCACTACGGCATGCACTGGCGATCCAGCGATCCGAAGCCAGATCAACTTTTGGAGCGCGTTCCTGAGGTGAAGGTGTTTTTCCACCGCAGATCCGATCTGTACGAACGACTTGTGGTTGAATCAGAAGCAGCAGTACCAATCCGCCAAGACCTACTGATTCGTATGTGTGGCGACGCGTTCACATGATGAAAAGGTGTGGTTGCTCCACGCGTCAAGAAACAGGAAGCAATCTAAAGAAAAAAAATCAACCCGGAAAGCGGATAGGGTCACGACCCAGAAACGGGGACGACCACAACCCGGTCTCCTCCGCCCTGACGGCTGCGGCCTTGCTCGTAAGTCGGCCGCTGTTGAGCCGCCGTCTCCACGGCCCCGCCGCCGCCGGCCTTCATCGTTGCTTCCGCGGCCGCCGCTGCCTCGTCGTGCGGCGCTAAGCCGCCGCCCGCCTCTGACTACCATCGGCCTAGCTCCAAGTCGCCGTTTTGAAGCCGCTGCCACTGGGCCTGCCTCACTCCGCCGCCGCAGGTGGGTCACTGCTCTCCACGCCCGTGCCAGAGCTACCGCCTCCCCCTCAAGCCGCCTACCGACGCCTCTGAGCCGCTGGGCCTCGCCGTCCGCCCCTTTGCCGCGGCCGCCGGCTGCGCTGGCCTCGCGCGCCTTCCCGCACGGCTCCGCCCGTTGTCTCCCCTGCCAAGCCGGCCGATGCCGCCGCCTCACCTTGGACCTTCATGAGCCGCCTCGCTGGATACAGACGAGCGCTCCGTCGCCTCGCCTGGAGTCGCCAAGCTGACTCTGAGCCGTCTTCGCTGTCCAAGTCGCCTCCGGCGTGCGGACTGCTGCAAGCTGCCCTGCTATTCTGAGCCGCCGCTCGTGTCAATTGCAGCGGGTGAGCCGCCCCTACGCGAGGGCCTCCATCGAGCTGGCCTCGCCTCCGTCAAGTCGCTGGCACGGCCTTGCAAGCCGTCGCCCACCGTCGGGTCCCCTGTATGAGCCAAGTCACCACGACCCCTCAGCTCTGCCCCTCTGCGGTCTCTTCCGCGTGCCCGCAAGCATCGGCTCGGGTGCACCCTACTGATTCACCTCGCCATCTCGGCTGAGCCGCCTCCGTGCAACCTGATCGTAGCCGCCCTCGCAGTGAGCCGCCGCGGATTAAACCACCGCCCCGGCCGGGTCACCTCGGGCGCACTAGCCTCCACCCGCGAGCTGCTACCGTGGCCCCGAGCCGCCTCGCCTCGCTCCTCCGACCCCCGCGCCAAGCCGTTTTGGCAAGCGGCCGCCATGACCCGCCGGCGCGTCTTCTGCTGCTACAAGTTGCCTGTTTTGAGCCGCCCCGTGGTTGGCTGGCCTCGTCTCTGCTCCTACATGCTCGCCGGCCGGTTGAAGGAAAGGATAAGCAGGGACTAAAAAATCAAGAGCTATGGCTGGAAAAAAAATCCAATGGTGAACATGACCCGGAGGATCCCTTCTGAGCCGCCCGGTGCCACGCTTTAAGCCGCCACCTCTGTCATCGTTGCTACAACCGTACGGTTGATAATTTTCGATAAAACATATTAGGTGAAATCCATACTGTCAAGTTTCTATTGATGCATTTTTGTTTTTGTTGACAACAATTACTCTCACCTGTGAAATTTCTTATGTAGAACAATTCATCATTACAAAAGAGACCATCAAGTTATGTCCCTTGCCTACACCGGATGGATCAATGGGCAGGCGTACAAGTCACCGCTATTGCAGTTTGGGTAATTTCAAACAACCAGCTGGGATGAACCACTGGCTGGATTACTGTCACAAATCATATGGGATCATTTATAACCCGCCGTGGTCGACCTCAACCTTCCGTGGATTTACATCGCGTTATCAATGCCAAGGATATACAATGAGTATTGCAAAGATAATCAACTCGCCACCTTGCCTCTAGTTTCAGCTATATGCCGGTTTATATCACGATCAAGCATGGAGAATTTCAAGCCAACTCCTCCAGTTGTCTTGAGACTCGGGGGCTACACAGACATGACTTAGCAAATTTTGCCAGATTCAAGAACCTTGGGTTATTGGAGGGAAAATAACCCGGTCCCGGAGGCTACTACCACATTGGTGAAAATTTAAAGGTCACTTGGGGGCTTCCAACCCACCGGGTTTAGCTTTCATACCCTCTTGACCTGGCGTGGACGCCGAATCCCGAGTTATCCTGCCTGTTTGCACGATGCTACTCTGCCAGGTAATCCTGAGTGACCCGCCGTACTCTTAACAGCCAATCTTCTTCAAGACCCTGAACTCGTTAAGGTTAAAACGGCGGTTTTTCACATGAGGGCCGGCTTACGGTGAGCAAGGATTAACTCTAAGGCTGTGCGGCCTATGAAAGCACTTGGGCTTTAAGGCTGGGCGGCCTATGAAAGCACTTGAATCTTTTCTTCTAAATATTTTGGGATTTGTGTCCCCTAAAGATTTTTTTCTGCTAAAATGTGTTTTTTACAATTCGGGCCATGAAGCCCTAATGATATGATTCATATTTGAGTATTTTTTGGGTTTGTTAACCCGCCCTGGCTATGGACTTTAAGTCGCCAGCAGGCTTTTTTGGAGTCAGGCGCTTGCAAATCTTTGGGTTGTCACCCTCACTGGATATGGTGATGTAAGCCGGCAGTATGAGCCAATTTTACAGGTATGTTTTTAATTGTTATACGAATATGCGAGGTTTGATAACCCGCCCTGGCTTTTGACTTTAAGTCACCAGTATATTTTGGCTTTGATGGCCTTAATTCTAGTCTTTTCCATAATTGCATAAGACTATATTATGTTTGGGTTGTTACCCGCCCTGGCTTTTGACGTTAAGTCGCTAGGGCATATGTTGTTTAAACTTTATGCAGGACATGCAGAGCTATGGCTTACATAAATGATTAAGTTTAAGCCCATCATCAAAAATTAAAATTGGTGTTTCAAAAGGGTTATCAGTTCTTGATTTTTACAAAGGCTATAAGCCACCGGGTTGCATCTCGAAGTACAATGGATGCGCATTAAGTCACCATCGGCCAAGAGCCGCTGGGTATTTAACTTCGGATTACTTGTCAACAGATAAAGTATTCAAATCTTTAATAGCCAAACCTAGCTGGATTTTCATTATGGTATTGAATGATTGAGGTTTTCATACCGGATTATGTTATTCAAATCTTTAATAACCAAACATGGCTGGATTTTCATTATGGTTGTTATAACCAGTATTGAATGATTGAGTTTTTCCAATCAGGTTATATTATTCAAATCTCTAATAGCCAACATGGCTGGATTTTTATTATGGTTATCAATAACCAGTATTATGATTGAGGTTTTCAAAAGCCGCTTCAGAGCAATGGCTATTATTTTCATCCAAGAGTACCGGTTCACAACAGAGAGCATGGTTCAATATTGATATGCAAAGGCTTTCAGCAACATAATCTGGACAATAGATATGGTTTTATTTAGTCCCGAGTCACTACAGGCATACAACCTGGCACTTGGGGGCTACATTATTCAAATCAAGATTACATCGAGTATGCAAGTCCCATGTCACCGCAAGCATGCACCATGGCACTTGGGGGCTAATGCAAAGTCATTTTAACTCGCCTCATTAAAGACACAACCCATCACATAGTGATGAGCTGGTCCTTGGGGGCTACTAACTGCTCCTGTCAAAGTCTACATAATCAGATCTGCAAAGTCCCTGCTCATTATTGCATAATGACCCGGCACTTGGGAGCTACACATGGGAAGTACAAAATGTTCAGTTCATGATTGCTGATTTACATGAACAACCCGGATTTCTCCAAAGTTGCAGCATTTATATTAAAGCAAGTCTTAAGCTATCACTATGTTCTCCTCTTAAGACTTGGGGGCTACAGGTGATATGCATATAAGGGAGAAACATCTTCAAATTCTCAGTTTTGAGCAAACCAGGTATCATATTCTTATTGAAGGGATTTGCAAAGTTTATTTCCTCTAAGCTATTCATAGAAAGGTTTAGAGAGCCGACGCAATGATTGGAAAGCTACATTTACAAAAGCAAGCATCAAGTCGCCATAAGATTGACCCGGCATCAGCCACAATTATGACCCATCATCATCTGTTTTATAACCCGGCAATTTTGGCAATCATAAATCGGCAAGATCTACATTTTCAAGCTGGCTGAAAATCAGATGAGTATTTTAAGACCAATATTTTTGTCAAACTAGAGCATTGGAAGCCGAATGAAATGGATTATTCTTTATAATATTTTTTTGCAAGAAACCAATGTTAGCAAATTGATTTTTAAGCTGGCTTATTGACCCGGACTTTTCAGAAAAAGTACCTGTATTTTTTGCATTGGCAAAGTTTGAACATATCTGCTAAAGGAGATTTGCTATGAGATCATGGACACGTATCAAGAAGGAAATGAAGGATTTAAGGATGATCAGGTGCCGGTTCAGAAAAACATTTAACCCGGAGCACAACCTGTCAAATTTGTTCTTGTGTTTATTTTGCAGGATTAGTTTAAAATGGATAAATCCAAATTAAACTGGGGGCTAATGTCGGGGATATATACCCTGCGGTATGACCCCGACGGATATATGACCCGACCAAGACTTGGCGCTTCATCGGTAACCCGCCTGAAGACTGGCGACTCACTGGTCTAGCGACTCATTGGTGACCCGCCCGGGCCTAGCGACTCACGGGTAACCCTCCCGAGCTTTGCGACTCATTAGTGACCCGGTGGGCGGGTTAGACGGACGACAAGACCCAACGGTCCATAAGGTGGCCCATGCGAAGGCTGACTCACATTATGGTGAGCCGGCTTGAGAAGGAAGGCAAAAGGAATAATTCCCTTACAAGTGAAGCAAGACTAGGATTCCACTTGTAATAGAATAGTCCTAATCCTACTAGGACTCCACATGTAACCCGCCCCTCCAACTTATATAAGGAGGAGCAGGGCACCCCAAGAGGGACAAGTTTTTACAAGTTAAGATAGACAAGTCAATAGCTCTCAAGGGAGAGGTAGCGAAAGAGCACCCTTGTAATCATGAGCATCATCATGATCAATATCAATGAAGCAGGATGTAGGCTTTTACCTCCACCATGATGGGCCGAACCTGGGTAAAACCTCGCGTCTCTCGATTACATCCAACCCCATTCAAGCTACTACCTAGTTGCGATGACCTCATGACAAGTCCTCACACTAGGACATCTGTTGTGACCAAACCACGACACTTCTCTTACTCAGCCCTCTGCTTCTTGACGAGTTGCTCAACCAGATGACACTCCTGAAGATCGCGGCCCTTGGTCCGATGGATCTTGCAGTATGGCCCATCACTCTTCCCAGCCTTCTCAGCAGCCGCGGCTTCCCAGCAATCAGTGCACGTGGCAGCTTCCTTGCCGGGAACCTCGGTCTTGGCCTTCTTGCCGGTACTAGGTGCACTCGGTCCTTCGACGGTCATCACCGCTTTATCCTTGCGCTTCTTGTTGCGCTTCTTGTTCTTCTTCTTTTGGTTGGTGGCGTTGTCGTCGTCCTCTAAGTCGATGTCGACGCCATCTTCTTCATCGGGGAGCCGTCTCCCCTCTTCTACTCGGGCACACTTATCCACCAGAGTGTATAGCTCATTCACAGTCTTGGGCAACCAAACATCCATTTTAGAACGTATCCGGCGGTTGCGCACGTTGGACTGGAACGCGGCTATCACAGCTACCGGGTGGATGTCTGGAATATTCCTGTGCACCCGGCTGAACCTCTGCATGTACTTCCGCAGACTCTCTCCTTATTTCTACGGAAGGAGCTGCAAGTCACTGGGCTGCCCTAGTTCTTGATGGCCGCCCATGAAGGCGCCAACAAACTCATGGCACAGGTTAGCCTAGGTCGAGATGGAATTCTCTGGCAAGTGCATCAGCCAAGACCTCACATTTGGCTTGAGTGCCAAAGGGAAGTAGTTGGCAAAAACCTTCTCGTCTCTTCCCCCGGCAGCTTGAACAGCGATGGTGTAGATGCTCAAGAACTCTGCCGGGTTCAATCTTCCATCGTACTTCTCTGGTATTTCTGGCTTGAATGTGCGAGCAGATGGCCAACGGACTTGCCGCAACTCGCGAGTGAATGCGGGGCACCCAACCTCGAAAGGTAGGTACCCACCTTATCCGGGCGTGGGCTCATCGACGTCGGGGCCATTGCGCCTATCAGTCTGGCATTGGGTTTCTCGGCGTCGTTCGATGGTGGCACGCGTGTCTTCCCTCCGCCTGTCTTCCAGGACTCGCCACTGGTCTTGTCGTGCTCGAGGATCGGACGAAACCATCAATACATTGTCGGGTTCTTGGTCGTGTGGCTCTGGCTGCGGCCCCTGTGCTTGCTGCCGCAGATGGGATTGCACCATGGGGGTGGCCCCTTCTGTACAGCCAGCGGCTCAGGCCGTTGTCGCCGCCTGCGGAGGCCGTGATGGGCCCGCTCGCTATGATCCTCCCGCCTCAGCGAAACCAATCAAGCTCTGAATGGTGGCTCTCCACTCATCCATCTGATCGGCTGCCGGCGGAAATCTCAACAGGAGTTGGGCCCGCGCCATGGCCTCCGAAGCAGTGCTCGGCATGGATGACGATGTAAACCGTAACGACGCCTGGCTTCTGACGGTGCTGGTAGTGGCAGCGTTGTGCTCTCGTCGCCGTGAGCCAGTCGTTAGGGTGGCGTGGTGACAAGATGGTTGTGCTTGGGGATTGGAGGCTCCGTTCGGTGCATCGGCTTGGCCAGCCCGTTCTGGGGGTGGCGCGTGCCCTGCAGCCGCACCCGCAGCAGGGCGGCTGGAGGGTTGCGGTTCGCCCCAGGGCGAGCACCACCGCTGTGGCTTCGTCCTTCGGTGGGGCAGAGAGGCGCGGACAGGATGATCTCTCCACCCACACCTTGTGGAGCGTGGCCACTGGGAAGTTGTTGGCGCTGTCCTTCTCCGGTGCCTCCCGCTCCCGTTTCGGCCATAGGGGGGGTGGTGATGACGCCGCCTGCACCGGCCACATCCCCCGCAGCATCCACGTCCCCGTGCGCCCCCGTAGCCCCCACTGTGTCGGCGGCCACGTGCAAACGGGCCTTCGAGGTGGACGGGTGAGCTACGGCACCGGGTTTCTTCTTGGGTGCCACGGATGATGAAGCTATCGATGAAGAGAATGATGATGAAGATGACGCGCTGCGTACGCTCTCGGGTTCGCGGAAGCGCTTCCCCCTACCTAGCGCACCAAAGATGTCATGGGAAAACACGGCCACCTATAGGGCCATCGGCCCCTTGTGGTTCGGAAGTGGGGAAGGACGCATTGCACAAAGAGTGGAGGGCGCGGAGCAGCACGACAGCGATCACACGGGCAGTTTTTACCCAGGTTCGGGCCACTGCGAGGCGTAAAACCCTACTCCTGCTTTGGTGGATTGATGACAGGACCGAGGTGGAGACGCAGCGCTCTAGCCCGGCAGGGTCGCCTCGGGGCAAGAGCAACTACACGCGTATGAGTGTACAAGGGTCTGAATCATCTCTAAGGTTGCCATGGCCCTCCTTTTATAGTTCAAGGGGTCACCACAATGGCAAATCAGTCATTGCGTACTGATTAGATAGAAAACAGTGCTATCATACCTAACTCTGCAGACAGGACAGACGCGCATTAAATGCGCCGCTTAGTGTCACATTGTAGCATAGCCCGGGAAGCCTTGCCATGCCGTTCGACCACCTTCTCGCCTGCCTGCGTGACACGTCCCTGGACAGGTGTCATTTGGAGGTGATTTCCCCTGGAAGTGGCCACCACGTGCCAAATAGCGGCCACTTAGCCACTTGGGGGCTCGACACCGCACTGCTCGATGACTTGCATTGCTTTGAGGTGGAGTGATGGATCCTTGGCGTGGTAATCCGCCCTCTACGCCCCCGGCAAGCCTGCCGAGGCAATCTGGAGACTTGTCTTCAGGGCAACCTCATCCCCGCCAGGCTCGCCTGCCCGGCAAGGGAGGTTTTTCCTTAGTGGTACCTTGCTCCTTTGGTTGGCCTTGGTCTTCTTTATCCGCCTTTGATTTCTCAAAGAGCTGATCTCTTCTACTTGGTCTTGTCTAGGATGCTGCAACCTTGTTCTCGAGCCTGTGTACAGTCTGGGCAACACACCTGGGGTTTGTTGCACCGACAATTGATAGGAAAGTGCAAGTTATGAAGATATCTAAGGCAATGATCATGAGTATAGGCATCACGTCCGTGACAAGTAGACCAAAACGATTCTGCATCTACTACTATTACTCCACACATCGACCGCTATCCAGCATGCATCTAGATTATTAATTTCATAAGAACAGAGTAACGCTTTATGTAAGATGACATGATGTAGAGGGATAAACTCAAGCAATATGATATAGACCCCATCTTTTTATCCTTGATGGCAACAATACAATACGTGCCTCACTACGCCTTCTGTCATTGGGTGAGGACACCGCAAGATTGAACCCAAAACCAAGCACCTCTCCCATTGCAAGAAAAACCGATCTAGTTGGCCAAACCAAACCGATAGTTCAAAGAGAAACACAAAGATATCTTAATCATGCATAAAAGTGTTCAGAGAAGACTAAAATAATATTCATAGATAATCTGGTCATAAATCCACAATTCATCAGATCTCAACAAACACACCGCAAAAAAGAATTACATCGAATAGATCCCCAAGAACATCGAGGAGAACATTGTATTGAAGATCAAAGAGAGAGAAGAAGCCATCTAGAGACTAGCTATGGACCCGTAGGTTTGTGGTAAACTACTCACACATCATCGGAAGGGCAGCAAGGTTGATGTAGAGGCCCTGCGTGATCGAATCCCCCTCCGGCAGATCACCGAAAAAGGCCCCAAGATGGGATCTCACGGGAACAGAGGCTTGCGGCAGCGGAAAAGTATTTTGGTGGACGCTTCTGATGTTGAGGGAATATTTGGGAATTTATAGTGCAAAGATTAGGGTTGAAAGACCACCAAGGAGCCCACAAGCCCTCAGGGCACGCCCCCCTAGGGCGTGCCTTGCAGGCTTGTGTCCTCCTCGAGAACCTTCTGGCCCTCTCTCCAAGTTACGTAAGTGTCTTCTGGTCCAAGAAAAATGATCGCGAAAGTTTTATTCCCTTTGGACTCTGTTTGATATTCTTTTTCTGTAAAAGTTAAAAATAAGGAAAAAACAGAAACTGGCACTGGGCTCTAGGTTAATAGGTTAGTCCCAAAAATAATATAAAATAGCATATTAATGAATATAAAATATCCAAAAGAGATTATATAATAGCATGCAACAATAAAAAGTTATAGACACGTTGGAGACGTATCAAGCATCCCCAAGCTTAATTCCTACTCGTCCTCAAGTAGGTAAATGATAAAAACAGAATTTTTGACGTGGAATGCTACCTAACATATTTATCAATGTAATGTTCTTTATTTTGGCATGAATATTCAGATTCAAAACAAGAGTTTAATACTGACATAAAAACAATAATACTTCAAGCATACTAATAAAGCAATCGTGTCTTCTGAAAATAACATGGCCAAAGAAAGTTATCCCTACAAAATCATATAGTCTCGCTATGCTCCATCTTCATCACACAAAGTATTTCATCATGCACAACCCCGATGACAAGCCAAGCAATTGTTTCATACTTTTGATGTTCTCAAACTTTTTCAACTTTCACGCAATATATGAGCGTGAGCCATGGATATTGCACTATAGGTGGAATAGAATATGGTGGTTGTGGAGAAGACAAAAAAGAAGGAGAAAGTTTGACAACAACTAGGCAAATTAATGGGCTATGGAGATGACCATCAATTGATATTGATGCAAGTGAGTAGGGATTGCCATGCAACGGATGCACTAGAGCTATAAGTGTATGAAAGCTCAAAAAGAAACTAAGTGGGTGTGCATCCAACTTGCTTGCTCACGAAGACCTAGGGCAATTTGAGGAAGCCCATCATTGGAATATACAAGCCAAGTTCTATAATGAAAAATTCCCACTAGTATATGAAAGTGACAAAATAGGGGACTCTCTATCATGAAGATCATGGTGCTACTTTGAAGCACAAGTGTGGAAAAAGGATAGTAACATTGTCCCTTCTCTCTTTTCTCTCATTTTTTTCTTTTCTATCTCTTTTTTTTGTTTGGGCTTGTTTGGCCTATTTTATTTTTTATTATGTCTGGAGACTCATCCCAACTTGTGAGGGAATCATAGCTTCCATCATCCTTTCCTCACATGTGACAATGCTCTAATAATGATGATCATCACACTTTTATTTACTTACAACTCAAGAATTAGAACTCAATACTAGAACAAGATATGACTCTATATGAATGCCTCCGACGATCTACCGGGATGTGGAATGATCAAGAGTGACATGTATAAAAAATATGAACGGTGGTCTTGCCACAAATACTATGCCAACTACATGATCATGCAAAGCAATATGACAATGATGGTGTGTGTCATAATAAAACGGAACTGTGGAAGTTGCATGGCAATATATCTCGGAATGGCTATGGAAATGCCATAATAGGTAGGTATGGTGGCTGTTTTGAGGAAGGGTATATGGTGGGTTTAATGCAATGGCAAAAGTTGCGCGGTACTAGAGAGACTAGCAATGGTGGAAGGGTGAGAGTGTGTATAATCCATGGACTCAACATTAGTCATAAAAGAACTCACATACTTATTGCATAAATTTATTAGCCATCAAAACAAAGTACTACACACATGCTCCTAGGGGGATAGATTGGTAGGAAAATACCATCGCTCATCCTCGACCGCCACTCATGAGGAAGACAATCAAAAAAATAAATCATGCTCCAACTTCATCACATAACGGTTCACCATACGTGCATGCTACGGGAATCAAAAACTTTAACACAAGTATTTATACCAATCCACAATTACTCACTAGCATGACTCTAATATCACCATCTTTATATCTCAAAACAAATGCAAGGAATCAAACTTCTCATCTATTCAATGCTCTTTATATAAAAGTTTTTATTATATCCCTCTTGGATGCCCATCATATTAGGACTAAATTCATAACCTAAGAAAATTACCGTGCTATTTAATACTCTCAAAATAATATAATTGAAGCATGAGAGTTCAACAATTTCTATAAAATAAAGCCACCGCCGTGCTATAAAAAGATATAAGTGAAGCACTAGAGCAAACTGCCTAGCTCAAAGGATATAAGTGAAGCACATAGAGTATTCTAATAAATTCATGATTAATGTGTGTCCCTCTCAAAAGGTGTGTACAGAAAGGATGATTGTGGCAAACTAAAAATAAAAGACTCATATCATACAAGACGCTCCAATCAAAACACACATCATGTGGTGAATAAAAATATAGCCTCAAGTAAATTTACCGATGGATTGAAGACAAAAGAGGGGATGCCATCCGGGGCATCCCCAAGCTTAGATGCTTGGTTGTACTTGAATATTACCTTGGGGTGCCTTGGGCATCCCCAAGTTTAGGCTCTTGCCACTCCTTATTCTGTTGTCCATCAAATCTTTACCCAAAACTTGAAAACATCACAACACAAAACTCAACAGAAAACTCGTAAGATCCGTTAGTGTAGAAAATAAATCACTACTTTAGGTACTGTTGTGAACTCATTCTTAATTTATATTGGTGTTATATCTATTGTATTCCAACTTCTCCATGGTTCATACCCCCCGTTACTACCCATAGATTCATCAAAATAAGCAAACAACACATAGAAAACAGAATCTGTCAAAAACAGAACAGTCTGTAGTAATCTGGAAATTTCGTACAATTCTGTAACTCCAAAAATTCTGAAATATTAGGAAAATTTAGGCAATTTGTATATGAATCTTTTGTAAAAATTTCAGATCAAAATCACGTTTCTGTGATTTTTGAAATTTCTGGCAATGAGGGCAAAAGTTTCTGTTTTTCAGCGAGATCAAATCAACTATCAACGTAGACCATCCCAAAGGTCTTACTTGGCTCAAACACTAATTAAAACACCAAAACACAATTACTAAAGATGTAATAATGTGTATTCTTATAAAAATAGAAAATAAAATTTTTGGGTTGTCTCCCAACAAGCGCTTTTCTTTAAAGCATTTTAGCTAGGCGTTGATAATTTTAATGATGCTCACATGAAAGACAAAAAATTGAAGCACAAAGAGAGCATCATAAAGCATGTGAGAAACAAGTTTAAGTCTAATATACTTACTATGCATAGGTATTTTATAAGCAAAGAAAATATCCAGACAAGCAAAACTAGCATATGCAAGGAAGAAGAAAGAAACAATAGCAATCTCAACATAACGAGATGTAATTTAGTGACATGAAAATTTCTACAACCATATTTTCCTCTCTCATAATAATTACATGTGGGATCATAATCAAATTCAACAGTATAGCTATCATATAAAATTTTCTCTTCATGATCCACATGCATGCAAAGTTGACACTCTTCCAAAATAGTGGGATTAACATAGAATAAAGTCATTACTTCTCCAAGCCCACTTCTATAAAAAAAATCATAAGATTGATCAAACTCCAAAGTAGTGGGATTATTATTTCCTAAAGTGGACACTCTTCCAAACCCACTTTCAATATTATTGCACACACTATTACCAATATCATATTCATCATGAGGCATAAATAAATTTTCAAGATCATAAGAAGCATTATCACCCCAATTAAGATCATTACAATAATTAGTGGACATAGCAAAATTAGCATCCCCAAGCTTAGGGTTTTGCATATTATTAGCACAATTGACACTAATAGATTTTATAATAATAACATTGCAATCATGCTTTTCATTAAAGGAGCTATCATGAATCACTTCATAAATTTCTTCTTTTAACACTTCATCACAATTTTCAGATTCACAAATTTCAAGCAAAACTTCATATAGTTAATCTAGTGTACTCAACTCACTAGCAATTGGTTCATCATAGTTGGATCTTTTAAAAAGATTGGCAAGTGGATGAGGATCCATAAACTTTTTGCTTTCTGATTTTCAATATACCAAGCGAACGAGCAAACAAACCAAGTAAGACATAAAGGCAAATGAAAAGAAGAACGAAAGAAGGGCGAATAAAAAGGCAAATATTTTTGTATTTTTCTAAAAATGTTTTAGAAGTTGGGGAGAGGAAAACGAGAGGAAAATGGCAAATAATGTAAGTGCAAGAGATGAGAGTTTGTGATGGGTACTTGGTAGGCTAGATGTAGAACCTCCCAACAACGGCGCCAGAAATTCTTCCTGCTACTTCTTGAGCTTGCGTTGATTTTTCCCTTGAAGAGGAAAGGGTGATGCAACAAAGTAGAGATAAGTATTTCCCTCAGTTAAGAACCAAGGTATCAATCCAGTAGGAGGCACAAGCAAGTCTCCAATCTATGCACCTGCACAAACTAACAAACACTTGCACTCAATGCAAAAAAGGGGTTGTCAATCCCTTCACGGTCACGAACAAGAGTGAGATCTAATAGAGATAGGTACAAAAGATAAATAAAAGAGCAAACTAAAGAAAATATAAATAAATTGCAGCAAGGTATTTTTGGGTTTTTTGGTTTATAGATATGAAAATATATGATGGAAAATAGACCCGGGGGCCATAGGTTTCATTAGAGGCTTCTCTCTTGAAGATATCATATGGTGGGTAAACAGATTACTGTTGAGCAATTGATAGAAAAGCACAAAGTTATGACGATATCTGAGGCAATGATCATGAGTATAGGCATCACGTCCGTGACAAGTAGACCGAAATGATTCTGCATCTACTACTATTAATCCACACATCGACCGCTATCCAGTATGCATCTAGAGTATTAAGTTCATAAGAACGGAGTAACGCTTTAAGTAAGATGACATGATGTAGAGGGATAAACTCAAGCAATATGATATAGACACCATCTTTTTATCCTTGATGGCAACAATACAATACGTGCCTCGCTATCCCTTCTGTCACTGGGTGAGGACACCGCAAGATTGAACCCAAAACCAAGCACCTCTCCCATTGCAAGAAAAAACCAATCTAGTAGGCCAAACCAAACCGATAGTTCGAAGAGAAATACAAAGATATCTTAATCATGCATAAAAGAATTCAGAGAAGACTCAAAATAATATTCATAGATAACCTGATCATAAATCCATAATTCATCAGATCTCAACAAACACACCGCAAAAAAGTATTACATCGAATAGATCTCCAAGAACATCAAGGAGAACATTGAATTGAAGATCAAAGAGAGAGAAGAAGCCATCTAGCTACTAGCTATTGACCTGTAGGTCTATCGTAAACTACTCACACATCATCGGAAGGGCAGCAAGGTTGATGTAGATGCCCTCCGTGATCGAATCCCCCTCCGGCAGATCGCCGAAAAAGGCCCCAAGATGGGATCTCACGGGAACAGAGGCTTGCGGCAGCGGAAAAGTATTTTGGTCAACGCTTCTGATGTTGGGGGAATATTTGGGAATTTATAGTGAAATGATTAGGGTTGGAAGACCTCTGAGGGGCCCACAAGCCCTCAGGGCACCCCCCTAGGGCGCGCCTTGCAGGCTTGTGGCCTCCTCGGGAACCTTGCGCGCCTTGAAGTTTTATTCCGTATGGACTCCATTTGATATTCCTTTTCTGTAAAAGTCAAAAACAAGGAAAAACAGAAACTGGCACTGGGCTCTAGGTTAATAGGTTAGTCCTGAAAATAATATAAAATAGCATATTAATGCATATAAAACATCAAAAACTGATAATATAATAGCATGGAACAATCAAAAAATATAGACACATTGGAGACGTATCATGCATCTATATTTGCCAAAGATGACAATCATATCAAGATCACAAAGCATTGAGATAGACATGAGGTTGTATCCTAGGGACTCGACAAGCATCACCTTTTCCATGTGTCGATCCTTTGATATAGCAACCTTACCTAGACCCAATACCTTGCTTTTTTCCTTTGTCAGCGTAGGTGATATGCTTCAGATGAGACGTAGTAAGGGGAGCATTGGTCAGGAGATTCCTGCCACCAGTCATGTGATTGGTGCAGCCACTATCCAGAACCCATTCAGTAGCCTTTGGAGTATCATCCTGTAGAAGCATTAGTTGCACTTAAAATTCATATACTTCAGTTGAAGAATATGATGATCAATTTCATAAGTGAATTTCATCAATAAGCATATAAAAATCACCATAGGTATGTGTGAAATGAAGAATTCATTTCATCATGATTAGCTTGCATCCCAACAAGCATTATGTCAGGTCTTCAGCAAATTCATCAGACATTCATTGTGTCTGAAGACCTGACCCTGCAGAAGAGATTAGTTCTTCTTCTTAACCACCCACATCGGAATGGGTGGCTGAGAAGCAATGTAGCGCAAAGCATTGATGGAGAACTTAGGCATTGAAGAATATGCATTTCTCTTCACAGGAGGAGTATAGTACTGATAAGAGTATGCAGAGAAATTCTTAGTAGTTTTGTGCACATAGTGATTTGAAGAATAATGCACATATTCATGAGAATGCTGTCCATTTGACAAGTTTGATATAGGTGAAGAATTTGCCCTGGGTTGTTCCTTTTCTTTGGTGGTGTCATGATGACATTCACTTGAAGATTTTGTAGAACACTTTTGGGTACCCAGATTTTCTTCACTGGGGGACCATTCCTGCAGTTAGTACCAACAAAACTAGTGAATACTTCACCATTCTGATTCTTGAATAGCTTATTGTCGGAGTCAAATGACTCATCAGAAGAATGTGGAGTATCACAAATGTAGCCAGATAGAGCCGATGGATCAACTGGAGGTCCTTTTCTAGCAACCCATGTGGTTTTATGATACTACTCAAGTTTCCAATAAGATCCATCTGCGTTCAACTTTCTCTCAAAAGCAATACCCTCTTTTCTAGGGTTCCTATTCGGAATCTGTTTCTTGAGCACATCACAAAGGGTTTGGTGCCCTTGGAGGCTTTTGTACATGCCTGTGATGTACAATTCCTTCAGACTTGCATTTTCGTCAGTCACACTTGTGGTCTCCTCAGATGAGGGGATTGAAACCACAGAGACATTTGAAGATATAGCAGCAGTTGAAGCATTTGATCATCCAGCTAAAGAATTTGCATTATCACGTTCAAGGCATTTTAAGCATGGAGTAACAAATTCTTCCTGAGCGGTGCTGATCTGTTGAGCGAGTAATGAATCATTCTCTTTTGAAGATCATCATGAGATGCTGTCAGCTTTTCGAGTTCTCGCTTCCTTTGAACAAATTCATAGGAAAGTTTCTCATGATCGGTTGAGAGGGTTACATGAATACTTTCAAGTTTGCCATACTTTGACTTAAGAAGTCTGAGGTCTTCAGACAAAGCCTGACTGCGATCCATGTCCTCATCTAACAGATCATCAATTTTGTCTAGCAGTTTTTGAACCTTTTCCATGTAATTTTGTTGTTTAGTTGCTATTTTAGCCAGTTTCTTGTAGCTAGATTTTGCTTCACATTCAGAATCATCATCACTTGAAGTACTAAAGTAAGCTTCTCATGAGACTACCTTCACACCTCTTGCCATGAAGCAATAGGTGGGAGTGTAGTCATCAGCAGAGTCTTTAGTGTTGGTGAAGTCACCCTTTTCTTCATGGTCTAAGATGGACTTGCTGACGAACTCCGTAGTGAGGGCCAAGCTTGCTACCCCGGAGTCAGACCTCCTCAGATTCCTCAGCTTCCTCAGATTCTTCCACAGAATCCATTTTCTTCCCAATGAAAGCGCGAGCTCTGCCGAAGGTGCTTTTCTTCTTTGATGATGACTTTAATGAAGACTTTGACAACTTCTTTTTATCATCAGAATCATCACCCTTGCTAGACTTCTTCCTTGAGCCCTTTTTCCAGAGAGGGCAATAAACGATGTAATGGCCTAGCTTCTTGCATTTGTGACAAGTTCTTTTGTTGTAGTCTCAAGCAGAAGCTTTAGTGTTCTTCGAGCCATAATTTGAAGTCTTTCCAAAGCGGTTCCTCTTGGAAAACTTCTGGAACTTCCTCACAAGCATAACCAGTTCTCTGCCAATTTCTTCAGCACTATCAGTACTACATTCAAACTCTTCTTATTCAGATTAATAAATTGCCTTGGCTTTAGCTTTTGCCTTCAGAGCACAAGGACGTCCATAGCTGGGACCATGCATATCTCTCTTCTTAGCTTGCTAAAATTCATGAGTATTGACCCTCTCAAGAATATCTGCGGGATCAAGTAACTTGTAATCAGGACGATCTTGAATCATCAGGGCCAAGGTGTGAAAAGAGTTGTCAAGAGACCTCATCAATTTCTTCACCACCTCGTGGTCAGTGATGTCGGCGGCACCGTGTGCCTGTAGCTCATTGGAGATATCTGTGAGATGATCGAAAGTTTGCTAAACATTCTCATTGCCAAGCCTCTTGAAGTGATCGAAGAGATTGTGTAGCACATCAACTCGAGAGTCATGTTGAGTGGAGACTCCCTCATTGACCTTGGAGAGCCTATCCCAGATCAGCTTTGATGTTTCCAGTGCAATCACACGGCCATACTCTCCTTTGGTGAGATGTCCACAAATGATGTTCTTTGCTTGAGAGTTAAGTTGCTTGAATCTCTTCACGTATGCAGCATTGATGCTGGGAGCAACAATGGGGACGCCGTTATCAACGATGAACCAGAGGTCGTTCTCAATTGCCTCAAGATGCATGCGCATCTTGTTCTTCTAGTAAGGATAGTCTATGCCATCGAAGATGGGGCACGCAGCAGAAACCTTGATCATACCTGCGGTCGACATAGCTAAAACTCCATGTGGTTAAACCAAAATCACACAGAATAAGGGAGTACCTTGCTCTAATACCAATTGAAAGCGCAGGTTAACTCCCCGAGGGGGGTGAATGAGAGATTTTCAGAAATTCGTCGAACTCTGAAGAATTTGACGAAGATCCGAGTGAAGAAATAGAAATGCAAAGGAAACTAAGTCATCATAGAATCATATTACATGCACACATGATATGTAAGAGTGAAGAACATGCAATCATATGATCATACTAGCATGAAGAATATGAACTAAGGAAATGAAAGATAGCATGATGAAATTCTTCAGTTCAAATTCGTCAGAAGATAGATCACAAATTCTTCAGCAGCGGAATAATGTAAGAGAGGGTGAGGAATTTGAAACCAGGTTGTCTCAGTGAAGACACAACAATTTGGTAGAACAGTTCCAGTTGCTGCATCAAATGTACGTCTGGTTGAGGCGGCTGAGTCGCAACTCAGAGGATACATAGTCCTCACCATATCCTGTTGAGCTAAGGTCACTTAGTCCTCGCCCAATCACTAATGGTAAGTATTCAAGGTAGACTTCCAAAACCTTCATAGACTTGTTCACCGGCACACCATAATGACTCTTGGTGTACTCAGAACTTGATCGCTAACCGTCTGGAAGAATGACAGTCTTCAAAGGTAATAGGCGTCGGATCACACAGATCAATCTCTTCTGTGATGCTCAATCACTTTGGATATTGGTTTTCCCTCACTTAGGATTCTCTCAAAGTCATCAGAGGATGGGTTGCTCTCAAATGACAAGTGTCAAGTTCTCTCGGAGCAGCCAACCAACAAGTGGTTGTGGGGGGCGGCAACTTATAGCCAGGGGCAACCCGACATGAATTGTCACAAATTCCCTTCTCTGATTTGACCTTCCTCAGGATAAGGATCCACTCCACAACTAGCCCGCGGCGCAGCAATGGTCGGAATTTCAACTCTCAAATTCGCCAGGGCACTCAATTTCCTCACGGTAGGCAGATCGCATTGGCAAACTCCTAACTCCTCAGCCTGACCAAATTCGTCAGCAACCAAATGAACTTCGTCACTGTCGCTAGCAAATGCGTCAGCTATTCCGGAGATTTCCAAAGGCTTCACTCGAAGTGGCTTGTGTATGAGTAGGTTTGAGCATCACTTTGGAAATGTGAAATATGTTTCACCTAGACCCCTTTTAATAGTACCGTTTTTCCTATGACTTAAATAAGAAGAAAAGAAACTATGAAAACAAAAGTCTTCAAGCTTCAAAGTCTTCACATCAATTTCTTCAAAGGCCGTACCAATTTCATCACCAAATTCTTCACTTGAAGAAATCCATTTTTAGGGGCCGTTTTCCATGTGCTAAACCAAATATTAAGGGACTCTATCTCCTATGTATACTCACGAACACATTAGTTCCTCAACCTATTTGTCTTCAATACTCCAAAACCACTAAGGGGGCTCTTGATGCACTAACAAAGAGAGAAGCCTCTAGTGAAAACTATGGCCCCGGGTTCTATTTTAATCATGTATTAAAATACAAAAGTACCTTTCTGCAATTTATTTACTTTACTTTTAGTTTTTGTGTCTTTTTATCTATCTATCACTACGATATTTGATCCTTGCAATTAACTGCCAAGGGATTGGCTACCCCTTGTTTGCGTTGGGTGCAAGTATTTGTTATTTTGTGTGTTGGTGCTACTAACGAGGTGTTGCGTGGTTCTCCTACTAGATTGATAACCTTGGTTATTAACTGAGGGAAAACTTATCTCTACTGTACTTCATCATCCTCTCCTCTTCGAGGAAATCCCAACGCAGCTCACATGTAGCAACCCCTCAAACAAAGATCGAAAGCACGATCTCTCTATGGATTGCACATGTACGGGCTTGAGGATCCAATAGAGTTTCATTGTCCAGATCTTTGAATCACAAGAGAACTAGAGGAGGGAGAACAGAACGTCATGTCAATTCTCTATTATCTGGAACTAGAGAGAACTAGAGAGGGGGCACCTCAATCAAGTGAACTTGGGTGTTTTAGGGGGTGCCCCCTCTTGTATATATATATGTGTGTGTTGGTGGAGGTGAGGCCAACTTGGGGATGGGGCCTCCCTCCTTGGCGCGCCGAACAAGGAGAGGGAGTGCTCCTCCAACTCCCCTCCCCTTAGCTTGTCCAATAAGCTAAGAAGTGGCGCCTCCCCTAATGGGCCATCTAGGCCCATGAGTGTCGGTGTCAAAACCGGCAGATCTCGGGTAGGGGGGGCCAAGCTGTTAGATCGGATTGATGGGTAATAGGAGAAGAACACACATGGGATTTACCAAGGTTTGGGCCCTCTCTATGGAGGTAAAACCCTATGTCATGCTCTTGTTTATATTATGAAGGTATCAAAGTACAGAGTTGATCTACCTCGAGATCGTAAGCTATGGTCTAAACCCTAGGGGTATGATGAATGGGTGTATGGATGGGATCCCCTCTACGGGCAAAACCTCCTGGTTTATATAGGCACCAGGGGTATCTATGGCTACACATGGTCGGTTGCCATCTAAGAACATAAATGTCAAATCTACATATGCTTGAAGGACAAGCCAAGTCTTCGACCGCCACACTTCGAGGGTCGCCGGAGTCTTTCTTACTTAGTAGACTGGCAGTCCGGCCCATACATTAGTCCAGCTGGGCTAGGACCCCCCTAGCCCTGGACACTGACAATGAGCTTCCACCTAATAGGCTTTACCCTATTTGGAAGCCCATGGCACCTAGATAATGTTGGAAATATGCCCTAGAGGAAATAATAAAGTTGTTATTATCATATTTCCTTATTGTTCATAAGTGTTTATTCTCCATGCTATAATTTTATTAACCGGAAACTCAAATACATGTGTGGATACATAAACAAACACTCTGTCCCGAGTGAGTCTCTACTAGACTAGCTCATTGATTAAAGATGGTTAAGGTTTCCTAACCATAGACATGAGTTGTCATTAAATATTGGGATAACATCATTACGGGAATGATGTGATGGACAGACCCAATCATAAGCTAAGCATTCGATCATGTCACTAAGTTCAAATTGTTGTAGCTTTCTTAATGTCAAGTATCTATTCCTTAGACCATGAGGTCATGCCACTCCCTAATACCAGAAGAATGCTTTGTGGTCATAAAGGTTCTCTTCAAGTATCTTGGAAGGTACTAGTTGGGCTGCATGGATCAAGACTGGGATTTGTCACTCTATGTGATGAAGAGACATCTCTGGGCCCTCTGGGTACTACAACATCCTAAGCAGCTTGCAAGCATGTGACTAATGTGTTTAGTCACGGGGATATTGTATTATGGAATGAGTAAAGAGAACTTGCCGGTACCGAGATTGAACTAGGTATGGTGATACCAACGATCGAATCTCATGCAAGTAAAATATCGTGAGACAAAGGGAATGGAATTCGTGATTGTTTCAATCCTCGATGTTGTGGTTCAAACCAATAACTATCTTTGTTGAATATGTGAGATTCACTATGAGCATTCAGGTCCCGCTATTGATTATTGATCAAAGAGTTCTCTTGATCATGTTTGCATGTTTTCGAACCCGTAGGGTCACACACTTAATGTTCGGTAACACTAGGGTAGTAAGGGGATATTCATAATGGTGATAACAAAGATAGTTGTAGTCTCGGAATGGATCCGAGATATCATGTGGAGTTTTAAAATGGTCAGGATATAAAGTTTCATATAAGGAAAGTGGTTTTCAGGGTTCTGAAAACTGTTGGTTTTTCTGATATTTGTATCGGGGGATTCTAGAAGGTTCTGAATAGGATGGGTTGGAAAACAGGCGATTTATCCGGCGTGGCGAGGGGATTCTTGGTTGTTTACGGACCTATAAAAGCAGAGGGGCAGTACATCATTTTCCTCACACTTTCATCCCTTGTTTCATTGCTCTAAGATCCATCTTCAAGCTTCCCACTTCCTCTCCCATTCCCTCACTAGAAATGGCCGATAGGGGAATAGAGGCGGCGGCTCCGGCATCCGACGCCGAGCTAAAGGGAAAGTGGGCGCACTCCATCGTTACAGCGGGCACCATCGAGGAGCTCCTGTCGGGGGGTACATCCCCACCGCAGCCAAGTGCCAGGCTCCGGTGACGAGCGAGGCCGGTAGCTCCGACTCTGCTATCCCTACTCCCCAAGTAGGGGAGAGGGTGGTATTCGTTCCCCACTTCGTCCGAGGTCTGGGGTTCCCTCATCACCCCTTTGCGAGGGGTTTAATGTTTACTATGGGCTAGATTTCCACCATCTACCCCCGAATTCGATTCTCCATATAGCCACTTTTATTACTATATGTGAGGCATTTCTCTGTATCGAGCCGCACTTGCGCTGTGGCTGAAGATTTTCAGCATCAAGCCAAAGAGTAGTGGCTCCCAGCTCGCTGAATGCAGTGGGGCCATGATCAGTAAGCTCCAAAGGGTGTCCTAGCCAGAGGGCACCTTTGTCGAGACAATTAAGATGTGGAAGGAGGAGTGATTTTACATCACTGACTTTCCTGCCAAAGGCCAGTCCAAGATTCCCGCCTTCGCGACCGAGACTCCGAAGAGCCTCGTCTCCTGGACGAAGAAGGGCCTTGACTGGGGGAACCCAGAAGAGGTAAAGATGCTCAGAGGAGGCTCAAGGGGGTGATCGACCAGGGAATCAAACTAGTGGATGTGGTCCATGTTATGATTCACTGCTGTGTCCTACCCCTCCAACTCCGGCCTAATCTGATGTGGCGCTACAAACCTGAGCATGATGTGGCAGTACAACACTTCTTCCGCACCAATCTTGACGGGATGTGAACACCGCTTTTCAAGCCGTCCAAGAATGACTTCCCCGAAGAAGAGGGAGACCGCAGCTACGATGCCGAGAATGGTCCATCTGAGGTACACTCAGTTTTACTTATGTCGTTGCTCTTTCTAGATTTTAACAACTTTTAATAAAGTAGTAAGTTTGATACTCCCATGACCAGACCAGGTGCAACAAGGCCCGGAAGAAAAGTCCCCGGCATCACTGCCGAAAAAGAGGCCCAGACCCCCCCCCCCCTGCTCGAAGCCCTTCTGGCCGAGGAGCCATATGTAGTCTTGGTCAAAGAGAAGGGGGTGCCTAAGAAGAAGAAGGAGGGCCTACGTAGCCGAGGGGCTCCCTCGGACACAAGTCCGAGAACATATTTAGTTCCTTCGTCCATGAGGAGTAGGAAGAGAAGGAAGATGGGAGGGAGGAATAGGAGGAGGGCAGAATCAGAGGACGCTGAGGAGGATGACCCTCCTTAGTTTTGAAAAAGGCTTCTGAAGCCCAACCAAGATGGTCCACGGACCCCACCAGGGCTACGTGCTCTAGCTCCTCCGAGGACGTGCTTCCCTTGCCGTGTAGGGAGAAGCCGTGGCTTGATACGTCTCAAACATATCTATAATTTTCGATTGTTCCATGCTGTTATATTATTATTCTTGGATGTTTTACAATCATTTTATAGCAACTTTATATCATTTTTGGGACTAACCTATTGACATAGTGCCTAGTGCTAGCTGTTGTTTTTGCTTGTTTTTTACTTCGCAGAATATCAGTACCAAACAGAGTCCAAATGCAGCGAAACTTTTTGGAGATTTTTTTGGACCAGAAGACACCTTAGGGGCCAAGAAAGCACCTGGAAGGAGGCCCATGGGGCCCACGATACACCAGGGCGCGCTAGAGGCCCCTGGTGCACCCTGATGTATCATGGGGCCCACGGAGGTCCCCTGCACAGCCTCTTCACCCTATAAATTTCCAAATATTCCAGAAACCCTAGGGGAGCAGACGAAACACAATTCCAGCCGCCGCAAGTTCCAGAACCACGAGATCCAATCTAACACCATCACTGAGGGGTTCATCATCATCATTGGTGCCTCTCCGATGATGCGTGAGTAGTTCACCATAGACCTAAGGGTCCGTAGGCAGTAGCTAGATGGCTTCTTCTCTCTTTTTGCTTCTCAATACAGTGGTCTCTTGGAGACCTATTTGATGTAAACCTTCTTGCGGTGTGTTTGTTGGGATCCGATGAACTTTGATGTTATGATCAGATCTATATCCATGAATACTATTTGAGTTTTCTTTGATCTCTTATATGCATGATTATTTATATCCTCGTATTTCTTCTTCGAATCTTTGGTTTAGTTAGGCCAACTAGATCGATTTTTCTTGCCATGGGAAGAGGTGCTTTGTGATGGGTCGATCTTATGGTGTCCTCACCTAGTGACAGAAGGGTTAGCGAGGCACGTATGTATCATTGCTATTAAGGATAACAAGATGGGTTCTATTCCTACATGAATAGATCTTGTCTACATCATGTCATCATTCTTATTGCATTACTTCGTTTCTCCATGAACTTAATACACTAGATGCATGATGGATAGCGGTCGATGTGTGGAGTAATAGTAGTAGATGCATGCAGGAGTCGGTCTACTACTCTTGGACGTGATGCCTATATATTGATCATTGCCTTGGATATCGTCATAATTATTCGATCTTCTATCAATTGCCCAACTGTAATTTGTTTACCCACCGTGTGCTATTTTCTCGAGAGAAGCCACTAGTGAAATCTACGGCCCCCGGGTCTATCTTTTATCATATTGCTTTCAGATATATTTTCCACCGCATTTGTTTTCAGATCTATTATTCCAAAAACCCAAAAGTACTTTGCTGCACTTTTTATTTGCATCTTTTATTTCGCGTTTTATTCAGATCTATTTATCCAACCACATACAAACCAATCTATCTTTTTACCGTGGAGGGATTAACAACCCCTCTTACGCGTTGGGTTGCGAGGATTTGTTCTTTGTGTGCAGGTACTGTTTACATAGTGTTTCTTGGTTCTCCTACTAGATTGATACCTTGGTTTCATAACTGAGGGAAATACCTACCGTAGTTGTACTGCATCATCCCTTCCTCTTTGGGGAAATACCGACGCAGTTTCAAGCCGCATCACGGCTAAGAAGGTACCCTATTTGACACATTGTACACAATAAGTCTCAACATACATATATCTAATTTTGATAAATTGCTTGTCTTTATAGCCCACAACGCCACCTTCCTGGAGAGGACTCGGAGAACACTGTCCCTCCATCTGACCTGGCGGAGAGTGCCTCGGGTTCACACGCACGTCCCTCCTTTGCTTGTGATGAGTTGGGGGAGGTTACTTCACACCGGGACCCTTCTATAAAAAACATAGAGAGGGGCGCCGATGAACCCATGACCGAGGTCCAGACCTCTACTGCCGAGGACCAAGGGGAAAGGAATCCCCTGACGATGGGAGAGCCGATGTTTAACCACATGGAGTCTTTGGCCCCGAAAGCTCTTGCACCACCAAACCGCATGGAGACGGCCAAAGCCTCTCCGGTGAGGGATGGGGACAAAGATACCAGGCCGCCCACCTTGGGGCGACATAAGGACATAGAGGCAGCTCTTCAGGGCTCCTCGATTCATCTAGAGCCACCGTGCCATTCTCGGCACGACCTTCAACTACTTCTGGTCCACAAAGGCCAGAATGTTGGGGCTTTCATAAGCCTTTCTAAAGGTTTTAACATATGTAGCTTTTATTGTTCATCAGTTTGAACAATTATGACATTTCAAGTTAATGCTCAGTACACCCAGTAGCCCTTTAAGGATAACTTTTATAAGGGTAAAAGTTGTCCGAAGACCTTACTCAACCGTATTAACTTTGAAAAAATTGGTTTATGCTTTTAGAAGCACATATACAGTAGCCCCCGAGCCCTAAGTTAGATTGATAAATTGACTTGGGGGTCGCCTTAATGGATTTGAAAGTTGTATCCAAAAGTGATTATTCAGTAACTCCCGAGACTCTGGTCAGACAGCAAGTCCGACGAGAGGATCGATTTTGCTTTCTGGAGTCTAATGAATTTTTATAGGTTTGTGCCTCCTCTTAGGCGTTGCTACTTGTGAGCTGTGTTGGGATTTTCCCTCGAGAGGAAGGGTGAAGCAATATAGTAGTGAATAACTATTTCCCTCGGTGAGAACAATGGTTATCGAAGCAATAGGAGAACCAAGCAAATTCCTAGTCAACAGTACCTACACACACAAGAGCAAATACTTGGACCCAATGCGGACAAGAGGGTTGTCAATCCCCTTGAAATCGTTACTTGCAAGTATTAAATCTGATAATGGTAGATAGATTAATTACAAAGTAAAATAAATATAATAAATTGCAGCAAGGTATTTTTAGTTTAAGTAATATGATAAAAGTAGACCCGGGGGCCATAGTTTTCACTAGAGGCTTCTCTCTCATCAAGATAGCATGCAGTGGGTAGACAAATTACTGTTGGGCAATTGATAGAAAAGTGCATAGTTATGATGTTATTCAAGGCAATGATCATGTATGTATTCATTACGTCCGTGACAAGTAGACCAAAATGATTCTGCATCTACTACTATTACTCCACTTCGAGAGCGCTTCTATGCTTGCCTCTCTATGTATTAATTTCATAACAAACAGAGTAATGCATGAAGTATGATGACATAATGTAGACAGAATAAAACCAAGCAATATAATTGAACCCGTCATTACCCTTAATGGCAACAGTATAAATACGTGCCTCGCTACCCCTTCTATCACGAGGTGAGGACACCCCAAGATTGAACGCACTACAAAGCACCTCTCCCACTAAAGATAAATCTATCTAGTTGGCCAAACCAAACGGATAGATCGGAGAGAAATACAAAGCTATAACAATCATGGAAATAAAGTTCAGCAAAGACTCAATTACTCTCAATGAATAATCTGATCATAAACCCACAATTCATAGGATCCCAACAAACACACCACAAAAGAAGATTACATCGAATAGAACTCTGAGGAGAACATTGTATTGAAGATTGGAGAGAAAAGAAGAAGCCATCTAGCTACTAGATATGGACCCGTAGGTCTATGGTAAACTACTCACACATCATTGGAGGTGCAACAAGGATGATGTAGAAGCCCTCCATGGTTGATTCCCCCTCCGTCAGAGTACCAAAAAAGGTCGCCATATCAGATCGCAGAAGAACAGAAGCTTGCAGTGGTGGAAAAAGTGATTCGGGAGGCTCTCTGTTGGTTTGGGGATTTATGGGAATTTATAGCGCTAGAATTAGGTCAAACAGAGCTGCGTGGGACCGACGAGCTCCGGTGTCGCGCCCCCTAGGGGCACGCCATGTGAGCTTGTGACTCTCCCGTAGATCTTCTGGCCTTTTGCCAAACATTCTAGGGTCCCGTCTGGTCCAGAAAAAATCACTGTAAAGTTTCATCGTGTTTGGACTTTATTTGGTACTGATTTTATGAAAAGCCAAAAATAGCATCTAGCACTGGGCACTGAGTTAATAGGTTAGTCCCCAAAATGATATAAAATTGCATATAAATTATCTAAGATTGGTAATATAATAGCATGACACAATAAAAAAATTATAGATACATTGGAGACGTATCGGGCATCCAACTCGAAAGAGTTGGAAGATTTAAACCACAAGCTTGCACGGTCCAAAGAGGACATTGATCTGCTAAAGAAGTAGATGGAGAAGGCGCAAGGTAAGTTACGGCATCTTAGCTTTATTCGTTGTTTTAGAACAACTCTAGTACTAATATGTATGTGCTAAGTCTTGTTTTAGCTACCGCGTGCAAAATGGAGGCCCTCCATACCGAGCTTGCCACGGAGCGAGATGCTCGGAAGAAGGACCAACCACGGATACTAAAGGTGCAGCAGGACTTCAAGGGCCTGTTGATAACCCACAAATATAAGGGGTCGTTTGTAGCCTTTGTCGATAAGTAAGAGTGTCAAACCCAATGAGGAGCTAAAGGTAGAACTAATATTCTCTCAAGTTCTATCGACCACCAATACAACTCTACACACAACAATGTTTGCTTTACCTAGAAACAAGTAATAAAACTGGAAATACTTTGTAGGTGTAGTGGGATAAGTTTGCAAGATAATAAAGAACGTGAAAATAAAAGTTAGGTTCTGTTCTAATAAAAGAATAATTAAGTTAGTATAGCGAGTGTGGAAAAGTGGTGGTAGGATTTGCGAGATTGTCCTAGGCAATTGATAACAAGATCGGTAATCACTATTGCAATTTTATATGACGGAGAGGCATGAGCTAACATACATTCCATGTAGGCCAGGGTGCCCCCCTTTAGCCCATGCTAGCCTATGGCACGTGGTGGACCCCTTGGTGGACTTCCGGACTCCTCCGGAAGTTCTCGGAACCTTCTGGAAGCTTCCCGGTACAATACCAAAAAAAAAAACTTTTTCGGAACCCAAAATATGACTTCCCATATATAAATCTTTACCCCCTCGACTATTTCAAAACTCCTCGTGGCGTCCGGGATCTCATCCGGGACTCCGAACAACATTCAGTTACCAACATGCATATCCCAATATTACTCTTGCGTCATCGAACGTTAAGCGTGCGACCCTACGGGTTCGAGAATCATGTAGACATGACCGAGACGCCACTCTAGTCAATAACCAATAGCATAACCTCGATGCCCATATTTGTTCCTATAGATTCCATGAAGATCTTTTATCGGTTGAACCACGATGTCAAGGATTCGGTTAATCCCGTATGCAATTCCCTTTTCCCGGCGATATGTTACTTGCCTGAGATTCGATCATTTGTATCTCCATGCCTAGTTCAACCTCGTTACCGGAAAGTCTCTTTACTCATTCTGTAATACAAGATCTTGTGACTAACTCATTAGCAAATTTTTTCTTGCAAGCTCTTTACAATGTTGTATTAACGAGAGGGCCGAAAGATATCTCTCCGTCACACGGAGTGACAAATCCCAGTCTTGATCCATGCCAACCCAACAGACACCTTCGGAGATACCTGTAGAGCATCTTTATGATCACCCAGTTACGAAGTGACGTTTGATACCACACAAGGTATTCCTCCGGTATTCGGGATTTGCATGATCTCCTGGTCTTAGGAATAGATACTTGACATGAAGAAAGCTATAGCAATAAACTCAAGTGATATGATCGAATGCTAAGCTTATGGTTGGGTCTTGTCCATCACATCATTCTCCTAATGATTTGATTTCATTATCAAATGACAACTCATGTCTATGGTTAGGAAACCTTAATCATCTTTAATCAACGAGCTAGTCTTGTAGAAGCTCACTAGGAACATAGTATTTGTTTATGTATTCACACATGTATTTAAGTTTCCGGTCAACACAATTCTAGCATGAATAATAAATCTTTATCATGAATAAGGAAATATGATAATAATCAATTTATTATTTCCTCTAGGGCATATTTCCAACAGAATTTTTATTCTCTTCAAGTTCTATCGACCATCGATACAACTCTACGCACACTTAACGTTTGCTTTACCTAGAACAAGTATGAAACTATTTTGTAGGTGTAAGGATAGAACTACTTTGCAAGAATAAAACTAGGAGTACTTAGCGGCAATAAAACCAAGAGTAATTTGCAAGATAATAAAAGTTAGTTGTTTAGTAGAAAGCTTTTTGTAACACAAGAGAAAGATTTTGTCCCTAGGCAATCGATAACTAGACCAGTAATCATTATTGCAATTTTATATGAGGGAGAGGCATGAGCTAACATACTTTCCGTACTTGGATCATATGCACTTATGATTGGAACTCTAGCAAGCATCCACAACTACTAAAGATTATTAAGGTAAAAATCAACCATAGCATTAAGTAACAAGTCCTCTTTACTCCCATACGCAACAACCCCCTTACTCAGGTATGTGTTTCCGTCACTCACGCCACCCACTATAAGCGAATCATGAATGTATTGCGACACACTACAGCGGTAATTCGACATGCTTGTGTGACACGGAGGGCACCATAGGACAACACCAAAATAAAACATACAACTCAAACCAATCACGATCATCAATCAACCCATAGAACAAAATGAATCTACTCAAACATCGTAGGATGGAAACACATCATTGGATAATAATATGTAGCATTATGCACCATGTTTAAGTAGAGAATTATAGCGGGAATAGAGGGGTTACACCACTGCATAGAGGTGGAGAGAGTTGGCATTGATGGCGGCGAAGTTGTTGGTGTAGATCACTATCATGATGATTGCCCTGGCGGCGTTCCAGCGCCACCGGGAGAGAGGGGAAGAGAGCCCCCCCTCCTTCTTCTTCTTCCTTGAACTCCCCCCTATATGGGAGGAGAGTTTCCCCTCTCGTCCATGGTCTCCATGGCTCCCAGAGGGCGGCAGCCCCTTCGAGATTGGATCTCTCTCTCTGTTCTCTTCTGTTTCGTGTTCCTGTTTTCTGGCTGAAAACCGTTTCTTAAAGCCGAAAACCATTTCTTAAATTCCCGGAGATCCGTAACTCCGATCGGGCTGAAATTTTAACACAAATTTTTCCCAATATTTTCTTTCTTGCGGCGAAAGAAGGGCATCGACCGACTTACAAGGGGCCCACAAGCCACATGGGCGCGCCTACCCCTGGGCGCGCCCAGGTGCCTTGTGGCCACCTTGGGTACCGTCTTGCGTTGATTCGTCTTCCCAAAAATCATATATGTTCCAAAATAAATCTCTGTAAATTTTTATCGCTTTTGGACTTTGTTTGATATGGATATTCTGTGAAACAAAAAAACATGCAACAAATAGGAACTGGCACTGGATCAATATGTTACTCCCAAAAATAATATAAAATGTTGTCAAAAGTATATGAAAGTTGTAGAATATTGGCATGAAACAATAAAAAATTATAGATACGACGGAGACGTATCGGACGCGTACTATATACTCCTACTGTAACACAAACCAAAAAGAATCCTCTTTGTTGGTCAAATTAACCTGGACGACAACCTCGCGGGCCCACGGATGTAAGCCTTGCACGTGACTGAGTGTCCAAGGATAACCACCGCCCGCAAGTGTGGCCGAAAGAGGTGTTGTGTGATGTTTGAATACTGAATGGACAATTTTGATGTGGCACCTGCCTCAGAAACTGTAAAGTCCCCACAAGGAGCGAGGTTCATGATGCGTAGTATATGATGGTCCCCTCCCCCCTCTTCGACGCGTACTATATATTCCTACAGTGACACAAACCAAAAAGAATCCTCCTTGTTGGTCAAATTAACCTCTCTCGTTGGGTCAAAGTGATGGAGGATGACCTCGAGGGCCCACGGATGGAAGCGTCGCACGTGAGTGAGTGTCCTAGGACAACCACGACCTGCATGTGTGGCCCAAAGAGATGTTGTGTGATGTTTGAATACCCAATGCACAACTTTGATGTGGCACCTGGCTTGAAAACCGTGAAGTCCCCACATGGAGAGAGGTTCATGAAGCGTAGTATATGCTGGTCCCCTCCCCCTCTTTAACGCATACTATATACTCCTACCGTAAAACAAACAAAAAAGAATCCTCCTTGTTGGTCAAATTAATCTCTCTCGTTGGGTCAAAGTGATGGACGACGACCTCACAGGCCCATAGATGGAAGCATCGCACGTGAGTGAGTGTCCTATAGGACAACCACCACCTGCATGTGGCCCAAAGAGGTGTTGTGTGATGTTTCAATACCCAATGCACAACTTTGATGTGGCACTGATGTCTACTACACAACTTGTTCTTGTAGACTCGTAGTGGGCCTCCAAGCGAAGAGTTTTGTAGGACAGTAGCAATTTTCCCTCAAGTGGAAGACCTAAGGTTTATCAATCCATGGGAGGCGTAGGATGAAGATGGTCTCTCTCAAACAACCCTGTAACCAAATAACAAAAAGTGTCTTGTGTCCCCAACACAACAAATACAATGGTAATTTGTATAGGTGCATTAGTTTGGCAAAGTGTAGGATCAGAAGTAGGTCTAGAGGGGGGGGGGTGATTAGACTACTTGACCAAATAAAAATCTAGCCTTTTCCCAATTTTATGTCTTGGCAGATTTTAGCAACTTAGCACAAGTCAAGCAATCAACCTACACATGCAATTCTAAGAGTGTAGCTTCGGAAAGTAAAACATTGCATATGAAGGTAAAGGGAAGGGTTTGGAGAAGGAAAACGCAATGTAGACACGGAGATTTTTGGCGTGGTTCCGATAGGTGGTGCTATCGTATGTCCACGTTGATGGAGACTTCAACCCATGAAGGGTAACGACTGCGTGAGTCCACGGAGGGCTCCACCCACGAAGGGTCCACGAAGAAGCAACCTTGTCTATCCCACCATGGCCATCACCCACGAAGGACTTGCCTCACTCGGGTAGATCTTCACGAAGTAGGCGATCTCCTTGCCCTTACAAACTCCTTGGTTCAACTCCACAATCCTGTCGGAGGCTCCCAAGTGACACCTAACCAATCTACGAGACACCACTCTCCAAAAGGTAATAAATGGTATGTTGATGATGAACTCCTTGCTCTTGTGATTCAAATGATAGTATCCCCAACACTCAACTCTCTCTCACAGATTTGTCTATGGTGGAAAGAAGGTTTGAGTGGAAAGTAACTTGGGGAAGGCTAGAGATCAAGATTCTTGTGGTAGGATTGGAATGTCTTGATCTCAACACATGAGTAGGTGGTTCTCTCTCAGAAAATGAGTAGTGGAAGTGTAGGCTCGTTCTGATGGCTCTCTCTTGAATAGAGAAGGGGGTGGAGGGGTATATATAGCCTCCACACAAAATCCAACCGTTACCCACATTTGACTGAACTCGGTCAGACCGAATAGAAGAACTCGGTGAGACTGATTCAATTCAAAATGTGAACGTTAGGAATCTCGGTGGGACTGATATACTCAACTCGGTGGGACCGATGTGCTAGGGTTAGGGCAAGACCTCATCTCGGTGTGACTGATTGCATGAACTCGGTGGGACCGGTTTCAGCAATGAGTTAAACAGAGAGTTGGTTAGGCAAACTCAGTGGGACCGATCGCTCACTTTGGTAAGACCGAAACGTTACGGAAGGGAAACAGAGAGTTTGCATTGTGAACTCGGTGGGACCGATCGCTCATTTCGGTAAGACCAAAATGTTACGAAGGGAAACAGAGAGTTTGCATTGCCATCTCGGTGAGACCGAATTGATTAGGGTTTCTGGCAGTGGCTATGTCAAAGAAACTCGGTGGCGGGATAGATCAAATCGGTGGGGCCAAGTTTAACTTTAGGTTTTCGACATATGAGGAAATGAGAAAGTGGTTGAGGGCTTTGGAGCATATCACTAAGCACTTTGAGCAAGTAGACCATTATGCAACACCTCATCCCCTTTTAATAGTATTGGCTTTTCCTATGGACTCAATGTGATCTTGGATCACTAAAATAGAAATGAAGTGTCTTGAGCTTTTGCCAATCTTTGTCCTTAGCATTTTGAGGGGTCCACATCTCTAGTCCATGCCATGCCAATCATTGAACTTTCTGAAATATTTAACTTGAAAGGATATTAGTTCAATGAGTTATATGTTGTTATGAATTACCAAAACCACCCGGGGATTTGTTGCACTTTCAATCTCCCCCTTTTTGGTAATTGATGACAACATATAGATCAAAGCTTCGACAAATGATAATATAAAGGAAATACATCATCGCTTTGAGAAGTATGTGATAAGTAAGAGCTCCCCCTAAATTTGTGCATTATTTAAAATTTGCTTTTGAATGCAAATGCACAATCAATTAGGATCATGAGGCACTCTTCCATGTCACATACATCTTGGGGGAGCGCTCAAAATAATAGAATTAAACAACATGCACTCATCACCAAGAGAAACATGATTGATCATACATAAGTATTCAGATATCATCATTCAAGCACACAATAAAGCATAATATGATCAAACACATGATCATAAGAGTATCTCACACATAAGCACAAATAGTAGCAGCGAACAATCAAGTAGCAAGTAGCAAAAGAGGCAATAAAAGGCAAAATGCTCTCTCTCTCGAAGCCTAATGATATATACACTTTCTCCCCCTTTGGCAACAAGTTACCAAAAAGTTCAAAAATGCATAGTGCTATGCGGCACTCTAGGCACGATCTCCGGGAGCTCCTGAAGTGGTCTTCTGGCTGGTTGCTCGGGTGTGCATAGATGGCGTGGAGAAGAGTCCGTCTGCAAAAGCTTCTGCTGATGTCTGAGGAGCTGGAGGAGTTGAGATAGGAGGTACAACAATGGCAGTTGCAGCAGTTGTTGAAAGTGTAGTCCTCGTAGCACTGACTACTGGCACTGCTGAAGACCTCTGTGCCCTTGGCACATGTGACGCCCCCGGCTCAATCGTGCACTAATCATACACGCAAATGCACACGATCAAGCCTAAGGACTCACGGGAAGATATCACAACACAACTCTAAAACATAAATAAAGTCATACAAGCCTTATATTACAAGCCAGGGGCCTCGAGGGCTCAAATACACAAGCTTGCGTACAAGCGTCAGTGGAAGCATCAGATATCTGAGTACAGATATAAAAGAAAACACAGATAGGCCCTTAAAGGCGGGGCAAAAGAAAACACTATGATCGTAGTAATAACCACCCTCGGGGTAGTAGTAGCAGTCGTCGACGGGGGCAACTGTCTCAGGGGCTCCATCATCTGGTTGCATCAAACGGATATGGGGAAAAGAGAAAGCAAAGCAACCGTGAGAACTCATCCGAAGTACTCAGCAAGCAAGGATCTACACTACATATGCAACATTATCAAAGAAAGGCTGTATATGTGGACTAGGCTGCAGAAATGCTAGAATAGAGAGAAGGCCTAGTCCTATCGAAGACTAGCATCTTCAGCAGTCTTGCAGCATTAGAAGAGTGTAGATTAGTACCGTATATATTAGTAGTATCATTAAGTCTCATCCTCACCCAGACATCCTTTCTCGACTACCTGCGAGAAAGCAATCCCAGAGCCATACAGTCATCAACCTCGTCTTGAGATCCCTTCTCGACTCCCTGCGAGAAGCAATCCCAGAGCCATACTTATCACAAGTATCCAGTTATAGTTGTATCAATCGGGATAGAACTCCGAGTGTCCTTTACCGTAGGATCGGCTATCGATAGATGTTTTCTTCCCTGCAGGGGTGCACCAACTTACTCACCACGAACGCTTCACTCCGGCCGGACACACTTTCCTGGGTCATGCCTGGCCTCGGCCAAACGATACACCACAACCCTACCTACAGCTCAGCAGAGAGGTCCTCGTCGGTCTATATCCTAAGCGCTCAGGGGTCTTGGGCCATCGGCCTATGCACTCCGGGTCGATGTGTGCAGGGTCGGGACGAGCACCACCTCAGTCCTGGATGGCACTGGCCTGGCCCGGCCACGAGGCTGAACTGGACGTCTGATAGAGCTTTCGGCTGATGCGACGATGCAGAGTGCCCATAACTCTTCCCACGTGATGGTTAGTGCTATCAGGCTAGAGACCTGCTCGGATCAAATATCCAAATCATTAGTGGACTAGGGGCTTGCGGTAACGAGCAGAGACTCATGATCGATGTGACCCCATCGCCCCGTCTCGAGGACTTGCTGCAAGGGCTAAGAATGCCCGGCCGCGCCTCGTATTCATATCTCGGGCAACCTCCAGGTCAACCCGTCTCCACAACACTTGCCACTTAGGCTCACGCGGGTACCCCTCAGGGTCGACCCGCCTTTCCAAGTAACAGTGTAAAGTCCAAGTATTCGTGTGTCCATAACATCAGGGGAATCCGAGGTATCACCCTCGTTGGATTCCTACTTGATGTATCCGTCAAGGTGAACTCGGAGGAATCACCCTCGATGGGTTCACGCTTGATGTGTTGCAAGACAGGGTCGTATCGGAAGTGGAGAAGGAGGAATCACCCTCGATGACCAGGACCAAATAGCTACTCTACAGAGTTAACATTAGGAGTGCTATACGAGGTATCACCCTCAGCACTCGATAGTAATGCTGTAGTGTCGTACAACCAAGGGGGGTGTAGTGCACTGCCGGGGTCTGGTTGTCGATCCCGTTGATCGAGTCATCTGATAATCCAGCGGGGCAACTGGGGACAAGTGGGGTTTCTGGTAGGTCTCTACCCAACCTATACTAAGCAGTTTAGGATAAGCAGGTAAGGTATCAATAGCAGGTTACAATAAACAGGCTATGCATCAGAATAGGTAAAGCAGCAGCAGCAGCATTTCTAATGCAAGCATGAGAGAGAAAGAATAGGCGATATCGGTATGCTCAAAGAGGGGGTGCTTGCCTGGTTGCTCGGCGGCAAAGGCAAGGTCGTCAACGGTGGCGTCGGGCTCCAGAGCTGCGTCCGTACCGGGAACTGCGTTGGGGTCTAACGAGAGAGAAGAGGGGGAGGAAACAGTATAAATACACTGCAAACATGAGGAACACAATGTACGACATGACAATATGCAGTGACGGGTGTGTCCTAACGTATGGTTGCACGTCACCGAGGAAGGGGGAATCCATCCGGGAATGTTTTCCCGGTTCTGGACATTTGTCAGACAGATGACCAGAGGGGAACGGTTCCATGTTCAGATAGTTAGGAACGTGTGACGGACGAACGGACCGCGAACTCGGATTCATCTCGAAATTCTGAGCAACTTTCATGTACAAAGCTTTTCGATCTGAGCTACGGATTATTCTATATGACTTTCTAAAGATTTTAGCATTTTCTATAATTATTTCAATTATTTTAATCCAACATTATACAGAACAGTACGGGGGTGACGTCAGCATGACGTAGAGGTGACGTCAGCGGTCAACAGAGGCTGACCAGATCAAACCTGACATGTGGGACCCACATGTCAGCCTCTGTTAGTTTATTAGGGGTGCGGGGTCCACTGGTCAGTGAGTGATTTAACTAATTAAGCTAATTAACGATTTAATTAACAGTTTATCTATTTATAAAATCATTTAACGTGGTGGGACCCGCATGTCAGTGGGCCATCGTGCCCAGTCAGCGCACTGACTGGTCAACGGACCCACTGGGGCCCAGTGGCAGTGGCTATGGGGGTGGGGCCCGCGTCCACGTTAGCGGGTGGCACCGGAGGCACGCCGGCGAACGCCGGACGGGGCAGAGAACTCCGGCGAGCCCGGAAATCCTCTGTGATCCACCGTTTCGAGCGCGGTCTGGTCCTCTGGAACGGACGGATGATGCCGCATCCGGTGGTGGGGTGCACGGCGGCGGGGGTGGCCGGAGCTGAGCAGTGCGATGGCGATGGCAGACGGCGGTTTTGGGTGGCGATCGGGGATGGCGTTGCAGTGTGCAAACGAGTGAGGCGACGAGCTGGGGATGTTCTGCGCGGCACGGCGAGCAGGATGGACACGGCCGCGTGACCAAATGGTCACCGGGAGCTCATCGGTGGCGAGTCCCGTGGCGTTCAGTACAGCCATGGTCATAGCCGCCGCAACAGCTAAGGAGAGCGAGCGGGGAGAGGAGGGATCGACGCGCATGCTTACAGCGGTCCTGTAGGTGAGCACAGCGAGCTCGGGGAGGGGTCGACGACGGCGAATCGACGCGGCGATCACCGGAACCCGTACGAGGAGGAAGAGCTCGGGGAGGCGGCTACGGTGGCTCCGAGCTCGAATGGAGAGGTGCAAGAGATGCAGTCGAGGACGGGGAACGCTTTGGGCATGGATTTGAGGTTTACGGCGGCGGCGCCATGGATGCGCACTAGGGAGAGAGGAGAGGTGGTGGTGAGGGGAGAGTGAGGCGAGGGAGGGCTCAGAGGTGTCCGCCGGGGTGTTCTTATCCGCGCGGCGTAGGCGAGGCCGCTGTCGACCGCGGGAAGGGGGGCCAGGGGGTGCGGCGAACGCGCGCGCACCAGGTGCTTGACAGCGAGCCCTAGCATGAGCGGTACAAAGGGGATGGGGTGGCGAGGTGGGATGGGCCGGCTGGCTGACTTAGGCCCAGCCGTGTAGGCCTTTTTCTTTTTCTTTATTTCTTTTCTGTTTTCCTTTTCTTTCCTGTCTTTGCAAATTGTGTGGCCCCAAACTTAATTTTGTAAAATGGTTACTTGGTCCAATAAATATAGTGCAAAATTTAACACTGATAGAAAATGGTTTGGAGCATAAATGATTTCATTTGTATTTTATTTTATTGCAAAAGGCTTTAATTAGTGCTGTTTGGTCCTATTTTTGGTTGATAGAGCCACTTAAGTATTTCAATTAATGTTGCCATTATTTTTATAAATGCTTTGGGAATTTTGGCACCATGATGAACAATTTTGTTTTCAAATTTGAACAACTTTTATTTTCACTTTAGTTTGAATTTCCAATTTGAATTTGAATTATGGAAGGAGATATGTTACTAATGATGATTAAGCACTGTTGATCATGATGACCTGGCATAATCAAAAGGGTGATCACTGTAGCTTAATACATGAGGTGTTACAAATCTCCTCCACTAACAAGAATTGTCGTCCCGAGAATTAAGAGGTAGAAGGGAAAAGATCGGGGTATTCAGCACGAAGGTTGTCCTCGCGTTCCCAAGTGGCTTCATCTTTAGTATGATTTGACCACTGCACTTTGAGGAACTTGGTAACCTTCTGACGGGTCCGACGTTCAGCTTCGTCGATAATGCGAATTGGATGCTCCTTATAAGATAGGTCATCTTGCAGTTCGAGCTTCTCGTGATCCACTACGCGGTGCGGAGATTCCTTGAAGCATTTACGAAGTTGCGACACATGGAAGACATCGTGGATATGAGAGAATTGCGGTGGCAACTCCAATTTGTATGCCACCTGACCACGTCTAGCAACAATGCGGAAAGGACCACTGTAGCATGGAGCTAACTTGCCCTTAATTCCACAACGGTGAGTGCCCTTCTTAGGAGTGACACGCAGATAAGCTTGATCACCAGGTTGATAAGTCAAACCCCATCGTTTGCGATCATAGTTGCTCTTCTGGCGGTCCTGAGCCGCCTTGAGATTTTCCCAGACAATACGAACTTGTTCTTCGGCGTGTTGAATAATATCCGGACCCACGAGCGGTCGTTCCCCAGTTTCTGACCAATTCAGAGGGGTTTGACACTTACGTCCATGTAGTACTTCGAATGGGGCCATTTTCAAGCTGGCTTGATAGCTGTTGTTATAACAGAACTCGGCATACAGAAGAGATTCTTCCCACTTCTTGCCGAAAGAAATGACACAAGCTCAAAGCATGTCTTCAAGCACTTGATTGACTCGCTCAACTTGGCCTTGGGATTGGGGATGATAAGCTGAACTCCAGGAAATATGAGTTCCCATGGCTTCTTGGAAACTTTCCCAGAACTTTGAAGTGAAAAGACCGCCATGGTCCGAACTGATCTCCTTCGGGATACCGTGGAGTGATACAATTCTGGAGATATATAACTCTGCTAACTGACTAGCAGTGATCATCTCCTTGACAGGCAGAAAGTGTGCAACTTTAGAGAGTTGGTCGACGACGACAAGAATAGCATCGCGACCCTTCTGTGACTTGGGAAGGCCTGTAATGAAATCCATTTGAACTTTATCCCATTTCCATAAAGGCAAAGGTAATGGTTGCAGAATTCCAGCAGGCTTCTGATGTTCTGCTTTAACGCGACGACTGTCGGTGTACGACACCTATGGGACCGCGGGGATCCCTTCTACGGTTCGGCAGAGGGGAGAGGCGAGCACAAAGAGCAGAACCAGCGACCAACGCGAGGGAATTTTTACCCAGGTTCGGGCCGCTAATCAGCGTAAAACCCTACTCCTGCTTTAGTTTGTTATTTTGGGTGTTCGTCCCAGTTCCAGGAGCGCTTGCGATGAACAATACGTTCAAGCAGCAGCTACACATGCAGAATGGGCTGAGAGTGTTCTCCCTTGTAGCAGTTGCCTTGGGCCTCCTTTTATATGCTCAAAGGGGTCTCCACAGTGGCAAAATGTACATACATTGAGGTGTAAAGTAGCTACAGGGTTATCATACCTAACCACTGATGGTTTAGGACAAATGCATTTAATGCACTGTGAGGTGTCCGTTTAGGTGTCCTCATCCCTTGGGGATAGAAAAAGGTGGTGTCCCATCAGCACCGCTTAAGCTCTCTTCCACTGATACTCTGCCACGCATCCAGGAATGGGCCCAGAATGCCAGGCTGATTGCTGTGCTGAAGCGGTGGGGCAGTAGTAGAATCTTGCCGGGACGCAAATCTTGCCGGGTTTCGTGAGTCACCCCCGCAAGATCTTGCCGGGGTCTTGGACATCGGCCTTCAGCTCTTATTAACTCTTGATCCTTTGATCCTTGATCTGAGCGCTCCCTTGACGATCTCGCACTAATCTCCAAATATTCCCCCGGCAAGCCTTGCCGCGGGCTTGGCTACAATTGCCCGTGCACAAGTATGGGGTACTAAAAACCCAACACTTAGTACACCGACAACAACACACTTCACATTCAGCAACATATCGAGCAATGTCCTGCTTCATTTTAGACCACTAGTACCTTTGGCGGAGATCACGATACATCTTGGTGCTACCCGGATGAATAGACAGCAGTGTATCATGTGCTTCCTTCATGACCTTGTCAGTCATAAGCTCAAAGCGAGGTACCACAATGCAGTTTCTGAAATACAAGGTTCCATCTCCAGACAGCGAGAAATCCCTGTACTTTTCAAGGTGAAGATCTTTCTTCATCAGATCAATTTTAGCATCTTTAGCTTGCGCATTCTTAACAGCTTTCTCAATATCTGGTTGTATCACAAGGTTATTAAGAGAACCCTGTGGAACAATACACAGATTCAGCTTGCGCAGTTCTTCATAAAGACGAGGTTGAGCTCTCCTAACCATGAGGTTGTCGCAATAGGACTTGCGGCTTAAGGCATCAGCCATCACGTTAGCCTTGCCAGGGGTATAAGAAATACCCAAATCATAGTCCGCAATGGCCTCCATCCATCTTTGCTGACGGAGGTTCAGAGATGGCTGAGTGAACAAGTACTTCAGACTTTTATGATCCGTGTAGATCTCGCAACGATTACCGAGGAGGTAATGCCGCCACAACTGCAATGCATAGATGACAGCAGCTAGTTCTAGATCATGTACTGGATAATTCTCTTCATGCGGGTGCAACTGTCAAGAGCCATAAGCAATCACTTTATGCTCTTGCATTAGGACACAGCCTAATCCTTCACGGGATGTGTCACAATAAATCACGAAGTCTTTGCAGGAATCTGGAGGAGCAAGTACTGGGGCAGATGTTAGCTTGTCTTTGAGTGTCTGGAAGCTTTCCTGACATTTTTCTGTCCATTCAAACTTAACGCCCTTGTGAAGCAGATCAGTCAAAGGCTTAGCAATCTTGGAAAAGTTCTCGACAAATCGATGGCAATAGCTTGCAAGGCCGAGAAAACATCTCACTTGCTTGACGTTCTTCGGAGGAGTCCAGTCCAGAATAGCATAAACTCGTTCCGGGTTAACAGCAATTCCATCCTTGGAAATCACATGACCAAGGTAGGTTACTTCAGAAATCCAGAATTCACATTTGGAGTATTTGGCATACAACTGGTGTTCTCGGAGCCTTTCCAGTACAAGACAGAGGTGTTCGGCATGTTCTTATTTATTCTTCGAATAAACCAGGATATCATCTAGATAAACCATGATGAATTTGTCGAGGTAATCCATGAAGATGTAATTCATCAGACGGGAAAATGTAGCTGGAGCATTTGTTAAGCCAAATGACATGACAATGTACTCATAAGAGCCATAGCGAGTAACAAATGCAGTCTTCGGAATATCCTCTTCACGAACACGGATCTGATGATAACCCAACCTCAAGTCGAGTTTCGAGAAGACAGAGGATCCAGCAAGCTGATCATAAAGATCATTGATCCGGGGCAATGGGTATTTATTCTGGATTGTGGCTTGGTTAATGGGCTGGTAATCCTGAACCAATCGGTTAGTTCCATCCTTCTTCTTAACAAAGAGTGAAGATGCTCCCCAAGCAGAGGAACTGGGGTGGATGAAACCTTTCTTAAGTGACTTGTCGATTTCTTCCTTAAGCTTGAGAAGGTGGTGCGGAGGCATCTTATAAGGGCGCTTTGCAATAGGGGTAGTGTCAGGCTTCAAGTCGATGACGAACTCAATAGCTCTAGCAGGGGGTATTCCTGGAAGTTCCTCTGGGAAGACGTCTTGAAAATCACGAACAACGGGAACGTTCTTGATGCCTTCAAGAGGTGAGGCATTCAATGCATTCAGAGCATATATCTGGCTCTCAGCATCCTGAGCTATTCGGGCTGAGTATTTGACTGTCTGGCCAGAAGGGTGAGTGAGCTGGACTGTCTTAGTAGCGCAATCAATCAAAGCATTATGGGCTGTCAACCAGTCCATACCGAGAATGATGTCTATGTTGGAAGGTCCAAGATCAATAAGGGAAGCAAAGAACATCAACCCTTCAATTTTGATCTGATTGCTGTGACTTACCATCTTGGTTTGCCACCTGGAACGGGGAGTGATAATCTCTAATGGTGTGGGTAATAGCTCTAGATGTAGTTCATGCAGCTGAGCAAATTGTTGAGACACAAAGGAATGTGATGCTCCCGAGTCGAAAAGGATAGAAGCTGCAACTGAATTAATCGGGAGGGTACCCATCACAATGGTTGGTTCTTTCTGAGCCTCTTCTGCATTGACATGGTTGGCATGGCCCAGTACAACAGCAGATGGTCTGGCATTGGGATTCCTGGGCTGACGAGCCCGGGCATTTCGATTTTGGTTCGGGTGACAATTGGTATCACGGTGCCCTGGTTGACCACACTTGAAGCAATTCCATCATTATGGGGAGGAGCTACAGCATTGGACTGTCCAACCTGAGTCATTAGCTGTCTCGGCGGCGGAGGCAGACGAGGTGCAACATAAGACGGCCTTGGTGTTGGAGCAGGTTGGTGATGAACATTGTGTGGGATCCAGACTCGACGTTTCTGAGCAGACTGACTCGAAGATGGACCAACATCTCGAGTACGCTTGAGCGACTCCTGGCATTTAGTCTATGCAGTTTCAACTCGGAAAGATTGGCTGACAAGCATTGCGAAATCTGTGCAATCATGGATAGCAAGTGCAAGGTTTATATCAGTACACAGTCCTTCACGGAATTTCTCCTGCTTGCGAGTGTCAGTGTCGACGTCATCCGCAGCATAGCGGGATAATTCAAGGAATTTCCTCTGATATTCCTCCACAGTCATTGTGCCATGTGAGAGTTTGCAGAACTCCTGCTTCTTCTGGATGATCAGACCTGGAGGAATGTATCATGCACGAAAAGCTGACTAAAATTCCTGCCAAGTCGTTACTATTTCAGCAGGCAACATACCCTTGTGGCCTTCCCACCATTGAGCAGCTGATCCCCTCAGGTGATACGTCGCATAGGTGACGAAACTATCAGGGATAACATTGGCCGACTTCATCTGGAAGGCAATGTCACGGAGCCAATCATCAGCATCCATTGGATCAGTCGAGCTGCGAAAAGTGGACGGATTGAGGTGCGCGAATTCCAGCAGAGTTATTGGTGTAGGCTGTTGATGAGCATTCTGGTTTGGGAACTGAGCCAATAGTCCAGTCATAAACTGCTGCATCATGGCGGCGATATAGGGTGGAGGTGGAGGATCGTCAGCCATCCTGCCAATTCAACAGGGGCAGTTTAGCAAGAAAAACTGCAAGTGAATGGAGTTATTCATGATGTAACACAGGAAATGAACAGGTAGGGCATGAGATATATGATAGTAGTCATTAAAGAATACCAATCCATGCACAGAGTTAGATTCAAACGGATAGTATGAGCTCGGGATCGCTCGCAGCTAGACAAACTCGGAGGCGCGCACGCACGCGGTGAGGATTACAACAATGTGACATAGCAAAGGTTACATCCACGTCGGAGAAAACTGCTGGAGCGAGGAATCTGCAAGTGTCAACACAGGGTGCCCTCGATAAAAGTATCCTGTAAGCATAATCTAGCCCACAATCTTGTAGTAAGGGGGAATATTTCAGAACACCGGGTGGATGTGATCACGAGAACCTAATGTTGGAGTTAGGAAAATTTTAACCCGAATAGAAGAGAGATCAGAGTCCCAGAGTAAAGGTCGAGGAGTAAAAGATCCTAATACCACCGAATTGGCGACGTGGGCCCGTAAGCCACACAGCCATGTTAGTAAATTAGTTTTTGGACCACTAGACTCAACTTCGGCCAAGGAGTTGGAAAGGGGGGTTCCTACAGTCAGTCGGCTCTGATACCAACTTGTGACGCCCCCGGCTCAATCGTGCACTAATCATACACGCAAATGCACACGATCAAGCCTAAGGACTCACGGGAAGATATCACAACACAACTCTAAAACATAAATAAAGTCATACAAGCCTTATATTACAAGCCAGGGGCCTCGAGGGCTCGAATACACAAGCTTGCGTACAAGTGTCAGCGGAAGCATCAGATATCTGAGTACAGATATAAAAGAAAACACAGGTAGGCCCTTAAAGGCGGGGCAAAAGAAAACATTACGATCGAAAGGCGCAGGCCTCCTGCCTGGGACCCTCCGATCCTACTCCTGGTCGTCGGCCAACTCGTGGTAGTATCCACCCTCGGGGTAGTAGTAGCGATCGACGGCGTGGGCAGCTATATCCAGGGCTCCGTCGTCTGGTTGCATCAAAAGGATATGGAGGAAAAAGAAAGCAAAGCAACCGTGAGTACTCATCCGAAGTACTCAGCAAGCAAGGATCTACACTACATATGCAACATTATCAAAGGAAGGCTGTATATGTGGACTGGGCTGCGGAAATGCTAGAATAGAGAGAAGGCCTAGTCCTTTCGAAGACTAGCATCTTCAGCAGTCTTGCAGCATTAGAAGAGTGTAGATTAGTACCGTATATATTAGTAGTATCATTAAGTCTCCGATCACCGGAGCCCGTACGAGGAGGAAGAGCTCGGGGAGGCGGCTACGGTGGCTCCGAGCTCTAATGGAGAGGTGCAGGAGATGCAGTCGAGGACGAGGAACGCTTCGGGCATGGTGGAGCGTCAATCGGGGCACGGTAGACGTGAGGTTTACGGCAGCGGCGCCATGGATGCGCACTAGGGAGAGAGGAGAGGTGGTGGCGAGCGGAGAGTGAGGCGAGGGAGGGCTCAGAGATGTCCGCGGGGGTGTTCTTTTCCGTGCGGCGTAGGCGAGGCCGCTGTCGACCGCGGGGAGGGGGGCCAGGGGGTGCGGCGAACGTGCGCGCACCAGGTGCTTGATAGCGAGCCCTGGCATGAGCAGTAGAAAGGGGACGGGGTGGCGAGGTGGGATGGGCCGACTGGCTGACTTAGGCCCAGCCGTGTAGGCCTTTTTCTTTTTCTTTATTTCTTTTCTGTTTTCCTTTTCTTTCCTGTCTTTGCAAATTGTGTGGCCCCAAACTTAATTTTGTAAATTGGTGACTTGGTCCAATAAATATAGTGCAAAATTTAACACTGATAGAAAATGGTTTGGAGCATAAATGATTTCATTTGTATTTTATTTTATTGCAAAAGGCTTTAATTAGTGCTGTTTGGTCCTGTTTTTGGTTGATAGAGCCACTTAAGTATTTCAATTAATATTGCCATTATTTTTATAAATGCTTTGGGAATATTGGCACCAGGATGAACAATTTTGTTTTCAAATTTGAACAACTTTTATTTTCACTTTAGTTTGAATTTCCAATTTGAATTTGAATTATGGAAGGAGATATGTTACTAATGATGATTAAGCATTGTTGATCATGATGACCTGGCATAATCAAAAGGGTGATCACTATAGCTTAATACATGGGGAGTTACAGCACACACTGAAAAGTGTTGGTGGTAGGTCTGTCATTCCTGTCTTCAACCTCTTCCTGGAGCTTCTCAACTGTGGTTTGAATCTCGGTGACCTTCACATCTAAATCATGAAGTTTGGTCTCAAAGATCCTTTCAAGGCTCTCTTGATTTCGAGTCAGGGTGGACAGTCCTTTCTCTATTCTCATGCTTGCCTCAAGCAGATAACTGAGTTGATCTGCTTGGTCTTGAGATTGATACCTGAAACAGTGTGGCATTGTTGAAGTCTTTGCAGCCTTTGCTTTCTCTTGCTTCTCCTGAGCCTCTGCTGAAGTAGGATGTGTTGCATCCATGAAAACCCCGTTGTCCTCAAAGTCTGGCCTCAGGGGAAGATGCTCTTTGTCAAGAAGATATGTCCATGTCCCCATCTTGGAATTAATTAGCATCTGAATGTGAGGGGCATATCCACATGATCTTTTCTGATCTGCAACAGTTCTTTTCACAGTTTCAACAATTAAACTCATCACCTTGAACTTTTCTGGCACATCAAACATATGAAGCAAGTTGATAGAGTGACCACGGATCATCCTATGATCTCCTAACTTGGGCAACAGAGTGTGCCTCAATATAGTGTTTATCGTGGTTAGTCCTGACAGCAGATAATAGATGGATCCAAATCTGTGAGTTGTCAAAGCAGCATCTGGAATTGGCTTGTACATGTGAGCCATAGAGTTGTGATCCTTTCTTGGCTTGGCATACACATCTGTCTTCTTCAGCTTCTTCAGGGGCATTGATCAACTTGGCCCATTCTGCAATTGACGATTGATATCTTGTGCCTTCTGTCATCCAGATAATCTTGCTATCTGGATAGAAATGAGCAGTTGAATAGAATTGCATAACCATTTCATCATTCCACTTGGTCAACTTTTGACCAACAAACTTGTCAACTCCATTTATTCTGAAACTCTCATGAACTCCTGGGAAGTAATCCTCATTGTCATCAATGAATTTCCAATCAACCCATCTCATATCACTGACAATTGGCTTCTTGTCCAACAGGACTGTCTCATAGAAATCTTGCTGTTCCTTGGTGTGAAAGCAATAATCAATAGCAGTTCTTCTCCTTATAGCATATGGATCAGTCTGTCTCCACAATCCGAGACCTGCATTCTTTCTTAACTTCATATTCTCATCAACTGGATAATTGTCATCATGATCTGGAATCTTGGGTTTTAGCTTTCTAAGCACTTGTTGTTCTTCATCCTCTTGAGCTTCAGGCACTGGGGCCTTATTCTTCTCTGCAGCTGGGATGTTTCTGGTGGATCTCTTGGGTGCAGATGGTTTTGGAGCAGTCTTGGGCTTAGATGGAGCAGCCCCAGACTTGATAGCATCTCCCATGAGCTTCTGAGATTTTGGAGGTGGTGCAGCTGGCTCTTCCTCCTCCTCATCATCTGACTCTCTCATCATAGATGGTCTGCCAATGACCTTGGCAATAGTCTTCTTAACTCTTTCTTTCCTCTTCTTTCCTGCAGCCTCATCCTCTCTTGGTTTAGCAGTGAACTCCATGGTTCCTTGAGTGGAGGCTCTGGCTTTTGACATAGGCACTCTCTTGGCAGGAACTTTCACTTTCATTCCAGGCTTGGTTGCAGCAGCAGCTGCATACTCTTTCCTGAGTACCTTCTTCTTGGAGGTCACTTCCTCCTCAACAACAAAATCCTCATCTTCTGAATCTGAGGTTCTCTTCTTCCTTTGCCTAGTAGCAGCCTTAGGCAAATTGCTGGGTGTACTTCTGCTGCCTTCATCATAGCTGCTATTGGAGGGACTAGTGCCCTCACTGAGATTTACCTGCTCCTCTGACCTGTTCTAACTATCACTGTTGTCTGACATCTCTGACACTGACCCTGTGAATAGATAGGTATAGGTAGAGTAGATGAGCATCACAAAGCACATCTATTTTTGCAAAAGCATTGAGACAAAAACTTAACTTTAGTTTTCTGTAGAAAGCATTTTGGAGCTACCGATATGACAAACTCGGTGACACCGAAGCACACTCAGAGTCTAAACATACAGTTTTGGTCAGACCGAAATGTAGTTCGTTGACTCCGAGATGCTAGGGTTTCATAGAGAAAGTGAACTCGGTCACACCGATTCGTACACTTCGGTCAGACCGAGTAGTACATGTGCAATGGCATGGGCCAAATCGGTGATACCGAAATTTTTAGATCGGTCGGTCCGAGATGAGTTCGGCAGAAACCTAACCCTAAGTTTTTGCATCAAATCTATTCTAGAGGAAGTTTTTGGTGGATAGATTTATCTCAATCGTGGCAAGAAGCTTGGCATTGTTCTTTGTGCAAGAATCGGAGTTAAAGAAAGCAGAAAGAGATCGAGTCCTTACCCTAACTTGGTGACGAACTCGCTACGGCGACAACGGCGGTGGAGATTTCCGTTGACGGCGAGGGAGACAAGCAGCAGGAGGACGCTGGCGATGACAGCGATGATCCGGAGACAAAGGGGGCGGCAGAGCTAGGCAGGCGCGGTCGAGCGGTTTGGAGTAATTTCCAAATTTCAACCCACGGTATATATACCCAATCATTGTCGGTGTGATCAAGTGGAACGACTCGGTGGCACCAAGATGCAGAATCGCAAGCGATTACCGCAACTCGGTGAGACCGAACAGTTCTAATCGGTTGCACCGAGGTGAAAACCTAGATCAACTCAATGATTTCGGTGAGACTGGAAGGAATGAATCGGTCAGACCGAAAGACATTAAGAGGTTTTAGAAGTTTAAGCCCTTGACAGATCGGTGGCTCCGAGTGCTCCTCACCCGGAGGGTCCGAATTCGACTTGTTCAAACTTTGTGATGTAGCACGAATAGAGTTTGAGACAAGAAAAGCATAGATAGCTAGAGGGAGTTCTTAGGCATTCTTGTCCATCCATTTGGCAAAAAGAAACGAAATCAAACAATCAAAGCAACAAATGGATGTCCTCGAATGGAGAAAATATGAAACCAACATGCTCACACAATAAGATAACAAATGAAATATGTGGCAAAGCATGCACAAACACTCTAGCATCTATCAAGCAATTGGCGATGACTAGGTCATCTATATATGAGTATATTGACTTAGGAGTCAAATGAGAACATTTGATCATAGGTCATACTCATCATTTAAGCACAAGTGGGGTTACCACTTTTACATAAAGCATTGATGTGTTCATACCATTAGAGTTGCTTTAGCTAAATTCTTAGAGCAAAGCTCCCCCTAGATGTGATATTCCCCCTAAGAGGGATGAACTAACCTTGGATTTTGTTGATGATGACTTCATGTAGGTGTTGAAGATGTAGATGCTCAATGTTGATGTAGATCATTTGGAGCAATCCATTTGAGTGAGTTGCACTTTCAATACCTACATGGGTTAGTCCCACAAGGAACATACACGGATATACATAGACATAGAGTGAAATACACATATGATGTTGTCCATGGAAGCATTAGGTTACCTTGTCCCTTGTCTTACCAACAAGAGGGTTTGTGACTCCTTGAACTAGTGCAAGATATGAAAGTTGATTGCACTTGTCCTTGCCAAAATGAATATGAGTGAAGTATGTTGGCGGAGTCACCCTCAAGAACCCTCTAGTTCTTCTTCTTTGGGACCCACATCAACTTGATGGGAATCCTTGGAGTTGTAGTCGTACTTGATGAAGTAGAACTTGATGTAGTCTTGGGAACCCACTTGACCAAGGCCTTTGGAGCTTCTTCAAATGAATCAATCTCTTCTTGAAGCTTGTCCTTGCCTTTTAGCTTGTAGTCTTGTGGTGGATGATCATCTTGAGCTTGTGTTCCCTCGAAAGAAGTGGGAACATACTTCTCTTGTTGAGGAACAAACTTCGTCTTGGGGTATTGATCTTCTTCCCACTCAACTCCATTGGCATTGAACTTGCGTTCAAAACCAACACCTTGATTCTTCCGGTGCCTTCCTTGCTTGCGTACAATTTCCTCAAATTGCTTACTTCCGGCAAGGCTCTTGTAAACACCTTTCTCTATAATTCCCTTCAATAAGCTATTTTCTTGCTCAAGTGTAACTTGGCTAAGAGAATCATTAGTGGAATCAAGAGAACTACTAGAAGCAACAATGTTGGATTTAACATGATTATTGTTACTACTAGAAGAGGAATCTTTCTTGCTCTTGTTGCTAGATTTTGCTTGTGGCATGTAAGTAGACAAGAGTAAACGCTTGGCAATGTAAGAAGAACTTTTCTTATGAACATCATCATTGATTGCTTTTAAGAACCCATGCTATTGCTCTAGATTGAGCTTTTCAAAGCGTAGCTTCTCATGAGTCTTTAAAAGCTCTCAATGATCCTCTAAGGTAGTTTCATGAGCTAACTTAAGAGTGTTTAGTTATTTATTTAGTCACTCAATCTCCTTCTTATCATTGTCATTCGTTTCATCTTGATTAGCATGATTAATACCAATTTCATCATAGTTTTCATCACTAGTGTTGTCAACAAGTAAATCATCATCACCTAGCAAATCATCTTCATCACTATTGAAATCAACATACTCGGGGTGTGATACATTGGGGCCTTTAGCCATGAAGCATCTTCCAATCCCTTCATTTGGTGAGTCGAATATGTCGTAGGAGTTGGATGACACAAGTGCAAGACCCGCAACACCTTCATCTTGAGTATGTTCGGAGTCGGAGTGATAACTTCTCTCGGAGTAGTGTTCGGAGTTGGAACTGGATACCCATTCACCAACATGAGCTTGATGTCTTCGTCTTGTGTAGCTCTTTGATGACTTGTCCTTCCTTTCCGAATCCTTGCTTCTACGAGAAGGTCTTCGTTCATAACGATCATCTCTACTCCTTCTCTCTCTTGGAGGTGATTCATCTCTTTTACTTCTCCTTTTGGGTGAGTCTTCTCTTCTTTTGTAGGGAGCCGTACACTCATTAGAGTAGTGTCCGGGTCTTCCATAATTGTAGCAATTTTGTTCACGACTAGAAGATCTCTTGTCATAGTAGGGCCTTGTGTCGGGGTACGACACCTATGGGATCCCGAGAGACCCCTTTACGATTCGGCGGGGGGAGAGGTATACGCAAAGAGCAGAACCAGTGATCGACGCGGGAAGTTTTTACCAAGGTTCGGGCCGCTGATCAGCGTAAAACCCTACTCCTGCTCTGTATTTTTATTGATGTTCTTGAGCCCATCCTTCAGGAGCGCTCGCAATGAATAGTACGTTCAAAGAGCAGCTACGCATGCAGAATGGGCAGGAAGTTCTCCTCCCCTGTAGCAGTTGCCTTGGGCCTCCTTTTATATGCTCAAAGGGGTCTCCACAGTGGCAAAATGTACATACATTGAGGTGTAAAGTAGCTACAGGGTATCATACCTAACCCTTGACGGATTAGGACAAGCGCATTTAATGCACCGTGAGGTGTCCGTTTAGGTGTCCTAACTTTCTTGGGGATGGAAAAAGGGGCCATCCCATCAGCACCGCTTAAGCTCTCCTCCACTGGCGCGTTGCCATGCATCCATGGAAGGAGCCAGAATGTCAGACTCGTTGCTGTGCTGAAGCGGTGGCACAGTGGCAGAATCTTGCCGGGCGCCAGGGCTTGTCGGGCGCCAAGCTCTGCTGGGAACCAAGCCTTGCCGGGCGCCGAGGCTTGCCGGGCTCCATGAGCCATCCCGGCAAGGATCTTGCCGGGGAAGCTGGCCTTCGATTTCCATCTTTGCTTATCTGCTGATCCTCAGATCTCTGACTTGATGATTACCTTGATGACTTGAATCGACCTCGAGCTGACCCCGGCAAGCCTTGCTGCGAAGACGGCTACAACTGCCCATGCACAAGTACGGGGTACTAGTGGCCCAATACTTAGTACACCGACAGGAGCCCCCGGGCCTAGGCCATACACGAGTGCGAGGCGTTGTTGGGCTAGGCCCAAACAGTGCACGGGCACACGTGGCAGGGGATTAACTGCTCGTAAATATCTCGTTTTACTGTGCCTGCCCCACCCCCACTACGCGCACGGAGCGCGCGACGTGGGAGGTGTGCCAAAAAGGCTGCAAATTGTTTCGCGCCCATAGAGGCGCATTCATATTGGGGAATAAACAAGGCGGCCCCGCTCCTTCCCCATAAAAAGGAGAAGTCGCAGAGGCGCAAACCTATTCACCCCCCTCTTCTTCCCAATCTAGCCATCGCCATCGCCTTCCTCTGCTCGAGCTCAAAGCGAGACCTTTTTTTTTCTTCTGCCCGCTGCTCCCGCGCTCGCTCCGCCTCCCGGCTTCCATCTTCACAGTTGCCATGCCGCCCAAGGCCAGCAAAGGCAAGGGCACGGACAAGGAGGCGAAGGCTGAAGTTCCGGAGAGCGAACTGGTGAAGATGCGGAAGAGGCTTGTCGTCTTCCCTCCGACGCTCGACGCCGAAACTTTGAAGGGGCGATACCAATGCATGTGGGCGAAGGGAACGCAAGCTCACCCCGCCACACGCGTAATCCCAGGTGCTTGTTCCAAAGGCGGATTGGACAGATACCCCTTCTTCACTGCGTATTTTTATCGCGGGCTCTGTCCACCCTTTTTCGATTTCTTCAACGACATCATGTACACATACGGCTTCCGCCTTCTTGATTTCACGCCGAATGCCGTATTTTGCATGTCGATCTTTGCCCATCTTTGTGAGAATTTCGCTGGCGTGATCCCCAATTCTGCTCTTTTCCGCCACTATTTCTATCCTCGAATCCAAAAAGGAGAGGCTCTCTCTGGATCTATTGCTTGGATTCCAAGGGCCTAGAACAAAGAGATATACCCAGATGGAGTTTACCGCGAAAAGTGGGACGAGTGGCGGGCCGAATGGTGCTGGATCCAGGAAGCAGATCCTCATCCTTTTTGTCATCCCCGGCGACAGAAGGTGGTCCGCGGCAAGGATTGGGGCGATCTCGCCGCAGAAGACGAGAAGCTCACAATCGCCACCACCAGGATCCTCCGCTTGAAGGCTGCCGGGCTGACAATGGAGATGATCGGCTTCGACTTCCTCCACCGCCGCATCGCCCCTCTGCAGAATAGGGGGAGGCCAGTCTGGGAGTATAAGAACGCAGCAGATGTCATGAGGCTACACCCCGGGCTGAACAATAACCTGACCGCTATGCAGCTTGGCGCTCTCCGCCAAAAGTTATTCCAGCGCGAAGACAAGCACCGGCTGCCGGCAAGGATCGTCCCCTTGTGCAGCAACTCTGCATTGGGGTCAATCATTGCCTTCTTGCCGATGTTTAACGCCCACGGCCTCGACCCGACCTGGGTCGAGCCAAGCGAGGAAGAAGCGCAGAAGTTCTTCGACAATCTGACGGAGAAGCCTGTCCGGCAAGAGTCAGATCTTATCCGCGCCACCACTGATTAGGAGGTAGCATACATCGCTACCAGAGTGGAGGAAGCGAATCTTGCCGCGGAGGCCGGCAGCGTTGGCTTCACAGAGTGGGAAGCCAGCGACGCAGAGGTGGTGGTGGAGGCAAAACCTGCCGAGGAGAACAAGGTTGCCGGGGAAGAAGGCGGCGCAGTCGCTGAGAACTCATCCGGCGAAGACACGGCCGAAGAGGAGATGCCAGAAGAGCCCTCGCCCCCGAAGAAGACAAAGCGTGTCCTTCGGAAAGCCGCATCAGGCGTCCCGGCAAGCCAGCCTTCATCGAGCGGCGAATCCCCCGGCAAGAAAGTGGCCGGCAAGACCGGACCGCAGCAGGGGGCCCGTCAGCAGCCCGCGCGGCGCGCGAGACCCACACCAGCAACCACCGCCGGAGCGGCAGGAGGGTCTCGTACAACCGTGCCGGAGGCTGCCTCGGTGCCTGCCACAGCCAAGCGGCCCAGGACCCCTCCTCCACCTCCCCACTCAGACATCGCAACGGAGGTCGACTTCGACATCTCCGGCTTTAGTCCAGAGCGGGAGGAAGAAGAGTGAGTATCTGCCACAACTTCCACCTTCCAATCTGCATCAATCTTACTGACTTGCTTGTATTGTTTCCGCAATGATACAGAAACCTTGCTGGAGAGGATGGCGAAGAGGTCAAGGACTTCTACGGGCGACGAGCCCCCGGCAGGCTCCACTAGCGTGCCAGAAACCGTCATTGTGAGCCCGGAGTCTAGTCCTCAACGCAGCCCCCAGCGCAGCCCCCAGCACAGCCCCCAGCGTAAGTTCATTGTCCCTTTTTCTGTTGGCTGGTGCCGAGGCTTTCATTCTTGTCGCTGATATCTTTGGGTTTGCAGGAGAAGAACGGCAACGAGGAGAAGATAGCCCCATTGTGCCTCCTTCATCGACCGCTCTGCCCACAAGCACATCCCCGGCAAGAGATCCTGCCGACGAGCCTGTCCGGATTGAGGAGGAGCCGACAAGCACGGACTCCGGCAACCCACCCCCGGTAACCGGAGTTGCCGGGAGAGGCGAAGCCACCTCTCGACAGCCCGACGCAGGTACTCGATCGCCTCAGAGTGCTAGTTATTCTTTTCCTCTTACCTCTTTATCTTTAGCCACTTTAAAATCCAAAAACTCGATCTTATTCTGTCCTCCTCCTTCGCCCTTCAGAGTTCTCCGTGATGGAACACATGGACGTCGACGCCGTCATCGAGGAGACCGCTAGGGATGCCGCCGCCGAAGCGGACAGGATCACTGCCAGCGAGGCCACCAAGGATGACATTGCCGGGGTTGGTGATGCTCTTGACGGGGAGGCCGCCAAGACAGCACAAAAGGAAATCGCCGAAGAACCTGCTGAAGAGGGCGACAGGGAGGCTGGGGACCATACTGACAGCATTCCTGCCGCAGGAGCGCCAGGCGCTGCATCGGCCACAGAGCCCCCTGTCACTGGTGAGGTGGCCACTGAAGACCAGCCATCAACATCTGAAGAGCCCTCATCCAGCAAGTATTTCAAGGTTGGCGAAAACCTATTCATCAACTTGCCAGGGACGGCAAGCACCGAGGCACCAGCCGAAGGAGAAATTTTTGAGGAAATTATTGCTGCCGCCGGGCTCGAAGTTGTTGACGATCCCAGTGCTAGCAGCGGCAAGTCCGAAGAGGATCAGCTCCTTCAGGCCATGGGCGAGAACTTCCGCAAACTCCAGGCTCTCCATCGTGCCCGAAAAGAGAAGGCGGACTCCAGAATGGCAGTTGTCGAGGCAGCCGAAGCGGACTTTCAAAGGCGCGTCGCACAAATGCAAATCTGGCACGCCGAGGCCCTCCAAGAGCTGGTTGCCGGCCGAGAGCAAGTGAGCTAGCAATGGAATGAGATCCTCCTGAAGCAATCAAATATGGAGAAGGCACATGATGAAGCTGTTCAAAGGATTGCTGCCGAAGATGCTCTCTTGACGGGGCGCCGCGTTGCTCTTGATGCTCACGAAGAAGATCTCACCGCACGTGAGCAGGCGCTCGCAGCCAAGCTTCGTAGCAAGAATGAAGACATTGAAAATCTTGTCGCGCGGCGGACCCAGGAACTGGAGCAGAAGCACAAGGAGGCGCTCAAAGCTCTAACTGTCAGTCATGCCGGCAAGCTCAAGGAGGCCGTCAATGCTGCCGAAGCTGCAGAGGCTGCCAAGAACGAGCTGAGCGACAAAGTGAAGAGGCTGGAGACAGATCTCGACGAGCACGGCAAGGAGCTCTCGACGCTCAAGGGGGACAGGAAAAAAACCCTCCACTCCTTGGCGGAGATGCAAGTCGCCCTGTCCAACAAGACCAAGCAGCTCTCCTGCGAAGCTGACAGTATTGCGGTTCTAGAGCTGAAGCTGACCACGCTGCAGAAATCTCTCGAGGCCGGCAGGGCCCGTGAGAAGGCTCTACTCAAGGATCTCCAAGGAGAGAGGAACCTGCTCAAGAGCGCCGCCGCTGCCCAGAACGAGTACGAGAAGGGAGTGGAGATCTGGACTGGTCGTCTCATTGCTGCCGCGGAGAAGCTTACCGCAGAACTGTCAACCATGGGCTTGTCGAATTTCAGATATTCTTCCGAGGAAAGAATATCCCCAAGCGCCAGATTGACGATGTTCTTTGAAAGCATCATCAACGCGTTGAGGGCGCTCCAGTCTAGCCGGGCGACCCAACTGGCGAACGAGACTCGCCGGCTTTGCCGGGCCATCCTTCGCAAGGTGCTCCTCAAGGTGGTGCACAACAATCCCGACATCGACCTCTCCAGCGCACTCGGACACCTGCCAAAGGATGCAAATGTTGAGGCGCTTGAGAAGTGCATCGCGCCAATCCTTGAGAAGGTGGACTCCATCAAAAGGATCGAAGGCCAGCGCAGGGATTGAGTGCTTCTCTTTTGTTCTTGCCGCTTCCATCTCATGTAAAAGACAATTAAGTCTCAAGTTAGAACTGCGGCAACTCATGGATGCAATATAATTTGACTATGTTTAGTCTCATGCTAGCTACTTTCCTTATCTGATTCCTTTATGTATGGAGTTCATCCTACGCTTACTGAAAAACTTGCCGGCGCGCAACCTGCCGCAAGCGCTGGGTGCGGGACTTCAGCAGCCTGCCGGAGGCGCAGCGGCCGGCAAGACTCCTTGGTGTTCTCAGTGCAGCCACTTAAATCGTTGAGCGGACTCGAAACAAAATAAGGGCGCAACTGATTACAACAAGGGTTCCTTCGCGTGCAGATTTTCCATACAAGAGTCGGAATCGTCCAAGGAAATAACTTGGTACTAAAAGAAAAAACTTGCTCTAAGTTTTTAGGACTTAGCTTCCTGGCTTTGTTCTTCCTCCGGCAAGCGTCGATTCCGAACGTCACCAACTGGTATTCATGTCTCCCTTCCCCCTCGGCAAATGTGCACGCGAGGAATCCTTCTGTCTTTGAGAAAAAGAAAGAAGAGAAAATAAAGGGATGAAACCCTGGCGGTTCGTTATAACTTACCGGGATCAGGTGTCATACAACATCTTAGACGAACATGTATATATGAATGTGAACATGGGAATCAATAAGGGAATGTACAACACTTAAATTTATTCATCTGTGCTCAGGATCTGCGCCTGGCTTTGTACAAAGGATCACATGCCTCGCCGGTGAGACTTGTACAAAAAGGTGGTTGCCGGGAGCCCCCGGCAACCACGCCTTATGGATAGAACTTGTGAAGATGTTCGATATTCTAGGAATTACTCACTGGAACGCCATCTTCGGTCTCCAGGCGGACAGCGCCAGGCCTGGTGACTCGTACTACCCGATAAGGGCCTTCCCACTTTGGCGTCAACTTGTTTGAATTCTTGGCGGACTGAATCCGTCGAAGAACAAGGTCACCTTCCTCAAGGCTTCGGGCAAGAACTTTGCGGCTATGATAGCGGCGCAAAGCTTGCTGGTAGCATGCAGCTCGCACAGCAGCCTGAAGACGATTCTCCTCAAGGAGCACAGCGTCATCTTGCCGCAGTTGCTCTTGCTCGAGCTCATCATAAGCGAGCACTCGAGGAGATCCGTATATGAGTTCCGTGGGGAGAACTGCTTCCGCTCCATAGACCAAAGCGAAGGGCGTCTGGCCGGTGGCTCGATTTGGTGTCGTTCTGATTGACCAAAGAACCGCCGGCAACTCATCAATCCAGCGTCTTCCGCACTTTTTCAGCCTGTCAAAAGTTCTGGTCCTGAGACCGCGCAGCACTTCCGCATTGGCCCTCTCCGCTTGGCCGTTGCTTCTCGGGTGAGCAACAGAGGCAAAACAAATCTTGCCGCCAAGGTCTTGGACGTACTGCATGAAGGTGCGACTTGTGAACTGCGTGCCGTTGTCGGTGATGATCCTGTTAGGCACACCGAAACGGCAAACAATTCCTTTGAAGAACTTGACAGCCGACTGCGCTGTCACCTTCCTCACCGCTTCCACCTCCGGCCACTTTGTGAACTTGTCGATAGCAACGTACAAGTACTCAAAGCCCCCGGTAGCACGGGGAAAGGGGCCCAATATGTCGAGCCCCCAGACCGAAAATGGCCAGGAGAGAGGGATTGTCTGAAGAGCTTGAGCTGGCTGATGTAATTTCTTCGAATGAAACTGGCACGCTTCACACCTGGTTACTAGTGTAGTCGCATCCTGGAGGGCGGTAGGCCAAAAGAAACCTTGCCGGAATGCTTTTCCGGTAAGCGCTCTTGACCCTATGTGAGAGCCACACATGCCCCCATGTATTTCTGCCAACAGCTCTAGTCCATCCTCCCGAGGAATGCACTTCAATTTCACACCGTTTGGTCTCTTTCTGTACAGGACGTCATCGACGAACTTGTACATAACAGACCGACGGGCTACTCTCTCCGCTTCTTCTTGTTCCTCAGGGAGTTCACCTGTCTGAAGGAAGTGGACAATGTGCTGCGCCCATGCTGGAGCCTGAGGCTCGACAACTAGGACTAAAGCCATCTCATCCGCCGGGGAAACATTTGTTTCGATAGCAAGGGCCTGAGGCCCTGCCGGAGCCTGTTGTTCCCCGGTAGGCGTGTCGATCCCGGCAACTTCCTTGTGGGCGGCTCCGGGGAGCTCTGCCGGGAAGTACTGGCCAGAGTTCAACTTTCTTCTCTTTTCTTGCCGCATTGATGGCGCCACGGATGGTTGAGTCAATTGGAGCACAAAAGTTCCTGGTTCCACAGGCAACTTGAGGGCAGCACGCTTTGACAGGTCGTCAGCAATATTGTTCTCGGCACGAGGAACGTGCTCCATTTGGAGACCGTCAAAGCGCTCTTCCAATTTCCTCACTTCATCCACGTAGTCTTGCATCAATGGACTTTGATAGCTCTTGTTGACCTGCCTGACGACAAGCTGTGAATCGCCTTTGATGACGAGCTTTCTGATACCAAGGTCTGCCGCGATCCTAAGACCGGCAAGCAAACCCTCGTATTCTGCAGTGTTGTTGGTTGAACTCTCCCGGGGAAAATGCATTTGGACTACGTACTTGAGGTGCTCCCCGGTGGGTGCGACAAGCAGCACACCAGCACCGGCGCCTTGCAGCGAAAAAGCCCCGTCAAAGTACATAACCCATTGCTGATCGGTTTCCTTGCCGGGAAGACTTGTTTCTTGAACATCTTCGTCTGGCGTCGGGGTCCATTCTGCAATGAACTCCGCCAAGGCCCTGCTCTGAATTGTGGAAGTGCTTTCAAACTTAAGACCAAAGCTGGACAGCTCCAACGCCCACTCCACGATCCTGCCGGTTGCCTCCGGATTTTGCAAAATCCGTTGCAACGGAAAGCGAGTGACGACGGTGATCTCATGTGCTTGAAAATAATGGCGTAGCTTTCTCGAGGCCATAAGGAGGCCGAAAAGCAACTTCTGCACACCAGAATATCTTGACCTAGCTCCTTGTAAAAGAGAGCTAACAAAATAAACTGGGCGCTGCACCACCTTCTTCTTTTGCACGGGTTCCTCTGTTTGCGCAGATCCTGTCTTGCCGGGATCAACCCTTGCCGGGAAAGATCTTGCCGCGTCACTTGGCGGTCCTGCCGCTGATGTTGCCTCCTCATCAGCTTCTCTCTGCGCCACCAGCGCAGCACTAACCACTTGATTTGTTGCCGCCAGATACAGCAGCAATGGTTCTTGTGGTTTAGGTGCGACTAGCGGCGGCGGAGAAGAAAGGTATTTCTTCAAATCCTGCAGCGCCGCCTCCACTTCCGGAGTCCATTTCATTGGACCTGCCTTCTTCAAAATTTTGAAGAAGGGCAGGGCGCGCTCAGCAGATTTGGAAATAAACCTGCTTAGAGCAGCAACACAGCCGGCAAGACGACGCACATCCTTGACGCGTCTCGGTGCTTCAATTTGCTCAATGGCTTTGATCTTGTCGGGGTTTGCTTCGATTCCCTGGCAAGATACAAAGAATCCGAGGAGCTTGCCGGAAGGAACACCGAACACGCACTTCTCAGGATTGAGCTTCAAGTTGATCTTGCGCAAGTTTGCAAATGTTTCTTCTAGGTCTTGAATGAGCGTTGCTTTATCCTTAGTTTTGACCACTATATCATCCATATATGCCTCCATATTTCTATGGAGTTGTGGCTCAAAACCAATCTGGATTGCTCTGGCGAATGTTGAACCAGCACTTTTCAACCCGAAAGGCATCCGTATAAAACAATACGTACCACACGGGGTGATAAAGGCGGTCTTCTCTTCATCTTTCTTTGCCATAAAAATCTGATGATACCCTGAATAGGCATCAAGGAAGGACAGGAGATCACAACCAGCGGTGGCATCCACAATCTGGTCGATGCGCGGCAAGGGAAAAGGATCTTTTGGACAAGCTTTATTGATATCTGTATAATCGATACAAAGCCTCCATTTCCCATTCGCTTTCCGCACTACAACCGGGTTGGCCAACCAGGTTGGATGAAGCACTCCTTTGACCAGTCCTGCCGCCTCCAGCTTCTTAATTTCTTCGGCGATGAATTCTTGCCGCTCCAAGGCCTGCTTCCTGACCCTTTGCTTGACGGGCCGCGCATGAGGACAGACAGCAAGGTGGTGCTCAATCACTTTCCTGGGAACGCCGGGGATGTCAGACGGTTGCCATGCAAACACATCGACATTCGCCCGCAGGAAAGCAACGAGCGCGCTTTCCTATTTGTCATCTAGGGTGGAACTTATGGTAAAAGTTCCCCCCGTTCCGTCCTCCCTGGCAGGCACCTTCTTGGTTTCCGGCGGGGCGGCCTTGGACTTCTTGTTCTTGCCGGTGGAACTCTCTGGTACGTCCTCGATGGAAGCGCAGCACTCCGAGGAGGTGCGCTTGCCGGAGTTCACGCCAAGGTTCCTGCCGGTCTTCTTCTTCCCCCCGGGAGTTCCAGCGGCAGGAGCAGATGCCTTGAAGGCAGGTGCTGCAACTGCTTCCCAGTAAAGTTGGTCGGCACAGATGAGCGCATCCTTCTTATCGGAATGGATAGTGATGACGCTCAACGGCCCAGGCATCTTCAAGACGTTGTACGCGTAGTGTGATGCCGCCATAAACTTAGCCAGCGCTGGCCGACCAAGGATCCCATTGTATGACATGGGGATCTTGGCGACATCCAACACCACCTTTTCGGTCCTGAAGTTAAGCTCGCTGCCAAATGTTACCGGCAGTGTGATCTTGCCCTTAGGCTGGGTTCTTCCCGGGTTGACCCCTTGAAACGTACCCGTTTCCTCGAGGTCTTCATCGGGAATCTGAAGCTTAGTGAGCACATCTGGTGAGATTAAGTTTAGGCCGGCCCCGCCATCAACTAACATCTTCGTCACCTTGAGGTTGCGAATTGTCGGGGAAACCAACAATGGCAAACACCCGACCGCAGTTGTGCGATCAGGGTGATCCTCGGTGTCAAAGATGATAGGCGTGCTGGACCACTTCAGAGGCCTACATGCATCGGGGGATGGCTCTGCCGCATTAACCTCCCGCATCCACTGTTTAAGTTGGCGGTGGGAAGAATGCAGCGAGGCACCCCCATCAATGCACATAGCCTCCGTAGCCTTCTGGAATTCCTGCTCACTGGATTCGTCATCTTCCTCATCATCATCTCCTTCTTTATCTCGGCCCTGAGCGGGCCGATCCTTCTGCTGCTTGGCCTTGCCGCGGTGACCCCCTCGGCCACCGTGTTTCTTGCCGGACCCCTCAGCACCATCTTGGGCCTTCTCCTTGTCTCGCCTCTCGTATTCGGCCTTCTGCTTCTCGGCAAGCTGCTCAACTTGCCGGCAGTCCTGGAGATCGTGGCCCTTAGTGCGATGGATCTTGCAATACTGCTTGCCGGAGTTCTCTGACTTGTCGGCAGCCGCCAAGGCCTGACAGGAAGGGCACCCGGCAAGATCCTTGCCGGGGTCGCCAACCTTGGCCTTCTTGGCGGCGCCAGGGTTGCCGGATTCCTCGACGGCAAGCACGGCCTTGCCTCCGCGCTTCCTGTTTCGCCGCTGGCCTTTCCTTGACGGAGCCGCGGCATCTTCTTCTTCTGAGTCGCCTGCCGCACCACCAGCTTCACCGGGGAGTTTCCTCCCCTCTTCAGCTCGAGCGCACTTGTCGGCCAAAGTGTAAAGCTCGGCAATACTCCTGACTTTGTTCATTGCCAGCTCTTCCCGCATCCTGCGGTTACGCACGTTCTGATGGAACGCGCTAATGACAGCGGCAGGATGAACATCAGGAATATTGTATTGCACCCGGCTGAATCTCTGCATAAACTTGCGTAGGGACTCGCCCTCCTTCTGAGGGATGATGTGCAAATCACTTTCTTGGCCAGGAGCTTGGTGGCCTCCAACAAAGGCGCCAACAAACTGATGGCACAGATCTGACCAGGAAGAAATAGAATCCTCCGGCAGATGCATCAACCACGACCTGATGTTGGGTTTGAGCACCAACGGGAAGTAGTTGGCAAGTATCTTGTCATCTCGGGCCCCGGCAGCTTGCACCGCAATGGTGTAGATGCTCAGGAACTCTGAGGTATGGGTCTTACCGTCATATTTCTCCGGGACCTCTGGCTTGAAGGTTCAGAGATTGGGCCACTGGACTTGCCGCAGCTCACGGGTAAACGCTGGAGGTCCTACCTCGTAAGGCAAGTCTCCTACGTTCCCTGGCGCAGGCTCGTCGACAACCGGCCCCGCGCGCTTATCAGACTGATAGCGCTCTTCCCGTCGCCGCTCGATGGTTGTTCGAGCGTCCTCCTTGCCTCGTTCCTGGAGAACCAGGCGCTGATCACGGCGCATCCGTGGATCGGACGACGCCGTGGAAACTTCTTCATGGCGGTCGACTTGCTGAGTCGTCGGCCGCTGCTGACGCCGCGGAGGAGAGTGCACTGTGGTTGCACCACCTCCGGTTTTCTCTGCACCGGCTCGCGTCGGATCGATGGGCCTCCGCTGAGAGGGCCCTGCCTCTTGCGGTCCATCCTTGTTAGCGAAGCCGATAAGGCTCTGGATAGTAGCTCGCCACTCCTCCATCTTCTCCAGGGCGGGAGGAAAATCGAGGAGCAGCTGTGCACGCGCCAAGGCTTCCGCTGGCGTAGGTGGCGGCGACAAGTGCGAGGTACGTGAGGTGCTCTGACTCCTAACTAGGTTAGAAGGAGCACCGCCACGGTCACGCGACCGTGCACCACCTTCGTCGGCAGCTCGGTGTGCATGCTGGTTCCGCGCATCTTGGGATCTATGTGCAGAAACCTTTTCGTGGGGACGCCCCGAACCACCAGTGCCATGGTGTCGCTCATCTCGCACGACCTGGATAGGTTGCGAGGCTTGCGCCGGTGTGGGAGCTCCAGCAGGCGCCGTTCGATCCCTAGAGTTAGTTGTGCCACCCGTAGGCAACACAGCACCATCTCTAGACCCAGCGGCGCGCAAGTTACCACTGCCACTGCGAACGATACCGCTCGCTTGGCTTGGGTCACCAGAACGCCACGGGGGTTCTAGTCCTCTTCCTTCTGCACCCACACCATCGCCTGTCTGTGAAGGCGCAGGCAAAACAGACCCGGACGGTTGTGCTGTCGCAGCGTTCTTCTTCTTAGGCGGCATGATGATGAAGATGATGAAGGAACTAGGGCGCCGACCACCAGATCAGGTTCACGCAACCTTCAATCCCCCTACCTGGCGCGCCAAAGATGTCGGGGTACGACACCTATGGGATCCCGAGAGACCCCTTTACAATTCGGCGGGGGGAGAGGTATACGCAAAGAGCAGAACCAGTGATCGACGCGGGAAGTTTTTACCCAGGTTCGGGCCGCTGATCAGCGTAAAACCCTACTCCTGCTCTGTATTCTTATTGATGTTCTTGAGCCCAGCCTTCAGGAGCGCTCGCAATGAACAGTACGTTCAAAGAGCAGCTACGCATGCAGAATGGGCCGGAAGTTCTCCTCCCCTGTAGCAGTTGCCTTGGGCCTCCTTTTATATGCTCAAAGGGGTCTCCACAGTGGCAAATTGTACATACATTGAGGTGTAAAGTAGCTACAGGGTATCATACCTAACCCCTGACGGATTAGGACAAGCGCATTTAATGCACCGTGAGGTGTCCGTTTAGGTGTCCTAACTTTCTTGGGGATGAAAAAAGGGGCCATCCCATCAGCACCGCTTAAGCTCTCCTCCACTGGCGCATTGCCACGCATCCATGGAAGGAGCCAGAATGTCAGACTCGTTGCTGTGCCGAAGCAGTGGCACAGTGGCAGAATCTTGCCGGGCGCCAGGGCTTGTCGGGCGCCAAGCTCTGCTGGGAACCAAGCCTTGCCGGGCGCCGAGGCTTGCCGGGTTCCACGAGCCATCCCAGCAAGGATCTTGCCGGGGAAGCTGGCCTTCGATTTCCAGCTTTGCTTATCTGCTGATCCTCAGATCTCTGACTTGACGATTACCTTGATGACTTGAATCGGCCTCGAGCTGATCCCGGCAAGCCTTGCCGCGAAGACGGCTACAACTGCCCGTGCACAAGTACGGGGTACTAGTGGCCCAATACTTAGTACACCGACACCTTGACTTGGAACTTCTCTCTTTGCTTCTACTCTTGTAGAACTTGTTGAAGTTCTTCACCATTAGGCTCAATTCTTCATTGAAGACTTGTTTCTCACTTGATGTTGTAGGGGCATCACATGAAGCTTTGTAAGCACCACTAGACTTGTTGTGAAGCTCTTCCTTATCCTTAAGTGACATCTCCTGAGCAACAATTCTATCAATGACTTCCGTTGGCTTGAGATCTTTGTAATTTGGCATCATTTGGATCAAGGTGCACACGGTATCATATTTTCCATCCAAAGCTCTTAGAATCTTCTTGATGATGAATCTGTCGGTCATCTCTTCATTTCCTAAGCCGGCAATCTTATTTGTGATGAGAGCAAGCCTAGAATACATTTCAGCGACTCCTTCACCATCCTTCATTCTGAACTTGTCAAGTTGACTTTGAAGCACATCCAATTTGGATTCCTTGATGGACTCGGTACCTTCGTGCATATCAACCAAAGTATCCCAAATTTCCTTTGCATTCTCAAGGCGGCTGATTTTGTTGAATTCTTCGGGGCACAATCCATTGAAGAGGATATCGCAAGCTTGAGCATTGTATTGCAACATCTTCAATTCTTCTGCGGTCGCTTCACGATTCGGTTCTCTTCCATCTTCAAAGAATTCACCTTGCAAACCAACACACACAATAGCCCAAACGGAGGGGTTATGTCCAAGAATATGCATTTTCATCTTATGCTTCCAACTAGCAAAATTAGTACCATCAAAATAAGGACCTCTACGGTGGTAATTTCCCTCGCTAGACGCCATACTCTCCTAGGTTGTGAAACCAAGGCTATGATCACCAAAGCTATGGAAATCAATGAAAATGGAGACCAAAGCTCTGATACCACTTGTAGGATCGGAAGTAGGTCTAGAGGGGGGAGATTAGACTACTTGACCAAATAAAAATCTAGCCTTTTCCCAATTTTATGTCTTGGCAGATTTTAGCAACTTAGCACAAGTCAAGCAATCAACCTACACATGCAATTCTAAGAGTGTAGCAACGAAAAGTAAAACATTGCATATGAAGGTAAAGGGAAGGGTTTGGAGAAGGCAAACACAATGTAGACATGGAGATTTTTGGCATGGTTCCGATAGGTGGTGCTATCGTACGTCCACGTTGATGGAGACTTCAACCCACGAAGGGTAACGGCTGCGCGAGTCCACGGAGGGCTCCACCCATGAAGGGTCCACAAAGAAGCAACCTTGTCTATCCCACCATGGCCATCGCCCACGAAGGACTTGTCTCACTCGGGTAGATCTTCACGAAGTAGGCGATCTCTTTGCCCTTACAAACTCCTTGGTTCAATTCCACAATCTTGTCAGAGGCTCCCAAGTGACACCTAACCAATCTAGGAGACACCACTCTCCAAAAGGTAATAAATGGTGTGTTGATGATGAACTCCTTACTCTTGTGCTTCAAATGATAGTCTCCCCAACACTCAACTCTCTCTCATAGATTTGGCTATGGTGGAAAGAAGGTTTGAGTGGAAAGCAACTTGGGGAAGGCTAGAGATCAAGATTCTTGTGGTAGGATTGGAATGTCTTGATCTCAACACATGAGTAGGTGGTTCTCAATCAGAAAATGAGTAGTGGAAGTGTAGGCTCGTTCTGATGGCTCTCTCTTGAATAGAGAAGGGGGTGGAGGGGTATATATAGCCTCCACACAAAATTCAACTGTTACACATATTTGACTCAACTCGGTCAGACCGAATAGAAGAACTCAGTGAGACCGATTCAATTCAAAATGTGAACGTTAGGAATCTCGGTGGGACCGATATACTCAACTCGGTGGGACCGATGTGCTAGGGTTAGGGCAAGACCTCATCTCGGTGTGACCGATTGCATGGACTCGGTGGGACCGACTTCAGCAATGAGTTAAACAGAGAGTTGGTTAGGAAAACTCGGTGGGACCGATCGCTCACTTCGGTAAGACCGAAACGTTACGAAAGGGAAACAGAGAGTTTGCATTGCAAACTCAGTGTGACCGATCGCTCATTTCGGTAAGACCGAAACATTACGAAGGGAAACAGAGAGTTTGCATTGCCATCTCGGTGAGACCGAAATCCCTATCGGTGAGACCGAATTGATTAGGGTTTCTAGCAGTGGCTATGTCAAAGAAACTCGGTGGCGCTAGATAGATCAAATCGGTGGGGCCGAGTTTGACTTTAGGTTTTGGACATATGAGGAAATGAGAAAGTGGTTGAGGGCTTTGGAGCATATCACTAAGCACTTTGAGCAAGTAGACCATTATGCAACACCTCATCCCCTTTTAATAGTATTGACTTTTCCTATGGACTCAATGTGATCTTGGATCACTAAAATAGAAATGAAGAGTCTTGAGCTTTTGCCAATCTTTGTCCTTAGCATTTTGAGGGGTCCACATCTCTAGTCCATGCCATGCCAATCATTGAACTTTCTGAAATATTTAACTTGAAAGGATATTAGTTCAATGAGCTATATGTTGTTATGAATTACCAAAACCACCCGGGGATTAGTTGCACTTTCACACAGAGATGGTGATACAAGTGTAGTAATGATAGTAGATATTGATTTTTGTAATAGGAACAATATAAAACAGCAATGTAGCAATTGATAAAACGAAACACAAACGGTATTGCAATGCTTGAAAATTTGGCCTAGGGTCCGTACTTTCGCTAGTGCAATCTCTCAACAATGCTAATATAATTGGATCATATAACCATCCCTCAATGTGCGATGAAGAATCACTCCAAAGTTCCTATCTAGCAGAGAACATAAGAAGAAATTGTTTGTAGGGTACAAAACCACCTCAAAGCTATTCTTTCCGATCAATCTATCCTAGAGTTCGTACTAAAATAACACCAATCTATTCTTTCCGATCGATCTAACCAGGAGTTCGTACTAAAATAACACCATATGATACACATCAACCAACTCAAATGTCACCTAGATACTCTAATGTCACCGCGAGTATCCGTGAGTTGATTATATGATATGCATCATACAATTTCAGATTCATAATACTCAATCCAACACAAAGAACCTCAAAGAGTGCCCCAAGATTTCTACCAGACAAACAAGGACGAAAACATGCATCAACCCCTATGCATAGATTACCCCAATGTCACCTCGGAATCCGTGAGTTGAGTTCCAAGACATAGATCAAGTGCTCTCAAATCCATAAAAGTATTCAATCCAATAAAAAACGAAAACTCAAAGGGAAAACTCAATTCATCACATGAAGATAGAGAGGGGAAAACACCATATGATCCAACTATATTAACAAAGCCCGCGATACATCAAGATCGTGCCAACTCAAGAACACAAGAGAGAGAGATTAAACACATAGCTACCGATACAAACCCTCAGCCCCGAGGGTGGACTACTCCCTGCTCATCATGGTGGCCGTCGGGATGATGAAGATGGCCACTGGTGATGATTTCCCCCTCCGGCAGGGTGCCGGAACGGGGTCTAGATTGGTTTTTCGTGGCTACGGAGGCTTGCGTCGGCGGAACTTCTGATCTAGGGTTATTTATGATGGTTTCTCTATTTACAGGATTTTTCAGCGTTGGAATCACGTGAAGATGGGCCTCGAGGTGGGCACAACCCATTTGGGCACGCCTGGGCCTCCTGACGCGCCCAGGTGTCTTGTGTTCACCTCCTTCACCTTCTGGTCCTCCCACGAAGCTTCTAGTGCCTCTTTTGTTCCGAAAAAATCGTCAAAAAGTTTCGTTGCATTTGAAGAACTTTTATTTCTGCACAAAAAACAACACCACGGTAGTTCTGCTGAAAATAGCGTCTGTCCGGATTAGTTCCATCCAAATCATACCAAAACCATATAAAATTGTTGTAAACATGGTATGAATACTTCATAAATTGTAGATACGCTGGAGAGGTATCAGGCACCTGCCTCAAAAACCGGAAAGTCCCCACACGGAGCGAGCTTCACGACACGTAGTATATGCCGGTCCGCTCCCCCCTCTTCGACGCGATATACTCCTACCGTAACACAAACCAAAAAGAATCATCTTTGTTGGTCAAATTAACATCTCTCGCTGTAGGTCAGAGTGATGCACGACGACCTCGTGTAACGACTGAACCTGATACGATCCGAGTCTCTGTGCTCACTGTGCTAGTCCCTAGATGACACAGTACAAGATGTAATATCAAAATAAACTACATGTCATAATATTACATCGTAGACCCAGAATTTAAATAGTACATACCTGCGTAGCTCAAAGCTAGCCCACAACAAAAGTACAATGGAAAAGCAAATAAAAACTTCATGGATTCCATCAACACCACATGCAAATGTCGAGTATAGACATCGTATCACTCACTCGTCGTACAAATCTACAACATGATAAGTTGCAGCCACAAGGGTCAGTACATCGAATGTACTAGAAAGTCACACATGAATGATATAACAGACCTACATCTATATATATGCAAGGTATATCAAGAGGATAGTTGGTGGTTGTTTTGCAGAAAAGCTAATTTTTCCTTGATAACTACATAATATAATAGTCAAATTTTAAATTTTTTTCTTGCTACAATTAAATACATATGGTTGAATTGGGCGCTCCAATACCAACCTATACCCATTATTAAGTTCCCCATAAAGTTTTATTAATTGTATCATCTGACAAGATCGTCCAACAACTTTAATGCTCTAGCTACTCAAATTCGTCCATAACCGGGGACACGGCTAATCATGATTATTTTTTTACACTTTGCAGAGGTTAGTATTTACCCACTGGACCCAATCCGAAGATTGAGAGGAAGTCTTTCAGAAGCAGTCGCCTAGTCCCAGAAGAGGCCCATCCCAACTAACATAACTACATCTGCTGGCACATCCGAGTAAGGTTTCCGCAACTGATCAACTAAGCCAGAGCCCATATAGCCAGTGGTTGTACATGGAAGCTACTAGTCACTAAGTCTGTCTGATCTTTTTGAGCCTGGACGACACCCACTTACATTCAGAGGGTAGAAACCATGATGTTCTTGAAACCACCTAGCAATACCGTTCGGGCGCACTTAGCCATGGTCCATGCCCTTAGAAAAGGAACAAGAAATTTCATGATGCAACCCTGTCCGTCCAGAGGTGAATTATGTATGTTAAGTTTCAACACAAGTTATAGTTCTCACATAATCTCGACCGATACACGAACCAATCCCCGTCAACATAGCATAGCAAAAATACAGCTACCATGATCTACATAAGGCTATACTAATCTGAATCTCCATAGCAATAACATACTACCATAATATTCCTACACATGCATATTATACTATTGTGATATAGAACTACATGCATAGAAAAAATAATTGGATAAATGATGATCAAGGTGTAACTTTCCCTGGTACGATTGATGAAGATCGTCGCATTCACAATTCCTGATAATTCTACTCGTCACGCTCTGAGTAATCTATCATTAACGAAAGAACTCAAATAAATAACCATGCCATACAGAAGAATCAAAAGAACAACAAAACAAATATGTCAAGGTTGAACAACATCAATATAAATAGGCTAAATATATAATATAGGGTCTTTAGGGTGCTATAAGGTGGCAGGTGAAGGAATGGACTCATAAGAGTCAATAAATGATGAAGTGCTGATATAATACATTATGTTGGTGTGGAACAGAGTCAACGGTATACGGAGAAATACACATGGTGTTTAATAGATCACATATGACATAATAATTCCGTTACAAAAAGAATTGTTGAAATAGGAACACTACAACGCAAGTTATAGTGGAATGAAATTTGAATTAAATTTAAATTTATAACAGATAAAAAACATTTGAATATTGACTGTACAAGATATGATCAGTAACTATTTGGTGTAAGTTTTCATATGCAAAAGGAATCAATTGGATAGGATATAATATTTGCAAGATGTGATCAACATATGATTTGAATACAAATTTGAATTGCTAAAATTTGAAAAATTTAGAAGTTGAAACTAATAATACCAGTGGATAGGTAATATCAATATGAACACATAGGAAAAAGTCTCATTGAGTTTGGATGTGTAGATCAAAAATTATAGCCGAAACAATATTTGGACAGATTCTGTTAAAAACTCAGCGATAGCGTTTCGAAGATGTTATTGTGCTGTGCGGGTGCATGTGGTAGCATATGATTCGTCGAGAGATGACCTATGCGTGGCATGCTCACAGTGAGCGAAAGGACGATGGGGCGGTACGTGCGTGGGCGGCGACGCTACTCCGGTGGTCCTCGGGCGAAGTTGAGGTGGCGTGTGGATGCGGTGTTCGGCGGGGGTGTTGATGGTGGCGTAAACGACAAAGGGAGCATCCTCTGTTGGCGATGCAGTGGTGTTGGAGCTCCGGCGTCGGCGGTGATCTTCGGGACGAGGTCGAGTGCATCATCCTGGTGCTCCCCTGGATTGAATAGAACGTGAGGGAGAAAGAGGAGATGAAGGTGAAGCGAATTGGGCAAGAGGTGAGGCAGGGAACCTCCGGTGGCGATGAAATCATCGATCGATGGAGCTTCAGGCGGCAGATCTTAGAGAGGTCTGTGCGATTGATCTCGAACAGTTATCCGAAGGATGGATGCGGGAAGTCTCTCGGTGTCCACAGATTGGATCGAAGGTTTAGGAGGGCGTAAATCGCGCGACGTGGTTTCAGTATTGGCGGCACTGTCGGGTGGAGTTGGGAGACCGAATGGAGGAAGGGGATAACGCGTGGGGTCCAGCTGTCGGTGGAATAGAGAGAGAAAAAACCAAAACAGAGGTGGAGCAGGCTGTGGCCTGCTCGCGATGTTGGGCCGACTGTTGGGCTGGCTACTGCGCTGCGCAGTGCGTGTGGGCGTTAGATAGGAAATGGGCCGGTCAGCTGTTGGCTTAGAATAGGTTAGGGATAGGTTTTCTAATTAGAAATGACTTTGGCTCCATAACTGATAAAAGTCATTTTATAAAAATGATACCAAAAACATCGAGAAGAAATAATATAGTTATACATATCTTAGCAAACATTTTCCAGTCCAAAATACTTATAAAAAATACATATAATATATTTTCGTAAACTTTACTTTGACAGTTATATAGTGTTCCATAAAATATTTTTGAACTCAGACAAATATCAAAATTTAAGCTGAAACAACTCCCAACTCTTTTATAATGAAGGTGTCATATTGCCTTCTTTCACTTAATGTTTGAGTTGGATTTGTTTCAAGCAATAAAATCCAATAGAAAGAATATTTGATTAATTTATAATTTAATTATTGAGGAAGTCATGTCATCCTCTCTCATATTTGAATTGGAAATATTTTCAAAATGAGACCCAAATGAATAATTGGGAAAGTCCTTTTATTCCCTCTTGTTTAATATTCATTTAAAATTCCAAAAGCTTCAAATCCTAGTAAAATTTAGCTAAGATTAATTAACACAAGAAAGTTTTTTATTAGTCCTATTTAAATAATTAACATTCCAAAATTTAGAATTTTGGGATGTTACAAATCTGTCACCCTTAAAATGAATCTCGGTCTAGAGATTCGAAGAGGCTAGAAAGAAAAGGTTATGTTCGGGGGTCTCCTTAATATCCACTGGTCATCCGAGAGTCTGGGGTGCTACCACTGTTAAAATCAAAGTCACCGAGTCTTTAAGATTTTTACTCCTTTGATGTTATTCTTCGGGTATGCGCACTACACTCCTTCGAGATCTTGAGAATCTATTATCGAAAGAGTGCTCTTCCAAGTACTGAACCTGGATGGCTGATAGGTCATACACAAATACTAAACAACATCAATTCTCTCATGGGAGTCAACAAGAATACTTCTATGGGGTTCCTGCAGAAAACAATTCTTGGCTTATTCTCGCCGTATAACCTACTATTGGCAACGTGTGCCTTTTACAAGGGTAAATCGACATACCATTCTATGGTTCTGGCTTAACAACACCGTCTCTCTAGTGTAGGTAAGTCACTCTAGATTTACCATTCCACATAGCAAGAGCGAATAATAAGAGTAAGTCAGCATGGTGATCAATCCATTTTGCACCCAAATCATTACCTTGTATATGGTTTAGAAAATCTCGCATTCTAACACTCATACATCCTCAATAACATTACTGAAATTGCTCTTGTTCACGAATTGGGTTCGAATAAATCCATATGTTCTCCATGCCAAACAGAACAAACTATCATTCCATTCAACTCTGAGGTTTGCATCCACTACTATAAAACGTCTACTCATGAATTGTAGCTTCCTCCAGGGTTCTTCCTTTAGCAAGATTGTGCATGCTTCTTCGCGTATCCTGGTCCATGTGGTTAAGCTTGAACTCATCCCTGGGTTGCATCTACTTCATTCCATTCTCGACATTTGCAACCATTGTAGTAACTCCTCCATGCAAATCTTTGGTTTAGGGGAGAATAGATTCTAGAGGGAGATAGATATACCCATACAAAGCATCACACTAGTTTTGAAAATATAAATTTCGATGTGCAGTTGTTGGTAAAACACAAGAAAAGACAGCTCACAAAACGCATCTAACGATAACTATATAGAGATCATGAATCTTCAAGGTAACCAAAGTCTTCAATGTTGGTAGCTCCAGTCTTGTGTCAATGAAGAAATCTTCATAGTGGCGAGTTATCTCGCGGCTTACACTTCTTGTGGTTGCATCTTCTGGAGTCATGAAGCATACTAGATAGATAAGGGTTCTAAAATACGCAAACTTATTCTACGCACAAAAGAAATGCAAATCACGTCAGATAACATCAAATCAAGATTTTTTTTCACAAAAGTCACAGCACACAAGCAAATCCTACAGGTAAGGTCATATCCACAAGAGATATGATCTCATCATACTACGTGTGAATCCTTTATCTAAATTAACATCGTAGTGGGGGGGGGGGTCTGAAGCTAAGCTTCGTCCTTCTAACCTGAACTGATCTCGAAGATCATCTAGTAATCTAAAAGTTTAGTCCTTGAATCATGCAAAAATACTCCTTCAAATTCTGGTTGTATTAACTTCAGGCGGCAATGAGTTTCTTCCAAAATGTGATGTCTTCAGTGGCATAAGCGAACGAGGTTACTATAGGATGGTCATTTACTAGAATAGTAGAGAGAATCTTTAGAAGATGAATAGAAGATGATAAATACGAGGAAAGAGTAAGTAGTCTAGTAGTGATAAAATATTTTTGTTCCTATGGCTTTTCCTAGTCCATATGTGACCAAAGGAGTATCGTGTTAAAATTTGAAAAAAAAATCAGAGATCATTTAGACGTTTTTATACATTGATTGATTTTGTTGGGATTTAATATGCAAAAATCAAATTTGAGCTACATGCACACGTGATAGTGCACCAAAATGTATTGGAAAATCATATGTGTGTCCCTGGGTGCATGTTTAGTCCCCATGCAAGAAATTTCAAACATTGAGAATCTTGATTTTTAAAATCCAGTAAATCCAAAACTCGGTTGAAATTCATGAAACCTATCATTGTGTCATATGTACACCATTAGACTGTGATATTGTGTTTTTTTGTCAAATTTGAGACAAGTTATCATATATAACCTTCCTACAAACGGGAGATTATTAATAATTGGCAGCCAATATCATAGACGGATTATTTATTCGTACCGTGGGCACTAGACCAACAATGTCCGTGCCATGCTTCGGTTAAGTAATAAAGTGGTAGAATTAATCATCAAATAAGAAAAACAATATACATGCCGCCACGCGTCCCGTTAGCCGTGCGAGCAGGTGTCGGTGTACTAAATATTGGGCCTTTAGTACCCCATACTTGTGCATGGGCAGTTGTAGCCATACCTGCGGCAAGGCTTGTCAGGGGAACAGTTGAAGATTAATCCAAGGTTATCAAAGAGACATTCAAGCCAAGGATCAGAAGATAAGGAGAACTGGAGACCAGAGGCTCGGCTCCCGGCAAGATCTTACCGGGGTAGCCTGCAGAGCCCGGCAAGATTCACACCCGGCAAGGTTCCGCCACTGTGCCACCGCTCCAGCGCAGCGACCAGCCTGGCATTCTGGTCCCCTCTCTGGATGTGTGGCAAGGCGCTAGTGGAGGCGAGCTTAAGCGATGCTGATGGGATGGCCCCTTTTTCCATCCCCAAGAAAGTAAGGACACCTAAACGGACACCTCACGGTGCATTAAACGCATTTGTCCTAAACCGTCAGTGGTTAGGTATGATAACCCTGTAGCTACTTTACACCTCACATATTAACAGTTTGCCACTGTGGTGACCCCTTTGAGCATATAAAAGGAGGCCCAAGGCAACTGCTACAGGGGGGAGGACTCGAGAGAGAGCACTCTCGGCCCATTCTGCATGCATAGCTACACGAACACACTGTTCATTGCAAGCGCTCCAAGGACTGGGACGAAAACACTGATAATAAACTAAAGCAGGAGTAGGGTTTTACGCTGATCAGCGGCCCGAACCTGGGTAAAAATCCCCTCGCGTTGATCATTGGTTCTGCTCTTTGTGCATACCTCTCTCCCTGCCGAATCGTAAAGGGGTCCTTCGGATCCCATAGGGGCCCAGGACGGTGCTGAGGGATCTGGCAAGAAGCATGGTGGCCGAGGAGGCCGCCACGGCAAGGCTAAGCAACAGAAGGAGAGGCCCGCCCGAGGCCGCGACAAGGACGAGGGGGGCGATGATGATGAGGAAGATGACGAATCCAGTGAGCACGAGTTTTAGAAAGCCACAGAGGCCATGTGTATTGACGGGGGCGCCTCGTTGCATTCTTCTCACCGCTGACTTAAACAGTGGGTGCGTGAGGTTAATGCAACGGAGCTATCGTTTGATGCACGGAAACCTTTGAAGTGGTCCAACACGCCTATCATTTTTTACGCCGAGGATCACCCTGATCGCACAAGTGTGGTCGGGTGCTTGCCCTTGTTGGTCTCACCAACAATCCGCAACCTCAAGGTGAAAAAAATGCTAGTTGACGGTGGGGCTGGGCTGAACTTAATCTCGCCAGACGTGCTCAAGAAGCTGCAAATTCCTGATGAAGATCTCGAGGAAACGGGCATGTTTCAAGGGATCAGTCCAGGAAGGACCCAGCCAAAAGGCAAGATTACGCTACCGCTAACATTTGGTAGCGAGCTCAACTACAGGACAGAGAAGGTAGTGTTTGATGTCGCCAAGATCCCCATGTCATACAATGGGATCCTTGGCCGCCCAGTGCTGGCCAAGTTCATGGCGGCATCACACTATGCGTATAATGTGTTGAAGATGCCCAGACCCATAAGTGTCATCACTGTCCACTCCGACAAGAAGGATGCGCTAATCTACACCGACCAACTCTACCGGGAGGCAGCCGCAGCACCTGCCGTCAAGGCATCTGGTCCTGCCGCTGGAACTCCCGAGGGGAAGAAGAAGAAGACCGGCAAGATCTCTGGCGCAAACCCCGGCAAGCGCACCTCCTCGAAGTGCTGCGCTTCTGTTGAGGATGTACCAGAGAGTTTCACCGGCAAGAACAAGAAGTCCAAGGCTGCTCCACCAGAGACCAAGAAGGTGCCCGTCAAGGAGGACGGAATGGGAGGAACTTTCACCATAAGTTCCACCCTAGATGACAAATAGGAAAGCGCGCTCGTTGCCTTCCTGCGGGCGAATGTCGATGTGTTTGCAAGGCAACCATCTGACATCCCCGGTGTTCCCAGGGAGGTAATTGAGCACCACCTTGCTGTCTGTCCCCACGCGCGGTCCATCAAGCAGAGGGTGAGGAAGCAAGCCTTGGAGCGGCAAGAATTCATTGCCGAAGAAATCAGGAAGTTAGAAGCGGCAGGTTTGTGTCGGTGTACTAGAATAGGGGTACCCTAGTACCCCGTACTTGTGCACGGGCAGTAGTAGCATACCGCGGCCAGGCTTGCGGGAGGACAGCCAGAGAGAAGCTCAAGATTATTAAGCCATTCAAGAACAAAGTATGCAAAGCAAGAGTTAAGGCCCCGGCAAGAGGAGCTTGCCGGGAGGGACAGCTGAGGCCCAGCCTGGGCATTGCTAAAGCAGAGTACTTGCCGCGGCAAGGTACTTGCCCCGGCAAGTCATTGGCTGCGGCAAGGTATTGGCTGCGGCAAGATAGCGGCTGCGGCAAGGTACTTGCCCCGGCAAGTTACCTTGCACGGCAAACTATGGGTTGCGCCAAGCTGTCAGGTGCGGCAAGGTCTTGCCGCGGCAAGCGTTACTGTACCACTGTGCTACTGTGCTGCTCCGGTGCCTCTGCCAGCGTGGCGCTCTGGGTCCCTCCAAGCGTGCGTGGCAGGGCACTGTGTAGATGGCGGTGCACTGTAGCTAGCGGTGCAGGAGCAGGTGGGATAGGCTTTTCCCACGTCCAAGACGTCCGGGTACATGTATGTGGACAGCAAAGGCATGGGCATTTAATGCCCTTGTCCCCTGCCGTCAGTGGTAGGTAGGACATGTCATCCTGGTAATAGTGGCCTTACTGTAGCAACTTTCCACCTCTACCTTTACTGTTTGCCACCTGTTGGTGACCCCTTTGTGCGTATAAAATAAGGCCCATAGGCAACGTGAAAGGAGAGGAGGAACTGGAAAAGGGAGAACTCCAGTATTGTACGCAGCTACTCGGTACTGTAGCGCTCCTGGAGCTAGAACAATCATACAGATAATAAACCAAAAAAAGCAGGAGTAGGGTTTTACGCATCCGTGCGGCCCGAACCTGGGTAAATCTCTCTCGTGCACTGTCGTGTTCTTCGCTAGATTTGCTCTTCGCGCGACCGTCTCTCCCTGCCGAACGTAAAGGGGTCCTTCTCTGGGTCCCATAGGTGATCGCGGATTCTTCCCCGACATCTTTGGCGCGCCAGGTAGGGGCAGACAGGTTGTGTGAACCTAATCTAGCGATTTGCGCGCTAGTTTTTGGGCCATTCTCCGTCTTATGGCTCCAAAAAAGAAGACTTCAGCCATCGGTGCGTCCACGTCCAACCCGCCTGCTCCCGTGCAGGAGGGTGCCGACGTGATTGCGGCTGCTGGGGGGACTGGAGAGCGAGAGCTCCTATTACCTCCACCTGTCCAAAACCGGGCCAGCAACGCCAATCTTGGCGTTGCTGGGTCTGGGAACGCAGCGCTGCTCGCTGCTGCTGGCCCTGCAAGCTCCAGAAATGGTGCTGCGCGTTCTGGAACGCCTGCGCCGGTTCAGACGCCGCGGCCTTCGCAAGAAGCCCGTGACAGGCAGCGTCCTGACGCCCCAGGTGCCAGGCGCTCCCTGGATAATGAACTTGCGCATCAATCTCGAGATGCGCGGGGTCACCATACGCAACAACACGTTGGCGGGGTCGAGGTGCGGTCGCCTGGGCGTGGAGATGCTCCTTCTAACACCGTTAGGAGTAAGAGCATCCCACAGTCCTCACGCCACTCGATACCTCCCTCACCAGCAGAAGCGTTGGCGCGTGCGCAGCTGCTCCTGAACTTCCCTCCACCAGCAGATAAGCTTGACGAGTGGAGGGCAACCATTCAGAGCCTTCTCAGCTTCGCTGATGCCGACCCGGTGCGCGCGGCCGACAAGAGAGCTGTTGACGATGCTGTCACCAACAAGAACGGCGAGGGGGCAACAACCGTATACTCCCCACCCAGACGGCCTCGGTCGCCGACACGTCGAAACGACGCCCGTGGCGATGATTCCACGGCGTTGTCTGACCCGCGAGCTCATCGTGACCAGCGCCTCGTTCTTCAGGAGCGCAGAGGAGAAGACGCTCGTACCACTATCGAGCGAAGGAGAGAAGCGCATCGTCAGTCCGACAGACGCGCAGGGCCCGCTGTTGACATGCATGCGCCAGGGGATCCTGGTGACTTGCCGTACGCGGTAAGTTGTCCAGCGTTCACCTGTGAGCTGCGGCAGGTCCAGTGGCCCAATCGCAAGGCTTTCAAGCCTGACGTGCCGAAGAAGTATGATGGCAAGACACACCCGTCGGAGTTCCTCAGCATTTACACCATTGCGGTGCAAGCTGCCGGGGGACGAGACGACAAGATTCTTGCTAACTACTTCCCGCTCGTGTTAAAGCGCAACGTCATCTCATGGCTCATGCACTTGCCGGAGAACTCCATTTCTTCATGGGCGGACCTGTGCCATCAGTTTGTTGGTGCCTTTACTGGCGGTCATCAACCTCATGACCAGGAGAGTGATCTTCACCTCATCCCCCAGAAGGAAGGAGAGCCCCTGCGCAAATACATTCAAAGGTTCAGCCGCGTACAGTACAACATCCCAGATGTTCACCCCGCTGCGGTTATTAGCGCGTTCCATCAGAACGTGCGTAACCGCAAGATGCGGGAGGAAATGGCGATGACCAAGGTCAGAGACATTGGCCAGCTATATGCTCTCGCCGACAAGTGTGCGCGCGCTGAAGAGGGAAGGAAACTTCCCGGTGAAGGTGTTGGCGCAGGGGGGAGCTCTGACAGCGAAGGTACCGCCCCGGCAAAGAAGGGCCGGCGGCGGAACAACAGGAAGAAAAAGGGCAAAGCTGTGCTTGCCGTCGAGCAGTCCAGCGGCAACGGCAGCGCCGACAAGGCCAAAGTCGAGGGCTCCGGCAAGGAGATTGCCGCGTGCGCTAACTGTCAGGCCTTGGCGGCTGCCGACAAGCAGGACGGCTCCGACAAGCAATATTGCAAGATCCACCGCACCAAGGGACACGATCTCCAGAACTGTCGGCGAGTCGAGCAGCTTGTCGAATAGCAGAAAGCTGAGTATGAGAGGCGCGACAAGGAGAAGGCCCCAGAAGGTGCTGGCGGGTCCGGCAAGAAGCGCACTGCCCGAGGAGGGCGTCGCGGCAAGGCCAAGCAGCAGCAGAGAGACAGGCCTCCTCGTGGCCGCGACAAAGATGATGATGATGATGATCTAGATGATGAAGAATCCAGTGAGCACGAATTTCAGGAAGCCGCAGAAGTCTTGTGTGTTGACGGTGGTGCTTCGTTGCATTCTTCTCACCGCCAACTTAAACAGTGGGCGCGAGAGATCAATGCGGCGGAACCATCTGTTGACGCCAGAAAGCTTCTGAAGTGGTCCGACACGCCTATCGTCTTTGACATTGAGGACCACCCTGACCGCACAACGGCGGTCGGGTGCTTGCCGATGTTGGTTTCACCAACGATCCGCAACCTCAAGGTCACGAAGATGTTAGTTGACGGTGGGGCCGGCTTGAATCTGATTTCGCCCGCTGTGCTCCGGAAACTTCAAATCTCTGACGGCGAGCTTGAGGAAACTAGTACTTTCCAAGGAGTCAATCCAGGAAGGAGCAAGCCGAAAGGGAGGATCACGCTGCCAGTGACATTTGGCGGCGAGCTGAACTACCGGACCGAGAAGGTCACCTTTGATGTTGCCGATATTCCATTGCCTTATAATGGGATACTTGGCCGTCCAGCGCTCGCCAAGTTCATGGCAGCCTCTCATTATGCCTACAACGTGTTGAAGATGCCAGGTCCAGTAGGTGTTATCACAGTTCCCTGCGACAAGAAGGATGCGCTTATTTGCGCCGACAAGATCTACCGGGAAGCAGCTGCCGCAACTGCCGCCAAGGCACTTGCCGCTGAAGCTCTCGGGCGGGAGAACAAGAGGAAGTCCGGCAAGGGCTCCTGTGCCCACTCCGGCAAGCGCACCTCTTCGGAGTGCTGCGCTGCCGTCGAGCACGCACCAGAGAGCTCCATCGGCAAGTGTAAGAAGAACAAAGCCGCTCCGCCGGCGACAAAGAAAGTGCCCGCCAAGGAGGATGGCACTGGTGGTTCCTTCACAATCAGTGCCACACTTGACAACAAATAGGAAAACGCGCTCGTTGCTTTCCTGCGGGCGAATGTCGACGTATTTGCATGGCAACCGTCCGACATCCCCGGTGTTCCCAGGAAAGTAATTGAGCACCACCTTGCCGTTTGTCCCCACGCGAGGCCCGTCAAACAGAAAGCCAGAAAGCAAGCTGTGGAATGGCAAGAGTTTATTGCGGAAGAAATCAAGAAGTTGGAAGTAGCAGGCCTCGTTATAGGAGTGCTCCATCCTACGTCGTTGGCCAATCCTGTTGTTGTGCGCAAAGCGAATGGAAAATGGAGGCTTTGTATTGATTTCACTGATGTCAATAAAGCTTGTCCCAAAGACCCATTTCCTTTGCCCCGCATAGACCAGATTGTTGACTCCACGGCAGGATGTGATTTGCTTTCATTTCTTGACGCATATTCAGGGTATCATCAAATCTTCATGGCTGAGGAAGATGAGGAAAAGACCGCATTTATCACACCCTGTGGCACATACTGTTTCGTACGTATGCCATTTGGTTTGAAAAATGCTGGTTTGACATTTGCAAGAGCCGTCCAGATTGCTTTTGAGCCTCAGCTGCACAGAAATGTGGAAGCCTATATGGATGATATAGTGGTCAAAAGTAAAGACAGGGCTACTTTGGTTCAAGATCTAGAAGAAACTTTTGTAAATCTGCGCAAGATCAACCTGAAGCTCAACCCCGAGAAGTGCGTGTTTGGAGTTCCCTCCGGCAAGCTTCTCAGGTTCTTTGTGTCTCAACGTGGAATTGAAGCCAATCCTGACAAGATCAAAGCCATTGAGCAAATTGTTGCACCGAAGCGCGTCAAGGATGTACGACGACTTGCCGGCTGTGTTGCTGCCCTTAGTAGGTTTATCTCCAAGTCAGCTGAGCGCGCCCTGCCATTTTTCAAAATCTTAAAAAAGGCAGGTCCATTGAAATGGACTCCGGAGGCGGAGGCAGCGCTGCAAGACTTGAAGAGATACCTCTCCTCCCCTCCAATACTTGTCGCGCCTAAACCACAAGAGAAGTTGTTGCTGTATCTAGCGGCAACCAATCAAGTGGTTAGTGCTGCGCTGGTAGCGGAGAGAGAGGTGGCTGAGGAGGCAGTAACTGCGGCAAGCACGACCAGCGACAAGCTGGGGGCAACAAGTTTTGCTGCCGACAAGGATTCGTCTGCGCAGTCAGGCGAAGTGATACAAAAGAAGAAAATGGTGCAGCGCCCGGTCTACTTTGTGAGCTCTCTTCTGCAGGGAGCTAGGTCAAGGTATTCTGGTGTGCAGAAGCTGCTTTTTGGCCTTCTCATGGCCTCGAGAAAGCTGCGCCATTACTTTCAAGCACATGAAGTTACCGTCGTCACTCGCTTCCCGCTGAAAAGGATTTTGCAAAATCCAGAAGCGACGGGCAGGATTGTCGAGTGGGCGTTGGAGTTGTCGAGCTTTGGTCTCAAGTTTGAGAGTACATCAACCATACAGAGCCGAGTTTTGGCAGAGTTTGTCGCAGAATGGACACCAACGCCAGATGAAGAAATCCCAGAGATGACTCTCCCCGGCAAGGAGACAAGCAAAGAGTGGCTTATGTACTTTGATGGTGCCTTTTCGCTGCAAGGCGCCGGTGCTGGCGTACTGCTTGTCGCACCCACCGGAGAGCACCTCAAGTACGTGGTCCAAATGCACTTTCCCAAGGAACAGGCGACGAACAATACTGCAGAATATGAGGGGTTGCTTGCCGGTCTCAGGATCGCGGCAGACCTTGGGATCAAGAAGCTTATTGTCAGGGGAGATTCGCAGCTTGTCGTCAGGCAAGTGAACAAGAACTACCAATGCCCATTGATGGAAGCTTATGTAGATGAGGTGAGGAAGTTGGAAGAACGCTTTGACGGCCTACAAATGGAGCACGTCCCACGTGCTGAGAATGACATTGCCGATGGTTTGTCAAAGCGCACCGCACTCAAATTGCCTGTGGAGCCAGGCACTTTTGTGCTCCAACTAACTCAGCCATCCGTGACGCCATCAGTAGAGCAAGGCAGGAAGAGGAAGTTGGCCTCTGGCGACTACTTCCTGGCAGAGCTCTCCGAAGCCGCCGGCAAGAAGGCTGCCAAAGCCAGCGCCAAAGATGCAGAGGGGCAACTTGCTCCGACAAGGCCTCACGCTCTTGTCGTTGAAGCGGGTGCTCCTAGGCTAGAGGCAAAGGGGCAACTTGCTCCGACAAGACTTCGGGTCCTTGTCGTTGAAGCAGGCGCTCCTGATCGAAGCGCTGAGGAGCAAGATGCTCCGACGAGGCCTTGGGCTTCCGTCGTTGAAGCAACTGCTCCCGACAAGCTTGTTGAAGGACAGCACGCTCCAGCAGGGCCCCAGGCTCTTGTCGTTGAGGCGGCTGTTCCCGCCAAGCTCATCGGGGAACGGCCGGCTCTGGTAGAGCGACGAGCTCTTGCCGTAGGGCCTGATGTTCCCGCAGCAGAAGAAATGCCTTTAGTCCTCGTTGTCGAGCCACAGGCTCCAGCGTGGGCGCAGCAGATCGTCCGTTTCCTTCAGACAGGAGAACTTCCCGAAGAGCAGGAAGAAGCGGAGAAAGTAGCCCGACGGTCCAATATGTATCAATTTGTCGATGACATGCTGTGCAGAAAAAGACCAAACGGTGTGAAATTGAAGTGTATTCCCCGGGAAGAAGGACAGGAGCTGTTGGCGGAGATTCATGGAGGCATATGTGGTCACCACATAGGGTCAAGAGCCCTTGTTGGAAAGGCTTTCCGGCAAGGTTTCTTTTGGCCCACCGCCCTCCAGGATGCAACTGCACTAGTAACCAAGTGTGAAGCGTGCCAGTTTCATTCCAAGCAGATTCATCAGCCAGCTCAAGCTCTCCAGACAATCTCTCTCTCCTGGCCATTTTCGGCCTGGTGGCTCGACATCCTCGGCCCCTTTCCCCGTGCCACCGGGGGCTTCGAGTACTTGTATGTGGCCATTGACAAGTTTACGAAGTGGCCAGAAGTGGAAGCAGTGAGGAAGGTGACAGCACAATCAGCCATCAAGTTCTTCAAGGGAATTGTTTGTCGCTTTGGTGTTCCTAACAGGATCATCACCGACAACGGTACCCAGTTCACGAGCCACGCCTTCATGCAGTATGCCGAAGACCTTGGCGCCAAGGTCTGTTTCGCTTCTGTTGCTCACCCCCGAAGCAACGGTCAAGCTGAAAGGGCAAATGCTGAAGTGCTGCGTGGGCTCAAGACAAGAACTTTCGACAGGCTGCGCAAGTGCGGTAAAAACTGGATCGAGGAGCTGCCGGTGGTTCTTTGGTCGATCAGGACGACGCCAAATCGAGCTACTGGCCAGACGCCTTTTGCTCTAGTTTATGGAGCAGAGGCAGTTCTCCCCACGGAACTCGTATACGGGTCACCTCGAGTGCTCGCTTACGATGAGCTTGAGCAAGAGCAACTGCGGCAAGATGACGCTGTGCTCCTCGAGGAGGATCGTCTTCAGGCTGCTGTGAGAGCTGCTCGCTACCAGCAAGCTTTGCGTCGCTACCATAGCCGCAAAGTTAATGCCAGAAGTCTCGAGGAAGGCGACCTTGTTCTTCGGCGCGTTCAGTCGGCCAAGAATTCAAACAAGTTGACGCCGAAGTGGGAAGGCCCTTATCGGGTGAAACGAGTCACCAGGCCCGGCGCTGTCCGCCTGGAGACCGGGGATGGCATTCCAGTGATCAATTCCTGGAACATTGAGCATCTCCGTAAGTTTTTTCCATAAGGCGCGGTTGCCGGGCCCTTCCCCGGCAACCACCTTTTGTACAAGTCTTGCCGCTGTTGCATGTAATCCTTTGTACAAAGCCAGGCGCAGACCCTGTGCATAAATAAAGCTTTTGTATTTCGCAGTTTTTGACGATTTCATGTTTACTTTTATTTTGCATGATTATCTGACATACTGTGCAGTACAGCCTCCCCGGTAAGCATTAACGAGCCGCCAAGCTCCTATATCTTTATTTTCTCTTCTTTCTTTTTCTCAAAAAGACAGAAGCTTCCCTTGCGCACAAGTTTGCCGGGGGGGATGGGATAATGATATGGACCAGGCGTCGTTCAAAGAAACTTTGCCTTGCCGGGTAGAAGGCAGCGGCAAGCAGTGACAAGACCTTGCCGCGGAGAGATCAGCGACAAAGCTAAGTGCCAAAGTTTGAATAACCAAATTCTTTTTTATTTTCAAGGTTATTTTCCTTGAACGATACTACTCTTTGTATGGAAAACCTGTGCGCGACGGAACCTAAGCGTAATCGGTCGCGCCCTTACCTTGTTTCGAGTCCGCTCAACAACCTAAGTGGCCGCACTGAGCGCGACAAGGTTGCTTGCCGGCAGCGGCACCGCCAGCAGGCTGCTGGAGTCCCGTACCCAGCGCTCACGGCGATGGTGCGCGCACCGGCAAGTTTCCTATAAGCGTAGGGCAAGTACACATAAAGAAAGAAATTGCTCAAGGGAGATGACATGCATTAACTTCAAAATATTGCATGTTATATTACAAGATAAGTTGCCGCGGCTTAAACAGATTGTTCTTTAACATGTCTAGCGGCGGCAAGGAGGGAGAAGAATGGGCTCTCTAATTGCAGTGCTCGCCTTCGACTCTCTGGATTTGGTCCACCCTCTCCACGATGGGCGCGACAAGGGCCTCTAGTGGCGCGGGGTCGTATCCCTTCGGCAAGCTTTTGAAGATGTTGCTGAAGTCGACGCCCGGGTTTCTGTATGCTATCTTCACCAACAACCTCCGGAGAACTCCCCGGCAAAGCCTGCATGACTCGTCGGCCAGTTGAGCCTTGTGATTGACTTGGAGCTGTTGGAGTGCTTCTACTACTCCGTTGAAGAACTCGGCTAGCTTGACGCTAGTTTGCGTGTTCTTGTCGGTGGAGTACCCGAAGTCTGGCACCTTCAGGGCAGTCAGCTCCTTGTCGATGTCCTCGGCTGCGCTGGCAAGCCTGTCTGTGAAGATCCCCATGTTATCCCTGAACTTCTTGTGGGTTGCAATAGCGTCTTGAAGCAGACCCTTTTCCTTCTGGAGCTCTGCCATTAGAAGCCCTTCGCGCTTTCTGGTGGTGTCGAGCGTCTCCTTCAGCGTGGTCAGTTTCAGCTTCAGGTCTGCTCTGGAGTCATTGGCGGCAGCAAGCAGATTGTTCTTCTTGGCTATGGTAACTTGCATCTCCGCCAAAGTGTGGGTCACCTTTGCCCTCTCACTTTCAAGCGTTGAGAGCTTGTCACCGTTTGCCTTGAGGGCGGCCTCTAGTCTTGCCACTTTCTCCTCCGTTTCCTTCCTGTTCACTTCTGCAGCAGCGACAGCGTTGGTGGCCTCCACCAACTTGCTAGCGTACTCTTGGGCCAAGGCTTCGATTTCCTTCTGGTGTTTTTGTGCCTGCCCCTGGGTCCGCTCTGCGACAAGTCTTGCCACCTCCTCGTCTTTCTGTCGGAGGGTTTCGGCAAGTTTCCTCTTGCGCTCGGCAAGTTCTTCTTCGTGGGCATCAAGGTCCACTTTCCGCTTGTTCAGATCACCCGCCCGAGCAGACAACTCCTTGGCGGTCTCCTCCTGTTTTTGTTCAATGTCTTGCTTCATCAGGAGGAGGGCCTGCCGTTCTTCGGCCAGCTGTGCCCGCTTGGCCTCTAACGTATTAAGAGATCGCGCGCGGACATCCGCCAAGATCTCCGCGCGCCTCAACATGTCAGCTTCGGCCTTCTCGATGAGCGCCTCCCTGGAAGCTAGCTTCTCCCGTCGGGCGTGATGAAGATTCAGCAGCTTTTGAAGCAGTTGCTCCTCTTCAGACGTGCTGCTACTGCTGGCGCCTGGCGCATCCACAAGCTGGAGCCCGGCAGCGGCAAGGATCTCCTCGTCCACAACATCCTCCTCGGTTGGCGCTCTGGAGCCCACCGTCCAGGGGAGGCTGACGTAGACGTTCTCGCCGACCCGGACGTATTTGCTTGGCAGAGGCGAGTTGGGCGCTGCCGCCTCGTCAGTGGTTGAAGGACCCGTGGTCGGAGTAGCGTCTGGCGCTCCTGTGGCCTCAGGGCCGTCAGTACGACCACCGGCTCCCTCGCCGGCCTCCTCAGCACCCTTCTGGGCGGCCTCAGCTTCAGCAGCCTTGGCGGCTTCATCGGTGGGCGCCTTGGCGGTATTATCCTCGGCGGCCTTGCCGGCCTCTTCGGCAGCATTGGCAGTTTCTTCGTCGGCAAGCTTGTCGGCTGCCAGCTTGTCGGCCTTGGCAGCGGCGCCCTTGGCGGCCTCGTCGTCGATGGCCCCTGTGGTGTTCTCCTCGGCAGAAGAGTCAATGTTCATTGGCTCCACCGAGGAGGGCTCTGCCAACCCAAGAAGTAAGGCAAAAAGAGCTTCAGGAAGAAATTCAAGAAGACAAAAGAAAGAAAGCAGAAAGAGTTTTGCAGCAAGTGGGTTTACCCGTGTTGAGCTCAAGAGCGGTGGGCTCCCCTCCCCCGTCAACGTTTGTCATTGGGGTGGGGTCACCAGCGCTGGTGCTTGGCACTTCGGCGCTTGCTGGCTCCTCTTCGTGGCTCGGCTCGCTAGTGGGAGCCCTTATCGGAGATCTTCTCCTTGGCGGTGTGGTCGAGGGGGGTGGTACTTCTGGGGCATCTTCAGATGGCTCCACTTGCTGCTCCTCTCCTACACGCCCAAAGATGTCAGTAACAAAATGCTTGTTCCTCAGCGACCGCCAGCGAAAGGTAGTTGAAATACTTACGCTGGGGGCTGCGCTGGGGGCTGCAACGAGGGCTGGGCTCCGAGCTGGTCGGGACGGTCTCAGACGCTCTCCCGGTGGTTGCCGTGGGCTCATCTTCGACGACCACCACGGTCTTTCTCGTCGAGACCTTAGCTCTCTTCCTTGTCCTCTCCGCCAAAGTTTCCTCCCTGTGGAAGCAAGGCCGGAGCGCGACAAGTGAGGACAGAAACAAAACCTTACAAAGATTGAGGGTCGCGGCAAGGGAACTTACTCTTCCTCATCGTCCTCTTCGCTGAGAGCGGAAAAATCAAAGTCCGCCTCCGTGTGAGGAGGGGGAGGAGGGGGAGCTGGGCTCCTTGGCCGCTTGGCGGGGGTAGTAGCAGCGGTCTTTGATGACCCTGCTCCAGTTGCCGGGGCCGCGTGAGACGCTCCCGCAGCACCAGCCCTTGCCGCGGTCGAGCGCGTCGAACGGCGCTCCGGCGGTTGTTGAACTTCTTGCCGCTCAGCCACTTTGCCAAGCCTGCGAAGGCGTTTCCTCCTCAGAGGGGCTGGGGACTCTGACTGCGGTGGGCTTTCGGTGCCCTCCTCGGAAGAGGAGCCCTCATCCTCCGAGCTGCCTGACTCATCGGCAGGCTGGCTTGGCCCGACATCCTTACCGGGTGCGGCGAGCTCGCCCTTCCCGGCAAGCATCCCCTGCTCGGCAAGGCTCTCCTTTTGTGCCTCGTCGAGCTCCACCAAAGTATAACCAAAATCGCCAGCTTCCCTGGCGAGCCTGTCCTCCTCCACTCTTCGAGCAATGAATTCTATTTCTTGCTCAGTGGTGTTGCGGACGAGCCACTCTTCCACCCGGACCTGCTTTTCGACCGTGGAGTCAAAGAATCGCCGCACGTCTTCTTCGAGCGGCACGTCCCAAGTTGCTTCAACGCTGTGCGCATTGCAGAGCGGCATCATAGCGATGATTGCACTCAATGCGGAGTTGTTGCAAAGGGGCACGATGTGCTTCGGCAGCGTGAACGCCTTGTCGCGCTTTTCTGGATCTGTCTCTTGCTTGAACAGTTCTCGCATGAAAAAGTCGTGCTGCAGAACTGTGAAGTTGTTGATCAGTCCAGGGCGCAGCCGCATGATATCGGCTGGGTTCTTCCAATCAGAGGCCGGCCTTCCTCTCTGCTGCAGAGGAGCAATGCGGCGGCGGAGGAAGTCTGCGCCAACCATCCCTATGGTGAGCCAGGCCTCCCTGAGCCGTATGATCCTGGCAGCGGCAATCTCCAGCTTTTTGTCCTGGGGATCCAGATCGCTCCAGTCTGTGCCACACGCTGCTGGGATCTTGCAAAGCTCACAGTATGGTGGCGGCTCGTCGTCAATGATCCAACACCATTCAGACCGGATTTCTCCCCATCTTGGGCGGAGATCCCCCTTCAGATAATGCTCCTTGGCGCCCAATCTTGAAACGAACGAGACGCCAACAGTGAGAGGCTCCCCCTTTTCAGCACGGGGAGTGAAGTAATGCCTGAACAGCGCGGTGTTGGGTGCGACGCCGACGAAGTTCTCGCACAGATGTGCAAATATTGCCATGGTGGATACGGCATTCGGTGTGAGATCCAGCAGACGGAGGTTGAAGGTGTACATGACATCGCTGAAGAAATCCGAGTACGGTGGGCAGAGCCCGCACCAAAAGTAGCAGGCGAAGAAGGGGTACTTGCTCACTTCGCTCTCGTCGGTGGCTGGGCGAACGCGGGTGGCCGGATGCGCCTTGGTCCTCGCGGCCCACATGCCCTGGAACTTGGCCTTCAGATCCGCCCCCGTGAGCGTCGGAGTGAAGAGCGCGTACTTCTGCCTCTTCATCTGCGCCTGGGTCTCCGTCCTTGAGGACTTCCCCGTCTTCCCCTTTTCTCCTTTGGGAGGCATGGCGAAGGCGGAGCTGAGGACCGAGGGAGATGCGGACGCGCGCGGTGGCGGAGGATTGGGAAACCGCTTTTGTTTTAGAGCGGAGGAAGAAGAAGGCGGAGATTTGGAGATTGAGAATGGTGAGAGGGGTGTGCGGGTGCTTCTGCAGGTCCCTCCTTTTATGGGGAAAGATGCGGAACCATCCGCCCCTTCGTCATTCGAGATAACTGTGCACGCTTCCCACGCTCCGCATTCAACGCGCGACGCATGGGAGAGCGTGAATTAAACAGCATAGAGACGTTTCGGCTTATCCCAGCCACGCGTGCCCGTGCACTGTTTGGGCCTGGCCCAACAACGCCCGGCACCGAGTGTGGCCCAGGCCCGGGGGCTCCTGTCGGTGTACTAGAATAGGGGTACCCTAGTACCCCGTACTTGTGCACGGGCAGTAGTAGCATCCCGCGGGCAGGCTTGCGGGAGGACAGCCAGAGAGAAGCTCAAGATTATTAAGCCATTCAAGAACAAAGTATGCAAAGCAAGAGTTAAGGCCCCGGCAAGAGGAGCTTGCCGGGAGGGACAGCTGAGGCCCAGCCTGGGCATTGCTGAAGCAGAGTACTTGCCGCGGCAAGGTACTTGCCCCGGCAAGTCATTGGCTGCGGCAAGGTATTGGCTGCGGCAAGATAGCGGCTGCGGCAAGGTACTTGCCCCGGCAAGTTACCTTGCATGGCAAACTATGGGTTGCGCCAAGCTGTCAGGTGCGGCAAGGTCTTGCCGCGGCAAGCGTTACTGTACCACTGTGCTACTGTGCTACTCTGGTGCCTCTGCCAGCATGGCGCTCTAGGTCCCTCCAAGCGTGCGTGGCAGGGCACTGTGTAGATGGCGGTGCACTGTAGCTAGCGGTGCAGGAGCAGGTGGGATAGGCTTTTCCCACGTCCAAGACGTCCGGGTACATGTATGTGGACAGCAAAGGCATGGGCATTTAATGCCCTTGTCCCCTGCCGTCAGTGGCAGGTAGGACATGTCATCCTGGTAATAGTGGCCTTACTGTAGCAACTTTCCACCTCTACCTTTACTGTTTGCCACCTGTTGGTGACCCCTTTGTGCGTATAAAAGGAGGCCTATAGGCAACGTGAAAGGAGAGGAGGAACTGGAAAAGGGAGAACTCCAGTATTGTACGCAGCTACTCGGTACTGTAGCGCTCCTGGAGCTAGAACAATCATACAGATTATAAACCAAAAAAAGCAGGAGTAGGGTTTTACGCATCCGTGCGGCCCGAACCTGGGTAAATCTCTCTCGTGCACTGTCGTGTTCTTCGCTAGATTTGCTCTTCGCGCGACCGTCTCTCCCTGCCGAACGTAAAGGGGTCCTTCTCTGGGTCCCATAGGTGATCGCGGATTCGTCCCCGACAGTTTGGTCAGAGGAGTGCTTCACCCAACATGGTTGGCCTATCTGGTTGTAGTGCGCAAGGCGAATGGGAAATGGAGGCTGTGTATTGATTATACAGACATCAATAAAGCCTGTCCAAAAGATCCTTTCCCCTTGCCGCGCATCGACCAGATTGTGGACTCCACTGCTGGTTGTGACCTACTGTCATTCCTTGATGCCTACTCGCGATATCATCAGATCTTCATGTCAAAAGAAGATGAAGAAAAGACCGCATTTATCACCCCATGTGGTACGTATTGTTTTATACGAATGCCTTTCGGGTTGAAAAGTGCTGGTTCTACATTTGCGAGAGCGGTCCAAATTGGTTTTGAGCCTCAGCTACATAGAAATATGGAAGCATACATGGATGACATAGTGGTCAAAACAAAGGATAAAACGACGCTCATACAAGATCTAGAAGAAACATTTACAAATCTGCACAAGATCAATTTAAAGCTCAATCCTGAGAAGTGTGTGTTTGGCGTCCCTTCCGGCAAGCTTCTCGGGTTCTTTGTATCTCAGCGAGGGATCGAGGCGAACCCCGACAAGATCAAAGCTATTGAGCAGGTCGAAGCGCCAAGACGCGTCAAGGATGTACGTCGTCTTGCCGGCTGCGTTGGTACCTTAAGCAGGTTCATCTCCAAATCCGCTGAGCGCGCCCTACCCTTTTTCAAAATTTTGAAGAAGGCAGGTCGAATGAGATGGACTCCAGAAGCGGAGGCAGTGCTGCAAGATTTGAAGAGGTACATCTCCTCTCCGCCGACGCTAGTCGCACCTAGGCCACAAGAGCGGTTGCTGTTGTATCTTGTGGCAACAAATCAAGTGGTTAGTGCTGCGTTAGTGGCGCAGAGAGAAGCCAGTGAGGAGGCAACGGCAGTGGCAGGACCGTCTAGTGACGCGCCGGGATCTTCCCTGGCAAGGTCTGATATCGGCAAGACATGATCTCCGCAGTCAGAGGAATCAGTGCAAAAGAGGAAGATGGTGCAGCGCCCAGTTTATTTTGTTAGCTCCCTTTTATAGGGAGCTAGGTCAAGATACTCTGGTGTGCAGAAGTTGCTCTTCGGCCTTCTCATGGCCTCGAGGAAGCTGCGCCATTATTTTCAAGTACATGAGATTACCGTCGTCACTCGCTTCCCATTGCAGCGGATTTTGCGAAATCCAGAGGCAACCGACAGGATTGTGGAGTGGGCGTTGGAACTGTCAAGTTTTGGTCTCAAGTTTGAAAGTACTTCAACAATTCAGAGCAGAGCCTTGGCGGAGTTCATTGCGGAATGGACCCCAACGCTAGACGAAGAGATTCAAGAAATGACTCTTCCCGGCAAGGAAACAGATCGAGAATGGATTATGTACTTTGACGGGGCTTTCTCGCTGCAAGGCGCCGGTGCTAGCGTGCTGCTTGTCACACCCACTGGAGAGCACCTCAAGTATGTAGTTCAGATGGATTTTCCCCGGGAGAGCTCGACAAACAACACTGCGGAGTACGAAGGGCTGCTTGCCGGTCTCAGGATCGCGGCAGACCTTGGTATCAAGAAGCTCATCATCAGAGGCGATTCGCAGCTTATTGTCAGGCAAGTCAACAAAAATTATCAGAGTCCATTGATGCAAGCCTATGTGGATGAAGTGAGAAAAATAGAAGAGTGCTTTGACGATCTGCAAACAAAGCACATTCCTCGTGCCGAAAACAGTATTGCTGATGACCTGTCAAAGCGCGCTGCCCTCAAGTTACCTGTGGAACCAGGAACTTTTGTCCTCCATTTAACTCAGCCATCTGTAGTGCCATCAATGAGGCAAGAAAAGAGAAGGAAGTTGAATTCTGGTCAGTACTTTCCGGCAGAGCTCCCGGGAGCCGCCGGCAAGGAAGTCGCCGGGATCAGCGAGAAGCCTGCCGGGGAACGACAGGCTCAGGCAGAAGAGATGCCTTTAGTCCTAGTTGTCGAGCCCCAGGCTCCAGCATGGGCACAACCCATTGTCCATTTTCTTCAGACAGGAGAACTCCCTGAGGAGCAGGAAGAAGTGGAAAAAGTAGCCCGTCAGTCTAGCATGTACCAGTTCATCGATGGCGTTTTGTATAGGAAGAGACCGAACGGTGTGAAATTGAAGTGTATTCCTTGGGAGGATGGAATGGAGCTGTTGGCAGAGATACATGGAGGCATATGTGGCTCTCACATAGGATCAAGAGCGCTTGTCGGAAAGGCATTCCGACAAGGTTTCTTTTGGCCCACTGCTCTCCAGGATGCAGCTGCACTAGTAACCAGGTGTGAAGCGTGCCAGTTTCATTCAAAGAAATCGTATCAGCCAGCTCAAGCCCTTCAGACAATCCCTCTCTCCTGGCCATTTTTGGTCTGGGGGCTCGACATACTGGGCCCTTTTCCCCGTGCCACTGACGGCTTTGAGTACTTGTACGTTGCAATCGACAAGTTCACAAAGTGGCCGGAGGTGGAAGCGGTGAGGAAGGTGATAGCACAATCAGCCTTCAAGTTCTTTAAAGGAATAGTTTGCCATTTCGGTGTGCCCAACAGGATCATGACCGACAATGGCACACAATTCACAAGCTGCACCTTCATGCAATACGTCCAAGACCTTGGCGGCAAAATTTGTTTTGCCTCTGTTGCCCACCCGAGAAGCAACGGCCAAGTGGAGAGGGCTAATGCTGAAGTGTTGCGCGGTCTCAGGACTAGAACTTTTGACAAGATGAAAAAGTGCGGAAGGTGCTGGATTGATGAGTTGCCGGCGGTTCTTTGGTCAATAAGAACGACACCAAATTGAGCCATTGGCCAGACACCCTTCGCTCTGGTTTACGGAGCGGAAGCAGTTCTCCCCACGGAACTCATATACGGGTCACCTCGAGTGCTTGCTTATGATGAGCTTGAGCAAGAGCAACTGTGCCAAGATGACGCTGTGCTCCTTGAGGAGGATCGTCTTCAGGCTGCTATGCGAGCTGCATGCTACCAGCAAGCTTTGCGCCGCTACCATAGCCGCAAAGTTTATGCCTGAAGTCTTGAGGAAGGCGACCTTGTTCTTCGGCGAATTCAGTCCGCCAAGAATTCAAGCAAGTTGACACTGAAGTGGGAAGGCCCTTATCGGGTAGTACGAGTCACCAGGCCCGGCGCTGTCCGCCTAGAGACCGAGGATGGCTTTCCAGTGAGCAACTCTTGGAATATCGAACATCTTCGCAAGTTCTACCCATAAGGCGCGGTTGCCGGGCCCCCCGACAACCTCCTTTTGTACGAGTCTTGCCGGCAAGGCATATAATCCTTTGTACAAAGCCAGGCGCAGACCCTGTGCGCAGTTGAATAAGCTTAAGTGTTGTGCATTTCTTGTTGATCTCCATGTTTATATATATGCATGCTTGTCTAAGATATTGTATGACACTTGCTCCCGGTAAGCATTAACGAACCACCAAGGTTCCATATCTCTGTTTTCTCTTCTTTCTTTTTCTCAAGGGATAGAAGGTTCCCTCGCGCGCAAGTTTGCCGCGGGGAGGAAGGAAGGTATGGATACCAATGGGCGATGTTCAGAATTGATGTCTTGCCGGAAGGAGTACAGCGACAGAAAGCTAAGTTGCAAAACTTTGAGCAAGTTTTTCAATTTTTACTATCAGGCTATTTTCTTTAGACGATTTCGGCCCTTGTATGGAAAACCTGCATGCGAAGGAATCCTTGTCGTAATTGGTTGCGCCCTTATTTTGTTTTGAGTCCGCTCAACAGTCTAAGTGGCTGCACCAAGAACGCCAAGGTTTCTTGCCGGCTGCTGCACCTCCAGCAGGCTGCTGAAGTCCTGCACCCAGCGCTCGCGGCAGGTTGCGCGCCAGCAAGTTTCCAGTAAGCGTAGGGTGTATACCATATGGAAAGAAATCGGATAGGGAAATAGCATGCATGTACTCAATCATAGCAAGTTAAATTGTCCTTGGCATGGAATGGTGGTGGCAAGGAAAAGTGAGACGGCTAGTCCCTACGCTGGCCTTCAACCCTCTTGATTGAATCTACCTTCTCAAGGATGAGCGCGACAAGCTCCTCAAGTGCCTTGAGATCTGCATCCTTCGGCAAGCGGTTGAGCATGTTGGTGAGGTAAACGCCAGGGTTCTTATGCACCACCTTGATGAGTACCTTGCGAAGGACGGCCCAGCAAAGCTTGCAGGATTCATTGGCCAGTTGGGTCGCTCGGTTGGACTGGAGCAGCTTTAGAGCATCAATGATGCTTTCGAAGAACATGGTCAGCCTGGCGCTCGGGGATATCCTTTCTTCAGAGGAATACCTGAAGTTTTGCAGGCCATCCCGGCCCATGGTTGACAGTTGTGCTGTGACCTTCTCCGCGGTGTCGACAAGGCAATCAGTCCAGATTTTCACACCCTTCTCATAGTCAATTTGGGCAGCAGCAGCGCTCTTAAGCAAGTTCCTCTCATCCTGGAGATCTTTGCTCAGGGCCTTCTCGCAGGCCCTGCCGTCCTCAAGAGACTTTTCCAGCGTGGTCAGCTTCAGCCTCAGATCAACAATGGCATCGTTGGCTGAAGAGAGCTGCTTGGTCTTGTCGGATATAGCAATTTGCATCTCCGCCAGGCTGTGGAGAGTTTTCTCCCTGTCACCTTTGAGCGTCGAGAGCTCCTTGCTGTGTTCCTCAAGATCCGCCTCCAGCTTCTTCACTTTGTTGCTCAGCTCGTTCTTGGCGGCCTCTGTGGCCTCGGTGGCATTGATGGTTTCCTTGAGCTTGCTGGCGTGATGTATAGGTAAAGCTTCGAGTGCCTCCTTGTGCTTCTGCTCCAGCTTTTCAATTTCTACATCCTTGCCGCGGAGTTTGGCAGCAAGTGCCTACTCGCGCACGGCAAGATCTTCTTCGTGAGCGTCAAGCCCAATGCGGCACTCCGTCAAGAGAGCATCCTTAGTGGCAACCCTTTGCGCAGCTTCCTCTTGCGCCTTCTCTATGTCAGATTGCCTCAGGAGGAGCTCCGTCCAGCTTTGGCTCACTTGTTCCTGGCTAGCAGTCAACTCCTGAAGGGCCTCAGTGTACCAGATCTACATTTGCTTAACGCGCTTCTGGAAATCCCCCTCGGCTGCTTCGACAACTGCAGCTCTGGAGTCTGCCTTCTCCTTTCGAGCATGGTGGAGCGCTTGGAGCTTGCGGAAATTATCGCCCATGGCCTGGAGGAGCTGATCTTCTTCAGATTTGCCTCTGCTGGCACTTGGTTCATCGATGATCTCGAGCCCGGCAGTGGTGATGATTTCTTCATCAAAAGTTTCCCCTTCGGTTGGCGCTCCAATGCTTGCCTTCCCCGGCAAGTTGATGAATAGGTTGTCGCCAACCTTGAGATATTTGCTCGATGAGGGAGCCTCGGATGTCGATGGTTGATCCTCGACAATCGTCTCACCGGTGGCTGGGGGCTCTGTGGCCGGTGTAGCGCCTGGCGCTCCTGCGACAGAAATGCCATCAGTATGGTCATCAGTCTCCTCGCCGGCCCTCTTGGCAGATTCCTTGGCGGCTTCCTTGGCAGCAGCTTCGCTGACCTCGACAGTGGCGTCTTTGGCGGCCTCGCTAGCAGCAATCTTGTCAGCTTCGGAGGCAGCATCTCTGGCGGTCTCCTCGATGACAACGTTGACCTCCATGTGTTCCATCACAGGGAATTCTGAAGGACGAAGGAGGGAAACAAAATAAGATGAAGATTGAAGTTCAAGAAGCTAAAGAGAGAGAAAGATAAAGGAAAGAATAACAAGTGCTCTGAGGCAAGCAGTCACCTGCGTTGAGCTGTTGAGGGGTAGCTTCACTCCTCCCGGCAACATTGGTTGCCGGGAAAAGGTTGCCGGTGCCCATGTTTGCCGGCTCCTCCTCCACTGAGGTAGGCTCATTGGTAGGAGCTCTTGCCGGAGATGCGCTTGTGGGCTGCGTGGTTGACGGAGGCGGCACGACGGGGGCGTCCTCCAATGACTCTCCCTATTGCTGTTCTTCTCCTGCAAGCCCAAAGATATCAGCGGCAAAGGTAGAAACCTCAGCACCCGCCAGCGGAAAACGAGTAGTGGACGCACGCTGGGGGCTGCGTCGAGGGCTAAGCTCCAGGATGATGATGATAGTTTCTGGCACGCTTGCAGAGCTTGTCGGGGGCTCGTCGCCCGTGGAAGTCTTCGCCCTCTTCGGCATCCTTTCCGCCAAAGTTTCTGCATCACTGCAGAGAGAAGACAAAGCAAGGCAATGAGATCAATCGAATTCAGAATTTGGGAGATAAAGGCTGTGATAGGATACTTACTCTTCCTCTTCTCGTTCCGGGCTGAAACCGGAGATTTCAAAATCGACCTTCGTTGCAGTGTCCGTATGGGGAGGCAGAGGAGGGGTCCTGGGTCGCTTGGCTGTGGCAGGTGCAGGGGGTTGGCGTGACTCTGCCGCCTCAGCCTCCGGTACTGTTTGTAAGACGCCCCTGCCGCCCCAGTGGTTGCCGCAGGTGTGTGTCTCGTGCGCCGCACGGGTTGCTGTCGAACTCTTTGCCTCGGTGCAGCCTTGCCGGCCGCCTTCTTGCCGGAAGCCTCGCTGCTCGAAGAAGGTTGGTTTGCTGGGACGCCAGAGGCGGCTTTCCGAAGGACACGCTTTGCCTTCTTTGGAGATGGGGGCTCCTTCTGCGGCTGTTCTTCGGCTGCGTCCTTGTCAGATGAGCTCTCGGCGGCTGCGCCGCTTTGTTCCCCGGCAGCCTTATCCTCCCCGGCAGGATTCTCTTCCAATATGACTTCTGTGTCGCTGGTTTCCCATTCCGTGAAGCCAACGCTGCCGGCCTCCGCGGCAAGATTCGCCTCTTCCACCCTAGTGGCAATATACGCCACTTCTTCATCAGTGGTGGCGCGGATGAGGTTTGTTTCTTCCTGGATGGCCCTCTCCGACAAGTCGTCGAAGAACTTTTGTGCCTGCTCCGCAGATGGCTCGACCCAAGTCGCGTCAAGGCCATGGGCGTTGAACATTGGCATTGTGGCGATGATTGACCCCAAGGCGGAGTTGTTGCACAAAGGGATAATTCCCGCCGGCAACTTATGCTTGTCCTCGCGCTGAAATAGCCTGTGGCGGAGAGCGCCAAGCTACATGATTGTCAAGTTATTGTTCAGTCTGGGGCACAGCCTCATGATGTCTGCTGCATTCCGGAACTCCCAAGCTAGTCTCCCCTTATTCTGCAGAGGGGCGATGCGGAGGCGAAGGAAGTCAGAGCCAATCATCTCTATTGTGAGCCTGGCAGCTTTCAAACGGAGGATCCTGGTTGTGGCGATTGTGATCTTGTCATCTTGAGCATCGAAATCACTCCAGTCCTCGCCATGGACCGCCTTCTGCTGTCGGGACGAACAGAATGGATGGGGATCTGCTTCCTTGATCCAGCACCACTCGGACCGCCATTCTTCCCACTTCTCGCGGTAAACCCCATCTGGATATATCTCCTTGTTCCATGCCCTTGGGATCCAGGCGATAGAACCAGAAAGGGCTTCCCCTTTTTGGATGCGAGGAATAAAGTAATGGTGGAAGAGGGCAGTGTTGGGAACTACTTCGGCAAAGTTTTCGCAAAGATGAGCAAAGACAGACATGCATGTTACGGCATTCGGCGTGAAATCCAGGAGATGGAAGCCGTATGTGTACATGATGTCAATAAGGAAATCGGAGAATGGAGGACAGAGCCTGCAATAAAAATAAGCGGCGAAGAAGGGATATCTATCTGGTCCGCCTTTAGAAGAAGAACCTGGAGCCATGCGAGTCGCGGGGTGAGCCTTCGTCTCCCTCGCCCACATGCACTGGTACCGGTTCTTCAATGCTTTCGCGTCGAGCGTCACAGCAAAGACGATGTACTTCTTCCGCATCTTTGCCAGCTCGCTCTCCGGGACATCAACTTTTGCCTCCTTGCCCTTGCCTTTGCCCTTGCTAGCCTTGGGCGGCATGTCAGTTGCGAAGGCGGAAGCCGAGGATAGAGCGGGTGCGGAGGCGGTGAGCGGGTGAGGAGAAGTTCTGCTCTGGGCTCGGGAGAGAGAAGGTAATGGCGGATTCCAGATTGGAAAGAAGAGGGGGTAAATGGGCAGCGCCTCTGTGGATTCCTTTTTATGGGGAAGGAGCGAGGCTACCTCTTTTACTGCCCAATGTGAATACGCCTATACGAGCGCGCTGCGGCCGCGGCCGTTCAGCACGCGCTTCCCACGTCACGCATTTAATGCGCGTAGTGGGGAAGCGCAGTAAGCAGAATAATTACAAGCAGTTAACCCCGGCCACGCGTGCCCGCGCACTGTTTGGGCCTAGCCCAACAATGCCTCGCACTGATGTGTGGCCTCGGCCCAGGGGCTCCTGTCGGTGTACTAAATATTGGGTCTTTAGTACCCCATACTTGTGCACGGGCAGTTGTAGCCATACCTGCGGCAAGGCTTGTCAGGGGAACAGTTGAAGATTAATCCAAGGTTATCAAAGAGACATTCAAGCCAAGGATCAGAAGACAAGGAGAACTGGAGACCAGAGGCTCGGCTCCCGGCAAGATCTTACCGGGGTAGCCTGCGGAGCCCGGCAAGATTCGCACCCGGCAAGGTTCCGCCACTGTGCCACCGCTCCAGCGCAGCGACCAACCTGGCATTCTGGTCCCCTCTCTGGATGTGTGGCAAGGTGCTAGTGGAGGCGAGCTTAAGCGGTGCTGATGGGATGGCCCCTTTTTTCATCCCCAAGAAAGTAAGGACACCTAAACGGACACCTCACGGTGCATTAAACGCATTTGTCCTAAACCGTCAGTGGTTAGGTATGATAACCCTATAGCTACTTTACACCTCGCATATGAATAGTTTGCCACTGTGGTGACCCCTTTGAGCAGATAAAAGGAGGCACAAGGCAACTGCTACAGGGGGGAGGACTCGAGAGAGAGCACTCTCGGCCCATTCTGCATGCATAGCTGCACGAACACACTATTCATTGCAAGCGCTCCAAGAACTGGGACGAAAACACTGATAATAAACTAAAGCAGGAGTAGGGTTTTACGCTGATCAGCGACCCGAACCTGGGTAAAAATCCCCTCGCGTTGATCATTGGTTCTGCTCTTTGTGCATACCTCTCTCCCTGTCGAATCGTAAAGGGGTCCTTCGGATCCCATAGGTGTCGTACGCCGACAGCAGGCGTGAGTTGACGGCACACATGCGAGCAGTCCACTGCGCAGGTTGACCGAGAGGCATGCGGGCAGGTGTGTGAATTGACGGGAGGCGTGTTCGCTGCAAAGTGTCACCAAGAGGTGTGCGGTAGCTGTGTGAAATGACGGTAGGCATGCCAACAGTCCACTGGGAGGCTCACCGGGAGGTGAGCGAGCCCTTTGACCGCCGCCCGCCTCACTCCCTCTGCTCCAAATTAATGGCGCGCCCGAGCCGCTAGTCATAATAGGCGCCGCACCCCCAATCTCGCTATGCACACAATCCTCTCCACCTGCATCCTCGACGCCGCAATCAGGCAGCACCGCCATTAATGTGTGAGGATGCCGCCGAAGCACACCATTGAAGGGAGTGGCGATGCCGGGGCTGCTGAAGTACCTAAGAACAGTGTGAAGCTAGAGATAGAGGTTTCCGTCGCTGCTAATGAGGTCTCGCGCGGGCAGAAGCACAACCTTGACGTCGTCGATGCCGTCGTGCTTCCACAGCTAGAGCCGAAGGTCCACAGCGACTACGGCGACGACTCCGACGACCACTCCGACGATGACAGAGAACTGGTTAGTCATCTATACACATTTATGTGGCAAATATATCCTAGGGTTTCTCTGGTTAGTCCTGCCTCCCCCTTTTTGGAATATAAATCCTATGGTTATATGCTCTCAATCCATGAAATCTGAGTAAGATTCGTTAGATCCATGTAGTGTATTGATTATTTGAATGGTACAAATGATAAGTGATTAATTGTTTCTTCTGTACAAATGATTAATGCTAATAATCTGAGTAGTGTTAGTGTTGCTAATAATTCCTTGCCAGATCTTGAGAATTGATTTTGAATGTCCTACATATATGTTTGTGCCAAAAAAATCCAGATTGGTATGTACATAGATGACCGTGCTGAAAAATCAAACCAAAATCATTGGATCTGTCTAAAAAATAGTCATAAAACCCTAATCCTACTTTACGGCATGTAAATTGGTTTGATGCCAAAAGTCCCTGGCATGCCAAATTTTGGCAACTCCCAAATGTTCGATAGAGATTAGTTTGCATTCCACTATTCATTGCCAATCTCACGAAAGGTTGCCAAGTGTTGGCAACTTTTGATTTTTACCAAATGTTGGTAGCAAATGAATCAGACTCTTAATTTTGTTACACTAAGTTGTGTGCTCTCTATTTATGCATTTCTTTCATCAAGATTGCTTGATGATTTAGCGTTCACACTATCATAGGATATATTATGTTCCATAAACTCTGTCTGCTAAATTCGCATTATTATAAAATATATCGACACCACATTTTTTACTATATGTATAGGTGCTATCTCACGATGTCGACAGCGAGGACGAAGATGGCTAGAGGATGTTCAAGAGGCAAAAGTTAAGTGAGGTTTATGTGGGACAACATAACAGGCATATTAGGACCTAGAATTTGGGCTTCGGATGTCCGTTTTGCAACTGCTACTTGTGAGCTACGTTGGGATTTCCTCGAAGAAGAGATGATCAAGCAATACAATAGAGATAAGTATTTCCCTCAGTTAAGAACCAAGGTTATCAATCTAGTAGGAGTACCACAGAGAACCTCATTAGTAGCACCTGCACAAACACAAAAGCAAATACTTGCACCCAACGCAAACAAGGGGGTTGTCAATGCCCTCGGCGGTTATTTGCAAGGATCAAATCTCATAGTGGCAGGTAGATAGATAATTTGCAAAAATAAATAAAATAAAGAGAAGTGTAGCAAGGTATTTTTGTGTTTTTATATATGATAAAAGTAGACCCGGGAGCCATAGTTTTTACTAGAGACTTTTCTCTCGAGAACATAACATACGGCGGGTGAACAAATTAATATTGGGCAATTGATAGAAATGCACATAGTTATGACGATATTCAAGGCAATGATCATGTATATAGGCATCATGTCCGAGACAAGTAGACCGACTCCTGCCTACATCTACTATTATTACTCCACCCATTGACCGCTGTCGAGCATGCATCTAGGGTATTAAGTTAATAAAAGCAGAGTAACGCCTTAAGCAAGATGACATGATGTAGACAAAGTAAACCCAAGCAATATGAATAAACCCCATCTTTTTATCCTTAATGGCAAGGATACAAATACATGTCATGTCCCTTTCTGTCATTGGGATTGAGGACCGCAAGATTGAACCCATCAATCAATCTAGTTGGCCAAACTAAATGGATAGATCAGAGAGAAATACAATGCTATCATAATCATGCATAAAGGAATTCAGAAAAGACTCAATTAATGTTCATGCATAATCTGATCATAAACCCACAATTCATCGGATCCCATCAAACACACCGCAAAAGAAGATTACATCGAATAGAACTCCAACATCGAGGAGAACATTGTATTGAAGATCAAAGAGAGAGAAGAAGCCATCTAGCTACTAGTTTTGGACCCGTAGGTCCGTGGTGAACTACTCATGCATCATCGGAAGGCAGCAAGGATGATGTAGAAGCCCTCCGTGATCGGTTCACCCTCCGGCAGAGTACCGGCAAAGGCCTCCATATGGGATAGTGGAAGAACAAAAACCTGCAGAGGCAGAAAAAGTGTTTGGGGTGGCTCTCTCTTGGTTTCCTGATTTTAGAGAATTAATAGAGGTGGAATTAGGTCAGACAGAGCCACGTGGGGCCCACAAGGCATCAGGGCGCGCGTACACCATGGGTGCACGCTATTGCCGTGTTGTCTCCTTGCTTCTCGTCTGGTCTCCTCCCAAAGCTTCTAGGGTCTCTCTTGTCCAGAAAAAAATCATTAAAAATTTCGTAGTGTTTGGACTCCGTTTGGTACTGATTTCCTGGAAAACCAATAACAAGGAGAAAACAACAACTGGCACTTGGCATTGGGTTGATACGTTAGTCCTAGAAAATGATATAAAATAGCACAAAAAGTTATATAAAACATCCAAGGTTGATACTATAATAGCATGGAACAATAAAAATTAGAGATACATTGGAGATGTATCAAGCATCCTGAAGCTTAAATTACTGCTCGTCCTCGAGTAGGTAAATGATAAAAAGAGAATTTTTGATGTCCAATGCTACCTAACATGTTCACCATGTAATCATTCTTTTATGGTATGAATACTAAGATCCGAATGATTCAAAGCAATTGTCTATAATTTGACATAAAGACATCAATACTTAGGCATACCAACAAACAATCATGCCTTTCAAAATATAAATGATAAAGAACGTTATCCCTATAAAATCATATAGCCTTGTCATGCTCCATCTTCTTAACACAAAATATAAATCATGCACTACCTGGTGTCAGCCAAGCAATTGGTTCATACTTTTTAACGCGCTTCGGCTTTTTGAACCCCCACGCAATACATGAGCGCAAGCCATGGATATAGCACTATGGGTGGAATAGAATGTGGTGGTAGAGATTAAGATGGAGAAGACAAAAAAGAAGAAAGTCTCACATCAACACGGCTAATCAATGGGCTATGGAGATGCCCATCAATTGATGTCAATGCGAGGAGTAGGGATTGCCATGCAACGGATGCACTAAGAGCTATAAGTGTATGAAAGCTCAAGCTGAAAACTAAGTGGGTGTGCATCCAACTTGCTTGCACTAGAAGACCTCGGGCATTTGAGGAAGCCCATCATCAGAATATACAACCCAGGTTCTATAATGAAAAATTCCCACTATTATATGAAAGTGACAACATAGGAGACTCTCTATATGAAAAACATGGTGCTACTTTGAAGCACAAGTGTGGAAAAGGATAGTAACATTGCCCCTTCTCTCTTTTTCTCTTATATTTTTGGGCTCTTTTTGGGCTCTTTTTCTTTCTTTATTTATTTACTCACTGGGACAATGCTCTAATAATGATGATCATCACACTTCTATTTACTTACTACTCAAAATTACAACTCCATAAAACCGAAACATATGACTCTATATGAATGCCTCTGTCAGTCTAGCAGGATGTGCAATGATACTAGCATAACATGTGTGATAATGATGAACGGTGGCAGAGCCACAAATACTATGTCATCTATATGATCATGCAAAGCAATATGACAATGATGATGTGTGTCATAATAAAGGAGCGGTGGAAGTTGCATGGCAATATATCTTGGAATGGCTATGGAAATGCCATGATAGATAGGTATGGTGGCTTTTTTGAGGAAGACATAAAGAGGCTTATGTGTGATAGAGCGTATCATATCACATTGTTTGGATGCACCAGCAAATTTTGCACCAACTCTCAAGGTGAGAAAGGGCAATGCAAGGTACCGAATAGGCTAGCAAATTGCGAAAAGGTGAGAGTGCGTATAATCCATGGACTCACATTAGTCATAAAGAACTCACATACTTGTTGTGAAAGTCTATTGGCCCTCGAAGAAAAGTACTACTACACATGCCTCTAGGGGGAAGGTTGGTAGGAGTTAACCATCGCACGCCCCCGACCTTCACGCAAAGGAATACACTCAATAATAAATCGTGCTCTAACTTCTTAGCATAACAGGAGACTATACATGCATGCTTCGGGAATCACAAAGCTTAACACCAATGTTCTTACTAAACCACAATTATTCACTAGTACAACCCACATATCACCATCTCTATATCATAAAAGTATTGCAAGGAATCAAACTTATCATATTTAGTGATCTACATGAAAGTTTTTATTATATCCCTCTTGAATACCTATCATATCAGGACCAATTTCACAACCCGTGCATATTGCCATTACTATTTATTAGACTCTCAAAAATATATAAGTGAAGCATGAGAGTACAACTAGTTCTTTAAAATATAACCACCGTCGTGCTCTAAAAGATATAAGTGAAGCACTAAAGCAACTGCCTTGCTCAAAAAATATAAGTGAAGCACAAAGAGTATTCTAGAAAATCATGAATAAATGCGCGCCCCTCTCAAAAGGTGTGTGCAGCAAAGATGATTCTGACAAACTAAAAAGCAAATAAAGCAAATACTCATATAATACATGACACTCCAAGCAAAACTCATATCATGTTATGAAAAAATATAGCTCCAAGTAATATACCGATGGATTGTAGGCGAAAGAGGGGATGCCTTCTAGGGCATCCCCAAGCTTAGATGCTTGGTTGTCTTTGAATATTACCTTGGGGTGCCTTGGGCATTCCCAATGCCACTCCTTATTCCTTCATCCACCGTGATCTCACCCAAAACTTGAAAACTTCAGCACACAAAACTCAACGGAAACCTCATGAGATCCGATAGTAATAACAAGCAAATCATAAACTTTATGTACTGATGTCAACCCATTCATATTTTATTATTGCATAATACATACTGTATTCTAACTTATTCATGACTTATACCCATCGATACAATCCATAGATTCATTAAAACAAGCAAACTATCCAACGAAAACAGAATCTGTCAAAAATAGAATAGTCTATAATGATGTGAACTAACAAAGTACTTTTGTAACTCCAAAAAAGCAGAAAAATGGGACAACATGGGCAATTTGTATGCCAATCAAGTGCAAAAAATTCAGAATTTTATCATGTTCCAGTGAATTTAAATAATTCTGCTACTAGGCGTAAGAGTTTCTTTTTTCACATAATCAAATCAGCAATCAACCAAATCATCCCAAAGGCTTTACTTGGCACAAAAAGTAACTAAAACACAAAAAAAACTATCATAACAGTAGCATAATTGTGTGGACAAAAAAAAGAAAATAAAATAGAAAATAAAGATAATTATTGGGTTGCCTCCCAACAAGCGCTTATGTTTTACGCACCTAGCTAGGCGTAATGCATAGTTTCAGGTATTGTCATCTTTAGTTTTCAAATCCCTTTTGATCAAGTCATCAATAACTTTCCTCATTAGTTCTCTACTCTCAAGTTCTTCTTTTCTAGTGGGAGAACTTAAATATTTAAAGGGCTTTGTTTCGTAATTTTAACATTTGTTACTTCGAAATCCAAATCATCACAATAGACATCTTCATACAAAACATGTATTTCATCAACAATATGGTCTCTAGCTATGTTTTCAAATCAATCGTCACTAAAACCTTGATCAATCCCCTTAGTTATCCACTCAAATTTATCACAAGTATGTTGGCACAAAGTTTTAAATTTTTTAGCATAAGGGACTCTTCTCCAAAGATTTTCACCATACCCAAAATTATCCTACATATAGTGTCCTTATCATGAAGGACTTCTTCTATTTGAGGATGCTCAAAATTTATTTTATAAAATGCAAATATTTCCCTACCTTCCCGGAATAGAAAAATTCATGCATAAGGATAATAGTTGCAATTTTTTATTTTAGGATCATGGATATTGGGAGGTTCATAAAATATCTTTTGTAATGCCGGATGAATACGAAAAAAAAAATTCTCCAACTTGACCACAAGCATAGCAATAGCATCCACATAGCAATTTGTTTTGTCAAGAATAGATCCTCTAATTATAGGTATGACTCCAGTGCAATTAAAGAACTCTTGAATAATGTTCTTCCCAATAATATTACCACTACCCACATGATATATTTAGGTTTCAAATTTTTGGAAGCTTCGTGTTCCAGAGGATCATGATTAGTATCAAAAAATTAAGTTTCTCCTCAAGATACTCTCTAGCACTATCTTCACTAGCGCTTTCAACAATAAACTTCTCAAATTCAGACATGATAGCAACTTCAAGCAAGTAACCAAGCAAAAATTTGTTTTTTGTGTTTTTCTAAAAAAATAGAAGTGGGGGAGATGAAAACAAGAGGCAAAGGCAAATAAAAAGACAAATAAAAATAAGGGCAAGTAGATGATAGTTTGTGTGAAGGTACTTGATAGGTTTTGGTGATGTCTCCCCGACAACGGCACCGGAAATTCTTCCTGCTACTTGTGAGCTGCGTTGGGATTTCCTCGAAGAGGAGAGGATGAAGCAGTATAGTAGAGATAAGTATTTCCCTCAGTTAAGAACCAAGGTTATAAATCCAATAGGAGAACCACATAGAACCTCATTGGCAGCAAATGCACACACAAAAGCAAATACTTGCACCCAACACAAACAAGGGGGTTGTCAATCCCCTCAGCGGTTATTTGCAAGTATCAAATCTCATAGTGGTAGGTAGATAGATAAATTGAAAAACAAAATAAAATAAAGAAAAGTGCAGCAAGGTATTTTTGTGTTTTTATGTATGATAAATGTAGACCCGGGGGCCATAGTTTTCGCTAGGGGCTTCTATCTCGAGCACATAACATACGGTGGGTGAACAAATTACTATTGGGCAATTGATAAAAAAGCGCATAGTTATGACGACATTCAAGGCAATGATCATGTATATATGCATCACGTCTGAGAAAAGTAGACCGACTCCTGCCTACATCTACTACAATTACTCCACCCATCGACCGCTATCCAGCATGCATCTAGGGTATTACATTAATAAAAATAGATTAACGCCTTAAGTAAGATGACATCATGTAGACAAAGTAAACCCAAGCAATATGAATAAACCCCATATTTTTATCCTTAACGCCAAGAATACAAATACGTGTCATGTCCCTTTCTGTCACTAGGATTGAGAACCGCAAGATTGAACCCATCACAAAGCACCTCTCCCGTGGTAAGAAAAATCAATCTAGTTGGCCAAACTAAACAGATAGTTTGGAGAGAAATACAATGATATAATAGCATGCATAAAAGAATTCAGAAAAGACTCAATTAACACTCATGCATAATCTGATCACAAACCCACAATTCATCGGATCCCAACAAACACAAAGCAAAAGAAGATTACATCGAATAGAACTCCAAGAACATCGAGGAGAACATTGTATTGAAGATCAAAGAGAGAGAAGACGCCATCTAGTTACTAGCTATGGACCCGTAGGTATGTGGTGAACTACTCACACATCATTGGAAGGCAGGAAGGATGATGTAGAAGCCCTCTGTGATCAATTCGGCCTTCGGCAGAGTACCAAAAAAGGCCTCCAGATGGGATCGCAGAAGAACAGAAACTTGCGGCAGCCAAAAAAGTGTTTCGGGTGGCTCTCCTTTGGTTTCTTCATTTTAGAGAATATATAGAGGTGGAATTAGGCCAGACGGAGTCACGTGGGGCCCACAAGGCATCAGGGCGCGCCTTGTTGCCTTGTAATCTCCTCGCTTCTCGTCTGGTCTCCTCCCGAAGCTTCTAGGGTCTCTATTGTCTAGAAAAAAATCGTCAAAAAGTTTCATAGCGTTTGGACTCTATTTGGTACTGATTTGCTGGAAAACCAAAAACAAGCAGAAAAAAGCAACAAGCACTTGGCACTAGATTAATAGGTTAGTCCCAGAAAATGATATGAAATAACACAAAAGGTTATATAAAACATCCAAGATTGATACTATAATAGCATGGAACAATAAAAAATTATAGATATGTTGGAGACATATCAGCAAGCAAAAGCTTCATGATGCGTATGAAAGTGTTATGGCGCATGCAAGAGGACGAGCCGTTGGCTCCTTCAAGTAGAAGTATTCTCTTAGGGTGGCGTACGCCGCGTATGCCTACACTACAAAAAAACCACTTCTGTGATGATACGTGTTTGTCACAGTAGGTCACATTTTCTATCATGCATGTACATCCATGACGATTTTATGAAAGAATCAAGATAATCATATCTGTGTTGTCGTAGAAGTGTTCCATGACAATACCAAAATTATCATCACGGAAGTGTCCACTTCCATGACGATAACTGGCGTGTCATGGAAGTGCTTTCGTCAAGGGTAACCGACACGTGGAATCCACCGTAACGGGTCGCCGTTAAGCTATTGGGTTCCGGTTTGGCTTCGATAACCCGTTAGCAACCCGGACCAATGGGGATTTTCCATGTGTAAAATTATCATTGGCCGTAGCAACCATGTGTCAGCTCCGTGTAGGGACAGATGTCAACCACCCAATGGACAAGAGGCGCCTATGATATGTTGACATGTGGCAAGGCCCAACAGCAGCCCATTTAGGTTAAAAAGGCCGGTACAGTCAAAATTAGCGGGCTGGCCCATTAATGGCCTGCTTGCAGACGGCCCATTCACAGTTCAGGCCTGTAGGAATAGTGTCAAATCGGTCCATTGTAGATTTCTCATCATTGCAGCCCATGGTCACTTCTGACCCGTTAACAGTCCGCTAAGTATTTGGACCGAATTACGGCCCGGTATGTTTCCAGTCTGTTAAAGGTCCTGCTACATTTGGTCCCATTTATTGCCCAATGAAACTTTCAGCCCATAAAAGACCGTGAAGGAATTGGGTCATATTCGGCCATGTCTGACATTCGGCCTGTTAATGACCCACTATAGATTTGGGCCACTTCCAGCCTGTTGTGTGTTTTGGCCTATTAACGTCGGAAGAAATCCATGGGCCATATGTGGCCCAACATCACATCGGGCCTATTAATGCCCCATATAATCGCTGATACAAATCAAGCCGGACTGCACTTCTGGCCTGGTAAAGGCCCGTGCAGTAGGTCGGTGCATTTACGGCCCGTCTGAATTTTGGCCTGTGAACGATCCGCATTGTAAATGGGCCACCATGAGCTGAGATACATTTTGGCCTGCTAATGACCAGTGGGTTATTTGGCACATTTCAGGCCCAATCATCTTTCAGCCTCGTAAAAGCAATGGGCATAATATGGCCCAATAAGGGCCCATTCTTGGGCCCAATCTGACTTTCGACCTATTAAAGGCCCATGTTATTTATGGGCCATATTAGTCCTGCGAGATATTTACACATGTTAACGGCCTGTTGTTACTAAGGGCCCAAATTATGTTTAGGCCTGTTAAAGTCCCACGGTGGGCACAACCTTATCAAAAATAAGAAAGCTTATGCTGATTTAGGCCCAAATATTTTTAGTGGGCTACATGCCCTTTACGGCCCATAATCGTTTTTCACCCAATTGGAATTGTGGGCCCGATGAATGTTGGCCCGTTGGGCTCCTACGATGCTTTCGGCCCAAAGGAGATCGATGATGCTGAATACATTACTAAGATAAACCTACACTATACAAAAATACCGTCATAATTTCTATGGCCTTTGGCAGCACGATAAATGTTGTATGACAACAAAATAAATTACAGCCATACAACAAAAGGCCTATTGGCATAGAAGTTTACAGTCCTTGCAGATAAATGCACCATTAGATGTATAGAAGCACCGATCATTTGACCTGAGTGCTAATGTTTCAGGCTGTAGAATCTGATGGAGTAGCATGACCTTCCCCTTTTTCTGCCATTGCTCTTGAACAACGAAGCAAATTTCTGATAGCCTGGTTTCAAAACCATTCATATCTTGACGACATTTGTCAACCACTATTCTTGTTTCAGAAATGACCTCCATTAGGGATTGGACCTGTGTCTGGAGCACAGATATATCACTCTGTCTAGCCGGAAGATTTTGTTCAGCAGGCGGTTTGGACGAGGTTACCTTGACAACCAACCCATAATTACGTAGGAAGGTGCTTTTTGCACTGTTAGTGGAGAGATACTAACGCACTACAGCAAGAGGTGGCATTGTGCCTGTGGTAGCCTCATCACTTCAGGTGGTTGTGGCTATTCAATCATTTGTTCCATAGCTTATTTGTACCAGGTAAGTTACTAATGAGACAAATCATACAAAATAGGTTTCATGTTTATACATAACTTATTTTGGTGAACTACTGTAATACATTAGCATGTATTGTAGTGCGAACTACATAATAAAATCACTTTCGTAACATATGTCCACGTAGCATGCCTACTGTATTGTCTATTTCCTCACATTCATTGACATCTAAGGATAAAGAGACATGGTTTAAAGTAGGATGAACATAGTATGACATCATTCATATCACGGGTAAACAGATAAAAAACAATCTAGCTATCGTATCATTGTGTGGGCACGTGAACATCACAACTAGATTACAGATCAAGACCAAAAGAATATCCCTCCTCTCTTTTAAACCATGTAAGGTGAAATGATACATTAAGACAACTGTGTATAAAAGTGAACAGAGTAATTGACATTGGCTGCAAACCAAGCAGTTAAATGAACACAACACAGTAACAACCAGTTCAAAGGCATGAGGAGTAAGGACTTACAACATCGGCTTGAACTGGTGTGCTCATGCCCTTCATCTCGTTGGTGTGGCAATCCTTGAAGATTTGCATTGCATTTGGTTTAGGTTGTTTTTGGTCTGCACGGGCTTTCCTCTTTATTTGGAACAAGTCAATATAGATACGATAATATGGCACAGAAAAAAGAAGGATCTAGCAGCTATTTACAAGAGCCTCGCAGTGTGCAATATAGCTACAAGATCCTGTTGTCTGTTGGACTTTCACTTTAGTACGGTTGGTCTTGTTCTTCAAACAGTTAGCCTAGAAGAAGATAGAATTGTAAGGCACATACATAAATACGAGTTCAATATGTGATCTGGTCAAATACATATGCCCTACCTGATACTTTGGATCAGACCAGTGTTTAACAAGGGTTGTCCAGTCTTCATCTGTAAGATATTCCACTGGAGATGTTTGGGCGATTTCATTGTTAGCCTTGCCTTCAAAGTGAGTTTTTCTAAGTTGATGCCGATACTGTCACAGAGCAGACTGAAAAACATGAGTGCATGCTTGTTTAGTTGCATCATCTTTCGGATCCAACTTGAACCTCATCTGTTGAAAAAAGAATGTGAGTCTCATTAGGAGGAAGCTAGAAAGTATGGGATAGAGCAAGACAATATTACAAATTGTGATGAATAACATTACTTACGGATAAATGGTCAAGGAAGGTGTTAAACTGGGTATCGTATTTCTCATTCCTGTACTAGATCCACATTTGGAAGATACGTGCATTACACCTAACGACAACGGCTGCCTCTGATACTAAATTGGCTGACTCTGTAGCATCACGTGGCCTTTTTAAACCTGCCTCAAAATGAATCTCCATTCTTCCTCCTTTAGATTTTGTTAATCTGTCAAGCATTATCCCTGACGTCTGTTTCCGCTTGCACCGTGGTGCTAGTTCAACAACGAATAGGGAAAGTGTTAGTGCACATCAAACTATGAGAGTACATATACAGGAGCATGCAACTGCAACTTGACTCGGTCAAGTACCGTCTTGGTGTTGATGCTCATGAGGTTCATCTGATCTTGCCAAGTCCTGTTGTGTCAGCAGTGCTTCGGAAGTAGTGTTAGGTGTGAAGGCAGCTTGGGAACATGCCACTTGTGGAGCAAACGAATGAGTAACTAGTTGAGATGTCGGTACAGTTGAAGGAGGTGTTGCAGCTGGTGGAGCAGGTGATACTGTGTTTGTAGATTTAGCGGGTGGACTTGGACCTTCTACTGCACTATAAGTACCAGCAAAATCTCGAGCGAAGATCCTTTTCTATTGCACTCGACGAGTAACACCATTCCCTACTATATTCTTTTCCTTGCTCTTTTTTGACTTTGCCATGTCAAGCCGTACCCACAACACAAAAGAATAGAATCGCTCTACAGAACTCATTGATGCATGATACAGACGAGCAATACTTTGATGTAAGATAAGCGTATGAGGAGGGTGGAATACATAATAAAAATAGGACGGCATGGCACACTACGATGTGTAAACTAAGCAGAAGGATTTTAAAGAAATTAGAAGTCATGCAAGCAAGACACCATATGAAAGATGCAACCAATATCATTCTGCCAAGTTAAAAGTGTCTTGTCATAAGTGGCATTTCAAAAAATTAGAAGCAGTACAACCTAGAAATCAATGCAAGATGCAACCACTATCACACTGCCAAGTGAAAAGCCTCCAATCATAAGTGATTGATGCGGGATACACAACAACAATACTTTGATGTAAGAACATGGTATGATAGATAGATGCAGTGTATTCTAGGCACAGAAAGGCATGTCATATGCACATGTATAACATATAAACTCAGCAGGTGCAATTTAATCAAATTAAAAGAAATACAAGCTAGATAACATATGCAACATGAAACCAATTATCACACTGTCAACTCAGAGTAAGCACCTGCGATGGTGGAGTAGGGGAGATGAACACATCATATAGACTTGGGACTTCAACTGCAGTAGCAGTAGTAGTGGCAAATCTAGGGAGCCTCCATTTGCGTCGGTCCGGAGGACCACCAACATCCCCTAACTTACTATTTTTTTATATTGCCTTTTGAAGTCAAAACCACAAGAAGAGGAATAAAATTAGCTCTGCATAACTGGTTGATGCATGATACAGACGAACACTACTTTGATGTAAGGCAAGCGCATGATGGGAGTATGGAATATATACAAAAAACGACAACATTGCATATTCACACCTATGATAGGAGGATGGAATATGTATGAAAAATGGTAAGTAGAACGCATTTCAACAAAATTAGAAGAAATGAAAGCTAGGCACCATATGAACATGCAACCAATATCACTCTACCAGGTAAAAAGTGTCTCGTCATAAGTGCCAATTCAACAAATTAGAAGCAGTATAAGCTAGAAGACAATGCAAGATGCAAACCTACATCACACTCCCAAGTTAAATGTGTCTTATGGGTAAGTGATTGTTGTAGGATACACAACAGTAGTTTGATTTAAGAACATGGTGTGATAGACAGATTCATTATGTTCTAGAAACAGGAACACGTGTAATATTGATAGGTATAAGTTGTAAGCTACGCAGATGCAATTCAACAAAATTAGAAGCAATACAAACTAGACATCATATGGAACACACAACCACATCTAACAGTGCCAAGTTAGAGCAAGCACCTGTGATGGTGGAGTAGGGGAGATGTGCTCATCATCTAGACAACTACGTTGACTGTTCAGCCTTGTGTTGTCTTGCGAATCTTATTGGGAGGATGGCGGAGTAGAATCTGTACAGACCCTCTATTTGAATTGCTCCAAAGGACTGCCATCATCCACTGCCTTACTAATTTCCTTCTGCATTATTGATTTTGCATTGTGAAGTCAAACCGATAAGAAAAAGGAATAAAATTCGCTCTTCAGAACTCATTCATGCGTGATACTATCAAACACTACTCGGATGAAAGGCAAACACATGATACGAGGATGGAATATGTACGAAAAATAGGACGGCGTGACATATTCACACCTATGATGTGGTAACTAAGCAGAAGGCATTTCAACAAATTAGAAGCAGTGCAAGCTAGACACCATATGAAAGATGCAACCAATATCACTCTGCCAAGTTCAAACTGTCTGACATTTCAACAAATTAGAAGTAGGACATGCTAGAAATCATATGCAAGACGCAACCAATATCAAAGTGGCGACATAAAGGTGCCTCATCATAAGTGACTGATGCGGGATACGCAAGAATAGTAGTCTGATGTAAGAACATGGTGTGATCAGATATAGTATGTTCTAGAAGCAAGAACACATGTCATATTCACAGGTATGATGTGTAAAGTAAGCAGATGCAATACAACAAAATTAGAAGCAATACAAGCTAGACATCATACGCAACATGCAACCACATATAATAGTGCCAAGTTAGAGCAAACACCTGTGATGGTGGAGTAGGGGAGATGTGCTCATCATCTACACAGCTACGTTGACTGTCTAGCCTTGCGTTGTCTTGCAAATCTTGTTGGGAGGATGGCGGAGTAGAATCTATAGAGACCCTCCGTTTCAGTTGCTCGGAAGGACCACCATCATCCAATGCCTTACCAATTTCCTTCTGATTTATTGATTTTACATTGTGAGGTCAAACCGACAAGAAAAAGGAATAAAATTCGCTCTTCAGAACTCATTCATGCATGATACTGACGAACACTACTCTGATTAAAGGCAAACTCATGATACAAGGATGGAATATGTATGAAAAACTGGACGGCATGACATATTCACACCTATGATGTGGAAACTAAGCAGAAGGCACTTCAACAAATTAGAAGCACTGCAAGCTGGAAACCATACGGAAGGTGTCTCATCATTGGTGGCATTCATCAAATTAGAAGCACTACATGCTAGAAATCATATTCAAGACGCAACCAATATTACACTGCCAACTTAAAGGTGTCTCATCATAAGTGACTGATGCAGGATACAGAAGAATAGTAGTTTCATGTAAGAACATGGTGCCATAGACAGATATAGTATGTACCAAAAACAGGAAGGCATGTCATATTCACAAGCATAATGTGTAAGCTAAGCAGATGCAGTTTACAGTAATTAGAAGCAACACAAGCTAGACACCATATGCAACATGCAACCAGACATCACACTGCCAAGTTAGAGCAAGCACCTGGGATGGAGTAGGGGAGCAGAGACTTGGAACTTGTAATGCACTAGCTGTACGAGGAGAATCCGTACAGATGCTTCGTTTACGTTGCTGCAGAGGACCACCATCATCGCCTTCCTTACTCTTTTCCTTCCTCTTTTTTGATTTTTCCTTATCAAGTCAAACCCATAAGAAAAAGGAATACAATTTGCTCTTCAGAACACATTGATGCATGATACTGACGACCACTACTTTCATGTAAGGCAACCTCATGATAGGAGGATGGAATATGTATGAAAAACAGGACAACACGACATATTGACATGTATGACGTGTAAAGTGTAAACTAAGCACAAGGTGTTTGAACTAATTAGAAGCAATGCAAGCTAGACACCATATGAAAGATGAAACCAATATCACTTTGCCAAATTAAAAGGGTGGCCTCATAAATGCATTTGAAAAAGTTAGAAGCAATACATGGCAACAAGCTAGAAATCATATGCAATATGCAATGAATAAAGGTGTCTCATCACAAGTGATTGATGCAAGATACACAAGAGCGGTAGTTTCATGTAAGAACATGGTTAACACATAGATGTAGTATCACCACAGGAATCAGCTTCTTTGCTAGCTGCCATGGTAGACGGCAAAGGAGCGGAAAGCGTACGACAAACCTCTTTGCCGTCTGCCACTGACGGCAAAGGTGCCCGGCAAAGAAAGCTACGGTAAACAGGTTCTTTGCCGTCTGCTTTCCCAAAGGGGACAGCAAAGACCCTTTGCCATCGGTGGCAGACGGCAAAGAATGTGGACGGCAAATAATAGGCGTTAGCCATGTTAGGTGGCTAACGGGAGGCTTTGCCGTCCGCCAGCTCATGGCAAACATGCCACCCCCTTTGCCGTCTGCCTCGTGGCGTCAGCAGACGCGTCACTCCACCCAGCTCTTTGTTGTCTGCCATGGACGGCAAACCTCTCCAGCCTTTGCTGTTTGCCACGGATGGCAAAGTGACCTAATGGGTCAGCTCCCAAGTTGCACAGGTTGCTTCCACGTGGCCTCTTTGCCGTCCATGGCAGATGGCAAAGGGCTCTTTGCCGTCGGTGCCAGATGGCAAAGTGCCTGTATTGTTACTGTTTTTTCTGTTTTCTGTTATATCCCTGCATTTTCAAAAGACATATATGGTAGATATAGTTTCAACCTCAAACATAGCCCATGTATCCAACATCTAGCAGTCCATCAATGCAACAGAACACATAGGGTATTAAAAGATCGAATACATACATAGTTTCATGGAGTTCATCCATATATACATACATAGCTTCACATTGTTCATCAATACAAATGGAAACAAAAACTAAACACTAGCAGTCCATCAATGCTGCTTCCATGAAGTGAATCAAACCTGCAAAAATGGGAGTAAGAAAGTTAGAAGAAGAAGACTAGAAGAAGAAGAAGAATACTAGAAGAAGAAGAAGAATAAGGAGTAGAAGATGGAGAAAAAGAAAGAAGAGAAAAAGGAAGAACAAGAAGATATTTTCTTCTTCTTCTTCTTCTTCTTCTTCTTCTTCTTCTTCTTCTTCTTCTTCTTCTTCTTCTTCTTCTTCTTCTTCTTCTTCTTTTCTCATCTTTCTTCTTCTCTCATCTTTTTTATCCTTTTCCTCTCATTCTCATCTTCTTCTTTTATTCTTTCTTCTTCTTCTCTTCTTCTTCTTCTTCTTCTTCTTCTCTCTTCTTCTTCTTCTTCTCTTCTTCTTCTTCTTCTTCTTCTTCTTCTTCTTCTTCTTCTTCTCTTCTTCTTCTCTTCTTCTCCTATTCTTTTCTTTTTCTCCTCTTCCTTGTTTTTCTTCTTCTTATTCTATTTGTGTCATTTTAGAGCTAACTTAGGTAATTAGCCATTTTTGAGCTAACTAAGCTTATTATGTCAATTTGGAGGAAAATAAGGTAAGTATAGGTCATTTTTGTGCTAATGTAGGTGATGATGCCATTTTTGAGCCAACTTAGGTAAGTATAGCTCATTTTTGATCTAACTTAGGTAATTATGCCATTTTGGAGGAATATAAGCTAAGTATATGACATTTATGAGAGAACCAAGGTTATTATGCCATTTTTGAAATGAATAAGCTATTTATGAGAGAACGAAGCTAAGTATGCATTTGTTAAGAAAACACTAGAGAAAACTTACCGTCATCACAACAAATGTGATCAAGATTGCAACTAAGGTAACAATTGATCCAATGGAATAATGATACCAAGCCTAATTATCAATGGCATATTTTCTAATCTTACTAATCTTCAAGCGCATTGCGTCCATCTTCAAGTGCATTGCATCCATCTTGATCTTGTGATCATCGATGACATCGGCAACATACCCTGGACGCTCTAGATCTGGCTCGAGAGTGTTTAACTGATCCAGGGTCTCTTGGCCTGTCAACGCAGGTGGTGCAGAGTTTTTGAAAACTCTACCTTTGATGAAGTTCTTCTTGTCTTTCCTGAACTTATGGCGAGGATCCAGGAACGGTCTATTCAAGTCGAAGCAAGAAAACTTGCGACCCGCCTGCAGCCAACTGAACTGAAGAGCTGCCTTGCATGTGGGGCATGGGAACCTTCCATGCACACACTAGCCAACGAATAGCGCATACGTCGGCAAGTCATGCATCGAGTACATGTACCAGACACGCATTATGAAGTTCTGTTTGCTAAAGGCATCGTATGTCTAGAACCCATTATCCCAAGCTTCTTGCAATTCGTCCTTAAGCGGCTGCATGTACACATTCATATTCTTCCCCGGATAGTTGGGCCCTGGAATTATCAACGTCAGGAAAATGTTCTTTCTTTGCATAATCTGTCCGGGGGGGAGATTGAGTGGAATGACAAATACGAGCCAACAACTGTATTGGGTTGCCGTCAGACCAAACACACTGAACCCATCCGTGCTGATGGCGACTCGAGGATGCCTTGGATCTACCGCTTTTTGCGCATGTAATGCATCGAAGCGCTTCCACACAGAACCATCCGATGTGTGTACCATCATCAGATTCCCATCTGCATCTAGTTTGGTTCTGTTGCCCGTTTTGTGCCATGTCATCTTTCTGGCCATCTCTTCGACCATGAAAATACGTTAAAGTCTTGGTACGATTGGCATATACCAAAGAACATTAACGGGGATTTTGGTCTGCGTCTTCTCACCCATACCGTTGTCTACCACAACATACCTAGAAGACTTGCAAATGGGACAATAGTTCAAGTCCGCATACTCAAGCCTAAATAAGGCACATCCTATCTCACAGGCATGTATCTTCTCATAGGGCATCTTAAGAGCACGGAGAATTTTGTCTGACTGGTACAGGTTTGCAGGCATTACATGGCCTTTGGGTAGAAAGCATCCAAATACTATCATCATCGCGTCGTAGCATTCTCTGCCCAAGTTGAATTGAGCCTTCAGGGCCATTACTTGTGAGATGGCATCTAGCCGACAAAGCTCAGTGTGCTCGTGGAGAGGACGTTTTGAAGACTCCAACATTTCATTGAAGGCCTTTGCAGATTCCTACATCTCATCGTCCGAATCCCGAGCATCATCAAAGTTTTGCACCATGTCTTCCATCCCGGTACCATGCTCGTCGGTGCGACGACGAACCACCTCAGCTCTGGCACGTTGGGCAGACTCACCATGAAATGTCCACACCGTATAACCGGGCGTAAAACCACACTTCTGCAGGTGTTTTCCCATTTCATCCTCTATCCTCTTTTCCCAATTGTCGCACCGGACACAGGGCACCAGGTTTTCCTCTGGCCATTTGCAAATGCGGCTTTCACAAACCCCTTGGTTTTTGTTAACCATTCATTGGTCATCTCTTTCTGACTAGTGTGACCGGTGTACATCCACGCACGATCACTCATCTTGGCTTGCCTTGATACTAGACACACAAGAAACACATATATAATTCACCATGTATATATTCATCAGTTAATCTAGCTCTGCTTTAGATTCACCTTCTGTTATAAGTAGACTTGCAACACCACCACATGCTATGAATTCTGATATGTTGCAAGTTATTGATGATGCTACTTCTTCTATGAATGCTACTCATGATGATGCTAGTACCTTGCTTGATGATAATGTGCCACTAGGTAAATTTCTTGATGAACAACTTGCTAGAACTAAAGCTTTTGAGAATGCTGAAACTGATGAAATTGTTGAAACTGATGAAGAGCTTGAAACTGAAAATCTTGAAATACCTATTAGACCTAGTTCTCCTAGATATGAATTGCCAAAGGTACCGGAAGGTTATGTTATGGATGAGGAGACAACTAGAGACATTCTTGCTTGTAAGGATAGAGATGATCTGGAAAAATTATTATGCAAGTATAAAGAAAAGACTTTGAATGCTAGAATGAAATGTGATCCTAAGTTTGCTACTTCACCTATATTTGTTGATGATAAGGATTATGAATTCTCTGTCGACCCAGAGTTGATTACTTTGGTTGAATCTGATCCTTTCCATGGTTATGAAACTGAAACTATTGTGGCACATCTTACTAAGTTGAATGGCATAGCCACCCTTTTTGCTCATGATGAGAAGATTCGCTATTATTATATTCTCAAATTATTTCCGTTCTCATTAAAGGGTGATGCTAAGGCTTGGTATAATACTCTTTCTCCTGGTTGTGTGCGTAGTCCCCAGGATATGATTTATTACTTCTCTGATTTTTTTTTTCTGCTCATAAGAAACAAGCTGCCTTACAGGAAATATTTAACTTTGCGCAAATTGAAGAAGAGAGTCTCCCACAAGCTTGGGGGAGGCTTCTCCAATTGCTTAATGCTTTGCCTGATCATCCTCTTAAGAAAAATAAAATACTTGATATCTTCTATAATGGACTAACCGATGCTTCTAGGGATTTCCTAGATAGTTGTGCTGGTTGTGTTTTCAGGGAGCGAACTGTTGAACAAGCTGAAGAATTATTGAATAACATATTGAAAAATTATGATGATCGGACTCTTCTCGAACCACCACTCAAACCTACTCCAAAGAAGAGGGGTATCTTATATCTCAGTCCTGAAGATATGTAAGAGGCAAAGAAATCCATGATGGAAAAAGGTATTAAAGCAGAGGATGTTAAAAATTTACCACCTATCGAAGAAATACATGGGCTTGAAACACCACCACCACCTAAGGTGGTAGAGGTAAATTCTTTACTAAATTTTGATGAAGGTGATATTCCTTATAATAAACATCCTAGTCAATGGCTTTATGAGTTTGATAATTACATTAGAAAGCAAGATCACTTCAATGCAAATGTTATGAAACAATTGAAATACAATTCTGATATGATTGCTCACTTGAGTGACTTGTTATTTAGAATCTCAAATGATGTTAGAGGTGTAGGAAAGCATACTTCTATGGTTCAAACTCAATTAGAACAAGTTGCTAAATCTCAAAAAGAGTTGCTTGATGAAATGAATAATAATATCAATGATCATGTTGTTAGAGTAATGACTAGAGGAGGTAGAATGACTCAGGAACAACTTTATCCTGAGGGACACCCAAAAAGAATTGAACAAGACTCTCAAAGAGTTGACACCGATGAACCTAGTCCTTCTAAAAAGAAAAAGAAGAAGAAAAATGATACGACATTGCATGCCTCTAGTGAACCTGAAGTTGAAAAACCTCCTGATAATGATAATGAAGTCTCTATCACTAATGCTGAAACTCAATCTGGTATTGAACACTCACCTTCTGATAATGAAAAAGATAATGATGAGGTTCATGAAGAAACTCAAACAAATAATAAAGAACCAGCCAATGATGTTGAAATAGAACCAGTAGTTGATCTTGATAACCCACAACCCAAGAATAAAAGATATGATAAAAGAGACTTTGTTGCTAGAAAACATGGTAGGGAAAGAGAACCGTGGGTTCAAAAACCTATGCCCTTTCCATGTAAGTCAACCAAAAAGAAAGATGATGAAGAATTTGAAATCTTTGCTTAAATGCTGAGGCCAGTCTTTTTGCGTACTCACTTGACTGATATCTTAAAAATGCCTCCTTATGCAAAGTACATGAAAGACATCATCACCAATAAGAGAAAAATACCAGAAGCTGAAATCTCCACCATGCTTGCTAATTATACTTTTAAGGATGGAGTACCCAAAAAACTTGGAGATCTAGGAATACCAACTATACCTTGCTCCATTAAAAGAAATTATGTGAAAACTGCTTTATGTGATTTAGGAGCATGTGTTAGTGTTATGCCTTTCTCTTTATATAAAAGGCTTGATTTGAATAAGCTCACACCTGCTGAAATATCTTTGCAAATGGCTGATAAATCAACTGTCATACCTATCGGTATTTGTGAGGATGTGCCCGTTGTTGTTTCTAATGTTACTATCTTAATTGACTTTGTTATACTTGAGATGCCCGAGGACGACAACATGTCGATTATCCTCGGTAGACCCTTCTTGAATACTGCAGGGGCTGTTATTGATTGCAATAAAAGCAAGGTCACTTTTCATATCAACGGTAATGAACATACGGTGTACATTCCGAAGAAACAATTCCAAGTGAATGGTATTAATGTTATTGAAAAATCTCCGACAATCACTATTGGAAGTTTTCAACTACCTCTACCTACTACCAAAAAGAAATACGAAATGCTTATTGTTGGGGACATCCATATCCCCATTGAGGTAACTTAGTGTTTTACGAAAGTTCTTCGGTTTCATGCTAATCGGAAGTGGTTGTTAATAAGACTTGATCAACCTTATTAATAAATCATTTTTGAGAGGTATGAAGTTGATGAATTCAGTGAGCACTACCTTGTATTCCTACCTTTTTTTTTCTATTTTTATTAGTTAAATAAAATAAAATGACATGCCTTGCCTGTTTCCTGAATGCAATAAAAGTGACCCAAAAATAAAAGTTCTCAGAATGCTCTAAAAATTTAATACGATTTTTTTTCTGAATATTTAAGAATTTTTGGTGCAAATAACATCAGAGGGAGGTGCTCCAGGTGGGCACAACCCACCTGGGCACGCCAGCACCCCCAGGCACGCCTTGGTGGGTTGTGGTCCCCATGTGGGCCCCCTCACTTATCTCTTCATCCCACATCATCACCTACCTCCAGAAAAAAATCACCATTGCTCTCTCTCTCGTGTTCTTGCTCTCAAACCCGCGGATTTCGATCTCTTTGCTCGAAGCTCCATTTCCAAAACTGTTTCGGGGGATTGTTGCTCGGTATGTGCCTCCTCCATTGGTCCAATTAGTTTTTGCTTTAGTGGTTTATATTTAGAATAATTAGTGACTCTTGGTGCTACTGTAGATGAGCTTGCATGTTGAATTCTTAGAGTTTTAAGTAGTTTGAATGCTTGATATGGCCTCTATGCATCCCTATGAGTAGTTGCTATCAATCTTGTGAAGTTTTGTTGAGAAATTTTTTGTGAACTAAAAATTTCAGAATTTTGTTCATTGGAAAAAGATGAGTATCTTTAGGAAGTTTGCTTCCAAGAACAACTCCAAGGGTGTTATTGGGGAGTCATCTGACAGTGATCTCCGCACCCGGAGAATGGAGGAGGTACGGCCGTGCGAGTGGCCGCATAACCCATTCATGGAAGGGGTCGGAATCCTTCAAAAGTTTGCACAATATGCTGCTAATGCCGGCCTCACCGACTTCATCGCAGATAAATGTGAAAAATATCATCTCCTCACAAATTCCTTTGTGCAAAGTTTTCATTTCTTGAGTAGGAATAATCCTCCCGAGGTGCAGTTTAACTTATATGCTGAACCCCATCAGATACCACTTACTGAGTTTTGTGACATATGCATGATCCCTTCTGACTGGGATTTAGTAGAGCCTAGGCCTGCAGAGATTGATAGTTTTTACCGCACTCTGACTGTGGGGGATGAGAGAGGGGTATCGGCTGTCACTGCCACTAGCTTACACTTTCCGGCTGTGCATTATTTTGCTCTATTCATTGCGAAGTGTTTGCTTGCTAGAGAGAAGGTAGGTGCACTCAGCGCGCCTGACTTTGCTGTTTTACGTCATGCACTTTACGGCGACAACACTTATAACTTGGGAGCTATTGTGGCACATCGCCTACACATTAACAGATCCAAGGGTAAGATACATGGTGGTATTTATGCTACTCGCTTGGCAAGTCACTTTAACATTCAGATATGCCAGCATGATTATCCTTTACCCAAGGTTTATCTAGATCGCTCGGCTATGGCACACCACCAACTTATTGATGGCGAGAACACTACTAGTGATTTTCCTTATAACCTTGTTTTTAGTGAGGACACTCGTGATATTATTCCGTTGCCTGCACCTGCTTTGTTTGATCCTATTGCCAGGGGCGGATATAGGATTATGCCTGAGGACATTGTTGCCTACCGGAACTACCTAGCTGCGGCATAGGCCGAGCCTCAGGAATGGGATCCTCAGGTACCAGCTCCCCAGCACTTCAACATAGGGCCCCATGGCTTCTTCAAGTGGTGATTACCAAGTTAGGCCAAAAGCCTAAGATTGGGGGAGTACATATTTCCACCGACATTACTTTCATGTTCACACATTTCATTCCAGTTGTCGGTGTCCACACTCTTTCATTGTATTATCCATGCTAGATTCATTTTCTCGCCTTCTTCTTGTGTGTTTAAAAACTTTGAGAAAATAAAAAAATATTTCCTGCTTATCTCTAGTATAACTAGCTGTAGTATTTAAAAGGAAAACCCAAAAAGATTTTCTTGCTCTTCTTGTGCTTGTTGGGAGCTCTCCCGTGTAAATAGTTTTTCTCATTTTTGTTTTTTCCTTTCTTAAATTTGCTTTCTTTCAGAAAACCAAAAACTCCAAAAATATTTTAGTGTGTTTCTCTGAATTTCTTTTTATTGAGTCATACCGAGGAGAAGACCATGATGAAAATGTTGAGTGGCTCTCATATGCATTGTTGTTGATCTAACAGAGAGCCCATATTACCTTGTTTTCTTCTTTTTGAATAAATATTTGCAGATTCCAGCTTAGTGCACGGCACTCTTGCACTATTATTATTTTCATATCATTCGGTCGGGCAAGTGAAAGGAAATAATGACGATATTTGATGAACTGGCTGTGGCAGAGAGAAACAGGTATGAACTCAACTTGTTCTGTTTTTGTAAATATGTTTAACCTAGTATCCATGATTCAGCTCATTATGATCAAACATGTTTGCAATGACAATTAGAGATTATAGTTTCTCATTCCATGGTTAAGTAGCTAGGAGTGGATAATGATTTATCCTGGATGTCAATATGCATTAAAATGATTGTGATGTAGTATGATGATGTAACACCCTGGATTTTGCCCATTTTCTTTTTCTTTTGATTTTGGTCTGGATTCGCTTTTCTGTGGCTTAATAATCTTGCAACCTGGAGGGATCACTCTTCATTCCTCTTCCCAAGTGGCTTGCCAACCTCAAAACCATCCCAAGACCTTGTCATTTCCATCTTGTACCAACCCCAATATTCTTTTTCTTGAGAATATTCCTTTTTCTATTAAAGGAATAACCCTATCTGACCTAAGTTGTGAAGCAACCCACATTTCCATCATTCTCAAAATTCCCAAATAATTCTCATAAATTATTTGGGTCATATCTTCTTCATATATGTCAAAATATTCCTTGCCATGTTCAAAAATATTTCCCAAATATTCATTTTCTGATTCTGCCCCTGCTGGCAGTTTGTGAAGCAAGTACCCTTTAAATTTGCTTGCTTGCTCTCAAACTTTTTGTGCACTCTTTTCCATCCATATCATTGCCACATGCCAAAATTCAACTTTATTTGGATAATAAATCTCTCTTGGCTAATTTCCAAAGTTTCTGGGCAACTGGAATCTTTGTGAAGCAAGTGCTAGCTAGGAGTATCCAAATGAGTTAAAATTTTGCAAGAATCTTCATATGCTCAAATCATGACTCTCCACTAAGTTTAAACCATATCCAATCATCTATGTGACCACAGCCTCAAATCTTTGTTTCTGGTAATTATTATGGGTTGTGAAGCAACTATAATTTTTATTGCTCCATACTCCATGAATAGTGTCTGGAACATGCTTCTACCCATATTTCACTTCTCCACCAAATTTGGGCTCAATCTATTTAGCCAATTTCTCCCAAGAATTCCATCTAGTTTCTGTCCAGATTCAAGCACTGTGAAGGAAGTACCACTTTGGTTTATCCAATTGGTATGAAATTTATACAGTGTCTTCAGTTGATCAAATCATTCATCTTCTCCTAATTTCAGCCCAATCCCATGTGATATGTGAGCGCTACTTCAAGATTGGCAAATCTGGTCAGTGAGGCCCTTTGCACAGCAAGTGCTTTTTATTCTCGTCCAAATGGGCTGCAAATTTTCAGAGATGATCATCTTAGTGGGTGATCACACCATGCCAAAGATCAGAGCCAATCTCGAGACGATTCTTCCTCACCAAGTAACAAACACCTTGCTGTACCTGAGTAAACCTGCTAGCTGTGGTCACCTCGACTGCCACTATGCTCGTTTCTTTCCTCCTTGACCTCATCTGTTGAATGAGTGATCGAGTTGATGCGGTGGGGTTGACCAGAACACGTGGCAACGTCGCGACCACGCGGTGACCGCCGCCCCGGCATGCCATGGACGCGAGCTGAGTGTTTGTCAGCTCGGGCCCCTCCTCTGCTCGTCGTTTTCGCGTGCCTGGTCATGTCCAATAGCTCCCCCTCATCGTCCTCTTCCTCCCTTGTGGCACCCCGGCTCAGAGGAAACCGGAACGCCCCGTATTCCAATCCCAGGGTCAAGTCCACTGGAATACGGCACTGTTGGCATAGAACAAATCAGCTCTTTATTGCTATAAATATGGTTACAAAGATTACATCAACACGGCGACACTACGCCTGCTCAAAATAGCTCTATGCTAACAGTGGATCGAACTAAGGAGGCAGAGTATCTCTCGGCAGCGGAACAACGTCAGCGGTGATGGACTCCACTCCGCAGGGACTCTGGCTAGAACGCGTATCCTAGCTCGCGCACGCAACATCTCCAACAAACAATCAAACATGGCATGACCTGCAAACTGGCATGACACGCCAGGTGAGTACTTTGAATATACTCGCAAGCTCACAACAAACATCAGCATTAAGGCAAGACAACATCACAACAATCAAGATTAAGTTAAGATTTATTGTTACCGAAGGAATGGTTGAAATGAGCAATAACAAGCTACTCTTCCTGCATTCTGGTGACCAACTCATGATCACTCCAAGAACATCCAACGATCATCCTCGAGATCGTTACCAATACTTGCCCATGGCATGATATCCGACTGTTACCATACTCAGATGAGTTCCTTCCTTATCACTGTCATTATAACGGTTGATCTCCTATAGAGGTCTGGACGGGCTGTCCAATACCGTGGACATGGCTATTCGAATAGATTTAACACTCTGCAGAGGTTGTACACTTTACCCACACCACGGAACTCATGGCCTCGTGCTCCCATTCGGGTGGACCAACGACGTTCCGACGAAACCCGCCTGACCCGTGACTCTTCCATCGTACGACCGGCAATCATACTCCCTCTTGGAGTCAGGCCCTGGGTGGCCCCGTGTCCTCAAGACACCTGCCAGCGTCCTGGCCAAACAAACTATCCCAAGCGGGGACCTGGATCCAATAACTCAACTGGGCTCACAGGGTTATCGCCGCCTACCGGGCCAGGGTAGCGCGCGCGCAAAACCCTCCCTCTTTGGAGGTACTGGTGGAAGAGCACGCGATCAGACCAAGTCAAGGCCGTCCCATACCGGCAAATGTGGCTGCACGAATAAGCCCGGATAGGTGACTCTCGATCAACCAACTAAGTTCACTTATTACCAGGTTGTTTCATCAAGTTAACTTAGTTGGTCAAATTAGGCATCTTATCCACGAACAATCTTTCTGTCACAGCTGATACTCCGATATCATATTAATCCAATAACCGGCATGCTTAGGCTACTGCTACTAGTTCATATCCACAAATGCCGGATGGAATCCCAAAATAATCATAGACGGTAATCTCAACATCATAACCTCAACGAGTGGGTAAACTACTAGTCATTAACAATCCGGTATTCAACATCTACTCATGCATGTCATAATCCAATCCATGCTACAGATAACATTCTTGCTATTAAAGTAATTAATTAAACTATGATATTGCATTGCAATTATGCGGATGAGGGTTGTGGCTTGCCTGGAGATGAAGGAGTCATTGGAATGAAGTGCAGAAATGTCGCGGGGACGAATGCCGGAAACAGTACTCTCTCGGAGGGCTGTTTATGGACAAGGGCAAAAGGGTCATGTCCACTGTGGGACCACATAGTGAAAATGATACCAGCACGACGGGCTCGACGAGACGAAGACGTGGGCGTTGGATTCACCTCGATCGGAGTTACGAGCAAAAAGTTATAAGGGTTTCTCTGCCAAGGACCTTTCTGTAAATATTTTATTTACTTCGGGGTCCCTATCAGCTCGGCTGGTCGCGCACTTTACGGAAATACGTTTCCCAACGAAGGAAACGGAAACACAGCGGGCGCGTCCACTTATCCGAGCTGGCGGGTGCGGGGCCGGGCTCTGTGCAGCTGACCGGTGGGGTCGGGGCGATGCGGGGCCCGCCTGGCCAGCTGGACAGGCGTCGTCCCCTTCCTCTCGCTCGCCCGAGGAGCAGAGGGAGGAGGGCGGTGCCGGCGCTCGTCCGGCCGGCTCCGGCCACCTCTGGTGGAGCTCGGACCACCGGATTGTTCTCCGAGGCGCGGCGCATCCATCCATCCCACCCACGGACTCCAACGGCGACGGGAGAGATGGCGAGCTCGAGCACGGCGGACGGCGGCGTCGGTCAGATTTGGGTGTGGCGCCATGAGTCGCCGGAGTCGAAGATGAAGTGCGGGGAGGAGTTACTGGCGTCTGGGTGTTCTACTGGTGGTGGTGGAACAGAGGAAGAGGCTCGGCAGCGAGCTAATTTAGGAGGTGGAGGGCGGCGGCCATGGCGGTGAATCGGGGCAGGGAGGAGCTCTGCAGCTCGAATGAGGGATTGGGGAGGGGTAGTCGAGGATGGGGAGTGCGGTGGTGAGCTAGGGAGAGGCTCGGAAGGCCCTTATATAGGCGAGCGACGAGGAGGTCCGGGCACGGCCACGGTGCCACATGCACCGGCGTCCCGATGCTTCAGGAGCTCGCCTGGAGGGGAGGAGAAGCATCCGTGAGCTTCACGGCGGGCGGAGAGGGTTCAGGAGCGGCCGGAGAGGTTCGGGAGAGCTCGGGGCGACGGGACTCGTCGACGGCAGAAGTGGACAGGGAGCGGCGCGGCTGTGCACTGCGCAGGAAGATACGGGAGAGGGGGGAGACTGGTCCAGGGAGGAAGAGGACGACGAGGGGCTCTGTTGGACAAGATCATATGCGCGGATACGACGATCAGAGGAGGGGCCCGAGCAAGAAGTCACGCAGCTCGCATCCACGGCGCGCCAGGGTGACGGTCACCGCGTGAACTTGGCCTTGCCACGCGTCCAAGTCAACTCCAACATGTCAACTCGATCAGTCACTCATAGGAAGAGGTCAAGGAGGAAAGAAACGAGCATAGTGGCACATGAGTTGACCACAGCTTGCAGGTTTTGTCTGGAACAGGAAGGTGTTTGGAGTGGGCTGGGGGAGATCGAGCAGGATCTAGACTCCGATATTTGGCATGGGATGATCAAATGCTAAGGTGATCATGTCTGCAAATTTGCAGCTCATTTGGATGAAGATAAATAGCACTTGCTGTTCAAAGGGCCTCACTGACCAGATTTGCAAAGTATGAAGTAGCACTCACATACTTCATTGGATTGAGCTGAAATTTGGCAAGAAAGGGTTATTTGGACATATGAAGATGCTGTAAAAATTTCATACCAAATGGACATGCCAAAATGGTACTTCCTTCACAGCTATCTTCTCTGTCCAGAAACTTGGCATAATTCTATAGAATTATTGGGAAGATGGATTGAGCCCAAATTTGGTGGATAGGTGTTATATGGGTAGAAGAACGTTCTGGTAAATTTTCAGCTTAAATGAAGCAATATAAAATATAATTGCTTCACAACTGAAAAATATGACCAGAAGCTAGGATTTGATGTTTTGCTGACACAGATGATTGGATATGATTGAAACTTGGTGGAGAGTCATGATTTGGGCAAATGAAGGTGCATGCAAAATTTCAACTCATTTGGATACTCCTAGCTAGCACTTGCTTCACAAAGATTCTAGTTGCCCAGAAATTTTGGAAATTAGCCAGGAGAGATTTAATATCCAAATAAACTTGAATTTTGGCATGTGGCAATTATATGGATAGGAAAGGATGCCCAAAAAGTTTGAGAGCAAGTAGGCCAATATAAAGGGTACTTGCTTCTCAATCTGACAACTGGAGCCGAATCAGAAAAGAAATATTTGTGAAATATTATTGGACATGGCAAGGAATATTTTGACATATCTGGATAAGATATGTCCCAAAGGATTTATGAGAATTATTTGGGAATTTTGGGAATGATAGAAATATGAGTTGCTTCACAACTCAGAGCTGACAGGGTTATTCCTTTAATAGAAAAAGGAATATTCCCAAGAAAAGAATATTGGGATTGGTCCAAGATGGAAATGACAAGGTCTTGGGATGATTTTGAGGTTGGCAAGCCACTTGGGAGAGGAATCAAGGGTGATCTCTCCAGGTTTCAAGACTACTAAGCCACAGAAAAGCAAATCCAGACCAAAATAAAAAGGAAAAAGAAATGGGCAAAATCCAGGGTGTCACAAACCTACCCCCCTTAAAGAAATCTCGTCCTCGAGATTTGGTTGCTCAGGGGTTAAACCTGAATATTCCCCTTTGAGGAAACCGTTTCCCACTTGGGTTTCCTTTTTAACCTTTGTGTTATGCCCCCGCTGATTTCTCCGATTGACTGCCTGGCTTTGATGTGGTTCATTTCACTGGATTCTCATTCTGACAGGTCTTTCCTCATATATTATTCTGACTTTAATCCTTTTATGTCTAATGGCCTGCCTAGGTGCAATGAATTATCCTGACTACAGTACCCGTCCTTCTCGCAAGCCCGAGAGTTGTTCCTTATGGACGTGTTGTGATGAAGTCCAATACGGATGATCGTCCATTGACTCGTGAACAGATCCTCTTGAGGAACATGAAATCTTTTACTCATCGTGCTTGGGTGTCCTCAAAGGGCTATATGTCCACCAAGTTTGAAACAGTACTGTGATTCATATCATTCTCCTTCTCGCATGGTTTACTGAATCATCTTTGGTATCTGTACTATCTCAGGTATCACATTCGTACCAAAGATTTAATTGTCACCTGTCGTGACCAGCATAAAGGTGTACGGTGATATTATCCATAGACTTGACTGACAGTGGTCCTAGCAGCAGAATTTTGTTCACGGCAGGTTATTCTTTATCTGCTTCCCATATGTGAGGACATGTGCTGCGAGACTGTTGCTCATCCTTCTGAGTGCTCAGTCTGACAGGCTTGACTATTCTCTTCTGATGATTCTAGGAATATTTAGTTGGCTGAGCGGGTTGACTCGATATGGGGTCCTTGCAAATAGATTAGACCCCGTGGTGTGTATCCCCATGGTGACCGGTATCGAACCAGTCTATTCTGGCATTTGTACCAAGTTGATCATGTAACCATTATCATATCTGTATGGCCAATCTTGCTCCTTCATTATGGTTTTCTTTACCTAGATCTTTAGCTGAAAGAGCTTGGCCTTATGTATTCTCGATTCTTTGGGTGACCATGGGTACTGCCAGATGCAACATTCCGGCAGGCATATTACTTTACAAGTTGTAGCTGTAGGGTAACGACTATCTGAACCCTTGGATGAAATCGGAAAATAAACCAGTAGCCACCAGAACGGTCTTTACAACTCAGATCTGGGACATTACTGGAGTAACTCAACCCCGACTCAAGACGGCTGAAAAGCAGCTCAGAGCATGAGACGGTGTCGATAAGAAGAAAGTAGCAGCTCCCTAAGACGGCCGAGAAACAGCTCAGAGCATAGGGTCACCGCTACGGAAAGAAATTCAACAACTGTCCGAGACGGCCGAAAAGCAGCTCAGAACACGGGCCAGTTGCTAACAAAAGAAAAAAAATCAGCATCCACCCCGGACGGCCGTAAAACAGCTCGGAAGACAGGCGTGGTGCCGTTACTAAAGAAAGGCAGGCAAGGGTTCAGTAGCGTCCCATACAGCTTGCTATTACGCAGACAAGCACAGGTATGTTAATTGAAACCGGGCTGACATCCTGGTCTGAGTAACTCATGTAACCTTGGCAGCATGTTCATCATTTCCATAAAAACTTGTGTAGCTGGCACTTGATTTCTGAGGCAGGCTTGTGTCCTGACTGGTTCTTGCATTCCGACCAACGGTTGCGGACCTGACTCTTGGGATGCATTGTCATATGCTGCCAACTGTCTGGGGAGTATCTTGTACTCTGAGGCTTCCTTTTTGCCACATACGGACTGAGTGCATATATCTATTCCTTAATGTTTCTGCTGTCAGTTACTTGTTGTAAGCCACATGGTATTCAGCTATCCTTCTTGGTGAACACCGCACTCATAACATAATCTGGCTTACTTCCGGGATATATCAGGGTTCAACCTGTACTCATAGCAGACTCAAACCGTATATGGTAACCATACCTTTGACGTGAACTGTACTGTGGATCAGCACACAATCTGTCGTCTTGCTGATCTGATGATTTCTGCTGTGAAGGTTGCAATGATGCATGCTGGATGCTAATAATCAATCCCAAAATACCATTGGTAGTCAGGCCAGGTATTTCCCGATATCAGGCAGTCAGCGGAAAATTCCATATTGTTGAGCTGAGCCTCCAACTAACTGTCTCTTCACTGATTTCTTTGAGTCTGGTGTCGGGGAGCAACTTCCATAAGGGGAAATAAGGTAACACCAAGGGCCCAACGAAAGAAACAAAAGCACACAAAGCACTAAGATCACACACAAGCAATATCATATATTACAGCTATCCACAGCAATGATATGCATGCCTGCCTAAGCGCACAAATCTCGCGGAGACTCCGGTACTACGGTCTAACATGCTGTGGCGATGTGCACGAAAGGAAGTCAAGGTGTGGAAGGAGTTGGTGTAAACAAAGGTACACCAAACACGGCTTAACACTGGTTGCAGCTGGAAGGATACTGAGGCGAGGACGGACTTGATGATCGTGGATCGGGACACGGAGGTCACGACCACATCATCATCAAGCGTACGGAAGAAACCGTACTTGACCTGGGAATGGATGGCTGGGAAGGATAGCGATGAAAAGAAAGGCTCGCTGGCATTGCCCTTTTTTGATAACCAAGATCAGTTAGGGTTGCCAAGGCGGCTAGAGGGATGGCACGATCCGGGATAGAGACATGTCTATCACCGAGCCATAGGCGTGGCTGAAAAGGATGCAATGGTGTGGTACCGGTGTATCAATCCTGCAAGGGATCGACATTGCCAAGTACCTTGGCATCTCTCTGCTGGGACAGAGATGACACCACACACCAAGGAACAATATGCAACTGGAGGGTACAGGTAGTGGATTGCTACCTATACTCACCAGATCAATCGTTAGTGATAACTAGTCTATATGCATGCTATGCAGCAAACAAATGCGACAAACAAGTGTAGCAAACCAACTAGACTCTATACTACCGGTTCTAACGCTCGCACCTAGACTGCGTGTCCTATAGTCAGACCTGCTCTGATACCAACTCCTGTGGCACCCCGGCTCAGAGGAAACCGGAACGCCCCGTATTCCAGTCCCAGGGACAAGTCCACTGGAATACGGCACTGTTGGCATAGAACAAATCAGCTCTTTATTGCTATAAATATGGTTACAAAGATTATATCAACACGGCGACACTACGCCCGCTCAAAATAGCTCTATGCTAACAGCGGATCGACCTAAGGAGGCGGAGTATCTCTCGGCAGCGGAACAACGTCGTCGGTGATGGACTCCACTCCGCAGGGACTCTGGCTAGAACGCGTATCCTAGCTCACGCACGCAACATCTCCAACAAACAATCAAACATGGCATGACCTGCAAACTGGCATGACACGCCAGGTGAGTACTTTGAATGTACTCGCAAGCTCACAACAAACATCAGCATTAAGGCAAGACAACATCACAACAATCAAGATTAAGTTAAGATTTATTGTTACCGAAGGAATGGTTGAAATGAGCAATAACAAGATACTCTTCCTGCATTCTGGTGACTAACTCATGATCACTCCAAGAACATCCAACGATCATCCTTGAGATCGTTACCAATACTTGCCCATGGCATGATATCCGACTGTTACCATACTCAGATGAGTTCCTTCCTTATCACTGTCATTATAACGGTTGATCTCCTATAGAGGTCTGGACGGGCTGTCCAATACCGTGGACACGGCTATTCGAATAGATTTAACACTCTGCAGAGGTTGTACACTTTACCCACACCACGGAACTCATGGCCTCGTGCTCCCATTCGGGTGGACCAACGACGTTCCGACGAAACCCGCCTGACCCGTGACTCTTCCATCGTATGACCGGCAATCATACTCCCTCTTGGAGTCAGGCCCTGGGTGGCCCCGTGTCCTCAAGACACCTGCCAGCGTCCTAGCCAAACAAACTGTCCCAAACGGGGACCTGGATCCAATAACTCAACTGGGCTCACAGGGTTATCGCCGCCTACCGGGCCAGGGTAGCGCGCGCGCATAACCCTCCCTCTTTGGAGGTACTGGTGGAAGAGCACGCGATCAGACCAAGTCAAGGCCGTCCCATACCGGCAAATGTGGCTGCACGAATAAGCCCGGACAGGTGACTCTTGATCAACCAACTAAGTTCACTTATTACCAGGTTGTTTCATCAAGTTAACTTAGTTGGTCAAATTAGGCATCTTATCCACGAACAATCTTTCTGTCACAGCTGATACTCCGATATCATATTAATCCAATAACCGGCATGCTTAGGCTACTGCTACTAGTTCATATCCACAAATGCCGGATGGAATCCCAAAATAATCATAGACGGTAATCTCAACATCATAACCTCAACGAGTGGGTAAACTACTAGTCATTAACAATCCGGTATTCAACATCTACTCATGCATGTCATAATCCAATCCATGCTACAGATAACATTCTTGCTATTAAAGTAATTAATTAAACTATGATATTGCATTGCAATTATGCGGATGAGGGTTGTGGCTTGCCTGGAGATGAAGGAGTCATTGGAATGAAGTGCGGAAATGTCGCGGGGATGAATGCCAGAAACAGTACTCTCTCGGAGGGCTGTTTACGGACAAGGGCAAAAGGGTCATGTCCACTGTGGGACCACATAGTGAAAATGATACCAGCACGACGGGCTCGACGAGATGAAGACGTGGGCGTTGGATTCACCTCGATCGGAGTTACGAGCAAAAAGTTATAAGGGTTTCTCTGCCAAGGACCTTTCTGTAAATATTTTATTTACTTCGGGGTCCCTGTCAGCTTGGCTGGTCGCGCACTTTACGGAAATACGTTTCCCAACGAAGGAAACGGAAACACAGCGGGCGCGTCCACTTATCCGAGCTGGCGGGTGCGGGGCCGGGCTCTGTGCAGCTGACCGGTGGGGTCGGGGCGATGCGGGGCCCGCCTGGCCAGCTGGATGGGCGTCGTCCTCTTCCTCTCGCTCGCCCGAGGAGCAGAGGGAGGAGGGCGGTGCCGGCGCTCGTCCGGCCGGCTCCGGCCACCTCTGGTGGAGCTCGGACCACCGGAGTGTTCTCCGAGGCGCGGCGCGGCGCATCCATCCATCCCACCCACGGACTCCAACGGCGACGGGAGAGATGGCGAGCTCGAGCACGGCGGACGGCGGCGTCGGTCAGATTTGGGTGTGGCGCCATGAGTCGCCGGAGTCGAAGATGAAGTGCGGGGAGGAGTTACTGGCGTCTGGGTGTTCTACAGGTGGTGGTGGAACAGAGGAAGAGGCTCGGCAGCGAGCTAATTTAGGAGGTGGAGGGCGGCGGCCATGGCGGTGAATCGGGGCAGGGAGGAGCTCTGCAGCTCGAATGAGTAATTGGGGAGGGGTAGTCGAGGATGGGGAGTGCGGTGGTGAGCTAGGGAGAGGCTCGGAAGGCCCTTATATAGGCGAGCGACGAGGAGGTCTGGGCACGGCCACGGTGCCACGTGCACCGGCGTCCCGATGCTTCGGGAGCTCGCCTGGAGGGGAGGAGAAGCATCCGTGAGCTTCACGGCGGGCAGAGAGGGATCAGGAGCGGCCGGGGAGGTTCGGGAGAGCTCGGGGCGACGGGACTCGTCGACGGCAGAAGCGGACAGGGAGCGGCGCGGCTGTGCACTGCGCAGGAAGAGACGGGAGAGGGGGGAGACTAGTCCAGGGAGGAAGAGGACGACGAGGGGCTCTGTTGGACAAGATCATACGCGCGGATACGACGATCAGAGGAGGGGCCCGAGCAAGAAGTCACGCAGCTTGCTTCCACGGCGCGCCAGGGTGACGGTCACCGCGTGAACTTGGCCTTGCCACGCGTCCAAGTCAACTCCAACATGTCAACTCGATCAGTCACTCGTAGGAAGAGGTCAAGGAGGAAAGAAACGAGCATAGTGGCACATGAGTTGACCACAGCTTGCAGGTTTTGTCTGGAACAGGAAGGTGTTTGGAGTGGGCTGGGGGAGATCGAGTAGGATCTAGACTCCGATATTTGGCATGGGATGATCAAATGCTAAGGTGATCATGTCTGCAAATTTGCAGCTCATTTGGATGAAGATAAATAGCACTTGTTGTTCAAAGGGCCTCACTGACCAGATTTGCAAAGTATGAAGTAGCACTCACATACTTCATTGGATTGAGCTGAAATTTGGCAAGAAAGCGTTATTTGGACATATGAAGATGCTGTAAAAATTTCATACCAAATGGACATGCCAAAATGGTACTTCCTTCACAGCTATCTTCTCTGTCCAGAAACTTGGAATAATTCTATAGAATTATTGGGAAGATGGATTGAGCCCAAATTTAGTGGATAGGTGTTATATGGGTAGAAGAACGTTCTGGTAAATTTTCAGCTTAAATGAAGCAATATAAAATATAATTGCTTCACAACTCAAAAATATGACCAGAAGCTAGGATTTGATGTTTTGCTCACACAGATGATTGGATAGGATTGAAACTTGGTGGAGAGTCATGATTTGGGCAAATGAAGGTGCATGCAAAATTTCAACTCATTTGGATACTTCTAGCTAGCACTTGCTTCACAAAGATTCCAGTTGCCCAGAAACTTTGGAAATTAGCCAGGAGAGATTTAATATCCAAATAAACTTGAATTTTGGCATGTGACAATTATATGGATAGTAAAGGATGCCCAAAAATTTTGAGAGCAAGTAGGCCAATATAAAGGGTACTTGCTTCTCAATCTGACAACTGGAGCCGAATCAGAAAAGAAATATTTGTGAAATATTTTTGGACATGGCAAGGAATATTTTGACATATCTGGATAAGATATGTCCCAAAGGATTTATGAGAATTATTTGGGAATTTTGGGAATGATAGAAATATGAGTTGCTTCACAACTCAGAGCTGACAGGGTTATTCCTTTAATAGAAAAAGGAATATTCCCAAGAAAAGAATATTGGGATTGGTCCAAGATGGAAATGACAAGGTCTTGGGATGATTTTGAGGTTGGCAAGCCACTTGGGAGAGGAATCAAGGGTGATCTCTCCAGGTTTCAGGACTACTAAGCCATAGAAAAGCAAATCCAGACCAAAATAAAAAGGAAAAAGAAATGGGCAAAATCCAGGGTGTCACATCCCTGGATAAGATTTCCCCCTCTTCCATCCCCTCCATCGCGGTGTAGCCGCCGCGCCCGTAGCCTGCCTACTCTGCCGCCATCGAGTCCTATCGCCTGTGAGCTCCCGAGTCTTCCCGAGTCCGCCTGAGTTATCTCCGCCCCTCCGTGACCTCCCTGGAAGCCTCTCCCCCCTCCAGGCAAGCTCCCGAAGCTCCGGGACGCCGGTGTACGTGTCGCCGCGGCAATGCTCGGCCTCCCTCGCCGCTCGCTTATAAATAGGCCACAACGAGCCATCCCGAGCTCACCATCGGCTCCACCGTCCTCCACTACCCCTCCCTAGCCCCCTCTCTTGGCGCCGGAGCCTATCTTCGACCAACACCGTTGCCACGGCCGCCGCCTCGGCCATCTTCAATTCGGCCGCTGCCGAGCTCTTCTCCCTCTCCCACCACCAGCAGAGCATTACCCAGATCCCGACGAATCTCCCTATAGCCTCGGGCACTCCTCTCCGCCACCATGCCAAGCTCCCCGTCGACGCCGGCGATGGCGTCCGCCATGGCCGGTGCCCTGCTGGCCCCGCTGCTTCCCGGCGAGGGCAAAGCCCACTGGCGGGTGCGCCTCGCCGCGCTGGTCACTCCGGTGACCGGAGGCTCACCGGAGGTGGCCTGTACAGCCCGAACGAGCGCCGGCACCGACGACCCCTTGCTGCTCTGCTGTGTTCGTCGAGAGGAAGAAGAGAAGGAGGGAGGAGAGAGAAGAGATGGGCTGGGCCCTGCTTGTAAGCCACACAGCCACCCGACCCCACCACCGCTGACGTGGCAAGTGGAGACGTACTCTTCGGAGTGCGCTACCGCTTCACCGAAAGCATATTTTTTTTAACCGCGGCTAAGTTTATGTTTTCTTTTTCAGAAAACGTACTCTACCCGTAGGCGCTTTCGATTCAGCCCCCAGGGGCCTGTGTGTGAATTTTAGTTTTACAGATTGGTCCCTAGACTTCAAACCCTCACAACTTTTTAACCGTGACTCCGGTCGAGGTGATTCCAAAGCCCACTTCTTCGTCTCTTCGAGACTGTCATGTTGGTATCATTTTCACTATGTGGTACCACTATGGAAATGACCATTTTGCCCTTGGCCGTAAACAGCCCCTCCGGGAGAGAACTGTTTCCGGCAATCGTTCCCGCGGATTCTCCGCACTTCTTTCTGATAGTTCCTTCACCCCCAGGCAAGCCGCAACTCTCATCTGCATCATCGCATTGCAATGTCATAGTTTAACTATTTACTTTAACAGCAAGTATGAGTTATTTGTGAAGTGGATTGGATTATGCAATGTTGGAGTTAATTTTCGGATAGGTGACTACCAAGTTGAATACCGGATTGATAGCTTACCCACTGGTTGATACTATGATGTTGAGATCACTGTCTATGATTATTTTGGATTTCATCCGGTAGTATATGCATATGAATTAACAACAGTGGCTTAAGCATACTGGTTGTCGGAAGGTCGGCTATGACAGAAATATTATTCGGGGATTAGATATTTCATGGTTGACCTTGAGTCACCTGTCCAGACTTATTCGTGCAGCCACATTTGCCGGTATGGGACGGCCTTGACTTGGTCTGATCGCGTGCTCTTTCACCGGTACCGCCCGACATGGAAGGTTATGCGCGCGCGCTACCCTGGCCCGGTAGGCAGCGATAACCTTGTGAGCCCAGTTGAGTTATTTGGATCCAGGTTCCCGTTTGGGACAGTTTAGTTTGGCCACGACGGTGGCAGGTGTCACGCGGTGACACAGGGGCCACCCAGGGCAGGACTCCGGGGGAGTGTGATTGCTGGTGGTACGATGAGAGAGTCACGGGTCAGGCAAGTTTTGTTGGAACAACGGTGGTCCACCCGAATGGGATCACGAGGTCAGGTGCTCCATTATGTGGGTAAAGTGCGCAACCTCTGCAGAGTGTAAAATCTATTTGAATAGCCGTGTCCATGGTATTGGAAAGTCCGTCCAGACCTCACTAGGTGGTCAACCATAGTAGTAATAATGATGGAAGAACTAGTCGAAAGATCGGAAGTATTCGGTGGATCATGAGGGTTGTGAGTCAACCCGGAAGAGAGTAAGTTTGTCAGACTTGTGGTACATCTGGTATCAGGTATATGAGATGTTAGACATGGGATGGCTATGAGATGAGTGGTCGGGTGACCACATGATAGGACCTGGAGCAGGTTCGGAGTAGATCTCGAGATTATTCGGAGTATGAATTAAATATGCTTTACCTTACTGCATTTACTTCAGAAGTTATCTTGCTAGATAACCAGGCTTGTTAATCTTGGCTGCTATGATGTTGTCTTGCCTTAATGCTGATATTTGCTGTGAGCTTGCGAGTACATTCAAAGTACTCACCTGGCGTGTCATGCCAGTTTGCAGGTCTTGCCATGATTGCTTGCTTGTCGAGGATCCCGAGTTTGCGACCTAGGATACGCATTCTAGCCAGAGTCCCTGCGAAGTGGAGTCCATCACCGTCGTCGCTATTCCATTGCCGAGAGAGTTACTCCGCTGTTAGCATAGAGCTACCCCGGGCAGGCGTAGTGTCGCCGTGCCAATGTAATCCATGTATCCTTTGTAACCATATCCATTGTAATAAAGAGCTGATTTGTTCTATGCCAACAGTGCCGTATTCCGGAGGACTTGTCCCTGGGCTGGAATACGGGGTGTTCCAGTTTACTCTGAGCCGGGGTGGCACAGATGATATGGTATCCTCCTCTGAATGTTCGGGTGGCTTGACTTGGCACATGTTCATGCATGTAGTTGAATCAAAACCAACATAGCCTCTATGATATTTATGTTCATGGTGTTCATATCCTACTCATGCTAGTATCCAATGTTACTTATGCATAATGCATGTTCATGACCGTTTTTGCTCTCTAGCTGGCCGCTTCTCAACCTAATTGCTAGCCTTCGCCTATACTAAGTGGGAATTCTGCTTGTGCATCAAAACCCTGAAACCCAAGTTATTCCAGATGAGTCCACCATACCTACCTATATGCGGTATTACCCAGCCTTCCTAAGTAAATTTGCATGTGCCACCTCTAAAAACTTCAAATAAATATCCTTTTTGTATGCCTTGATTGTTCATAGAGCGACAGGAGGTAGTCAGTATCTTCCATGCTAAGCGGGTTATTCTCATGATGAGTGTTTATTCACTCATCCTTGCAGGAGAGGGGCGGTAATAGGGATTCCCAGTCCCGAATTCAAATTGCAAATAATTAAACAAAACTCCTCCAGGAATGTTGTTGGTATGGATGGCACCCGTTGTTTCGGACAAGCCGTGGAGTGTGATTGTTGGTGGAGGGGGAGTAAACCTTTACTTTTATCGCTTGGGAACCGCTACTAATGTTTAGCATGGAAGATACCGATAAGTAATGGTCGCGAAGTAAATAAGAAGGGTGCATTTATCAAAATTTCATTTACCTCTATTTTAAAACTTGAGCTCTGGCACCTCTGCAAATCACTACTTCCCTCTGCGAAGGGACTATCTATTTACTTTTATGTTGTGTCAGCACCTTCTCAAATAAGCGCTAGAACCTGAGAGCACTATTGTCATCCTCATGCATTGTGTATAGCTAATGTTGGGTGCATCATGACTGGATCTTTTCTACCATGAATTACAATGTTTAGTCGCTGCTCAGACTTTGGAGGAGCTCTGCATTTATGTTTCGCGGTCTCAGAAAGGGCTAGCGAGATACCACTATTGTCATATTATATCATGGTTGCTTTGACAAAGTGTTGTTGTTTGAGATATCTTATTATTGCTCGCTAGTTGATTATGCCATTGTTATGAGTTAATATAATTTTTAAGTGTTATTGTCGACATGGTTAGTTATAATCTTTGCTGAAAACCTAGGTGCTACTTAAGCTTATTTATGTAAACAAGAGCAAAAGAGTTCGTAAAAGTTTTTCTTTTTCACTTTCAGTTTATCAACTGAATTGCTTGAGGACAAGCAAAGGTTTAAGCTTGGGGGAGTTGATACGTCTCCGTTGTATCTACTTTTTCTAATGCTTTTCCTCTTGTTTTGGACTCTAATTTGCACAATTTGAATGAAAATAACCTGGACTGACGCTGTTTTCAGCAGAACTACCATGGTGTTGTTTTTGTGCAGAAATAAAAGTTCTCGGATTGGAACGAAACTTCTCGAGGATTTTTTATATAATAAAAGAAAATTTCTAGAGCCAAGAACCACAGGAGGGGGGCACCTGGGTGAGCACAACCCACCAGGGCGCGCCCCCCTCTAGGCGCGCCCAGGTGGGTTGTCCCCACCTGGTGGCCCCGCAGTCTCCAACCCTGATGCCATAAAGTTATATTTGTGGAGAAAAAATCAAGGAGAAAGAATTATCGCGTTTCACGAGACGAAGCCGCCGCCACCTCCTGTTCTTCATCGGGAGGCCAGATCTGGAGTCCGTTTGGGGCTCCGGAGAGGGGGATCTTCGATCTTCGCCATCACCAACCCTTCTCCATCGCCAATTCCATGATGCTCCCCATCGGGAGTGAGTAATTCCTTCGTAGGCTCGCTGGTCGGTGAGGAGTTGGATGAGATTCATCATGTAATCGAGTTAGTTTTGTTAGGGCTTGATCCCTAGTATCCATTATGTTCTGAGGTTGATGTTGCTATGACTTTGCCATGCTTAATGCATGTCACTTTGGGCCCGGGTGCCATGATTTCAGATCTGAACCGTTTATCTTATCACCATTATATCTATGTTCTAGATCTGATCTTGCAAGTTATAGTCACCTACTACATGTTATGATCCGGCAACCCCGGAGTGACAATAGTCGGGACACTATCCGGTGATGACCGTAGTTTGAGGAGTTCATGTATTCACTATGTGTTAATGCTTTGTTCCGGTTCTCTATTAAAAGGAGGCCTTAATATCCCTTAGTTTCCAATAGGACCCCGCTGCCACGGGAGGGTAGGACAAAAGATGTCATGCAAGTTCTTTCCATAAGCACGTATGACTATTTACGGAATACAAGCCTACATTATTTTTATGAACTGGAGCTAGTGCTATGACTGTTATATGATGAATATCATCCAACGAATTCACCGATCCAATGCCTACGAATTTCTCTCATATTGTTCTTGCTAAGTTACTACTGTTGCTGTTACTATTGCACTTGCTACAAAATCATTGCGATCACTGTTACCGTTACTATTGCTGCTGCTACTACTATCAAAACTACCATACTACTTTGCTACTAATCACTTTGCTGCAGATAATTAATCTCCAGGTGTGGTTGAATTGACAACTCAGCTGCTAATACTTGCAAATATTCTTTGGCTCCCCTTGTGTCAAATCAATAAATTTGGGTTGAATACTCTACCCTCGAAAACTATTGCGATCCCCTATACTTGTGGGTTATCAAATATGTATGAGAAACGCTAAGCATAAGGCATTTCAACAAATTGGAAGCAATGCAAGCTAGACACCATATGGAAGATCCAACCAAAATCACTCTAGCAAGTTAGACGTGTCTAATTATAACTGGCATTTTAACAAATTAGAGGCAGTACATGCTTGAAATGATATGCAAGATGCAATCAATATTGCACTGTCAATTTGAAGGTGTCTCGTCAGAAGTGATTGATGAGGGATATACAACAAAAAGTACTTTGATGTAAGAACATGGTTAATAGAAAGACGTAGTATGTACCAAAAACAGGAAGGCATGTCATATTCACAAGTATAATGTGTTAACTAAGCAGATGCAATTTACCCTAATTAGAAGCATTACAAGGTAGACACCATATGCAACATGCAACCACATATCACATTGCCAAGTAGGAGCAAGCACCTACGATGGTAGTGTAGGGGAATTGCGGTCATCAACTACAGAGCTACGTTGATGATCTTCATTTAGCGTTGCTGTTTCTTGAGAATCATGTGGGGAGGATGACATTACACTTTTTAAAAGAGTAGCACGTCTCACAGTAACCAACTGGGGTGGCTGTCTCATCATAAGTGATTTATGAGGGATACACAAGAGCATTAGTTTTATGTAAGAACATGGTTAATAGATAGATGTAGTATGTCTCAAAAGCAGGAAGGCATGCCATTATCAAAGGTATAATATGTAAAGTAAACATATGCAATTTAACCAAATTGGAAGCAATACAAGCTAGACACCATATGCAACATGCAACCACATTTGACAACGCGAAGTTAAAGCAAGCACCTGGGATGGTAGTGTGTGGCAATTGAGATCATCAACTGCAGAGCTATGTTTACTGTGTCCATCTGCTGACACTGCAACATTTAGAGCGCTGAAATGCTTAATGCTTATATTCGAATTAGACTGGAGTGAATTCTGTCTTTTCTTTTGTGAATTTATCAATAGTGCGTCAGAGTCTGAAATACCCATGCATAGAAAAACAATAGTGTGAGTATGGGTGAAGTGTGTGCTCAAGTAGTACACTATAAAAGTAGCAGATAGAAGGTGGGTGAGAAATAAATGACGGGAGACATATGATAGCTCTACAACATGCATGGCACACGAAATTATTCTAGGATTTTGAGATATGAGCACAAGGATGGCTGGGAAATGTAGATACTCCTCTAGCACACCACAAGCTGTGGTCCTATGAAAATAACAGTCACTGAAAACAAATAGGTCCGTCCATTTTTTCTGCATCGTCCGATGTACAAAGAACGGGCAGATCGCCTTCATATACCTCCAGCCAGTCAGTGTCGGCGATCTTCCTAGAAATGCCAGCAACCACCGGCCCAGTCCCCTGCCTCTGCCCTCCCCTCGACCTCACCGCACCATCATGCTAGGTACCGCCCCCCGGCCATCCCTTTAAGCCCCGCCGACCTCCACATCAGGCAAAAGCAGCTCCTGCGCCCCACACCCCTATGATAGACATCGATGCGCCGCTTCCCCGGCGAACAGGCGGACTAGGTGCTCCACGCGCCTAAGCGGGTGCTGCTTCTTTTAATTGTGAATCAACTGACCCTGAATTGAAATCCAGGTGGGCGACTGACCTCTAGCTAAGGTGAAAAAGTAAATGGGGGGAAACTAGTTTAGTATCATGAAGAAGGTGCAGGAAGAAGCGCTCAACTAGTTTCTTTCGTGGGATGAATACGGTGTGAGTAGAGACGTATGATTTGCAAGAATAAGGGATGAGGAGTACCTCTTTCTGCTGGCTGTGCTGTGTCCTCCTTCTGTTTTGCCAACAATCTTCTTGTGGTTCACTGGAAATAAGATGTTGTGGAGGATGGTGGAGCCTTGGACGAACCCATGGCCAAGTTGTTGAGTGTGGTGCCGTCGCCGTCTGTCCGCGGTGGGGAAGCAGATCCAAGGCGGCGAACGACGGCATAGCAGGAACAGCTCCAGTGCGGTGGATGGTTGCGATAGTGGAGTGGTAGCGGTTAGGCACAAGACAGCATGGTCGAAGTGGTTCCGGTACGACGCACGTCGGCGTCGTGGAGGCAGCTCTGCCTCGGCTTCAGCTGCTAAGTCCTTGAGGGCGTTGCGGTTCCGGTTGCATTGGATGACGACGTCGGGGTACCAGCTCCGGCGAGATGTAGGAGGGCGGCGGTGGATTGGGCATGACGGGGTGGAGGACAGAGGAGGTTGGGGTTTCGCGGTTGGTGGAGAGAGCGTTTTGGCACCCACAGAGTATGAATGGGGAAACAGAGGGAGGGGGAGCTAAGGGGGAACAATGTTTTGGTTTGGGACGCGCTTGTTTGAATCTTGGGGAAAGTTACAAACTTTGCCCCCATCTAAAATTTTGGACATATTGCGAGTCGGGGGTAGGACGGTAATCTCAGCTGTCCCAAATAGTGGGCGGGATAAATTTCGGCCGAGCGCATGGGTGTTTAGGCGCCCACGGTGTATGAATGCTTCTTGGAGGCGGTTGACTGGCGTCTTGGTGAAGTTCCAAACCTACCGCAGTTTAGACCTTTTTACATCGGGCCGATAGGCTACACAGGTCAGAGTCAGGAAAGTAATTTCCTACCACCAAACATTGGTCTCGCGCAGTTTCGGGTGACCAAAGGCTTATTTGGCGCTTCGTTCAATATTTGGGAGAATAAGCATTAACGTTTACAGTTCTCTTGAATTGAACTTTCTGGATTTGTCAAACTTCAAAAATCTTCACTCTTGAAAATCCTAAAACTACGATTATTTTGGAATGGAGGGGGTACATTTGAATCTACATTGCACACGAGTATATATTAAAAAATGCAGCTTAGATCAATTCATGCATGGTTCTAGATATAATCTCCTAGGTTGCAAAAAAATAGTTAGACATGCGTATGAATATATATAGCATGTGCAAACGCACAACAAAGATTGATGCTCCCTTTTAGATCTGATTTACAAATGCCATTTTCTTGAATTCAAATAGTTGAATGCACTTCCTATGAATTCGAATCTTTGAAACCACTTTTATGTTGAATTCAACATGTATTCTATTTTGTAGCTAGCAAGTTGGAATGTATCCATGTATGTGACAAATGTATAAAGTGCTTGACAGTGACAACACAGAGTGCACTCATGTTTATATATGAATTGCAACAACTATACATTTTCTTGATTTCAAACCACTCTCACTCTATGGATCAATAATGTGAAATAAACCCATACACGTGCTTGAATTCAATAGAGTATGGGTGTCTGATCGACCAATGTTCGTTCATACACAAATTGCAAAATTCATGATCCCATCCAATTTTTTTAATGCAATTTATATTTTAATTTAATGTGTAGAACCACCTTTTACGCGTAGATGCACTATGGCCCGGCCCATCCTCGCACACGCGCTATATATATCTCTATCTGATGCATAAGTGCACACACTTCATATACATCGGCATTTCTCTCTCACACATGCTCACACTCTCTCCCGTGGTGTTTCATGCACACACTCTTTATATATCTCCCTCTCTCTATCTCTCTTACTACTATCTATGACTCTTTTCACTAATCTCAGTTGGAAAACACTATTTCTCTCACATTCATAAATACAGACGCACGGTCTCTGCTGGCCTTCTATATGCACATATATCTGCCTACGTGTCTCCCGCACGCACACTATCTTTAGGCCTCTCTCGCACACATTGCCCCCCACCTCTCCCTTACTAGTTGGCGGATATTATTCCATTAAATCATTCGGTAGGATATCCATGATGGTTAGGCTTGATGGTAATAAGAGGCAAAGTTTTACCCAAGTCCGGGCCCTTGCAGTTGAGGAAAAAGTCTACTGCTGGTACTGTATGTTTGTGACTGGGGTGTGTACAAAGTACACGTGAACACCAGCCATTCTGTCTGTGTGTATATACTATCAACAAACTAGCCCCCATGCTTATATAACATACTCAGGGCCTAGGATTACAAATCATAGTCGACACTTCATAAGTGGGGATAGAGTCCTCCACGACTCTGGTAGCTTCGTCTTGTACGCCGAGTCCTCCATGGGTCTTTGTATAACGCGTCTCGGTCTGACCTATGTGGCGCAGGACAGAACCGACCTATGAGTCCTCACATCGACCCACCACAACTAGAAATGATGTGCCCACCACACCCCACACACAATCAATCACTAAGAAAATAACCATATACAATAGTAAAAAGGTACATGAAAGTTAATTGCATGGTGCATCCAATGATATTTGTTCCGTATTGTGAATGTTTATATTTTCTACTAAACAATTAGTCACGGTAAAGAGAAACAAAGGGCATATCTCTCTTTGTCTTCACCGCACACCCCCTCTCTCTACACACTTTCATGTACGCACACAAACTATCTCTTGACCCTCTAAAAGTATGCCCCTAACACATTCACGCGTGATGGTCACTGTATTTCAAGCGAAAGCACTATATGGTCACTGGACTTCAGAATATGCTCTTTACGATCACCGTATACATTCTTGTGGTGATCATACGGTCTCTAGGTCACCGTACGTCTTCATATTTTGTTGTGACACTGACGGTCATTGTATTTGAAGCGTGCTCCATGTTTTGTTTATGACACATACTGTCATTATATCTGAAGCGACAGCACGATATGGTCCCTGGACTTCAGAATAAGCTCATTACGGTCAACATATACATTTTGTGGTGCGAACCAATGTGTGGTTGGATGGTTAGGACGAAAGTGGTATCCCCAGCCCAGCAGGGTTAAAGTCCTGGTGCTCGCATTTATCCTGGATTAATTTCAGTATTTCGGCGATGTGCGTTCAGTGGGAGGAGACGTTCCCCTCGACTACGAGGCGCCTACGGTGACTTCGTAAAATATCAAGATGATTGCCAGCTCACTCTCTCGAAGGTGCTCATAGTGGATAGGGTGTGCATGTGTGCGTTCATAGGGGTGAGTGTATGTGTATATATGAGTTTTTGCGTCTGTACTATGTTAAACAAATACATGTGGTGACTATACGGTCACTGGCTCACCGTACAACTCCATAATTTATTGATGACACAATCAATTGACTAGTCAAACGGTCCACGTGGCACCACTAGTGTTGCACCATCATCGCGCGTTACCATGGGTCCCACCTTTCAGCACGTATATGAAAGAAAGAAACGGTAGCTTGCATCTGTACTATGTTAATGAAATACATTTTGTGGTTATCATACAGTCACTGGCTCACCGTATAGCGCACATTACCATAGGGCCCACCTGTCAGCGCGTATATGAAAGAGATAAATGGTAATAAATTAGTGGTCGGTGGGGATTCGAAATCATGAAACATGAGGTTCGTAGCCCGCGCGCCGTAACCACAGTGGACAAGGTCGCCTTGTGATGATATGATGAGCCAGCCGTTTTAATTGCACGCAAGCACGCACGCACGAGCTACTATGGTGAATACAAACACATCACACATGCGCACAAACATGCCCGCAATACCCGCATGCATGCATGCATGCAATACTCACATGTACACATGGACGCACGCAACACTCGCACGAACACACACACGCATGTAGGCATGCAACACTAACACATACACATGCACGCACGAACACACACACGCATGCAACACTGAAATGTACACACCAAAATTTTGCCTACCCCGGGCAAGATCCAAACAGCCCCTTCCAGGCCCACCCCTCCCAGCACATTCAAACCCCTCGTTCGCCATGAAGTTTTGCCATGTGTTGTTGTTTTCAGGGATACTTTGTTGTGTGAAAACAAATTTAAATATGAACGAATAATCGGTGTGCGCGGTCTTCTGTCGGGACACGGTTGGATGGCCTCACAGTAGTACTAGTAGTGTAGAGTAGCAGTACAGTGGTACTCCAGTAGTACAGTGTAGAGTAGTACAAGTCTCATCTGACACCAATTTCCTTGGAGTCCGTGCTACAACAAGCTACCCTAGGCTATGTTACTAGTAGTAGAACCTCCATAGTGGGTACGTAGTAATTCCGTAAAATCAGATTTTCCCAAAACTAAGTTGCTCAACCTTGCTTATTTGCTTGTTTCCCTTCCTACCCGCTGTTCTTCCACATACAGCCTAAAAAACGAGGTCGTGTGAATAGCAATTGATTACTCGTGTTTATTTTATTTTCATGAAATGATTACTTGTGTTGATGGCTGCATGTGTCTAGGCCAATGCATGCATTTTTTGCTTGGTGCTCATTGGGAAATCCAAGTAAAAAAAAGCAGGGGGTAGTACTACAGCGTGCCGGACCGACCTTGTGGGGGTACCTCCATCCTGATTTATCATTCCACATCGTATTTTGTGCCAATTTTGACTATGTATTTAACTAACAAAATGTTAATGCATGTCACAAAAAATTATACCATTGAAAACTATGTTCAAATACGAATCCAATGATATAATTTTTGTTGACATGCACTAACATTTTGTCAATTAAATCTTTTGTCAAAATTTAGCACACATTACAAAGGGGACCAATAAACCAGTACTCAACACCACGCACGCTAGTCGTAGTGATATGAAAGGGCCCACTTCAAAAAATAAACAAAGAAAGAAAGGGCCCAATACACATTCAAGCATTTCATCACATCTTTCTCTCGCTCTATATGTAGAACACACTATGCCAAACTCCCCTGCCGGAAAAGACCCGCCCTCGCCTTTTTAGTCGGGGTTTGTATCGATGGATCGCGCGAAGCAGCAAAAACCAAGCCGTGTCTTGTACTCCTCCGTCGTACTGTACTAAGAGTGGAGATGATCGCTTTCATAAATGTTATACTTCCTCTCGCCGACATGTGGGACATATAGCAACCCGGTCCACATGTCATGCACCAAATAACAGTGCAGAACAGCAGGGGGACGCACCCCAGTCATAGCGCCGCAGTAGTAGTAGTAATGAGCAATGAGACGTCAAATCACAAAGCCGCACCTTTGCCACAGACGGACGAAGCAACCATTATTTCACACTTCAAGAAAACCACGTATTGCTTCTGCCATTGCTCTGCCGCAAGAGGGACGTGCATCGGCTTGGCACATCATGACACGTGGGACCGCATGACAGGCCATGCTCCCCCGTCCCCCGCCCACCGCTCGGTAAAATCACCTCATTTTTACTAATCTGGATACTATCTTTAGATCAATATAGTCAGGATTCACCAAGAAGCAAAACCAAGTGGGTCATCCACCGTGTTGTTACACATGCGATGAACCAAATTACAGTTCGGAGCAGCTGTTGGACTTGGAGGCACCCCAGTCGTAACGCCACAGTAGTAGTAAATGAGCGATGAGGGGTCAAATCACAAAGCTCGACGGACGGAGCAACCATAATTTCACTCTAGGGTGCAAGAGAGAAAGAAAAAAGAAAACCAATTATGTGTGCGGCAGCTACCTAGGGTGCCCTAGGGTAGGAGCCTCCACTACAAATCCGCTACTCTCTCGTCCTCGTGAAGAAAACCGATGATGCGTGCAATGCGTAGGGTTTTCATGACCCACAAGTATAGGGGATCAATCGTAGTCCTTTTGATAAGTAAGAGTGTCGAACCCAACGAGGAGCAGAAGGAAATGACAAGTGGTTTTCAGCAAGGTATTTTCTGCAAGCACTGAAATAGTCGGTAACAAGTAGTTGGATAGCAAGATAATTTGTAACGAGCAAGTAACGGTGACGGTAAATAAAGTGCAGCAAGGTAGCCCAATACTTTTGTGGCAAAGGACAGGCCAAAACGGTCTCTTATGATAAGCAAAGTGTTCTTGAGGGTTCACGGGAATTTCACCATATCACTTTCATCCTGTTGGTTTGATTCATGTTCGTTACGTTGATAATTTGATATGTGGGTGGACCGGTGCTTAGGTGCTGTTCTTACTTGAACAAACCTCCTACTTATGATTAACCCCTTCGCAAGCATCCGCAACTATGAGAAAAGTATTAAGATAAAATCTAACCATAGCATTAAACTTTTGGATCCAAATCGGTCCCTTACGAAGTAGCGCATAAACTAGGGTTTAAGCTTCTGTCACTCTAGCAACCCATCATCTATAACTACTCCACAATGCATTCCCTTAGTCCCAAATATGGTGAAGTGCCATGTAGTCGATGTTCACAGGACACCACTAAGGGAATCACAACATACATATCATCAAAATATCGAACACATATCAAGTTCACATGATTACTTGCAACATGACTTCTCCCGTGACCTCAAGAACAAAAGTAACAACTCACAAATGATAATCATGCTCAAGATCAGAGGGGTATTAAATAGCATAATTAATCTGAACATATAATTTTCCACCAAATAAAACATATAGTAATCAACTACAAGATGTAATCTACACTACTAGTCACACACAGGTACCAATCTAAGGTTCCGGTACAAAGATTGAACACAAGAGATGAACTAGGGTTTGAGAGGAGATGGTATTGTTGAAGATGTTAATGGAGATTATGCTCCCAAATATGAGAGGGTTGTTGGTGATGACGATGACTATGATTTTCCCCTCCGGGAGGGAAGTTCCCCCGACGGAATCGCTCCACCGGATGGCAAAAGTGCTCCTGCCCAAGTTCCGCCATGAGACAGCGGTGCTTCATCCCGAAAGTCCCCCTCTGATTTTTTTCTAGCTCAAAATGACCTATATACCAGAAGATGGTCACCGGAGGTGGGCCGAGGAGGGCACAACCCACCAGGGCGCGCCTGGGGGCCCAGGCGCTCCCTGGTGTCTTGTGCTCACCAGGGTGGCCCCCTCCGGTAGTTATTTGCTCTAGTATTTTTTATATATTCAAAAACAATTCTCCGTAAATTTTTAGCTCATTTGGAGATGTGCAGAATAGGTAACTCTGACGTAGCTTTTTCAGGTTCAAAATTCCAGCTGCTGGTACTCTCCCTCTTTGTGTAAACCTTGCATATTATGAGAGAAAAGGCATTAGAATTACTCCAAAAAGCATTATTATGCATAAAAACATTATAAATAACAGTAGTAAAACATGATGCAAAATGGACGTACCAACTCCCCCAAGCTCGCTTGTCCTCAAGCGAAAAACCGAAATCGAAAAACATGCCCATATGCTTAGAGAGAGAGGTGTCGATAAAAACAAAATACAGACATAGAAGCATCATGCTTATTATTTTAGCAACAAAAAACTTTAACATAAAACTTTATCGCATAACTTTTATCATATAACTTCTCATGATCAAGTAACAATTCATCACAACATTGAAGTATAAAGCATAAACCTTAGTGAAAACCAACAAATTATGTTCTCAGTCAACTTTGCAACTACAATTCATCATATTTTCAGGAAGGGTCACGTATCGGAGCCTTTAGGCAAGTCCACATACTGAACCATCATTTAACCTTCTATGATTACTAACACTCACAGCATACCCATGAACAAAAAGTTTCAACCGGACACATAGAAAGATAGGGGCTTATAGTTTCGCCTCCCAACGTATTCACCTCAAGGGTGATGTCAACAATAATAACTCATGCTCACTCATATCCAACTGGATATATGTGCCTAAATTTTTCCTCACCACATGATGCTTGCAAAAAGAGAAAATAAAAAGGAATAGGGAAGAATACTTTGACTCTTACATAAAAGTAAATGCATAAAAGTAAAAGATAGGCCCTTCGCAGAGGGAAGCAGAGGTTGTCATGCGCTTTTTGTTTGTATGGCAAATCCCTTAATGCAAAAGAATGTCACGTTATATTGCCCCTTATGATAGCAACCTTTATTATGCAGTCCGTCGCTTTTATTACTTTGCCATCATAAGTTCATACAACACTAAATTTTCTCTTACACTAAATGATCCAACACATTTAGAAGCAATTTTTATTGCCTTATTGCACCGATGACAACTTACCTGAAGGATCTTACTCAATCCATAGGTAGGTAGGGTGGACTCTCAAAAAGATTTTGGGTTTAAGGGTTTTTGGATGCACAAGTAGTATTTCTACTTAGTGCGGAGTTTTTGGCTAGAAAAGATATTGAGCAAGCACCACATGTTGAAGGATCTATGGCAATATAACTTCTATGTGAATATGAACAAACATAAATCATTACGTTGTCTTCCTTGTCCAACATCAACAATTTGGACACATAATATTTAATGGGGGCTCACAATCATAAAAGATGTCCAAGATAGTGTATTTGCATGTGAATCTTCTCTTCCCTTATGAATTCTTTCATGAATTGCATCACTGACCAATGCTATGTTTGTCAATCTCCAATAAATTTTACCACTTGTACTTTTCCTTATGTGATGTCATTAGTTACCATAAGATTAGCATATGATCCTTTTCATTTATTTTCCTTTCTTTTTATTGGAATGAAAGAGTAAAGAAACAAAACTCAAACTACTCTTTATTATATATCTCACACATGATTACATAGATAGATAGATCACTAAGCAAGCACTCGAAAAGAAAGGATCGAACTAAACTTTTATTCAACTAAATCATATGATAACTAAAGATCGAACTAAAATACATAAAGGCAAAGATAGTGGTGGTGATACGATACCGGGGCACCTCCCCCAAGCTTGGCACAAGCCAAGGGAGTTCCCATACCATGAACTCAGGCCTCCTTTGGTGGGGAAGATGATGATGGTGGTGGTGAAGTAGTAGCGGGCTTATTCTCCGGCTTCCATGGCAGCGGCTCACCATCATAAGAAGAAGCGTGAGTCTCACGAGTCCTGCAACTGGCAGCTAAATTCATACCTATAAATCTTGCCTCATATTCAAAGACTTGATTTTGGAGATCATAGATTTGGCTTTGCAGAAAATTGATTTGCTCGTTGAGGGTGAAGACGATGGCCTTCATGTTCCGGCCATCCACCTTGAGATCACGGGTGTAATCCGCAATCATGAGGTGATTGGCATTGAGTCCACGCTCCACCATCCCCTTGCACTTGAAAACTTCTTGCCCCATAGCTTCGAGCCTAGCCTCCACGGTTCCCATCCTCTTGGGCCCCTGGACGTCCCTGATATGGAGCACCCCCTCACGCATCTCATTGGCTTGAGGGTGCTGCATCACCCCCGCAAAAATGGGTTGATGACGTTCTCGAAGAACTTATCCTTGGAGGAGCTCGAAGCGGCCATGGCGATCTAGATCTCTCAGAAAACAACAAGAAAGAAGAACATAAGATTTCTTCGCGATACGGTGGTCAATACGTTTGGGGGGTATATAAAGATTTTTTAGCTTGGGAAACTAGCAAACGAGAGAAAAAGGGAGTCGGGAAGGTTCCCAAGGTGGGCACAACCCACCTGCGCGTGCCAGGCATGCCATGTGCGCCCTGGTGTCTTCGGCACTCCTCGGTTGCCTTCCTGGTTGTTTCTTATTTTCATAATTTTTGTAATATTCCAAAACTGACAAAAAATATTTTTGCGAATTTTTCGGAGTCCGTTTACTTACCGTATCATGTACCTCCTCTTTTTTAGTATTCTGGAGTGTTCCGGAAGGTTTCTTTTATGTGTTCCTCCGGTGTCAGGGTTTGAATAATATTGCTTTCAATATTAATAGGATTATCTTAGATATAGTGGTTGATTCTTTGCCCATTGACCACCTTCGGGTTAGTACCTTCGGCATTATTTATTTTGATGGCTCCAGAGCGATAAACCTCCTCAATAATATATGGTCCTTCCCATTTGGAGAGAAGTTTTCGTGCAAAGTATCTGAAACGAGAGTTGTACAAAAGAACATATTCTCCAACTTTGAATTCCCGCTTTTGGATTCTTTTGTCATGCCATCTTTTAACTTTTTCTTTAAATAATTTGGCATTTTCATAAGCTTGGGTTCTCCATTCATCTAATGAGCTAATATCTAATAACCTCTTTTCACCGGCAAGTTTGAGATCATAGTTGAGTTCTTTAATTGCCCAATATGCTTTATGTTCTAACTCTAGAGGCAAATGACAAGCTTTTCCATAAACCATTTTGTAAGGAGACATACCCAAAGGATTTTTATATGCTGCTAGCCCAAAGTGCATCATCCAATTTCTTAGACCAATTCTTTCGGGACCTATTAATGGTTTTTTGTAATATTAATTTTATTTCTCTATTGCTAAGTTCAACTTGACCACTAGATTGAGGATGATAGGGTGATGCAATTCTATGGTTAACATCATATTTAGCAAGCATTTTACGGTAAGCACCATGAATAAAGTGTGAACCACCATCAGTCATTAAATATCTAGGGACTCCAAACCTCAGGAAAATAACTTCTTTAAGCATTTTAATGGAAGTGTTATGATCAGAACTACTAGTTGGAATAGCTTCGACCCACTTAGTAACATAATCAACAGTAACCAAAATATGTGTATACCCATTAGAGGAAGGAAAAGGTCCCATATAATCAAAACCCCAAACATCAAATGGTTCAACAGCAAGTGAATAATTCATAGGCATTTCTTGACGCTCACCGATATTACCAATTGTTTGACATTCATCACAAGATAAAACAAACTTACGGGCATCCTTGAAGAGAGTAGGCCAATAAAAAATAGATTGCAATCCCTTATGAGCAGTTCTATCTCCCGCATGATGCCCTCCATAAGCTTCGGACTGACATTTTCGTAGGATTTGTTCTTGTTCATGCTCAGGTACACAACGTCTAATAATACCATCTACTCCTTCTTTATAAAGATGTGGGTCATCCCAAAAGTAACGTCTTAAATCATAGAAGAATCTTTTCTTTTGTTGGTATGTGAAACTAGGTTGTATGTATTTAGTAACAATATAATTAGCATAGTCAGCATACCACGGAGTGTTATGAGAAACATTTATTGCAGCTAGTTGTTCATCAGGAAAGCTATCATCAATAGGTAGTGGGTCATCAAGAATATTTTCTAACCTAGACAAGTTATCAGCTACGGGGTTCTCAACTCCTTTTCTATAAGTAATATGTAAATCAAATTCTTGTAGCAAAAGAACCCACCTAATGAGTCTAGGTTTAGCAGCTTTCTTTTCCATAAGATATTTTATAGTAGCATGATCAGTGTGAACAGTTACTTTGGAATCAACAATGTAAGATTTGAATTTATCACAAGCAAACACAACTGCTAAAAATTATTTTTCAGTGGTAGCATCATTTCTTTCGGCACTTTCTAGAGTTTTGCTAGAATAATGAATAAATTTTAATTTCTTATCAACTCTTTGTCCTAGAACAGCACCAACAGCATAATCACTAGCATCACACATAATTTCAAAAAGCAAGTTCCAATCAGGTGGTTGAACAATAGGTGCAGAAGTTAAGGCTTTCTTAAGTGTTTCAAAGGCTTCTATACAATCATCATAAAAAACAAATGGAATATCCTTTTGTAAAAGATTTGTAAGAGGCCTAGAAATTTTAGAGAAGTCTTTAATAAACCTCCTATAGAAACCAACATGACCAAGGAAACTATGAATACCTTTAATATCTTTAGGACATGACATTTTCTCAATTGCATCAACTTTAGCTTTATCCACCTCAATACCTCATTCAGAAATTTTATGCCCCGAGACAATACCTTCATTAACCACAAAGTGGCACTTCTCCCAATTCAAGACAAGATTAGTTTGCTCACATCTCTGCAAAACTCGATCAAGGTTTCTCAAGCAATCATCAAAAGAAGTTCCATAAATAGAAAAATCATCCATGAAAACCTCAACAATCTTTTCACAAAAATCAGAGAATATAGTAGTCATACATCTTTGAAAGGTAGCAGGTGCATTGGATAAACCAAAAGGCATATGTCTATAAGCGTAAGTTCCAAAAGGGCAAGTAAAAGTTGTTTTCTCTTGATCATGTTGTGAAACAGGTATTTGAGAAAAACCAGAATATCCATCCAAAAAACAAAAGTGTGTGTGCTTAGATAATCTTTCCAACATTTGATCGATAAAAGGCAAAGGGTAATGATCTTTTCTAGTAGCTTTATTTAATTTTCTAAAATCAATTACCATTCTATAGACAGTAACAATTCTTCGTGGAATGAGTTCATTTTTATCATTAGGAACAACAGTAATACCTCCCTTCTTAGGGATACAATGAACAGGACTCACCCATCTACTATCAACTATGGGATAGATTATACCTTCTTCCAGAAGCTTTAATATTTCAGCTCTTACCACTTCTTTCATCTTAGGATTCAAACGTCATTGATGATCAATAATGGGTTTAGCATCAAGTTCCATATTAATCTTGTGCTGACAGAGAGTGGGACTAATGCCCTTAAGACCATCACGAGTATATCGAATGGCAGCATGGTGCTTCTTTAGAATTTTCAATAATCTTTCTTCTCTATGTTCTGAAAGGTTAGCACTAATAATAACACGATATATCTTTTTCTCATGAAGATAAGCATATTTCAAAGTATTAGGCAATTGTTTTAATTCAAACAGAGGATCACCTTTAGGTGGAGGAGGACCTCCTAGAGTTTCAATAGGCAAAAAGTGTTTGAGCAGAGGTCGTTGTTCAAAGAAATTTTTATCTAATTCATTTCTTTCATGCATATGCATATCATTTTCATGGTCTAGGAAATATTGTTCTAGTTGATCAGTAGGAGGCACGGCAATAGAAGCAAGACCAATTATTTCATCCTTACTAGTTAATTCTTTCTTATGTGGTTTTCTACTAAACTTAGAGAAATTAAACTCATGAGACTCATTACCAAAGCTAACACCAACAATTTGTTTTTCACAATCTATTTTAGCATTCACGGTGTTCAAGAAGGGTCTACCAAAAATAATGGGACAAAAATCATCTTGTGGGGAACCAAGAACTAGAAAATCAGTAGGATATTTTATTTTCCCACACAAGACTTCAACATCTCTAACAATCCCAAGTGGTGTAATGGTGTCTCTATTAGCAAGTTTAATAGTAACATCTATATCTTCTATTTCAGTGGGTGCTATGTCATTCATAATTTCATTGTATAAGGTAAAAGGAATAGCACTCACGTTAGCACCTTAGTCACATAAACCATGATAACAATGATCTCCTATTTTAACTGAGACAACAGGCATGCCAACAACAAGTCTATGTTTACCTTTTTAATCGGGTTTGGCAATTCTAGCAGCATCATCGGAGAAGTAAATAACATGCCCATCAATATTTTCTTCCAGGAGATCTTTAACCATAGCAACACTAGGTTCTACTTTAATTTGTTCAGCACGTTTAGGTGCTCTAATATTACTTTTGCGAACCACAGTTGAACCTTAGCCTGTTCCTTTATCCTAACAGGGAAAGGTGGGTTTTCAATATAAGCAGTAGGCACAACTGGATCAACATTGTAAATAATAGCTTCATCTTTAACTATGACCGGTTCTTTAATTTCTTCTTTAATAGGGGGGTGATATTTAAACCATTTCTCCTTAGGGAGATCAACATGAGTAGCAAAAGATTCACAAAAAGAGGCTACTATCTCAGAGTCAAGTCCATATTTAGTGCTAAACTTGTGAAAAGCATCGGTATTCATAAAGGATTTAACACAATCAAATTCAAGCTTAATACCTGACTCTTTACCTTTGTCGAGTTCCCAGTTTTCAAAGTTGCATTTAATTCTTTCTAAAAGATCCCACCTGAATTCAATAGTCTTCTTCATAAAAGAACCAGTACAAGAAGTATCGAGCATGGATCGATCATCATGAGAAAGCCGAGCGTTAAAATTCTGAATGATAATTTCTCTAGAGAGCGCATGATTGGGGAATGAATATAACATTGACTTAAGCCTCCCCCAAGCTAGAGAGATACTTTTTCCTTCACGAGGCCAACAATTATATATATAATTCTGATCACAATGAACTAGATGCCTAAGATAATTTTTTTAATCGATTCCAGTTCCAAGAACCAATATCATCGCATAGTCTATACCATGTCAATGCCTTTCCCTTCAAAGATAAAGGGAAAACCTTCTTCTTAGATTCATCTCCGGATAAACCTACAAGCTTAAATAATCCACAAGTTTCATCCACATATATCAAGTGCATATCAGGATGTTCGGTTCCATCTCCTGCATAAGGATTAGCTAGTAGTTGTTCTATCATACCGGAAGGAATTTCATAACCAATATTTTCAGTAGGTGCAGTAGGTTGAGGGGAAACTAATTGTGCTTCCGGTCAAGGTGAAGATACCCCGAACAAACCCCTCAAAGGATGGTTCTCCATAGTAACAAGTGACAATAAATTTCAGCACGTAGTAGTAATTTTTCCTTACCAATTTCCACTTACCAAGAGCGCTTCACTCCCTAGCAATGGTGCAAGAAAAGAGTCTTGATGACCCACAATTTTAGGGGATCAATCGTGGTCCTTTCGATAAGTAAGAGTGTCGAACCCAACGAGGAGCAGAAGGAAATGACAAGTGGTTTTCAGCAAGGTATTTTCTGCAAGCACTGAAATAGTCAGTAACAAGTAGTTTGATAGCAAGATAATTTGTAACGAGCAAGTGATGGTGATGGTAAATAAAGTGCAGCAAGGTAGCCTAATACTTTTGTGGCAAAGGACAGGCCAAAATGGTCTCTTATGATAAGCAAAGCGTTCTTGAGGGTACACGGGAATTTTACCATATCCCTTTCATCATGTTGGTTTGATTCGTGTTCGCTACTTTGATAATTTGATAAGTCGGTGGACCGTTGCTTAGATGTTGTTCTTACTTGAACAAACCTCCTACTTATGATCAACCCCCTCACAAGCATCCGCAACTACGAGAAAAGTATTAAGATAAAATCTAACCATAAGATTAAACTATTGGATCCAAATCGGTCCCTTACAAAGTAGAGCATAAACTAGGGTTTAAGCTTCTGTCACTCTAGCAACCCATCATCTAATAACTACTCCACAATGCATTCCCTTAGGCCAAAATATGGTGAAGTGCCATGTAGTCAACGTTCACATGACGCCACTAAGGGAATCACAACAAACATATCATCAAAATATCGAACACATATCAACTTCAGATGATTACTTGCAACATGACTTCTCCCGTGACCTCAAGAACAAAAGAAACTACTCACAAATGATAATCATGCTCAAGATCAGAGGGGTATTAAATAGCATAATGGATTTGAACATATAATCTTCCACCAAGTAAACCATCTAGTAATCAACTACAAGATGTAATCAACACGTACTACTTGTCACCCACAGGTACAAATCTGAGGTTTCGGTACAAAGATTGAACACAAGAGATGAACTAGGGTTTGAGAGGAGATGGTGATGTTGAAGATGTTGATGGAGATTGCCCTACCAAAGATGAGAGGGTTGTTGGTGATGACGATGACGATGATTTCCCCCTCCGGGAGGGAAGTTCCCCTGGTGGAATCACTTCGCCGGAGGGCAAAAGTGCTCCTGCCCAAGTTCCGCCTTGAGATGGCAGCGCTTCGTCCCGAAAGTCCCCCTCTGATTTTTTCTAGGTCAAAATGACCTATATACCAGAAGATGGGCACCGGAGGTGGGCTGAGGAGGCCACAACCCACCAGGGCGCACCTGGGGGCCCAGGCGCGCCCTGGTGTCTTGTGCTCACTAGGGTGACTGAGGGAGTCCTGGATTAAGGGGTCCTCGGGCGTCCATGCTACGTAACGTGGGCCGGACTGATGGGCCATGAAGATACAAGATAGAAGACACTCTCCCATGTCCGGATGGGACTCTCCTTGGCGTGGACGGCAAGCTTGGCGTTCGGATATGAAGATTCCTTTCTCTGTAACCGACTTTGTACAACCCTAGTCCCCTCCGGTGTCTATATAAACTGGAGGGTTTAGTCCATAGAGGCAATCATAATCAGACAGGCTAGACTTCTAGGGTTTTAGCCATTACGATCTCATGGTAGATCAACTCTTGTAATACTCATATTCATCAAGATCAATCAAGCAGGAAGTAGGGTATTACCTCCATAGAGAGGGCCCGAACCTGGGTAAACATCGTGTCCCCCATCTCCTGTTACCATCGACCCTAGACGGACAGTTCGGGACCCCCTACCCGAGATCCGCCGGTTTTGACACCGACATTGGTGCTTTCATTGAGAGTTCCGCTGTGTCGTCGCTAGAAGACTCGATGGCTCCATCAATCATCCACAACAATACTGCCTTGAGGGAGGTCTTTCTCCCCAGCCAGATCTTCGTATTCGGCGGCTTCATACTGCGGGCCAACTCGCTTGGCCATCTAGAGCAGATCGACAGCTACGCCATTGGCCATCAGGTCAGGTTTGGAAGCTTGAACTACGTTGCTGATACCCGCGGAGACTTGATCTTCGACAGATTCGAGCCCATGGCAGCCGCTCCCTGCCACCACGATGACCATGACCTAAATCTGTCATCGGACCATACCCGGGAGATAGCGCCTGTAACTGCTCTGGCCCTAGATCCGGAGCAGATTGCGCCATCCGAGGACGGGAAGCTCAACCCTGCCACGAAAGCCGCAGACTCAGCGGCGTTGGAGCCGCACACAGACCCAACTTCGAACGGAATCTGTGTCACCGGAACCTCAGATTCGTCTCCGGCCACAGGTTCCGAACCACGTGCATCCGCGCCCATCGAGCTCGATGGCGCCGATCGTCGAGTTCAGCTCCGCGGACATCTTCCGGCACTCACCTTTGGGTGATGTGCTAAACTCATTAAAAACCCTCTCCTTAGCAGGGGACTCACAGCCGAATTATATCCGGTTTGAACTGGAGGCTGATTGCGGAGAATTTCGCTTCCCACCCACCGCCCACTTCATTGCCACTGTCGAAGACTTAACCGACATGTTCGATTACGACTCCGAAGACATCGACGGTATGGACGACGATTCCGGAGAGGAGTAGGCCCAAAACCCGCCGTTTACTGGGTGCTGGACAGCCACCTCCTCGTCTGACGTGTACATGGTGGGTACTCCCAAAGAGAATAACGGCGATAACGAGAAAGATCCAGTCGAGGATAAATCTCCTGAGACATAGCCAAAACGCCGACGTCAGCGGCACCGCTCTAAATCACGCCATGGAAAAGACAGCAATACCGGCACGAGAGAAAACAATACTCCAGACAATGCCGAAGACAAAGAAGATCCCGTCGAGCCGACTTTCGAACAGGACGATAGGGAAGATGGGCAAGTCAGCCCTGACAAACAGGCCATAAACGAAGACTCGGAGGACAGGAACTATCTTCCACTCTCCGAAGACGAGGTGAGTCTCAGCGACGAAGACTTTATCGTGCCTGAGGAACCCGTCGAGCAGGAGCGCTTTAAGCGCCGGTTAATAGCCACTGCGAGGAGCCTGAAAAAGAAACAGCAGCAGCTTCAAGCTGATCAAGATCTACTCAACGACAGATGGACTGATGTCCTGGCAGCCAAGGAATACGGACTCGAGCGCCCCATTAAAAGTTACCCGAATCGTAAACTGCTACCCCAATTCGACGACGAGGCACTTGAGCCCATGCCATCAACACGTAATGCGGCTGACCGACCACCACGTGGCCGGGACAAAGCGGCAACCCAAGCCGAACACCTGCCCATACTACCTCGCTGTAAAGGCAAAGATACCACAGCTCGGGAATACACATATGACCTGCGACAAGACCTGGAGAGCAGAGCAGGTCAGTCCAGAACGATCTACGGATCGCGGGGGCATGCCCTGGCGCGCGACGACGGCTATCAAGCCAGACGTAATGAGCATAACCACGTCTGGGCCAAAAACCGCAGACAGACTACATCCGCACTACGTCGCGACTTGGCCCGATATAGAGGCGCCGCACATCCCCTCTGCTTCACTGATGAAGTAATGGAGCACGAATTCCCGGAATGGTTTAAACCCATGAATATCGAATCATATGATGGAACAAACAGATCCCGCAGTATGGATTGAAGATTTCCTTCTCCATATCCACATGGCCCACGGTGATGACCTCCACGCCATCAAATACCTCCCACTAAAATTAAAGGGACTAGCGCGGCACTTGCTGAACAGCCTCTCAGAGAACTCCATTGGCAGCTGGGAAGACTTGGAAGACGCCTTCCGCGATAACTTTCAAGGTACATATGTCCGGCCTCCGGATGCCGATGACCTAAGTCACATCATCCAGCAGCCCGGGGAGTCAGCCAGGAAGCTCTGGACTAGGTTCCTAATTAAAAAGAACCAAATTGTCGATTATCCGGACGCCGAAGCCCTCGCGGCCTTTAAACATAGCGTCCGAGATGAATGGCTTGCCCGCCACCTCGGTCAAGAAAAACCAAAATCCATGGCAGCCCTTACCGCTCTGATGACCCACTTTTGCGCGGGAGAAGATAGCTGGCTCGCTCGTAGAAGCAGCAGCACCAGTGACCCGGGCACTTCCGAAGTTCGAGACGGCAACGGCAAGCCACGACGCAATAAACACAAGCATCGAAATAATAATGAAGGAACGCAAGACACGATGGTAAACGCCGGATTCAGCGGCTCCAAAACCGGTCAACGGAAAAAGCCATTCAAGGCAAATAGAGATGGACCATCAATTTAGACAAGATACTGGATCGGCCCTGCCAGATTCATGGCACCCCCGATAAACCAGCCAATCACACCAACAGAAGCTGTTGGGTCTTCAAACAAGCCGGCAAGCTTAACGCCGAACACAAGGGGAAGGGGCTGCCCAGTGACAGCGATGACGAAGAGACTCGCCAACCGAACACCGGGGGTCAGAAGCAATTTCCCCCCGAAGTAAAAACAGTCAACATGGTATATGTGACGCACATCCCTACAGAGGAGCGCAAGCGCGCACTACAGGACGCCAATGCCATAGAGCCAGGCACCCCAAAATTAAGCCAATGGGCGGCCTGCCCGATCACTTTTGATCGGAAGGACCACCCAGCCAGTATCCGTCACAAAAGTTCGACAGCTCTGATCCTCGATCCAATTATCGATGGGTTCCATCTCACGAAAGTCCTTATGGACAGCGGCAGTAGTCTTAATCTACTCTACCAAGACACTGTCCGCAAAATGGGCATTGATCCTTCACGAATCAAGCCCACCACAGCTACCTTCAAGGGAGCAGTGTCCGGCGTAGAAGCTCGCTGCACGGGCTTAATTACATTGGAAGTCATTTTCGGCTCGCCGAACAACTTTAGAAGCGAAGGCTTGACCTTCGATATTGTCCCGTTCCGCAGCAGCTACCACGAACTACTCGGGCGTACCGCTTTTACTCGTTTTAATGCAGTCCCACATTACACCTATTTCAATCTTAAGATGCCCGGTCCACGCGGCGTCATCACGATAAACGGAAATACGGAATGCTCCCTCCGTACAGAGGAGCGTACTATGGCTACTGCAGCCGAAGTACAAAGCGGCCTTATCAAGCCACGTATCTCATCGGCCGTCAAGCCGCCGGTCTCTACTAAACCGGACCAATCAATCTCAGAGCTGGATTAGCAGTTCGGCCTCCACCTTCCGCCACATATAGTCATGAAGTTTATACCGCGCATACATAATTATGCACTTAAAATACCATGGTCATCGGCGGAGGCACAGTATGGACAGGCCTACAATGCGGTCCGCACCCTCATAGTCTTTTTACTTTTTCTAACTATTTTTTATCTTTTACAACAGGTGATTCAAAGCCTGGTCATCTTACGGACTCTTTCTAAAGTTCGGCTTCGTATAAATAACCAAAGGCTATTCCTACTAAGGAGTCCTTTACCGAGGCAAGGCAGTGCAGACGTGCGACAGGAGGTCCTAATGATTTTTGTAAGACCGCACTCTTTATTTTAAACCTGTAAAGTGCCTTTTTCCTCAGCCCTCGGCCCCTGGCATGTCAAATAGCCTGGGTAGGGGCGTTATAATCTGTAAAATTGCATTTGATGTGTCAATCAGATTCCAGTGAACATAACCCGTATTCAGTATTCGCTTCTTCTACGTACTGAATTTTGCTTCTTCGGTTGTTTCACGAACGCACCTCGGCACAAATTGCCAGGGGCTCCATACGGCAACACATGAGTTGCCGACAAGTCCGAACAACTTTTCAGCACACTTCAGCGTCACGAGTTTGGCCTTATATGCATCAGCTCCGAATCATGTCTTTGGTCAATAGTTGGGTTGCCCGGCTCCTGTGGTTACTACCTTATGTTCCGCTATATCGGCTAGGGTAGTAAAGGGAGAACTACTGCGATTGTGTCCTGGTTTATCCGGATGAGCACCTTAGTAGAGAAAGCCGAAAACTGACTGTCATGATGCGGCGAGAGCTGGTCAACCAGTCGATGACTCATCAGAATCCTTCGCGATTCTTTCCGTATTACACGAAGGACCGTTCTTCTGGTCACCTATGTAACGCACCGTATTCGGGTAAACGCGTACATACCAGGGGTTATATCGTAGACCCGCCGTCAAACTCCTATGGCTAAGTGAAAGTGTTAAAGCCCTATAGTCCGATTGCCTAGTTCGCCGCATTGACACCTCCTTCATGGACCAAGACGTTGGGTCAAGAGTGATCAAGTGCTTTTCCAAACATCCCCATATTATATGCGAGGGGGCTGAAGCTGACGACTGGCAAACTTTCAGATTATACGAAGAACGGCCGCACCGGAGGAACCAAAACTTTCAGGCAAAAGTATAAAAAATATGGCCTTAATATATCATAATATTGTTTTTACAAATTTGGTATATTCACTCGAACATCATATCTTTCGAGCACTGACCCTCTATCAAGCGGGCACCCTCTAGGACATCTTCAAAATAATGCTCTGGCGTGTGATGGTCCTTGCCCTCGGGTGGACTCTTCGCTGCAATATCGGCGGCCTTCATCTTCGCCCAGTACGTCTTGACGTGGGCAAAGGCCATCCGTGCACCCTCAATGCACGTTGACCGCTTAACAGCGTCGATACGCGGCACCACATCAACAAGTCGCTGCACCGAACCGAAATAACTATTCAGAATTGGCTCAGTCGGCCACAGCCGGACCACGACGTCTTTCATCGTAGATCCGGATATCTTGTGGAGCTCGGCCCACTGGGCCATCTGTTCGTTCAGCAACAGCGGACGCTTCGGCATGCTGAATTGCGACCAGAAAAGCTTCTCCGTTGCACGTCCTTCTTGTGCTTGGAAAAACTACGCCGCATTGGAGACACTCTTCCGCAAGTCCAGGAATGCGTCTGGACAACTCCACATTTGATTAAGGGGGGCATACTTTGGATCGCCAAATTTAGTCTGTAATAAGAAAGGCTTACCGGCCGCTATCTCCCCAGCTTGCCGGATCTCTTCCCAAGCCGCTCTAGACTCGGACCGTGCTTCTCTCACCTATTGTAAGGCCTTGCCGAGATTGACCGTTCTGGCTTTGTTATCCTTCTTGAGGAATTCGCATCGAGCTTTGGCATCCTTTAGCTCGCGCGTCATGGTAGATATTCTCTCCTCGCACTGGCACCGAGCAGCCTGTTCGGCCTTTAACTCAGCAGCTGCCTTCTTGGCAGCCGCCTCACTCATCCTGGCTTGCTCCTTGGCTCGGGCAAGCTCAGCTTGTAGGGCCTCAACTGCGGCAGCATTATCTGCAGTTATGCATATGTCAGTATACATTTTTCAGCGTCATGCTCATATTACCATACTTACATATACTGACTGCCCCAAAAACATACCTTGCGCCTCGTCGAGCCGCCTGTTAATAAGTGTGAGGTCGTCATCTGCCACATCAAGTTTCTGCTTCAGCCTTGCAACCTCTGTAGCTTGGGCAGTCGTCATGGATGAAACAGCCTGTGTTCCAATCCATCAGATTATTTCCTGGGAATAACTTTTTTGATCCTCTGATCGCCTCCCTTCGGACGCCAACCAGAGTCTCAGGGGCTACTATCTATACACAGGTGCATTTTGCACGTAGAAGTGCAATTGAAGATATTACATTGCATACCTCGAAGCCTCTTAGCAGGCTCATGAAGGATTCATTCAATCCGCTTCTCGTGGACAGAATCCTCTCAACTACCATACCCATTAAGGTACGATGTTCCTCTGAAACGGACGCATGTTGCAGCATGCCCGTCATTGTATCCGGCGCCCCCGGATCCCTGGGAGCGGCCGCGGGAGTACGGACTCCCTTCGAAAGAATATGTTTACCCGACTCTAGAGTCGTCCCCGGCTGTAAACCAGATAGTCCGAGCCCTTTATTGTTGGTCCCCATAGGGTCCGCATGCCCCGGACTCTGGACGGCCGAAGTATCACCATCGGGAGTAGTTTTCATTATCCCTCGCACCGCTTGTTGATCGGGAGAGATCCTCCAGGACGACACCTCGGAGTCGTCTGCCCTGTCTGGCGAGAAGGTCTGTGGAGGCGTCTCGCTTTCCATCATCTCCGGAAGAAGATTCCCCGAGGAGGAGGACTGTTGAGGAAGACTGCGTGCCGGACTGCAAACATATATTTTAAATGTTACCTTGGTAACCGGAAAGCAATGGGATATGTTTCGGATGCCCCTGTTCACTTACGATTCGGCTAAGGGCTTGTCCTTACGAAGGAACTGCGCGACAACATCGTCTTCTGAACCCGAGCCACCTGACAGGGATATCTTCCCTCGCTTAGGGGCCTTTGCTTCCAAATCTTCGGAGGCGGCCCTCTTCTTCCCATCGGGAGAGGGGATGTCAGTTTCTCCTTCTCTTTTGTCTTCGGAAGAGGGAGTTCCAATCTCCCTGGACATAGTGTCTGGTGTACCTTTAGAATAGAGGGCACCTTTGGCCTTCTTGCTCTCCTCTTTGTCTCCCTTCGCCGACACTTGGTATGGCGCCGGAGCCAGCATCCTTGTTAACACAGGATCTGCTGAGTCTTCGGGAAGAGGGGCCGAACACCTAATTCTTTCCGCCTTCTTAATCTAGCGCTGGTCAAAGATGGTTTTCTCAGTATATTGTTACGAGATATTTAACTAAGCTGTGTTCAGGAGTCGAGGGCCTACCGAGGTATCCGAATGGTTGCAGTCGAGGCCGATGTCCTCGGTAGTATCCAGCCACTGTTTTCGTGTCCCGAAGAATAACTTCCACATTCCTTTGTGCGTCGTGCCAAAGAAGTGCTGAAGAGTCCGTGGCCCTTCCGGATTGAACTCCCACATGCGGAGGGGCCATCGCTGGCACGACAGGACCCGGCGGATTAGCATTACCTGGATTACATTGATGAGGCGGGTGTGCTTCTCGAGGAGGCTCCGGATGCGGCTTTGTAGCGTCTGCACTTCGTCCGTTGATCCCCAGTCCAGCCCCTTATTAATCCATGATGCGAGCCATAATGGAGGGCCAGATCGGAACGCTGGTATAGCTGCCCACTTGGTACCACGGGGTTCAGTGATGTAAAACCACTCCCGTTGCCATAGGTCGGAGGTTTCCGTGAAAGAGCCTTTTGGCCAAGGTGTATGGGTGAGTTTGCTCACCGTAGCACCGCCGCACTCCGCTTGCTTCCCATCGACTACCTTCGGCTTCATATTAAAGGTCTTGAGCCATAAGCCGAAGTGTGGGGGAATACGGAGAAAGGCCTCAAACATGACGTTGAACGCCGAGATGTGAAGAAAGGAGTCCGGAGCTAGATCATGAAAATCTAGCCCGTAATAGAACATGAGTCCGTGAACGAAGGGATGGAGAGCGAACCCTAGCCCTCAGAGGAAGTGAGAGATGAATACGACCCTCTCGCCAGATCTAGGAGTAGGAATGACCTGCCCTTGAGTAGGGAGCCTGTGGGGGATTTCCGCGGTCAGGTATTTTACCGCCCGGAGCTTCGCGATATCCTCCTCTGTGACGGAGGAGGCCACCCACTGGCCTTGAGGGTTGGGTCCGGACATGACTAGGAGGCTCGGAACAAAAAAATTGAACCTTGGGTGCTAGAACTCGAGGCAGGAAAGGATGAGGAAAGGGAAAGCGTAGAGGAGAAAGACGGGTCTGTGCCCCTTTATAAAGGCGATGAATATCAAAACGCCTCCTCCTAGGCCTCAAAACCTGCCTATTCTGTAGCGACCCGACCCGAATGGATCAAAGTCTCTGTGCTTAAGTGTCATCCCTGGATCGGTATGCTGACACACACAGTACTCGAGGATTTATAACAGAGGTAAATCACATGTATAAAGTAACGTAAATACTATTACCTCAATCCATATAGCGGAAGTAACAACAAGGTTGTGGATTCCCATCAACACCAACGGCAAAGTTGAGTGTAGAAATCGTAACCCTAACGTATCACTTACTCATCGTAAGAATCCTGCAACATGAGACGTTGCAGCCCGAAACGGGTCAGTACATTGAATATACTGGCAAGATAACACAGTAGAGCAATGAACAGAATAAATGCTATCACTACATGCATATATGGCTGGTGGAGGCTCTACGGTTAATATGTTTTGCGAAAAGCCAATTTTTCCCTACATCAAAGGAATATATTTTGTTTAACTACAAAGTTGGTTGAAAATATTGAGAAGGTAAAACCCCCTCTGAATCCCAATTAAAAGTAATCATTAATCCCAACAAATTAATTTAGAGTGATGGGATTCAATATGAAAATCCAAGAACCAGATACTCAAGATGTCCATAACCGGGGACACGGCTAATCATGATTAGTTTTTACACTCTGCAGAGGCTTGTGCACTTTTCCCCACAAGACTCGATCTCCTCCGTTGGATTTCTCGCACTACATGGTGTTTGAGAAACGGATGACCGAGACACAGTCTTTCAGAAACATTTACTCTTTACTCTGGGTAGACCGTTACACCTACTTTCCCCTACATCTGCTAGCCTACCACTGAAAGAGGTCATGTAACATACTCAACTATGCTAGAGCCCATAATAGCTTGTGGCTGCACACGGAAGTTTCTAGCATGAATAATCTTATGATCCCTTTGAGCCTGGGTGGCGGACCGTAGGAGGATCACACGGTATATCCCCGGGATCTCCTAGGACAACACTGGTATATCCCCAGGTGCCCAAACAAGCAATCCACCCAGATGTGTATTAAAGTTGCCACCTTAAGTTGAACCATTAATTAAAAATCTCACATCTATCATGGATACACTCAAAACCCAATCCACGTCTACGAGCATAGCATGGCAACATAAGCATAGCGTGGAAGTAACTCCCAAGGGTTTTATAATAAAAGGGCAATAGGTTCTACCTCATCTTCTACTTCCCAATACCCACAAGTTAATCACATCCTAGTCATGTAGTGTTTGAGGATAAAACTAATGCATAAAAACTGGGTATAGAAGAGTATGCTCAAAGTGTGAACTTGCCTTGTACTGTTGATGAAGATCCTTCGCACTCATAATTCCTGATAGTTCTACTCGTCACACTCCGTTCAATCTAACGTGAGCAAGCAATTGCATACATAAGCACTCATGCAAAAGAATCGAAGAAAAGATCTCGAAAAACTTCGAAAACTAGCAATTAACTCTTGCAACAGAAAACAATTTCTAACAGTACCAAAATTGGGTGGATTTGGTCTTATCAGAAAGTTTAGGTCAAGAGCTTCAATTAGCAAAAAGAATCAATTAAATCGGAGTTACGAAACTCAAGTTATAGCCAAAACAAGTTTGAATATGAATCTGAACAAATTTCGAAATTTGAAAGTTGCAAAAAGTTTATTTGATAGATTCACTAGAAAGGTGGAATCAAGACAAAAATATTGGCGTTGGTTTCGTCTAATTTGGATGAACGAGTAAAAAGTTATGGCTATTTGAAAAATCAGGGTCAAGCTGTTTTACGGAAGAAAAAGAGTTATGGCTAAAAGAATTCTAGTCCTAAAATGTAAATATAAGGACTAATTTATAAATCTAATTATTCTACCGTACTAGTCTAGAAATAATAAGCTACGGGAGTATATAAAAAAATACGAAAAAAGATACCTTTATAAGGTAGAGAAAAGATGACTTCCGAGAGAGAAGACAACTTTCAGAAGTCCCGCCGGAGAGAAGAAAAATATTTTTATTTGGTGAATCTAGTCAAACCAAAATATATTGATTTAACCCGAATCGGATGATTTTTGGAGGCTCTATGGGTCTATATTTATAGGTGGAAAGGAGGCTTAGAGGTCAAAAGCTAGGCAATGTGGGACTAAACGTAAACAAAAGGCAGACGAAAGATATAGGAAAAACAAAGAAAAGAAACGACGCCGCATGGGCCTTCGGCCGGCCTGCGCGTGTGCGCGCATGTGTGCGTGCGCGGAGTTTTTTTTTTTAACAGAAAATAAATAAATTAAAGGACAACTGGAAAAATAATATAGTCCGACCTGCTAGCTATGTTGCGCACGCTGGCGAAGGATAGCAGTCGGTCGCTCGTACAGTTTTTTTTTTTAGAATAAAAACAAAAAAAGGTAAACGGAAAATAAGAAAAATTTCCATAGGCATATTATATATCAAAATTTTCAGAAAAAGATTTCCTAAAAGATGAACATATTTTCAGCGGCAAATAAATTTCACAAAAATTTAAATAACGCAAACAGTGCTACTGCTGCAATAAAACCTAATAAAAATCATTTTAAAAATACCAAAATGATTTCAAATTTATTTCCCTCTAATTTTATATTGAAGGGAATCATTTTACCCTAATTTCCATATATTTTATTTTTGGATAAAATAATTTGAATAAAAACCAAATAACTCCAAATTGAAAATAATTTCAAAGGGACTTTAAATTTGATTGTTTTAAACTTCCAACTCATATTTCATATAATTTGAAGAAGTCATTTTATCTCCTCTCATGAAAATCATTGAGTTGCATAAAGTTTTCGAATTTGGAATATTTCCAAATGGAATTCAAATCTTTTCAAAACCCTTTTCATTTATTTAAATGGAAGAAGTGATATCATCTTCACTCTAGGGTTTTGTGATGAAATGAATATGAATTCATGGAGATCATAAATGCAAGGTGAAAGTTTTGGGAAAGTCATTTTATTCCCTCTCATTCAACTTTCAAAAAGTTTCCAAATTTCACTCAATTTCACACAAGCAACCACACCACAATCAAACAATCAATCAAAACTATTTATTTAATATAACATTCCAAAATTTAGAATTTTGGGATGTTACATATTCCCAAGGAATCATACCAACAGGAAGGTTGGGTTACCCACGCCCGTATTGATGAGAATCCCGTAATAAGGGGACATGATCTCTGCTTCGACAAGACGTGCCAATACAACCGCTTCTCGAAACGTGGAGCGGGAGGCTAAAAAAACGGTTTGAGATAATGACCGTGCAGGAACGTGGTGTCGCGTTACAAAAAGTTGTCAGCAGATTGGACTCGTGAAATATTATACTCTCTGTGGTTGTGTGTGGTACTTGTTTTGCAGAGCCGGACACGTTTTCTGTGCTCGAAGTCTGTTTTGGAGTATTCGGAGGAGGAACCTGCCTTGCAATGCCGAAGACAATCTGCGCGCCGGACACATCGTCATTGAAGCCTGGTTCAGGGGCTACTGAGGGAGTCCTGGATTAAGGGGTCCTTGGGCGTCCAGGCTACGTAACGTGGGCCGGACTGATGGGTCATGAAGATACAAGACAGAAGACACTCTCCCGTGTCCGGATGGGACTCTCCTTGGCCTGGATGGCAAGCTTGGCGTTCGGATATGAAGATTCCTTTCTCTGTAACCGACTTTGTACAACCCTAGTCCCCTCCGGTATCTATATAAACCGGAGGGTTTAGTCCGTAGAGGTAATCATAATCAGACATGCTAGACTTCTAGGGTTTTAGCCATTACGATCTCGTGGTAGATCAACTCTTGTAATACTCATATTCATCAAGATCAATCAAGCAGGAAGTAGGGCATTACCTCCATAGAGAGGGCCCGAACCTGGGTAAACATCATGTCCCCCGTCTCCTGTTACCATCGACCCTAGACACACAGTTCGGGACCCCCTACCCGAGATCCGCCGGTTTTGACACCGACAGTGACCCCCTCCGGTAGTTATTTGCTCTAGTATTTTTTATATATTCCAAAATAATTCTCCATAAATTTTCAGCTCATTTGGAGATGTGCAGAATAGGTAACTCTGGCGTATCTTTTTCAGGTCCAGAATTCCAGCTGCCGGTATTCTCCCTCTTTGTGTATACCTTGCATATTATGAGAGAAAAGGCATTAGAATTACTCCAAAAAGCATTATTATGCATAAAAACATTATAAATAACAGTAGGAAAACATGATGCGAAAAATGGACGTATCAGGTTTCTAGGAGTACTATGGCATGCGGGGCCCATGCCATAGTAAATGGGAGAGGGATTGAGTTGGAGACGATGCCTTAATACGGGTGGGCCGCTCGGTTTTATGGGAACGAGGTAGAATTTTGGGTTCAGGGAGTAGTGGAGATATACTTACAAAAAAATGTGGACGTAGGTTCGACCGAAAGGCAATGACGCATGGGCCCCGCATTTTGATATACCCACGGCCGCGTGAAATTTGCTACTCAAAATAATGCATAAAAGTTCCTCCAAAAACATCTATAACTAATGGGAAGTGAATGTATGCTTAAAATTAAAATAAAATGAAAATGTAATAGAAAGATTAAAAAATGAATTGCAGTTAAAAGAATAACATTTTTGACAAAAACATGAATGTGAACTACATATGTGTGCACGTGACGAACACATATATTGTCATTACAAAATCGAATGCAAAAAATAACTTATGAGTAACATGCACAAATTGATGATGTGGTGCTTGCATGCATAGTGTACAAAAACAATGTGATTTATGACTTGCATGCATGACGTGTTCATGTGCCATAGTTGCATGTCCAGGAAAAAACCTAGTGGGTTGTACTAGCTATTTAGGAATATAAGATGTATATATGGAAGTTGTAGGGAAAGACATGACATGTATCTCAATTCCTATGAGTAGGGATTGGAAAAGAGATGTCATTTGGTTCACATCATAGGAACTTTTCTATTGAGTCTAGAGATGACATGTATCACAATTCCTATGAGGAGGGATTGGAAAAGAGATGTCATTTGGTCTAGATAATAGGAATTTTCTATTGAATCTAGAGATGACATGTATCTCAATTCGTATGAGGAGGGATTGGAAAAGAGGTGTCATTTGGTTCACATCATAGGAACTTTTCTATTGAATCTAGGCTAATGTTTATTTTCCTTTGAAATTGTGGGAGTATAGGAATCCATTCATATGAACCAAGTGGCTCTAAGGCTATAAAAATCATATCATGTTTATTTTACTTCGAAATGTGGAGTATAGGAACCTATTCCTATGAACCAATTGGCTCTAAAGGAAAAATTCCTATAAAAATCATATCATATAGAGTTCCTATGATATTCCTCCACACTAAAGGATGGTTGAAATTGCTGTAGGTGATATGATGGACTTTCTTTGTACACTCCTTCCCCATCTCTATAGTCACCTCTCGAAGACAAATGAAATGATATATCTTGGGTATTCTATATGTGCATTTATTTATATGAAAACTCGGTAAAAGTTTGCGAGGTTCGAATTTTCAATAAAGCTATATGCACTACATTTTGGAACGGAGGGAGGAGCCTACGGCAGTTGCTAACACTCACGTGGAAGATTTGTGTGTCGGAGGAGTGGCTATTCTGTTAAATGCCATGGCAAAACTGACACTTTTGGATGCCGATCTAACGGTTCTTTCGGCGTTCGTCAGGAAACGGCTTGTGGCGAACGTTTGTTAGCTATGATTTATAGAAACATGCATTGCATTGATACGTACCCGCTCTCTCTCACGCGCACACGCACCCTCACGAGTTACGACTCTCCCGAGTCCTCTTGCACCCACTATCTATCTGTAGGTAGATGTCACACACATATGTGCTCTTCACACCCTACCCTTAGAACTTCTAAAAAATAAAAGACGTCGCACACCTTTTATTTTAACTCACATGTTACACACTTATACTACTACTCTTGTGGCAAACGTTCTTTGGGTGTTGTATATTGTACTCTCACGAAGAGAATCGGTGCACGCACACACTAGTTTTCTCACACCCACTCGCGGGTACACGTAGGAGCAGATTTTTTTTGAAGCTAGGAGAGCATTTGTTTACAAAGAGGCATCCCAATTGACATTTGGACTCGTCTAGTCTTCAACTTCATGGAGGGTCGGGGACCACATGTGAATGATACAGTACATAGTGCGTCCTGGACGCGGTGATTTGATAGTGCGAATAGGAAGCGGTGGCACGTTATTGATCGAGTTTTATTTTTACTTGAACTTTAAATGAAAATAGTGGTTCGTTCGTATTCAATTTAATAACGGTTGCTACAACAAAATCACTCTAAGCAGGAGCCTGGGTGCTTGCTTTACTAGGGTTCCTCTCTTTCACTCTCTCATGCTCTCCAGATCTAAACAAGACATAGGTGGCCACACTCTCTCTCTGCTCACCGCTGGTCACAAATCCGGCCGGACCACCTCGGCAGGGGCAAGGGTGTAGGTGCGTGGTTCATGCGGTCATCGGTGGTGAGGGAGGCGACCCACAGATGCCCGCGCGTCCCGATCAGCGGTCATGTCGTTCTCACCGAGACAGCACCAACTCGGGAGGGACTCCGACCCCTTCTTCCTCCATGTGGTATTGTGGCCAAGATGCGGCCTCCCAATGCCCTCTTTGCCACATCCCGACGACCCTCAAGTATATATTCCTTCGAAACCGGCCTTGCTCTACTGCCCCAGCTCCCCACGTGGCTGCATGTGGATCTTATTCTACTTCCGTCTGCTATTACAAAGCCACCTAGACTTTTACTATTATTATAGGTAAAGCTAGTTCACACAGCCGAATCTAAGAGTTGGTTCAAACAGGGAAGAAAGTGGGAAAGCTGTAGCATGAATCTAGCACTTGGTTCTAAGAGGAAATGGGGGAAAGTAGCAGATATTGGCTACCCAACCGATCTCTTGGTTGAAAAGGTGAAGAAAGCGGGGTGGATGGTGAAGGGTAGGGGGAAGTGGACCTGTCTCTTGGTTGAAAAAGGAAAGAAAGTGAGGGGTGTTGGGGGACAACGCAAATGAGAACGAGCAAGTCTAGATTTCCTGTGCTCACATAGGAAAATGTCACCGAGGAGATAAAAAATGGGACAAATGCAGACATGCTGCCTAAATGTTTGCTGCTCTCGGCAACCACATCTGCCTCACCACTTTATGCCCCTGTTGTAACTATGCCCTTATCGCTACCGTTTATGTAAAATCACATGAAGCATCAAGCAATGCCACCTAATGTCACTATTAAGTAATGCTGTTGTTAGTCTAGTGCCGTCGATAAATTGAAGCAATGACACCACCATCTTATGAAGTGCTTTCGTCTTGCTTTATTTCCCATAAAATGTGTTTTTGCATTTACACTTAGATCTCACACCGCTAACATTGCTTCATCCCAGTGGAACTGCACAAATTTTATTACACATTTACTGACCATGTGCTACTCTCAGGACAGTGATACTAATGCTATTGTTATGCATGTTAATCTAGTGGCAGTGTTGATGTGATGTGATGCTACTTCTTACTTAATGGCACTTTTTCATACTATCAATGTAGTGCCAATTATAACACAATAGATGTTGCTGTTAATCATAAGCCACTACAAATAACTGTCACTACTTAAATAACCATATTTCATATTAGCACAAATAGGGATGTCTGTCTCCATATCGTTTCTATTTGTGCAACCAGAAGTACACACCTCAGTTTTAGTAGAACAGCACAAAATGAGATGGCTATTCCTAGCTGCCATCTGTCGGTGCAACAAACCCTGGGTCTGTTGCCCAGACCGTGCACAGGCCTAAAAGAGCAGAGTTGCAACATCCAAGACCAGATCAAGCTAGGAGAGATGGCTCTTTGAGGAATCAAAGGGCAGGGCAAGAAGACCAAGACACTGCTAAGGAAAAACCTCCCTTGCCGGGTAGGCGAGCCTGGCGAGGACGAGGTGGCCCTGAAGACAAGCCTGAAAACCGCCCCGGCAGGCCTGCCGGGCACTACTAAAACAAACTACCCCGCCAAGGCTTCACCGCTCCACCTCACAGCGACGCAAGTCATCGATCGGTGCGATGTCAAGCCCCCAAGTGACTAAGTGGCAGTTATTCGACACATGGCAGCCATTTCTAGAGGAAACCATCTCCAGATGACACCCGTCCAGAGACGTGTCAAGCAGACAGGCGAAAAGGTGGCCGAGCGGCCCGGCAAGGCTTGCCGGGCAGGCTACAATGTGACACTAAGCGATGCATTTAATGCGCTCTGCTCTGCCTGCAGAGTTAGGTATGATAGCACTGTTCGCTATCTAATCAGTACACAATGACTGATTAGCCACTGTGGTAACCCCTTGGTCTATAAAAGGAGGGCCATGGCAACCAGAGAAAGGGTTCGGAACCTTGTACACTCGTACGCGCATAGCTGCACTCACCCCGAGGCAACCCTGCCGGGCAAGAGCGCTGCGTTTCCACCCCAATCCACCATCAATCCACTAAAGCAGGAGTAGGGTTTTACGCCTCGTGGCGGCCGAATCTGGGTAAAACTGCCCATGTGATCTCTGCCATGCTGCGCTATGGTCCTCCGCTCTTTGTGCAATGTGCTCAGCCCCCCTGCCGAAGCAAAAGAGGCCGATGGCCCCATAGGTGGCCGTGATTTCCCACGACATCTTTGGCACGCCAGGTAGGGGGCAGCGCTTGCGTGAACCCGAGAAGCATACGCAATGTGTCATCTTCATCGACGGCTCCATCGGTCATGGCGCCCAAGAAGAAGCCCGGTGCTGTAGCCCACCCGTCCACTTCGAAGGCCCCTTTTCTCATGGCTGCCGATGCCGCAGAGGCAATGAGGACACACAAGGACACGGACGCTGCGGGGGATGTGGCCGGCGCAGGCGGCGTCGCCACCACCTCCCCTGCGCTGGAAGTAAGAGCAGAAGGCACTGGGGAAGTACAGCACCAACAGCGCCCCGACGGCCACGCTCCACAAGGTACGGGTGGAGATATCATTCTGTCCGCACCTCTTCGCCCAGCCGAAAGGCATAGCCGCACTGGCGCCTCTTGCTCTGGGGCGAATCGCAACCCTCCGGTGGCTCCCGCTACGGGCGCGGCCATAGGGCATGCACCACCCTCGGAGCGAACCGACCCAGTCGATGTGTGAAATGAAGCCGCTGGCCCTCAAGCGCCTCCACCTCGTTACCACGTCACCGTGGCCACGGGCTCACGATGGCGAGAATACGGCGCATCTACCACTGGCACCGTAAGGAGCCAGGCGACGCAATGATCTATGTCATCATCCATGCCAAGCACCGCTTCGGAGGCTATGGCGCGGGCCCAGCTGCTATTGAGATTTCCGCCGGCAGCCGATCAGATGGATGAGTGGAGAGCCACCATTCAAAGCCTAATTGGTTTTGCCGAGGCGGGAGGATCACAGCGAGCTGGCCCACCACAGCCTCCCAATGCAACCACGATGGCCCGCGCAACTGGCCATGCCGAGGGGGGCAACCCCACGGTGCAGTCCCCTCCGTGGCAGCCTGCAGAAAGGCCACGACCAGAGCCACGCGATCAAGAACCCGACGACGTCTCGATGGCTTCGTCCGGTCCTCTAGCGCGTCGAGACCAGCGGCAAGCCTAGGTAGGCAGGCGAGGGGAAGGCGTGCGCGTCACCGTCGAGCAACGCTGCGACACGCACTGCCAGTCTGGTCGGTGCAGTGGCCCCGATGTCGATGAGCCTGCGCTCGGTGAGGGTGGGTGCCTACCTTTCGAGGTTGGGTGCCTTGCCTTCACCCGTGAGCTATGGTAAGTCCGTTGGCTGTCTTCCCGCACATTCAAGCCGGAGATACCAGAGAAGTACGATGGAAGATTGAACCTGGCAGAGTTCCTGAGCATCTACACCATCGCTGTTTAGGCTGCCGGGGGGAGAGACGAGAAGGTGTTCGCCAACTACTTCCCTTTGGCACTCAAGCCAAACATGAGGTTTTGGCAGATGCACCTGCCGGAGAACTCCATTTCAACTTGGGCTGACCTGTGCCATGAGTTTGTTGGCGCCTTCATGGGTGGCCATCAAGAACCAGGGCAGCCCAGCGATCTGCAACTCCTCCCGCAGAAGGAAGGAGAGACCCTACGGAGGTACATGCAAAGGTTCAGCCGAGTGCACAGGAACATCCCAGACATCCACCCGGCAGCCGTGATAGCTGCATTCCAGTCCAACCTGCGCAACCTCCGGATACGTTCCAAAATGAACGTGCGGCTGCCCCGGACTGTGAATGAGTTATACACACTGGTGGATAAGTGTGCTCACATAGAGGAGGGAAGGCAACTTCCCGGCAAAGAGGATGGCGTCGACATCAATTCAGACGATGACGATGACGCCACCAGCTAGAAGAAGAACAAGAAGCTCAATAAGAAGCGTAAGGAGAAAGTTGTGATGGCAGTCGAAGGGTCAAGCACACCTAGTACCAGCAAGAAGGCCAAGGCCGAAGCACCCGGCAAGGAGGTTGCCACGTGCACTGACTGCCGGGCGGCTGTGTCTACCGAGAAGGCCGGGAAGGGTGAGGGGCCGTATTTCAAGATCCATAGGACCAAGGGCCACGACCTTCAAGAGTGCCATCAGGTTGAGCAGCTCGTCAGGAAGCAGATGGCTGAGTACGAGAAGCGTGATAAGGAGAAGAATCAGGATGGTGCTGGCGGGAACGGCTGTGGCGGCGGAGTAAGCCGCCCCCGCAAGGCTCCTCAGAATCAAGAGAAACCCGCTAGGGGCCGTGAGAAGAAGGATTGCAGTGATGAGACCGATGAGGGAGATGAAGAGGAAACCAGCGAGCAGGAGTTCCAGAAAGCCACTGACGCCTTGTGTGTTGACGGGGGTGCATCTCTGCACTCCTCTCACCGCCAACTTAAATAGTGGGCGCGTGAAGTCAATGCCATGGAGCCAACGGCAGATTCTCGGAAGCCGCTCAAATGGCCCCGCACGCCCATCATCTTTGACGAAGAGGATCACCCTGATCGCACCACTGCGGTAGGGTGCTTGCCATTGTTGGTCTCACCAACAATACGCAACCTCAAAGTCACAAAGATGTTGGTTGACGGTGGGGCTGGGTTGAATCTGATATCTCCAAAGGTCCTCAGCAAACTTCAGAAAGCGGATGAGGAGCTCAAGGTTACTGGTACGTTCCAAGGAATCAACCCCGGTAGGAGTCATCCTAAAGGATAGATCACGCTGCCAGTGACGTTCGAGGGGGAGTTAAACTACCGGACTGAGAAGATCATGTTTGACGTGGTCGACCTCCCCTTGCCGTACAATGGAATCCTTGGTCGCCCAGCTCTGGCCAAGTTCATGGCAGCATCTCACTATGCCAACAACACCTTGAAGATGCCAGGGCCGATAGGAGTCATTTCCATTCCATCAGATCAGAAAGATGCAGTCATATGCGTGGACAAGATGTATCGGGAAGCAGTCGTGGCAGAGGCTGCGGAAGCCAGTGTTCCTAACAAGGAGAGTAAGAAAATGAAGAGAGCTAGCAAGGATGCCAGCAAGGAATCCGGGAAGTGTGCCTCTCCGGAGCACGCTGCGCCTGTTGATGACTTGCCGGAGAGTTCCAATAGCAAGAGATCCAAAGCTGCTGCGCCTGCTGTGAAGAAGGTCCTAGCAGGGCTGGCTGGCACTGATGGTACCTTCACTATCAGTGCCACCCTCAATGACAAATACGAAAGCACGCTCATTGCCTTCCTGCGGGTGAATGTCGAAGTGTTTGCCTGGCAACAATCTGACATCCCCGGTGTTCCCAGGGAGGTAATCGAGCACCACCTTGCTGTATGCCCACATGCCCGACCCGTCAAGTAGAAGGTCTGGAAGCAAACTTTGGAGCGGCAATAGTTTATTGCCAATGAGATCAAGAAACTTGAAGCAGCTGGTTTGGTCAGGGGAGTGTTGCACCCCACGTGGTTGGCAAATCCAGTGGTGGTGCGCAAGGCGAATGGGAAATGGAGGCTTTGCATAGATTTTACGCATCTAAACAAGGCATGCCCGAAGGACCCGTTCCCCTTACCGTGCATCGACCAGATTGTGGATTCCACTTCTGGGTGCGATCTGCTTTCCTTTCTGGATGCCTACTCCGGATACCACCAGATCTTCATGTCCAAGGAAGACGAGGAGAAAACCGCGTTCATAACCCCGTGTGGCATGTACTGCTTTGTACGGATGCCCTTCGGGCTGAAGAGCACCGGATCCACCTTTGCAAGAGCAGTACAGATTGGCTTTGAGTCCCAGCTACACAGAAACATTGAGGCTTACATGGATGATATTGTGGTCAAGACTAAGGAAAAATCAACCCTCATCCAGTATTTGGAAGAAACCTTTGCTAATCTGCGTAAAATCAACTTGAAGCTGAACCTAGAGAAGTGTGTGTTTGGCGTCCCCTCCGGTAAGCTACTTGGTTTCTTTGTGTCTCATCGAGGGATAGAAGCCAACCCCGACATGATCAAGGCTATCGAGTAGATTCAAGCACCCAAGACAGTCAAGGACATGAGGCGTTTGACAGGATGCGTGGCTGCACTGAGCAGGTTCATTTCCAAGTCTGCCGAGCGCGCCCTGCCATTTTTCAAAATCTTGAAGAAGGCAGGGCCCGTGGAATGGACCCCGGAGGCAGATGCTGCACTGCAAGATTTGAAGACCTATCTTTCCTCTATGCCCATCTTGGTCGCTCCCAAACCAGAATAGCCATTGCTACTATACTTGGCGGCAACCAATCAAGTGGTTAGCGCAGCACTGGTGGCGCAGCGGGAAATGGATGATGCGGCAACCACAACCACTGTTACCTCTGGAGAAGAAAGTGGACCTATCCCGACAAGGCCAGAGTCAGTCCAGAGCGAAGAAAGGCAGAGCAACGGAAGCAGTTCTCTGGTCACGGCAAAGAAGAAAGTGGTGGAGTGCCCAGTGTACTTCATCAGCTCCCTGTTGCAGGGGGCTAGGTCGAGGCACTCTGGCATTCAAAAGATGATTTTTGGCCTCATCATGGCCTCAAGGAAACTGCGCCACTATTTCCAAGCCCACAAGATCACAGTTGTCACCCGTTTCCCCTTGCAACGCATACTCCAGAACCCTAAGGCCACCGGCAGGATTGTGGAATGAGCTTTGGAGTTGTCCAGCTTTGGTTTGAAGTTTGAAAGCACGTCAACCATTTAGAGCAGAGCACTAGCAGAATTCATCGCAGAGTGGACACCAACTCCTGATGAAGAGGTATTGGATACAGTTATTCCCGGCAAGGAAGCGCCCCAAGATTGGATCACGTATTTCGATGGTGCCTTCTCCCTGCAAGGTGCAGGGGCTGGCATGCTTCTTGTTGCTCCCACTGGGGAGCACCTTAAGTACGTTTTCCAGATGCACTTTCCCCGGGAGAAGGCTACTAACAATACTGCACAGTATGAAGGACTCCTTGTCGAACTCAGAATTGCAACAGAACTGGGAATCAAGAAGCTGATCATCCGCAGAGATTCACAGCTTGTGGTGAGACAAGTCAACAAGGATTACCAAAGTCCATTGATGGAGGCATACGTAGAGGAAGTGAGAAAGTTGGAGGAGCGCTTTGATGGATTGCAAACAGAGCATGTACCCCGTGCGGAAAACAGCATCGCTGATCATTTGTCAAAGTGCGCTGCGCAAAAAATCCCTGTGGAACCAGGAACTTTTGTTCTCCATCTGACTCAACCCTCCGTATTCCTGGCAACAATGGCTGGAAAGAGGAGGAAACTGGACTCCGGAAAGCCTCACCCGGCAGGGCCTCCCGAGGCCCCCGGCAGAGAGCTTGGCGGGAACAACTCCCCTTCAATCAGCGAGCTGCACCATCCCGCCAGACCACCGGTCCCTGCGGTTGAGAAGTGTGCTCCTGCGAATGAGGAGGTGCCATTGGTCCTTGTTGCCGAGCCTCTGGCCCCAACTTGGGCACGGCACATAGTCCATTTCCTCCAAACTGGAGAACTCCCTGAAGAGCAAGAAGAAGCTGAAAGAGTAGCCCAGAGGGCCAGTATGTATCAGTTTGTCGATGACACACTATACAGAAGGAGGCCCAACGGTGTGAAATTGAAGTGCATTTGCTAGGAGGAAGGAAAGGAACTGTTGGCAAAGATACACAAAGGTATGTGCGGCTCACACATTGGATCAAGGGCCCTGGTTGGAAAAGCCTTCCGGCAAGGTTTCTATTGGCCCACGGCCCTCCAAGATGCAGTTGAGCTCGTCACTAAATATGAAGCCTGCCAGTTCCACTCCAAGAACATTCCTCAGCCTGCCCAAGCTCTTTAAACGATCCATTTATCATGGCCCTTCTCGGTTTGGGGGGCTCGATATCTTGGGCCACTTCCCCCGCGCTACCGGGGGCTTTGAGTTCTTGTTCGTCGCTATCAACAAGTTCACAAAGTGGCCAGAGGTGGAGCCCATGAGAAAGGTGACCGCTCAGTCAGCTATCAAGTTCTTGAAAGGATTGGTGTGCCGCTTCAGAGTTCCTGCCCGGATCATCACTGACAATGGCACCCAATTCACGAGCCACGCCTTCATGCAATATGTTCATGCCCTCGGAAGCAAGATCTTGTTTGCCTCTGTCGCCCATCCCAGAAGCAACGGACAAGCTAAGAGGGAGAAAGCTGAAGTGTTGCAGGGACTCAAGACAAGAACTTTTGATAGACTGCAGAAGTGTGGTAGGCGATGGATCGACGAGCTGCCGGTGGTTCTTTGGTCCCTTAGAACGACACCAAATCGAGCTACCGGGCAGACTCCCTTCTCCCTAGACTATGGGGCAGAAGCAGTTATCCCCACGGAACTCATATTCAGGTCTCCTCGAGTGCTTGCCTATGATGAAGTAGCGCAGGAATGGCACCGGCGTGATGACGCTGTGCTACTTGAGGAGAACCGTCTCCGGGCCGCTACGCGTGTTGCACGCTACCAGCAAGCCCTGGGTCGCTATCACAGCCGCAGGGTTCGTGCCCGGGTTTTTGAGAAAGGCAACCTTGTCCTTAGGCGTGTTCAGTCCGCCAAGGGTACAAACAAATTGACGCCAAAGTGGGAAGGCCCTTACTGGGTAGTACGAGTCACCAGACCTGGCGTAGTCCATCTAGAGACCGGAGATGGCATTCAATTGCAAAACTCATGGAACATTGAGCATATCCGTAAGTTCTACCCGTAAGGCGCGGCTGTCAGCCCCTGCCGTGCAGCCACCCTTTTGTACAGGCCTTGCCACTGTTGCATGTAACCCCTTGTACAAAGCCAGATGCAAACCCTGAGCAACAAAAATAAATGAAGCGCTGGGGGGCACCCAAAACTTGCATGCATGCATAAGCATATCATGAGCATAGCATGATCATGTAGATGAGGTCGCATGAGGCATTGTTTTCATCTGCATTAAGTTGCAGGGTTCTTGTCGTGGACTCAGTCCCAAGAGAGAAGAAATGAAGGCAAGCCTACGTGACAATCCTCGGCAAGCCAAACAAATAAGTTCTCTTATCATTAGGTGTTCTGTAAGCAGAAACTTGTGCATATGAAAACCTCGCCACCTTCGAAACTTAGGTGCTCCCATCCTTTGACTTGAACGTTGCTTCGGTCAGGATGGTCGGAGTGGCCTTTGACGGAGAAGGCTTGGTGGGGGGCTGGTCCCTCTTTACGATTTGTGCCCGGAAAGCTTAGCTCCACGGCAACAATTCGAGGGTACCGACCGGATAGCTTGCCGGAGATAACTTGTTTACTTGAACGTATAGAGGCATTTCACCTCTACATGAGTATGACGCATGCACAAGTGCCCGGCAAAGCTTGTCTTTTTCATTAATATGCGGATGAACAAGTACAGATCTTACAGAACACCAACAAGGATAAAGAAGATTACATTATTTAGACTAAAGTTTGGCAAGTGCCTACATGTTTTAGATTAAAAAAAGATAAGTGCCCCGTGATGCTCTTTCTTGCCCTCCTCCTCCTAGGCACTACGACAGAAGGTGAAGAAGGCAAAAGGAGCACCTGGGCAGAAGCCCAGCCTGACCCTGTCAGGCCCCTTGTCAAGGGACCTAACAGGAGCGGGAGGGCACGGGCGAAGGTGATGGTGAAGAGAGCGGTGGAGACGACCCACCAGCCACCGTCACCAGGGCCAGCAGGGCACGGCAGGGCAAACGGAGCTGCAGCCCACAAGGTAGCCTACCGGGGCCCAGCTGGAAGGCTGCTGGAGAAGCCTGGAGCACCACCCCCACCTCTGCATCCAACTCCCCGGGCAATCTCCTTGCCGGGGACGGGATGCAGGTGCAGATAGTGGTGCTGCCGCCTGATGGTGATGGTGCGGCTGACGATCAGTCGGAGTCAGAGTCACCGTCCTCCCCATTGGCGTCGTCTTCATCGCCGTCACTGTCCTTCTCGTTGCTGTCACTTGAGGAGGAGCTTTCATCGTCGGTCGAGCTCTCCGCGCAGCACCCTAAGCTGCACCTGAGCACCCAAAGACCTTGACGGAGAGCAGATCGGCCTCCATTAATTTGAAATGGAGGATGCGCCCCTCTGACAAGCTATGGGCGCATGCAAAGGTCTTCCAGCCACGTCGGAAGAGCATGACATGAGGGGCGGTAAAATCCACATCCACCCGCATGCCGCCGTTACCGCAACCCCTCATGTGCAACTTCAATGAGCGCGGTTGTTCAAGCCCCATCGCCCTTGCGAATGGAGTTGGGAGACGAAGGCAGCCACACGGAGGCTTGTACAGTCTGATGATGAAGTCCAGGGGTTGATCTCCAACATGGCCTTCCATCAGGGGAGGGGCGGCCGGCGGGGGTGCAACCAGAGTGCCGCCCCGTCCTCCTCGGCCCCGGGCACCATGACGACCTTGACCTCGTCCCCTCCAACCTCCTCTCACGGCGGGCTCCACCCCTGCATTTTCGGAGGGAGGAGGGAGGCGCTATCGAGCAGAAGTTCTTGTCGCTGTCACTAGAGCAGTGCCGCGTCCCTAACCTCTCGCCATGGCGGGGGAGAACTATTGCAGGAATGGAAGGAGAAGGGTGTGTGGGGAAACACTTTACCCCACGTTCCCCTTTTTATAGGCGAATGGGGCAGGGGGCTGGATTCCTCCATGAAGGTGGCCGCCCCGCTCGGCCAGTCTGGCTCCTCCTCACCACTAACGGCTCGAGAAATCAAGGCCGACCCCCTGCACCAATCTACGACACCTGGCTTTCTGCCACGACGCTCATTCCCGCGCCCTCCGCATCCGCCACCAACCCTGCGCAGTGCATGCGATACACGTGGTGGAGGTACTCGGGCGGGAAGGATAATGGGGTGATGGTTACCGCACCGTGGATGTGGGACGTGGGTACCCCGCGGATCGTGGCCCATTTTCTCCCCCACCACAATTGGTGTTATGCGACGGGCGAAAGAACCGGAAACTGACCTGGTCTCAGGTTAATGAAGAAGCAAAGAAGATCTCAAAGGACGAAGCAACTGCTACCCTCTTGCCTATGCACTGGATAGGGCCTACCCCGACAACGCCCGGCGGTGTGTTTGGACCAGGCCCGGGGGCTTCTGTCGGTGCAACACACCCTGGGTCTATTGCCCAGACCGTGCATAGGCCTAAAAGAGCACAATTCCAACATCCATGACCAGATCAAGCTAGGAGAGATGGCTCTTGGAGGAATCAAAGGGCAGGGCAAGAAGACCAAGAAACTGCTAAGGAAAAACCTCCCTTGCCGGGCAGGCGAGCCTGGCGAGGACGAGGTGGCCCCGAAGACAAGCCTCAAAACCGACTCGGTAGGCCTGCTGGGCACTACTAAAACAAACTACCCCGCCAAGGCTTCACCGCTCCACCTCACAGCGACGCAAGTCATCGATCGGTGCGGTGTCAAGCCCCCAAGTGACTAAGTGGCAGTTATTCAGCACATGGCATCCATTTCCAGAGGAAACCATCTCCAGATGACACCCGTTCAAAGATGTGTCAAGCAGACAGGCAAAAAGGTGGACGAGCGGCCCGGCAAGGCTTGCCGGGCAGGCTACGATGTGACACTAAGCGCACATTTAATGCGCTCTGCTCTGCCCGTAGAGTTAGGTATGATAGCATTGTTCGCTATCTAATCAGTACATAGTGACTGATTTGCCACTATGGTAACCCCTTGGTCTATAAAAGGAGGGCTATGGCAACCAGAGAAAGGGTTAGGAACCTTGTACACTCGTACGCGCGTAGCTGCTCTCACCCTGAGGCAACCCTGCCGAGCAAGAGTGCTGTGTTTCCACCCCAATCCACCATCAATCCACTAAAGAAGGAGTAGGGTTTTACGCCTCGCGGCGGCCCGAACCTGGGTAAAACTGCCCGTGTGATCTCTGCCATGCTGCGCTACGGTCCTCCGCTCTTTGTGTAATGTGCTCAGCCCCCCTACCGAACCAAAAGGGGCCGATGTCCCCATAGGTGGCCGTGATTTCCCACGACACCATCGTCTAACCACCCATGCTCCAGGTATTCCTACATTGGGAGTCACTAGGTAGAATGACCAACGCAATCTGAAAGAAGCTGATTCGTACATTTACTTCCTGACTGCAGTGTATGGACGAGCGAAAACAACTGCATCCTAGTCGGGAATGCACTTTTTCCCAGATCAAGGATGGACAGAGGACTAGCTGGCATGGTTGCGCGAAGGTTTTCGTGACAGGTACACGGACAAGAGGCATTGTGGTCTGCTATTTCTGCAAATAGTGCTGTTTAAATTTAGTTGAACTACACAAGAAGTTCAGATGGTCAGTCCACTACATGGTCCAGTTTAGTATTCCAACTGAGAACACAATTATAATTGGTTATTCTGGAATGAGAGAACTTAACCCTAGATGGTGGCAACAAGAAAAACAAGAGTGAACTCCAGGAAATTAAAGGCTGGCTAGGGATGCCCTTTGCTCAGAGAAGCCTTGCGTGATTTTTCCTGATTTGTGAACCTTCTCACAACTTTGTCTTTTGCTGTGAACTAGTAAATGTTGGTTATGTTCTATGAATCATGGAGATGTATAAAATTGCTGAACTTATGCTTTTCAAGTATTTTATGAAGCCGAGTTTAATGTGAATGTTCCACTTGAATGCTGGACTAGCGTGTGAACGTTTGGAATTTACATTGTGGCCTCAGTTAACAGCATGAACCACTGTAACAAGATAACTAGTTGCTTATTTGTCAGACAACAGAGTATTGATTGTTAGCTGGTCGATAGCCGACTTGCCTAGTGTTGAATCGAGCTGAGCTAATGTGTCGTGTTTTGCACAACTTCTTACAAGTGGGGTAGCTCCAACAGTGTTTACAAGTACTTAACCAGCCTTACGTACCCTATGTATATGTTGGCGCATAGTTGTTAAACAAGTACTGTATTTCATCAAACACACACTGCTCGTATGATAAACCGTGACAACTTATGTCTTACCATGCCAAGGACGCATCTGTTACGGCAACAATTATGATGGTCCTCACATGATTCATGGGCACACAAAAGTAGCAGTAGTTCCCATAGACGGATTCAAACGGAGTACTACCCCGCCCACCAGAGGGCTCGATAATAGTCAAGAATCGGATAATTAGACACAATCCAAACTACTTTTAAACAATAGGTGGGCCAACTATTTCATGCCTCGATCTAATTTGTGATGGACACAAGACGGACCTTGCCATGAACATCATCAAGGACGTAGGGCAACAGCTCAATCCTGCCAACCTGCTTGTAACACCCTGGTTTTCGCTCTTGGATTTTTCCTTTGCGGGATTTGACTCCCGTCTTTTTTCTTGGTGTTATCAGATTTCTTTAGCTCTTGGGTATATGAAGATGGTCAGTTAACCTTGCCTTCCCTATCTAACCAGAGATTCTCTCCAGTCCAACCATGCCACCCAAGATATATTCTCAGGGTTTTGCCACCGAAACCCTACCTTCCGAGTTACCGGAAGGGAAACCCTAATTCTTGCCGCTACAAAGGAACCCTGATTTCCTTTGATCTGTTGCCTTCCAAATTTTTTCCAGTGATCATCCTCCATCTCTAAACCCTGGATATGCAAAAATATTGCTAAGTCATTTGTAATATTTTTCATTTATAATTAATTCCTTTTTCTACCAGTTAAGGGAATTAAATCCAGGCAATATCTATCCATCTCCAAAGGTCATGAAAACTTGTGGAGATATTCTTTGTGATCATATTGAGCTCCCATAAAAATATTGGCCATAATTAAATAAGGGAAATTGCATTTTCCTATTTAATGCCAATATTGCATTTTGGGCAGTTTCTAAAGGAACTACCATTTTGGTAGCCAGGAAGAATCCCAAATAAATTGTGGAGCTTCTCCTATCCATATATTCACCATTTCCATCAAAAAACCAAGTTCCATAGTTCAAAGTTTAAGCATGGCATCCATTTGCAAATTCTGTCTAGATTTCTAGTTTGCAAAGGAAGTGCTTGAACCTTTGATCTATTTGAGCTGAAATTTTTCATGATGATTAATATTGATTAATATTGGGTGAAGAAAATACTAGAGGGGATTCACCAGGTGGCCACAAGCCTAGGGGGTGTGCCCTACCCACCTGGGCACGCCCCTAGGGCTTGTGGGCCCCCTGGCAGGTGTATGGTGTGCATCTTCTGCCATATGAAGGGTTTTTGCCTGAAAAAATAATAGGGAACCTTTCGGGACGAAGTGCCGCCGTCTCGAGGCAGAACCTAGGCAGAAGCAATCTAGGGCTCCGGCGGAGCTATTCTGCCTGGTAAACTTCCCTCCAGGAGGGGTAAACTGAAGCCATCGTCATCACCAACGATCCTCTCATCGAGAGGGGTTCAATCGCCATCAACATCTTCACCAGCACCATCTCCTCTCCAAACCCTAGTTCATCTCTTGTATTCAATCTTTGTCTCAAAACCTCAGATTGGTACCTGTGGGTTGCTAGTAGTGTTGATTGCTCCTTGTAGTTGATGCTAGTTGGTTTATTCGGTGGAAGATCATATGTTGAGATCCTTAATGATATTCAATACACCTCTGATCTTGAACATGAATATGCTTTGTGAGTAGTTACGTTTGTTCCTGAGGACATGGGAGAAGTCTTGTTATAAGTAATCATATGAGTTTGGTATTCGTTCGATATTTTGATGAGATGTATGTTGTCTTTCCTCTAGTGGTATTATGTGAATTTCGACTACATGACACTTCACCATGATTTGGGCCTAGGGGAAGGCATTGGGAAGTAATAAGTAGATGACGGGTTGCTAGAGTGACAGAATCTTAAACCCTAGTTTATGCGTTGCTTCGTAAGGGGCTGATTTGGATCCACATGTTTCATGCTATGGTTAGATTTATCTTACTTCTTCTTTTATTGTTGCGGATGCTTGCGAGAGGGGTTAATCATAAGTGCGAGGCTTGTCCAAGTAAGGACAGCACCCAAGCACCGGTCCACCCACATAGCAAATTATCAATGTAACGAACACGAACCATATGAGCATGATGAAAACTAACTTGACGATAATTCGCATGTGTCCTCGGGACCGCTTTGCTTTATATAAGTGTTCATCCATGCTTATCCTTTGATACAAAAAGGATTGGGCCACCTTGCTGCACCTTTGTTACACTTCTCACTTGTTACCTATTACGCATTATCTTATCACAAAACTATCTGTTACCGATAATTTCAGTGCTTGCAAAAAATACCTTGCTGAAAACCGCTTGTCATTTCCTTCTGCTCCTCGTTTGGTTTGACACTCTTACTTATTGAAAGTACTAAGATAGATCCCTATACTTTTGGGTCATCAAGACTCTTTTCTGGCGCCATTGCCGGGGAGTGAAGCGCCTTTGGTAAGTGGAATTTGGTAAGGAAACATTTATATTACGTGATGAAATTTTCTGTCACTTGTCACTATGGAAAATCATCCTTTGAGGGCTTTGTTCGGGATATCTTCACCCCGACCAGAAGTGCAAAGAGTTGCCCCTCAACCTTCTGAACCTACTGAAAATATTTATTATGAAATTCCTTCGGGTGTGATAGAGAAACTGTTAGCTAATCCTTATGCAGGAGATGGAACATTACATCCTGATATGCATCTGATCTATGTGGATGAAGTTTGTGGATTATTTAAGCTTGCAGGTTTGCCCGAGGATGAATTCAAGAAGAAGGTCTTCCCTTTTTCTTTGAAGGAGAAGGCATTGACATGGTATAGGCTATGCGATGATATTGGGAGTTGGAATTACAACTGATTTAAATTGGAATTTCATCAGAAGTTTTATCCTATGCATCTGGTTCATCGTGATCGGAATTATGTATGTAATTTTTGGCCTCGTGAAAGAGAAAGTATCACTCAAGCTTGGGGGAGGCTTAAGTCAATGTTATATCCATGCCCCAATCATGAGCTCTCAAGAGAAATTATTATTCTGAACTTTTATGCTCGGGTTTCCCGTAATGATCAATCCATGCTCGATACTTCTTGTACTGGTTCTTTTATGAAGAAGACTATTAATTCAAATGGGATGTCTTGGAAAGAATTAAACGCAACTCTGAAGATTGGGAGCTCGACGAAGGTAAGGAGTCAGGTATAAACCTTATGTTTGATTGTGTTAAATCTTTTATGGATACCGATGCTTTTCGTCAATTTAGCACTAAGTATGGACTTGACTCTGAGATAGTAGCTTCTTTCTGTGAATCATTTGCTACTCATGTTTATCTCCCTAAGGAGAAGTGGTTTAAATATCATCGTCCCATTGAAATAAAAATAGTAGAACCCATTAAAGCTGAAGAGGAAACTATTACTTATAATGTTGATCCTGTTATTACTACTGCTTATATTGAGAAACCACCTTTCCCTGTTAAGATAAAAGAACATGCTAAAGCTTCAGCCGTGGTTCGTAAGAGTTATACTAGAACACCTTCACCCCCTGAATAAATTAAAGTTGAACCTAGTATTGCTATGGTTAAAGATCTCTTGGTCGATAATATTGATGGGCATGTTATTTATTTCTGGGATGAAGCTGCTAGAATTGCTAGACCCGACGAAAAAGATAAACATAGACCTGTTGTTGGCATGCCTCTTGTTTCTGTTAAAATAAATGATCATTGTTATCATGGCTTATGTGATTTGGGTGCTAGTGTGAGTGCAATTCCCTTTACTTTATATCAAGAAATTGTGAATGATATTGCACCTGCTAAAATAGAAGATATTGATGTTACTATTAAGCTTGCTAATAGAGATACTATCTCACCAATTGTGATTGTTAGAGATGTTGAAGTCTTGTGTGGGAAAATAAAATACCCTACTGATTTCCTAGTTTTTGGTCCCCCACAAGATAATTTTTGCCCCATTATTTTTGGTATACCTTTCTTGAACACTGTTAATGCTAAAATAGGTTGTGATAAAGAAACTGTTACTGTAAGTTTCGGGGATGTGTCTCTTGAGTTTAATTTCTCCAAATTTAGTAGACAACCCCATGATAAAGAATTGCCTAGTAAAGATGAAATTATTATTCTTGCTTCTATTTCCGTGCCTCCTCCTGATCCTTTAGAACAATATTTGCTAGACCATGAAAATGATATGTTCATGAATGAAAGAAAGGAACTAGACGAGATTTTCTTTAAACAAATGCCTGTTTTGAAACACAATTTGCCTATTGAGACTCTTGGAGATCCTCTACCACCCAAGAGTGACCCTGTATTCGATCTTAAACAATTACCAGATACTTTGAAATATGCTTATCTCGATGAGAAAAAGATATATCCTGTTATTATTAGTGCTAGCCTTTCAGAGCATGAGGAAACAAAATTATTGAAAACTCTGAAGAAGCATCGTGAAGCTATTGGATATACTCTGGATGATCTTAAGGGCATTAGTCCCACTCTATGTCAGCACAAAATTAATATGGAACCTGATGCTAAACCTGTTGTTGATCATCAGTGATGGTTGAATCCTAAGATGAAAGAAGTAGTAAGAAATGAAATACTAAAGCTTCTGGAAGCAGGTATAATCTATCCTATTGCTGATAGTAGATGGGTAAGTCCTCTTCATTGTTTCCCTAAGAAGGGAGGTATTACCATTGTTCCTAATGATAAAAATAAGTTGATTCCGCAAAGAATTGTCATAGGTTATAGAATGGTAATTGATTTTAGAAAATTAAAGAAAACTACTAAGAAAGACCATTATCCTCTACCTTTAGTTGATAAAATGCTAGAAAGACTATTAAAACATACACACTTCTGATTCCTAGATGGTTATTCTAGTTTTTCCCAAATACCTGTGTCACAAGAGGATCAAGAAAAAACTAATTTTACTTGCCCTTTCGGTACCTTTGCTTATAGACGTATGCCTTTTGGTTTATGCAATGCACTTGCTACCTTTCAAAGATGTATGACTGCTATATTCTCTGACTTTTGTGAAAAGATTGTTGAGGTTTTCATGGATGATTTCTTTGTTTACGGAACTTATTTTGATGATTGCTTAAGCAACCTTGATCAAGTTTTGCAGAGATGTGAAGAAACTAATCTTGTCTTGAATTGGGAGAAGTGCCACTTTATGGTTAATGAAGCTATTGTCTTGGGGCATAAAATCTCCGAAAGAGGTATTGAAGTTGATAACGCTAAAGTTGATGCTATTGAAAAAATGCCTTTTCCTAAAGATATCAAAGGTATAATAAGTTTCCTTGGTCATGCTGGTTTCTATAGGAGATTTATTAAAGAATTCTCTAAAATTTCTAGGCCTCTTACAAATGTCTTGCAAAAGGATGTTCCATTTGTTTTTGATGATGATTGTGTAGAAGCATTTGAAATACTTAAGAAAGCCTTAATTTCTGCACCTTTTGTTCAACCACCTGATTGGAACCTAACCTTTGAAATTATGTGTGATGCTAGTGATTATGCTGTTGGTGCTATTCTAGGACAAATAGTTGATAAGAAATTGAATGTTATCCATTATGCTAGTAAAACTCTAGACAGTGCTCAAAGAAATTATGCTACCACTGAAAAAGAATTTTTAGCAGTTGTATTTTCTTGTGACAAGTTCAGGTCTTATATTGTTGATTCCAAAGCAACTGTTCACACCGATCATGCTGCTCTTAAATATCTTATGGAAAAGAAAGATGCTAAACCTAGACTTATTAGATGGGATCTCTTGCTGCAAGAATTTGATTTACATATTATTGATAGAAAGGGAGCTGAGAACCCCATAGCAAACAACTTGTCCAGGTTGGAAAATTTTCTTGATGACCCTCTACCTATTGATGATAGCTTTCCAAATGAACAATTATCTATCATAAATGCTTCTCGTAGTACTCCTTGCTGATTATGCCAATTATATTGTTGCTAAATTTATAGCACCTAGTTTCACATACCAACAAAAGAAAAAGTTTTTCTATGATTTAAGACATTACTTTTGGGATGACCCACACCTTTATAAAGAAGGAGTAGATGGTGTTATTAGACATTGTGTACCTGACCATGAACATGAACAGATCCTATGCAAGTGTCACTCCGAGGCCTACGGAGGACACCATGCTGGTGATAGAACTACACACAAGGTATTACAATCTGGTTTTTATTGGCCTACTCTTTTTAAGGATGCTCGTAAGTTTGTCTTATCTTGTGATGAATGTCAAAGAATTGGTAATAATAGTAGATGTCAGGAAATGCCTATGAATTATTCACTTGTTATGAAACTATTTGATGTTTGGGGATTTGATTATATGGGGCCTTTTCCTTCCTCTAATGGGTGTACACATATTTTGGTTGCTGTTAATTATGTTACTAAGTGTGTAGAAGGTATTCCAACTAGTAGTGCTGATCATAACACCTCCATTCAAATGCTTAAGGAAGTTATTTTTCCGAGGTTTGGAGTCCCTAGATATTTAATGACTGATGGTGGTTCACACTTTATTCATGGTGCTTTCCGTAAATTTCTTGCTAAATATGATGTTAACCATAGAATTGCTTCTCCATATCACCCTCAGTCTAGTGGTCAAGTAGAATTGAGTAACCAAGAAATAAAGTTGAATTTGCAAAAGACTGTTAATAGATCTAGAAAGAATTGGTCTAAGAAACTTGATGATGCACTATGGGCTTATAGAATTGCTTATAAGAACCCTATGGGTATGTCTCCATATAAAATGGTTTATGTAAAGGCATGTCACTTACCTCTTGAACTAGAACATAAAGCTTATTGGGCAATTAAAGAGCTCAACTATGATTTCAAACTTGCCGGTGAAAAGAGGTTATTTAACATTAGCTCACTTGATGAATGGAGAACCCAAGCCTATGAGAATGCCAAATTGTTTAAAAAGAAAGTTAAAAGATGGCATGACAAAAGGATACAAAAGCGTGAATTCAATGTAGGTGACCATGTCTTGCTATACAATTTTCGTTTAAGATTTTTTGCAGGAAAACTTCTCTCTAAATGGGAAGGGCCTTACATTATCGAGGAATTGTATCATTCCGGTGCCATCAAGATCAACAACGCCAAAGGCAATAACCCGAAGGTGGTAAATGGGCAAAGAATCGAACATTATATCTCAGGTACTCCCATAAATCTTGAAACCAATATTATTAATACCATAACACTGGAGGAGTACATAAGGGATATCTACCAGAACGCTCCAGACTCCGAAAAGGAATAGGTATGTGATACGGTAATTAAACCGACTCCAAAACTTTTCCAAAAGCAATTTAACTCCGTTTTGGAATATTTAAAAAATTAGGAAAATAAAAACTAGTCCGAAAAGTGCACGAGGAGGCGACAAGCCTTGGGGGAGCGCCCTACCCCCCTGGGCGCGCCTCCCAGGCTTGTGGCCACCTCGTGTGCCCTCCGAACTCCCTTTTCTTTTAGTACACTCCTTTTGGTTGGTAAAAGTTCATTATATAATCTCCCGAAGGTTTTCGCCACCGTACTACGGCAATATCCTCTGTTCTTGTTTCAAGCTATTTTTCCTGATAGATCTAGATCGCCATGACATCTCCAAATGCTCCCAAGGACAAGTTTTTTGAGAAGGTCACCAACCCTTACCTTGCGGAGGTGCTGCAACACCCTCAAACCATCGAGATGCACGAGGGGGTGCTTCACATCCGTGATGTTCAAGGGCCAAGGAGGACTGGAAGCATGGAGTCCAGGCTCGAAGCGGTGGAGCAAGATGTGTTCAACTGCAAAGGGATGGTGGAGCGCGGACTCAACGCCAATCACTCCATGATCATGGATTTTACCCGTGAAAAGGGATGGTGGAGCGCGGACTCAAGATTGGGAAGGCTATCTTCAAGCTTCATGAGAAAATTGAGCATCTCCAAGCCCAGAGCTATGACCTGCAGAACAAGAACTGTGAGTATGAATATAGATTTAAGAGGATGAGTTTGGCTGCAGATTTGAGGATTCCGGAGACTCGTTCATCTTTCTATGATGGTGAACCTATGCCCTAGAAGATGGTGGACAAGCCCACAACATCATCAACTCCATCATCACCACCTCCGAAGAAAGAGACCTAAGTACATGGGTAAGGGCACTCCCCTTGGCTAGTGCCAAGCTTGGGGGAGGTCCCCCGGTATCGTATCGCCATCACACCTTTACCTTTATCATTTTCTTTGTTCGATCCTTTTGGTTATATCTTGGTTTAGTAGAATAAAGTTTTAGTATGATCTAGCTTTGAGTTTTGCTTTGTGTTCCCTCTATGTAATCAAGTCCGAGAGTTATACAATAAAGATTAGTTTTGAGATGAGGACTTTGCTTTCTTGCTATGATCTTGAGTAAAAGAAATAAAGAATAAAACATATGAAAAGATTATATAATGATCTTATGGGAAGTGATGACTTCACATATAAGAAGTTTGTCGCATGAAATTTGTTGGGAGTTGACAAACATAGTTTTGGTCATTGTTGCAATTAATAGGAAGTAATAAAGAAAGAGAGGTCTCACATATAAATACACTATGTTGGACATCTTTTGTGATTGTGAGCACTCATTAAAATATTATATGCTAAAAGGTTGATGTTGGACAAGGAAGACAACATAATGGGTTATGTTTCTTTATATCCGAATAGAAGTTATATTGTCATGGATCCTCCAACATGTTGAGCTTGCTTCTCATCCTATGCTAGACAAATCTTTTGCACCAAGTAGAGATACTACTTGTGCATCCAAAATCCCTCAACCCAGTTTTACCATGAGAGCCCACCATACCTACCTATGGATTGAGTAAGATCCTTCAAGTAAGTTGTCATCGGTGCAAGCAATAAAAATTGCTCTCTAGATATGTATGAACTTTTAGTGTGAGTAAAATAAGCTTTATACGAACTTGTGATATGGAAGAAATAAAAGCGACAGAGTGCATAATAAAGTTCTTTATCACAAGCGGCAATATAAAGTGACGTTCTTTTGCATTAAGATTTTGTGCATCCAACCATAAAAGCGCATGACAACCTCTGCTTCCCTCTGTGAATGGCCTATCTTTTTATTTCACTTCCTACCCTTATACAAGAGTCATGGTGATCATCACCTCTTCGTTTTTATACTTTTTATTTTTGGCAAGCACTATATGTTGGGGGAAGATCCAGATATATATATATATATATATATATATATATATATATATATATATATATATATATCCACACGGATGTAGATATTCATAAACTATTATTGTTGATGTTACCCTTGAGGTAAAAGGTTGGGAGGCGAAGTTATAAGCACCTATCTTTCTCTGTGTCCGATTGAAACTTTGATCTCATAAGTATCGCATGAGTGTTAGAAATTATGAAAGACTAAAATATGGTTGAGTATGTGAAACTTGCTATATGAAAGCTATTACATTGACTCTTTCCGATGTTATGATAAATTGCAATTGTTTCAATGACCAAGATCATAGTTTGTTGGTTTTCAATAAAGTTCTTGATCCATACTTTACCTTGTGAACGAATTGTTACTTTAGCATAAGAAATTATATGACAATATATGTTGCTATTCTAAGAATGATCATGATGCCCTCATGTCTGTATTTTATTTTATCGACACCTCTATCTCTAAACATGTGGACATGATAATCGATTTTGGTTTTCGCTTGAGGACAAGCGAGGTCTATGCTTGGGGGAGTTGATACGTCCATTTTGCATCATGCTTTTATCTTGATATTTATTGCATTATGGGCTGCTATTACACATTATGGTACAATATTTATGCCTTTTCTCTCTTATTTTACAAGGTTTACACAAAGAGGGCGAATGCCGGAAGCTGGAATTCTGGACCGGAAAGGAGCAAATCTGAGAGACCTATTCTGCACAACTCCAAAAGTCCTGAAAATTTACGGAGAATTATTTTCGAATATATAAGAATTATTGGGCGAATAAAATACCAGAGGGGACCCACCAGGTGGCCACAAGCCTGGGGGCGTGCCCTACCCCCCTGGTCACGCCCCTAGGGCTTGTGGCCCCCCTGGCAGGTCTCCGGTGTCTATCTTCTGCTACATTAAGATTTTTTACCTGAAAAAAATCATAGGGAAGCTTTCGGGACGAAGCACCACCGTCTCGAGGTGGAACCTGGGTAGAAGCAATCTAGGGCTCCAGCGGAGATGTTCTGCCGAGGAAACTTCACTCCGGGAGGGGGAAATCAAAGCCATCATCATCACCAACAATCCTCTCATCAAGAGGGGGTCAATCTCCATCAACATCTTCAGAAAACTGGGCTTGTTTATATTCAGAAAACAATATTTTTGTGGTATTGGTTTATTAGTATTAGTCATGCACACTGTGCTTGTTTATATTCAGAAAACAATATTTTTGTTTTGGGATTAGTGTTTGTACTGTATGTGGTTTACTAGTTGTACTTTCAAGCATTTAGTTGCGGCCGGGTTGGTATGGTGGCCAGGTGAGGCTTGGTCATTGTGTGCATCATTTTTTTGTGGTATTGGTTTTGGTCTTTTTTGGTACTGAAGTTGTTTTAATAGTTGAACTTGTGTAGTCATTTTTTTCCCATTTTGCCTTGATATGTTTCTTTTGTTTTTTATATTCATTGAACTAAACTGTGCCTTCTTGATTTCATTTACAGCCTGTTAGTGTTAGAAGTCCAGTCAAGCTGGCGAGAGGCAATGAGGGAAAAGTTGTTGTGGGTGAAGGCGACTTACAACATTTGAATATAACCATGCGATGTTCCCTAAAAGAGATAGATACTTGTGCTCGTTTGCTCGAGAGTCGCCATGTTGCTAGAGTTCATGCAGCTATTTTTGGTTCTATCTTTCAATGTAAGGTCATGTCTAACATTTCCCGCCCTCTGATGGGAGTCTTGTATCTGAAGATAGATCCTGATATGATGACTCTTGACATGGGTGAGTCGAATAAGAAGCTTCGCAGCACTAGTGATGGCATACAACAGCTTTTTGGGTTCCCTCGTGGTGGTCGCTCTGCTCCAAGACGGTCAGAGGACGGATATGACGACGTTCTAATGAAGTTAAGATTAGACCTTCGCATTAGCAAGAGCCAGGATATGAAGACCAAGGATTTGAGGGACAAGCTCATGGTGCTTGTCAAAGATCCTAGTAAAGATGACCTAGCTCTACGGGTGTTCTTCATTATTGTGTTCATGAAAGTTGTGTTGCCTAGTGCGGCCACTCGAGTTTCCAGAGATGCAACAATGTTTAAGAACCTTGTCATCGAGGACATGGTTGCTATGGATTATTGCCAGTTGATGGTTGATGAGTTGCGTAGAGCTATTGTGAGGTACCAAGAGGGTGTTACCTTGGGGAAGGCAATCACAGGCTATGTTATAAGGCCTGTACTAATGTACCTTGACTGCCTCATCCGTGGCAAGATTCTGGATGTTGACATGCGAGTCCCCCGGTTATGTTCCATGGATCAGGACAAGCTTTTTGGTCTGGCTAATGCAGATTTGATAAGAAAAGGCAATGCAGACCCAAGGACTTGGGTGTTTGGGAAGCTTCCAGGGAGTTTTATTTCTATCCTGTCTTGTAGTCCTTTTATTAGGTAGAGTTGTTTTGCTGGAGTGAACATGTGTAATGCCGAGTTACCTGTTTAGATTTGTCAGTTCTTAAGCTTGTGAGATTTAGGTATGATCTTTAGTACTATTGTGTCATCTGTGGTTGAACTGAATCTCTTGTTCAGATGACCTATTTGTAAACACTAACATGTTGGCACTGACATTGAAAGCCTGTTAGTACTGAGGATTTAAATCTATTAATTAAATGTTATTTTTTCCTGTGTGTTGCATTGATTAATTAACTCCTTTTCCCTTGTTCATAGTGGAAAACTCAAGAGAAAGTTGTCTTTTTCCGGGTCTACAAACAGTCAGTCCTGGAGATGCCGTCTCAAGTTCCCCAGATTTCATCTCCGCACGATGAGTTGAGAGATGGTCGTAGTGTTGAGGATGCTGGTTATATTCCCGCTAGCCCTAGTAAGGCTAGTGCTTCGCAGATGCCGAGTTTTGGTATCGATGTAGCTGTTTCTACTTTGGAGCGCGTTGAGCATATTTTTATTAATGTGTGTTCTGAGATGGAAAAGGTCCCAACTATAATTGAGCGTCTGAGCTGTATTGATGGTATCCTTCCTAACGGTCATCAATTAAATGGTGACGAAGCAGTGGACTATATTGAGATGGAGATAATTTTACTTAGTGATATGGGTGATGGTGCTGCTCAACTAATTCAGAGCTCGGCGCGCCTGTTGAACAACATGAAGCGTTTCAAAACTATGCAAGACTCTCGCCGCAAGCCATATGAAGAAAGGTGTTGATGTTGTTATCAACCAGATGGAACAGGATGAGGCCGCTGCCAGAAGGGCTTGTGATGATGCTGAGGCTAATGTTTCTTACCACCATACGAAGGATGTTGGTTTGGAGTCCCATGTTCTTGAGGTGAGTCAGTCCTTGATCTTTGCATTTTTACTAGGTTGTTCTGCTGTCAGTAATGTAGTTGAACTTGCTCATGTTCATTTGTTTATTTTTGATGCAAGAGACCAGTCATGGTGTTGAGGTTGCTGTTGACTGTGGAGTTAACGATCCATCTACTAATAAGAGCAAGGTTATTTTTAATTTTTATTGTGTTTAGAAAGATTCTTGAATTTTCATGCGCACCACTGTGACTTACATGTTCATTTTTCTATCCCACATTGTTAAGAATTGTTGGTGATACCTACCTTTGGTAGTGTAGTTTAACTTCTGTGTGTTGTTGCTAATAACAACATTGTTTTTGCTTTACTAATATGGATCAGGATCCTGTTTTTGGTGATGAGGCTTATTCGCACATCGGTGATGGTCCTCTAAATGTTAGCAGAAGCAACATTGGTGATGTTATTGTGGATGCTGCTAAGGTTTGTTTTGTGTGCTTGCATTAATTTTATGTAGTTTTCACTGTTGTTTCTTGTAGTTGTAAAAGTTAGCCTGTGCACCTCTTGTGGGTTTTTTTGGTTGTTAGTTTTTCTCATTTTCTTCACTGTCTGAATTTTTGTTTTTTCAGATGGCTGATGTTGAGCGCGAGGCGACCATTACTGTTGGAGCAGATGCTTGTGCTGTTCCATTTAGCAGTGGTTGCGATATTGGTGGCTAGTATTGCAGATAATGATAATGGTTATGATTCTGGAGATTTGCCTGCAAAAAATTTCCCGCCTAGAAGGCTTGACTATGGTGCGTTGGAAGACGACAACATGTCTAGCGTGGAGGAGGTGCCATCGGAAGATGATGATTTAATTATGTCAATTTCTTCTGGCCCCTTGATGCAGGAGGCACTCCTGTCGTCCCAGGATTTTCTGTCTTTAGACCCTGAAAGTGTAGGCATATTGCTGTCGTCACAGGATCTTCCATCGTCAAACCCTGAAAGTGCAGGTAAGGACTTGTAAATGAGGTGTCCTTCTCATTTATGGCATGGTGGCCATGTTCCCTTGTAGTGCTTGAACTTATTGCTTTTTTCTTTTTTCTGCAAGCAGAAGGTACTAATGCTACTAAGGTTGATTTATTTTTCTTTGCTATTACGAGGTTCCACATGAACTGTGCGAAACGGTTAGTGTGGGATTTTGCCCGTATCATTTTTGTCTCTTTTCCTTTATCTCATATGATTATTGTTGTCACTGTAGTAGTTTTAATTCCTCTCATCTTGTGTTTTCCCTAGTGAAAAGCCGATGTTTCAAAATAAGGAATGTGATGCTACTGTTGGTTCTGTTGCTAAAGCGTTCGTCCCCACTGGCATGCTCAACTCAGACGCTGCTAACGTTGTTTTATATTCTCTATATGAGAAGTACGGACACACGGACAAGTTGATTGTTCCCAGAGGGGTGACGGTCAGTATTGCTTGTACATAGGATGATAAGTTATTTGGCAATTTCTCTAACTGTTGTTGTTCTTTTTGTACAATAGACCAAGATCCATGATGGAAATATTGATGCCAATGTGCGGAAGTGGTTCACAAGATCAGGGGCTGATGGTTATGACCATGTACGTGACTCATCCTGATGTTTGATGTTTCTTTGTGTACTGATGAAAGATGCATGCTCTTATCTAAACTTACTGTACTCATGAATTACAATTTTCATGTTTCTTGCAAGTTTGGAAGGTGAAAATGAACTTGGGTAGCCTTTTTTTCATGTACTTACGAATGATGCGTGCTCTTTTTTGAGGTTGAACTTATTGTGGCATGGAAGTCGAACTGATATGTTTCTTGCAAGTTTGGGAAGTGGAGATAAACTTGTGTAGCCTTTATTTTTTGTACTGAGTTGCTTACTGAATTAGAACTTATGATTATTTGATCTGTTTGGACTTCTGAATTTCAATTTCCCTCTTTTAATATTGTTCTGGAGGCTGAATATTAGTTTCATTATAATTGTTAAACTAATTTTTCCTCTGTGATTTTTTTGTCAGCTTGTTTTCCCTACTTTTGATCCGCCGTCATTTTTGGCTGCCATGAAGCCTGGTGAAGATGTTGGGCATTGGTGCGTGGTTGTTCTGAATTTGAAGTTCCATCATTTCGAGTGTCTGGATTCACTCCATGATGAAACCTGGAGTGATGCAGTTATATTCTTTAGGACTATGACAGATAATATAAAGAGGCCTTGGAGGGAGTCCAGTGTAGATAGGGCCAAACCATTCTCGCCGACACATGTTGATGGTTTCTCTTGCGAGTTTGTTCGTGTGTCGTATCAGGAAAACACATGAGTATCCATTTTAATGAAATTTATTAGTTGTTTTTTGTTGCTAGAATGCGTAGTTTTCCAATTTTTGTTGTATTCCTGTATTTTAAATTTGTAATGTACCCTTTGTTTTTTCTTGTTAACAGGCATGATTGTGGCTTCTTTATGCTACAAAACCGCAAGACTTATCATTGCCGGGAGGATGGTGTGATTGAAATGTTGGATTACACCCACGAAGACATTCTTGACATTAGAAAGACTTTGTTGCATACTTGCGCCACTAACGATGTGTTTGATGTTGACTTCTGGGTTTTTTTTTGGCATCGAACCTTATACGCATGCCTGACCTTTTTTCTTTGTTTCCAGCTTTACCTCTTGACTAGTATTTTCATGAATTCTATATTTGAACTTTCCTTTTTGCGCTCCTCCTTTTTTGTTGCAGGTGAGTGGCTGGATCTTGGCAGCCAGTTCTTGCAGCTCGAGCATGTGGCTATTGATTTGAACCAAGGGCGTTCTCCTGAAAAGAAAAGATCTGGTGTTATGAAGGGGCGGTTGGGAGCTCTCAAAGGTTCTACGGCTGTTGGTCCAGAGAGCCCCTCTACACCCAAGAATCCCATTGTGGAATTGATAGACAGTGACGATGACACGTTTGACAAGATCGCTGGCATGGGAAGAGTCACAGGAGTGCTGCTACCAAGGGTGTATCTCCCCTTGCTGGAATAGTGGGCTGTAGAGCCAGTGTTGCTAGGAAGGATGCCGCGTTGAAGTCTGGCAATTTTACAAGAACGAAGCATGCACCCAGAGCTCCGATTAAGTTTTGCTCCCCCGTGCAGCAGCTTCACCCTCGTAAATACCTTCACCTGGACAAGGCTCGCAAGTTGTATAATCTGTTGCCTAGCGATGAAGGACATGAGAAGTACGCGGAGTGAGTATCTCTCATTATGCTTCCTCTTCTTTTTTTCTGTTGTTTTGTCGTGGTGATCTCACGAAAGATGCCATGGGATGGCTAAAGGTGGGGGGAGACACACGGGCACCGGTGGGTTCCTGAGGCGAGGTTGGCACGCGCTGGTGTGTGACACGAGACGTACCCAGGTGCAGGGCCCTCCGTGGGAGGTAACACCCCTAGTCCTGCCGAATGGATGATATGGGATGGGTTACAGAGTTGCTCCTGGAGGTGTTTTGGGTGGAGGAGGAAGAGGGAACTCATCCTCTGCCTTGCCTCGTGTGACTGGGTGTGTATGAGTCCTACTAGTGATCGCCCCATGCATGGAGACTTCCTGGGGGGGTCTTATACACCGACCCCCAGGGTTACAATGGTAATGTTACATGGGCGCGGGGCCCTGGTGTCAGTGTGTGGGAGCCGGCAGTGCGGGCCGCCAGGCCTGCCAGGCTCGCCGGGTGCGGGTCTCGCCGGGTCTCCCAAGTGTGGGCCATACCGGGGCTGTCGAGCGCGGGTACGGCCGGCTGCTGGGTACTGTGGCACGCCCCGCCGGGCATCATGGGACGGCAGCACCGCCTAGCTACAGGGTTACACCGTGGGGACACTGCCCACCCCGAGCGGGGGCATGGGGTGCACTGTAGCCGCGCCCACCGGGGTCGGCGTAAAGGGACATGCACTGTAGCCACGCCCTCTTGCCGTTTGGGAGTTGAATTGTAGTGGACGGCCGGCATGCGCCAGCCGGCCGGCCGGGTCACGGCACCCGGCTGGCTCACGCTGGGGAGCCAGCCTGGGGCAAGCCGGATTGAGGGGCTTGGCCAGCCCTGATGTTTTAAAAAGGGATCCGGGTTCCATTGCCTCCCGGGGGCCATCCCCCCGACAGTAGTCCCCGAAGCTGTGAAGGCTCGCCGACTCCAAGCAGGGGGACCTTCACAGCTTACTCCCCTGAGGAGGTGGTTGTGTTGGTGAAGCGCGCGGCCGCCGGGTCCCATCAACACCCACTGTGTGCCGGTTTCCGGAAGCCGGATCACGGCATCTCGGCCTGGGCGGGAAACCAAAACATGAGCCGAATCTTGATTTGAGAGGGAAGGACACGCCTACCGCGGCCATATGCGCCGCCACATGGTGAAATGCGGCGGGTGAGGCCCTGCCAGGCCACGCGCGCGATGGGACGCAATGGCGGGCTAGGCCCCACCACGCCACACCCTCGGCCCGTGCATGGGGGATTTATTATGGTAGCGGCAGGCGGTTGCACTTCTCGACATTGTTAATGTGTGCGGGAAACGTGCCCGCATAATGCGGGGAAGTGGAATCATTGGCGCAACTGATCCCACTTCCCCACGATTTACCGTGGTTATAAAACGGAGGGAGGGGTGCGGCGGAGACGCCCTTGCACACTCCCCTCGCTCCCCCTTTGGCTTCCTCCTCTCCTCTGAGCTCCGAGAGCGCCCCAGCCACAGCCCCCGACCGTCGCCCGTACCGCCCGACGACTGCCCCGCTCTGCTTCTTGTCGTCGCGCCCCCGAAGAACCCTACCGCTGGCGTGGCCGAATGGATCCTGGGAGGGGTCCGAATGTAGCAAGGCGGACATCCAGTATCGCCGCGACACCAAGCGGCTGCCTCCGGCCGCAGTGGTGACAGCGCGCGCGGCGGGCGGGGAGATTGAGTCGCGGTCGCAGGAGGGCGAGCGCGTGGTATTCTCTACCACTTCAAGGGCGGGTTCGGCCTTCCCGTGAGCCTTTTCTTTTGATCCTTCTTGAGCTTCTTCGGGTTGCAACCACACCATCTGGGTGCCAAGGCCGTGCTGCAGCTCGCCGTCTTCGCTATGCTCTGCGAGGGTAACTTGGGCGTGGAGCCAGACACGGAGCTGTGGGCCAAGCTGTTCTTCCTCAAGCAGCAAGTTCCGTCGGTCGGCGTCATGTCCGACTGCAGGGCCGCCGTGGTCTCGGGTCGGCCGAACGGGCCGTTCCCCAAAATGCCCATCGAGGAATCTGCCAAGAAGTGGTAGAACTCCATCTTCTACGTGCGCAACGTCGACCCGTGGGTGGACTGCATCAACTTGCCACCGTTCGTCGATGAGCCGCCGCTCGCCATGATGAACTGGTGCCACCTGCCCAAGAATCCGCCGCAGGAGATGATGGTGTGCGAGGGGCTCACTGAGACGGATCTCATCACCGCCTTCATCGCTTACCGGGTGTTGTCGCTTCAGCGCTGGGAGCACACCATCGCCGAGATGGATGACCGGCAGGATCCCACCCGGATGTCGACTAGGGAGCTGATATTGGCGCAAATTGCCGACCGGTCAACAGCATATCCAAGCTCGGGTTGGACGCGGATTGGACCTTAGGGAAGGCGCCCTACAGTCAGCAACATCCGACGCCAGTGGTGAGTCCCTGGACCCAATTTTTGCAATGTCTGAGCTTTTCCTCCGTCCTGACGCGAAGGGAGAGCCACGGCTGCTCGCGGCCCAACAAATCTATGATGCATCGAGGACGCAGGTCATGCCAAATGAGCACCACGACTCGGACGGGGGCGAGTCCATCGCCGAGAACGTGGGGGCAGCAGAGACTCAGCCGGCTGGCGCCGATGCTGGCGTGGTGCGCCACGTGGGTAAGTCTCTGCACCCGAATCTCCTACGCGGCTGGCCAAATGACAACGGCGAGGACTTGATGGGCGTTGGCGGTGCAGCACCGCCACCGGGAGCGAACGGCAGCATCGACCCCCCAAGACAGCCGAAGAAGGCGATTGGGATGGGACTGTCCCGCGAGCAGCAGCCGCACGCCGGCCTCACGGGAAGGAGTTGGTGGCGCCGCGGCCGACCGCAAAGCGCGCGATGGAGGCGCAGCCGGCGCGTGCCAAGGGTGCCGCCAAGAAGGTGCGTCGGACCGCCCAAGCCATGGCACCGAGGTGGGCTGTCCCGACAGCCATTGGGTGAGTGACTTGCTTGTTTTTGCCTGCTAGTTGTTTGCATTTTGCTTATGATGTTTTCGCGGTGCGCAGGTCGACCCTCGAGCTGGCGCTGGCGGTAATGGTGGCCGCGTCTGGGAATGAGGCCATCTAGAGGAAAACCGGGAGGATCGGCATTGAGCGCGAGGAATACCGCCTCGGGGAGGACCTTGGCCTAGATCCGTCTGACACGGAGCACGTCGCCTAGCGGGATCGGGCGGTGGCTGAGGAGGAGCTGGCAGTAGCCGAGAGGGCGGTGAAGGAGGCCTCGGGCCAGGCGTGGGTGAGGGCCACAGAGGCGAGGGGGAGGGCCACTGCGGACCCGGCCTAGCCGGAGTGGGAGGTGGTCTCGGCGCCGATCACCACGATCATGGACCCGCAGACGGACAAGGGGCGCGAGACGAAGGTTGCAGGCGGAGCCGACCGATGATGGCTCGGAGGTCACCAAGGATATCATCGTGGAAACGCTACCCCGGGCCGGCCCAGCGGGTGGGAACGAAGCCGAAGGAGGAGGTGGCGGGTAGGGCGTTCCTTTGGCGGACGCGCCGCAGGCGACGCCGGCCAGCGCGTCAGGATCGACGCTGGCCATGGAGACGTCGGCGGGAAGCAGCAATGCCCTGGTGGTCGTGCCACCGCAGGCCACCAGGAACACGGAGCGGGCGCTGGAGAGCGAGTCCAGCGCCGGCCCGCAGTGACCCTGGGCCGACACCGGCGAGGTTGTTGTCGGGCTGCGAACCCGGGAGGACGCGGTGGCAGAAACTCTGCACCAGCAGATCCGGGGACGTGAGAGCCATCTGCAGGCCTTCGTCCGGGATGAGCTGGAGCGGACGCAGGATCTGAAGCGCGCGGTTGTGGTATGTTCATTTTTCGTCTTGCTTGTTTCTTCGGCCAGACAATGGGGACAGTGGTGGCGCGCCAGCGCACCCACTGGGTGTAGCCCCCGAGGCCCTGGCCGGCTGCGTAGCAGCCGGGTCGAATCTTAAGGCGTTTGTCTTCTTTTCTGGTGCCTAACTTGATGTCTTGTCCTGTAGCTGCCGTGGCCAAGGTGACGGCCCTCCGAACCCGGTTGGCCGAAGCCGGCCAGTAGTGCGACCAGTCCACCACCGATAGTGACCAGCTGCGGGCCGAGGTGAAACGGCTGGAGGCGGAGGCTGTGAAGGCGTCGGAGGCCCACCAGGCGGAGCTGATCCGGCTGGCGATTGAGCACGGGAAGGCGGCCGCCGCGAAGGACGCTGAGCTAAAGGCGGCCATCAAGAAGAGCGCCGGGCCTGAGAAGGAGCTCGAAACCCGTGGCCGCGCATGGGTCGTAGAAGGGAACGGGATGCTGTGCGAGGTGCAGCATCTCAACGAGCTCTTCACCCATGAATGTTTCTTTTGACTGACCCACCGGCTCGCGAGCCGACCAACCTTTTGCCTTGCTAACTGGCTTCTTGCTTCCTCTTTGCAGGGGTATTTCCGGAGACCCAGGAGATGGCGGAGGAGGCCGTGTGCCTCCACCGGGTTTCCCAGGCGGACACGGGTGTGGAGATCGACCGGCACGCCGCCAGGACCTTCACGGAGATCATCCTCACCGCCGTGTCCCGCCTGAACGCGGTTGATAGGCAGATGAAGAGGCTGTTCACTGTCGCGTTGGGCATGACGGCCACCCTCGGGCCGAAAGCATTGGCACCTAAGAGCGTCACGCGGCTGGCGCGTTGTCTGGAGGCCGGCGTGCACCGGCTCTACGCGTGGAGGGTTTCTGCAACACGCACAGGCGCAGACTTGGGGCTGCAGTTCATCATATCTTGGTATCCGGCATTGAACCTGGACCAACTGGCGACCCAACGAGCTGGTGCGGAGTTTGACTTGCAGGCACGGGTGCGTCGGATCACCGGGCAAGCCAGCTACCTCGCCTCGTTCGCCGCGCATGATGAGTTCAACGTGGAGCGAACATAGGACGGCGGAGAACTCCCACCCGACGACTTCGGCCTAGAGCTCGACGACCCTGAGGGCAGCTCCAATGAGATGGGGGCCTATGCAGATGACGAGGCCGCATTGGGCAACACCGTCTTCTCGACGGACCCGACGCAAACTGATGCTGGTGCGTCGACCGAAGCCGGTGCGGAGGAGCCAGGAGCCGAGGCGGCCCTGGCGTGAACTTATCCTGCCTTTATCTTTTAAAATTTGTTAAGTAGCAGGTCCACCAACTAGGGGTGTAATGTAAATGTAATGAACACCTGGTCGTGGGCCTTTGTTATGTAAATATTTTGCTGGCATTTTTGCTTTTGCTTCCCGTCCTTAGGCCTTTTCTCATTTGCCCCCTCCTTGGGCCTTCCTCCCGCTAGTCGAACAGCCGGGTGCCGGTCTGTGGCAAGGAGATCGACCTTGGGAGGGCGCGCACAATACTTATGTTTTTTCAGACGTTGAGCACGAGCGAAAGACCCACTGGGCCGGCTCACGGCATGCGGCACAGCCGCCTGGCGCACAGGTGGTCAAGCAGCGACTTGAATGCGGGGATGCCGGATGGGCCGATCTGGCCAATCCAATTTAGCAAATCTCCGCGTGTCGGCGCGTTTGGCCTTGTGTTTGTGCCAGCCGGATAGCTGAAGCCGGACTGTGGCTTGGGGCGAAGAGGAGTGCCTTGGCGACTCGGACACGTTGAAATGGAGTAAGGAGGATGGCGGGATGCGGTCGAAACAGCTAGTCCACGAGCCCCCGAGCCAGACGAGCCAACCCGGAGGAAGGGGTAGAATCATAAAAGTGTGCAGGACATGATGCTTGATAGAGAAAGGTAGCCCTCGAATGTCGTTCGGGGGACATGTTACTTTGATTGATCTGAAAAGGTAACGATACATACATGCATACATAAAACTGTAAAAATGGGTGGAGGAGCTCTGCGTTCTAGGGCTGGCTTCTCTCTTCGCCGGTCGTGTCTCTCTTGCTCTTGCTCGGCTTCTGCGTGTCGATGAGGTAGTACGCGTTTTTGTGGCAGAGGGCTTTGCTGATGATGAAGGGGCTCTCCCAAGGGGGGCCAGTTTGTGCTAGCCGGCTGCTCGCTGAACAAGCCGGAGCATGAGGTCACCTTCGTGGAAAGCGAGGGGCTTGATCTTCTTGCTATGGTAGTGGCGCATGCTTTCCTGGTAGATGAACGATCGGCTGAGCGCCAGTTGGCGTGCCTCCTCGAGCAATCCATGCCGTCTTCACGGGCTTCTTTGGCCTTGGCTTCTGTGTACATGGTCACCTGTGGCGAGTCAAACTCGATGTCAGTGGGGATGGCAGCTTCGGCCCCATAGATGAGGAAGAATAGGGTGAACCCGGTCGACCGGTTGGGCGTCATCCGGAGACTCTAAAGGATGGCCCGCAGCTCATCAAGCCAGCTGCCGGGTGTACGAGAGGCTTGACGAGTCATGGCTTGAAGCCAGCCAGGATCAGGCCGTTTGCCCGCTCGACCTGGCCGTTGGTTGGGGATGCGCGACAGAGGCCAGGTCGAGCCGGATTCCGGAGACGAAGCAATACTAAGCTAGCACGCCCTTGGCGAAGTTGGTGCTGTTGTCTATGATGATGTTGTGCGGGACGTCGTAGTGCACCGCGATATCTTGGACGAATCAGACGACCGTTGGCCCGTCGAGTTTCTTGATCGGCCGCACCTCGATCCACTTGGTGAACTTGTCGACGGCCACCAGCAAATGCATCATGCCGCCTCGGGCGGTCTTGAAAGGACGCACCATGTCGAGCCCCCTAATGGCAAAGGGCCCGGTGATCGGGATGGTTTGGAGCGCCGTAGCCGGCTGGTGGCTGCGCTTGCTGAAGCATTGGCAACCCTCGCACTTGAGGACCAGCGACTCGGCATCTTTGAGGGTTGTGGGCCAGTAGAACCCATGGCAGAAAGCATTGGCCACCAGGGACTTCGAGGCGGCATGGTGCCCACACTCTCCCTGGTTGATGTCGAGGAGGATCTCTATGCCCTTGTCCTGCTTGAGATAGCGCTGGAACAAGCCCATCGCGCTGCGCTTGACGAGCTCGTGGTTGATGATGTTGTAGGCCGAATCTCGGTGCTGCACTTGCCTGGCCTCGATTTTGTCCATGGGGAGTGCTCCGCTCTCCAGGAAGGAAAGGATTGGTTGGGCCCAAGACAGAGCTGTCACCACTCTAAAGACGGTCACTTGGATGGGGTCCAGGCGGCAGCCCCCGAGCCGGAGCCAGCAGACACCGCGCGCCATCCCCAGGGCAGGGTAACCAAGACGGAGCACCAAATGGGTTCATCAACCCCCAGGCGCACCCTTCTCGCCACCGTGCTGTTGCGGCGGCCAGCTCACTGCGACGAGTACACGGTGCGGCCACTGCTGGTACCATCAGGAGTCAGGCGACATCACGGTCTGCAACATCATCTATGCCAAGCACTGCTTCAGAAGCCATGGCGTGAGCCCAACTCATGCTGAGATTCCCGCCAGCGGCCGATCAAACGGATGAGTGGAGAGCCACAATCCAGAGTTTGATAGGTTTTACTGAAGCGGGAGGATCACAGCGGGCAGGCCCGCCACGGCGCCCGCAAGCAACGACCTTGGTCCGAGCTGCTGGCCGTGTCGAGTGGGCCACGCCAACAGTGCAATCCCCTCCCCGGCAGCCAGCGCAGAGGCCACGGCCCGAGCCACGTGACCAGGAGCCCGACGAGGCATTAATGGCTTCATCTGATCCTCGGGCCTGTCGAGATCAATGGCACGTCCTGGAAGATTGGCAAAGGGAAGACGTGCGCATCACTATAGAACGACGCTGCAAAACCCGCCGCCAATCCGACAGGCGCAATGGCCCAGACGTCGACGAACCCGCGCCCAATGACGGCGGATACTTGCCTTTTGAGGTTGGGTGCCCCGCCTTCACTCGCGAGCCGCGGCAAGTCTATTGGCCATCTGCCCGTGTTTTCAAGCCAGAGATACCTGAAAAGTATGATGGAAGGCTGAACCTGGTAGAGTTCTTGAGCATCTACACCATCGCTGTTCAAGCCGCCGGAGGAAGAGATGAGAAGCTGTTAGCCAACTACTTCCCTTTGGCACTTAAGCCAAATGTGAGGTCATGGCAGATGCACCTACCAGAAAATTCCATCTCGACCTGTGTCGTGGTTCGACACGATCACCTATGGGGCCATCGGCCCCTTAGTGATTCGGCAAGGGGGAAGGGCACGTTGCACAAAGAGTGGAGGTCGTAGAACAGCACGGCAATGGTGACGCGGGTGGTTTTTACCCAGGTTCCGGCCGCCGTGAGGCGTAAAACCCAACTCCTGCTTTGGTGGATTGAGTGGTAGGCCGTGGCAAACGCGTAGTGCTCAAGCCTGGCAAGGTCGCCTCGAGGAGAGCAGCTACGCGTGTATGAGTGTACAAGGGTCTGAATCCTTTCTAAGTTTGCCTCGGACCTCCTTTTACAGGTAAAGGGGTTACCACAGTGGCGAAACAGTCATTATCCAGTCATTAGATAGCCACAGTGCTATCATACCTAACTCTGCAGACAGGACAAGGTGCATTAAATGCATCGCTTAGTGTCACATCGTGGATGCAGCCCGGCAATCCTTGCCGTGCCATTCAACCACCTTCTCGCATGCCTGCGTGACACGCCTCTGGATGGGTGTCATTTAGGGGTGATCTTCATCAGAAATGGCTGCCACGTGCTGAATGACTGCCACTTATTCACTTGAGGGCTCGACACCGCATAGATAAGTGACTTGCGTCACTGTGAGGTGGAGCGGTGGAGCCTTGGCGGGATAACAGGTGCTAGCACCCCGGCAACCCTTGCCGGGGAGGTCTTGGGACTTGCTCTAGGGGTAACCTCGACCTGACTAGGCTCGCCTGCCCGGCAAGTGAGGCTTTTTTCCTTGGTGATATCTCGCTGTGTAGGCTTGTCTTGGTCTTCTTGATCTGCCCTTTGATTCTTCAAAGAGCTATCTCTCCCGCTTGGCCTTGTCTTGGATGCTGGAACCTTGCCTATGAGCCTGTGTACAGTCAGGGCAACATACACTAGGGTTTGTTGCACCGACAGGAGCCCCGGGGCCTGGCCCGAATGCGCTGCTGAGCGTCGTCGGGGTAGGTCCTATCTAGTACACAGGCGAAGAGTTTGTGATAGCTCATCCCTTGATATTTTCTTTGCCTCTTCATCAATCAGTGCTTGAGTCAATTTTCGGTTTTCCCGTGCGTCGTGCAAGACGTTATGGTGGGAGTTTTAAGCCACGATCCGTGGCTACCCACGTCCCACGTTCACGGATTGAAAACTGCCATTCCACTAACTTCTCCGCTTCTGGAGTTTCTGCCATGTATGTTGCATGCATTGCGCAGGCTTGGTGGCGGATGTGGGGAGCGCGGAAATGTGCGCCATGGCAGAAAGCCACGCACCTTGGATTGACGCACAGGGTCGGCCCTAATTCCACGAGCCATTGGAGGTGCGGAAGAGCCGGATTGGCAGAAAGCCAGGCACCTTGGATTGGCGCGCAGGGTCGGCCCTGATTCGACGAGTTGTTAGAGGTGCCAAGGAGTCGGATTGGTAGAGCGGGGCGGTTGGCCCCTTGTTGAGGGGCCAGCCCCCGGCCCTGTTCTCCTATAAAGAGGGAACATGGGCAAGGTGCTGGCTCACACCCATCTCCTCCTCCTCTCTCCTGGCATCACTTTTCCATCATGGTGAGGGGAAGAGGTCGTGGTGGCACTCCAATGGCGACGACGAGGGCTTCTGCTCGACAGCGCCTCCCTCCTCCTATTGGGGACGCAAGAGCAGAGCCCGTTGTGAGGGGAGGCGGGAGAGGATGAGGTCGTGGTCGCTGGGGCGCTCGGGGTCGAGGAGGACAAGGCGGTGCTTTGATCGCACCTCCTCCGGCTACTCAAGACCCTAATGAAGGCCACATCGGGAACCAACCACTGGAGTTCATCGTCAAGTTGCGAGGGCCCCCGCGTAGCCGTCTTCGGCTTCCTACTCCATTTGCAAGGGTGATGGAGATTGAGCAGCCGTAGGGGTTGAGGCTGCACATGAGGGGCTGTTGAAACAGCAGCTTGCTGGCGGACGTGGAGTTCCCCGCCCCTCATGTCATGCTTCTCTGGCCTGGCTAGAAGACCTTTGCCTGTGCCCATAGCTTGGCGGCCGGGCACGTCCTCCATTTCAAGTTAATGGACGCCACACTGCTCTCCATTAAGGTCTTCAGACGCATGGGTGCTCGCTTAGGGTGCTGTGCGGAGAGCTCGACTGACGACGAAAGCTCCTCGTCAAGCGACAGCGACGAGGAGGACAGTGATGGTGATGATGATGGAGCCGGTGGGGAGGACGACGGCTCTGACTCCGGCTGAACACCAGCCGCACCATCACCGTCAGCCGGCAGCACCGCCATTTGCACCTGCATCTCTTCCCCGCCAAGGCTATTTGCCGTGGTGTTGGGTGCGGGCGGCAGTCTTCCAGCTGGACCCCGGCAGGCTTCCTCGTGGCTCTGGCTTCGTTCACCCTACCGTGTCCTGCTGGCCCTGGTGGTGGTGATCAGGGCGTCGCCTAGTCACTCTCCCCATCCATCACCTTCGCCCGCGCCCTCTCGATCTTGTCAGACTCCGCCTCGCGGGTTCTGACGAGGTTAGGCTGGGCTTCTGCCCAGGCACTCCTTTTGCCCTCTTTGCCTCCCGCAGTAGTTCCTAGGAGGAGAGGGACAAGAAAGGGATTACGGGCACTTATCTTTTTTCAGTCTAAGACATGTAGGCATTTGCCAAACTTTAGTCTCAAATATGTAATCTTCTTTATCCATGTTTGTGTTCTGTAAGATCTTTACTTGCTTATTCGCATATTAATGAACAATACAATCTTTGCGGGGTAATTGTGCATGTGTTATGTCCATGCAGAGGTGAGACGCCTATATACATTTATGTAAACAAGTTATCTCTGGCAAGCTATCCTATCGGTTCCTTCCGTTTGTTGCCGTGGGGCTTAGCCAGCTCGGCTCAAAACTATGGAAAGGGACCAGCCCCTTGTCGAACCTCCTTCGTCAAGGCCACTACAACCACCTTGACCGAAGCAACGTTCGGGATAAAGGATGGGAGCACCTATGCTTCGAAGGCGACAAGGTTTTCATATGCACAAGTTTTCATCTTACAGAACATTTATGGACAAGAAGGAACTTATCTGTTTGGCTTGTTGGGGACCAATATGTAGGCTTGTTTTTGTTTCTTCTCTTTGGGAGCGAGGCCACGGCAAGAGCCCTGCAGTTAAATGCAGAGGAAAACAATGCTACATATGCTCTTATCTACATGATCATGCCATGCTTATGTTATGCTATGCATGCATGCAAGTTTTTGGGGCCCCCAGCGCTTCGTTTATTTATCTGCTGCTCAGGGTCTGTGCCTGGATTTGTACAAAGGGTTACATGCAGCATTGGCAAAGCTTGTACAAATGGGTGGCAGCCGGGCAGGGCCCGACAGCCGCGCCTTACGGGTAGAACTTACGGAGATGCTCAATATTCCATGAGTTTTGCAATTGAATGCCATCTCCGGTCTCCAGACGGACTGTGCCAGGTCTGGTGACTCATACCACCCGGTAAGGGCCTTCCCAGTTCGGCGTCAACTTGTTTGTACCCTTGGCGGACTGAACGCACCTAAGGACAAGATCACCTTCCTCAAGGCTCCAGGGATGAACACTGCGGCTGTGATAGCGGCGCAGGGCTTGCTGATAGCTTGCAACACGCGTAACAGCCCTGAGACGGTTCTCCTCGAGGAGCACAGCATCATCACATCGGTGCTGCTCTTGCTCTACTTCATCATAGGCACGTACTCGAGGTGACACGTATATGAGTTTCGTGGGGATCACTGCTTCGGCCCCATAGACTAGGGAGACGGGAGTCTGGCCGGTAGCTTGATTTGGTGCCGTACGGAGGGACCAAAGAACCACCGGCAGCTCATCAATCTAGCGCCTGCCGCATTTCTGCAGCCTATCAAATGTTCTTGTCTTGAGTCCTCGCAGCACTTCAGCGTTCGCCCTCTCAGCTTGTCCATTGCTTCTGGGATGAGCAACAGAGGCAAATGAAACCTTGCTTCCGAGGTCTTGAACGTACTGCATGAAGGCACGGCTCGCGAACTTGGTGTCGTTGTCAGTGATGACCCTGGCAGGTACTCCGAAGCGGCACACCAGTCCTTTCAGGAACTTGATAGCTGATTGGGCGGTCACCTTCCTCACGGGCTCCACTTCTGGCCACTTTGTGAACTTGTCGATGGCGACGTACAAGAACTCAAAGCCCTCGGTAGCATGGGGGAAGGGGCCCAAGATTTCGAGCCCACAGACCGAGAAGGGCCATGACAAAGGGATCGTCTGGAGAGCTTGAGCAGGTTGATGGATATTCTTGGAGTGGAACTGGCAGGCTTCACATCTGGTGACTAGCTCGATTGCATCTTGGAGGGCCGTGGGCCAGTAGAAACCTTGCCGGAAAGCTTTTTTGACCAAGGCCCTTGATCCAATATGCAAGCCACACACGCCTTCGTGTATCTCTGCCAACAGTTCCTTCCCCTCTTCCCGGCAAATGCACTTCAATTTCACACTGTTGGGCCTCCTTCTGTATAGTGAGTCATCGACGAACTGATACATACTGGCCCTCCGGGCTACTCTTTCAGCTTCTTCTTGCTCTTCGGGAAGTTCTCCTATTTGGAGGTAACGGATTATGTGTCGCACCCAAGTTGGAGCCTGAGGCTCGACAACAAAGATTAGTGGCACCTCCTCGTTCGTGGGAGCGCATGCCTCAACCGCAAGGATTGGTAATTCGGCAGGAGGCTGTTGCTGACCAAGCGAAGTGGAGTTGTTCCCGCCAACCTCTCTACTGGGGGCTTCTGGAAGCTTTGTCGGGAGAGGCTTGCCGGAGTCCAGTTTCCTCCTCTTTTTATCCATTGTTGCCGGGGATACAGAGGGCTAATTTAGGTGGAGAACGAAAGTCCCTAGTTCCACCGGAAGCTTTTGCATAGCGCACTTTGACAGATGACCAGCAATGCTGTTTTCTGCACGTGGTACGTGCTCTGCTTGCAATCTGTCAAAGCGCTCCTCTAGCTTTCTCACTTCCTCCACGTATGCCTCCATCAATGGACTCTGATAATTCTTGTTCACTTGCCTCACCACAAGCTATGAGTCTCCTCGTATGATCATCTTCTTAATCCCCAACTCTATCGTGATTCTGAGCCCGGCAAGGAGTCCTTCATACTCTACAGTGTTGTTAGTTACCTTCTCCCAGGGGAAATGCATCTGGATCACATACTTGAGGTGTTCTCTAGTGGGTGCGACAAGGAGCACGCCAGCTCCTGCACCTTGTAGTGAGAAGGCACCATCAAATTACATGATCCATTCTGGGGGTGCTTCCTTGCCGGGGATAACTGTTTCCAGTGCCTCTTCATTTGAGGTAGGTGTCCACTCCGCAATAAACTCTGCCAGTGCTCTGCTCTGAATGGTAGATGTGCTCTCAAACTTCAAACCAAAGCTTGACAACTCCATAGCCCATTCCACTATTCTGCCGGTGGCTTCAGGGTTCCTCAGTATGCGCTGCAAGGGGAAGCCATGATGAGGCCAAAGATCAACTTTTGCATGCCAGAGTACCTTGACCTAGCCCCCTGTAGTAGGGAGCTGGCAAAGTACACTGGCCACTGCACCACGATCTTCCTTGCCGTGATCCTGGAATTGTCTTCGTCGTTTCGCTCCCCTTTGTCCTGATCTACATCAGACCTTGCCGGGACGAGTTCACTTTCCCCTCTGAAGATGATGGTAGCCGCGGCTGCTCCCTCATCTACCTCCCGCTGCGCCACCAGTGCTGCACTAACCACTTGATTGGTTGCTGCTAGGTAAAGCAGCAACGGTTCTTGTGGTTTAGGAGCCACTAAGGTGGGAACAGAGGAAAGACAGGTCTTCAAATCTTGCAGGGCAGCTTCTGCCTCCGGGGTCCACTCCATGGGCCCTGCCTTCTTCAAGATTTTGAAGAACGGCAAGGTACACTTGGAAGACTTGGAAATGAACCTGCTTAGCGCCGCAACACATCCAGTCAGACGCCTCACATCTTTAACTGTCTTGGGTGCTTGAATCTGCTCAATCGCCTTGATCTTGTCGGGGTTGGCCTCTATCCCCCTGTGGGACACGAAGAAGCCATGTAGCTTGTCGGAAGGAATGCCAAACACACACTTCTCTGGGTTTAGCTTCAAGTTGATCTTGCGCGGATTTGCAAAGGTCTCTTCCAAGTCTTGAATGAGAGTTGACTTGTCCTTGGTTTTGACCACTATGTCATCCATGTAAGTGTCGGTGCAACAAACACTGGGTCTGTTGCCCAGACCGTGCACAAGCCTAAAAGAGCGAGCTTGTGACATCCAATTACAGACCAAGCAAGGATAGATCAACTCTTTGAGAGATCAAAGGATAGATCAAGAAGACCAAGACAAGCTAAATGAGCAAGACACCACTAAGGGGAAACCTTCCATGCCGGGTAGGCAAGCCTGGCGAGGATGAGGTGGCCCCGAAGTCGAGCCTCAAGACCGTCCCGGCAGGCCTGCTGGGCGCTAAGAGAGCAAACTACCCCGCCAAGGCTCCACCGCTCCACCTCACAGCGACGCAAGTCATCGATCGGTGCGGTGTCAAGCCCCCAAGAGACTAAGTGGCTGTTATTCAACACGTGGCAGCCACTTCCCATGGAAATCACCTCCAAATGACACCCATCCAGAGACGTGTCAAGCAGACATGAGAAAAGGTGGCCGAGCAGCCCGGCAAGGCTTGCCGGGCATGTCGCGATGTGACACTAAGCGGCGCATTTAATGCGCTCTGCTCTGACTGTAGAGTTAGGTATGATAGCACGGTTTGCTATCTAATCAGTACACAATGACTGATTTGCCACTGTGGTGACCCCTTGATCTATAAAAGGAGGGCCATGGCAACCATAGAAAGGATTTGGACCCTTGTACACTCGTACGCGCGTAGCTGCCCTAGCCCCGAGGCAACCCTGCCGGGCAAGAGCGCTGCGTTTTCTAGCACAATCCACCATCAATCCACCAAAGCAGGAGTAGGGTTTTACGCCTCGCGGCAGCCTAAACCTGGGTAAAACTGCCCGTGTGATATCTGCCGTGCTACGCTACATTATCCGCTCTTTGTGCAATGTGCTCATCCCCCCTACCGAACCACAAGGGGCTGATGGACCCATAGGTGGTCGTGGTTTCGCACGACATCTTTGGCACGCCAGGTAGGGGGTGGCGCTTGCGCGAACACAACAAGCGTACGCAGTGTGTCATTTTCATCATCTTCTTCATCGACGGCTCCGTCGTCTATGGCGCCCAAGAAGAAGCCCGGTGCTGCAGCCCATCCATCAACTTCAAAGGCCCCGTCGCACGTGGCCGCTGACATTGCGGGGGCTACGGGGACGCACGGAGATATGGACAATGCGGAGGACGTGGCTGGTGCAGGCGGCGTCGTCACCACCTCCCCTGCGGCTGAAACGATGGTAGAAGGCACCGGGGAATGACAGCACCAACAACACCCCAGCGGCCACACTCCACGAGGTACGGGTGGAGAAATCATTCCGTCTGCACCTCTCCGCCCAGCTGAAGGGCACAGCCGCAGTGGTGGCACTCGCTCTGGGGCAAATCGCAACTCTCCGGCCGCACCCACCACGGGCGCGGCCGCAGGGCATGCGCTACTCCCGAAACGAGCTGCACCAGCCAATGCACCAAACGGAGCCGCTGGCCCTCAAGTGCCTCCACCTCGTCACCACGCCACCCTGGTGATGGGCTCACGACGACGAGAACATGGTGCAGCTACAACCAGCACCATGAGGAGCCAGGCAACGCTACAATCTATGTCGTCATCCATGCCAAGCACCGCTTTAGAGGCTATGGCGCGGGCCCAGCTGCTGTTGAGATTTCCGTAGGCAGCCGATCAGATGGATGAGTGGAGAGCTACCATCAAAGCCTGATTGGTTTCGCCGAGGTGGGAGAATCACAGCGAGCTGGCCCACCACGGCCTCCCCAGGCGACGACGACGGCCCGCGCTGCTGGCCGTGCCGAAGGGGCCACCCACATGGTGTAGTCCCCTCTGCAGCGGCCTGTGCACGGGCCACGGCCGGAACCATGCGATCAAGAACCCGACGACGTCTCGATGGCTTCATCCGACCCTCGATCACGTCGAGACCAGCGGCAGGCCCAGGAAGACAGGAGAGGGGAAGGCGCGTGCATCACCATCGAGCGGCGCCGCGACACCCACCGCCAGTCTGAAATGCACAACGGCCCCGACGTCGACAAGCCTACACCCGGTGAGGGTGGGTACCTACCTTTCGAGGTTGGGTGCCCCGCCTTCACTCGTGAACTGCGGCAAGTACGTTGGCCATCTTCCCGCACAATTAAGACGGAGATACCAGAGAAGTACGATGGGAGATTGAACCCTGCAGAGTTCTTGAGCATCTACACCATCGCTGTTCAGGCTGTCGGGCGAAGAGATGAGAAGGTGTTCGCCAACTACTTCCCTTTGGCACTCAAGCCAAATGTGAGGTCTTGGCTAATGCACCTGCCGGAGAACTCCATCTCAACTTGGGCTGACCTATGCCATGAGTTTTTTGGTGCCTTTACGGGCGGCCATCAAGAACCAGGATGGCCCAGTGATCTACAGCTCCTCCCACAGAAGGAAGGAGAAAGTCTATGGAAGTACATGCAAAGGTTCAGTCGAGTGCACAGGAACATCCCAGATATCCACCCGGCAGCTGTGATAGCCGCATTCTAGTCCAACGTGCGCAACCGCAGGATACGTTCCAAAATGAACGTGGGACTGCCCAAGACTGTGAATGCGTTATACACTCTGGTGGATAAGTGTGCTCGCATAGAGGAGGGAAGGCGACATCCCGGTGAAGAGGATGGCATCGACATCAATTCAGACGATGACGACGAGGCCACCAGTCAGAAGAAGAAGAACAAGAAACGCAATAAGAAGCGCAAGGAGAAAGTTGTGATGGCCGTCGAAGGATCAAGCACACCTAGTAGCGGCAAGAAGTCCAAGGCCGAGGCCCCCGGTAAGGAGGTTCCCGCGTGCACTGACTGCCGGGCGGCCGTGGCTGCCGAGAAGACTAGGAAGGGTGATGGGCCATACTACAAGATCCATAGGACCAAGGGCCACGACCTTCAGGAGTGTCATCAGGTTGAGCAGCTCGTCAACAAGCAGAGGGCTGAGTTTGAGAACCGCGATAAGGAGAAAAACTAGGATGGTGCTGGCGGGAAGGCCGAGGCGGTGGAGTAAGTTGCCCCGGCAAGGCTCCTCAGAATCAAGGGAAGTCCGCCAGAGGACGTAAGAAGGAGGATTGCAATGATGAGAGTGACGGAGGAGATGAAGAGGAAACCAATGAGCAGGAGTTACAGAAAGCCACTGACGCCTTGTGTGTTGACGGGGGTGCATCTCTGCACTCATCTCACCGCCAACTTAAACAGTGGGTTCGTGAAGTCAATGCCAGGGAGCCAACGGCAGATTCACGAAAGTCGCTCAGGTGGTCCCGCACGCCCATCATCTTTGATGAAGAGGACCACCCTGACCGCACCACCGCGGTAGGGTGCTTGCCGTTGTTGGTCTCACCAAGAATACGCAACCTCAAAGTCACAAAGATGTTGGTTGATGGCGGGGCTGGGTTGAATCTGATATCTCCAAAGGTCATCAGCAAACTTCAGATAGCAGATGAGGAGCTCAAAGTTACTGGCACGTTCCAAGGAATCAACCCCGGCAGGAGTCGTCCTAAGGGAAAGATCACACTGCCAGTGACGTTTGGAGGGGAGTTAAACTACCGGACGAAAAAGATCGTGTTTAACGTGGTTGACCTCCCCCTACCGTACAACAGAATCCTTGGTCGCCCGGCTCTAGCCAAGTTCATGGCGGCATCCCACTATGCCTACAACACCTTGAAGATGCCATGGCCGATAGGAGTCATTTCCATTCCGACAGATCAGAAGGACGCAGTCATATGCGTGCACAAGATATACCGGGAGGCGGTCGCTACTGAGGCTGCAGAAACCACTGCTCCCGCCAAGGAAAGTAAGAAAATGGAGAGAGCTAGCAAGGATGCCATCAAGGAATCCGGGAAGCATGCCTCTCTGGAGTGTGCTGCGCCTGTTGATGACTTGCCGGAGAGTTCCAATAGCAAGAGATCCAAAGCTGCTGCACCTGCTGTGAAGAAGGACCCGGCAGTGCTGGTTGGCGCTAATGGTACCTTCACTATCAGTGCCACCCTTGATGACAAATAGGAAAGCACGCTCGTTGCCTTCCTGCAGGCGAATATCGATGTGTTTAACTGGCAACCATCTAATATCCCCGGTGTTCCCAGGGAGGTAATCGAGCACCACCTTGTTGTTTGCCCGCATGCCCGGCTGATCAAGCAGAAGGTCCGAAAGCAAGCTTTGGAGCGACAACAGCTTATTGCTGAGGAGATCAAGAAGCTTGAAGCATCTGGTTTGGTCAGGGGAGTGTTGCATCCCACATGGTTAGCAAATCCAGTGGTGGTGCACAAGGCGAATGGGAAATGGAGGCTTTGCATAGACTTCACAGATCTAAACAAGGCTTGCCCGAAGGACCCGTTCCCCTTTCCGCGCATCGACCAGATTGTGGATTCCACTTCTGGGTGTGACCTGCTTTCCTTTCTGGATGCCTACTCCGGATACCACCAGATCTTCATGTCCAAGGAAGACGAAGAGAAGACCGCATTCATAACCCCATGTGGCATGTACTGCTTTGTACGGATGCCCTTCGAGTTAAAGAGCACCGGATCCACTTTTGCAACAGCAGTACAGATTGGCTTTGAATCCCAGCTACACAGAAACACTGAAGCTTACATGGATGATATTGTGGTCAAGACCAAGGACAGATCAACCCTCAACCAAGATTTGGAAGAAACCTTTGCTAATCTACGCAGGATCAACTTGAAGCTGAACCCAGAGAAGTGTGTGTTTGGAGTTCCCTCCGGCAAGATACTTGGCTTCTTTGTGTCTCATCGAGGGATAGAGGCCAACCCCGACAAGATCAAGGCTATTGAGCAAATTCAAGCACCCAAGATAGTCAAGGACATGAGGCGTTTGACTGGATGCATGGCTGCACTGAGCAGGTTCATTTCCAAGTCTACCGAGCGCCCCCTACCATTCTTCAAAATCTTGAAGATGGCATGACGTGTCGAGTGGACCCCAGAGGCAGATGCTGTGCTGCAAGATTTGAAGACCTATCTTTCCTCTGTGCCCACCTTGGTCGCTCACAAACCACAAGAGCCGTTGCTGCTATACTTAGCGGCAACCAATCAAGTGGTTAGTGCGGCACTGGTGGCGCAGCGGGAAGTGGATGACGTGGCAGCCACAACTACTGTCCCTTCTGAAGAGGAAAGCGAACCCGTCCTGGCAAGACTAGAGTCAGTCCAGAGCGAAGAAAGGCAGGGCAGCGGAAGCAGTTCTATAGTTGCGGCAAGGAAGAAAGTGGTGCAGTGCCCAGTGTACTTCGTCAGCTCCCTGTTACAAGGGGCTTGATGAAGTTACTCTGGCGTGCAAAAGTTGATTTTTGGCCTCATCATGGCCTCAAGGAAACCGCGCCACTACTTCCAAGCACACGAGATCACAGTTGTCACCCGCTTCCCCTTGCAACGCATACTCCGAAACCCCGAGGCCATCGGCAAGATTGTGGAATGGGCTTTGGAGTTCTCCAGCTTTGGTTTGAAGTTTGAAAGCACATCAACTATTCAGAGCAGAGCACTAGTAGAGTTCATCACAGAGTGGACACCAACTCCTGATGAAGAAGTATTTGATACGATCATCCCCGGCAAAGAAGCACCCCAAGAATGGATTATGTATTTCGATGGTGCCTTCTCCCTACAAGGTGCAGGGGCTGGCGTGCTTCTTGTTGCCCCCACTGGGGAGCACCTTAAGTATGTTGTCCAGATGCACTTTCCTTAGGAGGAGGCTACCAACAATACTGCAGAGTATGAAGGGGTCCTTGCCGGGCTCAGGATCGGAACAGAACTGGGAATCAAGAAGCTGATCATCCGCGGAGATTCACAACTTGTGGTGAGACAAGTCAACAAGGATTACCAAAGTCCATTGATGGAGGCATACATCGAGGATGTGAGAAAGTTGGAGGAGCGCTTTGACGGATTGCAAACAGAGCACGTGCCTTGTGCGGAAAACAGCATTGCTGATCATCTGTCAAAGTGCGCTGCGCAAAAACTCCCTGTGGAACCAGGGACTTTTGTTCTCCATCTGACTCAGCCCTCCGTATCCCTGGCAACAATGGCCAGAAAGAGGAGGAAACTGGACTCCGGCAAGCCTCACCCGGTAGAGCCTCCCAAGGCTCCTAGTAGAGAGCTTGGCGGGAACAACTCCCCTTCGATCTGTGAGCTGCACCATCCCGCCAGACCACCGGTCCCTACGGTCGAGAAGTGCGCTCCTGTCAATGAGGAGGTGCCGCTGGTGCTTGTTGCCGAGCCCCTAGCCCCAACCAGGGCACAGCACATAGTCCATTTCCTCCAAACTGGAGAACTCCGCAAAGAGCAAGAAGAAGCTGAAAGTGTAGCCCAGAGGGCCAGTATGTATCAGTTCATTGATGACACGCTATACAGAAGGAGGCCCAACGGTGCGAAATTGAAGTGCATTTGCCTGGAGGAAGGAAAGGAACTATTGGAAGAGGTACACAAGGGTAGGTACGGCTCACACATTGGATCAAGGGCTCTGGTTGGAAAAGCCTTCCGGCAAGGTTTCTATTGGCCCACAGCCCTCCAAGATGCAGTTGAGCTCGTCACCAAATGTGAAGCCTACCAGTTCCACTCCAAAAACATCCATTAGCCTGCCCAAGCTATTCAGACGATCCATTTGTCATGGTCCTTCGTGGTCCGGGGGCTCGATATCTTGGGCCCCTTCCCCCATGCTACTGGGGGCTTTGAGTTCTTGTTCACCGCTATCGACAAGTTCACAAAGTGGCCAGAGGTGGAGCCCGTGAGAAAGGTGACCGCACAGTCAGCTATCAAGCTCTTGAAAGGATTGGTGTGCCGCTTCGGGGTGCCTACCCGAATCATCACTGACAATGACACCGAATTCACGAGCCACGCCTTCAGACAATATGTTCATGCCCTCAGAAGCAAGATCTCATTTGCCTTTGTCGCCCATCCCAGAAGCAATGGACAAGCTGAGAGGGCGAACGCTGAAGTGCTGCGAGGTCTCAAGACAAGAACCTTTGATAGACTACAGAAGTGTGGCAGGCGATGGATCGACGAGCTACCGGTGGTTCTTTGGTCCCTCAGAACGACACCAAATCGAGCTACCGGGCAGACTCCCTTCTCCCTAGTCTATGGGGCAGAAGCAGTTATCCCCATGGAACTCAAATTTGGATCTCCTTGAGTGCTTGCCTACGATGAAGTAGCGCCGGAATGGCACCGGCGTGATGATGCTGTGCTACTTGAGGAGAACCGTCTTCGGGCCGTTACGTGTGCTGCACGCTACCAGCAAGCCCCGCGTCGCTATCACAGCCGCAGGGTTCGTGCCCGGGGTTTTGAGGAAGGCGACCTTGTCCTTAGGCATGTTTAGTCTGCCAAGGGTACAAACAAGTTAATGCCGAAGTGGGAAGGCCCTTACCGGGTAGTACGAGTCACCAGACCTGGCGCAGTCCGTCTGGAGACCGGAGATGGCATTCAGTTGCAAAACTCATGGAACATTGAGCATCTCCGTAAGTTCTACCTATAAGGCGCGGCTGTGGGGCCCTGCCTGGCAGCCACCCTTTTGTATAGGCCTTGCCGCTGTTGCATGTAACCCCTTGTGCAAAGCCAGGCGCAGACCCTGAGCAACAGAAATAAACGAAGCACTGGGGGCCCCCAAAACTTGCATGCATGCATAAGCATATCATGAGCATAGCATGATCATGTAGATCAGATCGCACATGGCATCATTTTCATCTGCACTCGGTTGCAGGGCTCTTACCGAGGACTTGTTCCCGAAGAGAAGAAATGAAGATGACCCTACGTGACGATCCTCGGCAAGCCAAATAGATAAATTCTCTTCTTATCCTTAGGTGTTCTGTAAGTAGAAACTTGTGCATATGAAAACCTCGTCACCATCGAAACTTAGGTGCTCCCATCTTTTGACTCGAACGTTGCTTCGGTCAGGATGGTCGCAGTGGCCTTTGGCGGAGAAGGCTTGGCGGGGGTGTAGGTGTCAAAACTGGCAGATCCCGGGTAGGGGGGCCCAAGCTGTGCATCTAAGGATCGATGGTAACAATGGACAATGGGGACATGATGTTTACCCAGGTTCGGGCCCTCTTAATGGAGGTTAAACCCTACGTTCTGCTTGATTGTATTCGATGAGTATAGGGGTTACAAGAGTTTATCTACCTCGAGATCGTAATGGCTAAACCCTAGCTGTCTAGCCTACGATTATTCTGATGGCCTCTACGGACTAAACCCTCCGGTTTATATACACACCGGAGGGGCCCAGGGTCATACAAAGTCGGTTTACAGAGGAAGGGAAGACTACATCCAGACACCAAACTTGCCATCCACGCATACAGGAGTCCCACCCAGACACGGGGGATAGTCTTCTACTTTATCTTCATGGCCCATCAGTCCGGCCCATATCAAATAGACCGGACACCCGAGGAACCCCTAATCCAGGACTCCCTCAGTAGCCCCCAAACTTGCCTTCAATGACGATACAGTATCTGGCTTATGTCTTCGGCTTTGCAAGGCGGGTTCTTCATCATACTCCGGATTGATGACAGTCCGGTTTTGACCTCCATGCTCTGCCTGTATGATTCCTCCCTGTCGTCGCCTCGATTTCCACGCGTCGGGTGAATGTGAACAGTCCATAATATTTTACAAATAAGCCCCTCATCATGTAAGGGCGGTATCTATATAAGGAGGTTAGATCTCCTAATGCCATCCCATATCGCGCAAAGAGCATCAAAGCAAACCACGAAAAATCAAAACATGGCGAGCGCTCCTGGCTCTTCCTCGCGCCCTCTTGGCCCTCAAACGGGTGATTGGTGAAGCTGCTCAGTGTCTCACCTTCAGCTGAATCGACTTCAGAAGCATGGATATCTCCCTCTCGCAGATCTAGTCTCCGTGCGGGCGGGATTGGCCTCAATTGGCAATGATGTGCTAGCAAAGAACTTCCCCAATCCCAACAAGGAGGAGAGGATGTGCTTCATCTCGTTTCTTCTGAGGGGCTTAGGATTCCCGATCCACCCCATCCTCAGAGGTCTATTGGAATTCTATGGGATCCAGCTGCACAACCTCACACCAGGTTCTATTGTGCACATTTCTGGTTTTGTCGCTCTCTGCAAACTATTCTTAGGCTGCGAGGCTCATTTCAAACTATGGAGAAAATTCTTTTGCCTCGTCCCTCGTCATCAAGGGGGTTCTATATTTAAAGTGGGTGGCGCCGAAGTATGGCGCATAGCCGGATCAGGTTACCTTGTCAGAACTCCCAAGAAGGCATCCAAAGAATGGGCTTCGGAATGGTTTTATATCGAGGATGTTCCCATTCCGGACCTAGTTCGATGTGGACTTCCCAAATTCTCTAGTACTCCTTTAAAGAAACGCCTCAACTGGCTCCCCCGGAGCCCCAAAGGAGAAGACAGTGCAGAAGTAAAGAGGTTGGTCAACAAGGTCAGGTTACTTGCCCATTCTGGACTCTCGATAATCGAAGTCATGGCTATCACGATAAAGCGATGCATCCAGCCCCTTCAGTCTAGAGTAACCCCTTTATGGTGTTACAATAGAGAGGACGACGCATCTCGCTATAGGCGAGAGGGCCCGGATACCCCCGCCGCTCTGGCCGTCATTCTGGCAGATCTTTATAAGGGGGAGAAAGAAGAATTCCTCCGTTTAAATTGTCGGGAAGGTTTCTCCATGTATAACCCCATTGAATGGGTGAGTTTTTTGATTATCAGCATTGTCCTACCTCATTATCGAGGCATACTAATCGGATTGTTCTGGTCGTCTTTAAAACAGACATGGAGGAAGGTGGTCAAAAATGTGCACTGCCCCTCCCCACAACCAGAGGACTATGCTCGCCACGAAGATCCTAGCCTCTGTGAGGATCCGGATATATTTATAGAGTTTGATGATGGAGTCTTTTATCAAGCAAGCCTTGACGGTTCGGAAGTGGCCATTACAGCCGACTACCCCGGCCTTCTCCCTTTCTCTAAGGTAAGTATTCGGAAATCATCCTCAGAAAGAGGAGTCCCCGCTTGCACCTCACCCATCACACTGAATCATGCTTTATAGGATCGGCGCTCGGCGAGCCGTACTCCATCGAGGGTGGCCCCTAGGAAGGTAGCATCCATGCAGGGTGAGCCTTCAAAATGAAAGGAAACCGGGAGCGCCGTCGAACCCCCTACTTCATCAAAGAGGTATAACCTTTAATATATGCCTGGGCATAAAACCAGATTATCATATTTCTCCTCCCATCTTATTCCAAGAGGAGCACACGGTGAACCGTGTCCAAAATCCCTGTTAGCCGATCATTAGCTAATCCGGCACCTGGCTCATCAACCAGGACAAGAGCCAATATCGATGCAGCGCCGACTCATCCGCCTCATGAAGATTCGGATGACGTATCCGTCAGAAATTCCGAAGTAGAGAGCGTGATGAATCATCGATGACTGAAAGAGACCATGCGCACTCCAGTTTTTATGGAGCAAGAAGTTAATGCCCTCAGCACCGTGGATGCATATATCCGAGCCGCCCGGGATGGACTTGCTGGAGTTGCCCACCTATTTTCAAAAGATATGCAGGTAATGGTTTGTGTAAATTTAATAGATATATGCCAGTAGCCCCCGAGACTTGAAGCGGTTTAGGCCAACCGATTTATGGATCGTTATGACCTCAGGTCCTCAAAAAGAAGAACAATGCACTGTCCCAGGAGCTTGAAACGAGCCGGACAAAGCTAAACGCCACCAACACAGAGCTAGAAGAACTGAAGAAGATCACGATGACCATTGATCAAAAGAACAAACTGGAGGAGGAAAATGATAAGCAAGCCGAAGAGATAAAGAGCTTAAAGGCTCAATTATCGGACGCTCAAAAAGATAATAAAAAGTTAAAAGGCAGCATATTCAGAATGACCTTTGAACCATCCAAGTTACTCATATGATCCTGTAATTTAGAGTGTTATAATGCTGCTCTTGCAGGTCTGTTAACCAGGCGTCATGAAGAAGAAGTATCCGGATTCTGAGGCGACGTTTTAAAAGAGCTATCCGTAGTGCATGAACGGGCCCAGAAAGCCATGAGAAGTATGGCCAAGGCCTTAAGGCCATCCGATGCCCCTCCAAAAAGTATGGAGGGGTTGGCAAACCTGTTCAAAGGTGCCCGGCGCCATTTTGAGCTATGGAAGACGTCAGCATGCCGGGAAGGTGCACGAGAGGCATGGGCAACGGTGAAGACGTGCTATACCGGGCTTGATCCAAATCGTATGGCCCGAGTTGGACCGCAGGGGCCGGACGGAAAAGAGATTCCTATGAACTTGGTATATGACCAAGTGATGATAGCTGCGAAATATTTGCAAGAAGACTATAGCTTAAGCAGTCTTATAGATGACATAGATAAAGAGTAGGCGTTTGATTCCATGTATCAATGTACTTTATCATTGAACTTATCTCCGACCGAACTTGTCAAAATTTGTCATCGCAGGCCTTCGGCTTCAACCTCCAAACCAAGAAGTTGGAGTATTTTCGGATACCATGTTAGAATGTAATAAACATTCATTATGTCCGAAAACCAGGCAATCCGGTCATGTTGCTCGAACAGACAAAATTTGTTCGGGGAGTTATGTTATATTACTTTTTAACGTAAGAAACATCTTCCAGGGAAAATAGTTCCGTTAAGGGTTCCTTTCCCTGGGTCGGCACACTTAAGTATGCATGCCTAGGCTTTGATCTGAGTTACGGGCAGCCTATCCCGTATTTGTTAGAAGAAATACACAAATGTAAATAATCTGTCGTTGCTTGCCGACCAATTATTCCCTTAAGAACGCTAGCTTTCGACTTCACCCGTCTGAGGTACAGATCTGGAGTACCTGGTTGTAACAATCGCAGAGGTGCTCCCTTTACACCCTAGCCAAACAATCGGGAACGTAGGGTATAAACACAGGAGCGAGGCAACCCGGCTTGGCAAAAACTTAAGTCATAGTGGTGCATATAATGGCAAAAGATGTATAGAACAAATGACGTAAATAATGTAAGCAACAAGCTTTCAGTAATGAGCTTCATCAAAGAAGCCCCCAGTTATAGTGGGGTGTATACATTTAAGATGTGTACCCCTAACAGTTTGGTAGATTTGAACATACCCTGGGATAAAAGAAGGAAAAAATAAAATAGAAGAGGAGAAAAAAGGAACCTAATCAAAAAGGAAAAAAGGATGCGACCAAACTATCCGTAGAATCGGCGGAACCGAGCTGCGTTCCATGGATTTGGCTCAAGGCGATTATCCGATGCATTATGAAGGCGATAGGCTCCTCCTGTGAGAACTTCACCTAAGATGAAGGGGCCCTCCCATCTAGGTTTGCGCTTATCCTTCTTCTTCTCCGAGAGACGCAAGACGAGTTCGCCAACGTTACAAGTCTTGGCCCGCACTTCTCTGCTTTGGTATCGCCTGGCCTGTTGTTGATAAAGTGTGGAACGGGCTTGTGCAATATCACGCTCCTCTTCAAGACCGTCTAGGTCGTCCTGCTGATCAAGCTCGGCTTCTCGCTCTTCGTACATGCGCACTCAAGGTGAGTCATGAATAATGTCACAGGACAGGACAGCTTCCGCACCGTACACCATGAAGAAAGGTGTATATCCGGTTGTCTAGTTAGGTGTACTCCGCAGCCCCCAGAGCACGAAATCGAGTTCCTCAACCCAGTGTTTATCAGACTCCCGTAGGGAGCGCACCAGTCGGGGTTTGATGCCGCTCATTATTAGGCCATTGGCCCATTCAACCTGACCATTAGTTTGAGGGTGGTAGACGGATGCATAGTCGAGTTTAATGCCCAATTTAGCACACCAGTTTTTCTCCTCATCAACTGTGAAATTGGAGCCATTATTAGTGATGATACTGTGCGGGACACCATAACGGTGTACCACGCCGGATATAAAGTCAATCACTGGTCCTGCTTCAGCCGTTTTTACTGGTTTGGCCTCTATCCACTTAGTGAATTTATCCACCATAACCAGTAAATATTTCTTTTTATGGCTTCCCCCTTTAAGGGGTCCGACCATATCGAGCCCCCAGACCGCGAAGGGCCAAGTAATGGGGATTGTTCTTAAGGCGGTGGGAGGCATATGACTTTGATTGGCGAAAAGCTGACATCCCACACAATGCTGGATGAGGGCTTGTGCGTCTGCTCAGGCCGTTGGCCAGAAAAAACCTATCCGGAAAGCTTTGCTTATGAGGGCCCGAGCTGCGGCGTGATGGCCGCCTAGACCAGCATGTATTTCAGCCAAGAGTTGCCGTCCCTCCTCTCCGGAGATACACCTTTGGAGAACTCCGGTAGTGCTTTTCTTGTACAGTTCACCTTCATGAACTTTGTAGGCTTTGGAACTCCGAACTATGCGATGGGCCTCATTTTGATCATCAGGAAGCTCCTGCCTATTAAGGTAGGCTAGGAAGGGTTCAGTCCATGGAGCAATAACGGCCATGATCTCATGAGCAGAGGGTGCTGTTTCGGTATCCGAACCCCCGATAATACCTGTATCATGTTCGGTTGATGGGGGTGTGATCAGGTCCGTACTTGCGTCTCCGCTCTCGTCCTGCCATACCACGGATGGCTTGAAGAGCCTTTCCACGAAGGTATTAGGCGGGACAGGGTCGTGCTTGGTGCCCATGCGAGCGAGTATATCCGCTGCCTGGTTACTGTCTCTAGCGACGTGATGAAATTCGACCCCCTCGAACCGAGCTGATATTTTTAATACGGCATTTTGATATGCCGCCATTTTTGGATCTTTTGCATTGAACTCTCCATTTACCTGAGATATTGCGAGGTTCGAATCGCCATGCACCTCTAGGCGTTGTATGCCCCGTATGCCCATGGAGACAGCCATGCAGAGACCATGTAGAAGTGCCTCGTATTCGGCTGCGTTATTGGAGTCCGTATACATGATTTGCAACACGTAGCGGACTGTGTCCCCCGAGGGGATGTCACGATGACGCCAGCCCCCAGTCCGGCTAGCATTTTAGAGCCGTCGAAGTACATGATCCAGTTGGAGTAGGAACTATACTCTTTGGGGAGCTCGGCTTCCGTCCACTCTGCGATGAAGTCGGCCAGCACCTGAGATTTAATAGCTCGGCATGGCTTGTATGTTATTTCAAACGGTAAGAGCTCAATGGCCCATTTAGCTATGCAGCCAGTGGCGTCCCTGTTATTTATAATGTCGTTAAGTGGTACTTCGGATGCCACCGTGATCGAACACTCTTGAAAATAGTGTCAGAGTTTTCGGGATGCCATAAAGATCACGTAAGCTATCTTTTGGTAGTGAGGGTATCGGGATTTGAAGGGTGTAAGGACCTCCGATACGTAATACACTGGCTTCAGATGGGGAATTTATGTCCCTCTTCCCCTCGCTCGACGACGAGTACGGCGCTCACTACCTGGTGAGTTGCGGAGATATAAAGCAGCATAGGCTCGCCAACACTTGGGGCGGCTAGGATTGGATTGCCTGCTAATATGATTTTTATTTCTTCCAATCCGGCTGTGGCCGCTTCCGTCCATTCAAAGTGGTCGGTGCATCTGAGTAGTCTATAAAGTGGTAATGCTTTTTCTCCTAATCTGGAGATAAAGCGGCTCAAGTCCGCTACGCACCCAGCTAGCTTTTGGACCTGTTTTAGGTCTGTTGGCATAGCCAATTGCGACAAGGCTCGGATTTTAGCTGGGTTTGCTTCAATTCCTCTATGGGAGAAAATGAACCCTAATAGCTTCCGGCTAGAACGCCGAAGACGCATTTTTCCGGATTGAGCCGTATGTCGTATGTTCGGAGGTTGTCAAATGTGAGGTGGAGATCGTCCACCAATGATTCGACGTGCTTGGTCTTGATGACCACGTCGTCCACATATGCTTCTACTGTCTTGACGATTTGTTTTTCCAAGCATGTTTGAATCATGCGTTGGTAAGTGGCACCAGCGTTTTTGAGCCCAAAAGGCATAGTGTTGAAACAGAAAGGCCCATACGGAGTGATGAATGCCGTTGCGGCCTGGTTGGACTCCTTCATTTTAATCTAATGGTATCCGGAGTAAGCATCGAGGAAACACAATGAGTCGTGTCCCGCGGTTGCATCAATAATCTTGTCAATGACGCGCAATGGGAAAGGGTCTTTAGGGCAGGCCTTATTGAGGTCTTTGAAATCAACACAAAGGTGCCAAGATTTGTCCTTCTTCGGCACCATGAACAAGTTGGCTAGCCAATCCGGGTGATTGGTTTCTTTGATGAACCCGGCCTCGAGTAGTTTGGCTAGCTCCTCCCCCATAGCTTGTCGTTTGGGTTCGGAAAATCGCCGTAGCGTTTGCTTGACTGGTTTGAACCCCTTAATTATGTTGAGGCTGTGTTCGGCCCATCTACGTGGGATACCGGGCATGTCCGAAGGGTGCCAGGAAAAGATATCCCAATTTTCACATAGGAACACACATAAGGCGGCATCTACCATCGAATCCAGCTGTGCTCCGATGGACGTTGTTTTGTTAGGATTTGTCGGGTGCACTTGAAATTTAACTATTTCATCTGCTTGCTTGAAAGAGGTCGATTTAGGTCTCTTATCGAGAATCACATCATCCCTGTCCACCGTAGATCATAGGGTGGTTAATTCTTTGCCCGTAAGGGCTTCGGAGAGTGCCTTAAGGGCTAAGGATGCGGTTTTGTTTTCGGCGCGGAGTGTTGTATCCGGATCACTTGTAACTGTGATTATTCCATTGGGCCCCGGCATTTTAAGCTTCATGTACCCATAATGGGGTATGGCTTGGAAGCGTAAAAACGACCCGCCCTAGAAGGGCGTTGTAGCTGCTATTGAAGGGAGCGAAGTGAAAGAGAAACTCCTCGGACCTGTAATTTTCAGGCGTGCCGAATACTACGTCAAGTTTAATTCTCCCCGAGCATCGTGCTCCTTGACTGGGGATGATACCTCGAAAGGTGGTACTGCTTTGCTTGATGCGTGTTCTATCAATCTGCATTTTGTCGAGCGTGTCCTCGTAGATGAGGTTAAGCCCACTGCCGCCGTCCATGAGACTTTGGTAAGTCGAAAGCTGCCCACAATTGGGTTTAGGACTAAAGTGGCGGGTGCTCGGACTGATTGGGCCCTTGGTTCATCATCAGCGGTGAAAGTTATTGCCACGTCGTTCCATGGGCTTACTGCGGTTACTTGGTGGACTTCGGCGAGGTCGCGGAGTGCCCTCTTACACTGATTATTTGAGGAGAAAGTCTCGAAGACCGTAAGGATGTTAAAATCATCATCCTTTGGAGAATGCTTCTCTGGAGTGGCGGTGGTGAGGATGGCCTCGCCACTTTTAGCTACCTGCCGGAGTACCCAACATGCTCGAAGGCTGTGGGTTGAGTCAGTGCTCGGCGTTGTATGTACCGGACAGGGCTTGTCGAGGAGTTCGTCAAGAATGGACCTGTATCCCGTAGAGGGTTTTTTCTTGCCGACGGGCTTATGGTCGGATGCCTCGTAAGGGTGTATCCGTTTTGCCCGGGCAGTGCACTGTTTAAAGCCAGCAGGTTCCAATTGGGTTTTCTGTGCCTTCCAAGTGCTTTCTATCGTACAATACTTCCGTACTACGTGCGATAGCTCCGTGAAACTCTGTATGCGACATTGGTTGAGGGCATTCCGAATTCCCTCATCGGTACAATTGCGATGAAAGACCGAGACTGTGTTGTCGTCGCTACAATCTTTAATCTTGTTTTTGACAAGTAGGAATCTAGCCTAGAAGTGATGGACCGTTTCCCGAGGTTGCTGCCGTACATACATTAGGTCACATTTGTCTGGAGGGCCTGAATCACTTGGAGAGTATTGATTGTGGTGGGTGGGTGGGCAAAAACTCGAATCCCAACCCAAGATTGCGTCCGGAGCCTGTAAAATCTCCGAAGTCACCAGTTCGGGTCAAGGGAGATCCAAGTGCTCCCTGGACCCAATGTCCAGCCCTGAGTTCGGGGGACGCAGAGTCTCATCCAAAGGGAGGGTGTCCGACCCAAGAGGTTCGGAGACCCAAACATAGCTGGTCTTTTGTTTAGGGGAAGAATTGTTTTCGGCTCGTTCCTCGACGAGCGCTACCAGGTGGGTGATCAGCGGGGAATTAATTTCCCGCCGGTTGGGTTTGAGCCTGATCCAATCATAATCCGTTGAAAGCCCCAGGGCGATGATGCGATCTAGAAGCTCGTTTAAAGACGAGACGTCCGCCAGATCCATCTTTTCGGAGTGTTCGAGACCGATGCGGGGGTGATGTTTGGCGATCACGGGGGGCGCTGTTGGCTTGATGGCCATGCCAGCACCCGCGGTGAAACTGGCGAGCTGGAGGACCTGTCCTGAAGTTAGGCTCCTTCCAGAGCTGATATCGTCATTGATGAAAAGGCGAGCCATAGATCGCTTCTCGCGAATACACAGCGGAGCTCTCAATGAAAGCACGAATGTCGGTGTCAAAACTGGCAGATCTCGGGTAGGGGGGCCCAAGCTGTGCATCTAAGGATCGATGGTAACAATGGACAATGGGGACACGATGTTTACCCAAGTTCGGGCCCTCTTAATGGAGGTAAAACCATACATCCTGCTTGATTGTATTCCATGAGTATAGGGGTTACAAGAGTTGATCTACCTCGAGATCTTAATGGCTAAACCCTAGTTGTCTAGCCTATGATTATTCTGATGGCCTCTACGGACCAAACCCTCTGGTTTATATAAACACCGGAGGGCCCGGGGTCGTACAAAGTCGGTTTACAGAGGAAGGAAAGTGTACATCGGGACACCAAACTTGCCATCCACGCATACAGGAGTCCCACCCGGACACGGGGGATAGTATTCTGCTTTATCTTCATGGCCCAATAGTCCAGCCCATATCGAATAGATCAGACACCCAAGGACCCCCTAATCCAGGACTCCCTCAGGGGGCTAGTCCCTCTTTGCGATTTGTGCCCAGCAAGCTTAGCCCCATGGCAACAATTCGAGGGTACCGGCAGGATAGCTTGCGAGAGATAACTTGTTTACTTGAACGTATAGAGGCATTTCACCTCTGCATGGGTATGATGCATGCACAACTGCTCGGCAAAGCTTATCTTTTTCATTAATATGCTGATGAACAAGTACCGATCTTACAGAACACCAACATGGATAAAGAAGATTACATTATTTAGGCTAAAGTTTGGCGAGAGCCTACATATTTTAGACTGAAAAAAGATAAGTGCCCCGTGATGCCCTTTCTTGCCCTTCTCCTCCCAAACACTGTGGTGGAAGGTGAAGAAGGCAAAAGGGGCGCCTGGGCAAAAGCCCAGCCTGACCCCGTCAGCCCCCTTGGCGAGGGGCCTAACAAGAGAGGGAGGGCGCGGGCAAAGGTGATGGTGAAGAGAGCGGCAGGGACAGCCAACCAGCTGCCACCACCAGGGCCAGCAGGACACGGTAGGGCTAACGGAGGTGTAGCCTGTGAGGAAGCCTGCCGGGGTCCAGCTGGAAGGCTGCTGGAGGAGCCCGAGACACCATCCACACCTTTGCATCGAACTCCCCGGCAAATCACCTTGCCGGGAACGGGGTGCAGGTGCAGATATTGGTGCCCCGGCCTGACGGTGACGGTGCGGCTGGTGTTCAGCCGAAGTCAGAGCCGTCGTCCTCCCCATCGGTGCCGTCACTGTCCTCCTCATCGCTACCACTCGAGGAGGAGCTTTCGTCATCGGTCGAACTCTCCGCACCGAACCTAAGCGAGCACCCGACCAAAAGACCTTGACGGGGAGCAGGCCGGCCTGCATTAATTTAAAATGGAGGACGTGCCCCTCCGACAAGCTATGGGCGCTAGAAAAGGTCCTCCAGCCGCGTCGGAAGAACATGACATGAGGGGCGGGAAAATCCACGTCCACCCGCATGCCACCGTTCCCGCAACTCCTCATGTGCAGCTTCAATGTGCGCGGCTGCTCGAGCTCCATCGCCCTCGCGAATGGAGTGGGGAGACGGAGGCAGCCAAGCGGAGGCTTGTACAATCTGATGATGAATTCCAGGGGCTGGTCTCCAACGTGGCCTTACATCGGGGGAGGGGCGGCCGGTGGGGGCGCAATCAGAGCGCCACCCCGTCCTCCTCGGCGCCGGGTGCCACGACGACCACGACCTCGCCCCCTCCCACCTCCTCTCGCGGCGGGCTCCGTCCCCCATCTTCGGAGGGAGGAGGGAGACACTGTCGAGTAGAAGTTCTCGTCGCCGCCACTGGAGCAACGCCGCTCCCCCGAACTCTCACCGTGGTGGGCGAGGACTGCTGCAAGAATGGAAGGAGAAGGATGTGTGGAAAAATGCCTTGCCCCACGTTCCCCTTTTATAGGCGAGCGGGGCAGGGAGCTAGATTTTTCCATGAAGGTAGCCGCCCCGTTCGCCCAGTCTGGCTCCTCCTCGCCATTAACGGCTCGAGGAATCAAGGCTGACCCCCTACACCAATCCGTGATGCCCGGCTAACCGCCACGGCGCTCATTCCCGCGCCCTCCGCATCCGCCACCAACTTTGCGCAATGCATACAATACACGTGGCGGAGGCGCTTGGGGCGGGAAGGTTAATGGGGTGGCGGTTACTGCCCCGTGAACACGGGACGTGGGTACCCCATGGATCGTGGCACATTATCTCTCCCACTACAATTGGCGTTACGCGATGCGCGGGAGAACCGAAAACTGACATGGGCTCAGATTAATGAAGAAGCAAAGAATATCTCAAACGACAAGCAACTGCTCCCCTCTTGCCTATGCACTGGATAGGGCCTACCCTGACGATGCCCGGCAGCGCGTTCGGGCCAGGCCCGGGGGCTCCTGTCGGTGCAACAAACCCTGGGTCTGTTGGCCAGACCGTGGACAGGCCTAAAAGAGCGAGCTTGCGACATCCAAGTCCAGACCAAGCAAGGAGAGATCAACTCTTTGAGAGATCAAAGGACAGATCAAGAAGATCAAGACAAGCTAAATGAGCAAGGCACCACTAAGGAGAAACCTCCCTTGTCGGGCAGGTGAGCCTGGCGAGGATGAGGTGGCCCCAAAGTCGAGCCTCAAGACCGTCCCGGTAGGCCTACCGGGTGCTACGAGGGCAAACTACCCCGCCAAGGCTCCACCGCTCCACCTCACAGCGACACAAGTCATCGATTGGTGCGGTGTCAAGCCCCCAAGAGACTAAGTGGCTTTTATTCAACACGTGGCAGCCACTTCCTATGGAAATCACCTCCAAATGACACCTGTCCAGAGACGTGTCAAGCAGATAGGAGAAAAGGTGGCCGAGTAGCCCGGCAAGGCTTGCCGGGCATGTCGCGATGTGACACTAAGCGGCGCATTTAATGCGCTCTGCTCTGACTGCAGAGTTAGGTATGATAGCACTGTTTGCTATCTAATCAGTACACAATGACTGATTTGCCACTGTGGTGACCCCTTGATGTATAAAAGGAGGGCCATGGCAACCATAGAAAGGATTCGGACCCTTGTACACTCATATGTGCGGAGCTGCCCTCGCCCCGAGGCAACCCTGCCGGGCAAGAGCGCTGTGTTTTCCACCACTATACACCATCAGTCCACCAAAGCAGGAGTAGAGTTTTACGCCTTGCGACGGCCCGAACCTAGGTAAAACTGCCCGTGTGATCTCTGCCGTGCTGCGCTACGTTCTCCGCTCTTTGTGCTATGTGCTCATCCCCCCTGCCGAACCACAAGGGGCTGATGGCCCCATAGGTGGCCGTGGTTTCCCATGACAGTAAGCTTCAATATTCTTGTGCAGCTGGGACTCAAAACCAATTTGTACTGCTCTTGCAAAAGTGGCTCCATCGCTCTTTAATCCGAAGGGCATCCGTACGAAGCGGTACGTGCCACAGGGGGTTATGAATGCTGTCTTCTCTTCATCTTCTTTGGACATGAATATTTGGTGGTACCCGAAGTAGGCATCCAAGAAGGAAAGTAGATCACACCCAGAGGTGGAATCCACAATCTGGTCGATGCGCGGCAAGGGGAATGGGTCCTTCGGGCATGCTTTATTCAGATCTGTGAAATCTATGCAAAGCCCCCCACTTCCCATTCTCCCTGCGGACCACCACTGGGTTTGCCAACCATGTTGCATGCAATACTCCTCTGACCAAACTAGCTGCCTCAAGTTTCTTGATCTCCTCGGCAATGAACTGCTGCCGCTCCAAGACTTGCTTCTGGACCTTCTGCTTGACGGGCAGGGCATGTGGGCAAACATCAAGGTGGTGCTCGATTACCTCCCTGGGAACACCGGGGATGTCAGATGGTTGCCAAGCAAACACATCGACAATCGCCCGCAGGAAGGCAACGAGCGCACTTTCCTATTTATCGTCAATGGTGGAGCTGATAGTGAATGTACCATCACCGCCAACTAGCCCTGCCGGGACCTTCTTCACAGCGGGTGCAGCAACCTTGGATCTCTTGCTAGTAGAACTCTCCGGCAAATCATCGACGGGTGCAGCGTACTCCGGAGAGGCGCTCTTCCCGGATTCCTTGCCGGCATCCTTGCTAGCCTTTCTCCCTTGTTTGTTTTCCTTGGCAGGGACTGCGGCCTGCGTGGCCTCGGCAGCGACCGCATCCCGGTACATCTTGTCCACGCATATAATTCCGTCCTTCTTATCTGATGGGATGGAAATAACGCCCATTGGACCTGGAATATTCAAGGTATTGTAGGCATAGTGGGATGCCGCCATGAACTTTGCCAGGGCAGGTCGCCCAAGTATCCCATTGTACGGCAACGGAAGCTCAACCACATCGAACATAATTTTCTCAATCCGGAAGTTCAACTCCCCTCCAAATGTCACCGGCAGCGTGATCTTCCCCTTTGGTCGACTCCTGCAGGGGTTAATTCCCTGAAATGTGCCAGTAACTTTGAGCTCTCCATTTGTTATCTATAGCTTGCTGAGCACCTTGGGGGAAATCAGATTCAACCTGGCCCCGCCGTCAACCAACATCTTTGTGACCCCGAGGTTGCGAATTGTTAGTGAAACCAACAACGGCAAACACCCTACTGTAGTGGTGCGGTCAAGGTGATCCTCTTCGTCAAAGATGATGGGCGTGCAAGACCATTTGAGCGGTTTTCGTGAATCTGCCATTGACTCCACAACATTGACCTCACGTGCCCATTGTTTCAGCTAGCGGTGAGAGGAGTGCAAGGATGCACACCCGTCAATGCACAGGGCGTCAGTGGCTTTCTGGAACTCTTGCTCGCTAGTTTCCTCTTCATCCCCTTCATCGCTTTCGTCACCACATTCCTTCTTCTCATGACCTCTAGCAGGTTTCTCTTGACGTTGGGGAACCTTGCCGGGGTGGCCTCCTTGTCCGCCTCGGCCCTTCCCGCCAATGCCATCTTGGTCTCTCTCCTTGTCACGCTTCTCGTACTCAGCTTTTTGCTTCTTGACGAGTTGCTCAACTTGGTGACACTCTTGGAGATCATGGCCCTTGGTTTGATGGGTCTTGTAGTACGGCTTATCTGCCATCCCAGCCTTCTCGGCAGCCGTAGCTTCCCGGCAATCAGTGGACACGGCAACTTCCTTGCCGGGAGCCTCGGTTTTGGCCTTCTTGCCGGAACTAGGAGCGCTTGATCCTTCAACAGTCAGCACTGCTTTATCCTTGTGCTTCTTGTTGTGTTTCTTGTTCTTCTTCTTCTGGCTGGCAGCATTGTCGTCATCTTCTGAGTCGACATCGATGCCATCCTCTTCTCCTGGAAGACGCCTCCCCTCCTCCGTACGGGCACACTTATCCGCCAAGGTGTAAAGCTCGCTCACAGTCTTGGGCAATCGGACGTTCATTTTGGAACGTATCCTGTGGTTGCGCATATTGGACTGGAACACGGCAATCACAGCTGCGTGGTGGATATCTGGAATGTTGCTGTGCACCCAGCTGAACCTCTGCATGTACTTCCGTAAAATCTCCCCTTCCTTTTGTGGAAGGAGCTGCAAATCGCTGGGCTGCCCTGGTTCTTGATGGCCGCCCGTGAAGGCAGCAACAAGCTCATGGCACAGATTAGCCCAAGTCGAGATGGAGTTCTCCGGCAAGTGCATCAGCCATGACCTCACATTTGGCTTGAGCGCCAAACAGAAGTAGTTGGCGAATATCTTTTCATCTGTTCCCCCGGCGGCTTGAACAGCAATGGTGGAGATGCTCAAGAACTCTGCCGGGTTAAGTCTTCCATCGTATTTTTCTGGTATCCCTGGCTTGAACATATAGGCAGATGGCCAACGGACAGGCCGCAGCTCACGAGTGAAGGCAGGACACCCAACCTCGAAGGGTAGGTATCCGTCTCCACCGGGCACAGGCTCGTCGACGTTGGGGCCATCGCGCCTGTCAGACTGGTAGTGGGTTTCGCGGCGCCTTTCTATGGTGACGCACACGTCTTCCCTCCGCCTGTCCTCCAGGACCTACCGCTGATCTCGATGGGCTTGAGGATCACACGAAGACATCGACACCTCGTCTTGTTCCTGGTTGTGCGACTCTGGCCGTGGCCCCTATGCTGGCTGTCGCAGAGGGGACTGCGTCGTGAGGTTGGCCCTTTCAGCATGGCCAGTGGCTCGGGCCGTTGCCATTGCCTGCGGATGCCGTGGCGAGCTTGCCCGTTGTGATCCCCCTACCTCAGTGAAACCAATCAAACTCTGAATGGTGGCTCTCCATTCATCCATTTGGTCGGCAACTGGCGAAAATCTCAATAGGAGCTGGGCTCGAGCCATGGCCTCCGAAGCAGTGCTTGGCATGGACGATGATGCAGATTGCGACATCGCCTGACTCCTGATGATACCGGCCATGGTGGCATCATGCTCTCATCATTGCGAACCAGTCGCGAGGGCGGCGTGACAATGAGGAGGACCCGCTTGCGGGTTGATGGCTCCGTTCGGTGCTTCTTCTTGATTGCCTTGTCTTGGGGAAGGTGTGCGTCTCGTAGCTGCACCCGTAGCTAGGGCAGCTAGGAGGTTGCGGTTCGCGCCGGAGCGGGTGCCATCGCTGCAGCTGTGTTCTCCAGTATGGTGGAGAGGCAGGAATTGGATGTTCCCCCCCTCCCGCATCTTGTGGAGCGTGGCTGCTAGGATGTTGTTGACAATGTCCTCCTCCGGCGCCTCCCGCTCCCACCTCTGCCACAGGAGGAACGACGACGGCGCCGCCTGCGTTGGTCGCGTCCCCCGCGGCGTTCATGTCCCCCGACGCCACCGCAGCCCCCATGGGATCGGTGGCCGCGTGCGAGGGGCCTTCGAGGTAGAAGGACGGGCTGCCGCACCGGACTTTTTCTTGGGCGCCATGGGATATGACGTTGTCGTCGAAGGAGATGGTGATGAAGATCGACGCGCTGTTTATGTCCCCCAGTTCGCACAAGCGCTCCCCCCTACCTAGCGCGCCAAAGATGTCGTGGTTCGACACGATCACCTATGGGGCCATTGGCCCTTAGTGGTTCAGCAAGGGGGAAGGGCACGTTGCACAAAGAGCGGAGGTCGTAGAACAGCACGACAATGGTGACGCGGGTGGTTTTTACCCAGGTTCGGGCCGCCGCGAGGCGTAAAACCCTACTCCTGCTTTGGTGGATTGAGTGGTAGACCGTGGCCAACGTGAAGTGCTCAAGCCCGGCAAGGTCGCCTCGGGGAGAGGAGCTACGCGCGTATGAGTGTACAAGGGTCTGAATCATTTCTAAGGTTGCCTCGTGTCGTGGTTTTCACATGGCCACCGATGGGGCCATCGGCCCTTGTGGTTCAGCAAGGGGGACGAGCACATTGCACGAAGAGCGAAAAGCATAGAGCAGCACGGCAGTAATGACATGGGCAGTTTTACCGAGGTTCGGGTTGCTGCGAGCGTAAAACCCTACTCCTGCTTTGGTGGATTGATGAATGGATGGTGGTGGAGGCGCAGTGCTCTAGCCCGGTAGGGTCGCCTCGGGGCGGGAGCAGCTACGCGCGTACAAGAGTACGGGGGTTCGAATCCTTTCTAAGATTGCCATGGCCCTCCTTTTATAGACCAAGGGGTCACCACAATGGCAAATCAGTCATTGCGTACTGATTAGATAGCAAACAGTGCTATCATACCTAACTCTGCAGACAGGACAGAGCGCATTAAATGCAGCGCTTAGTGTCACATCGTAGCATAGCTCGGCAAGCCTTGCTGCGCCGTTCGGCCACCTTCTCGCCTGCCTACGTGACACGTCCCTAGATGGGTGTCATTTGGAGGTGATTTCCTCTGGAAGTGGCTGCGACGTGCCATATAACGGCCACTTAGCCGCTTGGCGGCTCGACACTGCATCAATCGATGACTTGCGTTGCTGTGAGGTGGAGCGGTGGAGCCTTGGCGGGGTAACCCGCCCTCGGCGTCCCTGGCAAGCCTGCCAGGGCAATCTTGAGACTTATTTTTAGGGCAACCTCATCCCCGCCAGGCTCGCCTACCCGGCAAGGGAGGTTTTTCCTTAGTGGTATCTTGCTCCTTTGGTTGGTCTTGGTCTTCTTGATCCGCCCTTTGATTCCTCAAAGAGCTGATCTCTTCTACTTGGTCTTGTCTTGGATGTTGCAACCTTGTTCTCGAGCCTGTGTACAGTCTGGGCAACACACTTGGGGTTTGTTGCACCAACAGGAGCCCCCGGGCCTGGCCTGAATGTGCTGGCGAGCGTCGTCGGGATAGGCCCTGTCCAGTACACAGGCGGGGAGGCTGCGGTAGTTCACCCTTTGAGATCTTCTTTGCTTCTTCATTAATCTAAGCTTGAGTCAGTTTCTGGTTTTCCCGCGCGTCGTGCAAGACGTTGTGGAGGAGATTATGAGCCACGATCCATGGGCTACCCACGTACCATGTTCACGGGGTGGTAGCTTCCATTCCACTATCTTTCCCACTTGCAGCGCTTCCGCCATGTGTACCGCATGCATTGCACGGGGTTGGTGGCGGATGCGGAGGGCATGGAAATGCGTGCCATGGCAGAAACCCAGAAGGCATGGATTGGTGCATAGGTCAGCCTTGATTTCACGAGCCGTTGGTGGCGCGGGGAAACCAGATTGGAGGATTGGCGCGGCTGCCTTCTGGGAGAGGAGCCAGCCCCCTGCCCCGTTCGCCAATAAAAAGGAACAAAGGGCAGGGTGCTTCTCTATGCATCTCACCCCTTCCTTCTCCTTAGCAGCTCTCGTCCACCATGGTGAGGGGTCGGGGGCATGGCGGTTCTACGATGGTGGTGACGAGGGCTTCTACTCGTAGCGCCTCCCTCCTCCTATTGAAAACGCAGGGGCGGAGCCCGCCGCGGGAGGAGGTGGGAGGGGGCGAGGTCGCGGCCGCCGTGGTACCCGGGGTCGAGGAGGACGGGTGGTGCTCTGATTGCACCTCCGCCGGCCGCTCATCCCCCAATGGAAGGCCACGTCGGAGATCAACCGCTAGAGTTCATCATCAGGTTGTATAAGCCACCGCGCGGCCGCCTTCGCCTCCCTACTCCATTTGCGAGGGTGATGGAGCTTGAACAACCATGCGCACTGAAGCTGCACATGAGGGGTTGCTGTAATGGCAGCATGCGGGTGGATGTGGATTTCCCCGCCCCTCATGTCATGCTCTTCCGACGCGGCTAGAAGACTTTTGCCCGCACCCACAGCTTGTCGGAGGGGCACATCCTCCATTTTAAATTAATGGACGCCGAGCTACTCTCCGTCAAGGTCTTTGGATGCTCAGGAGCTCGCTTAGGGTGCTGCATGGAGAGCTCAACTGATGATGAAAGCTCCTCCTCGAGCGATAGCGACGAGGAGGACAGTGACGGCATTGACGACGGCGCCGATGGGGAGGACGACATCTCCGACTCCGGCTGAACGTCAGTCGCACCATCACCGTCAGGTGGCGGCACCATCATCTGCATCTGCATCTCATTCCCGGCAAGGCGATTTGCCGGGGAGTTGGATGTAGAGGTGGGGATGATGTCTTCGGCTCCTCCAGCAGCCTTCCAGCTAGGCCCCGGCAGGCTTCCTTGTGGGCTGTAGCTTCGTTCGCCCTGCCGCGTCCTGCTGGCCTTTGTGGCGGTGGTCAGGGGGACCCTTCCGCCGCTCTCTTCACCATCTCCCTCACCCATGCCCTCCCAATCTTGTCGGGCTCCCTGTTATGGGGCCCGACGGGGTCAGGCTGGGCTTCTGCCCAGGCATCCCTTTTGCCTTCTTCTCTTCCCACTGTAGTGCCTAGGAGGAGAGGGACAAGGAAGGGATTACGGGGCACTTATATTTTTTCAATTTAAAATGTGTAGGCATTGGCCAAACTTTAGTCTAAATTATGTAAACTTCTTTATCCATGTTCATGTTCTATAAGATCTGTATTTGCTTATCAGCATATTAATGAAAAAGACAAGCTTTGCCGGGCACTTGTCCATGTATCATATCCATGTAGAGGTGAAATGCCTCAATACATTTAAGTAAACAAGTTTCCCCGGCAGGCTATCCTGCCAGTGCCCTCAGTTCGTTGCCGCGGGGCTAGGCCTGCCGAGCACAAAACCACAAAAAGGGACCAGCCCCCCACCGAACCTTTTCCGTCAAAGGCCACTGCGACCACCCTGACCGAAGCAGCATTCGAGTCAAAGGGTAGGAGCACCTATGTTTCAAAGGTGGCGGGGTTTTCATATGCGCATGTTTTCAAATTACAGAATAGGTATGGATAAGAAGGAACTTATCTGTTTGGTCTGCCGGGGATCATCACGTAGACTCGTCTTCATTTCTTCTCTTCAGGATCAAGTCCACGGCAAGAACCCTACAACTTAGTGCAGATGAAAACAATGCCAAATGCGACCTCATCTACATGATCATGCTATGCTCATGATATGCTTATGCATGCATGCAAGTTTCAGGGCCCCCCAGCGCTTCGTTTATTTCTCTGTTGCTCAGGGTCTGTGCCTGCCTTTGTACAAAGGGTTACATGCAACTTCGGCAAAGCTTGTACAAAAGGGTGGCTTCCTGGCAGGGCCCGACAGCTGTATCTTATGGGTACAACTTACGAAGATGCTCAATGTTCCATCAGTTTTGCAATTGAATGCCATCTCCAGTCTCCAGATGTACTGCACCAGGTCTGGTGACTCGTACTACCTGGTAAGGGCCTTCCCACTTTGGCGTCAACTTGTTTGCACCCTTGGCGGACTAAACATGCCTAAGGACAAAGTCGCCTTCCTCAAAGCTCCGGGCATGAACCCTGCGGTTTGATAGCGACACAGGGCTTGCTGGTAGCGTGCAGCACGCGTAGCAGCCCGGAGACGGTTCTCCTCAATTAGCACAGCATCGTCACGCCGGTGCTATTCCTGTGCTACTTCATCGTACGCAAGCACTCGAGGACACCCGAATATGAGTTCCGTGGGGATAACTGCTTCTGCCCCATAGACTAGGGAGAAGGGAGTCTGCCCGGTAGCTCGATTTGGTGTCATACGGAGGGGCCAAAGAACCACCGGCAGCTCATCGATCCATCGCTTGCCACACTTCTGCAGCCTATCAAAGGTTCTTGTCTTGAGACCTCGCAGCACTTCAGCGTTCACCCTCTCAGCTTGCCCGTTGCTTCTGGGATGGGCCACAAAGGCAAATGAGACCTTGCTTCCGAGGGAATGAACGTATTGCATGAAGGTGCAGCTTGTGAATTGGGTGCCATTTGTCGGTGATGATTCGGGCAGGTACCCCGAAGCGGCATACCAATCCTTTCAAGAACTTGATAGATGACTGTGCGGTCACCTTCCTCACGGGCTCTACTTCCAGCCACTTTGTAAACTTGTCGATTGCGACGAACAAGAATTCAAAGCCCCCGGTAGCATGGGGGAAGGGGCCCAAGATGTCGAGCCCCCGGACCAAAAATGGCCATGACAAAGGGATTATTTGGAGAGCTTGAGCAGGCTGATGGATATTCTTGGAGTGGAACTGGCAGGCTTCACACTTGGTGACTAGCTCAATTGAGACTTGGAGGCAGTGGGCCAATAGAAACCTTGCTGGAAAGCTTTCCCGACCAAGGCCCTTGATCCGATGTGGGAGCCACACATACCCTTGTGTATCTCTGCCAGCAGTTCCTTTCCTTCTTCCCGGTAAATGCACTTCAATTTCACACCGTTGGGCCTTCTTCTGTATAGCGTGTCATCAATGAACTGATACATACTGGCCCTCCGGGCTACTCTTTCAGCTTCTTCTTGTTCTTTGGGAAGTTCTCCTATTTGGAGGAAATGAACAATGTGCCGCGGCCAAGTTGGAGCCTGGGGCTCGGCAACAAGGACTAGCGGTACCTCCTCGTTGAAGGGAGCACATGCCTCGACCGCAAAGACTGGTAGTTCGGTGGGAGGGTGCAGCTCACTGATCGAAGGGGAGTTATTCTCGCCAAGCTCTCTACCGGGGGATTCAGGAAGCTCCGCCGGGAGAGGCTTGCCGGAGTTCAATTTCCTCCTCTTGCTGGCCCTTGTTGCTGGGGATACGGAGGGTTGAGTCAGATGGAGAACAAAAGTACCTGGTTCCACAGGAAGTTTTTGCGCAGCGCACTTTGACAGATGATCAGCAATGCTGTTTTCCGCACGTGACACGTGCTCTATTTGCAATCCGTTAAAGCTCTCCTCCAACTTCCTCACTTCCTCGACGTATGCCTCCATTAATGGGCTTTGATAATCCTTTTTGATTTGCCTCACCACAAGTTGCGAATCTCCGCGGATGATCAGCTTCTTGATTCCCAGTTCTGTTGCAATTCTAAGCTCGGCAAGGAGCCCTTCATACTCTGCAGTATTGTTGGTAGCCTTCTCCCGGGGGAAATGCATTTGGACGACGTACTTAAGTTGCTCCCCAGTCGGTGCAACGAGAAGCACGCCAGCTCCTGCACCTTGCAGGGAGAAGGCACCATCAAAATACATAATCCATTCTTGGGTGCTTCCTTGCGGGGGATGACTGTCTCCAATACTTCTTCATCAGGGGATGGCATCCACTCTGCAATGAACTCTACTAGTGCTCTGCTCTAAATAGTTGACATGCTTTCAAACTTCAAACCAAAGTTGGACAAATCCAAAGCCCATTGCATGATTCTGCCAGTGGCCTCAGGGTTTCGGAGTATGCGTTGCAAGGGGAAGCGGGTGACAACCGTGATCTCATGGGCTTGGAAGTAGTCGCGTAGTTTCCTTGAGGCCATGATGAAGCCAAAAATCAACTTTTGCACGCCAGAGTACCTTGACCTAGGCCCCTTCAGTAGGGAGGTGACAAAGTACACTAGGCACTGCACCACCTTCTTCCTTGCTGTGATCTTGGAACTGTCTCCGCTGCCTTGCTCTTCCTTGTCTTGAACTGCATCTGACCTTGCCGGGATGGGTTCACTTTCCTCTCCATAGGAGATGGCCGTGGCGGCTGTTGCTTCATCTACCTCCCGCTGTGCCACCAACGCTGCGCTAACCACTTGAGTGGTCGCTGCTAAATATAGCATCAATGGCTCTTGTGATTTAGGAGGAACTAAGGTGGGAACAGAGGAAAGGTAGGTCTTCAAATCTTTTAGCGCAGAGTCTGCCTCCGGGGTCCACTCCACGGGCCCTGCCTTCTTCAGAATTTTGAAGAATGGCAAGGCGCGTTCGACAGACTTAGAAATGAACCTGCTTAGCGCAGCAACACATCCAGTCAAACGCCTCACATATTTAACTGTCTAGGGTGCTTGTAGCTGCTCGATAGCCTTGATCTTGTCGGGGTTGGCCTCTATCCCCCGATGGGACACAAAGAAGCCAAGTAGCTTGCGAAAGGAACGCCAAACACACACTTCTCTGGGTTCAGCTTCAAGTTGATTCTGCGCAGATTTGCAAAGGTCTCTTCCAAATCCTGAATGAGAGTCATTCTGTCCTTGGTTTTGACCACTATATCATCCATGTACGCTTCAATATTTCTATGCAGCTGGGACTCAAAGACAATATGTACTGCTCTTGCAAAAGTGGATCCAGTGCTCTTCAACCCAAAGGGCATCCGTACAAAAAAGTACATGCCACATGGGGTTATGAACGCGGTCTTCTCTTCGTCTTCGTTGGACATGAAGATCTGGTGGTATCTAGAGTAGGCATCCAGGAAGGAAAGTAGGTCACAACCGGAGGTGGAATCCACAATCTGATCTATGCGAAGCAAGGGGAATGGGTCCTTCGGGCATGCTTTATTTAGATCCGTGAAATCTATGCAAAGCTTCCATTTCCCATTCGCCTTACGCACCACCACTGGATTCGCTAACCAAGTTGGATGCAACACACCTCTGACCAAACCAGCGGCTTCAAGTTTCCTGATCTCCTCGGCAATAAACTGTTGCCGCTCCAAAGCTTGCTTCCGGACCTTCTGCTTGACGGGTCGGGCATGTGGGCAGACAACCAGGTGGTGCTCGACTACCTTCCTGGTAACACCGGGGATGTCAGATGGTTGCCAAGCAAACACATCGACATTCACCCGCAGGAAGGCAACGAGCATGCTTTCCTATTTTTCATCGAGGGTGGCACTGATGGTAAACGTACAATCAGCGCCAGCCGGCCCTGCCGGGACCTTCTTGACAGTGGGTGCAGCAGCCTTGGATCTCTTGCTATTGGAACTCTCTGGCAAGTCATCAACAGGCACAGCACACTCCGAAGAGGTAGACTTCCCGGATTCCTTGCTGGCATCCTTGCTGGCTTTCCTGTTTTTCTTGCTTTCCTTGGTGGGAGCAGTGGCTTCCGCGGCCTCTGCAATAACTGCTTCCCGGTACATCTTGTCCACGCATATGATTGCGTCTTTCTTGTCTGATGGAATGGAAATGACGCCCATTGGCCCTGGCATCTTCAATGTGTTGTAGGCATAGTGGGATGCCGCCATGAATTTGGCCAGGGCAGGGCGACCAAGGATTCTATTGTATGGCAGGGGGAGGTCAACCACATCAAACACGATATTCTCAGTACGGTAGTTTAACTCCCCCCAAATGTTACCGGCAGTGTGATCTTCCCCTTAGGACGACTCCTACCGGGGTTGATCCCTTGGAACGTACCAGTAACCTTGAGCTCTTCATCTATTATCTGGAGTTTGCTGATGACCTTTGGAGAAATCAGATTCAACCCGGCCCCGTCATCAATCAACATCTTTGTGACCTTGAGGTTGCGGATCGTTGGTGAAACCAACAACGGCAAACACCCTACCGCGGCAGTGCGGTCAGGGTGATCCTCCTCACCAAAGATGAGGCGTGCGGGACCACTTGAGCGGCTTTCGGGAGTCTATCGCTGGCTCCACGGCATTGACTTCACGCGCCCACTTTTTAAGTTGGTGGTGAGAGGAGTGCAAAGATGCACCCCCGTCAATGCATAGGGCATCAATGGCTTACTGGAACTCCTGCTCGCTGGTTTCCTCTTCATCTCCTTCATCACTCTCATCCTCTCCTTCTTCTCACGGCCTTTGGCAGGTTTCCCCTGATGCTGAGAAGCCTTGCCGGGGCGACCTGTTCTGCCTCCTCGGCCCCTCCCGCTAGCGCCATCTTGGTCTTTCTCCTTATCATGCTTCTCGTACTCAGCCCTCTACTTCTTGACGAGTTGCTCAACCTGATGACACTCCTGAAGATCGTGGCCCATGGTCCGATGGATCTTGCAGTACGACCATCACTCTTCCCAGCCTTCTCGGCAGCCGCGGCTTCCCGGCAATCAGTGCACGCAGCATCTTCCTTGATGGGAACCTCGGTCTTGGCCTTTTTGCCGGTACTAGGTGCACTCGATCCTTCAACGGTCATCACCGCTTTATCCTTGCGCTTCTTGTTCTTCTTCTTCTGGTTGGTGGCATCATCATCGTCCACTGAGTCGATGTCGATGCCATCTTCTTCACCGGGGAGTCGTCTCCCCTCTTCTACTCGGGCACACATATCCACCAGAGTTTATAGCTCATTCACAGTCTTGGGCAACCGAACGTTCATTTTAGAACATATCCGGCAGTTGCGCACGTTGGACTGGAACGCGGCTATCACAGCCGCCGAGTGGATGTTTGGAATATTCCTGTGTACCCGGCTGAACCTCTGCATGTACTTCCGCAGACTCTCTCCTTCCTTCTGCGGAAGGAGCTGCAAGTCACTGGGCCGCCCTGGTTCTTGATGGCCGCCTGTGAAGGCGCCAACAAACTCATGGCACAAGTCAGCCCAGGTCGAGATGGAATTCTCTGGTAAGTGCATCAGCCAAGACCTCACATTTGGCTTGAGTGCCCAAGGGAAGTAGTTGGTGAATACCTTCTCATCTCTTCCCCCGGCAGCTTGAAAAACGATGGTGTCGATGCTCAAGAACTCTGCCGGGTTCAATCTTCCATCGTACTTCTTTGGTATTTCTGGCTTGAACGTGCGAGCAGATGGCAACGGACTTGCCGCAGCTCGCAAGTGAAGGCGGGGCACCCAACCTCGAAAGGTAGGCACCCACCTTCATCGGGCGTGGGCTCGTAAGCGTCGGGTCCGTTGCGCCTATCAGTCTGGCGTTGGGTTTCACGGCGTCGTTTGATGGTGACACACGTGTCTTCCCTCCGCCTCCCTTCCAGGACTTGCCGCTGGTCTCGCCGTGTTCGAGGATCGGACGAAGCCATCAATACGTCGTCGGGTACTTGGTCTCGGGGCTCTGGCTGCGGCCCCTGCGCTGGGTGCCGTGGAGGGGATTGCACCATGGGGGTGGCCCCTTCGGTACGGCCAACGGCTTGGGCCGTTGTCGCCGCCTGTGGAGGCCGTGACAGGCCCGCTCGCTGTGATCCTCCCGTCTCGGTGAAACCAATCAGGCTCTGAATGGTGGCTCTCCACTCATCCATCTGATCGGCTGCCGGCGGAAATCTCAACAGGAGTTGGGCCCGCGCCATGGCCTCCGAAGGAGTGATCGGTATAGACAACGACATAGACCGCAACGTCGCTTGGCTTCTGACAGTGCCGGTAGTGGCAGCGCCGTGCTCTCATCACCGTGAGCCAGTCGCCAGGATGGCATGGTGACGAGGTGGATGTGCTTGGGTATCGGCAGCTCCGTTCGGCGCATCGGCTTGGCCAGCCCGTCCCAGGGGTGGCGCGTGCCCTGCGGCCGCACCTGCAGCGGGGACGGCCGGAGGGTTGCGGTTCGCCCCAGGGTGAGCGCCACCGCTGTGGATGCGTCCTTCGGTGGGGTGGAGAGGCGCGGACGGGATGATCTCTCCTCCCGCACCTTGTGGAGCGTGGCACTGGGATGTTGTTGGCGCTGTCCTTCTCCGGTGCCTCCTGCCCCCATTTCGGCCATAGGGGAGGTGGTAGCGACGCCGCCTGCGCCGGCCACATCACCCGCAGCGTCCACATCCCCGTGCGCCCCCGTAGCCCGCACGGCATCGGCGGCCGCGTGCGAAGGGGCCTTCGAGGTGGGCGGGTGAGCTGCGGCACTGGATTTCTTCTTGGGCACCATGGATGATGAAGCCGTTGATGAAGAGAACAATGATGAAGATTGTGCGCTACGTACGCTCTCGGGTTTGCGCAAGCGCTTCCCCCAACCTGGCGCGCCAAAGATGTCGTGGTTTTCACACGGACACCTATGGGGCCATCGGCCCCTTGTAACCCCCTGAGACCGATGCGCCAGATGTCTTCCATTTATTCGCCGTCGTTGCCATGTCATTCGCTTGCGTGTTGCACTTTGCCATGTCATCATGTGCATTTCATCTGCAAGTTTTCAAAACTTGCATCCGTTCGTAGTTGCCCGATCTCCCAGTTCTCTCCATTGCCGTTCTGAGTCCAACCACACTCGCACGCGCCCGCGGCATCTCTGAAATATTATTTTATAAGTGGCATAAAAATGTTCTCGGAATGGGATGAAAGTTGGTGTGCAGTCTTATTATAGTGTAGGCAGACCGCCTGCCAAATTTCGTCGCATTCGGAGCTCATTTGATAGCCCTACCGTTAAACATATAGCGGCACCGTTGCCGGTTTATTTGTCGGACGTTTTTGGTCTCTAGAAACCTGTGCCGGGCCTCTCTCTCTCCTCTTTTCTCAGCCCATAAGGCCCCCTACACAGCCCACTACCACCCACTAGGCCTGTCTAACCCCCTCTCGCAATCGGATCCGTCGGATCGCGATCGGAGGTCTCCGAACCGGACTAAAAGCCTACTCCCTAGCCCCTCCTGCCTATAAATAGACACCCTAGCCATCCTAATTTGGAACCCTAGTCCTCGCCTCCAAATCCGCGCCGCTGCCAGCCTCCACCAACCTCCATAGTCGCCATTTCCCTCCTCCCACCGCGCGGGCCCGTGGTGCCCATCTCCGGCCCGCCCTGGGCCATGACGGGCCTAGATCCGCCCGAGCGCCGCGCCGCTCCCCTGGCCTCCAGCCCCGCCGCCCGCTTCCCGCACGCCGGCCATCGCCCGTCCTGTCACCCGAGGCCACCTCGACCCGCCGGCCTCCGTTGCCGCACCACCACGTCGGCCCCCGCCGCCGAGCAGCCTCGACCCCGCAGCCTCGCCATCGCCCAGCTCCCGAGCCTTCCCACTCCAGCGCCGCCCTGTCGCCTCGACCCCGCGCGCCGCCTCACCGGAGCTATTCGCCGGAGCAGCAGCAAGCTCACCTCACCGCCGACAACCTCGCTCCTCCCCTCGCCCGAGCCACCAGTCGCCCTGCCGCTTGCTGTCCCGCGCCCCAATCTGGCCGGAGCTGCCAAATCCGACGAGGATCGGCCTCCCATCGCCGCCCCGCACCCGTCGGCTCACCTCTACTGTGCCATGGCCTCGAACTGCCTCGCCAGCTCCTTTGCCCGCGCCCTGCCAGGTGGGCCCCGGGTACGAACCGGTCGGTTCAGCCGAATTGGCCCGGTCCGCATTGAACCGCAAGACTGGCCGTGAACCGGCCCAGTCCGCGCCACGCCCAAGAACCGCTGACCCGAGCCGCTCCAGATATGGCCCACGGGCCCAATGTGAGCACCAATTGCCTATTCCTCGCCCTATGCACGTTTTAGTATATGCTGCTCTGCTCTAGGAAAACGCCCGTCATTTTCTATCAATTTATCATATATGCATGTTTGAGAGGTCATAACTTTGTGCATGTTGATCCGGTTGGAGTGTGTAATATGTCAAAATGTTCTCCTCTTCATGATCTACATGATTGTATGCTTTGCATGCATATTAGGATGCATCTACATGTCCTAATCCTTGTTGCAAAAGTACTAAGTGATATAAGCTGCTGAAAACTGTTGAAACTTGCCATTTTGTCTTTTTCATATCTTTTGTGTGATTTTCTTTTGAGCAACATGTCTGCATGTTTTAGGAGCATAATCATGTCATCTTTGCAATGGTATAACTCTCATGCCATTATATGCTCTGTGGTGACTAGCACAAGTTTGCAAATTAGGGTACTTGCTGTTATTGTTTTGCTAAGTCTGAATCTGTTATATTTTCATGCCATGCTTCCTTGATGCTACCAACAAATCCATGCATAATTTGAGGAAGTTCAGTAGACATGAATTGCTGTCCATGTTGTTCTCTATCCATCCATGCCTTTGGTTGCAATTATAACTTGTTGTAGCCTCCTTAAACTTGCTCTCAAATTGTCATCATGCTAAATCTGCCAATCTGTTAATAGCATGTTCCATTTTGCAAACTCGTTGTAATTAATCTATACATCTTATAAATCGTGACATTGGTTTAATTGGAAGTATGCCATATCTACTACATGCTCATGTACTTTACATAATTATTAAAATTGCTATGCTTGCTGTTATGTGCATCCCAAGTCAGCATCATAATGTTACTGTTTTGCATTCCCAGATTTTCACCAAGTCTGAGAATCTGCTATTTGATGTTTGCATCTTGTCTTGATGATTCCCATGAACTTGTTGCTCCTATATATATGCCATGTTGTGTTACTTGAGCTCCATGATATATACTAGCGTGCTATGCCTTTTAATGCCATGTTGTGGTACTGTAGCATCTTTGTTTCATGCCTCTAACATACCATCATATTAACTATGCTCATGTATATGCCCAGTTTTTCACCGTCCTGAATCTGTAACAGAACTTTGCTTTTGCATGGAGCATAGTAAATAAGTCATGATGCTTATGAACCTGATCAGTAAAGATGTATTGAAGCATGTTATCTATACTTTAAGTGCATATCAGGTTTATGCCCATATAGTTTCTATAGCATGTTGTTTTGATGCTTGCAATATGCCTAGTTGCTGTTTTGGCAGATTGTATATAAAACTTGCTTCGTGTGTATGTGTTGAACCGTTGCTCCGTTTTCATCATGTCCTATATGAAACTTGCTTAGAATTGCATGAAGTTTCATATTATCTTGATGCATCCATGATTTGACTACTTGTGGTTGATGTTTGCATGCTTTTTCCATCAATGCCATGTTAAACTTGTTTAGCTAATATCTTTTAGACCGTAGCTCCGAATTAAATGAACTTTATATGTAACTTGATTAGAAAAATGTGCAGATCATCTTGATGCACTTTCACTTGCTGTTTAACAACTTTAACATTGTGTTTTAATCAGAACAGTACCAAATTCGAAATTTGCATATGGGGACTATCCGGAATTATTATGTGTTGTTTCCGGCCCCATTTAAACTTGCTTTGTTGTGGGGTTCTTTCATGCATCTTCTCTTGCCATGTTAACAACATTTAATCTTGTCATGCATCATACTTGGTTGTGCATCATGCCTTGTTCATGTGTTGTTTGTTTACCGTGATGTTTGCTTCTTTCCGGTTGTGCTTCTTCTTGATAGTTCCCGGTTTCGTTTGCGATTGTGAGGATTCGTTTGACTACGTTGGTTCATCTTCTTCATGGACTCAATCTTATTTCGAGCGGGATTTCTGGCAAGATGATTATTACCGTAGATACCACTACTATCTTTGCTTTGCTAGTTCTCTCATTGCTATCGCTATGTCGCGACCCTTTGATGCAAACACCAGTCGAGAACAAAGGCAGTTGTTCACGAGGATATGGATATTTGAGTTCATCTTCAACTGAAATCACTTCATCTCCATATACTACAGAGTCCGTATGACGAGTAGAAACAAATCTAATTGCAGACGGACCAACATCTTAAATTCTTCCTACTGTGTCGATTGACAATGGTAATTGTGATGGAGCAGATGGCACAACGAATGGAGCTGCAGAAATAGTGGGCAACGGAGCAGATTCCTTTTCGGTAGGCACTGGAGGTGGTTACGATTTCTCTTTGGGAATCTGTTGTTGCTGAACAGTTGAAGGAGCCGAAACATTCGGTGACGCATGAGTGGGTGAAGCTTGGGGTTCTGAGTTAGGGATTTCACCGTCTTCAGAAACAACTTGTTGAGATGGAATATCAGCTCTAACAGGGGAGGCCACACGCACTGGTTCAGTTGGCCTTCACGAGGGAGGTGCATTAGTGACTTGAACAGTGGGTTGCGAAGGAACTGCTTGATCAGGAGATTTTTCTTTCTGAGGCTGAGCTTCAACATGATCAGGTGACATTTCTATCGTAGCAGGAGGAGCATTTTTCTTCACAGTTTTCTTTCGCCTCTTTTGTGTCTGGTGAGCAGTTTGATCAATGTGTCCCTTGACAAGATCATCATAGCCAGTAGCTTGTGCTTGATGCTCATTGCAGATCTTGCGAACAATATCATCTAGATATGAGTGAAAGCCCAATCTTCTGCTGCGGAGGATATTCAAAGCCTGATTGATACCCATGTAAGATTTTTTAAGTTGTTTAATGACAAACTTGGAAGATGCAGTTTTCATTCGACCATCAAGGTCATTGAGTTCGGTAGTGAGGTTGTTGATTTCAATAGAATCTTCACTCATGTCTTGAACAACATTAGATGCTTGTGAAATAACTTCAGAAGGAATTGGCAAAGAGGCCACTTCACCATCGAATGGATTTTCCACGAACTTGTCAAGCTGCTCCATGATGAATACATGATTGTAATAATGTGGAGCATCAGGTTGAACATCAATCTGTGCAACCGGAGCAGTTTGCACTATAACTTGCTTGGACGGAGGCATAGAAGCCAATGGTTGTGTCAAAGTAGGAACAAACTGAGCTGCCTTTTCCTTCGGCGCAGCATCTTGAGGAGCTGTTTGCTTGGTGGTTGGACCCTTGATTTTCCTCAATTTTATCTTTGGAATTGGGTCGCCTGGCTTGGCAGTGCCAACAGGAGCATCAACTACCAAATCATTCATGTTTATTCCCTCAGGATGAGGAGTTGTATCCACAAAATCCTTCATGGTGACTATGGTCGGTGGAGTTTTACAAGCCTTCTTCGGAGGTGCTATTGGAGCTGTACGAGCCCGAAGATCAGGCAACATGGTAGAAGTTGTGATGTTCACTTGCTTGCTGAGGGTAGCATCAACTTCCTCTCTTGTTGGTGGTGGATCATCTTTATCGGAAGAATTGCTTTCGGCATTTTTGTCGGTTGGTTCAGCCGGCCTCTTCTTTGGTGCGCTCTTGCGCCTTGCATTGGGATCATGTTTGTGATTGGAGTGACCTTCAGATTTTCCTTCAGCCTTTTTCTTCTCTACTTCATCTCTGAGAAGACGACGATTTTCTTCTTCACGAGCTTTGTCCTTTTCAGCCTTCTTGGCTCTCTTGAGGGCATTCTTCTGGTGCTTAGCCAGTTCATCAGGATAGGATTCGGGAGGGCGAAGGGAGGACTTATCAGCATGTGGTGGTGGCGGCGGTCTTTCCTGGCGATCACTTGCTCGAATGAGACCAATTTCACGGCAGTCACCCCATGGAGGATGAAAGGCAAAGTTCTTCGCAAACCGAGGATGAATCATTTCATAGTTAAACCACTTGCGCACCCAGTGGCATCGAATCCTTTGCAGACGCTTGTCTCTTTCTCGTTTTGACTCTCCTGGACAGTGATATAGTTATCGTGAGAGATATATTCAACGAAAGAAACTCAACAAAAGAAAATTGTGGTGGCGTGACCCACCGTATAAGAACTGTATGACCCCGAGCGTCGCACAATTATCATGGCACCCGGTAAGTCTAGTTCTTTGTTAATGTATTCACTCTCAGAAAGAAAATTTAACTTTGTCGAAATTTTCAAACTCTTCGAGTGTTGTGCAGCATTCCTTCTGAGATGTGGAAGTGGTGGCACAGGTGCCGAGTCCAACATACTGCATGTTTACGAAGTCCAGGATATTTAGCTCACACCATAACAAACAAAATCTTTTCTCATCGAGAGGCTTGCTGAAAATATCAGCGAGATTGTCTTCGGTCTTGACATGATTGATGAGAATATCCTCTCGAGCAACATGATCACAAATAAAATGATGTCTGATAGCAATGTGCTTGGTGCGAGAATGTTGCACTGGATTATGTGCAATTTTGATAGCACTCTGATTGTCACAATATAAAGGAATCTTCTTGACCTTGACACCATAATCCTTTAGAGTCTGCTTCATCCACAATAACTGAGTGCAACAAGCGCCAGCAATAATATATTCGGCCTCAGCCGTAGAGAGAGATACACAATTCTGCTTTCTTGATGACCAACATACCAATGATCTAGCAAGGAAATGGCATGTCCCCGAAGTAGATTTCCTGTCAACCAAGTCACCTACGTAATTTGAGTCTGAATATCCAACGAGATCAAACTGTGCTTCCTTAGGATAACATAAACCTAAGGTGGGGGTGTGAGCCAAATATCTCAGAATATGCTTGACCGCTTGGTGATGCGATTCTTTCGATGTAGCTTGATAGCAGGCACACATGCAAACACTCAACATAATATCAGGTCTGGAAGCACATAGGTAAAGAAGAAAACCAATCATCGAACGATAAGCCTTGTGATCGTAATCCTTACCATACACATCTGTGTCCAGCTTACCATCCATGGGCATAGGAGTTTTATAGCCCTTCATTTAGGAGTCTTGCATTTTGAACTTCTTCAGACATTCTCTCAGATATTTCTCCTAAGATATGTTCCATTTGCTATTGACATATTTGCAGTTCGAGAAAGAACTTAATTTCACATAGACATTTGATATTTTCCGGACATCATTTTCCTGAACTCTAAGCTGCAAGCATTGTTAGTACAGTCGAAGATAATATCATCCACATAAATTTGACATATGGATAGATCATTATCAACAGCACGAGTGAAAAGTGTGGGATCATTGGATCCTGGCTTGAACCCTTTATCGAGCAGAAACTTCTTCAAGGTGTCATACCAAGCTCGAGGGGCTTGCTTCAGCCCATACAAAGACTTTTTCAACCTGAAAATTTTGTTAGGAAACTCAGGGTGTTCAAAGCCAGGTGGCTGTCTAACATAAACTTCCTCATCAATTTCACCATTGAGGAAAGCACTTTTCACATCCATTTGATAAAGAAAGATATCATTGTAATTTGCATAAGTGAGAAGAATACGAATTGCCTCAAGGCGAGCAACAGGAGCATAAGTTTTACCGAAATCAATACCTTCTATCTGTGTATACCCTTGAGCGATAAGACGTGCTTTGTTTCTCACAACAATGCCATTTTCATCTTGCTTGTTCCGGAATATCCATTTTTGGTGCCGGTGATATTATGCTTCTTAGGATTCGGCTTGTCAACCAATTCCCAAACATCATTCAGTTTGAATTGCACCAACTCCTCTTGCATTGCATTCATCCAATCTGGATAATTCATGGCTTCCTCACACTTGGTAGGTTCTGCCAATGAAACAAAGGAGAAACTGCCACAGTAGTTAGCCAAACGTGTGCGTGAATGAGTTGTGGGTCGATAACCTGGATTGTCGAGTTCATCAAGAATTAATGAAGGATCAACTCGATTAGCCACTCGAGGATGAGGATTTTCATCTTGATGATCATTATCATTTTCATCAGTATCAGCATTTGTATCGCCATTTCCTTCATGATTGCCATTTTGCTCAGCATTTGGATTCAGGTTGCCATTAGTGTTTGGAGTGGCATTTTCTTCGGTAGTGGCTTGGCGAGTTCTGCTTCGAGTCATAGGAGCATCATCATCAGAAAACTCAGGTGCATTTTCCTCAACTGGCTTGACGCTCCCTATGGCCATTTGCCGAATAGCATCCGAAATCGGTGGTTCATCTATCACATTTGGCAGGTGCTCCTTTTGGGAGCCATTAGATTCATCAAACCACACATTTACTGTTCCATAACTTTCCTATGGTGAGAGTTATAGACACGATAAGTATGCGAGTTCGAGCCATAACCAAGAAGAAAACCTTCATGTGCCTTAGGTGCAAACTTGGAAGAATGATACATATCATGAATGTAACAAGGTACACCAAAAACACGCAAATAAGAAACATTTGGTTTCTTGCCAGTGATAAGCTCATATGAAGTTTTCTTAAGGAACTTGTGCAGATAAACATGATTGAAAACATGACAAGCAGTATTAATAGCATCAGCCCACAAGCAAATAGGAGTTTTATACTCACTGAGCATTGTTCTCGCCATTTCGATGAGAGTTCTATTCTTTCATTCAACGACTCCATTCTGTTGGGGAGTGTAAGCGGCAGAGAACTCATGACTAATACCATTTTTGTCGAGAAAATCATCAATATGAGTATTTTTTAACTCAGTCCCATTGTCACTTCTGACATGCTTAATTCGCACATCATATCATTTTGGGCCTTCTTAGCGAAGCTTTTGAAGATGTCTTGGGTGCAGGTTTTGTCTTCGAGAAAGAATACCCAAGTGTGACGAGAGAAATCATCAACAATAACCAGGCCATAATGACTACCACCGAAACTTTCATAGTTTTGAGGCCCAAATAAATCCATATGAAGAATTTCAAGTGGTCTTGTCGTGGTCATAACAGTCTTTGATGAATGATGCTTCTTGGCTAATTTACCAGCCTCACATGCAGCACAAAGACGATCCTTGTTGAATTTTACACTAGGAGCCACAGAGATGATTTTTCTTCACCAGAGTCTGCAAGTTTCTCATACCTGCATGACCAAGCCTTCGGTGCCACAGCCAACCTTCGGTTGCTTTTGTAAGCAAACAAGTTAGGACTGAGGGACCCTTAGAGAAATCCACAATATATAGATCACCTTTTCTAATTCCGTCGAAGATGAAGGAATTGTGAGAGATCATAAAGACAATGCATTTGGATATAGAAAATAGAACTAGCATGCCTAGATCACATAGCTTGCCGACAGACATAAGATTGAATCGAAGAGACTGAACAAGTAAAACATCATCAATGGACTTGTCATTGGATATGGCAATTTTACCTAGCCCAATTACCTTTCCTTTGTTGTTGTCGCCAAAAGTGATATACTTCAGAGGTGAAGCAGTTAAGTTGGGGTCGACAAACAACGACTTGTCTCCGGTCATATGATAAGTGCATCCACTATCCATTATCCATTCTTTACACTAGGAGACATAGTCATGCAGAAGAATTAGGCTTTCTTAACCACCCACATCTTTGCAGGTGGCTTCGAAACAAATGAGCGAGCAGGATATGATTTCTTTCGGTAACCAAAATTGTTACTCCATGAGGTGCGAGCATAATCAAAGGAATAAGCATTGAAATTCTTTCCAGACGAGTGACTATAGTGATTGAATGAGGTATGCATGTACTCATTCTGTCAAACTTTTTCAAGGAAGTAACGAGCATTTTGAGCCTGCATGGTTAGTAATGTGGTAACAGGTAATGCCTCAATAGCTTTCTTAGGCACCCATATAGCTTTCTTTGGGGGGCCATTCCTGCTATATGGTCCCACATAGCGTGCAACAGCCTCAGCATATTAGTTTTTGAATAACTTATAGTTGTCCGGAGAATCATTATCAGGATATTCAGGGATGGGAGAGTTTTATCCCGAAAGCAAAGCTGGATCGAGCGTTTTTCTCTTGGCAGGCACCCATACAGTGCGAGGATATTAGGTTCCCAGTAGGAGCCATTTTCATTCAGTTTCCTTTCGAAACCGATGCCTTCTTTTCTGGGATTTTTGTGAAGAATGGATTTCTTCAAAACATTACAAAGGGTTTGATGCCCTTTGAGAGATTTGAACATTCCTGTCTGAAGAAGATCCTTCAACCTAGCATTTTCATCAGAAACAGGACCATTTTCCTCGATAGAGGGGTTAGCATTCATAGATGATTCAGCATTTGATTCAGCATTGGTTTGTTCAAGGCATTTTAAGCAAGGTGGAACCAACACTTCAGGTTTCTCTTTAAGTTGCTGGGTGAGAAGAGAATTTTCTCTGATCAAATCCTCATGAGCCTCTCTCAGCGCCTCAAGTTCCTATTTCCTTTTCAGGTAATCATAGGTCAATCTTTCGTGGTTGGCTGAGAGAAAATCATGACGATTTGACAGTTCTTCCATTCGTGACATGAGAGTGGAATACTCTTCGGTCAATGATTGATTTTTCTCCATCTCCTCAACCAACAACCCTTCAGATTTCCTGATGGTTTTCTCAAATTTCTCAAGAGAGTTTTGTTGAATATTAGCAATTTTGATCAATTTAGCATGGTCATCCTCATCAGAAGAATATTGATCATTGGAGTGAACTTTGTGATTTTTGGAGGATATCTTTTCTTTCCATGCTTTAGCCATGAAGTAGTAGGCAGGAGATTCATCATCGCTTGATGGATTCCCGAAGAAGTTTGTTGCAGGGGAAGAAGCATATGCAATGCCAGCCATGCCAGAGTTGGAATCCTCATCGGATTCATTAGCTTCTTCGGAGTCTGATGATTCTTCTTCATCAGAATCCATTTCCTTGCCGATGTATGCATTGGCCTTGCGAGAGTTATTCTTGCGGTTGGAGGAGGACTTGGGAAGATTCCTTGAGGAAGATCTTAACAAAGATTTTGAAGAGGAGTTGTCCTTCTTCTTGAAGAACTTCTTCATTTTCTTCTCATCATCTGAGTCATAGTTCTTGCTCTTGCTTTTGCCTCGATAGTTGCCAGAATCATATCTTCCACTAGCACGGATTTCAGCTTCTAAGAGAGGGTAGTCCGAAATGAAGTGTCCAGGCTTTTTGCACTTGAAGCAGGTGTATTCTCGAGTAGGTTTTGATGAAGATTTTGAACCGCCAGAGTTGCTTGAACCTTTCTTCTGGAACTGGCTCTTCGTGTGAAAGTGCTGGAATCTTTTCGTGGTCAGTGCAAGATCTTTGCTGATCCTTGCAGGGTCATCAGAATCTTCTTCAGCATTTCCTTTGGAGGAAGAATCTGCCATAGCCTTGAGAGCATGGCTTTTGCAATGGTTTGAACCATATAGATCTTTCTTCTCTTCTTCTTGTTCCTCGTGGGTGTTTAGCCTCTCCATGATATCAGCAGTGTCGAGATCTTTGAAATTAGCTCGTTCCCTGATCATCAGAACAAGTGTGTGGAATGAACTGTCAGGTGATCGGAGCAGCTTCTTGAAAACCTCATGGTCAGTGATGTCTTTGGCGCCGAGGCCTTGTAGCTCATTTGCGATGTCACTCAGACGATCAAATATTTGCTGACAGCTTTCATTTCCAATGCGCTTGAACCGATTGAACTTTGCTCAAAGAGTATCAATGCGAGCTTCTTTCTGAGTTGAAACACCCTCATTTATCTTCTCGAGAATGTCCCACAATTCCTTCGCAGTTTCACCTTGTCTATGGTGAAGAAATTGAGCACGAGAGAGATGGCCACCAATTTCATCTCTAGCTTGAGTGTCCATCTAAATGAGTTTCTTCTCGGCATCAGTGGGGGCTTGAGGTATTTCAATCATGAATCCAAACTGCACCACGTTCCACATGTCATCATCAATGGCTCGGAGACCGATCTTCATCTTCTCCTTCCACAAGGGATAGTTTGTCCCATCGAATATGGGAATCTTGAGCTCACTGAAGACATACTTAAACTCCAAGGTTGTTAGACCAAAATGTGTAGAGTTAAGGAGTACCTTGCTCCGATACCAATTATAGGAATGAAGTATGTCTACTAGAGGGGGGTGAATGGGAGTTTTAAAATTTCTTCGGAAATCTCAAAACCCTCGGAACGCAGCAGCGGAGCGAATTAGAAACAAACTACAGCGAGCTATAACTAAGTACTGAATGGAAACTAAAACATGCATCAAGACAGATCACATGAAGAAAAACATATCGAATGTAAATGTGGGTAGCAGAGGTAACCAGTGATGATCTATTGCGACAGGGTATTTGTTCGACCAGTTCGTCCTTCTACACAAGGACAACGTTTGGTTGGAGGGGCTGTGACTTAACACAGAAGCTAAACTCTCTTCACCCTATTCTCCTCGACAATTGATTTGTCAACCAATGCCGATCACTTGTGGTAGATACTTGACGTGATCTCCAAACCTTTCCAGACTTCTTCTTCGAGAACCACAATCACTCTTGGTCTCTGAAGAAATTGACACCTAACCGTCTAGAGAGATTGCAGCTCTCAAGAGTAATAGACGGAGCGTACTGGACTTAGATTCGAGTGATGCTGAACCATGATCTAATTCTTCGGCTCTAGGGGTTTTTCTCTTGGTGGATTTTAAACTCAAATGACTTAGAGAGGGGGTTCCTCAACAATCTTCTCAGAATCAAACGAAGCAGCCACCATACAAAGCTGGTGCGGGGTGGCAATTTATAGCCGCAGCCTTCCCTGGTGGGAAATGACCATTTTAGAAACACGGTCCAGCCAATGGCCAACCACACGTTTACAACAGTTGGATTTTGGAGCAACGGTAACATTACTTGAGGAACAAGTAATGCTAACTCCTCGGTCTGAGACAAATCTCTCACAGCGAAGAAGATCACAGTCTCTTGCTGACAAGTATTTGCTCGAAACACAAAGAGATTTCTCTTGCAACTTTCATAGGATTTGGGTTTAGCATCAGAGAATCAAAGTGTTGAATACTACACCCCTCTTAATAGTACGGTGGTCCTATGAATCAATAAAGAGAAGAAGAACAACAAAATAAATGCTACGTCTTCACTTCGTCTTCAATCTCCTCGGATGCAGTTATTTTCCTCAGGCAGGCACCGATCCAATTGCATCACTTCAGCAATTTTTGAGGGGCTCTCTTGTTATCATAATCTTCAGTGATAACCTTCACTGCAGCGCAGGGAGATTACCTTTGTCATTTAACTCAAACTCCTCGTGATCTCATGGACCTGTTACTCTATGTGCACTAGAGTAACATAAGGGGCCTATCATTGCACCAACAGAGCTCCTGCCATATCAGGTAGGCAAGGAAGGGCTCAGTCCATGGTGCGATTATGGCCATGACCTCATGAGCCGAAGTGGTTTCTTGAACTGTCGAGCCACCGATTATGTCTTCGTCTGACTCAATGGCCGGAGGGACGATTTGTTCGGCCCCATTGGTTTCTGTATCTTGATCCTCATCCTGCCACATCACGGATGGCTTAAAAAGCAGCTCCAGAATGGTGTTTGTATGTCCAGGGTCGCGCTTGGCGGCCATGCGGGTGAGGATATCTACAGCTTGATTACTGTCTCTAGAGACGTGCTGGAATTTTAACCCTTCGAACCGGGCTGATATTCTTAAGACAGCGTTTTGGTATGCCGCCATTTTTGGGTCTTTGGCGTCGAATTCGCTGTTGACTTGAGAGACGGCGAAATTGGAATCTCCCCTTACCTCGAGCCGCCGAACACCCATTGACGTTGCCATCCAAAGAGCGTGCAACAGGGCCTCATATTTGGCTGCGTTGTTGGAGTCCGTGTACATGATATGCAGTACATATCGAATAGTGTCGCCGGTGGGGGACGTGAGGATTACGCCAGCCCACAGCCCGGCCAGCATGTTGGAGCCATCGAAATACATTGTCCAGTGTGAGTATGTGTTGTATTCCCGGGGAAGCTTGCCTTCTGTCCATTCTGCTAGAAAATCGGCTAGTACCTGAGACTTAATAGCTCGGCGTGGCTTGTACACAATTTCAAAAGGTAGGAGCTCTATGGCCCATTTGGCGATTCGACCTATGGCGTCCCTGTTGTTGATGATGTCATTCAAGAGTACTTCAGATGCCACGGTGATCGAACACTCTTGAAAGTAGTATCGGAGTTTACGGGATGCCATAAATACTGTGTAGGCAATCTTCTGGTAGTGTGGATATTGAGATTTGCACGGGGTGAGCACCTCTGATACATAATAGACAGGCTTGTGTATCCGGAACTTGTGTCCTTCTGCCTCTCGTTCTAACACGAGTACGACGCTCATGACCTGGTTCGTGGCTGAAATGTATAGTAACATGGGTTCACCAATGCCCGGTGTTGTCAAAATGGGGTTGCCTACAAGTAGAGTCTTTATCTCCTTTAGAGCGGCAGTGGCCACATCAGTCCATTCGAAGTTTTTGGTCATTTTGAGTAATTCATAAAACGGCAGAGCCTTTTAACCGAGGCAGGAGATGAAACGACTCAAGGCTGCAACGCAACCGGCCAGCTTCTGGACGTGTTTGAGCTATGTGGGTATTGCCAGTTGGAACAGAGCTTGGATTTTAGCCAGATTGGCTTCTATCCCTCTATGGGAGACAATGAATCCGAGCAGTTTTCCGGCGGCAACTCCGAAAGCACACTTATCCGGGTTAAACCGTATATCATATGTTCTCAAGTTTTCTAACGTGAGACGAAGGTTGTTGACCAATTGACCGACATGTTTGGTCTTAATGACCACATCATCCACATAGGCTTTGACTGTTTTACCGATTTGGGTTTCCAGGCATGTTTGAATCATGCGCTGATATGTTGCAACTGCATTTTTTAACCCAGAGGGCATTGTGTTGAAGCAGAATGGTCTGTAGGGTGTAATAAATGCGGTTGCTGATTGGTCGGATTCCTTCATCTTGATTTGCTGATATCCCGAGTAGGCGTCGAGGAAACAGAGCGAGTCGTGTCCGGCGGTGGCATCGATGATCTGGTCTATTCGGGGCAGAGGGAAGGGGTCCTTGGGTCAAGCCATGTCGAGGTCTTTGAAGTCGACACACAGCCGCCAGGATTTATCTTGTTTAGGTACCATGACCAGATTTGCCAGCCAGTCGGGGTGTTCGATTTCTCTAATGAATGGCTTGACGCTTGGGTTCGGAAAATCGGTGGAGCGTCTGTTTAACCGGCTTGAAGCCCTTAAGTATGTTCAAGCTGTGTTCTGCCAGCCTGCGTGGGATACCTGGCATGTCTGAATGGTGCCAGGCGAATATGTCCCCATTTTCACACAAGAATAAGCGCAACTCCTCATCGACCTTCGTGTCCAGCTGTGCTCCGATGGTCGCTGTTTTATTGGGGTCCATCGAATGTACTTGGAACTTGGCGGTTTCATCAGCTAGTTTGAAGGATGTAGACTTGGGTCTTTTGCTGAGAGTGACATCATATATGTCGACTACTGTACGTAGTTGTTGTGGTGGAACACGATCACCTATGGCCCATCGGCCCCTTGTGGTTCGGCGGGGGGGAGATCATGTTGCACAAAGAGCGGAGGCCATGGGACAGTACGACAGAGGTGATGCTGGTGATTTTTACTAAGGTTCGGGCCGCTGTGAAGCGTAAAACCCTACTCCTGCTTTCGTGGATTGAAGAGAGGACCGTGGTGGTCGTGTAGTGCTCGAGCCTGGCAAGGTCACCTCGAGGGGAGCAACTATGCGCGTATGAGTGTACAAGGGTCCGAATCCTTTCTTAGGTTGCCATGTCCCTCCTTTTATAGGCTAAGGGGTTACCACAGTGGAAAACAGCCATTATCTACTGATTAGATAGCCAACAGTGCTATCATACCTAACTCTGGCAGTTAGGACAAAGTGCATTAAATGCACTGCTACGTGTCATGCTGTGGATGCAGCCCGACAAGCCTGCCGCGTCGCTTAACCATCTTCCACCTGTCTACATGACACGCCTCTGGACGGGTGTCATATGGAGAGAATCTCCCTTCCAAATGGCTGCCACGTGCCAAATGACAGCCACTTAATCACTTGGGGGCTCGACACCGCACTGATAAGTGACCTGCGTCGCTGTGCGGTGGAGCGGTAGAGTCTTGGCGGGGAGATCCGCCCTTGGCGCCCATGGTAAGCCTGCCGAGGGGGGGGGGGGATCTTGGGACTTGTCCTTGGTGCGGCCTCAACCTGACCAGGCTCGCCTGCCCGGTAAGGGAGGTCTTTCCTTAGTGGCATCTTATTCCTTGGCTTGTCTTGGTCTTCTTGATCCGCCCTTTGATTCCTCAAAGAGCTATCTCTCTGGCTTGGCCTTGTCTTAGAAGCTTGGTGCTGTTGTATCTTCACTATTGCGCCTGTGTACAGTCTGGGCAACATACATGAAGGTTTGTTGCACCGACAGGAGCCCCTGGGCCTGGCCCGATCGTGCTGCTGAGCATTGTTGGGGTAGGCCCTATCAAGTACACAGGCTGGGCATTTGTGGTGGCTCACTTCTTGATATTTTCCTTGCTTCTTCATTAACATGTGCTTGAGTTAGTTTCCGCTTTTCCCGTGCGTTGCGTGACGCAAAACACGGCGGGGTTACCTCTGCAATGGCCCGTGAACAGCTTTTGTTCACGAGGAGGTAACTGCCAATTCACTCTTCCCACCACGCTCATCCCTTCTGCCACGTATGCCGCATGCATCCCATGAGGTAGGTAATGGATGCGCATGGCGCACGAAAGAGTGCCATGGCAGATATCCAACCGTCCTGGATTGGTGCAAGAGGGCGGTCGGCGGGTCCAACCGCTGTTGGTGGCACAGACGGGCCAGATTCGAAGGAGCCCCCAGGGGAGGGGGAGCGGTTGAGCACGAGCCTCCGGTCCCAGCTCACCTATAAAAAGGGAGCTCAAGGGGGAACAGAGGCATTCGTCCTCGCATCTTCACCTTCCCCTTGCTTGCTTTCTTCTTCTTTATGTCGAGGAAAAGAGGCTGGGGCCTGGCTTCGGGCCTCGGCTTAGGAGCGGTGATCCCGGAGGCTTGTGTTGACACTCGGGGAGTTAGTCTGGTCCGCGGCTGCGGGAGACGTGGTGGCAGTGGTTGGGTAGTTGCAGCTGGTGGCGCTGCACCTATGACCGATGTATTCATTCCGGTATGGAGGACGCCATGCCGTTCCGTAATGGTAGGGCGCGAGCGCCCTTCACACTAGTTATCCTTCCGGGGCAGGGGTGTTGCCTCTACCGCGAGCTGCTGGGGTTCGAAGGCCCATTGGTGGAGCCTTCAAGGCCTTCGGTGCTCGCCTGTGGGGCCGTGCTCAGGATCTTTAGTGATCCCAGCGCTGCCCTCTCCGGCGAGGTCGGGGACGATGCTGAAGATGGTGGTGCCTTCCTGCCCGCCAAGGTGGGGAGCGCTGTCCTCAACACACCTTGGACGCCGCCACCACCATCAGCAGCCTCTCCGGGGGAAGCGACGGGCCAGGGGCCTGGCGTCCTCCCGAAGCGACAGTGACGAGGAGGAAAACGGTGAAGACGAGGAAGGCGGGTGGCAGGCCGTTAGGTCGGAGTACGATGGCACCGATGCCTTCATCTCGTATTGTCGGCCTGTTGCTCCGTTCTTCGATTCTTCCCTGCGCCGGCACCATCATCACCAGCCTCTTTCGAACGGCTGCTGCGGGAAGCTCCTTTGGTGCCTTCTGCCGCGTGCACCTCACCTAGGCGCTCCTTTTGCCCTTTTTTGCACTCAAGACAAACCCTGGGAAAAGGAGGGCAATAAAGGCATTACGGGGCATCTGTCCTTGTATTCCAAAGGATGTAGGTGCTTGCCAAATTTTAGTCTTAAATATGTAATCTCTTTTATCCATGTTTGTGTTCTGTAAGGTCTGTACTTGTCTATCTGCATATTAATGAAAAATATAAGCCTTGCTAGGTACTTGTGCATGTGTTTTATCCATGCAGAGGAGGAACGCCTCTATAATTTTACGTAAACAAGTTCTCCCGGCAAGCTATCTTGCCGGTGCCCTCCGTTGTTGCCTCCTGCCGGGGCTTGAAACTACGGAAGGGAACCGGCTCCTTGTCGATCCTTCTCTGTCAAATGCCACTACAACCATCATGACCGAAGCAACGTACGGATCAAAGGATGGGAGCACAAATGCTTTGAATGTGACAAGGTTTCTCTATGCACAAGTTTTCTTTTTATAGAGATGTATGGATAAAAGGAAACTTATCTATTCGGCTTGTCGGGGATCGATATGTAAGCTTGTTTTCTGTCTCTTCTTCCCAGGATGAAGTCCGCGGTAAGAGCCCTATAATTAGTTGTAGGGGAAAACATAGTAGCATATGACCTCATTTAAATGATCATGGCAAGTCTTAAGCTAAGCTAATCATGCATGCATGCTTTTAGGGCACCAGCACTTCGTTTTATTATGTGTGCTCAGGGTCTGCGCCTGGCTTCGTACCAAGGGTTACATGCGCATCGGCAAGGCTTGTACAAAAGGGTGGCTACCGGGACGGGGCCCGACAGCCGTGCCTTATGGGTAGAACTTGCGAAGATGCTCAATATTTCATGAGTTTTGCATTTTGATGCCATCTTCGGTCTCCAGACGGACTGCGCCAGGTCTGGTGACTCGTACTACCTGGTAAGGGCCTTCCCACTTTGGCGTCAACTTGTTGGAACCCTTGGTGGACTGAATACGCCTAAGGACAAGGTCGCCTTCCTCAAGGCTCCGGGCATGGACCATCCGCCTATGATTGCGGTGCAGGGCTTGCTGGTAGCGTGCAGCACGTACAGCATCCCGGAGACGGTTCTCCTCAAGGAGCACAGCATCGTCATGCCGGTGCTTCTCTTGCTCTACTTCATCATAGGCAAATACTTGAGGTGACCCGTATATGAGTTCCGTGGGGATCACTGCTTCTGCCCCATAGACTAGGGAGAAGGGAGTCTAGCCGGTAGCTCGATTTGGTATCGTATGGAGGGACCAAAGAACCACCGGCAGCTCATCGATCCAGCGTCTGCCGCACTTCCGCAGCTTATCAAAAGTCCTTGTCTTGATCCCACGCAGCACTTCAGCGTTCATCCTCTCAGCTTGTCCATTGCTCTTGGGATGAGTAACAAAGGCGAATGAAACCTTGCTTCCGAGGGTTTGAACGTATTGCATGAAGGCGTGGCTTGTGAATTGGGTGCCATTGTCAGTGATGACTCTAGTGGGTATTCCGAAACAGCACAACAATCCTTTCAAGAACTTGATAGCTGATTGTGCGGTCACCTTCCTCACAGGCCCCACTTCCAGCCACTTTGTAAACTTGTCGATTGCAACATACAAGAATTCAAAGCCCCCGGTAGCACGGGGGAAGGGGCCCAAGATTTCGAGCCCCCAGACCAAAAATGGCCATTACAAAGGGATCGTCTGGAGAGCTTGAGCAGGTTAATGGATATTCTTTGAGTGGAACTCGCATGCTTCATATCTGGCGACTAGCTCAATTTCATCTTGGAGGGCCGTGGGCCAGTAGAAACCTTGCCAGAAAGCTTTTCCAACCAAGGCTCTTGATCCAAAATGGGAGCCGCAAATGCCTTTGTGTATCTCTACCAACAGTTCCTTCCCCTCTTCCCGGCAAATGCACTTCAATTTCACACTGTTGGGCCTCCTTCTGTATAATGTGTCATCGACAAACTGATACATACTGGCCCTCCGGGCTACTCTTTCAGCTTATTCTTGCTCTTCGGGAAGTTCTCCAGTTTGGAGGTAGTGGACTATGTGCCGTGCCCAAGTTGGATCTTGAGGCTCGACAACAAGGACAAATGGCACCTCCTCACTCGTGGGAGGGCCTACCTTGACCGCAAGGACCTGTGGTTCTGCAGAAGAGTGCATCTCACCAAGCGAAATGGAGTTGTTCCTGGCAGCTTCGCTACCGAGGACCTCTGGAGGTCCTGCCGGTAAAGGCTTGCCGGAGTCCAGCCTCCTCCTTTTTCTGGCCATCGTTATCGGGGATACAGAAAATTGAGTCAGGTGGAGAACAAAAGTCCCTGGTTCCATGGGAAGCTTTTGCGCAGTGCATTTTGATAGATGATCAGCGATGCTGTTTTCCGCACATGGCACGTGCTCTGTTTGCAATCCATCAAAACGCTCCTCCAACTTTCTCACTTCTTCAACATACGCCTCCATCAATGGACTCTGGTAATCCTTGTTCACTTGTCTTACTACAAGCTGCGAATCTCCAAGGATGATCAACTTCTTAATCCCCAATTCTATTGCAATTCTGAGCCCGGCAAGGAGTGCTTCATATTCTGCTGTTGTTGGTAGCTTTTTCCCGGGGAAAATGCATTTGGACCACATATTTGAGGTGTTCTCCGGTGGGTGCGGTGAGGAGCACGCCAGCCCCTGCACCTTGCAATGAGAAGGCACCATCAAAGTACATGACCCATTCTTGGGGAGCCTCTTTGCCGGGGATAACTGTTTCCGGCGTCTCTTCATCTGGAGTGGGTGTCCATTCTGCAATGAACTCCGCCAGCGCTCTGCTCTGAATGGTTGAGGTACTTTCATACTTCAGACCAAAACTTGACAATTCTAATGCCCATTCAACTATCCTGCCGGTGGCCACAGGGTTACTCAGTATGCGTTGCAAAGGGAAATGGGTGACAACTATGAACTCGTGGGCTTGGAAGTAGTGGCGCAGCTTCCTCGAGGCCATGATGAGGCCAAAGATTAATTTCTGCACTCTAGAGTACCTTGACCTAGCCCCCTGCAAGACGGAGCTAATAAAGTAAACTGGTTGCTACACCACCTTCTTCTTTGCCGGGGTCCTGGGATTGCCTTCACCACCCTGCTCTTCTTTCTCCTTATCTGTACCCAATCTTGCCGCGACTGGTTCACTCACTACAAAAAAATACGCTTCCATGATGATACATGTTTGTCACAGTAGGTCACGTTTTCTGTCATGCATGTACATCCATGACGATTTTATGACAGATTCAAGATAGTCATACCTGTGCTGTCGTAGAAGTGTTCCCTGATATTACCAAAATTATCATCATGGAAGTGTCCACTTCCATGACGATAAATCGTGCATCATAGAAGTGCTTTCGTCAAGGGTAACCAACATGTGGTATCCACCGTAACGGGTCGCCATTAAGCTATCGGGTCCGGTTTTGGATCCGATAACCCGCTAACAGCCACGACCAATGGCGATTTTCCACGTGTAAAATTCTCATTGGCCGACGGAACCACGTGACAGCTCCGCGTTGGCACAGATGTCACTCATCCAATGGGCGAGATGCGCCTATGATATGTTAACACGTGGACCAGCCCAGTAGTGGCCCATAAAGATTAAATGGGTCGGCCCAGCTAAAGGCCCACAGGATTTTGCAGCCCATAATGGGCTGGCCCAGCTAAAGGCCCACAAGATTTTGCAGACCATAATGGGCCCGCCCAGCTAAAGGCCCACAAGATTTTGAAGACACTAGTGGGCCGGCCCGTTAATAGGCTTCCATGTTTTGTGCCAAATGCCGGCCCATATTTGATCCGGTCCATTAACAGCCTACCATGTTCTGGGCCTAATAAGGGCCCATATGAGATCCGGCCCGTTAATAGCCTACCACATTCTGGGCCATATTACGGCCCATATCTGATCCGGCCCTTTAAGAGGCTTTCATTCTTTGGGCTAAATTATGGCCCATATCAGATTCGACCCGTCAACTGGACGATGTGCTTTTGGGCCCACTTGAGGCCCGGTTAGGATTTCTGTTTGCTAAAGGCCCATTTAATAGTACGGCCTGATATTAGTTTCGGTCTATTAAAGGCCCATTTAACATTTCGGCCCTATATTTATTTCGTCCTGTTAAAAGCCCGTCATATAGTTGGGCCTAATTATGGTCCGCTTTGCATCCGGTCTGCTCACAGCCGATAATCTGATTGGGCCAAACAAGGACCGAGACAATTTTGGCCTGTTAACGGCCCGTGATGTGATTGGCAGAATCATGGGCCGGGTCTATTTTGGCCTGCTGTCGGCCCGTGCACTTTTCAGGCCCAACCTACTTTTTAGCCTACTAAAAGCCCATTCAATTATCTTGCCAAAATAGGGCCGGTGGTTTACTCGGCCTATTAAAAGCCCAAAACTACTAGTTGGCCAGTTTACATTTAGGCCTGTTAACGGACCAAGATGACTGGGCCCATGATGCGGCCCATATATTGTGATTTGCATGACGGCCCGATTATGTACCGTAATTTTACGATTTGGCCGGTTTACTTTTCATGGAGCGAAGACAGGATATATATACAGTAAAATAACTGCAGCATCGTGAATAAGAAAAAACCTAGACCATACAATAAAGAAATTATGGCATATTACATCCACATGGCATCAAAGTTCGCCACTATGATAATAAAGCACAAGTAGACAGTAGATTACATACACTGGGCATCAAAGATCGCCACCAGTGCAAATAAACACGCCGACAAAATAATATACAAAACCGATAGTAGTTCAATAGAGTTCAAGAAAGGTTAGCCCTGCTTAGGAGCTGCAGCGCAAGCAGCTGAGCAAGCTGATGAGACTGCGCTTGTTTGACGCTTATACCCTCCTCACTCTGAAAGAGAAACAAGCAGACAAATGACAGGTTTTGCACATGTAAGTATCAGTGCTGACAATTCATCAAATTTCTTATTGGTGAATAAAGAGACATAGTTTAAAATAGCATTAACACAATATCGTATTGTTCTGGTTAAGACATGGCAGGAAATGACATTGTGAAGGAGTTGGTAGCTTCATGACACCACTGGATTACAGATCAAGAACTCATAAGTATCAATGGTTAGTGTGCTGTCAATTTATCCCATATCAGATTGGCAAATAAAGAGACGGTTTAAATAATAGTAGAATGATATGACATTGTTCATAGTTAAGACATTGTAGAATATGACATTGTGTTGTAGTGGGTAGTTTCACCACACCACTGGATTATGGATCAAGAACAGAAGCATACATGCAGTGCAAAAGAAGATCACTTGCTCTGTATAGTCTAATTTACATGGTATGAAGAAGGAACTTGGTTGTACAACTGAAAACTTATATTGAGAAGGACAAACTTTTGTTTATGAACTTCATAATAAACTTTAAACATGCAATTTGATGCAGACACCAAAAACAAACAGCTATTGTAGTCTTGCCTAACCAAATATACACAACAAAGTTTGAAGGCTTGAGAAGGACAAACTTACATTAGTGGTGAAGACCGGCTCTATAAATCCCTTGTCCATGCTGATGGGGGGGCAATTCAAGAAGTTTACCACAGAATCTTCTGCATAAGCATAGTCTTTATTATACATTTTGTTAAGACTGAATATAGATGTGATAATATAAGAAAAAATGGAGAATATTTAAGATAAGATGAAGAGTGATGCTACATAACCAAGTAGCTATAAATGTAAGTACAGCGATACAGGCAAAAGGTACAGCCAAGAGCAATGCAGAGCTAAACTTCTTCAGTACCATTGGTGTTATCCAACCTTATGGTAAGAGTAAATATAGATCTGATATGTAGAAAATGGAGGGCAAAGGAAAATAAGCTCCAGAGTGATGGTACATGAACAACTAGCTATCAATATAAGTACACTGATAAAGGACAGAAGGTACTCACAAGAACAATGTAGAGCTAAACTTTTTCATTGGCATTGGGTATATTCTACATTAATGTAACCATTAATACATATCTGATAATTTGGAGCAAACAATTGATAAGCAAGCTATCATGCATACTGATGTCACATAATGAACCAGGTATGAATGCAAGTACAGTGATACAGGACAACAGGTACTAACAAGAGCAAAGCAGCGGGCAGCATATTTTTGATATCCCGTCATCCTTTTCAAACCGGGATTCTTCTTCGAGCAGATTTCCTGCAAAAGAGATCCGTAAGGCACATGCGGAAAAGTAGAAGTTCAAATTGTCATGTCATATCATAGACAATACCTCATCCTGGGAACGAGACCATGCATAACAAGGTTTTTCCATTCAATGTCTTCTAAATTTAGCACAGGAGACTTCACCGGAAGTTCGTTTACAGACTTGCCATCAAAGTGTGATTTCCTCAGGTAACACCAATACTGCTGCAATACTTCCTTGAAAAGCTCAAGCAAGCTTTGCTTGTCATGACTATCCAGATTGACCCTCGCCTACTTACAACAATGTAATGTAAATCATTGATGTGTTCAATTAGCAGAAAACAGGAAAATAATCACCATGAATAATAGCACTTACATGTAAGTGGGACAGGAAGATGTGAAAATGGTGTTTGTCTTCACTATAATCTTCCCATGATGGGAATATATGCACGTAGTCCCTAACAACATTGAAAGCATTGTCTTTTAAACTGGGAATAACTGGAATGGGGTTCCAATCTGCAGGAATTGGCCGTCTCTGCAGTTGGGATAGGTCTTCGGCCGGTGGACTTGCTGTACTTTTTGCTGGAGTGGGATCTTTCTGTGGTATGGCTGGTGCGATGGCAACTGAAATCGGCATACCTTTTGCTGAAGTGCAGGTCCTGTGTGGTGGGGCTAGTGGTGTGGCCAGTGAAGTTTGGGTACATTCTGCTGGAGTCGGTCCCATGTTTTGTGTCACTGGTTGTAGAGCCAATATAAGTGGGGTGTGGTCTGATTTCTCCGGCACCACCATGTTTTTCAAGGACTTTGCTGGTGCTCCTTCAGGTTCGGCAATCACCCTCTTCCTTTTTGATGTCTGATGCACAAGAACAACATTTGAGTGGAAAAACATGGTATGATGAGAGATGGAATATGTATTGATAATGGATGGGCATGGCATCTTGACATATATGATGAGTAAATTAAGCATATGGCGGTGCAACAAACTAGAAGAAATGCAAGACACCTTATGCAAGATACGCATAATCAATAAAACCTTGCCAAATTAGAACAGGCACCTTGATGGGTGAACAGGACAGGCCATCTGCCTTCGACTCCTTAAGGTCAGAATAGTCATTAGGATCATATTCTGAACAAGAATCTGCAAGTGGGGAGCGTATGAGTTTCATTGCATCCAGAATGGAACTCAATGCCTTGGTGCCAATTTTGTTAGTCATTGCAGTGTTCCACAATATTCTTCTGATGCGCACATTCTCATATTCATTGTGATTACGTACAATATCGGAGAAGCATGAAAACATAAATAGTAGTGAGATTATCTTTGTAATGCAGAGGATATTCTAATATAGGGGCTCCCTATAAACCCTTGTGTGCTATCACTGGATTCTGATGAGAGAGCCCATGTGTGCTGCAATATGGTGCGTGCATTAATATAATCTGGGACAAGTACACAAAAAATAGGCTCCAGAAGTAAGGATAGTTGGCAGACGATAGGTTCATAATATACTGTATAGAGGGTTTATTGCCAAACCATGATAACAAGAGCACACAGCAACTAGGCAGATCGTAGTGTACATAAAAGGGGTACACCAAAACCAGCAAATATAAATCGGGAAAGTGGAACTGGCTGGAAAATACGGTGTTGTATTGCCGCTACTAATTGAAAGCCTATCGATCACGTACAGGCCAGCTCTATCAGCTGTTGACTGCAGATGTCCCTGCTCCCCTTCCTGACAAGGAACATACTGCATGTACTAAATACAAAATAACAAAAGAGGAACATGTTAAAGAACAGAAGAGGAAGCATATTCTTGAGATTCCACTTCTTTCAATACAATGTTGGTTGCCCACTCATGATGAATCACATCGCCCAAAGAAATGCAATTCCATGATGTCTCTCTATATGTGGCCACATGCATTTTGGAAAATCAAGTGGGAGCATTAGCTGACCAATTAAATGTGTGTCTGTTAACTAATATCAGTATCATATCACAATTCATATTTGAAGAAGTAAGCTTTGGACTTATGATTGGTGTGTTGTTTAGCTTCAAGAGTGGACTGCTTCTAGTGTGACACAAAGCAGCTACACAGATCATAGTGTAGATATAACGGGAAAACCGTAAGCATCACAAGTAAAATCAGGAAAGTGGAACTTGCTGGAAAATATGGGCTACTATTGCCGGTACGGCTAGAAAGGCTTCGGATACCATCTCTCTTCAACTGAAGGTGCGGTACTGTTAATATCAGTGTAACTCTCAAAGGCGACACAGCTCCCCACATTTCCTTGCTAATCTTATAGGATTCAAGTGGGTAGGCCACTGCAATTCCTATTCCTATGTTTACAAAATCCTACAAATCAAAGAGGCCCGAAGAGTTGAAAGTGTCCATCACAACCGACCGAATAGACCTCTACACTGCAAATGTCCCTGCTCCTCTTCACTACAAGGAACATATTGTACTACTATTATACTCCCTCCGTTCCAAAATATAAGTCTTTGTAGAGATTTCCACTATGGATCACATACAGATGTATACAGATACATTTTAGAGTGTAGATTCACTCATTTTGCTCCATATGTAGTCCATGGTGGAATCAATACGAAGACTTGTATTTAGGAACGGAGAGAGTACTTATTAAAGAACATAAGAGGAACATGCTAAAGAAGAGCAAGCAGATTTTGGATAATAAAATTTTCGTTGCGCAGTGCCCACACATGATGAACCAGAGTGCATTAAGAATGCAACTCCCTGCTATATCTCTATATGTGGTGCACGTGCTTTTCGAAAGTAAAGTAGGAACATTAGCTGACCAATTAAACATTATCTGTTTTAGTAATATCAGCATCATATCAGATTCGTATTTGAGCAACAAGTTTGGAATTATGAGTGGCACGTTGTTTAGCTTGATGGATTAAGGAGCAGTGCTAAGCAGCTACGATGATGGTACTGAATATAACGGAATGTCTGCATGCAAGTCGCGTGACTTTCGTCATTTGGGCCAGTCGACCATTTCAGGTGGTTGGATGAAGATCCGACGTCTCCTAACCCTTCTTCTTCCTCGTCTCTGATTCTTCCCATACAGAACACTGCACGGGCCGCCAGCCGAACCACTGGCCCCGACACCCCCCCCGCACTCCCCTGAACCGCCCCCACCGCCTGTGTTCCTCCGCCACCCCCACCCCCCACCCCCGCCCCCACCTGTGTCGAGTTTTTTTCGCTCAGCGAGGCCCCACCACCGCGAGGCCACCGCCCCCCACAACCACCATCCCCACACGAGCCCCTTCCTTCCCTCCGGCGAGCTCTCAAAAATCGACTGACCGAATTTTGAAATTCAGTCTATTTGTCATTTAACTAGTGTGGAATATAAAAGGGGAAAACCATAAGCATTGCGAGTATAGTGAGCCTGCCATGGTGGATCTGAAGGTGCAAACCGGACAAAGGCAACTTCACAACCAATGTTTGGTTTCAACTAACAAGTAAGATCCTAAGTGATGGACAAGAAATAACAGTAAAGCAGTGGCGATCTATTTTCTTGCTGCGATAAATAAGTTGAGCAGATACGAAAGAGTACCGCCTCTGGTGCGGCGCCGTGTATGCATCTGCTGAGAATTTGATGGTGCTGCAGTAGCGATGGCTGTCGGCGGTGTGGAAGTGAATCTAGGAGGGTAGACGGTGGCGGAGGGGGAAATATCCCGGCGCGGTGGGCCAGACGGTCGTAGGAGCGACGCCGACAAGGTGGACGATGGCGGGGATGAAGAGAGAGGATGGGATGCAAGGATCCTGGTCCGAAGCCATGGATGAGAGAGGTCGATCTCTTGTAATGGACAACAGCGTCGAGGTATCAGCTCCGACATGGTGGAGGAGGATGGCGGTGTATGGGGTGGCAGACAGAGGAGGCTGGGGTGGAGAGGGTGTTTTGGCGCCCACGGAGTATGAATGGGGAAATGGAGGGAGAGAGGTAGGGGAACCATGTCTTTGGGATGCACTTGTCTCAAATGCGGGGAAGGTTACCAACTTATCTCCTGTTTAAAATTTCAGACATCACAGGAAAATTGGGTTGCTGGGGATAGGACGGTAATCTCGCATACACCAAATATTTGCCGACGGAGATTTCTGCCGAGGAGAGCTTGTTTTGGCGCCCACCGTGTATGAATCCGGGTGAGAGGCGATTTCGGCTGAGGAGACACTATGTTTTGGCGCCCACCGTGGATGAATCCGGGTGAGAGGCGGTTATGTCACGTTTGAGTGAAATTACAAACTTGCCCCTATCAAGACCTATTGAAATCGAGCCGACTTGTGTTGCATGTCAGGGACAGGAAGTAATTTCCATATCCCATCTTTTGGTTTCGGGCGATTACTACGAGTTTGGCCGCTTTGTTCAAATTTTTGAGAAAAAGCTGGCACGTTTACCATGCCAACTCAATTCCAATCCATTTTGTATTCTTTTTTTTCGGGCAGGATCTATTTTCGATTCGAACAAAATTCTATATACATCATTTTTTTATATATACTTTCAAAAGCACAACAAAGAATTCTGCTCCTTTATATATATAATATGATTTACAAATACAATGATCTCAAAATCATAAGGTTGAATTCAAAAATTTTAAACCAAATTATGTTCTACTCAAATGTATGGATCAGTAATATCTAGATATTAAATAACATAGATGCGCGCGAATTCATATGAGTATGCATGTTTGATAGATTAATTTTGGTTCGAGTATGAATTACATGTATCATCATCTCGAATTCAAATATTTGAATCCCTTTTATGTTGACATTTTCTATACACACAACTAAATATTTGAATCTCCTTTCACACCCATCTCTCTCGCGTGCTCCTTCATGTAGCTATCACTCTCTTTTCTCTAGCTCACCCGCACGCTCACTTCATGCTTCTCCTATTTTCGCAAACATGGTCTCTCGCCGTCTCCCTTGAGAAGTGTCACACTCTCCCTATCATTATACATTACATGGTTTTCATTATGTCTCATGTCTCTGTCGTTCTCTGGTATCACTAGGTACCTAAGCTTTCTTTTTCACCGCCACACACACACTCTCAATCATCTTTCACTTTGTCTTTCTCTCTAGGGTTCTCTCACGCACCCTATATCTTTCTAGATATGACTCCTACCACTAGAATTACTCTCTCCCGCACACACAATGTTTGTTGGGGTCTCCTTTCCGTCTTCATCTCAGTTATAAAATTGACATTATTCATTTGTTTACGGATCAGACAAACTCTCCCCCCTTTCTCTCTCTCTCACACACACAACTCCTGCTTCCACTCCCCCTCCCGACTACCGTCTCTCTCACACGCACACAAAACTCTCACTTTCACACCCCCGACTCGTATTTCTCTCACAAACATTGATCGACCAGCTTCCAGATAGGTTTATACATCCGCACACTCTTGCTTGCACTATCTCGTACATGTCTCTCTCGCGCTCCTTGTATCTATGTAGATTTTTCGTCCCTTCTTGAGACACGCCCTCTCGATCGTGCACACACACACTATCGCCTCATTTTATGGTGATACCTCTCGCACACACACTCTTTGTGCCTTTGTCACACACGCACTCCGTCCTCCTCCTCTCTCCCCTCTCTCTCACACACACACCACACACACACACATGGGCCTTTTGCAACAATATACGACTTCTCGAATCTTGAAACCAACCACATTCCTCCCTTATCTCATCAAAACCGCCAAAGGAATATATTTTGAGTGAAACATAACATATTTTTAGTGATATACGTATTTTAAAACTAGACTCTTTTCTATCAAATCGGTGAATATGTAATAATCTACTTTGAACGTGTGGCAACGCATTGGCACATTGCAAGTTATTACTGTATAATTTTTTGGACACCAGACAAACGGTGGAGTACATATACGAAGAGAAGAGGTGCACGCACGTAGTCGGTCTCTCGCAGTCTCGCACACATGAGAGTTACGTAAAGGCACCATAAACAAATAAACCCTAAGTGCACGACTGCTGCATGCGCGGGTACCAGGTACGTGGTAGAGTGCACCTTTGTAGGAATAGTCAGCTCGCGTGATAATTTGATCCGTAGGAGTTGATTGTCGGGACCACAGGTGAACGACCTGGAGGCGGTGGCTCGCCAGTAGCCACTGATCTAGTAGCCACGTTTAAAATATCATTTTTTTTATCGGGGTAAGAGTTTCGATTTTCAATGGTGCGTTATACTCCCTCCTTTTTTATTTACTCTGCAAATTAGAGTTGACTGAAGTCAAAATTCATAAAGTTTGACCAAGTTTATAGAAAAGAATATAAATATTTACCATAACAAATATATATGATGCAAAAGTACATTCAATAACGAATCTAATAGTATTGATTTGTTATTGTACATGTTAATATTTTTGTCTATAAACTTTGTCGAAGTTTAAAAATCTTGACTTTGACCAAAGCTAATATGCGGAGTAAATAAAAACAGAGGGAGTACTTGTTTTCAGAACGATTGGTATGGAGCGAAAATGGAATTCATAACTACTACCCCCGTCCTGGTTTACTAGTCCCCATCGTATTTTGGGACAAAGTTTGTCCACGAATTTTACTTGTAAAATGTGAATGGAAAATGAGATTTTGTTATACCGAAACAAAAAAGGACCGGAGGGAGTGATTGCTCTGACACGGACGCGACCTCTCATAGCGCAGGCATTGAACCGGCGCACCGGCCAAGAGGGCCCCACTCGCTGCAGGCCAGGCTAAACACGCCTCCTTGCCGCATGCAACCGGCTTCAGACTGCCCCGCTTGCCTCCATTGAATCTGTGCATGTGCCGGCAACATGTCCTTCCACGAGCCGGCCGGCATTTTAGAACACAACGCCGGTTGGCTCCTCTCGTCCGCCCGCTATTTAAATGAGGCAAGACGCCTGGCAAGAACCGCACCACACCGCCGCTCCCCATATCCTCCTTGCACCATTTTCTCCACACTCTACATAGCATCTGGTGAGCAGGAAGACGAGTTCTCTGGCATAAAAGCCAGCTGGGTGCCTCGACAAGCCAGGCAACTCGCTGCCCCACCTCCCTCCCCGCCCCAGGCCATCAGTACCATGGGCGAGGCTGCAGGCGGGCAAGCGGAGGAGCAAGCCGCAGCTCCAAGATAGCCCCTGGTGCATCAACTTGACGCTCCAAGCCTGCTCGTAGAGGAGTGGCCAGTTGCTGCACGCCAGCACACGGGGGACCATGGCGTCCAGTGCACCGTGGTTGGCCGCGCCATCCGACGAAAACATTGGCGGAACCGCGGCATGCTAGCGGAGGTGGCCAACACGTCAATGGCCACCGCTGACACCGAGGAATAGTAGACCACGGGAGCCGCCGCCGCTCCGAACCCACGAATGCTACGACCACCGCGTCGCCAGCATAGACACCCGGTGTGTTGCCCGGTTTGGCTCAAAACATCATGGACCCTAGCCGCAGCCGGCATTAGAAATTATACCTGCTTCCAGAAGTTATTCGCGTTTAGTCAAAAAATGTCCAAAATATAATTAATTATGTATGGTCTTGACTTGTTGTGCTCACACTGGTAATAGGAAGTAGAGATTTTTCTTTATTTATAACTCTCCTCACATTTTTTTAGTATTGAAGTGAATCATGGTTGTGGACATTATCTATGAATGTGCAGATATCTGTGAACATGAGTTTGATGTGGAAGTTGAACTTGGAATGTTGGGCTTGCGTGTGAACTATACCATGTCCAATGGTTTGTCTGTTATTGTTTGGAAAGTAATGGTTGTTATTACATGATCCGAAAAAAAAAATTTGTGCCACATCAGTAGATGCATGGACACCACAACAGGCATGCTAACTGGATAAACATTTGAACCTAGCTATTATGAAGGAAAATTTGTATTGACAACAGTTTTAGATAGCAGGAGACGCTTAGCCTGCTCTGTCTCTGCTAGCTTCTTTCTGCCTTCTTCCATCTCTTCTTTGGCTTGGGTGAAGAGAGCATCTGATTGCTCTGTTCACTTCTTCAGGAACTCAGCTACATTCTCAAGGGCTGCTGCACGCTTTCTTTCAGCCTTTACTAGAGCCACGAGGACACGAACAGTTGACGACTCCACCTGGCTTGTGTGTAATCCACATTCATCTGGGAATTTGCATCTTGTGTCTAATCCAGCATCATTAGGGAACGGGCACCTTGTGTGTAATCCAGCCTCATTTTGGAAACATGATCTCGAGGTTGACCATACTTCCCTCCTCGTAGGAACTACATCCTGACATGAAGTTACTTCTTTTTTAGATCAATAGTCAGAGCTACCCAGATCCATTAAGTAGAAGCCAGATAAACCGGACTCAGAGAAGTGAATTCAAAAGGAGAAATATAAAAACAGACTCCAAGGTGAGAACACCGACTTCCTACATCAGGCTAAAAACGAAAGCATTAGGACGATTAAGACTCTTCTTATTACACATCGAAGAACACGAGGCTAAGAGAAATAGAAACTACAACATATACACATCAAAGAACACGAGGCTAAACGAAAGTAATTTAAAGGGCGTTACTTACCAAAGCTCATTTTACATGTTCGGTGCAGCTCCTCTTTAACTTGCCACGTTCCTTGAAGATGTCCCCAATATCCCGTGTTTGGTCTTCATTGCTCCTCTCCATGTTCGCATTCGTAGTTTTAAAATCTCAACATGGCAAGAAAAATATAGTAATACTCACACATCTTGTGGGCAACATTAAAGCACTCATCAGCCATGTTAGAGCATCTCCAATAGAAGCGCAACGCACGGCACATTAAAAAAGCATTTACAGCGCCGGAATAGCCAGTTTTTGCGGGCCGCGGAGTGCTGGCTCCAGCGGCCACTGCAAAAAATTGTGCGCGTGTGCCGCTTCAGTAGACGCGCTATATTTTTTTCTCCTTTCTACTCTGACTCGATACACATTCGACTCCGAGTCGATGCTGGCATAGATAGATACATAGATAGTTCTCAGCATAGATATAGCATAGATAGATAAAAAATAGATAGTTCAACTACTCCTCGTCGTCCGACTCCACCTCGGTGATGTCCTCCTCCGACGTCTCAATGTAGGCATCAAGATACCGATCGTCGTCGGAGTCCCAGGGTGACGTTGCTCCTAGCCTGATGTTGAATTGACTGGCCACCTTCTTCGTACGCATGTCCTCGTGATAGGTGGCTCGCTCCGCCCTCCTCTTCTCCCTCTCCGCCCTCCTTTGTGCGTAGAACTCATGCTCGTTGATGATGTCCTGCGGGAAGCGTTGGCACCATAGCGCCATGGCTTCCTCATCCATATCGGCGATGCCGAGATGGTGCTCCCGCCTCTGGTTGTTGTGACGATCCTCGTCAGTGATAAGCCGCGGGGGAGGTGTGTCGGTGTACTAAGTATTGGGCCACTAGTACCCCTTACTTGTGCATGTGCAGTTGTAGCCGTCCTCGCGGCAAGGCTTGCCGGGATCAGCTCGAGGTCGATTCAAGTCATCAAGGAAATCATCAAGTCAGAGATCTGAGAATCAGCAGATAAGCAAAGCTGGAAATCGAAGGCCAGCTTCCCCGGCAAGATCCTTGCTGGGATGGCCATGGAGCCCGGCAAGGCTCGGCGCCCGGCAAGATTTGGTTCTCGGCAAGGCCTGGCGCCCGGCAAGGTTTGGTGCCCGGCAAGGATCGGCGCCTGGCGAGATTTCGCCACTGTGCCACCGCTTCGGCACAGTAACAAGTCTGACATTCTGGCTCCTTCCCTGGGTGCGTGGCGGCATGCCAGTGGAGGAGAGCTTGAGCGGTGCTGATGGGATGGCCCCTTTTTCCATCCCCAAGAAAGTGAGGACACCTAAACGGACACCTCACGGTGCATTAAATGCGCTTGTCCTAATCCGTCAGGGGTTAGGTATGATACCCTGTAGCTACTTTACACCTCAATGTATGTACATTTTGCCACTGTGGAGACCCCTTAGAGCATATAAAAGGAGGCCCAAGGCAACTGCTACAGAGGAGAACTTCTGGCCCATTCTGCATGCGTAGCTGCTCTTTGAACGTACTGTTCATTGCGAGCGCTCCTGAAGGCTGGGCTCAAGAACATCAATAAGAACACAAAGCAGGAGTAGGGTTTTACGCTGATCAGCGGCCCGAACCTGGGTAAAAACCTCCCGCGTCGATTACTGGTTCTGCTCTTTGCGTATACCTCTCCCCCCGCCGAATCGTAAAGGGGTCTCTCGGGATCCCATAGGTGTCGTACCCCGACATCTTTGGCGCGCCAGGTAGGAGGTTTGAATTTTGCGTGAACCTGATCTGGTGGTCGACGCCCTAGTTCCTTCATCATCTTCATCATCATGCCGCCCAAGAAGAAGAACGCTGCGACAGGACAACCGTCCGGGTCCGTTTTGCCCGCGCCTTCGTAGACAGGCGATGGTGTGGGTGCAGAAGGAAGAGGACTAGAACCCCCGAGGCGTTCTGGTGACCCAAGCCAAGCGAGCGGTATCGTTCGCAGTGGCAGTGGTAACTTGCGCGCCGCTGGATCTAGAGATGGTGTTGTGTTGCCTACGGGTGGCACAACAAACTCTAGGGATCGAAGAGCGCCTGCTGGAGCTCCCGCACCAGCACAAGCCTCGCGACCTGCCCAGGTCGTGCGAGATGAGCGACATCATGGCGCTAGTGGTTCGGGGCGTCCCCACGAAAAGGTTTCTGCGCATAGATCCCAAGATGCGCGGGACCAGCATGCACACCGAGCTGCCGGCGAAGGTGGTGCGCGGTCGCGTGACCGTGGCGGTGCTCCTTCTAACTTGGTTAGGAGTCAGAGCACCTCACGCACCTCGCACCTGTCGCCACCACCTACGCCAGCGGAAGCCTTGGCACGTGCACAGCTGCTCCTCGATTTTCCTCCCGCCCCGGAGAAGATGGAGGAGTGGCGAGCTACTATCCAGAGCCTTATCGGCTTCGCTAACAAGGATGGACCACAAGAGGCAGGGCCCTCTCAGCGGAGGCCCATCGATCCGATGCGAGCCGGTGCAGAGAAAACCGGAGGTGGTGCAACTACAGTGCACTCTCCTCTGCGACATCAGCGGCGGCCGACGACTCAGCAAGTCGACCGCCATGAGGAAGTTTCCACGGCGTCGTCCGATCCACGGATGCGCCATGATCAGCGTCTGGTTCTCCAGGAAAGAGGCATGGAAGACGCTCGAACAACCATCGAGCGGTGGCGGGAAGCGCGCTATCAGTCTGATAAGCGCGCGGGGCCGATTGTCGACGAGCCTGCGCCAGGGAACGTAGGAGACTTTCCTTACGAGGTAGGATCTCAGGCGTTTACCCGTGAGTTGCGGCAAGTCCAATGGCCCAATCTCCGAACCTTCAAGCCAGAGGTCCCGGAGAAATACGACGGCAAGACTCATCCCTCGGAGTTCCTGAGCATCTACACCATTGCGGTGCAGGCTGCCGGGGGCCGAGATGACAAGATACTTGCCAACTACTTCCTGTTGGTGCTCAAACCCAACGTCAGGTCGTGGTTGATGCATCTGCCGGAGGATTCTATTTCTTGCTGGTCAGATCTGTGCCATTAGTTTGTTGGCGCCTTTGTTGGAGGCCACCAAGCTCCTGGCCAAGAAAGTGATTTGCACATCATCCCTCAGAGGGAGGGCGAGTCCCTGCGCAAGTTTATGCAGAGATTCAGCCGGGTGCAATACAATATTCCTGACGTTCATCCTGCTGCTGTCATTAGCGCGTTCCATCAGAACATGCGTAACCGCAGGATGCGGGAAGAGCTGGCAATGAACAAAGTCAGGAGTATTGCCAAGCTTTACACTTTGGCCGACAAGTGTGCTCGAGCTGAAGAGGGGAGGAAACTCCCCGGTGAAGCTGTTCGTGCGACACGCGACTCAGAAGAAGAAGATGCCGCGGCTCCGTCAAGGAAAGGCCGGTGGCGGAACAGGAAGCGCGGAGGCAAGGCCGTGCTTGCCGTCGAGGAATCCGGCAACCCTAGCGCCGCCAAGAAGGCCAAGGTTGGCGACCCCGGCAAGGATCTTGCCGGGTGCCCTTCCTGTCAGGCCTTGGCGGCTGCCGACAAGTTGGAGAACTCCGGCAAGCAGTACTGCAAAATCCATCGCACTAAGGGCCACGATCTCCAGAGCTGCCAGCAAGTTGAGCAGCTTGCCGAGAAGCAGAAGGCCGAATACGAGAGGCGAGATAAGGAGAAGGCCCAAGATGGTGCTGAGGGGTCCGGCAAGAAACGCGGTGGCCAAGGAGGTCGCCGCGGCAAGGCCAAGCAGCAGAAGGATCGGCCCGCTCGGGGCCGAGATAAAGAAGGAGATGATGATGAAGAAGATGACGAATCCAGTGAGCAGGAATTCCAGAAGGCTACGGAGGCTATGTGCATTGATGGGGGTCCCTCGCTGCATTCTTCCCACCACCAACTTAAACAGTGGGTGCGGGAGGTTAATGCGGCAGAGCCATCCCCCGATGCATGTAGGCCTCTGAAGTGGTCCAGCACGCCTATCATCTTTGACGCCGAGGATCACCCTGATCGCACAACTGCAGTTGGGTGTTTGCCATTGTTGGTTTCCCCGACAATTCGCAACCTCAAGGTGACGAAGATGTTAGTTGACGGCGGGGCCGGCCTAAACTTAATCTCACCAGATGTGCTCACAAAGCTTCAAATTCCCGACGAAGACCTCGAGGAAACGGGTACGTTTCAAGGGGTCAACCCGGGAAGAACCCAGCCTAAGGGCAAGATCACGCTGCCGGTAACATTTGGCAGCGAGCTTAACTTCAGGACCGAAAAGGTGGTGTTTGATGTCGCCAAGATCCCCATGTCATACAATGGGATCCTTGGTCGGCCAACGCTGGCTAAATTTATGGCGGCATCACACTACGCGTACAACGTCTTGAAGATGCCTGGGCCGTTGAGCGTCATCACTATCCATTCCGATAAGAAGGATGCGCTCATCTGTGCCGACCAACTTTACCGGGAAGCAGTTGCAGCACCTGCCATCAAGGCATCTGCTCCTGCCGCTGGAACTCCCGGGGGGAAGAAGAAGACCAGCAGGAACCTTGGCGCCAACTCCGGCAAGCGCACCTCCTCGGAGTGCTGCGCTTCCGTCGAGGACGTGCCAGAGAGTTCCACCGGCAAGAACAAGAAGTCCAAGGCTGCCCCGCCGGAAACCAAGAAGGTGCCTGCCAGGGAGGACGGGACGGGGGGAACTTTCACCATAAGTTCCACCCTAGATGACAAATAGGAAAGCGCGCTCGTTGCTTTCCTGCGGGCGAATGTCGACGTGTTCGCATGGCAACCGTCTGACATCCCCGGCGTTCCCAGGAAAGTAATTGAGCACCACCTTGCTGTCTGTCCTCATGCGTGGCCCGTCAAGCAAAGGATGAGGAAACAGGCTTTGGAGCGGCAAGAATTCATTGCCGAAGAAATTAAGAAGCTGGAGGCGGCAGGACTGGTCAAAGGAGTGCTTCATCCAACCTGGTTGGCCAATCCGGTTGTAGTGCGGAAAGCGAACGGGAAATGGAGGCTTTGTATCGATTATACAGATATCAATAAAGCTTGTCCAAAAGATCCTTTTCCCTTGCCGCGCATCGACCAGATTGTGGATGCCACTGCTGGTTGTGATCTCCTGTCCTTCTTTGATGCCTATTCAGGGTATCATCAGATTTTTATGGCAAAGGAAGATGAAGAGAAGACCGCCTTTATCACCCCATGTGGTACGTATTGTTTTATACGGATGCCTTTCGGGTTGAAAAGTGCTGGTTCAACATTCGCCAGAGCAATCCAGATTGGTTTTGAGCCACAACTCCATAGAAATATGGAGGCATATATGGACGACATAGTGGTCAAAACTAAGGATAAAGCAACGCTCATTCAAGACTTAGAAGAAACATTTGCAAACTTGCGCAAGATCAACTTGAAGCTCAATCCTAAGAAGTGCGTGTTCGGTGTTCCTTCCGGCAAGCTCCTCGGATTCTTTGTATCTTGCCGGGGAATCGAAGCTAACCCCAACAAGATCAGAGCCATTGAGCAAATTGAAGCGCCGAGACGCGTCAAGGATGTGTGTCGTCTTGCCGGCTGTGTTGCCGCTCTAAGCAGGTTTATTTCCAAATCTGCTGAGCGCGCCCTGCCCTTCTTCAAAATTTTGAAGAAGGCAGGTCCAATGAAATGGACTCCGAAAGCGGAGGCGGCGCTGCATGATTTGAAGAAATACCTTTCTTCTCCGCCGACGCTAGTCGCACCTAAACCACAAGAACCGTTGCTGCTGTATCTGGCGGCGACAAATCAAGTGGTTAGTGCTGCGCTGGTGGCACAGAGGGAAGCTGATGAGGAGGCAACATCAGCGGCAGGACCGCCAGATGACGCGGCAAGATCTTCCCCGGCAAGGGTTGATCCCAGCAAGACAGGATCTGCGCAAATAGAGGAACCCGTACAGAAGAAAAAGGTGGTGCAGCGCCCAGTTTATTTTGTTAGCTCCCTCTTGCAAGGAGCTAGGTCAAGATATTCTGGTGTGCAGAAGTTGCTTTTCGGCCTCCTTATGGCCTCGAGGAAGCTGTGCCATTATTTTCAAGCACATGAGATCACCGTCGTCACTCGCTTTCCGTTGCAACGGATTTTGCAAAATCCGGAGGCAACCGGCAGGATCGTGGAGTGGGCATTGGAGCTGTCCAGCTTTGGTCTTAAGTTTGAAAGCACTTCCACAATTCAGAGCAGGGCCTTGGCGGAGTTCATTGCAGAATGGACCCCGACGCCAGATGAAGAAGTTCAAGAAACAAGTCTCCCCGGCAAGGAAACCGATCAGCAATGGGTTATGTACTTTGACGGGGCTTTTTCGCTGCAAGGCGCCGATGCTGGTGTGCTGCTTGTCGCACCCACCGGAGAGCACCTCAAGTATGTAGTCCAAATGCATTTTCCCCAGGAGAGTTCAACCAACAACACTGCAGAGTACAAAGGTTTGCTTGCCGGTCTTAGGATCGTGGCAGACCTTGGTATCAAAAAGCTCATTATCAAAGGTGATTCACAGCTTGTCGTCAGGCAGGTCAACAAGAACTATCAAAGTCCGTTGATGCAAGCCTACGTAGATGAAGTGAGGAAATTGGAAGAGCGCTTTGACGGTCTCCAAATGGAGCATGTCCCTCGTGCCGAGAACAGCGTTGCTGACGACCTGTCAAAGCGTGCTGCCCTCAAGTTGCCTGTGGAACCAGGAACTTTTGTGCTCCAATTGACTCAACCATCCGTGGCACCATCAATGCGGCAAGAAAAGAGAAGAAAGTTGAACTCTGGCCAGTACTTCCCGGCAGAGCTCCCCGGAGCCGCCGGCAAGGAAGTTGCCGGGATCGACACGCTTGCCGGGGAACAACAGGCTCCGGCAGGGCCTCAGGCCCTTGCTGTCGAGACAAATGTTTCCCCGGTGGATGAGATGCCTTTATTCCTAGTTGTCGAGCCTCAGGCTCCAGCATGGGCGCAGCACATTGTCCACTTCCTTCAGACAGGTGAACTCCCTGAGGAACAAGAAGAAGCGGAGAGAGTAGCCTGTCGGTCTGTTATGTACAAGTTCGTCGATGACATCCTGTACAGAAAGAGACCAAACGGTGTGAAATTTAAGTGCATTCCTCGGGAGGATGGACTAGAGCTGTTGGCAGAGATACATGGGGGCATGTGTGGCTCTCACATAGGGTCAAGAGCGCTTGCCGGGAAAGCATTCCGGCAAGGTTTCTTTTGGCCTACCGCCCTCCAGGATGCGACTGCACTAGTAACCAGGTGTGAAGCGTGCCAGTTTCATTCGAAGAAATTACATTAGCCAGCTCAAGCTCTTCAAACAATCCCTCTCTCCTGGCCATTTTTGGTCTGGGGGCTCGACATACTGGGCCCCTTTCCCCGTGCTACCGGGGGCTTTGAGTACTTGTACGTTGCTATTGACAAGTTCACAAAGTGGCCAGAGGTGGAAGCAGTGAGGAAGGTGACAGCGCAGTCGGCTGTCAAGTTCTTCAAAGGAATTGTTTGCCGTTTCGGTGTGCCTAACAGGATCATCACCGACAACGTCACGCAGTTCACAAGTCGCACCTTCATGCAGTACGTCCAAGACCTTAGCGGCAAGATTTGTTTTGCCTCTGTTGCTCACCCGAGAAGCAACGGCCAAGCGGAGAGGGCCAATGCTGAAGTGCTGCGCGGTCTCAGGACCAGAACTTTTGACAGGCTAAAAAAGTGCGGAAGATGCTGGATTGATGAGTTGCCGGCGGTTCTTTGGTCAATCAGAACGACACCAAATCGAGCCACCGGCCAGACGCCCTTCGCTCTGGTGTATGGAGCGGAAGCAGTTCTCCCCACGGAACTCATATACGGATCTCCTCGAGTGCTCGCTTATGATGAGCTCGAGCAAGAGCAACTGCGGCAAGATGACGCTGTGCTCCTTGAGGAGAATCTTCTTCAGGCTGCTGCGCGAGCTGCACGCTACCAGCAAGCTTTGCGCCGCTATCATAGCCGCAAAGTTCATGCCCGAAGCCTTGAGGAAGGCGACCTTGTTCTTCGACGGATTCAGTCTGCCAAGAATTCAAACAAGTTGACGCCAAAGTGGGAAGGCCCTTATCAGGTAGTACGAGTCACCAGGCCTGGCGCTGTCCGCCTGGAGACCGAAGATGGCGTTCCAGTGAGTAATTCCTGGAATATCGAACATCTTTGCAAGTTCTATCCATAAGGCGCGGTTGCCGGGGGCTCCCGACAACCACCTTTTTGTACAAGTCTTGCCGGCAAGGCATGTGATCCTTTGTACAAAGCCAGGCGCAAACCCTGAGCACAGATGAATAAATTTAAGTGTTGTACATTCCCTTATTGATTCCCATGTTTATATTTATATATATGCATGTTTGTCTAAGATGTTGTATGACACCTGATCCCGGTAAGTTCTAACGAACCGCCAAGGTTTCATCTCTTTATTTTCTCTTCTTTCTTTTTCTTAAAGACAGAAGGATTCCTCGCATGCACATTTGCCGGGGGGAAGGGAGACATGAATACCAGTTGGTGACGTTCAGAATCGTATGCTTGCCGGAGGAAGAACAAAGCCAGAAAGCTAAGTCCTAAAAGCTTAGAGCAAGTTTTTTCTTTTTGTACCAAGTTCCTTGGACGATTCCGACCCTTGTATGGAAAATCTGCACGCGAAGGAGCCCTTGTTGTAATCAGTTGCACCCTTATTTTGTTTCGAGTCCGCTCAACGATTTAAGTGCCTGCACTGAGAACGCCAAGGAGTCTTGCCGGCCGCTGCGCCTCCGGCAGGCTGCTGAAGTCCCGCACCCAGCGCTCGCGGCAGGTTGCGCGCCGGCAAGTTTTTCAGTAAGCGTAGGGTGAACTCCATACATAAAGGAATCAGACAAGGAAAGTAGCTAGCATGAGCCTAAACATAGTTAAATTATATTACATCCATGAGTTGCCGCAGTCCTAACTTGAGACTTAACTGTCTTTTACATGAGATGATGGCGGCAAGAATAAAAGAGGAGCACTCAATCCCTGCGCTGGCCTTTGATCCTTTTGATGGAGTCCACCTTCTCAAGGATTGGCGCGATGCACTTCTCAAGCGCCTCAACATTTGCATCCTTTGGCAGGTGGCCGAGTGCGCTGGAGAGGTCGATGCCGGGATTGCTGTGCACCACCTTGAGGAGCACCTTGCGAAGGACGGCCCGGCAAAGCCGGCGAGTCTCGTTCGCCAGTTGGGTCGCCCGGCTAGACTGGAGCTCCCTCAACGCGTTGATGATGCTTTCAAAGAACATCGTCAATCTGGCGCTTGGGGATATTCTTTCCTCGGAAGAATATCTAAAGTTCGACTAGCCCATGGTTGACAGTTCTGCGGTAAGCTTCTCCGCGGCAGCAATGAGACGACCAGTCCAGATCTCCACTCCCTTCTCGTACTCGTTTTGGGCAGCGGCGGCGCTCTTGAGCAGGTTCCTCTCTCCTTGGAGATCCTTGAGTAGAGCCTTCTCACGGGCCCTGCCAGCCTCGAGAGATTTCTGCAGCGTGGTCAGCTTCAGCTCCAGAACCGCAATATCATCAGCCGCAGAGGAGAGCTGCTTGGTCTTGTCGGACAGGGCGACTTGCATCTCCGCCAAGGAGTGGAGGGTTTTTTCCCTGTCCCCCTTGAGCGTCGAGAGCTCCTTGCCGTGCTTGTCGAGATCTGTCTACAGCCTCTTCACTTTGTCGCTCAGCTCGTTCTTGGCGGCCTCTGCAACTTCGGCAGCATCGACGGCCTCCTTGAGCTTGCCGGCGTGACTTGCAGTTAGAGTTTCGAGCGCCTCCTTGTGCTTCTGCTCCAGCTCCTGGGTCCGCCGCGCGACGAGATTTTCAATGTCTTCATCCTTGCTACGAAGCTTGGCAGCGAGCGCCTGCTCATGTGCGGTGAGATCTTCTTCGAAAGCGTCAAGAGCAACGCGGCGCCCTGTCAGGAGAGCATTTTCGGCAGCGATCCTTTGAACAGCTTCATCATGTGCCTTCTCCATGTCTGATTGCTTCAGGAGGACCTCATTCCATTGCTGGCTCACTTGTTCTCGACCGGCAACCAGCTCTTGAAGGGCCTCGGCGTGCCAGATTTGCATTTGTGCGACGCGCCTTTGAAAATCCGCTTCGGCTGCCTCGACAACTGCCATTCTGGAGTCCGCTTTCTCTTTTCGGGCACGATGGATAGCCTGGAGTTTGCGGAAGTTCTCGCCCATGGCCTGAAGGAGCTGATCCTCTTCAGACTTGCCACTGCTAGCGCTGGGATCGTCAACAACTTCGAGCCCGGCAGCGGCAATAATTTCCTCGAAAATCTCTCCTTCGGCTGGTGCCTCGGTGCTTGCCGTCCCTGGCAAGTTGATGAATAGGTTTTCGCCAACCTTGAGATACTTGCTGGATGAGGGCTCGTCAGATGTTGATGGCTGGTCTTTAGTGGCCGCCTCACCAGTGACAGGGGGCTCCGTGGCCGATGCAGCGCCTGGCGCTCCTGCGGCAGGAATGCCGTCAGTATGGTCCCCAGCCTCCCTGTCGCCCTCTTCAGCAGGTTCTTCCGCGATTTCCTTTTGTGCTGTCTTGGCGGCCTCCCCGTCAAGAGCATCACCAGCTCCGGCAACATCATCCTTGGTGGCCTCGCAGGCAATGATCCTGTTCGCTTCGGCAGCAGCATCCCTGGCGGTCTCCTCGATGATGGCGTTGACGTCCATATGTTCCATCGCAGAGAACTCTGAAGGGTGAAGGAGGAGGTCAGAATAAGATCGAGTTTTTAGATTTTGAAGTGACCAAAGATAAAGAAGTAGGGGGAAAAGAATAACTAGCACTCTGAGGCGATCGAGTACCTGCGTCGGGCTGTCGAGAGGTGGCTTCGCCTCTCCCGGCAACTCCGGTTGCCGGGGGTGGGTTGCTGGAGTCCGTGCTTGTCGGCTCCTCCTCAATCCGAACGGGCTCGTTGGCAGGATCTCTTGCCGGGGATGTGCTTGTGGGCGGAGCGGTCGATGAAGGAGGCACAATGGGGCAATCTTCTCCTTGTTGCCGTTCTTCACCTGCAAACCCAAAGATATCAGCGACAAGAATGAAAGCCTCGGCACCAGCCAACAGAAAAAGGGACAATGAACTTACGCTGGGGGCTGCGTTGAGGACTAGGCTCCGGGCTCACAATGACGGTCTCTGGCACGCTAGTGGAGCCTGTCGGGGGCTCGTCGCCCGTAGAAGTCCTTGACCTCTTCGCCATCCTCTCCAGCAAGGTTTCTGTGTCACTGCAGAAACAATACAAGTAAGTCAGTAAGACTGATGCAGATTGGAAGGTGGAAGTTGTGACAGGTACTCACTCTTCTTCCTCTCGCTCCGGACTGAAGCCGGAGATGTCGAAGTCGACCTCCGTTGCGATGTCTAAGTGGGGAGGCGGAGGAGGGGTCCTGGGCCACTTGGCTGTGGTAGGCGCCGGGGCAGCCTCTGGCACGGTTGTACGAGACCCTCCTGCCGCTCCGGCGGTGGTCGCTGGTGTGGGTCTCGCGCGCCGCGCGGGCTGTTGACGGGCCCCCTGCCGCGGTCCGGTCTTGCCGGCCACTTTCTTGCCGGGGGATTCACCGCTCGATGTAGGCTGGCTTGCCGGGACGCCTGATGCGGCTTTCCGAAGGACACGCTTTGTCTTCTTCGGGGGCGAGGGCTCTTCTCGCGTCTCCTCTTCGGCCGTGTCTTCGCCGGATGAGTTTTCAGCGAATGCGCCGCCTTCTTCCCCGGCAACCTTGCTCTCCTCGGCGGGTTTTGCCTCCACTACCACCTCTGCATCGCTGGCTTCCCACTCTGTGAAGCCAACGCTGCCGGCCTCCGCGGCAAGATTCGCTTCCTCCACTCTGGTAGCGATGTATGCTACCTCCTGATCTGTGGTGGCGCGAATAAGATCTGACTCTTGCTGGACAGGCTTCTCCGTCAGATTGTCGAAGAATTTTTGCGCTTCTTCCTCGCTTGGCTCGAACCAGGTCGGGTCAAGGCCGTGGGCATTGAACATCGGCAAGAAGGCAATGATCGACCCCAATGCAGAGTTGTTGCACAAGGGGACGATCCCTGCCGGCAGCCGGTGCTTGTCTTCGCGCTGGAATAACTTTTGGCGGAGAGCGCTAAGCTGCATAGCAGTCAGGTTATTGTTCAGCCCGGGGCGCAGCTTCATGACATCCGCTGCGTTCATATACTCCCAAGCTGGCCTCCCCCTATTCTGCAGAGGGGCGATGCGGCGGCGGAGGAAGTCGAAGCCGATCATCTCCATTGTCAGCCCGGCAGCCTTCAAGCGGAGGATCCTCGTAGTGGCGATTGTGAGCTTCTCGTCTTCTGCGGCGAGATCGCCCCAATCCTTGCCGCGGACCACCTTCTGTCGCCGGGGATGACAAAAAGGATGAGGATCTGCTTCCTGGATCCAGCACCATTCGGCCCGCCACTCGTCCCACTTTTCGCGGTAAACTCCATCTGGTATATCTCTTTGTTCCAGGCCCTTGGAATCCAAGCAATAGATCCAGAGAGAGCCTCTCCTTTTTGGATTCGAGGATAGAAATAGTGGCGGAAAAGAGCAGAATTGGGGATCACGCCAGCGAAATTTTCACAAAGGTGGGCAAAGATCGACATGCAAAATACGGCATTCGGCGTGAAATCAAGAAGGCGGAAGCCGTATGTATACATGATGTCGTTGAAGAAATCGGAAAAAGGTGGACAGAGCCCGCAATAAAAGTACGCAGTGAAGAAGGGGTATCTGTCCGATCCGCCTTTGGAACTAGCACCTGGGATTACGCCTGTGGCGGGGTGAGCTTGCGTTCCCTTCGCCCACATACATTGGTATCGTCCCTTCAAAGTTTCGACGTCGAGCGTCGGAGGGAAAACGGCGAGCCTCTTCCGCATCTTCACCAGTTCGCTCTCCGGAACTTCAGCCTTCGCCTCCTTGTCCGTGCCCTTTCCTTTGCTGGCCTTGCGCAGCATGGCGACTGTGGAAATGGAAGCCGGATGACGGAACGAGCGCGGGAGCAGCAAGTAGAAGAGAAGAAAGGTTTCGCTCTGAGCTCGAGCAGAGGAAGGCGATGGCGATGGCCAGATTGGGAAGAAGAGGGGGGTGAATAGGTTTGCGCCTCCACGACTTCTCCTTTTTATGGGGAAGGAGCGGGGCCACCTTGTTTATCCCCCAATATGAATGCGCCTCTGTGGGCGCGAAACAGTTTGCAGCCTTTTTGGCACACTTCCCACATCGCGTGCTCCGTGCGCGTAGTGGGGGCACAGTAAAACAAGATCTTTACGAGCAGTTAATTCCCTGCCACGCGTGCCCGTGCACTGTTTGGGCCTAGCCCAACAACGCCTCGCACTCGTGTATGGCCCAGGCCCGGGGGCTCCTGTCGGTGTACGAAGTATTGGGCCACTAGTACCCCTTACTTGTGCACGGGCAGTTGTAGCCGTCCTTGCGGCAAGGCTTGCCGGGATCAGCTTGAGGTCGATTCAAGTCATCAAGGAAATCATCAAGTCAGAGATCTGAGAATCAGCAGATAAGCAAAGCTGGAAATCGAAGGCTAGCTTCCCCGGCAAGATCCTTGCCAGGATGGCCGTGGAGCCCGGCAAGGCTCGGCGCCCGGCAAGATTTGGTTCTTGGCAAGGCCTGGCGCCCGGCAAGGATCGGCGCCTGGCGAGATTCCGCCACTGTGCCACCGCTTCGGCACAGTAACAAGTCTGACATTCTGGCTCCTTCCCTGGTTGCGTGGCGGCATGCCAGTGGAGGAGAGCTTGAGCGGTGCTGATGGGATGGCCCCTTTTTCCATCCCCAAGAAAGTGAGGACACCTAAACGGACACCTCACGGTGCATTAAATGCGCTTGTCCTAATCCGTCAGGTGTTAGGTATGATACCCTGTAGCTACTTTACACCTCAATGTATGTACATTTTGCCACTGTGGAGACCCCTTTGAGCATATAAAAGGAGGCCCAAGGCAACTGCTACAGAGGAGGAGAACTTCTGGCCCATTCTGCATGCGTAGCTGCTCTTTGAACGTACTGTTCATTGCGAGCGCTCCTGAAGGCTGGGCTCAAGAACATCAATAAGAACACAACGCAGGAGTAGGGTTTTACGCTGATCAGCGGCCCGAACCTGGATAAAAACCTCCCGCGTCGATCACTGGTTCTGCTCTTTGCGTAAACCTCTCCCCCCGCCGAATCGTAAAGGGGTCTCTCGGGATCCCATAGGTGTCGTACCCCGACAAGGTGCGAGCTCCTGCGCCCGCTCCCGCATCGGCACGTTGGGGAAGTTCATGTCCCTACAAGGACGCCGAAGGCACCACACCGCCACATCATATGCGCGGGTGGCCTCGTGGGCTGTGTCAAAAGTGTTGAGCCCGAGGCACATCTCGCCGAACTGGATCTCGGCGGAGAAGCCGCCGGAGGGGCGCGCGCGGACGCCGCTGTAGGCCCAAGTTTCCCGGCGGCGCGACGGCATGGTGGTGTGGCGGCAGCGAGGCAAGAAAGAGCGGGGAGAGAGTGGTGGCGAGTCACAGAGTGGTCGGAGGGCGTTGGATTTTATAAAGCGCGCCGGACGCCGCGCGCCAAAACTAGCGCACGCCCGGCAGCTTTTTCCCGCGCGCGCATGATCCTTTCTCGACGTCCCTGCTATCTCTACTCTTATATATATATATATATATATATATATATTATATTATATTTATATTTATCTCTACTCTTATAAAAAACAGAGTTGGTGATGATGGTATGCCTGTCATCCTGCACTATTGGCCGTCCGATTTATATCTGACGGATAGGAAGGAAACTATGGCAATTTTGCAAAAAGATACCCACACCCCTCTGCACATTTGCAAATAAGGCCTTCCCTCGTTCATCCTTTTCTCCCACAAGATAAACTACTCATACAAATGCATCTTGATGTTCCGTGCAATGCATGGGCATCTTGCTAGTTCTAAAAAACTTTCCATCATTTGCCACACTACTGGTTGCAGATGAAGAACCTACCCAAGCACAGCGCAATACAGGAGCGACGCACATCTGCAAGGTGATATTCTGGTGGACAATGCAAGCTATAACCAATTACTTTTACCGTAACAATAGCAACCATGAAATTTGAAGGGTAGGTATGAACAAAATTGGAACTGTACATGTACTGCTAAGAGATTCTACACATTACCAATCAAGGGGGAGTACGATGGTCGCGGCGGCGTCTGTGTATCATGGTCGGCAACAGGAGTCAGTTCATTGTCCACGACGGTGGTGCTTGTGCGCTTGGCATCGGCTTCCGGGAAGCAGATCCGAGACCGTGGAAGACGGTGCCGGGGAAGAGGCTCCGTGTACGATCACGGTGGACCGGCTCTAGTGCGGCATACAACGTCGTCGATGAGGCCGATGCACTGCGGTGCATGAGTGCGCCGATGTAGAAGGGGAGGAGCACGAAGGCTGCGGTGCCGTGGAGAAGTCTATTTTGCGGTGGGGATAGAAAATGGGATTATTCAGGTGTACTACTGTGGGTGCCGGGTGGGGTTGGCTGGGTAGGGTGAACCTGAAGTTACCAAAACAGCCCCCTACCCACCGGCATCCGTAGGCCTGTTTAGAAGGGTATGATGGTAACTTCGCACTACTCGAATCAGGGTCGCGGGAGATTTTCCCGCCGACATCAAAATTTTGTAACACTGAACTCCCCGTTTGGCATGTTAGGTGATTGGGCTAAGCAACTAGCGAGTAGTACTAGTAACTACTAGTACCCCCTCCGTTTTTATTAACTCTGCATATTAGGTTTGACCGAAGTCAAACTTCTTAAAGTTTGACCAAGTTTATAGAAAAATATAAACATTTACCATAACAAATATGTATGACGTGAAAGTACATTCAATAATGAATCTAATGGTATTTATTTGTTATTGTATATGTTAATATTTTTTGTTATAAACTTTGTGAGAGTTTACAAAACTTGACTTTGACGAATGCTAATACGCGGAAAAACAGAGGGAGTACACATTTGTTTTCTTAGTTTGTAGTGGAATTAATCATTTGTTGTAATCGTGAAATAAATATATTAAGCTACTGACTTCGAATGTAATGGTTTATATAATTCAATAGTTAGAATCATTGTTTAATTCCAAGATGTATACGAGGTCTATAGTAGTTCACAATATACTCAAACTCACATAATCCCAATCAAATGAAAATCTAAATGCATTTCATAGTTATTACTTTGTATAGGATGCAACAAAACCAACCATAACTCTACATGATCCATTATAAAGCAACATTTTGAACACATCCCAATGTGTGAATGAAACATGTAGAGAGAGCTTGTGAAGATGGAGCAAATAGGGTGGGAAAGATTGTATGTATGTGGGTGAGAGAGTAGGAGACAAACCTCATGAGAGAGAGAGAAAGAGAGAGAGAGAGAGAGAGAGAGAGAGAGAGAGGAAGAAGTTAGGTTTGTGAGAAAGATGGAGACATGTAATATACGTGAGATGCGTGTGCATCCGAATTTTGTACATGTGGAAGGAGAAGAGACAACGGGTTTGATGAGAGAGCTGGAAAAACATGGACGACAGGGGAAGGATCTCGTGGGTTGAGGGATTGATAATTTTGTACGGGAGAAAGAGGGGGGGGGGAGGAGTCAGTCGGCCGTCGTCACATCATCCTGCTTCCAAATGGCCCCGCATTCTCTAGTGCAGTGTGGTCGCCGTCTTCGATCTCCTCGATGCCCTCTTTGAAGATTGAGGTGTTGTGCATGCTGGGGTGCAGAGAAGCACAAGCGAGAGTGGTCGCCATATAACCTTGGATGGGGATGAATTGTGTGCTCGGGGGAGGGGGGAGTTTGTGTGCAGAGTGTGTGTGTGTGTGTGTCAGATATTGAGAGAAATCAAACCTATGGAGAGAATGTGTGTGTATGTGACGGAAAGCTACATGCTAAATAGGGTTTTCATGAAGAGATTGTGTGTGCAAGATAGAGAGCGATGTGCGGGCCTTGAGGCGGGCATGGGCCGGGTGAGGGTGTCAAAATGTGTGCGTTGATGCATGTGTTACATGCGATCGTGCGAGTGACGGACGAATCGAGAGAGATGGTTGTTGTGTTACGCATGCTCCTCTCTCTCTCTCTCTCTCTCACACACACACACACACAAGTACAAATAGAAGACCGTTCTCTCATGTATACACAACATATCGACATCTCTCTATGTCTCACTAATGCATGATCATTTGCACATTCACGCCTCTCAATGTCTCTATCACACGCACACCATCTCCACATTGCCCTTCCGCCACAACACACATATGGACACATACACGCGTTCTCTCTTAGTCACACACACAGAATCAGTATTGAAAAAAACGTCTAGGGCGCACCTAAAACGTCCAAATCCAAATAAGCATGAACTGAAACTAAATTCAAATATATGAAAATATTGTAGCGTGAAGTACTTTTGCAGGAAAAAAAAGTACAGTAATATTTAGGGATTGTTTTCACACACACAAAAAGGTTCGGTGGATGTTCTTCAAGCGCGACACGGTGACGCACCGTTCGATCGACCGCGCGGCTGCGGTGCACGCGCTTGTACAGGATTCGGTATCGATGCTGTGCTAACTAATGTGGTAGTATAAGCGCTGCCTCAGTCTAATGTTTACGTGTACTAGTACGGTGTTCTTTTAAGTTTGACCAACCCTATATAAAACTAAACAAAGCTCCCATACGCGCACTCATCAATATGCCGCTGCCACCGTTGCGCATGCTAGCGCCCGCCTGCTCTGGCCGACCATTTCTCGCCCATCACTGCCGTGTCCCTGCCATCCCTGTGCCATGAAGCCGAAGGCTCGCCCGCTCACGTCGTCTGCAGTCCCTCCTCATGATGCCGCCGCGCTGCCAAGCACGCGAGCAGGTGGAGCCGTGTCTATGCTCGCAGGGTACAAAGAGGAGGACGAGCTCGTGCTCCAGCATGCCGGCGAGGAGGAGCTAGCGTGTCATTATCGTCTCCGCCCGTGTGGAGGAGGCGCGCATGGTGGCTGTCGCGGCGGAAGCCGGTCGCGCCCGCACTGAGCCCGCAAACCAGGTGCGGACGTGGAATCAACCTTCGAGACCTTGAATGCCACATGGATCCTGCAATCTGAAGGAACAATTTGGGTCAGTCGACTCTTGTGAGCAGTTGGATGCAACATGGACGGCCACAAGGGCTTCTTCAACCTCCAAAAATGATGCACTGTTCATCTTCTCTCTCAGGCATCGAGCCGCCAGCCCGCCACAGACCTAACCGCCTGCCGCCTCTGCCCCGCCCTCCCCTGAACCGCCTGCCACCGCCATGATCCCCCCACCCCTGCCATCCGTTTAACCCTGGGGACGATCCATTTTTTCCGGTGAACTGCATTCCACACCCAACACTCATAAGATAGATCGTGGGCACCCTGCCATCCTAATATAGATACTGGGTAGCTTTTCTGCCGTCTTCTTCCTTCGCTCCATGGAACTTCTTTCACAAATTGACTGACCCAAATTATACTACTAGTACGTATTAAGTACTGTAGGAACGCGAAGATATGAGCAGTAGTACCAACTACAAGAAGAATAGTAGTAAGACATACTAGTACTACTGTACATACTAAAGAGTTCAAATAACGAGAAAGAACATAACATAGTTCTGCTAGGGGCTCAGCACAACACACCCCTGAAATAAAACTAAGCATCTAGTCCGCTTGACACTGCAGTACAACCAGCATGAACAATGCCACTGCCACCTTACTCGGAGTCCGAGTCCACGTCCTCTATTTCGTCCTTGTCCCTCTTCCTCTTCCTCTTCGCCGACACTTCTTTGCTTGAACCGGACACTGGGCTCTGCTTCTTCATCCAACCCTTGTAGATATTTAAACAAAGATAGGCATCCGTTGCTGCGTACATGATGTGATCTTCATCTATTGTCTTCGAGTCCCATCCATGATGAAACTCCGGGTGAGGTTTCTTCAGTTGAGCGTACAAAGGATCAATCATGGCTGCTGCCAGGGTTAGCATTGAAGGCTGAGAGGAGGACACCAGGCTTTCCTTCTTGAGATCGAAGGGCTGGCCTACAACGAGGCCTATCTAATCCAAGACTCTCCTATCGTTCGTAAAGTCTATAGTAACAAATTTCACTCTTTTGTCCTTGAGGAAGAACTCGAAATCCTGGCACCTAATGTCGGCATGGCATATGTGGTAGACCAAGCACACATTATGTACACAAACCTGGATCGTGGCGGGCTTCTTCATCTCTGCCACCTTTAGAAGCTTATCCTTTTCCAGGACTGTGGTGTACTCAACATCTAGCCCTGACCCACTCATCCTTTTAACTTTTGAACATGTGTAGGAAGCGACCAAGGCATGCTTCCACCGTCGCAGATCTACGGGTGTAGATGATGATGAACTCATCGCCGGTGATGGTTCTAACCTTATACTCACCGCTGATCATGGAGATTCGGGAGGCCATGGATTTTGGAGGTGGGTTAGGAGAAGTGGAACCGGTGTAATGTGAAAGGACGGGGCGACTAGGAGCAAAGTGTTGTAAGGTAGAAGACGGGGACGAGTAGGGCGTGCGAACGGTGTGGGGTGGTGGCTTGCCCAGTGGATAAATGGATGCATGACCCCAAAGAGTTCTTGAGTACTATGCAGGACCCACTAGATGTCATGTCTACTAGACCCACATCGTAGGCCTGATGGTATAGCTTCTACGTGTTTGCACGCCATGTCGGCGCGTGCATGTAACTTCACTTAATTCTGTCAACCGTCGCACCTCCCATGACCTGCACCTCCCTCACGCGGTCACGCCCTTTGAGACTTCGGACAGCTATAAATGAGCAATTTTTTGCCTACTCCGCATGCATGATACTCCCTCTGGTCATTTTTACTCCGCGTAAGATTTGTGTCAAGTCAAAGTTTGCAAAGTTTGACCAAATTTATACTAATATCAATATCTACAATAAAAAATATATATATTATGAAAATACATTTCATAATGAGTATAAAAATATTGATTTGAAATTGTGAATGTTGATACATTTTTTTATAAGTTTGGTCAAAGTAGAGATACATTGACTTCAGACAAAACTTATATGCACAATGCAGACAAGTTCCTCCGTCCAGGTGCGTGCCATGTCCTATCTAGTCATCACAACAAGTTAGCTATTAGACTACTACTACCTCCCTTCTAGTTTAAAGGGCTCGATTCAAAAATTTCACCTACTCTTACCAAGATAGAGGCGGTGGAATAGTTTTTGTAGTCCGCAAAAGTACTCAATTAATGCTCTCGTTCTTCACAAAAAAATGTGTTTACCAATGCATTATCGCATGGCATGCATGCATGAACACTAGTAAATGACAAAGATTTTTACATGCATTACTGAACATTCTCTTTAGGCTACTCCTAGTGGAAAGTATCATATACTAGTATCATGTGCATGATACTAGTGTATGATATGGGACTACCTTTATAGTGCCATGCATGACACAAAGTAGCATAGTATTTAACATGATACGGTATCTACCTATGTTACTCTAACCCCCCTCTCTTCTTTAATTCTTTGCCACATCAGCATGTTTTCTATTCCCGTGTGCCAGCTAAGATACCACCACTATGGCCAACCTTAGTCATCGCATGCAATAATTTAGTGCACCTTGAAATCTGAACATGTGTGTGGCATGCATGTTTTTAATAACTTGAGACTATACCTAGCCCGGCATGCAATGGTCAGTTCATTGCATGTAACATGACTTATTATGCACCATTCCCCATACCTGCAGGAAGCCCGTTCGTCTCCAAATCTTTGCCTCTCCATGTGTGAAAACAATCTGCATGCTTGACTCTCCTTCTCCCTCCAGCAGTCCCACCACTCCACCCCGTGTGAAAAAAACCTGCATGCATGACTCTCCTCCCCCCGCACTCGTCCAATCCGTTGTGACTAGCAATATTTCCACCCCTTCCCTCCCCCATAATTTACTCCAACAAATATGCCCACCTAGTTGTTACGTTAATCACACAACATATCTTACGTAGGTGTGCCATTGCTCGCTATAAATACTGCGCGTCCCACGGCACTCGGAAGAATACTCACGTTCATCGCTATCTCCTCCACCTCCTTCTCATGTCGACCACCATGGCATCGCCTCTCCCAAGCCCTAGACGCCCCACGCTGCCCTGCGCGGAGGATCACGCGTCGTCGTACCATTCCTCGCCACCACTAGTCGAGGAGGACGCGTTGGTGTTCTGCTCCTCGCTGCGACGCGTCGAGGTGGACGCATCGGTGTTCCGCTCCTCGCCACGACGCGTCGAGGTGGACGCATCGGCGTTCCTAGTCTCGCCAGCACGCGCGTCGAAGGACGCATCGGCTCCCCACTATGAGGAGAACATCACGCCACCCGCCGAGCCACCCAGCCTTGAGGAGCTTTGGAAGGAAATGGAGGTTGCCTTGTGGGAGGCTTTGCCTTCGGCAGAGCGCGCCCAAATAGAGGCGGAGAAGAAGGCCGAGGAAGAGAAGTGCGCCGCGAGGTATGCTGCCTGGCAGGTCTATGTCGCGTCCGAGAGAATCAGGCAATTGGCTCTTTGGAAGAAGGCTCGTGCGAGGGATGTGAGGGTGGCGGAGGATGCCCGTGCCAAAGCCCTGAGTGCAGTCGGGCCCAAGCGCCTCATCTACACTTGGCGGTACATGGACCGGGTGCAGGCTTCCAACGAGGAAGAGTACCTGTTGGCGCCGGATCACCAGACCGGTGAGATCGCGCTCGCCCGCCGGCAAGCCGCCAATCAGCACCTCACGAGTTGCGAGGCTGAGGAAGAGGCGTTGTGTCGCCGCGCTGGGAAACAGCCACGCACCAGGGCACTCGTGGCGCGCCGCAAGTGCTCCTGCGAGCGTCGTGGCTTTTATTAGGAATAAACTAGCAATGTGCCCGTGCGTTGCAACGGATCCAAAGTAGAATAGTACTTGTTCACAAACTTGAAAGAAAACACTCTTGTTTTGATATACATATATACCACTAAAAATATATTACTTTTGACTCAAAATATATTTCTCAGGCTACTTTGATGAGGTGAGGGAGCGATGTGGTTGCTTATAAGATAATAAGGGGTTTTCTGCAAATTGGAGCAGAGAAGTTGGCTATTTTTGCAAAAATGCCACAACTTACCTCACAGCCGTTAGATGTAGATCTAATGTTCAGAAATGACGGATGGCAGACACACCATCATCACCAGCTGGAGTAGAGATTAGTTTCGTAAGGCGATCTCATTAGTTTTGGGACGGAACTGGTAAATCCTGAATGTTCGGGAATTATTAGCGTCCTAAATTAAGTATGTAAAAGGAAAAGTTTGGAAACCTTGTCTATCCGTACGCATTTTGTAAGTACATGCATATAGCACAAACTTAACTATATATCGCACTACACGTCTCTCTCTATATATGCTTGCAGACTGTGCTACTACTATTACTTACTATGTACGTGCAAATGCACATTTTAACATTACGATGCGGTTTTTGTAAAACTAGTAAAACAACACTAGTCAAGCTTGTGAAACGATTCAATGCAAAAGAAATGCAAAAATGCTCGTTTGATTGTTTACTTTTAGCTTCCTTCTCTGTAGTTATTTCTCTATCGTACTTTGTATAGAGTATCTCACTGGTCGGGAAGGCATGCAAATTCCCAAACCGCTTCGTACATCCTGTATCGAATTTTTTGCCTAACAAGTTGTGCCATGCAATTGGAATTCCAACTTGAGTACTACTACTAGGAGTACCAGGCTTCTAGATTAGTACTCCCTCCATCCTTGAAAGGGTGTACTTCCAACTTTGTCGGAGGGTCAAACTATCTCAAAGTATGACCTAGTTTGTGCAAAAATATATCATTGCTTGTGAAACCAAATAGGTATATGACGAAAATATATTTTATCATGAATATAATGCTACTAATTTGATGGCATAAATGTTGGTCTAGTATTGTATAAATACGGTCAAACATAAAAAAGTTTGACTTTCCAACAAAGTTGGAAGTACACTCTTTAAAGGACGGAGGGAGTAATCCCATAAATACTACCTCCATCCTGGTTTATTGGTCCCCATTGTAATATGTGTCAAATTTTGACCATAAATTTAACTAATGAAATGTTTATGCATGTCACCAAAAATTATATCATTGGAAACTATGTTCAAATACGAATCCAACAATATAACTTTTGTTGACATGCACTAACATTTTATCAGTTAAATCTTTGGTCAAAATTTAGCACAAATTACAATGGTGACTAATAAACCAGGACGGAGGTAGTAGTTTAGAAGCCCAAATGAATGAGTGAGGCGCCTTATGGGAAAAGCTGGGGAAGAGACGGCTTATTTTTTAAGCCGCCAAAAGAACTGGCCCAAGGAGTAGTTGCTAGGGATTGAGTGTGCGAGATGAAACAGACAAAGTAAATGCAGAGAGATGAAATGCAAAAAAGACAGAGGGATGTGATGGTTGCTTGTCCGTTTATTTCACCAGGCCACTTATTACTGGGAGTGGTGGGGTTCTGTGATATGACGGCTTTACTACCGCGCCACGAGCGGGGTGAGACTCCCATGCAGCGCCGCCCTCTACACTAGTACTACCTCCGTCGTGGTTTATTAGTCCCCCATGTAATTTGACTGAAGATTTAACTGACAAAATGTTAGTGCATGTCAACAAAAACTATATCGTTGGATTCGTATTTGAACATAGTTTTCAATGATATAATTTTTGGTGACATGCATGAGCATTTATCGTACTATATATAATGTTAGTTAAATTTATGGTCGTACTATATATAGTAAGGTGCCCGTGCGTTGCACGGAACAGTGAAATGCATTGATCGGGGAGCTGTTTATTTTCACAAAGTATGTGGGGGTCATCTCATGTGTAACGAGTATCGATAGGTTTCTAAGGATATTATTTCTTCTCTAGAGCCCACAAGCATCCGGGTGAAAAGTAGATGTAGGCTAAATAGATAAAAAAAGTATCTTTTGCAAACAAAAGTGTTCATCCAAAACTTTTGAAGAAATAACATTTATTGTGCTTTGCAAGAAATGATCTTTAAGAATTATTTTTTGAGTATCGATTTTTTTTATCAGGATGACTTGGAAGGGGGCAGAGGAGATGTTAGAAACGGTTCATCTTAAGTCTTTCACCATTACTGTAGTAAAAATTCACAATTAATCTCATAAATGTCAAGCGAGAACTCTAATGGAACAAAATCATACATGGAAGATTCTAGACTAAACCATAAATGGATACACTTTTATTCAAGCGTGTTACTCTAATAGAGCAAGATCATGCATGGAAGGTTCTATACTATATAAATAAGAAGTCTTGACATGCTTAGACAGCGGCTTACATTGAGCGAAGACTAATGATGAACAGTTGAATTGGTAATGCATATGACCAGGTGAACCTCCTTGGAGTCCCCGTGCATCATCTTGGGGTGAAAATCATACCAGGCGTCTTCCATGTCCACATTGCCGGGAATGGAGCAGCTCGGCACAGTCCCATTCAGCGTGATGGAGGCGACGTGGGCGCCCTCGTACTTCGGAGGGGCAGTAACAGTGAGCATGCACTGGTACAACGGCCTCGTGCCAGCGTCAGCGGCGTTGCCCCTGACGCACACTACAGAGATGGGGCGGCGGCCTGCGCGGGCCTTGCCAGTGCCCACGGTCAAGAGGAAGACGCTGTCGTCCTCCTCCGCGACTAGCAGGCGCTGGTGATCCTCCAGCGACTCCGGCACGGCGAACGGATAGCACATCTCGTACTTGATGTTCACCACCGCGGGCCAGTAGTGATTAACGGACGGTGCCGTGAGGTGATGCACGAGGCTTGCCAGCGAGCCCTCAAACGGTGGCCCTCAAACGAGCCCTCAAACGAGTTTCTCCACTCATAGCAGTAGCAGGGCGCATGCGCGCATCTGGAACTATGCTCTGCCAGCGAGTGCTGGTCGATGTACCTCTAGCAGCCGAAACTCTTGTAGATGCAGGGCACCTTGCAGGCATCGACCAGGCCATCCATGAAACGGGAGTGGCTGTAGGGGACGTTGCGCCCGCCGAATGGAGCGCAGGAGTAGCGCACGAAGCAGTACATGGTGTCCTTAATAGTAGTCCCTCCATTTCTCTACTCTCTACTTTCTCTACTTCTCTACTTATCTACTTTCTCTTATAAAAAAACTGAGTTGGTGATGATGGTGTGCCTGCCATCTTGCAATATAGACCGTCCGATCTATATCTGACGGATAGAAAGCAAACTATGGCAATTTTGCAAAAAGATACCCACACCTCTCTCCATGTTTGCAGATAAGGCCTTCCCTCGTTCTTCCTTATCTCCCACAACCTCATTGTTGAGCAATTAAAAAAGGAAGTCTCTGGAACAATCTGGCATGGTGGCCGCTGCCGGCACCGTCCATCCCCATGCCTCCACCCAGTCCGACCACTAGTCACCACCACGCCCCACTCCTCCTCACCTTATCTCTCATCTTTCTTGAGATATCACTTTTTTTGATGAAATGCTCGAGATACCATTTTTTCGATGAAATTCTTGAGATATCATTAGTTTTTACACATGGGATTACTCCTACATGGGTCAATCACAACAGGTGTTTTGTAATAAAAAATGCATCTTGATGTTCCGTGCAATGCACGGGCATCTTGCTAGTTTGCATATAATTCCAAACACCACGTAGACACGTTCTTTGACCATTTTACAACTATGTTAGTATCATTGTTAGTGGTCAGCCGGTGCAAGTTATAGTCCCGGGTGTTTTAACCTTTTTTTAGTAATGATATCTAGCGATTGTTCGCCACGAGCCCAATCCTGGCGAATCCCACATAACCGTCAGATTTCCATCCGACGGTGGCCTGTTTTTAAGCCATAGTATTTGACAAAACCGCCACCGTTACACACGTACTGTAACTACGTCGCGGGCATTTGCAACTACCATGTCTCCCAGCGAACATTTACTGGGGATTGGAGTTAGCACTGATGGCGGTTCGTAGTCGTTCCACACTCGGGCATTGAAGTTTGTAACTGTTTTACAATATACTACTCCTCCGGTGCTAGTAGTAGAGCAGAGTCCTACTCCACTATATGCAAACTAGGGCATAGTAGTAGGTACTGTAGTTTATTGTACTAGTACTATGATCACTCAAGCAAGTTGTCTGGTATCGATATGACCCTACGCTGCTGGGATGTGTCTCATAAGTCAAGCAGCGTGCTGCTGCTACATTGTCATCATCACCTCTCCACTTCCCGTAGCACATATTTGCTCCTCCCCCCTCTTCCAAAACCCAAGCACTAACAATGGCCGATTTGAGTAGCGTCCACTGAAAGAGTGGCTGGAATTCGCTCCCCACAGAGGTAATCAAGCTCATTATTTCATGTGTGAACAATCTCAGTACCATGCGGCTCGCCGCGTGCTCGTCGGGGCTATACCGTTTACTCAAAGCCCTCAGGCCGGAGCTTTTTAAGCCAACTCCCTACTTGCTGATGCCGCCTGATCTTCAAAAATGGCATGTCACACAGCATAACGATCGTAGAGTGGCAAGCATCAACCCCCTCGACTGCGATCCGATCCCCATCACCCTCAATTACATTAACGGTATGTACTGGGTCGGCATGAACATGTCTTGGATGGTGCTCATCGACGGTCACGGCAGCTGGATGCTCGTGGAGGTCTACACCTGGTGATTGATCCCCCTTCCATTGATTAACACTGCACTGCTTTGGCACCACGGCCCAGAATACTCAGAATCATACAGTAGCCAACATGATACCAAGTTTGATTTGCTCAAGGTTGTAATCTGCCAAGTGCCCAGAAGATCTGCGAATTATAAACACTTCAGGCTAATTGCGTTCTTCAATCGCGGTCTCGCCTATCTGATAGGTCACTGCGGTAAGTGGATAAATCTGCACGTCCATCGCAGGATCATACATCCTCCATGGTTCTCTGATGCCATTAAACACAAGGGCTTCATTTACGCTGTAGACTCCTTCTATGGCTGGACGTATTGCTGGCCTACTCCAGTCATCGCTACAAATGGCTGTTACAGCAGTATGTTTCTTTCCTATGATATCATGATGGCTTGCTTATATTACTGTCAACATTTACTGAAAAAATATTCATGCTCATAACATGTTGTTCTTAAGATTGACTATAGTACGAGCCCTTTTTTATTTGACTCCAACTTGATATGATGTTGTAGGCCGCCTGGTGTCCCTACCCTTCCTAATCCCAGAACCTTTCAAAGAAAAGCGGCATGGCAGTTGTAGGTGGTTCCTGGCTCGATCAGACGACGGCGAACAATTGATGATCGTTCACACGTACCGGACGTGTTGTTTCGCAGAATACAATCACAGTCACTGCAAGGTCTTTGAACAGGATCCCAGCTTCTCTGGACCTTCAGAAATTTTTGACTGGAGGCTGGTAAGTAGCCTTGGTACACGCTCTCTGTTTCTTGAACTGAATTATCCGATTAACCAGGAGATAACCGACGACAAGGATCATGATGGCAGCGCGGTTTCGTTCATCAGGCAAAACTGTGTGTACACATCGTACCATGCATCTCTCCATGCACCATACCCTGATATGTGCCTCCACGCTCTGCAGCCCAAAGTAGGAGAGAGGGTCGCAAGTATCAGACTTCGACCTACTGGCTGGAGTTTCCCCCGTTAGGCACCCATCTGGTTCAAGCCGTCAGCCGATCTCCACAGCTTAATAAATAGTAACGTCTAACTGAGCTAGTTAGTTAGATGCGTACACTTGGTGTAGTAGGATCTTTATTTAGTTTGATGCATACACTTGTTCTTTTTTGGTAGCCCTTTTGTAATGATGGCTGATGTTTGGTTTGGAAGAGAGAGCTGTGTCTTTACTCTTCTGGCCTGCTTACTGCTTCTGTTGCCCCCCCCAGCCCTGGTTGCTGCTACTACTGTTTTCAATGTACAATCAGTAGTATATTTCGTCCATTGGTTGAAAAAATGTGTTGTTAGAATGACAAACACAATGTTTTGGAAGTCGTTGCACGGTCCGATCCTTTAGTGCCCCATACGTAGCACATACTTTTTTTGGTACGGAACACATTTTCCACTTGTCAATAACATGCAGCCCAGTGATGAAGGCCCAATAGAGGAGCCCATAATTAACTGGAAGGGAGGCTCTCACATGAATCTGGCCCAGGTACATGCTCATGGTCCCCTAAACATAGATAAGTAAATAAATAAAGCTAAATGGTCATGCACCAGTACTTTAAATTTGCGATTAGAAAAGTCAAATTTTAACAGGAGGATATTATTTCCTATGAGAGTGTCGTTAGATTCAGTCGATATAATTCTTAGGCAAAGATAGCGACCAGTCTTTTTTCTCCCACCATTTTCTTCCTGCAACCAGCAGACCCATGCAAATCGTAGTCAACGTCGTAAATAGTTCCAGTCCATTATTATTTTCGATAAGAATGCCCAACCCAGCCCAACACATTAGTGACACCACTTTATCCCAGAGCTTCTGAATGTGCTCGGCTTCAGACCTCAAGAAGAAAATTGTCTAAAAAAAAGCTCAAGAAGAAAAAGGTGCTCCGTAGCGTTTTATTATAAGTTTTAGCCATATAAAATAAATCTTATAATCCAGCATAATGAGTTTTTCAGTCTGACCGGTCCAGCTGCCAAAACCAAACCTGCGCTGGTGGGAGCACCTGTTCCCGCCTTCTACGGCTGGTTGCACTGCCGTGCACGCATCGCCGCGCTGTTGTACCCTGAAATGCTGGCCAGGCCATCCCTTTACTCCCCACGACATCCTATTCTTCTCCGGTGATGGAAGCCTACCCCGCACCAGAACCAGTGAACCCTCGTACTGCCGCATGTTCCCCGGCTCCTGTCCAATCCCGTCCAAGGCCTCGCCGTCGTCCTCCGCCTTGGTGCGCTCGCAGCGGCACCGCCGTCCGGCCCTGTCAACATAGTGAATCAGGAGAGGATTGTAGTTGTGAGTATGACAGTACGGACCCACCAGGTCCACTCCCGAACACAAGCAAGCGCCTCTTTACTACTCAGATGCACCCCTCATTTTTTTACTCTAATCCACCCTGTTGATATCTGGGACCCACATCATTGTCAATGTATAGTCAATTAATGACAGAATTGCACAATTTTTTTTGAGGATTTTTTCAGAGGAGCAGGCTATAAACTGGGTTGTGCGGTCTCTGTGGCCTGTCTAACAACATGACCAGCCCAGCAGTTTTTTCTTTGGGAAAATAGGTAGCCACTATTTCTTTTCGAAGAATACCCAAGCTAGGCCTATTTGTTTTCTCCGACTTACTGGGCTGCAAATCTTTCAAGACGAGGAGTGATGCATTCCGGCCTGGCCAAAAAGTGTGGGCAGTAAATCTTAAAAGTAATAAGAAAGGGGTTGCAAATTCCAAAAAAAATATAGCAAATGGGTAATTAGTTTCATTTTTTGTTTTTGTTCTTCACTGATATTTTATATTTCATTGGATTTTAACATAACATAGTACTACTTTATTTTTAAATTTGTTTTAGTATGGCTACTAATTTTTGGATTAAGAATATTTTGTTCCCTAGCAAAAATATGCGAATTTTTAAAATTTCGCATATTTTTTAGTTCAAATTTTTAACCCTGGCACTGACCAAAAAATGGGCAGCAATTCTATAAATGGAATATAGGCTGCAATAAATTTCATATGAATTAGCAAATGGGTTGTAAATTATAAAAATAATAGGAAATGGGCTGTACACGCCACAGATTTCATGGCTGACTTGTTTACGCAAGGCTTTGTTAGTTAACACACGATTCTAGCAGCAGTGACTGTTGGATGTCCATCCAACGGCCGACGTGCTTCTTCAATCTATGATCTTCCTGCTCCAGCCACCTAAACCAGCACCGGCGGGACTGCTTGCTCCCTCCTCTTGTGGCCGGCTATGATGCCGCGCAGGCTTCACCGGCCCACCCTACTCACTCCACTGGCCTGGCCATCCCTCTACCCACCCACACCTCCTGTTATTCTCCGGTGACAGCAGCCTCACGCCGCAGCCAAACCAGTCAACTGTCATACTCTCCTCAGCGTGGGCATCCACTGCTGTGTCTTTGCCGGCTCCGGGTCGTTCCATTCCTAGGCCTCACCGTCGTCCACCGTGTTGGTGCTCTAGGCGCGGCATGCTCAACATTCAACAAACGACGGCCATGGGAATAGGGATGTACGTGGAGAGGCTGATAGTAGGGACCCCCATGGTCCATGGCTGCACGCAAGCAACTGCCTCCTTATTACGCAAAAAAAAATGATTCCTCCCACTGACATCAGGGGCACACCGGTTCGGAGGCTAACGTGTGGGCCTACTAAGTTGATGCGTACGCGGGGATTTGTCAACTTAGTCAACAAATGATTCTAGCAGCAGTGACCGTTGGATTTTAATCGAACGGTCCTGCTGCTTCTTCAATCGCTGATATTCTTGCACCAGCCGCCCAAACCAGCGCCGGCGAGACTGCCTGCTCCTGCCTCCAGTGGCCGGCTATGCTGTCGCGCAGGCCTCACTGCCCCACCGTACTCCCACCGCTTGCCAGGCCATCCCTCTACTCACCCACAACCCGTGTTATTCTGCGGTGACGGCAGCCTCAAACCGCAGCCGAACCATTCAACCCTCGTACTCCTTTCCTCGTGGGCATCCACTGCCGCATCTTCCCTGGCTTCATGTCGTCCCCTTCCTAGGCCTCGCGTGGCATGGTCAACATGGTCAAGGAACGACTTCCATCGGAAGAGGACTATACGTGGAGAGGCTGGCAGCTGGGTCCACGGTCGCAGCAAGGAAGTGCCTCCTTATTACGCGTAAAATAATTATTCCTCCACCTGACAGCGGGGACCCACCGGAAGGGAGTCTGTATTTTGCGAAAGGTGGGACCTACCAGCTACATCTTCGCACGCAAGGAAGTGCGTCTATATTACGTGAAAAAAAATGATTCTCCCCCCTGACCGTTGGGACCCACCATCAATAACTACGCACGCAAGGAAGTGCCTCCTTATCCTCCCTGACAGTCAGGACCCACCTGGTCGAAGCGTACATAGCATTGTCATTCTGGTAGCAAACGTGTATGTACATACTGGTCGATTGGTCTCTCTGCAATGATGAATTGTGGCCGAGCAAGCAGCGGCACGTGTAGTAGTAGAGCCCCTGGCGTAGCAGTTCAGGCAGTCTAGTCGAAACCGTGTACACGTACGTACAGCCAAATGCCAAAAAATACGGCCACGTACGTACATACGGGCGGGGTCTCAAATGCCTACTCGCGCATTTGTACGAACAGGGCTCATGTACATGGAGAGGCAACGGAGGGCAGCAAAGGCATCCTGTTCATCGGCAGCCAACCGGCTGGGTCGGAACAGAGAAATAATGTCCTGTTCATCGGGAGGCAACAGACTCGGTCGGAATGGGTCGTGTTCAACGGGAGCCAACTGGCTTGGACGGAACAGCCTGAACGGGGTATGGCGTACCGCAAAACGGAGGAAAACGACCTTCTGTTCGACCGCGTACGGTCTAAATGGGGTCCTGTTCATCGGGAAGGGTCTGGCGTACCGCAAAACGGAGGAAACGAAATTGTGTTCGAGTGCCTACGGTCGGAACGAGGTCCTGTTGATCGGGAGGGGTGTGGCATACTGCAAAACGGAGGAAACGGACTTGTGTTGGAGCGCCTACGGTCAAAACGGGGTCCTGTTCATCAGGAGGGGTGTGGCGTACCGCAAAACGGGACTCCACAGGCTACTGTTCATCCACCGTTGACTTCCTCCAGCCTCCACCTACTACTGTTCTTCAACCGTCGACTTCCTTCAGCCTCCACCAACTACTGTTCACCATGGGATCCTGTTCATCCAGCCTCCACCGGTTACTGTTCAACCAGCCCTCTCCACGGGGTCCTGTTCAACTAGCCCTCCATGGGGTCCTGTTCATCCACCCCAACTGGCTCGGGTGTGTGGCGGCCTCCTCTCGATCGGGGTCATGTTCATCCAGCGACAACGGCCTCTACTACCACGGGGTCATGTTCATCCAACCCCCACCGGGAACTGTTCATCCAACCACAAACCACGTACGTCTCGACTCATTCAACCAACCCCCATGTTCACTGTTCATCAAGAGGCAGCAGGTTTGATCGGCTTCAGCAAGCAGCAGCAGCAGCGATCGATCACTCGGGTTCGGTTAGCAGCAGTAGCGAAGGAATTACTCGGGTTCAGTTAACAGCCAGGGATCGATCGCTCGGGTTCAGTAACGTAGCTAGTGCAATCACTCTGGTTCAGTTAGATCCCAACACCTTGCTCGGGTTCAGTTAGAGCCCAACGCCTCACACACACGTGCGTACGTCTACGAGAGAAACGTGCAAACCTCTGTGCATCGCTCGGCCCCGACCACCCACCGTAACCGGGAACTCCCCGAAATTTTCCTCGCCCTCGCTTCTACCATGATTTTTTCCATCTTGGACGGCGCAAAGAATGTCATGCAGGTGCATCCCCGGCCCGCCTAGGACGAAAAGCCCATTTCTGTCATGATTTTTTGTCATAGAAGTAGGAGCCCACCACATCTATGATGATACGTGCTTTTGTCATAATTATCGTCATAGAAGTGTCATAAGCATGATAATTTTTTTTTCATTCTGCCCAAAATGTCACGGATGTGTCTTTGTTTTTGTAGTGACTTCCTTCTCTGGGGAGGACAGTAGCTGCAGCTGCTCCTTCATCCACTTCCCGCTGCGGCACCAGCGCTGCACTAACTACTTGATTGGTTGCTGCTAAATATAGCAGCAATGGCTCTTATGGTTTAGCAGTGACCAAGGTGGGAGCACAGGAAAGATAGGCTTTTAAGTCCCACAATGCTTCTTCTGCCTCCGGGGTCCACTTAATGGGCCCTGCCTTCTTCAGAATTTTGAAGAACGGCAGGGCGCACTCGGCATACTTGGAAATGAACCTACTCAGCGTAGCAACACATCCAGTTAAACGCCTCACGTCCTTGACTCTCTTGGGTGCTTGAATCTGCTCGATCGCCTTGATCTTGTTGGGTTGGCTTCTATCCCCCGATGAGACACAAAGAAGCCAAGTAGCTTGCCGGAGGGAATGCCAAACACACACTTCTCAGGATTCAACTTCAAGTTGATTTTGTGTAGGTTTGCAAAGGTCTCTTCCAGGAACTGAATGAGGGTTGATCTGTCCTTGGTTTTGACCACTATGTCGTCCATGTAAGCCTCGATATTCCTGTGCAACTGAGGTTCGAACCCAATTTGCACTGCCCTTGCAAAGGTAGACCAGGCGCTCTTTAACCCAAACAGCATCCACACAAAGCAGTACGTGCCACATGGGGTAATGAACGCGGTCTTCTCCTTGTCTTCCTTAGACATGAATATCTAATGGTACCCGGAGTATGCATCCAAGATGGAATGCAGATCGCACCCGAAAGTGGAATCCACAATCTGGTCGATGCGCGGCAAGGGGAAAGGGTCCTTCGAGCATTCCTTGTTTAGATCTGTGAAGTCTATGCAAAGCCTCCATTTCCCATTCGCCTTGCGCACCATCACCGGGTTCGCCAACCATGTTGGGTGCAACACTCCCCTGACCAAACTAGCTGCTTCAAGTTTCTTGATCTCTTTGGCAATGAATTGCTGCTGCTCCAAAGCCTATTTTCTGACTTTCTACTTGACGGGCTGAGCATGAGGGTAGACAGCAAGGTGGTGCTCAATTACCTCCATGGGAACACTGGGGATGTCAGATGGTTGCCAAGCAAACACATCGACATTCACCCCCAGGAAGGCAACGAGCGCTCTTTCTTATTTGTCATCGAGGGTGGAGCTAATGGTGAATGTACCATCAGCGCCACCCATCCCTGCCGGGACCTTTTTCAAAGCAGGTGAGGCAACTTTGATCTCTTACTAGTGGAACTCTTTGCAAATCATCGACGGGCGCGGCGCACTCCAGAGAGGCGCGCTTCCCGGATTCCTTGTCGGCATCCCTGCTAGCTTTCTTTCCTTTCTTGTTTTCCTTGGCGAGGACTGCAGCTTCTGCGGCCTCGGTAGTGACTGCATCCCGATACAGCTTATCCATGCATATGACTGCGTCCTTCTTGTCTGACGGGATGGAGATGACGCCCATCGGCCCTGGCATCTTCAGGGTATTGTAGGCATAGTGAGATGTCTCCATGAATTTTGCCAGAGCTGGACGGCCAAGAATCCCATTGTACGGCAAAGGAAGCTCGACGACGTCGAACACAATCTTTTCGGTCTGGTAGTTCAACTCTGCTCCAAACGTCACCGACAGTGTGATCTTCCACTTTGGACGACTCCTGCCGGGGTTGATCCCCTGAAACATGCCAGTAACTTTGAGCTCTTCATCTGATATTTGCAGCTTGCTGAGTACCTTGGGGGAAATCAGATTCAACCCTGCCCCACCGTCAACCAACATCTTCATGACCTTCAGGTTGCGGATTATTCGTGAAACCAACAACAGCAAGCACCCTTCCGCGATGGTGCGGTCGGGGTGATCCTCTTTGTCAAAGATGATGGGCGTGCGGGACCATTTGAGTGGTTTCCGGGAGTCCGCCACTGGCTCTACGACATTGACCTCACGTGCCCACTGTTTAAGCTGGCGGTGAGAGGAGTGCAAAGATGCGCCTCCATCAACGCACAGGGCCTCAGTGGCTTTCTGGAACTCTTGCTCACTGGTTTCCTCTTCATCCCCTTCATCACTTTCATGATCACCTTCCTTCTTCTCGCGGCCTCTAGCAGGTTTCTCTTGATGCTAGGGAACCTTGCCGCAGCGGCCTCCTCTGCCGCCTCGGCCCTTCCCGCCAACACCTTCCTTGTCTCTTTGCTTGTCACGCTTCTTTTACTTAGCTTTCTGCTTCTTGACAAGTTGCTCAACTTGGTGACATTCTTGGAGGTCATGGCCCTTGGTCCTATGGATCTTGCAGTTTGGACTGTTAGCCTTCCCAGCCTTTTCGACCGCCGCACCCTCCCGGCAATTAGTGCACGCGACAACTTCCTTGCCGGGGGCTTCGGTCTTGGCCTTCTTCTGGTATTGGGGGCGCCAGAACCCTCAACATCCAGTACTACCTTTTCCTTGCGCTTCTGGTTGCGCTTTTTATTCCTCCTCTTCTTGTTAGTGGCATCGTCGTCATCTTCTGAGTCAACTTCGATGCCATCCTCTTCTCCGGGGAGTCACCTCCCTTACTCTCTCCGGGCACACATATCCGCCAAGGTGTATAGCTCATTCACAGTCTTGGGCAACCGGACGTTCATCTTGGAACATATCCTCCTATTACGCATGTTGGACTGGAACGCGGCAATCACAGCTGCCGGGTGGATATCTGGAATGTTCCTGTGCACCCGGCTAAACCTCTGCATGTACTTCCGCAAACTCTCCCCTTCCTTTTGTGGAAGGAGCTGCAAATCGCTGGGCCGTCCTGGTTCTTGAGGGCCCCCGTGAAGGCGCCAACAAACTCGTTGCACAGGTCGGCCCAGGTCGAGATGGAATTCTCTGGTAGGTGCATCAGCCATGACCTCACGTTTGGCTTAAGTGCCAAAGGGAAGTAGTTGGCGAACACCTTCTCATCTCTTCCTCCGGCGGCTTGAACAGCGATGGTGTAGATGCTCAAGAACTTTGCCGGTTTCAGCCTTCCATCATACTTTTCTGGTATCTCTGGCTTGAAAACATTGGCAGATGGCCAACGGACTTGCCGCAACTCGCGAGCGAAGGCGGGGCACCCAACCTCGAAAGGCAAGTATCCGCCGTCACTGGGCGCGGGTTAATTGATGTCTGCGCCATTGCGCCTGTCAGATTGGCAGCGGGTTTCGGGGCGTTGTTCTATAGTGCCGCGCGCGTCTTCCCTTCGCCGATCTTCCAGGACTTACCATTGATCTCAACGGGCCCGAGGATCAGATGAAGCCATTGATGCCTCGTCGGGCTCCTGGTCACGTGGCCCGAGCCGCGGCCTCTGTGCTAGCTGCCGGGGAGGGGATTGTACCGTTGGAGTGGCCCCCTTGACACGGCCAGCAGCTCGGACCGTGGTCATTGCTTGCGGGCGCCATGGTGGGCCTGCCCGCTGTGATCCTCATGCTTCAGCAAAAGCAATCAAACTCTAGATTGTGGCTCTCCACTCATCCATTTGATCGGCCGCTGGCGGGAATATCAGCAGGAGTTGGGCTCGCGCCATGGCTTCTGAAGCAGTGCTTGGCATAGACGATGATGCAGATCCTGATGTCGCTTGACTTCTGATGGTACCAGCAGTGGCGGCGCCATGTTCTCATCGCCGTGAGCCGGCCGCCGCGATAGCACGGTGGCGAGAAGGGTGCGCCTGGGGGTTGACGACCCCGTGGCGCTTCGTCTTGGTTACCCTGCCCTAGGGATGGCGCGCGCCCCGTAGCTACGCCCGTAGTAGGGACAGCTAGGGGGTCACGACTTGCACCAGAGCGGGCGTTGTCGCTGCGGCTGCGCCCTCCAGTGCGATGGTGAGGTGGAGACTGAACATTCTCCCCATGCACGCCTTGTGGAACACGGTCGTCAGGATGCTGCTGGTGTCGCCCTCCCCCGGCGTCTTCCGCCCCCGCTTCGGCCGCGGGGGGGACGATGACAGCGCCGCCTACGCCGGTCATGTCCCCCACGGCGTCCGCGCCCCCCAACGCTGCCACAGCACCCATAGTATCAGTGGCTGCATGCGAGGTGGCCTTCGAGGTGGAAGGGTGAGCTGTTGCGCCGGACTTTTTCTTGGGCGCCATGGATGATGAGGCTAATGATGATGAAGATCGACGCACTGTTCATAACCTCGGGTTCGCGCAAGTGCTTCCCCCTACCTGGCGTGCCAAAGATGTCGTGGTGGAGCATGCTCACCTATGGGGCCATCGGTCCCTTATGGTTCGGCAGGGGGAGATCACGTTGCACAAAGAGCGGAGGCGATGGGACAACACGACAGAGGTGACGCTGGTAATTTTTACCCAGGTTCGGGCCGCTGTGAAGCGTAAAACCCTACTCCTGCTTTGATGGATTGAAGAGAGGACCGTGGTGGTCGCGTAGTGCTCAAGCCCGGCAAGGTTGCCTCGGGGGGAGAAGCTACCCGCGTATGAGTGTACAAGGGTCCGAATCCTTTCTTAGGTTTCCATGGCCCTCCTTTTATAGGCTAACGGGTTACCATAGTGGCAAAACAGTCATTATCTACTAATTAGATAGCCAACAGTGCTATCATACCTAACTCTTGGAGTTAGGACAAAGTGCATTAAATGCACTGCTAGGTGTCACACTTTGGATGCAGCCCGGCAACCCTGTCGTGCCGCTTAACCATCTTCCACCTGTCTGCATGACACGCCTCTAGAAGGGTGTCGTATGGAGGGAATCTCCCTTCCAAATGTCTGCCACATGCCAAATGATAGCCACTTAATCACTTGGGGGCTCGACACCGCACTGATAAGTGACTTGCGTCACTATGCGATGAAGCGGTGGAGTCTTGGCAGGGAGATCCGCCCTTGGCCCCCCCGGTAAGCCTACTGGCGGGGGGGGGGGATCTTGGTACTTGTCCTTGGTGCAGCCCCGACCTGACCAGGCTCGCCTGCCCGGTAAGGGAGGTCTTTCCTTAGTGGCATCTTGTTCCCTTGGTTTGTCTTGGTATTCTTGATCCGCCCTTTGATTCCTCAAAGAGCTATCTCTCTGGCTTGGCCTTGTCTTAGAAGCTTGGTGCTGTTGTGTCTTCGCTATTGTGCCTGTGTACAGTCTGGGCAACATACATGAAGGTTTGTTGAACCGACAGTAGTGTGGCGCTGAGGAATCTATCAAAGCTACTGAGTGGGTCCTCGACAGTGGATGTACTAATCACATGACTGGTGAAAAGAACTTACTGATGGACTCTGCACTATCTCCATCACATCTGAAGCTTATTACCTACACTGACAAAGGAAAAATCAAGGTATTGGGTCTAGGTAGGGTTGCAATCTCAAAGGATCGACACATGGACAAAGTCATGCTTGTCGAGTCCCTCGGATTCAACCTCATGTCTGTCTCAATGCTTTGTGTTCTTGATATGGTTGTCATCTTTGGCAAATATCATTGCATAATACTCATGGAATCTGACAAATCCAAAGTCTTCGAAGGCTTTAGGAGAGGAGACTTGTACATTGTTGATTTCTCTGCAGGACCACAGCCTGCCACATGTCTACTTGCAAAAGCTTTAGAAGGGTTGCTATGGCATCGGCGACTTGGCCATGATGGCATGAGGAACTTGCACACACTTGTGAAGAAGAAGCACGTCATTGGCATCGAGGGTGTTAAATTCCTCAAAGATCATCTTTGTGGGGCTTGTAAGTCTGGAAAGATGACCAGATCCAAGCATCCCTCGAATACCATCATGACTACCTCTCATCCTTTTGAATTGCTTCACATGGACCTCTTTGGCCCCACTCATTATGGCACACTAACAAATGCAGCATCTCTATATGGGTTTGTTATTGTTGATGATTATTCTCGTTACACCTGGGTGCATATCATCCCTTACAAAATTGAAGTGCAAGATGTCTTCAAACGATTTTCCTCAAGGGCCTCGACTAATTTCGGTGTGAAGATCAAGCATATCCGGAGTGACAATGGGACCGAGTTCAAGAACACTAGGCTTGATGATTATCTTGATGAACTTGGTATTACTCATGAGTTATCTGCCCCATACACTCCTCAGCAAATGGCGTCATGGAGTGCAAGAACATGACTCTTGTTGAGATGGCTCGCACTATGCTTGATGAATACAAGACACCTCATCGCTTCTGGCCTAGGCTATTGATAATGCGTGCCACATCATCAACAGGGTATATCTTCATAAATTCTTCAAGAAGACCTCATATGAGCTCCTCACTAACAAGAAACCCAATGTGAGTTATTTCAAAGTCTTCGGTGCTAAATGTTGGATTAGAGATCCTCATCACAACTCTAAATTTGCACCGAATGCACATGAAGGTTTTATGCTTGCTTACGGAAAGGACTCCACACCTATAGAGTCTTCAACACCCATCATCACAAGGTTGTTGAAACTGTAGAGGTGCGGTTTGATGAGACTAACGGCTCGCAAAGAGAGCACCTACCTCCTGTGCTAGATGAAGTACATCATGAGGAATCAATTAAGCTCAAGGCTACTGATGATATCATACCCACTGAAGAACGTGTTGAAGAACTTATTCCAGATAATGAGGACAATCATGCTGGTGCTCGTGAAGAAAATGGCGCTGAGGAAAATGCTCAGCCCAATCAAAGTCGTCAACCTGCTCTTCCTCGTGTGGCAAATGAAGTGTAGATTGAGAAAATCATCGACGACATCAATGCACCAGGTCCTCTCACACGCTCAAAAGCTTCACATTTGTCTAACTTTTGTGGGCACTTCACTTTTGTCTCTATCACAGAGCCCACCAAAGTTTATGAGGCATTTTCTGGAGCCTGAGTGGATTCAAGCTATGCAAGAGGAATTACATCAATTCGAGCTCAACAACATGTGGGAACTTGTGAAGCAACCAAATCCTCGCAAGCACAACATCATAGGTACCAAGTGGATCTACCGCAAGAAGCAAGACGAAATGGCCTAGTGGTGAGGAATAAGGCTCGTCTTGTAGCTCAGGGCTACACATAGGTTGAAGGAATTGATTTCGATGAAAGTTTTGCACCTCTTGCTAGACTTGAAGCTATTCGCATATTGCTTGCTTATGCTAACCATCATAATATCATCTTATATCAAATGGATGTGAAAAGTGCATTCCTCAATGGTAAGCTTGAGGAAGAGGTATATGTCGCTCAACCCCCAGGTTTTGAAGATCCTAAGTATCCTAACAAAGTCTTCAGACTCAACAAGGCCCTCTATGGCCTCAAGCAGACCCCTCAGGCGTGGTATGATACACTGAAGGAATTCCTCATGAAGAAAGGCTTCAAACCCGGTTCACTTGACCCAACTCTTTTCACCAAAACTTATGATGATGAATTATTCGTGTGCCAAATATATGTGGACGATATTATCTTTGGCTGTACTGACGAACGTTACAGTGATGAATTTGGATACATGATGCATGAGGAATATCAAATGTCTATGATGGGAGAATTGAAATTCTTCTTAGGTCTCCAAATTCGTCAATAACGCAATGGCATCTTCATGTCTCAAGAGAAATACCTCAAGGATGTACTGAGGAAATTCGGCATGCAAGATTGCAAAGGTGTCAAAATTCCTATGCCCACAAATGGTCATCTCTGCACCGATGAAAATGGTAAAGACTTCGATCAAAAGGTATACCGCTTCATGATTGGCTCTTTATTTTATATATGTGCATGTTGGCCAGATATTATGCTTAGTGTTTGCATGTGTGCCCGTTTTCAACGTACATCAAAGGAATCACACCATAAGGCTGTGAAACATATTCTTCGATATCTAGCTCACACTCCAACACTAGGATTATGGTATCCCAAGGGCTCGGCTTTTGATCTCATTAGATATTCTGACTCTGAGTATGCTGGTGATCGGGTGGATCGCAAGTCAACATCTGGCACATGCCATTTCCTCGGACGATCCTTAGTATGTTGGTCCTCGAAGAAGCAGAATTGCTTATCACTGTCTACTGCTGAAGATGAGTATATTGCTGCTGGTTCTTGCTGTGCTCAATTGCTGTGGATGAAGCAAACCCTCAAGGACTATGGCATCAATTTGATGAATGTGCCTCTCTACTGCGACAACGAGAGTGCCATCAAGCTTGCCCACAACCCAGTTCAGCACTCAAAGACAAAGCACATCCAGGTTCGTCATCATTTTCTTCGAGATCATGTGTTGAAGGGCGATATCTCCATTGACCACGTGAAGACTGAAGAATAACTAGCAGATATCTTCACAAAGCCATTGGATGAAAAGAGATTTTGCAAGTTGCGGTGTGAGCTAAATAACTTAGAATATTTGAATGCTCTTTGAAAGGACACACATCCTAACACTTATGCAAAATTGATGACTTAGATGTGCAACATACGAAGTAACGTTTTTCTTCAATCAATGAAGATTAACCCTCTAAGTGTGAAGAAATTAAAGAAGAATTTGATTCTTAGAGCCCTACGACAATTGTACACGGTGTATGAAATCATCATTCTTATATGGTGGGTCACGCCACCAACAAAAGTTGAAAATCTTCAAATTTTAGTTTTTCGTCATTTTGCAAATTCATCAAAATTTTCAAATTCTCAAGTTTGCAATTTCTTCAACTTTTGATTGGTGTTCTTCATTCACTATATATATATATATATGTTTGAGCTTTCAATGTCCTCAACAGCATTCACTTATTGCTAATTCTTCAAGTTGATTTTCCTCTAAGTGAATGTGATCGGACCCGTTCCCCCTCTATGCTAAACTCAACCCAGCCTGTTCACAAATTCTTCATGTGCGTTCTATTTGAAACCTGTTCAAAGTCTTCACTGTGTCCTTGACAGCTGAAGAATTTGCGAACGAAACATTAAAAACTTCATATCTAATTTTTGGCAGTTGCCGCTCAAACCGTTCCACTTCCCACGATGGATTATTTTACTCACCCACAATCCCCCACAATCTCCACCTCTCAGTACGTGGGTGACACATGTCGTTAGAATAGCAAGGGTCAGGCACATGTTTGTCCAAAATCTTCGGGTGAACAGTTTTTCACCTCGGCTATAAATACGCCCTGCCCTCTCACTACCTCATTTACTCCACTCGACCGCGTCTCTCCTCGCTCAAGCTCTGTCCTAGCGCCGCAGCTGAACTCCATTGTCACCAGTGAGGAAGAGCTTCACTGACTCGACCTCGTCGACGTCATACTAGCGCTGACCGCAGAAATCCTCACTCCGCCATCGCCGTAGCTGTCTCCCACCGCCGAGTTAGGGCGTGGGAGATCTGGACACACGAACTTCCAAGTTCTAACTCCCAGTTCATTGTGTTCTTCATCAAGGGTAATTAAAATCTGATTTTACTACCCTACTTAGATTCTTATGATTTTCACAAAATCCTCAAAAGGTGTTTATTCCTCAACAATCTACTCCTTAAACACCGCAAAATGCTTCCTTTCCTTGATTTATTTCTCTAAGCTATGATTTTCCTCAAGATTCCTCAACCGTGTGGATTTTCTAATCTATACAACTCTGGAACCTGAGTCAAGAACGTTTAGTGAAATTCCTCAAGATATCTATGGCCAAATTCCTCAACTTGATAATCTTTTTGAAAATTTTCTGAGAACGAATATGACCTCTTCAAATTCTTCGCACCTATACTCTGTTCATAGGTACAAAATGTCTGCTGATGAATCTCTAGGTTCTCATCAACTTAACTCATTTGTAGCGTTCCTTGAAGAAAAATTGTATACGTCCTCAGAATCATCAAAAGTTCAAAATCCTCAAGTGAGGAAAATGGCAGATGGCAAAAGACCTCAGAAAGGAGGAAAGAGGCCAGAGACAAACACAACATTTGAAATCCCTAAGGATATCTACGATGAATATTGCACACCAGATGAAGAAACTCATGGGAAAGAAAAAAAGAATCAGTGCAAAGTGCGCATTCAGAGGATTGAGTGAAGATGGGCAAAGGAATGGAGGGAATATTGTTATCTTACTCCCAAGTACATGAGGAAATTCACTGTAGATCCTCTATGCTCAAGACCACCTCTAGCTGCTGGGCAATGAGCTGATCCTACCAGTGTGAAGCGTGGTGAGGATTTTCCAAAGGAATGGGCCAAGCCAAGCAAAGCTTCAGAAAACTACAGCTGAAGCAGTGAGGAAATTCAATGAAGACACTCAAGCTGCTGCAGCTGCTGAGGCCTTTGCTAGTAAATCCACACGAAAGAAAGCCATGCAGAAGAAACCAACTTTGAGGCCAAATTCTTCAAGCTCAATGCCCTCACGGCCAAGTTCCTCAATAGCAAAGCCCTCAGTTCAAATACCTCGGGCAACTTCCTCAAAGGTAGCGACAACTTCTTCTGTTGCTGCAAAATCCTCAGCTGTTGCCACAAAGTCCTCAACACCTGTGCATCTTGCAACGTGTCAGCGAATAGCTAGATTCTCAATTGCATCAGGAGCATCTGCAACTTCCTCAGCTCAACCACAATCCTCAAGTGGTCCAACTCTACTGAAGGTTAAGTCCACTGCTGGACGTGGAAAGAGGCCAAGTCCTCACAAGAAACTAGTGGCTTTCCAAGTCCCATCTGATGATGATGAAGCGGATGATGATGAACTTGCTGAAATCATCAGAGATAGGCAGCAAAGGGCTGCAAGAGCCAAAGGCAGCTCTGTGCCTCTTATGCTGGATCCGAAGAAGATCCTTGACTTCATTGATATTTGGCACAAGGATCCAAATACTCCGCTCCCTGATCTGAACTTGACTCCTGGACAGAGTCACATGCTGACCGCCTTCATAGGCGAAGAAAAATGGAAGTTTGAGAAGCCCAGGCGAGTCAAGAAGGATCAGTATAAGAAAGAGCGCTTTCTGAGGAACAACGTGCTTACTCTGTCTCCTGAAGAACTTGTCGGAGTTCAGAAGGAAATCAAAGTCCTCAGTGATGAATTTGACTGATACAATGATGATTGGCCCAGAGCCAAGGTCAGATTTGTCATGATCATCAAGAACCTCAAGGCTTATGTTCCAGCTCCATCGCAACAACAAATTCCTGAGGCTGAAGACTTTGTTCATCCTGCTGAAGAACATGCATGCGCAGCTGAAGAATTTCCAGGGCGACTGCATCAGTCATGCCTAAAGAAAATGCTCCAACTTCATCCTCTGCTCCTCCTGCAAAATCTTCAAAGGTGAAGAAAACAACACTTCCTTCTGCATCAGAAGTGAAGAAAACCAAAGCTGCAGAGAAGGAAGCCACGAAGAAAAGGAAAACATCAACCTCTGCAGAATCCTCAGCTCCCAAGAAAGTGAGGACTTTGACGAGCTCTTTTAGTGAACCAATTGATGTTGTTCCAATTTCTATTGTGCCATCAATGGAATTAGTTTCGTTTGGTGAGGAATACTTCATTCCTGAAGATGACAATGATGAAGAAAATCATTCTGCTGCTTCCTTAGAGCAGATGGACGAAGAAATTGAAGTGGAAGATATTGCTTCAACCCCACTGGTATCATCGCCTATGACTTAGTTCACTATTGAAGAGGTGGGCGTAGAAGAAATTGATGAAGATGTGGACATTGGCTCAACCACTCCTCTCCTAAATGATGATTATTGGGAAAATCCTCACCCAAATTCACCAATTGCCACACCTCTGCATCAAATTCCTCAGTCCCCCGTGCAGACTGAAGAAATATTGACAGGGTCTGAAGGTCTCCAACTTCTCTTCGGTCTATTCCTGAAGAAATTCCAGCTGCATTAGCTGAAGAAATGGAGAACCAGACTGCTGATGATGAAACTGCCACTTCAATTCCTCAGTGTGCTACACCAAAAGTTGTGACTCAAGAGAGTGTGAGGCCTACTACTGCAAATCTTCAACCCAAGCCTCAAAGTCCTCAGTCTGGCACAAGGAGGCCGAAATTCAACAATGCAGATTTCTTCACTGAGCATCATTTCTTCATTGATGCAAATCCTTATGACTCTGCAAGATTAAGGCGCAAGAGGTTTTGGACTGCAAGTCAGATGAATTTCTATGCCTCTGTTCTGTTTGACAAGGACAAAGTCTTCCAACACCGTCAAATTCCTCATGTGGATATGGAGTCCATTCCATGCTTTCAACCAGTTCTGAATGTTCTTCACGAACCTGGACTCCTCAATTTTTGTGCTGACATTTGTGATTGGAATGAAGAGCTAATTCTTCAGTTTTATGCAACTCTATACCTCACTGGCAATGTCTCAGATGTCAATTCATGGGTCCTGGACTGGATGACTGAGAACACTCACTACAAAGCTCCGGCCTTTGAATTGCTTCATGCCATCCCAGTAAGCCCTCCAGCAGAGGGTGCAAGGCTCATGTATGAGGAACCTGAACTTTAAAATCATTTCATGCAAGTGTTGATGAAGCCTTTACGTCTAGGCCAAGCTCCTAGAACCACTTTCCTCATGAAAGATTTGCTCTATGTGCCCACGACAGTCTACCACATTTTGACCAAAACCCTCAGTCCGATCAAAGGCCACAATTCTGAACAAGAAGAAGTTGTTGGCATCATGAAGAATCTGTTGTTCAACATCATTCATGGTATTCCCATTAACTGTCACGATTTCTTCATGAGGACTTTGGCCAATGTTGCGCTGTCGCCATTTGAGTTGAAGCCCTATGCTCCTTGGATTATGAAATTCATCAGAACCAGGTCTTCAATTCCATACAAGGCTGACTTTCAGAATCACCTCATCTTTGTGCCTCCTATTGAAGTCCTCAAAAGGACTATTTCCTCAGTTGATGAAAAAGGCAAAGCTGCTGTTATTGATGAAGGCACTCGTCCATTGGATGGTTAATTCCATAAGGCTGCATCTTACTGCACCAATGATGACTCTGCAACCCAGGACTCTACTACTAAAGCCACCGAGCAAAATCCTCAAGCCACTGCCCTGCGTGTGATGACTGATCGTGAGATTCTACTAAGTCTTCACCAGAAAGTCGATGGCAATCACAAGTGGGTCAAGCATCAATTTGGCTGAATTCTTCAGAACATGACTGTCATTCGGAACATTGTGAAGAAGAATCATTACTATGTGCTTGAAATATTCGATTGCACTTGGGCTATACTTTCTTATCTTTATAGTGATGAAGACCTCAAGCAAATGGACTTTCAGCAGAATTTTGACTGGTCACATCCTCCTTCGAACAAATACAAGAAGGTCAAAGTTCCTTAGTTGGTCACAAGCTCATATTCTTCATCACGTGAGACGGATGAAGCTGAGGATCTCAACGACACTGTGGCAGGCCCTATATCGACAAACGGCCCCGACAATGCTGGCGCTCCTCCACCGACCTCAAGTTGATATTCTTTAGGGGCGCCAGTCCTCATTTTTTCATCCCTTTTGGTCATTTGATGACAAGGGGGGAGAAATTTAAGTTAGTCTTCAAGCGGGTCTTTATATATGGGATGTTTTTTCTTTAAGTTACAACTCTCATTCTTCTGAGGTGTTTATTTGATGAGTTGTAAACTTAAGTCCGATGGTGGTCTGATAGTTTTCAACTGCTTTCTGCATGCTTATTTCCTCAAGTACCTTAATGCACGCATGATGAATTTTGTCAGACACCATTTTCCGTCATGCATTTCAAATTCCTCATACTATATGTTAAATGCGTGAATGGATTACAAGATATAGGGGGAGATCTCCAAGATTTTATCCTACCATGTGTATTTGCAGTCCAAAGCAAATTCCTCAAATATGCACATCTTCATGGGGAGTTCTTCTATATCTTGCAATAAAATTCCTCAAAATCAGTATTCATACTTCATATGTTTATCCCGGTTGAAAACTTAACCTATTTGTCATCAATCACCAAAAAGGGGGAGATTGTAAGTGCATCTAGTGCCCCTTAGTGATTTTGGTGTATTGAAGACTAAAAGGTTAAGGGACTAATGCGTTTGTGAGTGTACAAAGGTATAATAAGTCACCGAGAAGTTTGATAAATCTGAAGAAATTCGACCCCTAAAAATGAATGTCTTCATCTGAAGACATTGGTTTTCTTGAAGACTTTGAAATGAGAAATTGGTGTGACCTTGAAGATATTGATATTGATGCGAGGACTATGAAGCGTGAAGACTTTTGTTTTCGTAGTTTATTTTCCTTTCTTGAGTCATAGGAAACACCGTACTATTAAAGGGGGTCGAGGTAATACCAAGGAAAAATTTCCAAGTGATGCTCATCTCAAAGCCTACACATACCCAATCCTTCTAGTGAAGCATTTGGAAATCTCTTGCAGTTCAGTCAATTTCTTCAGTAACAGAGACGAAGTTCTTCTGGTATCTAAGGAATTTTTTCTGACTGAGGAGTTAGGAATTCGCCAGTGCGAATTGTCTATAGTGAGTGTCGGTGCAACAAACCCCAGGTATGTTGCCCAGACTATACACAGGCTCAAGAACTAGATTGCAGCATCCAGGACAAGGCCAAGCAGAAGAGATCAGCTCTTTGAGAAATCAAAGGGCGGATCAAGAAGACCAAGGCCAACCAAAGGAGCAAGATACCACTAAGGAAAAACCTCCCATGCCGGGCAGGCTAGCCTGGAGGGGACGAGGTTGCCACGAAGACAAGTCTCAAGATTGCCCCGGCAGGCTTGCCAGGGACGCTGAGGGAGGATTACCCCGCTAAGGCTCCACCGCTCCACCTCACAGCAACGCAAGTCACCGATTGGTGCAGTGTCGAGCCCTCAAGATGCTAAGTGGCTGCTATATGGCACGTGGCGGCCACTTCCAGAGGAAATCACCTCCAAACGACACTTGTCCAGCGACGTGTCACGCAGGCAGGCGAGAAGGTGGCAAAACAGCACGGCAAGGCTTGTCGGACTAGACTACGATGTGACACTAAGCGGCACATTTAATGCCCTGTGCCCAGTCTGCAGAGTTAGGTATGATGGCACTGTTTGCTATCTAATCAGTACACAATGGCTGATTTGCCACTGTGGTGACCCCTTGATCTATAAAAGAAGGGCCATGGCAACCTTAGAAAGGATTCGGACCCCTGTACACTCATATGCGCGTAGCTGCTCTCGCCCCGAGGCGACCTTGCCGGGCTAGAGCGCTGAGTCTCCACCACGGTCCTCTCATCAATCCACCAAAGCAGGAGTAGGGTTTTACGCCTCACGGCGGCCAGAACCTGGGTAAAAGTTGCCCGTGTGATCGCTACCGCGCTACCCCCGCACCCTCCGCTCTTTGTGCAATGCATCCTTCCCCCCTGCCAAACCACAAGGGGCCGATGGCCCCATAGGTGGCCGTGCTTTCCCACGACATCATTGGTGCGCCTGGTAGGGGCAGCGCTTGCGTGAATCTGAGAGTGTACGCAGCGTGTCATCTTCATCATCATTTTCTTCATCGACGGCTTCATCATCCAAGAGGCCCAAGAAGAAAACCGGTGCCGCAGCTCACCCGTCCACCTCGAAGGCCACTCCATGCATGGCTACCAACGTCGTGGGGGCTACGAGGGCGCATGGGGATGTGGATGCTGCGGGGGACGTGACCGGCGCAGGCGGCGTCGTCACCACCTCCCCCGTGGCAGAAACGGGAGCAGGAGGCTCCAGAGAAGGACATCACCAAAAACATCCTGACGGCCACGTTCCGCAAGGTGCGAGAGGAGAGATCATTCCATCCATGCCTCTCCACCCCGCCGAAGGATGCGGACATAGCGGTGATGCTTGCCCTAGGGCGAACTGCAATCCTCAGACCGCCCTGCTGCGGGTGTGGCCGGAGGGCATGTATCACGCCCAGGACAGGCTGGCCAAGCTGATGCGCCTAACAGAGCCGCCGATCCCCAAGCACATCCACCTCACCTCCACGCTACCCTGGCGACTGGCTCATGGTGACAGGAGCACGACACTGCTACTACTGGCACTGTCAGAAGTCAGGCGACGCTACGGTCTACATCATCATCCATGCCGAGCACTACTTCAGAGGCCATGGCGCAGGCCCAACTCCTGTTGAGGTTTCCGCCAGTGGCTGATCAGATGGATGGGTGGAGAGCCACCATTCAGAGCTTGATTGGTTTTGCCGAGGCGGGAGTATCGCGGTGAGTAGGCCCGTCACAGCCTCCATAGGCGGCGGCAATGGCCTGAGCTTCTGGCCGTACAGAAGGGGCCACCCCCATGGTGCAATCCCCTCCGTGGCAGCCAGCGCAGGGGCCATGGCCAGAGCAACGCAACCAAGAACCCGACGACGGATTGATGGCCTCGCCCGATCCTCGAGCATGACGAGAATAGCGGCGAGACCTGGAAGAACGGCGGGGGGAAGACGCACCCATTACCATCGAACAACACTGCGAAACCCAATGCCGGTCCAATAAGTGCAACGGCACAGACGTCGACGAGCCTACGACCGATGAGGGTGGGTGCCTACCGTTCGGGGTCAGGTGCCCCGCCTTCACTTTTGAGCTGCGGCAAGTCCGTTGGCCATCTACCCGCACGTTCAAGCCAGAAATACCAGAGATGTACGATGGAAGACTGAACCCGGCAGAGTTCTTGAGCATCTACACCATCGTTGTTCAAACTACCGGGGGAAGAGATGAGAAGGTGTTCGCCAACTACTTCCCCTTGGCACTCAAGCCAAATGTGAGGTCTTGGTTGATGCACTTGCCAGAGAATTCCATTTCGACCTGGCCTGACCTGTGCCATGAGTTTGTTGGCTACTTCACGGGCGGCCACCAAGAAACAGGATGGCCCAGTGATTTACAGTTACTTCCACAAAAGGAAGGAGAGAGCCTGTGGAAGTACATGCAGAGGTTCAGCCGGGTTCACAGGAACATCCCAGACATACACCCAGCAGCTGTGATAGCCGCGTTCCAGTCCAACATGCGCATCCGCCGGATACGTTCTAAAATGAATGTTCGTTTGCCCAAGACTATGAATGAGCTATACACTATGGTGGATAAGTGTGCCCGAGTAGAAGAAGGGAGACGACTCCCAGGTGAAGAAGATGGCGTCGACGTCACCAGCCGGAAAAAGAAGAGCAAGGAGCGCAACAAGAAGCGCCATGATAAAGTGGTGATGACCATTGAAAGGTCGAGTGCACCTGGTACCGGCAAGAAGGCCAAGACCGAGGTCACCGGCAAGGAAGCTGCCGCGTGCACTAATTGTCGGGAAGCCGCGACTGCTGAGAAAGCTAGAAAGAGTGATGGGCCGTACTGCAAGATCCATCAGACCAAGGGCCACGATCTCCAGGAGTGTCATCAGGTTGAGCAGCTCGTCAAGAAACAGAGGGCTGAGTATGAGAAGCGTGATAAGGAGAAAAACCAAGATGGCGATGGCGGGAAGGGCCGATGTGGCAGAACAGGTCCCCCCCCAAGGCTCCTCAGTATCAAGGGAAACCCGCCAAGGGCCGTGAGAAGAAGTATTGCGAGGACAAAAGTGATGAAGGAGATGAAGAGGAAACCAGCGAGCAGGAATTCCAGAAAGCCACTGATGCCCTATGCATTGACGGGGGTGCATCTCTGCACTCCTCTCATCGCCAACTTAAAAGGTGGGAGCGTGAGGTCAATGCCGTGGAGCCAACGGCAGATTCTCAGAAGCCGCTCAAGTGGTCCCGGACGCCCATCGTCTTTGATGAGGAGGATCACCCTGACCGCACTACCACGGTGGGGTGTTTGCCGTTGTTGGTTTCACCAACAATCCGCAACCTCAAGGTCACAAAGATGTTGGTTGACGGCCGGGCCGGGTTGAATTTGATTTCTCCAAAGGTCATCAGCAAACTCCAGATAGCAAATGAAGAACTCAAGGTTACTGGTACGTTCCAAGGGATCAACCCCGGTAGGAGTCATCCTAAGGGGAAGAACACATTGCCAGTAACATTCGGGGGGGAGTTGAACTACCGGACTGAGAAGATCATGTTTGATGTGGTTGACCTCCCCCTGTCGTACAACGGAATCATTGGTCGTCCTGCCCTGGCCAAATTCATGGCGGCATCCCACTATGCCTACAACACTTTGAAGATGCCAGGACCAATGGGCATTATTTCTATCCCATCAGACAAGAAAGACGCAATCATACGTGTGGACAAGATGTACCAGGAGGTAGTTGCTGCAGAAGCTACGGAAGCCGCTGCTCCTGCCAAGGAAAGCAAGAAAAAGAAGAAAGGAAGCAAGGATGCTAGCGAGGAATCCAGGAAGCGTGCCTCTCCGGAGTGCATTGCACCTGTTGATGACTTGCCGGAGAGTTCCAATTGCAAGAGATCCAAGGATGCCGCTCCGTCTGTGAAAAAGGTCCCGGCAAGGCTGGCTGGCGCTGGTGGTAAATTTACCATCAGTGCCACCCTCGATGACAAATAGGAAAGCGCGCTCGTTGCCTTCCTATGAGCGAATGTCGATGTGTTTTCTTGGCAGCCATCTGACGTCCCCGGTGTTCCCAGGGAGGTAATCGAGCACCACCTTGCTGTCTGCCCACATGCCCGGCCCGTCAAGCAGAAGGTCCAGAAGCAAGCTTTGGAGCGGTAGCAATTTATTGCCGAGGAGATCAAGAAACTTGAGGCAGCTGGATTCGTTAGAGGAGTATTGCATCCAACGTGGTTAGCAAACACAGTGGTGGTGTGCAAGGCAAATGGGAAATGGAGGCTTTGCATAGATTTCACTGATCTTAACAAAGCATGCCTGAAGGACCCATTCCCCTTGCCGCACATCGACCATATTGTGGATTCCACCTCTGGATGTGACTTGCTCTCCTTCCTAGATGCCTACTCTGGATACCATCAGATCTTCATCTCCAAGGAGGACGAAGAAAAATGCGTTCATAACTCCATGTGGCACGTACTGTTTTCGACGGATGCCAATCAGGTTAAAGAGCACTGGATCCACTTTTGCAAGAGCAATACAGATTGGCTTTGAGTCCCAGTTGCACAGAAATGTTGAAGCCTACATGGATGATATTATGGTGAAAACCAAGGACAGAATGACTCTCATTCAGGATTTGGAAGAGACCTTTGCAAATCTGCACAGGCTCAATTTGAAGCTGAACCCGGAGAAGTGTGTGTTTGGCATTCCTTCTGGCAAGCTACTTGGCTTTTTTGTGTCCCACTGAGGGATAGAGGCCAACCCCGACAAGATCAAGGCTATCGAGCAGATTCAAGCACCAAAGACAGTCAAGGACATGAGGCGTTTGACTGGATGTGTTGCCGCGCTGAGCAGGTTCATTTCCAAGTCCACTAAATGCGCCTTCCCGTTTTTCAAAATCTTGAAAAAGGCAGGGCCCGTGGCGTGGACCCCAGAGGCAGACACTGCGCTACAAGATTTGAAGACCTACCTTTGATCTGGTCCCACCTTGGTCGCTCCTAAACGACAAGAGCCGTTGCTGCTATACTTAGCAGCGACCAATCAAGTGGTTAGCGCAGCACTGGTGGCACAGCGGGAGGTAGATGAAGCAGCAACCGCCGCCACCGTCCCCTCTAGAGAGGAAAGTGAACCAGTCCCGGCAAGATCAGATGCAGTTCAAGACAAAGAAGAGCAAGGCAGCGGAGACAGTACCAAGATCACGGCAAGGAAGAAAGTGGTGTAGTGCCCAGTGTACTTCGTCAGCTCCCTACTGCAGAGGGCTAGGTTGAGGTACTCTCGCGTGCAAAAGTTGATTTTTGGCCTCATCATGGCCTCAAGGAAACTGCGTCACTACTTCCAAGCCCACGAGATCACGGTTGTCGCCCGCTTCCCCTTGCAACGCATACTCCGAAACCCCGAGGCTACTGGCAGGATCGTAGAATGGGCTTTGGAGTTATCCAGCTATGGTTTGAGGTTTGAAAGCATGTCAGCTATTCAGAGCAGAGCACTGGCAGAGTTCATTGCGGAGTGGATGCCAACCCCTGATGAGGAAGTACTGGAAACAGTTATCCCCGGCAAGGAAGCGCCCCAAGAATGGATTATGTATTTTGATGGTGCCTTCTCCCTACAGGGTGCAGGAGCTGGCATGCTTCTCATTGCTCCCACAGAGGAGCACCTTAAGTACGTTGTTCAAATGCATTTCCCTCGGGAGGAGGCTACCAACAATACTGTAGAGTATGAAGGGCTCCTTGCTGAGCTTAGGATTGCGACAGAGTTGGGAATCAAGAAGTTGATCATGTGTGGAGACTCACAACTGGTGGTGAGACAAATCAACAAGGACTACCAAAGCCCATTGATGGAGGCATACGTCGAAGAAGTGAGAAATTTGGAGGAGCGCTTTGACGGATTGAAAACAGAGCATGTACCACATGCGAAAAACAGCATTGCTGATCATCTGTCAAAGTGCGCTGTGTAAAAACTCCCTGTGGAACTAGGGACTTTTGTTCTCCATCTGACTCAACCATCCGTATCCCCGGCAACAATGGCCAGCAAAAGTAGGAAATTGAACTCTGGCAGAGCTTCCTGAAGCCTCCGGCAGAAGGCTTGGCGGGAATAACTCCCCTTCGATCAGTGAGCTGCACCCTCCCGCCGAATTACCAGTCTTTGTGGTCGAGGCGTGCACTCCTGACGACGAGGAAGTGCCGTTAGTCCTTTTTGCCGAGCCCCGGGCTCCAACTTGGGCACGGCACATTGTTCGTTTCCTCCAAACAGAGAACTTCCCAAAGAACAAGAAGAAGCTGAAAGAGTAGCCCGGAGGGCCAGTATGTATCAGTTCGTTGATGACACGCTATACAGAAGAAGGCCCAACAGTGTGAAATTGAAGTGCATTTGCAGGGAAGAAGGAAAGGAACTGCTGGCAGAAATACACAAGGGTATGTGTGGCTCCCACATCGGATCAAGGGCCTTGGTTAGGAAAGCTTTCCGGCAAGGTTTCTACTAGCCCACTGCCCTCCAAGATGAAATTGAGCTAGTCACCAAGTGTGAAGCCTGCCAGTTCCACTCCAAGAATATCCATCAGCCAGCTCAAGCTATCCAAACAATCCCTTTGTCATGGCAATTTCCGGTCTGGGGCTCGACATCCTGGGTCCCTTCCCCCATGCTATCGGGGGCTTTGAGTTCTTGCTTGTCGCAATTAACAAATTTACAAAGTGGCCGGAGGTGGAGCCCGTGAGAAAGGTGACCGCACAGTCAGCTATCAAGTTCTTGAAAGCACGGTGTGCCGCTTCGGGGTACCTGCCCGAATCATCACCGACAATGGCACCCAATTCACAAGCCGCGCCTTCTTGCAATATGTTCATGCCCTTAGAAGCAAGATTTCATTTTCCTCTGTGGTCCATCCCAGAAGCAATGGACAAGCTGAGAGGGCGAACGCTAAAGTGCTGCGAGGTCTCAAGACAAGAACTTTTGATAGACTGCAGAAGTGCGGCAGGCGATGGATCGACGAGCTGCCGGTGGTTCTTTGGTCCCTCTGCACGACACCAAATCGTGCTACCGGGCAGACTCCCTTCTCCCTAGTCTATGGGACAGAAGCAGTTATCCCCATGTAACTTATATACGGGTCTCCTTGAGTGCTTGCCTACGATGAAGTAGCGCAGGAACAGCACCGGCGTGATGATGCTATGCTACTTGAGGAGAACCATCTCTGGGCTGTTACGCGTGCTTCACGCTACCAGCAAGCCCTGCGTTGCTATCACAGCCATAGGGTTCATGCCCAGAGCTTTTAGGAAGGCGACCTTGTCCTTAGGCGCGTTCTGTCTGCCAAGGGTGCAAACAAGTTGACGCCGAAGTGGGAAGGCCCTTACCAGGTAGTACGAGTCACCAGACCTGGCGCAGTCCGTCTGGAGACTGGAGATGGCATTCAATTGCAAAACTCATGGAATATTGAGCATCTCCGTAAGTTCTACCCGTAAGGCGCGGCTGTCGGGCCCTGCCCGGCAGCCACCCTTTTGTACAAGCTTTGCCGAAGTTGCATGTAACCCTTGTACAAAGCCAGGCGCAGACCCTGAGCAACAGAGAAATAACTGAAGCGCTGGGGCCCCTCGAAACTTGCATGCATGCATAAGCATATCATGAGCATAGCATGATCATATAGAAGAGGGCGCATGTGGCATTGTTTTCATCTGCATTAAGTTGCAGGATTCTTGCCGTGGACATGGTCCCAAAGAAAAGGAATGAAGACAAGCCCATGTGACGATCCCCGGCAAGACAAACAGATAAGTTCCTTCTTATCCATATTTTTTCTGTAATTAGCAGACTTGTGCATATGAAAACCCCGCCACCTTCGAAACATAGGTGCTACTACCCATTGACTTGAACGCTGGTTCAGTCAGGGTGATCGCAGTGGCCTTTGATGGAAGAGGCTTGGCATGGGGTTGGTCCCTTTTTTTATGGTTGTGCCTGGCAGGCCTAGCCCCGCTGCAACAAACTAAGGGTACCGGCAGGATAGCTTGCCAGAGAAACTTGTTTACTTAAATATATAGAGGCATTTCACCTCTGCATGGAGATAGTACATGCACAAGTACCCGGCAAAGATTATCTTTTTCATTACTATGCTGATAAGCAAGTTTAGATTTTACAGAACACAAACATGGATAAAGAAGTTTACATTATTTAGACTAAAGTTTGGCCGATGCCTGCACATTTTAAACTGAAAAAGATAAGTAACCCGTGATGCCTTTGCTCCGTACCTCTCCTCCTCGAAATCACAAGGGAAGATGAAGAAGACAGGGGGAAGGCCTGGCTGGGATTCGGCGCCTCCCCAGGATCAGGAGGGCGCCGTTCCCGGGCTGGGAGGAAGAAACCGGAGTGCTGGTGCGGATGGTGGCGCTGCCGATGCCCAGCCAGTGATGATGGTGCTGCCGGTGATCACGCCACATCGGAGCGGTCGTCCTCGCTCTTGACGCGTCGTGGGTTGCCGCCTCCCTCCTCATCACCATTGTTCGAAGACGTGCGCCTACCGTCGCCCGAGCCCCCGTCGTAGTGACCGGGGCAGGTGCCAAACGCCCCTGGAGATCCCACAGAGAGCATGGTCGTCTCCATCGACCCGAAGCTAGAAAGATGCCATCCCCTGAAGAAGCATGCACGAGCACAAGGATCCTGCCCGTACACAAGATAAGAAGCACCCAAAAAGGGGAGATCTGCCATAACCAATGGCGAATCACTTCCATGGTCTCCCTTCAACATCACGAGCAAAGGGAGGATAGGCCATGTTCGACAACCGTGCTTTGTGCCTATTATGGACTTCGGCGTGGTGTCGCCTACGTGCCCCCTTACTAAGTGTGGGACCACGGATGCCCTGGTGGCGAGCACGCTGGGGTCGCTACCCCCGGCGCTGCCGTCGCACCGCCCGCATGCCCACCTAAGGTCTTCTTCACCCACACTGAGCATCCGGCCTCCACTCCAAGCCGGACGCTTTGTGCAGGGACGGGGAGGGGACCCTACCTTGACAAAGGCGCGGTCGTGCCCTTCTTCCCCTCCCCTCACCATGACGAAGACATGATGCCAGAAGGCAGGGGATGGGGAGAAGGGATGCGTCGATGAGCACTTCCGCTCCCCCTCACCCCCTCTTTTATAGGCGGGCTGGGGCTAGGGGCTGATCCCTCGGCGGGTAACTGCCGCCCCTCTCCACCAACCCAGGAAGACCGGGCCCCTACCATGACGCTCTCTCCTGCACCACGCGCTTTTGTTACCTACCGGACTCAATGCATGCAACATACGTGGCAAGGGATAAGAACGTGGCGGGAAGAGTGAATTGGCAGTTACTCACCCGTGCGTTAAAGTCATTCACGGACCATTACAAGGATGGCCCCACTGCAATTGGCCTTACACGATGCATGGGAAAACTAGAAACTAACTCAAGCTCAGATCAATGAAGAAGCAAAGAAGATCTCAAGAGGTGAGCTACTACGACCTCCCCGCCTGTGTACTGTATAGGGCCTACCCCGACGACGCTCGGTAGCGTGTTCAAGCCTGGCCCGGGGGCTCCTGTCGATGCAACAAACCCCAGGTATGTTGCCCAGACTGTACACAGGCTCAAGAACGAGATTGCAGCATCCAGGACAAGGCCAAGCAGAAGAGATCTGCTCTTTGAGAAATCAAAGGGCGGATCAAGAAGACCAAGGCCAACCAAAGGAGCAAGATACCAATAAGGAAAAACCTCCCTTGCCGGGCAGGCGAGCCTGGCGGGGACGAGGTTGCCCTGAAGACAAGTCTCAAGATTAGCCTGGCAGGCTTGCCGAGGACGCTGAGGGCGGATTACCTCGCCAAGGCTCCACCGCTCCACATCACAGCAACGCAAATCATCGATCGGTGACGTGTCGAGCCCTCAAGATGCTAAGTGGCCGCTATTTGGCATGTGGCGGCCACTTCCAGAGGAAATCACCTCCTAACGACACTCGTCCAGTGATGTGTCACGCAGGTAGGGGAGAAGGTGGCAAAACAGCATGGCAAGGCTTGCCGGGCTAGACTACGTTGTGACACTAAGCGGCGCATTCAATGCGCTCTGCCTAGTCTGCAGAGTTAGGTATGATGGCACTGTTTGCTATCTAATCAGTACACAATGACTGATTTGCCACTGTGGTGACCGCTTGATCTATAAAAGGAGGGCCATGGCAACCTTAGAAAGGATTCGGACCCCTGTACTCTCATATGCGCGTAGCTGCTCTCGCCCCGAGGCGACCTTGCCGGGCTAGAGCGCTGCGTCTCCACCACGGTCCTCTCATCAATCCACCAAAGCAGGAGTAGGGTTTTACGCCTCACGGCATCCCAAACCTAGGTAAAAACTGCCCGTATGATCACTGCCGCGCTGCCCCCGCGCCCTCCGCTCTTTATGCAATGCGTCCTTCCCCCCTGCCAAACCACAAGGGGCCGATGCCCCATAGGTGGCCGTGTTTTCGCACGACAGTGAAGAACATGATAGGCCTGAGGAATTTGAGACCTCAAATTTCTGACCGTTGCTGTGCTTCGCGCCAGCTGTCCCAAATATCTTATCCACATAACGGTTATATCATTAGGGGCATTTATGTCTTAACATGTCGGGCTGCTCCCTGGCTATAAACAGTCGCCCCCCTCAACCACTAGCTGGTTGGTTGCTCCGATAGAAACTGACACTTGTCATATAGAGCATCCCATCCTCCGAGGACTTTGAGAGAAAATCATTAGTGAGGAAAGACACAAAACCCCAACACCTCAAACCCAAAGTGATTGAGCATCACTGAAGAGATTGTTCCCGTGTGGAACCGACACTTGTTACCTTTGAAGACTGTGCATCTTCCAGACGGTTAGGCGTCAAGGTCTAGAGCATCCAAGAGGAATTGTGGATCACCAGGTGACCTAGTCGGTGAAGGTTTGGAAGTCAGCTTGAAGACTTATCACGAGTGATTGGGCGAGGTCTATGTGACCTTCTCAAGGAGAATACGGTAAGGACTGTGTGTCCTTTGGTTTAAATACCAAGCCGCTCTAACAAGATGTACAACTGCCACATCAGTTGGAACTGGTCTACCAAATCACTGTCTTCACCGAGCTACTGGTTCATTTCCTCAACCCTTTCATTTCCTCGCTTATGTGTTGATGAAATTGATTGTTACTGTTTGAAGACTTTGACTGAAGACTTTCTCAATTTCCTCAACCCTATTTCTTCAGTCACCTTATCTTCTGCCTGCTTATCCTGTTTACATGCTACTTGTGCTCTGTGCTTGTTTCATATCATCATGATGACTGTGTTACTGCCATGTTATGCTTGCACCTGAGTACTTTATCCGCTGCTTATATTTCGTCACTTAGCAAATTCCTCAAGTAGTATTTCCTAAGTGAAGAATTTGTAAAAATCACCTATTCACCCCCTCTAGTCAATATAACGCACTTTCAAAAGGGTCTTTTGGACATGCCTTGTTGAGATCAGTATAATTAATACAAAGTCTCCATTTCCCATTAGCATTGTGCACAACTACCGGATTTGCCAACCAAGTTGGATGTAGCACTCCCATGACCAGTCCTGCCACCTCAAGTGTCTTGATCTCTTCCGCTATGAATTACTGCTGTTCCAAAGCTTGCTTCCTGACCTTCTGCTTGACGGGCCAAGCATGAGGGCAGACAACAAGGTGGTGCTTAATTACCTCACTGGGAACACTGGGGATGATAGATGGTAGCCATGCAAACACATCTATATTCGCCCGCAGGAAGGTAACGAGCGCGCTTTCTTATTTGCTATCTTGGGTGGCACCGACGATAAAAGTACCACTAGTGCCATCCTCCCTTGATGGCACCTTCTTGTTGTAGGTGGAGTGGCTCTAGATCTTTTGCTGTAGAGCTTTCCGGCAAGTCCTCAACGGGTGCGCAACACTCAGAGGAGGTGTGCTTCCCGGAAGCCTTGCTGGATGTCTTGTCGGGTATCTGGCTTTTCTTTTGCTTGGCAGGAGCTGTGGTCTTGACGGACTCTGCTACCACTGCTTCTTTGTAGAGTTTATCTACACATATGACTGCATCTTTCTTGTCGGAGTTGATGAGGATGATACCCATTGGTCCTGGCATCTTCAGTGTATTGTAGGCGTAGTGCGATGGTGCCATGAACTTGGCCAAGGCTGGGCGACCAAGAATTCCATTAAACGGCAAGGGGATTTTAACAACATCGAACACAATCTTCTCTGTTCGGTAATTCAGCTCCCTGCCAAATGTTACCGGTAGCGTGATCTTTCCCTTCGGTTGGCTCCTTCGGGTTGATTCCTTGGAACGTCTCGGTCTTCTTGAGCTCATCCTCAGGAATTTGTAGCTGTTGGATTCAGGGCTCCGCAGACCCAAGAAGGTTCGAACTCTGGGGCGTGTGTGAAGATCTCAACCTCTCAAGTCTCAAGCTCGCCAACCTTAAGCCTAGCCTCGTCGAATTCGCGTGAGCAGGGGAGAAGATGAACACGGCAGTTGACCCAGGTTCGGGCCACCTTGCGGTGTAAGACCCTACTCCTGCTTTGTTGTGGATTGGCCTCATGAGGGGCTAAGGAAGAACAAGTACAGTGGATGAACAACCTCATGAGGGCTATGGTGGAGAGGGTGGAAAGGGTCCGATCCGATCTCTGGGTTAGATCCCTCTCGGTTCGATCCTTCTCTACGGTGGTGGCTAACCTATATTTATATTGGCCTCGGTCCTCTTCCCCCAAAACTTAGGCGGGAAGAGATCCCACAATGGTCAATTTGAAAGGGGATAAGAAGTACATCTAATCCTAATGAAAGGTGGTCTTCTCCAGCAAATCTTCTAGTCGTGACGCAGCGGTGGGCTCAGTGATGACATCCGTCCTGCCGAGCCCGTGGTCTTCATCTTGTTGCACCGGAATGGAAAGCTTTGGGGGATTTCTTGGGAACCTACGTCTGTCCTTGATCCCATAGCACCGAAAGGGAAACTGCCTCCTCTACACCCGCTGGCACCCACCTGGCCTTGGTCGTCATGGCTCATGTCATTGCAGCCTCGGAAGGCTGGGCACCTGCATAGAAATCTTCGCTCCTCAGGAAGCAACCTTGGGAGGCCGCTCCCTTGGAGGTCTTGGTGTTGTCCGCCTTGCAAGGCCAGGGCCCTCGCGAGGTTCTTGTCTTGAAGGCCTTGCCGCTGGGCCATACCAGGCCGTCGAGGGAGCCACACTGTGGGCCACACGCAAGCAGATCTGGGTACCCCCGATCCCAGAATGCCGATAGTAGCCCCCGGGCCCAAGGCGTGCTAGGGCTGGCGTCGAGGCGCAGCCAAGGGGCAAGGGTGAAGCGCCGCGAGCCCCAACCTCCTGCGGGCCAGGCTTGACGCGTGGCACCCAATGGGGCGCGGACGCCTCCGTTTCCCAACATCGCCTTGGCAATGGCTCAGAATTGACAGCAGCCTGGTGCATGCAGCAGTGCCATCATCTCTCAGAACGTGTAAGGGCACCGGTTAGCCTTCTTCCACCTATAAAAGGGCGAGGGGGTAGAGCCCCCTAGCCCATCTTCATCTTCTTGCTTCTCATCCCACACTCTTGCAGCAACATCCATGGCGCCGGTGAGGAGGTTCTCCACCGTCGAGAACGGGAAGGCTCCACGGGAGGAACCGGAGCCACTCCCGCCGAAGAGGGGCCGCAGCCGCCCTCGCAGGGCCCCCACAACGACCATGCCTGCCTCTTCTGGATACGAGCGCACACCGCTAGGAGTCCATGCTGGCCCAATCATTCGTGCACAGGGTCCTTCCCATGGGTGTGGCCATGGGCACTATGGAGGACATGACCGTGGAGGGGAGCAGCCAACGGCCGTCCGACCACCTCACCCATGGGCCCATGCCGATGGCACAACCCATGAGTTTGTGGTGTGGGTGACAATGCCGCCGCGCACCTAGATCTGACTCCCGTGCGCCTTGGCTGAGGAGTTGCCAGCACGGGGACCCGTCGAGCTATGGCTACAGCATGATGGCTGCTGCGGCCAAGCCTCATAGGTGGAGGTTGAGGCCACCTTCTCCGGTGATGTCTTCATGACCCGCGGATGGGGAACGGTCGCCTATGCATGTGGCTCGGAGGGAAGGCACACCCTTCATTTTAGGTATGACGGGTCGTTGATGCTCTTCTTCAAGGTCTTCGGGGAAGACGGCGAACGCCTGGAGTGTTGCCCAAGGGGCGGCAATAGCGGCAGTGAGGCCTCCCGCGGTGAACTTGCCCTTGGCCGCCACACCTCCAGCAGCAGTGGCGCCTCCTCCGAATCAAGCTCAAGCGACGACGACTACGATGAGCCGCCGCGCAGCTGCGCCCGGGTCAAGGAGGGGGATGACACCGACTAGGCGCCATGATGCCAGAGCTGGCGCCTCCTGAGTCGTGGTCCTTGTGTTTTCATTTCCTGCATAAAAACCGCGAGGGGCCCCGCGGGGGCGTGTAAGAACCATGGCGCTTGCGCCTTCATGTTAATATTTCCAGTTTATGTCATATTTGCATTTCTCGCTTGGGCATGGGCCCCCTTTTCACTCTTGCGGTAGCTTAGTGCTCTACGCCGACAGGACCCAGTCCCTAGGCAAGCTTCGGCCGTCACTGGTATGCTATGTCGCGATGCCGTGGTCAATGCCAGGAGGTGAGCGGCCCGAGATCCGGTAAGAGCCCCCGAGGCGTGATGCTCAGGAGGTCCCCTTTGGCATGCAGGCAGCTCCCGAAAGATTAAGAGGGACGATTCCTTGCTTGAGCGAGGTCGCAAGAAAGCAAAGCGTCAGTGGCAAGGCTCACACTGGTGCGTGTGAGGTAACTTAGCATAGCGAGCTCACGGCCTGCGGCTGTTCCCTCATCGTGAGGGCAAACTTCTTTGGGTTTCTGACTTTGGGCATGCTCCGTGTTCTGTAATGAATTAAGGTAAACCACGCAAGAGGTGCGTGGGGAGACTAATGCCCATCGTATTTCGAAAAAACGCCACCGTCGTTGGGCCACACCCTTCCCCCTGTACTCCTCCACGAGACTTGTGTCCACCTTTCTCCGCTTATCATGGTGCTCTACGTTCTCAGGACCCGGCCCTCGAGCAGGGCTCAGCCACCGCTAGTATGCCAGGTCATGATGCCATGGTCAAGGCCAGGGGGTGAGGGCTCGAGAGCCAGAAGGAGCCCCTAAGGCGCGATGCTCAAGGGCCCCTCTTTTAACATGCAAGCGATTCACGCGAGAGAGAAGTGGCTCGTCCCACAGTGGTGCTTAGGAGGGGCTGTACCCAGTGGCACGCGGTGCTAAAACGTTGCGGCGTGTCCTTCTGGGGCGGTGAGGTGTTGGAAGGGCTGCTCGATGTCCTATCTTCGGAGGTTCCTGCGTATTAGTTAGTTGCGAAATGCAAAGGGGGAGGCCGCGCTTGCTGATCTGCCCGTAATCGTTCCGTGAGAAGATGAAGGCACTAAGGACTTGGTGAGGCGACGTACACGGGACCGGCCCATGTGCCAAAGCTAAGTCTCTTAGATTTATCGGCGCTGCAGGGACGGACCAGAGCACAGGCGCTGTGCTAGTAGCCCCCTCTTGTGGGATGTTCAAGGGGAGAGCTAGCAACACGCGAAGCCCGTGGAGGCAATTCCAAAGGTAATATCCAGTCAGGCACAAGATTAACAGCCACAACAGCTTGAGCAAGCATAATCGGTCCAAATTACGCGAATCGAGATAGTGCAACTGCAAGGGCGGACCCTGACAGCCTGAGGATAATGCAGCCCGGGGGGCACCCTCAACTGAACAAACCAAAAAGATACCTAGCACCAGTGTTGTAGAAGCGTCGGGGTAGCTGACGACGCGTGCCACGGAGGTCGCTCCTCACGAGCTGGGCAGCTCCGGAGGTCGGGGGAGCTCATGAGGCCCTAGGGGCTCGCGAGAGTCTGTGACCTCCTCTGACATGACCGCCAAGCGCCTGGCCTCATGAGACACTACAGCACGCTACACGAGGTGCTAGTACATGGCGCCCACGTTCAGTAGGCCAAACGGCATGCGGATGTAGCTGCAGGGGTAGCCCCCACTCCAGCCGACGCGCGACGGCCAGAAGAGGTCTTGTGATGCGACCCTGTTGAGACCCGGGATGTTGACGCAGACGCGCAGCTCATCGCCCGTACCAGGGGGTGTGGCTACACCGGGTGGTGCGGGGCGATGCTCGCCACGCATGGCCCATGCCTCCTGAAGCTCCTCGATCGCCTTGGTGATGAATTCTCGCGCACCTGGCGCCTTGCCCCATGTGCCTTGCTTGCGGGGATGCGCACCGAAGCACGCCTTCAAGTGGTGCCCGAGCACCTCCCTCATTGCACTGGTCAGGTCAGAGGCTCTCTAGGCGGAAGCCCCCGAGCCCGAACTGAAGGAGGCGCCATTCACGCCTTCCTGTGTGGGAGGAAGGGGCGCCCTAGCAGTGGGCGCGGAGCCTGAGGCAGCGCCAGTGGGCGCCTCGATCTCCTGATGGCTCTTGGGAAGGAGCTGATTCTTCTTGGGGTGGCCTTGGGAGGCAGGACGCCACCCTCATCGTCAGGGTTGTCAACCGCCGCGGCTTGGTAGGCACGCTCAAGGGAGCATACTGCGTCTTTCTCATCGCAGGCGACCGTGATGATGCCGCCACTCCCTGGCATCTTGAGGACATTGTAGCCATGGTGGGTTGCCGCCATGAACTTGGCAAGGGCCGGGTACCCAAGGATGGTGTTGTATGGGAGGCTGATGTGGGCGACGTCGAAGTTGATGAGCTCGGTGTGGTAGTTGCCGCGCTTACCGAAGGTGACTGGGAGGCGTATCTGCCCCAGGGCAACGGTGGAGACATCTATCACCCCTGAGAAAAGCTTGGTTGGCAGGAGCTGGTCATAAGGCACTTGGAGCGTCTCGAACGTCTCGGCAGAGAGAACATAGAGCCATGCGCCTCCATCGATGAGGGTCTTGGTGACAAGGAAGTTGCTGATGGTGGCTGTGCAGAGCATGGGAAGTGCGCCTCTAGCTGCCGAGCACTTGAGATGGTCCTTGGAGTCGAAGGTGATAGCGCACCGTGACCACCTGAGGGGACGTGCGGCCTCGAGCTTCGGGAGGGCCGCGTTCACCTCACGGGAAAACGGCTTGAAGATGTGATGTGAGGCCGGGGCCTAGGCACCACCCAGGATGCAGATGACCGCACGACGCTCCTAGAAGCCCCCAGCCCATCATCGTACCGGTTGTCGTCATTTCTCCTAGGCCGGTATTGCCCTGAGGATGGGCCTCACGAGGCTGGTCGCGCTAGGATCCGTCGCAAGGCACATCACGCCAACAGGTCCTCGCGAGTCTGGTCACGCCAGTCTTAGCGAGGGTCACGGTTGTCCCAGCGGCCTCCGCCATGGCCTCCGCCAAGGTCAGCACGCTCGGGGCGGTGAATGAGGCGTCGATCATGAAGTGCCCTGAGCTCCTGGCAGTCATTGGTGTTGTGGCTGTGCACATTGTGGAAGATGCAGAACGGGCGGTTGCCCCTGGGAGGCTCATCGTGGTCATGGTCGTGCTTCATCTAAGGCTCGACTGCGAGCACAGTGGGGCCCTTGCACTTTGCTTCCTTAGCTTGGCCTTCTTGTTTTTAGGGTCAGCCTCCGGGAGCTCAATGAGGGAGAGGCGGCCTTCTTTGCCCCTTGCGCATTTGTTCGCCAAGTTGAACATCTTGAGGGCCGACCATAAGTCCTCATGGATGGCGAGCTCCTCTTTCATCTTGACGTCCCGGACGCCATCGGTGAATACTGAGATGATGGCCTCGTCCGACACCTTCGGGATCTTGAGGCGAACGTTCATGAAGCACTGTATGTACTTGTGCAAGGTGTCGCCGAGCTGCTGCTTCACGCACCGCAGGTCGCCCACCGCAAGGGCGTGATCATGGGTGCCCTGGAAGTTGGCGATGAAACACTCGCGAAGTTCGTCACAAGAGGAGATTGACCCCTCCGGGAGGTGCAGGAGCCAGGAGTGCGCGCCATCTTTGAAAGCCATGGGGAACCAGTTCGCCATGACCTTCTTGTCACCGTTGGCCGCCTCGATGCTCAGCGAGTAGAGATGGAGGAACTTTGCGGGATCGGGGGTGCCATCGTAGCGTGGAGGAAGATCTGGCTTGAACTTGCCGGGCCAGACGACGCGGCGTAGCTTCGGGGTGACGGCGCGGCAGCCCGCCGCACTCACAGGAGCAGGCCGCGTAGGCGAAAGTCAGTCTTGACACCCACGCGCTGCAACCTCAGGCGGCGCGTGGACTTGATGCTGGCGCGGCGGCGCTGCGAGCCCGCATGTGCCACCTTGTGGTCGTTGCACCACCTGGCAGCTTGCTTCATCATGTGCCGGCGCTCCACGCGGTGGGTCGCGCGGTTGCACATCTCACCTGGGCTCGTGGTCAGCACCGCGCAGAGGAGGAGGAGGAGGCGCGCCATGCACCACGTCACCCGCCTGGGACGGCGGGGGATGGAACAAGCGGCACGGTGCATGGACTTTGCCGGCGGCGTTGACGAGCTCGGCAATACGCCCAAGCTAGTCGTCGTAGCGGTAGTTGGCGGGACAGTAGCTCAGCAGTTCATGCGCTATGAGCAGCGCAACCTGCGCGTTCGCCGGCCCACGGCGAGCGTAGGAGGACGACGCCATGTCGGGGGTGGGCGGCAGAGTGGTGGTGCGGCCATCGCGCCGCATGGAGGGTGGCAGCAAGGAGTCCTGCTGCTCGTGAGTAGCAGGGTCAGTGGCAGCGTTAGCCGCGGGGGAGGCAGAGCGGCGCGGAGCGCCGTTGCCCACTGGCGCCGTCTGGGCGACGCGAGCAGCCCGACACTCAGCGTGGATCCGGTGTGCGTCGGCCATGGGAGCGACGAAGCGGGGACAAAGCGGAGGTGGAAGAAGGACTTCGACATGCCCCTACCTGGCGCGCCAAATATCGGATTCAGGGCTCCGCAGACCCAAGAAGGTTTGAACTCTGGGGCGTGTGCAAAGATCTCAACCTCTCAAGTCTCAAGCTTGCTACCCTACAGCCTAGCCTCATCGGATTCACATGAGCGAGGAAGGTTCGGTCCACCTTGCGGTGTAAAACCCTACTCCTGCTTTGTGGTGGATTGGCCTCACGAGGGGCTGAGGAAGAACAAGTACAGTGGATGAACAGCCTCACGAGGGCTATGGTGGAGAGGGTGGAAAGGATCCGATCCGATCTCTGGGTTCGATCCCTCTCAGTTCAATCCTTCTCTACAGTGGTGGCTAACCTATATTTATCTTGGCCTTCGTCATCTTCCCCCAAAACTTAGGCGGGAAGGGATCCCACAACTGCCAATTTGAAAGGGGATAAGAAGTACATCTAATCCTGACGAAAGGTGGTCTTCTCCTGCAAAGCTTCTGGTCGTGACGTAGCAGTGGGCTCGATGATGACATCCGTCCTGTCGAGCCCGTGGTCTTTGTCTTGTTGCACCGGAATGGAAAGCTTTGGGGAATTCCTCGGGATCCTGCGTCTGTCCTTGCTAACTTAGCACCGAAAGGGAAACTGCCTCCTCTGCGCCCGCTGGTGCCGGCCTGGCCTTGGTCGTCATGGCTCACGTCATCACAGTCTCGGGAGGCTGGGCACCTGCATAGAAATCTCTGCTCCTTGGGAGGCAACCTGGGGAGGCCGCTCCCTTGGAGGTCTTGGTTTCGTCCGCCTCGCGAGGCCGGGGCCCTCGCGAGGGTCTTGTCTTGAAGGCCTTGCCGCTGGGTCGTACCAGGCCGTCGAGGGAGACATGCTGTGGGCCGCAGGCAGGCAGATCTGGGTAACCCTGATCCCAGAACGCTGACAGTAGCCTCTCGATCACCTCAGAGGAGATCAAGTTCAAGCTAGCCCCACCGTCAACTAGTATTTTCGTGACCTTGAGGTTGCGTATTGTCGGGGAAACCAACAACGGCAAACACCCGACCGCCGTTGTGCGATTAGGGTGGTCCTCAGCATAAAAAATAATAGGCGTGTGAGACCACTTGAGGGGCTTCCGTGCACCCGCTGCTGGTTCCGCCGCATTGACTTCACGCGCCCACTGCTTGAGTTAGCGTTGAGAGGAGTGCAAAGATGCGCCCCGATCAATGCACATGGCCTCCGTTGCCTTCTGGAATTCCGGCTCACTAGACTCGTAATCATCCTCATCCTCACTCTCTTCATCCTCTTCTTTCTTCTCTCTGCCCCTGGCGGGATTTTCTTTCTTCTGGTTAGCATTGCCACACCGTCCACCTCGACCATAGTGACCTTTCTTACTTGATCCACCTGTACCATCTTGGCCCTTCTCCTTGTCTTGCTTCTCCTACTCAGCTTTCTATTTTTTAACTAATTGTTCAACTTGACGGCACTCCTGGAGGTCGTGACCCTTAGAACGGTGAATCTTGCAGTATGGTCCATCAGATTTGCCAGCCTTTTCCCATGCCGCAGGAACCTGGCAATCAGTGCATGCAGCCGCTTCCTTGCCGGTGCTTTCCGTCTTGGACTTCTTGGCGCGGCTAGAGTCGCCGGATCCCTCTACAGCCATAACTGATTTGCATTTGTGTTTTCTGTTGCGCCTTCTACCTTTATTCTACGGGGCGGTGGCATTGTCGTCCTCAGAGTTGACTTCAATGCCAGTATCTTCCCCGGGAAGCCTTCTCCCTTCTTCAGCCCGCGCACACTTGTCTGCCAACGTGTAAAGCCCGTTGATGGTCTTGGGCAACTATATGTGCATTTTCTCCCGCATCTTGCAGTTGCGCACGTTCGTGTGGAACGCGGCAATCACAGCTGCCGGGTGCAAATCCGGGATGCTACCATATACACGACTGAACCTCTGGATGGACCTACACAGATCTTCTCCTTCCTTTTGTGGGATCACCTACAAGTCAATGGGCAACCCGGGGCCCTTCTATCCTTCGGTAAAAGCACCAACAAATTCGTTGCATAGATCTGACCATGAGGAAATGGAGTTCTCCGGCAAGTTAATCAGCCAAGCTCTCATATTGGGCTTGAGCACCAATGTTAAATAATTGGCTAAAATCTTTTCATCCCTTCCCCCGGCAGCTTGCACAACAATTGTGTATATGCCTAAGAACTCTGCCGGGTTTAGCTTGCCATCGTACTTTTATGGTACTTCGGGTTTGAACGCACGGACGGACGACGAACGGACTTGCCACGGCTCATGTGTGAAGGCGGGGCACCCGACCTCGTAAGGCAGGTACCCGTGGACAACAGGCGCTGGCTCAACGACGATTGGACCTTTGCATTCATCTGATTGACGGCGCGCCTCCCGACATTGTTTGATGGTGGTGCGAGCATCTTCCGCTCATCTTTCCAGTAGCACTTGCCGCTGGTCTCGCTGTGTCGGCGGATCTGAAGAGGCCGTTGACATGTCATCGGGCTGTGTGTTCCGCTGAGTTTGCTGTGGTTGCTTGTGCTGCTATTGGGATTGCTGTCGTGGAGGTGATTGCACCGTCGGTGCCCCAGCTGCCACACGACCATTAGTTTAGGCAGCAGGTGCAGTTAGCTGGCGCCGCGAGGGTTCCGCCAACTAGGACCGGTTCACATCGGCAAACTCAATCAAACTCCGGATAGTGGCTCTCCACTTGTCCATCTTTTCGGCTACTAGAGGGAAATCCAACAGCATCTAAGCTTGCGCCATTGCCTCTATCACTGTAGAAGGCATGTTGGAGCATGAAGAGCGTGATGTTGCTCGACTTCTGGCAGAGCCAGTAGAAGCGCCGTTACTATCTTGTCACCAAACTGTGGGGGAGATAGTGGGATGGCGTGGCGGGAGTGGTGCCTGAAGATCTTAGGTCTCATCAACAATGCCGTGGGGGTGCTGTTGCGAAGGTACAACAACGCCGCTCGGCGTTGTGTCACACCCATCTTGTGACGGGCATGGTACGTGTCTCAACATTGTTCGCCTGGCCGCCGATGCCGGTGCCCTCACAGAGGGAGGGCCACGCCTCGTGCCCGACCAAGTAGGGTCACTCTGACGGTCTTGCTCGCCGGTGCACCGAGGAGGCGGGGGCTGCGTGCCCGCTCCCCCGGTGCCTTTGTTGCTATCTCCGCCGGAGGGTCGGGGTAGATGCCCTCCTCCGGCGCCTCCTCGTCCTGTCTTTGCCGTAGCGGATGTCGGATTCAGGGCTCCACAGACCCAAAGACGGTTCGAACTCTAGGGCGTGTGCGAAGAACTCAACCTATCTTGCCAACCAAACGCGCCGCCCTACAGCCTAGCTCAAAGAACAGGGAAGAAGATGGACACGGCATTTACCCAGGTTTGGGCCACCTTGCGGTGTAATACCCTACTCCTGCTTTGTGGTGGATTGGCCTCGCGAGGGCCTGAGGATGAACTAGTACAGAGGATGAACAAGCTCACGAGGCTTGCTCTGGTGAGAGTGAGTTGTTCCGGGTCTGATCGGATCTCCCTTCCTATGGTGGTGGCTAACCTATATATAGTGGCCTCGGTCCTCTTCACCAAAAACGAAGGCGGGAAGGGATTCCACAACGGCCAATTTGAAAGGGGACAAGTAGTACATCTTATCTTGACGAAAGGTGCTCTTCACCAGCAAAGCTTCTGGCCGTGACGCTGCGGTGGGCTCGGCGATGACATCCATCCTACCGTCCTGGTGGTCTTGGTCTCGTTGCACGAGAATGGAAACCTTTGGGTGATTCCTCGGGACCCCGTGCCTGCGCTTGCCTTTTTAGCACCAAAGAGGAAACCAGCTGCTCTGCGCCTGCTAGCGCCCGCCTGTCATTGGTCATCATGGCTTGCGTCACCTCCACCTCATGAGGTGGGCATCTGCATAGAGATCTCCGCTCCTCTGGAGCCAGCCTAAGGAGGCCAGTCCCTCCGAAGGTCTTGATGTCGCCCGCCTCGCGAGGCTTGGCCCCTCGCGAGGGTCTTGTCTTGAAGGTGGTTTAGATGGGCCGTACCAGGCCGTCGATGGCGCCACGCCGTGGGCCGCAGGCAGGCAAGTCTGGGTACCCTAGTTCCCAGAACACCGACAGAGGGCACGACGACCGCACCTCCTGTGCCGGCCGCGCCCATCATGGCGTCCGCACCGTCCACGGTAGCGGCATTGGCCACGCCGTCTGCAGACACATGTGGTGGGAACTTGGATGTTGATGGTTTAGTCACCATGGAGCCCTTCTTCTTGTGATCCATGAAAGTTGAAGAAGATGTTGATCGCGATGAAGTCGATGCTCTGCTCGTCAGCTTGATTTACACCGGTGATGCCCCCTACCTGGCGCGCCAAAGATGTCGGCGTCGGAGCCGGCGATATATGGGGCGATGTAGCCCCTTTCCTGGTTCGGCAAGGGGGGTGCACCAAGTGCAAAGAGCAAGATGATGAGGGACACGACAATTTTTTACCAAGGTTTGGGCCACTTTAGAAGCGTAAAACCCTACTCCTGCCTTGGTTTATTGATGGTTGTGCGCAAAGGTACGTGGAGCGCTTTCACCCGGCAAGTCGCAAAGGGAGGGCAGCTACACGAATACGTATGCGTGAGGTTGTGAAGGATTTGAACCCTTGTAAAGTTTGCCCTGGTCCTCCTTCTATAGATCAAGGGGTTACCACAGTGGAAAAAGGTTCATTACAGTGTGGTTAGATAGAAACAGAACTCTCATACCTAACTCTGCCAGTTAGGACAAAATGCATTAAATGCATCGCTAGGTCTCATCAAGAGGATGAACTCCGGCAAGGTTGCCACACCGCTTGCTCATCTACCTCTTATTAGTTTGACACACCATTAGGATGGGTGTCAATAAAGGTGTTCTTCCTCCCAGCGAGCTGACACGTGCACGCGAGCTCCACCGCACCGTCTGCGTGCTCGACACCTCACCGAACAGCTAACAGCTGGCTGGTAAGGTGGAGCGCTGTCGGTTGGCGGGGATCTGCTTGCCGCGGGGCTTTCCAGGCCTTCATCTTGCTGGTCCTGCCTTGCCGGCAAGAGCCTTCTTCTAGTACTTCATTTCTGCAAGTTATCTTGGTCTTCTTAATGCGCTCCTTGATCTCACGAAGAGCTGCAACTTTGACTTGGAGGCCTTTACTAAGGCTTTAACTTGGCAGGGGAGCTACCACTTGTCTATGAATAAGTTGGGTATTATACACCTATGTTTAATACACTGACATATATCCAACAATCTCACATTTTATTTGAATTTGTGATAATGTGTCGCTTTTGCAGCTCATAGCTAAATACTTGTAGGCGTAGGGGGCGGGGCACCTTACACTCTGTGATAAACACATTATACATATGAAACATGGTCTAGATTATGAAGATCTAGCTACAGCTTGAAATGTACTATCATTTGAAATCAGCATAAAGTGGATTCAAAAATTCGAGTTTGAGTTCATATAGTACACATAGTTCATATCTAACTCGAGAGTAATCATGTGGTGCGTTGTTAAGATAATATACAAATGATGGTTTAACTGGACAACAATCATAATTATAGATACTTATGAAAATAGAGAAACGAATTCAAATTTAGGTCATATTGAAGCGGTAGTGTATACATTTTGCATGCACTAAAATGTTCAGTTGAGTAGGTTACATGCACTATACACCTAGTGATTTTTTTTAATTGAACATAACTTGGATTCAAAGTTTTGAATGACGTTTGTAGTAAGTCATACAGTAAAATGGGAGAAGACTCTCTCTTGTGTGGTGTGAATTGTTTTTTTTTTCTTTTTTGAGTTGAGGGAAGTGCGAATTAATTTGGTAAATTACACGTTAGGCTTGTCTTGAAATTTCATCATGTGCCTTGTTATCGCGAAATTTCAAGATATCTCTTTGTCTCGTCGTACTCCGAAAACTCCCTCCTTCTCAACCCATGCCTTGCTATCCCGAAATTACAACACGCGCGAAAACTCCCACCTCCTGCGAAATCTTGACACGTGAAATTCCCATTATACCCTTAAACCGATAGAACTACCTAATTCAAATCGGTGGGAGTACTTGTGTAACTTACTCTACATTTCAGGCATGCGCGTCCCAAAGCCATGGTTCCCCTTCACATCCCCTCCGTTCCCCCCGTTCATACACCGAGGCCGCCAAAACCCGCAAAACCACACACTCCTCCGTCCACCACCCGACTGGTGCCCAACCGGAGCCTCTTCCCTGATGACGTCGTCCACCGCAACAGCTCGACGTCCCTCATCCACCGTACTTGATGAGGATCCATCATTGATCTCGTCCCACCGGTTCAGCCACCTCGTCCTCCATCTCCAAGGAGCAACCCCGATGTTCACCTTGTCTATCGCGCCACCTCCATTCCCACAGTGTCGTCTTCACCTGCCCCACTAGAACCACAACACCCTCACCGAATGCTCGGACGACGCTGAGTCTTAATTGGTGCCGCAAAAGTGGTTCCACACTCGTCGCTGCATTTTCTTCTTGATTCGATCTCACAGGACTGCCGGTGCTCGATCCCGAGCCGCCATGGTGCGTCGCCGCCGACGGCAGTGTTGCCCGTGAATTCCTCCACGACCCCTCTCCCCCCATGGCGTAGCTCCCTCGGCGGCGACGTCCACACCAGCAGGAGATGCTGCTACTCCAGCTCTCGCTCGTGCTGCTGCTTTGCTCTTGATGTCGGCGCTTTTGCTCTGCTCTTGCTCTCGATCATGCTGCTGCTCTGCTTTGTTCTTGCTCTCGCTGGCGCTGCTGCTGTTGCTACACGACCTGCTGAAACTACACAAGTTGCTGCTCTAGCTCTCACACGTGCTGCTGCTCCGGGCGCTGCTGCTGCACCGACTTCTCTCTGCTGTGTGTTCCCTACTCGAGTGGTTGCTAATTTAGATCACTGCTTCTCTGCTACTAGTGCTCGAGTGGCCTAAACTACTAGTGCAATCAGTTTCCATAGTAAAATTCAGTTTTGACATTAAAATTCAGTTTTTCAGTTAAGTTCAGAGTCAACAATATTTACATCATCTGTTGGTGCGGCCGCAGCACGGCTGATGCATTTTATATCTAACACTTTTTGGTGAAGTATTTTACATCACGTATTGTAGATGCTATTAGAATCCTAATTTAGAGTAACGCTGTATGTCTTGTCCTACTTTAGCCTCGCTGTCATACACCTCACCGAAGCTACTCAAACGAACGGAACCGTCCATCATAGCGGAGCAGTACCGTCGACGCCATCTTCAGACACCTAAGAACTCCTTCCCCGCCTCTGACACCCACATCAGCCGCAGCATCCTCAATGGCCCACCAATGATGCTCAGGTCGACATGGCTTCACCTAAGAGGTTGTACACTCATCATAATGGCTAATCAAGAAAGAAATGGAGGGTGGTCTCAAAGTTAACAAGGAGAAAACTAAATGCTCTTTTTGAACCACAATTTGAATCGGTGTAGCAAGAATGCCATTATCTCATAATCATGTTGACCAAATAAGCTCACAAAATTTCATATTACAATGGGAACATGTACTATTACTGAATTGTTTGTGGTTTTCAACTATGTAGTTTTTATTTCTACGTGTTGGAGCTTTGCATCTACAGATGGGCCTGGGATTTCAGCTAGTTGGCTGGGTCCAAAATAGTAGTAGTACAAAAACATTTTTCGAGGGAAGGCTTCAACCTGTTGAAGACTGCCTACTAGAATCGCCACTTGTTCAAAGAGAACTAGAAGGAAAACATAGGAATTGGAAAGTTTCCTATGGTACTACTATTCATGTATTGGTTAGAAGGAATGCAGCAAAGCAAAATTGGAGGAACTTTTTTCATTTGGTGTCTCTTTCAAAGACAAAACGTTTGAATTTTAATATCCTCTTGGACCTCCTTTTCAAATTCCTATGCGTGAAGAACAAGATTAAGTGCATTAGCAGCGTAATAAGATTCTAACTTTACATTTTCATGTGGTTCGACTTTAATTTGATGATGTTTCTTTGCATTCCTGTGTTCTTCCAATTCCTATGGACCAAACACTAAGGTTGACAGAAAGCATGTGTTTGCAAATGCTCTATTATGCACGTGCATTCCTATCCTATTGTTGCGTTTTTCCTATCCCTACGTATTTAGAGTCCTCCAATTCAAAGGGGCCCTTACAGATTTAGTTCTCTTACAAATATGGGTCATTAAAAATCTGTGTGGTTTGTCCCGCTACTGCCGTGTCGTCGTCCAGCCCACCTGAGATGCTCCATCGACGGAACCGTCCACCGCAGCAGAGATCCCGGTCCAGACCATCTTTCGCCGCCTCAGATCTTCTTCCCCACTTTCGGCAACCACCCCAACTGCATTACCATCACGTATTGTAGATGCTATTAGAATCCTAATTTAGAGTAACGTTGTATGTCTTGTCCTACTTTAGCCTCGCTGTCATACACCTCACCGGAGCTGCTCAAACGACGGAACCGTCCATCATAGCGGAGCAGTACCGTCGACGCCATCTACAGACACCTAAGAACTCCTTCCCCGCCTCCGACACCCACATCAGCCGCAGCATCCTCAATGGCCCACCAATGATGCTCAGGTCGACATGGCTTCACCTAAGAGGTTGTACACTCATGATAATGGCTAATCAAGAAAGAAATGGAGGGTGGTCTCAAAGTTAACAAGGAGAAAACTAAATGCTCTTTTTGAACCACAATTTGAATCGGTGTAGCAAGAATGCCATTATCTCATAATCATGTTGACCAAATAAGCTCACAAAATTTCATATTACATTGGGAACATGTACTATTACTGAATTGTTTGTGGTTTTCAACTATGTAGTTTTTATTTCTACGTGTTGGAGCTTTGCATCTGTAGATGGGCCTGGGATTTCAGCTAGTTGGTTGGGTCCAAAATAGTAGTAGTACAAAAACATTTTTCGAGGGAAGGCTTCAACCTGTTGAAGACTGCCTACTAGAATCGCCACTTGTTCAAAGAGAACTAGAAGGAAAACATAGGAATTAGAAAGTTTCCTATGGTACTACTATTCATGTATTGGTTAGAAGGAATGCAGCAAAGCAAAATTGGAGAAACTTTTTTCATTTGGTGTCTCTTTCAAAGACAAAACGTTTGAATTTTAATATCCTCTTGGACCTCCTTTTCAAATTCCTATGCGTGAAGAACAAGATTAAGTGCATTAGCAGCGTAATAAGATTCTAACTTTACATTTTCATGTGGTTCGACTTTAATTTGATGATGTTTCTTTGCATTCCTGTGTTATTCCTATTCCTATGAACCAAACACTAAGGTTGACAGAAACCATGTGTTTGCAAATGGTCTATTATGCACGTGCATTCCTATCCTATTGTTGCGTTTTGCCTATCCCTACGTATTTAGAGTCCTCCAATTCAAAGGGGCCCTTACAGATTTAGTTCTCTTACCAACTCAAAGGGGCCCTTACAGATTTACTTCTCTTACAGATATGGGTCATTAAAAATCTGTGTGGTTTGTCCCGCTACTGCCGTGTCGTCGTCCAGCTCACCTGAGATGCTCCATCGACGGAACCGTCCACCGCAGCAGAGATCCCGCTCCAGACCATCTTTCGCCGCCTCAGATCTTCTTCCCCACTTTCAGCAACCACCCCAACTGCATTACCATCACGTATTGTAGATGCTATTAGAATCCTAATTTAGAGTAACGCTGTATGTCTTGTCCTACTTTAGCCTCGCTGTCATACACCTCATCGGAGCTGCTCAAAAGACGGAACCGTCCATCATAGCGGAGCAGTACTGTCGACGCCATCTTCAGACACCTAAGAACTCCTTCCCCGCCTCCGACACCCACATCAGCCGCAGCATCCTCAATGGCCCACCAATGATGCTCAGGTCGACATGGCTTCACCTAAGAGGTTGTACACTCATCATAATGGCTAATCAAGAAAGAAATGGAGGGTGGTCTCAAAGTTAACAAGGAGAAAACTAAATGCTCTTTTGAACCACAATTTCAATCGGTGTAGCAAGAATGCCATTATCTCATAATCATGTTGACCAAATAAGCTCACAAAATTTCATATTACAATGGGAACATGTACTATTACTGAATTGTTTGTGGTTTTCAACTATGTAGTTTTTATTTCTACGTGTTAGAGCTTTGCATCTGTAGATGGGCCTGGGATTTCAGTTAGTTGGCTGGGTCCAAAATAGTAGTCGTACAAAAACATTTTTCGAGGGAAGGCTTCAACCTGTTGAAGACTGCCTACTAGAATCACCACTTGTTCAAAGAGAACTAGAAGGAAAACATAGGAATTGGAAAGTTTCCTATGGTACTACTATTCATGTATTGGTTAGAAGGAATGCAGCAAAGCAAAATTGGAGGAACTTTTTTCATTTGGTGTCTCTTTCAAAGACAAAATGTTTGAACTTTAATATCCTCTTGGACCTCCTTTTCAAATTCCTATGCGTGAAGAACTAGATTAAGTGCATTAGCAGCATTATAAGATTCTAACTTTACATTTTCATGTGGTTCGACTTTAATTTGATGATGTTTCTTTGCATTCCTGTGTTCTTCCAATTCCTATGAACCAAACACTAAGGTTGACAGAAAGCATGTGTTTGCAAATGCTCTATTATGCACGTGCATTCCTATCCTATTCTTGCGTTTTTCCTATCCCTACGTATTTAGAGTCCTCCAATTCAAAGGGGCCCTTACAGATTTAGTTCTCTTACCAACTCAAAGGGGCCCTTACAGATTTACTTCTCTTATAGATATGGGTCATTAAAAATCTGTGTGGTTTGTCCCGCTACTGCCGTGTCGTCGTCCAGCCCACCTGAGATGCTCCATCGACGGAACCGTCCACCGCAGCAGAGATCCTGCTCCAGACCATCTTTCGCCGCCTCAGATCTTCTTCCCCACTTTCGGCAACCACCCCAACTGCATTACCATCATCAACTTAGCAGATGAACCTGAGGACTACACGGTTCCGGAAGAGAGGTTGCACTTTTACGTGTCTGCTTACATTATGCATAGCTCAATATTACCTGCTACTTTATCGTCTTGCTCACCCCTTAGGCTCTGAGTCAGGTCCAAACTAATGTTCATACTTTAGTTTCAAAATGCTTGTGGGGCACATATCGAGGCGGCAATGAATAGCCTCTCTATCTATCTAGATCATCTTTGGTTTTCTATGTGGTTGATGTTGGGTGGGCAACAAACAGTAAAGGAGCCATGATCTTTCTTTTTTAACTGAAGCTATCATCTTCATGCTATTAGTTTTGGATCTATCCACTGGTTGCTACCGTCAGTCTGGATTTCTGCATGCACCCCTTAGGCCTTACATAATATGACTATGTTTTATTATTATGCATCTTAGTTATTGTACACAATCGTACTGAACATGTAGAGAAAAAGAGAACACTGCATGGGAATATAATGTCATGCAGATGACACTCCATGGTGGGTGCAGTTGCAGCCCCACTCCCACCATTCTAGGTTGTAATTGAGAGGACGATAACTTTTTGAGGGGGATTCAGAGGGAGCAGACCACTCTTATTTACCGCCTGAGGTGTTTGCTCTAACCTGGAATGCTAATGTAGGTCATATCATGCATATGGCGTCTTGCATTACTTACTTTATACATCGTATATGTCATCCTGTTATTTTAGACATGTTTGTGTGAATGCCACCTGTTTGGTTTCTATATCATATATGCGGATCATGCAATGCCATCTTAGCGAGGCATCATATATGTGAATCATGCAATGCCATCCTGTTTAGCGAGTCATCCTATATGTGAATTATATCATGCCAGACTATTTTTTTTCATCATGTATTCCATTTGTTGACAATGTTTGTACATTCATCTACTCTTCCTGTGCATCAGCCATTTGAGTCAGTGATGGAAAAATCTGGAGTGAAAACAAGGTCTTCAGAGTAGTCAGTGCTACCTGTTGAAGCTGATATCTTGCTGGTTATAGATAGATCCTCAGAGGAGGATTCGGAGACAGATGACCAGTCCTATCCCCCCCGAGGTGTATGTTGTAACTTGGTAGGGTTATATTGCTCATATCATGCATATCATGTCTTGCATTGCTATGTCATCTTCTTAGTTTGGATATGCTTTGTGTGAATGCCACTTGTTTAATTTCTATATCATATATGTGAATTATGCAATGCCATCTTGTTTAGCTAGGCATCATATATGTGAATTATGCAATGCCATCTTGTTTAGCTAGGCATCATATATGTGAATTATGCAATGACATCCTATTTAGCCAAGCATCGTATATGTGAATTATGTCAAGCCATCCTTTTTTTCCGTTACATATTCCATTTGTCTACAATGTTCATATATTGAACTACTATTCCTGTGCATCAGCCATTTGAGTCGGTGATGGAAAAATCTAGAGTGAAAACAAGGTCTTTAGAGCAGACAATGCTACCCATTGAAGTAGATATCTCGCTAGTTACAAATAGCTCCTCCGAGAAGGATTCAGAGAAAGATGACCAGTCCTATTCCCCCCCCCCCCTCAGGTGTATGCTCTAATTTGGCACGGTTATATTTCTCATATCATGCATATGGCGTCTTGAATTGCTTAGTTTAAACATCATATAGACAATATTCAATGCCATCTGCTTGTTTAGAGATCATATATGTGAATGTCAGCTGCTTAGTATGTCAATCATATATGTGATCTATATCATGTCATCCTTTATACTTAGACAACATATATGTGAATTATTTCATGCAAACCTATTTAATAAAGATATCATATAGTTATGTCATGTCATTATTAAATAGATAGTCATCATTTGTTGAATTATGTCATTCTATCCTATTTAGTTATCAATCATATATCTGAAACTGTGTCATGCTATCCTATTTAGTTAACCATCCTAGATGTGAAATTGTGTCATGCTCTCCTATTTGGTTAGACAACATATATGTGAATTACTGCATCTGTGTATCATACAATATCTACACATTCAATTACTTTTCTTGTTTATCAGCCATTTGAACTGGAGGGATTGATGGCAGGTATCTAACGGAGTAAAAACACGGCCTTTAGAAAAAGACAGTGCTACCTGATGTAGATAGAACCACGGTTGTACTTGCCCAAGAACTAGCCCCATGACACATAATCCAAACTCTCGCAGATTGTACCCCTACCCTGTTGGACAGAGAACCAGGTACACCCCATCTAACCCCAACCTCAACGGATAGTAACCCAGTTCCAGTTGACACAACACAATCTCCACCACAGAGCACCCAAACACGAGTAGTTAGTAAGGCAACAATAGTGCCCAAAGCATTAGGACCACCGTTGCGAACCCCAACTCAATGCCTAAAGCAGAAGAACAACCGTTCTCAGGTCAGATTCTGTAGCTATGGTGCATACTCCTTTTCTCTTACATCACTTTATTTACTCATACCAACTAATTTCAGATTTGAAGGATCCAATCGAAACTTCAATGGCGCGCCAGGTATGTTTTAAACGTGTTTCTTTAACTTGTTTGCTGTTGCAACTTCTTGCTATATGTTGATTTCAGTTTCAATTGTATAAACAGTTATGTTCTCAAGTCATGCATATTAGAAGTGTTATTACTACTGTGTAGTTTCCCACACTTATATTTTGTCTATGTTTTTTTGTCTTAAAAAGATAAGATTTGAACTGTGTCTCTATATTGATTTGGAAACATAAACTAGGATGATATAGACAATACAGTGACCATAGTACATAGATATATGTTTATTTCATGCTATTATTATGTAATCCCTCCATTTCTAAATACTAGCAAATATGCCCATGCGTTGCAACGGAGAAAACAGCCCTCACACGCCCTTACCCATTGAGCATGGCTAAAGAACTCACCATCATGCCCATAACATAATAAACATGACTAATACCTCATCCTCAGGTCCACATCCTCCATTTCAATACGACAACAGACACATGTTTTCGCTTGTTGTCTTTTTCATCCTCGTCGCCGGTGGTCGCATTACCAGTTGTCACTAACCAAGGTTGGCCAGGTCCAGTGGATTGTTAATCCGCCTTCGTATCCGGCGAAGAGAAAGGGTGTTGAACAAAGTTTCTTATTTATCATCTGGTTGATATAATAGGGAAAAGCACTGTACATAATATATGTCCATGTCATCATGTAAATTTAATAGTTTGTGTCAGATCAACCATGAAATCTTAGTTGGACTCCTCGTGCATTTTGACAGTAGTCACTGGGCCGAGTGAGAATCATCGTACGTGTGAAGACGCGACAAAGAAAAAGATTCCTTCCATATCCATAGTTTGATAAATTGAACTAAAACAATGCATCAGGTGGGCATATTTCAAAAATTCACCAGGTTTTATTAATAGGTATAGACTAATACAATTTAGCTACAGTACCTCCCAGTTTAAAACACATGTTTGAAAAAATGTTTGCCTTTTAAAATTTAAACATTAAAAAATATTTGTGTTTTTAAAATGTTCGCAAATTCAAAAAATAATCACAACAGTACCTCCAAGTTTTAAAAAATTGTTTGTGTTTTAAAATATACTCAAATTTAAAAAAAGCAAAATATTGTTCTTTTTTTAAAATATGTTCGAGTTTAATTTTTTTATTAACAACTTTGAAAAAAAATCCGCGTTCAAAAATATATTCACTTATAAAAAAAATCTTTTCCTCTCAGTATCTGGCGCGACTGTCAGCTAATTTAAAACTTCATGCTGCTAATTAAAATGCAAGTCATGTTTAGTCTAGTGGCTAGCATACTGAGCTCTGTAACATGAGCGGCTTGGTTCGATTCCTCACGTTGCAGCATTTTTTCTTAGAATTTTTTTTACTGGCGTGGGCTATTATGCTAATGGGCCGGCCCATTGCTGCTCTATGCGTCCTGTGATATTTTTTTGCGAGAAACAAATCGGGAGAAGGAGAAAAATGCCCGCACCAGAAAACTTCTGCGACGTACGAAAATTATCTAGGTCCCACCGTAAACCAAAAAAACTGGAGAAACAATCCTTCCTTTAATATTAGGTAAAGATAAGTCTTTTTGAAGATTTTAATAAAGACTGCATATGGATGTTTGTAGATGTATTTTAGAGTGTAGATTCATTCATTTTTCTCCATATGTACTCCATATTGGAATCTCTAAGAAGACTTAAATTTAGGAACGGAGGGAGTACTACCTTGCAATAGAACACAAGTTGGTATAATCCTATTGAGGGAGTTATGGACTAAGGGGTCCTCGAGGCACCAGCCCATTGAATATGGGCCGGACTGGTGAACCCGCATAGCGACAGGAGATCTATGAAGCCGTGGTGTGCCCTCCAAGTCAAGGATAGGTAGGATCTCTTTATCCCTTATTGTAATCTATCTCTGGTAAACCTAACCCTATCGGTGTCTATATAAACTGAGGGTTGTAGTCTTTAGGGCTAGAGCTATATTCGTCACCTCATCACCTTACGGTTTAGCTCATGCTGATCTCGAGGTAGATCTACTCTGTAACCATACTATACATCCAATACAATCAAGCAAGACGTAGGGTATTACCTCTTCGAGAGGGCCCGAACCTGGGTAAACACCGTGTTCATCGTCCCTTTTTCCCCATCGATCCTAGATCCACAGCTCGGGACCCCCTACCCTGAGGTCTGCTGGTTTTGACACCGACATTGGTGCTTTCATTGAGAGGTCCACTATGGGGTCACCCAAAGGATCGATGGCTCGCCTGATTATAGGAGAAGGCATCGGATCCGGGGACTTCTTCGTCCCCGGACAACTCTTTGCGTTCGGCAGCATCGTACTGCACGCCGACCCGACTGGTCATTTGGATCAGATTGACAACTTCGCTCCCGAACACCGAATTCGATTCGCTAATCTGGAATACATTGCGAACACGCGGGGCAATCTGGTCTTCGCTGGATTCACTACCTACTTCCGCACCCTCGCAGGCCTCGCCATGCCCGCTCTGGAGTCCCCCTCTGATCCGATGTATAGATCGGCTCCCGCCCTCCAAACAGCTTCGAGCCAGGAGGGCTCCGCTTCAAGCGGGGGCCAGACTCCACCTTCGGCCGGATCCATCATGTCTGCGGAGGGCCTATCCTCGGCCTTCGAGGCAGAATCAGGAGGCGGAAGCTAAGAGTCAATCTCGGCCGAACCTTTCCTTCACAAAGGTCCTCTGGCCTTGAGCCCTTACGACCAAGCGGCAGCCAATGGCCATGGGTCACCCCCGGCCCGAAGCAGCTCGATTTCGAACCCCGGCGTGGAAACCACACAAAAAACCAAGGCCCATCCTTGATCTCCAATGACGATCTGGCCCCCCTCAAGGATTCGGCACCGTACCCCAAGCTTAGCTTGGCATTTGGAAACCAAGGACCAGCCAGGGCACTACATCCCCCCACCCCATTACAACAGAATTTGGCCTAGAGCCCTCGAATCCGGCAACCCTCGCTATGTTAAACGAGGCGCTAGACCGAATCCAGAAAATGACCATCCAGGAGGACCTGCCCTCGGCCCACAATCATCAACCCTTCGAGGCGTAGCACAGGGAATTTTATGTCCCACCCACGACCCACTTGGTAGCCGCTGTCGACGATTTAACCGATATGCTAGATTATAATTCGGAAAACACCGAATACATGAATGAGGATGGCGGAGCCACGACTACCACCGATGTCGCCCCCTCGATCACCGGCCGCTGGTCGGCCACGTCCACCTACGATATTTACATGGTGGACACCCCCAAGGACGGCGATGGCACTCCCAATCAGGACCGAGACAAGCCCGGAGATGATTAGCCCAAACGCCAAAGACAGCATCGTCGATCAAAGCCATGTCGAAGCCATGCGAGCAACATGGACTCTGCGGAGAATGGCAACGCGAATAATACGGATGACCTAGCCGGAGCCGCAGCCAACGAAGATCATAAGGATGACCCCGCGGGGCAGGATGACCCCGCGGGGCAGGAGGACCCGCTCAACCAAGAAAACCCGGATGACTCCGAAGACAGTAACTACCTCCCACTCTCCAAAGAAGAGGCCAATCTTGGGGATGATGATTTCATCGTCCCCGAAGAGCCGTTGGAGCAGGAGCGGTTTAAACGGAGGCTTCGAGCCACCGCCCACTGTCCGAAGAAACAAAAATGCAGAATCAAGGCCGAACAGGACACCGTCAATGATCGATTGACCGAAGTCCTAGCAAAGAAGGGTACGGCCGCGAACAGCCAATCAAAAGTTATCCCAAGCGAAGATTGCTGCCACAATTCAACAACGAGGCCGTAGAGCCCACAAGCGCCGAACAGCCAGACCGCCCCCCTAGAGGGCGGGACAGAGAAGCTGACGAGGCCGAGCACCCCGCCACCCCACCTCGCCATTACGGCAAGGATCAAGTGTGGCCCACCTACGAGTATGACCTCTGCCATGACCTAGACGCTCGAGGAGGCCGTACCAGGTCCATCTACGGACCCAGAGAAGATCCGCCCACTCACCAGGAAGGATATTATGATTGGCGGAACTGAAACGATAGAGTCCGGAAGCAGGAGCGGATCCGGATGGCCGAAGACCTCCGACGTGATGTAGCCTGAGTTCGGGGCGCCGCACACCCCATGTGCTTCACAGAGAGGGTAATGCAACACCAATTCCTAGAAGGCTTTAAGCCTGTGAACATCGAGTCATACGACAGAACCACAGACCCGGCCGTATGGATAGAGGATTTCCTCCTCCACATTCACATGGCGCGAGAAGATGACCTCCACGCCATCAAATATCTGCCACTAAAGCTTAAGGGACCAGCTCAACACTGGTTGAACAGCCTTCCCGAAGACTCTATAGGCTGTTGGGAAGAGCTTGAGGACGCTTTTCGAGCGAACTTTCAGGGCACCTATGTCCAACCTCCGGATGCTGACGACCTAAATCGCATCACACAGTAGCCCGAAGAATCTGCCCGATAATTTTGGAACTGATTCCTGACAAAGAAAAACCAGATTGTCGACTGTACGAATGCCGAAGCCTTGGCCGCTTTCAAGCATAGTGTCAAGGACGAATGGCTCATAAGACAGCTCTGCCTAGATAAACCAGGAACTATGGCAGCCATTACTTCTCCCATGACCCACTTTTGCGTGGGCGAAGACAGTTGGCTTGCTCGAAAAAATGCCAACCCCGACACACCTGGTACCTCCGAGGTTCGGGATGGAAATGGAAAGCCCCGACGCAGCAAGTGTAAACGTCACCACAATGACGGCGGGGGCGAGGATACGACAGTAAATGCTGGATTCCAAAATCAGAAGTCCGGACCCCGAAAGAAAGCCGCTAAAGGCAATGGCAACAACCCATCCATACTAGACACAATCCTGAACATGACTTGCCAGATCGATGACACTCCAGAGAAGCCCGCCAACCACACCAACCGTAACTATTGGGTGATAAAGCAGGCCGGCAAGCTTACAGTCAAAGACTCAGGCAAAAGCCCACGAAGCAAGGACGATGACGAGCCCCGCAGGCCAAATAGTGGAGGCCAGAAACACATCCCTTCCGAGGTGAAGGTGGTGAATATGATCTATGCAACCCACATACCAAAGAAGGAAAGGAGGCGAGCACTGCGAGACGTATATTCCGTCGAGCCCGTAGCGCCGAAGTTCAATCCATGGTCAGCCTGCCCGATCACTTTCGATCGCAGGGATCACCCGACCAGCATACACCACGGAGGATCCGCAGCCTTAGTACTCGACCCCATCATCAATGGATTCCACCTAACTATAGACCTAATGGACGGGGGCAGTAGCCTCAATCTGATATACGAAGACATAGTGAGGAAGATGTGGATTGATCTGTCAAGGATAAAACCCAGTAACACCACCTTCAAGTGTGTCATTCCAGGAGTGGAGGCCCACTGCACAGGCACTGTGATGCTTGAAGTAGTGTTTGGCTCTCCGGACAAGTTCCGAAGCGAGGACTTGATCTTCGACATTGCACTTTTCCGCAGCGGCTATCGTGCCCTCCTCGGCCGAACGGTGGTCGCCAAATTCAATGCCGTTTCGCATTACGCGTACCTCAAGTTGAAGATGCCTGGTCCTTCGGGCATCATAACTATCAACGGCAATACAGAACGCTCACTTTGGACCAAAGAGCAAATTGCGGCCCTAGCGGTCGAAGACCAAACCGGCCCATAGAGGTCCAGATGCCGACCCGCTGTAAAGGTCGGCGACAAAAGTAAACGGGTTCGAACCCATTCCCAGTCATGGGAACCCGCATGCGTTCACTGCAACTAGGGATTTGCGCCCGCGCCCCATGGCACGCCCACTTTCTTCATGCTCCACGTGCCTCGTCAGTACAATTTCACACTCAAAATACCATGGGCAACCGTGAGGCATATATCAATAAATCCGAAGCATATGTTCGGCTAACCTGAACTTCGGAATTACCTTGTCTTCGGATGACCCGGGGGCCAATTCCAGAACCACCCCCCCCTAAGCACAAAGCTTCATCGGCAGGATCCTCGCCCCTCAAGCTCTCATCAAAGCTCCCAACCCCCACCTCTCAGAAGCAAAGGTGCAGACATGCAGCAAGGCAAAGTGGAGGCTTCGACTCACACGTCAAGGCCCTACGTAAACCTTTACACTTTAATTTTTTTTCCTTTTTACATATAATGCCTTCGCAGTTCGAATTGTACAGTTAGACATCTTGAGCCTACGAGAAACAATAAAAATGCCCTTTATGGTGTTCAGAGATCCGCATCTTGCGATTGTCTATTTCCTTTTTGATTCTCCCCTCTCTCTTCGAACAACCCAGCATGAAAACATGATCGGTTAACTAACCTAGAGCTCGATTTCCCTATCAGCTCGGCACCCCAAGTCCGACACTGCTTTCCGCTAAGTGTTCGGCGTCTTGGATATTGCACTATATGCATCAAGTTTCGAACTATGTCTTAGGTCAATAGTTGGGTTGCCCGGCTCCTGTGCTTGCCCCTTATTTTCTGCATGTTCGGCTAAGAGGGCAACAGGAGAACCCATGCGATTGTACTTCTGGCTCACCCGGTCAAGTACCTCAGGAGGAGAAAGCCAAAAACTAACCGTCATAGTAAGCGCGAACTGATCAGCGATCCGATGACGAGGTTTGACTCTAAAAATCGTTGGCGATTTTGCCGTCTCACACAAAGGGTTCGTCTTAACACAAACCACATGATCGGAAAGGGCAGGCATTTGCCCCCAAGTACATTACAAAACATAGGGGGCTAGTTCTTAGCCCCCACCGTCAAGCTCCTAAGGCTAAGTGAAAGCTGTAAAACCGAATAGTCTGATTGCCTAGTTACGCTCACGCGCTACCGCCTCCGGGTACCAAGACGTTGGCTAAGGGTAATAGCGGGGAGACAAAACACCCCTCGTGACATTCACCTGGGGGCTGAAGCCGATGACTGGTAGCTTTCTGAATAAACATACAACCAAATAGGAGTCAATATTAAAATCATGACAATATAAAATAAGTCAGGCAGACGCATCATAAAGCATAAGGTGCAATTTGTAAAAACTTAATACAGTCATTCAAGCATTACATCTTTTGAACACTGGCCCACTATCGCCCGCGCGCCATTCATCACCTGTGCAAAGTATTGCTCAGGGCAGCGATGCTCTTTTCCCTTGGGCGCAGGACCAATGGCCATGTCCATTGGATTAATCTTCGGCCAATGCAGCATGGTCTTCGCAAACGCAAGCCTCGCCCCCTCAAGGTACGCTGAGCGCTTCATGGCGTCAATTCGGAGCGGCGCCTCCCGCAGCTTCTGCACAAGGCCGAAGTAGGTGTCCAGAATGGGCTCGGCCGGCCACAGACTGACACAGAGGTCCTTCACGGCCAGCTCGGACATCCGATGCAGCTCCATCAACTGTTTCATATGGTTGTTGAGGAGGGGAGGATGCTCGGAGGACGGAAACTGTGACCAGAACCGCCACTGCAAGGAGTCCTCCTCGTGAGCCGCATAATGCTCCATGGCGGCCGCCACATTCTTCGAAAGCTCGACGAAGACGCCTGCAGAGCGCCAGACCCGCGTCAGCAGGGCGAACCTATTGCCTCCGAACACATTCTGTAGTAAGTTTTTCTTACCATTAGCAATTTGCCCGACTTGGCAGAGCTCTTCCCGGACACCTCGTGCTTCAGTCCTCGCCTCTTGGAGCTCCTTCTCCGCCTTGGACAGCTGGGAGGATCACTCCCCCTATTTCTTCTCAATGACTTCAAGCTTCTTGATGGCATCCTTGGCCTTCTCGAGCTCAGCCACCTCCTTGTTAGCGACCGTTTTCTTGACAGCCGCCTCTGCCTCGGCTTTCCTCAAGGCCTCCCTCAAGCCCTTGACTTCGGCAGCGGCAGCTGCAAGATCATCACAATAAAAGATAAGCATACAGTCCGGATCGTCAATATCCGGCATCAAGCAGTTGTACATCTTATCAAAGGGCTTACCTTGTGCCTCGTCAAGCCGTTTGTTGACAAGGTCAAGCTCTTTATCGAAATGCTTGAGCTTCTGATCCATCTCCTGTAGCGCCACAGCATTAGCAGTTGCGGCCAGAGAAGATGCCTGTGACATTAAAAAATTCACACCATTTTAGATAATGGCCTATAGAACGAGATCCTCCGTAGGTTTTCTTCGCAAACCTTGTAGACTCTCGGGGGCTACTACAGATATGGCATACTCAAACTAAGGACTAAATCCAATTTATGAGAAAAGAGCATTACTTGACTCACCTCAAAGCCTGTTAGCAGGCCTCGAACAGCGTCGTTCAGCCCGGAATGAATGGACCGAACACCCTGTATAACCGCACCCATAAGAGTACGATGCTCGTCGACGACGGCAGAGTTGTTCACCAACTCCGCCAGCGTGTCCGGCCATCCCACCGCCGCCCGAGTTGAGGTGTTCGGTGCGGGCGTCGGGCCCCCAGCACCTTCCCCATCGAAAGGAGGAATTGGCTCCCTTGGGGGCTCGGGAGCCGAATGCGGTAGGGGTTCGGATGATCCGGATCCCTTCCCCGCGTAGGCCAGGAGGGATGCATCCCCCTGGTCTTCAACGACCGAGGCATCGGCTTCGGCCATGGTGGCATCGACCTCCTCCCCTGTGTTCGGAGGAGGAGGGGTCTTTCGCGACAGCACCTCCCCAACTTCTTCGGGGATTAGAGGAGGTGCGGAACATGAGCCACTGTCCGCCAGTTCGGTGGGCAGGGACGTCCCCGAAGAGGTCTCCTCGGCGGGGAGGCCACCCGGAGGGTTGCACCAGCAAAAAACGATCAATCTACGTTCTGCCAGGGACTACTAAAAGAATAAAGCAATTGAAAATGTCGCAATATGTACCTGGTCGCATGGGGCTTGACCCTTGGTTCCCTCTCCAGAACTTTTTTGGACGCTTCAGACTACTCGTCGGAGTCCGAGCTATAGGACAGGACCAGCTTAGGCCGGCACTGTCTCTTCCGGGCCTGAGGAGGTTGAACCTCCTCGACGTCACTTGACGCCGCCCTTTTCTTATAGTGCGAGGAGGCACTTTCCTCCTTGTCCTCGGCCCCCTCCTGTGCGGATTGGGCTGCAGTGTCTCCGGACCGGCTGTCCAGATGGGCTCTGCGACGGAGGCCCTCTGTTGCCTTCGGTATCTCCATCTTCTTGCCCTTCTTGTCGGGCGCCTTGTAAGGCACCACGACCAACAACTTCTCTAACTGTTCGCATCGAGGCCCTTCTGGAAGCGGCGCTGGGCCGTTGATCTTCTCGGCCTTGGCAAGCCAGCCCTGCAAAATCCGCATAAAGAGGTTCAGATCAAATCATACGGCGCGAATATTCGAACTCATGTTAAGATAAATGCCGCTCACCTTCTTCGGAGGGGTCGCAGCATCGAGGCCGATGTCCTCCTCCTCGACCGGCCAGTCCTTCTGTGGCTTGAATAGTAGACCCCACAGTTTCTTGTGGGTCATGCCGAAAAGATGTTGCACGGTGGCCGGATCTTCGGGATCATTCTCCCACATTGGCTTGGCCCTCTCCTGACAAGGGACGAGTCGCCGCTTGAGCATGACCTGGATCACGTTAACCAGCTTCACGCCAGTCTCCATTACACCGACGAGGCGCTTTTGCAGTGCCTTCAAGTCATCGGCGGACCCCCAGTCTGGGCTCTTTGTGGTCCACGAGGCCAACCTGGTTGGGGGTCCGGATCTAAATGCGGGAGCTGCCGTCCAGGCGGCTCCCCTTGGCTCGGTGATATAGAACCATTCCTTTTGCCACACCTTAACGGTGTCAATAAACTTGCCCTCCAGACACAGGACCCGCGTCAGTTTGCTGATCATGGCCCCGCCTCAGTCCACGTGTTCGCCGCCAACCACCTTGGGCTTGACGTTGAACACCTTTAGCCACAGGCCGAAGTGTGGGATGACTCAGAGGAGAGCCTCACAGATGATAATAAAGGACGAGATATGGAGTAGGGAGTTGGGGGCTAGATCGTGAATATCTAGCCCGTAAAAGAACATCAACCCCCTCACAAAGGTGTACAGGGGAAATCCAAGCCCCCTAAGGAAATGGGGGAGGAATACGACCCTTTCGCCTAGCCTGGGCGTGGAGACGATCTGGCCCGCTTTAGGGACCTAATGGGCGATGTCTGCCGACAAGTAGCCGGCTTCCCTCAGCTTTAGGATGTCGCTATCGGTGACAGTGGAGACGTCCCACTTCCCGTTGGCTTCGGATCCAGCCATGGTTGAAGGAGACGGGGTGGAATTCGCTATGGAAAGCAGAGAAAAGGGGCGTTGGAGCTCTGAAGATCTGCAGTAGTGGAAGGTGGAAGAAGGCGTGGAATGCTGACTGTTGTAGTCCCCCCCTTTATAGGCTATTGATAAGCCAAGAGTTACTTTTTCCACACCGTTGGCTTCTCCACTTCCCGGTACTCTCGCGATGTTATGTGCGGGGTGGATAATCGAAATCATTGATCATATCCCCTGAAAGGCGGGGCACGATCCCCACCTTGATGAGATGTGTCAAACATGGGTTGGCCTCGAGCCACGCTCCGAGAAATACTAACTGCTTGGTGTTATGGCCGGATGTGACCCTTCATTGAAAGAGAAAAAGTTGTCAGATGAAGGAAGTGTTTATACTTAAATGGTTTTTTGTTATTGCCTTCGTTGTTAAGTAAAACTGCCATTTTAGATTCCGGACATCACTTGGCTTCGAACATGAACAAAGCACACTGAAGAACTCGCCTCGCAAGCCTAATATTGTTGGGCGAGCGGATGCCGGATACAAGCCTTGGCGTTGGAGGCAATTTCGGGGGCTACTGAGGGTGTTATGGACTAAGGGGTCCTTGGGGCGCCGGCCCATTGAATATGGGCCAGACTGGTGAAGCCGCATAGTGATAGGAGATCTATGATGCCGTGGTGTGCACTCCAAGTCAAGGATAGGCATGATCTCTTTATCCCTTATTGTAATCTATCTCTGGTAACCCTAACCCTACCGGTGTCTATATAAACTGAGGGTTGTAGTCTTTAGGGCTAGAGCTATATTCATCATCTCATCACCTTACGGTTTAGCTCATGCTGATCTCGAGGTAGATCTACTCTGTAACCATACTATGCATCCAATACAATCAAGCAGGACGTAGGGTATTACCTCTTCGAGAGGGCCCGAACCTGGGTAAAGACCGTGTTCATCGTCCATTGTTCCCCATCGATCCTAGATCCACTGCTCGGGACTCCCTACCCCGAGGACTGCCGGTTTTCACACCAACACCTATCCTCCTTACAACTGAACTAGTTTACCAAAATGAGTTTCATATACTACATGCTAAACCTGTCATGTATTTGCTTGTTCCTCTTTTAGAATGCTGACAGATTATTGGAGTAGATTACCCCATTATGCAATGGTAAAGGAATTAATGCAGATGACGTTCAAGATAGTGAGACAACCCTTTTGGTCTCTAAGAAAGTTGATAAAAACTATCTTTAATGCTATATGACAACCCCAAAGTCCAGCCTTGATGTAGTGTTCGAGTTATTTGCCACTACTGCTGGCAGTAGTTCTTTGAAATTGCTACTTGAATCAGTTCGGCTTCTTGAATCTCAACTACAAGCTGAAAGACATCAGTTAGCTATGCTACGACAAGAATCCCAAGGACAGAGGAAGTCCCTGCAGAATTCAGATGCATACTTTTTTGGTGCAACAGTAAGAGTTGGAGGATTTTAGCACAAAACAAGAGAAAGCTAATAAGCTTGCTAAGCTTCTTGCCAGAATGGTGGGTACCCAGGATATCGTTTCTTGAGCTCTTCTGAAGTGGTTTCAGTTCTGGACTTGTTTTGCTACCGCGTTTATTTGCAGTGGTGGCCAACTACGACTTCATGTGTATGTAATATGCTGCTTTGTTGTTCCCTGTATTTGCATTGGTGGCAAACTTTGATGCCTAGTGGATGTAATCTATGTAATTGCTGTAATAGCCTAGTATTAGTTGCTTGCTTATTTATTTCATGTAGTCTTGTTTATTTTTTTGCTTGTAGTCACTCCAGTTCTTTTTCGTCGGTTTGCTAGTGGCCGCAATAACAATGTGCCACATACGACCCGTGGTAACCATGGCCCTCCTATGGCCTGCCGGATCCATGGGCCTCGTACGGGCCCTGGGATCCATGGGACTCATACGGGCCTTATGCTCCATGGGCCTCCTACGGGCCTTAGGATCAATGGGCCATACTGATCGTGGGACAAAAACGGACCGCTAGATGGTCCGTAAATGGGCCAAATTATGAACCGCCCATTTATGGGCTCAGAACATAATGGGCCGTCAGCGGGCCATAAGACAACACAGACTTAATTCTATCAACAGGCATAACGGGTCATTAATGGCCTGGATTACATGATAGGATGAACACGGCCCAATGTGTTAACAGGCCATAAATGGACCGACTGTAGCCACGGCTGAATTTAGCCCAGTAGCCGAATAGGCCAGTTACTGACCGTAAGTAGTTGTGGCCTAGAAATGAGCCCAAGAGTTTATGGGCCCTTAGTATGCCAAAAGTTAACATGGGCCGAAAATGGCCCAACTTAATAATGGTCGTTATTGGTCCAAAGAAGTATACTGTTCATTATGGGCCAGAATTACTACGGGCCGTTAAAGGGCCCAGATATACAAAAGGCCTCATATCGGCCGAAAAACGTCACGGGCAATACATGGGCCAAAAGTGACAACGTGCTGGAATCATGTTGGATGACCCACATGTTGCTACTGGTCCTAATTCTGATAGGCCATAACGGGATGTGAGTTCCCGCGCTAGAAATGGGCTATATGCAAACATGCCATTAATATGCTTTCTGTGGGCTGGCCTGCTATCTTTTGACCAAGTCAAACAGGCCGGCCTTTTAACCTAAATGGGCCACTGTTGGGCCGTGCCATGTTTCGACGTATTATAGGCGTGTCCCGTCAATTGGATGGATGACATCTGTCCCAACACGGACCTGACACGTGGTTCCTTCAACCAATGAAAATTTTACACGTGGAAAATCACCATTGGTCGTTGCTGTTAATGGGTTATCGGATACAAAACCGGACCCGCTAGCTTAACAGCGACCCGTTATGGTGAATGCCATGTGTCGGTTACCCTTGACGAAAACACTTCCATGACGCGACATTTATCATCATGGAACTGGACACTTCCGTGACGATAATTTGAGTATTGTCATGGAACACTTCTACGACACCACATGTATGACTATCTTGATTTAGTCATAAAATCATCGCAGATGTACATATATAACAGAAAATGTGACCTACTATGACAAAGACGTATCATCACGGAAGTGTTTTTTTGTAGTATAGGGACGTCGACTTCATCAACCATAGACTCAAGGACATGTTCTCTAGAACCAATTGAATTGGGGGCTTCAGATTCTGGCTACGGGTCCAAGAGCATCAAGAAATCTCTTGTCGAGGAGCATCGGATGTTGATGGTTGGTTGCTAGCTGCCGGCACGGTGTTGTTGGCTGCTCCCATATCCACATCTACGCCAGCGCTTGGCGCTCCTGGTGTAGAAGTGCCACCAGTGGCCTTGGCGGCCTCATCTATGGCCACCTCTGCAGCTCTCTTGTCAGGATGCGCCCACCGCAGACCCTCAAGGAGATGCATAAGCTGGCGGGATGTGTGACTTCCCTGGGGCGCTTCATCTCCAAGATTGGCGAACGCGCCCTGCCATTCTTCAAGCTGATGAAGAGAAAGGGTTCCTTTGAGTGGACCCCGGAAGCAGATGCAGCCTTTCAAGACCTCAGGAGGTACCTCACGAGCCCGCACATCATGGCGGCGCCCCGCTTCCGCGAGCCCCTGGTGCTCTACTTGGCAGCCACCCCGCATTAGGCCTACGCGGCGCTCGTAGCAGTCCGGGAGGAGCGCGCCAGCACCCAAGGGAGGCCCGACGGCCCTCGCGAGGCCGTGGGACCACTCGACCCTCGATACCGCTGGGCAGCGCTCCCGGGCACCCCGCCCCTCCGTCGCTTGGCGAGGCACCGGGGCCCCTCACGCTCCACCAGAGGCAAGCCACCGCCGACTCCCCACGCCTTGTCGAGCACCCTGTATACTTCGTTAGTACAGTGTTGTGGTACGCGCGCGCGCATTACCCTATGCAGCAGAAGCTCCTTCTCGCGCTCCTAGTTTCTTCTAGGAAGCTGCGCCGTTACTTCCAAGGCCACCCTATCAAGGTTGTCTCCGCATACCCCCTGGAGAAGGTGATGCGCAGCCCCAATGCCGTTGGATGAGTCGCCGAGTGGAACATCGAGCTGCAAGCCTTCTAGCTGGAGTTCTGTATGACCAGGTTCATCAAGGGGGCGGCGCTTGCCGACTTTGTGGTGGAGTGGACGGATACCCATGACGGGGAGCTGCGTGAGGACCAGTCCCTCTCGCCTGGAGACGAGGCACCTGACGGTTGGGTCATGCACTTCGATGGCGCCTTGTCACGGCAGGGCGCAGGAGCTGGGGTCGTGCTCATTTCCCCAACCAAAGACAAGCTCTACTATGCCGTCCAACTTTGCTTCCAGCACGGCGAGCAGGTCTCCAACAACATTGCGGAGTACGAGGGCCTGATCGCCGGGCTCAAGGATGCGGCTGCTTTGGGGGTCAAGCGCCTCACCATCAAGGCGACTCCCAGCTCCTCGTCAACTTCTCCAACAAAGAGTACAAGCTGAAGGACGAGCATATGGCTGCATACCTTGAGGACGTATGTAAAATTGAAAAGCATTTCCTGGGCTTGGAGTTGCAGCACGTCCCCGCGCGGCGCGAACAAGGAAGCTGACGACGTCGCCAAGGGAGCATCCCGCTGCAAGCCTCAAAACCCTGGTGTCTTTGAAGAAAGGCTCTTCAAGCCATCAGCTGCACGCCGGACGGTTTGCCTAGTGCTGCTCCTAGAGGAGCTACCGTCCGCACCGGCCGCAGGTTCCCCGGCCTGTCACTACAAAAAAAAGACACATCCATGACATTTTGGCCTGAACAAATTTTTTTTCTGTCATGCTTATGACACTTCTATGACGATAATTGTGACAAAAGCACGTATCAGCATAGATGTGGTGGGCTACTACTTCTCTGACAAAAAATCATGACATAAAATGGGCTTTTTGTCTTGGGCGGGCCGGGGACGCACCTGCCTAACATTCTTTGGGCCGTCCATGATGGAAAATATCATGGTAGAAGCGAGGCCGAGGAAAATTTCGGGGAGTTCCCGGTTGCGGTGGGTGGTCGGGGCCGAGCGATGCACGGAGGGATTACGCATTTCTCTCGTACACGTACGCGCGTGTGTACGAGGCATTGGGCTCTAACTGAACCCTAGCGAGGCGTTCGCTTACTGAACCCGAGCGATTGCACTAGCTACGTTACTGAACTCGAGCAATCGATACCTTGGCTGTTAACTGAACCCGAGCGATTCCTTCTCTACTGCTGCTAAATGAAGCCGATTGAACCTGCTGCTGCCTCTTGATGAACAGTGACTGTTGTTGGGCGTTGGATAAATAGTTCCCGGTGGGGGTTGGATGAACATGACCCCGTGGTAGTAGAGGCCATTGACACTGGATAAACTGGACCCTGATCAAGAGGAGGCCACCACACACCACCTGATCGAGCCTGTTGGGGGTGGATGAACTGGACCCCGTGGAGTGCTGGTTGAACAGTAGCCGGTGGAGGGTGGATGAACAGGACCCCGTGGATGAACAATGGCTGGTGGAGGCTGGAGGAAGTCGATGTTGAATGAACTGTAGCAGGAGGCTGGAGGAAGTCAACGGTGGATGAACAGTAGCCCGTGGAGGCTGGAGCGAGGCAGTAGACGGTGGATGAACAATAGCTCGTGGAGTCCCGTTTTGCAGTACGCCACACCCCTCCCAGTGAACAGGACACTGTTTCAACCATAGGCGCTCTAGCACAACTCTGTTTCCTTTGTTTTGCGGTACGCCACACCCCTCCCGATCAATAGCACCCCGTTTCGACCGTAGGATCTCGAACACAAGTCCGTTTCCTTTGTTTTGCGGTACGCCACACCCCTCCCGATCAATAGCACCCCGTTTCGACCGTAGGATCTCGAACACAGGTCCGTTTCCTCCGTTTTGCGGTACGCCAGACTCCGTTTCGGCTGTTCTGTCCAAGCCGGTTGGCTCCCGTTGAACAGGACGCATTCCAACCTAGTCTGTTGCCTCCCGATGAACAGGATGCTATTTCTCCATTCCGACCCAGCCGGTTGGCTGCCCGATGAAGAGGACGTCATTGCTGCCATCCGTTGCCTCTCCATGTACACGAGCCCTGGCCGTCCATATGCGCGAGTACGCGTTCGAGACCCCGCCCGTATGTACGTACGTGGCTGTATTTTTTGCCCTGTGGTTGTATGTACGTGTACACGATTTAGACGGGACTTCCTGAACTGCTACATTGAGTGCTCTACTGCGACACGTGCCGCTACTTACTCGGCCACAGTTCATACTTGTAGAGAGACCGATCGACAAGTACGTACGTACACATTCGTGACTAGACACACAACACTACGTACGCTTCGAACAGATGGGTCCCAGCTCTCAGGGAGGATAAGGAGGCACTTCCTTGCGTGCGAAGATATAACTGGTGGGTCCCAGCTGTCAGGGGGAAGAATTATTATTTTTGCCCGTAATATGGATGCACTTCCTCCCGTGCGAAGATGTAGCTGGTGGGTCCATCTGTCAGCCTCACAGCGTACGGTACTCTTCCGATGGCTATCGTTCATTGACCACCTTGACCACGTCGTGTGGACATCACTTAGGCGGTGGACGATGGTGAGGCTTAGGAAGGGAACAACGCTGAGCTAGGGAAGACGAGGCAGGTGGATGCCCACACGAAGGGGAGTACGAGGGTTAACTAGTTCGGCTGCGGTGTAAGGCTGCCGTCACCGGAGGACAACAGGGGGTGTGGGTGAGTAGAGGGAAAGCCTGGCTAGTGGTAGTATGGTCGGGCGGTGAGGACTGCGCGGCAGCATAGCCGGCCACAAGAGGCTGGAGCAGGCGGTATGGCGGGCATTGGTTTGGGTTGCTGGAGCAAGAAGACCAGAGGTTGAAGACGCAGCTCCGCCATTGGATTAACATCCAATGGTCACTGAAGCTAAAATCGTTTTTTGACTAAGTTGACAAAGCCCTGCGTACGCGTCAATTTACTAGGCCCACAAGTCAGCCTCCAAATCTGGTGGGTCCTAGCTAGCAGGGGGAATCATTTTTTCTGCGCGTAATAAGGTGGCACTTCCTTCCGTGCGAAGAAGTTTCCTGGTTTTTTTATTTCTTCTTTTTCGAGTTAGAATAAAATGAAAACAATTTAGCATCTTTGGTACAATCTATATTTTCACAAAATGGATCATAATAAAGCTGGTGGGTCCTAGCTGTCAGGGAGAGGAAACTTTTTTTCCGCGTAATAAAGGAAGCACTTCCTTGTTTGCAAAGATGTAGCTGGTGGGTCAAACCTGTCAGTGGGACAAATCATTTGTTTTCGCATAATAAGGGGGCACTTGCTGCGTGCGGCCATGGGCCATGTGGGTCCCTACTGTCAGCCACTCCACATACATGCCTCTTCCGATGGCTGTTGTTTATTGACAAAGTTGACCATGCCGCACCGAGAGAACCAACGCGGTGAACGATGGCGAGGCCTAGGAAGGGAACGACCCGGAGTAGCAAAGACACATAAGTGGATGCCCATGCGGAGAGGAGTACGAGGGTTCACTGGTTCGGCTATGGTGTGAGGCTGCCATCGCCGGAGAATAACAAGAGGTGTTGGTGAGTAGAAGAATGGCCTGGACGGCGATGGGAGTAGGGTGGGCCGGTGAAGCCTGCGCACCAGCACAGCCGGCCACGGGAGACGGTAGCAGGCGGTACCGCCGGCGGTGGTTTGGGCGGCTGAAGCAAGAATATCCGAGAGTGAAGAAGCACTACAACCGTTGGATGGACATCCAACGACCACTGCAGCTAGAATCGTGTGTTGACTATAAGTTCACAAAGCCTTTCGTACACGTCAACTTACTAGGCTCACAAGTGAGCATCACATATGTGGCAGAAAACATATAGCCCATTTGCGATTTCAAATAATGTACAACCCATTTTTGAATTCTAATGGAATTTACTACAACCCATTTACAGTTTAATAATTTCAACCAACCGCTCAAAACAGAATTTAATAAAATTTCCCACATTTTGATGGGATCCGAACTATTTTTATCCCAAAATTTCGAGTCAGGTTGAATATAATTTCAAAATAAATTTGTATTAGGTAAAAACCCAATGAAATATTGTGCGCGCAACAAGTCACGAAATAAAAAATTTCAAAATCCAAAAATAATATTTTTTAACTAATTACGTGTTTGGTGCATTTTTTTATAGTTACAACCCAATTTTTATAATTACATCCCATTTATTATTTCTTAAAGCCCATTTTCTTGTTAAGCCTAATGCATCCCTCCTAGGAAATATTTGCAGCCCAGCGGGGCGGAAAGTTGACCTGGGCTGGGTATTCCTCAAAAAAAAGTATAGCTGGGCTAGCCATTTTCACCTTGAAAAAAGTTATATTTGGGCTGGATATTTGGTCGACATAAAATAATAGCCTGGGCCAGACGGGCCAGAGCCCGCCCGGTTGATACCCTACTCCTCTGAACAACAATAAAAACATCGCTCAAGAAAAACTCTGCTCACACCTCAAAAACACAAATACTGCTCAAGCTGCTGGGTCCCAGCTGTCGGCCGCTCCTTGTGCAATTCTCTCGTTTATTGACTATATAGGTTGACAATGGTGTGGGACCATGATGTCAGGAAACCAGGAGGAAGCAAAAAAATTGTAGTTGTATATAATAAGGAGGCACTTGTGTACTTGTGGCTATGGCCCTGGTGGGTCCCCACTGTCATCCTCTCCAAGTAAAGTCATCTCCTGATTCCTCATGTTCATCGACCATGTTGACAACGTGAGAAAGTGGTGCCACGGTGAGCGCAACAACTTGAAGGACGATGGAGAGGGCCTCACGGGCCCTACGGATGGTCTGATACAGCGCCCGCTGGTCGTTCAGGAAGCCAGGATCATCGGACCCCTATGAGAACCTTCGAGAGACTGAGCCAGCAAGAAACGGTAAGGCCACGCTTGGGAGCTCTGGATTGTTTCACACCTATATTAAGGATACAAGTGTAATTTACTCCTCACCGGAAACAACGCATAAAATACATGCGCAATGAAACCGACGGCCCGAGGTCTGTAACAAAAACCGGTGAGTTAAGCGTGTAATTTGAGAAACCAGTGTATATTTTACCAGTCAAAAACGACCAACCAAGTGCTTCGCCCAAGACCATCTGCTTTTATTTACAAGCGTCAGTTTTACAAGTGGTTTTGGTTGGAAAACGACGATCCAATCATGGCCTAAGATGATGAGTTGGTCTGAAGATCATATGGTTTCACCTCTAACATACCCGAGTTGTCGTATAGGCTATGAACGAAACATAACACAATGAACTTCTTAAGCACAGAAACAACAGAAGCGGATGATCTTCTTAACATGCAAATCACTGGCATTAGATCAACATGCAAAACAATACGAAGCTTTATTGTCAAGAGGCATGGTGAACAGCTCGTGATGCCGCATGCCACAGCATTCCAAGCTCAACTTTGTAATCAAACTCACTAGGCCTGGCATTTCATAGACAACATTCAGAACAAACTCTTAAAATACCTTACATAAGTCAACATTCATGACTATGCATCTCATCAGAGTAAATATTTACTTCTGAACTGAACACATGAATAGGAAAAAATGGTCGACGCTGCTCACAGCAAAGGGCGTCCCATTCCAAAATATGAACTGCATGTCTTCTGGCTAACATCAATGAGGAGAATTTGACAAGGTTTTCCAATTCCAAAATATTAAATGAATGTCTTCTTGCTAACATCAATGATTAAACTTTGACAAGCTTTTCCCATTCAAAATATGTAATGCCTATGATTGTGGAACGAGCAGGGTTTGTCATCAGTTTGCACATTGAAATGGCACATGGAGCCGGACTAACCAGCGTATCTTTTTGTGTTGTTCCACTGAAATCAAACAATGTCTTGCGTATCACGGTGGATTTCGTCACCAGCGTCTACTAATACTCTAAAGCTTCTCGATCATTCCTTGTGTAATGTAGTACAAATAGTGACTGCTTCGTTCTGCAAAGTGGAAAGACCAACTGGGCCCAATAATGCAATAGTTTGCCTTAAACACATTGGCTCCTTTTGTGCAGTTCAACTAAAATCAAAGTCGAAATAGAACCGAGCAGAAGTTTTGATATCCTTGTATGCACAAATAGGTATAAAGGAAACAAGTACTGAGAAATAATGATTGATGACTTTTACTCCCAGTAGAAAAAACATCTACCTTATCTTAATGGGAAACAAAGCAGGACAGTAGCAATTCTCAAACAGTGTGATTCATTCATATTAACTGAGACATTATCTTAACAATACCTTGTTTCAACATCTATAAAGAATGACAAAGCAGAAAAGTACCATTCCTAAAATAGTGCAACTGATTCATATTAATAGAGACATTATCTTAACAATACCTTGGTTAAACATGTAGAAAGAACTACAAAGCAGGATAGTGCCATTTGTAAAACACTGTAACTGATATATAATAACAGAGACATTATCTCAACAATACATTTCTTAAACATGTACTCCCGCCGATCCCTAACAAGTGTTGCAGTTTTGAACTAAGATTCAGTACTTAATTCTAAGACTGGCATTGCTTAATTTTACCAGTGGCATTAGATTAACAAAAAGCATAAACAGTTCCAGGGAGAGTGGGTGCAACAGCACCATGTGCTTCCATCTACTTATAAAGGGGGCGATGCAGAGTTTGTTGTAACAAAGCAACAAGCATCATGTATGGGTTGGTCCCATTTTTGTTCACTTAATGGGAAAAGACAGCAATACAATAGCTTCAATTCAACATTTATTTAAAATAGTACCACTACAAGTAGCACAGCATCTCAAAGCACACTGCACAATCATGTGGATGAGGGCCGGTACTGACCTTTCATGAGGCAGACAAGATCAAATACGAATTTGCCAACACGAATAGGAAATCCAATCTCATTTTGTGTAGTTCAACTAAATCAAGCAAAGTTGCCGGTGTGACATTTAAGTTGAACTGCACAAAACACTCTTAAAACAAAAGTGTTTGGCGTAGTGAATCAAAAGGTCCCAATAGTAACGAGTTGAATAGATATCCCTGTTTTCAGAGGTAAAAAAAGAAATAATTACTGGCCGATAAAGGAGGATGAATCATATGGCCACAAAAAGAAGCATCTACCTTATCTTGATGGAAAACAAAGTAGGACAGTAGCATTTCTACAATGGTTGCATTGATTCATATTAATAGAGACATTCTCTTAAACTAACATTCGGAAAAAATGTAATTTACTTTTAACAGTGACATTGCTTCAATTTTGCAGCGGCATTCTTAGATTAACAACAGCAAAATAGTTGTATGGGACATGGGACATGCCAGCAGCATGTGCGTCCACACGTATAAATGGGTGATGCATAGTGTGTTGCCAAGCAGCATATCTGTGTTGGTCCCATATTTGTTCTCTTTGAACCTTTTTCCTATGTGAGGGCAGCAAATCTAATCCTACACAAACTACCCGACCCCCCAGTTTCTTTCCTTTTTGATCAAAGAGATCGATTCCTTACAGATGTGTGTACTGGGTTACCCCCTTTTTCCCTTTTCGACCAACAGAGCGGCTGGATAGCCATTCTATACTACTTTCCCTCCCTCCTTTCCTCATTGAACCATTTCCTAGATTCATGCTCGACCCCACCCTCCTTCTTTCCTCTTTGAACCAGGACCTAGATTCAACTACTGAATCGAAAAAGATCCGCATGCAGCTAGAGCAATGACGGTTTCAAAGAAAGTTATACTTTAGGGTCGTCGGGATGTGGCTAGGCGTGCGGCGGGAGGTCGGATCTGCCCACACTACATACAGCAGCGAGGAAGAAGGGGTTGGAGGCCCTCCCGCACCGGCGCTGGGTGAAAGAGAACAGCGCAGCCGGCAGTGGAATGCCTCCCTCGCCGATGGCGACAGAGTGAATGCTACACCTCCTCCCCTTCCCGGTGCGACGGGATCTGGACGGCTCCTTCACCAGGTGTGAGGGGGGATAGACAGAGAGAGGCCAACGCAGTCTTGTTTAGATCTGATGAAGAGGGCGAGAGATTGTGAATAGAGCAAACCCTAGCAAAGGAACGCTGAGCCTCCATCGTGTATATATATATGTAGTGCAGCGAGAGTGTGAAGAGTGCAAACCCTAGCGAACAAGCGCTCAGGCTCCAGCTTATATAGTACATATTCATGTATAGTACTAGTAATATAGTGGAGTGGTTTTCTTTTTCTCTCCATAACAATAGTTTTAAATTTTGTAGGAAACGAAACTCTTTATTTAATGTGCCAGTGAAGAAAACTATGATCAACTAACGATCCACGCGTCCTGGTCGCACTTCCTGTCATTCACGTGCGGTACACTACCCTCCGTTAAGTGAACAACCACACATGCACCAAATTATCAGAAAGGTGTGAGAGTGTGTCCAAATAAAGAAATTTATTTTTAATTATTTTTGTATGTACAGTTTGTCATCTCTCAATAATTATGGTTTGTTGTGTTCGGCCTAAACTTGGTCAAACTTTACAAAGTTTGACTTCAGTCAAATCTAATATGCAGAGTACATAAAAACAGAGGGGGTACTACCTCCATCTGGGTTTTTAGTCCACACCATATTTTTAATCAAAGTATGACCACATATTTAGTTAAAAGCTAGACAAATAAAATTACAGGGTAGCTGAAGACAAAATTGTGAGAAGGCTTAGAATCAATACAAAACTTTTGCTCTTAGTACCAACGTTGATGCTTCTTCGAGGAAACATTTGGTTCATATCCAATTGTGTGATGAAATTGCACCAACGTAAATGATTGATCCAAGATGAAATCATGAAACCTTGCATGCAATGTTTTGACAAAGCATTGACATATGAACATGTGAATGTGAGGGACTACAACCTCGTGCATGCATGCAAGAGTCACACGTACACATGCATGCAAAAACCCACATGACGCCCTAATGCATGCATGTCCGAGAACACGACCGAACATACACGGTCACGCTCAAGTGCTCAGCCTACACTTGCATGCACACGCATACTCAGCCAGGGTGAGCTAGTGATCGTATAAACACCGGAAAATGTATATATTGCCCATAATGAGCGTATTATGAAGTCCACTGACCATATTTTTACAAATATACAGTGACAGCCAGTGTATTTAACTGGTTTCAAATTAAGCCATATTAACCGGAAGTATGGACTAGCATTACTTTGTTGTGTCCCGTCAACTTGCAGAACGAGGAGAAGCTAGCGTGCGGTGGCTCGCAAGACAAAGGAGAAACTGTTGACTAATGCAAGCTCTCCCTCGCTCAGGCGGTGGACGTGCAATAGTTAATTCGGTGTTAGATTGCCAGAAGCATACACTCTACTAGTACCATCATTGTTCGACTTCCCGAAGAGGCGAAGAGCCAAGCGCAAAGTTTACTACAGTAGTACTCTGAGTAGTATTACGTAGTACTACTAGTACTACTAGTACTTAGCATACATGTACTACTCGGAACCGCATGGCGGAGCGTCTGCACTCTTATTTTAATTTAATCTATGATAAAGCAATCTTTAACACATTTGCTTCTCTTCGAGGGTTCTCGCATGTGATAATGGAAGTTGATTGCATGGAACACTCGCCACAATTCTCGCTTAATTCTGGCTCCTATCCTGTTAGAAATAGGAGCGCTCAGTAATATTTTATCTTTTTTTGTTATTCAGCATGTAAACAGGTCAGCAAACCTTGCGGCACATCTTTGTGTGAACCGTGCTTGCTGCACTTTGAATGTGACTGAGAGCTGGCTTGATGAAACACCTCGCTTCCTTTTTTTGTGGGGTACCTCGCTTCCTAGTGACCAGTCTCTTGGCTAATTGTCCTAAGAATGCTTATATATGAATAAAGCTCTCTCATTTACCCGCAAAAAAGATTCCATATTAACCGGAAAGGAGGCAGTATGGACTAGCACTACTTTGTATTTTGAGTAGATCAGCAAGCACGCACCGCCCTTTGTATTTTGTGATCTGTCAAATGCGCAGGAACTTCAGGAGACAGGCATTCGAACGGCTCCTTGGTGACACCCTGCCACCTCAAGAGGGCCAGTCTCGATAAGGCAGCGGTTTGATCCGCAAAAGGCTAAGTAAAATTACTTCGTTCGCCGCGTGTTGCAAGCCAAAGTCCCTTTCCTTGCAACCCCCGCGAGGTGAACCGCTCCTTTTCGTGCAAGCCGCTTGCACGTTAAAAGGGGGGCTCTTGAACATCACGCCTCAGGAGCCCCTACTGGCTCTCAGGCCCTCACCCCCTAGCCTTGTCCCAGGCATCGTGACCTGACATACCAGCGGCGGCTGAGCTCCGCTCGAGGGCCGGGTCCTGAGGACGTAGAGCACCTTGGTGAGCAAAGAAATGAGGGGTAAACCCCGCGAGGAAATACGGGAAGAGGGGCGTAGTCCGGCAGCGCACGCATCGCTTGAAATACAAAGGATGCCAATATTTTCCTGCACCCCTAGTGGGACTTGTGTTAACTCGTTGTAGCGAAGAAAGATAGAGAGGACCAAACTCCAGGGAGGCGCACCCTCGTGACGCAGGAATCCCTCACGGGCCATGATCACCTTAAGCTAAGTCATCTTATCCACGCCAGGCGCGAGCCTTCCTATTAACGTTTTACCTTGGCTCTCGCGATCTCTTTTGGGCGAAAACCCCCTTTTTCTCTTGAAAGCCGCTTGCGCGTCTAGGGGGACTTCTTGAGCATCACGCCTCAGGACTCTTACCGGACATTGGGTTGCTCACCTCCTGGCCTTGCACAAGGCATCACGATCTCGCATACCAGCGACGGCATAAGCTTGTCTGGGAACTGAATCCCGGTGACGCAGAGCATAAGGCGATCGTAAAGAAAAAAGAGTTAAGCTCAAACGAGAGGCACCGTAATAACTTGAACACGAGCTGGAAGCATTAAGGTAAAGGCATGAGTGCCGCAGTTCCTTACACGCCCCCATGGGGCCCTTGATGGTTTCAATGCAGGAAATGAAAGAACAAGAGAAACAGCCTCCCGGAGGCCGCCGCTCCTGAGGCGCCGACTCCGACATCGCAGGCGCTTAGTCGGAGTTGACCTCCTCCTTGACGCGGTGGCGTCGTGGCACATTGTAGTCGTTCTTGCTCCCGCTCTCCCCGAAGGATGTGGCTCGTCGCTGGAGGCGCCGTGGCCGTCGCCAAGGGCAAGTTCACCGCCGATGCTGTGGTCGTTGTTGCCAGAGGAAAGGTGGTCGCTGCCGCTGTTGTTGCCCTCCAGGCAGCATCCGAGATGGTAGCCGGTCTCCCCGAAGATCTTCACATAGAGCATCGCCGCCCCATCAAACTTGAACTGGAGGGTGTGCCTCCCCTTTAGGCCGCGGATGAACGACTGCCACCCTCGGGTAAAGTACAGGAAGTCGGAAGGGGTGACTTCGAATTCCACCCAGGAGGACTTGCTGCAGCAGCCGTCGGGCTGCAGCCACAGCCCGACAGGGCCGTCCACCGCCAGCTCTCCCGCGAAGGAGCCTGCTAGCTGGATCCAGGTGCGGAGCGGTCTCTTCATCCACACGGCAAACTCATGGGCCAACTCGGCGGAGTGCGCCCATGCCCGAGGTGGCTGGGCGCCAACGCCGTTCCGCCCCCCGCGTCCGCCTGCGTGCCGCTTCCCGTGGCCCCGCCCGCGGATGGAGTTCTTCATGCGGCTACCGGAGCCGGGACGGACCGCCAATAGAGGGCGCCGCATCCTCGGTGAGGTGCCGCGGGCGTGGCGTCGGACTTGCTAGGGCAGCCGCGCCCCATCTTGGGCTGCGGCGGCTCCGGCCCCTAGTGTGGATCCTTGCCCTTCTCGGCAGTGGTGTACCTTCTTATGGGTGCCATGTCTGCTGCAACGAGGGTTGGAGGCGAATGGACGAGAAGACAAAGATGGGTCGAGGGCTCTGCCCCTTGTCCCTCTTATAAGCGATCAGAGAAGGCCAATCGGTGCCCCTTCACCTTCGAGCAATGATGGCCTTGCAGTGCGCACGCCAGGCTTTTTGTCAGCCTGGCTAGTTGCCAAGGCGACGTGGGGAATTGGGGGCATCCACGTCCCATTGTGCGCCACACATTGAACCTGGCCCGCAGGCAGTTAGGGCCCGCGTCGCTTCGCCCTCCCCTCTTTGCCTTCTCCTCGAAGCCAGGCCGAGCGCGCCGTGGGCCCCGGGGCTACTGTCAAAGTTCTAGAACCAGGGGTACCTAGACCCATCTACCTATGGCCCAGCGCGTGGCTCTACCAACGGCCTGGCATGGCCGAGCAGCAGGACTTCATGAGCAAGACCCTCACGAGGGCCCCCGCCTCGCGAGGCGAACAACATCAAGGCCTCCCAGAAGCAGCCTCCCGAGGCTGTCTCCCGAGGAGCGGACATCTCTAGGCAGGTACCCCACCTCACGAGGTGCGTGGTGACATGAGCCATGATGACCAGGGCCAGAAGGGCGCTAGCGGGCACAGTCCAGGATAGTTTCCTCTTTGGTGCTAAGGAGGCAAGGACGTACGCGGGTTCCCAAAGAATCCCCCAAAGGTTTCCATTCCGGTGCAGCAAGCCCAAGACCACGAGCTCGACAGGATGGAGGTCATCACCAAGCCCACCACTTTGTCATGGCCAGAAGCTTTGCAGGCGAAGACCACCTTTAGTCAGGATAGGGTGTGCTCATGTCCCCCTTCAAAATTGGCTGCTGTGGTATCCCTTCTCGCCGAACCATGAGGGAAGAGGACCAAGGCCACTATAAATATAGATTAGTCTGCACCGTAGAGAGAGGGACGGGGGACACGAGAGAAGGATCAGATCCAACTCCCCTCGAGCTCTCCCATGGCAGCTCACACTTGTACCAGTTCATACTCATCCTCCTCGCGAGGCAATCCACCACAAAGCACGAGTACAGTTTTACACCGCAAGGTGGCCCGAACCTGGGTAAACCACTGTGTCCACTTCTTCTGCCCACTTGCTCGAGCTCGGCAGAGCCAGGCCATGAGGCGGTGAGCAGCAAGTCATAGCTAGTCAGAATCCTTCATTCACGCCCCAGAGTTTGAACCTTGTTTTGGTCCACGGAGCCCGATTCTGACAATGGTGCTTGCGCTTGGGCCAGCCCCAGCAGCATTAAAGACCCAGGCAGCAACGGTCGCGGGTCTTCCCCTGTGCACACCACCTCACCAAGACTCTGGTGTCTAAGTCCTCACACGACACTCATGAGCGAGCCTGTAGGCACTCGTTCACTTCGGTGTCTCGCCTCAGGAGTGCTCATCTCCTGGCCTTGCCCGGGCATCATGACCCGGCATACCAGTGATGACCGACCCTCGCTCGGGGGCTATGAATACAGAATAAGCATAAGAGAAAGGCAGCCTAGGAAGGCACAATGCGGTTCGGTACATCATTAAGGGGTTTCCATCAATACCCTTTACATCCCCACGGGGCCATACTCAAGTGTCAGCAAGTAAAAAGGAGAAAGGCGACCTAAGGAGACGCATCATCATCCCTGTCGTCAGTCCCACACCCCTTGGCTTCGTGCTGGTCTTCGTGGCTGTCGGGGGCAAACCGCGTGATCAGAGCATCCACATGGTCCTCCACCCACTCCCCCAGGGCATCGCGAATCACCCTGGGTACAGGGGCTATGACGGCCTCGAAGTCAAAGTCGGGATTGGAACGAAGGAGATGACTGAAGACGCGCGTTGATGCCTGCGCAAGGAGGTTGCGGCTTTCCACTTCAACAAGCTTACCCACCTTCTTCGCGCCTCCCTCAAGCTGCTCCACGATCCTGGTGAAGAAGGCGAGCTAGCCGGCGTCGTTGGGCATGAGGGAGCTGGAGACGCTCTCTTTGCAGATGGAGTTCAGGGCACGGTGAGCCCTTCGCTCGAGGTCCTGGAACATCTCGAAGCGTGTGTGTTGCAGCCCCCGAACCCAGTTCGCCTTGTCCGCCGACCGCTCCATGAGGGAAGTGACATCCCCCACTTGCTAAAAAATGGATGCCTGCTCGGCTTCGGCCGTGGCTTGGGAGTCCATTGCGGTTTTCTAGCGCTTGTCCGCCTCAGCCAGCTTCTTTTTGAGGCTGTCAGTCTCGCCCTTCAGTTCTTCATGCCGTGCACAGAAACGGGTCTCCTGAAGCTTCGGTTTCTAGTGGTGGTCCTTGATGAGTGCCCGACGGGCCCTCGCGATCCCCTCCTCGACCTCCGCCTGAACCCTCGACTCCTGGGAGGCCAGTGAAGCTTCAGTGGCTATTACTTGGCACTCCATCTCCTCACACAGCTCATGCTCCAGGCTTTGCTCAGATGCCACTAGTGCCAATGCCTCTTCAAGAGCGTGGAGACTCGCTTCTCGCGTCGATGGCCCTTCCACTGAGGCGGTAAGGGCGGCTTCGCATGCTTGGGCTTGCCGCTCCAGGACAGCGTTGGAGGCCAGGAGATCCCGCTCGTAGGTCTCTACGGCCTCACGCCGTAGGTCCGCGGCCTCAGCCTCCTTGAAGGCGCGGTCGCAGGATTCTTTCACCGTAGCGGAGGACTTCTCATCCTTCGAGCGAGCGGACTCGTGCTGCAGGCGGCTGAGGTTGACGACAACTTCAAGCTGGTGCCACCCACATGCCACGCGCAAGTGCTCGGACTCAAGACGTGAGTCGACGTCGCGAAGCTCCATTTCGAGCCGGTCCAGTGCGCCCCTCGCATCCTGGAGAAGGCCGTGCCTGACGGCTCCACGGCAGCGCACAAGCTCCAATGCCCGGCCTAGGCCTTGTTCCATGCTCCAGTCCGTGGCGGGGGCACGGGAAGGTCCGGCAGCGCTCGCCGGGGACCGGGGGCCGGCCGGCCCCCTGTCCGATTCTTCTGCCCGGGGCGCGGCCCCACACGAGCTCGACACCCTTCCCATGGGGGTCGTCGACTCACGGCAGATCCGGCCACTGGCGAGAGTAGCATGAGCGGTGGCATGGCCCTCGCGAGCTTGATGCCGTTTTCGATGGAGGGCGCCAGGGATGCAGAGGGGAGGCCCGTCAGAGGTCGCGTCAATAAAGCTGCAATCACCCCTGCGCACATGGACTCGGCCGCAAGGCCCAAGGAATGCGTTGCCGCCACTCACCCCGCGCCCCTGGAGATGGGAGCAGGAGTGCTCTCGTCTCTTTGCTCAGAGAAGACTTGGGGAACAAGAGCTTAGGGAAGCTTGCCGAGCAAAAATCAAGGAGAGCGGGGCACTTACTTGTCTGTGGCGACCCACTTTCTCCTCTTTTGGGCTCGCGGTGGTGAGCCGGTGCAGTGTTCAAGCCACCCCCTCCTCTGAGAAGCATGAGACTCGGGAGTTGGCACCCTGGAGCTCACCGCGTGGCTCCCCATGTTTGAGGCGGTCGCCGCGCCCCCCGGTGGGACGGCACGATCGTCATTCGCAGGTGCAGGGGGTGGGCCACTGCGCAGGTGGCGGGCCACTTCACAGTGGGCGGTTCAACATGCCCCTCCGCTATCGCCTTGGGCGTTTTGACCGCGGAGCCCTCAGGGCCTGGAGCCACCAGAAAGGGGTTGTCTCAAGCCCTCCCGTGGCCCTTGGTGAGCAGCCCCCACTCATCAAAGCGCGGCATCCCCCTGACAAAGTCTACCCTGCTCATATAGATGTACAGGGGGAGCCCTATCTGAGGAAGCGCACTTGTTTCCCTGCCAGACAAGAGGAGGAGCACCCCACTCGGCATGTCGAGGGGTAGGGAAGCCACCTGGAGCCTCATTCCATCCTCATGGCCGGTAAAGGCCCACATTGGGCGGGAATGGCGCTGGAGGGAGTGATTCGCCGTGCAATGAACTCCCTCACCACCATCGTCACTGTCATGCCTGCCGCCCTCAGGTCAGCCATCCTTGCCGTGACGCGCGAGAGCTTTGGGTCGACGAGCCTCTCGTCCTTCCACCCGGAGCTCACGTCCGCCGGGGACGATGGAGTTTGAAGTAAGGGGCTAAACTGGGCCGCGTCGACATACACCCATTGCCTCTAGAAGCCCTCCGTGTCTGGGTGGATGTCCATGTCAATGCCCTCACCCGCCATCACACTCACTGCACAGAGTGACACGCACCCAGAGCACTGCGCGCCAGCGATCAGCCGCAGGGAGAAGAAGTGGCAAAGCAACACCACTGAGGGGGCAACGCCCATGAAGGCCTCGCACAGGAACGCGAAGGCGGAAAGGAGGAGGATGGATTTTGGGTCAAAGTGCAATGCATGGACCTGATAATGGAAAAGCACGGCATTGAAGAAATCCGAGAACAGCAGCAGCAAGCCGGGGAAGTGGGCATGGAGGTGAAGGGCGACGGTGGTAGCCTCCAACTCGGTAGAAAGCCGAGAAGCATGCCAAATCTTCAACTCCTTCCACTTGCTGGAGTCGGCCGCAATCACTGGGAGGACCTTGTCTAGCCCCTCATGGTTGAGCACTGTTGAACGACCCAGAGAAGGTTCCGGCCTTGCTTGGTGGACGGCCACCGTCGTGGCCCTGCTCCTCTTTTTCGGGGATCCATGGTGACGCGGTGAGCCAAGAGCGGTGCAAAATCCGACGAGCGAGGCGCAAGCTTGCGTGAGAAGGAAGGAGCGGAGGACGGGTGCGCAGTGGAGTACTGATGGCCCCGCAGCGTGCGCCAGGCTTTATGTCAGCCTAGGCAGTTGCCGAGGAGTCATGGGAAGTGGGGGCGTCCCACGCCCCATCGTGTGCCATGCGTCAAGCCTGGCCCGTAGGCGGTTGGGGCCCACGCCGCTTCGCCTCTCCTCGTCGTCCCCGCCTCCGAACAGGGCCGTGCATGCCGCGGGCCTGGGGCTACTGTCGGGGTTCTGGGACCGGGGGTAACCAGGCCCATCTGCCTGGGGACCAGCGCATGGCATCGTTAAAGGCCCGATGCGGCCCAGCTCAAAGACTTCACGAGCAAGACCCTCGCGAGGGCCCCCGCCTCGTGAGGTGAACTACATCAAGGCCTCCCAAGGAGCGGTCTCCCGAGGCTGCCTCCCGAGGAGCGGACATCTCTAGGCACGCACCCCGCCTCATGAGGCGTGTGGTGATGTAAGCCATGACGACCGGAGCGAGGAGGGCGCCAGCAGGCGCAGTCCAGGCCAGTTTCCTCTTTGGTGCTAGAGGGACAAAGCCAGCACACGAGTTCCCAAGGAATCCACCAAAGGTTCCCATTCGGGTGCAAGAAGACCAAGACCACGGACTCGCCAGGACGGAGGTTATCATCGAGCCCACCAGCACATCATGACCAGAAGCTTTGCAGGCATAGACCACCTTTAGTCAGGATAGGGTGTACTCTTGTCCCCCTTCAAATTTGGCCATTGTGGTATCCCTTCCTGCCTAGAGCCTTGGGGGAAGAGGACCGGGCTAGTATAAATATAGGTTAGCCTCCACCATAGAAAAGGATCGATCCTTGAGCCCTCCAGAGGAAGCTCACCCTTGTACTAGTTCACACTCATCCTCCTCGTGAGGCAATCCACCACAAAGCAGGAGTAGGGTCTTACACTGCAAGGTGGCCCGAACTTGGGTAAATCTCATGTCCATCTCTTCTTCCCCCTAGCTCGAGCACGCCGGAGCCAAGCCATGAGGCAGCGAGCAGCAAGCCGTAGCTTAGCAGAAGTTCTTCACGCACACCCCAGAGTTTGAACCTTGGTTGGGTCTGCGGAGCCCCGATTCTGACAAATACACTTAGCTGTTAGTGCATCCGTTCCATGGGAATCCCTAATCCTCGCATTGATATCAATTGATGGGCATATCCATAGCACTGATTAACCGCATCGATGTGATACTATCTTTCTTTTTGTCTCCACCTTATTAATCTGTACCACCACATTCTATTCCACCCATAGTGCTATGTCTATGGCTTGCGCTCATGTATTGCATGGGGGTTGAAAAAGCTGAAGCGCATTAAAAAGTATGAACCAATTGCTCGGTTGACATCGTGGTTGTACATGATTTATATTTTGTGTTAAGATGATGGAGCATGAAAAGGCTATATGATTTTGTAGGGATAGCATTCTTTAGCATTTTTAACTTTGAAAGTGTCGTGGGAAACCACGGCCACCTATGGGGCCATGAGCCACTTTTGGTTCGGCGGGGGGATGGGCACGTTGCACAAAGAGCGGAGAACTGTCACATAGCACGGCAGAGATCACACGGGCAGTTTTTACCCAGGTTTAGGCTGCCATCAGGTGTAAAATTCTACTCCTGCTTTGGTGGATTGATGGTGGAAAAATGGTGGATGAACGCAGCGCTTTTGCCCGGCAAGGGCACCTCGGGGCGAGAGCAGCTACGAGCGTATGAGTGTGTAATGGTCCGGATCAGCCAACCCTTTCTATGGTCGCCATGGGCCTCCTTTTATAGATCAAGGGGTCACCACAGTGGCAAATCAGTCATTACATACTGATTAGATAGCAAACAGTGCTATCATACCTAACTCTGCAGGCTGACAGAGCGCATTAAATATGTCGCTCAATGTCACATCTCAGCTTGCCCGGCAGGCCGTACCGAGCTGTTTTGCCAGCTTCGCGCCTGCTTGCTTGACACTTCTTAGGATGGGTGTCGCATGGGGGTATTTTCTATAGGAAGCGGGTGCCATGTGGCAAATAGCAGCCACTTAGTCACTTTGGAGCTTGACACCGCACTGATCGACGACGTGCTTCATGATGAGGTGGTGCAGTGGAGTCGTTTGCCTCCGTAAGCCCTGGCAGGCCTGCCAGGACGATCTAGAGACTTGCTTCCAGGGCAAACCCAACCTTGCCAGGCTCGCCTGTCGGGCAAAGGAGGTTCTTTCCTTAGCGATATCTTGCTTCTCTGGCTCATCTTGGTCTTCTTGATCTGCACTTTGGTCCTGCCAAAGAATTGATCCCATGTGCTTTGATCTGGCCTTGGTGTTGTAATCTTGTCCTTGGGCCTATGCACAGTCTGGGCAATGGATCCAGGGTTTGTTGCACCGACAGGAGCCCCCGGGCCTGGCACGAACGCGCTACTGGGCGTCATCGGGGTAGGTCCTAACCTGTGCATAGGCAGGAGCATAAGGGTGGCTTCGCCCTTTGATATCTTCTTTGCTTCATCATTAACCTGAGCTTGGGTCAGTTTCCGATTTTCCCACGTGTCATGTAACGCCAATTGCGGTGGGGCCACTCTGGTAATGGCCCTTGAATGACTTTAATGCACGGTCGATTAACTGCCAATTCACTCTTCCCACCACGCCCTTATCCGTAGCCACGTATGCTGCATGCATCAAGTGGGGTATGTAACGGAGGCGCGTGGTGCGGGACAGCATCAAGGCAGGGGCCCGGTCTTCTTGGATTGGTGGGGGAGGACGGTGATTATTCACCGGGAAATCAACCTCCACCCCCAGCTCGCCTATAAAAGGAAGAGCAGGGGAGGAGCGGTGGCATTCATCCACACTCCTTTCCTCCTCCATTCCTGATTTCTTTGGGTTATGCCGAAAGGGAGAGCCCGGGGCCAGGTCTCGGGCCCTAGCTTAGAGCTGGTGATGCTAAATGCTCGGGCTGATGCTTGGGAGTGAGTCTGGTCCAGGTCTAGAGGTGGCGCAGTGGGCGGACCATCCGTGGTGTAGGAGATATCAAGCTTTCCCATTGTACTGGAATGCTTGCCTCCTCTGTCTTGGCCGGTCATCTGGTGGGGAGCGTGGCGCCTTGCCGTGAGCCACTGCAGCCCGTCGTCCTGGCGACCCGGTCCTCAGAGCCTTCTACGCCCGTCCGGGATGCAGGGCCTGGGGCTGTTGGTAATCCCAGCACTGCCTCTACCAATAGAACCGGGGCCGATGCTGAAGAGAGGGGCGCCTTCCTGCCCGCCAAGGTGGGGAGCGACGCACCCCGAACCCCCTGGCCATCTTGGCCATCGGCTGCTTCTCCAGAGAAGGTGTCGGGCCAGGGGCTCGACGTCTTTCTGGAGCGGTGGTGATGGAAGGAAAATGAGGGAGGACGGAGAAGGCGGGTGGCAGGACGTCAGGTCGGAGTACGATGGCACCGACGCCTTCGTCTCCTTCTGGCGACCTGCCACTTCAACTTTCCGCTCTTCCCCTCCCTCCCCGGGACCATCATCACCAGCCTCTTCAGGTGATAGCCGGGGAGGAATGTTCCCTTGGTGCCTTCGTCCCCCTCTAGCGGTCTTCCAGCTAAGCTTTGGTGGATGACTCCACCGGTACTCGAGCTGGGGCTTCTTGCTGGTCCTGGAGGTGGTGACCAGGGTGTCGGTGTCAAAACCGGCAGACCTCGGGGTAGGGGGTCCCGACCTGTGGATTCTTGGATCAATGGTAACAGGAACGCAGGAGATGATGTTTTACCCAGGTTCGAGCCCTCTTGATGGAGGTAAAACCCTACGTCCTGCTCTTGTTTATATTGATGAAGTATCAAGGTACAGAGTTGATCTACCTCGAGATCATATATTGTGGTCTAAACCCTAGAGGTATGATGAGTAATGTCATGATAATCTGTCTATCAACTAGCCTAGCCTCGGCTTATATAATATACTGGAGGCCTAGGATAACAAGAGTCCTAGTCGGCTACGTCAGTGGAGAGGGGTCCTTGTCTTGATCACCAAGTCTTGTGGAATCTTCCTCGTATATGTTATCGGCTGTCCGAACTGGCCCATTAGTGAATCTCCATGGGGGTCCTCGGCCCGACCCACTGGTCGGGAGACGACGTGGTGAGTACCCCTTAGTCCAGGACACCGTCAGTAGCCCCCTGAACCGGTCTTCAAGTTGGGGACGCTCCTCGGTTCTTCTGAACCGTTCTTCGGCTTCGGTCGTTGGTCTTGAAAACTGATTCAACAAATCTTCCCATCTCTGATCTTGAGGATCGCCGAGGTGTATCCGAAGAGTTCATACGTCGGGTATCCGAGGTGTCTTTTAAGTTCTCGGCCCTTATCAATGCCTCATTATTTTTTACGCCACACCTTGGGTTCGAAGTTTTTCCCACGCGGCAGTGACCTCTTGCATCCGAACTCCAACGCCGGATTGCATCCGAGGTGTATCTTTGCAGCCAAACTCCAACGCCGGTCTGCATCCGACCTCCAACGCCGGACTGTACCTGAGCTCCAATGTCGGACAGCATCCGAGGAGGCATAAAGTACCTCATGTTTAAAAAAAATTGGAGGAGGTTATCCGAGCTTAATGCCGAGAAAAGTTCTCAATAGAGCTAGCCACTCGCAGTCGAGTTTTATGCTGGATTGCTTCCGAGGTAGCCTCTCATAGCCGAGCACCAATGCCGGACCGCATCCGAGGTGTCATCTCACAGTCGAGCACCAATGCCGGACTATATCCGAGATGTCATAGAATACCTCGGTCTTGACAAAGTTGAAAGGGTTAAACCGAGCTTAATGCTGGAGATGCCCTCTATGGAGCTAGCCACTTGCATCCGAGCTTTATGCCGGACTGCTCCCGCGGTGATGCACCACCTCGGCTGTGGGCTGATTTTTGTGAATTTAATTCCGATTTGTGTAATTTATTCTCTGCTGAGACATATAGCCAGTAGCCCTCAAGGTGTGTGTCGGCCAAAAATCCGAGATGCACCAGAAGGAAAACATAAAACCGCTGATCCCAGTAGCCCTAGAGACTCTGGTCGATTCACAAAATCGCACTGAGGATCAACTCCTAGCTCTGCAGCATACTTAGGAATAGTAACACGGTGTAATATATTAGAGAGAAATAGTGGTCGGCAGATGGGCCCTTGAGAGAGGGTCTTGAGAAGTTGCCGTAATATATTAGCTTGATGCCGGATAGGTCCAGATGGTACGTACTGTTGTCCGAAGACGCGTTTGCCCATAGCTCGGTCAAGCCGAACACTTAGCACTTCGAATTTTCTGCATTGAATAGGCAATGCAGTAGCCCTCGAGCCACTGGTCGGGTGGCAACACCAGATCAGGGGATCGATGTGCCTTAATGTGGGCACGGGGTGGCTGAATTAAGGATCGATATCCGTTTGACAGAAAATTTTGTTGTGTTTAACACGAACTTCTCGGAAAGAGAATAAAGATCTCTTAAAGGAGCTAGAGCTAACAAAAGCTGATCTCGCCAAGGTTGGCCTCAAGGGGCTTAATAGATAGGAAATCAATGCCAATAGGGAATTATGAGAGCATTATGTCAGCTGCTCGGTTGTCTCAGCGAGATTATGCCCTTGACTCTTTGAAAGATTGGCTACAATTATTTGACTTTTGCTCGTAATTTATGTGTAATGATTCTATGTACCGAAGTACTTTACATCATTAAAGCTCGGATCCGCATTGTACAAAACTTTGTTGACCGACCATCGGCTTCAACCTCCTCAGCCAGTAGCCGAGGAGTGTTTGTCCCACTTTATAAAGCCTTTATGACGGCAAAGATTTATGGCAAACGAGGCAATCCAGCCATACGGTTTTATAAACAAAGGTATGCGGAGAGATATGCTATAATACTATGTAAGAAAACATCTCCCAAAGAAAATAGTTCCGCTATCGGTTCCTTTCTTTTGGTTCTCATGTTGATAATGATCATGAAAACCTCATCTCCGATCAATGTGGGAGGAAAATATTGAGGATTTAGTTAGGGGAGAGTTCCCGAACTCTATGGTCCATGATGAACCAGAATTTTCGCTTCCATCGTTGCCGACCAATTATATCCTTTAAGATGGCTAGTTTTCGGCTTCACCCAGTCTGAGGTACTAATCCGGATGAACTGGCAGTAACAATCACAGAGGTGCTCCCTTTACCGCCTAGCCTAACAATCGGGAACGTAGGAGTAAGCACAGGAGCCAGGCAACCCAGCTTGGCCAAAATCTTAAGTCAAATTGATGCATATTTATGGCTTTATTACGATAATTATGGAAGGCAAATTCTCCATTGAGACTGTTTATAACCTGAAAGTGGCCCATCGTCGGCTTCCACCCCTTTGTAGATGCTACACAGGGTGTTTCCATACTAACAATACAACCCTTAGCCGACGTCTCGGTGCCCGGAGGCAGTTTGTGTTAGCGGAAACGAGGCAATCAGATATGGAGGCTTTATAACTTTCACTTAGTCATAGGAGTTTGAAGTTCGGGGCCAGTTACTAGCCCCCGGTTAGTGCTCACCGTCAGCCGGGGTCAAACCAGTAACACTTCGGCCAATCTTATGAAAAGCCCATTGTTTAATACGGTCATCGGATCACCGACCAGTTTACGCTCATTGTGACAGTCAGTTTTCGACTTTCTCCACTGAGGTACTTGACCAGTTAAACCGGAAGTACAATCGCAGTGGTTCTCCCTTTGCACTCCTATCCGAACAAAGCGGAACATAGGAGGCAAGCACAGGAGCCGGGCAACCCAACTATTCACCAAAGACACAATTCGAAACTGGTGCATATAAAGAAATATCCGAGAACGTTTTGCCGAGGACTCCTCGGAGTGCCTTGGCTTTTGGTGGGTTCGACTCTAGTCGCAGCCCCCCATTGATATTGCCAAAGCTTTAAATGTGTCCAGCGTCGTATTGTGAGACTTATGCTGGAAACACACAAATAGGTTAAAAGTGCCATAAGCATGGAAAACCAAAAAACTTTAGTAGAAACTTTACATCCGAACTAAAAACAAGTTTTTTGTGCCAATCCGGAATTGGTTTTAAAAAATTTGTGCTTCTGTCGTGCTTGAACATGACACATCCGGTCTCCAAACTTCAAGTGGGTCAGCCTTCAGCTTCAACCTCCTATCCCGAAGGCGGAGTGTTTCTCAGGCCAGTTTAGAGAACTAAACACGAGCGGCTTTAGAGAGAAAACAGGCTATCCGGCTATTGACCACACACTCGAGTCGAGAAAGGAGTAGTAGAAAAAGACTTTGCAACGACTAAGAAGAAAGAAAAAGTATTTATTATAGAACGGCTCTTATAAATTTTAAGAGCCCCCAATTAACATGGGTAAAGGGAGTTTGTTTTGACAAACAGCGTATGTGAGCACGGTAGAGCCGAACACAAATTAGAAAATGTAAAAACTTTGAGCATGAAAGCGACTTAGCTGGTTAATGTGTTCGGCATTGATGATGTGGGCCGAGCTTGCGGCGGGTCGAGGTCCCAACCCCCAAGCCGGTCCCGAGGTGCCCCAGCGAAGAGCTCGGCTCAATGAAGTGGCGATGCCGCATGATCGATGTGGCGAGCCAAAACCCCTGGTCTAGCCGAGGTGACAAAAACCCTCATGACCGAGGTGACGAAGAGCTTGGTGGAAAAAAGAAGTGTTTAACAATCAACATTTGAACAAACAAATTTTTTGTTTTACACAAATATAATGTTTGGTTGAACCGAACAGGAAATAAAATAAAATAAAAAAATTTAAAGAAAAAAACCTGAGCATGGAGGCGACTTAGCTGGTTAATGTGCTCGGTATTGTTGACGAGGTCCGAGCTCGTGGCAGGACAAAGACGTAGTCCGCAGCCTAGCCAAGGTCCCAGCCCCCAAGCCTGAGGTAACCGAGCAAGGAGTTCGGCTTGATGAGGTGGTGATGCCACATGGTCGATGTGGCGAGGCGAAGCCCCTGGTCCAGCTAACGTGACAAAGCTAGTCGGCTGGTGACGCCGAAGTCATCGGAGTAGGTTGATGAAGAGATGGCGAAGCCCCCGGTCTAGCCGAGGTGACGGGGCAGGTTGGTAGTATGACGCTTGCAGCCCCATGCCGGCTGGGGTGTCAACGCAGGTCAGCGTGGTGGACATCGGCTTGGTCAGCCGGATTAGTATTTGGGATTTCGTCGGAATCGTCCTCCGGTATTATGGTGCGAGGGGCGAGTCCGGCCAGGGTTGACTCTTGATGTTCGGACGCCGAAGTCGCGTCCAGGATTGAAGTTGGATACGGGATAAGAGAGGCGAGTCCGGCTGGAATTGACTCCCAATCTTCGGACGCAGAGGTCACATCCAGGCTTGAAGAAGCAATAGTGCGGCGATGCCGTCGCGGGCCGGATCTTGTGACGCGGTCGATGCCCGCTTGATGAAGTGACCATGCAGCGATGCCGGTGTGCCCGCTCCGTATAATTTGTGGGGCGACAATGTTGGTGATGATTTACCCTTCACGATGCCGAACTCTTGTTCGGCTTGCCGAGATAATGATCCGAAGAGGTTGAGTTTCGGCTCGATGAAGCGACGACCCGTCTGGCGCAGGTCAGCAGCCGTGCTGCAACGTTGTCAGGCTGGTTTAACACCGACGCAACGATGAAGGTTACATCCGAAAAGGAGCAAAATTTGTGAGCGTGTGTTCGGAAACAAAACACAATACCCTAGAAAGAGATTCCTCCAAAAAGGTTGTCCAATATCCCGTTCATGAAGAAAGATGAACTCGGGTCAGATTCATATTCGCGCAGAAAACAGATCAGAAAATCGATGAGCTCATCGGAGGTTTCCCGGACTTTGATCTGTCAGATCAAGCTGAAATTTTGAGGGGTGGTAGATATAGGAATTCCGCAGCCGATCAATTGTTGGATCTTTCAAAGGACGTCCGAGCTAGACGCTGGACTCTATGCCCTAAATTCGCCCAAATTCACGCCCAGATTTGACAGGGTTCCGGTATATCGTAGATCACCGGAGATTCCTCCATCGGAATCCGACATAATTTTACAGGGTTGTTATATACACAATTCCGCACTATTCCACCAAAGCAATCATCAAAGCGACACACGAGGAATCGGCGACGGTGAATGCAAATCCGCTGTATAGAAAAATAGCACGGTCGCTCGAGGACAATTTCGAAGTTGAGCCCCCGAGCTATATGGATGATTCCTCCACGATCTTGATAGAGATCGGAGTTGATGTTGATGAAGGCCCTCGTCCGATCATGACGATCTGAGGCGGAGCGCAGTCCTCAGTCGAGCCAAGGTAACCAGTCGAGCCGGCAACGAATATGTCGACGTCGTAGTTGATCTTGCAGGCGAGCCATTGATCAATTCACGGTCACACAGCGGAACTCCCAATGAAAGCACCATTGTCGGTGTCAAAACCGTCAGACCTCGGGGTAGGGGGTCCCGAGCTGTGGATTCTTGGATCAATGGTAACAGGAACGAAGGAGACGATGTTTTACCCAGGTTCGGGCCCTCTTGATGGAGGTAAAACCCTACGTCCTGCTCTTGTTTATATTGATGAAGTATCAAGGTACAGAGTTGATCTACCTCGAGATCATATGATGTGGTCTAAACCCTAGAGGTATGATGAGTAATGTCATGATAATCTGTCTATCAACTAGCCTAGCCTCAGCTTATATAATGTACTGGAGGCCTAGGATAACAAGAGTCCTAGTCGGCTACGTCGGTGGAGAGGAGTCCTTGTCTTGATCACCAAGTCTTGTGGAATCTTCCTCGTATATGTTATCGGCTGTCCGATCTAGCCCATTAGTGAATCGGCATGGGGGTACTCGGCCTGACCCACTGGTCGGGAGATGACGTGGTGAGTACCCCTTAGTCCAGGACACCGTCACAGGGCACCGGCGAGATGCTCCGTGTGCCCCTCCTTTGCAGCCTCGCCACTCTCGATCTTGTCAGGCTGTGCCCGGCAGGCCCTGATGGGATCGAGGTGGGCTCCTGCTTTGGTGCCCCCTTTTTAGTCCTCTTCTCTTCCCACCACAATACCTAGCGGAGGGAAAACGAAAAGAGGAGATTACGGGGCACTTATTTTTTTTAATCTTAAATCTGTAGGAACTTGCCAAATTTTATTTCAAATAATGTAATCTCTTGAATCCATGTTTGTGTCCTGTAAGGTCTGTACTTGTTTGAAGAATATTAATGAAAAAGATAAACCTTGTCGGGGACTCGTGCATGTATATGTCCATGCAGAGGTGGGATGCCTCTATATTTATAAATAAACAAGTTTCCCCGGCAGGCTATCCCGCCGATACCCTCTGTTTTGTTGCCAGGGAGTTAGGCCTACTGGGCACAAATCATGAAGAGGGACCACCCTGACCGAAACAACGTTCGAGTCGAAGGGCGGGAGCACCTAAGTTTCAAAGGGTAGCAGAGTTTTCTCATGCACAAGTCTTTAGTTACAGAACATGTATGGATACAAGGAAGAACTTATGTTTTTGGCTTGCCGGAGATCGTAGTGTAGGCTCATCTTCTAATCTCCTCTTGGGCTGAATCAACTATAGGAGCCTGCAGTTTATGCAGATGAAAATGATGCCAGATGCGATCTTATCTACATGAACATGCGATGCTCATGATATGCTTATGCATGCATGCAACTTGTCGGGGGCCCCCAGCGCTTCATTTATTTCTCTGTTGCTCAGGGTCTATGCCTGGCTTTGTACAAGGGGTTACATGCAACTGAGGCAAGGCCTATACAAAAGGGTGGCTGCCGGGCAGGGCCCGACAGCCGCGCCTTATGGTAGAACTTGCGGAGATGCTCAATGTTCCATGATTTTTGCAATTGAATGCCATCTCCGGTCTCCAGACGGACTGCGCTAGGTCTGGTGACTCGTACTACCCGATAAGGGCCTTCCCACTTTGGCGTCAACTTGTTTGTACCCTTGGCGGACTGAACACGCCTAAGGACAAGGTCGCCTTCCTCAAAACACCGGGCATGAACCCTGCGGCTGTGATAGCAGCGCAGGGCTTGCTGATAGCGTGCAGAACACGTAGTAGCCTGGAGACGGTTCTCCTCGAGAAGCACAGCATCGTCCCGCCGGTGCTGATCCTGCGCTACTTCATCGTAGGCAAGCACTCGAGGCTACCCGTAAATGAGTTCCGTGGGGATAACTGCTTCTGCCCTATAGACTAGGGAGAAGGGAGTCAACCCGGTAGCTCGATTTGGTGTCGTTCTGAGGGACCAGAGAACCACTGGCAGCTCATCGATCCATCGCCTACCGCACTTCTGCAGCTTATCAAATGTTCTTGTCTTGATTCCTCGCAACACTTCAGTGTTCGCCCTCTCAGCTTGTCCATTGCTTCTGGGATGTGCAACAGAGGCAAATGAGATCTTGCTTCCGAGAGCATGAACATATTGCATGAAGGCACGGCTCATGAACTGGGTGCCGTTGTCGGTGATTATCCAGGCAGGGACCCCGAAGAGGCACACCAATCCTTCAAAGAACTTGATAGCTGACTGAGCAGTCATCTTTCTCACGACGTCTACTTCCGGCCACTTTGTAAACTTGTCGATTGCAACGAACAAGAATTCAAAGCCTCCGACAGCTCGGGGAAAAGGGCCGAGGATATCGAGGCCCCAGACAATAAACGGCCATGACAAAGGGATTGTCTGAAGAGCTTGGGCAGGCAGATGGATATTCTTGGAATGGAACTGGCAGGCTTCACACTTGGTGACTAGCTCGACCGCATCTTGGAGGGCTGTGGGCCAATAGAATCCTTGACGGAATGCTTTTCCAACTAAAGCCCTTGATCCAATGTGCGAGCCGCACATGCCTTTATGTATTTCTGCCAGCAGTTCCTTTCCTCCTTCCCGGCAAATGCACTTCAATTTCACACCAATGGGCCTTCTTTTGATAGTGTGTCATGGACAAACTGATACATACTGGCCCTCCGGGCTACTCTTTCGGCTTCTTCTTGCTCTTCGGGACTTTCTCCAGTTTGGAGGAAATGGACTATGTGCCTTGCCCAAGTTGGAGCCTGGGGCTCGGCAACAAGGACTAGCGGCACCTCCTCATCTGCGGGAGCGCGTTCCTCAACCGCGGGGACCAGTGGCTCGGTAGGAGGGCGCAGCCCGGCAATCAAAGGGGAGTTGTTTCCGACAGGGTCCCTGCCAGGAGCCCTGAGGGGCTCTACCGGTAGAGGCTTACCGGAGTCCAATTTCCTCCTCTTTCGGGCCATTGTTGTCGGGGATACGGAGGGCTGAGTAAGATGGAGAACAAAAGTTCCTGGTTCCACAGGAAGCTTTTGTGCAGCACACTTTGACAGATGATCAGTGATGCTATTTTCCGCATGGGGTACGTGCTCTATTTGCAATCCGTCAAAGTGCTCCTCTAATCTTCTCACTTCCTCAACGTATGCCTCTATCAATGGGCTTTGGTAATCCTTGTTGACTTGTCTCACCACTAGTTGTGAGTCTCCTCGAATGATCAGCTTCTTGATTCCCAATTCAGTGGCAATCCTGAGCCCGGCAAGGAGCCCTTCATACTCTGCTGTATTGTTGGTCGCCTCCTCCCGGGGAAAATGCATCTGCATGACGTACTTCAAGTGCTCTCCAGTGGGAGTAATGAGAAGCACACCAGCCCCCTCACCTTGTAGGGAGAAGGCACCATCGAAATACATGATCCATTCTTGGCGCGCTTCCTTGCCGCGGATAACTATTTCAAGCACTGCTTCATCAGGGGTTGGCGTTCATTCTTCAATAAACTCTGCCAATGCCCTGATCTAAATCGTTGATGTGCTTTCAAACTTCAGGCCAAAGCTGGATAACTCCAATGCCCATTCCACTATTCTGCCGATAGCCACTGGGTTTCGGAGTATCCTTTACAACGGGAAGCGAGTGACAACCGTGATCTCATGGGCTTGGAAGTAGTGGCGCAGTTTCCTTGAGGCCATGAAAAGGCCAAAAATCAACTTTTGCACACCAGAGTACCTTGATCTAGCCCCCTGTAATAGGGAGCTGACGAAGTACACTGGGCACTGTACTACATTATTCCTTGCCGCGTCCTTGGGGTTGCCTTTGCTGCCGTGCTCTTCTTTATCCTGATCCATATCTCACCCTGCCGGGCTGCTTTCTCTCTCTTTCCTAGATGGGACACTAGCTGAGGTTGCTGCTTCCTCTACTTCCCACGGCGCCACTAGTGATACACTAACCACTTGATTAGTTGCCGCCAGATATAGTAGCAACGGCTCTTGTGGTTTGGGAGCAACCAAAGTGCGCACAGAGGACAAGTAGGCCTTCAAATCTTGTAGCACTGCATCTGCTTCCGGGGTCCACTTCATGGGTCCTGCCTTCTTCAAAATTTTGAAGAACGGCAAGGCGCGTTCGGCAGACTTGGAGAAGAATCAGCTAAGCACAGCAACACACCCCGTCAAACGTCTCACATCCTTAACTGTCTTGGGTGCCTGAATCTGCTCGATAGCCTTGATCTTATCTGGGTTGGCTTCGATCCCGCGGTGGGACACAAAGAAACCAAGTAGCTTCCCGGAGGGAACACCAAACACACACTTCTCCGGGTTCAGCTTCAAGTTGATCTTGCACAGATTAGGAAATGTCTCTTCCAAATCTTGGATGAGGGTTGATCTATCCTTGGTCTTGACCACAATATCATCCATATAAGCTTCAATGTTCCTGTGCAACTATGGTTCAAAACCAACCTGGACTGCTCTTGCAAAAGTGGACCCGGCACTCTTCAACCCGAAAGGCATGTGCACAAAGCAGTATGTGTCGCATGGGGTGATGAATGAGGTCTTTTCTTCATCTTCCTTGGACATAACGATCTGATGATACCCAGAGTATGCATCCAGAAAGGATAGCAAATCACAGCCGGAAGTGGAATCCACAATTTGGTTGATGCGCGGCAATGGGAATGGGTCCTTCGGGTATGCCTTGTTCAGATCCGTGAAATCTATGCAAAGCCTCCATTTTCCATTAGCCTTGCGCACAACCACTGGGTTTGCTAACCATGTTGGGTTTAGTTCTCCTCTGACCAGACTAGCTGCCTCAAGTTTCTTGATTTCCTCGGCAATGAACTGTTGCCGCTCCAAGGCCTGCTTCCGGACCTTCTGCTTGACGTGTCGGGCATGTGGGCAGACAGCAAGGTGGTGCTCAATTACCTCCCTGGGAACACACGGGATATCAGATGGTTGCCAGGCAAACACATCGATATTCGCCTGCAGGAAGGCAACGAGCGCACTTTCCTATTTGTCATCAAGGGTGGCACTGATAGTAAAAGTACCATCAGCGCCAGCCAGCCCTGCCGGCACCTTTTTCACATGGGGTGCAGCAGCCTTGGACTTCTTGCTGTTGGAACTTTTCGGCACGTCATCCACAGGCATAGCATACCCCGAAGAGGTACGCTTCCCGGACTCTTTGCTGGTGTCTCTGCTAGCCTTCTTATTTCCTTTGATTTCCTTGGCGAGAACTGCGGCTTCCGCGGCCTCTGCCGCGACTGCGTCCCGGTACATCCTATCCACCCAAATAATTGCGTCCTTCTTGTCTGATGGGATGGAAATGACACCCACTGGCCCTGGCATCTTCAAAGTGTTGTAGGCATAGTGGGATGCCGCCATGAATTTTGCCAAAGCTGGGTGTCCAAGGATTCCATTATATGGCAGTGGGAGGTCGACCACCTCAAACACAACCTTCTCAGTCCGGTAGTTCAACTCCCCTCCAAATGTCACTGGCAACATGATCTTTCCCTTAGGATGACTCCTACCGAGGTTGAGTCCTTGAAATGTGCCAGTAACCTTAAGCTCTTCCTCCGCTATCTGGAGTTTGATGATAACCTTTGGGGAAATCAGATTCAACCCGGCCCCGCCGTCAACCAACATCTTTGTGACTTTGAGGTTGCGAATCGTTGGTGAGACTAACAACGGCAGGCACCCTACCGCAGTGGTGCGGTTAGGATGGTCCTCTTCATCAAAGATGTTGGGCGTGCGTGACCACTTGAGCGGCATCCGAGAATCTACCACTGGCTCTACGGCATTGACTTCACGCGCCCACTATTTAAGTTGGCGGTGAGAGGAGTGCAAAGATGCACCCCCGTCAATACACAGGGCGTCAGTGGCCTTATGGAATTCCTGCTCGATGGATTCCTCTTCATTCCCTGCATCACTCTCAGCATTGCAATCCCCCTTCTCTCGGCCCGTGGCGGGTTTTCCTTGGTTCCGAGGAGCCTTGCCGGGGCGATTTGCTTCACCACCCCGGCCCTTCCAGCCAGTACCATTCTGACCTTTTTCCTTATCACGCTTCTCATATTCAGCCCTCTGCTTCTTGACAAGCTGCTCAACCTGGTGATACTCTTGGAGATCGTGGCCCTTGGTCCGATGAATCTTGCAATACGGCGCATCACCTTTCCTAGCCTTCTCGGCAGCCGCAGCCTCCCGACAGTGAGTGCACGCGGCAACTTCCTTGCCGGAGGCTTCGGTCTTAACCTTCTTGCCGGTACTAGGCATGCCCAATCTTTCAACGGTCATCACTGCCTTATCCTTGCGCTTCTTATTGCGCTTCTTGTGCTTCTTCTTCTGACTGGTGGACTCATCATCCTCCTCTGAGTCGATGTCGATGCAATCTTCCTCTCCAGGGAGTTTCCTCCCTTCCTCCACCCGAGCACATTTGTCCACCAAGGTGTAAAGCTCCTTCATAGTCTTGGGCAGCCGAACATTCATCTTGGAGCGTATCCTGCGGTTGCGCACGTTGGATTGGAAAGCGGCTATCACAGCTGCTGGGTGGATATCTAGGATATTTCTGTGTACTCGGCTGAATCTCTGCAAGTACTTTCGCAGAGTCTCTCCTTCTTTCTGTTGGAGAAGCTGCAAATCGCCGGGCCGCCCTAGTTCTTGATGGCCACCTGTGAAGGCGCCAATGAACTCATGGCACTGGTCGGCCCAGGCCAAAATGGAGTTCTCCGGCAGGTGCATCAGCCAAGACCTCACATTTGACTTGAGGGCCAAAGGGAAGTAATTGGTGAATACCTTCTCATCTCTTCCCCCGGCAGCTTGAACAGCGATGGTGTAGATGCTCAAGAACTCTGCCGGGTTCAGCCTCCCATCATACTTTTCTGGAATCTCTAGCTTGAACGTACGAGCGGATGGCCAACGGACTTGCCGCAGCTCACGGGTGAAAGCAGGGCACCCAACCTCGAAAGGCAGGCACCCGCCATCTCCAAGTGTGGGTTCGTCAATGTCGAGGCCATCGCACCCATTGGACCGGCGGTGGTTGTCATGGTGTCGCTCGACGACGACGCGTGCGCCTTCCCTCCGCTCATCCTCTGGGACTCGTCGTTGGCCTGGACATGCTCGAGGGTCAGAAGAGGCCATCGAGACATCATCTGGTTCTTGGTTTCGCGGCTCCCGCGCTGGCTGCCATGGTGGGGATTGCACCGTGGCGGTGGCCCCTTCCGTACGGCCAGCAGCACGGGCCGTCGTCGTTGCTTGGGGAGGTCGTGCCGGGCCAGCTCGCTGTGATCCTCCCGCCTCGGCGAAGACAATCAGGCTTTGGATGGTGGCTCGCCACTCACCCATCTGATCGGCTGCCGGCGGGAATCTCAATAGTAGTTGAGCCCGTGCCATGGCCTCTAAAGCAGTGCTCGGCATAGATGATGATGATGTAGATCGCGGTGTCGCTCGGCCTCTGACAGTGCCAGTAGCGACCGCGCCGCGCCCTCGTTGTTGCGAACTAGCCGCTTGGATGGCATGGTGACGCGGGGGAGGCGCTTCAAGACCAGGGGCTCCGCTGGGCATTGTAACTGGGTCAGCTCGTTCTGAAGGCGGCGCATGCCCTGCGGTCGCGCCTGTGGTGGGGGCGGCCGGAGGGTTGCGATTCGCCCCAGAACAAGCGCCACCACTACGGCTGTGCCCTTCGGCAAGGGGAAGAGGTGCAGGCAGAATAAGCCCTCCACTTGTACCTCGTGGAGCAAGGCCGCCGGAATATTGTTGATGCTGTCCTTCCCCGGTGCCTCCCGTTCCTGCTTTGGCCGTGAGGGAGGTGGTAACAATGCCGCCTATGCCGACTACATCCCCAGCAGCATCCACAACCTCGCGTGTCCCCGCACTCCCCACGACGTCGGCGGTCGCGGGCGGCAGAGCCTTTGAGGTGGACGGGTTATTTGCGGCTCCGGACTTCTTCTTGGGCGCCATAGTTGATGACGCCGTCAATGATGAGAATGGCGATGAAGATGACGCACTATTGACGCTCTCGGGTTCGCGCAAGTGATCCCCTTACCTTGCGCGCCAAAGATGTCATGGGAACCCACGACCACCTATGGGGCCATGAGCCCCTTTTGGTTCGGCGGGGGATGGGCACGTTGCACAAAGAGCGGAGAAGCGTCACACAGCGCGGCAGAGATCACACGGGCAGTTTTTTCCCAGGTTTGGGCCGCCGTGAGGCATAAAACCCTACCCCTGCTTTGGTGGATTGATGGTGGAAAAATGGTGGATGAACGCAACGCTCTTGCCCGGCAAGGTCGCCTCGGGGCGAGAGCAGCTACATGCGTATGAGTGTGTAAGGGTCCGAATCAGCCAACCCTTTCTATGGTCGCCATGGGCCTCCTTCTATAGATCAAGGGGTCACCACAGTGGCAAATCAGTCATTACATACTGATTAGATAGCAAACAGTGCTATCATACCTAACTCTACAGGCTGACAGAGCGCATTAAATGCGCCCCTCAACGTCACATCTCAGCTTGCCCGGCAGGCCCTACCGGGCTGTTTTGCCAGCTTCACGCCTGCTTGCCTGACACGCCTTAGGACGGGTGTCGCCTGGGGGTATTTTCTGTAGGAAGTGGCTGCCATGTTGCAAATAGGAGCCACTTAGTCACTTTGGAGCTTGACACCGCACTGATCGACGACGTGCGTCGTGATGAGGTGGTGCGGCGGAGTGGTTTGCCTCCGTAAGCCCTGACAGGCCTGCCTGGACGATATGGAGACTTGCTTTTGGGGCAAACCCAACCTTGCCAGGCTCACCTGTCCGGCAAGGGAGGTTCTTTCCTTAGCGATATCTTGCTTCTCTGGCTCATCTTGGTCTTCTTGATCTGCACTTTGGTCCTGCCAAAGAATTGATCCCTCGTGCTTTGATCTGAACTTGGTGTTGTAATCTTGTCCTTGGGCCTGTGCACAGTCTAGGCAACGGACGCAGGGTTTGTTGCAGCAACAGAAAGTCATGATTGTTTGTTGGTCTGCGTGAGTATTGATGTCTTTATGTCAAATTAGAGACTATTGCTTTGAATCATTTGGATCTTAATATTCATACCATAAAAGAAAGATTACATGATAGACATGTTAGGTAGCATTCCACATCAGAAATTCTATTTTTCTCATTTACCTACTAAAGGACGATCAGGAAGTAAGCTTGGGAATGCATCATACGTCTCCAATGTATCTATACTTTTTTATTATTCAACGCTATTATACTATCAATCTTGGATGTTTTATATGTAGTTATATGCTATTTTATATCATTTTTGGGGACCAACCTATTAACCTACTGCCCAGTGCCAGTTGCTATTTTTTGCTTGTTTTGGCTTTTCAGAAAATCAATATCAAATGGAGTACAAACACGATGAAACTTTACTGTGATTTTTTATGGACCAGAAGGGACCCACGAAGGTTCGGTAGAAGACCAGAACAGTCACGAAGGAGCGACAAGATCACCAGGAATGCCCCAGGGGGCGCCCCTTGAGCTTGTGGGCCCCTCGTGGCACCTCTTGACCTAATTTCACCTCTATAAATTCCCAAGTACTCCCAATATACCAGAGAGTCACCCGAAACACTTTTTCTACCACCGCAAGATTCTGTTCTTCCGTGATCCCATCTGGAGGCCTTTTCCGGTACTCTGCTAGAGGGGGAATCGATCATGGAGGGCTTCTACATCATCCTTCCTGCCGTATCGATGATGCGTGAGTAGTTCACCATGGACCTACGGGTCCATAGCAAATAGCTAGATGGCTTCTTCTCTCTCTTTGATCTTCAATAAAATGTTCTCCTCGATGTTCTTGGAGTTCTATTCATTGTAATCTTCTTTTGCGGTTTGTTCATTGGGATATGATGAATTATGGGTTTATAATCAAATTATTCATGAATATTAATTGAGTCTTTTCTGAACTTTATGAGCTGGTTACGCATGATTGCTATAGCTTTGTATTTCTCCCAGATCTATCTGTTTAGTTTGGCCAACTATATTGATTTATTTTCAGTGGGAGAGGTGCTTTGTGATGGGTTCGATCTTGCGGTGCTCTATCCCAGTGACAAAGTAGGGGACAAGACACGTATTTGTCTTGTTTCCATTAAGGGTAATACGACGGAGTTTGTTCATATTGATTGGGTTTACTTTGTCCACATCATGTCATCTTGCTTAAGGTGTTACTCTATTTTATACTTAACTAGCGGGGTGTCCCGTGCATTAGCGCGGCTAGATTTGTATATTATTGTGTTATTAGTCCATATGGTAAACATTTAAAATATGATGTTTTTTAATTCTTTAGCTTTCACACACACTTTTCCAAAAAAAAAAGGTATCTATCTTTCCGCCAATAAGAGTCCAGCTTCTACATACATATAGGCCATGTGTAGTTGTGTCTTCTCATTTGTGCAATGTCATGCTTCAAAATATTTTCATGCATTCTGACTTTTTAATTTCCACTATAGTTTGGTCAGCTAGAGCACTCTAATTATAGTCATATGCAATTGAAAAATTGTATAATATTCTCTCTCACTCATTCTTGACATAGTTTGATCATATTTTTATCATGGAAAAATTGTTCTGCCCATCTAAATAAACTTATTACGCTTGACATGGGACTCATGAATACATGGATTTAAATTCATATGTAAATGAGTAAAACTCATAAATTGCTAAGAAGATGCATTTTGCTCCCATGGCTACTACTTCGAATAATTTTTGGATTGGTTAGTTTTGATTCTTCCTAATCAACCACCTTTTTGTCGCTTCCACCTGCCATAACAACATATGTTGAGGAGAAAAGATATTTAGTGCGATAGTCTTCTAGATTTAAATAGTCAACATTATAATCCTATGAACAATTGGTTTGAACTTGTAGGTCAAATGCCCATATAGTATTGCACATTGCTATATTTAGTCTTGCTTTTAGAACTAATTCAAGTGCATATTATTGATATAGCGAGAAATAATTTAGGCATATCTGCGTATGCCTGGTACATAAGCTTTGCCTTTTCTCCAATCAGCCACTTAAGTAACACTTCGAACCATCATAATGATAGAGGTTGAGAAATAGTCATATTCTGGTGATGTAGTATTTTAGATTTAATCAATGCACACCGCTATACTTCGACTAAACAAAATAGTTGTATATACCATATAACTCATACCCTATCGTTGTTTTGGAAAGTAATTCAGGTGCATATGACAGACTATGATGAGAAGTAGATATGGATGTCTTCTTCCTTCGGAAACTATTATCTATCTAAAAATGTTTATCTTTTATATCATACAATTGTTTTTTTCTTGCTCTTAATTTGTGGGGGCGAACACTATGTTTCTCTTTCATAAGGACACTTTGATTCATAGGGTTTGTTTTTAAAATTTCCTTGGTAGGGACTTTTAAGAATTTCAAACATTTTTTTTGACTGGAAACTATGGGGCAACACCCCCACAACATATCAAAAGCTTTATTAATAAAAAGGAATTCTAGTTACATGGATTACAAGGTGTAACTAGGGGGCTAATCTAAAGAACTAAGAAAGAAAAACAACAAAGAACCTCAAGGAGACAGAAAAGAGATCCATCTCAAGAGATCATCCTTAATAGCAGACTTAATTCTGTACTGCATAAGGGAGATATCATGAATGAAGGCACTTCTCCATTTGTTAAACCTGGCCCTTTCATTCCTATACACTTTGCCATTTCTGACAATCCAAATATTCCAACAAGCAATGAAAACCACTTCAGTGAAGAATGGCTTATCAAAATTTCTCCTAGCCTGAAGAACCACCTCATTCATTGAACCACAATTTGACCAATCTATCTGAAGATAGTTCCACACCCTCACACTGAAATTGCAGTTGAAGAATAGGTGGTCCCTTGTCTCTCTTGTCTGCAGAGGGCAGAGCACACAATGCACTCCATCCTCAATATGCCAATGCCTCCTTTCCACCATATCCCTTGTGTTTAATCTATCCATAATGAGCATCCAAGCAAAAAAAATTATTTTCATAGTGCAGGCAGATTTCCATATCCAAGTAAGCAAAGGATTAAATGATTGAGATAAATAAGTGTGAGAGTAAAACATCTTCTGTTTGTAATCCTTTGTAGACCCCTACCAAAACTAGGTGTCCTTCAATCCTGCAACTCTACTATGAGTTTCCATCAAAGATTGTAAAGTGATTATTTCCTCATAAGCCTATTCTGACAGTGGAAGGTGGAGTTTCAAACATTACACTACAAAAAAAGACACATCCATGACATTTTGGGCCAAACGAAAAAAAAATCTGTCATGTTTATGACACTTCTATGATGATAATTGTGACAAAAGCACGTATCATCGTAGATGTGGTGGGCTCCTACTTCTATGACAAAAAATCATGACAAAAAATGGGCTTTTCATCCTGGGCGGGCCAGGGACGCACCTGCATGACACTCTTTGGGCTGTCGTCCATGAGAGAAAAAATCATGGTACAAGCGAGGGCGAGGAAAATACCGGGGAGTTCCCGGTTACGGTGGGTGGTCGGGGCTGAGCGATGCACGGAGGTTTGCGCGTTTCTCTCATACACGTACGCGCGTGTGTGCGAGGCGTTAGGCTCTAACTGAACCCAAGCGAGGCATTCACTTACTGAACCCGAGCGATTGCACTAGCTACGTTACTGAACCCGAGCGACCGATCCCTGACTGTTAACTGAACCCGAGCGATTCCTTCGCTACTGCTGCTAACTGAAGCCGATCGAACCTGCTGCTTCTTGATGAACAGTGATCGTTGTTGGGGGTTGGATGAATAGTTCCCGGTGGGGGTTGGATGAACATGACCCCATGGTAGTAGTAGTAGTAGGCCGTTGCCGCTGGATGAATAGGACCCCGATCGAGAGGAGGCCGCCACACACGAGCCGGTTGGGGTGGATGAACAGGACCCCGTGGAGGGTTGGTTGAACAGTAGCCGGTGGAGGCGACCCCGTTGATGAACAGTAGCTGGTGGAGGTAGGAGGAAGTCGATGGTGGATGAACAATAGCAGGTGGAGGCTGGAGGAAGTTGACGGTGGATGAACAGTAACCCGTGGAGGCAAGAGCGAGGCAGTAGACGGTGGATGAACAGTAGCCCGTGGAGTCCCGTTTTGCGGTATGCCACACCCCTCCTGATGAACAGGACCCTGCTTCGACCATAGGCACTCCAACACAAGTCCGTTTCCTCTGTTTAGCGGTACGCCACACCCCTCCCGATCAACAACACCCCGTTTCGACCGTGTGAGCTCGAACAAGTGTCCTTTCCTCCATACTGTGGTACGCCAGACCCCGTTTCGACTGTTCCGTCAAAGCCGGTTGGCTCCCAATGAACACGACGCGTACTGACATAGTGTGTAGACTCCCGATGAACAGGAAGCTGTTTCTCCGTTTCGACCCAGCCGGTTGGCTTCTGATGAACAGGACACCGTTGCTGCCGTCCGTAGCCTCTCCATGTACATGAGCCCTGGCCGTACGTATGCGTGAGTAGGCGTTCGAGACGCCACCCGTATGTATGTACATGGCCGTAGTTTTTGGCATGTGGCTGTACGTACGTGTACATGGTTTAGAAGGGACTGCCTGAACTGCTACGTCGGGGGCTCTACTACTACACGTGCCACTGCTTGCTCAGCCACGGTTCATCGTTGTAGAGAGACCGATCGACCGGTATGTACGTACATGTTCGCGACAATGCTACGTACGCTTTGACCGGGTGGGTCCCAGCTGTCAGGGAGGATAAGGACGCACTTCCTTGAGTGCAAAGATATAGCTGGTGGGTCCCAGCTGTCATGGGGAAGAATCATTTTTCCCCATAATATGGACGCACTTCCTTGCGTGCGAAGATGTAGCTGGTGGGTCCATCTGTCAGCCTCACTGTGTAGAGTCCTTTTCAGATGGCTGTCATTCGTTGACCATGTTGACCACACCACGCGGACAACACCCAGGCGGTGGACGACGGCGAGGCCTAGGAATGGAATGACGTGGAGCCAAGGAAGACAAGGCAGGTGGATGCCCATGCGGAGGGGAGTATGAGGGTTCACTGGTTTGGCTGCGGTGTGAGGCTGCCGTCGCCGGAGAATAACAGGAGGTGTTGGTGGGTAGAGGAATGGCCTAGACGGCGACGGGAGTAGGGTGGGCTGGTGAGTCCTGCGCGGCAACATAGCCGGCCACGGGAGGCGGTAGCAAGTGGTACCGCCGGCGATGATTTGGGCGGCTGAAGCAAGAATATCCGAGATTGAAGAAGCACGACATCCGTTGGATGGACATCCAATGGCCACTGCAGCTAGAATCGTGTGTTGACTATAAGTTGGCAAAGCCTTGCGTATGCGTCAACTTACTAGGCCCACAAGTGTGTGGCAGAGAACATATAGCCCATTTGCGATTTGTAATAATATACAGCCCATTTTTTAATTCTAATGGAATTTACTACAACCCATTTACAGTTTGTTAAAATTACAGCCCATTTTCTAGCAAGGACACCGATTAATAATTTAAACCAACCACTAAAAACAGAATTCAATAAAATTTCCCACATTTTGATGGGATCCGAAATATTTTTATCCCAAAATTTCGAGTTAGATTAAATATAATTTCAAAATAAATTTGTATTACGTAAAAATCCAACGAAATATAGCACGCGCAGCAAGTAATGAAATTAAAATTTTCAAAATCAAAAAAATATATTTTTTAACTAATTACGTGTTTGGTGCATTTTTTTATAGTTACAGCCTAGTTTTTATAATTACATCCCATTTATTATTTCATAAAGCCCATTTTATTGTTAAGCCTAATGCATCTCTCCTAGGAAAGATTTGCAGCCCAGCGGGGCGGAGAATAACAAGTTGACCTGGGCTGGGTATTCCTTAAAAAAAAGTATAGCTGGGCTAGCAATTTTCACCTTGAAAAAAATTAATATCTGGGCTGAATATTTGGTCGACATAAAATAATATCCTGGGCTATTCGGCCCACAGCCCGCCTAGTTGATACCCTACTCCTCTGAACAACAACAAAAACATCGCTCAAGAAAAACTCTGCTCACACCTCAAAAACACAAATACTGCTTGAGCTGCTGGGTCCCAGCTGTCGGCCGCTCCTTGTGCAATTCTCTCGTTTATTGACTATATAGGATGACAATGGTGTGGGACCATGATGTCAGGAAACCAGGAGGAAGCAAAAAAAATTATAGTTGTATATAATAAGGAGTCACTTGCGTACGTGCGACTATGGCCCTGGTGGGTCCCCACTGTGATCCTCTCCAAGTTAAGTCATCTTCTGATTCCTCATGTTCGTTGACCATGTTGACAACGCAAGACGGCGGCGCCATGGCGAGCGCAACAACTCAAAGGACGATGTAGAGGGCCTCGCAGGCCCTACGGATGGTCAGATACATCGCCCGCTACTCATTCAGGAAGCCAGGATCATAGGGCCACATGTCTGCGATGGCATTGTCGTTCGCTTGTTCGCCAGCAATTCGTCCTTCCACGTGTTGGTGCTTGTTGAGGAGACGGAGGTTGCAGCACAGGTCCTCCTGCACTGGTAGCTCTTCCACCATTAGGGTGTCGAAGTGCGGCCACACCTGCTCTATGGTGAACATGGCATGAACCGGCTTGGGCGGTGGCGCCGACTCCTGGTCGGTCCATCGTCTGATTGTCGTCGCTGAGCTCGGCAACCTCGCTGGTGAGCCAGCATGTCCGGCTGCTGGACCGGACTGCTGCCAAGCACGAGTCTGACCGCCCTGGCCCACCCAGACCCCCTCCCTCGCCCGCGTGCACTATTTGCCCGAAACGCTCAGCGCCGCCCACGCTGCTTCCCGGTGCAGGCGATTGCTCCGCTTTCAAATGACACAAGTCTCATCCGTCCGTCCATCTACCACCCACATTAATGATACATGGTTGCCGAGGCGGCAACTCCGGCGCCACCCGTCCGTCCCTCTACCGCCCACCATTGCTATATAAACTGTTGCGCCGGTCATAGCCGCAGTCATCCGCCTCCATTCCCTTTCTCCTGTCCACACCACTCCCACCATGGCTTCCTCACGCTCTAGCGCTCTTCGGGACGGGTGGACGACGGACCAGAGATGGCAGCCATTGTTGCCGACTGGCTGGCCGGCAGGCAGCCGGAGGACGACAACGTCCCAATGGAGAACGTGGTAGTCGACGATCCGACGCCAACCCTCTCCTTCGTGCCATCCTCGCCGGTGCATTGCACCATGACCATCAGTGAGGCCCGTGCCCAATACATGGACATGGTGAGGAAGAAGCGTGAGGAGCAGTTCCGGGAGGCGCAGGCCGACGCCGCCTACAACCACCATGTCCTCCAGGAGCACCTGCAGGCGGCGGAGTAGATCGCTGCTGAGCAGGCGGAGCAGGAGGCACTTCTCAAGTCGTACCGCTCCGCCCGCGAAGGCCGCCTTGCACGCTGGCGGTACCGTATGGGGTGGCGGTGGTAGCGGCCACCTACAAAGAGGGCGATGAAGCGGGTGAGGCGCTGTTTGGCGAGACCGACGACGAGGCGAAGGACAATGCCGGCTCTGTCGAGGCCCCGCCCCGCCGGCACTGAGGCGGAGGACTTCGCCGGCTTCGGCGAGGCCCTGCTCCGCCGAGGCCCTGCCTCACCAACAACGAGGTAGAGGACATCGCTGGCTCCACCGAGGCCCCGCCCTACCGGCAATCAGGGGGAGGATTTTCCCCACTCCGTCGAGGCGCCGCCCTGCCGGCAATGAGACAGAGGACATCACCGGCTCCGTCGAGGCCCCGCCCCTCTGCCAACGAAGCCGCGCAACACAGAAAATGAGGAAGAGTAGAACATGGTAGGTCGCCGCAGCTCGGGTCCAAGTAAGGCCACCGCTGCTACCCTCCAGTTGAAGCCAAGCTTTGGAGGGTTAAAGATTGACAGCCAATTAGCTTCTTGGTGGCGTCATGGAGTCGGAGAGCTAAGCTAGAGAAGAAGCTTTTCTTTGGCTCAGCCAGACATGGGAAATGGGCGCCGGAGATCATAGATTAGGTTAATTAATTATACCTCCAGCGCACCCCTTTTTTGTTGAAGAATGTATGAAATGTAATGAAATACGACATGTTTATATGAAATCCGGCCGTGTATGAATGAATTTAGTTCGATTAGTTCGAATTCTTGTATCAATGGCATTGGATGAACATGCAAAACAATACGTACTAGCATTATTCTCAGGACGCACGGTGATCACCTTGTTTGCAGCAATTTCACATGTACAAAAAGTTTGAGCAGCTTTTTAGCGTGCCTGTACATTACAATCAAACTCACAGGCCTGGCAATTCATAGAAAACATTCAAAACAATCAATGATTATGCATCTCAATGATTCACACATCAGAGCCAATATTTACTTCACAACTAAAGAATAAAGAAAAATCAAATCCCATTCCAAAATATCAAACACATGTCTTCTTGCTATCATCAATGAGCAAAATTTGAGAAGGTTGTCCATTCCAAAATATCAAATACGTGTCTTTTTGCGTACATCAATGAGCAAACATTGACAAGGCTTTCCCATTCCAAAATATCAAATAATTTTTGCGTACATCAATGAGCAAACTTTGACAAGGTTTTCCCATTACAAAATATCAAATGCCTACAATTGTGGAATGGGCTGGGTTTGCCATCAGTTCGGACATTGACATGTCACCTCGTGCTAAATAAACCAGCTGTTCTTTTTGTGCAGTTCCACTAAAATCAACCAACTTCGCACGTAGCTTGTATGATTTCGCCTTTATATGTTGCAAGGCCTTGAACATATCGGCACCTCCTTTCTTGTAGCTAATTTTGTGGCTGGAGGTGGAAATGAATGATTCGAGAACATTCGATGTATTGTGCATGATGAAGTATAATGGAGGGCATGAACCATCAGAACATTTTCTGCAATTCCCATTGAAATCAAGCTGAGCATCCCTGTTTGCATAGATACAAAAAAGTGATTAGTACAAAGCAAATTGTTTTATGAATTTACAGTTTAAACAGGCAACCTACATTATCCATGCAGAGCACACATTTAAAAAAATAGAAATCACCAGAAAGAATCCTAAAACAACATTGTATTGGCCATGACAGCACCAAAGATGAAGATCTGTGAGTCCTTCTGAGCTGAAGTTAGTTTGTTCTTGTGGGCAGTAATGTAACCATCCTTCAACTACTCCTTCTGATAAGAAGAGAAGGGCTTGGCTTCTTCATCCTGGCATAATCGGACCTAGGCACTTCACGTACTCCGTATTCTTCTTCAGGGGAGGATGATCCTGTTGTGCAAAGACAAGAGAACAACTAAATGATAGCATCCCTGTTTGCTCGAAAAGAAGGAAAGGAAATATTTAAAACAACCATTACATTAACAATGGGAGTAACTGATGAAATGTATAGTCACAAAGAGATGCATCCTCATTATCCTCATAGGAAATGATATGATACCAAACACAGCAGCTCAACTTGAACTGTATTATTACTTAATTTTATCAGTGGCTATAACGGTGGCAAACCGGTGCCTCAATTTATTAGCAGCCTTAGATTAACATGCAAAACAATACCACTTTCTCATGACAGTAGCTAAACAGTAGCACAACACCAATAGAGATGACAAAGCTCGATCATATGGATGAAATCCGTGGGCCGGTACCAACATTTGTCAGGAGGCTTATTATGTAGAGCACCCAGATGAAGCACTTCTCCGGAACCATCCATTATTATCTACTGTGGTTGCCATGATTACTATAAACTCCTTGATTAGTTTAATGTTTCCAACATCTTCTTGTGCAGTTCCACTAAAATATATGTTATCTTCAAACAAGATCCCTGTTTGCACAAGTAGAGATAATTACATATTACATTAAGAGTGACATCAAACACAGTGGCAAAACAATTGCTTGTTCCAGCCATAGCAATAAATTAAGATGCAAAACTATATCATTACTTATGTCATCATAGTTCCAGTGCTTCATTACAGCACCGGGAGTAGATTTTAGTTCTTCTTCCACTTGTTCTTCCCCTTCATCACTTGGTTCAATAACAGACAAGCTTCGCCTTCAATATAAGATTTGGCATGTCAATTAGGGAGCACAAGTATAGCACTAAACAACAACATTACTTTTCTGATGACAGTAGCAATATACTGGCCAACAGTTGTGAAATATCATTATCTTACCTCAATGGGATAATACGGTGCACATACAGATTGGAAGTCTGGTCTCCTTTTGTGCAGTTCACTAAAATCAAGCAACATTAATGTATAAGTAGTAAAACATATGAAAGCACACTACACAATCATGTGGAAGAAGGCCAGTACTGACCTCTCATGACACGGAATTCAAACAACTCACAAGAAGAAGATCTGAAACAAATTTGCCAACACAGATTGGAAGTCAGATCTCCTCTTGTGCAGTTCCACTAAGATCAAGCAATCAAGCAATGTTGTCGGTGTGACATTTTGGTTGAACTGCACAAAACACTCTTAAAACAAAAGTGTTTTGTGTAGTGCAACAAAAGGTCGCAATAGCAACGAGGTGAGGTAGATAACCCTGTTTACAGAGAGGTGCAAAGGAAATAATTACTTGTCAATAACGATGGATGACACAGAAGCCCACAAAAAGAAGCATCTAACTTATCTAAATGGGAAAGAAAGCAAGACAGTAGCATTTCTCAAACAGTGGCGTTGATTCATAAATTTGTTAAACATGCAATTTGCTTTTAACTATGGCAATGCATTAATTTTCCAGTGGCATTATTAGATTAACAATAGCTAAAGAGTTGTACGGGACAGTGGACGCACCAGCACCATGTGCATCTACCGATGTATAAAGGGGTGATGCACAGTCTATTGCAACAAAGAACAAACAACCAAGGAGCATATTTGTGTTGGTCCTAGTTTTGTTATCTTTAGACACCTTTCCCTATGTGAGGGCAGCAAATCTAGTCTTGCTCAAACTCTACAGCCTTGTCCCCCACCCATAGAAAGATCAGTTTGTTACAGATGTGTGTACTGCATTTGTCATTGTTTTCCCTTTTCTACCAACGTAGGTGTTGGATAGCCAGTCTGTACTACTTTCCCCCCTTCCTTTCCTCTTTGAACCACGTCCTAGATTCATGCTATAAAACTTTCCCCACTACTTTCCCCCTTCCTTTCCTCTTTGAACCTGTGTGTGCGTGTGTGTGTTTATTTTTAACAATGTGTGTGTGTTAGAGAGAGCGACACATCGACCTACAGAGAGATTGTGTGTAGTACTACGATTTAGCCGTGAGAGTCGGTGCATCCTCTCATTTCCGGGCGTCCGGTCGGGACAGCAGCCACGCCCGGACCTGACTACCCTGGCCCACCCAAGCCCCCTCCATCAGCTGCGCACGCTTCCTACCCGAAACGGTCAGCGCCGCTCCAGAGCGGACGTGACCTCTCACTGACACCTGCGTTGAAGGGAGAAGCAGATTCAACGAAGAGTGATGGTTGCTTCATCCGTCCAACTTACTGCCGGGTCTATGTGATTTGATGTCTCATTGGTCCTTATTACTGACGTGGTACGAGCGTGCTGAGTCTCACTTGCACTGTAAACTTTACTTTGGTGCATGACACGTTCACCAGATGCTTGATGTCCCACGTTTTGGTGAAAGGAGGTAGAGCGTCTCAACTCTTTACAATTTTCTCCACTCTTACAGCGGAGGAGTGCGAAAGCAGCGACAACATGGCAGCTCAGTGATTACGTGGCCCACCTCACATGATCACCATATTTTCTGGACACCGTGCGACACCTAACTCTTTAGTAGTAGTACATAGTACGTACTGTAATTTCTCAGCGAGATAAATTTGTACAATGCTATGAAGCTTCAAGCTTTTGTTTCATGTATCTTGCATCCAAGGTTGCCCTGTTGCAACATTCCATCAAATACAAAGGAGACTAACATGCATGCTATTGCATCTCAATGATTCACAGATCATATCCAATATGTACTCCCTCCATTCCAAAATAAGTGTCTCAACTTTATGCCAACTTTAGTACAAAGTTGTACTACTAATGTTGGCACTTATTTTGGAACAGAGACATCTAAAGAAAAAAATGATCCGTGCAGTCCCTAGGCCTTGAACCCTAAACCCTAACCGGGCTTTAATTTGTTGGCGACGTTGAACCTTCTGAAGAAATGAAGTTTGCAACCCTTTGACCATCGGATCATTTTGTGCAGTTTCACTAAAATTGAGCTGAGCATCCCTGTGGCAAAGAAATTGAAGTGTGATTAGAATAAGACTAGTGGGACTAGTTGATGAGACATAAACTCATCACAAATACAGTAGAAGCCAGTAGTGGTATGTGCGGGGCAAAGAAGTAGAGAAATATCCACATGGAGCGATGTGGGCAGCTGGGCAGTGGTGCAAGCTGGCTGTAAAGGAAGTTGTACCTGAGGGATGTCAGGATGTAGCTAGCTTAGAGGATGGTGGCGGGAGGCGGCAACTGCCCACGTCGCGGCAGTGAGCAAGGGACGAAGGCAACCGCACCGGCTTTGTGAGAGAGAACGGCGGGGACCCCTGATCGGGACGCACCGACAGTGGGTTTTCCCCGTCGGCGACGGCGACCACATCTACACAAAGCATCCACCCCTTCCCCTGGCGGACGTGATCCACTTGGATGTTAGAGATGTGGCCACAGTCGTTTTGTGCGAGAGAGTGTGAAGAGAGCAACCCCAGCAAGAAACCGTGTAGGCTCCTCGCTAGGTATATAGTGGAGCGGTTTCTTTTTCTCTCCATATGAACCTATTTATATTGCGTATGTTCATGTGTGGTTCCCAACCCTCCATTAAGTGAGTAACTACTACTAGACGCGTCAAATTATCATGTGGGCTGCATCATCATACAGAAATGAGCTCCACCATGTCACGTGTGTGGTTGGGGAAGACGCAAAGAGTGCTACTAGTACTATGTGCGTGGGTGCATGCACCTCTTCTCTTCGAGCATGGTTATCCACGCGGTTATTATATGGGCAAAGAGTATAGGCAGTAATAATGATTAAGGTTTTTGGTTGGCTTCTTCTTATGGACAGGTTGAATAAAAGGGACATGATGCAACGCAGGCATTGGATCATTCAGGATGATACTTGTGTACTTTGCACCTCTCATGTGCATGAGGACAGAGCACATCTCTTTTTTGTCTGTCTCTTCGGCCAACGAGTGTGGAACTATCTTGGTATTTCTTGGGTGCCACAACCTAATCAGTCCACCTTCCTAATGGCAACTGCTGCCAGGAAGGAATTTGCCAAGCCTTTTTTTACAGAAGTGGTTTTCACAGCTACGTGGAATATTTGGACACAAAGAAATGGGTTGATCTTCAGGAATGAGATCCCTAGTTTTAGGTCTTGGAGGAGAAATTTTGTACATGATCTTTCTCTCTTAGCTCATATAATCAAATGTAAATATAAGGAGAGCCTCCTCAGCTGGATTGCCTCTCTTCCTTAGTTACAACTTGTAAGTAGTCCTTTCACTCTGTATGTACCTATTTTTGTACTCTCTTTTCCTGGTTGATTTTAATAAAGAGCTGTGAGGTTGTTGCCTTGTAGTACTAGTCAAAAATAATAATAATGACTAATAAGCCATCAAATCACGAGGCCCACCTTTCTCTATGTTTGACCGAGGAAGCAGCCATCATTTCACTCCTCATTGAATATCCATCCGCTGCTACCTCCGCAAATAAATAAAAATCCGCTGCTACCTCCGCAACATGGTTAATAATATAGCCTTGTCAATCACGACGTAGAAATATCATTCACTGATACAATAGGGCTGGCTCTAAGGCTGGTGATTTTTTTACTTTGTCTCTTTCTCTTTTTGTCTCATTTACTCATTTTACATAGGAGCATGTGTAGAGGATGGCTATTCTTTTCGATGGGACTTCTTCATGGGGTTTAAGACTAAGCAGCTCCGAATTATTCCCGCTGCCCACCACTCTGAATCGTGCCATCTATGATAGTACTCCCATTGCAAGAATGAGGTCCACTAGGTCTAGCACGTCCTATAAGAAGAGACTGTCATGCAAAACATACATTCTTGTTGCCTTCTTCCTCAAATAGTACGTACTACTAGTAGTACTACTACTACTCGTTCTCCTATTAACCTTGCGCTTGGCATCTCAAAAATACTAACCTTGCGCTTGGCTCTTCGCCTCTTCGGGAAGTCGAGCAATCATGGTACTACAGTATATGGTTCTGGCTATCTGAGGCCGAATGAATTGCTGCACGTCCACCATGTGGGTGAGGGTCGAGGGATGAGGGGCGAGGGAGAGTGCGTACTACTATGTCCGTTTCAATATGGACTACATACGGAGCAAAAATGAGTGAATCTACACTCTAAAATACATCTATATACATCAGTGTTTGGAGTATGTACTAGTAGTTCATATCGAAACCTGCTAAAAGACATACTCCCTCTGTCCCATAATATAAGAGTGTTTTTTCACACTACACTATTGTCAAAAACGCTTTTATATTATGAGACGGAGGGAAGTATATTTCAAACAATATGATAATCTCTCTAACCAAGGTAGGGACGAGGAGTATATACGTCTAACGGAGGGAGTAGTAAAATTTTCTCCTCATCCTACGAGCCACCACGCGTGTGGGCGAGGGAACAAGCGTAGGCGTAGTAAGCAACCTTCTCCTCCTCCTGCGAATCTGCGAGCCACCGCGCCATTGGGCGGGGGAGAGGGCGTACTAAGCAAGCTTCTCCTCGTTTTGTGAGTTGATGGGACACATCAAAAGTAATACAGAGCATCTCCAGTGTATAGAGCCTTGCCTCTAAGGTAGACCCCACATGGTTTGCCTCTTTTTTTAGATAACGCACCAAGTCACAATTTGTTTGTTCACTCGTGGTACATAATCCTCCATCAAGTGGACAACCAGTACACGTGTCAAATTACCACGTGGGCTGCCTTTTCGTACAGAAATGAGCTCCACCATGTACCCGCGCGGGTGTGGTTGGGAAAGAGACGGGAGTACGTGCGCCATGCGTGCACCTCTTCTCTTCGTGCACGTCCCCCACCTACGTTGGTGTGTGAGAGAGATACAAACCTAGAGAGATGGCGTGTGCGTTCGTGAGTGTTTTTTGTTATGGGGGGGTGATTTCGTGAATGTATTTGTGGGAATATGTGTCGATGATATCTCAAACAAAATTTTGACACATGCAATGTGTGTGAAATAGAGGCCTATCTATATCATATATAGAGGGGGCGATCCACAAAAAGAGAGGGAGGGTTCATAGATATCGATAGAGTCGAAGAGAGGATCAAGTGTGTGGGTGCGAGATCGATGAAGGGAGCCATCAAAATTGTGTGTGTGCACGTCAAAGATATAGGGCGACTGACCTATCCGAATGTCAGAAGGCAGAGGGGAAGTTTGTGTGTGGTAGGGAGACATGACTAGAGCGCTCGATGTATCGGTGTGTGGGTGGGGAGGGGAGGCAGAGACTTAACCAGAGAGATAGAAGGAGAGACCTAGCTATGTCTTGAGGGAGATCAGTCGACATGCATACATAAGTGAAGGACGGGAAATAGGTTGGGACAGAGAGAGAGAGAGAGAGGGAGAGAGGGAGAGAGAGAGAGAGGTAGAGCTCCGGAGGGGTGGTGGAGTTTCTTCTGGGAGATGGTGGGAGAGGCCTACTAGACAAACTGAGGGTACAACTGCAATATCAAGAAGACTGGGGATGTGTTTCTATGTGTGCATGTGCATGATAGATGTGTCGGGAGGCATGCATCGATGATGAAGGGGGACCATGTGTTTGGTAAGAAGACCTAACTAGATCGGTAGATCAATTGTTGTGTGTCGGAGGAAGGGAGAGACATAACTAATGAGGTAGATCGATCGACACGTGGGGAAAACGAGTTATAAATGACCTTGTTAGCTATATGTATAGTGGGAGATCGGTAGGTGTACATCCATTTGTTAGAGGCAAATAAGGCCCAGAGAGATGGATAGAGATAGAGATGGAGCTAAGGTGGTACGAGAGGACTACTAGCTAGATAGGGGGAGGAGTGTGCGATTGTGAGATTGATGAAAAGAGGGGCGAGAGTTTACACGTGTGTGGGACCGTATGAGAGACACGAGTCATGGACAGAGAAAGGAGGAGATGGAAAGTGTGTGTGTATGTGGTAGGTAGAAATCGCTGGAGAGGTTTATCGATTGGTGTGTGTCGGAAAGAAGGAGTTATGGAGACCGTGGGAGAACGACCTAGAGAAAAAAAAATGAATGTGCGTGATGGATAGAATGCTGAGGGAGGGGGGTGAGGAGGGCGTGTGCATGCACGAGAGAAAGTTAGTGCTAGCTACAAAGGTTAGAGGATTGTGTGGGTGTAAGAGACTAACAAAGATCATAATTCGATATGAAAGTGGATTCATATATTTGAATAAGAGATCATAGTGTTATAAACCTAGGCATGCATGAATATAGCGGTGATATGCGTGGTGTGGTTTTGGACATGTTATACTATAATGTGATAATGCGTGGTGTTTGCAAGTCATAAATAAATATCGAACAATCTAAACCATACTATATATCGAACAATCTCACATTTTATTTGAGTTCGTGATAATGTGTGGCATTTGCAGCTCACAACTAAATATCAAACAATCTAAACCATACTATATATCGAACAATCTCATATTTTATTTGAATTTGTTATAATGTGTGGCGTTTGCAACTCACAGCTAAAAACTTGTAGGTGTAGGGGGCGGGGCACCATACATTATGTGATAAACACATTATACATATGAGACATGGTTTAGATTATGAAGATCTAGCTAGAGCTTGAAATATACTGTGATTTGAAATCAACATAAAGTTGATTAAAAAAATCGAGTTCGAGTTCATATAGTACACATAGTTCATATCTAACTCGACAGTAATCATGTGGTATGCTGTGATGATAATATACAAACGATGGTTTAACTGACAATAATGATGATTGTAGATCTTATTAAAATAGAGAAACGAATTCAAATGGTTTAATTTGACAACAACTATGATTGTAGATCTTATTCAAATAGAGAAACAAATTCAAATTTAGTTCATATTGAAGCGCTAGTATATACGTTTCGAATGCATTAAAATGTTCATTTTAGTAGCAGGTTGCATGCGTTATACACGTAGCGAAATATTTTAAGTGAACATAACATGGATTCAAAGTTTTGAATGGCATTTGTAGTGCGAATTGATTTGGTACAGTACACGGGACTATACTCTCTTGTGTGGTGCGAATTGATTTCTTTTTGGTTTTTTCGTCGAGGGAAGTGCGAATTGATTTGATATAGTATACACGTTAGGCTTGTCCGGAAATTTCAACCCGCGCCTTGTTATCCCAAAAATTTAAGATATCTCTTTGTCTTGTTGTGCTCCTAAAATTCCCTCCATCTCAACCCGTGCCTTGCTATCCCAAAACTACAACGCGCGCGAAAACTCCCACCTCCCGCGAAATCCCAACATGTGAAATTCCCGTGATACCCCTGAACCAAAAGAACCACCTAGTTCAAATCGGTGGGGCTACTTTCGTAACTTACCCCCTCCCATCCCCTCTTCCCCCCCATTCGTACACCGAGGCCACGAAAACCCATGAACCCCACACCGCCACCCAGCCAGAGCCTCTTCCCCGACAACATCGTCCACCGCAATATCTCTACGTCCCTCATCCACCGCACCAGATGAGGATCCGTCGTCGATCTCGCTGTCCCGCCGGTTCAGCCACCCCGTCCTCCACCTCCAAGGAGCTACCTTGATGTTCGCCTCGTCTTTCGCGCCACCTCCATTCCCACATCATCGTCTTCACCTGCACCACCGAAAGAGTAGCACCATCACCGATTCCTCGGATAAAGCTGAGGCCTAATCGGCGCCACCAAAGAGGTTCTACACTAATTGCTGCATTTTCTTCTTGATTCGATCTCATGGTGCTGTCGGCCCTCGATCCCGAGCCGCCATGGCGCGGCTGCATCTACGGTGGTGTCGCCGGCCACTTCCTCCATGGCATCGCTCCCTCGGCGGCGACGTCCACATCAGTCAGAGCTGCTGCTGCTACTCCAGCTCTCGCTGGCCCTGCTATTGCTGCTTCGGCTCTCACTCGCGCTGCTGCTCTGCTCTTGCTCTCGGTCCCCTGCCTGGTCTGCTCTGGCTCTTGCTCGCACTGCTGCTCTTGCTCTTGCTCTTGGTCCCCTGCCTCGTCTTCTCTGGCTCTTGTTTGCGCTGCTGCTCTTGCTCTTGCTTACGCTGCTAGTCTACTCTTGCTCACGCTGCTGCTGCATGAGCAGCAGCTCCGGCTCTCGCTCGAGCTCCTACTGCTGCTACCCGAGATGCGGCTACATGACCAGCTGGCCTGGCTCTCGCACGCGCTGCTGCTCTGGGTGCTGCTGCTGCTCTGCCCCGGCTGCTCTCTGGTAGTACGGTCCCTGCTGGAGTGACTACCGAGTTAGATCACTGCTACTCTGCCACTAGTGCATGAGCGGCCAAAACTATTAGTGCACTGCTTTCTGCTATGAGTGCGTTCAGTTTCGACAGTAAAATTCAGTTTTGATAGTAGTTTCGACAGTTAAATACAGTTTCGACAGTTAAGTTCAGAGATGAGCAGCTGATGCATTTTACATCTAGCACTTTTTGGTTATGTATTTTACATCATCTATCGGAGATGCTATTAGAATACCACTTCAGGTTAATGTTGTGTCTCTTATCCTGCTTCAGCCTCGCCGTCGTACACCTCACCGAAGCTGCTCCAACGACGAAACCCTCCATCACAGTGGAGCAGTACCATTGGCTCCATCTCCAAGCACCTAAGGTCTTCTTCCCCTCCTCCGACTGCCACATTAGCCGCAGCATCCTCAGCGACCAACCCAATGATGCTGAGATCGACATGGCTTCGCCAAAGAGGTTGTACACTTGCTGCATCGCTTTTTTACTCGACATGTTATATATATTGTCCACTGAGCACACATAGTAACGTGAAATACGATTAGTTTCTCCTATATAACAAGCAGTGAGGTACCAGGCAACTTAGCTATTCGTGATGGACTCTCTCGAAAGCCATCATTATTTATTTCTGCGCGTTTGAGCTGTGCATGTGTAGATGGGTCTGGGAGTTGAGTTAGTAGGGCAGTGGCCTGGGTCCAAAGTAGTACAAGTAGAACAAAAACATTTTTGGAGTGTAGGCTTTTGCCTGTTCAAGCTTGCCTACTAGAATTGCGAGTGGCTGAAAGGAAAAGTGAAGGAAAAACATAGGAATTGGAAAGTTTCCTATGGTACTACTTTTAATGCATTTGGTTCAAAGGAATGGAGAAAGGAAAACTATAGGATTTGTTCCTTTAGTGTCTCTTTCAAAGTAAAACCGTAGGAATTTTAATATCCACTTGGCCGTCCTTTTCAAATTCCTATTCCTGATGAACAAGAGTAAGTGATAGTAGCATAATAGCATTATAACTCTACATTTTCTTGTGGTTTGACTTAATTTGACCATGCTTCTTTGCATTCCTGTGACCTTCCAATTCCTATGAACCAAACACCCAGATTGACAGAAATCCTGTGATTTTAAATTCTCTGTTTTGCACATGCAATCCTATCCTATTACTGTGTATTTCCTATCCCTGCGTTGTTTGAATCCTCCAATTCAAACGAGCCATTACAGAATTACTTCTCTTACAGATAGCTGTAAAACAAAACCTTGTGTGGTTTGTCCCGCTCCTACTGCGCCGTCGTCCACCCCAGCTCAGCTGCTCCAATGACAGAAGGGTCCACCACAGCAGGGATCCGCCCTCCGGACTGTCTTTCGCAGCCTCAGATCTTCTTCCCCGCCGCCGGCAGCCACGACAACTGCATTACCATCATCAACTGAGCAGATGACCTCGAGGACTAGACGGGTCCGCACGAGAGGTCTCACTCTTTCGTGTCTGCTTATGTTATGCATCACTTAATATGACATGCTACTTTATCGTCATGTTCACCGATTAAACTCTGAGTTAGCTCCAAACTAATGCTCAAACTTGAGTTTTTAAATGGTTGTGGGGTACATATCAGGGCTGTAATCAATATTATCTGTCTACTATCTGTTTAGTCTCTGGTGTCTAATATGAGTTTCATGTTGGGTGGGAAACAAACAGTAAAGAAGCCATTATCTGTATTTTTTAAATGAAGCCATTATCTGCCTACTATCATTGGTTTTGGGTCTATCCACAGGTTGCTACCATCACTCTAGATTTCTGCATGCACTCCTTACATAATCTCACTATGTTTTATTCCTATGCATGTCAGTTATTGTACACAATGGAACTGAACATGTAGAGAAAAAGAGACGAGCCTTGCATGGCAATAAAATTTCATGCAGACGTCGCTCCATGGTGGGCGCAAAGGCAGCCCCCCTCCACCCATTTCAGATTGTAATCAAGAGGAAGATAACTGTTCTGAGGGGGGTTCAGAAGGAGTAGACCACTCCTATTTACCCCCTGAGGTCTTCGCTCTAACTTGGCATGCTGATATCGGTCATATCATGCATATGGTGCTTTGTATTGCTTACTTTATACATCAAATATGTCATCTCCTTAGTTTAGACATGCTTTGTGTGAATGCCATCTGTTTAGTTTCTGTATCATATATGTGAATTATGCAATGCCATCTTGTTTAGCCAGGCATCATATATGTGAATTTTGCAATACCATCCTGCTTAGCCAGTCATCTTATATGTTAATTATATCACGCCATCCTTTTTTATTATGTATTACATTTGTCAACAATGTTAGTACATTCAACTACTCTTCAGAGCAGACAATGCTACCTGCTGAAGCAGATGTCTTGCTGGTTACAGATAGCTCCTCAGAGGAGGATTCAAAGACAGATGACCAGTCCTATTTCCCCCGTGGGGTCTAGGCTCAAACTTGGTAGGGTTATATTACTCATATCATGCATATGTTGTCTTGCACTGTTTAGTTTTTACATCAGATATGCGATTGCATCTGCTTACTTGCTTAGTATATAAATCATATATTTGAATTATATCATGCCATCATGTTTACATAGACAGCATCTATCTGAATTATGGCATGCCAACCCACTTAATAAAGACATCATATAGTTATATCATCTCATCCTGTTTAGTGTTTACAGTCATCATATTTTGAATTATGTCATTCTATCTGTTAATTATATCATGCTATCATGTTTCCATAGGCGGCATGTATGTGAATTATGGCATGCCAACCTATTTAATAAACACATCATATATTTATATCATGTCATCTTGTTTACATAGTCATCATATTTTGAATTATGTCTTTCTATCCTGTTTAGTTAGCCATCATATATGTGAAATTGTGTCATGCTATCCTGTTTAGTTAGCCATCATATATGTGAAATTGTGTCATGCTATCCTGTTTGGTTAGACAACATAAATGTGAATTATTTCATGCCCTCTTTTATTCCCCACTATCCATTGCACCTGTCTATCATACAATGTCTATACATTCAATTACTTTTGTTGTTTATCAGCCATTTGAATTGGACAGGGTGATGGCATTATCTAAGGGAGTAACAACATGGTCTTCAGAAAAGATAGTGCTACCAGTCGATGCAGATAGAACCACGGTTGTACTTGCCCAAGAACCAGCCCCACCACACATAACCCAGACTCTCGCAGATTGTACCCCTACCCAGTTGGACAGAGAACCAGCTACACCCCTTCTAACCCCAACCCCAGTAGATAGTAACCCAGTTCCAGTTGACACATCACTGTCTCCACCACAGAGCACCCAACCACGAGCAGTTAGTAAGGCAACTGCAGTGCCCAAAGCACGAGGACCACCACTCTGAACCCCAACTCAACGCTTAAAGCAGAAGAAGAATTGTTCTCAGGTCAGGTTCTGTAGCTATGGTTCATACTCCTTTGCTCTTGCATCACTGTATTTACTCATACCAACTATTTTCAAATTTGAAGGATGGAATTGAAACTCCAATGGTGCAACAGATATGTTTTAAACCTGTTTCTTTAACAGGTTTGCTATCGTAACTTGCTCTACATTAATTTTAGTTTCAATTGAATAAATAGTTATGTTCTCATGTCATGCACATTACAAGTGTTGTTATTGCTGTGTAGTTTCCCACACTATATTCTGTCTATGCTGCTTTGTCTTAAATAGATATTATTTGAACTATGTCTCTATCTTGATTTGGCAACAGAAACTAGAATGATATAGACCATACAGTGACCATGGTACATAGATATATGTTTGTTTCATGTTGTTATCCTGTCCACTTTACTGCTGAACTGATTTACCAAAATGAGTTTCATATACAACATGGTAAACCTGTGATGTGTCTGCTTGTTTCTCTTTTAGAATGCGGACAAAATATTTGAGAAGAGTACCCTGTTATGCAATGGTAAAGGAAGTAATGCAGATAAGGTTCAAGATAGTGAGACATCCCTGTTGGTCTCCAAGAAAGCTGATAAAAACTATCTTGAGGACAGTGAGACAATCTCAAAGTCCTGTCTTGACGTAGTGTTCGAGTTACTGGCCACTACTGCTGGCACAAGCTCTTCGAACTCGCTGCCTGAATCAGTTCTTCTTCTTGACTCTCAACTTCAAGTTGAAAGACATCAATCAGATGTGCTGCGACACAAAGCCGAAGGACTGAGGAAGTCCCTGTAGAATTCAGATGCATACTTTCTGGTGCAACAGCAAGCGCTGGAGAATTTAAACGACAAACAAGAGAAAGTTAATAAGCTTGCTAAGCATCTGGCCAGCATGCTGGTACCCAGGATATTGTTTCTTGAGCTCTTCTGAAGTGGTTTCAGTTCTGGACTTGTTTTGCTATGACGTTTATTTGCACTGGTCGCCAACTTTGACAACCAGTGTATGTGATATGCTTCTTTGCTCCATATATTTGCACTGGTGGCGAACTTTGATGCCCAGTGGATGTCATATGTGTAATAGCCGTAATAGCCTAGCATTAGTTGCTTGCTTATTTATTTCCTTTTTGTCTTGTTTAGTTGTTTGCTTGTAGTCACTGCAGTTCTTTTTCCGCGTTTTTCTAGTGGCCATAGTAACCTATTTTTTATAACTAGGCCACAATAATCATGGGCAACATACGGACCGTTGTAACCATGGTCTAGCTACCTGCTGTAGTGACCATGGGCCTCCTATAGGCCATAGGATCCATGGGCCCGCGACGGGCAGTATAATCAATAACGGTCCGCAAAATGGGCCATAAACGGGCTATAGTGGAAATCGTGTGTTTATGGCCAGACCATAACGGGCTGTTAATAGGCCAAAATGTATAACATACTTAATTCTATCGACAGGCATCACGGGTCGTGAATGGGCCATATTTGATGACGCTATGAAAATAGCCCAACGGGTTAACGGGCCACAAACGGGCCGACTGTAACCACGGGCTGAATTTGGCCCACAAGCGGAACAGGCCATTAACGGACTGTAAGTAACCGAATGCTAGAAATGAGGCCAAGAATAAATGGGCACTTAGACGGCCGAAAGGTAACACGGGCTGGAAACGGCCCAACGGAATAATGGGCCGTTAATGGGTGTAAAGTGATACACTGTTCATCGTGGGCCAGTTTCACCACGGGCCTTTAATGGGCCCAGAGTTACAAAGGGCCTCGTATGGGCCGAAAGATGTCATGGGCCATACATGCGCCGGAAGTTACAATGGGCTGGAATCACATTGGACGGCCCAGATGACGCTACTCGGCCAATTCGGATAGGCCATAACGGGTCGTGAGTTTGCGGGCTGTAAATGGGCTATATGCGAACAGGCCGTTAACAGGCTTTCCGTGGGCCAGCCCGCTACCTTTTGGCCAAGTCAAACGGGCCAGCCTTTTCACCTAAATGGGCCTCTATTGGGTCATGCCACGTGTCAACCTATCATAGGCGCCTCCCGTCCAATGAGTGGATGACATCTGTCCCAACGCTGAGCCGACACGTGGTTCCTCTGGCCATTGAGAATTTTACACGTGGAAAATCCCCATTGGTCCGGGCTGTTAATGGGTTATCGGATCCAAACCGGAACCCGATTGCTTAACGGCGACCCCTTACGGTGGATGCCACGTGTCGGTTACCCTTGACGAAAGCGCTTCCATGACGCGCCATTTATCGTCATGGAAGTAGACACTTCCGTGATGATAATTTTGCTATTGTCATGGAACACTTCTACGACAGCACAAGTATGACTATCTTGATTCTGTCATAAAATCGTCATGGATGTACATGCATGATAGAAAACGGGACCTACTGTGACAAACACGTATCATCACGGAAGTGTATTTTTTTTATAGTGTTAGTTTCCATCCTACTCAAATCTCTAGAGAATATAGTTTGTTATGGTGCAACCAAATAAAGTTTGGAATAAAATCATAGAATTCATGTTGATATGATACTGCAATTCATCTTTTTTGGATTCCTATTTTATTAATCTTGAGGGTTAAAGAAATACTTCTAATTTGATAATACGTACATGTATTGCACAAATAAATTTTCTGCAAATTCAGCACAATCTAGTTTATATGCATACCATGAAAATAGGCATGCTTCACGCGGACATGTTCTCATGAAGGCATGAAGCTATGTGGAGAATGTGATGTCAAGCGACATGACATAAATCATCTTTGAAAACACATTCATCTATATGTAACTGCATAAATTTACATGACACTATATTTAAATTTAAGATCACAAGCTTCAATTGCTACAGCTGCCACTGCTCAACAGTGTGGACATGAGGCCAATGAGACAACTGTAGGGTTACCTAATAATCAGCGTCGCCTCTGCTGCCGACACATCTTCGACACCTGCATCCATGTTGGCACGGCTTCTATTTTATAAATCTTCTGTGTTAAAGAAATCATTTATTATTTATTGCACAAAGAAAATTTTATGTAGATTCAACAAAATCTAGTTTAGATGCACCCAATGAAAGTAGGCTTACTTCACACAGACGTGCTATCATGAAGGCATGAAGGTATGTCCATTCTGTGCTATCAAGCGACATCATAGAAATTAGTTTCACAAACAAATTCATCTATATGTAAGTGCATAAATTTACATGACACTATATTTAAATTTCACATCGCAAGCTTCAATTGCTAGGGTTGCTACTGCTCAACAGTTTAGACATGAGTCTACTGACATAGCCGGCGTCGCCTCGGCGCTCTTCGACACCTGCGTATATGTTGGCCACGGGTCTTTGGCATCGTATCTCGTACTCGTATAGTACCTATGATACAGGTCGTTCTCTCTCCCTCGGTATGCCTATTTTCTTTGCTCCTATGGGTTTTCGGTGGTGAAGCTTCATCTATGATCAGATCATATTCCTAAGGATTAAAGACAAACCTCTATCTATTCTAAATGGAAGATGAATCTATTTCTTTGCTAGGAGTCAAATTTAGTTGTCGTTTGTGTTGGTGCGTTCCACTCAAGGAGCATGTAATGGTTCACTCACAACGCATATCTAATCTGACCGTGAGATTTCTTTTTCTTTTGAAGTTGACCAAGAGATTATTTAAAGGTTAAAGAAGTGTTTCCTCCTACGAGGTCACCAGATTCTGTACATGCCTATATTATATACTCCTTTGTACGTGCCAATGTAACTCCTTGTGTTTCCTTGTATGAAGTGACCTAATCCCTTACATACCTATGATGTATTGTTTTGTACGTGCCAGTAGAATTTCTCTTGTTTCCTTCTATGAAGTGACCTGATCCTGTACTTGCCTATGACGTATTGTTCTGTAGGTGCCAGTAGAACTCCATGCATTTCCTTATATGAAGTGACCTGGCCCGTACGTGCCTATGATGTACTGTTCTGTACATGTCAAATATTGAACTACTTTTTCCGTGCTTAATCTTCACCGTTGACACATCTTAGTTTTTAATGTGTCAAATCACCACCTTTCATTTTCTATCATTTTAAGTATATAATAGATACCATAGATGTATTCCTAAGGATTTCAAAGGTCCATGTAAGGTTTCCAATTACATGCCTGACCTTGAACCGGCGGCTTGGATTCAGAGTTATGAAATTGCTATGGACATGCTGGACGTTAGCGACGTGGTCTACACCAAGTATTTGACTATGATGCTGGAAGGGCCTGCTTGTACCTGGCTGAAGAACTTGCCCCCTAACTCCATCAACACGTGGGAAGAATTGAAGACGTGCTTTATCAAACACTTCTAGGGAACCTGCAAGTGTCCCATGACCATTGTTGATCTATAACATTGTGTTCAGCCCGAGGGCGAATCAGCTCATCATTGGTCCTGCCGGGTCGCGGATATCATTCACTCCTCAGACGGCATATTCGCAGCTCAAGCCATCTTGATCTTGGAGGAAAACTGTCATTTTGACCCCCTCGTTCAGAAGCTCTGGCGACTCAAGCGGATGGTTCAGGACATGGGCGAACTCATGGATGTCCTTACCAGATACAATGAGTCAGATACCACGAAGGATCCTACGTCGGATGACGAAAAAGCTGGTAAGGACAAGAAGAATGGTGGTGGCAAAGGACAACAACAGAGCAACTCTGGATACAATGGGAACCATGACAATCAGAGCAATGGTGGTAAACGTAAACATCAGAAGAGCAGCTCAAATTTTGTTGCCAACACTAATACTGGTTTCAAGAGTCAGAGGCAGAATAATTATGGGAGGTCATTCAATGCCAATAAAGCCCGCAATTTTGAGGAAGGCCTTAAAGGACCATGTCTCAAGCACAGTACTCAGGATAAGCTGGCGAGCCACTCCTGGGAGAATTGTTATATTATGCAGCACTTCAAAAATCAAGCTTATCAGAATCATCAGGGTGGTGGCAGCGGAAACCCAGGACAACCCGGCACTGGCGGCTCAGGATCTGATTTCCAAGAGCTGGCTCATCTGGTGGATATAATAGTCATGGTGGGTCTGGAGCTGGATACCAAGCGTCTGGAAATCATGGAGATGGCAATCAGCATTCTGGCCAAGGCACTCAGAATCAAGGCAACCAGACAGGTTTTTAGAGCAATCCTAAACAGTTGAATAGTGAGCAGTATCACGTCTTTACCACTAGTACCTGCAAGCGGGATAGAAAAATTCAGAAGCGTGCCGTTAATTTGGTTGACCCGGTGGTTCCTGAGTAGTTCAATTGTTCAGAACAACCAGTCACTTGGAGTAGGGATGATCATCCGCCCCGAGTTGAAAATCCCGGTGGCCTGGCTTTGGTTGTGGCACCTCAAGTTGATGGATATAAGCTCACAAAGGTACCGATGGATGGAGGAAGCTGCATTAACATCTTGTACTATGATACCTTCAGACGTATGAACTTCTCAGAAAAGCAACTCTCACCTTCCTCAACTGTTTTCCACGGGATCGTCCCTGAAAAATCTGCATACCCCATCGGGCGGATTAAATTGGAGGTTGTGTTTGGTAATGAGTACAATTACATAACAGAGTTTCTAACGTTTGAAGTGGTCAAAATCAAGAGCCCATATCATGCTTTGTTTGGGAGGATGGCCAATGCTCGTTTCATGGCTCGACCCTGTTATGTGTATCTCAAGCTCAAGATGCCTGGGCCAAGGGGCACTATCACGGTCGATGGTGATAGAAAAATCGCTCGTGAATGTGAGGAAGGGGACGCAGCTTACACTGAGTCAGCCTGCGCAGCCGAGGAGTTGAAATTCTACACATCCAATGTTAACCCGGCTGACACGACGTCCCTGAAGAAACCCACCATAAAGACCGACCCGCCCCTCAACTTCAAGTCAGCCAAAGACACAATGCAGATTGACTTTGTCACTGGTGATTCATCTGAACAATTCACCATCGGGACTAGTATGGATGCCAAATAGGAAAGCGCGCTCATCAAATTCAATCGTGAGAATCGGGACATCTTTGCATGGAAACCTTCTGACATGCCTGGTGTACCTAGAGAATTCGTTGAGCACCACATTAATGTTGATCCTAAGATGAAACTTGTTCGATAGGACCCCCGTTGTTTTAATAAGGAGCGACGCAAGGCTATCAGGGAAGAAGTAGCTCGGCTCCTAGCTACCAGGTTCATTGTGGAAGTATTTCATCCTGAGTAGTTGGCTAATCCAGTGCTTGTCCTAAAGAAGAATGCCACTTGGCATATGTGTGTTTACATAGATCTCAATAAGGCTTGTCCCAAAGACCCGTTTGTCCTCCCCTGCATTAATCAGATCATCAATTCCACCGCTGGGTGTGATAGTTTATGTTTCTTGGATGCTTACTCCGGCTATCATCAGATAAAGATGGCTGTTGAGGACCAGGAAAAGATGACCTTCATCACACCTTTTGGGGCTTTCTGCTATGTCTCGATGCCTTTTGGGCTTAAAAGTGCGGGGCGACTTATCAGCGTTGGGTGCAAAATTGTTTTCACAATCGGATTGGGCACAACATTCATGCTTATGTTGATGATATTGTGGTCAAGTCCCAGAAGAAGAAGACACTCCTAGACGATCTCAAGGAAACTTTTGACAATCTTCGTATTTATAGGATCATGCTTAACCCGGCCAAATGTGTGTTTGGGGTTCCTGCAGGTAAATTGCTCGGTTTTCTGGTGTGTGTGAGCGAGGCATTGAAGCTAATCCTGAGAAAATCAAGGCGGTGACCTCCCTTTCCAAGCCGGCCAACATCAACGATGTTCAGCGTATGGCGAGGCGTATTGCTATTTTGAGTCAATTCATAAGCCTCCTCGGTGAGAAGGCCATTCCCCTGTATCAGATGCTGAAAAAGACCGACAACTTCATCTGGAGCGATGCAGCGGATAAAGCTTTTGAAGCCGTCAAGAAGCAGTTGGCTGAGCCGCCCATCTTGGCTGCCCCTATAGACAAAGAGCCTATGCTCCTGTACATTGCTGCCAATAACAAAGTGGTAAGTGTTGCAGTTGTCATGGAGCGCAAGAACGCTGGGAAGGAATATCCTGTTAAAAGTCCAGTCTACTATGTCAGCGAAATTCTCACCTAGTCCAAGCAGCGATATCCACATTGGCAGAAATTGGTGTTCGGGGTCTTCATGGCGAGTCGCAAGATGAAGCATTATTTTCTGGAGCATCCTATTACTGTGGTCAGCTTAACCCCGTTGGGAGACATCATCCAAAATAGGGAGGCCACAGGTCGGGTTGCTAAGTGGGCAATTGAGCTTGGGCTGCATCATCTAAAATATGTTCCCCGGATAACTATCAAGTCTCAAGCTTTGGTAGACTTCATCAATGATTGGACTGAACTTCAAGTTCCCGAAGAGAAGTTGGACAACACTTATTGGACAATTCACTTTGATGGCTCCAGTCAATTGGAGGGATTGGGAGTTGGAGTTATCTTATCTTCCCCAAGAGGTGATAAATGTTGTTATGTTCTGAGGATCATGTTTCCCTGTACTAACAATGCAGCTGAGTACAAGGCTCTCCTCCATGGTCTCCATATGGCTAAGGAGATGAATTTTAGTCGGGTCAGATGTTTAGGCGACTCTGATTTGGTTGCTCAGCAAGTCTCTGGAAAGTGGGACTCCAAAGATCCCCTCATGGTAGCTTATTGGCAGGCAGGCACTAACATTGCAGGCCACTTCAAAGGTTATCAGGTGGATCTCATTGATAGGCGGCTCAATGAGGCGACTGATGCATTGTCACGAATTGGCTCTCAGAGTAAGCCGGTCCCGCCCAATCTTTTCCTTGATGTACTCCATAATCCTTCTGTCAAGTGGCCATCCGAGGAAGATCTAGCTTTACCTGACCCGAAGGCACCGTTGGTGGCGGCTCTTCATGCCACCCCAGACTGGACGGTTCCTTATCTGGCGTATCTGACTCGAGGCGAGCTCCATGAGGATGAACTTATTGCTCGTCCGATCGTTCACCGCTCCAAGTCTATAACTATTGTCCATGGCGAGTTGCATAGAACAAGCGTCACCGGCGTTTTTCAACATTGCGTTTCCCCTAATGAGGGACGCAAGATCCTCAATGAGATCCACTCCGGTGACTGTGGTTATCATGCCAGCTCAAGATCCTTGGTTGCGGAGGCTTTTCGACATGGTTTTTATTGGCTCACGTCACATGCAAATGCTGAGGATATTGTGCGCAGATGTGATGGATGTCAGAAGTTTGCACGTCAGGCTCATGTACCGGCTCAGGAACTTCGGATGATTCCCATCACCTGGCCTTTGTAGTATGGGGGATTGATATGGTTTGTCTGTTCAAACGATCCAAGGACAAGAAAACTCATCCTCTAGTTGTTGTTGATAAATTCACCAAGTGGGTTGAATCAGAGCCTATCAGCAACTGCGATGCAGAAACAACAGTAAAATTCTTGAAAAAGTTGATCTTTCATTTTGGTTATCCACGCAGCAGCATCAATGATAATGGGACTAACTTGTCCAAAGGAGCCATGAAGAAGTTTTGTCAACAAGAGCACATCCGACTTGATGTGGCCTCTGTGGCACACCCTCTGTCCAATGGCCAAGCAGAACATGCTACCCAAGAAATTTTATGAGGCATTAAGCCAACACTTATGGTCCCTCTTGAGTGTACTCTAGGTTGTTGGGTTGAGGAGCTCCCTTCTGTCCTTTGGAGTATACGAACTACCCCCAACAGATCAACAAGTTATATGCCTTTCTTCATGGTTTACGGTGCTGAAGCAGTCCTGCCGAGTGATATTCGGCATGATTCCCCCAAAGTGGCAACTTATGTTGAAGAAGATAACAAGCAGGCTCGACAGGACTCCCTTGATTCTCTGGAGGAGGAACGTGATTTTGCAGCATCAAGATCAGCAATATATCAGCAAGACCTACGTCATTATAACAGCCGTAGAGTTCGTAGCCGTACTTTCGAGGAGGGCGAGTTAGTGCTCCGACTGATACAAGATCAAACCGGTATGCATAAGCTCTCACCTCCTTGGGAAGGGCATTTTTTCATCAGCAAGAAACTCAACAACGGGTCATATTATCTGATTGACATACGTGAACACAAGAAGTCATGTCCATCAGAGGAGGAGACCAACAGGCCTTGGAATATTGCTCATCTTCGTCCTTGCTACACTTAGAGCTACTGGTTCCAGCTTTTGTACATACCTATGTGTATATATCTTTTATGATCAATATTAATAAAGCCGGCATCCCCGAAACTCCGGGCCTCTGTCGTTTCATCCCATATATTATGCATGAGTCTTTATTTCTTGATCATAGGTCAATTGGGGGCTTCCAACTTATCGAGTTCAGCTATAACATACCTCTTGACCCGGCATATGCCATTATATATCATGGTTAAACCTGCCTGTTTGCTTGATGCTCATCTGCCAAGATGACCCGGGGTACTCTTGACAGTCAATCTATTATGACCCTGAACTTTTCAAGGTTAAAACGACGGCTTAATTCATGAGAGAGACGGCCTACAGAAAGCTAGGATAAACCATAGGCTATCAAGCGAGACTCAAGCCTTGAAAGTCGGTCTTTTGTCGAGCCTTGAAAGCAGACTTAATATCTATATTTATATGTTTATTAAATTCTTTGTTTTACAAGACTGTCTTTTTTGATCGAGGTTGATATTGACCATGAGTCACCAGACCATTAATACACCGGTTTATTTTGATCAAAGATATATTGATATTGACCATGAATTGCTGGGTCATTAATACACCAGTTTATTTTGATCACTGAGCTTGATATCGACCACGAGTCAGCAGGTTATTAATACCCCAAGTTATTCTGAGCATACGTTGTGCAAACACAGATCAAGTTATTGATGTCTCATACAAATATAACTCGCCAGATCATAATTTCATGCAGCAGATATTTCAAAGATTACTGGGAGGGTTAAACAACACCACACCAGTTGATGTCTTTTCGCAAAATAAAGCTTCAGGTATCAAAGTGCACGATGGCACCGCCAAGGACCACCAGAATTTCTACCACTCTATTTCATAGCCATAGTAGGGCCCAAATATCAACAAAGTTTTTCACAGAATAACTTGTTCCTTCAAGTAGGACTTTGTGCCTTCCGGGTTGTCGTTTTCAGGGTTGACACCTTGGCGGTCTCCAGCATTTGAAGCTTCCGGGTCATCCTGCACCTTTTCTTCCTGCTCGTGCTGTTGTTCGCTCGAACCCCAGTCAATTCTGGTTAAAGCCTCGAAAATGGCATCATCTTGCATGATAATTGATGGGTCAACATCAGGAGCAAAATAGTACTTACGTTGTGCTAGAGTCAGATAAACCGGCTCGAAGGTTGGCGGGAGGACCCGTACGTTTGATTCATCCTATGCCGGATGATACTTGGGAAGATCGAGCTCCCCAGCAAGATGACTCGCCAACACGCGTGCCTCCAAACAACGAGCATAATCCGCCGAAGTAAACTGACTGTCGTCCAGTTTAAATTCTGGAAATCCTTCAAACATATCAGCAGGGTCCATCTCTGGTAAGAAGGCCTTTGTGCGGCTCAGAGATTGCATCGCGCCAGCTTGGGCGGCTGATCTCCACCACTCCTCCAGTTGCTTCGGAATGGTGGAGAGTTGTTTAAGCACGTCTTTTATCAGCGAAGGTGGCTCTTTGCCGCCCTTCACAGCCATGATGACACAAAGACTTCCCGAATATAGTTGCTCCAGCAACGTGTATATGGCCTTCAACTTCACCAAGCGTACTTGGACGCCTCATTGGTCTCTATTTCCTGCAAAATGAGCACTCATCAATGTTAAGCCGGCTCATATATCGCCAGAGTCTTATAGAATACAACAAGTGTTGCTTACCAAAAACAGCAACAATCATATTTGTGATATGACGCTTCCACTTGACCAACTCTTATGCCTCAGCATGCGATCCTATCCGAGAGGAACTCGAAGGTCCCACCAAGGATAGAGCCACATATTGAAGATGCTTTGCAAGGTAGATATCATTACATTGTACCATGTACATAATAGTTGGGGATAGATACAAAGGCATACAATTGCCACATGGATACATCAGACATCATTCAGAAGAGCAGCATCCGACTACAGATGAAATCAAATGAAAAAGACAAGCGACATCCACCCTGCTAGCCCAGGCTGTTGACCAGGAACCTATCCCCTGATCGAAGAAGAAGAAGTAGAATAGGAACTCCAAAACAAGCAAGCATCGCTCTCACGTTAGATAATCGCATTACCTGTACCTGCAACTGTTGTTGTAGTAATCTGTCAGCCACAAGGACTCGGCAATCCAATTACCATGGGTATCAAGACTAGCAAAGCTTAATGTGTATGGAATGGATAAGTGGTGAGGTTGCAGCAAGCACTAAGCATTGTATGGTGGCTAACTTACGAGTACTAGAATAAGAAGAGAAAATACGCATACGGTCGCAAACTAGTAATGATCAAGAAGTGATCCTGAACTACTTATGAGTCAAACATAACCCCACTGTGTTCTCTTCTCGAACCCACTCGAAAAGAGACTGTCACGGTTATACACATGGTTGGTGTATTTTTATTTCAGATGTGGTGTCAAGTTCTCTATAGTCGGATAATATAAATTTCCAATCTGCCACATAACCGCGGGCATGGCTCTCGAAAAGATTAAACCCTGCAGGGGTGTCCCAACTTAGTCCATCACAAACTCTCATGATTCGCGGAGGCAAATCTCCATCTCGGGATAACCCAATCAACCTCGGAATCCCGGCAAAGAAGACATTTCGACAATGGTAAATTTAAACCAGCAAGACCTCCCAACGTGCCGACACCCTGATAGGAGCCGCGCGTATCTCATCTCACGCCACGATCGGATAGGTCAGCCGACGAGTAAAACCAATCATCGAGTTGCCCCATGGTGGCCCCGCAGTATGCCCGTTTTGGACCAACACTCATGAGGAGGACTAGCCCGGGTTGTTAATTAAGAGTCCTCGGGTGCTAGTCGGTCCCTATGCAAGTTTTAGTTATTATTAGGCAAATAGTAAAATTAAAGTTGGGCCTTGCTGTAAGAGTTTTATTCAAAGCAAACTGTCAAGGGTGGCCCATAAACCCCGACCGTGTTAGGAACGCAAAATCAAGAAACATAACACCGGTATGACGGAAACTAGGGCGGCAAGAGTGGAACAAAACACCAAGCAAAAGGCCAAGCCTTCCACCCTTTACCAAGTATAAGAGATATTGTGATATCCCATGATATCCATGTCCCAACATGGAACAACCTGCAACTGCACCTGCAACTAGCAACGCCATAAGAGGGGCTGAGCAAAGCAGTAACATAGCCAAACAATGGTTTGCTGGGATGCTGAAAAAGGTTAGAGGCTTATCATGGCAATTTGGGAGGCTTGATAAACAAGCGATAGGTAGGGCGACATAGCGATAGCATCGAGATAACTAGCAAAGCAAAGATACTAGTGATATCCAAGGTAATGGTCATCTTGCCTGAAATCCTGCTAGGAAGAAGATCGAGTCCATGAAGAAGATGAACGGGCGTTGTCGAATGAATCCTCACAATCGCAATGTTACCGGAACTATCAAGAAGAAGCAACACCGGAAAGAAGCAAACAACATGGTAAACCAACAAGCATAATCATGGCATGATGCACAATCAAGTATGATGCATGTCCGGTTTAATGAGTCATGGCATGGCAAAGTGCAACAAACAATACTACAAAGTAAGTGGAGCTCAATATGCAACGAGTTGTATATTGACGAAACACCACATTAGAATTATTTAGTTTGCTCTTGCTTATGAACAAGACAATATTAAATGTTGGTTAACATGGCAAGAGGTGAAGCATGAGTAAACTATTTATCTAGGCAAGTTTAAATGAGCCCGGAAACAACAAACAACAATTTCGGAAAATCCTCATATGCGTATTTTGAATTTGGTACTGATCTGAATAAAACATTATGTTAAATTTGTTAAACAGCAAGTTAAAGTGCACCATGATGATCTACATGTTTTTCTAATCAAGTTACATATGTAGATCATTTAATTCGGAGCTACGGTCTAGAAGATATGAGCTAAACAAGTTTAACATGGCATTGATACAAATGCAACAAAAACACAATCACAAACACTTCAAACACATGGATGCAACAAGATATTATGAAATTATATGCAATTCTAAGCAAGTTTCATATAGAACATGATCTAAACGGAGCAACGGATCAACACATACACACAAGTTTAAATAACAATCTGTCCAAAACAGCAACTAGGCATATTGCAAGCATCAAAATAACATGCTTCAGAAACTATATGGGCACAAACTTGATATGAACCTAAAGTAGAGATAACATGCTTCAATTCATCCTTAATATTCAGGTTCATAAGCATCATGGTTAATTTACCACGATCAATGCAAAATGCAAAGTTCTGAAAAATTGGGCATATACATGAGCAAAGTTAATATGATGGCATGTTGGAGGTATGAAACAACTATGCTATGGTGCTTAAACATGGCATCAAATGGCATAGCATGCTAGTACATATCATGGATCTCAAATAACACAACATGTCATATCCATAGGAGCAACAGGTTCATAGGAATCATCAAAACAATATGCAACCCTGAATTCAAAAATCTGGGAACACAAACATTAGCATCATGATGCTGAATTGGATGCACATAACAGCAAGCATAGCAATTTTAACATTTATTAAAATGACATGGGCATGTAGTAGATATGGCATACTCCAACTTTCTCCATGGGCACAACTTCATAGGATGCATAGATTAATTACTATGATTTTTACGAAATGGAACATGCTGTTAATGACAGTTTTATCATGATGGCAACTTGAGAGCAAGGAAAAGACATGCTACAGCAACTTTACATGGAAATCAAGGGCATTTCATCAAATCACACATAACATAGGCCAAATCATATGAAGGAATCATATGCATATGAGCAATGGATGAGTGGGAACCATCATGACAAGTTTGAATGTTTTAACAGTTTTCTGTAGTTGGCAGCACTTAACATCATGATGCACTATTGCAATGAGTATTATGACATGAAGATGAATCCTAAAATTAATGCAACAACCACCATCATGAAGGGCACAAAGAGGAGATATGAAAAACATGCACAAAGTTACAAGTTACACAATATGCATATATGATGTTGAAATCTCAGGTCTTAGTGAAATCTGCACCTCAGGGAAACGGGATGGGACAGTACAGGACGGAGTTTGGCTCACGGGGCGCTATAGTTCTTGGACAATGCGGTCCAGGTTGCTGGTTCCTCGATCCAGAATGGCAGCGGAAGTCAACAGCGATGGTACGGAGGCGTGGGACTCGGACGAGCGTCGAGAAGGCCGGGAACGGGTCGATCCGGGCATGGGGCCTCCGGATCCAGCGACAGACGAGGTCCTCAGGCCCCGCATGGCTGGCCTTGAGAGGTGGCAGGGGCGGCGCCATGGCTGGTGTGCTCCTGCAATGTTCGTGAGAGAGAGGGAGATCATGAGGTGAGGAAGAAAAAGGGAGGAGGAAGAAGGAGAGGCAGGGGCGGCGCGATCTGGCTAGCTGCTCTGGCGAGGTCGGGGTGCTCGAGACCTTCCTGATCCAGATCGGGCGCGGCCTGGGAGGCTGCTGTGGGAAAGGCGGCAACCGGGCCAGCAAGCCCGTGATGGGCCTGCAGGGCCACGGCGGCGGGGCTAGACAGGGAGCGACATGGCAGCGCCTGATTGGCCGCAGGCGATGGCGCTGGCGGTGGCTACCCGCTGGGACGACGCCAAGTGGCGGAGAGGAGGTGGTCGGTGCCGGATTTCGAGGAGAAGGTGGGAGGTGGCGGCAGATGATGATTGGGGGCGCGGAAAACAAGCTAGGGGCTAGGGTTTCCAACTTTGGAGGGCTAGGGGGTCTATTTATAGAAAGGGGGGCTAGGTTAAAGGGATTTAGGGTGTTTTGGAGCCCTACGATCATGATCGTGCAGCTCCGGCAGAGGGGGAATGTCAGGACCCCGATCCTAAGTCACACCGATCTAGCATGTAACACGTCAAATCACTTTGCGGCCTCACGCACGGTATTCCCACGGGTGCCACCTTACCTGGCCCGGGACCGTTTGCGCCTTTTGGCTCACGTATATGATAGTGTCACTAGCACCCATATGACAGAGAACCCGGGACGACATGACTAGTCGTAAACCCAAGGTGGCACTAACTTACAGGGACATGCATACATGACCCAGCAATGCACGTGTCGGTCATCAACGTATGAACCCAAGTCGTAGCAAGCTACAAGGACTTAAAGGAACAACGCGTGACATTTCCCGAAGGGACAGACACAGGAGCAAGGAAGGACACATGCCGATCATCCCATGTGTTCGAAGCAGGTGCAAGCTACCATGGCTCAGTGGAAGCACTAGGAGACATTTCCCCATAAGAGAGGCTACCAAGAATAAACAACTAGATAGTCGGATCCCACACATAGCAATACACATTACACGTACGCATAACATGCAAGTATGTGCTGTACAACATGGCATCACAACATAACTCAGCAACTCATATAGATAAAGGCCCAGAAGAGCCACATAGCATTTATTACAAACAGGGGTCACATGACCCAACATACAGAGCATACAAGCAACGGAAGCATAACATGTCTGAGTACAGACAACTACAAATGAAAAAGGCTGAGAAGCCTGACTATCTACAAGACACTCCCAAGGGTACAAGATCGTAGCTGAGGTAACAAGCTAAACGTCGAAGTCCACGCGGAACTACTAGTGAGACTGAAGTCTCCCTGCAAAACATAAATTAAGCAAACGTGAGTACAAAAGTACTCAGCAAGACTTACATCAGAACTAGCTACATATGCATCTTGTATCAACAAAGGGGTGGTGGAGTTTAACTGCAGCAAGCCAGCTTTGACTCGGTGGCTATCCTATACTATGTCTGCAAGTAACTCTTTTGAGGTGGCGCACACGAGTCCACATATTCACCATATCAATACACCACTATGGATCCGCTCCCGTCTCCCTACGAGAAGGCCATCCATAGCACTCACGCTTATCTTGCGCATTTTAGAGTATCCACTTTCACTTGTCTATGAACTGCATAAGCAACCCAGTAGTCCATTACCGCGGACGCGGCTATTCGAATAGATCATTTATAACACTGCAGGGGTGTACTTCTTCACACATGTTTCCACCACTTAGCGTCTGCACACGACATGTGTCGGTGCGAACGATACCTATGGGATCGCGTGGACCACTTTACGGTTCGGCAGGGATGAGGAGTGCGCAAAGAGCAGATCTAACGATCAACACGATGGATTTTTACCCAGGTTCGGGCCGCTGAGAAGTGTAAAACCCTAGTCCTGCTTGGCTGTGTTTATCTTGCGTTCTTCTTCTCTTGGACTAGCTACTATGCGTGTCCAGTCCAAAAAGTCCGAATCCTTCCACAGTACGCCTCGGGCCTCCTTTTATATGTCAAAGGGGTCGCCACAGTGGCACACAGGAGGTGGAAAGTATCTACAGTGTACAAGTTTATCGCCTGATATCATAGGACAAACGCATTTAATGTGCTGCCAACGTGCCCTCTTGCTTTATCGGGGACGGCAACAGAGCCCATCCCGTCCGTCGCCGCCTCGCCTTGCTTCGACGCGTGTCCAAGCTGATGAGGCATGCAGCGCCATGCTGGCTGGCTGGCTGCTGTGCTGGTGCGGTGACAGGGCCTTCACGAAGATCTGCCTGCCACCACGCAGGTGCTTGGCTAGTTGGCTTAGAAGCCGCATGCTACCACGCAGGTGCACGCCTAGTTGGCGGGCTGGTCGTCGCATCGGAATGGTCGTGGGGCAGCGAAACATTGGCAGGTGCGGGCCTGGCCGCAGCCCCACTGATGCTCCCAGCAAGGGTCTTGCCGGGGTCTCGCCTCCATCCCTAGCAAGGGTCTTGCCGGGGGTCTTGTGGCCATCCCCGGCAAGGATCTTGCCGGAGGTCTTGTGGCCGTCCCCAGCAAGGATCTTGCCGGGGGTCTCCGTCTTCTGGTCCTTATCTAGACTCACAGGCCTTTGGTCTTCACAAAGATCTGCATGCCACCACACAGGTGCCCCTGAGTCTTTCCTTCCTCTGCCCCGCTGAGCATGGCCGCAGTTGTGGCTACAGCAGCCCGTGCACAAGTTTAGGGGTACAAAAAGGCCCCTACTTTTGTACACCGACAGGAGCCCCCGGGCCTGGGCTACACATAAGCGCGAAGCGTTGTTGGGCCAAGCCTAGAACGGTGCGCGGGCACGCGTGGCAGAGTTTTAACTGCGGTAACTTCTTCGCCAGTTGCGCTTCCCCATGATCCGCATTGAGTGCGTGACGTGGGGGTCGTGCGTGGAACGGTCGCAGCACGCTTGCGTCGCCTCACGGTGAATAGTAAAGAGGCGGCCCGCACCTTCCCCATGAAAAAGAGGAAGCCGCAGGGGCGCTGCTCATTTACAAAGTGGACTCGGGTCGTGGGAAATGGTTGTCCCACTTGTCTCCTCAATTTCGGCTCGCCTGCCACGTGTCCTCCATGCCTCATGGAGGGTAGGTGGAAGATACGGAGGGCACGGGCCTTAACGCCGAGGCGGGAAGCCGGGCGTTGCTGATTGGAGCAACGGGTCGGTCTTGATTCCCTGCGCCTCTGGCGGCTGGATTGGTCGAGTGGGGCAGCCGTCCTTAGGTTGGGGGGCCGAGCCCTAGCCCCGCCCCTCTATAAAAAGGGAAGAGGGACGGCGTTCTTCTGCATTCATCTTCTTCCTGCTTGGTCCCTTTCCTCCACTCGTCATGGTGAGGGGGCGCGCTGGTGCTCCAATGGCAGCGACGAGGGCTTCTGCTCGACAGTGTGTCCCCCCTCCTCCGGAGCTCATGGCGGTGGAGCCCACCGTGAGAGGAAGAGGGAGGGGGCGAGGCCGAGGTCGTCGTGGTGCTCGACGGAGAGGAGGACGGGGCGGCGCACTGGCCGCGCTTTCGCCAATGGTTTCCCCTCCAATGGAAGGCCATGTCAGAGATCTGCCCCGTGAGTTCTTCATCAGGTTGTACAAACCAGTGTGCGGTCACCTCCGCCTCCCCACCCCGTTTGCTCGGGTAATGGAGCTTGACCCGCCACAGGCCTTGAGGTTGCATATGAGGGGCTGCGGGAATGGCGGCATGTGGGTCGACGTCGACTTCCCCGCCCCTCACGTCATGTACTTCCGCCGTGGGTGGAAGACCTTTGCCCGTGCCCATAGCCTGTCGGAGGGGCATGTTCTCCAGTTCAAATTAATGGAGAACGGCCTACTCTCCGTCAAGGTCTTCGGGCACTCGGGAATCCGCTTAGGGTGCTGCGTGGAGAGCTCCACTGACAACGAAACCTCCTCCTCGAGCTACAGTGACAAGGAGGACAGCTACAGCGGCGACGACGGTAGCGGGCGGGAGGACGCCGATTCCGACTCCGGCTGACCATCGGTGGCAGCACCATCCTTGGCCTCGTGCCTCGCCGAGGGCCATCCCCGCCATGCTCTCCATCGGCGCGTTGCCTGTCGCCTCTTTTTTGCCTTCACCTGCCGCACCTGGGAGGAAAAGGGCAAGAATGGAGATTACGGGGCACTTATCTTTCTTTTAACTTGTAGGCACTTGCCAAATCTTAATTTCTAAGTAATGTAATCTCTCGAGCCCATGCTTGTGTCCTGTAACATTCGTACTTGTATCAGCAGGTCAGTGAAAAAGACCAGCCTTGCCGGGAACCCGTGCATGTATATGTTCAAGCAGAGGTGAAATGCCTCTTTAGTGCAAATAAACGAGTTCTCTCGGCAAGTTATCCTCCCAGTGCCCTCTGTGCCTGCCGGAGAATCACATCTGCCGGGTTATAGACAAAGGGTCCAGCCCCTCGTCACCCTTCTCTTAGCAAAGGCTACTACGACCATCCTGACCGAAGGAGCGTTCAGGCCAGGGATGGGAGCACCCGAGTTTAAAAGAGAGTGGCGAGGTTTTCTAATGCACAAGTCACAGGTTACGAACACGAATGGGCAAGAGATGAACTTTATCTGTTTTCTTTTGCCAGGGATCGCTGTGCCGGGCAGTCTTCCCAACTTCTTGCCAGAGCCGAGTCCTTGGCGGAATTGAGCAACCTTGCCGCGGCTCGAAAGAAGGGAGGACATGAGTATGGAACCTTGGCGGTCCAGTAACATTTATTGGAATCAAAAAGCAGTACAATATCCTGGACAAGCATGCATATACGTATACACATAAACATGGAAATCAACGGGAAACTGTACATACTAAAGGTTTCTCTAACTGCACGCAGGGTCTGCGCGTAGCTTTGTACATAGGGTTATATGCCTTGCCGACAAGGCTCGTACAAAAAAGGGGGTTGTTGGGGCTCCCGGCAACCGCGCCTTAGGGGTAAAACTCGAGAGGATGTTCGATATTCCAGGAATTGCTCACCGGAATGCCATCTTTGGTCTCCAGGCGGACTGCGCCGGGCCTGGTGACTCATATTACCCGATAAGGGCCTTCCCACTTCGGCATCAACTTGTTGGAATTCTTGGACGACTGAACATGTTGAAGAACAAAGTCGCCTTCCTCAAGGCTTCCGGCGTGAACCTTGCGGTTATGATAGCGGCGCAAGGCTTGCTGGTAGCGAGCAGCTCGCACAGCAGCCAGAAGACGATCTTCCTCAAGGAGCGTCGCATCATCTTGGCGCAACTGCTCTTGCTCAAGCTCATCATAAGTGAGTACTCTAGGTGACCCGTATGTGAGCTCCATGGGAGAACTGCTTCTGCCCCGTATACCAGGGCAAAGGGTGTCTGGCCAGTGCCTCGATTTGGCATCGTTCTGATTGACCAAAGAACCATTGGCAATTCATCAATCCAGCGCCTTCCGCACTTGTGTAGCCTGTCAAAAGTTCTGGTCTTGAGCCTCGCAACACTTCTGCATTCGCCCTCTCAGCCTGGCCGTTACTTCTGGGATGAGCAACAGAAGCAAAACAAACCTTGCTGACAGCAGGTCTTGGATGTACTGCATGAAGGTGTGGCTCGTGAACTGCGTGCCGTTGTCGGTGATGACTCTATTTGGCACACCAAAACGGCAGACTAGTCCTTTGAAGAACTTGACGGCTGATTGTGCTGTCACCTTTCTCACCGGTCCCACTTCCGACCACTTTGTGAACTTGTCGATTGCGATGTACAAGTACTCAAAGCCCCCGACAGCACGGGGAAAGGGGCCCAGTATGTCGAGCCCCCAGACCAAAAATGGCTAGGAAAGAGGGATTGTCTGAAGAGCTTGAGCTGGTTGGCGGAGTTTCTTCGAATGGAACTGACACGCTTCACACTTGGTTACTAGTGCAGTTGCATCTTGGAGAGCAGTGGGCCAGAAGAAACCTTGCCGGAACGCTTTGCCAGCAAGGGCTCTTTACCCTATGTGGGAGCCACACATGCCTCCATGTATCTCTGCCAACAGCTCCAGTCCGTCCTCCCAAGGAATGCACTTCAGTTTCACACCGTTCGGTCTCCTTCTGTATAGGGCATCATCCATGAACTGGTACATGCTGGACCGACGGGCTACTTTTTCTGCCTCTTCTTGCTCCTCAGGGAGTTCCCCTGTTTGGAGGAAACGAACGGTGCGCTGCACCCATGCCGGAGCCTGGGGCTCGACGGCAAGGACTAAAGGCTCATCCCCGGCCGTAGGGGCAGCTGCTTCTACAGTCAGGGCTTGGGGCCCTGCCGGAGGCCGCTGCTCCCCGGCAAGCTTGGGATACCCGGCAACTTCCTTGCCGGCGGCTCCTGGGAGCTCAGCGGGAAAGTACTTGTCGGGGCCTGCCTTCCTTCGCTTGTTCTGTCCCGCTGATGACTCAATGGATGGCTGGATTAATTGAAGCACAAAAGTACCTGGTTCCACAGGCAACTTGAGGGCAGCACGCTTCGACAAGCCGTCGACGATGCTGTTCTCCGCTCGGGGAACATGCTCTGCTTGTAGGCCGTCGAAATGCTCCTCCAACCTCCTCACTTCATCCACATAGGCCTCCATCAACAGGCTCTGGTAATCCTTGTTAACTTGTTTGACGACAAGCTGTGAATCACCCCTGACGATGAGCTTCCTGATTCCGAGGTCTGTCGCGATCCTGAGACCAGCAAGCAATCCCTCGTACTCCGCAGTGTTGTTTGTTGATTTTTCCTGGGGAAAGTGCATCTGGACCACGTACTTGAGGCGCTCTCTAGTGGGTGCGACAAGTAGCACGCCGGCACCAGCACCTTGCAGTGAGAAAGCTCCATCAAAGTACATAATCCAATCATGGCTTGTCTCCTTGCCGGGAAGGGTGGTTTCTGGAATTTCTTCATCGGGCGTTGAGGTCCATTCTGCTATGAACTCTGCCAAGGCTCGGCTCTTGATTGTTGAAGTACTTTCAAACTTGAGGCCAAAGCTTGACAGCTCCAACGCCCACTCCACAAGCCTCCTGGTTGCATCCGGGTTGTGCAAGATTCGTTGCAAAGGGAGGCGGGTGACGACGGTGATCTCATCCGCTTGGAAATAGTGATGCAGCTTTATCGAGGCCATAAGGAGGCCGAAAAGTAGCTTCTGTATACCAGAATACCTTGATCTAGCCCCCTGCAAGGGGGAACTGACAAAATAAACCGGGTGTTGCATCACCTTCATCTTCTGTTTGACTTCGCCCACTTGCGCAGACTCTGTCTTGCCGCGATCGGGCCTTACCGGGGGTTCCGCCTTGCCAGCATCAGGCCTTGCCGGGGGGAGCTCCGGCCCATCATCCGACGGCCTCGCCGCTGCCACTGCTTCTTCCTCAACTTCTCTCTGCGCCACTACCGTGGCGCTGGCCACTTGATTCGTCGCCGCTAGATATAGCAGCAACGGCTCTTGCGGTTTAGGCGCGACTAGTATTGGCGTGGAGGAGAGGTACCTCTTCAAATCTTGCAGTGCTGCCTCTGCCTCCAGAGTCCATTTCATTGGACCCGCCTTTTTCAAAACTTTGAAAAAGGGGAGGGCGCACTCAGTAGACTTGGAGATGAACCTACTCAGAGCAGCAACGCAGCCGGCGAGCCTACGGACGTCCTTGACTCGTCTTGGCGCCTCAATCTGCTCAATCGCTTTGATCTTGTCGGGATTTGCTTTGATTCCACGTTGAGACACAAAGAACCCAAGAAGTTTGCCAGATGGGACGCCGAACATGCACTTCTCTGGGTTGAGCTTGAGGTTGATCTTGCGCAGGTTTGCAAATGTTTCCTCTAAATCCTGCATGACCGTGGCCTTGTCCTTGGTTTTGACCACTATATCATCCATATATGGTTCCATATTTCTGTGCAGCTGGGGTTCAAAACCAATCTGGACTGCCCTTGCAAATGTCAAACCGGCGCTCTTCAACCCAAAAGGCATTCATATAAAACAATACGTACCACATGGGGTGATGAACGTGGTTTTCTCTTCATCCTCCTTCGTCATGAAGATTTGGTGGTATCCTGAGTAGGCGTCAAGGAATGACAGCAAGTCACACCCGGCAGTGGAGTCCATGATCTGGTCAATGTGCGGCAAAGGGAAAGGATCCTTTGGACAGGCTTTATTGATGTCTGTATAATCAATACACAGCCTCCATTTCCCATTCGCCTTGCGCACCACAACCGGATTGGCTAACCAGGTTGGGTGGAGCACTCCTCTGACTAAACCTGCCGCCTCCAACTTCCTAATCCCTTCGATGATAAACTCTTGCCGCTCCAAAGCTTGCTTCCTGACCTTCTGCTTGATGGGCCGCGCATGAGGGCAGACAGCAAGGTGGTGCTCAATCACCTCCCTGGGAACACCGGGGATGTCAGATGCCTGTCATGCAAACACATCGACATTCTCCCGCAGGAAGGCGATGAGCGCGCTTTCCTATTTGCTGTCGGGGGTGGAGCTTATGGTGAAAGCTCCGCCTGTGTCGTCCTCCTTGACGGGCACCTTCTTGGTCTCTGGTGGCGCTGCCTTGGATTTCTTGCTCTTGCCGGTGGAGCTCTCTGGCATGTCCTGCTCGATGGAAGCGCAGCACTCCGACGAGGCGCGCTTGCCGGAGTGGGTGCAGGAGGTCTTGCCGGGGCAAGAGGTCTTGCCGGTCTTCTTCTCTCTGGGAGCTCCAGTGGCAGGAGCAAGTGCCTTGGCGGCAGGTGCTACGACTGCCTCCCAGTAGAGCTGGTCGGCCCAGATGAGCGCATCTTTCTTGTCAGACTTGACAGTGATGATGCTCATCGGGCCGGGCATCTTCAGCGTGTTGTAAGCGTAGTGCGATGCAGCCATAAACTTAGCCAATGCTGGACGGCCAAGGATCCCATTATATGGTAACGGGATCTTGGCAACATCAAAGACGATATTTTCTGTCCTGTAGTTGAGCTCACCACCAAATGTGACTGATAGAGTAATCTTTCCCCTGGGCTGGCTTCTCCCTGGATTGACCCCTTGAAACGTGCCTGTCTCTTCAAGATCTCCATCAGGGATTTGCAACCTCTTGATCCCCTTGGGCGAGATCAAATTCAGGCCGGCCCCACTGTCCACTAACATTTTCGTCACCTTGAGGTTGCGAATTGTTGGTGAGACCAACAACGGCAAGCACCCGACCGCAGTTGTGCGGTCAGGGTGATCCTCGGCGTAAAAAATGATAGGCGTGTTGGACCACCTCAATGGCTTCTGGGCATCGATCGACGGCTCTGTCGCATTGATCTCGCGCGCCCACTGTTTAAGTTGGCGGTGAGAAGAATGTAACGAGGCGCCACCATCGATGCACATGGCTTCTGTGGCTTTTTGGAACTCGTGCTCGCTGGAATCGTCGTCCTCTTCATGGTCATCATCTCACTCTTTCTTGTCGCGGCCTCGAGCAGTCCTCTCTTGTTGCTTATCCTTGCCGCGACGCCCTCCTTGGCCACTGCGCTTCTTGCCGGGCCTGTCAGCACCATCCTGGCCCTTCTCTTAGTCTTGCCTTTCATACTCAGCTTTCTGTCTCTCCACAAGTTGCTCGACCTGCCGGCAGTTCTGGAGGTCATGGCCTTTGGTGCGGTGGATCTTGTAGTATTGCTTGTTGAAGCCCTCTGGCTTGGCGGCGGCCGCCAAGTCCTGGCAGGCAGCACACTCGGCAACCTCTTTGCCGGGGTCGTCAGCCTTGGCCTTCTTGGCGGTGCCGGGGTTGCCGGATTCCTCGACGGTAAGCACGGTCTTGCCCTTGCGCTTTCTGTTGCGTCGTCGGCCCTTCTTTGCCAGGGCGACGACATCTTTGTCTTCAGAGTCACTTCCCACACCGGCCTCTTCACCAGGGTACTTCCTTCCCTCTTCAGCTCGAGCACATCTGTCGGCCAGAACATAAAGCTCGGCAACATCCGTGATCTTGTTCATCGCTAGCTCCTCACGCATCTTGTGGTTGCGCATGTTCTGATGGAACGCGCTGACGACAGCAGCAGGATGAACATCCGAGATGTTGTACTGCACACGGCTGAATCTCTGTATGTATTTGCGCAAGGATTCGCTATCCTTCTGTGGGATGAGACGTAAATCACTTGCCTGGCCAGGAGCCGCATGGCCTCAAGTGAAGGCGCCAACGAACTCATGGCATAGGTCCGACCAAGAGGAGATGGAATCTACTGGCAGGTGCATCAACCACGACCTGATGTTGGGCTTGAGCACCAACGGGAAGTAGTTAGCAAGCACCTTGCCATCCCGAGCTCTGGCAGCTTGCATGGCGATAGTGTAAACGCTCAGGAACTCGGACGGATGAGCTTTGCCATCGTACTTCTCCGAGACCTCTAGTTTGAACGTGCGGGTAGTGGGCCACTGGAACCGCCGCAGCTCACGGGTAAAGGTTGGATAAGCTACCTTGTAAGGCAGGTCACCAGTATCCCCTGGCACAGGCCTGTACACAGTGGGCCCTACATGCCTATCAGACTGCTGGCGTGCATCCCGTCGCCGCTCGATGGTAGTTCGAGCGTCCTCCTTGCATCGTTCCCGAAGAACTTGACGTTGGTCATGACGAGTTCGTGGGTTTGACAATGCCATGGATCCATCATCATGGGCATCGACTTGCCGAGCTGGCAATTGTTGCTGGCGTGGTGGAGGGGAGTGCACCGTGGTTACAGCGCCTTTGGCCTTTCCGCCATCGACACGCGCCGGCTCGATGGACCGACGCCGCGAAGGGCCTACCTCCTGATACCCATCCTTATTGGCATGGCCAATAAGGCTGTGGATAGCAGCCCTCCACTCCTCCTGCTTCTCCGCAACAGGAGGAAAGTCGAGGAGCAACGACGCTCATGCTAGCGCCTCTGCTGGCGTGGGGGGCAGCGACAAGCGCGAGGAACGGGAGGTGCTCGGACTTCCAACCATGTTGGAAGGAGCCCCCTCACGGTTTCGCGGCTGAGCGCCATTTCCACCAGTATCATGGCATGCATGCTGGCCCTACGCATCTCGAGGATGACGCTGAGGGCTCCTTCCGTGGGAACGCCCGTGGTCTCCAACGCCATGACGCCGTTCCTCGCGCACGACCTGGGAAGGCCGTGGCGCGGGCGCCGGCCGTGGTGCCCCGGAGGTCACCGCGCCGCCCAGAGGCAGCACGGGTCCATCCCTGGACCCAGCGGCACGCGGCCCGTCTTCGTGGGCGCGAACGACGCCGCTTGCCTGGCTTTGGTTGCCAGAATGTCATGGTTGCTCGTGATCCGCACCTTCGCCGCCATCCGCGACTGCACCGCCGCCTGTCCGCGCTGGCTCGGGCGGACCGGTTCCAGACGAACCAATCGCCTTGATTGCCTTCTTCTTGGGAGCCATGGTGATCCAGGAAAATACGCGCTGACTGCTAGATCAGGTTTGCACCACCTAACAGCCCCTGCCTGGCGCGCCAAAGATGTCGGTGCGAACGACACCTATGGGATCGCGTGGACCCCTTTACGGTTCGGCAGGGATGAGGAGTGCGCAAAGAGCAGATCTAATGATCAACACGATGGATTTTTACCCAGGTTCGGGCCGCTGAGAAGTGTAAAACCCTAGTCCTGCTTGGCTGTGTTTATCTTGTGTTCTTCTGCTCTTGGACTAGCTACTATGCGTGTCCAGTCCAAAAAGTCCGAATCCTTCCACAGTACGCCTCGGGCCTCCTTTTATATGTCAAAGGGGTCGCCACAGTGGCACACAGGAGGTGGAAAGTATCTACAGTGTACAAGTTTATCGCCTGACATCATAGGACAAACGCATTTAATGCGCTGCCTATGTGCCCTCTTGCTTTATCGGGGACGGCAACAGAGCCCGTCCCGTCCGTCACCGCGTCGCCTTGCTTCGACACGCGTCCATGCTGATGAGGCATGCAGCGCCATGCTGGCTGGCTGGCTGCTGTGCTGGTGCGGTGACAGGGCCTTCACGAAGATCTGCCTGCCACCACGCAGGTGCTTGGCTAGTTGGCTTAGAAGCCGCATGCTGCCACGCAGGTGCTCGCCTAGTTGGCGGGCTGGTCATCGCATCGGAACGGCCATGGGGCAGCGAAACATTGGCAAGTGCAGGCCTGGCCGCAGCCCCACTGATGCTCCCAGCAAGGGTCTTGCCGGGGTCTCGCCTCCGTCCCCAGCAAGGGTCTTGCCGGGGGTCTTGTGGCCGTCCCCGGCGCCGTCCCCGACATGGATCTTGCCGGGTGTCTTGAGGGTGTCCCCGGCAAGGATCTTGCCGCGGGTCTCCATCTTCTGGTCCTTATCTAGACTCGCAGGCCGTTGGTCTTCACAAAGATCTGCACGCCACCATGCAGGCGCCCCTGAGTCTTTCCTTCCTCTGCCCCGCCGAGCATGGCCGCAGGTGTGGCTACGACTGCCCGTGCAGAAGTAAAGGGGTACAAAAAGGCCCCTACTTTTGTACACCAACAACATGTGCTCGGCAGACTTCAAGCGAAAGCCGGCGTGGGTGTAGACCACGACCTGACTAACCACACAAGTCTCTAGTCCAGGTTTATCGCCTATTCAGGTTCCATCCGCAGGGAGTCCGGCCGAGGTTGCCAATACAGCCTCGAACGATGTGTGCAGGCTTCCCAAGGCACCAAACGGGCGACCCGGTACACCGTTCCACTTGCCTACCGCATCATAGCCCACCCCTCCGATCAGCGCTACACACGGCCTCCACCACACTACAAACACCATAAACTACTTGCAACTCCTGGACAGAGGACAGGGGGGTTAATAAGTCGAGCGGGGTCATATTTCAGGGCCCAATGTGTGGTAGTAGCTGTTCTTGGATCACAAACACAGAACTCAATTCCTGAGGACGGTTTCAATGAGACAACCCACCATGTACTCCTACATGGCCTCTCACCGCTACCTTTACCAAATCGTGTTCACACGCTTAGCTCTCATTAGTAGGACATGATGACCACATTCCAATTCATCACCGATGAATCATACCTGACACAACTCTAAGCAATAGCAGGCATGACAAGCAAGCAAAAATGAGTAGGCACATCATGGCTCATGCTAGTGGGTTTCAACTATTTACTGTGGCAAAGACAGGTCATGCAGAGGAAAGGGGTTCAACTACCGCAGCATGTAATAGTTGAATCATTGTTGTCCTAATGCAGTAAAAGAGAGTAGGAGCGAGAGAGTGGGATTGTATCGAAATGCTCAAGGGTGGGTTTGCTTGCCTGGCACTTCTGAATATAGTATAGCTCTTCATCGGTGTCATCGAACTCATCGCCTGAACAACGTCTACTAAGGGGGGACAATTACGGCAACAGAGTGGAAACGCAATCAATGCAATGCAACAATATGATGCATGAATGTGACATGGCAATATGCTGTGATTTGAGCTAATGCAGCTAGCAACGATTTAAATGGAGTTGGTTTGAACACTAGATTCAAATTCAAACTCCATATGTGAATTCAAATGCCATTTATTTATTTTTTACCTGATCAGCAGGCATAAGTTTCTCAAACATGCATGGACAAGCCATAAAGAGATTCTTTGGATTTTTCTGATAATTTTTCATATATAAATTATTTCATTTGGAGTTACGGTTGATTTTCTATGATTTTTAGAAGTTTTAGGCATTTTCTGAAATAAATAAATCATTTCTGATTTATTTAAAACTGCAGAACACATTTACTGTGTCAGCATTACGTCAGGCTGAGGTCAGGAGGTCAACTGACCCGGTCCAGGTCAAACCTGACTAGTGGGTCTCACTGGTCATTGACACAGGATTAATCCCGGTCAAACCCGATGCTGACAGGGGTTTGACCCTGTGGCTGGGCCCACCGTCAGTGGTTATTAGGGGGTGTTTAGCTGGTGGGGGTTAGCGCTAATGACGGCCACATTGGCAGTCGCCAGAGCCTGGCCAGCGGCGACCAAAACGACGGCAGAGCGGCTCGGATTTGAGCTACGGGCAGCCAAATAACACGCGGAAAGGCTCTACCTGGAGCTGGGCGTGCGCCGCATCTAGGGAAGCACACGAGAGGGGGCGGGGTGGCTGGAGTCGACGGCACCGACAAGTGGGGCAGCGCCGGAGTTCAGACATCGATGGATTCGGCGCCGCAGGGCATGGCAGGAGCAACGGGTGGTTGCTACGGGCCGGTGGTGACGCGCTGAGCGTGGTGATGCGCTCGGTTTCGAGCTCCAGTGGAAGTGGCCACGGCGGCGAGGAGCTCAGGCAGCGGCGCGATCGGTCACGGGTGAGACGACGGCTACGACATGCAAACAGGGCAAAGGAGAGGGGGGTTAGGGGGAGGAGCTCACGGTGGTTGCGAGGAGCTGCTCAGCGGGCTCAGGGAGGCGTCGGAGAGGGCGCAAGGTCGTCGGTGATCTCAGCGGCCGAAGGAAGAAGAAGACGAGGTAGGCGGCGGTGCAGGGCATCCGACGATGCTTGACTTGGCGAGTATGTCTAGGACGTCGAGGTGGAGCTTCTGGACTGCTCGAGGGAACGAGGGAGAGGCGATGGCCATAGTGGTGCTCGTCGGCGGCTGCGGGCGTGTTCGGAGAGGTGGGGAACGGCGAGGGAGAGAGCAGGGGGAAGAGTGAGCGGGCTGTAGGGATTGGGACGACACCGAGGAAGTCGGCCACGCATCCAGGGTCTCGTCGGCAAGCAGGAGGTGGCGCAGAGCATGCTCGCACGCGTTGTCCATGCGCGCGCTGTCCTCCTAGCGCCGTGAAGAAGATGACTGGCAGGGCCAGTGAGCTGGGCCGGCACAGTGCCAGGCCAGGTAAGTGGCCCAGGTGCTGTTCTCTCTCTCTCTCATTTTTGTTTCTGGTTTCTATTTTTTCTGTAGTTTTGGATTTAGTAGAAATACTAAATCATTTTTGTTGCTCCTGAAAATATTCATGTGGTCTGTAGATATAATACCAGAGCCACTCATAAAGTTTCAGGATTATTGGACATGTATCTCTTTTATAAAAGAAATAAATCCAATTCAAATAGTTTATGCTTTAAATCAAAGGTCCAAAATAAATATTTTAAAGCCTCCAAAAATATTGGTTTGAATTTTATTCTTGCCAAAAAATTTCAAGGTTTAACAGGAACATTTTCATGGGCTTCTTTGAGGAGATTTTAATGTTGATTATTTCTGAACTGATTTCTGAGGGTTTCAACTAACCTCAATTCAACTTTCATGAACTTAACATGATGAGATGCAAAGACAAGCAAAGGCTAATGCTAGGCTGTGACAACTCACCCCCACTAAACAAGAATCTCGTCCTGAGATTCAAGACGTGAGGTAAAAAGACAGAGGGGACACAAGGCCACACAATCTTCACGATCCGGATTGCACTTCTCGAAGATGTTGATCCATTGCATCATATTGATCTTGACGTCTCTGCTTTCGAGATCTTTGTTCAACACGATGACGACAGGAAGAAATTCTACAGGAATCGATCTTGAAGATCGAGCAAGTCAAGATCAACTCACGGAATGAGACATTGAAACATCTCTTAAGCTGAGGCACAAAGCATACATTACAAGGGATGAAAGATAACAGTTGACGAAGGTTCAGTTTGGTAGACAACAATTCCATGATTAAAAAGATGATGAATGAGTTTCAATGTAGCGAGGAGATAAATTGCCATGATTCCATAACGGGGCACCATAGAAGAGGTGACTCGTAGAATATTCCTTTAAGTGGCAAAAGAATTACTTTTGATACATAGCTCATTGAAACTCTCTATGCCAGCCTAAGGCAATTCGCAAAGGATCGTTTGGCGGAGTTCAAAGGAATCGCATACCCGGACTGGAATGGATGATGTGGACTACCTTGTTGAAGATACCACAATGGATAATTTTCGCTTATCATCAGAAATGGATGGGACCCGTGGTAGGACCACTTTTTAAGATGATCCTGAACAGCATTTACTGAGAAGGGCAGCCCATGGGAATTTGGCACAATGGCGGTGCAAACTGGGAACAAAATGCAAATGCTGGGAATGTTCCAACCATCATCTCTGCCTGAGATTCAGATCTGATTGGTGACAGGATACTTCAGACTACATGTCTGGAAAAGAAAGTTGGCAACACAAACCGACGAGATGACGTTGCGAGATTCTCGGGAAATGAACTACGGAGGCAAGCTCCAAAACATGAGCTGGTTCTGCTACACACATGTGAACACGCTGTCCCAGACAAGCATGACCACATAGTAGTCTTGCAATAAAATACTACCGAGTTCAGGTGGGGAACCATCATTGAGGATATCGAAGTCCTTGCATAAGTCCGGATCTTAAGAAGGAACTTCTTCTCCTAGAACAAATCAATTAGTGGCTTGGTGTGCTAGGGATACATATGGAATGAAGGTAGCTAATCTCACAAACCAATGTATACTTCACACATGCATGACTGACTTGGGATGATTTCAGAAGAAGCAACATTGACTTTCTCGAATTCACTATGGCAACTTGCATCAAATGCACATGTATTAGAGGAAGTCACTTCTTTCATCCGAACATATGCTTCATGAACGTGACATAAAGATAATGCTTATAAAAGTTTCCAACACTAACTTAATGTTCAACAAAATCATGGAGAAGATAAGGACTAGCCTAGTATCAAGGTTCCGGGTCCAACTAACAACATACTGAGGTAGTAGAAACTGAACTAAGGCTTGAAACCCACAATCCTAAGAGTCTACAGATTAGTAACACGTGAACCTGATAGAAGAGAAGCCTAATCCTTAATCCCCGGAGAAAAGAAGAGGGTGACTCAGATCAGAAGGACATAAGGTAAAGGAGTAAAAAGAGCCTTACGTTCCCTTCCACAATCAATTCCCCTATATAACTAAAGAATTACTCGACTCAACTTCGACTAGTTTGGCTTGGTAATCCTACAGGCAGTCAGGACCACGATCCTAAGTCACACCGATCAAGCATGTAACACATCATATCACTTTGCGGCCTCAGGCACGGTATTCCCACGGGTGCCACCTTACCTGGCCCGGGACCGTTTGCGCCTTTTAGCTCACGTATATGATAGTGTCGCTAGCATCCATATGACAGAGAACCCGGGCCGACATGGCTAGTCATAAACCCAAGGTGGCACAAACTTACAGGGACAGGCATACATGACCCAGCAATGCACGTGTCGGTCAGCAGCGAGTGAAACCGGGCTGTAGCAAGCTAATAGGACTCCGGTAAGCACCGCGTGACATTTCCCCGAAGGGACAGACACAGGAGCAAAGAAGGACACATGCCGATCATCCCATGTGTTCTGGAGCAGTAGCAAGCTACCATGGCTCAGTGGAAGCACTAGGAGACATTTCCCCAAAAGAGAGGCTACCAAGAATAAACAACTAGATTGTCGGATCCCACACATAGCAATACATGTTACACGTACGCATAACATGCAAGTATGTGCTATACAACATGGCATCACAACATAACTCAACAACTCACATAGATAAAGGCCCAGAAGAGCCACATAGCATTTATTACAAACAGGGGTCACATGACCCAACATACAAAGCATACAAGCAACGGAAGCATAACATGTCTGAGTACAGACAACTACAAATGAAAAGGGCTGAGAAGCCTGACTATCTACAAGACCCTCCCAAGGGAACAAGATCGTAGCTGAGGTAACAAGCTAAACATCGAAGTCCATGCGGAACTACTAGTGAGACTGAAGTCTCCTATGCAAAAACATAAATTAAGCAAACGTGAGTTCAAATGTACCCAGCAAGACTTACATCAGAACTAGCTACATATGCATCAATATCAACAAAGGGGGGTGGTGGAGTTTAATTGCAGCAAGCCAGCTTTGACTTGGGGGCTATCCTATACTACGACTGCAAGTAACTCTTTTGAGGTGGCGCACACGAGTCCACATATTCACCATATCAATACACCACTATGGATCCGCTCCCGTCTCCCTACGAGAAGGCCATCCATAGCACTCATGCTTATCTTGCGCATTTTAGAGTATCCACTTTCACTTGTCTATGAACTACATAAGCAACCCAGTAGTCCATTACCGTGGACGCAGCTATTCGAATATATCATTTATAACCCTGCAGGGGTGTACTTCTTCACACATGTTTCCACCACTTAGCGTCTGCACACGACATGTGCTCGGCAGACTTCAAGCGAAAGCCCACGGGGGTATAGACCACGACCTGACTAACCACACAAGTCTCTAGTCCAGGTTTATCGCCTATTCAGGTTCCATCCGCAGGGAGTCCAGCCGAGGTTTCCACTACGGCCCCGAACGATGTGTGTAGGGTTCCCGAGGCACCAAACAGGCGCCCCAGTACACCGTGCCACTTGCATACCGCATCATAGCCCACCCCTTCGGTCAGTGCTACACACAGCCTCCAGCACACTACAAACACCAGAAACTACTTGCAACTCCTGGACAGAGGACAGGGGGGTTAATAAGTCGAGCGGGGTCATATTTCAGGGCCCAACGTGTGGTAGTAGTTGTTCTTGGATCACAAACATAGAACTCAGTTCCTGAGGACGGTTTCAATGAGACAACCCACCATGTACTCCTACATGGCCTCTCACCGCTACCTTTACCAAATCATGTTCACACACTTAGCTCTCATTAGTAGGACATGTTGACCACATACCAATTCATTCCCGATGAATCAGACCTGACACAACTCTAAGCAATAGCAGGCATGACAAGCAAGCAAAAATGAGTAGGCACATCTTGGCTCAAACAACTCCTACTCATGCTAGTGGATTTCAACTATTTACTGTGGCAAAGACAGGTCATGCAGAGGAAAGGGATTTCAACTACCGCAACATGTAACAGTTGAATCGTTGTTGTCCTAATGCAGTAAAAGAGAGTAGGAGCAAGAGAGTGGGATTGTATCGGAATGCTCAAGGGGGGGTTTGCTTGTCTGGCACTTCTGAAGATAGTAATAGCTCTTCATCGGTGTTAATGGTCACAACGTCGGAACAACGTCCACTGAGAGGGAACAATACCGGCAAACAGAGAAGGAACACAAGCAATGCAATGCAACAATATGATGCATGAATGTGACATGGCAGTATGCTGTGATTTGAGCTAATGCAGCTAGCAACAGAAGGGTTTGGGTTGATTTGAACCAAAGGTTCAAATTCAAACTCAAGTTATGAATTTATAATGTGCATCATCATGTTTTGTTCCATACAGCAAGGTTAAGTTGCTTTATCATGCATGAAACCAGTACCAATGGATAGATTGGATTTTCCTGATCATTTTTCATATATAAATTATTTCATTTGGAGTTACGGTTGAATTTCTATGATTTTTGGAAGTTTAGGACATTTTCTGAAAATAAATAAATCATTTAGATTTATTTAAAATCCAGAAAACATTTACTGCGTCAGAATGACGTCGGTGTAACATCAGCAAGTCAACAGGGCCGGTCTAGGTCAAACCTGACGTGTGGGGTCCACACGTCAGTGACACAGCTAATTAAAAGTGTTAACCAGTGTTAAGATTAGCCCTAACTAAAATTTTAGCAGGGGCCTGGCCCACATGTCAGTGACTTAGTGCGTTAACTAATTAAGCTGTCAGGACCCCGATCCTAAGTCACACCGATCTAGCATGTAACACATCATATCACTTTGCGGCCTCACGCACAGTATTCCCACGGGTGCCACCTTACCTGGCCCGGGACCGTTTGCGCCTTTTAGCTCACGTATATGATAGTGTCGCTAGCATCCATATGACAGAGAACCCAAGCCGACTTGACTAGTCGTAAACCCAAGGTGGCACAAACTTACAGGGACAGGCATACATGACCCATCAATGCACGTGTCGGTCAGCAGCGAGTGAAATCGGGCTGTAGCAAGCTAACAGAACTTCGGTAAGCACCGCGTGACATTTCCCCGAAGGGACAGACAAAGGAGCAAAGAAGGACACATGCCGATCATCCCATGTGTTCCAGAGTAGTAGCAAGCTACCATGGCTTAGTGGAAGCATTAGGAGACATTTCCCCATAAGAGAGGCTACCAAGAATAAACAACTAGATTGTCGGATCCCACACATAGCAATACACGTTACACGTACGCATAACATGCAAGTATGTGCTGTACAACATGGCATCACAACATAACTCAACAACTCATATAGATAAAGGCCCAGAACAGCCACATAGCATTTATTACAAACAGGGGTCACATGACCCGACATACAGAGCATACAAGCAACGGAAGCATAACATGTCTGAGTACAAACAACTACAAATTAAAAGGGCTGAGAAGCCTGACTATCTACAAGACCCTCCCAAGGGAACAAGATCGTAGCTGAGGTAACAAGCTAAACATCGAAGTCCATGCAGAACTACTAGTGAGACTGAAGTCTCCTCTGCAAAAACATAAATTAAGCAAACGTGAGTACAAATGTACCCAGCAAGACTTACATCAGAACTAGCTACATATGCATCAATATCAACAAAGGGGGGTGGTGGAGTTTAATTGTAGCAAGCCAGCTTTGACTCGGTGGCTATCCTATACTATGACTGCAAGTAACTCTTTTGAGGTGGCGCACACGAGTCCACATATTCACCATATCAATGCACCACTATGGATCCGCTCCCGTCTCCCTACGAGAAGGCCATCCATAGCACTCACGCTTATCTTGCGCATTTTAGAGTATCCACTTTCACTTGTCTATGAACTGCATAAGCAACCCAGTAGTCCATTACCGCGGACGCGGCTATTCGAATATATCATTTATAACCCTGCAGGGGTGTACTTCTTCACACATGTTTCCACCACTTAGCGTCTGCACACGACATGTGCTCGGCAGACTTCAAGCGAAAGCCGACTTGGGTGTAGACCACAACCTGACTAACCACACAAGTCTCTAGTCCAGGTTTATCACCTATTCAGGTTCCATCCACAGGGAGTCCAGCCGAGGTTTCCACTACGGCCCCGAAAGATGTGTGGAGGGTTCCCGAGGCACCAAACAGGTGACCCGGTACATCGTGCCACTTGCCTACCGCATCATAGCCCACCCCTTCGGTCAGTGCTACGCACGGCCTCCAGCATACTACAAACACCAGAAACTACTTGCAACTCCTGGACAAAGGACAGCGGGGTTTAATAAGTCGAGCGGTGTCATATTTCAGGGCCCAACGTGTGGTTGTAGCTGTTCTTGGATCACAAACACAGAACTCAGTTCCTGAGGACGGTTTCAATGAGACAACCCACCATGTACTCCTACATGGCCTCTCACCGCTACCTTTACCAAATCGTGTTCACACACTTAGCTTTCATCAGTAAGACATGTTGACCACATTCCAATTCATCCCCGATGAATCAGACCTAACACAACTCTAAGCAATAGCAGGCATGACAAGCAAGCAAAAATGAGTAGGCACATCATGGCTCAAACAACTCCTACTCATGCTAGTGGGTTTCAACTATTTACTGTGGCAAAGACAGGTCATGCAGAGGAAAGGGATTTCAACTACCGCAGCATGTAAGAGTTGAATCATTGTTGTCCTAATGCAGTAAAAGAGAGTAGGAGCGAGAGAGTGGGATTGTATCGGAATGCTCAAGGGGGGGTTTGCTTGCCTGGCACTTCTGAAGATAGTAATAGCTCTTCATCGGTGTCAACAATCACAACGTCGGAACAACGTCCACTGAGAGGGAACAATACCGGCAAACAGAGAAGGAACACAATCAATGCAATGCAACAATATGATGCATGAATGTGACATGGCAATATGCTGTGATTTGAGCTAATGCAGCTAGCAACAGAAGGGCTTGGGTTGATTTGAACAAAAGGTTCAAATTCAAACTCAAGTTATGAATTTATAATGTGCATTATCATGTTTTGTTCTATACAGCAAGGTTAAGTTGCTTTATCATGCATGAAACCAGTACCAATGGATAGATTGGATTTTTCTGATCATTTTTCATATATAAATTATTTCATTTGGAGTTATGGTTGAATTTCTATGATTTTTGGAAGTTTTGGACATTTTTTGAAAATAAATAAATCATTTAGATTTATTTAAAATCCAGAAAACATTTACTGCATCAGCATGACGTCGGTGTGACATCAGCAAGTCAACAGGGCCGGTCCAGGTCCAACCTGATGTGTGGGGTCCACACGTCAGTGACACAGCTAATTAAAAGTGTTAACCAGTGTTAAGATTAACCCTAACTAAAATTTTAGCAAGGGCCTAGCCCACATGTAAGTGACTTAGTGCGTTAACTAATTAAGCTGTCAGGACCCCGATCCTAAGTCAAACCGATTTAGCATGTAACACATCATATCACTTTGCGGCCTCACGCACGGTATTCCCACGGGTGCCACCTTACCTGGACTGGGACCGTTTGCGCCTTTTAGCTCACGTATATGATAGTGTCGCTAGCATCCATATGACAGAGAACCCGGGCCGACATGACTAGTCATAAACCCAAGGTGGCACAAACTTACAGGGACAGGCATACATGACCCAGCAATGCACGTGTCGGCCAGCAGCGAGTGAAACAGGGCTGTAGCAAGCTAACAAGACTCCGATAAGCACCACGTAACATTTCCCCGAAGGGACAGACACAGGAGCAAAGAAGGACACATGCCGATCATCCCATGTGTTCTGGAGCAGTAGCAAGCTACCATGGCTCAGTGGAAGCACTAGGAGACATTTCCCCATAAGAGAGGCTACCAAGAATAAACAACTAGATTGTCGGATCCCACACATAGCAATACAAGTTACACGTACGCATAACATGCAAGTATGTGCTGTACAACATGGCATCACAACATAACTCAACAACTCATATAGATAAAGGCCCAAAAGGGCCACATAGCATTTATTACAAACAGGGGTCACATGACCCAACATAGAGAGCATACAAGCAACGGAAGCATAACATGTCTGAGTACAAACAACTACAAATGAAAAGGGCTTAGCAGCCTGACAATCTACAAGACCCTCACAAGGGAACAAGATCGTAGCTGAGGTAACAAGCTAAACATCAAAGTCCATGCGGAACTACTAGTGAGACTGAAGTCCCCTCTGTAAAAACGTAAATTAAGAAAACGTGAGTACAAATGTACCCAGCAAGACTTACAACAGAACTAGCTACATATGCATCAGTATCAACAAAGGGCATGGTGGAGTTTAATTGCTGCAAGCCAGCTTTGACTCGGTGACTATCCTATACTACGACTGCAAGTAACTCTTTTGAGGTGGTGCACATGAGTCCACATATTCACCATATCAATACAACACTATGGATCCGCTCCCGTCTCCCTACGAGAAGGCCATCCATAGCACTCACGCTTATCTTGCGCATTTTAGAGTATCCACTTTCACTTGTCTATGAACTGCATAAGCATCCCAGTAGTCCATTACCGTGGACGCGGCTATTCGAATAGATCATATATAACCCTGCAGGGGTGTACTTCTTCACACGTGTTTCCACCACTTAGCATCTGCACATGACATGTGCTCGGCAGACTTCAAGCGAAAGCCGACGTGGGTGTAGACCACGACCTGACTAACCACACAAGTCTCTAGTCCAGGTTTATCGCCTATTCAGGTTCCACCCATAGGGAGTCCGGCCGAGGTTTCCACTACGGCCCCGAATGATGTGTGCAGGGTACCCGAGGCACCAAACGGGCGACCCGGTTCACCGTGCCACTTGGCTACCGCATCATAGCCCAAAAGCTGTCAGGACCCCGATCCTAAGTCACACCGATCTAGCATGTAACACATCATATAACTTTCCGGACTCACGCACAGTATTCCCACGGGTGCCACCTTACCTGGCCAAGGACCGTTTGCGCCTTTTGGCTCACATATATGATAGTGTCGCTAGCATCCATATGATAGAGAACCCGGGCCGACATGACTAGTCGTAAACCCAAGGTGGCACTAACTTACAGGGACGGGCATACATGACCCAGCAATGCACGTGTCGGTCTTCAACGTATGAACCCAAGTCGTAGCAAGCTACAAGGACTTGAAGGAACAACACGTGACATTTCCTCGACGGTACTGACACATGAGCAAAGAAGGACACATGCTGATCATCCCATGTGTTCCGGAGCAGTAGCAAGCTACCATGGCTTAGTGGAAGCACTAGGAGACATTTCCCCATAAGAGAGGCTACCAAGAATAAACAACTAGGTTGTTGGATCCCACACATAGCAATACATGTTACACGTAGGCATAACATGCAAGTATGCGATGTACAACATGGCATCACAACATAACTGAACAACTCATATAGATAAAGGCCCAGAAGAGCCACATAGCATTTATTACAAATAGGGGTCACATGACGCAACATACAGACCATACAAACAACGGAAGCATAACATGTCTGAGTACAGACAACTACAAATGAAAAGGGCCGAGAAGCCTGACTATCTACAAGACCCTCCCAAGGGAACAAGATCGTAGCTGAGGTAACAAGCTAAACATCGAAGTCCATGCGGAACTACTAGTGAGACTGAAGTCTCCTCTGCAAAAACATAAATTAAGCAAACATGAGTACAGATGTACCCAGCAAGACTTACATCAGAACTCGCTACATATGCATCAGTATCAACAAAGCGAGGTGGTGGAGTTTAATTGCAGCAAGCCAGCTTTGACTCGGTGGCTATCCTATACTACCACTGCAAGTAACTCTTTTGAGGTGTCGCACACGAGTCCACATATTCACCATATCAATACACCACTATGGATCCGCTCCTGTCTCCCTACGAGAAGGCCATCCATAGCACTCATGCTTATCTTGCGCATTTTAGAGTATCCACTTTCACTTGTCTATGAACTGCATAAGCAACCCAGTAGTCCATTATCGCGTACGCGGCTATTCGAAGAGATCATTTATAACCCTACAGGGGTGTACTTCTTGACACATGTTTGCACCACATAGCGTCTGCACATGACATGTGCTCGGCAGACTTCAAGCAAAAGCCGATGTGGGTGTAGAACACGACCTGACTAACCACACGAGTCTCTAGTCCGGATTTATCGCCTATTCAGGTTCCATCCGCAGGGAGTCCGGCCGAGGTTTCCACTACGGCCCCGAACGATGTGTGCAAGGTTCCCGAGGCACCAAACGGGCGACCCGGTACACCGTGCCACTTGCCTACCGCATCATAGCACACCCCTCCGGTCAGCGCTACGCACGGCCTCCAGCACACTACAAACACCAGAAACTACTTGCAACTCCTGTACAAAGGACAGGGGGGCTTAATAAGTCAAGCAAGGTCATATTTCAGGGCCCAACATGTGGTAGTAGCTGCTCTTGGATCACAAACACAGAACTCAATTCCTGAGGACGGTTTCAATGAGACAACCCACCATGTACTCCTGCTTTACCAAACCATGTAACCCATCAGTAAGACATGTTGACCACATTCCAATTCATCCCCGATGAATCAGACCTGACACAACTCTAAGAAATAGCAGGCATGACAAGCAAGCAAAAATGAGTAGGCACATCATGGCTCAAACAACTCCTACTCATGCTAGTGGATTTCAACTATTTACTGTGGCAAAGACAGGTCATGCAGAAGAAAGGGATTTCAACTACCGCAGCATGTAACAGTTGAATCATTATTGTCCTAACGCAGTAAAAGAGAGTAGGAGCGAGAGAGTGGGATTGTATCGGAATGCTCAAGGGGGGGGGGGGTTTGCTTGCCTGGCACTTCTAAAGATAGTAATAGCTCTTCATCGGTGTCAATGATCACAACGTCGGAACAACGTCCACTGAGAGGGAACAATACCGGCAAACAGAGAAGGAACACAATCAATGCAATGCAACAATATGATGCATGAATGTGACATGGCAATATGCTGTGATTTGAGCTAATGCAGCTAGCAACAATTTAAATGGAGTTGGTTTGAACACTAGATTCAAATTCAAACTCCATATGTGAAAATTCAAACGCCATTTATTTGTTTTGACCTGATCAGCAGGCAAAAGTTGCTCAAACATGCATTGAAATGCCATAAAGTGATTCTTTGGATTTTTCTAATAATTTTTCATATATAAATTATTTCATTTGGAGTTACGGTTGATTTTCTATGATTTTTAGAAGTTTTAGGCATTTTTTGAAATAAATAAATCATTTCTGATTTATTTAAAACTCCAGAAAACATTTACTGCGTCAGCATTACGTCAGGTTGAGATCAGCAGGTCAACTGACCCGGTCCAGGTCAAACCTGACCAGTGGGTCCCACTGGTCAGTGACACAGGGTTAATCCTGGTCAAACCCGATGCTGACAGGGGTTTGACCATGTGGCTGGGCCCGCCGTCAGTGGCTATTAGGGGGTGTTTAGCTGGTGGGGGTTAGCGCTAATGATGGCCACGTCGGCAGTCACCGGAGCTTGGCCGGCGGTGACCAAAACGACGGCAGAGCGGCTCGGATTTGAGCTACGGGCGGCCAAACATCATGCGGAAAGGCTCTACGTGGAGCTGGGCGTGCGCCGCATCCAGGGAAGCACACGAGAGGGGGCGGGGTGGCTGGAGTCGACGGCACCGATGAGTGGGGCGGCGCCGGAGTTCGGACGTCGACGGATTCGATGCTGCAGGGCACGGCAGGAGCAACGGGTGGTTGCTACGGTCCTGTGGTGACACGCTGAGCATGGTGATGCGCTCGGTTTCGAGCTCTAGTGGAAGTGGCCACGGCGGCGAGGAGCTCAGGCGGCGGTGCTTTCGGTCACGGGTGTGACGATGGCTACGGTGTGCAAACAGGGCAAAGGAGAGGGGGGTTAGGGGGAGGAGCTCATGGCTGTTGCGTGGAGCTGCTCAGCGGGCTCGGGGAGGCGTCGGAGAGGGCGGAAGGTCGTCAGTGATCTCAGTGGCCGAAGGAAGAAGAAGACGAGGTAGCCGGCGATGCAGGGCATCCGACGATGCTTGACTTGGTGAGTAGGTCTAGGACGTCGAGGCGGAGCTTCTGGACTGCTCGAGGGAACGAGGGAGAGGAGATGGCGGGCGCGTTCGCTGAGGTGGGGAACGGCAAGGGAGAGAGCAGGGGGAAGAGTGAGCGAGCTGGAGGGATTGGGACAACACCGAGGAAGTCGGCCACGCGTCCAGGGGCTCATCGGCAAGTAGGAGGTGGCGCGGAGCGTGCTCGCAAGCATCGGCCATGCGCACGCTGTCCTCCTGGTGCCGTGAAGAAGATTACTAGCAGGGCCAGTGAGCTGGGTCAGCACAGTGCCAGGCCAGGTAAGTGGCCCAGGTGCTGTTCTCTCTCCCTCTCTCATTTTTGTTTCTGTTTTCTATTTTTTCTGTAGTTTTGGATTTAGTAGAAATACTAAATCATTTTTGTTGCTCCTGAAAATATTCATGTGGTCTGTAGATATAATACCAGAGCCACTCATAAAGTTTTAGGATTATTGGACATGTATCTCTTTTATAAAAGAAATAAATCCAATTCAAATAGTTTATCCTTTAAATCAAAGGCCCAAAATAAATATTTTAAAGCCTCCAAAAATATTGGTTTGAATTTTATTCTTGCCAATATTTTTCAAGGTTTAACAGGAACATTTTCTTCGGCTTCTTTGATGAGATTTTAATGTTTATTATTTCTGAACTGATTTCTGAGGGTTTCAACTAACCTCAATTCAACTTTCATGAACTTAACATGATGATAACATGATGAGATGCAAAGACAAGCCAAGGCTAATGCTAGGCTGTGACAACTCACCCCCACTAAACAAGAATCTCGTCCCGAGATTCAAGACGTGAGGTAAAAAGACAGAGGGGACACAAGGCCACACAATCTTCACGATCCGGATTGCACTTCTCGAAGATGCTGATCCATTGCATCATATTGATCTTGATGTCTCTGCTTTCGAGATCTTTGTTCAACACGATGACGACAGGAAGAAACTCAACAGGAATTGATCTTCTAGTAGATCGAGCAACTCAAGATCAACTCCCGGAATGAGACATTGAAACATCTCTTAAGCTGAGGCACAAAGCATACATTGCGAGGGATGAAAGATAACAGATGACGAATGTTTAGTTTGGTAGACAACAATTCCATGATTAAAAAGATAGTGAGAGAGTTTCAATGTAGCGAAGAGATAAATTGCCATGATTCCATAATGGGGCACCCTAGAAGAGGTGACTCGTAGAATATTCCTTTAAGTGGCAAAAAGAATTATTTTTGATACATAGATCATTGAAACTCTCAATGCCAGCCTAAGGCAATTCGCAAAGGATCGTTTGGCGGAGTTCAAAGGAATGGCATACCCGGACTGGAATGGATGATGTGGACTACCTTGTTGAAGACACCGCAGTGGATGATTTTTGCTTATCATCGGAAATGGATGGGACCCATGGTAGGACCACTTTTAAAGATGATCGTGAACACCATCTACTGATAAGGGCAGCCCATGGGAATTAGGCACAATGGCGGTGCAAGCTGGGAACAAAATGCAAATGCTGGGAATGTTCCAACCATCATATCTTCCTGAGATTCAGATCCGATTGGTGACAGGATACTTTAGACTACATGTCTGGAAAATAAAGTTGGCAACACAAACTGACGAGATGACGTTGCGAGATTCTCGGGAAATGAACTACGAATGCAAGCTCCAAAACATGAGCTGGTTCTGCTACACACATGTGAACACGCTGTCCCAGACAAGCATGACCACATAGTAGCCTTGCAATAAAATACGACCGAGTTCAGGTGGGGAACCATCATCGAGGATATCGAAGTCCTTGCATAAGTCCGGATCTTAAGAAGGAACTTCTTCTCCTAGAACAAATCAATAAGTGGCTTGGTGTGCTAGGGATACATATGGAATGAAGGTAGCTAATCTCAGAAACCAATGTATACTTCACTCATGCATGACTGACTTGGGATGATTCCAGAGGAAGCAACATTGACTTTCTTGAATTCACTGCGGCAACTTGCATCAAATGCACATGTATTAGAGGAAGTCACTTCTTTCATCCGAACATATGCTTCACGAATGGGACATAAAGATAATGCTTATAAAAGTATCCAACACTAACTTAATGTTCAACAAAATCATGGAGAAGATAAGGATGTTGTCGATGGGCTCAACAACAATTCCTCCAGGTTTCCATAAAAATGGAATTCCACAATTATGTGAACAAGGTGATAGCATTGGTCAGACCCAAAAGATATAATGGTGTATGCTCGAGGAAACAACCATGAGTAAGACAACATTACGAACATCATTGTTTCTGATTTGATTTGACGATAGCCCATGCTCAAATCAAAGATTGGATAAGACAATAGTGCCGGCAACTGATCACGAGGATCAATCAATGAGGACATCATCTTTCTTCAACACACACACAAAAAGATATCCCTTAGTGATGAACTAAGTCGATTAAGCTTTTATCTCCCAACTCTCCAAGTTGTTGTTTAGCTTAACCATTTAGTTCAGAGGTATCCAACACAGATTCTTGGAGAAAAGGGTGGTTACAAGAAAACGAACTTGATCACGGACTCAACATAACGGTCAGGGAACAACCTGGTAATACTTCCAAGAAGATATCTAGAAAATCACGAACCATCGATATGTTATTAAGCTCGGGAGCAATCTTGCTTTCAAGCCAAGATGATGTGATCAAATAAGCAAGGAATTTGCACAATCCTAACTCGTCGATCGAGGAGTGCACCAGGAAAAATGGACTAGGTAGCACGATCAATCGTAGTATGGTGATTCAATAACCAACATGCTGAGAATGAAATTTATCATCCATTAACTACCAAGCAACAGGGTTGCTAGGAGTATTGATTTTACACATCATGGTTCACTTGTCGGTATTACGGTTGCGACAACACGGGGACCGAGGAAGGAATAATGATGGCGAGAAGTATCACTGCGTCAAGAATTCATAAGAGGTGGTGCAATTCTCATGACAGTCCTGACATAAAGGGGGTAATACTCCAGGGTAGAGCAGAACAAAAGCTGGAGTGACATTTTGATCTGCGGAATACAACTGCTTTGACCCAATCCTAGAAATGGATAAGGTACTGGAGTTTGTTTCTCCTAGTCATTCCGGAATAGAATGGCTTGACGGACCTCAAGAGTAAAAGACAACGATGAGCATGAATGCACACATACTCTTGACTATCAATTGATAGACAGAGGTCAGAATACAACCGAAGAGGGACAACTCAAGGAACATGTGATTTTTCTGAGTTGTGGACGAATAGATTAACATGTCAAACAAGGCTCAACATGTTTCTTTCGGATAACCCATGCAGAATAGGACTGGCAGAGTCACAAATGTAATGGAGAACTCATCAAGAGCACCCTAGTTGTGATCTTTTGGTCCAAAAGAACTTCTGCCTTAATGGTTCATGGTATTGGAAGAACGATATAGCATGGACCTCGAAGACTATCACAAAGGTTACTAATATCCTAAAGGAACTAGCAAACACTATCAACACGAGGTAGGTAGGGTGAATCTTGGGTTCAAGAACCCAGGAAAAGAATACCTAATAACTAATAACATCACGGGATGCTTTCGAGAATGATTGCCAGAATTATCACATTGGGAATACAAAACATAGCTAGATTACTAGCTGGTTCTCTAGGATACCCTAATGTCATAATAATAGCTTCAACATATATGTCGAGGCAATGAAGTACCTCAACACACTGATTAGTGTGGTTAATCTGGCCCAGAGGAACATCGGGAACGAGAAGAAGGGATTTGCAAATGCATCAGACTATTTAGAAACCTGGGATGACTCAGACAGCATAACGGCTGTAAATGCTCAAAATGATTTTGAGACATCCTTCAAAAATGGTGGCATAACCACTCAACATCACAATATCAAGGTTCCAAGATCAATTATCAACATACGGAAGTAGTAGGAACTGAACTGCGGCTTGAAACCATCAATCCAATAAGTCTACAGATTAGTAACACGTGATCCCGATAGAAAGATGAGAAGCCTAGTTCTTAATCCCCGTAGAAAAGAAGAGGATGACTCAGATCAGAAGGACATAAGGTAAAGGAGTAAAAAGAGCCTTACGTTCCCTTCCACAATCAAATCCCTTATATAACTAAAGAATTAATAGACTCAACTTTGACTAGTTTTGCTTGGTAATCCTATAGGCAGTCAGGCTCTGATACCAAAGCTGTCAGGACCCTGATCCTAAGTCACACCGATCTAGCATGTAACACATCATATCACTTTGCGGCCTCACGCACGGTATTCCCACGGGTGCCACCTTACCTGGCCCGGGAACGTTTGCGCCTTTTGGCTCACGTATATGATAGTGTCGCTAGCATCCATATGACAGAGAACCCGGGCCGACATGACTAGTCATAGACCCAAGGTGGCACTAACTTATAGGGACAGGCATATATGACCCAGCAATGCACGTGTCGGTCATCAACGTATGAACCCAAGTCGTAGAAAGCTACAAGGACTTAAAGGAACAACGCGTGACATTTCCCCGAAGGGACTGACACAGGAGCAAAGAAGGACACATGCCCATCATCCCATGTGTTCCGGAGCAGTAGCAAGCTACCATGGCTCAGTGGAAGCACGAGGAGACATTTTCCCATAAGAGAGGCTACCAAGAATAAACAACTAGGTTGTCGGAGCCCACACATAGCAATACATGTTACACGTATGCATAACATGCGAGTATGCAATGTACAACATGGCATCACAACATAAATCAACAACTCATATAGACAAAGGCCCAGAAGAGCCACATAGCATTTATTACAAACAGGGGTCACATGACCCAACATACAGAGCATACAAGCAACGGAAGCATAACATGTCTGAATACAGACAACTACAAATGAAAAGGGCTGAGAAGCCTAACTATCTACAACACCGTCCCAAGGGAACAAGATCATAGCTGAGGTAACAAGCTAAACATCGAAGTCCATGCGGAACTACTAGTGAGACTGAAGTCTCCTCTGCAAAAACATAAATTAAGCAAACATCAGTACAAATGTACCCAGCATGACTTACATCAGAACTAGCTACATATGCATCAGTCTCAATAAAGGGGGGTGGTGGAGTATAATTGCAGCAAGCCAGCTTTGACTCGGTGGTTATCCTATACTACGACTGCAAGTAACTCTTTTGAGGTGGCGCACACGAGTCCACATATTCACCATATCAATAAACCACTATGGATCCGCTACCGTCTCCCTTGGAGAAGGCCATCCATAGCACTCACGCTTATCTTGTGCATTTTAGAGTATCCACTTTCACTTGTCTATGAACTGCATAAGCAACCCAGTAGTCCATTACCGCGGACGCGACTATTCGAATAGATCATTTATAACCCTGCAGGGGTGTATTTCTTCAAACATGTTTCCACCACTTAGCGTCTGCACACGACATGTGCTCGACAGACTTCAAGCGAAAGCCGATGTGGGTGTAGACCACGACCTGACTAATCACACAATTGTCTAGTCCAGGTTTATCTCCTATTCAGGTTCCATCCGCAGGGAGTCCGGCCGAGGTTTCCACTATGGCCCCGAACGATGTGTGCATGGTTCCCGAGGCACCAAACAGGCGACCCGGTACACCGTGCCACTTGCCTACCACATCATAGCCCACCCCTTCGGTCAGTGCTACGCACAGCCTCCAGCAAACTACAAACACTAGAAACTACTTGCAACTCCTGGACAAAGGACAGGGGGGTTAATAAGTCGAGCGGGGTCATATTTCAGGGCCCAACATGTGGTAGTAGCTGTTCTTGGATCACAAACACAGAACTCAGTTCTTGAGGACAGTTTCAATGAGACAACCCACCATGTACTCCTACATGGCCTCTCACCGCTACCTTTACCAAATCGTGTTCACACACTTAGCTCTCATCAGTAGGACATGTTGACCACATTCCAATTCATCCCCGATGAATCAGACTTGACACAACTCTAAGCAATAGCAGGCATGACAAGCAAGCAAAAATGAGTAGGCACATCATGGCTCAAACAACTCCTACTCATGCTAGTGGGTTTGAACTATTTACTGTGGCAAAGATAGGTCATGCAGAGGAAAGGGATTTCAACTACCGCAGCATGTAACAGTTGTATCGTTGTTGTCCTAATGCAGTAAAAGAGAGTAGGAGCGAGAGAGTGGGATTGTATCGAAATGCTCAAGGGGGGGTTTGCTTGCCTGGCACTTCTGAAGATAGTATAGCTCTTCATCGGTGTCAATGATCACAACGTCGGAACAACGTCCACCGAGAGGGAACAATACCGGCAAACAGAGAAGGAACACAATCAATGCAATGCAACAATATGATGCATGAATGTGACATGGCAATATGCTGTGATTTGAGCTAATGCAGCTAGCAACGATTTAAATGGAGTTGGTTTGAACACTAGATTCAAATTCAAACTCCATATGTGAAAATTCAAATGCCATTTATGTGTTTTGACCTGAGCAGTAGGCATAAGTTGCTCAAACATGCATGGAAATGCCATAAACAGAATCTTTTGATTTTTCTGATAATTTTTCATATATAAATTGTTTCATTTGGAGTTACAGTTGATTTTCTATGATTTTTAGTTGTTTTAGGCATTTTCTGAAATAAATAAATCATTTCTGATTTATTTAAAACTCCAGAAAACATTTACTGCATCAGCATTATGTCAGGCTGAGGTCAGCAGGTTAACTGACCCGGTCTAGGTCAAACCTGACCAGTGGGTCCCACTGGTCAGTGACACAGGGTGAATCCCGGTAAAACCCGATGCTGACAAGGGTTTGACCCTGTGGCTGGGCCCGCCGTCAGTGGCTATTAGGGGGTGTTTAGCTGGTGGGGGTTAGCGCTAATGATGGCCACATTGGCAGTCACCGGAGCCTAGCCGACGGCAACCAAAACGACGACACAGCGGCTCGGATTTGAGCTACGGGCGGCCAAACAACACGCGGACGCTGTCTGGACCCCGATCCTAAGTCACACCGATCTAGCATGTAACACATCATATCACTTTGCGGCCTCATGCACGGTATCCCCACGGGTGCCACCTTACCTGGCCCGGGACCGTTTGCGCCTTTTGGCTCACGTATATGATAGTGTCGCTAGCATCCATATGACAGAGAACCCGGGCCGACATGACTAGTCGTAAACCCAAAGTGGCACTAACTTACAGGGACAAGCATACATGACCCAGCAACAAATGTGTCGATCATCAACGTATGAACCCTAGTTGTAGCAAGCTACAAGGACTTAAAGGAACAACGCGTGACATTTCCCCGATGGGATAGACACAGGAACGAAGAAGGACACATGCCGGCCAGCCTAATTGTTCTGGAGCAGTAGCAAGCTACCATGGCTCAGTGGAAGCACTAGGAGACATTTCCCCATAAGAGAGGCTACCAAGAATAAACAATTAGGTTGTCGGATCCCACACATACCAAGCATTTCAACACATGCACACAATATGCTCGATATGTGCAAATACAACATGGCATCACAACAAAACTCTACAACTCAAAGTATTTATTTAAAAGGCTCTGGAGAGCCATACATAACATATTCATACGGGTAGGGGTCACACGACCCGACACTCAAGTCATACAAACATACAAGCACATGCGGAAGTGAACTTGTCTGAGTATAGACAACTAGAAAGAAAGAAGGCTTGACAAAGCCTGTCTATCTACATAGGCCCTTCACAAGGTCAGGGTCACCACCTGGGCGGCAAGTTACTCGTTAACATCGAGATCTACATAGAACCCATCGGAGGGGGCAGTGTTCTCCTCTGCAATAGTTTATTAAGCAAACATGAGTACAAAGGTACTCAGCAAGACTTACATCAGATCCTACCATACATGCAACATTATCAACAAGGGTAGTGGAGTTTATTGCAGGAAGCCAGCTTTGACTCTTGGCTATTCTATCCTACGATTGACAGTAGTTTGTAAATGATTTTGCGCACATGAGTCCACTATTCACCAATACAATACTCTACCGTGGATCCTCTCCCGTCATCCTATGAGAGGGCCATCTACGACACTCACACTTGTCTTGAGTCTTTTATGAGTAACCATTAGCTTGTCTATGAACTGCATAAGCAACCAAGTAGTCCTTTACCGCGGACGCGGCTATTCGAATAGTTTGATAACCCTGCAGGGGTGTGCTTCTTCACACATGTTTCCACCACTTAGCGTCTGCACACGACATGTGCTCGGCAGACTTCAAGCGAAAGCCGACGTGGGTGTAGACCACGACCTGACTAACCACACAAGTCTCTAGTCCAGGTTTATCGCCTATTCAGGTTCCATCCGCAGGGAGTCCTACCGAGGTTTCCACTATGGCCCCGAACGATGTGTGCAGGGTTCCCGAATCACCAAACGGGCGAGTCGGTACACCGTGCCACGTACCTGCCGCATCACAGCCCACCCCTAGGGTCAGCGCTACGCACGGCCTCCAGTATACTACAAACACCAGAAACTACTTGCAACTCCTGGACAGAGGATAGGGGGGTTAATAAGTCGAGCGGGGTCATATTTCAGGGCCCAATGTGTGGTAGTAGCTGATCTTGAATCACACACACAGAACTCAGGTCCTAGTGACAGTTCCAATGAAACAACCCACCATGTACTCCTACATGGCCTCTCATCGATACCTTTACCAAAACATGTTCACACTTCACTCTCATTACCCACACAACAATTTCACTCCAATCCATCACCCAGATGAACCAGACCTGACACAACTCTAGGCATAGCAGGCATAGCATGGTAGGAAACACAATATGGCTCAATCAACTCCTACACATGCTAGTGGGTTTCATCCAGTTACTGTGGCAAAGATAGGTCATGCAGAGGAAAGGGGTTCAACTACCGCAGCACACAGCAGTTTGAAACGTTGTTGTCTTAATGCAGTAAATGAGAGTAGGAGCGAGAAGATGGGATTGTATCGAGATGATCAATGGGGGATTGCTTGCCTGACAGAGTGGTCGAGGGGCACTGTCCTTCAACTGGATACTCGTGAATATCCTCGGGAGCAGAACCTACCGCGGAGAACACACCGGTAACACAATCAATACATGGCAATATGCGACAATATGATGCATGCACATGATATGGCAAAATGAGTGTATTGGGCTAATGCAACTAAGAACAGAAGGGTTTGAGCTTATTTGAACCAAGGGTTCAAATTCAAACTCAAGTTATGAATTTACAATGTGCATTATCATGTTTTGTTCTATACAGCAAGGTTAAGTTGCTTTGTCATGCATGAAACTAGTACCAATGGATAGATTGGATTTTTCTGATCATTTTTCATATATAAATCTTTTCATTCTGAGCTATAGATTATTTTCTATGATTTATTGAAGTTTAAACCTTTTTCTAGATTTTTTGATTAATTAGAATTAAAATAATTCCAGAAAAGGAATTACTACGTCAGCACTGCGTTAGGATGATGTCAGCAAGTCAACGGGGCAGCCCAGGTCAAACTGACCAGTGGGTCCCGTATGTCAGTGACTAAACTAACTAACCTAATTTAACTAACACTAACCTAGTTTAGTTAGCCGGGCGGGGCCCGCATGTCATAGACCCAGGGGGTCAAATCCCTGGTCAACCGGGGCTACACCACCGGTGTTTAGCAGCGGGCGACGACCAGACATGGTGGAGCGCTGCGGGAACGGGCTGTGGTGCCCCGTTCATAGCATGGATGGGCTCGTTCGGGAGCCCAGACCAGCGCGCGTTAGGCGGTGGTGCCAGCCGGGCCTGGGGTGGCCGGAGGTGACGGCGAGGAGCTCGTCCATGGTGGTCGGAACTCGGGTGAGGCGTGGGCGGAGCTGCGGTGCGCGAGCGAGCAAGCTGAAGCGCTAGGGTGTGCGTGTGCGATGCGGCGAGGGCGATGGACACGCCGGGCGGACCATTTGGTCGCCGGAGGCGCGTCGGCGGCGAGCGCAGACGGCGGCGCGTGCGGGTGAGCCCGGTGCGGTGGCTACGGCGCACGAGTAAGAGAACGGAGAGGGGGAGGACAGGCAGCAGCTCACGGTGATCATCGTGGAGTGTACGGTGAGCTCGGGGAGGGGCTGAGGCAGTCGGGGCATCGAGGGGGATCTCCGGCGATGGCGGTCAGGGATGAGCTCGGTGAGGCGTCTCCGGGGCCTGCGAGCGCTCGGGGCTCGGCTGGGCCGATGCAGCGGTCGTCGGGGATGCTCGTGGACACGACGAGGCGACGAGGGAGCGGCGGTGGCTGCGAGCTTCACGGCGGCGCGGGCACGGTAGCGTCGTCCATGGCGAGGAGAGGTGAGGGAGAGAGCAGGGGGGAGAGTGAGGTGTCCAGGGGCTCGGGGCGGCTGCGAGGAGGCCCTTCGAGGCGTCGAGGTGGCCTGGAGGGACGCAGGCAGGCAGGGCCGTGGCGTGGCGAGCTCGGGCGCATGCGAAGTGTCCCTCCTCTGCCTGCTGGCAGAGGTGGGTGATGACTGGCACGGGCCAGGTGGGCCGGCCCAATGCAGGTAAGTGGCCTCTGGCCTTTCTCTCTCTCTCTTTTTCTGTTTTCTGTTTTTTTATTATTCTGCTGTTTGTTTTGATTTAGTAGAAGTACTAAATCAGTTTAATAAATGCTAAAAATATTCATGTGCATTTCTGAAATTAATTCCAACAGCCCAAAAATACCTTCAAGATCATTTGGACATTTAAAATTTTTTATAGGATTTTAAATGTCCAAATTCAAATACTTATGAATTAATTCAAGAACCCAGAGTGACCTAGAAATATGTGCACCATTTTTGGCAGAGGTTCTGGACCAATTCAAAGATGATGAACATTTATGAAGGGCGTTTTGGGTTCATTGAAATTTATTTTAGTAAACCCTAGTTGATTTAAGTCGTGCTAGGGGTTTATGTCATCCCCATTTCAAGTTTCAGGAAAAATTAAACATGATGCAACACTCAGGCTAGTCCTAATGCAAGTGCTAACTAGGGTTGTGACAACTCACCCCCACGCACGGACTAAAGTTTCCAACACTAACTTAATGTTCAAATTCAAACTCAAGTTATGAATTTATAATGTGCATTATCATGTTTTTTTCTATACAGCAAGGTTAAGTTACTTTGTCATGCATGAAACCAGTACCAATGGATAGATTGGATTTTTCTGATCATTTTTCATATATAAATTATTCCATTTGGAGTTACGGTTGATTTTATATGAATTTTAGAAGTATTGGATATCAGAGCCTGACTGCCTATAGGATTACCAAGCCAAGCTGGTCGAAGTTGAGTCTAGTAATTCTTTAGTTATATAAGGGAATTGATTGTGGAAGGGAACTTAAGGCTCTTTTTACTCCTTTACCTTATGTCCTTCTGATCTGAGTCATCCTCTTCTTTTCTACGGGGATTAAGAACTAGGCTTCTCATCTTTCTATCAGGATCATGTGTTACTAATCCGTAGACTTATAGGATTGATGGTTTCAAGCCTCAGTTCAGTTCCTACTACTTCCGTATGTTGATAATTGATCTCGGAACCTTGATATTGTGATGTTGAGTGGTTATGCCACCATTTTTGCAGGATGTCTCAAAATCATTTTGAGCATTTAGAGCAGTTATGCTGTCCGAGTCATCCCAGGTTTCTAAATAGTCTGATGCATTTGCAAATCCCTTCTTCCCATTCCCGATATTCCTTTGGGCCAGATTAACCACACTAATCAGTGTGTTGAGGTACTTCATTGCCTCGACATATATGTGGAAGCTATTATTATGACATTAGGGTATCCTAGAGAACCACCTAGTAATCTAGCTATGTTTTGTATTCCCAATGTGATAATTCTGGCAATCATTCTCGAAAGCATCCCGTGATGTTATTAGTTAGTAGGTATTCTTTTCCTGGGTTCTTGATCCCAAGATTCACGCTACCTACCTCGTGTTGATAGTGTTTGCTAGTTCCTTTAGGATATTAGTAACCTTTGTGGTAGTCTTTGAGGTCTGTGGTATATCGTTCTTCCAATACCATGAACCATTAAGGCAGAAGTTCTTTTGGACCAAAAGATCACAACTAGGGTGCTCTTGATGAGTTCTCCATTACATTTGTGACTCTGCCAGTCCTACCTTCTGCATGGGTTATCCGGAAGAAACATGTTGAGCCATGTTTGACATGTTAATCTATTCGTCCACAACTCAGAAAAATCATATGTTCCTTGAGTTGTCCCTTTTCACTTGTATTCTGACCTCTGTCTATCAATTGATAGTCAAGAGTATGTGTGCATTCATGTTCATCATTGTCTTTTACTCTTGAGGTCTGTCAAGCCATTCTATTCCGGAATGACTAGGAGAAACAAACTCCAGTACCTTATCCATTTCTAGGATTGTGTCAAAGCAGTTGTATTCCGCAGATCAAAATGTCACTCCAGCTTTTGTTCTGCTCTACCCTGGAGTATTACCCCCTTTATGTCAGGACTGTCATGAGAATTACACCACCTCTTATGAATTCTTAACGCAATGATACTTCTCGCCATCATTATTCCTTCCTCGGTCCCCGTGTTGTTGCAACCGAAATACCGACAAGTGAACCATGATGTGTAAAATCAATACTCCTAGCAACCCTGTTGCTTGGTTGTTAATGGATGATAAATTTCATTCTCAGCATGTTGGTCATTGAATCACCATACTACGATTGATCATGCTACCTAGTCCATTTTTCCAGGTGCACTCCTCGATTGAAGAGTTAGGATTGTGCAAATTCCTTGCTTATTTGATAACATCATCTTGCCTTGAAAGCAAGATTGCTCCTGAGCTTAATAACATATCGGTGGTTCATGATTTTCCGGATATCTTCTCGGAAGTATTACCAGGTTGTTCCCTGACTGTTATGTTGAGTCCGTGATGAAGTTGGTTTTCTAGTAACCACCCTTTTCTCCAAGAATCTGTGTTCGATACCTCTGAACTAAATGGTTAAGCTAAACAACAACTTGGAGAGTTGGGAGATAAAAGCTTAATCGACTTAGTTCATCACTAAGGGATATCTTTTTGTGTGTGTGTTGAAGAAAGATGATGTCCTCATTGATTGATCCTCGTGATCAGTTGCCGGCGCTATTGTCTTATCAAATCTTTGATTTGAGCATGGGCTATCGTCAAATCAAATCAGAACCAACGATGTTCGTAATGTTGTCTTACTCGTGGTTATTTCCTCGAGCATACACCATTATATCTTTTGGGTCTGACCAATGCTATCACCTTGTTCACATAATTGTGGAATTCCATTTTTATGGAAACCTGGAGGAATTGTTGTTGAGCCCATCGACAACATCCTTATCTTCTCCATGACTTTGTTGAACATTAACTTAGTGTTGGAAACTTTTATAAGCATTATCTTTATGTCCCGTTCATGAAGCATATGTTCGGATGAAAGAAGTGACTTCCTCTCATACATGTGCATTTGATGCAAGTTGCCACAGTGAATTCGAGAAAGTCAATGTTGGTTCCTCTGGAATCATCACAAGTCAGTCATGCATGTGTGAAGTATACATTGGTTTGTAAGATTAGATACCTTCATTCCATATGTATCCCTAGCACACCAAGCCACTGATTGATTTGTTCTAGGAGAAGAAGTTCCTTCTGAAGATCCGTACTTATGCAAGGACTTCGATATCCTCGATGATGGTTCCCCACCCGAACTCGGTCGTATTTTATTGCAAGACTACTATGTGGTCATGCCTGCCTAGGACAGCGTGTTCACATGTGTGTAGCAGAACCAGCTCATGTTTTGGAGCTTGCCTCTGTAGTTCATTTCTCGAGAATCTCGCAACGTCATCTCGTCAGTTTGTGTTGCCAACTTTCTTTTCCAGACATGTAGTCTGAAGTATCCTGTCACCAATCGGATCTGAATCTCAGGAAGATATGATGGTTGGAACATTCCCAGCATTTGCATTTTGTTCCTAGCTTGCACCCCCATTGTGCCAAATTCCCATGGGCTGCCCTTCTCAGTAAATGTTGTTCAGGATCATCTTCAAAAGTGGTCCTACCATGGGTCCCATCCATTTCCGATGATAAGCAAAAATCATCCATTGCGGTGTCTTCAACAAGGTAGTCCACATCATCCATTCCAGTCCGGGTATGCCATTCCTTTGAACTCCGCCAAACGATCCTTTGCGAATTTCCTTAGGCTGGCATAGAGAGTTTCAATGATCTATGTATCAAAAGTAATTCTTTTGCCACTTAAAGGAATATTCTACGAGTCACCTCTTCTAGGGTGCCCCGTTATGGAATCATGGCAATTTATCTCCTCGCTACATTGAAACTCATTCACCATCTTTTTAATCATGGAATTGTTGTCTACCAAACTGAATCTTCGTCATCTGTTATCTTTCATCCCTCGCAATGTATGCTTTGTGCCTCATCTTAAGAGATGTTTCAATGTCTCATTCCGTGAGTTGATCTTGAGTTGCTCGATCTTCGAGAAGATCGATTCCTGTAGAGTTTCTTCCCGTCATCACCGTGTTGAACAAAGATCTCGAAAGCAGAGACGTCAAGATCAATATGATGCAATGGATCAACATCTTCGAGAAGTGCAATCCGGCTCGTGAAGATTGTGTGGCCTTGTGTCCCCTCTGTCTTTTTACCTCACGTCTTGAATCTCGGGACAATATTCTTGTTTAGTGGGGGTGAGTTGTCACAGCCTAGCATTAGCCTTTGCTTGTCTGTGCATCTCATCATGTTAAGTTCATGAAAGTTGAATTGAGGTTAGTTGAAACCCTCAGAAATCAGTTCAGAAATAATCAACATTAAAATCTCATCAAAGAAGCCCAAGAAAATGTTCCTCTTAAACCTTGAAAAATATTGACAAGAATAAAATTCAAACCAATATTTTTGGAGGCTTTAAAATATTTATTTTGGCCCTTTGATTTAAAGCATATATAAAAGAGATACATGTCCAATAATCCTGAAACTTTATGAGTGGCTCTGCTATTATATCTACAGACCACATGAATATTTTCAGGAGCAACAAAAATGATTTCGTATTTCTACTAAATCCAGAACTATAGAAAAAATAGAAAACAGAAACAAAAATGAGAGAGAGAACAGCACCTGGGCCACTTAGCTCGCCTGGCACTGTGCCGGCCCAGCTCACTGGCCCTACCAGTCATCTTCTTCCCGGCGCCAGGAGGACAGCACGTGCATGGCCGATGCGTGCGAGCACGCTCCGCGCCACCTCCTGCTTGCCGACGAGCCCCTGGACGCGTTGCCGACTTCCTCGGTGTCGTCCCAATCCCTGCAGCTCGCTCACTCTTCCCCTGCTCTCTCCCTCGCCGTTCCCCACCTCACCGAACGCGCCCGCCGCCGCCGACGAGCACCACCACGGCCATCGCCTCTCCCTCGTTCCCTCGAGCAATCCAGAAGCTCCGCCTCGACGTCCTAGACCTACTCGCCAAGTCAAGCATCGTCGGACGCCCTGCATTGCCGGCTACCTCGTCTTCTTCTTCCTTCGGCCACTGAGATCGCCGACGACCTTGCGCCCTCTCCGACGCCTCCCCGAGCCCGCTGAGCAGCTCCTCGCAACCGCCGTGAGCTCCTTCCCCTAACCACCCCTCTCCTTTGCCCTGTTTGCATGCCGTAGCTATCGTCTCACAAATGACCGATCGCGCCGCCGCCTGAGCTCCTCGCCACCATGGCCACTTCCACTGGCGCTCGAAACCATGCGCATCACCACGCTCAGCGCGTCACCACGGGCCCGTAGCAACCACCCATTGCTCCTGCCGTGCCCTGCGGCGTCGAATCCGTCAATGTCCAAACTCCAGAGCCACCCCACTCGTCGGTGTCATCGACTCTAGCCACCCCGCCCCCTCTCGTGTGCTTCCCTGGATGCGGCGCACGCCCAGCTCAATGTAGAGCCTTTCCGCGTGTTGTTTGGCCGCCCGTAGCTCAAATCTGAGCCGCTCTGCCGTCGTTTTGGTCGCTGCTGGCCAGGCTCTGGCGACTGCCAACGTGGCCGCCATTAGCGCTAACCCCCACCAGCTAAACACCCCCTAATAGCCACTGACGGCGGGCCCAGCCACAGGGTCAAACCCCTGTCAGCATCGGGTTTGACCAGGATTAACCCTGTGTCACTGACCAGTGGGACCCATTGGTCAGGTTTGACCTGGACCGGGTCGGTTGACCTGCTGACCTCACCCTGACATAATGCTGACGCAGTAAATGTTTTCAGGTGTTTTAAATAAATCAGAAATGATTTATTTATTTCAGAAAATGCCTAAAACTTCTAAATATCATAGAAAATCAACCGTAACTCCAAATGAAATAATTTATATATGAAAAATTATCAGAAAAATCCAAAGAATCTGTTTATGGCATTTCCATGCATGTTTGAGCAACTAATGCCTACTGATCCGGTCAAAACAAATAAATGACATTTGAATTTTCACATATGGAGTTTGAATTTGAATCTAGTGTTCAAACAAACTCCATTTAAATCGTTGCTAGCTGCATTAGCTCAAATCACAGCATATTGCCATGTTACATTCATGCGTCATACTGTTGCATTGCATTGATTGTGTTTCCTCTCTGTTGCCGGTAATTGTCTCCCCTCAGTAGACGTTGTTCTGGCGATGTGTTCGATGACACCGATGAAGAGCTGTACTATCTTCAGAAGTGCCAGGCAAGCAAACCTCCCCTTGAGCATTCCGATACAATCCCACTCTCTCGCTCCTGCTCTCTTTTACTGCATTAGGACAACAACGATTCAACTGTTACATGCTGCGGTAGTTGAACCCCTTTCCTCTGCATGACCTGTCTTTGCCACAGTAAATAGTTGAAACGCACTAGCATGAGTAGGAGTTGTTTGAGCCATGATGTGCCTAATCATTTTTGCTTGCTTGTCATGCCTGCTATAGCTTAGAGTTGTGTCATGTCTGATTCATCGGGGATGAATTGGAATGTGGTCATCATGTCCTACTGATGAGAGCTAAGTGTGTGAACACAATTTGGTAAAGGTAGCGGTGAGAGCCATGTAGGAGTACATGGTGGGTTGTCTCATTGAAACCGTCCTCAGGAACTGAGTTCTGTGTTTGTGATCCAAGAACAGCTACTACCACACATTGGGCCCTAAAATATGACCCCACTCGACTTATTAACCCTTCCTGTCCTCTGTCCAGGAGTTGCAAGTAGTTTCTGGTGTTTGTATTGTGCTGGAGGCCATGCGTAGCGCTGACCGGAGGGTTGGGCTATGATGCGGTAGGCAAGTGGCACGGTGTACCGGGTCGCCTGTTTGGTGCCTCGGGAACCCCGCACACATCGTTCGGGGCCGTAGTGGAACCCTCGGCCGGAGTCCCTGCGGATGGAACCTCAATAGGCGATAAACCTGGATTAGAGACTTGTGTGGTTAGTCACGTCGTGGTCTACACCCACGTCGGCTTTCGCTTGAAGTCTGCCGAGCACATGTCGTGTGCAAACGCTAAGTGGTGGAAACATGTGTGAAGAAGTACACCCCTGCAGGGTTATAAATGATCTATTCGAATAGCCGCGTCCGTGGTAATGGACTACTGGGTTGCTTATGCAGTTCATAGACAAGTGAAAGTGGATACTCTAACATGCGCAAGATAAGTGTGACTGCTATGGATGGCCTTCTTGTAGGGAGACGGGAGCGGATCCATAGTGGTGTATTGATATGGTGAATATGTGGACTCATGTGCGCCACCTCAAAAGAGTTACTTGCAGACGTAGTATAGGATAGCCACCGAGTCAAAGCTGGCTTGCTGTAGTTAAACTCCACCACCCCTTTGGTGATACAGATGCATATGTAGCTAGTTCTGATGTAAGTCTTGCTGGGTACATTTGTACTCATGTTTGCTTAATTTATGTTTTGCATAGAGACTTCAGTCTCACTAGTAGTTCCGCATGGACTTCGACGTTTAGCTTGTTACCTCAGCTACGATCTTGTACCCATGGGAGGGTCTTGTAGATAGTCAGGCTTCTCAGTCTTTTCCATTTGTAGTTGTCTATACTCAGACATGTTATGCTTCCGTTGCTTGTATGCTCTGTATGTTGGGTCATGTGACCCTTGTTTGTAATAAATGCTATGTGGCTCTTCTAGGCCTTTATCTATATGAGTTGTTGAGTTATGTTGTGATGCCATGTTGTACATCGCATACTTGCATGTTATGCGTACGTGTAACATGTATTGCTATGTGTGGGATCGGACAACCTAGTTGTTTATTCTTGGTAGCCTCTCTTATGGGGAAATGTCTCCTAGTGCTTCCACTGAGCCATGGTAGCTCGCTACTGCTCCGGAACACATGGGATGATCGACATGTGTCCTTCTTTGCTCCTGTGTTTGTCCCTTTGGGGAAATGTCACGCGTTGTTCCTTTAAGTCCTTGTAGCTTGCTACGACTTGGGTTCATACGTTGATGACCGACACGTGCATTGCTTGGTCATGTATGCCTGTCCCTGTAAGTTAGTGCCACCTTGGGTTTACGACTAGTCATGTTGACCCGGGTTCTCTGTCATGTGGATGCTAGTGACACTATCATATATATGAGCCAAAAGGCACAAACGGTCCTGGGCCAGGTAAGGTGGTACCCGTGGGAATACCGTGCGTGAGGCCGCAAGGTGATATGATGTGTTACATGCTAGATCGGTGTGACTTAGGATCGGGGTCCTGATAGCTTTGGTATCAGAGCCTGACTGCCTGTAGGATTACCAAGCCAAACTGGTCGAAGTTGAGTCTAGTAATTCTTTAGTTATATAGGGGAATTGATTGTGGAAGGGAACGTAAGGCTCTTTTTACTCCTTTACCTTATGTCCTTCTGATCTGAGTCACCCTCTTCTTTTCTACGAGGATTAAGGATTAGGCTTCTCTTCTATCAGGTTCACGTGTTACTAATCCGTAGACTCTTAGGATTGTTAGTTTCAAGCCTCAGTTCAGTTTCTACTACCTCAGTATGTTGTTAGTTGGACCCGGAACCTTGATATGTGATGTTGAGTGGTTATGCCACCATTTTGCAGGATGTCTCAAATCCTTTTGGAGCATTTACAGCCGTTATGCTGTCCGAGTCATCCGAGGTTTCTAAATAGTCTGATGCATTTGCAAATTCCTTCTTTCTATTCCCGTTGTTCCTTTGGGCCAGATTAACCACATTAATAAGTGTGTTGAGGCACTTCATTGCCTCGACATATATGTTGGAGCTATTATTATGACACTAGGGTATCCTAGAGAACCACCTAGTAATCTAGCTATGCTTTGTGTTCTCAGTGTGATAATTCTGGCCATCATCTTTGAAAGCATCCCGTGATGCCATTTAGTTAGTAGGCATTCTATTTGTGGGTTCCTGAACCCAAGATTCACTCTACTTACTTCATGTTGATAGTGTTTGCTAGTTTCTTTAGGATATTAGTAACCTTTGCGATAGCCCTCGAGGTCCATGGTACATCCTTCTTCCAAATACCATGAACTACTTATGGCAGAAGTTCTTCCTTGAACCTAAAGATCACAACCAGAGTGCTCTTGATGAGCTCTCCATTATAATTGTAACTCTGCCAGTCCTCCCTCTTCTGCATGGGTTTTCCAGAAGAAATGTGTTGAGCTTCGTTCAACATGTTATTCTATGCATCCACAACTCAGAAAATCATGTGTTTCTTGAGTTGTTCCCTTTGTAGCTGTATTCCAGCCGTCGTCTACCAATTGATAGTCAGGAGTAGTTCTGCATTCGTGTTCATCGGTGCCTATTATTCTTGTGGTCCGTCAAGCCATTCTATTTTGGAATGACTAGGAGAAACAAACTCCAGTACCTCATTCATTTCTTGGATTGGGTTAAAGCAGTTGTATTCCACGGATCAAAATGCCAATCCAGCTTTTGCTCTATCCTACCCTAGAGTATTACCCCCTTTTATGTCAGGAATGTCATGAGAATTGCACCACCTCTTATGAATTCTTGATTTAGTGATACTCTTCGCCATCATTGCTCATTTCTCAGTCCCCGTGTTATTGTAACCGGAATACCGACAAGTGAATTGTGATGTGTGAAATCAATACTCCTAGCAACTCAGTTGCTTGATAGTTAAAGGGCAATATTCTCATCTTTAGCGTGTTGGCTATTGAATCACCACTCTAATATTAATCATGCTACCTAGTCCTTATTTCTGGTGCACTCTTCGATCAGTGAGTTAGGATTGTGTCAATCCCTCTTTCTTTCGATCATGTCATCTTGCCCTGAAAAACAAGATTGTTCTCGATCTTAATAACATGTCGGTGGTTCGTGATTTTCCAAATATCTTCTTGGAAGTATCACCAGGTTGTCCCCTGACCGATATATACCAAAGCTGTCAGGACCCCGATCCTAAGTCACACCGATCTAGCATGTAACACATCATATCACTTTGCGGCCTCACGCACGGTATTCCCACGGGTGCCACCTTACCTGGCCCGGGACCGTTTCCGCCTTTTGGCTCACGTATATGATAGTGTCATTAGCATCCATATGACAGAGAACCCAGGCCAACATGACTAGTCATAAACCCAAGGTGGCACTAACTTACAGGGACAGGCATACATGACCCAGCAATGCACGTGTCGGTCATCAACGTATGAACCCAAGTCGTAGCAAGCTACAAGGACTTAAAGGAACAACGCGCGACATTTCCCGAAGGGACAGACACAGGAGCAAAGAAGGACACATGCTGATCATCCCATGTGTTTCGGTGCAGTAGCAAGCTACCATGGCTCAGTGGAAGCACTAGGAGACATTTCCCCATAAGAGAGGCTACCAAGAATAAACAACTAGATTGTCGGATCCCGCACATAGCAATACATGTTACACTTACGCATAATATGCAAGTATGTGTTGTACAACATGGCATCACAACATAACTCAACAACTCATATAGATAAAGGCCCAGAAGAGCCACATAGCATTTATTACAAGCAGGGGTCACATGACCCAACATACAGAGCATACAAGCAACGAAAGCATAACATGTCTGAGTACAGACAACTACAAATGAAAAAGGCTAAGAAGCCTAACTATCTACAAGACCCTCCCAAGGGTACAAGATCGTAGCTGAGGTAACAAGCTAAACGTCGAAGTCCACGCGGAACTACTAGTGAGACTGAAGTCTGTCTGCAAAACATAAATTAAGAAAACGTGAGTACAAATGTACCCAGCAAGACTTACATCAGAAGTAGCTACATATGCATCAGTATAAACAAAGGGGTGGTGGAGTTTAACTGCAGCAAGCCAGCTTTGACTTGGTGGCTATCCTATACTACGTCTGCAAGTAACTCTTTTGAGGTGGTGCACACGAGTCCACATATTCACCATATCAATACACCACTATGGATCCGCTCCCGTCTCCCTACAAGAAGGCCATCCATAGCACTCACGCTTAGCTTGCGCATTTTAGAGTATCCAGTTTCACTTGTCTATGAACTCCATAAGCAACCCAGTAGTCCATTACCACGGACGCGGCTATTCGAATAGATCATTTATAACCCTACAGGAGTGTACTTCTTCACACATGTTTCCACCACTTAGCGTCTGCACATGACATGTGCTTAGCAGACTTCAAGTGAAAGCCGACATGGGTGTAGACCACGACCTGACTATCCACACAAGTCTCTAGTCCAGGTTTATCGCCTATTCAGGTTCCATCCACAGGGAGTCCGGCCGTGGTTTCCACTATGGCCCTGAATGATGTGTGCACGGTTCCCAAGGCACCAAACGGGCGACCCGGTACACCATGCCACTTGCCTACCGCATCATAGCCCACCTCTCCGGTCAGCGCTATGCACGGCCTCCAGCACAATACAAACACCAGAAACTACTTGCAACTCCTGGACAGAGGACAGGGGGGTTAATAAGTCGAGCGGGGTCATATTTTAGGGCCCAATGTGTGGTAGTAGCTGTTCTTAGATCACAAACACAAAACTTAGTTCCTGAGGACGGTTTCAATGAGACAACCCACCATGTACTCCTACATGGCCTCTCACCGCTACCTTTACCAAATTGTGTTCACACACTTAGCTCTCATCAGTAGGACATGATGACCACATTCCAATTCATCCCCGATGAATCAAACGTGACACAACTCTAGGCAATAGCAGGCATGGCAAGCAAGCAAAAATGATTAGGCACATCATGGCTCAAACTACTCCTACTCTTGCTAGTGGGTTTCAACTATTTACAGTGGCAAAGACAGGTCATGCAGAGGAAAGGGGTTCAACTACCGCAGCATGTAACAGTTGAATCGTTGTTGTCCTAAAGCAGTAAAAGAGAGCAGGAGCGAGAGAGTGGGATTGTATTGGAATGCTCAAGGGGGGGTTTGCTTGCCTGGCACTTCTGAAGATAGTATAGCTCTTCATCGGTGTCATCGAACTCATCGCCGGAACAACGTCTACTCAGGGGGGGACAATTACCAGCAACAGAGAGGAAACACAATCAATGCAATGCAACAATATGATGCATGAATGTGACATGGCAATATGCTGTGATTTGAGCTAATGCAGCTAGCAACGATTTAAATGGAGTTGGTTTGAACACTAGATTCAAATTCAAACTCCATATGTGAAAATTCAAATGCCATTTATTTGTTTTGACCTGATCAGTAGGCATAAGTTGCTCAAACATGCATGGAAAAGCCATAAACAGATTCTTTGGATTTTTTTGATAATTTTTCATATATAAATTATTTCATTTGGAGTTACGGTTGATTTTCTATGATTTTTAGAAGTTTTAGGCATTTTCTGAAATAAATAAATCATTTCTGATTTATTTAAAACTCTAGAAAACATTTACTGCGTCAGCATTACGTCAGGCTGAGGTCAGCAGGTCAACTGACCCGGTCCAGGTCAAACCTAACCAGTGGGTCCCACTGGTCAGTGACAAAGGGTTAATCCCGGTCAAACCCGATGCTGACAGGGGTTTGACCTTGTGGCTGGGCCTGCCGTCAGTGGCTATTAGGGGGTGTTTAGCTGGTGGGTGTTAGCGCTAATGACGGCCACATCGGTAGTCGCCGGAGCCTGGCTGGTGGTGACCAAAACGATGGCAGAGCGTCTCGGATTTGAGCTACGGGCGGCCAAACAACATGCGGAAAGGCTCTACGTGGAGCTGGGCGTGCGCCGCATCCAGGGAAGCACACAAGAGGGGGCGGGGTGGCTGGAGTCGATGGCACCGACGAGTGGGGCAGCGCCGGAGTTTGGACTTCGACAGATTCAATGCCGCAGGGCACGACAAGAGCAACGGGTGGTTGCTACTGGCCCGTGGTGATGCGCTGAGCACGGTGATGCGCTCGGTTTCGAGCTCCAGTGGAAGTGGCCACGGCGGCGAGGAGCTCAGGCGGTGGCGTGATCGGTCACGGGTGAGACAATGGCTACAACATGCAAACAGGACAAAGGAGAGGGGGCTTAGGGGGAGGAGCTCACGGCGGTTGCAAGGAGCTGCTCAGCGGGCTCGGGGAGGCATCGGAGAGGGCGCAAGGTCGTCGGCGATCTCAGCGGCCGTAGGAAGAAGAAGATGAGGTAGCCGGCGATGCAGGGCGTCCGACGATGCTTGACTTGGCGAGTAGGTCTAGGACGTCGAGGCGGAGCTTCTGGACTGCTCAAGGGAACGAGGGAGAGGCGATGGCCGTGGTGGTGCTCATCGGCGGCTGCGGGCGCGTTCGGTGAGGTGGGGAACGGCAAGGGAGAGAGCAGGGGGAAGAGTGAGCTAGTTGCAGGGATTGGGATGACACCGAGGAAGTCGTCCACGCGTCCAGGGGCTCGTCGGCAAGCAGGAGGTGGCGCAGAGCATGCTCGCACATGTCGGCCACACGCGCGTTGTCCTCCTTGCGCCGTGAAGAAGATGACTGGCAGGGCCAGTGAGCTGGGCCGGCACAGTGCCAGGCCAGGTAAGTGGCCCATGTGCTGTTCTCTCTCTCTCATTTTTGTTTCTATTTTCTATTTTTTTCTGTACTTTTGGATTTAGTAGAAATACTAAACCATTTTTGTTGCTCCTGAAAATATTCATGTGGTCTGTAGATATAATACCAGAGCCACTCATAAAGTGTCAGGATTATTGGACATGTATCTCTTTTATAAAAGAAATAAATCCAATTCAAATAGTTTATGCTTTAAATCAAAGGCCCAAAATAAATATTTTAAAGCCTCCAAAAATATTGTTTTGAATTTTATTCTTGCCAATATTTTTCAAGGTTTAACAGGAATATTTTCTTGGGCTTCTTTGATGAGATTTTAATGTTGATTATTTCTGAACTGATTTCTGAGGGTTTCAACTAACCTCAATTCAACTTTCATGAACTTAACACGATGATAACATGATGAGATGCAAAGACAAGCCAAGGCTAATGCTAGGCTGTGACAGGGAACTAGGTGGGCTGCAAGTGGGCCGTGAAGAGGGGTTGGGCTGAGAGGAGAGAAGAGAAGAGTGGCCCGACAATAGTTTTCGTAGACTGAAAACGTCCGACGAATAAACAGGCTATAGTGCCCCTATAGTTATCCGTTGGGGCATCAAACAGACTCCGAATGTGACAAAATTTGGCAGGCAGTCTACCTACAATATAACAAGACCGCACGCCAACTTTCAACCCATTCCGAGAACATTTTTATCCCACTTATAAAATAATATTTCGGAGGTGCCGCAGGCACGTGCGAGTGTGGTTGGAATTAGAACGGACAACAGAGAGAACTAGGAGACCCGGCAACTATGGACAAATGCAAGTTTTGAAAATGATGATGACACGAGTGCCGATGCAATGCGAATGATGCGATGATGAATGCAACAAACAAACAAATCACACGGCAACAATGAAAATAAATGGAAGGCAACTGGAGCATCGGTCTCGGGGCGTCACACCGGCCCTCAGCATCCTCTGCACGCTTGATTAAAGCAGCCTTTTCAGTCTCGAAGGCGGCTCTTTCAGTATCAAAAGTCTCCTTGACCTTCTCTAGTTCCTCTGTAGCGGACTACAGGCTTGACTCCGCTTACAGGCTTGACTCCGCTTTGACTCGCAACCTTTTGCTCTATGTCAAAATCTTTCTTCAAGTCAGTCAATTTTGACTCAGCCATGTTCAAAGTTTCCTGCAAGACAGGGAAACAATTCATATATATGTCATTTAAGTCACGAGCCGGTGAGGATGCACGACCCGGCACTTGGGGGCTACAGCATGCAAATTTATCCTATTATTAAGTCCCAAGAAGTTGCAACCAACATACATGGCACTTGGGGGCTAATGCAAAGTTGTTCTTTTTCAAATAAGGATATCAAGAGAAAACCTGACTCGTCTCATAAAGATGAATCGGCCCTTGGGGGCTACATGGTATTTCTTTTTGTTCATTGGCTAAGGATCTCTACTTGAAGAAACGGTTTGTCATTCATATAACAACTCGGTCCTTGGCGGCTACATGTCATTTTTTCTCAAAGTTTATGCATAAGAACCTATACTTGAAGAACCAGATTGTCATTTGCATAACAACCAGGTCCTTGGGGGCTATGCATATACATACAGTATTGGTAAGGCGAGCTATTTCATACCTCATGTTTCTTCCTTAGCATATTGACTATATTTGTTTCAATGTCTCGGCTTTCAGACAGCTGGGTCAGAAACTCATGATGCAGCTCTTCAGTGGTCATGTTCTCGAAGCCAGGCAGCTCCAAGTTGGACTTCCCCCTATCTTGCATGAGCGGCTCATCTTTGGCCGGGATTTTGGCCAAACTAGTTGAAGCATCAGGAGCACCTTGGCCTTCTCCAGTAATGGCCACCTGTATATCAACCATCATCTGGTTAATATCTTCAGCCTCCTGACGAGGGCTGGGAGCATGAGTAGGCCTTGCCGGCTAGCGATTGTCGATTGGCTCGTCTGGCCTGGCCTACTCATTAATGATGTTGGCCTCTTCATCCGATGGAAGCTTGTCAGTCAAAACCGGCTCATGATTCATCTCTGGTTCATGGTCCGGATTGTCCACGCTTGTATGAGTAACCAGAATTTTTGGGTTACCCTGTGGCAGATCTTGAGCGTCAGTAGCAGTGGGGCCAGCAGATGACTCGCCGGCCTTCTACTTGGCTTTGGCCCTGATCCAAACACAAACATTTATCAATTGATAAGGTGTCGCAATGAGCAAAGAAATACATTACAAGTACTCACCCACGCTTGATGGTAAAAGCCGGAAGCTTGGAGTCGGTTGATTCCCCAGAGGACGGCTCTGACTCCTGATAATTTGAGTTAGAAGGATTAAGAGGCTGCCTAATAAGTCCAGCTCGAGGAAGAGATGAAGTAGGATTGTGAGGCACCTCAACCCACCGTTTTTGAGCCGCCGGCTCATGTGATAACCCGGCGGTCAACTCGCCAGAATCACTTCGAAGCTTGCATTTGCCGGTTTGCTGCATTTTATTCAAAAGAAATTTTGGGTCTAAATGAGCGAGAGGATGAGAAAATGGCACCTTCCTGACAACTCTTCTTGATCTCTTGGGGACAAAAGATTCTGAGCCGAAGGAGATGGAAATTACCTTAGCGTCGCCAGCTTGACTACCCTCGGTGTGCTCCTGAGAAGTGGAGGCGTCAGCAAGTTCAATAAAAAGACGGACGAGAGAGTCAAGTTCTACCTTCGACTCGTTTCCAGCCGTTGTCTCATCTTCATCGGCCGACTTATTTCTTTTTGGAGCTGGGGCGGTTTTGGACGTGCGTGGTTCCTTTCTCCTCCAGAATACATCAGTCCCCTGTAGTGGTGATAAGCCGGGAATCAATATTATAAACAAGTCAAAACACATAATAAGTTAGAAGAATGCAAAGGTGCTTACTGGGGGCACAAGATTCTTCAGACAGAAGGTAGCAAGCCTAGTTTTGTTGCATCTCTCCTGGGGCTCGCCTAGTAACTTCTTGGTAGCCTTGTTAATTTTAGCTTCAGTTAAATTAACTTGGCTGAAGCATTTCATGTCATTTGACTCACCAGAATAATTGCACATTAAGTCGATCCTTAGACTTAAGGGCTGAACCCGCCAACTGATCCATCACCGGGTCAACACGGGTACGCGTCGGTGCTATACAAACGGTTTTTAACCCCTTGCCACGACGGCATTTGGAACCATCGCCAAGTGAGTGTGGGTGATAGGGCGGTCCTTCCCACACGACCAAGAAACCGTCGGGGATAGGCCCTCCTGGCACACAGGCTGGGGCAAAATGAGCTCGTGTGCGATTGGGCAAGGCATCGAAACCCAATCATTTCTGTTCGTATGTACATCCCACACGGTGAATCCCAGAAAAACATTTCCGTTCGTATGTATACCACACATAGTCAATCCAAGGAGTATGTACATCCCACACAGTCAATCCAGGGAAAACGTTTCCGTTCGTGTGTACATCCCACACAGTCAATCCAGGGAAAATGTTTCCGTTCGTATGTACATCCCACACAGTCAATCCAGGGAAAACGTTTCCGTTCGTATGTACATCCCACACAGGTTTATGTATAGGCTCGTGTGTGATAGGTGTAACTATCACACACGCTCTGCCTTGGTTAACCGTTTGCTTTTATCAACTACATCACACACGATTTGATGAAGAAAACTGTGTGGCATTGGGCTATCCATCACAAGCGTTTTTACTGCTAGAACCATTTGCAAAGTTCCATGACACATTTAGCAGGTTTATAAGTTTACAATTAATAATTCTAGTATTACGCAAATTCACATTTCATATCGAACAGCTGTTTGCCAATTTCATATCAGGCACATAAATATATTTTAACATCACAGTACGATAGCTACCTGAAAACAACAAAGTACAGCATATAGCTAGTTCAACTTCATAAGAACAATATTAGAACAATATATTCATTTCCCTAATCGAGATCATCCAGGCTCGTCTTATCCACCTCTGCTTTCAGTTCAGTAAAAACCTGTTTTGCACTGGCCAACTGGGAAATTGCCTCCTCCTTCGCCAACACCATTTTAGCAAAGTCTGATTTAAAAACTCTGAGCTCATTCTCCACCTTCCTCTTTTTATCTCGCATCTTCAAATATTCTTCAGCATTGACAACACTTTCTCTAAGCCTACCTCTGTTCTCTTCCTCATATATGCTACAGAGCTTTGCTAGGCACATCTTCAAAGACTGTGGCCACTCTTGATCAACCCACTCCAAGTAAGAACACTTCCGTTCATCCTATAATATTTAAAACTAGATCAGTAACAATTGTAGGGGAAATGGGTTAATAGCAACATAGAAAATCACAAATACTTATTTTGAAAAACTGAAGAAACAGGTTAATTATGACATATCTTCTCAAAAATATCAATGTGCAAATGAATTAATTGCTACTGAGACAACAACCAAATTCTGAAACATCAGAAGCTATAATTAACTACAACAATGCTACATGTTCTTACTCATGTACTATAAATAACAAATTGAACATTTTATGAGGAAGGTAAATATAATTGCAACAGCATAGCGATAGTGTTTGGTTGACAGCAAATTGATACTAACAGGTGTGTACATGCACAAATTTAGTAACATAGAACTAATAGCACCAAGGCCGTCCACTATGTATGCCAAAACCGGTGTAAATACAACTGTTGCTACATCTCGCACTGGTGCCCTGCACTGGCGAGCCGATGCAGCGGAAAAAAATCAGGGACCCGGACTTCGGAGCACCTAGTTGCTCCGATGCCCAGTTCCTTCATGCCATAAAAATTTAGTATTTTACTGCTTGGCTGCTCGGATGTGTGGACCAAAGTTGGCTGCACAATCTGCTGAAGCAGTGCCAAATAATTTTCTAATGGCACCGCTGATAAGATGGCAACATTTTTAGATACTAGGTACAAACTGTGACACTGTCTTAGGATGCGTCTGGTTGAAGGTGTGGTATGAATGGGTTGGGACCGTGACAGTGTCTGAATCACATCTAACAAATGATTTGTAACAATGAAAGAGGGTCTAACCTTCTCTGTACATGCCAGAAACTTCCACCCACTATCAATAGATTCAAATGCAACTAGCTTCACGCATGGATATTGATGGTGACAACGAGCAGACAGATCTTTAGCCACCCCGCTCCATTCATTGCAACTGATGGTCCTAGGGAGCTACAAGAGGAAGAAATGACTCAAATCGACCGCCAGGTAAAATCCTTCATTCCAAGTTATAGCCCGAGAGAGAGAAGAGAGGCATACCCGGGTGGTGAAGGAGTCATCAGAGGAGGAGGAACCGTAGGAGAGGTCATTGAAGATGACCATGGTGACCTCGGCGGTAGGATGCGAGACGGCGAGAGTGAGGAAGCGGCTATAGCTTAGGAAGGAAGGAAGGAAGGAAGGAGGAAACCGGGGAAATGTGACTTGTGGTCGGGGAGAAAAGGGGGTGGGAAAGAGGGGTTAGATATTTCCGCGGTAGGCCAAAAATTTCGAAATGTGGAGGGAAACTTTGCGCGCGGTGCCGCCGGACACCATTCACTTTGAATGATTGTGTGCATCACAAACGATTCTTCTGCTTTACGTGCATGGGATGAGTTTGATAATTCAAATTTTGGTGGAAATTTCCCTGGGTACGTCATTGCATAATTTAACATTGCTTGCTAATTTGGGCACACAAAAGAGCGTACAACACACAGACCACACTTACTGAATCGAGCAATTTTAGTAATTAAACAGAGCCAGTTGACCTAAACATTGCTCTACCAAAAGACCAGCATTAAAACCAAAGCCAAAGTACGCATAATTTTAACAAATCGGCCGTCGCGCCGGCCTATGCATCGCCGGTGTGAGATGAGTGACTTGTCCTGGCGACATGCCGCTGTTGGTGGACTCCGCGTCCCCCCTGCTGAAGTCGACCGCGTCCTTATCCTCGTCCTCGGCGTCGCCCTCAAGGTTGTAGTACTCATAGTAGTGGCTGCGCCAGAGCTCATTTTGGTACTCCACCGCTGATTCCTCGACGGACAGACTCTTCTCTACCTCGACCTCGGCCACGCTCCTCCTCCTCTCGGTGCTCCTCGATCTTCGCCGCCTCCTGCATCTCTAGCTCCCGCTTGGCGATCTCATGAGGAAGCAGGTGCTCCATGGCCACCGCCGCCTTTTCGGACGTGGGTTGCATGCTAGATTCCGAGGTGGCCTGGAATATCTTGGCGTCCGCGTCCTCGATCTTGGCGTGGATGGCCTCGATCTTGGCGTCTGCGTCCCCCCTGCTGAAGACATTTAAGTGATTTTCTAGCCATTTAATGACCGTAATTCAAATTTGAACTACATGTACATGCAACAGCTAACCATAATGGTTTGAAAAGTCATATTTTGTGTACTTGTGTGCGATTTAATTCCATGTGCAGTAAATTGGAAGGAATTTTCAAACATATTGGTCTAACGGCTATAACAGAATTAAGCATGGAGTGCCATGGCAATTAAATTCCAAAAAATTAAAAAAAGATCAGAAACACATGAAACCTTGCTTGATGTAATGTCATACCACCAAGATGATGTGGTAAAAAATTTGGCATGTTTAACAAAAGTTTGGACACACACCCCTCACAAACCGAAGCAACTCACTAGAACGCTCATGGTTCCGAGAGGGAACAATGCATGTTTGATGATGAATGGGAGATAGCTTCCCCTTACGGCCTTAAATTTTTTCTACATTTAACGTGCACTAATACAACTGTCATGTGAAAATTTAGAAAATTTCAGGGGTCATTTGACCTTTTAAAGACATTTAAGTGATTTTCTAGCCATTTAATGACCGTAATTCAAATTTGAACTACATGTACATGCAACAGCTAACCATAACGGTTTGAAAATCATATTTGTGTACTTGTGTGCAAGTTAATTCCATGTGCAGTAAATTAGAAGGAGTTTTCAAACATATTCGTCACACGGCATGGACACATGCATGGAGTGCCATGGCATTTTAATTCCAAAAAATTAAAAAATGATCAAAAAAACATGAAACCTTGCTTGATGTAATGTCATGCCACCAAGATGATGTGGTAAAAAAATTGGCCCGTTTTACGAAAGTTTGGACACACACCCCTCACAAACCGGAGCAACTCACTAGAAGGCCCGTGGTTCCGAGAGGGAACAATGCATGTTTGATGATGAACGGGAGATAGCTTCCTCTTACGGCCTTCAATTTTTTTTTTCTACGTTTAACGTGCACTAATACGACTGTCATGTGAAAATTTGGAAAATTTCAGGGGTCATTTGACCTTTTAAAGACATTTAAGCGATTTTCTAGCCATTTAATGACCGTAATTCAAATTTGAACTACATGTACATGCAATGGCTAACCATAACGGTTTGAAAAATCATATTTATGTACTTGTGTTTGAGTTAATTCCATGTGCAGTAAATTAGAAGGAATTCTCAAACATATTGGTCTCACAGCATGGACACATGCATGGAGTGCCATGGCATTTTAATACCAAAAAATTAAAAAATGATCAGAAAAACATGAAACCTTACTTGATGTAATGTCATGCCACCAAGATGATGTGGTAAAAAAATTAGCCTGTTTGACAAAATTTTGGACACACACCCCTCACAAACCCGAGCAACTCAATAGAAGGCTCGTGGTTCCGAGAGGGAACAATGCATGTTTGATGACGAACGGGAGATAGCTTCCTCTCACCGCCTTCAATTTTTTTCTATGTTTAACGTGCACTAATACAACTGTCATGTGAAATTTTGGAAAACTTCAGGGGTCATTTGACATTTTAAAGACATTTAAGTGATTTTCTAGCCATTTAATGACCGTAATTCAAATTTGAACTACATGTACATGCAATGGCTAACCATAACGGTTTGAAAAATCATATTTATGTGCTTGTGTGCGAGTTAATTCCATGTGAAGTAAATTAGAAGGAATTTTCAAACATATTGGTCTCGTAGCATGGACACATGCATGGAGTGCCATGGCATTTTAATTCCAAAAAATTAAAAAATGATCAGAAAAACATGAAACCTTGCTTGATGTAATGTCATGCCACCAAGATGATGTGGTAAAAAAATTGGCATGTTTGACGAAATTTGGACACACATCCCTCTCAAACCGGAGCAACTCACTAGAAGGCTCATGGTTCTGAGAGGGAACAATGCATGTTTGATGACGAACGGGAGATAGCTTCCTTTTACGGCCTTCAAATTTTTTTCTATGTTTAACGTGCACTAATACAACTGTCACGTGAAAATTTGGAAAATTTCAGGGGTCATTTGACCTTTTAAAGACATTTAAGTGATTTTCTAGCCATTTAATGACCGTAATTCAAAGTTGAACTACATCTACATGCAACGGCTAACCATAACGGTTTGAAAAATCATATTTGTGTACTTGTGTGCGAGTTAATTCCATGTGCAGTAAATTAGAAGGAATTTTCAAACATATTGGTCTCACGGCATGGACACATGCATGGAGTGCCATGGCATTTTAATTCCAAAAAATTAAAATATGATAAAAAAAACATGAACTCTTGCTTGATGTAATGTCATGCCACCAAGATGATGTGGTAAAAAATTGGCCTATTTGACGTAAGTTTGGACACACACCCCTCACAAACCGGAGCAACTCACTAGAAGGCTTGTGGTTCCGAGAGTGAATAATGCATGTTTGATGACGAACGGCAGATAGCTTCCTCTTACGGCCTTCAATTTTTTTTCTACGTTTAACGTGCACTAATACAACTGTCATGTGAAAATTTGGAAAATTTCAGGGGTCATTTGACCTTTTAAAGACATTTAAGTGATTTTCTAGCCATTTAATGACCGTAATTCAAATTTGAACTACATCTACATGTAACGGCTAACCATAACGGTTTGAAAAATCATATTTGTGTACTTGTGTGCGAGTTAATTCCATGTGCAGTAAATTCGAAGGAATTTTCAAACATATTGGTCTCATGGCATGGACACATGCATGGAGTGCCATGGCATTTTAATTCCAAAAAAATAAAAAATGATCAGAAAAACATGAAACCTTGCTTGGTGTAATGTCATGCCACCAAGATGATGTGGTAAAAAAATTGTCCTGTTTGACGAAAGTTTGGACACACACCCCTCACAAACCGGAGCAACTCACTAGAAGGCTCGTGGTTCCGAGAGGGACCAATGCATGTTTGATGACGAACGGGAGATAGCTTCCTCTTACGGCCTTCAATTTTTTTCTACATTGTACGTGCAGTAATACAACTGTCATGTGAAAATTTGGAAAATTTTAGGGGTCATTTGACCTTTTAAAGACATTTAAGTGATTTTCCAACCATTTAATGACCGTAATTCAAATTTGAACTACATCTACATGCAACGGCTAACTATAACGGTTTGAAAAATCATATTTTTGTGTACTTGTGTGCGAGTTAAAAAATCATCAGACGATGTAAATATCTGTTGTTTAAAAAAGAAAATGTAAAGATCTGGCAAGACAACCGGCCCCCACACGATTGGCACTCTATTTCGCGCCTCAAGGTTTGGAAGGTGAGTGGCGGGGGTTATTAATCAGACACAGTTCTGTATTGGAAACCGTCAGCTATTATGTTCACACACAGATTTTGCTACGGGAATCATGTGTAATTCAAACTATAGTACTCATAAATTCCGGCGACCGGCGTGTGTATTGTTCCCATCGATCTAGATTCCGGCCGCCAATAAAAACTACCTTGCTCACGTCGTCTCGCCTGCATTCTCATCTACATCCTCCCCTCGCTCGCCCTCTCTCTCTCTCAAATCTCTACCATGGCGCCGCCGGTCTGCCCACACGCCGACGAGGAGTGGCCGCCCCCCGAGGAAGCTCACTCGAAGAACAGCGACGAGGACCCCTACGCGCCGCCGAACGAGGTTGCGCTGGACCCCCCAACTTTGGATTAGTTTTGGGGCCAGTACAATCTTTGTCTGTGGAAGTCGCTGCCGCCGGCTGAGAAAGCCAGGCAAGTGGCATTCAAGAAGGAGATGGTGGAGGAGGAAGCCAGGTACCACGCGGCCTGTGTAGCCCATGATGCCGCCTGGAAAAAGTAGGCGGTGGAGCTTTGGGGGCGGGCGCGTCGTCGTGCGGAGGAGGTGTACGAAGACGGGTACTTCCCGAGGAAGGTCAAAGGAGCTAGGCACCTCATCGCTGCATGGAGGTGGGCCGATAAGCTCCAGCGTGCCACCGACGAGGAGCTCCGGTGGGCGCCCAATGAAATGGCAAGATCGTTCACGCTCGTCCGCCAGCAAGAGGCAGATCAGTACGTCAAGCGCTGCGAGGCGGAGGAGGCGGAGTACTGCCTCCGCGCTGGGAAGACACTACGCACCAAGGAGCTGCTGGCGAGGGGTTGCCGGAATACTGCCCCCAGGAGGGATTATTAGTTTTAGTATTGTTCGTTTTCAATTCTATGCATTGTACCTAGTAGTTAAGTATCATCACGTATATGTGATGATATTATATATATATTCTGTTATGAACTAATGAACAATTAATATATATATATATTATGAATTCCATTTTCTATCTGTTTTTGTATACTAATTTGAATCTAGCTGTTATCATCCACATATACACAATGGAAAGCGTATATACACACATTGAAATAGAACATATAAGAATGGAAAACAGAGTACACACATTGAAACAGAGCAATACTATGATTGCTATGAATACATAGCTATCCACGTCGAAACGACTCAACAAAATAAAACGCGTACATGAGACCATGACCAGCAGCCCTTGCCTACGGTAGCACTTGGCTCTGCCTGAACTCGTGCAGGCGTTCGTCCAAGCGGTCGACACGCTCACGGTACATCAGGAGCGCGATCTCGAGCTCCAAGTTGGCTATTTCATCGAAGATCACCAGCTCGAGGATGCGATGGCCATGTTCCTCTACTGCGCCCAGGTGGACACCTGGGCCAAGGAGGCAGTCGAGCCTACTGACCAGCGCGTTGGCATCGAGCGGGCCGCGGACAAGGCGAATGGCGCGACCCATGCGAACGGCGTGACGGGCGTCTGGTGCAAGTATAGCGCGGCCGGCCTCTGGTGCAAGTACGGCGCAGATGGCCTCTGCCCACTCCTGGTGAGGAATGGGTGTACTGACGGGACGTGTACCTAGCTGCGACGCCGTATCGACAGCAAGCAAGTGTTGATGGATCCGCTCTTGCTGTGCGGCGCGCCGCGCCTCTCACTCTACGGCGCTCCAATGGTCTTGCCGTGCGGCGAGCCGCAGCCTATCAGCACGGACGCGCCTAGCTTGCTCTCCGGTGCGCCATCGATCATGTTGTGTGGCGAGCTGTAGCCTCTCGATGCTAACATGCCTATCTTGATCTGCGGCGCTGAAGCGCCATGCGCCAAGGGTCTGCTCAACCCTGGCGATGACGCGCATCACGGCATCGTCCATCGCATTGTCGGGGAGCGCCTCGGCCTCGACGGACCGGGGAGCCTTCTCGTTTTCCTCGTCGATGAGGTTGATGGCAGATGCGGTGCTTTGGTGGGTTGGCATGCTTGGAAAAGGTGGATGTGCTACAGGCTGCGCTTGTTGCCTCCGTGCACCGCGCGCCACCTAGGTTTATGAGCAATATCGCTGGGTGGCGGGAAACAGGTGAGGAAATGGCGGGAAATGGTGGCGTGTTCATAAAACGCCATCAATTAATGGAAACATAGCATATAAGGAACATCGAGCTAGCACAAGAAGTAGATGATGATCAGATGAACACGGACCACACTAGGGAACCCGTCGGTGATGAATTCACCAATCGCAAACGGTTGTATACTAGCAAGCATTTGCCCATAACACACATGGCTTATTCCATCACAAACAGTTCGGATGGATCAACTGTATGCCACATATCGCACATTGTTAAAAAGTAATGTGGTAGACCTTCTTTAACATGTGTTAAAAAATAAAAATAAAAACAAGGACCTCAAGGTTAATTTAACTGATGGGATGGATCATAGAGGTCATTTAATTTGACCCTTATGACCCATCCCATTAGTTAATTTAACATCAAGACAACTTCCCATCCAATCACCCATCTGATGGCTACTCCAGCCTGAGCACACTTAACTTGAGCGTTCTCTTAGATGAGCTATGGGTGGAACAGCTAGTCCTTGCTGATATAGGATGCCTCTTCGCATCCTTATGGCTTACCCGGATGACCGCCCATCGCCCAATGGCCAATAGATGTTGTGTAGACAGAGCATATATTACAAGCAATCGTCTGTGTTATTATCGGTCTTCGCACACATTTCTGATTACAGACCTATTTATCGCGTATCACACACATCTTGTTATATTGAACCATTTCTGTTATCTTGGCTTAACGCAAACAGTTCATCTGAGTGAACTGTATGCCCTCTATCACACATAGCTTCATCTGGCTGACCGTTTCTTTTTTTCTGCCTAATCACAAATAGTTCATCCGAGTGAACCGTATGCCGTATATCACAGACGCCTTCATCTGCCTGCCCGTTTCTTTTGTTCTGCCTCATCGCAAACAGTTAATTGAACTGAACCGTATGCCCGGCATTGCACACAGAACTAAAATCTGGACCGTGTTTGATGTATCCTTCATCGCAAACATTTTGCATCTTTTTTGACGGTTATTTTACATCACCATTTGCGATTAATGCATCGCACACAGTTTTGTCGAAGGGTCTTTGATCGTAGTGTCGTGTTAGCAACATCCTGCAGTAGTGCAAGTCAAGTCCGGTGAAGCCGTTTGCCTTCAAGGCTCTTAATTTGGGATAGAAAGGGGTGACTAGTTATTGTTCTTCATCAGTACCCCAACCCGGAAAAGCAATGGTTGCACTAAGGCGGTCCGGTTTATAACCCGGCAAGGGGTTTTCATTGGCGGGAGTAGTATTCCTGCAGTAGAACCACGTTTTATTCCATCCTTTCACATGACTCGCCAATTTGACCTCCGGAAAAGGATAGCTCTTCCGTGTCTGGAGTGACACCCTGCCAAGTTCGACGCTAGGACCATCTGCGCACTCGGTTTGATGATTGATATAGAAAAACTCCCAAAAGAGAGTAATAGTTGGCTCTGTCTGAAGATAGACTACGCAGAATACTTGAAGCTGACATAAGTTGGTCATCGAGTTTGGACCAATATCTTGGGGACGGAGCTCAAAGAAGTTAAGGAAGTCGCTAAGAAATTTTGAGCGGGGTGGTGAGAAACCCCTTTGGAGATGGTCCACAAAGATAACGATCTCTCCTTGATTAGGCTGGGGGATTTTCTCCCTCTGATGCGCGCCAGCCAACAACATCTTGAGCCGACAATAGACCTTGAGTCACAAGGTCATTGAGCATGAGGGTGGATACTTAAGACCTCACCCAGTTGTAGGTCATGGTTTTTGCCATGATGAGTCGCCTAAAGAATTAAAACTGCTGACAAAGTATGAATGGCGGGTCATTTATGAATGACAAGTCACCAGTTGGTTTAAATAATAAATTGGCAGTGTAATAAGGTGGCTATGGTTAAGGGGTACGTCAACATGGTTATTCAATTATTAACGAGTCGCCAAAATTATGAGCCGGCCAAACAAAGAAACAATTATGACTCCCAAGCTGGGCAATTTATGATATGCAATAATGTGCCGGCAAGACATAAGGCGACTCATCCTAAATTGAGAACTCTGTTTTTCAGCTAAGTGTTGGACAAACAAGTTTCTACCGAAACGTTTGCAGTTATGGATCTACAAAATAGCTTGAAAAGAAAATATTTACTATACCTAAGACATAAAGTGGAAGCATCAGCTAGTCTATTCGCAAGTTCTAATGAGGATCGGAAGCTTCTAGATGCAAAAATGGCATTATGACTAGCATCGGAGTTTTTTCTACAAGAAATTTATCTGAATCTAGACCTAGACGGTGGACATTGGTGATATAAACCAATGAACATGATGACGCCGCTGAAGTTGGTGAACAGATGAGGGACTACCATAGATCTAAGAGAGGAAATGAGGCATACCTGGATGCGGCAGAAGCTCTGGGACATTTCTTGAATAGCTTCGACAGTGGCGTTCGCGAGGATGAAGGAGCAGTTGACATCGCCAGAGCACCCGAGGTCGCGCGGCGACAGAGCTCAAGTCGTGGGTGGATGAGATGCGAGGAAGGAGAAGAAGCAAGGGGGTGAAGTGATAAAAGTGGAGAAGGAACCCCCTCGGGTGTATTTATTAGGAAAAAGACAACGAGAAGAGGCAGGCACAAAAATAGAGGACGAAGACGCAGTAACTTTTTGAGTAAGGATGCCTCAATTTTCGGGCGTGACAGATATACATAAAAGATTCGTTGTGATGTCACGTTTGAGCTCCTGGAATTCCAGAAGATGACGTCATGATTCAAAGGGATAAAAATGACAAGTGTGAATGTATTATGAGCCAAAACTTATGACCCGGTCATGATGCAGATTCAAAAGGAAGATGACTCGAAATTATTTTAAGATTGACAAGAATAAATTCAAATCAATCTGGGGGCTAATGTTCGGGATATGACCCCATGGTATGAACTGCCCGTTTAGGGCCGGGTTATCCAATGGCGGCCTGAAGAGCAAGACTCGAGATGGGCTGTGACGTTCAAGACATCAAGGCCTGCGGGGCGACTCATAGAGTGGGCCGAGTCAAGGCCCACCACTTGAAGGCGGCGACTCATCACCAGAAGGACGTCGTAGTTCTTTACTTAGGAAATAAGACATAAGGTATTGACTAGGGCACGGGTTGTACTACAACCCGGACTCTGTTGTAAGCCCAGGGCCTCAACCTATATATAAAGGGGAGCCCCTAAGGCAGAAAGACAAAGTTACACGCTCTCAAATACTAGGTTAGCCAAGTCACACCCTTGTAATTGAGATCATCATCATCAATAGCAATCAAGCAGGAGTAGGCTTTTACCTCCACCGTGAGGGGCCTCTCCCGATTCCGATCAACCCTGTTCAAGCTACTACTTAGCGGCGATGGCCTCAAGACTAAGTTCTTTCATGAGGACATCTGCCATGACAAATCCGCGACAAGTTATGCATTTCATACAAGACAAATGTAACACAACATTGCATTTGACATACACAAGTAAATATGTACTTTGACAAAGAGTTGTGGAACACTTAGCTTTATTTCACTACGCATGTGTTCTGCGTCCGGCTCTGTACAAAGGATTACACGCCTTGCCGGCCAACTTGTACGAAAGAAGTTGCCAGGGGGCCCGGCAAACGCGCCTTACCGGTAGAACTTGCGAAGATGCTCAATGTTCCATGAGTTTTGCACTGGGGCGCCATCTTTGATCTCTAGACAGACTGGGTCAGGTTTAATGACTTGAACTACCCGATAAGGGCCTTCTCACTTCTGGGTCAACTTGTTTGATCCCTTCGCAGGCTGAACCCGACGAAGAACAAGGTCACCTTCCTCAAGCTTTCGGGTGTGCACTTTGCGGCTATGGTAGCAGTGCAAAGCTTGTTGTTTACATGCATCACGCACAACAGCCTAGAAATGATCTATCGCTGTTCTGGGACCAGGGGTACCCAGGCCCGTCTGCATGCGGCCCAGTGTGTGGCATCGTCAAAGGTCTGGTGCGGCCTGGCTCCAAGACTTCGCGAGGGCCCCCGCCTCGTGAGTCGAACTACATCGAGGCCTCACGAGAAGCGGCCTCCCGAGGCTACCTCCCGAGGGGCGGACATCTCTAGGCTCTCACCCCACCTCACGGGGCGCGTGGTGATGTGAGCCATGATGAAAGGAACTAGGAGGGTGCCAGCGGGCTTAGGCAAGGACAGATTCCTCTTTGGTGCTAGAGGGACAGGGCCAGCACGCGGGTTCCCAAGGAATCCCCCAAAGGTTGCCATTCCGGTGCAACAAGACCAAAACCACAGCTCGGCAGGACGGAGGTCATCACCGAGCCCAACAAAGCGTCACGACCAGAAGCTTTGTAGACGAAGACCAACTTTAGTCAGGATAGGGTTTACTCCAGTCCCTCTTCAAATTGGCCTTTGTGGTATCCCTTCCTGCCTAGAGTTTTCGGGGGAAGAGGACCAAGCCAGTATAAGTATAGCTAGGCCACCACCTTGAGAGAGGTTGAGTTCATCCACCCCTCAAGCCCAGAGCTGCTCCTAAAGCCTCCCTAGGCAGTTCATCCTTGTACTAGTTCATACTCATCCTCCTCGCCAGGAAATCCACCCCAAAGCAGGAGTAGGATCTTACACAGCAAGGTGGCCCGAACCTGGGTAAAGCATCATGCCCATTTCTTCTTTCCCCTTGCTTGAGCATGCCGGAGCCAAGCCGTGAGGTGGTGAGCAGCAAGTCGTAACTAGGAAGAGTTCTTCGCGCACACCCCAGAGTTTGAACCTTGTTTGGTTCTGCGGAGCCCCGATTCTGATATTTGGCACGCCAGGTAGGGGTGTGCCAAAGTTCTTCCTCTTTGTTCTGCCTCGCTCCATCTTCGCTTCACCACCCCCATGGCCGACGCCCATCGTGTTCGTGCTGAGCATCGTGCGGCTCGTGCCGCCCAGACGGAGCCGGCTGGCCGTGGAGGTCACCGCCCATCCCCGGTCGCTGCGGCCAACGCTGCCACTAACCCAACCGCTCATGAGCAGCAGGACTCTTCCCTGCCACCCTCCGTGCAGCAAGATGGCCGCACCACCATGCCTTCCCTCACTCCGATCATGGCTTCTTTCGAACACGCAGGCTGTGCTGCTCATGGCGAGCGAGCTACTACGCTACCGCCCCTCCAACGAGGGCTACGACGCCTGGCTAGGCCGCATCACCGAGCTTGTCAACGCCGTGGGCGAGGCCCCGGCGCCCTCCCGCTCGCTCCGTCTCCGCCGTCTCACGCGGGCGACATGGCGCACGGCGCCGCGCCGCCTCCTCCTCTACTCGACGACACAGCCGAGCTCCGACACGATGCATGGCCGCGCGGGCCGCCATGCCAGCTCGGGACAAGGCCAGCTGCTAGATAGTGCATCACCAGCTGCATGATGCGCGTGCGCCTCCCACACCACTACGCCAGCTCCAAGACCAGGCCATCCAGGAAGCTGCGGTGCATGGCCGCCATGACCGCGCTGCTCCCGTGCGAGTTCCCCCCGTAAGCGCCGCAGGCTGCCACGCCTTCACTCACGAGCTGCACCGGGTGGTTTGGCCAGTCATGTTCAAGCCAGAGCTGCCCCCTCGCTACGACGGCATCCCCGACCCCGCGGAGTTCCTTCAGCTCTATGCACTGAGCATCGAGGCAGTGAACGGTGACAACATGGTCATGGCAAACTGTTTCCCCATGGCTCTCAAGGATGGCACACGCTCTGGGCTCATGAACCTCCCCGAGGGGTCGATCTCTTCATGGGATGAACTTTGCGAGTGGTTCATTGCCAACTTCCAGGGCACTCGAGACCGCGCCCTCACCATCAACGACCTGCGGCGCATGAAGTAGTGCCCTGGTGAGACCCTCCGCAAGGACATTCAGCGCTTCACCCAAGTCCACCTCAAGATCCCGAAAGCCTCGGATGAAGCCATCATCTCACCGTTCACCGACGGCTTCACAGATGTCAGGATGAGCGAAAAGCTCGCCATCAACAATGACCTATGCACGGTGCTGGAGCAGTTCAACCTGGCTGACAAGTGCGCGAGGGCTGAAGAAGGCCGCCTCTCTCTCGTCAGCAGCCCTAACATTGAGCTCGAGGACAAGAAGGCCAAGGGCAAGGAAGCGAAACGCAAGGGCCCCGCCGTGCTGGCAGCGGAGCCTGAGCAGAAGCGCGGCCGCAATCGCGATGAGTCCGTCAAGGACGCTCACCCGTTTTGCGTCTTCCACAACGTGCACACCCAAAACACCGATGACTGTCAGGAGCTAAGGGCGCTCCGTGATGAGCGCTTGGGCCGCCGCCCCAAGCGCAGTGACAGTGGCTTTGGCCGCGGAGGAGGCCGTGGTGGAGGACGCTGGGACAACCGCAATCCTCGCCAGGGCTGGCGTGACCAGCCTCGCGAGGACACCTGGCGTGATCAGCATCGTGACCGCGCCTAGTGCGATCAGCCTCATGAGGTCCAACCTTAGGGCAACGTAGGCCTGCCGCCGCCCCCCAGGAGGAACGACAACAACCAGCCAGACAAGGGGGTTGGGGGATACAAGGAGCCTTGTGTGGTAGCCTGTATCCTCGGAGGAGCTCATGCTCCCGCGTCCAACTCCCTCTTCAAGCAGTTCTGTCGTGAGGTGAATGCTGCCCTCCCGAGGCTTGAGGCTGTGCGCCCTCTCAAGTGGTCTCAATATGCCATCACCTTCGATTCCAAGGATCACCTTAGGTGTTCAGCCACTGCGGGTGCACTCCCCATGCTGTGCATGCCCACCATCAGCAACATCTCGGTCACCAAGACCCTCATTGACGGCAGCGCCGACCTCAGCGTGCTCTCTGTGGAGACCTTCGAGACGCTCCAAGTGCCTTATGACCAGCTCTTGCCCACCAAGCCATTCTCTGGGGTGACCGACGGCTCCACCACCCCCCCTGGGGCAGGTGCGCCTCCCTATCACCTTCGGCACTCATGACAACTACCACACCGAGCTCATCGACTTCGACGTGGCCCACATTGGCCTCCCGTATAATGCCATCTTGGGGTACCCTGCCCTCGCCAAGTTCAGGGCGGTTGCCCACCATGGCTACAACGTCCTCAAGATGCCAGGGTGCAGCAGTGTCATCACCATCGCCTGCAACGAGAAAGACGCGGTCTGCTCCATCGAGCATGCCTACAGGGTTGCGGCACCCGAGAACTCCGACGGTGAGGCAGACATCATGCTCCCTGAGGCCGTCCCCGTGAAGAAGAAGCAGCTCCTCCCCAAGGACCGTCCCAAGGCAAAGAAGGCTCCAGCCGGCGACACCTCACGTGCCACGCGTGCCGCTGGGGCGCGCCTTCCTACCGCATAGGAAGGCGCACCTGGCGCCCCCCTCAGGACAGGCTCGGGGGTATCCACCTGGATATCCTCTAACCTGGCCGCTGTGACGAGGGAGGCGCTCGGACGCCACCTAGAGGTGTGCTTCGACGCACATCCCCATAAGCAAGGAAAAAGGCGTGAGGCGCAAGGAGCACGAGAATTCATCACCAAGGCGATCGAGGAACTTCAGGAAGCACAATCCATGCACGGTGAGAGCCGCACCGCAGGTCCCGCCAGTGCAGCTGCTGCTCCCGGCTCGGGTGGCGAGCTGCGCCTCTGCATCAACATCCCGGTCCTCAATAGAGCTGCATCTCAGAACCTCTTCTAGCCGTCGCATGTCAGCCAAAGTGGAGGTTTCCCCTGCAAGTACATCTGCATGCCCTTCAGCCTTGTGAACACGGGCACCACGTACCAGCGGCTCACACAGCTCGCATTGTCGTCTCACGAGGCCAGGCGCTCTGCGCTGGTGCCTCACGAGGCCCCGAACCCTCATGAAACTCACGAGCCTCGATAGCTGCCCAGCTTGTGAGGAGCGAACCTCCGCGGCATGCTTCATTGGCTTCCTCGGCGCTTCTACAGCCTCATTGCCAGGTGACTTTTTGGTTGTTCAATTGAGGGCACCCCCCGGGCTGCATTATCCTCGTGCTAAGAAGGGTCCGCCCTGCAGCTATGTTTCTTTCGTTCATGTATCAGAGCCAGTTATGTTGTTATGAGTTCCTATGCTTGTTAACCCTACTCTTGATACCACATCGCCTCCGGAGGCATCGCCCCATGGGCTTCGTGCGTCAGCAGCTCTCCTCCTGAACGTCCTATGAGAGGGGGCTATGGCACGGCACCTGTGCTCGGGTCCGTCCCTGCAGCGTCGATAAATCTAAGCGATCGAGCTCTGACTCAGGGGCCGGCCTCGTGCACGTCACCTCATCAGGTCCTTAGTACCTTGTCTTCTCACGGAACAATCATGAGGAGATCAGCAAGCGTGCACCACCTTTTGTACCTCGTAATCTATCAATGCGCAGGAACTTCAGCAGACATGCATTCGAGTGGTGCCTAGGCGATGCCCTACCACCTCAGGAGGTCGGCCCCGGAGAGGCAACAGGTTGGCCGGTAAAAGCTAAGTACAACCACCTTACACTGTGTCGCTACAGACCGAGGTGCCTCTCTCTGTGACCTTCGCGAGGAAGAAATGGTGCATAGGGAACCACGGACCTAAGGAAGCGCACCCTCACGCTGCAGAGATCGCCTGTAGGCCGCGAACGCCTCGCACCGCCCCATAGCTAAGTTGTCCTATTCACATCAAGCAAGAGCCTTTTAATAACGCTCCACCACTACCTTAGTGATCTTGTCTGAGTAAGGACACTTTCTCTCTTAAGAGCCGCTTGCACGTCAAGGGGGACCTCTTGAGCATCGCACCTCAGGAGCTCCTACCGGACCTCGAGCTCGTCACCTCCTGGCCTTACCCATGGCATCGCGACCCGACATTCCAGCGACGGCCGAGGCTTGCTTGGGGACTGGGTCCCAGCGACGTAGAGCACTAAGAGATCGTAAAGAAAAAGGACCGAGCCTGAATGAGTGACGCCACAATAATTTAAACGCAAGATGGAAGCATTAAAGTAAGGCACAAGCGCCGTAGTTTCTTACACGCCCCCACGGGGCCCATGTCATCCAAGTGCAGGAAAGAACAAAAGAAATTTCCCCCCGGAGGCCATTGCTCCTGAGGCTCCAGCTTCGACATCGCAGGCGCCTAGTCAGAGTCGTCCTCCACCTTGATGCCATGGCGTGATGGCTCGTGGTAGTCGTCGTCGCTTCTGCTGTCCCCGGAGGAGGTGCCATCGCCGCTGGAAGTGCCACGGCCATTGCCTAAGGCAAGTTCACTGCCGAGGACATAGCTGCCACTGCTGTGGTCGTCGTTGCCGAAGGAGGGGTGGTCGCTGCCGCGGTTGTCGCTCTTTGGGTACCATCCTAGGCGTCCGCCAGCCTCCCCAAAGATCTTCTCGAAAAGCGTCGCCGCCCCATCAAACTTGAAGTGGAGGGTGTGCCTCCCCTTCAGGCCGCGGGCGCGCGCGAATGACTTCCACCCTCGAGTCAGGTACACGAAGTCAAAAGGAGTGACCTCGGCCTCCACCCAGGAAGACCTATTGCAGCAGCCGTCTAGCTGTAGCCACAGCCCGACGGGTCCGTCCACCATCAGCTCCTCCGCGAAGGAGTTTGGGAGCTGGATCCAGGTGCGGGGCGGACTCTCCATCCACACGACGAACTCGCGGGTCGTCTCTGCAGAGTGGGCTTGTGGTCGAGGTGGCTAGGCGGCCACCCCATTCCCCCCCTCCTCGGCCACGCCCGCATCCACGAGTGGGGTTCTTCCCGCAGCTGCTGGAGCCAGTGTAGACTGCCAATGGAGGGCGCTCGTGTCCCCGAGGGGGCATTGCGGGCATAGCAGCGGACTTGCGGGGGCGGCCGTGCCCCCTCTTGGGCTGCGGCAGCTCTGGCCCCTCCTGCACCGCCTTGCCATTCTCGATGGTGGAGAACCTCCTCATGAGCGCCATGGAGGCAGTGGCAAGGGTTGAGGACAAAGAGGCGAGAAGACAGGGATGGGCTGAGGGTTCGGTCCCTTCGCCCTCTTATAAGCAATCGAAGAAGGCCAACCGGCGCCCCTTCACCTTCAGCGCAATGATGTCCTTGCGGCGCGCGCCAGGCTTTTTGTCAGCCTGGGCATTTGCCGAGGTGACGTGGGGAAGTGGGGGCATTCACGCCCCATCGTGCGCCACATGTTGAGCCTAGCCCGCAAGCGGTTAGGGCCCATGCCACTTCGACTCTCCTCTTCGTCTTTGCCTCGGAACAGGGCCGTGCGCGCTGCAGGCTCGAAGGCTACTGTCGGGGTTCTGGGACCGGGGGTACCCAGGCCTGTCTACCTGCGGCCCAATGCGTGGCACCGTCAAAGGCCCTGTGCGGCCCAGCTCCAAGACTTGGCGAGTAAGACCCTCGCGAGGGCCCCCGCCTCGCGAGGCGACCTACATCGAGGCCTCACGGGGAGCGGCCTCCCGAGGCTACCTCCCGAGGGGCGGACTTCTCTAGGCTGTCACCCCACCTCACGAGGCGCGTGGTGATGTGAGCCATGACGACCGGAGCCAGGAGGGCGCCAGCAGACGCAGGGAAGGACAGTTTTCGCTTTGGTACTAAAGGGACAGGCCAGCATGCAGGTTCCCGAGGAATCCCCCCAAGGTTGCCATTTCGGTGCAACAAGACCAAGACCACGGGCTTGGCAGGTCGGAGGTCATCACTGAGCCCACCAGCACATCACGACAAGAAGCTTTGTAGATGAAGACCACCTTTAGTCGGGATAGGGTGTACTCCTGTCCCACTTCAAATTGGCCGAAGTGGTATCCCTTCCGCCTAGAGTTTTTGGGGGAAGAGGACCGGGCAAGTATAAGTATAGCTAGGTACCACCTTGAGAGAGGTCGATTTCATCCACCCTCAATCCTGGAGCTGCTCCTGAAGCCTCCCGAGGCAGTTCATCCTTGTACTAGTTCATACTCATCCTCCTCTCAAGGCAAACCAGCCCAAAGTAGGAGTAGGGTCTTACACCACAAGGTCGCACGAACCTGGGTAAAATCATCATTCCCATCTCTTCTTTCCCCTCGCTCGAGCATGCCGGAGCCAAGCCGTGAGGCGGTGAGCAGTAAGTCGTAGCTAGCCAGAGTTCTTCGCGCACATACTAGAGTTCGAACCTTGTTTGGGTCTATGGAGCCCCCATTCCGACACGATCCTCCTCGAGGAGCGTGGCCTTATCATGCCTCATCTCTTCCTGGTCTGCTTCATCAAAAGCTTGGACTTGAGGTGATCCGTATATGAGTTCTGTGGGGAGCACCACTTCTACACCATAGACAAGGGAAATGGGTGTCTGGCCGGTAGTTCGATTTGGTGTCGTCCTGAATGACCAAAGAACTGCCGGCAGCTCTTCCAACCAGTGCATTCCACAGTTGCGCAGCTTGTCAAAAGATTCTGGTCTTGAGACCTCGCAGCACTTCAGCATTAGCCCTTTCTACCTATCCGTTGCATCTTGGGTGAGCAATAGAGGCATAACAAATCACGCTGCCAAGCTCTTGGTAGTATGCTGTGAACGCGCGACTCGTGAATTAGGTGTCGTTGTCGGTGATGATCTTGTTGGGTATGCCAAAACGAGCAACTAATCCTTTGAAGAACTTGATAGCTAACTGTGCCGTCACCTTCCTTATTGGCTCTACCTCAGGCCACTTTGTGAAGTTGTTGATTGCTACATGCCAGAACTCAAAGCCCCCGGTTGCACAAGGAAAAGGGCCGAGGATGTCCAGCCCCCAGACCGCAAAGGTCTAGGAGAGAGGAATGGGTTGAAAGGCTTGAGCTAGCTGCTGTATGTTCTTGGTGTGGAACTAACATGCTTCACATCTTGTTACCACTGCCGTTGCATCTTGGAGGGATGTCAGCCAGTCGAAACTTTGCCGGAAAGCTTTCCCAACAAGGGCACGTGACCCAATGTGGGAGCCACACATGCCTCCATGTATTTCTGCCAGCAGCGCTTGTCCATCTTCCAGGGAGATACACTTAAATTTCACCGCATTTGATCTTTTTCTGTATAGAATGCTATCAACAAACTGATACATACTTGACTGTCAGGCTACTCTTTCAGCTTCTTCTTGATCTTTAGGAAGTTCACTCTTTTGTAGGTACTGCACAATCTGCTGCCCCATGCCAGAGCTTATGGCTTGATGACAAGGAGCAATGGTTGTTCTTCTTCTACCATAGCACAAACCTCAACGACAAGGGCTTGCCATGTCAGAGATTGCTGCTCATCGGCAAGAGGTGTCTTGTCGGCAGTGTGAACCTTCCCGGCGGCTGTTGGAAGCACTACTAGAAAGTAACCACCAGTGTTCAACTTTCTCTTCTTTGCTGGCCTCGCTGATGTTGTGACTGATAGTTGAGTTAGTTGTCGCACAATAGTTCCCGGTTCCACGGGAAGCCTTTTGGCGGCAAGCTTTGATAGGTTGTTAGCAACTTCATTTTGCGCATGGGGGATATGCTCCATCTGCAGAACTTCAAAGTGCTCTTCCAACTTCCTCACCTCATCAACATATGCTTCCATCAATGGGCTCTAATAATCTTTGTTGACTTGCTTCATAACAAGTTGCGAGTCACCTCTGATGATCAATTTTCTGATACCAAGGTCGACTACTATTTGAAGACTGGCAAGCAATCCCTCATACTCAGAAGTGTTGTTGGTAGCCTTCTCTCTGGGAAAATGCATTTGAACCACATACTTGATGTTCTCTCCAGTGGGTGTGACAAGATGCACGCTGGAACCGGCGCCCTAGAGCGTGAGACCACCATCAAAGTACATAATCCAATCATATATAGTTTCCTTGCCGGGAAGAGAGGTCTTTGGAATTTCTTTGTCTTGCGTTGGTGTCCATTCTGCAATGAACTCTGCCAAGGCCCTACTCTAGATTGTTAAAGTACTCTCAATCTTCAAATAAAAGCTTGACAATTCCAACGCCCACTCCACTATCCTGTTGGTGGCTTCTGGATTTCTCAAGATGCGCTAGAGTAGAAAGCAAGTGACGACAGTGACTTGATGTGCTTGGAAGTAATGGCACAACTTTTGTGAGGCCATGAGGAGGCCAAAAAACAACTTTTGCACACCATAATATCTTGCCATAATATCTTAACCTAGCCCATTGCAATAGAGAGCTGACAAAATAAACTGGGTGCTGCACTATCTTCTTCTTCAGCACAACTTGTTGCTTTTTACTCATTTGCTTGCACTGATTTTGACTTGTCAGCACCTGACCCTGCCAGAGAAGATTTCGGGTTCTTGGCTTGGAAATAAACCTGCTCAGTGCAGCAACACTACCTGTAATACGTCGTATGTCCTTGACGCACTTCGGTGCTTCTATCTGCTCAATTGTGTTAATCATCTCGGGATTTGCTTTGATTCCACACTGAGACACAAAGAACCCAAGATGCTTGCTGGATGGAACACCGAAAACACACTTCTTGGGATTGATCTTAAAGTTGATCTTGTGAAAATTTGCAAATGTTTCTTCTAGATCTTGGACAAGTGTTGATTTCTGCTTGGTTTTGACCACTATATCATCCATATAGGCTTCCACATTTCTATGCATCTGAGGACCAAAACCAATTTGCACAGCTCCTGCAAATGTTGCTCCGGCACTCTTTAATCCGAAATGCATACATATGAAATAGTATGTGCCGCATGGAGTTATGAATGTAGTTTTCTCCTCATCGTACTTGGCCATAAAGATCTGATGATAACCAGAGTAGGCGTCAAGAAAAAAGAGGAGATCGCTGCCGAAAGTGGGGTCAACAATCTGTTCAATTCATGGAAAAGGAAAAGGTTCTTTTGGGCATGCTTTATTGATATCAGTGAAATCAATACAAAGTCTCCACCATTTTCTTTACGAACTACCACTGGATTGGCTAACCATGTAGGATGAAGCACTCCTCTGACCAAACCTGCAGCTTCCAATTTTTTGATTTCTTGGGCTATGAATTCTTGTCTTTCGAAATCGTGCGTCCTGACCTTCTGCTTGACGGGTCTTGCATTAGGACAGACGACAAGGTGGTCCTCAATCAATTCCCTAGGAACACCGGGGATGTCAAATTGTTGCCATGCAAACACATCGACATTCGCCCAGAGGAAAGCAACGAGCGCGCTTTCCAGTTTTCTATCAAGGGTGGCACTTATAGTGAAACTGCCGCCAGTCCCATCCTCCTTTGTAGAAACTTGCTTTGTCGTAGGTGCAATGGCTTTAGACTTCTTGCTCTTGCCGGCAGAGGTCTCTGCTTCCTCAATGGGCGTGCTGCACTCTGTAGTGTGCTTCCCGGAGTCCTTGCCGGATTTCTTCTTCTGTGTCTTACCTGCGAAAGCTTTGTCGGCAAGAGCAAGTACCTTGTCGTAGATGCTGCAAATGCTTCCTGGTATAGTTTATCGGCATATATTACTGTATATTTCTTGTCAGACTGAATGGTGATCACACCCATAGGCCCTGGCATCTTAAATGTGTTGTAGGCATAATTGGATGCCGCCTTGAATTTCGCCAAGGCAGGGTGGCCAAGTATTCCATTGTAAGGCAATGGAATTTTGACGACATCGAAGACTATCTTCTCGGTCCTGTAGTTGAGCTCGCTGCCAAAAGTCACCAGCAATATTATCTCACCCTTGGGCTTGGTTCTTCCTGGATTGACCCCTTGGAATAATCATGTCTCCTTGAGATCTTCATCGGAAATTTGCAACCTCTTGATCACATGTGGAGAGATCAAGTTTGGGCCAGCGCCACCATCAACCAACATCTTTGTGACCTTGAGATTGTGTATTGTTGGTGAAACCAACAATGTAAAACAACTAACTGCAGTTGTGCGATATGGGTGGTCCTCGGCATCAAAGATGATGGGCATGTTGGACCACTTCAATGGCTTTTGCGCTTCGATTGCCAGTTCTGCTGCATTGATCTCATGAACCCATTCCTTAAGTTCCCGGTGTGAGGTGTGCAAAGATGCACCTCCGTCAACACACATGGCATCTATAGCATTCTAGAACTCTTGTGCAGACTCTTCATCATCATCATGACCATCTCTTTGCCTTCTTTCTTGTCACAGCCATGTGCAGGCTTTTCTTTTTTGCTTCTTGGCCTTGCCGCGGCAGCCCCCGCGGGCACCATGGTTCTTCTTGCCGGACCCATGAGCATCGTCCTTGCCCTTCTCCTTGTCGCGCTTCTCGTATTCTTGCCTTTGCTTTTCAGCAAGATGCTTAACTTGTCGGCTCTCCTGGAGATCATGACCAGAAGTGCGGTGGATCTTGCAGTATGGACCATCGGTCTTTTCGCCGGCTGCAGCCTCGTGACCACAGGTACAAACGGTAGCCTCCTTGTTGGCACCTTCAGTCTTCGGCTTCTTGCCAATGTTTCTAGAAACCTCAACGGCCATCAGTGTTTTGCCTTTGCTGTTGTAGTTGAGCTTCCAGCCCTTCTTCTTCATGGTGGATGCATCATCATCCTCTGAATGGACAATGGCTCTTGCATCCTCCCTAAGAAGTCATCGCCCTTTTTCAGTGCATGCACACCTGTCGGCAAGAACATACAGCTCAGCAATATCCCTTACTTTCATAATGCTCATCTCTTCCTGCATCCTTCGATTGCGCATGTTCGTGTGGAATGTTGTTATAACGGCAGCTGGGCAAACATCAGGAATGTTGTGGTGTACATGACTGAATCTGTGGATATACTTGCGGAGGGCTCACCAACCCTCTACGGAAGCACATGCAAATCGTTGGGCTGACCAGGAAGCTTGTGGCCGCCATTATAAGCACTGACAAATTGATAGCATAAATCTGCCAAAGATGAGATTGAGCCCTCAGCAAGTTCATCAACCAAGACCACACATTGGGCTTGAGCGCCAATGGAAAGTAGTTGGCGAGAACTTTATTGTCTCTTCCTCTTACAACCTGCATAGGTAGGGTGTACATGCCAAGGAAGTGTGATGGGTTGAGCTTGCCATCATACTTGTCCGACAAGTCCGGTTTGATGCTCCGGGAAGAGGCAAGCGAACTTGTCGCAGCTCGTGGGTAAACATTGGGCAGCCTACGTCATATGGCAGCCACCCAAGATACCCCGGCGTAGGCTCATTTGCTGCTGGCCTAGCACAGTCAATTGACTAACAACATGCTTCCCGGCGCCGCTCAATGGTTGTGCGAGCATCTTTGGCTGGCCGGTCTAGTATCTCCTGGCGCTGGTCTTGGTGGCTCCGTGGCTGATACGTCTCCATTGTATCTACTTTTCCAAACACTTTTGCTCTTGTTTTGGACTCTAATTTGCATGATTTGAATGAAACTAACCCGAACTAACGACGTTTTCAGCAGAATTGCCATGGTGTAGTTTTTGTGAAGAAATCAAAGTTATCGGATTGACCTGGAAATTTAAGAAGAATTTTTATGGAATATATAAAAAATATTGGCAGAAAATATACCTGAGGGGGGCTACCCAGGAGCCACAAGCTCAGGGGGCCCGCCCACCCCCCAGGGCATGCCCTACGAGCTTGTGGGCCCCCTGGACCTCCGGCAACCCTAACTCCAACTCCATATATGCCTATTCGCCAAAAAAATCAAAGAGAAGGATTCATAGCATTTTATGATATAGAGCCACCGCCACCTCCTGTTCTTCATCGGGAGGGCTGATCTGGAGTCCGTTCGGAGCTCCGGAGGGTGGAATTCGTCGCTGTCATCATCATTAACCTTCCTTTATCACCAATTTCATGATGCTCACTGCTGGGAGTGAGTAATTCCTTCGTAGGCTTGCTACACGGTGATGAGTTGGATGAGATTTATCATGTAATCAAGTTAGGTTTGATAGGGCTTGATCCCTAGTATCCACTATGTTCTGAGATTGATGTTGCTATGACTTTGCTATGCTTAATGCTTGTCATTAGGGCCCGAGTGCCATGATTTCAGATCTGAACCTATTATGTTTTCATGAATATATGTCTGCTCTTGATCCTATCTTGCAAGTTATATGCACCTATTACGTGTTATGATCCGCATACCCCAAGGTGATAATAATTGGGATTCTTTCCGGTGATTACAGTAGTTTGAGGAGTTCATGTATTCACTATATGCTAATGCTTTCTTCCGGTTCTCTATTAAAAGGAGGCCTTAATATCCCTTAGTTTCCTTATGGACCCTGCTGCCATGGGAGGGTAGGACAAAAGATGTCATGCAAGTTCTTTTCCATAAGCATGTATGACTATATACGGAATACATGCCTACATTACATGGATGAATTGGAGCTAGTTATGTGTCGCTCTAGGTTATAAATGCTACATGATGAATATCATCCAACGCAATTATCCATCATTGATCCAATGCCTACGCTTTTCATATATTGATCTTTGCTAAGTTACTTTTCGGCGTTGCTGCTGTTACGATCACTACAAAATTGCTCCTTTTTCTATTGCTACTGTTACCGGTGCTATCAAATTACCATACTACTTTGCTATTGATTACCTTACTGCACATATTAAGTCTTTTAGGTGTGGTTGAATTGACAACTCAACTGCTAATACTTGCGAATATTCTTTGGCTCCCCTTGTGATGAATGAATAAAATTGGGTTGAATAATCTACGCTCGAAAACTATTGCGATCCCCTATACTAGTGGGTTATCAAGACCTTTTTTTGGCACCGTTGCCGGGGAGCATAGCCCTATTTGCTGAGTCACTTGGGATTTTGTATCTATTGATCAGTATGAGTAATCTTAAGGATGATAGAACCAAGATTGTTCCCTCTAAGATGAGGGGAGGTAAGGAACTGTTATCTAGCTTTGCACTTGATTTGCCTTCTGTTTTGAGTAAGCTTGCAACACCACCACCTCCTATTAATCCTGATATGTCGCAAGTAATTGATTCTGCTACTTCTGCTATGAATGATGCTTATGATGATGCTAGTACTTTGCTTGATAAGACTGTGCCACTAGGTGAATTTCTTGATGAACAACTTGCTAGAGCTAAAGAAATTGACAATGCTGAAACTAATGAAATTATTGAAACTGAAAATGATGAAACACCTATTAGACCAAGCTCTCCTAGATATAAATTGCCTAAGATACCCGAGGGTTATGTTATGGATGGAGAGACAGCTAGGGAATTTCTTACTTGTAATGATAGAGATGATCTTAAGAAATTACTATGTAAGCTGAAAGAAAAATATCTGAATGCTAGAATGAAATATGACCCACAGTTTGCTACGTCTCCCATCTTTGTTACAGATAAGGATAATGAATTCTCTGTCGATCCTGAGTTAATTACTTTGGTTGAATCTGATCCTTTTCATGGTTATGGATCTGAAACTGTTGTGGCACATCTTACTAAACTGAATGATATAGCCACCCTATTTGCTCATGAGGAAAACATTTGCTACTACTATATTCTTAAGTTGTTTCCTTTCTCATTAAAGGATGATGCTAAGATATGGTTTAATTCTCTTACTCCTGGTTGTGTGCGTAGTCCCTAGGATATGATATATTACTTCTCTGAAAAGTATTTTCCTGCTCATAAGAAACAAGCTGCTTTACATGAAATATTTAAATTTGTGCAAATTAAAGAAGAGAATCTCCGTCAAGCTTGGGGGAGGCTTCTCCAATTACTTAACGATTTGCCTGATCATCCTCTCAAGAAAAATGAAATACTTGATAGCTTTTATAATGGAGTAACCAATGCTTCTAGGGACCACCTAGATAGTTGCGCTGGTTGTGTTTTAAGGGAACGAACTATTGAACAAGCTGAAGAACTATTGAATAATATATTGAGGAATGATAATGATTGGACTCTTCCTGAACCACCGCCCAAGCCAACTCCGAAGAAGAGAGGTATTCTATTTCTCAGTCCTGAAGATATGCAATAGGCAAAGAAATCTTTGAAAGAAAAAGGTATTCAAGCTGAAGATGTCAAGAATTTACCACCTATTGAAGAAATACATGGTCTTGATACCCCGAGACAGGTAGTAGAGGTAAATTCTCTCTATATATTTGATGAAGGTGATATTCCTTATACTAAATCTGCTAGTCAATGCCTTGATGAATTGCATAACTTTATTGTTAAACAAGAAAACTTTAATACATATGTTAGTAGACAATTGAAACGAAATGCTTATATTATTGAATGCTTGAGTGACTTTATGTTTAGAACTGTTAATGATGTCAAGGGTGTGAGTAAACATGCATTCATGATAAAAACCCAACTAGAACAGGTCATCAAGTCACAAAACGATTTGCTTAATGAGATGAACAATAAGATGAATGATCATGATGTTAGAGTTCTGACTAGGGGTGGTAAAATGACTCAGGGACCCTTGTATCCTGAAGGTCACCCCAATAGAATTGAACAAGACTGTCAAAGAATTAATACCGATGCACCTTGTCCATCTAAAAAGAAAAAGAAAGATGATAGGACTTTGCATGCCTCTAGTGAACCTACTGTAGACACACCTGAGAATCCAAATGATATTTATATTTCTGATACTGAAACACAATCTAGTGATGAACATGAACCTAATAACAATGATAATGATGATGTTCATGGTGATGCTCAACCAAATAATGATAATGATGTGGAAATAGAACCTGCTGTTGATCTTGATAACCCACACCCTAAGAATAAAAGATATGATAAGAGAGACTTCATTACTAGGAAACATGGTAAAGAAAGAGAACCATGGGTTCTGAAACCCATGTCTTTTCCTCCTAAAGCTTCAAAGAATAAAGATGAAGAAGAATTTGAGCGCTTTGTTGAAATGCTTAGACCTGTCTTTTTGCGCCTTCGTTTGATTGATATTCTGAAAATGTCTCCTTACGCTAAGTACATGAAAGATATTGTGACAAATAAAAGAAAGATGCCGGAAGATGAAATTTCCACCATGCTCACAAATTATTCATTTAAGGGTGGAATACCAAAGAAACTAGGAGACCCAGGAATACCAACTATACCATGCTCCACTAAAAGAAACTATGTTAAAACTGCTTTATGTGATCTAGGAGCCAGTGTTAGTGTTATGCCATTCTCTTTATATCGAAGACTTGATTTGAATAACTTGACACCCACTGAAATCTCTTTGCGAACGGCTGATAAATCAACTGCTATACCCATCGGTATTTGCGAGGATGCGCTTGTCGTAGTTGCAAATTTTACTATCTTAATAGACTTTGTTATTCTTGATATACCTGAGGACGACAGTATGTCGATCATCCTTGGTAGACCCTTTTTAAATACTATAGGGGCTGTTATTGATTGCAATAAAGGCAATGTCACTTTTTATGTCAATGTTAATGAGCATATGGTGCACTTCCCGAAGAAACAACCTCAAGTGAATAGTATCAACTCTATTGGAAACATTTCAAGAATTACTGTTGGAGGTTTTGAATTCCCTATTCCTACAGTTAAAAAGAAATATCAAATTCTTATTGTTGGGGATATGCATATCCCCATTGATGTAACCTAGTGTTATACGAAGATTCTCCGGTTTCATGTCATTCGGAAGAAATTTGTTAATAATACTTGATCAACCTTATTAATGGATTCCTTTTGACAGGCATGTGGTCGATGAATTTAGTAAACACAACATTCTGTACCGACTTTTCACTTTCTGTTATTTTGAATTAATAAAGTAGAAATGCCATGATTATACTGTTATTACCCATGCAATAAAAATGACTGGAAAATAAAAGTTCTCAAAATGCGCTGAAAATTTAATATGATTTTTATCTGCAATATATAAAAAATAGTGGCACTGAACACACCCCAGGGGGATGCACCTATGAGCCACAAGCTCACAGGGCGCGCCCACCCCCTGGGTGTGCCATGCAGGCTTGTGGGTCCCACGTAGGCCCCCTCACTTATTGCTGCCACCCATTCTCATCCTCTTCCTCCAGAAAAAATCAAACTTGCTCCATAGCCCGTGTTCTTGCTCTTCTTGCTGCATTTTTTGATCTCCTTGCTCACAGCTCCATTTCCAAACTGTTTTGGTGGATTGCTCATCGGTATGTGACTCCTCCGATGGTCCAATTAGTTTTTGTTCTAGTGGTTTATTATTTTCACATTTAGCTATTGTTGGTGACCATGTTCTTGAGCTTGCATGTCAAATTTATATGGTTCAAACTAGTTTTGGTGCATGATATGGCCTCTAGACACTCGTAGGAGTAGTTTCTATCGATTTTGTTGAGTGTGGTTAACTTTTATTATGGGTTACTAAAAATTTCACAAATTGTCAGAAAAAAGGAACGCCATGAGAAGGTGGTTAAGGGGCTCATCAAGCCGGGATTTGGAGGAAACTCCAAAGAAAATTCCCAAGTACCATCTTCCGCGTGCGATGGAGGTTCGACCATGTGAGTGGACGAGTGACACATTTTTTAAGGAAGTGGGAATTGATGAGGATTTCTATTACCTGGCGAACAATGCCGGAATCATTCCCTTCCTCAAACATAAGTGTGATCAATATCTCCTACCCACTAATACCTTCATGCAAAGCTTTCACTTTTATCCTAGGAAGGAACCACCCATGATAGAATTTAACCTCTATGAAGTGCCAAAGGAAATGATGCTATATGATTTTTGCAATGTTTGCAAAATACCTTATGAGGGCAGTCACTATGATACACGTCCTAGAGACATGGAGGAGTTCATCTTTGAAATTACTGTGGGAGAGACAAGGGGAGTGTCTGAAGCGAGAGTGGCTAGTTTGCATTTTTCCCGTCTTACGTTATTATGCATTGTTTACCGGGAGATGTTTGACTAGTCGGTGGGAGAGTGGAATGTGCAGTGTGCCTGATCTTGCTATTTTGCGACATGCTTTATATGCTGATAGAACTTTTAGTTTGGGCGCTATTGTTGCTCGACGGTTGCACATAAACCACTCAAAGGGTGTTATTTATGGTAGTATCTATGCCTCCCGTCTCGCTGGACATTTTGAGATTCCTATTAGACATGAGGAGGCGGAGGAGAGGCTGCAACCTACTAAATATTTATACTATGATAGTATGGTGGCGCATCATTTTATTGACAAAGATAAGCACATGCAACTTTGTTACAACTTACTATTTAGCCAGGGGACTCATGAGATTATTACTTTGCCGGCACCTTCTTTGTTTGATCTTTATTCAGGCAGGTACACTATTATGCCCGATGACATCTATGCATACTGGGGTCGGACACAACCCTTAGCACTTGAGCCAGCACTAGTACCTGAGCCATATCTGGAGCCTGTTCATCAGTGGGAGCCACAGGAGCTCTCCGACCAGTGGAACCCTCAGGAGCCTTTGAAGTACCCAGGGGAAGGCTATTTCGAGTCGTGGCCATAGACCAACTTAGCCCAAAAGCCTAAGCTTTGGGGAGTACGTATTTCTCACCGACATTACATTCATGCATCGCACATTCATTCCAGTTGTCTGTGTTCATCCTTTTTCATTGTATAATCCATGTTAGTTTTATTTTGCTTTCTTCTTGTGTGTTTGAAAAATTGTGAAAATCCAAAAACATTTCTTGCCTATTTCTGATTTTTCTTTTTGGTTTATTCATTTAGTAGTTCGTAATATTAAAAGAAAACCCAAAAAGATTTCTCGTTCTTCTTTTGCTTGTTAGGAGTTTTCCCGTGTATATAGTTTTTCTCATTTTCATTTTTCTTTCATTTTGCTTCCTTCAGAAAAACAAAAGGTCCACAAATATTTCAGTGTGTTTCTTTGAAATTCTTTTCTTTAGGTCATAAGGAGAAGACCACGATGAAAATGTTGAGTGGCCCTCATATGCATTATTGTTGATCGAACGAAGAACCCATATTTTCTTGTCTTCTCCTTTCAATAAATATTTGTAGATTCCAGCTTAGTCCATGACACGTGCAATCTTATTATTATTCACATTGTTTGGTCGTGCAAGTGAAAGGCAATAATAACGAAATTTGACGAATTGATTGAGGTGAAGAAAAGCTGGTATGAACTCAACCTGTTTTGTTTTGGTAAATATGATTAGCTCATCGCTCTTGATTCAACCTATAATGAATAAACATGTTTGCAATGACAATTAGAGATCATAGTTACTCATGCCCATGCTTAAATATCTAGGAGTGGATTGTGGTTTATCTTGTGTGTCAACATGCATTTAAAATGGTTATGATGTAGTATGATAGGATGGTATCCTCCTCTAAATGATTCAATTGGCTTGACCTAGCACATGTTCACGCATGTAGTTGCATCAAAACCAACAAAGCCTCCACGATATTTATGTTCATGGTGATTTATATCCTACTCATGCTCGTATTCAATGTTGATTAATCTCAATGCATGTTTATGACCATTGTCGCTCTCTAGTTGGTCACTCCTCAATCTATTTGCTAGCCTTCACTTGTACTAAGCGGGAATACTTCTTGTGCATCCACTTCCTTAAACCTAAAGTGATTTCATATGAGTCCACTATACCTACCTATATGCAGTATTCACCTGCCATTCCAAGTAAATTTGCATGTGCCAAACTCTAAATCTTCAAATAATATGTTTTGTATGCCCAAATTGCTCATGAAGCGACAGGGGGCTGTCAGCACCTTCCATGCTAGGTGGGTTATTCTCACGATAAGTGTTTATGTGCTTGTCATTCATGAGAAAGTGGCTGGTAATTGGGATGCCCAGTCCTGTGGTCAAAATCAAAATATAATTATGAAACAAAACTCCCCTGAACTGTTGTTGGTGTGTAGGGCAACCGAGGATTCGGCTAGCCATGGCTTGTGTTTGTTGGTGGAGGGAGAGTAAAACTTCACCTTTCTATTTGGGAACCGACTATAATGTATCTAGCATGGAAGATGTTGAAAACTCTCGATCGCTACATTGACAATGAAAGCATGCCCCTCAAAATTATATTCATCTCTTTTTTAAAAGCTTCGAGCTCTGGCACCTCTACAAATCCCTACTTCCCTCCGCGAAGGACCTATCTATTTACTTTCATTGTTGTGTCATCATCTTCTCATTAAAGCACCAGCTGGAGAGCATTATTGTCATTTTTATGCTTTGTGTATAGTTGATGTTGAGTATGAGCATGAAGGATCTCTTTTACAATGAATTACAATTTCTAGTCAATGCTTGAACTTCAGAGGTGCTCCGCATTTATGTCTTGCGGTCTCAAAAAGGGCTAGCGAGGTACCTTTATGTCATATTATATCGTGATTGTTTTGAAAAATTGTTGTCATCCAAGATACCTTATTATTGCTCACTAGTTAGTTATGTCATTGATGTGAGTAAATGTGATACCTAAGTGTTATTGTGAATATGGTTAGTTCATAATCTTTGCTGAAAACCTAAACATTGGTTAGACATATTTGCAACAAGATCAAATAGAGTTTATAAAAGTTTTTCTTTGTCACTTTCGCTTTGTGAACTGAATTACTTGATGACAAGCAATGAGTTAAGCTTGGGGGAGTTGATACGTCTCCATCGTATCTAATTTTCCAAACACTTTTGCTCTAGTTTTGGACTCTAATTTGCATGATTTGACTGAAACTAACCGGGACTGACGTTGTTTTCAGCAGAATTTCCATGGTGTTGTTTTTGTGCAGAAATCAAAGTTCTCGGATTCACATGAAAATTTATGGAGAATTTTTATGGAATATATAAAAAGTACTGGTGGAAAAATGTACCAGAAGAGGGCCACCCAGGAGCCACAAGCTCAGGGGGCGCCCCCCCAGGGCGCGCCCTACGAGCTTGTGGGCCCCCTGGACCTCCGATAACCCTAACTCCAACTCCAAATATGCCTATTCGCCAAGAAAAAAATCAGAGAGAAGGATTCATCGCGTTTTACGATATGGAGCCGCTGCCAACTATTATTCTTCATCGGGAAGGCTAATCTGGAGTCCGTTTGGGGCTCCGGAGGGTGGAATCTGTCATCGTCATCATCATCAACCTTCCTCCATCGCCAATTTATGATGCTCATTGCCGGGAGTGAGTAATTCCTTCGTAGGCTTATTGGACGGTGATGGGTTGGATGAGATTTATCATGTAATCAAGTTACTTTTGTTAGAGCTTGATCCCTAGTATCTACTATGTTCTAAGATTGATGTTGCTATGACTTTGCTATGCTTAATGCCTGTCACTAGGGCATGAGTGCCATGATTTCAGATCTAAACCTATTATGTTTTCATGAATATATGGGTATTCTTGATCCTACCTTGCAAGTTACATGCACCTATTACGTGTTATGATCCGCATACCCCAAGGTGACAATAATTAGGATTCTTTCGGGTGATTACCGTAGTTTGAGGAGTTCATGTATTCACTATCTGCTAATGCTTTGTTTCGGTTCTCTATTAAAAGGAGGCCTTAATATCCCTTAGTTTACTTATGGACCCCACTGCCACAGGAGGGTAGGACAAAAGATGTCATGCAAGTTCTTTTCCATAAGCATGTATGACTATATACGGAAGACATGCCTACATTACATTGATGAATTGGAGCTAGTTCTGTGTCGCTCTAGGTTATAACTGCTTCATGATGAATACCATCCAATACAATTATCAATCGCTGATCCAACACCTATGCTTTTCATATATTGAGCTTTGCTAAGTTAGTTTCGTCGTTGCTGCTATTACGATCACTAAAAACTTGCTACTGTTTCTATTGCTATTGTTACCATTACTATCAAATTACCATACTACTTTGCTATTGATTACCTTGCTGCAGATATTAAGTCTTTCAAGTGTGGTTGAATTGACAACTCTACTGGTAATACTTGCGAATATTCTTTGGCTCCCCTTGTGTCGAATCATAAAATTTGGGTTGAATACTCTACCCTCAAAAACTGTTGCGATCCCCTATACTTGTGGGTTATCAGTGGCTCAGACGATGCCATGGACACCTCGTCCTGCATGTTGGTTCACCTGGTGTGCCGTTGTTGCTGAGGAGGAGACTGCACCGTTGTCGCAGCACCTCCAGTTCGTTCACTAGCTGCTCTTGCTGGCGCCGTTGGTTGCTGTCGTGAAGGTCCTGCCTGCTACGCTCTGTCGCCATTGGTGAAGCTAATGAGGCTATGGATAGTGGCTCTCCACTCATCCATCTTCTCTGGTGTTGGAGGGAAGTTCAGCAACAGTTGAGCTTGTGCCATGGCCTCCACTGGCGTGTTTACCATGACTGGGCATGAGGAATGAGATGTACCTGACAGAGCCAAAAGGAGCTCCATTCCGCTCATGCTGTCGCGGTCGTTTTTCGCCTGCAGGTTGGCGTGGTGGTTTCCCATGAGCATTTTGGGAAGGATGCTCAGGGTTGTTGTCTTGAAGTTGACCAGAGCAGCCAGCGTCTCAGGGAAGTGTATCATGTCCATCTTGTGATGGCTTTGACACATGCTTCGCTGCGCCATTCTTGGATGTTGCCCCGCCATCATTAGACGTCGCAGAACCACCCTTAGACATCGTGAAACCGGGGTATTGGCGTGCACTACTGCGGTGACTAGGATCACCAGAGCAATTTGGAATTGGGCTGCCTCCACCCCCATCCACCACAGGCGTGTGGGATAGCAACTTGAATGTGGACGGTGTAGCTGCAGCCGCGCCCTTGGCATTCTTGGGCACCATGGATGAAGAAGGTGGCGCCTACAATGCTAGAGTAGATTCACATACGTGACCCCCCTGCCTGGCGCGCCAAAGATGTCAGCATACAACAATCTATGGAACGTGCAAGGCCCTTTGCGGTTTGACTAAGGAGACATGGAACACAAAGAGCAAATCCAGCAGATCAGCACATAAGATTTTACCCAGGTTTGGGCCACAATGAAGCATAAAACCCTACTCCTGCTTTTGGTGGAATTATACGTGGAAAAGCCCAAGTTACAAGAGAGCGCGACCTTGCCGGCAAGGAGCTCGGGAGGTGCAGCTATGTAGTGCAAATGGGCAGAGTGTCGACCTTTGTAATGGTTGCCATGGGCCTCCTTTTATAAATGAAAGGGGTCACCATAGGCGCAAAATGGTAAATACATATAGCAAATAGTGGCTACAGTGGTATCTAATACGTCTCCAACGTATCTATAATTTTTGCTTGGTTCATGCTGTTATATTATTATTCTTGGATGTTTTACAATCATTTTATTGCAACTTTATATCATTTTTTGGGACTAACCAATTGACATAGTGCCCAGTGCCAGTTGTTATTTTTTTCTTGTTTTTTTACTTCGCGGAATATTAGTACCAAACGGAGTCCAAACGCAACGAAACTTTGCGGAGAATTTTTTTGGACCAGAAGACACACCATGGGCCAAAGAAGTACCAGAGGGGAGGACCGAGGTGGGCACAACCCACCTGGGAGCACCCAGGGGGTTGTGCCCCCCTTGGTGGTCTCCCGCACCGCCTCTTCGCCCTATAAATCCTCAAATATTCCAGAAACCCTAGGGGAGTCAACGAAACACAATTCCAGCCGCCGCAAGTTCCAGAAACACGAGATCCAATCTAGACACCATCACGGAGGGGTTCATCATCCTCACTGGTGCCACTCCGATGATGCGTGAGTAGTTCATCATAGACCTACGGGTCCGTAGGCAGTAGCTAGATGGCTTCTTCTCTTTTGATTCTCAATACAATGGTCTCTTGGAGATCTATTGATGTAACTCTTTTTTGCGGTGTGTTTGTTGTGACCCAATGAACTTTGAGTTTATGATCAGATCTATATCCATGAATATTATTTGAGTCTTCTTTTGATCTCTTATATGCATGATCGATTTTTCTTCTTCAAATCTTTGGTTTAGTTAGGCCAACTAGATCGGTTTTTCTTGCCACGGGAAGAGGTGCTTTGTGATGGGTTCGATTATGTTGTGTTCTTTCCTAGTGACACAAGGGGCAGCAAGACACACATGTATCATTGCTATTAAGGATAACAAGATGGGGGCTATTCCTACATGAATAGATCTCGTCTACATCATGTCATCATTCTTATTGCATTACTCCGTTTCTCCATGAACTTAATACACTAGATGCATGCTAGATAGCGGCCGATGTGTGGAGTAATAGTAGTAGATGCAGGCAGGAGTTTGTCTACTAATCTTGGATGTGATGCCTATATATTGATCATTCCCTTGGATATCGTCATAGTTATTCAATCTTCTATCAATTGCCCAACAGTAATTTGTTTACTCACCGTGTGCTATTTTCTTGAGAGAAGCCACTAGTGAAATCTACAGCCCCCCGGTCTATTCTTTATCATATTTTCTTTGAGATCTATTTTTATTTTATTTTGTTTTCGGATCTATTATTTCAAAAACCCAAAAATACCTTGCTGCACTTTTTTGCTATTTATTTTATTTCGTGTTTTATCGAGATCTATTTATACAATCTACACAATTTTTATCCCGTCAACTTAACTATTTCTGGCGCCGTTACCCGTAGAGGGATTGACAACCCCTCATAAGCGTCGGGTTACAAGTATTTGTTCTTTGTGTGCAGGTACCGTTTACATAGTGTTGCTTGGTTCTCCTACTGGATTGATACCTTGGTTTCATAACTGAGGGAAATACCTACCGTAGCTGTGCTACATCATCCCTTCCTCTTTGGGGAAATACCGATGTAGTTCAAGCGACATCAAAAGGAATTTCTGGCACTGTTGCCGGGGAGACATCATCAACATTTATGAGGTTCCTAATCACAAATCTCATCTCCTTGCAATTTACATTATTTTCCATTTTCTCTCGTTTTCATCTCCCCCACTTCACAAAAATTTGTCGTTTTATTCGCCCTCTTTTTCGTTCGCCGTTTTCTCGTCAGATCTGTTTTTTTGTTTGCAATCTTGTTTGTGTAGTCACGATGACTCAAGAAAACACCAAGTTGTGTGATTTTTCCAATAGAAAAAACATTGATTTTATTAGCACTCCGATTGCTCCTCCCGCCACTAGTGCGGAATCATGTGATATTAATGCTGCTTTGTTGAATCTTGTTATGAAAGATCAGTTTTCCGGTACTCCTAATGAGGATGACACGTCCCATCTAAACACATTTGTAGAATTGTGCGATATGCAAAAGAAAAAAGATGTGGACAATGATATTGTGAAGTTGAAATTATTTCCTTTCTCTTTGAGGGATCATGCAAAATTTTGGTTTTCTTCTTTGCCTCGCAATAGTATCAATTCTTGGTATAAGTGCAAAGATGCTTTTATTACTAACTATTTTCCGCCCATGAAAATTATTTCCCTTAGGACACAAATCATGAATATTAAGCAACTTGAGCATGAACATGTTGCACAATCTTGGGAAAGAATGAAGTTGATGCTAAGAAATTGTCTTACTCATTGTTTAAATCTTTGGATGATCATACAAAAAATTTATGCGGGATTGACCTTTGTTTCTAGAAATCTTTTAGATTCCGCCGTGGGTGGTACTTTTATGGAAATTACTTTGGGTGAAGCTACTAAATTGCTTGATAATATTATGGCAAATTATTCACAATGGCATACTGAAAGAGCACCTACTAGTAAAAAAGTTAATTCGGTTGAAGAAATTAGTATGTTAAGTGAAAAAGTTGATGCTCTTATGAAATTGGTTGCTAATAAAAGTGCTCCTATTTATCTTAATGATGTGCCTTTGTCTACTTTTATTGAGCAAAATAGTGATCCCGTAGATGTGAATTTTTTCTCGCAAACAATTTGAATAACAATGCTTATAGAGGTAATTTTGATCCTAGGCCTTTCCCTGGAAATTCCTCTAATAATTATGGTAATTCCTATGGTAATGCTTCTTATAATAATAATAGGAACACCTCTGATCTTTAGAATAATATTAAAGAATTTATCAATGCTCAAAAAGTTTTCAATACTATGATAGAAGAAAAGTTGAATAAGTTTGATGATATGTCTAGAAGCATTGATAGAATTTCTCACGATATACAAAATCTCAAGTTGAAAAGTTTTATACCCAAGGTTGATGAATCAATTAAAGCTTTATATGTTTCTATGGATGAAAGTAAGAAAAGAACCGCTATGCTTAGAGCTAAAAGAGAATTTTTAGAAAGAGCATTTTCTAGTGATTGCTTTCATAAAATTGATGAAGATCTTCAAGTGATTGGTGCTTCTTCTATTGATTCCTTGTTTAGTAAAATTAAAATTGATGATAAAGGGACTGAAGAAGAGTCAAATTTAGTTAGAAGGCGTCCCGATAATTCGGAGGGTGAAAATCTTGATGAAAAAATTGATAAAAGAGGGTTTGGAGAGGTCAAAACTTTAACTAGTGACGTGCCCACTCTTTTGGATTACAAAGACTTTAATTATGATAATTGCACTTTGATTGAATTTATTTCTTTGTTGCAATCCATGATAAATTCACCCCATGCTTATGAACAAAATAAAGCTTTTACTAAACATATCGTAGATGACATGATGAAAGCTTTGGAAGAAAATTTGGAATTGGAGATTTCAATTCCTAGAAAACTACATGATGAATGGGAACCTACTATCAAAGTCAAGATTAAAAATTATGAGTGTTTTGCTTTATGTGATTTGGGTGCTAGTGTTTCCACAATTCCGAAATCTTTATGTGATGTGCTTGGTCTTACCGATATTGAAGAATGTTCTCTTAATTTACACTTGGCGGATTCTACTATTAAAAAGCCTTTGGGAAGAATTAATGATGTTATTATTCTTGCAAATAGAAATTATGTGCCCATAGATTTTATTGTTCTTGATATTGATTGCAATCCGTCTTGTCCAATTATACTTGCTAGACCGTTTTTACGTACTATTGGTGCCGTGATTGATATGAAAGAAGGCAATATTAAATTCCAATTCCCACTAAGAAAGGGTATGGAACACTTCCCTAGAACAAGAATTAAGCCACCATATGAATCAATCATGAGGGCATCCTATGGATCTAAAACTAAAGATGACAATACTTGAATCTATGCATTATGCCTAGCTAGGGGTAAAACGATAGCGCTTGTTGGGAGGCAACCCAATGAATAGAATTTATTTTTACCTTTTTCTTTATATTCTTGAGTGTTTGCACAATTATGCCTCTGTTATGATTGTGTTTTTTTATGTTTTAATTAGTATTTGTGCCAAGTAAAGCCTTTGGGATAGCTTTGGTGATAGTTGATTTCATCCTGTTAAAAAACAGAAACTTTTGCATCCAGTAACAGAATTGTTTAATTGCACATAAGAGAAGAAAAGTTCTGATTTTTTACACAAGATTTATATACGAATTGCCTCTGTTGGGCTAAGTTTTCAGAATATTTAGAGGTACAGAAGTATGAGACCAATTCCCATACTTACAGATTGTTCTGTTTCTGACAGATTCTGTTTTCTTTGCATTGCGTGCTTATTTTGATGAATCTTTGGATTGTATAGGGGGTATAAGCCATGGTAAAGTTATAAAACAGTAGATATAATGCAATAACAAAATTTAAATGGGTTTGCTATAGTACTTAAAGTAAAGATTGGTTTTCTTATAATAACGGATCTCACGAAGGTTTGTTAAGTTTTGTGTGATTGAAGTTTTCAAGTTTTGGGTGAGATCACGATGGATGAAGGAATAAGGAGTGAAAAGAGCCTAAGCTTGGGGATGCCCACGGCACCCAAAGTTAATATTCAAGTAGAACCAAGCAACTAACCTTGGGCATGCCCTGGAAGGCATCCCCTCTTTCTTCTAACGACCATCGGCATTTTACTTGGAGCTATATTTTTATTCGTCACATATCATGAGTTTTGCTTGGAGCGTCTTGTATTATATGAGCCTTTTCTTGTTTTGCTTTTTAGTTTGTCACAAGTATCCTTGCTGTACACACCTATTTGAGAGAGCCAAAATTATGCTATGATTTGTTAGAATTGCTCTATATGCTTCACTTCAAATTTTTTGAGCTATGGAATTGCTCTAGTGCTTCACTTATATCTTTTTGAGCACAATGTGCTTTAATATTTTTTGATGAAATGCTCTCATGCTTCACTTAGATTTATTTGAGAGTTAGTAAATTTTTGAAGAAATTCTCTCATGCTTCACTTATATTATTTTGAGAGACGAAATTTTTTATGCTCAAGTTCTTCACTTAGATTTGTTTGAGCTTGTCAAAAGCAATTGCAATATATGAAACTACTCCCAAAGTGATACATATTCAAGAGGGATATAATAAAAACTTTCATGAAGATCATTGGACAAAATAAACATGATTCTTTGTAATAGTTTTGAGATACGATGATAGTGATATGTGTGTCATGTTGGTGAGTAATTATGCTTTAGTAAGAATATTGGTGTTAAGGTTTGTGATTCCCTATGCAAGCATGAAAGTCAATAGTTATGCAATGAAATTACATCCTACTTGTGGTGCATTATTCGGTTTTAGTTATGCTTAAAGCTCGCTTATGTGATTTTTTGTTTCTTGATTGGTTGCTTCTCAATCTATTTCCTAGCCTCCACTTTGAAAGTGCAACTAATCCCCGGGTGGTTTTGGTAATTCATAACAACATATAGCTCATTGAACTAATATCCTTTCAAGTTAAATATTTCTGAAAGTTCAATGATTGGCATGGCACATGGATTAGAGATGTGGACCCCTCAAAATGCTAAGGACAAGATTGGCAAAAGCTCAAGACTCTACATTTCTATTTTAGTGATCCAAGATCACATTGAGTCCATAGGAAAAGCCAATACTATTAAAAGGGGATGAGGTGTTGCTTAATGGTCTACTTGCTCAAAATGCTTAGTGATATGCTCCAAAGCCCTCAACAACTTTCTCAAATCCATATATGTCCTAAACCTAAAGTCAAACTCGGCCCCACCGATTTGATCTATCCGGCGCCACCGAGTTCCTTTGACATAGCCACTGCCAGAAACCCTAATCAGTTCGGTCTCACCGATAGGGATTTCGGTCTCACCGAGATGGGATTGCAAACTCTCTGTTTCCTTTCATAATGTTTTGGTCTCACCGAAATGAGCGATCGGTCCCACCGAGTTCGCAATGCAAACTCTTTATTTCCCTGTCGTAATGTTTCGGTCTTACCGAAAGGAGTGATCGGTCCCACCGAGTTTGCCTGACCAATTCTCTGTTTGCTCATTGCTGAAATCGGTCTCACCGAGTTCATGCAAACGGTCACACCGAGATGAGGTTTTGCCCTAACCGTAGCACATCGGTCCCACAGAGTTGATCATGTCGGTCCCACCAAAATTCCTAACGTTCACACTTTGAATTGAATCGGTCTCACCGAGTTTTTCCATTTGGTCTGACCGAGTTGAGTCAAATGTGTGTAACAGTTAGATTTTGTGTGGAGGCTATATATACCCCTCCACCTCGTTCTCTATTCTAGAGAGAGCCATCAGAACGTACCCACACTTCCACTACTCATTTTCTGAGAGAGAACCACCTACTCATGTGTTGAAACCAAGACATTCCAATCCAACCACAAGAATCTTGATCTCTAGCCTTCCCCAAGTTGCTTTCCACTCAAATCATCTTTCCACCATATCCAAATCCGTGAGAGAGAGTTGAGTGTTGGGGAAACTATCATTTGAAGCACAAGAGCAAGGAGTTCATCATCAACACACCATTTATTACCTTTTGGAGAGTGGTGTCTCCTAGATTGGTTAGGTGTCACTTGGGAGCCTCCGACAAGATTATGGAGTTGAACCAAGGAGTTTGTAAGGGCAAGGAGATCTCCTACTTCGTGAAGATCTACCCGAGTGAGGCAAGTCCTTCGTGGGCGATGGCCATGGTGGGATAGACAAGGTTGCTTCTTCGTGGACCCTTCATGCGTGGAGCCCTCCATGGACTCGCGCAACCGTTACCCTTCGTGGGTTGAAGTCTCCATCAACGTGGATGTACGATAGCACCACCTATCAGAACCACGCCAAAAATCTTCGTGTCTACTTTGCGTTTGCCTTCTCCAAACCCTTCCCTTTACCTTCATATGCAATGTTTTACTTTCCGCTGCTACACTCTTAGAATTGCATGTGTAGGTTGACTGCTTGACTTGTGCCAAGTTGCTAAAATCTACCAAGACTTAAAATTGGGAAAATGCTACATTTTTATTTGGTCAAGTAGTCTAATCACCCCCCCTCTAGACCTACTTTCGATCCTACAAGTGGTATCAGAGCTTTGGTCTCCAATTGCCTTGATTTCCATAGCTTTGGTGATCATAGCCTTGGTTACACAACCTAGGAGATTATGGCGTCTAGCGAGGGAAATTACCACCGTAGAGGTCCTTACTTTGATGGTACTAATTTTGCTAGTTGGAAGCATAAGATGAAAATGCATATTCTTGGACATAACCCTGCCGTTTGGGCTATTGTGTGTATTAGTTTGCAAAGTGAATTCTTCGAAGATGGAAGAGAACATAATCATGAAGCAACCGCGGAAGAATTGAAGATGTTGCAATACAACGCTCAAGCTTGCGATATCCTCTTCAACGGATTGTGCCCCGAGGAATTCAACAGAATTAGCCGTCTTGAGAATGCAAAGGAAATTTGAGATACTTTGGTTGATATGCACGAAGGTACTGAGTCCGTCAAGGAATCCAAATTGGATGTGCTTCAAAGTCAACTTGACATGTTCAGAATGAAGGATGGTGAAGGAGTCGCTGAAATGTATTCTAGGCTTGCTCTCATCACAAATGAGATTGCCGGCTTAGGAAGAGAAGAGATGACCGATAGATTCATCATCAAGAAGATCCTAAGAGCCTTGGATGGAAAATATGATACCGTGTGCACTTTGATCCAAATGATGCCCAATTACAAAGATCTCAAGCCAACGGAAGTCATTGGTAGAATTGTTGCTCATGAGATGTCACTTAAGGATAAGGAAGAGCTTCACAACAAGTCTAGTGGTGCTTACAAAGCTTCATGTGATGCTCCCACAACATCAAGTGAGAAACAAGCCTTCAATGAAGAATTGAACCTAATGGTAAAGAACTTCAACAAGTTGTACAAGAGTAGAAGCAAAGAGAGAAGTTCCAAGTCGAGGTCCTACTTTGACAAGAGATCTTCTAGTCGTGAACGAAATTGCTACAATTGTGGAAGACCCAGACACTACTCCAATGAGTGTACGGCTCCCTACAAAAGAAGAGAAGACTCACCTAAAAGGAGAAGTAAAAGAGAGGAATCACCTCCAAGAGAGAGAAGGAGTAGAGATGATCGTTATGAACGAAGATCCTCTCGCAGAAGCAAGGATTCGAAAAGGAAGGACAAGTCATCAAAGAGCTACACAAGACGAAGACATCAAGCTCATGTTGGTGAATGGGTATCCGGTTCCGACTCCGAACACTATTCCGAGAGAAGTTATCACTCCGACTCCAAACATACTCAAGATGAAGGTGTTGCCGGTCTTGCACTTGTGTCATCCAACTCCTACGACATATTTGACTCACCAAATGAAGGGATTGGAAGATGCTTCATGGCTAAAGGCCCCAAGGTATCACACCCCGAGTACGTTGATTTCAATACTGATGAAGATGATTTGCTAGGTGATGATGATTTACTTGTTGACAACTCTAGTGATGAAAACTATGATGAAATTGCTATTAATCATGCTAATCAAGATGAAACGAATGTCAATGATAAGAAGGAGATTGAGCGTCTAACTAAAGAACTAAACACTCTTAAGTTAGCTCATGAAACTACCTTAGAGGATCATCGAGAGCTTTTAAAGACTCATGAGAAGCTATGCTTTGAAAAGCTCAATCTAGAGCAATAGCATGGGTTCTTAAAAGCAATCAATGATGATCTTCGTAAGAAAAGTTCTTCTTACATTGCCAAGCATTTACTCCTGTCTACTTACATGCCACAAGTAAAATCTATCAACAAGAACAAGAAAGATTCTTCTTCTAGTAGTAACAATAATCATGCTAAATCCAATATTGTTGCTTCTAGTAGTTCTCTTGATTCCACTAATGATTCTCTTAGCCAAGTTACACTCGAGCAAGAAAACAGCTTATTGAAGGGAATTATAGAGAAATGTGTTTACAAGAGCCTTGCTGGAAGTAAGCAATTTGAGGAGATTGTACGCAAGCAAGGAAGGCACCGGAAGAATCAAGGTGTTGGTTTTGAACGCAAGTTCAATGCCAATGGAGTTGAGTGGGAAGAAGATCAATACCCCAAGACAATGTTTGTTCCTCAACAAGAGAAGTATGACCCCACTTCTTTCAAGGGAACACAAGCTCATGATGATCTTCCACCACAAGACCACAAGCTAAAAGGCAAGGATAAGCTTGAAGAGGAGATTGATTCATTTGAAGAAGCTCCAAAGGCCTTGGTCAAGTGGGTTCCCAAGACTACATCAAGTTCTACTTCATCAAGTATGACTACAACTCGAAGGATCCCATCAAGTTGATGTGGGTCCCAAAGAAGAAGAACTAGAGAGTTCTTGAGGGTGAATCCGCCAACATACTTCACTCATATTCATTTTGGCAAGGACTAGTGCAATCAACTTCCATATCTTGCACTAGTTCAAGGAGTCACAAACCCTCTTGTTGGTGAGACAAGGGACAAGGTAACCTAATGCTTTCATGGACAACATCATATGTGTATTTCACTCTATGTCTATAGATATCCTTGTGTGTTCCTTGTGGGACTAACCCATGTAGGTATTGAAAGTGCAACTCACTCCAGTGGATTGCTCCAAATGATCTACATCAATATTGAGCATCCACATCTTCTATATCTACATGAAGTCATCATCGACAAAACTCAAGGTTAGTTCATCCCTCTTAGGGGGGATATCACATCTAGGGGGAGCTTTACTCTAAGAATTGAGCTAAAGCAACTCTAATGGTGTGAACACAACAATGCTTTATGTAAAAGTGGTAACCCCACTTGTGCTTAAACGATGAGTATGACCTATGATCAAATGTTCTTATTTGACTCCTAAGTCAATATACTCATATATAGATGACCTAGTCATCGCCAATTGCTTGATAGATGCTAGAGTGTTTGTGCATGCTTTGCAACATATTTCATTTGCTATCTTATTGTGTGAGCATGTTGGTTGCATAATTTTCTCCATTCGAGGACATCCATTTGTTGTTTTGATTGATTGGTTTTTCTTTTTGCCAAATGGATGGACAAGAATGCCTAAGTACTCCCTCTAGCTATCTATGCTTTTCTCATCTCAAACTCTATTCATGCTACATCACAAAGTTTGATCAAGTCAAATTCGGACCCTCCGGGTGAGGAGCACTCGGAGCCACCAATCTGTCAAGGGCTTAAACTTCCAAAACCTCTTAATGGCCTTCGGTCTGACCGATTCATCCATCTCGGTCTCACCGAAATCATTGGGTTGATCTAGGTTTTCACCTCGGTGCAACCGATTAGAACAGTTCGGTCACACCGAGTTGCAGTAACCGCTTGCGATTCTGCATCTCGGTGCCACCGAGTCGTTCCACTCGGTCACACCGACAGAGACTAGGTATATATATCCGCGGGTTGACATTTGGAAATTTCTTCAAACTCCCAAACCACGCCTGCCCAGCTTTGCCGCCCCCTTGGTCTCCGGATCGTCGCCATCGTCGCCAGCGCCCTCCTGCTGCTGGTCTCCACCACCGTCAACGGGATTCTTCGCCGCCGTTGTCGCCGTAGCGAGTCCGCCTCCAAGTTAGGGTACGAACTCGATCCCTTTGTGTAATCCTTAACTCCGATTCTTGCACAAAGGATAATGCCATGCTTCTAGCCACAATTGAGATCATCCTATCCAACCAAAACTTCCTCTAGATTAGTTTTGATACAAAAACTTAGGGTTAGGTTTCTGCCGAACTCATCTCGGACCGACCGATTTGAAGTATTCGGTCTCACCGATTTGGCCCAGGCCATTGCACATGTATTACTCGGTCTGACCGAAGTGTACGAATCGGTGTGACCGAGCTTACTTTCTCTGTGAAACCCTAACATCTCGGAGTCACCAAACTAGGTCTCGGTCTGACCAAAACTGCCAGTTTGGACTCCAAAGCTGCTTCGGTGTCACCGAGTTAGTCTTATCGGTAGGTCCGAAATGCTTTCTGCAGAAAACTAAAAGTAAGTTTTTGAGTCAAACTTTTTGCCAAAATAGCTATACTTTGTGATGCTCATCTACTCTGCCTAAACCTATCTATTCACAGGGTCAGTGTCAGCCATGTCAGACAATAGTAACAGCCAGAACAGGTCAGAGGAGCAAGCAAATCTCAGTGAGGGCACTAGTCCCTCCAATAGCAGCTATGATGAGGGTAGTAGAAGCACCCCCAAGCAACTTGCCTAAGGCTGCAACTAGGCAAAGGAAGAAGAGAACCTCAGATTCTGAAGATGAGGACTTAGTGGTTGATGAGGAGGTCACCTCAAAGAAGAAGTTAGTTAAGAAGGAGTATGCTGCTGCTGCTGCCATCAAGCCTGGCATGAAGAAGAAAGTTCCTGCCAAGAGAGTGCCTATGTCAAAAGCCAGAGCCTCCACTCAGGAAACTATGGAGTTCACTCTTGAACCAAGAGAAGAAGAGGCTGTTGGAGGCAAGAAAAGGAAGGAAAGGATCAAGAAGACCATGGCCAGAGTTATTGGTAGATCATCAATGATGAAAAATCCAAAAGAAGATGATGAGGAAGAAGCTGTTGAGCCAGCACCAAAGTCTCAGAAGATTTTGGGAGATGCAATCAAGTCTGGGGCTGCTTCATCTAAGCCCAAGACAGCTCCAAAGCCAGCTGCCCAAGCTCAAGTCCCAAAGCCTACAGGATCCAAGAGATCCACCAGAAACATCCCAGCTATTGAAAAGAACAAGGCCCCAATGCCTGAAGTTCAAGAGGATGAGGAGCAGCAAGTGCTCAGGAAGCTCAAACCAAAAATTCCAGATCATGATGACAATCATCCAATAGCTGAGAACATGAAGTTAAGGAAAGATGCAGGTCTCAGGCAGTGGAGACTGACAGACCCATATGCTATGAGGAGAAGGACAGCTGTGGACTACAGATTTCACACCAAGGAGCAGCAAGATTTCTATGAGACAGTTCTTTTGGACAAGAAGCCCATAGTCAGTGACATGAGATGGGTTGACTGGAAGTTCATTGATGATAATGAAGATTACTTCCCTGGAGTTCATGAGAGTTTCAGGATGAACGGAGTTGATACGTTTGTTGGTCAGAAGCTGACTAAATGGAATGATGAGATGGTCATGCAATTTTATTCAACTGCACACTTCTATCTGGATGGCAAGATAGTCTGGATGACGGAAGGCAGAAGATACCAATCATCAATTGCAGAATGGGCCAAGTTGATCAATGCCCCTAAATAAGGTGAAGATGACACAGATGTGTATGCCAAGCCAAGAAAGGATCATAACTCCATGGCTCACATGTACAAGGAAATTCCAGATGCTGCATTGGCATCTCACGAGTTTGGCTCCATCTACTATCTGCTATCAGGGCTGCCCACTATCAACACTATACTGAGGTACTCTTTGTTGCCCAAGTCAGGAGATGACAGGATGATCAAAGGTCACTCAATAAACCGGCTGCATATGTTTGATGTGCCAGAGAAGTTCAAAGTGATGACTTTGATTGTTGAAACCATCAAGAGAACTGCTACTGATCAGAAGAGGTCATGTGGATATGCCCCACACATTCAGATGCTCATCAACTCCAAGATGGGTACATGCACATATCTATTGGACAGAGAACACCTTCCCCTGAGGCCAGACTTTGAGGACAATGTTGTTGTCATGGATGCATCACATCCTACATCTGCAGAGGCTCAGGAGAAGCGAGAGCAAGCTAAGGCAGCAAAGACTTCCAAGATGCTAGATATATCAGCTGTGAATCTCAAGACCAAGCAAGATCAGCTCACTAATCTGCTTGAGTCTACAATGATGATTGAGAAATGACTAGCCACCCTGACTCAGAACCAACAAAGTCTTGAGAGGATCATTGAAACAAAATTTTATGATCTAGACTTGAAGGTCATAGAGATCCAAACCACAGTTGAGCAACTTCAAGAAGAGGTAGAGGACAGGAGAGGAAGAGTCACCACAGATGCATTTCACAGAGTGCCAAGAGCACAGAGGTCTGCAGCAGAGCCAGTTGTCACAGATTCCAGAGCTACAGCTTCAGCACCTGCAGCAACTGCCACTGTTGCACCTTTAGTTGCAACTCCTCCAGCTCCTCAGACATCAGCAGAAGCCTTTGCAGACGGACTCCTCCCAACGCCATCTACGCACACCGGAGCCACCAGCCCGAAGACCACTTCAGGAGCTCCCGGAGATCGTGCCTAGAGTGCCGAATAGCACTATGCATTTTCAAGCTTTTTGGTAAGTTGTTGCCAAAGGGGGAGAAAGTGTATAGATCTTAGGCTTCGAGAGAGAGAGAGAGTGTTTTGCTTTTGTTTGCCTCTCTTGCTACTTAATATTTGTTCGTTTGGTTGTTACATTATTTGTGCTTGTGTGTGAGATAGACTTATGATCATGTGGTTGATCATTATGCTTGAATGATGCTATCTATAATACTTGTGTATGATCAATCATGTTCCCTTGGTGATGAGTGGATGTGCTTTACATTCTATCATTTTAAGCGCTCCACCAAGATGTATGTGACATGGAAGAGTAACCCATGATCCTAATTGATTGTGCATTTGCATTCAAAAGCAAATTTTAAATAATGCACAAATTTAGGGGGAGCTCTTGCTTATTACATACTTCTCAAAGCGATCATATATTTCATTCATATTATCATTTGTCGAAGCTTTGATCTACATGTTGTCATCAATTACCAAAAAGGGGGAGATTGAAAGTGCAACTAATCCCCGGGTGGTTTTGGTAATTCGTAACAACATATAGCTCATTGAACTAATATCCTTTCAAGTTAAATATTTCAGAAAGTTCAATGATTGGCATGGCACATGGACTAGAGATGTGGACCCCTCAAAATGCTAAGGACAAGATTGGCAAAAGCTCAAGACTCTACATTTCTATTTTAGTTATCCAAGATCACATTGAGTCCATTGGAAAAGCCAATACTATTAAAAGGGGATGAGGTGTTGCTTAATGGTCTAGTTGCTCAAAGTGCTTAGTGATATGCTCCAAAGCCATCAACCACTTTCTCAAATCCATATATGTCCTAAACCTAAAGTCAAACTCGGCCCCACCGATTTGATCTATCCGGCGCCACCGAGTTCCTTTGACATAGCCACTGCTAGAAACCCTAATCAGTTCGGTCTCACCAAGATGGGATTGCAAACTCTCTGTTTCCCTTCGTAATGTTTCTGTCTCACCGAAATGAGTGATCGGTCCCACCGAGTTCGCAATGCAAACTCTCTGTTTCCCTTTCATAATGTTTCAGTCTTACCGAAAGGAGCGATCGGTCCCACCGAGTTTGCCTGACCAATTCTCTGTTTGCTCATTGCCGAAATCGGTCTCACCGAGTTCATGCAATCGTTCACACCGAGATGAGGTTTTGCCCTAACCCTAGCACATCGGTCCCACCGAGTTGATCATGTCGGTCCCACCGAAATTCCTAACGTTCACACTTTGAATTGAATCGGTCTCACCGAGTTCTTCCATTCGGTCTGACCGAGTTGAGTCAAATGTGTGTAACGGTTGGATTTTGTGTGGAGGCTATATACCCCTCCACCCCCTTCTCTATTCTAGAGAGAGCCATCAGAACGTACCTACACTTCCACTACTCATTTTCTGAGTGAGAACCACCTACTCATGTGTTGAGACCAAGACATTCCAATCCAACCACAAGAATCTTGATCTCTAGTCTTCCGCAAGTTGCTTTCCACTCAAATCATCTTTCCACCATATCCAAATCCGTGAGAGAGAGTTGAGTGTTGGGGAGACTATCATTTGAAGCACAAGAGCAAGGAGTTCATCATCAACACACCATTTATGACCTTTTGGAGAGTGGTGTCTCCTAGATTGGTTAGGTGTCACTTGGGAGCCTCCGACAAGATTGTGGAGTTGAACCAAGGAGTTTGTAACGGCAAGGAGATCGCCTACTTCATGAAGATCTACCCGAGTGAGGCAAGTCCTTCGTGGGCGATGGCCATGGTGGGATATACAAGGTTGCTTCTTTGTGGACCCTTAATGGGTGGAGCCCTCCGTGGAATCGTGCAACCGTTACCCTTCGTGGGTTGAAGTCTCCAACAATGTGGATGTACGATAGCACCACCTATCAGAACCACGTCAAAAATCTTCATGTCTACATTGCGTTTGCCTTCTCCAAACCCTTCCCTTTACCTTCATATGCAATGTTTTACTTTTCGCTGCTACACTCTTAGAATTGCATGTGTAGGTTGATTGCTTGACTTGTGCCAAGTTGCTAAAATCTGCCAAGACTTAAAATTGGGAAAAGGCTAGATTTTTATTTGGTCAAGTAGTCTAATCACCCCCTCTAGACCTACTTTCGATCCTACACACTTGTACTAAGTAGAAATACTACTTGTGTATCCAAAATCTTTAAACCCAGTTTTGCCATATGAGTCCACCATACCTACCTATATGTAGTATTTCTGTGCCGGTCTAAGCAAATTTGTATGTGCCATCTCTAATTTTCAAAATGAATTTCCTTTTTGTGTGCTCGTACCGCTCATGAAGCGGCAGGGGGTGGCCAATATTTTCCATGCTAGATGTGTTATTCTCAGATGAGTGTTTGTTCACTTGTCATTGCACGGGAGTCTGGCGGTAATAGGGATGCCTAGTACCAAAACGAAAAAGAAATTACTTTATGTTGTGAAATAATAAATTGCTTGGAAAGTGTTGGTATGGAAGGCACCCGTGGATACGGCTAGCCATGGATTGTGAAAGAATGGTGGAAAAGGAAATAAACTTTATTTTCTGTTTGGGAACCGCCTATGATATATCTAGCATGGAAAGTATTGGGAGCTACTCGATCGTTTTCGTTGACAGGAAAAGCATGCCTCTCAAAAAAATCACTCAATTTAAGCTTTGAGCTCTGGCACCTCTACAAATCCCTACTTCCCTCTGCGAAGGGCCTATCTATTTACTTTATGCAATTTATATTTTTATTAGAGTCTCCATCTTCTCTTATAAAGCACCAACTAAGGGGCACTATGATCATACTTAACCATTGGATGTAGCTAATATGTGAGTATGTTTCATGAATGGATCAATGATTGAGCATGATCGGCTAGGGATAACTTTCTTTAGGTGTTGATATTTTGAAAGACATGGTTGCTTGTTGATATGCTTGAGTATTGAAATCTTCATGTCAAAACTAGAATATTGCTTTGAACCATATAAAAGTCCAAATGTCCATGCTACAAAAGAAAAAATATGTGATGAACATGTTAGGCAGCATTCCACATCAAAAAAATTGTTTTTATCATTTGCCTACTCGAGGACGAGTAGAAATTAAGCTTGGGGATGCTGATACGTCACCGATGTATCTATAATATTTGCTTGTTCCATGCTGTTATATTATCATTCTTGGATATTTTGCAATCATTTTATAGCAACTTTATATCATTTTTTGGGACTAACCTATTGACATAGTCCCCAGTGCCAGTTGCTGTTTTTTGCTTGTTTTTTACTTCGCAGAATATCAGTACCAAACAGAGTCCAAACGCAGTGAAACAATTTGGAGAATTTTTTTGGACCAAAAGACATAACATGGGCCAAAGAAGTACCAGAGGGGAGGCCCAGACGCGCCCAGGGGGGTTGTGCCCCCTCGGTGGCCTCCCGCACCACCTCTTCGCCCTATAAATCCCCAAATATTCTAGAAACCCTAGGAGAGTCGACGAAACACAATTCCAGTCGCCGCAAGTTCCAGAACCACGAGATCCAAACTAGACACCATCACGGAGGGGTCCATCATCCTCATTGGTGCCTCTGCAATGATGCGTGAGTAGTTCATCATAGACCTACGGGTCCGTAGGCAGTAGCTAGATGGCGTCCTCTCTCTTTTGATTCTCAATACAATGGTATCTTGGAGATCTATTTGATGTAACTCTTTTTTGTGGTGTGTTTGTTGGGATCCGATGAACTTTGAGTTTATGATCAGATCTATATCCATGAATATTATTTTAGTCTTCTTTTGATCTCTTATATGCATGATTGTTCATAGCCTTGTATTTCTTCTTCGAATCTTTGGTTTAGTTAGGCCAACTAGAACGATTTTTCTTGCCATGGGAAGAGGTGCTTTGTGATGTGTTTGATCGTGCGGTGTTCTTTCCCAGTGACAGAAGGGGCAGCAAGACACGCATGTATCGTTGCTATTAAGGATAACAAGATGGGGGCTATTCCTACATGAATAAATCTCGTCTACATCATGTCATCGTTCTTATTGCAATACTCCGTTTTTCCATGAACTTAATACACTAGATGCATGCTGGATAGCAGTCGATGTGTGGAGTAATAGTAGTAGATGCAGGCATGAGTCAGTCTACTAATCTTGGACGTGATGCCTATATATTGATCATTGCCTTGGATATCATCATAATTATTCGATCTTCTATCAATTGCCCAACAGTAATTTATTTACCCACTGTGTGCTATTTTCTTGAGAGACGCCACTAGTGAAATCTACGGCCCCCGGGTCTATTCTTTATCATATTTGCTTTGAGATCTATTTTTATTTGCTTTTGTTTTCAGATCTATTATTCCAAAAACCCAAAAATACCTTGCTGCACTTTTTTGCTATTTATTTTATTTTGTGTTTTATCAAGATCTATTTATCCAATCTACACAATTTTTATCCCGTCAACTTGACAATTTCTGGCGCCGTTACCCATAGAGGAATTGACAACCCCACATAAGCGTTGGGTTACAAGTATTTGTTCTTTGTCTGCAGGTACCGTTTACATAGTTTTGCTTGGTTCTCCTACTGGATTGATACCTTGCTTTCATAACTGAGGGAAATACCTACCGTAGTTGTGCTGCATCATCCCTTCCTCTTTGGGGAAATACCGACTTAGTTCAAGCGACATCAGTATCATACCTAGCTCTGATGGATTAGGACAAAGGCATTAAATGCTTCGTTAGGTGTCATGCTGGGGAAGAATGCCGGCAAGGGAGCCCAGCTCCACCTGTGCCGCTCGCCTAGCTACTTATTATTCTTGTGCCACGCCCCTTGGACGGATGTCAATATAGTCACTCTTCAGCGGCGGGCCGCCACGTGTCCTGACAAGGTCTACCTAATGACTTGCCCGCTCGACACCTGTCGGCAAGTTCCTGACAACTTCCATGGTGGAGCGGTAGGATGCAACTTGCTAGTCTTGAGGTCATGGGCCCGAATCCTACTAGCTCGTGGCTTTCTGGCTTCTTGAGTTTTGATCTTCAATACATCTTTAGTACTTCTCGATGACCTACCTCGAGGTCTTCTTCATGGTTTTGATTACCAAGCCTTGAGTGTTTAGTGAGGCCATCCTATGACAAGCCCTTGTCGGCGGGAAGGCTACAACTATCTATGCATAGTCAGGGTATGAACACCCATGTTCAATACACCAACACCAGGACGACTGCCGCCTCACTGCCCCGCCCTCCCCAGAGCCACACCCGGCGTCGGTCTTCCACCACCCCTAGCCAACCCTCTAGCCGCCCATCCAGCGCTCTGAGTTTTTTCTTCGGTGAAGCCCCACACCACCGCCCCACCACTGCCCCCACCCGAAACCCTAAGATAGATAATGGGGTAGCCTCTCCAGCGAGCCCCCGCCGCGGCTCTTTCTTCCATCCCACCGGTGCCTCCTTTCTTCTAGAGAAAATCGACTGACCCAAATCAGATTTTCAGTCGACTGACATATAGCTAAACTGAAAACCATAAGCATTGCGAGTATAGTGTTGAGCGTGCCATGGCGGATCTGAAGATGTAAACTGGAGAAAGGCTACTTAGCAACCAATGTTTGCTTTCAACTAACAAGTAAGATTCTAACTGATGGACAAGAAATCAGAGTAAAGCAGTGGTGATCTACTTCTTGCTGAGATAAATAACTTGAGCAGATATGAAAGAGTATAACCTTTGTTGTGGCATCGTGTAAGCATCTGCTGAGACGTTGAGGGTGTTGCGGTTGTGATACCTGTCAATGATGTGGAAGCATATCTGGGAGGGAAGACGGTGGCAGCGGGAATATGTCCTAGAGCGGTGGACGAGACGGTCGTACGAGCGGCCCCGACAAGGTGGATGACGATGCGGATGAAGCAAAAGGGCGTGATGCAAGGATGCTGGCCTGCCACCATAGATGAGAGATGTTGATCTCTTGTAATAGATAACAACATCGGGGTATCAGCTCCAGCATGGTGGAGGAGGACGGCGGTGGATGGGGTGGCGGACGGAGGAGGCCGAAGTGGAGAGGGTGTTTTGGCGCCCATGGAGTACGGATGGGGAAATGGAGGAAGAGAGAGGAAGGGGGAACCATGTGTTTGGGATGCACTTGTCACAAACGCGAGGAAAGTTACAAACTTAGCCCCCGTTTAAAATTTCAGACATCAGAGAGATATTGGTCGGTTGGGGATAGGATGGTAATCTCGCATACACTGAATATTTGCCGAGGGAAATTTTGACCTAGGAGAGTTTGTTATGGCGCCCACTGTTGGCGCCCACCATGTATGAATCGGGGTGAGACGCGATTTCGGCCATGGAGAGACTGCATTTTGGTGCCCACCATGTATGAATCTAGGTGAGAGGCAGTTATGTCATGTTTGAGTGAAATTACAAACCTGCCCCTATTGAGACCTATAGAAATAGAGCCGGCGGGTTTTGCGGAAGGAGGTAACGGCCGAGGAGGGACTCGGTGTTTCACTACTTCGTTCAAATTTTTGGACAATAAGCTTGCACGTTTACCATGCTAACTCAATTCGAATCCATTTTGTATACTTTTTTTCTGGCAAGATCCATTTTGTATTCAAATACGAATCTATATACATCATTTTTTATATATACTTTCAAAAGCACAACAAAGAATTCTGCTCCTTTATATATAAATATGATTTACAAATGCAATGATTTCAAATTCATAAGGTTGGATTCAAGTATTTGAAACCAATTGATGTTTAACTCAAATGGATGGATTACTAATATCAAGAAATTAAATAACATGCGTGTGCCCAAATTCAAATGAATATGCATGTTTGATAGATCAATTTTTGTTCGGGTATCAATTACATGTATCATCATCTCTAATTCAAATATTTGGATCCCTTTTATGTTGACATCTTTTATACATGCAACTAAACGTTTGAACCTCCTTTTATGACCATCTCTCTCTAGGTCTCTCTCGCGTGCTCTATCACATAGCTTTCACTCTTTTTCTCCATCTCACCCGCACACTCACTACATGTTTCTCTTTTTTTCACAAACACAGTCTCTCACTATCTCTCTCGAGAGGTGTCACATCTCTCTATCTTTATAGATCACTCGGCTTTCATTATCTGTCACGTCTCTATCGTGCTCTGGTATCTCTCTAGCTACCTAGCATTCTTTTCCCCTGCCACACACACTCTCTCTCTATCTAGGGATCTCTCGCGCACCTGATGGCTTGTGTTCTTGTTAGTATTTCCCCGAAGAGGAAGGGATGATGCAGCAGAACTACGGTAGGTATTTCCCTCAGTGATGAGACCAAGATTATCGAACCAGTAGGAGAAGCACGCAACACTATGTAAACGGTACCTGCACACAAAGAACAAATACTTGCAACCCGACGCGTAAGAGGGTTTGTCAATCCCTCCAGGGTAAAAGATGGATAAATTTGTATTAGATTGGATAAATAGATCTCGCGGAAGTGCAAAATAAAATAAATAACAAAAAATTGCAGAAAGGTATTTTTGGGTTTTTGGAATAATAGATCTGAAAATAAAAGAGGCAAATAATAGATTGGAAAGCAAATATGATAAAGAATAGACCCGGGGGCCGTAGATTTCACAAGTGGCTTCTCTCGAGAAAAATAGCATACGGCGGGTAAACAAATTACTATTGGACAACTGATAAAACTTCAACTAATTATGATGATATCGAGGCAATGATCATTATATAGGCATCACGTCCAAGATTAGTAGACCGACTCCTGCTTGCATCTACTAGTATTACTCCACACATCGACCGCTATCCAGCATGCATCTAGTGTATTAAGTTCCTGGAGAAACGAAGTAATGCAATAAGAATGATGACATGATGTAGACAAGATCTATTCATGTAGGAATAGTCACCATCTTGTTATCCTTAATAGCAATGATACATACGTGTCATGTCCCCTTCTGTCACTGGGAATGAGCACTGTAAGATCAAACCCATCACAAAGCACCTCTTCCCATGGCAAGAAAAATCAATCTAGTCGGCCTAACTAAACCAAACATTCGAAGAAGAAATACGAGGCTATAAGCAATCATGCATATAAGAGATCAAAACTCAAATAACTTTCATGGATAAAATAGATCTGATCATCAACTCAAAGTTCATCGGATCCCAACAAACACACCGCAAAAAAGAGTTACATCAAATAGATCTCCAAGAGACCATTGTATTGAGAATCAAAAGAGAGAGAGGAAGCCATCTAGCTACTAACTACGGACCCATAGGTCTACAATGAACTACTCACACATCATCGGAGAGGCATCAATAAGGATGATGAACCTCTCCGTGAAGGTGTCTAGATTGGATCTGGTGGTTCTGGAACTTGCGGAGGCTGGAATTGTGTTTCGTCGACTCCCCTACGGTTTTTGGATTTTCGGGGTATTTATAGAGCAAAGAGGCGGTGCGGGAGGCCACCGAGGTGGGCACAACCCACCAGGGCACGCCTGGGCCCCCAGGCGCACCCAGGTGGGCTGTGCCCCTCGGGGCACCCCTCTGGTACTTCTTCAGCCCAAGTTGTTCCTTCTAGTCCAGAAAAAATCTCCAAAAAGTTTCGCTACGTTTGGACTCCGTTTGGTATTGATTTTTTGCGAAGTAAAAAACAAGGAAAAAACAGGAACTGGCACTGGGCACTATGTCAAAAGGTTAGTCCCAAAAAATGATATAAAGTTTCTATAAAATGATTGTAAAACATCCAAGAATGATAATATAACAGCATGGAACAAGCAAAAATTATAGATACGTTGGAGACGTATCAGCACCCTATATCTTTCTAGATATGACTCCTGCCACTAAAATTTCTCAATCTCGCACACACACCGTCTATCGGGGTCTCCTTTCCCTCTCCATCTCTATTCCTAAACTGACATTATTCCTTTGTTTACTAATTAGATAAACTCTCTCTCTCTCTCTTTCATACACACACACAACTCTCGCTTTCTCCCCACCCCTCCTGACTCCCGTCTCACACACACACAGCTCTCGCTTTCGCACCCTCGACTCCTGTCTCTCTCACTAACATTGATCAAACAGCCTAGTCGTGGTGGGCGTACGACAGATGCCAAAGGATTGCTAAAGAGAGGGACAGGCTCGAGGGCACCGGTGGGCTCCAGAGGCGAGGTCAGCAAGAGCGTGCGAGGAACGCGAGACATACCCAGGTTCGGGGCTCTCCGGAGAGATAACACCCCTAGTCCTGCCGTGTGTGGTTTATATGTGGATGGTACAAGCTTGCTCTTAGAGCTATTTCAGGGAGGAAGGAAGACAGGCCAAAGCATAGGCTACTCCTTCTCCTTATGTGTGTATTCTACTGATGATCTCTCTGTCGTGCATGGAGGCCTCCTGGGGGGTTTTATAGGTCAACCCCCCAGTGTTACAATGGTAAAGTTACATTGCCGTGGGGGCGTGATGTCAGCGTCTAGGAAGCCGGCGCTGGGGCCCGCCGGGTACCAGGGTACGTCGGGTTCTCTGGGCGCGGGCCCCATGGCCAGAGGGCACTGTTCTCCATCTTGTCATGCGTCACGGAGTGGTTGGACCGGCTCGGCTACAGTGGCGCGTCGCCTGGACATCGTCAGCTTGCGTCAGCCCAACGGGGATGCACTGTAGCGATGCCGGCCATAGTCAGCGGGGTAGGTGGGCCACTGTTGCCACGCTCTTGCCGGTCAGCGGGGTTGGTGGGCCACTGTAGGCACACTCATCCCTTCATGGGGACTTGTTCCGTCGTACGCCTTGGACGGGATGGGAGCTGCCCCGCGGCCGGGTTGAGGGACGCATTGTGGTTGCACTTACTTGTTGAAGAAGTCTTGACTTGCTGGGGCCGGCCGGCATGCGCCAGCGGGCTTGGACAGGTTGAGGAACCCGGCCAAGGGCGGGCCGAATTGAGGGGTGTTGCTGGCCCCAATGTTTTTGAAAAGGATCCGGGTTCCGTTGCCTGCCTGGGGTTCATCCCTCCGTCAGTAGTCCCGGAAGCTGTGAAGGCTCGCCCGCTTCAAGCAGGGGGCCTTCGCAGTTTCACCCCCTGAGAAGGCGGCTGGTGCTGGTGAGGCTTATGACTGCTGGGTCCGGCAACACCCACTGTGTGTCAGCTTCCGGAAGCCAGATCGTGGCATCCCGGCACATGCGGGAAACCGAGGAGTTTGCTGAATCTTGAAGGGGAAGGGACATGCCTCTCACGGTCTGGTGCGTGCGCCACATGGCGAACAGTAGCTGAAGAGGCCCTGACAGGCCACGCGTGTGACGGGACGCAACAGCGGGCTCGGGCCCGCCACGATGCGCCCTCGGCCCTCGCGCGGGGATTTATTGTGGCGGCCGCGGACAGTTGCCTTTCTCGATGTAGTTAATGTGTGGGGAGATCGTGCCCACTTAATGTGGGGAAGTGGAAAATGTGGGCGCAACCGATCCCACTTCCCCACGTTCTTGCCGCGGTTATAAATCAGGGGAAGGGGGCGGCGGAAATCATTCACACACACGCCCCTACCTCCTTCTTCTTCTCTCGCCCTTGCTTCTGAGCCCATCGCACGCCGCAGCACCCTGCCGCTCACGAGCAATGCGCTGCCGCTGCTCTACAGCATCTAGCAACCACCCCAACTCCTCGCCTTAGCCGACGTGCCTTCTTCTTCCACCGCACTTCACCGATGGCAAGGCCCAAGGGATCGTGGGAGGGATCGGTGGTCACCGCGAAGGATCTTCAGTACTTGCGCGACATGCGGCGGCTGCCACCAGCGACGGAGGTGGCCGTGTGCTTGCTGGACGGCGAGCTGGCGCCGCGGCTGGAGGGGACCAAGCGCGTGGTCTTCTTCTCCCACTTCAATCGTGGGTTTGGCCTCCCCTCCAGCGACTTCTTCTGCTCGTTCTTGGACTTCTTCAGGCTCCAGCCGCATCACTTGGGGGCGAACGCGATGCTGCAGCTCTCCGGGTTTGTCACTTTGTGCGAGGGCTACCTGGGCGTCGAGCCCAGCATCGACCTCTGGGCCCGCTTCTTCTTCTTGAAGCAGTAGGGGCCTACTGCCGGCACGATGTCTGCCTATGGGGCCGCCGTCATCTCGATTCTGCCGCATGGGGCTTGCCCCAAAATGCCCCTAGAGGATTCTGCCAAGAAGTGGCAGAATTCTTTCTTCTACGTCCGCAACCTCAGCGCGTACCACATCAATCTGCCACTCTTCACCGATGTGACGCCGCACACCAAGACCAACTGGACTTATTGTCCCAAGAACTTGGCATAGACGGTGCTGAACATGAGCAATCGGGTTGCGGAGATGGTGACGCATGAGGGGCTCACCGGGACGGACCTCATCGCCGCCTTCGTTGAGCACCGGGTGCTGCCGCTACAGCGCCGGACGCACATCATCGGCCAGATGATTGGCCTCCAGAACCCCAACCGTTCATCCCGACGGCTGATGCAGGAGCAGGTCGCAGGCCGAGTGAATGGCATCTCAAAGGCCGGGATGCCGGAGGAGTGGCACTTCGGGAAGGCGCCCTATAGCCAAGGGAATCCGGCACTGGCGGTTAGTCCTTGGTCTCCGTATTTTTCTATATGACATCTCTTTCTTCGTCCTGATGCGACAAGGGAGGTGCTGCTGAATGCCATCCGGCATCCATATGACGGAACGATCATACAGGTAGCGGCCGCCCAGCGAGCCGGCTCGGAGGAGGCGGAGATCCTCGCCGAGAACCGGAGATGGCCGAGGCCGAAGCCGGTGAGGCGCGCACGGGTAAGTTTTCGCGTTCTGATCCCGTGCGAGATTGGTCGAGCGATGACATGGAGGCCATGATGCATGCTGATGGCGCAGTGCCGCCGAGGGGAGGAGACGGCAGCATCGCCCCTCCAAGACGGCCGACAAAGACGGCCAACGCTGGGTCATCCCGCGCGCCGGCCGCTGTGAGCCGGCCGCACGGGAAGGAGGACGTGGTGCCGAAGAAACTGACTGCGAAGCTCATGACGGACCTGGCCGCAGGCGGCCAGCCGGCCGCCAAGAAGAGGTGCCGCTCCATAAGGCGGCACCGATGAGACAGGCCATCCCGACGGCGATAGGGTATGTTTTCTTGCTGACTCCGGCGCATTGCCGAGTCATTCTTTTCTCAAACTTTTCTTTGTGGGATTCAGGACCCCGCAGGAGCTGGCGCTGGCGGCGACAGATGCTGCATATGGGGGCGGCTTCTCGTTCCGAAAGACTTGGACCAGCACCATCGATCTGCCCGAGGACCAGGCCGAGGAGGACCTTGGCCTGGACCTGGCGGACATGGCGCGCTGTGCCTGGCGTGCCAGAAACAAGGCCGAGGAGGAGCTGGAGGCGGCCTCGGCCCAGGCCTGGGCTTGGGCCGCGGAGGCGAGGGAGAGGGCCGGCACGGAGCTGGCATGGCCGAAGATGCCGGCGGGCCTGGAGCCGGCGGAGACGGTCGTCGTGCTGCCGACGGAGGAGGGACGCGACCCGGACGGCCGGGTGGGGATGGCGGTGGACGACCGGGAGGTCATGGAGATTGACGACGACACCCCACCCCGGACCGATGTGGTCGAGCGGGTGGAGGTCGAAGGAGGTGAAGCGGGGGCCACCCTGGGGGGGTCGCCGCAGGCGACGCCGAACGGGGCGCCGCCGATGGCGCCGGCCGGAGCGCCGGAGGGAACACCGACTGTCGTGCCGGAGTCGAGGCCGGTTGGCAAGGAGATGGCGGGCGGCGAGCACACCTTGGTGATCAGGCAGCCGCAAGCGATGCCGGGAGGCCGTCCCGCAGCCGGGTCACAGCCGGTGCGGGCCGTGTCCAGCCGAGCCATCTTCAGGCTGCTGACGCAGGAGGAGGCGTCGATGGCCACCATGCGCCGGCATCTTCGCAGGCAAGCGGACCGGGTTCAGGCCTTCGCCCAGGCCGAGACGGAGTGGGCGCGGGAGTTGGAGCGCTCCATGTTCATAAGGCTTCTTCCTTTAGCTTTTCTCTGGTAACCGGCTAGTGGGGGCACGCCAGCGCACCCACTGGGTGTAGCCCCCGAGATTCGGGCCAACTACGTAGTAGTTGGGTCGAATCTTAAAGAGTCTCTTGTCCTAATTCTAGTTTTTCTGTAGCACTGGATGCCCTCCGAGTCGGCATCTACAACTGGCTTCTGGAGAAGCATCAGCAGGTCACGGCGCAGCTTGCCGCTAAGGAGGAGGCGCTCCGCCTTGCTGAAGGTGCGTCTTGCGTGCTCTTAGTGGGGTTGTGCTAGCGCACCCACTGGGTGTAGCCCCCGAGATTCGGGCCAACTACATAATAGTTGGGTCAAATCTTAAATTGATCTTGTCCTTCCTTCCGTCATCTTGACTTTGAATCGTTGCCGTGCAGCCGCCGCGGCCGAGGTGCCGGACCTGCAAAGCCGGCTGGCCGAAGCCGGCCAACAGTGTAATGAGGCAATCACCAACGCCGGCCAGTTCCGGGCCGAGGTGGAGCGGCTGAGGGCATAAGCCGCCAAGGTGGCGGAAGCCTAGCAGGCGCTCGCTGAAGCCGGCCCGCAGCGCGACCAGCTAGCCGGCGACAAGAGCCAACTCCAGGCTGAGGTGGAGCACCTGAAGGTGGAGGCCACCAAGCTGGCGGAGGCCCAACAGGCTTTTGCCGAAGCCGGCCAGCAGTGTGAGCAGCTGGCCGGTAACAAGAGCCAGCTCCAGGCTGAGGTGGAGCGCCTGAAGGTGGAGGCCACAAGGCGGCGGAGGCCCACCAGGCGGAGCTCCTCCGCCTCAAGGAGGAGCATGAGAAGGAGACCGCTGCTAAGGACGACGAGCTGAAGGCGGCCGTCGACAAGTTCACCGAGCTGGAGAAGGCGCTTGAAGCACGCGACCGTGTTGGTGGCTTGGAGCGGCATGGTACGTTGCTCGAAGCGCAGCACCTGGACGAGGCCTTCGCCAGTAAGTGTTTCTTTGTTGGTTTCGCTGGGTTGCGAGCCGACTGAGTTTTTTTGTTGCTAACTGTCTTGCTTCTCTTCTTGACAGGGCACTTCCCGGAGACGCAGGGGATGGCAAACAAGGTCGTGCTTGCTCACTGGTCGACCCAGGCGGACGCAGGTGCTGGGCTTGACCCAAACGTCACCTGGAGTTTCTCGGAGATTATGCACGCCGCTGAGGCCGCCTGCAGATGCTGGGCATGCAGATGGCACGGGTGTCCGAAGCTGGAGTGGGGATGACGGCGGCCCTCTGGCCCGGCGTCGTTGATCCCAACAGCTTCACGTGGCTGGCGCGGGGGCTAGAAGCTGGACCGGCACGGCTTCATGCGTGGCACGTCTCTGCCGCTCGTGCCGGTTGATAACCCACAAGTATAGGGGATCGCAACAGTTTTCGAGGGTAGAGTATTCAACCCAAATTTACAGATTCGACACAAGGGGAGCCAAAGAATATTTGTAAGTATTAGCAGCTGAGTTGTCAATTCAACCACACCTAGAGATTAATTATCTGCAACAAAGTGATCAGTAGCAAAGTAGTATGATAGTTTTGATAATAGTAGCAGCAGCAACAGTAATGGTAACAGTGATAGTAGTAGTTTCGTAGCAAGTGCAATAATAATAGCAGCAGTAGTAAGTTAGCAAGAACAATATGAGATAAATTCGTAGGCATTGGATCGGTAATTTGTTGGATGATATTCATCATGAGACAGTTATAACCTAGGGCGATACGGCACTAGCTCCAGTTCATAAATATAATGTAGGCATGTATTCCGTAAATAGTCATACGTGCTTATGGAAAGAACTTGCATGACATCTTTTGTCCTACCCTCCCGTGGCAGCGGGGTCCATATTGGAAACTAAGGGATATTAAGGCCTCCTTTTAATAGAGAACCGGAACAAAGCATTAACATACGGTGAATACATGAACTCCTCAAACTACGGTCATCACCGGGAGTGGTCCCGACTATTGTCACTCCGGGGTTGCCAGATCATAACACGTAGTAGGTGACTATAACTTGCAAGATCGGATCTAGAACATAGATATAATGGTGATACCATAAACGGTTCAGATCTGAAATCATGGCACCCGGGCCCAAAGTGACAAGCATTTAGCATGGCAAAGTCATAGCAACATCAATCTCAGAACATAATGGATACTAGGGATCAAGCCCTAACAAAACTAACTCGATTACATGATGAATCTCATCCAACTCCTCACCGACCAGCGAGCCTATGAAGGAATTACTCACTCCCGGTGGGGAGCATCATGGAATTGGCGATGGAGAAAGGTTGGTGATGACAAAGATTGAATATCCCCCTCTCCGGAGCCCCAAATGGACTCCATATCTGGCCTCCTGATGAAGAACAGGAGACGGCGGCGGCTCCGTCTCGCGAAACGCGATAGTTCTTTCTCCCTGATTTTTTTGGAAAAATTGGATTATAGCGTCGGTTTCAGGGTCTGTGGGGCCACCAGGTGGGGACAATCCACCTGGGCGCGCCTGGGGGGCAGGCGCGCCCTGGTGGGTTGTGTCCACCCAGGTGCCCCCTCAGGTGGCTCTTGGCTCCAGAAATTCTCTTATTTTGTATAAAAATTCCTCGCAAAGTTTCATTCCATTCCGAGAACTTTTATTTCTGCACAAAAACAACACCATGGTAGTTCTGCTGAAAACAGCGTCAGTCCGGGGTTAGTTTCATTCAAATCATGCAAATTAGAGTCCAAAACAAGAGGAAAAGCATTAGGAAAAGTAGATACGTTGGAGGCGTATCAACTCCCCCAAGCTTAAACCTTTGCTTGTCCTCAAGCAATTCAGTTGATAAACTGAAAGTGAAAAAGAAAAACTTTTACGAACTCTTTTGCTCTTGTTTGCATAGATAAGTTTAAACAGCACCCAGGTTTTTATCCAATATTATAACTAGCCATGTCGACAATAACTCTTAAAAATTATATTAACTCATATCAATGACATAATCAGCTAGCGAGCAATAATAAGATATCTCAAATAGCAACACGTTATTAAAACAACCACGATATAATATGACAATAGTGGTATCTCGCTAGCCCTTTCTGAGACCACAAAACATAAATGCAGATCACCTCCAAAGTTCAAGCAACGACTAAACATTGTAATTTATGGTAGAAAAGATCCAGTCATGATGCACCCAACATTAGCTACACACAATGCATAAGCATGACAGTAGTGCTCTCAGGTTCTGGCGCTTATTTAAGAAGGTGATGACACAACATAAAGCAGTGGGACCCTCAGGTGCCCGCAGGATTATGCCTGGTTGTTCTGGTAAGCGATGATGTGCGCAGGCATAATCCTGTATCCACCCCTGGCAATGGGATCAAACAAAGCAGGTGCAGGCAGTGGAATAATATCATGAGTTTTCACACTAAAAACCGGATTATAAGGAAGAGGAATATCAGGATAATCGGCAGTAATAAACTGATGGTATTCCATAGCAGCACGATCTAGGTGAACCTTGGGCAAAGGGTAATCATGCTGGCGTATCTGAACATTAAAGTGAGCTGCCAGGCGAGTAGCGTAAATACCACCATGTATTTTACCCTTGGATTTATTAATGTGGAGGTGGCGTGCCACAATAGCTCCCAAGCTATAAGTGTTGTTGCCTTCCAGTGCATGACGTAAAACAGTAAGGTCTGGGGCACTGAGTGCACCCACCTTCTCTCTAGCAAGCAAGCACTTTGCAATGAAAAGAGCAAAATAATGAACAGCAGGAAATTGCAAGCTAGTGGCGGTGACACTCGACACTCCTCTCTCGTCCCCCACAGACATAGTACGGTAAAAACCTTCAAACTCTGCAGGCCTAGGATCTACCAACCCACCATCAGAAGGAAGCAAGCATATTTCACAAAATTCATTAAGCGGTATCTGATGGGGTTCAGCGTATAAATTAAACTGCACTTCAGGGGGATTATTCTTAGGAAGGAAAGTAAAACTTTGCACAAAGGAATTTGTGAGGAGATGATACTGTTCACATTCAGCTGTGATGAAGTCGGTGAGGATGGCATTAGCAGCATATTGTGCAAACTCTTGGAGGATTCCGGCCTTTTCCATGAACGGGGTATGCGGCCATTCGCACGGCCGTAACTCCGCCAACCTTCGGGTGTGGAGATCACTGTCAGATGACTCCCCAATTACTCCCTTAGAGTTCTTCTTGGAAGCAAACTTCCTAAAGATACTCATGTTTTTCCTATGAGCAAAATTCTGAAATTTTTAGTCCACAAAATTTTTCTCAACAAAACTTAACAAGATTGATAGCAACTACTCATAAGGAAGCATAGAGGCCATAAGAAGCATTCAAACTACTTAAAACTCTAAGAATTCAACATGCAAGCTCATCTACAGCAGCACCAAGAGTACCTAATTATTCAAAATATAAACAACTAAAGCAAAAACTAATTGGACACACGGAGGAGTCACATACCAAGCAACAATCCCCCGAAACAGTTTCAAAAACGGAGCATCGAGTAAAGAGATCGAAGTCCGCGGGTTTGAGAGTAAGAACACGAGAGCAAGAGCAATGGTGAATTTTTTCTGGAGGTAGGTGATGATGTTGGATGAAGAGATAAGTGAGGGGGCCCACGTGGGGACCACAACCCACCAAGGCGCGCCTGGGGGCCCTGGCGCGCCCAGGTGGGTTGTGCCCACCTGGTGCACCTCCCTCTAATATTATTTGCCCCAAAAATTCTTAAATATTCACAAAAAAATAGTATTAAATTTTCAGGGCATTCTGAGAACTTTTATTTTTGGGTCATTTTTTTATTGCACGGGAAAAATCAAAAAACAGACAAAACATGGCTTTTTATTTTATTTAACTAATAGGAACAGAAAATAAAAGGTAGGGATAGAAGGTAGTACTCACTAAATTCATCAACTTCATACCTCTCAAAAATGATCCATTAACAAGGTTGATCAAGTCTTATTAACAACCATTTTCGATTAGCATGAAACCGATGAACTTTCGTAAATCACTAAGTTACCTCAACGGGGATATGAATGTCCCCAGCAATAAGCATTTCATATTTCTTTTTGGTAGTAGGTAGAGGTAGTTGAAACCTTCCAATAGTGATTGTCGGAGATTTTTCAATAACATTGATACCATTCACTTGGAATTGTTTCTTCAGAAAGTGCACCGTATGCTCATTACCATTGATATGAAAAGTGACCTTGCTTTTATTGCAATCAATAACAGCCCCTGCAGTATTCAAGAAGGGTCTACCAAGGATAATCGACATGTTGTCGTCCTCAGGCATCTCAAGTATAACAAAGTCAGTCAAAATAGTAACATTAGCAATAACAACGGGCACATCCTCACAAATACCGATAGGTATGGCAGTTGATTTGTCAGCCATTTGCAAAGATATTTCAGTAGGTGTGAGTTTATTCAAATCAAGTCTTTTATATAAAGAGAAAGGCATAACACTAACACCAGCTCCCAAATCACATAAAGCAGTTTTCACATAATTCTTTTTGATGGAGCAAGGTATAGTTGGTATTCCCGGATCTCCATGTTTTTTAGGTACTCCATCCTTAAAAGTGTTATTAGCAAGCATTGTGGAGATTTTAGCTTCCGGTATTTTTCTCTTATTAGTGATGATGTCCTTCATGTACTTTGCATAAGGAGGCATTTTCAAGATATCAGTCAAGCGAGTATGCAAAAAGACTGGCCTCAGCATTTCAGCAAAGCGTTCAAATTCTTCATCATCTTTCTTTTTAGTTATCTTAGGTGGAAAAGACATAGGTTTTTGAACCCACGGTTCTCTTTCCGTACTGTGTTTTCTAGCAACAAAGTCTCTTTTATCATATCTTTTATTCTTAGGTTGTGGGTTATCAAGATCAACTGCTGGTTCTATCTCAACATCATTGTCTGGTTCTTTATTATTTGTTTGAGTTTCTTCATGAACCTCATCATTATCTTTTTCATTATCAGAAGGTGAGTGTTCACTACCAGATTGAGTTTCAACATCAAAGATAGAAACTTCATTATCATTATCAGGAGGTTTTTCTACTTCAGGTTCACTAGAGGCATGCAAAGTCCTATCATTTTTCTTCTTCTTTTTCTTTTTAAAAGGACTACGTGCATCGGTGTCAACTCTTTGAGAGTCTTGTTCAATTCTTTTTGGGTGTCCCTCAGGATAAAGTGGTTCCTGAGTCATTCTACCTCCTCTAGTCATTACTCTAACAGCATGATCATTGATATTATTGTTCATTTCATCTAACAATTCTCTTTGAGATTTAGCAACTTGTTCTAACTGAGTTAGAACCATAGAAGCATGCTTCCCTACACCTCTAACATCATTTGAGATTCTAAATAACAAGTCACTCAAGCGAGCAATCATATCAGAATTATATTTCAACTGTTTCATAACATTTGCATTGAAGTGATCTTCCTTTCTAATGTAGTTTTCAAACTCATAAAGGCATTGGCTAGGGTGCATATTGTGAGGATTATCATTATCATTGAATTTCATTAGATAATTTACCTCTACCACCTTAGGTGGTGGTGGTGTATCAAGCCCGTGTATTTCTTCAATAGGAGGCAAATTTTTGTTATCCTCGGCTTTAATACCTTTTTCCTTCATAGATTTCTTTGCCTCTTGCATATCTTCAGGACTGAGATATAATACCCCTCTTCTTTGGAGTGGGTTTAGGTTGTGGTTTAGGAAGAGTCCAATCATCATAGTTTTTCAATATGTTATTCAATAATTCTTCAGCTTGTCCAATAGTTCGTTCCCTAAAAACACAACCAGCACAACTATCTAGGAAATCCCTAGAAGCATCGGTTAGTCCATTATAGAAGATATCAAGTATTTCATTTTTCTTAAGAGGATGATCAGGCAAAGCATTAAGTAACTAGCAAAGCCTCCCCCAAGCTTGTGGGAGACTCTCTTCTTCAATTTGCACCAAGTAAAATATTTCCTGTAAGGCAGCTTGTTTCTTATGAGCACGAAAATATTTTTCAGAGAAGTAATAAATCATATCCTAGGGACTACGCACACAACCAGGAGAAAGAGTATTGTACCAAGCTTTAGCATCACCCTTTAATGAGAACGGAAATAATTTGAGAATATAGTAATAGCGAGTTTTCTCATCATGAGTAAAAAGGGTGACTATGTCATTCAACTTAGTAAGATGTGCCACAACAGTCTCAGTTTCATAACCATGGAAAGGATCAGATTCAACCAAAGTAATTAACTCTGGGTCGATAGAGAATTCATAATCCTTATCATCAATAAAGATAGGTGAGGTAGCAAACTTAGGATCATATTGCATTCTAGCATTCAGAGATTTTTCTTTATACTTGCATAATAATTTCTCTAGATCATCTCTATCCTTACAAGCAAGAATATCTCTAGTTGTCTCCTCCTTCATAACATAACCTTCCGGTACCTTAGGCAATTCATATCTAGGAGGGCTAGTTCTAGTAGGTGTTTCAATATTTTCAGTTTCAAGATCATCATTAGATTCAACAACATCATGTTGTCTTACTCTAGCAATTTGTTCATCAAGAGATTCACCTAATGGCACATCATCATCAAGCAAGGTAATAGCATCATCATAAGCATTCATAGCAAAAGTAGCATCATTAATAACTTGCGACATATCAGAATTAATAGCATGTGGTGGTGTTGCAAGTTTACTTATAACAGAAGGTGAATCTAAAGCGGAGCTGGATGGCAGTTCCTTACCTCCCCTCGTCTTAGAGGGAAAAATCTTAGTCTTAGCATCCTTCAGATTCTTCATAGTGAATAATTGATAATAATCCCAAGTGACTCAACAAATATAGCTATGCTCCCCGGCAATGATGCCAGAAAAAGGTTTTGATAACCCACAAGTACAGGAGATCGCAATAGTTTTCGACGGTAGAGTATTCAACCCAAATTTATAGATTCGACACAAGGGGAGCCAAAGAATATTTGTAAGTATTAGCAGCTGAGTTGTCAATTCAACCACACCTGGAGATTAATTATCTGCAGCAAAGTGATCAGTAGCAAAGTAGTATGATAGTTTTGATAATAGTAGCAGCAACAACAGTAACGGTAACAGTGATAGCAGTAGTTTCGTAGCAAGTGCAGTAGTAACAGCAGCACTAGTATCTTAGCAAGAACAATATGAGATAAATTCGTAGGCATTGGATCGGTAATTTGTTGGATGATATTCATCAAGAGACAGTTATAACCTAGGGCGATACGGCACTAGCTCCAGTTCATAAATATAATGTAGGCATGTATTCCGTAAATAGTCATACGTGCTTATGGAAAGAACTTGCATGACATCTTTTGTCCTACCCTCCCATGGCAGCGGGGTCCATATTGGAAACTAAGGGATAATAAGGCCTCCTTTTAATAGAGAACCAGAACAAAGCATTAACACACGGTGAATACATGAACTCCTCAAACTACGGTCATCACCGGGAGTGGTCCCGACTATTGTCACTCCGGGGTTGCCGGATCATAACACATAGTAGGTGACTATAACTTGCAAGATTGGATCTAGAACATAGATATAATTGTGATAACATAAACGGTTCAGATCTGAAATCATGGCACCCGGGCCCAAAGTGACAAGCATTAAGCATGGCAAAGTCATAGCAACATCAATCTCAGAACATAATGGATACTAGGGATCAAGCCCTAACAAAACTAACTCGATTACATGATGAATCTCATCCAACTCCTCACCGACCAGCGAGCCTACGAAGGAATTACTCACTCCCGGTGGGGAGCATCATGGAATTGGCGATGGAGAAGGGTTGGTGATGACAAAGATCGAAGATCCCCCTCTCCGGAGCCCCAAACGGACTCCAGATCTGGCCTCCCGATGAAGAACAGGAGACGGCGGCAGCTCCGTCTCGCGAAACACGATAATTCTTTCTCCCTCATTTTTTTTGGAAAAATAGGATTTTATAGCGTCGGTTTCAGGGTCTGCGGGGCCAACAGGTGGGGACAACCCACCTGGGCGCACCTGGGGGGCAGGCGCGCCCTGGTGGGTTGTGCCCACCCAGGTGCCCCCTCAGGTGGCTCTTGGCTCAAAAAATTCTCTTATTTTGTATAAAAATTCCTCGCAAAGTTTTGTTCCATTCCGAGAACTTTTATTTCTGCACAAAAACAACACCATGGTAGCTCTGCTGAAAACAGCGTCAGCCCAGGGTTAGGTTCATTCAAATCATGCAAATTAGAGTCCAAAACAAGAGGAAAATTTATAGGAAAGTAGATACGTTGGAGACGTATCACCGGTGCTGACCTGGCGCTGAGGTTTGTCATGTCTTGGTATCCAGGCCTGAACCTGGACTGGATGGCGGCCCAGCAAGCTGGCGCGTAGCCCCAACTATAGGCGGAGGCGGGCCGGATCGTCGCACAGGCCAGCAAACTGGCCTCGTTTGCATGACGAGTTCCAGGTAGAGCGGACCAAAGACGGCGGGTTGGTGCTGCCTGATAGCTTCGGCTTGCTGCTCGACGACCCGGAAGGCAGCTCTGAGGAGTCAGGCACCTACGTGGACGATTAGGCCGGGTTGGATGATACCGGCGCCTCGGTGAACCCGGAGGCCACCGCGGAGGAGCCGGCAGCTGCGCAACCCGGCGCGGGAATCACCTGAAGCTGCCCTGTTTATCTTTCTCATACTTTTGTTAAGTGGCAGGTCCACCCACCCACTAGGTTGTATCGGTGAATGTAATGAACTCCGGCCTTGGGCCCATATTTCAGTAATGTAAATATTTTCGCGAGTGTTTACGTCTTTGCTCTTTGTTCTCTAAGCCTTTTTTCTTGCTTGCTCCTTGTTTGGGCCTCCCCCCCCCCCGAGTCGAACAGTCGGGTTCCAGTCTATGAAACACAATTACTTGGTGGGAAAATGTAGCCCCCAAGTGTCGTTCGGGGGTCCCATTGTCTTTCAAAGGATTACAAAAGGTAGCGATACATACGTGCATACAGCTAACTGTAAAACAGGCAGAGGAGCTCTGCATTCCAGGGCTGGCTTGTTTCTTCACCGGCGGTATCTCTCTTGCGCTTGTTCGGCTTGCGGGCGTCGATGAGGTAGTAGGCGTTGCGGTCACACAGGGCTTTGCTGACGATGAAGGGGCCCTCCCACGGGGAGGCCAACTTGTGCTGGCCGGCTTGCTGCTGGACAAGCCGGAGGATGAGGTCTCCCTCGCGGGACGCGAGGGGCTTGATCTTTTTGTTGTGGTAGTGCCTCAGGCCTTGCTGATAGATGGCGGATCGGCTAAGGGACAAGAGGCGTGCTTCTTCGATCAAGTTGACGCCGTCTTCGCGGGCTTCCTTGGCTAGGGCTTCTCTGTACATTACAACTTGTGGTGAGTCGAACTCGATGTTGGTCGGGATGACGGCTTCTGCTCTGTAGACGAGGAAGAACGGGGTGAACCCGGTCGACCGGTTTGGCGTTGTCCGGATACTCCAGAGGACGGCCGGTAGCTCGTCGAGCCAGCTGTCTGGTGAGCGGATGAGGGGCTTGACGGGTCGTGGCTTGATGCCGGACAGAATCAGCCTATTGGCCCGCTCGACCTGGCCGTTGGATTGGGGATGAGCGACAGAGGACATGTCAAGCCGGATGTCGGATACTGAGGAGTATTGCGCCACAGCGCCTTTGGCAAAGTTGGTGCCGTTATCAGTGATGATGCTGTGCGGGACGCCGTAGCGTACCGCGATGTCTTTGACGAACCGGACGGCCGTTGGCCCGTCCAGCTTCTTGATCAGTCGTGCTTCGATCCACTTGGTGAACTTGTCGACCGCCACCAGCAAGTGCGTCATGCCGCCCCGAGTGGTTTTGAAGGGTCCCACCATGTTGAGGCCCCAGACCACAAAGGGCCAGGTGATCGGGATGGTTTGCAGGGCTGAAACCGGCTGGGGCTGCTCTTGCTGAAGCGTTGGCAACCCTCGCACTTGAGGATGAGCGACTCGGCATCTTTGAGGGTTGTGGGCCAGTAGAAACCATGGCGGAAAGCCTTGGCCACCAGAGACCTGGAGGATGCGTGGTGCCCACACTCGCCCTGATGTATGTCGTGGAGGATCTCTATGCCCTTGTCTTGCTCAACGCAACGCTGGAACACACCCGTCGCACTGCGCTTGACGAGCTCGTTGTTGATGATGTTGTAGGCGGACGCCCGGCATTGCACTTGCTGGGCCTCAGTCTCGTCCATGGGGAGCGCTCCGCTCTCCAGGAAAGCCAGGATCGGTTAGGCCCATGACGGAGCCGTCACCACGGTGAAAACGGCCGCCAGGACGGGTTCCGGGCTAGCAGCCCCCGAGCCGGAGGTGGCAGCCCCCGGGTCAAGGATAGCAGCGGCCGGGTTGAGCAAAGCAGCCCCCGGGCCGAGGTCGATGGTCGCCGGGTCAAGACGACAGCCCCCGGGCCGGGATCCGCAGCTCCTGGGAGTGTCTTGGGGACGGCAGCCCCCAAGCTTGGGCCGGTAGTACCTGGGTTTGGGTTGGGGAGGGGCGCTGCAGGGTCGTCCGTGATGAAGATGGACTCCGAATCCGGAGACGGCTTGACGGACGGCTTGCGCAAGTACTCGAGGGAGACGCCGGACGGTATGGCCTGCCGGGATGAGCCAATCTTGGCTACCATGTCGGCGGCTTCATTCTCTGCGCGCGGGACGTGTAGGAACTTGTAGCCGTCAAAGTTGCCGGAGAGCTGCTGGACCAGCAAGCGGTAGCTGGCCATGTTGGCATCCCGGGCGTCCCACTCGCTGGAACACTGCTGCACCACCAGATCTGAGTCGCCATAGCATAGGATGCGCCGGACGCCGAGTTCCTTGGCAAGCCGGAGGCATGCACAAGGGCTTCGTACTCGGCGACATTGTTGGAGGCGGTGAAGTGGATCTGGAGTGTGTACCACAGCCGGTCGCCCTTCGGGGAAGACAGCACGATGCTGACTCCCAAGCCGGTGCGCATCTTGGAGCCGTCGAAGTGCATGCGCTGGTGCGTCAAATCCGGCAGCGGCGGCAGGTACTGGGTCTCTGTCCAGTCAACGAGGAAGTCGGCCAAGGCCTGGGACTTGATCGTGGTGCGGGGCTCGTAGAGGATGGTGTTGCTGGCCAGCTCGATGGCCCATTTGGCAACCGGGCCAGAGGCATCCCGGCAGCCCATGATCTCGCCGATGGGGGACGTGCTGACCACGGTGGCGACATGCTCTTGGAAGTACTGCTTTAGCTTCTTGGTGGTAAAGTACACGCCATAACACATCTTCTGGTAGTGCGGGTAGTTCTGCTTAGAGGCGGAAAGCACCTCGCTCAGGTAGTAGACCGGGCACTGGACGGACTGGATCTTGCCCTTCTCTGGTCGCTCGACCACCAGCACCGTGCTGACCGACCGCGAGGTGGCGGCAATGTATAGCAATAGCGGCTCCTGGTCAGCCGGTGCGCCCAGGCCGGGTGCGGTGGAGAGCATGTGCTTGAGATCCCGGAACACTTTGTCTGCCTGGTCGTTCCATTCGAACGGCGACGTCTTCTTCATCAGCTGATACAGGGGCAAGGCCCTCTTGCCTAGCCAACTGAGGAACCGGCTGACCGAGGCCAAGCAGTCAATGAACTTGTGGACATCGCGTAGCCGGGTTGGCTTGCGCATGTGCTCGATGGCCTTGACCTTCTCCGAGTTTGCCTCAATGCCGCGCTCCGAGACAAGGAAGTCGAGCAGCTTCTCGGCCGGTACGCCAAAGACGCACTTCTCCGGGTTGAGCTTGATCTGGTACTGGCGCAGATTGGTGAAGGTTTCCTTTAGGTCATCAAGGAGCGTGAGGTGCTCCTTGGTCTTCACCACGATGTCGTCGACGTAGACGTGAATGTTGCGGCCAAGTTGCTTCAGCAGGTATTTCTGCATGCAGCGCTGGAAGGTGGCGCCGGCATTCTTCAAGCTGAACGACATGGTGATGTAGCAGTATGCCCTGAAGGGCGTGATGAAGGACGTCTTCAGGGCGTCGGCCGGGTCTAGCTTGATCTGATGATAGCCAGAGTAAGCATCCAGGAAGGACAGGAGCTCGCAGCCGGCGGGGGAGTCAATCACTTGATCAATCTGCGGGAGAGCGAAAGGATCCTTGGGGCAGGCCTTGTTCAGGTTGGTGTATTCAATGCACATGTGCCAGGTGTTGTTCTTCTTTAGGACGAGGACCGGGTTGGCCAGCCACTCAGGGTGAAACACTTCCATGATGAAGCCGGCCGCGAGTAGCTTGGCGACCTCTTCACCGATGGTTCTTCTCTTCTCTTCTGAAAAGCGACGTAATGGTTGACGGACAGGCTTGGCGTCCTTGTGGCTGTGTAGTTTGTGCTTGGCGTACTTCCTTGGAATTCCCGGCATGTCCTTTGGGGTCCATACAAAGATATCTTGATTCTCATGGAAGAAGTCGACGAGCTCGCCTTCCTATTTGCTATCGACGCAGGCGCCTACGACGACGTACTTGCTGCAGCTAGGGTCTTCCGGGTTCAGCTTGACCTTCTTGGTCTCCTTGGACGGCTGAAACAAGGCCTCGCCAGCTGGCTCCTTAGCCGAAGCCGGCACAGCCAGCGCCTCGCTGGCCAGCGCCACAATCCAGTCAAGTTGGCATCGCTCCTCGGCTATGACCAGCGACTCGGCCAGCCTGGCACCGGCTTGAGCGCACTCCAAAGACTTTCTGTAGTCGCCGACGACAGTGATGAGGCCCTTGGGACCCAGCTTGGGACCCAGCAGCTTCATCTTCAGGTAGGCGTAGTGGGGGACCACCATGAACTTGGCGAGCGCAAGCCGGCCCAGCAACGCATGGTACGCGTTGGACAGGTCCACCACCTCGAATGAGATAGGTTCGCGCCGGAAATGGTCACTCATGCCGAACAGGACGTAAAGACGGATCTGACCGATGGGGGAGTAGGACAGACCCGGCACGATGCCGTGGAATACCGACCGGGATGACTCCAACTGCTTGGCCTCGATGCCGAGCTTGGTCATGGTGTCACGGTAAAGGATGTTAATGCTGCTGCCGCCATCAACGAGTACTCGTGAGAACTTGCAGGTGCGCTTGGCGGCGATGATGGGGGTGTCGAGGACGAGGGTGTAGCCACCCGGGTTCGGCATGACGGCCGGGTGGTCCTCCCGGGTCCAGCTGATTGGGCGCTCCGACCAGTGCATGTATTTCCGCATAGCCGGGACGACAGTGTTCTCCTCCTGCCGGAGCAGGCACTCACTATGCTTGTCGTCGTCGAGGCTGGTGAAGACGACATAGCTTGCATTCTGGTTGGGGAAGACATCATCGCGCATCGCGCCGTTTGCCGGGGGAGGGGAGGAGGCGGAGGCGGCTGCCCCGCACCCGGAGCAGGAGCTAGAGGCGGCGGGATGTCGCCCCTCATGACGTGCTTGGCGATGGCGCACTGCCGAAGCGTGTGCGTGGATGGCCTTGCGCCTCTGTGGTGTTTGTAGGGAGCGTCGAGCACCTCCTCAAAGCTCATGGCAGGTTGCCATGCCGTCCTGCCGATTTGTCGGCTCTTGCCAGCCGGCTCGGCCGCGGCCGCCTGCTCGGCGGCCGCGACGAGGCGGTTGCCGTAGCGGGGGGCCTGCTGGTCGGCCTTGCGCTTGTTGTTCTGCTGGTTCTGCTGGCAGCCGCCCTTGCCAGCCGGCTTGGAAGGGGATGCCAGCAACGCCATGCCGGCTTCGTCCAGCACCACTTGGACTTTCATGGTGGAGTCGACATTGGCGTACTTGTCCATCGTGACCATGAGCGCGGCCATGGTAGTCGGCTCGGAGTGCAGGAGCTTGTGCTTGAGGAGGGTGCCATCCCGGCAACCACTCATGAAGTACTGAATGGCTTGGACCTCATGGACGCCCTCGCAGCTGTTCCGGAGCTCAGTCCAGCATGCGAGGTACTTGTGGCCGGTTTCCGTCGGCCCCTGCACGCACATGGCGAGCTGACTGGGACGTCTGGGATGCTTGTAGGTGCCGGTGAAGTTGAGGATGAAGGCCTGCTCGAAGTCAACCCACGCGTTGATGCTGCCGGCCGGCAGACTATTGAGCCATGTGCGGGCCGACCCTTGGAGCATGAGCGGGGCGTAGCGTACGGCAAGGCGGCGGTTGCCGCCCGCGATGCCGATGGCGGTGGTGTATTCGATGAGCCAGTCCTCCGGGTTGACGGTGCCGTTGTACTTGGGGGTGTAACGGGGCAGCATGAACCCTTTGTGGAAGGGCTCATCCTGGATGCACGGACCGAAGCATGCCGGCCCGACGGCGTTGTCTTCCTCCAGCTCGAGGGAGAGGGCAAGTTGATCGAGGCGATGGCGAGCGTCGGTATCGTCGATGGAGCGCGGTCCTAGCTGGCTTGCGACCGGGCCGCGGGGGGTGGGTCGACCGAAGTTGGTCGGGCACGTCGGCCAGATTGCGGGGGGAGGGGGTGATCTTGCCGGCGCCGCTCCTCCGGAGCCGGCTCATCGCCCAGGCCGTCATCGGCCGTCAGAGCGTGGTTGCGCAGGTTTCGGGTTCGGCCGGAATGGGCTTCGCTGGGGGGTGGGGAAGATGCCGTGTTCGGCTGCTCGGGATCCTTGGTGCGGTGCGAGCCGGATGCAGCGGGGATGTCGAGGCAGTCTTGCTGCGTGTTCGCAGCGCTGAGAAGCTCGTTCATGCGCCGTAGGCGCTCCTGCAGCTCCTCACCCTGCAGATGCTCCAAGCCGACGGCGGCCGCTTGTGCGGCGCGCATGTTCTTGACGGGGGTGTCGTAGATGGGCGGGATCGCGCCCAGCGAACGGCTAATGGTGGCGCCACAGTTCCGCACCTCGCCAACCCAGCTGGGCTCGGCAGCGGCTGGCGTGAAGCCGTACATGGCATCGCGCTCACGCTGGATGGACTCCAACCAACGCTGCATAGCAGCGAGCATCGCGGCCTCGTCCAGCAGGCGCTTGCGCCCCTCCTCGAGCTGGGCCAGAGCCTCTGCGGCGTTGGTGGCGTTGACGTCGGTGGCGATGGGTATGCTAAGGTTCTGCATCATGGCGCGTAGCGGGTCGGGTGGGTTGGCACGCCCCGCTGCAGCCCCGGCGGTGGTGCCATTCTTCGCGGCACTGGACGAAGTGGAGCCGGAGCTGGTGGCGAGCACCTCCACCCGGACGCAGAGATCTGCCACCCCGACGGAGACGTCGTCGCCGAGGGGGACAGGCGAGTCGGTGACATTGAGCACCCCGCTGGGGTACTCATCGACCGCGGACGCATCGGAGATCCGCAGCATGCCGAAAGAGGCGGTGAGCGAGTTAGTGAAGTCACCCGTGATCGCATCGGGTGCGGGGAACGCGCAGTGCGCAATTTGCTCACCGAAGTCGATGAAGGGCCCCGTCTAGAACATGTCTCCGGCCGGGACCTCGAGCTGGCCCACGGTGGGCGCCAACTATCATGGTGAAAGAGAGGGACATGCTCGAGGGCACCGGTGGGCTCCAGAGGCGAGCTCGGCATGAGCGAGCGAGGAACGCAAGACATACCCAGGTTCGGGACTCTCCAGAGAGATAACACCCCTAGTCTTGGTGAGTGTGGTTTATATGTGGATGATACAAGCTTGCTCCTAGAGCTGTTTCGGGGAGGAAGGAAGATAGGCCAAAGCATAGGCTGCCACTACAAAAAAAAGACACATCTGTGACATTTTGGGCCGAACAAAAAAAAATTATGTCATGCTTATGACACTTCTATGACAATAATTGTGACAAAAGCACGTATCATCATAGATGTGGTGGGCTCCTACTTCTATGACAAAAAATCATGACAAAAAATGGTCTTTTCATCGTGGGCGGGCCGGGGACGCACATGCATGACATTCTTTGGGCCGTCCATGATGGAAAAAATCATGGTAGAAGCGAGGGCGAGGAAAATTTCGGGGAGTTCCCTGTTACGGTGGGTGGTCGGGGCCGAGTGATGAACGGAGGGATTACGCGTGCCTCTCATACATGTACGTACGTGTGTGAGAGGCGTTGGGCTCTAACTGAACCCGAGTGAGGCATTCGCATACTGAACCCGAGCGATTGCACTGGCTACGTGTTACTGAATGCGAGCGATCGATCGATCCCTGGCTGTTAACTGAACCCGATCCAGCTATTCCTTCGCTACTGCTGCTAACTGAAGCCGATTGAACATGCTGCCTCTTGATGAACAGTGAGTGTTGTTGGGGGTTGTATGAACAGTTCCCGGTGGGGGTTGGATGAACAGGACCCCGTGGTAGTAGAGGCCGTTGCCGCTGGATGAATAGGACCCCGATCGAGAGGAGGCCGCCACACACACCCGAGCCGGTTGGGGGTGGATGAACAGGACCCCATGGAGGGCTGGTTGAACAGGACCCCGTGTGGAGGGCTGGTTGAACAGAAGCCGGTGCAGGCTGGATGAACAGGACCCCCGTGGTGAACAGTAGCTGGTGGAGGCTGGAGGAAGTCGACGGTGGATGAACAGTAGCAGGTGGAGGCTGGAGGAAGTTGACGGTGGATGAACAGTAGCCCGTGGAGGCTGGAGCGCGGCAGTAGATGGTGGATGAACAGTAGCCCCTGGAGTCCCGTTTTGTTGTACGCCACACCCCTCCCGATGAACAAGACCCTGTTTCGACCGTAGGCGCTCCAACACAAGTCCGTTTCCTCCGTTTTGCGGTACGCCACACCCCTCCCGATCAACAGCACCCCGTTTCAACCGTAGGCACTCGAACAGAAGGCCGTTTCCTCTGTTCTGCGGTATGCCAGACCCCGTTTCGACTGTTCCGTCCAAGCCGGTTGGCTCCCGATGAACACGAAGCATTACGACCCAGTCTGTTGCCTCCCGATGAACACGACGCTGTTTCTCCGTTCCGACCGAGTCGGTTGGCTGTCGATGAACAGGACGTATGTACGTACGTAGTCGTATTTACTTTCTTGTAGCGTGGTTGTATGTACGTGTACACAATATAGATGGGATTGCCTGAACAGCTACCGCTCCTTACTGGGCCACGGTTCATCGTGGCAGAAACACCGATGGACCAGTCTGTACATACACGTTTGCGACCAGAATGACAACGCTACGTACACTTCGACCGGGTGGATCCCGGCTGTCAGGGAGGATAAGGAGGCACTTCCTTGCGTGCAAAGATATTGATGGTGGGTCCGAGCTGACAGGGGGAGGATTCTTTTTTTTTGCCCGTAATAAGGAAGCACTTCCTTACGTGCGAAGATGTAGCTGGTGGGTCCATCTGTCAGCCTCACCACGTACAGTCCTCTTCTGACGGCTGTCGTTCATTGACCATGTTGACCACGCCGTGCGGACAGCACCAGGCGGTGGACGACGGTGAGGCAGGGAACGACGTGGAGCGTGGGAACACGCGAAGGGTAGTACAAGGGTTGACTGGTTCTGCTGCGGTGTGAGGCTGACGTCGCTGCAGAATAATAGGGGGTGTGGGTGAGTAGAGGGATGGCCTAGCTAGTGGTGGGAGTAGTAGGGGGCGGTGAGGCCTGCGCGGCAGCATAGCCGGCCACGGGAGGCAGGAGCACGCGGTGGTTTGGATGGCTGGAGCAAGAAAATCAGAGGTTGAAGAAGTAGGATGACCGTTGGATGTTAACAATCCAACGGTCACTAGTGATAGAATCGTTTGTTGACTAAGTTGACAAAGCCATGCGTACGCGTCACCTTAGTAGGGCCACAAGTCAGCCTCCAAATCTGGTGGGCCCCGGCTGTCATGGGGAGCACTCATTATTTTTTGCTTAATAAGGAGGCACTTCCTTCCGTGCCAAGATATAGCTGGTGGGTCCCAGCTGTCATTGGGAGGATTCCTTCTTTTTGGCATAATAAGGAGGTACTTGCTTGCGTGTAGCCATGGACCATGTGGGTCCCAACTGTCAGCCTCTCCATGTACATCCCTCTTCCGATGTTGTCGTTTGTTGACAACATTGACCATGCCATGCCGAGAACACCAACGCGATGGACGACGGCGAGACCCAGGAAGGGAATGACCCGGAGGCGGCGAAGCCATAGAAATGGAGGGATGTGGGTGATTAGAGGGATGGCCTGGCCAGCAGTGGGAGTAGTAGGAGGCGGCGAGGCCTGCATGGCAGCACAGCCGGCCACGGGACACGGGAGCAGGCGGTCCCGCCAGCGCTGGATTTGGCGGCTGGAGCAAGAAGATTAGGGATTGAAGAAGCACGGTGGCCGTTGGATTGACATCCAACGGTCATGTCTGCTAGAATCGTTTGTTGACGTATATAATAAGTAAAAAAATCTTGCATACGCGTCAACTTAATAGGCCCACAAGTCAGACCATTCCCTATTTTTTTTAATAATTTACAGCTCATTGCAACTTCTTATGCAATTTATTGCAGTCCATTTTTTTTGTTGGCCAGGGTTAAAAATTTAAACGAAATTTCGCATATTTTGGTGGGGTCCAAACTATTTTTAATAACGAAATGTCAAGCCAGATTTAAAGTACTTCGAAGATATATTTAAATTAGGTTAAAGCCCAGTGAAATTGCAATCTAAAAATGTGGAAAAAAATCAGAAATTTGAAAGTAATTGCCAATTTGTCATCTGTTTTTTATATTTACTGCCCATTTCATATTACTATCATGATTTGCAGCCATCTTGAAATAGTTGCAGCCCAGCAGGGCGTAGAAAAATAAGTAGGCCTGGATTGGGTATTCTTCAGAAAAAATAAACTGGGCTCATTCTCACAAAGAAAAAATAGCTGGGCTGGTCATGTGGTGAACGTAAAATAGAAGCCTGGGCTAGACGGGCCACAGCCCAGTTGAAACCTTGCTCCGTCTCAACAATAACAAAAAAAAATACTACTCGAGCAGCTACGTCCCAAGTGTCAGCCGATCTTGTGCTGTTCTCTTGTCTATTAACTATACGCTGACAATGTCGTCGGTCCCATATGTCAGCAAACCACTACGAGGAAGCAATTTCTTTTTCTATACGCTGACAATGGAAAATATAACACAAAATGAGGAACTTGCTTGCGTACGGCCATGGACATGGTGGGCCCCTACTGTCATCCTCTCCACATACAGTCCTCTCCCGATTCCTCTTGTTTGTTGACCATGTTGACAATGCGAGAGGGCGGCGCCGCGGCGAGTGCACCAAAGCACACGGAGGACGACGGCGAGGCCTCGGACGTCGATGTTAACGATTTAGGAGACGGTGGGGCGGCGATGCGTGCGCTGAGGTGCAGCCAGCCATGGGAGGCGGAAGTAGGCGGCCCCGCCGGTGCTGGTTTGGTTTTGGCAGCTGGAGGAAGACAGGACTGAAGAAACACGATAGACTATAAAAGCTCCATGAGTACTTAACAACCTTAACTGAAACCTGTAGGGGCACTTAACAACCATAGCTGAAAGCAGTATGAGTAATTATACAGGTTCAACCATACAAAGCACGCCTCGAACAGTGCTACTTTGCCTACAGTTAACCAAGGGTGAGGCCACCAAGCCCCAGGACAAGGCCCAGGCGCCACCCCGCGCATCCACAACCTTCTGAAAGCGGCTTCATCTCGCAATGTGGTCAATAAATAGGATATTCGCTTTAGAGCCATGGAAAAGCATGAGCATAACCTTCTGTCCTATTCTCCAAGATGGACGGGCCTTCATTACTTGAGACCACCCATGAATAAGTATCTTTTCACCTCCAAGGGAAATAGAGTAGGTCGACATAAACATCATGCTGTGACCAAGCGCAAGTCTGACCCGACCATGGTCAGGCATCTGTCTAGGAACAATAGAACTGGGTAGTTTCTATTTCAAGAAGATCACAGCTGTAAAACTGTGTATAAGCAAGAGTTTATGAACAACATATATAACAGAAAACAGCTCGTACCATAAGTTTCTCGATACAATTGGACCTGTTCAACGTGTTCAGCAGTGGCACACATATCCCACATGGCCTTCCACCATTGAAACGCCCCACAAGGACCTCAAGACGATCAATAAAGTGTAGGAACTGGTGGATGTCGTCCCAGTCAACTTCAGTGCCATCAGTAACACTCGAGTTCTTATAGAATAACAAACAAGTAGCGTGCTTAACTTTGAAATAACCTACACGTGCCACCAATTATAAGAAATATTAGTTAGAAGTAGCATCTTCGTGAGAGAAGGGAATCAGAAATCGTTGCTACTTCTAAAGTTAAATTGTGATTAGTTAGACAGAAAAGGTGGATTAAGAAGTAATCGAGGCAACATGCAAGAACCAGATACAATACTAACATGGATGAACTACTGGAACGACGTCGGGGTGGAAGATCACAGTGAAGATGAGACCAGGTTCTACCATTTCCATCAACATTCGTGCGCCAACTTTCAGTCTGTAACACTTGAGAAAGTTTATCCAAGTTCGGCCATAAAAAAAGTAGTGATCTGCTTGGTTCATGAACCCAACTCGGAACTTATATCCATAGCTTGTCTTCAATGTGACAATTAAACTGGTGTATTCAGTTATGGCAAGGCCGACCATCTTGAGTACATGTGTTCTGGTAGAGCAAGGAATGCAATGCAGGAAAAATAATATGAGAACACAATGTATTCGCTATCCAAATCTAGAAATATTTTCCTCCTTCACCTTAGTGTTGACCATGGTACTAGTACCTTTTATCCAAGTATAGCAATCCAAATTTCCAAATTAGTCAATGGCATGTTCGAAAACCCCCACCCTCCCGGATAGAAAAGAGGACTCTAGGAACATACGGTGCGCAATTTAAAATCCTGTGTTAGGATGAGAAGGAACAAGTGTGGCGTCTCACCGAGGGCACAGAAACATGTAGGGTCCTCGCACTTTGGGCACTACAAATGAAACACACTAGATTCAGTAGGAAGAAAAATGCATCAACGGCGGCGGCTGCCATCCTAGGATTACCTGTGACCAAGGGACTAGGATTTATCGGGGATGGATGAAGAATTCGTACCTGGTTCTCCATGAGAAAACGCTATGCAATCGCCAAGAGGGGGTTTTCTCTGAACAAGCAGACGAGGGAGAAGGGGATTCAGGCCCAGTGAAATATTGCTGCTTCGTCTGTCCAGCTTACTGCTAAACCTGGAAAGGTGGGGTTTTTTGTGATTTGACGGCTCATTGGGCATTACTGCAGTGCTACGACCGGGGTGAGTCTACCGTGCAGTTGTGCACTCTAATTTGGTGCATTGCACGTGGACCCTATTGCCGGATGCCCCACATATCAGCGAAAGGAAGTAGAAAGGCAGGAGTAACTAGTTACACATAAATATATTTTTGTCAGAGAGATACTCCCTCTGTAAAGAAATATAAAAATCTTTTATATCACAACTTTATACATAAGAAAAATCAAGGGGAATATATATAACATAATATGGGGGTTTAGCTGAGAATATAATACCCAGACAGGCTCACGGTTCTGGACTTTCGGCCACAGTCCGGTGCGCCTGCATGTTTGGGGGCCCATGTGTTCTAACTCAGCGCATTTCATCTTGCAAGCGATCGGTACGGCGCTGGTTTTAGGTGCTATCGCAAGGCGAATACAGAAAATTAAAAAAAGCACGGCAGCTGTTAGAATGAAATCGAACGACAGTTCCTAACCAATAATCAGAGTTGCAATTCTTTCACGATATCCTACGTGATAAATAATACTATCGTAATACTTATACACACAGGACACTTGTTTTACCATGCCATATTATTACATCAAAAGCTCTCGGAGGATAGACCAGTTCGGCAGTTGCATGCTGCTACTCAAGAATTTCAAAGTTGATTTGGACCAGCTCTCCTTGCCGAGAAAGTTTGATTTTGACATCATCCCTTACCACAAGATTTGATAGAGTTTTGAACCTTGACCATCCTTTAGAATCAATCATCATGCGACCATCCTTTGTACTTACGGTATATTGAGAAGGTTCATTCACACTAAGGTTGCGCATGGTAAGAGAAACTTGGCCACTCTCGCCCGGATTATTGAACGACTGCCTCGTTGCTCTAGGAATTCTCTGTTTGCAAACAAGAAGACATACACAAATAGTTAGATCAACACAGTGAATCATGTGAAACAACATGGAAAGAAAAAAGAATGAAGAACTTGGGCGGCCAATGCTTACCAAGAAGGTGGAGATGTCGGTTTTTCTAAGGACTTTGGTATATGCAGTGCGAACTGCAGCCTAGTTTGTTGCCAGTGCAACTGCTAGTTCTGTTGCCGTTGCACGGGCCGAAGCAGATGCAAGTGCAACTTCAAGTGTTGGTGCAGGTGTGGGGGCCATTGCTAGTACCCGTGCTGGTGCGACTGGTAGTGCCACTGCTGCTGCCAGAGATGGTGCTCCTTGTGGAGCTGGTGCCAGTGTCGGAGCAGGTGCCTGTGTCGATGCCCGATCCTCTGGTAGATCAGCCTGATCCGCTGACGCGGTCAGTTCCCAATCCTCTGGTGGATCAGAATAAGCTGCTGCCGCTATTAGTGCTAGAGCGAGTGCCGTCTGAGAATGTGCGGGTGCTCGATCCGATGCTGAAGGTGGTACCGATGTGCGAGACAGCAGCGATCGTCTCTGGTCTGCTATGATTTTATACTTCAGCTTTCGAACTTCACTAGGCTCCGTGACCTTGATCCAGTCTTTTTCTTCACTTCTTTTAAATGCCAGAAGAACTAATTGTGGCATGTTTGTTAAACCAAACTGCAGTTCATCATAGGGCTTCAGATTGTACTCAAACAACAGACTGATCCAATTGTCTCCAGTAATATAAGTGATGGACAGTGCCTTCGTTACTGACATGACATAAGAAGTGAAACCTGCAAAAATAACCATCATACAGCAAACCAAACTGTTTATTTTGTAACGAATGTGACATGGCAAAACCTGCATCGTAAAATTGCAGCAAAAGTAAGAAAACATGACAGTAAATCAATAAGATTTACTTGATGTGACACGAGTGAATCCTTACCAGGAAATCATGATGTTCAAGTTCTAAACAGAAGGTTGATCGTCCAATTACGGGTGGCATGCAGGGCCCCCACTTACTCCCACAAGCAGGACAGTCCAAAGGTCATGAAAAATCGTATGGACCGAACATCCATGGGACTGGAAATCCTGGTGGGTGCGATAAACCCTACAATGCATACAGATATTGGAGTGTAACCATAATTGATAAACCGTCCAAACAAAAAAGATGATCTAGATACTTCAAAATATACAGACTGAATAGAGTGGACAGACATTAACATAGACTGTTCTTAGCACTCACCACACAACAAAAGCGGCAGTACTAAACAATACAGGGTTCACACACACAAATCAAGAACTGAACAATAGTACTTACTACAGACAAGCAAAGTTGCACTAATTAAACTCTGCAGACTATTTCTTGCCACCGGCCTATGAGATGTACCCCACATAACTTACTAGGCCATGGACTTCGTGAGAGATGTCTACCAGCACCATCACCATCTCGTCAACCTTGGAGAACCTAACAGAGTTGTCTTTCCACTCATAAACATGACGATGAAGACAGTCCGCATCAGATTTGTCGGGAAGCTTTACAAGAACCACACCCTTCATAATCTAAGTCACAACTAGGAAATTGTTGTGGTGAAGTACACCCTCGAGAACACGCCTGACAACAATGCTACAGGAAAACACTAGTTCATGACACATGGCGACAAGGACACAGCAGCTGGATAATTTAGTAGCAGAACTCATCCTCAGGTCTTCCAGTTCACACGGCATGACTTTGAGAACTTCATCTCCACCGTGGACCTGGTTCTAATTCAAATAGAAACCAAATATTTTATTACTATCTCAGTTCAGAAATATAAGATGATTTTTGATATTTTACTCCATATAAGACTACATATACGCACATAAATGAGTGAACAAAGACACTAGAACATGTCGTCAAAGGCATGAGAGCAGAGGGATTACTTGCAATATCCATAACACAAGTTATTGAGGCTAATATACTGTCTTCAAAGGCATGAGAGCTAAAATCTTGCATTTCCTACACCTAGCATTGATGTTCATAAAGTAGTTGAAAGTAATCTATAAGAAATTAGTGTTATGTGCAATAATCATATGTATGTCAACCTCTCACATGTTTTGGTCAAAAGAGCAATTTAGAACCGTCATTTGGCACACAAAAATCACATGCAAGATCACCCAGAAAGTTGTACTACTAGTACTAGTACTGCGTGTTAGATGAAAAAACATGATCAAGATCGCCAAAAAGATCGTCAAGAAGAGATATTACCTGGACTTGCTTAATGAGGGATCCCAGAGAGGGGGGCTTGGACAGGGCGATGGCCTGGAGCTTGTCTGCGGTAGTCTCGGCGGGGTGCTTGTGCTTCTTCGTACCCTGAGCCTCGACGGTTTTGGCCAGGGCCATAGACATCACTTCGGCCGGTGCTCCAGGGTCCATCAAGAAACTGTCAAATAGAAATAAAAGAAAAGAAACCATAATCACAAACCCAAAATAAGAACAGAGAGGGAGTTATAGGATCAATCTCGGGGTTGCAAGACTGGGCCTTGGCCAGAATCAACACCATTGATGCGCTCACCTTTCCTTCTTTGGGAGAGAAGAACAATGGCAGAAGCGCGTTGCGGTTTTCTTGAAGAAATGAGGAACAAGATGGGGGAGAAGCGAGTTGCGGTTTTTTTCAAGAGAGGAAGCTAAGGGAGAAGAGTGAAATGATTGTTGCTTCGTCCGTCCAACTTACTGCTAGAAAGGTGGGGGTTTGGTGATTTGACGGCTCATTGGGCATTACTGCGGCGCTTCGACTGGGGTAGTCTACCGTGCAGTTGTGCACTCTAGTATGGAGTAATTTAGTGCATGGGAAGTGGACCCCGATGCTGGCTATCCCACACATCGGTGAAAGTGAGTAGCAAGGTTCCCGACGACCGTCGAGGAGGATCCGCACGGTAGAGCATGTCCACTGTTTCTGAAGAAAAAAAATGATTACAGCAAGCGTTTCCACTCTTACGACGGAGGAGTGCAAAACACGGCAGCCACTTGAACTTACACAGTACTCCTACTGTACTAGGCATGTGCAATGGTTCATACGTCAGTACTACATAATCTTGTTGCTAGTGTAGTAAGATATGACGATAACAAATGATGTTGTGCGCATGTTAATTATATGAACAGTAATGTAACATACCCCTTTTTTGACTGTCCGGTCGAGAATGAACGGTGAGATCAATGTTAACAGAACTAGGTCTACAGCGCACGGAGAGTACGGTGCTACAGTACTCCACGGAACATGAACCATATGAAGCACGAATCATAGGCAGGGTGTATGAAGGGTGCATGGGATGGGAGCAAAAGTTCCCTTCTCGACCCACTTTTGGGTGTTTGGCAGAGTGCATGAAGGGTGCATGAGTCCACACTAGTAGGTTAACACAAATACACTAGGAGCATGCATGAAGAGGGGTGCTGAGATGAGCATGCACGAAGAGGGAACAACTATATTGAGATCAGAATGCAACCAAACACACCCACACGCTTTGTGCTACAGTGACTGATCTGCACCGCCTGAGTTTGATCCAACAGTCATGTTGCAACGAGACATGGACATGCCCATGCAGAGGACGCCTAAACACCACCGAAGTCCCTCTGCTTCTCGAGGTGCACGACGTTGGTGATGCAGGGTGCCCCCCCCCCCCGCAAAGCCCGCTCCCGGTCGACGGGAGCCAGCTCGTCAAAGACGGTGTCCAATGGGCCGAATGGATTCCGGTGACGAAGCCCTGAGAGGATTTGCCCAGCAACGGCGACGGCAGCCCGCAACCCCTCCTTGTCCAGCTCCGCCCCCACCATCACGCGGAGACGGCTTAGCTCCTCGGAGATATAGGTGAAGAAGGAGACCAGGTCAGGAAGCCGCAGCTCGTTGAAGTCGACGGGGTAGTCGAATGGGTTTAGCCCAACGGCCAGCATGGTCGCGCTGGCACGACGGTAGGCATCGCGCAGCCGCAACACATGCATGGCAACATGGTCCACCAAGTGGTTGAGGCGATCCTGGACCTCGTCATGATCGGCCCGCTCGTGCTCCAGCTGGCTCGCCTGACCGCCTATTGTATCTCCCGCTTTCTGCAGCAACGCTGCAGACACCTCGACCATCTTTGTGGTGGACGCCTGCCGCTTAAGAAGCTCCGTGAACTCCCGCACATAAAGGAGGAGCATGGCACTCCTCTCCTCCTTGAGCTCACGAAGCTCCATGTCCTTGGCCATGAGCTCCGCATCCTTGGCCTGGAGCTCCTGCGTCAGGCGCCTCACCTCAGACTCCGTGATCTGGTGCGCCGCCATGGAACCAGGTAGAAGCAATGGGGAGAGGAAGCAAAGGGGGCAAAACGGCTGAAAGGCAATGTAATCTACGGGAAGGCGGAGGGAGCCAGCAGAGGAGCGGGGTGAATCTTTTGGTTTTCACCATGGGAAAACACCAGTCAATGACTATTCACATCAGGGAGCGGTGGGTTTTACAGGCGGAGTCATCATGACTAATTGTTGCCGCGCCTGCTCCCGTCAATCAAAAAAATAAAAATCCTGTCGCGCCTGCCGCACCCAAAGACCAGAGCAACGCCGCGGTGGATATTTAAATTTACCTGCCGCCAAGGAGAGAAAAAAAGGGGTGAAAAAACAAATGTGGCAACGGCCTACCTAATCGGTCGCACTAGCCCAACTAGCTAGCCACCGTGCTTCACTGATGTACTCGGCGGGAAAGGTGGGCTTTTGTGATTTGATGACTCATTTACTTGCTTCGGCGCTACGACCGAGGAGGACCCAGAAAATGCGCGGTAGGGCATCCCATGTCTCGGCAAAGAAGAAAATATGCGTGAACCACCCGGGAGGACCCACAAACCACGCGGTAGGGTGTGCCACGTCTCGGCACAGAGGAAAAATTTGCGTGTAAAAACATACTGTATCAGACGTACTACCTATGGTTCGACCTCGGGACCCAGCCAGTCGCTCGAAAACACCCCACTAGCCACACAGCTTCATCATGCTAACATGGCACAGAGGATAGGTGTGGTTAGCTCCGTCTCGACAAGCCACAACGTCTCTTGTTCTAGGCGATTCTTCTATTTTCCAAGCATTTTTTTAGTTATTATAACACCATGGCAAGCTCGCGCCGCTCTTCGTGTGTGCCCGTGCGTCTAAAGGTTAGTCGATGGAGAAGAGAGAGAGATCGCAGACATGGGACCCACCAGTAAGTGAGTCAACGGTCATGCATGTGTTGACGAGCCACTCCCTCTACTCTACTCAATGTAATACTGTATAAAATCAAGTTATGTGACAAAGCCAACATCCGTTGCTGTTTTAGGCTATCGACTTATGCTTTGTAGTCCAGGTTGCCAGTTCGAATCTCGTCTTTCAGATTTGTTAGTTTTAGGTCCAAATTTGATCAATGACAAGTGGGACCCCCGTGTGTTGTTTCGATATTTTAGTGTAGGATGTTTTTTTGCACAAACACTTTGCGCGGTTAGACAAGTAACGGCACCTGTTACACGTATTTTGCAAGTTTAGGAACAAAAATGACAGCGGCATAGAATATCACATCCACCCCGCAGCTTAGATGCTATGGTGATATGAGTTTTTACGTCGTTGGATCTGAGATCCAATGGCTTGGGAGTAGTCTTTGTAATTATGCGCAATTTCCAAACTCTCCAAGGGTTTTTTTTCAAATAAAACATTCAGGCCACGTGTGTGCCACTGCATCTTGGATCCAACGGCTCCCAGTAGCTCATATTAGGTGCTCCCCGTAGCTTAATTAGCCGCTACGGTGATACGAGCATCGAGGTCATATGATCTATGATCAGATGCCACATGCGTAGTACTTGTACTTTCTGTGCAATTCCCAAACTCTTTGAGTCCTATATTGCAAAAACATTCAAACCTCCTATTGTGAGCCATTAGATCTCCCGGGAACTCGTATCATCATAGAATATATGGTGCGGGAGCACCTCATATTCTCCCGTGCGAGAAAACATCAGGTGCTTTAGCAGCTTGGATGCCACGGTGATACGAGCTTTGAGGTCGTTTGATCTGAGATCCAATGGCATCTGAGCAGTCTTTTGTGATTGTAAGTAGTGGTCGAACTCTTTGGGGGCTTTTCTGCAAAAAATATTTGAACCACCAAGGAGTTGTTGGATCATAGATCCAATGGCTCCAAGGAGCTTGTATCACCGAAGCATCTAAGGTGTGGTAGCACATGATATTCTTACATACAGGAGAATATGAGGTCCTCCTTCATCTTAGATGCTACGGTGATACGAGCTTCGAGGTCGTTGGATATGGGATCCAAGGGCATATGAGTAGTTTTTATACAAATTGCGTGCAATTCTCAAACTCATTAAGGTTTCCTGTAAAAATATTAAGACATCCTGTGAGCTGCTATATCTCAGATCTACAAGCTCCAAGGAACTCGTATCAGCATATAGCATCTAAGGTGTGGGGGCACATGATATTCTCCCGGGGAGGGGGGGTGCACAACCAATCGGTGTTTGGGAAGGTGGGGACAAATATAATGTTCAAAAAATATAATCTAAACAATCCTAAACAGAGCTTCACAATTTTATCTAAGGTCGAGCGGTTAACCCCCGAAAATCTACATAGCTCCGCCTATGCAAGAGGTGTAGTGCGAGTGTCTATGTGTGAGAGAGACAACGTGAAAAAGCAAGGTCAATCAAGTCATTTATAGAGGGAGAGATCAAGGGTGTGTGGCCTAGCGTACACTCGAATGTTAAAGACGATACACCGAGATATCGTGCGGCAAAGCTGTGGTGACGGCTGGAGGGAGATAGTTACCGAGAGAGTGTACTAGATAGACTTTGTGTGTGCGTGCACGGTGAAGGTGTTTTACAAAGGCAACACATGTGTCTTGAGAGAGAGAGAGAGAGAGGGAGCGTTTGTCATGGAGGGCACGACGAGGTTGTGTGTGAGAAATACATTTGTTGAGAGTGTGAGAGCGGGAATGACATAAATGGAGATCGAAACATGAAGAGCAATAACAAGCACGCGTGTGTCGGATACCAATAGCTCTATTAACAAAGAAATGAACATCAATCGATACATGAAGTATGTGTGTGTGGGGGGGTGGGGGTCGATGGAGAGACCTAAACACAACATTTGCATGTATGTAGTACTAGACTTAATATTCATGTTTCAGTTTCCTGTTCATTTTAAATATTGAATTGAGGACCATGCATGGCTTACATTTTACTCCCTTCGTTCCTAAATATTTGTCTTTTTAGAGATTTCAAATGGACTGCCATATACGGATGTATATAGACATATTTTAGAGCGTAGATTCACTCATTTTGCTCCGTATGTAGTCACTTGTTGAAATCTCTAAAAGACAAATATTTAGGAACAGAGGGAGTATTTTTTAATTTGTGTCGTACATGCATGGTTTGGAAAAATAGATGCACTATACTTACTGGATTGTCGTTGTATTCGTGTGTGTGTGGTCATATGCTTGATACATACAAAGTTTTCTCGCCACCATACCGTTCATCTTTTAAATTTGAATTTGCAATGAAAAACTTACTAGGGATACCATGAAATGTGAAATCCATGTTGAGATCACTATATCACAAACTCACCCTAATTCAAGAACTCGTCATAAATCAATTACCGTGCCTTTTGGAATGACCAGTAATTTGCAAGGAAAATACGAGCATTGTAATACATATAGATTCGTTCGGCAATTTAAAAGATTCCTTTCGTATTCTCGAATGGTAGCACCCAACGGTGTACCAGTCAGACCCGGGCTCGTGTTGATCCTCAAAAAAAAGGGGCTCGTGTCCTTCTGGTGGCATGCATGGTACGCACATTAGCCAACCCCAACCATTCGAGCCTCCGTGTTTCGAGTCAAAATATCTGGTGGCCAGAATTCCAGCCCTAGGAAATTCCCCTCATGTCCCCGGTCCATAATGCCTACCGATGAACAATGGAGGGATGCTTTAGTAACTAGACAACGTTACCTATCGGGCCAAGCACGGTTTAATTCCCTCGGTCGCCGCTACCCAAGGTCACCCGTCAATTCCATTGCCTAGTACTAATAGGAGTACTACACCAGGATGAGCATAGAATTGAGCTCCGTTTGCTCGTGCCTAGTACTTGAGTTAATATATCAGGCAATGCACAGGTACGGAGGGATTATCCTTTTACTCTGCATATATAACTTGTCTGAAGTCTAACTAATCAAAATGTTTGACCAAATCCTTTCTTAAGAAATATTAACATCTACAATAGTAAAGATGTATCGCTTGAAAATTTATTGCATGATGCAGGTTATGATACTGTTTCGAATCCTGGATTTTAAATTTCAGAAAATCCAAAAGTGACCTGAAATTCATGAAACTGAGCACGGTCTCGTGATATGGCACAAATATGCTGTCGTAATTTTTTTGTTCAATTTGAGAAAAGCTGCTTATGAAAAGTTACACAAATCAAGAGCCAAGGTATTTTGGAACAAAGACCTGTCACGTTAACGCGAATGCTTTCACTATTCAAACCGTGGGCGTTTATGTGCCGCCATGAGTCCCGCTTCTCATCGGCAGGTGCCGTCTGAGCAAGCGTGTGAGTCGACGGGAGGCGTGCGAGCAGACCGCTGCGCCGGCTGACCGGGAGGCGTGCGAGCAGGCCGCTGCACAGGCTCACCGGGAGGCGAGCCCTTTGACCAGGCTCCGCCGCCACCTTCGTCCCAACTGCCCCCACTTTTAATGGCATCGGCGCCGCAGTTTAAAATCACCCCCACACTACCCGGTATCACTACAATCTTCTCTCTTCCTCTCCGATTCTCCTGTCGTCTACCCCCAATCAGCCTAACCTAACCGTACGCCATGCCGCATCACGATGGTCTGCCCTTAGTCTTCCAGTTTCCTGAGGAGGACACCCAACCGGAGTCTCAAGAACATAAGGAGCTTTGGGACGACCTTGAACTGGCCTTGTGGGAAGACACAGCGCCTGTCCCCACTCCCATTCCGGCTCCCGTCGCCCCGACTGCGCTAGCGCCCATCCCCGTGGCATTGATGGGCTGGGAGCCACACATTGTCGCCGAGCTTGATGGCATGGGGTTCCATGAGGTTCCCGCTCACTTTCACGCGCCCGTGCACCTGCCAGCGCATGCCCGTGCCGGTGCCCGTGCCGGCGCCCGTGCCTGTGCCGGTGCCCGTGCACCTGCCAGCGCATGCGCCTGCGCGTGCACTGACGCGCGCGCTCATGACCGTGCCCGTGCACACGAATGTCTCTGCCGTGCCATTGCCAGCGCCTATCCCCACGTGGGTGCCAGTTCCCCCCTCAGCGGCATGGATCACCGCCATCGACCACTTCCTTGCACCAACGCCAGTCTCCTCCACCCGCCAGTTGACTCGCTCCTGGAGACCGAAATCCAGAACATTCTGGCCTTCCTTGAAGCTAGGGCCAACGTCCAGGAGTACGCCAACAACGGCACGAGACGCCGCCGTCATCATCGTCGTCGGTCAATGGCCCGACAGCACATAGAGCACGGTAGAGGAGCCGCTTCCCACCGCAAGATGCCCCCGCTGCCGCCGCGTAATCTAAATTTGCCATGAAAAATGTTCGGATTGCCATGCTTAAAATCTGAATGTTTGGGATTTATCATTTCCGTGTATTGTAGTTCGATCGTCGTATGAATGTAATGTCATAGTCGGACTGAATGAAATCTATGGTTTGATCAATTGAATGTTCTGCTAGAGCCGTATCAAATTAAATATAAAACATCATCAAACCATATGTATTCCTTTTCATCACAAACATTTCATATTAAATACCACATCAATTCCAAATATTTTTTAGGGAAGTCAATTCCAAATACTTGTAGGGCGCGACCAGTCCCCTTGTTCGAGCACTAGGCGATACATCTATTTATCCACGCATTTAATTATTACGGAGTAGTAGAGAAATAGTACTACAACTAGCCTAACTTGTCCGTCACGGTCACTTTTGTTCCTAAACTTGTCTCTACTCCTATAAAAGACTCAGTTGGTGATGATGGTGTGTCTGCCATCCTTCATTTCTGACCATTAGATCTGCATCTAACGACTGTGAGGTAAGTTGTGGCATTTTTGGAACAATAGCCCACTTCTCCGCTCCAATTTGCAGAAAACCCCTTATTATCTTATAAGCAACCATATCCCTCCCTCACCTCATCAAAACAGGCTGAGAAATATATTTTGAGTGAAAAGTAATATATTTTTAGTGGTATATATGTATATCAAAACAAGAGCGTTTTCTTTCAAGTTTGTGAACAAGTACTATTCTACTTTGGATCCGTTGCAACGGACAGGCACATTGCTAGTTACATGTATAATACTACTAGTACGTGAAACTGGTGTCGTCACTTGTGAACGCGTCTAGATATGGTCAACGGCAACATCGCCCGCGCGTTCTTCGTGTTTGCCTATGTGTCGAAACGTAGAAGGGGAGGAGACAGAGAGAGAGAGCAGACATGGAACCCACCATTAAGTGAAGGCGAATAGTACGTGCTAACCAGCCGGTCCCACTAATGTACTAAAATTAATATTAAAACATGTTATCCATTAAATTGGCTGTGGTAATATAAAAACATTATATTAACAAAGGGGGGTACAACAAACGTTGCTACTATGTTGCCTATTGACATGCGGTTTGAAGGCCCTGGTCGCATGTTCGATCCTCGTCCTTTTTCATTTTTAATTTATATATGGGTCCAAATTCGCTCCATGACAGGTGGGCTTCTCGGTGTGTAGTTTGTAGGACTTTAATTTGTGGGTCGAAATTTGTTCCATTACAGGTGGACTATCAGTGTGTAGTTTGTAGCTTATTTGTAATAATTAAAGAGAACAACAGAGTTTTTTGCAAAAATACCATGGTATGACGTGGAAGGTGAGAAAGGACGTGCGAGAGAGCGATGACCGAGCCAGAGGGAAATCAATTGGGGGAGGTGCGGGGGGTTGCAATGGTGTTTGGAGTAGTTGTGGGCCAAATGCTACGAAAATATAATCTAAAACCACCAGAATAAATGCCTTCACAAATTAATCCAAGGTTGGAGTCCCCCTCGCAATGTAAATAGCTCCGGCTCTTCGAGGGATGCAGAGGTAGCTTCAATGTGTGGAAGATAAGGCGTGAGAAAGCGAGGTCAATCGAGAGATGGATAGATAGAGAGACAAAGTGAGTGTGGTCAGGCATTCGTTGAAAAGATATATATGCTCTGGAGAGATATTGTCCGATTGAGCTTTTGGGAAGGGTGAGGGCTGTAAGATAGAGCTTGAGAGATGATCCAGTCATAGACATGTAGATATATTTTGTGCATGGGAGGAAGTAAGGTCAATCGATACATAGATAAAGGGAGAGAGATTGAGCGAGTGTAGGTCGTCATGCGATTGAAAGAGTGAGACGGGTTGGAGAGAGTGACCTAGATAGACAATGTGCGTGCGAGAGTATACAATATTAATATGTCAAATTGAGCTCAAACATGGAGATATATCGTTTGTGTCTGAGAAAGAGCGAGGTCAATCAAGACATACATAAAGAGAGAGTGAGAGAGAGAGAGAGAGAAAGAGAGAGAGAGAGATTGAGCCAGCATGGCCCGCCATGAGGTCGAAAGAGTGGGGCCAGCTTGGATGGACTGACCTAGATAGACAATCTGCGTGAGAGAGTATAGAGTGTGTTGATCAAGGCCCGAACAGGGAGATATATCATTTGTGTGTGAGAGAAAGCAAGGTTAATCGAGACTTAGATAAAGAGAGCGAGATTGAGCGAGTGTGGGCCGCCGGGCGGAAGAAAGAGTGAGACAGTCTCGAGAGAGTCACATAGATAGACAATGTGTGTGCGTGTGCATGAGAGGGTGGGGGCTCTAGATAGGCAATGCATGTATCTAGCGAGAGAGGGTGGGAGGGAGAGACAGAGAGAGAGAGAGAGCTCGGCATGGAGTGCAATGGCGGGTGTGTGAGAGAGATACATTTGGTAACATAGTGGAAAAAGGGGGTTGTGTAGTTGAGAGAGTTAGAGATCGAAACATGGAGAGAAAGAATGAACGTGTGTCAGAAACCGATAGCTTTCTAAGGTGGTTAGGAGAGGAAGATTGATACAGGAAGTATGTAGCGTGTGTGCCGAGGGGGTGGGGCTAAAAACAAAATTTGAATGTAGATAGTACAAGACTTAATATCGATATTTCAATTTAGTGTACATTGTAAGATTTGAATTGAGGACCATGCATATGGCTTCCGTAATTATTTCGAATTCATGCCATACTAGGTTTGGAAAAGTTGACATTGACTCGATTGTTGTGCTATTTTTGTAGGTCATATGTTTGAATCCATCCAAAGTTTGCTCACTACCATGGTGTTCATCTTATGCATATGAATTTGTATTAAAAAAAGTAGTGTGGATACCGTGAAATGCGAAATCCACGTTAGAATTGGAGATCGCTATGTGACACACACTCTAATTCAAATAACTCCTCATTAATTAATTTATAGTGTCTCGTTTCGAATGACTAATTATTTGCAAGGAAAACATGGGCATGGTAATACATACAGATTCATTTGCAAATGAAAAAAGATTCGTTTGCATTCTCAAATGTAGGCGCACCAGGCAGACCAGGGTCGTGTCGTGGTGGTCGCGTGTGTCGTACGGACGCTAGCACCCAGCCACCCACCTCCTCCCCCCCCCCCCCCCCGCCCCGCAAAAAAAAGAACGACGACAATAAAAGTTCGCACTTCCACGTTTCGGATTGAAATATCTGGCGCCGCAACCGACGTGCCTCACAGACACCGACTTCCACCGCATCAGGTGCGCTTCACCGACGCCGTCTCCCACCTCACCGGGGCTACTTCCCTGAGCACATCGTCGCACCTCCACCCCTCAAGGCCGTTGGGGCTTCACCAACGGTCTCGTACACCGCATCGTAGCGCTCCGCTGCCGCTCAAGATCTGCATCCGTGCGCGGCGAGCCAACGCCAGCGCATCACCCTCAACGGCTCTGAAGTGACTCGCAATATAGCTAGGCGAGCATGCCCAAACGCCGGCCCGAACTAGGTATCCACATATCACTCCCTTGTGCATTGTTCCGACGATGTTTGGATATCCTTTTACTGCTCTCTTAGCTTACACGCCTATGCAACTCTGACTTTAACTCTTATTTCTTCTGGAGATATCATCTGAAACAAGCAAAACCATTTTTTAGCGAAGCATGACGGCGCTACGGGATCTGGTACACATCCTGCACACCAGTATAACCTTGTAAGTACATGTCCTCCGTTACAACAGCAAGGTCGATTCCTCTTATTTGATCAACCATTCGCCGTGTCAAAAATGCAGAAGGGGATGCAAGGAGCACAAGGCCTGCACATCCAAGCAAGTGGTAACATGGACTTGTACATGGAACATCCCAAGCGCAAGCAGAGCTGCAACGAGCCTATACAACGAGCTAGCGTAAGTCCCTGTGTTTCATTTAATTCGTACTAGCCTGCGTGTATGATTTGTGTGCAGTGGCGGATCCACGAATTTCAGTTACCAGGGGCAAAAATTTAACTTAAAAAATACGAAGGCACTTGCACTCCGGAAATCAACATAACTTGAGAAATGTGAAGCTACATGCACTTTGAAAACCAGCTAATGATCCAAAGTAGTTCTAGATTATAAAACACTAAATGATGTAAGCACCAAAAAATAGAAAATGCAATATGGTGTACAAGGACTACTAACATGGACTGTACCTGCTTGAATTATTTGTTCTCTGGCTGAAAATATCGAAGTGTAATTGCACCTATAACCAGTGCGCAAACTGCATATCAATATATCTATCCTGCACAAGTATGCCAATAGTTTCAAACAACAGATTAGAAAAGTATTTATGCTACGTTGTCATGATACGGGGACTTTCTGGTAGATGGCCTCGACGTTTCCTCAAGCCATGAAAATGTACTATAATTTGCTTGTCATCAATTCCGGCAAATCTCTATCTCTCTCAACATAGCAGATCATCATTAGACACTAAATCCTTCAATGTGAGCTTGCAAAATGCTTGCATTAGATCCCTCATTAGACACTATATGTTTATCACCAGGAGCATGTAAAATGTTTGCATCAAATCCTTCATTAGTAGTCTGTTCATTAGACACTTCAGGCTCAAGAACAACATGAGCTTGTATGTTTGCACCGCAAACTTGATTAGACACATCAGGTTCAGTCAGTTCAGTATTGATTGGGGGAGTTATAAAATAAGCAAAATTTGGTTTCATTTTCTTATAGTTTCCCTACATACAAGCAGTTTTACAACACCGCCAGGTTTAACTATTGGCTAAAAATTGAACAGTTGAATTAGATATAATCAGGGATGTGATGTACCTGTTCATTGCGCATGCTGCTCTTGCAAGCTGCGACTGTCCATTTGCGGAAGCTCGATGCCATGCCCGTGTTGCCGCTGCTGCCTCCCACGCAGGCTACACCCAGGGTTGGATCTTCATCTTCTTATCCTTCCATTAGCTTGAAGCCTGGCGATCGGTGTCCAATGAGGGCGCAAGGAAGTGCTGTGTCGGTCTGTCCAGCGGCGGCTAGGTTAGGAGCGAACCAGACTGGAGGCTGGAGCAAACGAATTGGGATTTTTCCTGCTGTCGATCAATATGGGAGGCACTCGTTTGGGCCGCGAGCCTGCTATAGGGCCTGCCTTGCACTTACGTTATTGGCCCATCCAAATTGAAACATTTTTCTTCATTTTTTACATTGCCTGCTCGTGCGCTGGGATGAACAAAACTAGCCTGGGCCAACCTGGATGACTCAAACTAGGTGCACACTTTCCAGCCACCCTAGGCGGCCGCCCATACCAGCCCCTATGGTGGTGTCGCCCCTTTTTGCGTGTATGATTGGGGTAGTGAAAAATATTCCAGTGGCGCTTTTGATTTACCCACAGAATGGTTGAATTGCTTGTTTCTATGAACTGAGTTCGCCAATAATGTGAAGGATGCCAGTCTTTTCATCCTATTGTAGATTGCTTAGATCTCGATATGCCAAATGTAATCACATGAAATATACAGTAAAAGCCAGTGTGATGTGTGTTGCTACAAATAGTCTGACAACCCATCCTCATATAACATATCAAGGACGCACCATCTTATCAGATTAACCATTCGACTTATCAATGCAGTGTGGGAAGAAAGAAGTATTGGGACTGCGTATCCAAGAAATTGATGCCATGGACTCCTTCATAGAACCTTGTAAGCGAAAAAGAAGTTGCAGTGTGCCTGTACAAAGAGCTAGCGTAAGTTCAGTTACCTGCTTCTCGGAATTTAGTTAGCCACTTATTGCAAAATTGTTCAATTACGTTGCTTGGCTTAATTTAGTTTGCTACTGATTACATAATGCCACAGCTTGTTAATCCTATTATAGATTGCGCCTATCTATGTGTTTGATACTTACTGTTAAGAATTACCTGTTTGCCTGAACTTAAATAGCTACTTAAGCACGTAGATAGCTGGTCATATGTACTTCTAGGGTACAGCAAAATTCACGTGTAATTTACGTACTAATACCCTATTTGTTTAAATGGTTTGCTGTTATCACTTGTAGCACTAGTAATGTTTGCATGTTCATAGATAGACAACTGTCAGGTTTATATGAGGGACACCGTCTTTTTAACTTATCTATATATATGTGTGTGTGTCGGAATCATTTTGCGTACATCAAAATTTTTTACAGATGTCTGTGTTGCTGGTAAACGGTACCGACTTGTTACTTTAATACGTTGCCAAGAACTTGTTAGTTTTACTAGTTCATGTGTAATTAAATACGTTGCCAAAACTAGTTAGTTTTACTAGTTTGATGTTAGTTTCTTATGGCTCTTGCAACACTTTATTTATGATTGCTAACATTCAAGTTTGCAGGATCCAACTGAAACTCCGTTGGCACAACAGGTATGTTTTCAGAAACTTCCTTGTTTACCTGGTTTGCTGCTGTAACTTGTTGTTGTAATCATCTTACCAACTTCAAGTTTTCAGGATCCAATTGGAAGTCCAATTGCAAAGCTGGTACATTTTCAAAAATATATTTGTGTAACAGGTTTGCTGCTGTAACTTGTTGCTCTAATGAAATTACTGACTACTCAACTTTTCAGGATCCAAGAGAAACTCCAATGCCACAACAGGTTCCTTTTGCAAAACTTGTTTGTTTAACTACTTTGCTGCTGCAACTGGTTGCTCTAATCACGTTACTGGCTACTCAACTTTTCAAGATCCAAGAGAAACTCCAATGCCACAATAGGTACCTTTTGCAAAACATGTTTGTTTAACTGCTTTGCTGCTGCAACTGGTTACAATGATGTTAATAACTACTTTGCAGCATCCAATTGACACTCTTTAATTACTTGTTTTTTAACTGGTTTGCTGTTATAACTCCCAGTTGAGATGTTTTGCTAACTTCAACTTTTCGGAATCCAATCAGAACTTTAATTGAAAAACAGGTTAGCCCAAGATCAAAGAGCGAGGTCCCCATGGACGTTGTATCATACCACAGCAGTGGCACCGGCCCAATCGTGTATCATGAATTGCCAACTGCTGACGCTCTAGAGGCTAAACTATTGGTAGAAAGAGATTCTGCTTCTGCACTTAGAGATGAAGTTGACATGTTGAGGAAGCAAACAACACAATCACAAGCAGTACTCAAGACAACCATTAAATATTTGGTGGATTTCAAAATGAAGCAAGCTGAGACTGACCGCATTGTTAAGGTCCTAAAGGAAAAAAGGAAATTAAATTCCCACTTGGTAAATCATAGGTGAAATGTTCTTTCCATCGTTGAATAACCATTGTGTTGTTTGTTCATGTAATTGATCAAACCATTTGTTTTAGAGATGATGTAATAATTGTTTTTTGTTTTTTGGTTTGTATTTTTTTTTGCACAAGTCTGTATTAATTGATAAGACTTTGAGACATTTCATTTTGATTGCTATGCCAGACCTACAAATATGCCAATCGGGCTGAATGTGCATTCAGCAATAATAGTAGTATAGATGGTCCTTAAGTGGCACGCATCTGAAAGGGCCAAGATGCTGTACTAGCTCCGCTAAAAAAATGATGCTCTTCTAGCAAGAAAAGTACAGCGGCCTGGCTTATGTATGTTAGTTGATATTATTGATCCATATACTCTATAAGTGTTTATATGTTTGTTAGTTTTGTACATTATTGGTTGATTGACTCGGTATTTTGAATCTTGAGACATCGCTTGTGTACATATCTAAATGGGAGTACACATTATGATGCGTGTGACACTTGAGTTGGACATAAAGTGGTTTCAAATATTCGAATTCACCTTAAATTGGATTCTAGCTTCTGAATTCGAGTATCGGCATTTGTAAATCATATTCATATATGACAGTGGAATACATCTTTGTTGTGCTTTTGAAGATATATAAAAACACATAGAAAGATTTATAAAGATTCGTATAAGAATACAAAATGGATTCGAATTTAGTTGCCAGGGTAAATGTGGATGCTTATTGTCCCAAAATTTGAAAGAATTAGCATAATATCCACTCCCACGTCGGCTGCCCGAAGCCAGTGTTTGCGAGATGGAAATTACTGTCTACCCCTTACACGGACAATCCATCGGCCCGATTTCCACTGCTCTCAATAGGGGTAGGTTAGTAACTTCAATTAGACGTGACACGACCGCCTCTAAGCCCATTCGGACACGGTGGGCGCCAAACGTGGGCGGTAAAACACATTTGATTCAAGCTCGTCCAAAAGACCTCTGTCTCTCCCTGCATTTCCCCATTCATTCACGGTGGGTGGCAAAACAAACTCGACTCGGCCGAAATCGATGTAGACAAATATTTTCAATAGGGGTAGGTTTGTAACTTCACTCAGACGTGACACAACGGCCCTACCTGTCAGCCCCGTTCATACACCATGGGCGCCAAAACACCCTCTCATTGCCCGAAATCGCTCTGGGAAAATATTGGGGAGATGCGAGATTACCGTCCTATCCCCAACCGACGAGACGTCCAAATTTTAAATGGGGGCTAAGTTCATAACTTTCCCATATTTCAGACAGGCGCGTCCCAAAAACATGGTTCCCCGTACCTCTCCCTCCATTTTCCCATTCATACACCATCCGCGCTAGAACACCATCCCCACACCAGCCTCCTCCGTCCGCCACCCCATCCATCGCCGCCATCCTCCACCCCATCCATCGCCGCCGTCCTCCACCATGCCGGAGCGCCTACCAAGACCGCGTCGTCCACTGCTAGAGATGGACGTTTCTCATCCACGGCGACGGACCAGGATCCTTGCATCGCGTCCTCTCGCTTCATCGGCACCGTCGTCCTCCTTGCCGGGGCCGCTCCCACGACCTTCTCGTCCACCGCAACGGGACTTATCCCCCGATGCACCCGTCTACCATCGCAGATTTGCTTCAATACCACCGACAACCATCGCACCCCCGATGCCTACACAGCACCGCAAGAGAGGTGGTACTACTTCATATATGCTCAACTTTTTGATCTCAACCAAAAAATAGATTGTAACTTGGTTACTGTACTTTCTTTTCAGCTCTTAGAATTTAGTTCTTAGTTCGAAGCAAACAATGGTTGCTAAATAGCATTTCTGCGGTTTGCAGCTTCAACTCTGCCATGGCACAGTCATAATAGGGTTTAATTGATCATGCTTAGGGTTTCCCCCCTTTTATGATCACTATACGATCAACATACGTGCTTCGTGTCATAATAGCACTGCTCCACCCATCAAGCTAAAGAAGCTTAGTTGTTCAAATACGAATCTGATATTATTAAAATAGAGTCATTAATTGGTCGGCTAAATGTTCCTAATTTAGTTTCGAAAATGCATGTACGTCGCTCGGGTGTGGATCTATAGGGTGCCCACGGTGGGCCGTGGCCCACCCTAGGATTTTGGGTCGGCCGGGGTCCCGATTCCCCTCTGTTCTGCCGTGCTTTCGATCTCTACTCGCCCCCAGCTGCCTGCCTCGCCGGCGACTTGCCATCCCCGAAGGGCATGACTCTAGGAGGAGACGCCGGACTAACAGGAGGTTAGGAGTCGCTCGCCCAACAGCGTCACCGCTGCCCGGGCGTGCCGCCGTGCCTACCTTCCTAGTCCGTTCAGGGCTCAGGCGTGCAACGGCCATTAAGCCAACCTGATTTATCCTGAGATACGGCCTCAACACTCAGCAGCCACTCCTCATCACCCATTTTCTAATTCATTCATTACTCATTAGGCAGGACTGTCATTAGGGTTTGTTGTGTACTGAGTGCTACCTACACTTAATGGTTCAGATGTATTTCAGTAATCTTTAGTACCTGTAAAGTTCACAGGGTTTCAAAATTCCGTCCCTAGGAACAGACACTAGTCATTTTGGATTGTTGGTCATAGTGACATTGACCCAGATTACTGCTGTAGGCCAGGTTTGTTGACAATTTTACTTATCTTTCTTACTCATTCGATATGATATCCAATTATTCATGTCGATTAGTTGCAAACAATAAGTGCTAGACCAACTTCTTGCTTCAGATTTTGGACGGTCTCTTACTGCAGTTACAATTCTGCATACTTGTCCTAGTAAGCTCACAAGTAATGATTGATTCACTACCTCTATGCTTGCCTTGTCATATTTGTTGTCAATATTCTTTTAGGGTGGACTACCCTATTTCAAAATACTGGAACCGCAGACATGAGTGAATAGTATTTCTCTGTGTGATCTCTTCCATCATGTGTGGGCAACGAACACTGCATTGTATAGAAAGAAAGTGTCATATCCACCTTTTACATAGACTACGATCTTTTACATGGAATACAAACTGCCTACTTGATTTGTGTCGCACTACCAGCACTCCACCCTTGAAGCTAAACATTATGCCACTCATAATTCCTGAGTTTATTTGTTAAAATATGAATTTGATATGATTCTAATGTTCCTACTTCAGTTTTGAAATGTGTGTCTGCCTGTTATAGAGACATAAGAGGTTTGTATTTCTGTGTGTGGTCTAGTCAGCACGGTTGGGGGGTGAACTTTGTATACGCAGGGGTTTGTAGGGAGACACTCTTCAAGTTGAATCCGCAATGCATTCCATAGATAATCTGACTACTTTTTATGTTTTCATGAATCTCAGATACTGAACAGCATTATAATGATTATGAGCTTGTGCACATGAAAAGAATAAAGCAGACCAATGCCATGGCTGTCAAACTTGGCATTAAGGGACTGAAATCAAGTCTGGATGTAATGCAATGCAAACTCTCTCCACCTACAGATTCATGCTCAGAATATGATCCGAACAATGATTCTGAGCTAGAGGGAGACCTAAGTCAATGTAGCTCCCTAGTGGAGGAGTCAGAGGCAGATGCCCTATCTTATTCACCCATCAAGGTGCTTGCTCTAACTTTCCAAGGTTATAATGGTCGCACATATCTTGCAACTGATGCTTTGCATTGCTTCTACTTTGTTGCACTGCCATTAGCTTAGTTTACACATCGTGTATGTGAATATGCCCTGCCTATCCATTTTCAGTACATATTCCATCTGTCATCATACCATATTTATCCATTCAAATGTTGTTCTTGTGTATCAGACGTTCAAAAGGAAGAGGGCGATTGCTGATCACGGAGGAGCACGAACAAAGTATTTGGAAAAGGTAGTGACACCTGATAAATCAATTAGCTCATTAGGTGTAGTTGCAATAACACCAGACCCAGAAAACACGGCCACAACTCTAGCAGACTCTAGCCCTACTACACTGGCCATCTCTGATGCCCCAAGTCAGCAGACCCCAACTGCAGCAAACAGTATGATGATGCCAGTTGACATAGCACCAGCTCTACGATGCAAAACCCCTATTCCAGCAAAGAGTATACCAAATCCAGTTGCCAAATCCCTTTTCGAACAAGAGAGAGCCCCAATTGCAGCAAATAGGACTCCTGTTCCACTTCTTCCCAGTTTAGAAGATGAAGCTTATATTGTTGCCAGGAACTTTGTGCGCATCTTTCCTTCATGGAAAGATTATACCACAGACAAAGAACAATTTCCAATCTTCCTTCGCAACTTACGCGTAAGTAATGTACTAATGTTATTCATGGTAATTACTGCATATGTTTCTGTTGACAGAAGACACAAGATTTCATTCTTTTAAATAGGCGAGGACCAAACTGGATAGTCAAGATGAGCAAGAGTTGGTTGTGCTTTTCAAGCACTCATTGATGAGGTATTGTTCCTACCTGAGGCAAGCGCAGTTCAATGGCAAGCCTCTAAATGAAATTTCTGAAAAGCCTCCAGTGCTACATTTATCAAACAGTGACTGGAATAATCTTGTTACACATTGGTCTCGTCTACAGCGTAAGGTACTGTCTATGATATCACATCACAATTTGAACTACATTTCTGCATGTTCCTTAATGTCTCACTTGTACGCAAACTATTTGCAGAAGAACATTCATTCTCAAGGGACCACAGAATCTCGCAACTATACTGCACAATGCATTGCTCTTGTGAGTAACTCTTGCCCTGTATGACCATACTTACTTTCATAGCTGGTTGATTATGTAGCATCATTGCACATGTTAACCTCGTTATCCTCCATTTGGTGGCCATTATAAGATCTGTATCGACTCTTACATAAATTTAGAATCAACCCAATGCTTTTCAAGAGGTTTAGCTCTGCAGTCCTCTTGTAAGGACCGAGCGTTGTCTATCACTGTACTTACATTAACAGCTACTCCCTCCGTCCCATAATATAAGAGCATTTTGTACAGTACACCAATGTTCAAAACACTTTTATATTATGGGAAGAGGGATTGGTTCATTGTGTAGCATTCTGCATCTTATCTCCCTCGCCCACCATTTACTAAAAAATATCAGATCTATATTTAATCTTACCAAAAAGTTGAATACACAGACAATGCCAGTGCAGAAGTGTAGCCCATTGCTCTTGTCAGTACATTTTGTCCTGTAACGCTTGTACTTCTAGGGATTGATAGTTGATTATGTAGCATCAATCTGCATCTTATCGTCGTTATCCTCTGTCCCTTCCAGTATTATTATCTATAATTACTCTCTACAAAATGTAGAGTACAGGCAATGCTTATGAAGAAGATTATGTGCTGAAATTCTTGAGTTATCCTTCCCTTGACATGGAGAAGGGCATTATAAAGCCAGTGTTAACTGTTAATGTAAGTCAGTCCTTCTAAAGCCTTTATCCTCAACTGCTATTTAATTTGCTCATACTCCCTATCGTCAACTGCTGCTTAGTTTGTTGTTTCTATCAAAATGCATGTTCGCAACAACTGTAACGTCCAAGTTTTACTTGTAAAACCAAATTCCTTATTCATACCATGCACATTACTCAATACTCCCTATATGTATGCTTGTTTTTGTGGATCTATAATCCAGTGTGTGGTGAAGCAACCCAAGTTTGCACCTTGTCATCTCCTGTTTTATCTTATTGATGTGGCTGATGATATGAACAACATGCCATGCACATTAACCAAAATAGATACAATGATTGTCTTTGCCCTTCATCTATGCTTGTTTTGTTGACATGGTAATCCAGTAGTGTGGTGAAGCTCCCTGCATTATGAACAATGCCAAATTATGCTATTGATATTTTGAACTTACTCTTTATTTTCTAATTTGAAATTGGATGGAATTGACAGCATAGTTACCATCTTTGTTTATACACGTGCAAAACCTGTCATCTCTCTGCTTGTTTCAGGGTGATATGCCTGATGGCATTCACAAGTCTGCTGAAGGCTGTGAGACAAACCCAACATATATTGCAGCAAAGAAGGCAAAACATCTTGAAGATAGTGAGACAACCCCAAAGTCTTGTCTTGATGCAGTGTTCAAGTTACTTGAGACTAGCAGTCAGACAAGCTCACAGAATTCACTGTCTGAATCAGTTCGACTTCTTCAGTCCCAAGTTCTAGCAGAAAGGCATTCTGCAACTCAACTTCGACTTGAAGTCCTATCTCTAAGAAAGATTGCGGAGAACACCAATGAGAACCTCATTGCTAAATAGCTACACCTGGAAGCTATGACCGACATGCTAGGCCAGTCTCACAGCCTTGCTCAGCAGCTTGCGCAGCAGTTCCTGTGCAAGGCTAACCTTTCTTGAACTGTCTTGGAAGTGGTCTTGGTTCAGTATTATTTTGTTACGCTGCAATGGCGCCCATTTTTTGTAATCTGCTTCTTCGTTGCGCTTTATGATCACTGGTGGCGAACTTTGATGCCCAGTGGATGTAATATACCATAAATCCTTTATTGTATAGTGTAGGTTTATTCTAAGTTACTATGCCATAATTTCTTTATTGTATAGAGTAGGTTTGTTCTTAATTCCTACTAGTTACCGTATATGCCATCATTTGCTATCTGAAAAAACGGCGAAAATCTGATGTAGTCGACCGGGCCGAAACATTCGCCACTAATGGGCCTGCATTTTAGCGGGCCACAACTGGGATGGCCTGCAACCTTCTTGGGCCTGAAAGGCCATTGGGGCCTTCACACTTGGCGCCAGGCCCACAACTTACACGGGCCTATATTCGGCCCAAAGTTTAGTTGGGCCTTTACTGGACCCAGCGCTTAGTTCGGCCCATGTACCTTCGGGCCATTAATAGGCTGAATATTCTGCTAGCCTGTTACGGCCCAGAAGAAACCATGGGCCTTTAGCAGGCCGAAATGCATGTTGGGCCTCAATTTTCACTAGTTGTGGACGGGCCTTCAGCAGGCTGAAATGTAGAGCAGGCCATTATTGGCCCAGTTATATGACGGGCCATTACGAGGCCGAAACATATCTCGGGGCTTAGTTGGCCCACTAATATCATGGGCCTTTAAGAGTCCGAAAGCTTAGTAGAGGCATCAACAGGCCGAATTATACGACAGGCCTTTAACAGGCCCAAAGTAACGTTGGGCTGAATTGTTGCCACCTTGATCATGGGCCGTTAGAGGGCCGAATGTTGCGTTGGACCATATATGGCCCATGGGCAGCATGGGCCATTCCCAGGCTAAAAGACACACCGGGATGAAATGGGCCCATGTCTATATCGGGCCTCTAACAGGCCGAAATGTCACTGGGCCGTAATTGGGCCCAAATATTCGGCGAACAATTAATGGGCCAGATCTGGCTTCGGGCTGTAAATGGGCCATGTTTAAACAGGCCGTTAGTGGGCTGGCCCACTAGTACCTAAGTAAATACTACAGGCCTTTGACTGGGCCAGCCTTTTTAACCTATATGGGCCTCTATTGGGCCCTGCCATGTGTCGATGTATCATAGGCACATCTCCTCCATTGGATGGACGACATCTGGCCCACCGAGGAGCCGACACGTGTTTCCTCCAGCCAATGATGATTTTACACATGGAAAATCCCCATTGGTCCGGGCTGTTAACGGGTTATCGGATCCAAACCGGAACCCGATAGCTTAATGGTGACCCATTACGGTGGATGCCACGTGTCAGTTACCCTTGACGAAAGCACTTCCATGACGCGGCATTTATCGTCATGGAAGTGGACACTTTCGTGATGATAATTTTGGTATTGTCATGGAAAACTTCTACGACAGCACAGGTATGACTATCTTGATTCTGTCATAAAATCGTCATGGGTGTACATGCATGATAAAAAATGTGACCTACTGTGACAAACACGTATCATCACGGAAGTGGTTTTTTTGTAGTGTGCTCCTTCTCCTTATGTGTGTATTCTACTGATGATCTCTCCGTCGTGCATGGAGGCCTCCTGGGGGGTTTTATAGGTCAACCCCCCAGGGTTACAATGGTAAAGTTACATGGACGTGGGGCCGGGATGTCAGCATCTGGGAAGCCGACGCTGGGGCTGCCGGGTACCAGGGTACGCCGGGTTCGCTGGGCACGGGCCCCGTGCACCAGAGGGCACTGTTCTCCATCTTGTCGTGCGTCACGGAGTGGTTGGACAGGATCAGCTATAGTGGCGCATCTCCTGGTCGCCTTCAGCTTGCATCAGTTGGACGGGGGATGCACTGTAGCCATGCCAGCCCTAGTCAGTGGGGTAGGTGGACCACTGTTGCCACGCTCCTGCTGGTTAGCGGGGTTGGTGGGCCACTGTAGCCACGCTCATCCCTTCATGGGGACTTGTTCCGTCATATGCCTTGGACGGGACGGGAGCTAACCCACGGCCAGGTTGAGGGATGCACTGTGGTTGCGCTTACTTGTTGAAGAAGTCTTGACTTGCTGGGGCCGGCCGGCATGCGCCAGCGGGCTTGGCCGGGTTGCGGGACCTGGCCGGGTTGAGGAACCCGGCCAAGGGAGGGCCGGATTGAGGGGCGTTGCTAGCCCCGATGTTTTTGAAAAGGATCCGGGATCCGTTGCCTGCCCGGGGTTCATCCCCCCGACAAGCCTCTAGCTAGGTTTGTCCATCTATCGCACACTCTCGCTTCCCCTCTCTCATATATGTCTCTCTCACGCTCCTTGTATCTATGTAGATATCTCATCTCTTCTTGAAACACACCCTCTCTATGTAGTCTCTCCCACACTCCCTATCTCTTTGTGTAAGAACTCTCTTTCTCCCTATCACACATACACACGCACTCGGCACTCTTTCTCCCGCGCTCTCTCTAGGTCTTTCTCGCATATATTTTGTAGGCCCCTTCATTTCATGCACCCTGTCTCTCTAGGCCTCCATTGCACACAATGTATCTCGCTCCCTAACCATTCATGTGTACTCAATGTGACTTCTCCTATTCTCTCTCTGTCACACACACACACGCTCCATCGATCACCGAGCTTTCTTCTATACCTCTCACATAGACATGCATACTCCATGTCTTTCTCTGTTCCTCGATCTTTTGTGTACCACTATTTCTCTCGATCGTGCACACACACTATCGCCTCTCTTTATGTTGATACCTCTCACACACACACTCTTCATGTCTTTGTCACACACTCTCTCTCTCTCTCTCTCTCTCTCTCTTTCACATAGAAGATCTATCTCAAGGTCAATCTCTCGTATGCATGCTATCCCCCTTCTCTCTCTAGGTTACTCTCTTTCTCTATGTTGGCTCTTGCGTGCACACACCATTTGTTTGTAGGACGATCCCCTGTAGGAAAAAATCTGGTCCTCCATCTCCCATGCTCCCATGATATGAGAGGTCTCCGGCCGTTGGATCGTGGATACAATCTCTGGACCTGAGCAAAATTTTGAGACTCTTCAAGGGGTTCCTCTACCTGTGTCCGTTTGATCGGTGTTCTAACACGCCCCACGGGAACGTTGTAGTGTTGTTATTATCTTTTGGACATCACACAAATGTTGAGTACATATACAAATAGAAGAGGCGCACACACATAGTCAGTCTCTGGCTGTCTAGCACACATGAGAATTACGCAATGAATCATAAACAAATAAACCCGTAGTTGCAGGATTTCTGCATGCGTGGGTACCGGGTATGTGCTGGAGTGCACTTCTGTACGAAGAGTCAGCTCGTGTGATAATTTGATCCATAGGTGTTAACTGTTAGGGACCACACGTGAACGACCTGGAGGCGATGGCTCGGTACTGATCGAGTTGGCACATTTAAAAAATACATTTTTTAGTGATGTAGGAGTTCTGGTTTTCAATGCACGTTATACATTTTATTAAAATGACTAGTAAGGAGCGAAAAATGAAAATCGTTAGTATATACATAGGCTGGATTTTCCGTGCTTGCTGCTAGCCATGGTTCCTCCCTTCACACACTCTCACCCTCTCCTGGTCTAAACAAGACACGCGCTAGCCATTTTCTCTCTCCTCACCAGCTGTGAAAGATCCCACCGGATCCTGTCCACCATGGAAGGGTGGCGATGCAGCGTTGATGCGGTCGCCCTCGGTGAGGGAGGAGACACACTGCTAGCGCGTCCCAAGCTACGGACCATGTTGTCCTCTCTCACCCAGTGCCAGAGCAGACGCGACCTCCCACCGGTGCAGGAATTGAACCGGCGCACGGCCGTGAGAGCGCCACTCGCTACACGCCAGGCTGAACACACCTCCTCGCCTCATTCAACCAGCTTAAGACTGCCCTGCCTACCTCCACTAAACTCGCACGTGTGTCGAGAAACCTACTCTAGCCACACGTCCATCCGTGAGCCAGTCAGCATTCAACACAACACCGATTGGCTCCTCGCGTTCGCCCGCTGTTTAAACAAGGCCAGCCGCCTGACAAGAACCGCACCACACCTCCGCTCCCCATCTCCTCCTTGCACCATTTTCTCCACACTCTCAATAGCATTCGGTGAGCATGAAGACGAGTTCTCCAGCATAAAAGTCGGCTGGGTGCCTCAACAAGCCTGCCGGATATGAGCCAGACAACTCGCGGTTCCACCTCCCTCCCCGCCCTAGGCCGTCAGTACAATGGGAAAGGCTATAGGCAGGCAAGTGAAGGAGCAAGCCGCTGCTCCAAGTTGGCCCCTAGTGCAGCAACTTGACACTCCAAGGGTGCCCACAAAGGAGTGGCCAGTTGCTCCACACCGGCATGAGGGGGAGCACGGCATCCAGTGGATCATGGTTGGCCGCACCATCCGCGGCAAACATTGGCGGAATAGCGGCTTGCCGGCAGAGGTAGCCAGCATGTTCGCAGCCGCCGCCGATGGCTAGGAAAAGTAGACCATGGGAGCCGCCGCCACTTGGGTCCCATGAAGGCCACCGCCACTGCGTCACCGGCATAGACACCCGGTGTATTTCCCGGTTTAGAGCACAACACCATGGAAGCAGAGGAGCTACTCTTCCCCTCCATCATCACCTTTGGCCGAAGTGCAGCCAGACATATCGAAGTTATGACGAAGGCGGAGGCCATGGAGGTGGAAGGCACGGAGGGCCACTGTGGCCGGCATTAGACTATTACCTCCAGAGCCGGACGAGCTTCGCATTTAGTGAAAAAATGTCTAAAATGTCTTTAATTTCGTACGGTCTAGTTTTGTCACTTGCTCTCGGCAACTAGCTCTGGCTCGCTAATTTATTTCCTCTGTGGACATACGCTACATGGTGTTGGCACGCCCAATATCTCCATGCCCTTACATTCCCACTATTTTATTATTGTCAATCCAATGCCACTTGTAAAATGATGCAATGTCACAGAGGTAGTAATATGTTGCTGTCAGTCTAGTGCCATCGATAAATCCAATGGCACTTGTAAAATGATGCAATGCCATCGATAACCCTTTTACATATTTTTGCAAACACGATTGCCAATCTCCATCTCAGGCATGTTCATGCAAATAGAAGCAGATACCTCAATTTTAGTGGAACTCCACAAAATTATACTGGAGTCCCTCCTCCACCATTGGTAGAAAATGCACCTTTTTCATCAATGCTCTCAGAAGGAATTCGTGTTTTGGCTGTGAACTAAATGTTGTTTCGGAGAAGCATTGATAATAGTAGTAATAACTAGATATTTTTCTTTATTTTTAATTCTCCTTACATTTTTTTGCTTTGAAGTGAATCATTGAGATGCATAAACTAATTCAACTATGGCTATTAGTTGGTTGTGGACATTATCTATGAATGTGAAGATATCCGTGAACATGAGTTTGATGTGAAAGTTGAATTTGGAATGTTGGGCTTGCGTGTGAACTATAGCATGTCCAATGCTTTGTCTGTTATTGTTCTACAAGTAATGTAAGTTATTACATGGCCCAAAAATATATATTTTGTGCCACATCTCGGCATCACAGACTTGCATACATCTCAACCGATGCACCCACATCACAAAATACATGATGACTGGATAAATTTGAACCTAGTTATTATGAATGAAAATTTGGATTGACATCAGTTTTAGATAGCAGGAGATGCTTAGCTTGCTCTGCCTCTACTAGCTTCTTTCTGGCTTCTTCCATCTCTTGTTTGGCTTGGGTGAAGAGAGCATCTGATTGCTATTTTTGCTTCTTGAGGAACTCGGCTACATTCCATAGGGTTGTTGCACGCTTTCTTTCAGCCTTTACTAGAGCCACGAGGACACGAACACTTGACGAATCCATCTGGCTTGTGTGTAATCCAGCATCATTTGGGAATTGGCACCTTGTGTAATCCGGCATCATTAGGGAACTGGCACCTTTTGTGTAATCCAACCTCATTTGGGAACTGGCACATAGAACTAGCCTCAAAACCTGATCTTGAGGTTGACCATACTTCCCTCCTCGCACGAACTACATCCTAACATGAAGAAGTTACTTTTTCTTTCAGTCAATTGTTAGAGCTCCCCAGATCCATTCAGTAGAAGCCCGATAAACAGGACTACTAGAAGTGAGTTCAAAAGGAGAAATCTAAAAACAGACTCCTAGGGTGAGGACACCCACTTCCTACATCAAGCTAAAAAGGAAAGCATTAGGATGATTAAGAGTGTGCTTATTACATATCATGCAGAGCTAGCTTATATAAACTAAAACATATAAATCAAAGAACACAAGGCTAAGTGAAATACGAAAACCAGCAGAGGGGTGCACTAAGCCAAGGGTTTGCCTGACTAGATGATCAGAAACTAGATGATCTCTAGGGCGTCTATAGCCGTGTTTGCCTGACTAGCTTCACCATGAAATTAGAAAGGTTATTGTTTTTCATCCTATGGCTTGGTGGGTCCAGTGAGTAAATTGAGATCCTACAAATGATAGAGCCTAATCAAGTGTACAGGCAATTTTTGTCTCGCTTGTTATTGTTTAATAGTCTGCCACACTGCTGGATTGCATGGCAAGAACCCTAGCCAAGCACACAACATGGTTTGATGTTGTTTTCGGCTCGGGGCTTGCCCATGGCCTGGACTGTCCTGGTCCGTGTTCGCTACTTCTGCCAGACACATACCATGTCAAAGTAATTGAAAGGTTGTTACTTACCAAAGCTTGTTTTACAGGTTCAGTGCAGCTCGTCTTTAACTTGAGACATTCCTTGAAGATGTCCCCAACATCCCGTATTTGGTCTTCATTGCTCCTCTTCATGTTGGCATTCGTAGTTTTAAAATCCCAACATGGCAAGAAAAATATAGTAATACACACACATCATGTAGGCAACATTAAAGTACTCATCTTCAATGTTGGCATGAGTGATTTTTAATACGGGTGTGGCTAGGTCTCAGTCAACTGAGATTTAACCAAGTCTTAGTCAAGTGACATAATATGCAAGAGAGAGAAAGAAAAAACTAAAAAGAAATTTTTGCACGGATCTCAATGTGAGATCTCACAGCTATAGCATCGACTATCGACTGAGACTTAGCAAGACTGTTTTAATATCCTACTTTGTGGCTATTCAACTTTGCTAGAGCTATGTTGTGGTTTTATTCTGATTCAATAGAACTGGGGGATCACCTCCCTGGTATTCTCAAAAACTTATAATCATTTGCCACACTACTGGTTAGATATGAAGAACCTACGCAAGCACACAGGAGCGACACACAATTACAAGATGATATTCTGTTGGATAGTGCAAGCTATAACCAATTACTTTTACTGGAACAATAACAACCATGAAATTTGAAGGGTAGGTATGAACAAAATCGGAAATGAACACGTACTGCTAAGAGAATCAATGTACACATTACCAATCGCGGAGGAGTACGAAGGTCGCGACGGCGGCTGTGCATCTTGGTCGGTGATACGTCTCCAACGTATCTATAATTTTTGATTGTTCCATGCTGTTATATTATCATTCTTGGATGTTTTACAATCATTTTGTAGCAACTTTATATCATTTTTTGGGACTAACCTATTGACATAGTGCCCAGTGCCAGTTGCTATTTTTTGCTTGTTTTTTACTTCGCAGGAAATCAATACCAAACGGAGTCAAAACACACCGAAACTTTTTGGTGATTTTTTCTGGACCAGAAGACACAAGTTGGGCCAAGAAAGTACCTGAGGGGGGCTTCGAGGGGAGCACAACCCACCAGGGCGCGCCTAGGGGCCCAGGCGCGCCCAGGTGGATTGTGCCCACCTCAGCCGCCTCCCGCACCGCCTCTTTACTCTATAAATACCCCAATATTCTAGAAACCCTAGGGGAGTCGACGAAAATCAATTCCAGCCGCCGCAAGTTCCAGAAACCATAGATCCAATCTAGACACCATCACAGAGGGGTTCCTCATCCTCATTGGTGCCTCTCCGATGATGCGTGAGTAGTTCATTGTAGACCTACGGGTCCGTAGGTAGTAGCTAGATGGCTTCCTCTCTCTCTTTTGATTCTCAATACAATGGTCTCTTGGAGATCTATTTGATGTAATTCTTTTTGCGGTGTGTTTGTTGGGATCCGATGAACTTTGAGTTTATGATCAGATCTATGTTTTTATCCATGAAAGTTATTTGAGTCTTTTGATCTCTTATATGCATGATTACTTATAGCCTCGTATTTCTTCTTCGGATCTTTGGTTTAGTTAGGCCAACTAGATCGATTTTTCTTGCCATTGGAAGAGGTGCTTTGTGATGGGTTCGATCTTACGGTGCTTGATCCCAGTGACAGAAGGGGAACCGACACATATGTATCATTGCTATTAAGGATAACAAGATGGGGTCTAATTCTACATAAATAGATCTTGTCTACATCATGTCATCGTTCTTATTGCATTACTCTGTTTCTCCATGAACTTAATACACTAGATGCATGCTGGATAGCGGTCGATGTGTGGAGTAATAGTAGTAGATGCAGGCAGGAGTCGGTCTATTAATCTTGGACGTGATGCCTATATAATGATCATTGCCTGGATATCGTCATAATTATTTGAAGTTCTATCAATTGCCCAACAGTAATTTGTTTACCCACCGTATGCTATTTTTCTCGAGTCCATTTTCTCATCATATATTTTCAGATCTATTTTCCTATTTGCCTTTTTTATTTATTTGCCACTTTTATTTTCAGATCTATATTTCTAAAACCCAAAAATATTTTGCTGCACTTTATTTTATTTGCGATCTATTTATCCAATCTACTACAATTTATCTCCCGTCAACTTGCCAATTTCTGGCGCCGTTACCCGAAAGGGATTGACAACCCCTTTAACACGTCGGGTTGCAAGTATTTGTTCTTTGTGTGCAGCTTCTGTTTACGTAGTGTTGCTTGGTTCTCCTACTGGTTTGATAGCCTTGGTCTCATCACTGAGGGAAATACCTACCGTTGTTGTGCTGCATCATCCCTTCCTCTTTGGGGAAATACCGACGTAGTTCAAGCAAACATCAAAAGGAATTTTTGGCGCCGTTGCCGGGGAGACATCATCAACATCTACATCTACCAGGTTCCTAATCACAAATCTCATCTCCTTGCAATTTACATTATTTGCCATTTACCTCTCGTTTTCCTCTCCCCCACTTCACAAAAATTTGCCATTTTATCCGCCCTCTTTTTGGTTCGCCGTTTTCTCGTCAGATCTGTTTTTGAGTGCAATTTTTTTTGCGTAGTCATGATGCCTCGAAGAAAATATTATGATATTCCTTACCCCAATATTTTGCTTGAAATTAAGAAAAGTACTAAGGAATATATGACTACACAATTTGAGCACAATAAATATTTTACTGAAGAACTTAAGGAACACTCTGTTATGTTGGATGCTATAACAAAACAACTTGATGATTTTAGTAGAGAAGTTTGTAATCTTCAATATAAGTATGCTTTTGCTGAAAGTTTGCTAGGGAAAATATCCGATGCACAAGCTACCCTAGTAAATCAAATGGTTGCTAAACCAATCTCGTTGGAAGATAAAAATGAGGAAGATCTTAAAGTGATTGGTGTTTCTTCTATTGATTCCTTATTTAGTAAAATTAAGATTGATAATAAAGGGACTGGACAAGAGTCAACTTTAGCTAGAAGGCGTCCCGATAATTTGGAGGGTGAAAATCTTGTTGAGAAAATTGATAAAAGTGGGTTTGGAGAGGTCAAAACTTTAACTACTGATGTGCCCACTCTTTTGGATTACAAAGACTTTAATTATGATAAATGCTATTTGATTGTTTGTATTTCTTTGTTCCAATCCATGATAAATTCACCCCATGCCTATGAACAAAATAAAGCTTTTACTAAACATATTGTTGATGCTATGATGAAAACTTTGGAAGAAAAGTTGGAATTAGAGATTTCAATTCCTAGAAAATTACATGATGAATGGGAACCTACTATCAAACTCAAGATTAAAAATTATGAATGTTTTGCTTTGTGTGATTTGGGTGCTAGTGTTTCTACAATTCTGAAATCTTTATGTGATGTGCTTGGTCTTACCGATATTGAAGAATGTTCTTTAAATTTGCACTTGGCGGATTCTACTATTAAAAAGCCTATGGGAAGAATTAATGATGTTCTTATTCTTGCAAATAGGAATTATTTGCCCATAGATTTTATTGTTCTTGATATTGATTGCAATCCGTCTTGTCCAATTATTCTTGGTAGATCGTTTTTGCGCACTATAGGTGTCGTGATTGATATGAAAGAAGGGAACATCAAATTCCAATTTCCTTTGAGAAAGGGTATGGAACACTTCCCTAGAACAAGAATTAAGCCACCATATGAATCAATCAAGAGGGCATCTTATGGATCAAGAAACAAAGATGACAATACTTAGATCTTTGCATTATGCCTAGCTAAGGGCGTAAAACGATAGCGTTTGTTGGGAGGCAACCCAATGAATAAAATTTATTTTTGTCTTTTTCTTTCTGTTCTTGAGTGTTTTCACAATTATGCTACGGTTATGATTGTGCTTTTTGTGTTTTAATTAGTGTTTGTGCCAAGTAAAGCCTTTAGGATAGCTTTGGTGATAGTTGATTTGATCTTGTTGGAAAACAGAAACTTTTGCGTCCAGTAAAACAATTTTGAAAATTCACAGAAGCGAAAAAAAATTCTGAATTGTTTACAAGATATTGGTATACAAATTGCCTCTGTTTTCCTAATTTTTCACAATTTTTGGGGGTATAGAAGTATGAGAACAATTTGCATCTTTACAGACTGTTCTGTTTTTGACAGATTCTGTTTTCTTTGCATTGTGTGCTTATTTTGATGAATCTTTGGTTTGTATTGGAGGTTATAAGCCATGGTAAAGTTAAAATATAGTAGATATAATGCAATTACAAAATTTGAATGGGTTTTCTATAGTACTTAAAGTAAAGATTGGTTTTCTTATACTAACGGATCTCACGAAGGTTTTGTTAAGTTTTGTGTGATTGAAGTTTTCAAGTTTTGGGTGAGATTACGATGGATGAAGGAATAAGGAGTAAGAAGAGCCTAAGCTTGGGGATGCCCCATGGCACCCCAATCCATTATCCAAAGAGAGCTTGGGGATGCCCGAGTGGCATCCCCTCCTCCTTCTAACGACCATCGGTATTTTACTTGGAGCTATATTTTTATTCGTCACATATCATGAGTTTTGCTTGGAGCGTCTTGTATGATATGAGTCTTTGCTTGTTTTGCTTTTTGTTTTTAGTCATGAATCCTTGCTGGACACACCTATTTGAGAGAGCCAAAATTATGCTTTGACTTGTTAGAATTGCTCTCTATGCTTCACTTAAATCTTTATGAGCTATGGAATTGCTCTAGTGCTTCACTTATATCTTTTTGAGCACGGTGTGCTTTAGTATTTTTGAAGAAATGCTCTCATGCTTCACTTAGATTTATTTGAGAGTTAGTAATTTTTTTAGAAATTCTCTCTTGCTTCACTTAAATTATTTTGAGAGAAGAAAATTTTATGCTCATGTTCTTCACTTAGATTTGTTTGAGCTATCAAAAGCAACAAATGAAATTAGTCCCAAAGTGATAGATATTCAAGAGGGATATAATGAAAACTTTCAACAAGATCATTGGACAAAATAAACTTGATTCCTTGTAATAGTTTTGCGATATGTTGATATAATATGTGAGTCATGTTGATGAGTAATTATGCTTTAGTAAGAATATTGGTGTTAAGGTTTGTGATTCCCTATGCAAGCACGAAAGTCAATAGTTATACAATGAAATTACATCCTACTTGTGGTGCATTATTCGGTGTTAGTTATGCTTAATGCTCGCTTATGAGATTTTTCGTTTCTTGGTTGGATGCTTCTCAATCTTTTGCTAGCCTTCATTTGCACTAAGTACGATCACTACTTGTGCATCCAAAATCCATAAACTAGTTTTGCCATATGAGTCCACTATACCTACCTATATGCGGTCTTTTCGTGCTGTTCTAAGCAAATTTGTATGTGCCATCTCTAATTTCAAAATAAATTTCTCTTTTGTGTGCTCATACCGCTCATGAAACGGTAGGGGGTGGCTGATATTTTTCCATGCTAGATGTGTTATTCTCAAGATGAGTGTTTATTCACTTGTCATTGCATGAGAGTACGGCAAAGGTATTCGGGATGCCCAGTCCCGAAATGAAAAATGAATTTACTTTATGTTGTCAAATAATAAATTCCTTGCAAAGTGTTGGTATGGATGGCACCCGTGGATTCGGTTAGCCGTGGAATGTGAAAGTATGGTGGAAAAAGGAATAAACTTTATTTTCTATTTGGGAACCGCCTATGATATATCTAGCATGGAAAGTATTGGGAACTACTCGATCATTTTCGTTGAAAGGAAAAGCATGCCACCCAAAATGTTTTATCTCTACTTTTTTCGCTTTGAGCTTTTGCACTTCTACAAATCCCTACTTCCCTCTGCGAAGGGCCTTTCTTTTACTTTATGCAATTTTTATTTTATTTTGAGTCTCCATCTTCTCTTATAACGCACCAACTAAGGGGCACTATGATCGTACTTGAGCAATGGGTGTAGCTAATATGCGAGTGTGTTTCATGAAGGGATCAATGATTGAGCATAATGGGCTAGGGATAACTTGCTTTAGTGTTGATATTTTGAAAGACATGGTTGCTTGTTGATATGCTTGAGTATTGAAATCTTCATGTCAAAACTAGACTATTGCTTTGAATCATATAAAAGTCCAAATGTCCATGCTACAAAGAAAAGAATATGTGATGAATATGTTAGGCAGCATTCCTCATAAAAAATTCTGTTTTTATCATTTACCTACTCGAGGACGAGCATGAATTAAGCTTGGGGATGCTGATACGTCTCCAACGTATCTATAATTTTTATTGTTCCATGCTGTTATATTATCATTCTTGGATGTTTTACAATCATTTTATAGCAACTTTATATCATTTTTTGGGACTAACCTATTGACATAGTGCCCAGTGCCAGTGGCTGTTTTTTGCTTGTTTTTTACTTCGCAGGAAATCAATACCAAATGGAGTCCAAATGCAGCAAAACTTTTTGGTGATTTTTTCTGGACCAGAAGACACAAGTTGGGCGAAGAAAGTACCTGAGGGGGGCTCCGAGGGGAGCACAACCCACCAGGGTGTGCCTGGGGGCCCAGGCGCGCCCAGGTGGGTTCTACCCACCTTAGCCGCCTCCCGCACCGCCTCTTTGCTCTATAAATACCCCAATATTCCAGAAAACCTAGGGGAGCCGACGAAAATCAATTCCAGCCGCCGCAAGTTCCAGAAACCACAGATCCAATCTAGACACCATCACGGAGGGGTTCATCATCCTCATTGGTGCCTCTCTGATGATGCGTGAGTAGTTCATTGTAGACCTACGGGTCCGTAGGTAGTAGCTAGATGGCTTGCTCTCTCTCTTTTGATTCTCAATACAATGGTCTCTTGGAGATCTATTTGATGTAATTCTTTTTGCGGTGTGTTTGTTTGGATCCGATGAACTTTGAGTTTATGATCAGATCTATGGCTTTATCCATGAAAGTTATTTGAGTCTTTTGATCTCTTATATGCATGATTACTTATAGCCTCGTATTTCTTCTTCGGATCTTTGGTTTAGTTAGGCCAACTAGATCGATTTTTCTTGCCATGGAAAGAGGTGCTTTGTGATGGGTTCGATCTTACGGTGCTTGATCCCAGTGACAGAAGGGGAACCGACACGTATGTATCGTTGCTATTAAGGATAACAAGATGGGGTCTATTTCTACATAAATAGACAGTCGGCAACGAGAGTCAGTTCATTGGTGCCAACGGTGCTACTGCTATTCTTGCGTTGGCTTCCGGGAACCAGATTTGAGACCGTGGAAGACGGCGCCGGGAAAACGGCTCCTACGCGGTGTACAACAGCGACGATGGACCGGCTCCTGTGCGGCGTACGACGTCGTTGATGAGGCAGATGCACTGTGGTGGACAAGTGCGCCGATGTAGAAGGGGAGGGGCAGAAAGGCCGACTAACCTCGACCGACTTGTTCTGGGGTGCTGTGGTGTCGTGGAGAATTCTATTTTGCAGTGGAGATAGAACATGGGGATTATTGAGGTCTACTCTAGGTGCGGGGGTGGGGTGGATGGGTGGGGTGAGGATGAAGTTACCAAAGCAGCCCCCGAACCATCACCAACCATCGGCCTTTTCGACCAAGGGTATGATGGTAATTTCGCATTGTTCGAATCTGGGTTGCAGAAGATTTTGCCGCCGACATGAAAATTTGTAACATTGTACTCCATGTCTAGCGTGTTTGGTGATTGGGCTAAGCAACTAGGAGTAGTACACATCTCTTTTCTTAGTTTAATGTCGTGGCATTAATTATTTCTTGTAGTTGTGAAGTAAAAATATTAAACTATTCACTTTGAATGTAATGGTTTATACAATTCAATAGTCAGAATCATTGTTGAATTCCAAGATGAATACCAAGTCTATAGTACTTCACAATTTACTAAAGTCACATAATACAACTCGAATGAATATCTAAATGCATTTCATAATTATTAATTAGTTGGATGCAACAAAACCAGCCATAACTCTACATGATCCAATCCAAAACAATATTTGAACACATCCCAATGTGTGAATTCCTGCGTGTGTGAATGAAGCGTAGAGAGAGAGGGTGTGAAGATGGAGCAATGGCGGGAGAGAGATGTGTGCGTGCAACACACAAGATATACACCCCATGGAAGAGAGAGACAGAGGGCTGGAAAGATTGTATATATGTGGGCAATAGTATCTTGCGTACGACGATCTATGGGACTGGCAAAGGTCCCTTTGCAGTTCAGCTATGGAGATCAACATGCACAAAGAGCAGAACCAGCAATCAACACGAGTGTTTTACCCAGGTTTGGGCCGCTGTGAAGCGTAAAACCCTACTCCTGCTTTGATTGTATTGGATGTGAGAGTTCAAGTACAAGGAGCGTAGCTTGCCGGCAAAGTGCGCGGGAAGTGCGGCTACGCGTATAATTGAACAAAGTGTCGACATTTGTAAAGGTAGCCACGGGCCTCCCTTTATAGAGCAAGGGGTCACCACAGTGGCGAAACAGTCTTTACACAATGTAAGTGGTGGCTATAGTGCCAAATACCTAACTCTGGCGGGTTAGGACAAACGCATTAAATGCGCCATGAGGTGTCACTCTAGTGAAGCTTGCCGCCAAGGGTTGCCTCTCCTTTTATGTCATTCGCCCAACTACCTCTTATTATCTTGACACTCCTTCGGGACGGGTGTCATTAAAGTTGATCCTTCAGCGGCGAGCTGACATGTGCCCAGACAGAGCTCAGCAAACCACCTACCCGCTCGACACCTACTTGACAGGTGACTAGAGTGCTGAGGTGGAGCGAAGGACAAGTAGTGGAAGCTTGCTGGCATGGAGCTTGCTAGTTCTTCATTGCCGTCAAGCAGCTTGCCAGCAACCAAAGTCTTGATCTTCAGTACTAAACTAGTACTTCTCAATGACTTGACTCGAGGTCTTCTTCATGGTCTTGTACACCAAGCCTTGAGTCTTGTTTGTAGTAGTCCTCCGGCAAGCCGCCGTTGGGAAGGCTACCACTACATGTGCACAAGTCAAGGTACTAAGGCACCCATGTCTTGGTACACAGACAAGAGCCCCTAGGCCTGGGCCACACACGCATGCGAGGCATCGCTAGGCTAGGCCCAAACAGTGCATAGGCACGCTTGGCAGAGGATAACTGCTGTAATCTTGTCTTTTACAATGCCCCCCACAACGCGCATTAAATGCAGAACATGGGAGAGGCGGATTGAAATGGCTACTAGAGGTAGTGCGCCTGAAAAAGAGTAACCACATAGGATAGTTAAGAGCCAGCCCCCGTGCCTTCCCCATAAAAAGGAAACCACAAAGGATGATGCTCATTTACCCCCCTTCTTCTCTAATCTAGCATCCGCCTTCTTCATCTTCCTCCTTGCGCAAGAAGAGAACACGCCGCCTCGGAGCTGCACCACCCGTGCCATCCATCAACCCTCCATTCCAGATACCAACATGGCACCAAAGAGGGCCAACAAGGCAGTCAATCCAGAGGTGGAGAAGAAGAAGGGGAAGACTGCAGCAAGGCGGCAGAGAAACGCCATCTTCCTGCCGATGCTGACGGCTGATGATCTTGTGAGGAAGTATTGGTACGTCTGGTCAAGCAAGATCAAGGATCATCCAGCTACAGAATTTCTTCCGGGATCTGCCACACTAACAGATGATAAATTCCACTTCTTTGCCGGGTACTTGTACCGCGGGCTCTCCCCGCCCTTCTTAGATTTTTTGTGGAAGTAATGCTATCATATGGATTCAGACTGCTAGACTTCACCCTCAATGCGATTACTTGCATGTCCATTTTCACACATATGTGTGAAAAATTCCTAGGGATAGCACCCAACCTTGCTCTGTTTTGGCACTTCTTCATTCCCCGGATCAAGAATGATGCTCTCTCCGGCAGCGTCACTTGGATTCCAAGGACGGGAATGAAGATTCTTACCTTGACGGCAAACTACACACCAAGTGGAACGAGTGGAGAGTAGATTCGTGCTGGCTTAAGCAGGAGCATATTCCATCTTTCTGTCATCTCAGGACCAAAAGAATTGAAAATGATCCAACTTGGAACAATGTTGGCCCCAATGATGCCAAGCTTGGAATCGCTCTATGCAGAATCCTCAGCCTTAAGGACGCCGGCCTAACCATTGAGATGGTGGGGGCTGATTTCACTCTCCACATGATTGCTCCACTACAGCATAGGGGAGGCTGAAGAGCTTGGGAGTACAAGATTCCGACATACACCATGCGCTTGTACACGGGTCTCGATAACAACTTGACGGTGATGGAGCATTGCTGGCGCATCTGCTAGCTCTTTAACAGAGGTTGCATCTTCCACTTGCCGGCAAAGGTGATCCCGCTCTGCAACAATTCCACCAATGACTACATTCTGGCAACGATGCCAGAATGCAACGCAGGGGTGTCGTGGACCAGTGGAAGGTGCCCACCAAGAGGGAAGTGGAAGAGTGGCTTGCTGGCTTGAAGGAGGAGGCCGTTAGAGTGGATAATGACATGGTTCATCCTACCAAAGATGATGAGGCCAAATTCCTTGAAGCAACAATCGAAGAGGCCAAAAAGGCCAAATGCCTCCGGGAAAGGGATAAAGGCGCCGGCAAGGGAAAGCAGATTGTGGAGCATGCTGAGAAGTATGCTAAAGAAGGTGCTAAAGAGGATGCTAAAGAACGTGCCAGAGAGCATACCGGTGGGACCACAGATGAGGATGAGCATTCTGATGATCATGATGGTGGTGATACAGAGCATGCCTATGACACTAAAGGAGGTGAATATGAAGAGGAGGGGGAAGAACCTTATGTTACTCCTACTCGCATCAAGACTGCTGACGCGAAGAAGCCTGGCAGGAAGAAAGCAGTGTGGATTGATTCGGCAAGCAACGAGCTTGTCGTAACAAAGGCAGCTGGCAAGGCTTCCCGAGCCCAGCATGTTCGATGACAACCTCCCCGTGGTGTCACCTCCGGGCAACCAGTTCGTCAACCATTGAAGAGATGGATGCTTCACATCCCCCAACCTCTTCAGGGACAAAACAGGCTAGGAGCACTCCGCCACCGTCCACCACCACTGGAGCCAAAGATACGGTGCTCTATGACTTGTTTGTCCTCAACAATTCTGACAAGGAAGAAGAGTAAGCACTTCATCCTTCCATCATCATATTTTCAACATGTGTTGTTGATTTTGACTTTCAAGAAATATCTTGGCCTTGCAGGGACAAGGTGCCGTTGGCGCAAAGGCACCAGAAGAAAGCCAGGATCACCGAGGAGGGCGAGGCAACGAACACTGAACGGGATCCAATCCTTTCAGATGTTGTTAGCTCCAGCCTCCAGCATGAATCCAATCTCCAATTCCCACTGGCAAGCTCCACTGATGAGACTATCATCATGGAGACCGACAAGGAGGCGCGGGGCAATTTGCCGGAACGAGAGCATCAAGGAGCGGACCCCTTAGTGACGCCTCGACCTCTTCTCCTCCACCAAGCAACTCGCCGACAAGATCCATTCCTCCTCTAGAAGAGCACCAAGGAGAGCCTGTCCGCATCGAGGTCTCGCCGGCAACCAACATTGCCGGAGACCGAGCGATGGCAACTGATGTTGGCGGAGAAGAAAAAAGGTCTCCTCCACAAGCTCACCAAGGTAAGTCTTGACCAAGTGCTATTTTATCCTTATTGGTTTTTCTTTTTGTTTTCTTGAACTTGATCTGAATCTTGAATTCCTTACCTTCTTTGCTTTTCCTTCTTCATCTTGTAGACTCGACTCCATTGGAAGAGGAGGAGACCATAATAGATGTGCAGGAAATTGCAAAGAGCGCTGTTGATGAGGCTGCCAAGATTTCTGCTAAAGATGTTGTAGCATCGGAAGCTGAAGAGAACAGGAAAACTACTGAAGAGGCTGACAAAGCTCCCAGCAACACATCTACTTTGGTTAGCACTAACGTTGAGATGGGAGAAGTCGGCAATGAAGACCTAGCTACCGTCAACCATCCCTTTTTGCCTGAAGCACAGCCAGCGATAGAACCATTGGTGCCTCCTCATCAGCTTCTACAATCTAAAGTCGCCAGCTTATCTGATGTAGGGAAGACTACCCTTGAAGATGCATTTGCTGGGATCATCATCCCCTTGTCTTGCAGCGTTAGTGAAACGAGTGCCTCCGATGATAGAGCTGCCGATCTTGCCTTCTTGGAAACCATGGCTGTTGGATTCAAAGATGTGCAAGAACGCTATAGCAAGCACTGGGATAAAATCCAAGTGGAGTGACAAGCCATGGACTTGGCTGAAAAGAAGCTGGACAAAAGGGTTGAAGAAACCCGCAAATGGTTTGAGAAGAAGCATCAAAGCATCAAGGGTGAAGAGGAAAAGCTTTCCACTGCCAAGGAGGAAGCAGCAATTCTGGACAACAAGTTGCATGAGCGAGCTGTAGAACTTGTCGTGAAGGAAAAATATCTTACTGTCAGAGAGGAGTCACTTGCCGCCAAACTACGCAACTAGGATGAAGACATCGAAACTCTACTTGCACAACGGACCGAGGAACTTCAGCTGAATCAAAAGATAATAGAAGCTCAAGCTCTGGATCACGCCGGCAAGCTCGCAGAGGCCGTCAAGGCTGCAGAAGCTGTCGAGGCCATCAAGGCGGAGTTGGACGCCAAAGTAAAGGAGATTGAAGAGGATTTTTCAACTACCGAAATGGAGTCCTTGATGCTCAAAGCAGAAATTGAGAAGACAGCTCACACCATGGTGGAGCTGCAAACCTCACTATCCGCCGAGAACCAAGAGCTCGCTAGTGCCAAGAATTCATTGCAGATCTGAAGCTGAAGGTCACAACTCTGGAATGGAACCTTGAGGAAGGCAAGGCCAGAGAAAAGAACTTGCTGGTGAACTAGAATAACGAGAAGGCTTTGCTCGCTAATGCCGAAAAGTCCTTCAATGATCTGCGAAACAGCATGGAGCTCTGGACCACAGGCCTTGTCGATATTGCCGAACACCTCAGTTTGCATTTGACCACCATGAAGATGGACAACTACATCTTCACTGACGACGAGCATGAAGTTCCATGTGCCAGGCTCATGCTCTTCTTCAAAAATCTCATCAAGGTGTTGGAGAAGCACCACGAAGAGAGATCTGCCAGCTTTGCTAGTGAGTCCCACAAATTCTACCGCGACATCCTCTTCAAGGTGCTCGTCAAGATTGTGTATCGTAATCCTAGAGTTGACTTGTCGAAGGCATTCAAAATCTTGCCAAAGGGAGCAGACACAAAAGCTGCCGAAGAGCTTGTCGCGCTGCTCGCCGACAAGGTCGGTGAAATCCCCAGGACCGAGGGCCGGCGTAGGAACTAGCCCCTTTGTAGCATCTTGCCGCAAATGCAGTCCATGTAAAAAGACAGATTTATCCTAAGTTAGAACTATACTTTGCTTTTGATGCGATATAACTTGGGCTGATGAATGGATGCATGTATGCTATCTTCCTTGTCTTATTCTGTCTTTGCATGATTTTTGTACCCTATGCTTGCCAGAAACTTGCCGCGAGCACTTGAGGAATGGATCCTTAGCTGCCTGCCAAAAGTGCCGTTGCCGCCAAGGTTACGCTTGACGGTCACAACGCAGCTACTTAAGTTGTCGAGCTGACTCGAAACAAAGTAAGAGCGTAACTGATCATGACAAGGTTCCTTAGCGTGAAGGTTTCTCATACAAAGGCCAAAATTGTTCAAGGAGAAATTGCAACTACAAAAAAGAATTTGTTTCAAAGTTTTTTTAAATTAGCTTTTTCTTTGTTGTACTTCTTGTCGCTAAACGATAACTTGAATGTCATTTGGTTATCCGTACCGTCACTCCCCCCGGGAAACTTGCACGCGAGGAACCCTTCTATCCTTTGAGAAAAATAAAGACAAGAAAAGAGGAGGCTAGAAACCTTGATGGCTCGTTAATCATTTCATACAAGGCAAAATGTAACACAACATCACACGTAAACATGCTTAATCTAACATGTAAATTGACAAGAGTTGTGAAACACTTAGCATTATTTCACTATGCATAGGGTTTGTGCCTGGCTTTGTACAAAGGATTACATGTCTTGCCGACAAACTTGTACAAAAGAGGTTGTTGGGGGGGCCGCCAACTGCGCCTCATGGGTAGAACTTGCAAAGATGCTCAATGTTCCATGAGTTCTGCATCGGAGTGCCATCTTCGGTCTCCAAGCGGACTGCACTGGGTCTGGTGACTCACAGTACCCGATAAGGGCCTTCCCACTTCAGCATCAACTTGTTTGATCCCTTCGCGGGCTGAAGCCGATGAAGAACAAGGTCACCTTCCTCAAGGCTTCGGGAATGAACTTTGCGGCTACGATAGTGGCATAAAGCTTGCTGGTAGCGTGCAGCTCGCACAGTAGCCCAAAGATGATCATCCTCAAGGAGTGTGGCATCATCTTGCCGCAACTGCTCTTGCTTAGCTTCATCATAAGCAAGCACTAGAGGTGACCCGTACATGAGTTCCGTGGGGAGCATCGCCTCTGCACCATAGAATAGCTAGGGAGAAGGGTGTTTGGTCGGTAGCTCGATTCGGTGTTGTCCTAGGTGACCAAAGAACCACTAGCAACTCATCAATCCAGCGCCTTCCACACTTGTGTAGCTTGTCGAAAGTTCTTGTTTTGAGGCCACGCGGCACTTCAGCTTTTGCGCTTTCCGCTTGGCCGTTGCTTCTTGGGTGAGCAACAGTTGCAAAGAAGATCTTGCTTCCAAGGTGTTGGCAATACTACATGAAGACGTGGCTCATGAACTATGTGCCATTATCGGTGATGATCCTGTTAGGTAGTCCAAATGGCAAACAAGTCCTTTGAAGAACTTGACGGCTAACTGTGATGCCGCCTTCCTCACCGGCTCTACCTTAGGCCACTTGGTGAACTTGTCGATTGTGATGTACAAGAACTCAAAGCCCCTGATAGCACAGGGAAAGGGGCCAAAGATGTCAAACTTGCCGACCGAGAAAGTCCAAGAGAGAGGGATTGTTTGAAGGGCTTGAGCTGGCTGATGTGTACACTTGGGATGGAACTGGCATGCTTCACACTTGGTTACTAGTGCAGTTGCATCCTAGAGAGCAGTAGGCCAATAGAAGCCTTGCCGGAAAGCTTTGCCGACAAGTGCTCTTGATCCTATGTGAGAGCCACATATGCCTCCATGTATCTCTGCCAACAGCTTGTGTCCATCTTCCCGGCAAATGCACTTCAATTTCACCCCATTTCGTATCTTTCTGTGTAGAAAGTTGTCAACAAACTGGTACATACTTGACTGACGAGCTATTTTTTCAGCTTCTTCTTTCTCTTCAGGAAGTTCTCCTGTCTGAAGGTAATGAATGATATGTTGCGCCCATGTCGGAGCTTGTGGCTCGATGACAAGGACTAAAGGCATCTCCTCAGTTGCAGGAGCGCTTCTCTCGACAGCAAGGACCCGAAGTCTCGCCGGAGCATGCTGCTCACCGACAAGCTCGCTGTTGTCTCCGACAACTTCCTTGCCAGTGGCTACTGGGAGCTCTGCCAGAAAGTACTTGCCGGTATTCAACTTTCTTCTCTTGCTTGGCCACATTGATGGCGTAACAGATGGCTGAGTCAAATGGAGCACAAAAGTTCCTAGTTCCACGAATAGCTTCTGGGTGGCATGCTTTGACAGATCGTCGGCAATGTTGTTTTCCGCATGAGGAATGTGCCCTGTTTGTAATCCGACAAAGTGCTCTTCCAATTTCCTCACTTCATCCACATAAGCTTCCATCAATGGACTCTGGTAATCTTTCTTGACCTGCATCACAACAAGCTGTGAGTCACCTCTGATGATCAACTTTTTGATCCCAAGGTCCACTGCAATCCTGAGAACGGCAAACAACCCTTCGTAGTCAGCAGTGTTGTTTGTAGTTTTCTTCCTTGGAAAGTGGATCTGTATTACATACTTTAGGTGCTCTCCGGTGGGTGCGACAATCAGTACTCCAGCACCGACGCCTTGTAGCGAAAAGGCACCATCAAAGTACATAATCCACTCTTGCATTGTGTCCTTGCCGGGGAGACAGGTCTCTTGAATCTCTTCATCTTGCGTTGGCATCCATTCTACAATGAACTCCACCAAGGCTCTCTTCTGAACTGTTGATGTGCTTTCAAACTTGAGTCCAACGCTTGACAGCTCCAATGCCCACTCCACTATCCTGCCGGTAGCATCTGGATTTCTCAAAATGCGCTGCAATGGAATGCGAGTAACGACAGTGATGTGATGCGCTTGGAAGTAGTGGCGCAGCTTCCTCGAGGTCATAAGGAGGCCAAAAAGCAATTTCTGCACATCATAGTACCTTGACCTAGCCCCCTGCAGAAGGGAGCTGACAAAGTAAACTGGGCGCTACACCATTTTCTTCTTTGGCACTACTTGCTGATTTGTTTCATTTGCCTGCGTTGTATCTGTCTTGTCATTATCAGTCCTTACCGAAGAAGATTCCAGCTTGTCGTTTGATAGCTCTGTAGCAGCTGCTTCTTCTTCGCCGGCTTCTCTCTCTGCCACTAATGCAGCACTAGCCACTTGATTTGTTGCTGACAAGTATAGCACCAACGGCTCTTGTCGCCTAGGCACAACTAGTACTGGCTGAGACGAGAGGTCCTTCTTCAAATCTTGCAGACCGACCTCCGCTTCCGGAGTCTATTTCATTGGACCTGCCTTTTTCAAAATTCTGAAAAACGGCAGGGCGAGCTCAGCAGACTTGGAGATGAACCTGCTTAGTGCAGTCGGCAATACATCGCACATCCTTGACGCGCTTGGGTGCTTCAATCTGCTCAATGGCTCTGAACTTGTCGGGATTGGCTTCAATTCCACGTTAAGATACAAAGAACCTGAGAAATTCGCTTGATGGAACGCCAAACACACACTTCTCACGGTTGAGCCTCAAATTGTTCTTGCGCAGATTTGCAAATGTCTCTTATAAATCTTTAATGAGGGTTGATTTGTCCTTGGTTTTGACCACTATATCATCCATATAGGCTTCCACATTTCTGTGCGTCTCAAAACCAATCTGGACTGCTCTTGCAAATGTTGAACCAACACTCTTCAATCTGAAAGTGTCGGCATGGAGCCGGCGATCTATGGGACAATGTTACCCCGTTCTGGTTCGGTGAGGGGGATGCACTCAACCCAAAGAGCAAGAACAACAAGAGGCGCTGCCGTTTTTATCTAGGTTCGGGCCGCTGGGAAGCTTAAAACCTTACTCCTGCTTTGGTGTATTAGATGGATGTATGCACAAGTACACGGAGCGCTCTCCCCTGGCAAGTCGCAAGGAGAGGACAGCTACATGAATACGTATGTGTGGGGTTGCAATGGGTTCGAACCCTTGTAAAGGTTGCCCTGGACCTCCTTTTATAGCTCAAGGGGTTATCACAGTGGCAAAAGGGTCACTAGAGGATGATTAGATAGAAACAGTGTTAACATACCTAACTCTGCTAGTTAGGACAAAATGCATTAAATGCATCGCTAGGTGTCGTGAGGAGGAGGAGCCCCGGCAAGGATGAGGCACCGCTTACCCAACTACGTCCTATTAGCTTGACACGCCATTAGGACGGGTGTCAATAAAGGTAATATGTTTCCCAGCGAGCTGACACGTATAGGCGAGCTCCACCGCACCACTTGCGGGCTCGACACCTCACCAAATGGCAACCAGTTGGCGGGTGAGGTGGCGCGCTGGGGGTTTGGCGGGGATCTACCTGCCGTGAGGCTTGCCGGGTCTTCATCTTGCCAGCCCGGCCTTGCCGGCAGGGATTGCCTCTACGCTTGAGTTGCTCTTGGTCTTCTTGACGCGCTCCTTGATCTCTCGAAGAGCTGCTTCCTTTGACTTGAAGGCCTTCACTAAGGCTTTAACTTGCCGGGGGAGCTACCACATGTCTGTGCAAAAGTTAGGGTATTAAACACCTATGTCTAATACACCGACAGGAGCCCCCAGGCATTGGTCACATGTGCTGCTAGGCATCATTGTGTGAGGCCCAAAACAATGCACACACAAGGCAATGTTGACCTGGGCGACGCCGATGTTCTTGAGGTCTTCTTTGCTTCTTCATTAATTTGAACTTCAAGCTAGCTCCCAGCCTTCATCTAGCGTTGTTGTCTTTTAAACAATTTCCACCGCCCATGCCAAAAACCGGGGGCACGTGCGTATGCGGGTTACCACCAGGTTCGGCGTGTGCAGGCCCACGATTATACGTGGTTTGGAGTAACTACCGTTTCTGCCATCACTTCCTCCTTTACTGCAGCTCCCCCCCCCCATGACGTGGATTGGGCGCGAGACGTGGGATTGGTGCAGAAGGGCGGTTGTGGTGGCAGCGCCTTGATCAGAGGAGCCAGGACGTCGGATTGGCGAGACTAGGCGGTCGGTGGAGTAAAGCATCCGCTAGTAATGCAGGGCGCGGGATTGGCGAAGCGGGGCGGTTGCCCTAGGGTAGTGGAGAGCCTGCCCCCGCGCCTCACCCTATAAAAGGAAGGGGCATAGGAGGCGATGCTCATCCGCTCCCTTCTCCTCCGTTCTTCTTGCATCTTCTACCACCATGGTGAGAGGAAGAGGTCGTGCTCGTGCTTCCGCTGTGGCAGTGAGAGCTTCTCCTCGGCACCATGCTCCTGCTTCGACCACGACCATAGAGGCTGACTCGAGCACACGTGGTGGGGCCGTCGGGCAAGATCGTGGTCGACGTGGCACTTGTGGTTGAGGGGGTCACACCGGAGAGCGCAGGTGGTTCCCCCTCCAGCGGTCCCGCCGCCGGCAGAAGGCCACATAGGGGACACCGTGCTTGAATTTATCATAGAGCTACACGACCCACCGAGGAGAAGGCTGCGGCTTCCCCATCCTTTTGCTAGGGTGATGGAGATGGACCAGCCGCTCGGGTTGTGGTTGCGCGTGAATGGTTGCATCAATGGCGCCGTTTGGGTGAACGTCGAGTTCCCTGGCGACGGTGTCATGTAGCTCACCCGAGGGTGGAAATCCATCGCCCGCGCCCGCTACTTGGCGGAGTGGCATTTCCTCCACTTCAAGCTGGTGGAGGCCGACACGCTCTCCGTGAAGATCTTCAGGCCTTTAGGCGCTCATTTAGGGTGCTACACAGAAAGCTCGAGCGATGGCGAAAGCTCCACCTCAAGCGACAGTGATGAGATGGATGCCGATGGTGAATACGACGACAGTGGGGCTCCAGACATCAAGTCCGAAGAGGATGACTCGGACTCCGGCTGAACATCAGCAGCACCATCATCGCCAGCTGAGCACCGGCAGCACCATCATCTGCAGCTGGACCCCGACAGAGCAACTTGCTAGGGGTGCTTCGCCTAGGCGCTCCTTTTGCCCTCCTTGCACTCGATGTAAATCCTGGGAGGATAGGGCCAAGAAAGGCATTATTGAGCACTTTTCGTTTTTCAATAAATGTAAGATACCTGATGTGCTCAAATGAATGTAAATTATTCTCCTTGTTTGTCTTTGCCTTCATACATTTTTTAATTTAATACCCTATGCTGTCTGGAAGCTTGCCGGGGCGTGACCGCCGGCAAAGCAACTTGCCGGTCTTGAACGTGGCTGCACAGACTCCATCGAGTGAGCTCGAGGTGGAGCTTGAGCGCGGGACAAAAACGCGGCAAGATTCCTTCGCCTGGAGGTTTTTCGTACGAACACAGAGACATGCAAGGAGAAATAATGGAGTTACAGTTGAAAAAATTTCAACTTATCTTTCGTTGCTGTACTTCTTTATTGTATATGAAATGAACGTGGAACACCGTTTATCCAAACATTCCATCTTTGTTGCTCCCCGAGAAACATGTACACGGGGAATCCTTCTGCATTTGTAAAAAACGGAAAAGGAGAAGTATGGTAATGTGGAGACCTTGGCGGTATGTCAGTCATTTCATTCAAACAAAGCGCTATCACACTATGTTATACATTAGTACATGAGTAAACATGCATGAAAGTACGTGTAGCACTTAGCGTTATTCAGATATGCACAGGATCTGCGCTTGGCTTTCTACAAAGGGTTAGAAGTCATTGAGACTATGCTTGTACAAAAGGGGTTGCCAGCACAGGGCCCGACAATGGTGCCTTATGGATAGAACTTGTGAAGATGCTCAATATTCCATGAGTTTTGCGCATGAATGCCATCTTCGATCTCCAGACGGGCTGCACCGGGTCTGGTGACTTGTACTACCCGATAAGGGCCTTCCCACTTTGGCGTCAACTTGTTTGTTCCCTTGGCGGACTGAACGCGCCAAAGGGCAAGGTCGCCTTCCTCAAGGCTTTGGGCATGACCTTGCAGCTATGAGGCAAGGCTTGCTGGTAGCGTGTAGATCGCACAGCTGCCCAAAGACTATCTTCCTCGAGGAGCATGGCATCGTCATGCCGGAGCTTCTCTTGCTCTACTTCATCGTAGGCAAGTACTCGAGGTGACCCGTATATGAGTTCCGTGGGTAGCACCGCTTCTGCACCATAGACTAGGGAGAAGGATGTTTGGCCAGTAGCTCGATTTGGTGCCATCCTGAGTGACCAAAGAACCACCGGCAACTCATCAATCCAACGCCTCCCGCACTTGTGCAGCCTGTCAAAAGTTCTTGTCCTTATCCCATGCAACACTTCAGCATTCATCCTTTTTTATTGCCCGTTACTCCTTTGGTGAGCAACGGATGCAAAGCAAACCTTGCTTTCAAGGCTCTGGATGTACTGCATGAAGGTGCGGCTCGTAAACTGTGTCCCGTTGTCAGTGATGATTCTATTTTAAACCCCGCAATGACAAACTAGTCCTTTGAAGAACTTGACAGCTGACTACGTAGTTACCTTCCTTACTGCTCTACTTCCGACCACTTTGTGAACTTGTCGATGGCAACATTCAAGAACTCAAAGCCCCTACCTAGCGGGCCAAAGATGTCGGCATGGAGCTAGCAATCTATGGGACAATGTTTCCCCTTTCTGGTTCGGCGAGGGGGATGCACTCAACGCAAAGAGCAAGAACAATAAGAGGCGCTGCAGTTTTTACCCAGGTTCGGGGCGCTGGGAAGCGTAAAAACCCTACAACTACTTTGGTGTATTGGATGGATGTATGCGCAAGTACACAGAGCGTTCTCCCCCGGCAACTCGCAAGGAGAGGGTATCTACACAAATACGTATGTGTGGGGTTGCAATGGGTTCGAACCCTTGTAAAGATTGCCTTGGCCCTCCTTTTACTCCCTCCGTTCCTTGATGTAAGGTGTATTGTTTAGGGCACGGTGACCAAGGGAACAAATTATAGATAATTTTGGAAAAAATTACCCTTGGCCAATTTGTTCGTTAGTGGCAAGTAAATTAGTTGGGCTACGAAACAAAAAAGACACATGCAATCAGGGAAGAGATACTTACCTTCTTTTTCTAGAAAGAGAGACACATGCAATCGGGAGAGAGATACTTGCCTTTTTTTGGAGGGCTAAAAAGGGGATTATGAGGAATTATAAGAAATTCACCTTACATTATGGAATCTTATCAAAAAGAAAATACACCTTATATAATGGAACGGAGGGAGTATTGCTCAAGGGATTTCCACAGTGGCAAAAGGGTCATTAGAGGATGATTAGATAGAAATAGTGTTAACATACCTAACTCTGCGAGTTAGGAGAAAATGCATTAAATGCATTGCTAGGTGTCGTGAGGAGGAGTATCCCCAGCAAGGATGAGGCACCGCTTAGCCAACTACCTCCTATTAGCTTGACACGCCATTAGGAAGGGTGTTGATAAAGGTAATCTGTTCCCCAGCGAGCTGACACGTATAGGCGAGCTCCACCGCACCGCTTGCGGGCTCGATAGCTCACCAAATAGTGACCAGCTGGCGGGTGAGGTGGAGCGCCAGGGGTTTGGCGGGGATCTCCCTGTCACAAGGCTTGACGGGTCTTCATCTTGCCGGCCCGGCCTTGCCGGCAGGGATTGCTTCTACGCTTTAGTTACTCTTGGTCTTTTTGACGCGCTCCTTGATCTCTCGAAGAGCTGCTTCCTTTGACTTGAAGGCCTTCACTAAGGCTTTAACTTGCCGGGGGAGCTACCACTTGTCTATGCATAAGTTAGGGTATTAAACACCTATGTCTAATACACCGACAGAAAGGCATACGCACAAAGCAGTTTATGCCTCATGGAGTGATGAATGCAGTTTTCTCCTCATCTTCCTTGGCCATGAACATCTGATGATAACCAAAGCAGGCATCAAGGAAAGATAGTAAATCACAGCTGGCAGTGGAGTCCACAATCTGGTCGATGTGCATCAAAGGAAAGGGGTCTTTTGGACAAGCTTTATTGATATCTGTATAGTCAATAAAAAGCCTCCACTTTCCATTTGCTTTGCGTACAACGACTGGATTGGCCAACCATGTTGGATGAAGTACTCCTCTAACTAGGCCTGATGCTTCCAGCTTCTTGATCTCTTCGGCAATTAATTTTTGCCGCTCCAAGGCTTGCTTCCTGACGTTCTGCTTGACGGGTCTTGCATGAGGGAAGACGGCAAGTTGGTGCTCAATTACCTCCCTGGGAACACCGGGGATGTTAGATGGTTGCCACGCAAACACATCGACATTCGCCCGCAGGAAGACAATGAGCGCCCTTTCCTATTTGTTGTCAAGGCCGGCACTTATGGTGAAAGTGCCGCCTGTGCCATCCTCCTTTGCAGACACCTTCTTCGTCGCTGGTGGAGCCACCTTTGTCTTCTTGCTCTTGCCGTCAAAGCTCTCTGGCATGTCCTCAATGGGTGGGCAACACTCCGAAGAGGTGTGCTTCCAGGAGTCCTTGTCAGAGGTCTTGCCGGACTTCTTATTCTTCCCCTGGGAGCTTTATCGGCAGGAGCAAGTCCCCTGCCAGTAGATGCTGCAACTGCTTCCTGATATAGTTGGTTAGAGTAGATGACTGCGTCTTTCTTGTCGTAGTGCATGGTGATGACGCTAATCGGCCCTAGCATCTTGAGAGTGTTGTCGGCGTAGTGGATGCCACCATGAACTTGGCCAGGGCTAGGCGACCAAGAATCCCATTGTATGGCAACGAAATCTTGACGACATCGAGGACAATCTTCTCCGTCGTGTAATTCAGCTCACTACCAAACGTTACCGGCAAAGTGATCTTCCCCCTGGGTTGGATCCTTCCCGGATTGATCCCTTGAACTGTGCTCGTTTGTTTGAGTCTTCATCAAGAATCTGTAGCCTCTTGATCACGTCTGGCGTGATCAAGTTCAAGATGGCCCCCTGTCAACCAACATATTCATGACCTTGAGGTTGCGAATTGTTGGTGAAACCAATAATGGAAAGCACCCGACTGCAGTTGTGCGATCAGGGTGGTCCTCGGCATCAAAGATGATGGGCATCTATGACCACTTGAGTGGCTTCTAAGCTTCTTGCCGGCTTCGCTACATTTATCTCACGTGCGCACTACTTGAGTTGGCGGTGGGAGGAGTGCAAAGATGCGCCTCCGTCAATGAAAATGGCTTCGGTTGCCTTCTGGAACTCTTGTTCATAGGACTCCTCTTCGTTCTCGTCATCATCTTCATCTTCCTCCTTGTCACGGCCTCAAGCAGGCTTCTCCTTTTGTTGCTTGCCCTTGCCACGGCTACCTCCGCGGCCACTACAACCCTTCTTGCTAGATCCTCCAGCACCATGTTGGCCCTTCTCCTTGTCACGCTTCTCGTATTCAGCCTTTTGCTTCTCGACAAGTTGATCCACTTGCCGGCACTCCTGGAGATCGTGGCCCTTAGTGCGGTGGATCTTGCAGTATGGCATGCCACGATTCTCCGTCTTCTCGCATGCCTTCGCCTCATGATAACAAGTGCATCCAGCAACCTCCTTGCTGGAGCTCTCGGTCTTGGGCTTCTTGCCGGCATTGGAGTTGCCGGTACCCTCAACTACCATCACTGCTTTCCCTTGTGCTTCCCGTTGCACTTGCAGCCTTTCTTTTTCGAGGTCGATGCGTCGTCGTCTTCGGAATCGACTTCTGCACCAGCATATTCCTCAGGAATCCTGCTCCCCTCTTCAGCACGCACACACTTGTGGGCCAGAGCATAAAGCTCGGAGGTGTCCCTCACCTTGTTCATGGACATCTCCTCCCGCATCTTGCGGTTGTGCACATTTGTGTGAAATGCAGCAATCACATCATCAGGGTGGATGTCAGGGATGTTGCATTGCATGTGACTAAATCTTTGTATGTACTTGCGGAGAGAATAGCCATCCCTCTATGGCAGCACATGTAGATTGTTGGGCTGACTGGGAACCTTGTGGCCTCCGATGAAAGCGCCAACGAACTCATGGCACAACTCCGACCAAGAGGAGATGGAGTTCTCTGGCAAGTTCATCAACCACGATATGGCGTTGGACTTGAGCGCCAACAGATAGTTGGCGAGGATCTTGTCATCAGGCATCTCGATAGCCTACACTGCAATAGTGTAGATGCCTAGGAACTCCGATGGGTTGATCTTGCCATCATATTTTTCCGGCAACTCGGGCTTGAAGCTCCAGGAAGAGGGCCATCGAACTTGCCGCAGCTCACGAGTGAATGCTGGGCAACCTACCTCGTAAGGTAAGCACCTAGGGTACCCTGGCGCGGGCTCGTCAATGACTGGTCCCACACACGCGTCAGATTGACGGCATGCTTCCCGACACCGTTCGATGGTGGTTCGAGCGTCTTCAACATGTCATTCCTGCAGAACTTGGCATTGGTGTTGGTGGCACCGCGGATCAGACGACGTCGTGGACATGTCGTCATGGGCGTCGACCCGCTGGCTCTGCCTCTGCCATTGTTGTCGTGGAGGGGATTCGATCGTAGGCGCGCCGCCTCCAGTCCGCTCGCCAGCAGCACACACTAGCATACACTATTACGCGTCGGTGCTATACAAACGGTTTTTAACCCCTTTCCGCGACGGCATTTGGAACTGTCGCCAAGTGAGTGTGGGCGATAGGTGGGTCCTTCTCACATGACCCAGAAACCATCAGGGATAGGCCCTCCTGGCACACAGGTTGGGGCAAAATGAGCTCGTGTGTGATCGGGCAAGCCATCGAAACCCAATCGTTTCCGTTCGTATGTACATCCCACATGGTGAATCCCAAAAAAACATTTCCGTTCGTATGTATATGACACAAAGTCAATCCAAGGAGTATGTTTCCATTCTTATGTACATCCCACACAGTCAATCCTGGGAAAACATTTCCGTTCATGTGTACATCCCACATAGTCAATCCAGGGAAAACGTTTCCATTCGTATGTACATCCCACATAGTCAATCCAGGGAAAACGTTTCCGTTCGTATGTACATCCCACACAGGTTTATGTATAGGCTCGTGTGTGATAGGTGTAACTATCACACACGCTCTGCCTTGGTTAACCGTTTGCTTTTATCAACTACATCACACATGATTTGATGAAGAAAACTATGTGGCATTGGGCTATCCATCACAAGCGCTTTTACTGCTAGAACCGTTTGCAAAGTATCATCACGTATATGTGATGGTATTATATATATTCTGTGATGAACTAATGAACAATTAATATATATATATATAATGAATTCCATTTTCTATCTATTTTTGTATACTAATTTGAATCTAGCTGTTATCATCCACATACAGAATGGAAAGCGTATACACACACATTGAAACAGAACATATAAGAATGGAAAACAGAGTACACACATTGAAACAGAGCAATACTATGATTGCTGTGAATACATAGCTATCCACGTCGAAATGACTCAACAAAATAAAACGCGTCCATGAGACCATGACCAGCAGCCCTTGCCTATGGTAGCTCTTGGCTCTGCCTGAACTCGTGCAGGCGTTCGTCCAAGTGGTCAACACGCTCACGGTACATCTGGAGCGCGATCTCGAGCTCCAAGTTGGCTATTTCATCGGAGATCACCAGCTCAAGGATGCGACGGCCAAGTTCGTCTACTGCGCATAGGTGGACACCTGGGCCAAGGAGCCATGTGCGTGCGCTGCGAGGGGGGACCGAAGGAGGAAGAAAGATGGGTGAGCTAGCGGGCGTGGTCGCTGATGGGTGGGGCCGACGCGGCCACGTGTCGAGGGGACAGAGGGGGTGCACGGGCATTTGGGTGAGAAAAGGAGGGAGAGGGGTTCACGCGGGCGGAGAGGTGGGCTTCAGGGCGCCTGGTGGGCTGCGGCTAAATGGCTAGATGCCCCCAATGAGCTATCTAGGACTATGGGGGACCCACTAGATGTCATGTGTACTAGACCCACTTTGCAGGCCAGACAGTATAGCTTCTGCATGTTCACATGCCATGCCGGCGTGTGCATGCAACTTTGAGTTAATTCTGTCAAGCGTCGCGCCTCCCACGACTATCGCCTCGCTCGTGTGATCCTGCCCTTTGAGACTTCGGATGGCTATAAATAAGCAATTTCTTTTGTCTACTTTGCATGCATGATACTACTTCCTCCATCCAGGTGCATTGGGCAATATGATGTTGCCATGTCATATATAGTCATCACTTATAGTCACTCATACAACAAGGTTAGCTATAAGGTTGGCTATAAGAGTACTATTTTTTACCTTCTCTCTATCTCTTTCTTTATATTTATTGCATTTGCCAAGGACTACGCATATAGCTAGGCTCTTGCATGAGAGCCCAGTCCCACCATTTTCCATTTCTTTCTACTCCACATAGGCAAAAGTGACATGTAAGTGGGCTATAACCTCATTATTGTACTTACTCTAAGAGAATTCAGTAAATTGAAAAGTGTTAGCTATGATGTAGTAATTAAACTATGCCTTGTTTACCTCAACCGCCTTATGCGCCCACCTCGCTCTCGATTCATTTTTCTCATTCGCCGTACCAGGAAACCCATTTGCCTCCAAATATTTTCATCTCCATGTGTGAAATCAATCTGCATGCATGACTGATACGTCTCCACCGTATCTACTTTTCCTAACGCTTTTGCTCTTGTTTTCGACTCTAATTTGCATGATTTGGATGAAACTAACCCGGACTAACGTCGTTTTCAGCAGAACTACCATGGTGTTGTTTTTGTGCAGAAATAAAAGTTCTTAGAATTAGACGAAACTTTTTGGAGAATTATTTCAGAACAAATAAAAAATACTGGAACCAAGAGCCACCGGAGGGGGTGCCCTGGCTGCCGACAAGACACCATGGTGCGCCACCCCACTTGTGTGCCCTGGTGGGTAGTGGGGCCCTCTGGGCTCCGCTGACCCTAATCCCGATGCTATAAAATCCTTTCTCTAGAAAAAAATACGGGAGGAAGTTTCATCGTGTTTTATGATACGGAGCCGACGCCACCTCCTGTTCTTCATTGGGAGGCCAGATCTGGAGCCCGTTTGGGCCTTCGGAGAGGGGGATCTTTGGTCTTCATCATCACCAACCCTCCTTCATCACCAATTCCATGATGCTCCCCACCGGGAGTGAGTAATTCCTTTGTAGGCTCGCTGGTCGGTGAGGAGTTAGATGATATTCATTATGTAATCGAGTTAGTTTTGTTAGGGCTTGATCCCTAGTATCCACTATGTTCTGAGATTGATATTGCTATGACTTTGCCATGCTTAATGCTTGTCACTAGGGCTCGAGTGTCATGATTTCAGATCTGAACCATTTATGTTTTCACCATTATATCTATGTTCTAGATCTGATCTTGCAAGTCATGTGCACCTATTACGTGTTAGGATCCGTAAACCCCGGGGTGACAGTAATTGGGATACTTTCCGGTGATGACCGTAGTTTGAGGAGTTCATGTATTCACTATGTGTTAATGCTTTGTTCCGGTTCTCTATTAAAAGGAGGCCTTAATATCCCTTAGTTTCCTTATGGACCCCGCTGCCACGGGAGGGTTGGACAAAAGATGTCATGCAAGTTCTTTTCCATAAGGACGTATGACTATTTACGGAATACAGGCCTACATTATATTTATGAACTGGAGCTAGTTCCGTGTCGACCTAGGTTATGACTTTTATATGACGAATATTATCCAACGAATTCACCTATCCAATGCCTACGAGTTTCCACATAATGTTCTTGCTAAGTTACTATTGCTATTGCTACTGTTACAACTGCTACAAAATCATTGTTATCACTGTTAACGTTACTGTTACTATTACCACTACTACCAAACTATCATATTACTGTGAACTGATCGCTTTACTGTAGATATTTAATCTCCAGGTGTGGTTAAATTGACAACTCAACTGCTAATACTTACAAATATTCCTTGGCTCCCCTTGTGTCGAATCTATAAATTTGGGTTGAATACTCTATCCTCGAAAACTGTTGCGATCCCCTATACTTGTGGGTTATCAAGACCTTTTTCTGGCGCCGTTGCCGGGGAGCATAGCTATATTTGTTGAGTTACTTGGGATTATTATCTATTTATCACTATGAAGAATCTGAAAGATCCAAGAACCAAGATCGTTCCCTCTAAGACGAGGGGAGGTAAGGAACTGCCATCTAGCTCTGCACTTGATTCACATTCTGTTTTCAATAGACTTGCAACACCACCACGTGCTATTAATCCTAATATGTCGCAAGTTGTTGATGATGCTACTTCTGTTATGGGTGATAATTATTATGATGATGCTAGTACCTTGTTGATGATAATGTGCCACTAGGTGGATTTCTTGATGAACAAATTTCTAGAGCTAAAGACATTGGGAGTGCTGAAACTGATGAAATTACTGAAACTGGTGAAGTCTTTGAAACTAAAAATTATGAAACACCTATTAGACCTAGCTCTCCTAGATTTGAATTGCCTAAGATACCTGAGGGTTACGTTATGGATGAGGAGGTAGCTAGAGACTTTCTTGCTTTCAAGGATAGAGATGATCTTAAGAAATTATTATGCAAACTGAAAGAAAAATCTTTGAATGCTAGAATGAAATGTGATCCTAAGTTTGCTACTTCACCTATCTTTGTTACCGATAAGGATTATGAATTTTCTGTCGACCCAGAGTTAATTACTTTGGTTGAATCTGATCCTTTCCATGGCTATGAAACTGAAACTATTGTGACACGTCTTACTAAATTAAATGATATAGCCACCCTATTTGCTCATGATGAGAAAATTTGCTATTACTATATCCTCAAATTATTTCCGTTCTCATTAAAGGGTGATGCTAAGATATGGTACAATACTCTTGCTCCTGGTTGTGCGTGTAGTCCCCAGGATATGATCTATTACTTCTCTGAAAAATATTTTCCTACTCATAAGAAACAAGCTGCCTTACAGGAAATATTTAACTTTGTGCAAATTGAAGAAGTGAGTCTCTCACAAGATTGGGGGAGGCTTCTCCAATTGCTTAATGCTTTGCCTGATCACCCTCTTAAGAAAAATGAAATACTTGATATCTTCCATAATGGACTAACCGATGCTTCTTGGGACTTCGTGGATAGTTGTGCTGGTTGTGTTTTCAGGGAACAAACTGTTGAACAAGCTTAGGAATTACTGAATAATATATTGAAAAATTATGATGGTTGGACTCTTCCTGAACCACCACCTAAACCCACTCCGAAGAAGAGTGGTATCTTATTTCTCAGTCCTGAAGATATGCAAGAGGCAAATAAATATATGAAGGAAAAATGTATTAAAGCTGAAGATGTTAAGAATTTACCACCTATTGAAGAAATACATGGACTTGACACACCACCACCACAGGTGGTAGAGGTAAATTATTTTTTAAAGTTTGATGAAGGTGACATCCCTTATAATAAACATCCTAGCCAATGCCTATATAAATTTGATAACTACATTAGAAAACAAGATCACTTCAATGCAAATGTTATGAAACAATTGAAACAAAATTCTGATATGATTGCTCGCTTGAGTGACTTGTTATTTAGAATCACTAATGATGTTAGAGGTGTAGGAAAACATGCCTCTATGGTTCAATCTCAGCTAGAACAAGTTGCTAAATCTCAAAGAGAATTGCTTAGTGAAATGAACAATAATATGAATGATTATGCTGTTAGAGTAGCAACTAGAGGAGGTAAAATGACTCAGGAACCACTTTATCCTGAGGGACACCCTAAAAGAATTGAACAAGACTCTCAAAGAATTAATGCTGATGCACCTAGTCCTTCTAAAAAGAAAAAGAAAAAGAAAAATGATAGGACTTTGCATACCTCTAGTGAACCTGAAATAGAAAAACCTCCTGAAGATAATAATGATGTCTCTACCTCTGATGCTGAAACTCAATCTGGTAATGAACATTCATCTAGTGAAAATGAAAATGATAATGATGATGTTCATGTAAATGCTCGACCAAACAATGACAATATTTTTAGGTTTGAAAATTATTGGGTCAAGATGGAGGGTTTCTATGAATGTGTCAAGCAGTCCAAGGAGAAGCCTTCTAGGAAAGCTCATATTTCTGCTATTATTGCAGATAAATTGAAAACTCTCAGGCAAGATCTCAAGAAATGGAAACTGGGAATTTCAAAGCTCAAAATTCTGATTGATAAATGTAATAAGGTTGTCATTATTTTGGATAACCTAGAGGAGTTGAGGCCTCTCTTCAGACGGGAAGTTAATTTCAGAAAAGTTGTTAAGTTGCATGTGGAGCACTTGTTACATCTGCAATTTCTGTACTGGAAGAAAAGACATACCATAAGATACATTAAAGTGGGTGAGGAAAACACCAAGTTTTTTCATGACATGGCTACTGAGAGGTTCAGAAGGAACTCCATAGCCAGCTTGCAGTTGCAGGATGGTTCAGCTATTTCTGAGCATAGCCAGATGGAAGGAATCATCTGGTCAGCTTTTAAAGGAAGAATGGGCACATCTAGGGGGATTAACATGGGGTTTGACCTGCAAACCTTACTCAAACCAGTGGCTGGTCTAGATGCCCTAAAAAAGCCTTTTACTACTGAAGAGATCAATGATGTGGTGAAACACATGCCTGTTGATAAGGCTCCTGGACCTGATGGGTTTAATGGTTTATTTTTCAAGAAGTGTTGGCCAATTATTTGCAAGGATTTTCATGCTCTAGCTCAGGAGTTCTATGAAGAAAAAGTTCAGCTCTCAAATCTGAATTCCTCATATATTACATTGATTCCTAAAAAGTTAGCTCCAAAGGGAGTGGGGGATTATAGGCCAATCTCTTTGACTGGAATGGGGGTAAAGTTCCTCTCAAAAATTGCTGCAAATAGGTTTCAAGAGCTCATCATGGACTGCATTCATAAAAATCAACATGGTTTCATTAAATCCAGGACTATAGAAGAATGTATTGGTTGGACTTTGGAGTATTTGCATCAGTGCCATCAATCAAAGAGGCCCATTCTGATCCTGAAGCTAGACTTTGAGAAAGCCTTTGACTCCATTGAGCACTCTGTTATTTTTGAAATGGATCAACTGGATCAAAGAGCTCTTGACCACTGGAACTTCCTTTGTGCTGCTAAATGGGGTACCTGGCAAGCAGTTTCAGTGCAAAAAGGGTGTGAGGCAAGGGGACCCTATTTCTTCCTTGCTTTATGTCCTGGCTGCTGATCTCTTACAGTCAGTGGTTAATGAGATGCATGCTCAGGGTGAACTAAAGTTACCCATACCTTGTCATGATAAAGATTATCTAATATACTGCTGACACTCTGATTATTTAGCCTGCTAAGGAGAGTCAATTGTTAGCTTTGAAGAGGATGCTGCTTGTATTTTCTCAATCCACTGGCCTTGATGTAAATTACCACAAGTCCTCAATGATACCTATCAATGTGTCTCAGGAGGAGACCAGTAGATTGGCTGATATTTTTGGCTGTCAGGTTGGAAAGATGCCATTTACTTACTTGGGTCTTCCAGTGGATACCATAAGGCCAAGAATGGTGGATCTCATGCCTTTAGTGGATTGTATGGAAAGGAGAATGACTGCTAGTTCTTCATTTCTGGCACAAGGGGGTAGGCTGCAATACCTCAACTCTGCTTTATCATCTTTGCCCATCTTTTTCCTATGCAGTTTGCTCATCAACCCTGGAATCCTGAAGCAATTGCAAAGAATCCAAAGGCAATGTTTATGGAGAAAGAATAGGCAAGAGCCTCTTCCCTCTTTGGCTGCTTGGGAGCTTATTTGCAGGCCCAAAAATAAGGTGGATTAGGAATTTTGATCCTTGGAATTCAGAATGTGGCCCTGTTGCGTAAACATGTGCATACGTTTTTAAACAAGGCCTATGTGCCTTGGGTGCATCTCATTTGGAATTCATACTACCATGGGGTGGTCCCACAAGGTACATCTGCATGTGGGTCATTCTGGTGGAAAGACATTCTTAAGCTGGTTGACCAATATAGAGATGTGTCTTGGGTCATGATTAACCAGGGGGATACTGCTTTGTTCTGGTCAGACAAGTGGAAATTAGGAAATTCAGTTTTACCTTTGCAGAATAGATTCCCAAGGCTATTTTATTATTGCAAAGATACTTTGACCACTATGAAAGAGGGCTTAGACTATGCAGACTTATCAACCTAGTTTAACTTACCCCTATCTGAACAAGTATATAATGAGTTATTGACTCTAAAAAATCTGCTAATGCTTCACGAGGGGTAGCCTGCCTCCAAAGATGTGTGGTTCTGGCTTGGGACAGACAAGCCTTAAACGCCCAAGAGGTTCTATAACCAAATGCATGTCAATTTGTCTTTCAACCCATTATTGAAATGGGTTTGGGCCAGCTCCTGTACTATGAAAATCAAGGTATTTGCGTGGATGATGATCATGGATAGGTTGAACACCAAGGATATGGTGGAAAGAAGGCATTGGCACATTGAGGATGGTATCTCTTGTGTACTCTATGATTTGCAGACCAAGGAGGACATGTATCACCTTTTCTTCAACTATCTTTTCAGTCAAGGTGTGTGGAATTATCTTCAGATTGATTGGTCTCATGGCAACAATATGTCTGAAATTGCTATCAATGCTAGGAGGGACTTCAACAAGCCTTTTTTTGCTGAAGTGGTGTGCACTGCTTGCTGGAACATCTGGCTCATCAGGAATGCTAAAGTGTTTAGGCATGTTCAGCCTAGTTTTAATCACTGGAGGAGGTCTTTTATCCATGATATATCTCTGCTTTCCTTTAGGATTAAGCTTAGGTTTAAAGAAAGCCTTGTGCGCTGGGTAACTTTCCTATCCCCTTGATGTACTCTAGTTTCTTTTAGCCTAGGTTCTTTTCTCTTTCTTTTGGGTTATCTTTCATAACCTTGTAAATATTGTAACCTTTTGATGAATAAAGATTAAAGGCTGTGGGGGTTTTCCGTACAGTGTTCAGTCAAAAAAATGATGTTGAGATAGAGCCTGCTGTTGATCTTGATAACCCACAACCTAACAATAAACATTATGATAAAAGAGACTTTGTTGCTAGAAAACATGGTAAAGAAAGAGCCATGGGTTCAGAAACCCATGCCCTTTCCACCTAAATGAACTAAGAAGAAGGATGATGAAGAATTTGAACGCTTTGCTAAAATGCTTAGGCTAGTCTTTTTGTGCACTCGCTTGACTGATATTTTAAAGATGGCCCCTTATGCTAAATATATGAAAGAAATTGTCACTAATAAAAGAAAAATACCTGAAGCTGAAATCTCCACCATGCTTGCTAATTATTCTTTTGAGGATGGAGTACCTAAAAAACTTGGAGATCTAGGAATACCACCTATACCTTGCTCTATTAAAAGAAATTATGTCAAAACTGCCTTATGTGATTTAGGAGCTAGTGTTAATGTTATGCCTTTCTCTTTATATAAAAAGATTTGATTTGAATAAACTCACACCTACTGAGATATCATTGCAAATGGCTGACAAATCAACTGCCATACCTATCAGTATTTGTGAGGATGTGCCCGTTGTTGTTGCAAATGGTACTATCTTAACAGACTTTGTTATACTTGAGATGCCCGAGGACGACAACATGTCAATTATCCTTGGTAGACCCTTTTTGAATACTACAGGGGTTGTTGTTGATTGCAATAAAAGCAAAGTCACTTTTCATATCAACGGTAATGAGCATACGGTGCACTTTCCGAAGAAACAAATTCAAGTGAATGGTATTAATGTTATTGAAAAATCTTCGACAATTACTATTGGAAGTTTTCAACCCCCTGTGCCTACTGCCAAAAAGAAATATGACATGCTTATTGTTGGAGATATGCATATCCCCATTGAGGTAACTTAGTGTTTTACGAAAGTTCTTCGGGTTCATGTTAATTGAAAGTGATTGTTAATAAGACTTGATCAACCTTATTAATGGATTGTTTTCGAGAGGCATGTGGTCGATGAATTTAGTAGGCACAACTTTCTATCCCTACCTTTTGTTTTCTGTTTTTCTTAGTTAAATAAAATAAAATGCCATGTTTAGCCTATTTTTAGAATTTTCTGTGCAATAAAAAATGACCCAAAAATAAAATTGCTTAGAATGCCCTGAAATTTTAACACGAATTTTTTTCTGAATATTGAGAATTTCTGGTACAAATAACATCAGAGGGGGTGCCCCTGGTGCCCACAAGACACCAGGGCGCGCTAGCCACCCCAGGCGCGCCCTGGTTGGTGGTGGGCCCCATGTGGGTCCCCTCACTTATCTCTTTGGCCCGTATCATCTCCTACCTCCAGAAAAAAATCACCATAGCTCTCTCTCTCTCTCTCTCTCTCTCGTGTTCTTGCTCTCAAACTAGCGGTTTCGATCTCTTTGCTCGAAGCTCCATTTCCAAAACTGTTTTGGGGGATTGCTACTTGGTATGTGACTCCTCCATTGCTCCAATTAGTTTTTGTTCTAGTGGTTTATATTTTGAATAATTAGCTACTCTTGGTGTTGATTAAATGGGCTTGCATGTTGAATTCTTAGAGTTCCAAGTAGTTTGAATGCTTAGTATGGCCTCTAGGCATCCTTATGAGTAGTTTCTATCAATCTTGTGAAGTTTTGTTGACAAAAAATTTGTGGACCAAAATTTTCAGAATTTTATTCATAGGAATAAGATGAGTATCTTTAGGAAGTTTTCCTCCAAAAAGAATGTTAAGGGAGTCATTGGGGAATCAGTGGACAATGACCTCAACACTCCGAGAACGGCGGAGGTGCGGCCGTGCGAATGGACACATAATGCCTTCATGTATGAGGCCGGGATCCATCAAGAGTTTGCCCAATTTGTTGCAAATGCTGGGCTGACCGACTTCCTCACAGATGAGTGTGACCAACATCACCTCCTCACAAAGTCATTTGTGCAAAATTTCTATTTCTTAAATAGGAACAACCCTCTTGAGGTGTGGTTTAATTTATATTCTGAAACCCATCAGATACCTCTCACTGAATTTTGTGAGATATTTTTGATTCCCTCTGACGGGGAATTAAGAGAGCCTAGACCGACAGAGTTTGAGGACTTTCTCCTCTCTTTACAGTGGATGATGAAAGAGGCATGTCGAAAGCCACCACCACAAGTTTGCAGTTTCCTTCTGTGCATTACTTTGCTTTATTCAACGCGAAGTGTTTAACTGCTAGGGAGAAGACCGGTGCACTTAGTGCTCCCGACCTCGCCATTTTACGTCGTGCATTACACAATGATCACACCTTTAGCCTAGGGGCTATTATTGCACGCTGACTGCACCTCAACAGAAGTAAGGGCAAAATTCATGGTGGTATTTATAGCACTAATCTAGCGAGTCATTTTAATGTTCAGATACACCAACATGATTATCATTTGCCCCAAGTTTATCTAGATCACCAGGCGATGAAGGCTCACCAGTTTCCTGATGCCGCTGATTCTTTTCATAACATTCGTTACAACTTGGTTTTTAGTGTGGAAACCCATGATATTATCCCGTTGCCTGCACCTGCTTTCTTTGATTCTATTGCCAGGGCGGATACAGGGTCATGCCAGAGGACATTATTGCCTACCGGAATGACCAGGCAGCTGCAGAGGAGGAGCCTCAGGATTGGGACGCTCAGGTGCCGCCGCCACAACACTTCTACATGGGACCGGATGGCTACTATGGGTGGTGATTACCAAGCTAGGCCAAAAGCCTAAGCTTGGGGGAGTACGTATTTCCACCCACATTATATTCATGTTCACACATTTTATTCCAGTTGTCAGTGTTCACACTTATTCATTGTATTATCCATGCTAGATTTATTTTCTCGCTTTCTTCTTGTGTGTTTGAAAAACTTTGAGAAAATCCAAAAATATTTCTTGCTTGTTTCAGTTTTTCTTTCTAGTTTAATTTAGTTGTAGTATTAAAAAAAACCCATAAAGCTTTCTCATTTCTTCTTTTGTTTGTTTGGAGCTTTCCCGTATAAATAGTTTTTCTCGTTCTTATTTTTCTTTCTTTAATTTGCTTTCTTCAAGAAAAACTAAAAACTCCAAAAATATTTCAGTGTGTTTCTCTGAAATTCTTTTCCTTTTCTTTTGTTGAGTCGTACCGAGGGAAAGACCACGATGAAAATGTTGAGTGGCTCTCATCTGCATTATTGTTGATCTAACAAAGAGCCCAAATTACCTTGTCTTCTCCTTTTAAATAAAATGCTTGCAGATTCCAGCTTAGTCCATGGCACTCTTGCACTATTATTATTTTCTTATCGTTCGGTCGTGCAAGTGAAAGGCAATAATGACGATATTTGATGAAGTGGTGGTGGCAAAGAAAAGCGGGTATGAACTCAACTTGTTTTAGTTTTTGTAAATATGTTTAACTCAATATCCATGATTTAGCATATTATGATGAAGCATGTTTGCAATGACAATTAGAGATTATAGTTGCTCATGCCATGCTTAAGTAGCTAGCAGTGGATAATGATTTATCTTAGGTGTCAACATGCATTAAAATGATTGTGATGTAGTATGATGATATGGTATCCTCCTTTGAATGTTTCAAGTGGCTTGACTTGGCACATGTTCACGCATGTAGTTGAATCAAAACCAACATAGCCTCCATGATATTTATGTTCATGGTGTTTATATCCTACTCATGCTAGTATTCAATGTCGATTATTCGTAATGCATTTTCATGACCGTTTTCGCTCTCTAGTTGGCCCCTTCTCAACCGATTTGCTAGCCTTCGCCTATACTTAGCGGAAATACTGCTTGTGCATCAAAATCCTTAAACCAAAGTTATTCCAGATGAGTCCACTATATCTACCTATATGCGGTATTACCCTGCCATTCCAAGTAAATTTGCATGTGCCACCTCTAAAATTTCAAATGAACATCTGTTTTGTGTGCCTGGACTGCTCATGGAACAATAGAGGGTGGTCAGTATCTTCCATGCTAAGCGGGTTATTCTCATGATGAGTGTTTATTCACTTGTCCTTGCACAAGAGTGGCCGGTAATATGGATTCCCAGTTCCGAAATGAAAAATTGCAAATAATTAAACAAAACTCCCCCAGGACTGTTGTTGGTATGGACAACACCCGTGGATTTGGCTAGCCATGGCTTGTGTTTATTGGTGGAGGGTGAGTAAACATTTACTTTTACCACTTGGGAACCGCCGCTAATTTGTTTAGCATGGAAGATATTGAAAACTCTTGGTCGTAACGTTGACAGGAAGGGTGCACCTCCCAAAATTATATTTATCTCTGTTTTAAGCTTTGACCTCTGGCACCTCTGCAAATCCCTGCTTCCCTCTGTGAAGGGTCTATCTATTTACTTTTATGTTGAGTCATCACCTTCTCAAACAAGCGCCAGACCTGAGAGCACTATTGTCATCATCATGCATTGTGTTTAGTTAATGTTGAATGCATCATGGCTGGATCTCTTCTACCATGAATTACAATGTTTAGTCACTGCTTGAACTTTGGAGATGCTCTGCATTTATGTTTTGCGGTCTCAGAAAGGGTTAGCGAGATACCACTATTGTCATATTATATCATGATTGTTTTGACAAAGTGTTGGCATTTGATATATCTTATTATTGCTCGCTAGTTGATTATGCCATTGATATGAGTTAATATAATTTTTAAGAGTTATTGTTGCCATGGTTAGTCATGATCTTTGCTGAAAACCTGGGTGCTACTTGATACGTCTCCAACGTATCTATAATTTTTGATAGTTCCATGCTATTATATTATCTGGTTTGGATGTTTTATATGCATTAATATGCTATTTTATATTATTTTTGGGACTAACCTATTAACCTAGAGCCTAGTGCCAGTTTATGTTTTTTTCATTGTTTTTGACTTTTACAGAAAAGGAATATTGTCGGTGCAACAAACCCTGGGTCTGTTGCCCTGACTGTGCACAGGCACGAGAACAAGATTACAACACCAAGGCCATGTCAAGATACAAGAGACCAAGATCTTCAAAAAACCAGCAGGCAGATTAAGAAGGCCAAGACCAAGACAGAGAAGCGAGACACCACCAGGAGAAAAGCCTCCCTTGCCGGGCAGGCGAACCTGGCAAGGACAAGGGATCCCCCGAAAGAAAGCATTCAAGACGTCCCGGCAGGGCCTGCCGGGACACACGAGGGCAAAGACACCTCACCAAGCCATCTCACCACGACCCACGTCGTTGATCAATGCGGTGTCAAGCCATGAAGTGACTAAGTGGCAGCCATTCGCCACATGGCGGCCACTTTCTACAGGAAATACCTACAGATGACACGGGCGAGGCTTGCCGAGCGAGCAACGATGTGACGTTGAGCGGTGCATTTAATGCACTCTGTCAGCCTGCAGAATTAGGTATGATAGCACTGTTTGCTATCTTATCGGTGCATAATGACTGTTTTGCCATTGTGGTGACCCCTTAACCTATAAAAGGAGGCCCATGGCACCCGTAGCAAGGGTTGGAAAGTTGAACACCCCCACGCTCGTACGCGCGTAGTCACTGCCTCCCTAGGGCAAGCCTGCCGGGCAAGTGAATCCACCAAAGCAGGAGTAGGGTTTTACGCCTCGCGGCGGCCCGAACCTGGGTAAAATTGTCCGTGTGATCTCTGCCGTGCTGCCCCACGTTCTTCTGTTCTTTCTGCAGCGCGACACCCCCCCTGCCGAACCAGCAAGGGGCCCCTTGGCCCCATAGGTGGCCATGGTTTCCCGTGACATCTTTGGCGCGCCAGGTAGGGGGGTCGCTTGCATGAACCTGAAAGCGTGTGCAGCGCGTCATCTTCATCACCATCTTCGTCTTCGATGGTGCCGTCGGCAATGGCGCCCAAGAAGAAGCCCGGTGCTGCTGCTCACCCATCCACCTCGAAGGCGCCGCATCCCGTAGCCACCAATGCTGCGGGGGACGCGGAGGCGCACGAGAGTGTGGACGCCACCGGGGCTGTGGTTGGGGCAGGCTGCACCGTCACCACTTCCCCTGCGGTCGAAGCAGGAGTAGGAGACGCCGGAGGAGAGCAACAACAGCAACACCCCGATGGCCACGCTCCGTGAGGTACGGGTGAAGGGGCTACTCCATCCACACTCCTTCCCCTCGCCGACGGGCATAGCTGCAGCAATAGCGCTTGGTCCGGGGCGAATCTCCACCCTCCGGCCGCCCCCACCATAGCGGTGGCCGCACCGCGTGCACCTCCCCCGGGACAAGTCGACCAGGCTGCTGCACCTAGTGGAGCTGCTGACCCTCAAGCGCCATCACCGCGCCACCATGCCATCCAGGTGGCCGCTCCGCAACAGCGGGGACGTGATACGGTCGTTGCTGGCCCCGTCAGGAGCCAAGCGACGGCGCGATCTGCGTCATCATCGCCCATACCAAGTACTGCTATGGAGGCCATGGCGCGGGCTCAACTGCTACTGAGGTTTCCGCCAGTGTCCGAGCAGATGGATGAATGGCGTGCCACCATCCAAAGCCTGCTCGGCTTCGCCGAGGCTGGGGGCTCGCAGCGAGCTGGCCCGCCACGGCCTCCCCAAGCAACGACAACAGCCCGTGCTGCTGGTCGTACGGAAGGGGCCACCCCCACGGTACAATCCCCGCCACAGCAGCTAGCGCGGGCACAGCGGAATCAAGAGCCTAATGGCGTCTCGACGGCCTCTTCTGACCCTCGAGCACGTCCAGGCCTGCAGCGTGCCCTGGAGGACAGGCGGAGGGGAGAACTGTGCATTGTCGTTGAGCAATGCCGCGACGCCCACAGCCGGGCCAATGGGTGTGATGGTCCCGACGTCGACGAGCCTACGCTCGATACTGGCGTGTACCTAAATTTCGAGGTTGGGTGCCGTGCCTTTACTCGTGAGCTGCGGCAAGTCCGTTAGCCGTCCGTCTGCACGTTCAAGCCAGAGATACCTAAGAAGTACGATGGGAGGCTGAACCCAGCAGAGCTTCTGAGCATCTACACCATCGCTGTTCAAGCTGCCGGGGGAAGAGATGAGAAGGTATTCGCCAACTACTTCCCTTTGGCTCTCAAGTCGAATGTGAGGTCTTGGCTAATGCACCTGCCAGTGAACTCCATTTCGTCATGGGCTGATTTGTGCCAGGAGTTCATTGGTGCCTTCACTGGCAGCCATCAAGAACCAGGTCGGCCCAGTGATCTGCAGCTTCTTTAGCAGAAAGAAGGAGAGACTCTCTGGAAGAATTTCAGAGATTTAGCAGAGTCCACAGAAACATCCCAAATATCCATCCGACAGCTGTGATAGCCGCCTTCCAGTCCAATGTGCCCAACCAGAAGATTCGTTGCAAGATGAATGTACGGTTGCCCAAGACTATGAAGGAACTTTACACCTTGGTGGATAAGTGTGCTCGGATGGAGGAGGGAAGAAAACTGCCCTAAGAGGAGGATTCCATTAATGTTGATTCAGAGGATGATGACGAGTCCACCAGTAAGAAGAAGAGCAAGAAACGCAATAAGAAGCGCAAAGATAAGACGGTAATGTCTGTTGAAGTGTCGGGTATCCCTAGTACCGGCAAGAAGGTTAAGGCCAAAACCCCCGGCAAGGAAGCTGCCGCGTGCTCTGACTGCCGGGAGGCCGCGGCCGCCAAAAAGTCCAGGAAAGGTGATGGACCGTACTGCAAGATCCATCGGACCAAGGGCCACGACCTTAAAGAGTGTTATCAGGTTGCGCAGCTTGTCAAGAGACAGAAAGCAGAATATGAGAAGCGTGACAAGGAAAAGGGATAGAATGTTGCTGGCGGTAAGGGTTGTGGCGGTGAAGTAAATCACCCCGGCAGACCTCTTCGGAACAAAGGAAAACCCACCATGGATCGAGAGAAGGAAGCCTGCGGTGATGAGAGTGATGAAGAGGATGAAGAGGAAACCAGTGAGCAAGAGTTCCAGAAGGCCACTGACGCCCTAAGCATTAACGGGGGTGCATCCCTACACGCCTCTCACCGCCAACTCAAGCAGTGGGCACGTGAGGTTAATGCCGTGGAACCAGTGCCAGGGGCCCGGGAACCACTCAAATGGTCACGCACGCCCATCATTTTTGACCAAGAGGATCATCCTGACTGCACCACCGTGGTAGGATGTTTGCTGTTGTTGGTCTCTCCAACAATCCGCAACCTCAAGGTCACGAAGATGTTGGTGGACGGCGGGGCGGGTTGAATCTGATCTCCCCAAAGGTTACCAGCAAGCTTCAGATAGCAGAGGATGAGTTAAAAGTCACCGGCATGTTTCAAGGAGTTAATCCCGGCAAGAGTCATCCTAAGGGAAAGATCACATTTCCTGTGACGTTTGGGGGAGAGCTGAACTACCGGACTGAAAAGATTGTGTTTGATGTGGTTGACCTCCCCTTGCCGTACAATGGAATCCTTGGACGCCCAGCCCTGGCTAAGTTCATGGCGGCATCCCACTATGCCTACAACGTCTTGAAGATGCCAGGGCCAGTTGGAGTCATTTCCGTCCCAACAGATGAGAAAGACGCAACCATTTGTGTGGACAAGATGTACCAGGACGCAGTCGCGGCAGAGGCAGCAGCAGCGGCAACCACCAAGGAGAACAGAGGTAAGAAGAAGGATAGTAAGGGCTTCGGCAAGGAATTCGGGAAGCGCGCCTCTTCGGAGTGCACTGCGCCTGTTGATGACTTGTCGGAGAGTTCCAACAGCAAGGGATCCAAGGTTGCTTCTCCACAAGTGAAGAAGGTCCCAGCAGGGCTGGCTGGCGTTGATGGTACTTTCACCATCAGCGCCACCCTCGATGACAAATAGGAAAGCATGCTCATTGCCTTCCTGCGGGCGAATATCTTTGTGTTTGCCTGGCAACCATCTGATATCCCCGGTGTTCCCAGGGAGGTAATTGAGCACCACCTTGCTGTCTGCCCACATGCCCGACCTGTCAAGCAGAAAGTCCAGAAGCAGGCCTTGGAGAGGCAGCAAATCATTATAGAGTAGATCAGGAAACTTGAGGCAGCTGGTTTGGTCAGAGGAGTGTTGCATCCAACGTGGTTAGCAAATCCAGTGGTTGTCCGGAAGGCCAATGGGAAATGGAGACTTTGCATAGACTGCACAGATCTCACCAAGGCTTGCCCGAAAGACCCATTTCCCTTGCCGCGCATCGACCAGATCGTGGACTGCACTTGAAGTTGCAATTTGCTCTCCTTTTTGGATGCATATTCTGGGTATCATAAAATCTTCATGTCCAAGGAAGACGAAGAGAAGACCTCGTTCATCACCCCATGTTGTACGTACTGTTTTATCCGCATGCCTTTCGGATTAAAGAGTGCCGGGTCTACTTTTGCAAGGGCAGTCTACATTGGTTTTGGGCCACAGCTGCACAGGAACATTGAGGCTTATATGGATGATATTGTGGTCAAAACTAAGGACAGATCAACCCTTATCTAGGATTTGGAGGAGACATTTGCCAATTTGCACAAGATCAACTTGAAGCTCAACCCGGAGAAGTGTGTATTTGGTGCTCCCTCCGGCAAGCTGCTCGGGTACTTTGTATCCCATTGGGGGATCGAAGCCAACCCCGATAAGATCCAAGCCATCAAACAGATCCAAGCACCAAAGACGGTCAAAGATGTAAGGCGTCTGACAGGGTGCGTTGCCTCGCTAAGCAGATTCATTTCCAAGTGTGACGAGCGCGTCTTGCCGTTCTTCAAAATCTTGAAGAAGGCAGGGCCCATGAAGTGGACTCAAGAAGCAGATGCGGCTTTGCAAGACTTGAAGGCCTACCTATCTTCTGTGCCCACCTTGGTTGTCCCAAACCACAAGAGCCGTTGCTGCTATACTTGGCGGCAACCAATCAAGTGGTTAGTGCAGCCTTGGTGGCGCAGTGGGAAGTGGATGAAACAGAGAGTGAGCAAAGACCGGCATATTCAGATAGGGATCAGGACAGAGGTAAGCACGGCAGCGAAGACAACCCCATGGACACGACAAGGAAGAAAGTGGTGCAGCGCCCAGTGTAGTTTGTCAGTTCCCTGCTACAGGGGGCTAGATCGAGGTACTCTGGCATGCAAAAGTTGATCTTTGGCCTCATCATGGCCTCAAGGAAACTGTGCCACTACTTCCAAGCCCATGAGATCATGGTTGTCACTCGCTTCTCATTGCAAAGGATACTCCGGAACCTTGAGGCTACTGGCAGAATAGTGGAGTGGGCTTTGGAGTTATCCAGTTTTGGTTTGAAGTTTGGGAGCACATCAACAATCCAGAGCAGGGCATTGGCAGAGTTTATTGCAGAATGGATGCCAACCCCTGACGAGGAAGTGCCAGAAATAGTTATCCCCGGCAAGGAGGCGCCCCAAGAATGGATCATGTATTTTGATGGTGCTTTTTCCCTACAAGGTGCAGGGGCTGGCGTGCTTCTCATCGCTCCCTCTGGGGAACACTTGAAGTATGTCGTCCAGATGCATTTTGCCCGGGAAGAGGCAACCAACAATACAGCAGAGTATGAAGGGCTCCTTGCCGGGCTCAGGATTGCCGCAGAATTGGGAATCAAGAAGTTGATCATTCGAGGAGACTCACAGCTTGTGGTGAGACAAGTCAACAAGGATTACCAAAGTCCATTGATGGAGGCATACGTTGAGGAAGTGAGAATATTGGAGGAGCGCTTTGACGGGTTGCAAACAAAGCACATACCTCGTGCGGAAAATAGCATAGCCGATCACCTGTCAAAGTGTGCTGCCCAAAAGCTTCCTGTGGAACCAGGAACTTTTGTTCTCCATCTTACTCAGCCATCCGTATCCCCAGCAACAATGGCCCAGAAAAGGAGAAAGCTGGACTCCGGTAAGCCTCTCCCGGTAGAGCCATCTGCTCCTGGCAGGGACCCTGCCGGAAACAACTCCTCACAACCTGCTGGACCGCACCCTCCAGCCGGACCCATGGTCCCTGCGAACGAGGAATGTGTCGGATTCGGGGTTCTGCAGACCCTTGAGAGGTTCGAACTCTGGGGTTCGTGCGAAGAACTCTCCCTCCCCAGTCTGCCTGCTCAATGATTCCACGTCCTAGCTGGACGAACCCAAGGGACAAGAGACACAGCAGTTTATCCTGGTTTGGGCCACCTTGCGGTGTAATACCCTACTCCAGCTTTGTGGTGGATTGCCTCGGAGGGTTGAGGATGAACTAGTACAGAGGTGGAACGACCTCAGGATGTGAGGTGTTCTTGAGCTTGATGAGCTGGTGAGGTGGTCAGGGTGGAATGGATCTGATCCAGCTCCCCTCCCATTCAAGGTTAAGGTCCAGGTCCAGGTTAAGGTTAACCTCCTATGGTGGTGGCTAAGTCCTATTTATAGTGGCCTTGGTCCTCTTCCCAAATATAGGCGGGAAGGGATCCCACAACGGCCAAATTTGAGGGAAGACAACTAGTACAAGTTATCCTGACAAAAGTAGTCTTCGCCTGCAAAAGCCTCTGGCGGTGACGCTGTAGTGGGCTCCGCGATGACCTCTGTCCTTCCGTCCTGGAGGTCCTGGTCTTGATGCACCGATATGGAAACCTTTGCTTGATTCCTCGGGACTCTGCGCCTGCGCTTGCCTCCTTGGCACCAAAGAGGAAACTGGTACACTGCGCCCGCTGGCGCCCGCCTGGTCTTTGTCGTCATGGCTCACATCAGGTGAACCTCGCGAGGTGCAGCTTGCATTGATATCTCTGCTCCTCGGGAACCAGCCTGGGGAGGCCGCCCCTCGTGGAGGTCTTGGTGTCGTCCGCCTCGCGAGGGTCTTGAGTTGTTGTTGTTGAAGCTGGGCCGTACCAGGCCATCGACAGAGCCACGCCATGGGCCGCAGGCAGGCAAGTCTGGGTACCCCCGGTCCCAGGATGCTGACAGCAGCCCCCGGGCCCAAGGCGCTTGAACTTGGCTTCGTGGCAAAGCCAAAGGGCAAGTGCGGAGCGCCGCGGGCCCTAACCGCCTGCGTCCTCGGTTGCCGCGTGGTGATTGATGGGGCGTGGGCGCCTCCACTTCCCCATGCTGCCTCGGCAATTGCTTGAGTTGACGAGACCCTGCTGCATGCAGAGAAAAATCATCATTACGCGCGATCGTGGAGGCCGGCGGTCGGCCTCCCCTTGGCTATAAATGAGGAGAGGGGCGAAGGCCCCCTTGCTCGTCTCCGTCTTCTTGCCACCCGCTCCTTCTGTATGCCCGAGCTCAAGGCTCCAGAGGAGGTGGCGACGCCCCGCGTCGCGCGAGCCACGACCGTGGTGGCCAGGCTGAGGTTGTACGGGCGACCAGCCCGCGAACCCACGCCGAAAGCTCTTTGCGCGAGTTTGTGGTGTGGGCGGCGATGCCACCGCGCTCGTGGATCCAACTCCCGCGGTTCTTCGCCGAGGAGATGCCGCCGAGGGGGCCACTTGAGTTGTGGCTGCAGCGCGCCGGGTGCTACAGTCTGGCCATGGGGGCGGAGATCGAGGTCGTCCCCCCAGGCAAGATCTTCATGACCCGAGGATGGGGCGAGGTCGCCCGCGCCTGCCGCGCGGAGGGAGCCCTCACCATCCACTTTGAGTACGACGGCGACTCCACGCTGTTCTTCAAGGTCTTCGACGAGGAGGGCCGCCGCCTGGAGTGCTGCCCCGGGGGAAGCGGCCTTCATGGCGCGGCTGCGGGCACCGAGCCCGCCTCCGGGCCTGCCGACAGCTCCTCCAGTAGCAGCGACGGCTCCTGGGAGTCCAGCGACTCTCCCGAGCCTAGCGAGTCTCCGGAGTCGAGCGACGACAGCTACATGCCACTGAGCTCCCGCCGTGCCCGGAGCGCGGCTGCGGCATCCGCTCGATGTCGACGATGATCTGGATGGGGTTGGTGTCGGCCTCACGTGGCCCATTGTTGATGAAGGCGTCGACCGCGATGCCCGCTGCTAGGGTTTCTCGAGGTTTTTCTTCTTTTGTTCCCTGTGAGGAGTCAAGGCGAACCCCGTGGGGGTATCTAAGGAAATTGTAATGCTTTTGCTTCAATGTTTATTATTCCTGGTATAAGGTTACAGCTGCGTGTGTCGCTTCGGCATTGTTCCCCTTTTTGTTCTCGTGGTAGCTTTGCGCTCTACGTCGGCAGGTCCCAGTCCCTAGGCAGGCTTCGGCCTTCGCTGGTATGCCAAGTCACGATGCCGTGGTCAAGGCCAGGAGGTGAGCAGCCCGAGATTCGGTAAGAGCTCCTGAGCCGCGATGATCAAGATGTCCCCTTTGCCGTGCAAGCAGCTCCCTAAAGGCCGAAAAGGGAAGTGGCATTGCTGGAGCGAGATTACGAGAGTTGAAAATTCCAGGCAGCGGGTTCACGCTGATTCGTATAGGTAACTTATCTTGATGAACTTGAGGTGATTCCTTCGCGCGGCGCCCGATCTGCGCTTTGGCGGTGGTGCTATTAGGTAGGGCTCGCGCCGGCCTCCCCTTTTCTCGCTTATCTGAATGCTCTGCGTCCTCGGGTCCCGACCCTCGAGCGAGGCTCAGCCGCCACTGGTATGCCAGGTTGCGATGCCATGGTCAAGGCCAGGGGGCGAGGGCTGGAGAGTCAGTAGGAGCTCCTGAGGCGCGGTGCTCAGGAGTCCCCCTTTAACGCGCAAGCGAATCGCATAAAAAAGGGGCGGCCAGCGGGACTGCCTGTAGTTAAGCTCTGGAGATTCCAGCAGGTTAGTCCAAGAGGAGGATATAACTTATAGTCGCATTTGCTGTCCTGCCGCTGATCTTTCCGCAAGAAGATGAAGGCACTGAGGATCAGGTGAGGTGACGTGCACGGGGTGGGCCGCGAGCCAGAGCTCGATCCCTCAGATTTGTCAGCATTGCAGGGACGGACCCGAGCACAAGCGCCATGCCAGCATGTGTAGCCCCCATTGCGGGATGAGCAGGAGGCTGGTCGGCTACGCGGGAGGCCGTGAAAGGCAATGGGCAAGCATGTGATAATCATAAAGCGACTGATGGCAAGAATAAGGCTAGTTCTGATAGATGCAAAGCGTTACATGCCACAGGGACGGACCCACGCGGCTTGGGGATGATGCAGCCCGAGGGGCGCCCCCAACGGAGTGAATCAAGATGCAAGGATACATGTCGCAGGGGCAGGCCCATGCGATCTGGGGATAATGCTGCCCAAGGGGCGCCCCCGACTGAATAAACTAGAAAATGTCACCTGGTACCGTTGCTGAAGAGATGTTGGAGTAGCTGAAGATGTGTGCTGAAGAAGTCGCTCCTCACGAGTCGCCTGGGTCCTGAATCTCGGGAGGCTCTAGAGGCTCAGGGGGCTCGCGGAGAACCATCGCCATCTCCACCAGGACCGCCTGGTGCCTGGTCTCCTTAGCCGCCAGGACGCGCCGCAGGTGGCGCTGGAAGGTGACAGCCGCGTTCGGCAGGCCGTATGGCATGCGAACGTAGCTGTGAGGGGGGCCCTCGCACCGACCAACACGCGATGGCCAGAAGCGCTCCTGAGATGCAGCCCTGTTGAGCCCGAGGTAGTCAATGCAGACGCGCAGCTCACTGTCCTCGCCAGGACAAGGGGCTAAGCCAGGTGGCGGGCGGCGGTCGCTGCGCATGGCTCTTGCCTCTTGAAGCTCCTCGGTTGCCTTGATGACAAACTCCTGAGCACCAGGCACCTCGTGCCTTGTGACCTCTAGGCAGAAGAGCGCGCTGAAGCACGCCTCCACGTGGTGCTCGAGCGCCTCCCTCGTGACGTTGGCTAGTTTAGAGGCCCTCCAGAGGAGAGCCCCCAAGCCCAGCCTGAGAGGGGTGTCGGGCGCGCCTTCCTATGCGAGAGAGGGGGGCGCCCCATCTGAGGGCGCTGGTCCTGAGGTGGTGCTAGTGGAGACACCGTTCTCCTGAGGCTCTTGGCGGAGCAGCTATTTCTTCTTCTTGGGGATAGCCTCAGGAGGGTAGATGGTGCCTTCGTTGTCTGGGTCCTCAACCGTTGTGGCCTCGTAGGCGCGCTCGAGAGAGCACACAACGTCCTTTTCCTCGCAGGCGATCGTGATGATGTCGCGGTTCCCTGGCATCTCGAGGACATTGTAGCCATGATGAGTCACCGCCGTGAACTTGGCTAGGGCTGGGTACCCAAGGATGGCATTGTACGGAAGACGGATGTGGGCGACGTCGAAGTCGATGAGCTCAGTGCGGTAGTTGTCGCGCTGGCCGAAGGTGACAGGGAGGCGGATCTGCCCTATCAGGGTGGTGGAGCCGTCGGTCACTCCTGAGAAGGGCTTGGTGGGCTGCAGCTGATCATAGGGCACTTGGAGGCGATTGAACATTTTGATGGAAAGGACATTGAGCCCCGCACCGCCATCAATGACGGTCTTGGTGACGAGGACGTTGCTGATGACGGGAGAGTAGAGCATCGGGAGGGCGCCGGTGGTTGCCGCGCACTTGAGCTGGTCTGACGAGCTAAAGGTGATGATGCACTTGGACCACCTGAGCGGGCGTGTGGCCTCGAGCCTGGGGAGAGCCGCCTTCACCTCACGGGCGAACTGCTTGAAGATGAGCTGGGTGGCTGGGGCCTGAGCACCGCCCTGGATGCAAGCGACGGCGCGAGGCTCCTGGAAGCCCCCAGCCCCCTCATCCTGGTGGTGGTCGTCGTTCCTTCTTGGTGGCGGTGGTAGTGGAGGGAGGCCGGCGTTGCCCTGAGGACGGTCCTCATGAGGCTGATCTCTCCAGGCGCCCTCGCGAGGCTGGCCCTGCCAGCAGTCCTCACGAGGCTGGTCACGCCACTCCTAACGAGGCCCGCGGTCATCCCAGTGTCCTCTGCCTCGGCCTCCTCCGCGGCCGTAACCTCGATCGTTGTGCTCGGGGTGTCGACCAAGGCGCCCGTTGCGGATGGCCCTGAGCTCATGGCAGTCGTTGGTGTTGTGGCTGTGTACATTGTGGAAGACGCAGAACGGACAGCTGCCCTTGGATGACTCTAGGTGGTCGCAGCCGCGCTTCATCTCTGGTTCAGCCGCAAGCACGGCCGCCCCCTTGCGTTTCACGTCCTTGGCCTTGGCCTTCTTGTCTTCTGGGTTGGCCGCTGGGAGCTCGAGGAGGGAGAGGCGTCCCTCCTCAGCTCTCGCGCACTTGGTCGCCATGTTGAACATCTCCAGAGCCGTGCACAGGTCTTCGTGGATGGCGAGCTCGTCCTTCATCTTGACATCGCGGACGCCATCAGAGAATGCTGAGATGATGGCCTCGTCCGACACCTTGGGGATCTTGAGACGGACGATATTGAAGCACTGGATGTACTTCTACAGGGTTTCCCCTGGCTGCTGCCTGATGCGTCGCAGGTCGCCCGCGGCAGGCGGGCAGTCGCGGGAGCCCTGGAAGTTGGCGACGAAACGCTCGCGCATCTCGCCCCAGGAGGAGATCGATCCTGCGAGCAGGTTCAGGAGCCATGAGCGCGCGCCATCCTTGAGAGCCATGGGGAACCAGTTCGCCATGACCTTCTCGTCGCCGTTGGCCGCCTCGATGCTCAGCTCATAGAGTTGCAGGAACTCAGCAGGGTCGGGGGTGCCGTCGTAGCGTGGAGGCAGGTCGGGCTTGAACTTCCCCGGCCAAACGATGCTGCGTAGCTCGGGAGTGAAGGCTCGGCAGCCTGCGGTGGTTACGGGAGCCCGACGTGGAAGTGGAGCTTGATCTTGGCGCTCACGCGCCACCACCACAAGGGGCGTGCGGTCTTGGCGTGGGGGTGCTGGGAGTGCAGGAGCATCTTCTTGCGCCGCTGGACCTCCTGGCAGCTTGCTTCTTCGCGCGCGGGCGCCCTGCGTGGCGGGTCATGCTGTGGGGCTGCGCGCCTTTGTGCGAGGGCGACTTCTTGACGGGGAGGTGGTGGAGGCGCTCCGTGGGCTACGTCGCCCGCGGCAGGTGGCGGGCGAGGCAGCGAGAGAGACGGCGCAGGCGAGCCCCTTGTGGCGCTGACAAGCTAGGCGATGCGCTCGAGCCAGTCCTCGTAGAAGTCATCGACGTGGCGGTAGCGCAAGAGCTCGCGCGCCATGAGCAACGCAGCTTGCGCGTCCGCCGGCCCGCGACGAGCGTGAGACGACGAACCAGCCGGAGTCTGCGATGGAGTAGCCGTGCACCCATCACGCCGCACGGAGGGGTGTAGCGATGAAGCTTGCTGCTCATGCCCCACCGGGCCGGTGGCGGTGTTAGCAGCAGGCGATGGAGAATGGCGGGGAGGCCCGCCGACGGGCGCCGTCTGGGCGACACGAGCGGCGAGGGCGGCCCGACGCTCAGCACGGGCTCGACGGGCGTTAGCCATGGAAGCGGTGGAGCAGCGGCGGGTCGACCGACGGGAGAAAGGCTCCGACGCACCCCTACCTGGCGCGCCAAATGTCGGATTCGGGGTTCCGCAGACCCTTGAGAGGTTTGAACTCTGGGGTGCGTGCGACGAACTCTTCCTCCCCAGTCTGCCTGCTCAACGATTCCACGGCCTAGCTCGACGAACCCAAGGGACAAGAGACACAGTAGTTTATCCTAGTTCGGGCCACCTTGCGGTGTAATACCCTACTCCAGCTTTGTGGTGGATTGCCTCGAAGGGCAGAGGATGAACTAGTACAGAGGCGGAACGACCTAAGGAGGTGAGGTGTTCTTGAGCTTGATGAGCTGGTGAGGTGGTCAGGGTGGAATGGATCTGATCCAGCTCCCCTCCCGTTCAAGGTTAAGGTCCAGGTCCAGGTTAAGGTTAACCTCCTATGGTGATGGCTAAGTCCTATTTATAGTGGCCTTGGTCCTCTTCCCAAATATAGGCGGGAAGGGATCCCACAACGGCCAAATTCGAAGGGAGACAACTAGTACAAGTTATCCTGACAAAAGTAGTCTTCGCCTGCAAAAGCCTCTGGCGGTGACGCTGCAGTGGGCTCCGCGATGACCTCCGTCTTGCCGTCCTGGCAGTCCTGGTCTTGTTGCACCGATATGTAAACCTTTGCTTGATTCCTCAGGACTCCACGCCTACGCTTGCCTCCTTGGCACCAAAGAGGAAACTGGTACACTGCGCCCGCTGGCGCCCGCCTGGTCTTGGTCGTCATGGCTCACGTCAAGTGAACCTCATGAGGTGCAGCTTGCATTGATATCTCTGCTCCTCGGGAGCCAGCCTGGGGATGCCGCCCCTCGTGGAGGTCTTGGTGTCGTCTGCCTCGTGAGGCTTAGCCACTCACTAGGGTCTTGAGTTGTTGTTGCTGAAGTTGGGCCATACCAGGCCGTTGACAGAGCTACGCCAAAGGCCGCAGGTAGGCAAGTCTGGGCACCCCCGATCCCAAGACGTCGACAGAATGTGCCCCCGCAGTTGAGGAGGTGCCGCTAGTCCTTGTTCCCGAGCCCTAGGCTCCAACTTGGGCAAGGCACATAGTCCACTTTCTCCAAACTGGAGAACACCCCAATGACCAAGATGAGGCTGAAAGAGTAGCCCGGAGGGCCAGTATGTACCAGTTTGTCGATGACACTCTATAGAGAAGGAGGCCCAATGGTGTGAAATTAAAGTGCAACTGCCGGGAAGGAGGGAAGGAACTGCTGGCTAAGATACACAAAGGCATGTGCGGCTCCCACATTGGATCAAGGGCACTGGTTGGGAAAGCATTCCGACAAGGATTCTATTGGCCCACAGCCCTCCAAGATGCGGTTGAGCTAGTCACCAAATGTGAAGCCTGTCAGTTCCATTCCAAGAAAATCCACCTGCCTGCCCAAGCTCTTCAGACAATCCCTTTATCATGGCCATTTTCGGTCTGGGGCTCGATATCCTTGGCCCTTTCCCCCGAGCGATCGGGGGCTTTGAATTCTTGTTCGTTGCTATCGACAAGTTTACAAAGTGGCCGGAAGTTGCTGCCGTGAGAAAGGTGACTGCTCAATCAGCTATCAAGTTCTTGAAAGATTTGGTGTGTCGTTTTGGAATCCCGGCAAGGATCATTACCGACAACGGCACCCAATTCACGAGTCGCGCCTTCATGCAATATGTTCATGCCCTCGGAAGCAAGATCTCGTTTGCTTCTGTCGCACATCCCAGAAGCAACGGGCAAGCTGAGAGGGCGAACACTGAAGTGCTGCAGGGACTCAAAACAAGAACCTTTGATACGCTGCAGAAGCACGGCAAGCGGTGAATCGATGAGCTACCGGTAGTTCTATGGTCCCTCAGAACGACACCAAATCGAGCTACCGGGCAGACTCCTTTTTCCCTGGTCTATGGGTAGGAAGCAGTTATCCCCACGGAACTCATTTACGGGTCACCTCGAGTGCTTGCCTATGACGAAGTAGCGCAAGATCAGCACCGACGTGACGATGCTGTGCTACTCAAGGAGAACCGTCTCTGGGCTGCTACGCGTGCTGCATGCTATCAGCAAGCCCTGCGTCGCTATCATAGCCGCAGGGTTCATGCCCGGTGTTTTGAGGAAGGCGACCTTGTCCTTAGGCTCGTTCAGTCTGCCAAGCGTACGAACAAGTTGACACCAAAGTGGGAAGGCCCTTACCGGGTAGTACGAGTGACCAGACCTGGCGCAATCCGTCTGAAGACCGGAGATGGCATTCAATTGCAAAACTCATGGAATATTGAGCATCTCCGCAAGTTCTACCCGTAAGGCGAGGCTGTCGGGCCCTGCCCGGCAGCCACCCTTTTGTACAGGCCTTCCCTCAGTTGCATGTAACCCCTTGCACAAAGCCAGGCAATGACCCTGAGCACCAGAGAAATAAACGAAGAGCTGGGGGGCCCCCGACCAAGTTGCATGCATGCACAAGCATTCCAAGAGCACTTGCATAATTATTTCATGAGCATTTGCATATTCATATAGATAGGATTGCATCCTGCATCATTCTCATCTGCATAAAGCTGCAGGTTCCTGCCAAGAACTCGGTTTCTGCAAGAAGATGAGGAGATGAACCAACCCTGTGATCCCCGGCGAACCAAACACATAAGTTCTACCTCTTGTCCAAAAGTGTTCTGTAAGCTAAAACTTGTGCATAAGAAAACCCCGCCACTCTTCAAAACTTAGGTGCTCCCATCCCTAGCTCGAACGTTGCTTCGGCCTGGATGGTCGTAGTGCCTTCAATGAAAAGAAGTTGGTGGGGCGTTGGTCCCTCTATTTCTTGCCGGAGGGCTCAGTTCCCCGGCAATGAAGAAAGGGTACCGGCAGGATAGCCTGCCGGGGAAAACTCATTTATTTAAAATAAAGAGGCATTTCACCTCTGCGTGGACATATACATGCATGAGTTCCCGGCAAGGTTCATCTTTTTCATTAATATGCTGGTCATACAAGTACAAACCTTACAGAACACAGATATGGACTCGAGAGATTACATTATTTGAACTAAAATTTGGAAAATGCCAACGAGTTTAAGATTGAAAAAAGACAAATGCTCCGTAAACTCCTCTCCCTGTCTCTCTTATCCCAGGTAGTGCGGTGGGAAGAGAAGAGGATAGGCAGCGCATCGAGACAACGCCACCCCAATCCCCGTCAGGGGCTGCCGAACACAGACTGACAAGATCAGGAGTGGCGAGGCTGCGAAGGAGGAAGACGTACGGAGAACCTCAGCGGCTCCCTGGTCACCACTTCCAGAACCAGGCGGAAGGCTCCAGCACAGGCGCTGACAGAGAGGGGCGCCGGGGGTCGGCCAGGAGACCACTTGAGGAAGCGGAAGCGCCAGGGGAGCAACCCTTTCCCCGGTCACCAAGAAATAGTGATGACGGTGCCGGGGAAGGGGAAGGAAGGACGGAGGGATAAGGCAGCAGGTTGCCAGTACGAGACGAATGCGTCGATGCAGTCGTGCTCCTACTGCACGGCCTGCCTCCCGCCTTCTCCGTCTTCCCCAGCTTCATCTTCATCAACACCGCTCCAGGGGAGCGCCAGGACTCTAGCCCGACGCCTTCCTCGGCGAGACGGCAAGCGACCAAGACGGCCAGGGGACTCGGGACATGCCCCTCCCCGCCTTGGCAGGCAGGAAGGCGTGCCTCTCATCGACATCATCCCCATGGCTCCCGGATGGGGCAGTGCTGGGTTTACCGATGATTCCCAGCCCTGCCTCCCGGGCATGCCCCGGAGACACCAAGGACCCGATTGCCAAGACCACGAGCGGTGGTGACCCGAGGCTGGACACCGCTCTACCCAACGAGCAGACGACCGTGGCAAAAGGAGCAAGCATTCCCTCGCAACGTGAAAGCTTGGTATCTCCCGCACTATGAGCAGCCTGTCCACGATGCCTTCTCTGAGCATGGACCAGGCTCACTCCCCAAACACCAACACTCAAGAACTCTAGGCGCAAGCTGGAGCCAGGAGCTTGGCCCCGGGCCCTTCTCTTCAACATGACCAACAAAAGGCAGAAACAGGGGAAGAAAGGATCCGGAGATGGATGGCTCGGCTCTCCCTCCGCCCCTCCTTTTATAGGCGGAGCAAGAAAGGGAGCCGCTCCCTCGACAAGCAATCGCTGCCCCTCTCCGCCAATTCAAGAAGACCGGGCCCTCGCCTTGATGCTCTTCCGTGCCACGCGCCTCCGTTACCTACCCCACGCGATGCATGCCGCATACGTGGCTAAGGATAAGGGCGTGGTGGGAAGGGTGAATTGGCAGTTTCTACCCCGTGCGTTAAGGTCATTCACGAGCCATTGCAAAGATGGCCCCACCACGATTAGCTTTACATGACGCACGGGAAAACCGGAAACTGGCCCAGAATCAAGATTAATGAAGAAGCAAAGAAGACTCCAAGAGATCAGCCTCTTCAGCGCCCCTGCCTGTGCACTTATTAGGACCTACCCCGACGAAACCCGGCAGCGCGATCGGGGCAGGCCCGGAGGCTTCTGTCAGTGCAACAAACCCTGGGTCTGTTGCCCTGACTGTGCACAGGCACGAGAACAGGATTACAACACCAAGGCCATGTCAAGATACAAGAGACCAAGATCTTCGAAGAACCAGCAGGCAGATTAAGAAGGCCAAGACCAAGACAGAGAAGCGAGACACCACCAGGAGAAAAGCCTCCCTTGCCGGGCAGGCGAACCTGGCAAGGACAAGGGCTCCCCCGAAAGAAAGCATTCAAGATGTCCCGGCAGGGCCTGCCGGGACTCACGAGGGCAAAGACACCTCACCAAGCCATCTCACCACGATCCACGTCATTGACCAATGTGGTGTCAAGCCGCGAAGTGACTAAGGGGCAGCCATTCGCCACATGGCGGCCTCTTTCTATAGGAAATACCTACAGATGACACCCGTCCTGCGACGTGCCAAGCAAGCAAGCATGGAGCTGGCAAGACGAGCCCGGCGAGGCTTGCCGGGCGAGCAACGATGTGACGTTGAGCAGTGCATTTAATGCACTCTGTCAGCCTGCAGAATTAGGTATGATAGCACTGTTTGCTATCTTATCAGTGCATAATGACTGTTTTGCCACTGTGGTGACCCCTTAACTTTTAAAAGGAGGCCCATGGCACCCGTAGCAAGGGTTGGAAAGTTGAACACCCCCACACTCGTATGCACGTAGTCACTACCTCCCCAGGGCGAGCCTGCCAGGCAAGTGTACTACGCTCCACCACCACTTTTCCACCATTAATCCACCAAAGCAGGAGTAGGGTTTTACGCCTCGCGGCGGCCCGAACCTGGGTAAAATTGCCCGTGTGATCTCTGTCGTGCTGCCCCACGTTCTTCTGCTCTTTATGCAACGCGACATCCCCCCTGCTGAACCAGCAAGGGTCCCCTTGGCCCCATAGGTGGCCATGGTTTCCCACAACATCTTTGGCGCGCTAGGTAGGGGGATCACTTGCGCAAACCTGAAAGCATGTGCAGCACGTCATCTTCATCACCATCTTCGTCTTCGACGGTGCCATAGGCAATGGCACCCAAGAAGAAGCCCGGTGCTGCTGCTCACCCATCCACCTCGAAGGCGCCGCCGCCCGCCGCCACCAATGCTGCGGGGGACGCGGAGGCACACGAGAGTGTGGACGCCGCTGGGGCTGTGGTCGAGGTAGGCGACACCGTCACCACTTCCCCTGCGGTCGAAGCAGGAGCAGGAGACGCCGGAGGAGAGCAACATCAGCAACACCCGGATGGCCACGCTCCGCGAGGTACGGGGTGAAGGGCCTACTCCATCCACACTCCTTCCCCTCGCCGACGGGCACAGCTGCAGCAATAGCACTTGGTCCGGGGCGAATCACCGCCCTCCGGCCGCCCCCACCACAGGGGCAGCCGCAGCGCGTGCACCTCTCCCGAGACGAGTCGACCAGGCTGCTGCGCCTTGTGGAGCTGCTGACCCTCAAGCGCCATCACCGCTCCACCATACCATCCAGGTGGCCACCCCACAACAGCGGGGATGTGATACGGTCGCTGCTGGCCCCGTCAGGAGCCGAGCATCGGCGTGATCTGCGTCATCATCGCCCATACCAAGTACTGCTATGGAGGCCATGGCGCGGGCTCAACTGCTACTGAGGTTTCCGCCAGCGGCCGAGCAGATGGATGAATGGCGTGCCAACATCCAGAGCCTGCTCGGCTTCACCGAGGCTGGGGGCTCGCAGCGAGCTGGCCCGCCACAGCCTCCCCAAGCGACGACAACAGCCCGTGCTGCTGGTCGTACGGAAGGGGCCACCCCCATGGTACAATCCCCGCCACGGCAGCTAGCGCGGGCTTAGCGGAATCAAGAGCCTGATGGCGTCTCGACGGCCTTTTCTGACCCTCGAGCGCGTCCAGGCCGGCAGCATGCCCCGGAGGACAGGCGGAGGGGAGACGCGCGCATTGTCGTTGAGCAACGCCGCGACGCCCATCGCCGGGCCAATGGGTGTGACGGTCCCAACGTCGACGAGCCTGCGCTTGATACTGGTGGGTACCTACCTTTCGAGATTGGGTGCCCTGCCTTTACTCGCGAGCTGCGGCAAGTCCGTTGGCCATCCGTACGCACGTTCAAGCCAGAGATACCCGAGAAGTACGATGGGAGGCTGAACCAAGCAGAGTTTCTGAGCATCTAAACCATCGCTGTTCAAGCTGCCGGGGGAAGAGATGAGAAGGTATTCGCCAACTACTTCCCTTTGGCTCTCAAGTCCAATGTGAGGTCTTGGCTGATGCACCTGCCAGTGAACTCCATTTCGTCATGGGCTGATTTGTGCCATGAGTTCATTGGCGCCTTCACTGGCAGCCATCAAGAACCAGGTCGGCCCAGTGATCTGCAACTTCTTTAGCAGAAAGAAGGAGAGACTCTCCGGAAGTATTTGCAGAGATTTAGCAGAGTCCATAGAAATATCCCAAATATCCATCCGGCAGCTGTGATAGCCGCCTTCCAGTCCAATGTGCGCAACAGGAAGATTCATTCCAAGATGAATGTACGGTTGCCCAAGACTGTGAAGGAACTTTACACCTTGGTGGATAAGTGTGCTCGGATGGAGGAGGGATGAAAACTACCCGGAGAGGAGGATTGCATTAATGTTGATTCAGAGGATGATGACGAGTCCACCAGTAAGAAGAAGAGCAAAGAAACACAATAAGAAGCACAAAGATAAGATGGTAATGTCTGTTGAAGGGTCGGGTATCCCTAGTACTGGCAAGAAGGTTAAGGCCGAAACCCCCGGCAAGGAAGTTGCCGCGTGCTTTGACTGTCGGGAGGCCGCGGCCGCCGAAAAGGCCGGGAAAGGTGATGGACAGTCCTGCAAGATCCATCGGACCAAGGGCCACGACCTTCAAGAGTGTTATCAGGTTGAGCAGCTTGTCAAGAGACAGAAAGCAGAATATGAGAAGTGTGACAAGGAAAAGGGACAGAATGTTGCTAGTGGTAAGGGTCGTGGTGGTAAAGTAAATCGCCCCAGCAGACCTCTTCGAAACAAAGGAAAACCCGCCAGGGATCAAGAGAAGGAAGCCTGCGGTGATGAGAGTGATGAAGGGGATGAAGAGGAAACCAGCGAGCAGGAGTTCCAGAAGGCCACTGACGCCCTGTGCATTGACGGGGGTGCGTCCCTACACGCCTCTCACCGCCAACTCAAGCGGTGGGCACGTGAGGTTAATGCTGTGGAACCAGCACCAGGGGACCGGGAACCACTCAAATGGTCATGCACGACCATCATTTTTTATGAAGAGGATCATCCTGACTGCACCACCGCGGTAGGATGTTTGCTGTTGTTGGTCTCTCCAACAATCCGCAACCTCAAGGTCACGAAGATGTTGGTGGACGGCGGGGCTGGGTTGAATCTGATCTCCCCAAAGGTTATCAGCAAGCTTCAGATAGCAGAGGATGAGTTAAAAGTCACTGGCCCATTTCAAGGAGTTAATCCCGGCAGGAGTCATCCTAAGGGAAAGATCACGTTGCCTGTGACGTTTGGGGGAGAGCTAAACTACCAGACTGAAAAGATTGTGTTTGCTGTGGTTGACCTCCCCTTGCCGTACAATGGAATCCTTGGACGCCCAGCCCTGGCTAAGTTCATGGCGGCATCCCACTATGCCTACAATGTCTTGAAGATGCCAAGGCCAGTTGGAGTCATTTCCGTCCCATCAGATGAGAAAGACGCAACCATTTGTGTGGACAAGATTGACTGGGACGCAGTCGCGGCAGAGGCAGCAGCAGCGGTAGTTCCCGTCAAGGAGAACAGAGGGAAGCAGAAGGATAGTAAGGGCTTCGGCAAGGAATTCGGGAAGCGCGCCTCTTCGGAGTACGCTGCGCCTATTGATGACTTGCCGGAGAGTTCCGACAGCAATAGATCCAAGGTTGCTGCTCCACAAGTGAAGAAGGTCCCGGCAGGGCTGGCTGGCGTTGATGGTACTTTCACCATCAGCGCCACCCTCGATGACAAATAGGAAAGCGCGCTCGTTGCCTTCCTGCGGGCGAATATCGATGTGTTTGCCTGGCAACCACCTGATATCCCCGGTGTTCCCAGGGAGGTAATTGAGCACCACCTTGTTGTCTGCCCACATGCCCGACCTATCAAGCAGAAAGCCCGGAAGCAGGCCTTGGAGAGGCAGCAGTTCATTACAGAGGAGATCAAGAAACTTGAGGCAGCTGGTTTGTCAGAGGAGTGCTGCATCCAACGTGGTTAGCAAATCCAGTGGTAGTTCGGAAGGCCAATGGGAAATGGAGACTTTGCATAGACTTCACAGATCTCAACAAGGCTTGCCCGAAAGACCCATTTCCCTTGCCACGCATTGACCAGATCGTGGACTCCACTTCAGGCTGCAATTTGCTCTCCTTTTTGGATGCATATTCTGGGTATCATCAAATCTTCATGTCCAAGGAAGACGAAGAGAAGACCTCGTTCATCACCCCGTGTGGTATGTACTGTTTTATCCGCATGCCTTTCGGATTAAAGAGTGCCGGGTCTACTTTTGCAAGGGCAGTCCAGATTGGTTTTGGGCCACAGCTGCACAGGAACATTGAGGCTTATATGTATGATATTGTGGTCAAAACCAAGGAGAGATCAACCCTTATCCAGTATTTGGAGGAGACATTTGCCAGTTTGTGCAAGATCAACTTGAAGCTCAACCCGGAGAAGTGCGTATTTGGTACTCCCTCCGGCAAGCTGCTCGGGTACTTTGTATCCCGTTGGGGGATCGAAGCCAACCCCGATAAGATCCAAGCCATCGAACAGATCCAAGCACCAAAGACGGTCACAGATGTAAGGCGTCTGACAGGGTGCGTTGCCGTGCAAAGCAGATTCATTTCCATGTCTGCCGAGCGCGCCTTGCCGTTCTTCAAAATCTTGAAGAAGTCAGGGCCCATGAAGTGGACTCCAGAAGCAGATGCAGCTTTGCAAGAGTTGAAGGCCAACCTATCTTCTGTGCCCACCTTGGTTGCTCCCAAACCGCAAGAGCCATTGCTGCTATACTTGGCGGCAACCAATCAAGTGGTTAGTGTAGCCTTGGTGACGGAGCGGGAAGTGGATGAAACAGAGAGTGAGCAAAGACCGGCAGATTCAGATAGGGATCAGGACAGAGGTTAGCATGACAGTGAAGACAACCCCAAGGACACGGCATGGAAGAAAGTGGTGCAGTGCCCAGTGTACTTCGTTAGTTCCCTGCTATAGGGGGCTAGATCGAGGTACTCTGGCATGCAAAAGTTGATCTTTGGCCTCATCATGGCCTCAAGGAAACTGCGCCACTACTTCCAAGCCCATGAGATCACGGTTCTCACTCGCTTCTCATTGCAAAGGATACTCCGGAACCCTGAGGCTACTGGCAGAATAGTGGAGTGGGCTTTGGAGTTATCCAGTTTTGGTTTGGAGTTTGAGAGCACATCAACAATCCAGAGCAGGGCATTGGCAGAGTTTATTGCAGATGAGGAAGTGCCAGAAACAGTTATCCCCGGCAAGGAGGTGCCCCAAGAATGGATCATGTATTTTGATGGTGCTTTTTCCCTACAAGGTGCAGGGGCTGTCGTGCTTCTCGTCGCTCCCTCCGGGGAACACTTGAAGTACGTCGTCCAGATGCATTTTGCCCAGGAAGAGGCAACCAACAATACAGCAGAGTATGAAGGGCTCCTTGCCGGGCTCAGGATTGCCACAGAATTGGGAATCAAGAAGCTGGTCATTCAAGGAGACTCACAGCTTGTGGTGAGACAAGTCAACAAGGATTACCAAAGTACATTGATGGAGGCATACGTTGAGGAAGTGAGAATATTGGAGGAGCGCTTTGACAGGTTGCAAACAGAGCACATACCTCGTGCGGAAAATAGCATAGCTAATCACCTGTCAAAGTGTGTTGCCCAAAAGCTTCCTGTGGAACCAGGAACTTTTGTTCTCCATCTTACTCAGCCATCCGTATCCCCAGCAACAATGGCCCGGAAAAGGTGAAAGCTGGACTCTGGTAAGCCTCTCTCGGTAGAGCCATCCGCTCCTGGCAGGGACCCTGCCGGAAACAACTCCTCACAACCTGCCGGACCGCACCCTCCAGCCGGACCCATGGTCCCTATGAACAATGAATGCGCCCCCGCAGTTGAGGAGGTGCCGCTAGTCCTTGTTGCCGAGCCCCAGGCTCCAACTTGGGCAAGACACATAGTCAACTTTCTCCAAACCGGAGAACCCCCCAATGACAAGATGAGGCTGAAAGAGTAGCCCGGAGGGCCAGTATGTACCAGTTTGTTGATGACACTCTCTACAGAAGGAGGCCCAACGGTGTGAAATTGAAGTGCATCTGCCGGGAAGAAGGGAAGGAACTGCTGGCTAAGATACACAAAGGCTTGTGCGGCTCCCACATTGGATCAAGGGCGCTGGTTGGGAAAGCATTCCGGCAAGGATTCTATTGGCCCACATCCCTCCAAGATGCGGTTGAGCTAGTCACCAAATGTGAAGCCTGTCAGTTCCATTCGAAGAAAATCCAGCTGCTTGCCCAAGCTCTTCAGACAATCCCTTTATCATGGTCATTTTTGGTCTGGGGCTCGATATCCTCGGCCCTTTCCCCTGAGCGATCGGGGGCTTTGAATTCTTGTTCGTTGCTATCGACAAGTTTACAAAGTGGCCGGAAGTTGCTGCCGTGAGAAAGGTGACTTCTCAATCAGCTATCAAGTTCTTGAAAGATTTGGTGTGTCATTTTGGAATCCCGGCAAGGATCATTACTGACAAAGGCACCCAATTCACGAGCCACGCCTTCATGCAATATGTTCATGCCCTCGGAAGCAAGATCTCGTTTGCTTCTGTCGCACATCCCAGAAGCAACGAGCAAGCTGAGAGGGCGAACACTGAAGTGTTGTGCGGACTCAAAACAAGAACCTTTGATACGCTGCAGAAGCACGGCAGGCGGTGGATCGATGAGCTACCGGTAATTCTATGGTCCCTCAGAACGACACCAAATCGAGCTACCGGGCAGACTCCTTTTTCCCTGGTCTACGGGGTGGAAGCAGTTATCCCCATGGAACTCATTTACGGGTCGCCTCGAGTGCTTGCCTATGACGAAGTAGCGCAAGATCAGCACCGACGTGACGACGCTGTGCTACTCGAGGAGAACCGTCTCCGGGCTGCTACGCATGCTGCACGCTATCAGCAAGCCCTGCGTCGCTATCATAGCCGCAGGGTTCATGCCCGATGTTTTGAGGAAGGCGACCTTGTCCTTAGGCGTGTTTAGTCTGCCAAGGGTACGAACAAGTTGATGCCGAAGTGGGAAGGCCCTTACCTGGTAGTATGAGTCACCAGACCTGGCGCAGTCCGTCTGGAGACCGGAGATGGCATTCAATTGCAAAACTCATGGAATATTGAGCATCTCCGCAAGTTCTACCCATAAGGCGAGGCTGTCGGGCCCTGCCCGGCAGCCACCGTTTTGTACAGGCCTTGCGTCAGTTGCATGTAACCCCTTGTACAAAGCCAGGTGATGACCCTGAGCACCAGAGAAATAAACGAAGTGCTGGGGGGCCCCCGACCAAGTTGCATGCATGCATAAGCAAGCCAAGAGCACTTGCATAAGCATTTCATGAGCATTTGCATATGCATATAGATAGGATTGCATCCTACATCATTCTCCTCTGCTTAAAGCTGCAGGTTCCTGCCGAGAACTCGGTTTCTGCAAGAAGATGAGGAGATGAACCAACACTGCGATCCCCGGCGAACCAAACAGATAAGTTCTACCTCTTGTCCATAAGTGTTCTGTAAGCTAAAACTTGTGCATAAGAAAACCCCGCCACTCTTAGAAACATAGGTGCTCCCATCCCTGGCTCGAACGTTGCTTCGGCCTGGATGGTCGTAGTGGCCTTTGATGAAAAGAAGTTGGCGGGGGGCTGGTCCCTCTATTTCTTGCTGGAGGGCTCAGTTCCCCGGCAACGAAGAAAGGGTACCGGCAGGATAGCCTGCCGGGGAAAACTCATTTATTTAAAATAAAGAGGCATTTGACCTCTGCGTGGACATATAGATGCACGAGTTCCCGGCAAGGTTCATCTTTTTCATTAATATGCTGGTCATACAAGTACAAACCTTACAGAACACAGATATGGACTCGAGAGATTACATTATTTGAACTAAAATTTGGCAAATGCCTATGATTTTAAGATTGAAAAAAGACAAATGCTCCGTAAACTCCTCTCCGTGTCCCTCTTATCACAGGTAGTGCGGTGGGAAGAGAAGAGGATAGGCAGCGCATCGACACAACGCCACCCCAATCCCCGTCAAGGGCTGCCGAGCACAGCCTGACAAGATCAGGAGTTGCGAGGCTGCAAAGGAGGAAGACGTACAGAGAACCTCAGTGGCTCCTTGGTCACCACTTCCATAACTAGGCAGAAGGCTCCAGCACAGGCGTCGACAGAGAGGGGCACCGGGGGTCGGCCAGAAGACCACTGGAGGAAGCGGAAGCGCCAGGGGAGCAACCCTTTCCCCGGTCACCAAGAAATAGTGATGACGGTGCCGGGGAAGGGGAAGGGAGGACGGAGGGATAAGGCAGCAGGTCGCTAGTACGAGATGAACACGTCGATGCAGTCATGCTCCTACTGGACGGCCTGCCTCCCGCCTTCTCCGTCTTCCCCAGCTTCATCTTCATTAACACCGCTCCGGGGGAGTGCCATGACTCCAGCCCGATGCCTTCCCCAGCGAGACAGTGAGCAACCAAGACGGCCAGGGGACTCAGGACATGCCCCTCCCCGCCTTGGCGGGCAGGAAGGCGCGCCTCTCATCGACATCATCCCAACAGCTCCAGGATGGGTCAGTGCTGGGTTTTTCGACGATTCCCAGCCCTGCCTCCCGGGCATGCCCCAGAGATGCCAAGGACCCTATCGCCAAGACCATGAGCGGTGGTGACGCGAGGCTGGACACCGCACTACCCAACGGGCAGACGACCGTGGCAAAAGGAGCAAGCATTCCCTCACAACGGGAAAGCTTGGTATCTCCCGCACTACAAGCAGCCCGTCCACGACGCCTTCTCTGAGCATGGACTAGGCTCACTCCCCGAACTCCAACACTCAACAACTCTATGCGCAAGCTGGAGCCCGGAGCTTGGCCCCGGGCCCTTCTCTTCAACATGACAAGCGAAAGGCAGAAACAGGGGAAGAAAGGATCCGGAGATGGATGGCTCGGCTCTCCCTCTGCCCCTCCTTTTATAGGCGGAGCAAGAAAGGGAGCCGCTCCCTCGACAAGCAATCGATGCCCATCTCCTCCAATTCAAGAAGATCGGGCCCTCGCCTTGATGCTCTCCCACACCACCCGCCTCCGTTACCTACCCCGCACGATGCATGCTGCATACGTGGCTAAGGATAAGGGCGTGGTGGGAAGGGTGAATTGGCAGTTTCTACCCCGTGCGTTAAGGTCATTCACAAGCCATTGCAAAGATGGCCCCACCATGATTGGCTTTACACGACGCATGGGAAAACCAGAAACTGGCCCAGAATCAAGATTAATGAAGAAGCAAAGAAGACTCCAAGAGATCAGCCTCTTCAGCGCCCCTGCCTGTGCACTTATTAGGACCTACCCCGACGACGCCTGGCAGCATGGTCGGGGCAGGCCCAGGGGCTTCTGTCGGTGCAACAAACCCTGGGTCTGTTGCCCTGACTGTGCACAGGCATGAGAACAAGTTTACAACACCAAGGCCATGTCAAGATACAAGAGACCAAGATCTTCGAAGAACCAGCAGGCAGATTAAAAGGCCAAGACCAAGACAGAGAAGCGAGACACCACCAGGAGAAAAGCCTCCCTTGCCGGGCAGGCGGACCTGGCAAGGACAAGGGCTCCCCCGGAAGAAAGCATTCAAGACGTCCCGGCAGGGCCTGCCGGAACTCACGAGGACAAAGACACCTCACCAAGCCATCTCACCACGACCCACGTCGTTGATCAATGCGGTGTCAAGCCGCGAAGTTACTAAGTGGCAGCCATTCGCCACATGGCGGGCTCTTTCTACAGGAAATACCTATAGATGACACCCGTCCTGCGATGTGCCAAGCAAACAGGCATGGAGCTGGCAAGACGAGCCCGGCGAGGCTTGCCGGGCGAGCAATGATGTGATGTTGAGCGGTGCATTTAATGCACTCTGTCAGCCTGCAGAATTAGGTATGATAGCACTGTTTGCTATCTTATTAGTGCATAATGATTGTTTTGCCACTGTGGTGACCCCTTTACCTATAAAAGGAGTCCCATGGCACCCGTAGCAAGGGTTGGAATGTTGAACACCCCCACGCTCGTACGCGCGTAGTCACTGCCTCCCCAGGGCGAGCCTGCCAGGCAAGTGTACTATGCTCCACCACCACTTTTCCACCACCAATCCACCAAAGCAGGAGTAGGGTTTTACGCCTAGTGGCGGCCCGAACCTGAGTAAAATTGCCCGTGTGATCTCTGCCATGCTGCCCCACGTTCTTCTGCTCTTTGTGCAACGCGACAACCCCCTGCCGAACTAGCAAGGGGCCCCTTGGCCCCATTGGTGGCCGTGGTTTCCCGCGACAAATATCAAACGGAGTCCAAATGGAATAAAACATTAAGATGATTTTTCTTGGACCAGAAGACACCTACGTGACTTGGAGAGAGGGCCAGAAGAGTCCCGAGGAGGCCACAAGCCTCTAGGGCACGCCCCAGGGGGGCGCCCTGAGGGCTTCTGGGCACCTCGGGTGTCCTCCAACCCTAATTCCACCTCTATAAATTCAGAAATATTCCCCAAACATCAGAAGCGTCCACAAAAATACTTTTCCGCCGCCACAAGCCTCTGTTCCTATGAGATCCCATCTTGAGGACTTTTTTGGCACCCTGCCAGAGGGGGATTCGATCACGGAGGGCCTCTACATCAACCTTGCTGCCCTTCCGATGATGCGTGAGTAGTTTACCATAGACCTACGGGTCCATAGCTAGTAGCTAGATGGCTTCTTCTCTCTCTTTGATCTACAATACCATGTTCTCCTCGATTTTCTTGGAGTTCTATCCGATGTAATCTTATTTTGCGGTGTGTTTGTTGAGATCCGATGAATTGTGGATTTATGATCAGATTATCTATGAATATTATTTGAGTCTTCTCTAAACTATTTTATGCATGATTAAGATATCTTTGTATTTCTCTTCGAACTATTGGTTTGGTTCGGCCAACTAGATTGGTTTTTCTTGTAATGGGAGAGGTGCTTAGTTTTGGGTTCAATCTTGCGGTGTCCTCACCCAGTGATAGAAGAGGTAGCGAGCCACGTATTGTATTGTTGCCATCGAGGATAAATAGATGGGGTTTATATCATATTTCTTGAGTTTATCCCTCTGCATCATGTCATCTTACTTAAAGCGTTCCTCTGTTCTTATGAACTTAATACTCTAGATGCAGGCAGGAGTCAGTCGATGTGTGGAGTAATAGTATTAGATGCAAAATCGTTTCGGTCTACTTGTCATGGACGTGATGCCTATATTCATGATCATTGCCTTAGATATTGTCATAACTTTGTGCTTTTCTATCATTTGCTCAACAGTAATTTGTTTACCCATCGTATGTTTTCTTTCAAGAGAGAAGCCTCTAGTGAAACCTATGGCCCCCGGGTCTAGTTTCCATCATATATTTTCAGATCTATAAACCAAAAAACCCAAAAATACCTTGCTGTAATTTATTTATATTTACTTTAGTTTGCTCTTTTATTTATCTTTTATACCCATCTCTATTAGATCTCACTCTTGTTCGTGACCGTGAAGGGATTGACAACCCCTTTTTCACATTGTGTGCAAGCGTTTGTTAATTTGTGCAGGTGCATAGATTGGAGACTTGCTTGTGCCTCCTACTGGATTGATACCTTGGTTCTTAACTGACGGAAACACTTATCTCTACTTTGTTGCATCACCCTTTCCTCTTCAAGGGAAAAATCAACGCAAGCTCAAGAAGTAGCAGGAAGAATTTCTGGCGCGTTGCCGGGGAGGTTCTACATCAAGCCTACCAAGTACCCATCACAAACTATCATCTCTTGCACTTACATTATTTGCCATTTGCCTCTTGTTTTCCTCTCCCCCACTTCTAAAACGTTTTCAGAAAAACACAAAAATATTTTCCTTTTTATTCACCGTTCTTTCGCTCGTCTTTTCATTTGCTTGTGCGCTAGATAGCTTGCTTTGCTATCATGTCTGAATCTGCAGAGGTTATCATTGAAAAACATAGTAATAATATTGGGGGAAACTTTGATGACTTTGCTAATAATGATCCTCATGAAGAAACTACTATCATGCATACTAAAAAACTACACGTAGGTAGCGGTAATATTATTGGAAAAGGTGTTATTCAAGATTTCTTTACTTGTGCCGGTACGATACCCATGCTAGGAGGGTCAATCCTTAATAAAACTAATAGCCTTACAGATGCAATATATTTGCTTGTCATTGAACTTGAAAGACAATTTGTTCACATGCATCCGTGTATACAAAGGATTTTCCTAGAATTCTCTAATTTTCATCACCCTTCCGTTAAGCGTATTGCCACCATATTCCTAGCTCATGAGTTTAGATTTATTTTAAAAGAAGCGGGTGAAATATTTGCTCATTATAATATCAATAGTGGTTGTCCTCCCATAGAGGAGATCCTTTTTAATCAAGAAGAAATAATGAGATTGCAATCTTCGGATTATGCTCCTTATAAGGAAAACTTAAGAAAGAAAGTCCCTCCTGCTGTTTTGGTTGATAAGATTTCTGAACACAATGACAATTTTGCTATACAAAATAATGGATTTGGGTTTGTGCTAAGAGATAGACTTAGAGAATTCACTCAAAGGAATGTTTACAATGAAGAAATAATTATCAAGTACAAGGGGCCGAAGGAGGATCCTATTCCTCCCAAACTTGATCTTATAGATCCTTACCCTATTAAATTTAGCCCCTTTGATTATTTTTGCTTGCCACAAAGAAAGCTTGCTGCCGAGAGGAGGGAGTATGAGATGAGCATGGATGATCTCCCTCACTTCTACTTCAATACCTAGATCTATGTTTTATGCCTAGCTAGGGGCGTTAAACAATAGTGCTTGTTGGGAGGCAACCCAATTTTATTTTTATGTTTTTTGTTTTTGATTCTGTTTTTCAATAAATACACATTATTACCTTTTTAGTAATTGTGTTTTGGTGTTTTAATTAGTGTTTGAGACAAGCAAGAACTTTGGGATGTTTTGGTATATCGTTGATTTGGTTTTGCTGAAAAATAGAAACTTTTGCGTCCAGTAACAGAATTTTTTAAATTCATTGGAGAGTGGAAAAATTCTGAATTTTTTACACAATATTGATATATGAATTTCCTCTGTTCTCCTATTTGTCAGAATTTTTGGAGTTACAGAAGTATGATTAATATTCTGGTTACTACAGACTGTTCTGTTTTTGACAGATTCTGTTTTCTATGTGTTGTTTGCTTATTTTGATAAATCTATGGGTAGTATCGGGGGGTATGAACCATTGAGAAGTTTGAATACAGTAGATGTAACACCAATATAAATATAGAATGAGTTCACAACAGTACCTAAAGTGTTATTTATTTTATTATACTAACGGATCTTATGAGTTTTCTATTGAGTTTTGTGTTGTGAAGTTTTCAAGTTTTCGGTAAAGATTTGATGGACTATGGAATAAGGAGTGGCAAGAGCCTAATCTTGGGGATTCCCAAGGTAACATTCAAGGACAATCAAGCATCTAAGCTTGGGGATGCCCCGGATGGCATCCCCTCTTTTGTCTTCAATCCATTGGTAAATTTACTTGAGGCTATATTTTTATTCACCACATGATATGTGTTTTGCTTGGAGCGTCTTGTATGATATGAGTCTTTGCTTTTTAGTTTGCCACAATCATCCTTGGTGTACACACCTTTTGATAGGGACATGCATTAATCATGAATTTATTGGAATACTCTATGTGCTTCACTTATATCTTTTGAGCTAGGCAGTTTGCTCTAGTGCTTAGCTTATATCTTTTTGAGCACGGCGGTGGCTTTATTTTATAGAAATTGATGACCTCTCATGCTTCACTTATATTATTTTGAGAGTCTTAAACAGCATGGTAATTTGCTTAGGTTATGAATTTAGTCCTAATATGATGGGCATCCAAGACGGATATAATAAAAACTTTCACATAAAGAGCATTGAATAAGATGAGAAGTTTGATTCCTTGCATTTGTTTTGAGATATGAAGATGGTGATATTAGAGTCATGCTAGTGAGTAATTGTGGATTGGCAGAAACACTTGTGTTAAAGTCTGTGATTCCCGTAGCATGCACGTATGGTGAACCGTTATGTGATGAAGTCGGAGCATGATTTTTTTTTATTGTCTTCCTTATGAGTGGCGGTCGGGGATGAGCGATGGTCTTTTCGTACCAATCTATCCCCCTCGGAGAATGCGTGTAGTACTTTGTTTTGATGGCTAATAAATTTTTGCAATAAGTATGTGAGGTCTTTATGACTAATGTTGAGTCCATTGATTATACGCACTCTCACACTTCCACCATTGCTAGCCTCTCTAGTACCGCTCAACTTTCGCCGGTGCATTAAACCCACCGTATATCCTTCCTCAAAACAGCCACATACCTACCTATTATGGCATTTCCATAGCCATTCCGATATATATTGCCATGCAACTTCCACCGTTCCGTTTTATTATGACATGCACCATCATTATCATATTGCTTTGCATGATCATGTAGTTGGCATAGTATTTGTGGCAAGGCCACCGTTCATATTTTTTATACATGTCACTCTTGATCATTGCACATCCCGGTGCACCGCCGGAGGCATTCATATAGTCATATTTTCTTCTAGTATCGAGTTGTAATTCTTGAGTTGTAAGTAAATAAAAGTGTGATGATCATCATTAGAGCATTGTCCCATGTGAGGAAAGGATGATGGAAGCTATGATTCCCTCATAAGTTGGGATGAGTCTCCGGACTCCATAAAAAATAAAAGAGGCCAAAGAAGCCCAAACAAAAAATGAGAGAAAAGAAAAAATGAGAGAAGGTACAATATTACTATCCTTTTTCCACACTTGTGCTTCAAAGTAGCACTATGATGTTCATGATAGAGACTCTCCTATTTTGTCACTTTCATATACTAGTGGGAATTTTTCATTATGAGAACTTGGCTGGTATATTCTAATGATGGGCTTCCTTAAATTGCCCTGGGTCTTCGTGAGCAAGCAAGTTGGACGCACACCCACTTAGTTTCTTTTTGAGCTTTCATACACTTATAGCTCTAGTGCATCCGTTGCATGGCAATCCCTACTCACTTGCATCGATATCAATTGATGGGCATCTCCATAGCCCATTAATTTGCCTAGTTGATGTGAGACTTTCTCCTTCTTTTTTTCTTCTCCACAACCACCATATTCTATTCCACCTATAGTGCTATATCCATGGCTCACGCTCATGTATTGCGTGAAAGTTGAAAAAGTTTGAGAACACCAAAAGTATGAAACAATTGCTTGGCTTGTCATCGGGGTTGTGCATGATGAAATACTTTGTGTGATGAAGATGGAGCATAGCCAGACTATATGATTTTGTAGGGATAACTTTCTTTGGCCATGTTATTTTGAGAAGACATGATTGCTTTATTAGTGTGCTTGTTTTTATGTCAATATTAAACTTTTGTTTTGAATCTTATGGATGTTAATATTCTTGCCACAATAAAGAAGATTGCATTGATAAATATGTTAGGTAGCATTCCACATCAAAAATTCTATTTTTATCATTTACCTACTCGAGGACGAGCAGGAATTAAGCTTGGGGATGCTTGATACGTCTCCAACGTATCTATAATTTTTGATAGTTCCAAGGTATTATATTATATGTTTTGGATGTTTTATATACATTAATATGCAATTTTATATTATTTTTGGGACTAACCTAGAGCACAGTGCCAGTTTTTGTTTTTTTCCTTGTTTTTGACTTTTACAGAAAAGGAATATCAAACGGAGTCCAAACGGAATAAAACTTTATGATGATTTTTCTTGGACCAGAAGACACCTACGTGACTTGGAGAGAGGGCCAGAAGAGTCCCGAGGAGGTGACAAGCCTCTAGGGCGCGCCCCAGGGGGGTGCCCTGAGGGGTTGTGGGCCCCTCGAGTGTCCTCCAACCCTAATTCCACCTCTATAAATTCAGAAATATTCCCCAAACATCGGAAGCGTCCACAAAAATAATTTTCCGCCGTTGCAAGCCTCTGTTCCTGTAAGATCCCATGCTGGGGACTTTTCCGGCACCCTGCCGGAGGGAGATTCGATCACGGAGGGCCTCTACATCAACCTTGCCGCCCTTTCGATGATGCGTGAGTAGTTTACCACAGACCTACGGGTCCATAGCTTGTAGCTAGATTGCTTCTTCTCTCTCTTTGATCTTCAATACAATGTTCTCCTCGATGTTCTTGGAGTTCTATCCGATGTAATCTTATTTTGCGGTGTGTTTGTTGAGATCCGATGAATTGTGGATTTATGATCAAATTATTGATGAATATTATTTGAGTCTTCTCTGAACTCTTTTACGCATGATTAAGATATCTTTCTATTTCTCTTTGAACTATCGGTTTGGTTTGGCCAACTAGATTGGTTTTTCTTGCAATGGGAGAGGTGCTTAGTTTTGGGTTCAATCCTGCAGTGTCCTCACCCAGTGACAGAAGGGGTAGCGAGGCACATATTCTATTGTTACCATCGAGAATAAAAAGATGGGGTTTATATCATATTGCTTGAGTTTATCCCTCTACATCATGTCATCTTACTTAAAGCATTGCTCTGTTCTTATGAACTTAATACTCTAGATGTAGGCAGGAGTCGGTCGATGTGTGGAGTAATAGTAGTAGATGCAGGATCATTTTGGTCTACTTGTCATGGAGGTGATGCCTATATTCATGATCATTGCCTTAGATATCGTCATAACTTTGCGCTTTTCTATCTATTGCTCAACAGTAATTTGTTTACCCACCGTGTGTTTTCTTTCAAGAGAGAAGCCTCTAGTGAAACCTATGGCCCCCGGGTCAATTTCCCATCATATATTTTCAGATCTATAAACCAAACAACCCAAAAATACCTTGCTGCAATTTGTTTATATTTACTTTAGTTTGCTCTTTCATTTATCTTTTATACCCATCTCTATTAGATCTCACTCTTGTTCGAGACTGTGAAGGGATTGACAACCCCTTTTTCACGTTGTGTGCAAGTGTTTGTTAGTTTGTGCAGGTGCATAGATTGGAGACTTGCTTGTGCCTCCTATTGGATTGATACGTTGGTTCTTAACTGAGGGAAATACTTATCTCTACTTTGCTGCATCACCCTTTCCTCTTCAAGGGAAAAATCAACGCAAGCTCAAGAAGTAGCACTACTTAAGCATATATGTGTAAACAAGAACAAAAGAGTTCGTAAAAGTGTTTCTTTGTCACTTTTAGTTTGTCAACTGAATTGCTTGAGGGGAAGCAATTGGTTAAGCTTGGGGAGTTGATACGTCTCCACCGTATCTACTTTTCCTAACGCTTTTGCTCTTGTTTTGGACTCTAGTTTGCATGATTTGGACGAAACTAACCCGGACTGACGTTGTTTTCAGCAGAACTACCACGGTGTTGTTTTTGTGCAGAATAAAATTATCGGAATTGGACGAAACTTTTTAGAGAATTATTTCAGAATAAAAAAAAATACTGGAACCAAGAGCCACCAGAGGGGGTGCCCTGGCTGCCCACAAGACACCAGGGCGTGCCACCCCCCTAGCGCGCCTTGGTGGGTGGTGGGGCCCTCGAGGCTTCGCTGACCCTAATCCCGATGCAATAAAATCCTTTTTTCCAAAAAAATTAAGGGAGGAAGTTTCATCGTGTTTTACGATACGGAGCTACCACCACCTCCTATTCTTCATCAGGAAGCCAGATCTGGAGCCCGTTCGGGGCTCCAGAGAGGGGGATCTTCGGTCTTCCTCATCACCAACCCGTCTTCATCACCAATTCCATGATGCTCCCCACCGGGAGTGAGTAATTCCTTCGTATGCTCACTGGTCGGTGAGGAGTTGGATGCGATTCATTATGTAATCGAGTTAGTTTTGTCAGGGCTTTATCCCTAGTATCCACTATGTTCTGAGATTGATGTTGCTATGACTTTGCCATGCTTAATGCTTGTCACTAGGGCCCTAGTACCATGATTTTGGATCTGAACCATTTATGTTTTCACCTTTATATCTATGTTCTAGATCCGATCTGCAAGTCATATGCACCTATTACATGTTATGATCCGTAAACCCCAGGGTGACAGTAATTGGGATACTTTCCGGTGATGACCATAGTTTGAGGAGTTCATGTATTCACTATGTGTTAATGCTTTGTTCTAGTTCTCTATTAAAAGGAGGCCTTAATATCCCTTAGTTTTCTTATGGACCCCGCTGCCACGGGATGGTAGGACAAAAGATGTCATGCAAGTTCTTTTCCATAAGCACGTATGACTATTTACGGAATACAGGCCTACATTATATTTATGAACTGGAGCTAGTTCTGTGTCGCCCTAGGTTATGACTGTTATATGATGAATATTATCCAACAAAATCACCGATCCAATGCCTACGAGTTTTGCACATATTGTTCTTGCTAAGTTACTATTGCTATTGCTACTGTTACAACTGCTACAAAATCATTGCTATCACTGTTATCGTTACTGTTACTGTTACCACTACTATTAAACTATCATATTACTGTACTACTGGTCCCTTTGCTGCAGATATTTAATCTCTAGGTGTGGCTGAATTGACAACTCAATAGTTAATACTTACAAATATTCTTTGGCTTCCCTTGTGCCGAATCTATAAATTTGGGTTGAATACTCGACCCACGAAAACTATTGGGATCCCCTATACTTGTGGGTTATCAAGACCTTTTTCTAGCGCCGTTGCCGGGGAGCATAGCTATATTTGTTGAGTCACTTGGGATTATTATCTATTTATCACTACGAAGAATCTGAAAGATCCAAGAACCAAGATCGTTCCCTCTAAGACGAGGGGAGGTAAGTAACTGCCATCTAGCTATACACTTGATTCACGTTCTGTTTTGAATATACTTGCAACACCACCACATGCTATTAATCCTGATATGTCCCAAGTTGTTCATGATGCTACTTCTGCTATGAGTGATAATTATGATGTTGCTAGTACCTTGCTTGATGATAATGTGCCACCAGGTAAATTTCTTGATGATATTGGGACAGATATGATAAATTCCGAACATGGGCAAATCCTAAACGTTCGGGACTTATTAGCATCCTTAATTAATTATGTATACAAGGAACAAGTTTGAAAACCTTTTTTATCCGTACGCATGTTACTCTTTTTAAGTAAGTACATAGCACGAAGTTCTACACTATATATCGCAGTACACGTCTCTCTCTCTATATCTATATTGTAGTATCTATGCTTCTGCACAATACTACAACTAGTATGTATACACACGTGCGAATGCATGTTTGAACATTACGGTGCAGTTTTGGTAAAAGTATAAAAATAGTAGACAACCTTGTCAAATGATTCAATGCCAAAGAAATGCAAGAATGAGAAGTGAAAACTCCATTGATTGTTTTCTCATGAGCTATAAATGGTGGGACACCTTCTCGTTTGATTGTTTACTTCCTTCTCTCTGTAGATTTTTCTCTATCGTAGGAGTAGTAGTAGTACTATCTTTGACTATCTCTCACTAGCCGGGAGGCATGAATTTTTTTTGGACAAGTTCCCTTGTGATTGTTCCAGAACAGTACGATGCAGCACCTAGCTACTGTTCAAGTGAATCCCACAGATCAACCATTTGATCTATGCCCTATGCACCGGGGAGGGATTAGTGGCCTTTAGCAGCACACCATACGTAGCACGTACTCCTACGAGCGACTCCTACTACCACTACCCTCCGTTCCATAATGTAGTGCATATAGAATTTTTGAAAAGTCAAACCTAACTATATTTGACCAAGTTTTTCGAGAAAAATATTTATGTCTAGAATGCCAAACATATATCAATTGATTCATCGCAAGCATAGTTTCATAATTTATATATCTACTATTATAGATAAAACTTGTTCAAAGTTTGTAATGTTTGACTTTTCAAAAAATCTATACGCACAATATAAATAGTTTTTTTGCAAGTATTACTACTACTCCCAAACCGCTTTGTACCCCCTCGGTCGTAATTTTTTTCTACGAAGTTGTGTCATGCAATTGGAATTCTACTTGCATGGAGTTGTATTTTTTTCGTAGGGATCGAGCGTGCCGCTTAGGATCGACCGTAAGATGAACCAGACAAAAAACGTAGAGAGATGAAATGCAATAAAGACATGAGCGATATGATGGTTGCTTGTCCGTTCATTTTACTAGTCCACTTATTACTTGGAGTGGTGGGGTTTTGTGATATGACGGCTTTACTGCCGCGCCTCGATCGGGTGAGACTCCCCTGCAGCGCCGCCCTCTATACTCCAACTTTCGTCCCGGTTTACTCGCACCTCTCATATTTCGAGCTATATTTTGACAGGTAGGGAAATAGTACAGTATAAGTTCAATGTCGGGTTCGGGTTAACAAATATTGTACGTTATATGCCATGGAAAAGATAACATTATTGGAAGCTGAATCCAAATGCAAATCCAACAATATAATTTTTGATGACCTACATTAAAATTTTGCAAATGAAATACGAGGTCAAACTTTGACCAATAATATGATGTGAACTAACAAACCCGGACGGAGGTAGTAGTAATTTATTGGAAGGCTAGTGGGCCCGGATGTTGGTTGCCCCGCATGTCGGCTGAACAAATTAGAATGGTTGTGATTCGCAGAAACTGGTTCCGATGATAAAAGAAGATCCACGAAGCGGTAGATCGTGTACTTACTAGTAGTACACTATGAATGTTACGACCGAGGGGTACGAAGCACTACAGCCTAGTGATTTGATAAGACAAGTAGCCTAGTTATTACTACCTCCGTCCTAGTTTATTGTTCCCTTAGTATATTGTGCCAAATTTTGACCATGAATTTAATTTACAAAATGTTAATGCATGTCACAAAAAATAGTATCATTGGAAACTATGTTCAAATACGAATCCAATGATATAATTTTAATCACATGCATTAAAATTTTGTTAGTTAAATCAATGGTCAAATGTTGGCACAAAATATAAAGAGTACCAAAAAACAAAGACGGAGGTAGTATACAATAAAAATAATGTAAGCAACACGTGAAAAAAGTGTAGCGGTTTGGGTCAAACACTCAAATATACTATAGTAATTTGGTTATTTATAATTCCAAACACCACACATACACGTTCGCTGACCAGAAACATGTACGTAGTAGTACCATTTTACAACTTTTAGTATCAATGTTAGTGGTCAGCTGGTGCAAGTTCTAGCCCCCTGGTGTTTTAACCTTATTTTTTTGTAATGATATCTTGCGAACATTCGCCACAAGCCAAATCCTCATGAATGCTCACATAACCGCAAGATTTCCATCCCACAATGGCCTTTTTTAAGAACTTGGTATTTGACAAAGTGCCACCCTTATGCATGTAACTGTGACGCAGGCGTTCGCAACTGTCATGTCTCCCAGCAAACGTTTGTTGGGGATTGGCGTTAGCACCGATGGAGGTTCGTAGTCATTCCACGCTAAGGCATTGAAGTTTGTACTATTTAGTATACTACTCCGGTAGAGCAGAGTCCTACTCCAATATAGTAGGTACTACAGTTTATTTATTGTAGTACTGTAATCAATCAAGTTGTCTAGCATCGATATGACCCTACGCTGTTGGGATGTGCCTCATAAGTCAAGTGGCTTGCTGCTGTTACATTCCCATCATCACCTGTCCACTTCCTGCAGCATATATTCGCTTCTCCACCCTCGCCCGCACATAATCGTCCAATCTTCCATCCCCGATAGGCGCCTCCCCCCTCTTCCAAAACCCAAGCAATAATAATGGCAGAACCGAGCAACGTCCGCCGAAAGAGTGGCTAGAATTTTCTCCCCACAGAGTTAATCAAACTCATCATTTTGCATGTGGATAATCTCAGTACCATGCCGCTAACCTTGTGCTCATTAGGGAGGTACCGTTTACTCAAAGCCCTCAGGGTAGAGATTTTTATGTTAGCTCCCTCCTTTTTGATGTCCCTGATCTTCACAAACGGCGTGTCACGCAACATAAGGATCGTAGGGTGGTGAGCATTGTCAGATTCAGGGCTCCGTAGAGCCAAGAAAGGTTCAAACTCTAGGGTGCGTGCGAAGAACACAATCTCCCCAGCCTGCCGACTCGTCGATCTCACCACCTAGCTCGATGAACAGGAAAGGAAAGGGACTCAGTAGTTTACCTAGGTTCAGGCCACCTTGCGATGTAAAACCCTACTCCTGCTTTGTGGTGGATTTATCCTCGAGGTGGGCTGAGGATGAACTAGTACAGAGGGAGAACAACCTCAGGAGGAGTGTTCTTGTGCTGGTGTGTGCTGGTGAGGATGATCTTGTTCTCGTCCCTCTCCTATGGTGGTGGCCTAGCTATATTTATAGTGGCCTCGGTCCTCTTCCCCCAAAATGAAGGCGGGAAGGGATCCCACAACGGCCAAGTTTGAAGGGAGACAAGTAGTACATCTTATCCTGACGGAAGGTGGTCTTCGCCTGCAAAGATTTTGGTCGTGACGTCGTGGTGGGCTCGACTATGACCTCCATCCTACCGTCCTGGTCTTATAGCATGGGAATGGAAACCTTTGGCTGATTCCTTGGGACTCCGCGACTGCGCTTGCTTTCTTAGCATCGAAGAGGAAACCTGCTGTACTGTGCCAACTGGCGCCCACCTGGCCTTGGTCGTCATGGCTTGCGTCATCCAAACCACATGATGTGGGGCTTGCATGGAAATCTCCGCTCCTCAGGAGCTGGCCTGGGGAAGCCGCTCCCTCCGGAGGTCTTGGCATCGTCCGCCTTGCGAGGGTCTTGTGTTGTTGATGCTGGAGAAGGGCCATACCAGGCCGCTGATGAAGCCACGCTGTGGGCTGCAGGCAGGCAAGTCTGGGTACCCCGGTTCCCAGAACGCCGACAGTAGCCCCCGGGCCCATGGCGCGCTCGGACTTGGCTTCGAGGCGAAGCCAAAGGGCAAGGGGGAAGCGTGGCGGGCCCTAACCACGTGCGGACCCGATCGACGTGTGGCACTTGATGGGACGTGGGCGTCTCCGCTTCCCCATGCTACCTCGGCAACTGTCCGACTTGCCAATAAACTGCTGCATGCAAAAAGATCATCATTACCGGAGATCGTGGAGGCCGGCGGTTGGCCTCCCTTTCGCTATAAATGGGGGGAGGGGCAGAGCCCCCTACTCATCTCTGTCTTCTCACTGCTTGCTTCTTCTTCTTCTTCCCTCTCGTCTCGTCGTCTTGTCAAAGCACCATGGCACCGGGGAGGATGTTTTCTCCGGTGGACAAAGGGAATGCCCCCAAGGAGGGGCCCAACTCGCCACCACCCAAGAGAGGCCGTGGGAGGCCCCGAAAGCACGCAGCGACTCCGGCGGTGGCCCCTTGAGGGCGCGGGCATGCTCCTTCGATAGCCGGCGCTGCCTCCGGCAGCCATGGTGCAGCTTCTTCCCGCGGCGAGGGCTGCTGTGGTCGGGGCGGCTTCGGTGATGAGGGGAGGCGCGCGGTGGTCGTCCGGCCGCCACGAGCGCGCTCCCACTCAGCCGACGCGCCCCCGGAGTTCGTCGTGTGGTCGGAGAGGCCTGTGGGCATCTTGTTCCAGCTGCCGCGCTCCTTTGCGAGCGTGCTGCCGGCCGGAGCGCCTGGCGGCCTCTGGCTCTAGGCCGACGGCTGCTGCAGCAAGGCCTCCTGGGTGGATGTCGAGGTCACCGCCGCCGGCAACGTGTTCCTGAACCGCTGGTGGCAGTCGTTCGCCCGCGGACGCGGCTTGCATGGGAGGTGCACCCTCCACTTCAGGTATGACGGCACCGCGACCCTCTACGTTAGGGTCTTCGGGGAAAGCGGCCGGCGCCTGGTGTGCTGCCCGAAGAGCGACAGAGATGACAAAGATGACGGCGACGGCGCCGTTGCTGGCGGTGAGCTTGCCCTTGGCGACAGCCGCGCCGGCTCCTCTTCCGAGCAGAGTACAAGTGATGGCGACTGCGATGAGCCACCACGCCACCGGGCTCGGACTGGGGAGGGCAATGAGCCACATCGCCGGCACGCCCCGGTGAAACAGGAGGAAGACTCCGACTGAGCTTGGGTGTCGCCGGGGCAGAGCCTCAGGAGTCGCCGTAGTCGCGCAGCTTGCTTTTGTTTCTTTTTTCCTCCTGCATTGAAAGAAGTAGAGGGCCCTGTTGGGGTGTGTAATCAACCCTGGCGTTTGCGCCGTTATGCTATGCTCATTGTTTTCATATCATGTTGTGATGTCCATGTTTCTACTAGGTGCGTTCAGGGTAACTTAGCTCGATGTGCTCGCGGTAGGCTTCCATGTCGCGAGGGCATGCCCTTCCAGGGGCATCTTCCAAGGGCTTCCTTCTTGAAAACTCGGGGGTCATTGAGTCCTTAGGAGTCGCTGAGCCTCGGGAGGCGTCGTGTAGCTGCAGGGTTAGAAAACCTCATGAAGCATCTCGTCCTACCTCGCGCAAACCACTACTAGGGAAAAGCCTAGCAGTAGCACGGGTTAAATGCTTAGCAGTAGCGCGGGTGGCCGCGCTACTGATACGGTGCCACAGCTAACTCTTATCAGTAGCGCGGTTTGACCCGCACTACTACTATCGAGGGATAGTAGCAGCGTCAGTCTCCAACATGCGCTGCTACTAATATCTGTAGCGCCATTGAACAAAGAGTGCTACTGCTAATAACTCGCTGCTGCTAAAGCCATACCCCGCGCTACTGTTATTAGTTTCTGAATTTTTTTTTCTACTCCATATTTTGTGCTGCTAAATTTTGTTTAGGGCTTTATACAATAATCTGTAGCATATCATACACATACAAATGTAATCATAGCATATACATACAAATAGTCTCATCAAATCATGTCATCATCATAATCATCATCCAACACAAAGTGGTCTCTCGTCATCATCTCAAAAATAGCGATACAAGTCTCAATTACTTGCAACTACATCGTCATCCATCTAAACAATGATATATGTGAGAAGAGCTATCACTATGAGTGAGCGGAACTATGCAGTACATGAGTTCGTATCCCTCTCTCGCATTAACATGAACCTAAACTAACTACTGGCTGTCGCTCGGAAACCGAAAACCGGTACACCTGGGCCTGACACTCCGGCCACTCGTCGTATACTCCTGGCGTAGCACTTCTTCGCCATCGATGATCTATGCACCTGCATCGTCACATGAGTCGATGATATGCAACATATATAGTTGAGCAACAGAAAGAGGCAGACTTGGCAAAAATAGAAGCAACATATCATAAGCATAAATAACAAAGTTCATCGTACCCAAAATGCCCTAACTAGAGTGATCTTTGCTAGTTGAGGAGGACGGTTTAATTACATCACAAATAAAGTTTCGTCATGCATAACTCAAAGTTTCGTCATACAGAAAGTATGGACTAAATGGACACATTGTCATATATCGTCAATCACTCCAACATGTCGTGCCATCCATCCAAGTTAGGGAGATAGTCCCCGAGCTTAGTGAAAGGCTTCAGGTTGAGACGCTGAGCGGCTACGCATGTTCGGACGTCTTCCCGTGACATTTGCCCTTCCTCGTAGAACAACCCTATTTTTTCGAGGACCTCCTTCATGATGATTTGGGCAAGTTCACGCTGGATGTGATAGAACTCAGCTCGAAGTCGATGATCCGGGATATCTCCTAGGTTCTTTGCCCATTGCAGAATATGGGCATCACCGGATGTAGGTGACATGTGAAGGTTCTGCTGATCCCGTCTGTACTCCAGCATGTGGTGGAGGAAATAGAACCCATCACTAAGAGTACCACTCAGTTGCTGGATGCAGCAGAAGTCGGTCTTCTGGCCGAAGCAGGGCCTGCGGCCCCTTGTCTTCTTGGTCTTTGCTCCACCCCATGCGCCGTAGATAAAGATAGCACTATCGAGAACAGACCTGATGTGGGTGTAATCATTTTTCTTCATGTTCTTCGACGAGTCCAAGTAAAGAGCGTGGGAGAATCGGGGGTAAAGGATGATGACGGCACACCCGTCGCTGCGCAAAGTAAGTACACCTCAAATTAGCCTCCACCGTGCAAATGAATGATTGAAATCGAAGGAAGGATATCCGCGCGGATGACTTACATGGGATGATAAGGCACGAGAATTGTCTCCTTGTCCTTATTGGTGACCATGAAATTGGCGATGTAGTCCCTCACGTATTCACGGTGCGCTGGGCAGACTACCAAGAAGGCCTCGTGCATGAAGTACGGGTCAGCGACACAGATATAAGGTATGTGCTCAATCCTGATGATGTAGTTCATGTGCAAGGCAAAAAGGCGGACAAACATAAAATCCAGCTTTTTCAAGTGAAACATGTCGAAGATGTAATCGAATCGAAGGAAGAACTTCTCCGCGGGTAATGTGTCAGCGTACAACCTTTGCCGCGGCATGTTAACCACGTAGAGTGGGTATCCTAGATTTTCCGAGGCGATTAGGCTTTTCTCTCTCTGCAGCACATCGTCATGAAGTCTCCTTAGATCGCCGTATATGGCCTCTAACGCTGCCTTAGATAGGATCGGATGACCGGGGATATGGTGTTTTGCCGCACTGGGGATAGGTCTACAGTCTTGAACCTGAGGATGCGGAGGCGGCTGGATCATAGAAGCAGCTTTGTTGCCTTTCCTCGCTCTCTTCCTATGCTTCTTTGGTACTGGAGGGTCATCTATAATACGTTCAGCCTCCGGAGGCGGCAATTCAGGCACCGACTCATGATGCTCAAACCCTAAGTACTCATACTGCTGAGCCATCAATCCTCCGTCGTCATAGGCGCCAGTATTGATAAACTGTAGAGTGTCATTGTCATCCTCATCCTCATCCATGGCATCGATATCATGCATTGCTTCTTCGACGGCGACGATGTCATCAGCGACTAATGGAGCCTGTTCGTCACACCGTCAGCTATCACCCGACACGACATGCGACGCTAATTGGGTAGGTAGGGTGTTGATGTTCATACCTTGCTGAGGCTGCGTGGTCGTGGGTGTGCTCCCGGCCGCCTCCAGACGAAGTAGACTCTTTGGCCACAACAGGACCCACCTCTTGCAATCGCCAAGCTGCCGCGGGGTCTCATCGTCATCTCCCCCTGGTACCGGAGGAGCCAAATTCTCGTGGCCTAGTTTGACACTGGCCACGGAAACCTTGTAGACGTCAGGGGGGATCGGCCGGCTGTGGAACAATGGTTCCTTCGGCTTCACTATCGTCGCCTTCCCCACGTCCACCTTCTGGCTGCTGATAGTGTACAATATGGTGCACGGGGTTTCGTCAGCCTGCAAAGACATGTCTGCGACGTGAGACATCCGAAAGGCAATGGAAACGAGAGATTATACATTTATAGAAGAGGGCAGGTGTGACAGGTACCGTGAGGGTGTCGAGCTCAGCCATAGATGAAGCACCGCCGAGCACATCCGAGACGGAGGACAGGCTGCTATGAGCAGGTGCGGGAGCCGGTGCAGGAGCAGGTGCTGGTGCAACGCTAGTCGAGCTGCTCCCGAAGAAGTTGTCAAGGGGAAAGTCCGCTGCATCTTCATTTGGATTTTCCCTGCTCCAAGCGATGATAGCCCGAAGCAACACACCATATGAAGCTGCCATTTCCTCTTTTGCGGTAGCTACCGCTACTTTGACTGTCTCGGTTGATTTCTTATCAACCACAATCGCAACCTTCTTGTCAATGTTTTCTTTAGTTAACCTCCGTCTTTCCTTTCTCTCCTCCGTGGTCTCACGGTAGTACTTCTTCCATGTGGCGCCGTGTCCGACGCCATGCACGCGTCCATACCAGGCCATCTCATGAACTCCGTCGTGAACTCCGTCGTGTCCGGGTCCATCTCGAAAACCTTCTTGACTGGGTCCCAATGGTACCGGGCCCTAAGGACATCACACTCCTGCGGGGCGGTGAACTCCGCCAAGGGGTCTGGGATGCCCAGACTTTCGCGTTCCGCATCCTCCTTGGCCCATTTGGACCTCTTCCCCGTGTAACCATGGCTTCCGAGGTGGTGGCACCCCGCGTAACCGTTGCTCGTCGAGAAGGTTCAAATAGGCGTCTACTGCCTCGTAGATGTTGAAATCACCACAACCCTATCCTTCATCGTTGCTAGCCACGTTTCCTACGATTAAATCTAGTCAATTAATTCTAGACCTAATAAAATGGATAATGACATAAAAAAGGCCTATGTTTTGCTAGAACGTTGATTCATTCCCGGTGCGGCAAATCCCGGGCACTCGATATGTCCTAGTTTGTAGCACAAGTCATGCCAAAATTCACGGAAAATTTCGGCATGACCTTTGCTAAAAAGTGGACAAATCGAGCACCTGAAATTTGCCGGAACGGAAATGAATCAACATTCCGGCAAAACATAGGCCACTCGGAATCATTCCCTGCAAACAACAAAAGGCCACTTGGGCCCAATCGAACCACTTCAATGTTGCATATAACAGGACCACTTAAGAACATGTACATGAGCAACTACAACAGTAGATAAACATGAGCAAACAAAATTGAGGAATTTGCATATATCATGACCACTTCAATGTTTGACACTTCAAGAAAATCTACACAAATTTCAAATTATGAACCCTAGAACTCAATTCAAATTATGTCCTAAATTTCTGTCATAATAAAAAATCAGTAAAAATTAGGAACCTAGTACACTTGCAGCACTGATAGAAATTTATATTTTTATACTGAATTTTTTCTCTAAAATAAACCCTACTGCCCTAGTACTTAAGCATCTACAAGTACTCACTAATTAGATGAACCCTAGCTAGCTACTTAAGCATCTACAACTACTTAAGCACGCATTGATGAACCCTAGGAATTATACAACTACTTAAGCAAACATTGGGTGCAGAACAACTATATAAGTACTTAAGCAACTATATATACAACCCTATAATATATTTAGTTAACTACTTAAGCATATACAAGTTTGTCCAAAAAATAATATTTAGTTAAGTACTTAAGCATATACAAATTTGTCCTAAAAATTCAGTTAACTACTAATTTCATTCATTTAGGTCATTCATTTAACTTCACCTAATTAACCTAGTAAAACCCTACTTCCCTAACTAAAAAACATTTAATTAACATCTACTAGTACCACTACTGCCCTAACCTAATTAACCTAAGTTAATTCCTAGGGTCCTGTTATATGCTGCTGCTCTACTGCCCTAACCTAATTAACCAAAGTTAGTACCACTACTGCTAATTCCTAGGGTTCATAACTAAATTCACCTAAGTTAATTAACCTAGAGAGGAGGGGTGGGGCTTACAGAAAGGAGGGCGTTGAGGGTGGCTCGGGGGAACGGTTGCGGGGAGGCAGGGGCGTCGAGGGAGGCAGGGGCGGCGAGGAGCGGACGAGCTGGCTCCGGGGGCACGTGGCTCCGGTGGCGGCGATGGCGCGCGGCTCCGGTGATGGCGACGGAGGCAGGGGCGACAAGGGAGCAGGGGTGGCGAGGAGCGGATGAGGGTGTGGCTCCGGGGGCGCGCGGCTCGGGCGCATGGGTGATCGACGGTGGCGACAGATCGACGGCGGGCGAGGGTGGGGGGACAAGGCGAGAGGGGGAAAAGGACTTAGCAAAATTTTGAGCCCGCGCGTGTGGTTAAGTCAAACTAGCAGTAGCGCTGGCAAGGAAAACATGCTATAGCTAAGGTAGCTATAGAGCTTTCCACTAAAACGCGCTACTGCTACTGGAAGCAGCTATTTATTTTCCTTTTTCTTTTCCTTTTATCTAAGGAACTTAGCTATAGCACGTGACCAGAAAAGCGCTACTGCTAAAGTAGCTATAGCGCTTTGTGAGAACAAGCGCTACTGCTATGCCTTTCTCCTCTATTTTTCTTTTTCTTTTCTTTTTCTTTTTTTCATTTCTGCTTTTTCTATTTCTTTCATTTTCATTTATTTTTCTATTTATTTTTCTATTAATTTTTCTACTTATTTTCTTTTTCTTAGCAGTAGTGCTCTACCATAGAAACGCGCTGCTACAACGCACTTAGCAATAGCGTGTTTCACACAGGCTCGCTACTACTATTTCTAGACTACCGGCAACAGTGTGGGAATTATAGTAGTAGCGTTGTTTTGCACAGAGGCGCTACTGCTACAACTATAGTTGTAGCATGCTTTTGTGACGAGCGCTACTACTAAGTAGCAGTAGCGCTTAGTTTTGACCAGCGCTGCTACTATACCTCTGTGTATAAGGTTTTCCCTAGTAGTGAACCCCTGAGCACGGGTTGGTTGTAGCCAGCACACCCCGTCACGATGCTTGGAGGCATGGACTTAAGATGGTGTGCATGCCCGTGGGCTCGTTTGATGGCGTCATGCGAGGATTAAGGCGCTGAAACTGGGGCAGCAAGGTTTTGGCGAGGTGTGGTCGCGGGCGAGCCCGGGCGCACACACACCATACCTAGCCCCCGCGCGCGGGGCGCACGAGGAGGAGCGACGGGAAACTGCCGCTCTTCCTAGGACAATGTTGGATAGGCAAACACTGTAAAGAGAGAAGAAGAGAGAAACTTTCCAACTCTTGCAAACGAAAGACACGAAAGCTCCAAATTTCACTCAAGAAGTGGAAAACCAGCTAGAGAAAGCAAGCAAAAGAAAGGCCGCGTTCGGCACCTAGACTAGTCTTCTTGTCTTCCCACCAGCGCGGAGCATGGGGCCTCCACTAGGACATGGGTGGGAGCCCCCGTGAGGCCCAGGGGCGGGACTCAAGAGCCTCTGGGGTGTGTACAACCCCAACTCATTATTACGTGCGAGTGTCACGAGCGGAGACCTTCACAGGTCGGGTCCTTGCTTCATGGGTAGAACTTCTGGAGGTACTGGATGTTCCAAGCGTTCTGGATGGGGATCCCGTCCTGCATCTCCAGGCGCGCGGCGCCAGGCCTGGAGACACGGGCGATCCTAAACAGGCCCTCCCACATGGGCGAGAGCTTATGCAACCCTTCCCTGGAGAGCACCCGCCTCAGGACGAGATCACCCACCTCGAGCGTCCTGGAGCGGATGCTGCGGCAGTGGTACCGCCGCAGCGCCTGCTGGTACCTCGCTGCCTGGAGCGAGGCCTGGCGGTGGCGTTCCTCCCCCAACACGTGGTCCATCCCCCGGGAGGCGTCCGGGCGTACCTCGTCAAACGCCAAGACCTGCACGGAGGGATGCCTGACCTCATGAGGGAGGACTGCCTCGGCTCCGTAGATGAGGAAGAACAGGGTCTCGCCCGTCGGCTTGGTCGCGGTGGTGCGGATGGACCACATCACGGACTGGAGCTCATCGAGCCAGCCCTTGCCGCAGGCCTCGAGCTTCTTCTTGAAGGTCCGCGCCTTGAGGCCTCTCAGGACTTCTGCGTTGGCGCGCTCGGCCTCGCCGTTGCTCCGAGGGTGTGCCACCAAAGCGTAGCATATCTGCGTTCCAAGGTTAGCACAATATGTTTTGAAAAGGTTGCTGGTGAACTGCGAGCCATTGTTGGTGATGATGCGGTTAGGGACCCCGAAGCGGCTCACGAGGCCCTTGATGAACTTGATGGCCGAGCCGGCCGGGATGGCGCGGACGGCCTCCACCTCCGCCGACTTGGTGAACTTGTCGATGGCGACGTAGATGTAGCAGTAGCCCCCGGGTGCTCGAGGGAATGGACCCAGGATGTCCAGCCCCAGACCGCGAACGGCCATGAGAGCGGGATGGTTTGGAGTCTCTGGGCAGGCTGATGAATCTGCTTGGCATGAAATTGACAGGCCTCACAAGATCTTACCAGCTCGGTGGCATCATTGAGCGCCGTGGGCCAGTAGAATCCGCTACGGAATGCCTTGCCGACGAGGGTGCGTGATGAGGAGTGATGCCTGCAGTCTCCGCCATGTTTGTCGGCCAGCAGCTCGCATCCCTGCTCCTTGGAGATGCATCGTAGAGAAACATCGTTCGGTCGCTTCCGGTAAAGCTCACCATCCTGAATGCAAAACGCAGTGGCTTGGCAGGCGACTCGCTCTGCGTCTTCCTCCTTCTCTAGCAAGGTGCCTTGGAGCAGGTACGTCTTGAACTCCTTGGTCCAGCACCCCTCCTGAGGCTCGAGCGCGAGGAGTAGGCGGGCTCCCGAGGTCGGGCCGCAAGCTGGGCGCCAGAGAGGGGTGCCTCGGGAAGCTCCTCCTGAAGCGGTGCTGGTGCTGCAGCGGGTGGAGCCGCCGATGGCTTGAAAAGCCGCTCCTCGAATACGCCGGGCTCCTGAGGTAGACGTCGGGACACCCTCTTGGTGATGTCGTCCGCCTACTTGTTTGTGCCACGCGGCACATGCTGCAATTCCAAGCCCAAGAATCGTTTCTCAATTTTGCATACCTCCTCGAGGTATGCCTCCATGTGCTCGTCCTTTCGCTTGTATGCCTTGTTGGAGAAGTTGACGAGGAGCTGGGAGACACCCCTGATGGTGAGGCGCCTTATCCCTAGGGTCACCGCAGCCTTGAGGCCGGTGATTAGGCCCTCGTATTCCGTGATGTTGTTGGAGACCTTCTCGCCGTGCTGGAAGCAGAGCTGCACGGCGTAGTAGAGCTTGTCTTGTGTGCACGGGATGAGCACGGCTCCAGTCCCCGCGCCCTGACGCGCGAATGCTCCGTCGAAGTACATTGCCCAACCATCCGGCGCTTTGCTTCCGGGTGCAAGAGAACGGTCCTCTCCCACTTCTCGGCCAGGGGCGTCAATCCATTCTACCACAAAGTCAGCGAGTGCCGCACCTTTCATGATCCTGGTGGTGCTGAACTCTAACTGGAACGCCTGCAGTTCGATGTTCCATTTGGCGACCCTTCCCACGGCGTTCGGGCTCCGGAGACCCTCTCCAAGGGGTAAGCTGAGACAACCTTGATGGGGTGACCTTGGAAGTAGTGACGCAGTTTTCGGGAGGCGACGAGGAGTGCGAGCAAAAGCTTCTGCGGCATGGGGTAACGCGCCTGAGCATCGCGCAGCACCGTGCTGACGAAGTATACTGGGTGCTCGACGAGGGTGGAGGCATTGGCGGGGCCTTGCACCTCCTGAGGCTGAGGGACCTCAAGAGCTTGGTCATTAGTCGATGCAGCCGTGGCCTTTGGAGCGCCATCCTCAGGGGCTCAACTGACCGGTGGGTGGCCGAGGCCTCAGGAGCGCCATCCTGAGGCCGCAGCGCGTCGGCCAGGCGCGAGGTGCTGCTCCACGAGCCCCTGATGGGGCGCTCCTCCCGAACCGCTGTCGGTGTTCTGGGAACGGGGGTACCCAGGCTTGCCTGACTGCGGCCCACGGCGTGGCTCCATCGACGGCCTGGTACGGCCCAGCTTCAGCGACAACAACTCAAGACCCTCGCGAGGGGCCAAGCCTCGCGAGGCGGACGACACCAAGACCTCCACGAGGAGCGGCCTCCTCAGGCTGGCTCCCGAGGAGCGGAGATATCTATGCAAGCCTCTCCTCGTGAGGTCCGGATGATGTGAGCCATGACGACCAAGGCCAGGCGGGCGCCAGCGGGTGCAGTGTACCAGTTTCCTCTTCGGTGCTAAAGAGGCGAGCCTAGGCGCGGAGTCCCGAAGAATCAGCCAAAGGTTTCCATTCCCGTGCAACAAGACCAAGACCGCCAAGACGGCAGGAGGGAGGTCATCACCGAGCCCACCACGGTGTGACGACCAGAGGCTTTTGCAGGTGAAGACTACATTTGTCAGGATAGCATGTACTAGCTGTCTCCCTTCGAATTTGGCCGTTGTTGGATCCCTTCCCGCCTTTCATTTGGGAAGAGGACCAAGGCCACTATAAATAGGATTTAGCCACCACCGTAGAGAGGGATGGGATCTGATCGACGGATCATCCAGATCACCTACACACTCACCAGCTCACCCGAGCCCAAGAACACCTCTTCTCCTGAGGCTGTTTGCCACTGTACTAGTTCATCCTCACACCCTCGAGGCCAATCCACCACAAAGCAGGAGTAGGGTTTTACACCGCAAGGTGGCCCGAACCTGGGTAAACTACTGTGTCTCTTTTCCTTACAGTTCATCGAGCTAGGCTGTGAGATTAGCGAGTAGGCAGATTGGAGAGGACGAGTTCTTCGCACGCACCCAGAGTTCGAACCTCTCAAGGGTTTGCGGAACCCGAAATCCGACATTTGGCGCGCCAGGTAAGGGTGCGTCGGAGACTCTTCTGCCAGCAGATTCGCCACCACCAAGCAGTTCTCATGGTCGACGCCCCGAGGGCGCAAGTTGAGCACTGGGTTGTTTGGCCTGCCCGAGCAGTGCCGTCAGCCCAAGAGGATCTCCACTCCGCGCTCCTCGCTGCCCGCTCACAGCCCGGTGCTGTCGGTCACGGGCGGCGGGGGCCGTCATCGCCTGCCCTTCCGCCACGCTGCAACCACGCCACCACACGATTTTCGAGCTACGCTGCGGCAACGGTGCCACACTCTCTCCGCGAGTAGGCGAACATGCGAGCCGCGCTCATCGTGGCACGGGAGCTGCTACGGTGCCGGTTGGCGGAAGGCGGCCGCGATGCCCTGCTGGAGCGGGTCGCGGAGCTGCTTGACGCCGCCTGTAGGGGCGCGGCGCCTTTCTGCACCCTGCCTACATCGCAGGCTGTGACAAGGGCGTGCGGGAGCCCCCGCCGCGCCCGCGCGCCCCTCCCTGGAGCACCTGAAGGACCTAGCGGCGCCAACCCGGCCCGCAGCGCTGATCGGCCTTTCCCGACCGCGCCACCCCCGGGCGAGGCGAGCTCGGGCGGTCCCTCCTGGGGCCGCGCCAGGGCGCCACCCTGCGGCCTTCAGGGCCTGGCACCAAGCCTGGTGGCCAACAGCGCAGGGCACCCAGACAACGACCCTGGCGCGGCAGTCCCGGATGCCTACATGCCCCCCATGATGGATCTGTAGTACGCGTCAAGAGAATGCCCCGGCGGGTTCTCCTCGTCAAGCTGGGCGTTGGGGGCACGCGAAGCCGAGGCTCTCCGCGAGCCACCCTGGAACTTCACCGACACCTTCAACGATAATAGCCACTAGGTACAGCCAATATCTTAGGAGCACCATTACGCTAACAATGGACTGCAGGTGAACCAAGCCACAATAGCGACCAGGGACCCCAGGGCGATGGCCCCCCTGCCGGCGGGCGAAGCACACTGGGGGTTGTGCGATGGGAGCCTGGGGCCAGGGCCTCCCCCGCACCGAATGGAGCAAGGCGTTGCACGGAGGTAGGTCCTCCGCCGGGGAAGGCGCCGGCCAGCCCTTCCCCCCGACGGAGGGCCTGCGATCGCCGAGGGCGCCGCTAGCGTCCCCCTTGCCCCTTGGCCCTGTCCTGGTTTCCGGACGCCCCAACGGTGGTCGGGGGAGGCGCAAGGCGGGGCCATCATCGGGCGACGTGAAGCAAGGCCCCGCGCCTATGAAGGTCTCTGCTCGTGACACTCTCACGTAATAATGAGTGGGGCTGTACACGCCCCGGAGTCTCCTGAGTGCCTCCCTCGGGCCTCATGGGGGCTCCCACCCACGTCCAAGTGGAAGCACCATGCTCCGCGCTGGTGAGAAGACAAGAAGACTAGCTAGTTGCCGGACGCGGCCATTTGATTCCGCCTTTCCTTCTGTAACTCGTCTTGCCACCTTTTGGAATGAGATTTGGATTTTCGTGTTTTTTATTGAAAGAAAAACGGGGGGAATTTTTCTCGTCTCGTGGCGATTTCTTGCTTTATGGCCTTGTGTTTTAAGAGTGAGGCTCACGCCTGGTACCCCTCCCCGCGAGAGCCACGCGAGCGGTGGCTGGGCGTGGTATGCGCGCGTCCAAGCATGCCTGGGCTGGCTCCAGAGAAGCCCAGGCCCCCCAGGGGGCTCGAGCGTGGTCACCGCACGATCGTCGCGCGCACACCTTGTCGTGATCCGGCAAGCATCTCCTCACGAGGCCCTCTTGGGCGGGCCAGCAGGCTTCCCGGGAGACTTAAAACCTCGCGAGCCACCATGGGCTCGCCTCAGGAGGAAGGAGCGTCCGCGACCTCAGGACTCACCCAAGACCTACGGAGCCAAGATAAGTTGCAATGACTACCCCGCTCGGGAGCTTGCGGGCTCGCGACGGCATATTCCAAATCCTATTTTCGAAAGACATACCACCATTTCATACATCATAAGGGCTCACCCCCCTTCAAAAATGCTTTTACGCCCCGCAAGGCTGTGCCTGGAGGTTTTTTGCATACAGATTAAGGCAAAGGGAAAGGCAGGCCTAGCTAGAGGCGCTGCCTTCAGCGCCATCCTCGCCACCTTCATCCGCGCCACCTGTGCTCTCATTGGCGTCGTCTTCATCATCGTCATCCGCATTGCCTTCTTCGGCCGCGATCACGGCCGCGTCGTCCTCAGGAGCAAACTCTGTGACCTGGTCGTCGACATGAACGTCCACCCATTCCGCCAGATTGCCCTGGATGACCCGGGGCACGGGGGCTATTGCGGCGTCAAAATCGAAATGGGGATCAAGGCTCTGGAGGTGACTAAGGATGCATGAAAATGCGCGCCCTAGGAGGCCCCGGCTTCTCTCTGCAACGAGCTCGCGAGCCCTCGTTGCCCGGTCCTCCAGGCGGGTCATGATTAGGGTGAAGAAGTGGAGGTGGCTGGCTTCGTCGTCTTCATGCGGGTGCGCAATGCTCTCATCGCAGATCGTGCCCAAAGCCTGGTTGGCCCTGACCGTGAGGTCCTGGAGTATCGAGGAGCGCTCACGCTGCATCGTCCGGTGGCGGTTTTCTTCATTCGCGGTCTTCTCCGCAACGGACATGACGGCCTCGACTTGCTGCTGGAGCGAGGACAGCTCGGCGCGGCAGGAGGCCAGGTCAACTTGAGCGGAGGCCTGGGCTTCCTTGGCGGCCCTCTCGCGCTGCTCCGCCTCGTCCAGCTTTGTCCTGAGGGCAACGGTCCTGCCCTCGACCTCGGCCTTCAGGAGCTCCAACTTCAGGCGGTACTTGTCGGCGAGAGCCGTGTGGGCCTTTTTCACCCTCTGGTCAACCTCCTCCTGGATCTGTGCCTCCCGTGCGGCGACGGCATCCTCAGCCGTGGCTACTTGGCGCTCCCTCACCTCCAACCACTCAAGCTCCAGGCTGCACTCCAAGACCTCCAGCGCTAGCGTCTCCTCGCGTTGCTGGACCGCTTTCTCATCGGAAGGAGCCTCGCTTGGTGATGCTGTCAGGGCGGCCTTGCGTGCTTCGATCTGCTGCTCAAGGGCGGCGTTCGAAGCTTGGAGCTACCGCTCCCGCTCCTCAGCCACCTCATGACGTTAGTCGGCAGCTCTGGCCTCCTCCAGGGCACGGGCGCAAGCCTTGCGAGAAATTTCAAGGGACGCCGCGGTGCTCGCGCTGGCGTGCTCATGCTGAAGATGCCTGAGGTTGATGGCAACCTTCAACTGGTGCTACTCGTGCGCCAAGCGAAGGTCCTCCGTCTCGAGGGGGGCGTCGACGTCGGCAAGCTCTTCTCCGAGCTGGCTCAGCGTGCCCATCGCCCCCAGGAAGAGCTCATGATGGGCGATGCCGCGCCCGCGCGCATGCTCCAGCGCGCGGCCAAGCCCATCCTTCACGCCGGGGGTTGTCGGAGGGGTTTGGAGTGGCTCACCTGCCTCTGGAGGGGGCTCGAGGCCGGTGCCTTCCCGGCCACTCTCCCGGCCTTGGCGAAGGTGCTGGGCGGAGCGGTCTTGCTGCTCGAGGACCAAGCCAGCCGAGAGAGTATGAAGATGGATGGGGATCTCGGTGGCCTCCATGTCAATCAAAGTACGAGAAGCAGGCCAGACCGTCATCGCCTTCCACTCATTGAAACCGGTGGCAAGGGCCGGCCGGACCTTATCCAACCCCTCCTGATTAACCAGTGTCGACCGATCGAGAGCGGGCTCCAGTCCCGATCGGGATTCGGCAGGGGCGCAGGCCTTGCTCTTCTTCTTCGACCTCGGGGCCATGGCGTCAACGGAGGATTGGCGCGGCGCTGGATCCAAGAGAAGAGCCGCGAGTTCAAAAAAAGGAGGGGGAGTCAAGGGTGAGCACGACGAGCGGCAATGGCGAAACTGTGCGTACACGTCCCATCAAGTGCCACGCGTCGACCGGGCCCGCAGGCGGTGGGGGCCCGCGGTGCTCCACACTTGTCGGCGTCCTTGGACCGGGGGTGCCTAGACTTGCCTGCATGTGGCCCATGGCGTGGCTCTGTCAACGGCCTGCTACGGCCCAGCTTCAGCAACAACAACTCAAGACCCTCGTAAGGGGCTAAGCCTCGCGAGGCGGATGACACCAAGACCTCCACGAGGGCCGGCCTCCCCAGGCTGGCTCCAGAGGAGCGGAGATATCAATGCAAGCTGCACCTTGTGAGGTTCACCTGACGTGAGCCATGACGACCAAGACCAGGCGGGCGCCAGCGGGCGCAGTGTACCAGTTTCCTCTTTGGTGCTAAGGAGGCAAGCGCAGGCGCGGAGTCCCGAGAAATCAAGCAAAGGTTTCCATATCGATGCAACAAGACTAGGACCGCTAGGACGGAGGTCATCGCGGAGCCCACTGCAGCGTCACCGCCAGAGGCTTTTGCAGGCGAAGACTACTTTTGTCAGGATAACTTGTACTAGTTGTCTCCCTTCGAATTTGGCCGTTGTGGGATCCCTTCCCGCCTACATTTGGGAAGAGGACCAAGGCCACTATAAATAGGACTTAGCCACCACCATAGGGGGGTGATCGGATCCACTCCTCCCGGACCACCTCACCAGCTCATCGAGCTCAAGAACACCTCACCTCCTGAGGTCGTTCCACCTCTGTACTAGTTCATCCTCAGCCCTCCGAGGCAATCCACCACAAAGCTGGAGTAGGGTATTACACCGCAAGGTGGCCCGAACCAGGATAAACTGATGTGTCTCTTGTCCCTTGGGTTTGTCGAGCTAGGCCGTGGAATCATTGGGCAGGCAGACTGGGGAGGGAGAGTTCTTCGCACGCACACCAGAGTTCAAACCTCTCAAGGGTCTGCGGAACCCCGAATCTGACATTTGGCACGCCAGGTAGGGGTCCGTCGGAGCCCCTCTTCTTCCAGTCGGCCCACCATTGCCCTGCAGTTCTGATGGCTGATGATCCGAGGCTCACGCCGAGCACTAGGCTGCATGGCCCGTCCGGGCAGTGCCGTCCGCCCAAGAGGACCTCAACTCCGCGCTCCAGGCGGCCCGCACACCTCCCAACACCACCGGGCGCGGGCGGCACGGGCTAGCGCCGTCCGCCCTCGCACCGCGGCGCACGCGCGCCACTACACGATCTTTAGGCTACGCCGTGGCGACAGCACCACACACTCGTCCGGAGCAGGCGAACATGCGAGCCGCGCTCATCGTGGCACGAGAGCTGCTGCGTTGCTGGTTGGCGGAGGGCGGCCACGACACGCTGCTGGAGCGAGTCGCCGAGCTGCTTGACGCCGCCGGCAGAGGTGCAGCGCCCTTTTGCTCCCTGCCCACACCTCAGGCTGTGACGGGGGTGCGCGCCGGGCCCAGGCATGCACGCGCGCCCCTAGAGCGCCTACGGGATTCGACAACACCAACGTGGCCCGCGGCGCCGCTCTTCCTACCACGACAGCGCCGCCTCCGGGAGGGGCGAGCTCTGGTGGCCCACTACGGGGCCACGCTGGGTTGTCACCCCACGGCCATCAGGACCAGGCGCCGGGCCTGGAGACCCAAGATGCGGGGCACCCAGGCGATGGGCCCAATGCGGCGACTGCAGACACCTACGTGCCCCGCATGGTGGATTTGGAGTACACGCCGGAGGATGGCCCCAACTCATTCCCTGAGCCAAGCTGGGCAGAAGGGACGCTAGAGGCCAGAGTCTTCCACGAGCTGCCTGAAGACTTTGCCGACCCCTTCAGCGACAACGACCACAGGGTACAGCCGATATCTCGGGAGCATGCTTACGCTAACCATGGACCGCAGGTGAACCAGGCCACAGCAGCGGCCGGAAACCCCAGGGCGGTGGCACCGCTCCAGGCGGGAGTGGCACGTTGGGGGTTGCGCGGGAGGCGCCCGAAGCCAGGGCCTTCCCCGCGCCGCACGGAGCAAGGCATTGTACGAAGGTAGGTCCTCTGCCGGGGGAGGCGCTGGTGAGCCCTTCCCCCCCCCCCCCCCCCCCCCCCCGCAGAGGGGTCGTGGTCGCCGAGGGTGCCGCAAGCGTCCCCCTTGCCCATTGGTCTCGTCCTGGTTTCCGGATGCCCCAACGGTGGTCAGGGTTGGCGCAGGGCGGGACCCTCGTCTGGCGATATGAAGCAAGGCTCACGCCTGTGAGGGTCTCCGCTCATGACACTCTCACATAATAATGAGTGGGGTTGTACACGCCCCGGAGTCTCCGGAGTGCCGCCCTTGGGCCTCGGGGGCTCCCGCCCATGTCCAAGTGGAAGCACCATGCTCCGCGCTGGCCGTCGACACTGTCCCCCAAAGACTATGATCACATCCAGTGAAAGCACTTAGCTCCGCACTGGTGGGAAGACAAGAAGACAAGCTAGGTGCCGGACGCGGCTATTTGCTTTCGCCCTGTTTTCTGTAATTCGATTCACCGCCTTCTGGACTGAGATTTGAAGTTCTTTTATGTTGTCAAAAATTGGGGGAATTTGCTTTTCTCTTGTCTCACGGCAGTTTCTTGCTTTCTGGTTTCGTGTTTAGCAAGTAAGGTTCGCGCCTGCTACCCATCCCTGTGAGCACCCCGCGAGCGGGGGCTGGGCGTGGCATGTGCGCATCAAGCACCCTCGGGTCAGCCCCGGAGACGCCAAGGCCCCCCGGGGATTAGGGGCACAGTCACCACGCGCATACCCTGCCGTGATCCGGCAATCGGCTTCTCGCGAGGCACTCTGGGGTAGGCTAGCAGGCTCCTTGGGAGGCTCAGGACCTCACGAGCCCCTCAGGCTTATCTCAGGGAGAGGATGCTATCTCGACATCAGGACCCACTCAGGATCTACGGAACCAAAGATGAGTCACAACAGCTACCCCGCTCGGGAGCCTGCAGGCTCGCGACGGCGCAGTTCAGATCCTACCTCAAAAGCATATCGTCATTTCATACATTACAAGGGGCTCCCCCTTCAAAATGCTTTCACGCCCCCAAGGTTTTTGTATGCAGGTCAAGGCAAAGGAAAGGCAGGCCTAGCCGGAGGCGCCGCCTTCAGCGCCGTCCTCGCCACCCTCATCTGCGCCACCGACGCTATCACCGGAGTCGTCTTCGTCAGCACCGTCATCACCATGTTCACCCGCGCCACCTACGCTGTCGCTGGTTTCGTCTTCGACGTCTTCATCCACATCGCCTTCCTCAGCCGCGATCACGACCGCGTCGTCCTCAGGAGCAAACTTCACAATCAGATCGTCGACATGGTCGTCCACCCATTCTGCCAGATTGCTCTGAATAACCCGGGGCACGGGGGCTATTGCGGCATCAAAATCAGAATGGGGGTCAAGATTCTGAAGATGGCTGAAGACGCGTGAGAACGCGCGCCCGAGGAGGCCGCGGCTTCTCTCTTCAACGAGCTCGCGGAACCTCGCGTCCTGATCCTCCAGGCGGGTCATAATATCGGTGAAGAAGCGGAGGAGGCTGGCATAGTCATCCTCATGCGGGTGAGGGGCGCTCTCCTCGCAGATGGTTCCCAAAGCTCGATCGGCCCTCACCCTGAGAGCCTGGAGCATCGAGGCGTGCTCGCGCTGCAGCGACAGGTGGCGGCACACTTCGTCCACGTTCTTCTTCGCAAGAGATGCGGCATCATCAATCTGCTGCTAGAGCGAATGCAGATCGGCGCGAGTGGATGCCAAGTCACCTTGGGCTGAGGCCTGAGCTTCCTTGGCGGCCCTCCCGCGCTGTTCCGCCTCATCCAGCCTTGTCCTGAGGGCAGCGGTCCTGCCCTCAGCCTCGGCTCTCAGGAGTTCCAGCTCCAGGTGGTGCTCGTCGGTGAGAGCTGCACAAGCCTTCACCACCCTCTGATCGACCTCCTCCTGGATCTTGGATTCCCGCGCGGTGACGGCGTCCTCAGCCATGGTCACTTGGCGCTCCCTCACCTCCAGCCGCTCAAGCTCCAGGCTGCGCTCCAAGGCCTCCAGCACCAGCGCCTCCTCGCATTTTCGGATCTCCTCCTCTTCGGAAGGCGCTCCCTTCATCGACGCCAAGACGGCCCTGCATGCCTTGATCCGCTGTTCAAGGGCAGCGTTCAAGGCCTGGAGTTCCCGCTTGCGCTCCTCGGCGGCCTCGCGGCGATGGTCGGCTGCCCTAGCCTCCTCTAGGGCCCGGGCACAAGCCTCACACGAGGTCGCGAGGGATACTGCAGCCTTCGCATTGGCGCGCTCATGCTGAAGATGCCCGAGGTTGATAGCCACCTTCAACTCATGCCACTCGTCTGCCAGCCGAAGGTTCTCTGTCTCAAGGCGAGCGTCAACATCCACAAGCTCTTCTCCGAGCCGGCTCAGTGCACCCATTGCCTCCCGGAAAAGCTCATGGCGTATGACACCATGCCCACGCGCGAGCTCCAGCACATGGCCGAGGTCGTCCTTTGCGCCGAGAGTTATCGGGGAAGCTTGAGGCGGCTTGCCTAACACTGGCAAGGGGCTGGGGGCCGGCGCCTTCCCCGCCACCCTTCGGGCTTCGGTGGAGGCGCTGCATGGCGTGGCCTCACTGCTCGAGGATGAAGCCAGGGCTGGGGGCACCCAGCCGCCGATGACGACCAACGGAGGAGCCCTCGGCATGCCTTCTTCGCCCCAGGCTGGACCACGAAGGAGGGACGACAAGAACGCAGGATCAAGGCCCCCCGTCGGTGCATCCGCTCCTTGAACAGGCCCCATGCCTGGCGTAGTGGCCCAGTGTGGGGAGCTCGAGACTAGGGAAGAGCCAAGGACTGGTGAAGGCCGCTCCTCAGGAGACCTCGCCGCTGCAGCCGAAGGGATCCTAGAGAGCCATCGTCAGAAAGGGGCGCAACATGCAGTAAATCGCAAGGAGAAGGTACTTACTCATCTATGGCCATATACTTCCTCTGCTTCAGCGGCCGGTAGGTGTCACCACTGCAGCTTGGAGACCCTTTCCTCTTGCAGAGTGCGTCGAGGTTTAGACAAAGTCGGCCGAAGCTCGAGGCGTGACCATCAGCTTCGGGGGCACTCGGCGGGGCCCCTGGGGTGGAGACCTCGGGAGTCTCGGACTGCGCCAGCTCACCAGTCTCCACCTGAGGACTGCTCGCCCGAGCTCCGGAGGCGGCGACCTCGGGAGCCTCGGACCGCACCAACTCTTCGGCTGCCTCTTTAGGATGGCTCACCCAAGCCTCAGGGGCAGCCATCCCAGGAGTGCCGACTGGCGCCGGTTCTTCAGCAGCCGCCTCAGCGGCATCCGGTGACACAGGCCCCCCTGCATCGGCCTCCGGGGTGCGTGCCATGGTGATGGCAGGTAGAGGAACCACGAGGACGGGGTTCTCGCAGGGCCCTTCAAGGCCGGCCGGGCGCAGTCCCCATTCATCAAAAGGTGGCATCTGCCTCGCGAACTCCACCTTGTTCGAGCAGCAATACAAGAGGCAACCCTCCTCCGGCAGACTGGCTGGCGCCGGGTCGCCCGTCAAGAGCTCGAGCACCGTCCGCAGCACGTCGGGAGGAAGCGCGGACACATGGAGCCTCATGGGGTCCCTGCTGCCAGAGAAGGTCCACATTGGCCGAGAGTGATGCTGGAGTGGAGCAATGCGGCACTGGATGAACTCCTTCACCACCATGGGCGTCGTCACCCATAGCTTCTTCAACCTGGCTAGCCTGCGCCAGACGTGGGCAAGACGATGATCGACAAGCTTCACATGCCCCCAACCAGAGCTGGGAATAGCTAGCGCCCGAGGAAGCAAGAGCAGAGAGTTGAGCACGCCGACATCCACGAACACCCACCGCTTCCGGAATCCATTTACAGCTGGTGAAAGCTCGAAGTCGATCTTCGAGCCGGCCGTTGCTGCCACGGCCTGGAAGGTCATGCACCCCGAGCACTGGCGGGCGTCGACCAGGTGAAGCGAGAAGAAATGGCGAAACAAGGCCACGGAAGGGGCAATGCCCACCATGGCCTCGCAGACGAAGGCGAAGACGGCAAGGAGAATGATGGATTGGGGATCCAGATGCAACGCATGGACTTGGTAATGCGAGAGCACGGCGTTGAAGAAATCAGAGAAAGGGGGGATCAGACCAGCCCAGAGGGCATGAAGATGGACGGGGATCTTAGTGGCCGCCATATCCATCATGGCGCGGGAAGCAGGCCAAGCCACCATCGCCTTCCATTCATTGGAATCAGCAGCGAGCACTGGGCGAACCTTGTCCAGCCCTTCCTGATTGAGCACCACCGACCGCTCAATGGCGGGCTCGTAGGCCGGCAGTGATTCTACCAGGGCGCTGGTTTTCCCCTTTCCCTTCTTCTTCGGGCGCGGCACCATAGCGACGGGGAGAACCAGTACTGGGGTTAGACCTGGGAAGGAAGCCGTTGTTTTTCTGGAAGGCGAAGGGGCTGGGGGAGCGCGCAGCAAGCAATGGGGACGGAGCTGCGTCGGCAACGGCGGCCGTCAAGCCCGGCGAATATCAAGGCTGCGTGGGAAAGTGGGGGCGCCCACGTCCCATCAATCGCCATGCGTTAACCAAGGCCGCAGGCGGTTGGGACCAGCGGCGCTCCGCACTTGCCCTTTGGCTTCGCCTCGAAGCCAAGTTCGAGCGCGCCTTGGGCCCGGGGCTACTGTCGGCGTCCTGGGACCGGGGGTGCCCAGACTTGCCTGCCTGCGGCCCATGGCGTGGCTCTGTCGACGGCCTGGTATGGCCCAGCTTCAGCAACAACAACTCAAGACCCTCGCGAGGGGCTAAGCCTCGCGAGGCGGACGACACCAAGATCTCCATGAGGGGCGGCCTCCCCAGGCTGGCTCCTGAGGAGCGGAGATATCAATGCAAGCTGCACCTCGCGAGGTTCACCTGACGTGAGCCATGACCACCAAGACCAGGAGGGCGCCAGCGGGCGCAGTGTACCAGTTTCCTCTTTGGTGCTAAGGAGGCAAGCGCAGGTGCGGAGTCCCAAGAAATCAAGCAAAGGTTTCCATATCGGTGCAACAAGACCAGGACTGCCAGGACGGCAGAACGAAGGTCATCGCGGAGCCCACTGCAGCATCACCACCAGAGGCTTTTGTAGGTGAAGACTACTTTTGTCAGGATAACTTGTACTAGCTGTCTCCCTTCGAATTTGGCCATTGTGGGATCCCTTCCTGCCTACATTTGGGAAGAGGACCAAGGCCACTATAAATAGGACTTAGCCACCACCATAGGGGGGCGATCGGATCCATTCCTCCCAAACCACCTCACCAGCTCATCGAGCTTAAGAACACCTCACCTCCTGAGGTCGTTCCACCGCTGTACTAGTTCATCCTCAGCCCTCCGAGGCAATCCACCACAAAGCTGGAGTAGGGTATTACACCGCAAGGTGGCCCGAACCAGGATAAACTGCTGTGTCTCTTGTCCCTTGGGTTCGTCGAGCTAGGCCGTGGAATCGTTGAGCACGCAGACTGGGGAGGGAGAGTTCTTCGCACGCACCCCAGAGTTTGAACCTCTCAAGTGTCTGCGGAACCCTGAATCCGACAGCACTTGCCCCTTGGCTTCGCCTCGAAGCCAAGTTCGAGCGCGCCTTGGGACCGGGGGCTACTTTCGGCGTTTCGGGAACGGGGGTACCCAGACTTGCCTGCCTGCGGCCCACGGTGTGGCTCCATTGATGGCCTTGTATGGCCCAGTTTCAGCGACAACAACTCAAGACCCTCGCGAGGCGGACGACACCAAGACCTCCACGAGGAGCGGCCTCCTCAGGCTGGCTCCCGAGGAGCGGAGATCTCTATGCAAGCCTCACCTCATGAGGTCCGGATGACGTGAGCCATGACGACTAAGGCCAGGCGGGAGCCAGTGGGCGCAGTTTACAAGTTTCCTCTTTGGTGCTAAAGAGGCAAGCACAGGCGCGGAGTCCCAAGGAATCAGCCAAAGGTTTCCATTCCCGTGCAACAAGACCAAGACCACCAGGATGGCAGGACGGAGGTCATCACCGAGCCCACCACGGCGTCACGACCAGAGGCTTTTGCAGGCGAAGACTACTTTTGTCAGGATAGCATGTACTAGCTGTCTCCCTTCGAATTTGGCCATTGTGGGATCCCTTCCCGCCTTTCATTTGGGAAGAGGACCAAGGCCACTATAAATAGGACTTAGCCACCACCGAAGAGAGGGATCGGATCGACGGATCATCCAGATCACCCACACACTCACCAGCTCACCCGACCCCAAGAACACCTCTCCTGCTGAGGCTGTTCTCCACTGTACTAGTTCATCCTTAGCCCCTCGAGGCCAATCCACCACAATGCAGGAGTAGGGTTTCACACCGCAAGGTGGCCCGAACCTAGGTAAACTGCTGTGTCTCTTTTCCTTACAGTTTGTCGAGCTAGGCTATGAGATTTGTGAGTAGGCAGACTAGGGAGGACGAGTTCTTCGCACGCACCCCAGAGTTCGGACCTCTCAAGGGTTGTGGAACCCAAAATCTGACATTTGGCGCGCCAGGTAGGGGTGCGTCGGAGACTCTCTTCTGCCAGGAGATTCGCCACCACCCAGCATTTCTCATGGCCGACGCTTCGAGGGCGCATGTTGAGCACTGGGTTATTCGGCCTGCCTGAGCGGTGCCGTCAGCCCAAGAGGGTCTCCACTCCGCGCTCCTTGCTGCCCGCTCGCCGCCTGGTGCTATCGGTCACGGACGGCGGGGGCCGTCATCGCCTGCCCTTGCGCCACGCTGCAACCGTACCACCACGCGATCTTCGAGCTACGGTGCGGCGATGGCACCACACTCTCGCCGGGAGCAAGCGAACATGCAAGCCGCGCTCATCATGGCACGGGAGCTGCTATGGTGCCGGTTGGCGGAAGGCAGCCACGATGCCCTGCTGGAGCGGGTCGCCGAGCTGCTTGATGCTGCCTGTAGGGGCGCGGCGCCTTTCTGCACCCTGCCTATGTGGCACGCTGTGATAGGGGCGCATGGGGGCCCCCGCCGCGCCCGCGCGCCGCTCCCTGGAGCACCTGAAGGACCTAGCGGCGCCAACCCGGCCCGCAGCGCTGATCGGCCTTTCCCGACCGCGCCACCCCCGGGCGAGGCGAGCTCGGGCGGTCCCTCCTGGGGCCGCGCCGGGGCGCCACCCTGCGGCCATCAGGGCTTGGCACCAAGCCTGGTGGCCAACAGCGCGGGGCACCCAGACAACGACCCTGGCGTGACAGTCCCGGATGCCTACGTGCCCCCCATGATGGATCTGCAGTACGCGTCAAGAGAATGCCCTGGCGGGTTCTCCTCGTCAGGCTGGGCGTCGGGGGCACGCGAAGCCGAGGCTCTCCGCGAGCCGCCCCAGAACTTCATCGACAACTTCAACGACAACAGCCACTGGGTACAGCCAATATCTCAGGAGCACGATTACGCTAGACCGCAGCTGAACCAAGCCATGACAGCGACCAGCGACCCCAGGGCGATGGCCCCCCTGCCGGCGGGCGAAGCACACTGGGGGCTGCGCGGCGGGAGCCCAGGGCCAGGGCATACCCCGCACCGCATGGAGCAAGGGGCTACACGGAGGTAGGTCCTCCGCTGGGGATGGCGCCGGCTAGCCCTTCCCCCCGGCGGAGGGCCTGCGGTGGCCGAGGGCGGCGCTAGTGTCCCCCTTCTCCCTTGGTCCCGTCCTGGTTTTCGGACACCCCAACGGTGGTCGATGGAGGCCCAAGGCGGGGCCCCCGTCAGGCGATGTGAAGCAAGGCCCCGCACCTGTGAAGGTCTCCGCTCGTGACACTCTCACATAATAATAAGTGGGGCTGTACACACCCCGGAGTCTCCTGAGTGCCGCCCTCGGGCCTCACGGGGGCTCCCACCCACGTCCAAGTGGAAGCACCATGCTCCGCGCTGGTGAGAAGACAAGAAGACTAGCTAGGTGCCGGATGCGGCCATTTGATTCCGCCTTTCCTTCTGTACCTCGTCTTGCCGCCTTTTGGAATGAGATTTGGAATTTCGTGTTTTTATTAAAAGAAAAACTGGGGGGATTTTTCTCGTCTCGTGGCGACTTCTTGCTTTCTGGCCTTGTGTTTTAAGAGTGAGGGGGTACCCAGACTGGCGCAAGCGCTGCGCTAGCAGAGTGAGGGGTGGCGGCCAGCGAGAGCACCAAGGGTTCAAGGGGGCGCGGCGCCACCATCACCGGTGGACTGGTGAGGTACCTCTTGAGGTCTTGAAAGGCCGCATCAGCCTCCAGAGACCACTCGAACGGGCCCTTCTTTTTCATCAGCTTGAAGAAGGGGAGGGCGCGTTCTCCTAACTTGGAGATGAAGCGCCCGAGCGAAGTCACGCAGCCCGCTAGCTTCTGCATCTCCTTGAGGGTTTGGGGCAGACTCATCCTTTCTATAGCCTTGACCTTCTCTGGGTTGGCCTCGATCCCTCGGTGCAACACCAGGAAACCCAGCAGCTTGCCGGACGCGACGCCAAACACGCATTTTTCTGGGTTGAGCCGCAGGTTTACTTGGCGCAGGCTAGCGAACATCTCTTCCAGATCTTCGATAAGGGTTCTTGCCTCCCAAGATTTCACCACTATGTCATCGATGTATGCCTCAGCGTTCCTCCCGAGCTGCTGCCCCAGGGCGATGTGCATCAACCATTGGAAGGTTGCTCCCGCATTACGCAGCCCGAACGGCATGCAGGTGTAGCAGTACACCCCGCACGGGGTCAGTAAAGCCGTCTTCTCAACATCCTGCACCACCATCTTGATTTGGTGATAGCCCGAGAAGGCGTCCAGGAAGCACAGTAAATCACATTTGGCGGTGGAGTCGACAATCTGGTCGATGCGCGGGAGAGGGAAAGGGTCTTGAGGGCAAGCCTTGTTGAGGTTGCTGAAATCGACGCACATGCACTCCTTCCCACCCTTCTTGGGGACGATAACTGGGTTCGCGAGCCAATCTGGGTGCCGCACTTCTCGAATGACGCCGGCTTCTTGCAGCTTGCGGGTTTCCTGGACGATGAACGATTGCTTCTCCGGGGCTTGCCGTCGTGCCTTCTGCTTCACTGGGCGCGCGTTGGGGCACACCCTCAGGTGGTGCTCGATTATCCCTCACGGAACCCCGACCAAGTCCGTAGCTTTCCATGCAAAAACGCCCTTGTTCGCGCGGAGGAAGCTGACCAGTGCCTCCTCCTGGTCCGGAGGGAGGTCGGTGCCTATGGTGAAGGTAGGGCTGGCCCCTCCGTCTTCATCGACCGGCACCTGCTTCGTCTTTGCCTTGTCTTGAGAGAACAATTGCTTCTTCTTTGTCGGCGCAGCCCCCGGGCCCTCCGGAGCCTTATCCTCGACCGGCCGCGCGGCCGCCGCTGCCTTGTAGGCGAGCTTGAGGGCCGAGAGCGCGTCCTTGCTGTTCCCCGCCACGGTGAGGACGCCGCTGCTTCCCGGCATCTTCATGGGGTTGTAGCCAGGATGGGTTGCCGCCATGAACCTAGCCAGGGCTGGGTACCCGAGAATGGTGTTGTACGGGAGGCCGATGTGGGCGATGTCGAAGTCGATGAGCTCGGTGCGGTAGTTGTCGCGTGTGCCGAAGGTGACGGGGAGGCGGATCTGCCCTAGAGGGCAGGTGGAGCCATCATCGACCCCAGAGAAAGGCTTGGTGGGGAGGAGCTGGCCGTAGGGCACGTGAAGCAGGCCGAACGCCTCCACGGAGAGGACGTTAAGGCCAGCGCCACAGTCGATGAGGGTCCTGGTGACTGCTACGTTGCAGATGGTGGGGGTGCAGAGCATAGGGAGCACGCCGGCGCCTACCGTGGTCTTGGGGTGGTCCCCCGAGTCGAAGGTGAGGTCGGCCTTAGGCACCGCCGAGCCCGGAGGAGCTCCCCGCTGCTCGCGAGCGACACCCACTTGGCGGAAGAACTGCTTGACATGGCGATCCGAAGCTGGTGCCTGCGACCCGCCGAGGATGGCCGCGACAGCGTGAGGCGCTGGCACCGCGGGGCGCGCGATGGAGAGGTCGTCAGTGCCCGCCGGTGCCGTCTGCGCAATGTGGGTGGTGAGAGCGGCCCGGCGCTCAGCACGAACTCGAGGAGCGTCGGCCATGGGAATGGTGGAATGGCGGCGAATCGGCCGGTGGAAGAGAGGCTCCGACGCACCCCTACCTGGCACGCCAAATGTCGGATTCATGGCTCCGCAGACCCAAGAAAGGTTCGAACTCTGGGGTGCGTGCGAAGAACACAATCTCCCCAGCCTGCTGACTCGTCGATCTCACCACCTAGCTCGATGAATAGGAAAGGAAAGGGACTCAGTAGTTTACCCAGGTTCGGGCCACCTTGCGGTGTAAAACCCTACTCCTGCTTTGTGGTGGATTGGCCTCGAGGTGGGCTGAAGATGAACTAGTACAGAGGGAGAACAACCTCAGGAGGAGTGTTCTTGTGCTGGTGTGTGCTGGTGAGGATGATCTCGTTCTCGTCCCTCTCCTATGGTGGTGGCCTAGCTATATTTATAGTGGCCTCGGTCCTCTTCCCCCAAAATGAAGGCGGGAAGGGATCCCACAATGGCCAAGTTTGAAGGGAGACAAGTAGTACATCTTATACTGACAAAAGGTGGTCTTCACCTGCAAAGCTTCTAGTCGTGACGTTGTGGTGGGCTCGGCGATGACCCCCGTCCTGCCGTCCTGGCCTTGTAGCATGGGAATCGAAACCTTTGGCTGATTCCTTGGGACTCCGTGTCTGCGCTTGCTTTCTTAGCACCGAAGAGGAAACCTGCTGTACTGCGCCTGCTGGCGCCCGCCTGACCTTGGTCGTCATGGCTTGCGTCATCCGAACCTCACGAGGTGGGGCTTGCATGGAAATCTCCGCTCCTCAGGAGCCGGCCTGGGGAAGCCGCTCCCTCCGGGGGTCTTGGCGTCGTCCGCCTCGCAAGGCTTGGCCCCTCGCGAGGGTCTTGTGTTGTTGATGCTGGAGAAGGGCCGTACCAGGCCACTGATGAAGCCACGCTGTGGGCCGCAGGCAGGCAAGTCTGGGTACCTCGTTTCCCTGAATGCCGACAAGCATTAACCCCCTCAACTGCAATCCAATCCACATTACCCTCAACTACATTAACGGTATGTACTAGATTGGCACGAACATGTCTTAGATGGTGCTCATCGACGAACGCGGCAGGTGGATGCTCGTGGAAGTCTACACCCGATGATTGATCCCCCTTCCTTTGATTAACTCTGCACTGCTTTTGCACCTTGGCCCAGAATACTCGGAATCTTATAGTAGCCAACGTGATACCAAGTTTGATTTGCTCAAGGTTGTAATCTGCCAAGCGCCCACAAGATCTGTGAATTATAAAGACTTCAGGCTAATTGCATTCTTCAACTACGGTCTCGCCTATCTGACAGGTCACTGTGGTAAGTGGATAAATCTCCACGTCCATCGCAGGATCATATATCCTCCATGGCTCTCTGATGCCATTGAACACAAGGGATTCATTTATGTTGTGGACTCCTTCTATGGTTGGACATATTGCTGGCCTACTCCACTCAACCCTATAAATGGTTGTTACAGCAGTATGTTACTTTCCTATGATATCACTATGGCTTGCTTCCTGTTGTTAGAGTATAGTTTGAGAAGAGTTAGAATCATGACATTGTTGTTAGAAATTAACACCACGTTGTCAAATACAGCCTCTCTTCAGTAATGTAGGACATTTTGACTGTTTAAATTGAACTGCCAAAACATCCCACATTGGTGATCAGATGTTGTAGAATTTTGGTGAAATCAAATCATCCTTACCATGCTTATATCACTCTCAACATTTACTAAAAAAATATTCATGCTCAGAACATGTTGTTCTTAAGATTTATAGTTACATCCTTTTTTATTTGACTCCAACTTTGTATGATGTTGTAGGCTGCCTGGCGTCCCTACCCTTCCTAATCCCAGAACTTTTCAAAGAAAAGCGGCATGGCAGTTGCAGGTGGTTCCTGGCTCGATCAGAAGACAATGAATGATGGATGATTGTTCGCACGTACCAGATGTGTTGTTTCGCGGAATACAATCACAGTCACTACATGGTCTTTGAGCAGGATCCCAGCTTCTTTGAGCCTTCAGAAATTTTTGACTGGACGTCGGTAAGTAGCCTCGACACACGATCTCTGTTTCTCAGATTGAATTATCTGATTAACCAGGAGATCACTGATGGCAAGAATCCTGATGGCAGTGTGGTTCCATTCATCAGGAAAAACTGTTTGTACACAGCGTACCAGTCATCTCTCCATGCACCATACCCTGATATGTGCCACCATGCTCTGCAACACAAAGTAGGAGAGAGGGTCGCAAGTATCAGACTTTGACCTAGTGGCTGGAATTTCCCCCCGTCGGGCACCCATCTGATTCAAGCCTTCAGCCAATCTCCACAGCTTAAAAATAGTAATGTCTAACTGAGCCAGTTAGTTAGATGCGTGCACTTGGTGTAGTAGGATCTTTATTTAGTTTGATGCATACACTTGGTTTTATTGGTAGCCCTTCTGTAATGTTGGTTGATGTTCGGTTGGAAGAGAGAGTTGCGTCTTTACTCTTCTGGCCTGCTTACTGATTCTGTTGCACCCCCACCCCTGGTGGTATCTTCAATCCCAAGGCTCCTTTAGGATTATGTAGGGCTCTAGTTTGTTGTGAGCTTCTAGTGGTTTTTATTAACGGAAAATTGGCGGCAAACCCCTTTTAATAAAACAATATACAAAAAACCGAGCCATGGATGCTGCTGGTGTTTTAATGTATAATTAGTAATATATTTTGTCTGTTGGTTGAATAAATATTGGTGTTAGAATGACAAACACAATGTTTTTGAAGTCGTTGCATGCTCCGATCGTCTAATGCCCTGTACGTAGCACATACTATTTTTTCCTAGGGAAAAAATCTTCCACTTGTCGAGGACATGTAGCTCGGTGATTTAGGCCCAATAGAAGAGCCCATAATTAACTGGGAGGGAGGCCCTCATATGAATCCGGCTAGCTACATGCTCATGCTCGCCTAAATAAATAAATAAAGCTAAATGCTCATGGACAGGTTGTTTAAATTTATGATTTGAAAAGTATGATTTTAACAGGAGGATATTATTTTCCTATGAGAGTATCTTTACATTCAGTAGATATTATTCTTAGGCAAAGATAGCGACCAATCTTTTTTCTCCCACCATTTTCTTCCTGCAACCAGCAGACTGTTATCTGGTACCACCAGGTTGAAGCCCATGCAAAACGTAGTCAACATGGTCAACATCTAACAATTATTAGCGGCAAGTTGTAATAAATATCACAATTTTTCCGTAGCATTTGTATGTTTTAGGGACTGTGCTACCCAGATCTCCCGTTCGAATCCCAAGTACCACAAGCTTTGTGACAAACCGGGTTTTTTCTATGATAAAAAGTTCCTGCCCAACATTATTTTTCGATAAGAATGCCCAGCCCAGCCCAACACATGTGGCGACACCACTTTATCCCAGGGCTTCTAAATGTGCTCGGCTTCACACCTCAAAAAAGGTGATCGGCTTCATTTTACAATAAGTTGTAGCCATATAAAATTAATTCTTATAATCCAGCATGATGAGTTTTTGGGTCTGACTGGTCCAATCGCCAAAACCAATCCAATGCCGGCGGGAGCGCCTGTTCTCTCCTTGCACGGCTGGTTGCAGTGTCGTGCACACATCACCGTCCTATCATACCCTGAAATTGCTGGTCAGGCCATCCCTCTACTCCCCCACACATCCTATTCTTCTTCGACGACAGCAGCCCACCCCGCACCAGAACCAGTGAACCCTCGTACTCCCTTTCGCAAGGCTAACAGCTGGGATCCACGAGGTCCATGGTCACACGCAAGGAAGTGCTTCCTTATTACGCGGATAAAAAAGTTTCCTCCCTCTGACAGCTGTGACCTAGTAGCTACATCTTCTCACAGAAGGAAGTGCCTCCTTATTACGCACAAAAAATTACACGACAGCTATATCTTCGCACGCAAGGAAGTGACAACTTATCCCGCTGAGAGTTGGGACCCAACAGGTTGAAGTGTACGTAGCATTATCTGTCTGGTCGCAACCGTCTACGTACATATTGGTCGATCGATCTCATGAACCATGGATGTGTAAGGAGCGACATGTGTCGTAGTGGGGCCCCCTATGTAGCAGTTCAGGTAGCCCAGTCTAAATCATGCACATGTACGTACAACCACGCTGCTAAAAATACGGCCACATACGTACATATGGTCAGGGTCTCAAATGCGCACTCGCGCATACATATCGAGAGAGCTCGTGTACATGGAGAGTCAACGTACGACAGCAATGGCGCCCTGTTCATCGGTAGCCAACCGGTTGGGTTGGAACAGAGAAACAACGTCGTGCTCATCGGGAGGCAACTGACCGGGTTGGAATGCATCCTATTCATCAGGAGCCAACCGGCTTGGACGGAACAATTGAATGGGGCCTGTCATACTGCAAAACGGAGGAAAAGGCCTTCTGCTCGACCACCTACGGTCGAAACGGGGTGTTGTTCATCGGCAGGGGTGTGGCATACTGCAAAATGGAGGAAACAAACTTTTTTCAACCGCCTACTATCAAAACGGGGTCTTGTTCATCGGGAGGGGTCTGGCGTACCATAGAACAGAGGAAATGGAGTACTCTCCAACTGCCTTCAGTCAAAATGGGTTCTTGTTCATCGAGAGGGGTGTGGTGTACCACAAAACGGGACTCCACAGGCTACAGTTCATCATCGTCGACTTCTTCTAGCCTCCACCAGCTACTGTTCATCCACCGTCGACGACCTCCAGCCTCCATCGGCTACTGTTCATCCATCCTCCACGGGGTCCTATTCATCCATCCCCAACCGGCTTGGTGTGGCGTACTGCAGCACAGCCTTCTCGGGGTCCTGTTCATCCAATGGCAACCACCACCTAGCACAGGGTCCTGTTCATCCAATCCCCACCCGTGGGGGTACGGGCGTACGAGCGGGCAGCAACAATGGGAACTATTCATTGACAACCAACCAACCAGCTCGATTGATGTGTCTTGACTCGCATCTACGTGTATTGCGCGCGAGGCAGCAACAGGCACTATTCATCGAGAGGCAACACAACACCGGACAATAACATCTCACACGGGGGCTCGATCGGCTTCAGTAAGCAGTGAGAAGGATCGATCGATCGGGTTCAGTTAGCAGCTGCGAAGGAATCGCTCGGGTTCAGTTAGCAGTGAAGGGATCGATCAGGTTCAGTACATAGTGCAAGGGATCGATCGCTCGGGTACAGTACATAGTGCGAGGGCAAGATCGATCGCTCGGGTTCAGTAAGAGAATGCCTTGCTTAGGTTTAGTTAGTGAACACGGCTCGCACACACACATGCATACGCGAGGGAAACGCACAAATGACCGCATCGCTCAGGCCTGACCACCCACCGTATACCGGGAACTCCCCGAAAATTTCCTCACCCTCACTTATACCATGATTTTTTATGTCATGGACGGCCCAAAGAAAACCATGCTGGTGCGTCTCCGGCCCGCCCAGGGCGGAAAGCCCATTTTCTGTCATAATTTTTTTTTCATAGAAGTAGGAGCCCACTGCACCTATCATGATACGTGTTTTTGTCTCAATTATCGTCATGGAAGTGTCATATCCATGACCAAAAAAGTTTTTGTTCGGGCCAGAACGTCACGGATCTGTCTTTTTTTGTACTGTGTGTATGTGGATTTAACACATGTGTGATTGGATCTTTGTCAATTGAGTGTTCTTGTTGTGTTCTTCTCTTGATTTGTTCCTTTCCCCATCTCGAAGTGTGAAAAGTTCATGAACTGGGGTTCCACCCCACATCATCTTGGATCATGATACATTTCCAATGTATCTACAATTTATGAAGTATTCATGCCATGTTTACAATAGTTTTATATGGTTTTGGTGAACTTTTATATTATTTTTATGGCCTAACTTATTAATCTAGTGCATAGTGCGAGTTCCTATTTTTTGTTTCACAGAAAAACCATAATAAATAAAGTACAAATGCGATAAAATTATATGGAGATTTATTTTGGAATATATGTGATTTTTGGAGGAAGAATCAAAGCAAGAAGGTGCTCGAGGGCTCTACAAGGCAACAGGGCGCGGCCTACCCCCTGGTCGTGCCCCCTTGCCTTGTGGGCACCTCGTATGTCGGTTGGAGCCCTTCTTTCGCCGCAAGGAATATAATTTCCATATAAAAATCCCCTAAAAATTTCAGCCCAATCAGAGTTACGGATCTTCGAGAATATAAGAAACGGTTTTTGGCCAGAAATAGGGATGCGAAATAGAAGTGAAACAGAGAGAGATCCAATCTCGGAGGGTCTCCTGCCCTCCGGGAGCCATGGAGGCCAAGGTCCAGAGGGGAAACCCTCCTCCCATCTAGGGGGAAGTCCAAGAAAAAAGAAGGAGTAGGGGTCCTGATGCGGAGCATCCTCCCATCATCCCCATGGACTCTACACCAACACAATCAAGCACCACGTAGACCTATGACAAGAGCTCGAGCACGCGCAATGGAAACCGAGGTGAACTCCTTCCTACTTGACATGCATATGGATACAAGTGGAACTTGGTTGCTACCTCACCAAAATGCTCTATGTATCATTAGGTACGAAGAAGAAAACTCCCAAGCAGCTAAGGAGCACCACCAAGGAGGAGGGGAAGCACTCCAAGTCACTAAGGAGGAAGAAGGAGTCCAAAGGGAGCAAGACTGCAAGTCCCAAGCGACCCCGTGCGCACAGGCCCCCGAAACCCCGTGCCCACGGGCTACTTAGAGAGTTGGCGCTGTAGCACCCCGTGCGCACGGGCATGTACCGTGCACACGGGACCCCCATGCGCACGGACCCAACTAACCCCGTGCGCACGTGCTCTACAGGATGGATGGCTGTGATTGCTTTTTGGGCCTCCACTTCATCTACTTCGTCCCCATGCCTATGTATTCCATACCTAGGGTCATGTTTAGTGTTAGCAAAGTATATGTGAGATATTTGAAACCTTTGCTCCTTCAACCACTATATTGGAGATCTAGACCTCTTAGGAGAGGATCCACTTGTGGATTTCAAGACCTCCTCTTGGAGAAGACTATCATCATGACCTCACCTCCTTAGGAGTGGGAAGAACTTTACCTATTGTTTGTTTCCATTGATTGTGCTTGTAATCTTGTGGATCTATGTGTTTGCTATTCTAGTGGATGTGTGATTGGATTTTGTTGGAGTGAATTCCTCTTTGTGTTCTTGGTGATCATCCATTTTCCCCTCCAAGTGTGATCCATCTTAGGGTTTCACCCTACAACATCTTGGTATCATGAGCAAGGTTGATTCACATCTTGGAGTCCCTACCCCCCCATTTGCTAGCTTGATTTTGTTGTTTTTCGTCCTAATTCAAAAATCCCCACCAAAAATAGCCCCAAAATTTTTCTTGCAATTTGTTGGTTCTTGTGAGATTTGGTTGATTTGATCCACGAATTTGGTGTTTGACAAGTGGATCTACCCCTTACCATCTTTCCCCACCCACCCAACCATCGATTTTGGCTGAAAATTTGCAAAAATCCATGGATCCGAAGGTGTTCTTGCGCTCCGAGAACACCCCGTGCGCATGGGCCATCGGGACCCCGTGCACACGGGCATCACTTACCCCATGCGCACGGGCCATACAGAGTAGTTCGGCCATTCCCTGTTTTCCACCATTTTGCCTCTCCACCACCACCTTTGATATTCCGTAATACTTCTCATGAGTGTTTGAGTTTTGGAGTTGTGGTTCTCAAGTGTCCTAAGGTGTTTAGGCTACTTAGGCGCGATTTGTCTTCAACATCACCGCCACTCGTCATTGACTAGGACTCCACATCGGCTTCGACCACTCCCTCTTCATACCAACCGTAAGCAAGGACGGTAACTTTGATGATGCTTTGTTCATACCCTTGCCATTACCTTGATAGCCTCGAGCCTCTTTTGTGTTACTTACCCATCGAGACTAGCAAGTTGAGAATTGCCGAGCCACACCTTAGTGCACCTTTAGTGTTATGTCTCTCCCGTGCATATATCACTTGTTACCTCATACCCAGGCTCGCATATCAAGCATTGTCGCATAGTCAAAAAAAGAAGAAAAGCTTTTAAGCAAAAGAAGAGAAGAGAAGCAAAGAGCTTGTAAGCAATAGCATTGAGCCTCATACCATAGCTACATCATCTTGGTCAATACATACATAAGCATACTTGGGATAGTAGACGGCCCATTTTCTCTCTTAGGTTGGTGCACTAGCGTATCTAGCCCATTAGAGCAATCGAGCTAGCGTCTCTCTAGTATCCGTACAACAAGAGCATTCCTGTGGTTCCACCTCTTAGAGCTCATTCCTTGGTTGTGCGGATCCCATCCATCTTCCGTGTGTGTGTTCCTAGTGATATCCTTGGGTTTGATCTATTTGTCTTACTTGCGATTTGTGCATCTTTTCAACTTTTTCAACATCTTGACTAACTTTTCCTTGAATTATTTGTACCATTTCCTAACTAAGATCCTCCAAAAGCCATTTACTTGTAGGTGTGAGGAAAGAAAACCCGGTACCAATTCTACTATTATAGCATCACGTGGGATCGTACTTGGTACATCTACAATCTTCGGAAAAGGTATCTTGGTATTGTTCTATCATTTTCCTACTCACCACCACTTCTACATGATGGATAGGCCTTCTTCTCTGGCGAACCCGCTCTTCGAGGATCAAGATGACGAACGCGACTTCGTCACCAAGAATACTTCTTCATCGCTCAACGAGCTTTACATCAAGAGAGTGAAGCTTTGGGAAATCGCATCGAGCAACTCGCCACCGACCTACGCTAATCGGAAGCAAGACAAATGGACTACCTCAATGCCAAGCTCTCCCAACAAATGGATGATTTCCGCAACATGATCATGAGCCGCGCATCTTCCTCAACATCTTCACCAAGACGGCGCCACTCAAGTCGCCACTCGTCGTCATACTCTTCTTCCGATGCAAGTGCTCCTCGAGCTCGCTCCCCTCTATGAGACGACACTCAAGATCGCCAAGCTCAAGAAACTCCTTTCCATGGCAATGGCTTGCAAGACCATGTGCGAGCATGTGAAAAGGCACGACGCCAAGAACAACAAGCCATGGAGCAAGAGTAACCCCCACCACACCAGCCACGTCAAGCATCTCAAGATGGCGATGCACTTCGGCAAGAGCAACAATGTCGTGAAGCACAAGCTCAAGCGGCTCAAGACGCACTCCGAGAGTCCACTCGAGCCTTTTCCCAATGCAACTGTCAAGTGCGTGAGCAAGAGGAAGCACTTCGTCAAGCACGACAAGAAGAAGCTGCCCGACGTGAAGAGCAACAAGAAAGGCGAAACCGGGCACACATGCCTCGTCTTCCTCCTCCTCGGCAAGAGCGACACGAGTGCTCGAAGACCCTCCCCCATGCCGAGAGCGCCATCAACACCGTCACTATGATGAAGAACTCCGCTACAGCAAGCTCAAGTTCACCATGCCCAAGTTCTCCGGAAGCAATGATCCCGAAGAATATCTCTCATGGGCATTGAAAGTCGACAAGATATTCCGTCTACACAACTATGACAAGGAAAAGAAGATTGCCATGGAATCCCTCGAGTTTCAAGAATACGTCCTCATTTGGTGGGAACAAGTGATCAAGCGCCGCCAAGAGAGAGGCAAACCACCCATCAGAACTTGGGCACAAATGAAGGATGTCATGAGAGACCGCTTCGTGCCTACACACTACACCCGCGATCTCTTCAAGAAGTTGCAACTCCTCAAGCAAGGCACGGAGATGGTGGAAGAATACTATCAAGAAATGGAGATTGCCATTATACGAGCTAATGTCAAAGAAGATGATGAGGAAACAATGGCAGGCTTCTTAAACGGCCTCAACCACCCAATAAGAAAGATCGTCGATTTCCAACCCTACTCCAACCTCCTCGAGCTAGTTCATCAAGCGACCAAGGCGGAGCGACAAGTACAAGAAGACTTCAAATACGCCAGGTACTCATCCAAGACCTACGGCTCATATGCACAAGCTACCTCTACTACGACACCTCCTACCTCGACTAGAGCATCACCAAGTATCGGCGACAAGTCAAGTTCCAAGCAAGCGACACCTTCCTCGACTCATCCCCCGGCAAACAACTACAAGAACAAGACTACCTCTTCATCGGCACAACCAGATGACCCCATCAAGACAAGTTATCTCAAGTGCTTCACATGTGGTGGCCGTGGACACAAGTCTTTCCAATGCATCAACCAGCGAACCATGATTGCCAATGACGATGGCACATGCGACTCCATGAGTGAAGACGAGATGGAAGCTCTCGAGCACGTCGCCATGCACCGTCAAGTGAATGAAGAAGAAGATGCTCAAGTCTTTTGCGACAATAATTCAAGTCCCGCTCTCGTGGTTTCCAAGGTCTTGACGCTTCAACACCAACAAGACGAAGACCAACGGTGTCACATCTTCCACACCAAGGCTGGCATCAACGGGCATTCCATAAAGGTCATCATCGACGGAGGAAGTTGTCACAACTTGGCAAGTGACGAGCTATGTTCCAAGCTACAATTGATCAAGAAGAAGCACCCTCGCCCCTACAAGGTCCAATGGCTTAGCGACTCCAGCACAATCCAAGTGGAGCACACCGTGCAAGTTTCGTTCAAGATAAGCGCCTACGAGGACACCTTGGAGTGTGATGTGGTTCCCATGTCCGTGTGCCATCTTCTCTTGGGAAGACCTTGGAAATTCAACCGCAGCGTCATCCACAACGGGAGAACAAACCACTATAGCTTCAAGATGAAGGGAAGAGAGTACATGCTACGACCTATGTCACCAAGTCAAGTGATCCCCGACAAGCAAGCCTCCACCCATCATGGAGAGACTAGTGAGAGAGTGACCCACCACAAAGAGAGTGAGAGCCACAAGACCATTGAGTGACTACACATTAAGAGACAAGAACTTAGTCCTCCTAGCCACAAAAAGCAAGATGAGATAAGTGTGTGAGAACCCATCGAGTGTCATACACTATGTCCTAGTGTGCAAAGATGGGGTGGCAAAGACTAACACCTCTAACCTCTTCCTCTAGTGTTGTCTAATTTGTTGCAGGAATTCACGGATGTCTTCCCCGATGAGCTACCTCCCGGTCTTCCTCCTCTACATGGCATCGAACACCGAATCGACTTATCCCCGGCGCCCCCTTCCTAACAAGGCTCCATACCACGTCAACCCCAAAGAAATCAAAGAAATACAAAGGCAAGTACAACATCTCATAGACCATGGACATGTACGTGAAAGTTTGAGTCCTTGTGCCATTCCGGTCATTCTTATGCCAAAAAGAGATGGTAGTTTTCGCATGTGTTTTGATTGTAGACCCATAAATGCTATCACCGTTCGCTATAGGCATCCCATTCCACGCCTTCATGATATGCTAGATGAGCTTAGTGGCGCCACCATTTTCTCAAAAATTGATCATGAAAGTGGTTATTATCAAATCCGCATACAAGAAGGTGATGAATGGAAGACCGCTTTCAAAACAAAATTTGGTTTGCACAAGTGGTTAGTTATGCCTATGGGTTTATCGGAAGCACCCGGAACTTTCATCCATGTTATGCATTATGTGCTTTGTCCTTACGTTGGATTGTTTGTTGTGGTCTACTTTCACGGTATTCTTGTGTTTAGCAAATCACTCCAAGAACATGTAAATCATCTTAGGGCCATTTTGCAAACTCTTTGAAAAGAGAAACTTTATGCCAATATGGAAAAATGCACTTCTGGTGTTGACAAGATTGTTTTCTTGGGCTTTGTTGTGTATTCAAAGGGTGTTCATGTTGATGAGTCTAAAATTGATGCAATTAAAACTTGGCCACAACCCACTAATTTGCAAAAAGTGCGCAGTTTCCTTGGTCTAGCGGGTTTTTATCGTCGCTTTGTGAAAGATTTTTGCACTATTGCCGCACCTTTGCATGCCTTGAGTAAGAAGAATGCACCCTTTGTTTGGGGACCATCTCAATCTACCACATTTGATGAGCTCAAATCTTTGCTTACACATGCCCCAATTCTTGCATTGCCTAATTTCAACAAAACATTTGAGGTTCATTGTGATGCTAGTGGTAATGGAATTGGTGGAGTTTTGATGCAAGAAAAGCGACCCATTGCATACTTTAATGAAAAACTTTCCAGTGCTCAACTCAATTATCCCATCTATGACAAAGAATTGTATGCATTAGTGCGCGTATTGCATGTTTGGGAGAATTATCTTCGCCCACATGAATTTGTCATACATACCGATCATGAGACACTGAAGTACCTTAAAGGTCAAACCAAGTTGAATAAACGGCATGTTAATGGAGTGAATTTATTGAATCTTTTCCTTATGTGATCAAGTACATTAAGGGTAAAGAAAATGTTGTGGCGGATGCTCTTTCCCGCAAACGCATGTTAGTTACTCAACTTGAGTTAAATGTTATTGGCTTTGAGCATGCTAAAGATCTTTATGCACATGATCCTACATTTGCGATTCATGATGCCAAATGTATTGCTCATACTTGTTGGGAGAACTATTACATCAAGAATGGCTACCTTATGCGCGCTAACAAACTTTGTATACCCGAGTCTTCGCTTCGTTTGTTACTTTTGCAAGAGGCTCAACTCCAAATACCCGGATTTGTTACAGTTCCTCCTGAAATACTCCAACCACCCCACGAATCCGTTATTCCTAAACGAGTCATGAAGGGAATTACGAACATACCTTGTCTCCACATTGGATCCAGAACAGGATCAGAGGGATCAAAAACTGCTAATTCATATAAAGCCATTGAGCCAGCCCAACCAGAAACTAGAGCTGTGTGCATTATATGCACCGCAAGCAATCGACCCGGATCGAAAATCTAGTCTGATTTAAAATAAGAAATAATTTCAAATAAGCAGTAGTTATTCGTTTTTCTTTATAGTTTAATAAAGAAATAGTTTAATAAAGTAGCAGATCCCCCGCTAACCCGAGCGAGCTTTCAAATATTTGTCCCACATTCATTCGGGAGGGTACTCCTAAGGGATTGAAGACCATATCAACGGGTGTTCCATCTTGCAAATAGGGCATATCTTGCCTAGGCAAAATTTTGGAAATGATCTAACGAATCGAGTTAATTACGTTGTGTTGTTAGTGGAATTCCTTCTAATTCTAAATTAGAGAAAGAGGGGTTTTATACTTTATACATTTAATAAAGAATCGCAATAAATGCAAAGATGGAACGTCTTGGATACGGTATTGAAGGAGTTGAGCGGAGCTGAAAACGAAGACGAAAATTTTTGCCAAAAATGCGGGGTAGAATTTGTGGATTCTCGGATTGATTAATGCTACTTCTATTAGTTTGGAACAATTAGAAAAGTCTAAAAACGAAACCCTTTATTTTGAAAAACAAAGAGCAATGAATCAGGTCCGACAGCGGGTTTTCCTCTAGAAGCGCATACAATAATGCGTGGTAAAGGCGGAAAAATAGTATATTCAATCAAAATCAAAGGGCAAATTATCTTACCTTCAATTAGTGAAGCATAAATTCATTCGATCTCCCGATATTACGTTAATGGGGGCGTGGTTTGGTAATACGCCAATTTGGCCACTATCTACTATTATCTAAAAATAATCAAGTTATTAATGACTGGACGAAACCAAGAAATAACCCCTTATGTGCAAAATTATAGAAGATCCCCTTTAAGATCAAACAATTCCATCGAATTGAGGGCAATTAGCAATAATCTTTCTATGGACGTCCAGAAATCTGTTTCATGTAGCTTGGCAAGGAAATTTTGAATCCTCTGGAATTACGACCTTTACCACAACGGTGCCGTCCATGGATCAAATTATTTCGTGGATTGGATTTCACTTGCCTGTCTACGGTTCCCTTGCGTGTGCTCGGGATAGGTGTTTTGTATAAATGTTTCGCCGTATTATTAAGTATTCTCCTTTAGTTTTTTTCTTGACTTATCAAAAAAGAATTCCAATTATTTAATAATTTGGATTCTTCTTTGAATGTACTTTTATGTGTCGAATTACTCGGTACAATATTCTTAGAACAAACGGTGGAGGACTTATGGGACATTTCGGGCGCGACAAGACATTTGCCACACTCTCCTTCAAGTACTTTTGGCCAAAGATGTTCCGCGACATGGCATGCTTCACCAACCGATGCTCTACATGCCGCAAAGCTAAGTCACAATCTCAATCTCATGGTTTACATATGCCACTTCCAATTCCATATCAACCATGGGAAGATATTAGTATGGATTTCGTGCTTGGTTTGCCTAGGACTCAAAATGGAAAGGATTCCATATTTGTTGTTGTGGACCGATTCTCTAAGATGGCACTTTCATCCCATGCAATAAGATAGACAATGCTTCACATGTTGCAAATCTCTTTTGTAGGGAAATCTTGAGGTTGCATGGACTGCCAAGGACCATTGTGTCAGACCACGGCGTCAAGTTCCTAAGCTACTTTTGGAAGACCCTATGCGCCAAGCTCGACATCAAGCTACTATTCTCGACGGCCTATCATCCCCAAACCGATGGCCAAACGGAAGTCACCAACCATACGCTATCTACTCACCTACGCGTGTTCATCAAGAAAAACATCAAGGAGTGGGAGGAGTGCTTACCCATCGCCGAGTATGCCTACAATCGAGCTCGACACTCTACTACTAACAAGTCCCCCTTCGAGGTTGTCTATGGCTTCAAGCCATTGTCCCCATTGGACATTGTACCTCTTCCGCTCCAATAACGCGCAAACATGGATGCAAGTGCAAGGGCTAGTTTTCTCAAGAAGATGCATGAAGATACAAGGTCAACGATCGAGCGCCAAGTACAACACCTCACCACTAAGCTCAACATCAACAAGACACCAATGGTGTTCCAACCGAGAAATCTTGTATGGTTTCATCTTCGCAAGGACCGCTTCCCCAACGAGCGCAAGTCCAAGCTACTACCATGAGCCGATGGACCCTTCAAGGTGCTAGCACGCTACAATGACAACGCCTACAAGATCGACATCCCACGCGACAAGTACAACATAAGCGACATCTTCAACATCAAGGACTTGGCAAATACCACGGTGATGAAGGTCACGATCCGCGGACGGATCTCTCCCAAGGGGGGGAGATGATGCGTAGCATCCTTCCATCATCCCCATGGACTCTATACCAACGCATCAAGCACCACGTGGACCTATGACAAGAGCTCGAGCACGCGCAATGGAAACCGAGGTGAACTCCTTCCTACTTGACATGCATATGGATACAAGTGGAACTTGGTTGCTACCTCACCAAAATGCTCTACATCTCTTTTGGTACGAAGAAGAACACTCCCAAGCAGCTAAGGAGCACCACCAAGGAGGAGGGGAAGCACTCCAAGTCACCAAGGAGGAAGGGGGAGTCCAAAGGGAGCAAAACTACAAGTCCCAGGCAACCCCATGCGCACGGGCCCCCGAAACCCCGTGCCCATGGGCTACTCAGAGAGTTGGCATTGTAGCACCCCGTGCACACGGGCGTGTACCGTGCACACGGGCCCAACTAACCCTGTGCGCACGGGCTCTATAGGATGGACGGCTATGATTGTTGTTGGGCCTCCACTTCATCTACTTCATCCCCATGCCTATATATTCCGTACCTAGGGTCATGTTTAGGGTTAGCAAAGTATGTGTGAGATATTTGAGAGCTTTGCTCATTCTACCACTCCATTGGAGATCTATACCTCTTAGGAGAGGATCCACTTGTGGATTTCAAGACCTCCTCTTGGAGAAGACTATCATCAAGACCTCTCCTTAGGAGTGGGAAGAACTTTACCTAGTGCTTGTTTCCTTTGATTGTGCTTGTAATCTTGTGGATCTATGTGTTTGCTATTCTAGTGGATGTGTGATTGGGTTTTGTTGGAGAGAATTCCTCTTTGTGTTCTTGGTGATCATCCCTTTTCCCCTCCAATTGTGAAAAGATCCATCTTAAGGTTTCACCCTACAACAGGTCCTTTCTCCCGGTGGCGCCGGAACACCGTCGGGGCAATCATCGTGACGACGACCTACACCAACAACTTCATCACCGTCAACACCAACTCTCTCTCCCTCTATGCAGCAGTGTAACCTCTCTCCTCCAGCTGTAATCTATATTTAAACATGGTCTTTTATGCCACATATTATTATCCAATGATGTGCTGCCATCCTATGATGTTTGAGTAGATTCATTTTGTCCTATGGGTTGATTGATGATCGTGATTGGTTTGAGTTGATGTTTTATTTTGGTGTTGTCCTATGGTGCCCTCCGTGTCGCGCAAGCATGTGGGTTTACCGGTTAGGGTGTTGCAATATGTTCATAATTCACTTATAGTGGGTTGCGAAAGTGATAGAAGCTTAAACCCGAGTAAGGGGGTTGTTGCGTATGGGAGTAAAGAGGACTTGTTACTTAATGCTATGGTTGGGTTTTACCTTAATGATCTTTAGTAGTTGTGGATGCTTGCTAGAGTTCCAATCATAAGTGCATATGATCCAAGTATGGAAAGTATGTTAGCTCATGCCTCTCCCTCATATAAAATTGCAATAATGATTACCTGTCTAGTTATCAATTGCCTAGGGAAAAATTCTTCTCTTGTGTTACAAAAGCTTTCTACTAAACAACTAACTTTTATTATCTTGCAAATTACACATAGTTTTATTCTCGCAAAGTAATTCTAGTTTTATTCTTGCAAAATTATCCTATTAAACCTACAAAGTAGTTTTATTCTTATTCTAGGTAAAGCGAACGTTAAGTGTGAGTAGAGTTGTATCGGTGTTCGATAGAACTTGAAGAGAACATAAATTCTACCTTTAGCTCCTCATTAGGTTTGACATGGTTATTTATCAAAAAAGCTACAATTTATCCCCTACACTTGTGGGTTATCAAGACCTTTTTCTAGCGCCATTGCCGGGGAGCAATTGCTTGTGTTTTATTTTCTATTCTAGTTGTACTCTATCTTTAGTTATGGATATGGAACACGAATACGAAAAAAAATAGTTGTACTTGCTACTCATGGAGATGGGGAACCTCCTAAAATCCTCGATGCTCGTTATGTGTAAATATTAAACACTACTTTGATAATCCTGATAAACCCCCATTCAACTTGATAATGGGAGATACTTTGGATCACCAGGAATACTTTAGGGATTATCGCTTTTCTCAAAAAGGAAATTCTTATGGGATCAAATTGATTGTTTGCAATGTTATGCTTGGAATTTATGCTTAAGATATGATTATACTTATTGTTCTAAGATGAAGGCTCCACACCTTCCCTTTTCATGTGAATTTAATGACAATGAAACCTTGGATTCTTATGCTAACAGTGTATATGATTACTATGATGTGGAACAAATAGAAGAATTTGTTGCTTTTAAGTGTGCTTATAAAATTGAATCTTTGTTTGAAAAGTATGAAGATTGTGATCATACTCTTTACAAATATGAGAATTATGTTATACTTAAATATTGCTATGAGAATTATGAATAAAATGCTGATATTATTGAATTTATTGAGAAAGTCTCTGCTGTCCAAGAAGAGACTAATATTTTGCAGGAATCTATGGAAGAGGAAATTGATGACACTCTGAGCTCATTAAATGAAAAAGATGAGGAGGAGAGTGAAGAACAAAAGGAGGAAGCAGATTGATCACCTGTGCCCACCTTCTAATGAGAGTAACTGTTAAACTCATACATTGTTTAATTTCCCTCTGTGCTTACCGTAGGATGAATGCTATGCTGAATGCTTTGATCCCTTTGATTCGTTTGAAATATCCCTTTTTGATGGAATTGATGCTTGCTATGCTTGTGGCCATGATGCTAATATGAATTATGCTTATGAAGATGAGCTTTCTATAGTTCCTTATGCTAAGAATGGAATTGTTTCTATTGCACCCACACATGATAGTCCTATTATCTTTGTTAGTTCTCCTAACTACACTATATCGGAGAAGTTTACGCTTATTAAGGATTATATTGATGGGTTGTGTTTTACCAATACACATGATGATTTTGATGGATGTAATATGCATATGCTTGCTGCTCCTACTTGAAATTATTATGAGAGAGGAACTACATCTCTCCCTCTCTATGTTTCCAATACGATAAAATTGCAAGAAACTGGTTATGCTATGTATCGGCCTTTACTTTGTGTGCATGAATTCTTCTTTTATGACATGCCGATGCATGAAGAGAGTTAGACTTCATCATTATGTTATATATGTTGCTCCGTGCTCACTACCAAATTATAAATCATTGTTAATTAAAATTGGCTTTGATATACCTTGGGATCCGGGTGGATTAATTACTTAAGCATGTTATGACTAGCTTAATGGCTTTAAAGAAAGCGCTGCCTGGGAGACAACCCGGAAGTTTTAGAGTGTCATTTTCTTCTGTTGTGTGCTTTTAAAATATTTAAAAACAAAAAATATATAGAGGGGAACCTAAAAACTTTTTCAAAAAGAGAAGCGATTGGAAGGTTATGCATTTGAGAAGTGAGGGTCGACCTTGAACACTTGTGTTCATGCTCGGAGAAACAATGTAGAATTTTTCATGGAAGTTCCTCACAAAAATAATTATCCCCTTGTACAAATCCATTGTATTATAAAATAATGTGCAAAGATTTACCTTTGGGATGTTTAAATTGCTTGTTTGGTGTGTGCCGTGAAACAACAAAAACTTTTGTTGTAGTACTTGAATTTTCATAATTCACTGGAATGTGGAAACATTCTAAATTTTTTACATAATACTTCTACGCAAAAAAATATTGTGTAATATTTTTCAGAATTTTTGGATTTACAGAAGTATGGTGTTCATTTAGATCATTTAAGACTGTTATGTTTTAGACATATTCTATTTACGATGCATAGTTTGCTTGTTTTATAGTTTCTATAGCTTATATTGGCCAATATAAATTGTAGAAATGATAGGGTACAGTAGGAATTATTTGAGAAAAATATGAATCTTGTCTTGATAGTACCAAAGTGAATGATTTGCTCTTTATCATACTAACCTATCTCACAAGTTCCATTAATTTTTGTGTGATTGAAGTTTTCAAGTTTTGGGCAAGATATCGATATGGGGAGAATAAGGAGTGGCAATACCCTAAGCTTGGGGATGCCCAAGGCACCCCAAGGTAATATTCAAGGAAGACCCAAGCATCCAAGCTTGGGGATGCCCCGGAAGGCATCCCCTCTTTCGTCTTCAACAATATCAGTAACCTTACTTGGAGCTATATTTTTATTCGTCACATGATATGTGTTTCGCTTTGAGCATCATTTTATTTTGTTGAGGTTTGCTTGCTGTTATTTAGAACAATGTTTTGTATCCTTTATTTCAATAAAAGTGTCAAGTATAGCCTTTACCATGCTCAGTTTGCAAGTGTATGAGTTGCTGTTTCAAAACATAAAGATTCATATTATTGTCTGAATTCTCCAGAAAAGTCAGGATGTGATAAAATCTTGAAATTTTGACATAGTAAGCGCTGATAAATTTTCTTCAATCTGGTAAATTTTCAGAATTTTTTGTGTTAAAGAAGTATGAATTTCCTTCATCCTTTATAGATTGTTCTGTTTACATAGATTTCTGCTATGTTTGCATATGTTTGCTTGTTTAATGATTCTATTTAAGGATAGGAGTATTAAATATGAAGAGACATTTACTATGCAACATTCTATTATAATTTTAGTAATTTGTTATAGTAGAGAATGATGAGGTTTTGCATTGATTTATACTAACTTATCTCAAGAGTTCTTGTTGAGTTTTGTGTGGATGAAGTTTTTAAGATTTAGGAGAAACGCGATATGAGATGAATTAAGGGACACAAGAGCTCAAGCTTGGGGATGCCCAAGGCTCCCCGACCTAATTTTCCAATAAATCTCAAGGAACTAAGCTTGGGGGTGCCCCGGTAGGCATCCCACCTTTCTTCATCAACGACTATCGGTTAGTTTTGGTTGAGCCTAAGTTTTTACTTGTTCACATGATATGTGCTATTCTTGGAGTGCCCTTCTATTTTTATTTGCTTCTTGAATAAAATTCTTAGATCTGAAAGTTTTAAATGAGAGAAAGAGTCCTCACATAGCTACTTAATTATTTGACTACTCATTGATCTTCACTTATATCTTTTGGAGTAGTTTGTCATTTACTCTCGTTCTTCACTTGTATCCTAAGAATAAATTGTTAAAAGAACTGAATATCATAAAGTTGAAATTATATGTGCCACATATGCTTGTCCCATGGGGAGTAATGACTTCACATATAAGAAGTATAATTGGTAAAATTTACTGAAAGTTAGCAAACACGGCATTAGTCATTTGAACAATTGATGAAAGAATATTAAAGGAAGAGAAATTTCACATATAAATATACTATCTTTAACATCTCCTATGATTGTGAGCCCTCATTAATTATTTCAAGCTTGATCAAGTAGTTGACGTTGGACAAGGAAGACAATGTAATGGGTTATGTTTGTTTCTATTCACATAGAAGTTATATTGTCATGGATCCTCTAACATGTGCTGCTTGCTTAGGATCTTTTGCTAGCAAAAAATTCATACTAAGTAGAGATACTACTTGTGCATCCAAAAACCCTTAAACCCAGTTTCTGGTCATGAGAATCCGCCATATCTACCTATGGATTGAATAAGATCCTTCAAGTAAGTTGTCATCGGCGCAAAAAGCCTAAATATGTATGAACTTTTATTGGAAGGGAAAATAAGCTTTGTACAAACTTATGATGGTGAAGAAATAAAAGTGATGGACTGCATAATAAATTTTGCTATCACAAGTGGCAATATAAAGTGACATTCCTTTCCATTAAGAACTTGCACATCCAAAAATAAAAAGCGCATGACAACCTCTGCTTGCCTCTACGACGGGCCTCTCTTTTACTTTTCTATATTTACTTTTATGAAAGAGTAAGTAATGTTCATCCCTATTCCGCTCTATTTATTCTCTAGTGGGCAAGCATCATGTGGTAGGGAATGATCCAAGCACATATATCCAGTTGAATATAGGTGATCATCAGTTATTATTGCTGACATTATCCCTGATATAAATAAGTTGGGAGGCGAAACATTAATCCCCTATCTTCCTATGTGTTTGACTAAAATGGTTTGTTCTAAGAATATGCTCTTAAGTGTCATTAATCATGGAAGATTAAATGATAGTTGAGTAAGTAGAATTTGCTAAAAAAAAAGCTCTGACATAGACCCTTCCTGGAAGTAAGATGAATTATAATTGTTTGATAACTGAGAACATAGTTTGTTGGTTTTCTAGAAAGTTTATGGTCTATACTTTGACATGTGAATAGCTTGCTACTTGATCATGAGAAGTTTTATGAGATGAGCTACTGTTTATGATATATAATGATGCTAGAAAAAGTGTTTGAAATTATCATTGATCAAACTTATGCACTATGCTAGAATTCACACTTCATAAATTATTTCTTTTAACATTTACCAACTCGAGGACGAGCGTGAATTAAGCTTGGGGATGCTGATACGTCTCCAATGTATCTACAATTTATAGAGTATTCATGCCATGTTTACAATACTTTTATATGGTTTTGGTGAACTTTTATATTATTTTTATGGACTAACTTATTATTCTAGTGCCCAGTGACATTTCCTGTTTTTTGCATGATTTTTGCTTCACAGAAAAACCATACCAAACGAATTCCAAATGTGATAAATTTTTACGGAGATTTACATTGGAATATATATGCGATTTTTGGGAGGAAGAATCAATGCAAGACGGTGCTCGAGGGCTCCACAAGGCAACAGAGTGCGACCTACCCCCCTGGCCGCACCGCCTTGCCTTGTGGGCATCTCGTAGGTCGGTTGGAGCCCTTCTTTCGCCGCAAGAAAGATAATTTCTAGATAAAAAACCCCTAAAAATTTCATCCTAATCAAAGTTACGGCTCTCCATGAATATAAGAAATGGTTTTCGGCCGGAAACAGGGACGCGCAACAGCAGAGAAACAGAGAGAGCGATCCAATCTCGGAGGGGCTCCTGCCCTCCGGGAGCCATGGAGGCCAAGGTCCAGAGGGGAAACCCGCCTCCTATATAGGGGGAGGCCAAGAAAGAATAAGAAGGAGGGGGGTCTCTCCCCCTCTCTCCAGGTGGCGTCGGAACACAGCCGGGGCAATCATCGTGATGGCGATCTACACCCAACAACTTTGCCGCCGTCAACACCAACTCTGTGCCCCTCTATGCAGTGATGTAACCTCTGTCTTCCCCCTGTAATCTCTACTTAAACATGGTGCTTTATGTGACATATTATTATCCAATGATGTGTTGCCATCCTATGATGTTTGAGTAGATTCATTTTGTCCTATTGGTTGATTGATGATCGTGATTGTTTTGAGTTGTATGTTTTATATTGGTGCTGTCCTATGGTGCCCTCCGTGCCGCACAAGCGTGTGGGATTACCGCTATTGGGTGTTGCAATACGTTCATAATTTGCTTATAGTGGGTTGCGAGAGTGACAGAATCTTAAACCCGAGTAACGGGGTTGTTGCGTATGGGAGTAAAGAGACTTGTTACTTAATGCTATGGTTCGGTTTTACCTTGATGATCTTTAGTAGTTGTAGATGCTTGCTAGATTACAATTATAAGTGCATATGATCCAAGTATGAAAAGTATGTTAGCTCATGTCTCTCCCTCATATAAAATTGCAATAATGATTACCAGTATAGTTATCAATTGCCTAGGGACAAATCCTTCTCTTGTGTTACAAAAAGCTTTCTACTGAACAACTAACTTTTATTATCTTGCAAATTACTCCTAGTTTTATTCTCGGAAAGTACTTCAAGTTTTATTCTTGCAAACTTATCCTATTTAGCCTACAAAGTAGTTTTATTCTTATTCTAGGTAAAGCGAACGTTAAGTGTGTGTAGAGTTGTATCGGTGGTCGATAGAACTTGAAGAGAATATGAATTCTACCTTTAGCTCCTCATTGGGTTTGACACTCTTATTTATGAAAAAAACTACAATTGATCCCCTACACCTGTGGGTTATCATATCATAGCAAGGTTGATTCACATCCTGGAGCCGGAATCCCCCCCCCCCATTTGCTAGCTAGTTTTTTTTTCTCAAATTAAAAAATCCCCACAAAAATAGTCATACCAAAAAAAATTGTGATTTGTTGGTTTTGATAATGCTTTGTTGATTTTGATCCATAGATTCAAAGTGTTGCAGGTGGATCTAGCTTCCCCCACCTTCTCCTCACTTCCCCACCGTCAAATCAGCCCCAAAATTTCTCTTTATTCATCCAAATCCATGAGTTCATCTTCAGCGCCACGCCCTTGAAATCGCTAGGCATCGGACAACCAGCCTTTACTGGACGTCCGACCATTTCCAGTCACCAATCATTCGACATCTTCCGGACGTCCGACAAACCTGACAAAACTGAATTTTCAAAAAAAAGTCGTCCACCACCATAACTTCCACATTACCAACCCCAAGACCCACCATTGTACTTCCGCATCCCCACCGAGCTTCTGCTACACCCCCACACCATCTGCTACCACCATTTCTTCATTTCGTATTCGAGATTTTGATTTGTGGTTTCCATATCCTAAGGTGTTTTGGCTAATTAGGAATGGTTCGACTTCAACAACACTGCCGGTGTACTAAAGTTTGGGTCCTTCAGTACCCCATACTTGTGCACGGATGGTTGTAGCCATACCAGCGGCAAGGCCTGCCGGGGGACAGCTGGAAGCAAGTGCAAGATTATCAAGAAGGCGTTCAAACAAGTGACTAGAAGACAGAAGCCCAAAGGCCGGATCCCCCGGCAAGATCCTTGCCGGGATGGTTTGTGAAGACTCGGCAAGACTTGCACCCAGCAAGATCACGCCACCCTGCCACCGCTCCAGCGCAGCGACCAGCCTGTCATTTGGGTTTTTTCCTCCTGGATGCATGTCATGGCACTAGTGGTGGACGAGCTTAAGCGGTGCTGATGGGACGGGCCCTTTTTCCGTCCCCAAGAAAGTAAGGGACACCTAAAGGGAGCATTTAATGTGTTTGTCCTAAATCGTCAGTGATAAGCAAGTAAACACTGTAGCAACTTTACACCTCTTGTGTGTACTGTACGCCACTGTTGGAGACCCCTTGGATGTATAAAAAGAGGCCCAAGGTGTAGCTACAGGAGGAGGACACTCTAGCCCATTCTGCATGCGTAGCTGCTACTCGAACATACTGTTCATCACAAGCGCTCCTGAAGCTTGGGCTTAATCACCCATAATAAAGTAAAGCAGGAGTAGGGTATTACGCTTCTCAGCGGCCCGAACCTGGGTAAAAATCCACTTGCGTTGATCATTGGATCTGCTCTTTGTGTACACCTCTCTCCCTGCCAAACCATAAAAGGGATCCACGCGATCCCATAGGTGTCGTACGCCAACATCTTTGGCGCGCCAGGTAGGGGAAAGGGTTGCGCGAACCTGATCTAGCGATCAGCGCGTCAGTCTCTTGATCATTTTTGTCGCCATGGCTCCCAAAAAGAAGGGTTTGGCGGCGGTTGGTCCATCTGCGTCTGGTTTGCCCATGCCTTCACGGATGGGTGATGGCGTGGACGCAGGTGGAGGAGGTGGAGGTCTTGAGCTTCCACGATGTTTCTGGTGATCAAAGCCAGGCGAGCGGCGTTATTCGCAGCGGCGACGACAACCCACATGCCGCTAGGTCTAAGGACGGAGCCGTGCCGCCTGCGGGTGGCGCGGCGAACTCCAAGGATGAGATGGCGCCTTCCAAGGCACCCACGCCGGCGCATGCGCGGCGGACTTCTCAGGTTGTGCGCGATGAACAGCGCCGTGACGTCGGTGGTTCTAGGCGTTCCCAAGGAAAGACCCTTGCGCATCATTCCCGAGACGCGCGGGGCCAGCATGCATGCCAAGATGCCGGTGGAAGCGCGGCGCGGTCGCGGGACCGTGATGGAGCTCCTTCTAACATGGTTAGGAGTATGAGCACCTCAAGTTCCTCGCACCTTTCGCCGCCGCCTACACCAGCAGAAGCGTTGGCACAAGCGCAGCTGCTCCTAGATTTCCCTCCCACTCCGGAGAAGCTCGAAGAATGGAGAGCTGCTATTCAGAGCCTCATCAGCTTCGCCAACGGAGATGGGCCACAGCAGGCGGAGCCTTCGCGGCGGCGGTCCATCGAGCCGACGCGTGCCGATGGCGAAAAGACTGGAGGAAGAACGACTACGATGCACTCTCCTCCACGACAGCAACAACGGTCACTAACTCGGTGGACCGACATCTGTGATGGCGATTCCACGGCGTCGTCTGATCCACGAACGCGCCACGATCAACGTCAAGTTCTTCGGGAGTGAAGCAAAGAAGATCCTCAAACTACCATCAAGTGGCGACGGGAAGCGCGCTATCAATCTGATAGACACGCAGGGCCCACTATAGACAAGCCTGCGCCAGGGTACACCAGCGACTTACCTTATGAGGTGGGTTGTCCAGTGTTTACCCGCGAGCTGCGGCGAGTCCAGTGGCCCAATTCCCGAACGTTCAAACCAGAGGTCCCGGAGAAATACGTTGGCAAGACTCATCCGTCGGAGTTCCTGAGCATCTACACCATTGCGGTGCAGGCTGACGGGGCTCGAGACGACAAGGTACTTGCCAACTAATTCCCGTTGGTGCTCAAGCCCAACGTCAGGTCATGGTTGATGCATCTGCCGGAGAATTCCATTTCTTCCTGGGCAGACCTGTGTCATCAGTTTGTTGGCGCCTTTACCGGAGGCCACCAAGCTCCTGGCCAGGAAAGCAATTTACGTCTCATTCCTCAGAAAGAGGGTGAGCCTTTGCACAAGTATATACAGAGATTCAGCCGAATACAGCACAATATCCCAGACATTCATCCTGCCGCTGTTATTAGCGCGTTCCATCAGAACGTGCGCAATTGCAAGATGCGGGAAGAGCTGGCGATGAACAAGGTCAGGGATATTGCCAAGCTCTATACTCTGGCGGATAAATGTGCTCGGGCTGAAGAGGGAAGGCGACTCCCTGGTGAGGATGCTGGTGCAGGAATCGACTCTGAAGGTGAAGATGCCGCCGCCCCGACAAGGAAAGGTCGACGACCTAACAAGAAGCGCAAGGGCAAGGCTGTGCTTGCCGTCGAGGAATCCGGCAAACCCGGCAACACCAAGAAGATCAAGGTTGATGGCCCCGGCAAGGAGGTTGCTAGGTGTGCCTCCTGCCAGGCCTTGGCGGCTGCCGACAAGCCGGAGGGCTCCGACAAGCAATACTGCAAGATCCATCGCAGTAAGGGCCATGATCTCCAAAATTGCCGGCAAGTTGAGCAGCTTGTTGAGAGGTAGAAAGCTGAGTATGAAAGGCGAGACAAGGAGAGAGCCCAAGATGGTGCTGAGGGGTCTGGCAAGAAGCGTGGTAGCCGAGGAGGTCGCCGTGGCAAGGCCAAGCAACAGTAGGAGAGGCCCGCTCGAGGCCACGATAAGGAAGAGGGGGGTGACGATGACAATGAAGAGGACGATGAGTCCAGCGAGCACGAGTTCCAAAAGGCTACAGAAGCTATGTTCGTTGACGGAGGCACCTCATTGCATTCTTCTCACCGCCAACTTAAACAGTGGGTGCGTGAGATTAATGCGACAGAGCCATCAGTCGATGCCCGAAAGCCTCTGAAATGGTCCAACACACCTATCATTTTTTATGCTGAGGATCACCCTGATCGCACAGCCACGGTCGGGTGTTCGCCATTGTTGGTTTCACCAATGATTCGCAACCTCAAGGTGACAAAAATTTTAGTTGACGGTGGGGCCGGTTTGAACCTGATCTCGCCTAGTGTGATCAAAAGGTTGCAAATTCCTGACGAAGATCTCGAGGAAATGGGCACGTTTCAAGGGATCAATCTAGGAAGGAGCCAGCCGAAGGGCAAGATCACGCTGCCGGTGACATTTGGCATTGAGCTAAACTACAGAACAGAAAAGATCATTTTCGACGTAGCCAAGATTCCGTTACCATATAACGGGATTCTGGGCCGTCCAGCGCTGGCCAAGTTCATGGCGGCCTTGCACTACGCTTACAATGTATTGAAGATGCCTGGGCCGATGAGCGTCATCACCGTCAACTCCGACAAGAAGGATGCGCTTATCTGCGCTGACCAACTCTACCAGGAGGCAGTTAAAGCATCTGTCGCCAAGGCACTTGCTCCTGCCGCTGAAGCTCCTAGGGGGGAAGAAGAAGACAGGCAAGACCTCTAGAACACACTCCGGCAAGCGCACCACCTCAGAGTGTTGCGCTCCCGTCGAGGATGTGCCGAAGAACTCCACCAGTAAGAGCAAGAAATCCAAGGCAGCTCCACCAGAAACTAAGAAGGTGCCCGTCAAGGAAGATGGTATGGGAGGAACTTTCACCATAAGTTCCACCCTCGATGACAAATAGGATAGTGCACTCGTTGCTTTCCTGCGGGCGAATATCGATGTGTTTGCATGGCAACCATCTGATATCCCCGGTGTTCCCAGGGAAGTAATTGAGCACCACCTTGCTGTCTATCCTCATGCACGGCCCGTCAAGCAGAAAGTTACGAAGCATTCTTTGGAATGGCAAGAATTTATTGCCGAAGAAATCAGGAAGTTGGAAGCGGCAGGTTTGGTCAGAGGAGTGCTCCATCCGACGTGGTTGGCCAATCCAGTTGTAGTGCGCAAGGCGAATGGAAAATGGAGGCTATGTATCGACTATACAGATATCAATAAAGCCTATCCAAAAGATCCTTTCCCCTTGCCACGCATTGACCAGATTATGGACTCCAGTGCCGGCTACGAGTTGTTGTCGTTTCTCGAAGCTTATTCAGGGTACCATCAGATTTTCATGGCAAAGAAAGACGAAGAGAAAATCGCATTTATCACCCCGTGTGGTACGTATTGTTTCTTATGTATGCCATTCGGGTTGAAAAGTGCAGGTTCAACGTTTGCGAGAGCGGTCCAGATCGGTTTTGAGCCTCAGCTACATAGAAATATGGAAGCCTATATGGATGACATAGTGGTTAAAACCAAGGACAAAGCAACGCTCATACAAGATTTAGAAGAGACATTTGCAAATCTCCGCAAGATCAATCTGAAGCTCAATCCCGAGAAGTGTCTGTTTGGCTTTCCATCCGGCAAGCTTCTCGGGTTCTTTGTATCTCAGCATGGGATCGAAGCAAATCCCGACAAGATCAAGGCAATTGAGCAGATTGAAGCACCAAGACACGTCAAAGATGTGCGTCGACTTGCCGGTTGCATTGCTGCTCTGAGCAGGTTCATCTCCAAATCTGCTGAGCGTGCCCTACCCTTTTTCAAAATCTTGAAGAAGGCAGGTCCAATGAAATGGACTCCGGAAGCGGAGGCAGCGCTGCAGGATTTGAAGAGGTACCTCTCTTCTCCGCCGATACTAGTCGTGCCTAAACCACAAGAGCCGTTGCTGCTATATTTAGCGGCGACAAATCAAGTGGTTAGTGCTGCGTTAGTAGCGTAGAGAGAAGTCGACGAGGAAGCAGCGGCGATGGCAATACCGTCAAATGATGAGCTGGGATCTTCCCCGGCAGGGTCTGGTGCCGACAAGGCAGAATCTGCAAGGTCAAATGAAGCAACACAGACGAAGAAGATGGTGCAGCACCCAGTTTATTTTGCCAGTTCCCTTTTGCAGGGGGCTAGGTCAAGATACTCTGGCGTGCAGAAGTTGCTCTTCGGCCTCCTTCTGACCTCGAGGAAGTTGCGCCATTATTTCCAAGCACATGAGATCACCGTCGTCACTCGATTCCTGTTGCAACGGATTTTATGAAATCCAGATGCGACCGGCAGGATTGTGGAGTGGGCGTTGGAACTGTCAAGCTTTGATCTAAAGTTTGAAAGCACTTCAACAATTTAGAGCAGAGCCTTGGCGGAGTTCATTGCAGAATGGACCCCAACGCCAGACAAAGAAAGTCAAGAGACAACTCTCCCCGGCAAGGAAATAGATCGAGAGTGGATTATGTATTTTGATGGGGATTTCTCGTTGCAAGGCGCTGGTGCTGGCGTGCAGCTTGTTGCACCCACCGGAGAGCACCTCAAATATGTAATTCAGATGCACTTTCCCCAGGAGAGATCAACAAACAACACTGTAGAATATGAAGGGCTGCTTGCCGGTCTCAGGATCGCGGCGGACCTTGGAATTAAGAAGCTTATCGTCAGGGGTGATTCATAGCTTGTCGTCAAGCAAGTGAACAAAGACTATCAGAGCCCATTGATGGAAGCATACGTAGATGAAGTGAGGAAATTGGAGGAGCGCTTTGATGGTCTGCAGACAGATCATGTTCCTCGAGCAGAGAACCACATTGCTGACGACCTATCAAAGCGTGCTGCCCTCAAGTTACCTGTGGAACCAGGTACTTTTGTGCTTCGATTGACTTAGCCATCCGTAACACCGTCAGCGAGGCAAGATAAATGAAGGAGGTTGAATTCCGGCCAGTACTTTCCCGCAGAGCTCCCAGAAGCCGCCGGCAAGGAAGTTGCCGGGAACAACGCCAAGCTTGTCGGGGAGCAACAGGCTCCAGCAAGGCCTCAAGCCCTTGCTGTAGAGACAAACGCTCCCGCGACAGAAGACATGCCTTTAGTCCTTGCTGTCGAGCCTCAGGCTCCAGCATGGGCACAGCACATCGTCCAGTTCCTCCAAACAGGGGAACTCCCTGAAGAACAGGAAGAAGCGGAGAAAGTAGCCCGTCGGTCTAGTATGTACCAATTCGTGGACAATGTCATGTACAGAAAGAGACCGAACGGCGTGAAATTGAAGTGCATTCCTCGGGAAGATGGACTGGAGCTATTGGTAGAGATACATGGAGGCATATGTGGCTCCGACATAGGCTCAAGGGCTCTTGTCGGTAAGGCATTCCGGCAAGGTTTCTTTTGGCCTACTGCCCACCAGCATGCAACTGCACTAGTAACCAAGTGTGAAGCGTGCCAGTTCCATTCAAAGAAATTGCATCAGCCAGCTCAGGCTCTTCAGAAAATCCCTCTTTCCTGGCCATTTTCGGTTTGGGGGCTCGACATATTGGGCCCTTTTCCCCATGCTACCGGGGCTTTGAGTACTTGTACATCGCAATCGACAAGTTCACAAAGTGGCCGGAAGTGGAAGCAGTGAGAAAGGTGACAGCACAATCAGCCGTCAAGTTCTTCAAAGGACTAATTTTCCGTTTTGGTGTGCCAAACAGGGTCATCACCGACAACGGCACACAGTTCACGAGCCATACCTTCGTGCAATACGTCCAAGACCTTGGCAGCAAAATCTGTTTTGCTTCTGTTGCTCATCCGAGAAGCAACGGCCAAGCGGAAAAGGCAAATGCTGAAGTGTTGCGAGGTCTCAAGACAAGGACTTTCGACAAACAGAAAAAGTACGGAAGACGATGGATTGATGAGCTGCCGGCGGTTCTTTGGTCAATCAGAATGACACCAAATCGAGCCACTGGCCAGACACCCTTCTCCCTAGTGTACGGGGCAGAAGCAGTTCTCCCCACGGAACTCATATACGGTTCACCTTGAGTGCTCGCTTATGATGAGCTTGAGCAAGAGCAGCTGCGGCAAGATGATGCTACGCTCCTTGAGGAAGATCGTCTTCGGGCTACTGTGCGAGCTGCACACTACCAGCAAGCCTTGCGCCGCTACCATAGCCACAAGGTTCATGCCCGAAGTCTTGAGGAAGGCAACCTTGTTCTTCGGCACGTTCAGTCGGCCAAGAATTCCAACAAGTTGACGCCGAAGTGGGAAGGCCCTTATTGGGTAGTATGAGTCACCAGGCATGGTGCTGTCCGCCTGGAGACCGAGGATGGCATTCCAGTGAGCAATTCCTGGAATATCAAGCATCTTCGTAAGTTGTACCCATAAGGCGTGGTTGCCGGGTCCCCCGGCAACCACCTTTTGTACGAGTTTTGCCGGCAAGGCATGTGATCCTTTGTACAAAGCCAGGCGCAGACCCTGTGCATAGTTGAATAAGCTTAAGTGTTTTACAATTTCTGTTGATTTTCATGTTAATCTATATGCATGCTTGTCTGAGATATTGTATTACACTTGCTTCCAGTACGCGTTAACGAACCGCCAAGGTCCCATATCCTTGTTTTCTCTTCTTTCTTTTTCTCAAAGGATAGAAGGTTCCCTCACATGCAAGTTTGCCGCGGGGAGTGATGGTATGGATACCGACAGGCGACGTTCAAGGTTGACATCTTGCAGAAAGGAGCACAGCAACAAAAAGCTAAGTTGTAGAACTTTAAGTGCATTTCTTTTTACTTTGAGGTTATTTTCCTTCAACGATTTCGGCCTTTGTATGGAAAACCTGCACGCGAAGGAACCTTGTCATGATCGGTTGCACCCTTACTCTGTTTCGAGTCCACTCAACAGCCTAGGTGGCTGCACTGAAAATGTCAAGGTATCTTGTCGGTAGCGACACTTTCAGTAGGCTGCTAAGGATCCGTTCCTCAAAGCGCTCACGGCAAGGGTGCGCGCGCAGGCAAGTTTTCCAATAAGCGTAGGGCATGCACCATACAGAAAGAAATCCGACAAGAGAAATAGCGTGCATTCATCCAAAATAATAGCAAGTTATATTACATTGATAGTTGCCGTGATTCTAACTTAAGATGAAATTGTCTTTGGCATGGGATGGTGGCGGCAAAGATGAAGTGGAGTGGCTAGTCCCTGTGCTGGCCTTCGACCCTCTTGACATGGCTCACCTTGTCGATGATGGGCGCGACAAGCTCTTTGACTGCCTCGAGGTCGACATTTTCAGGCAAGCTATCGAGAACGTTGGTGAGGTTGGTGCCAGGGTTCTTGTGCACCACTTTGACGAGCACCTTGAGGAGGACGGCCCGGCAGAGTTTGCGGGATTCGTTGGCCAGATGAGTTACTCGTTCAGAATGGAGCCACTTCAGGGCATCAATGACACTCTCGAAGAACATGGTAAGCTTGGCGCTCGAGGACACCCTGTCGTCAGAAGAGTAGTTGAAGTTCTGCAGGCCTATGGTGGACAGCTCTGCTGCAATCCTTTCCGCGAAGTCAACCAGGCACTCGGTCCAGATCTTCACACCTTTCTCAAAATCATTATAAGAGGCGGCAGCGCTCTTGAGTAGGTCCTTCTCATTCTGGAGGTCTTTGATCAAAGCCTTCTCTCGAGCCTTGCCGTCCTCCAGGGACTTCTCCAGCGTTGTCAGCTTCAGTTTCAGATCAGCGATGGATTCATTGGCTGAGGTGAGCTTTTTGATCTTGTCGGACAAGGAGGTTTGCATCTTCGCCAAGCTATAGAGAGTCTTCTCTCTGTCGGCTTTGAGCGTTGAGAGCTCCTTGCCATGGTCCTCGAGATCCACCTCCAGCCTCTTTACTTTATCGCCCAGCTCATTCTTAGCGGCGTCTGCAGCTTCGGTGGCATCAATGGCCTCCTTCAACTTGCCGGCGTGATCTATGGCCAGAGCTTCGAGCATCTCCTTGTGTTTCTGCTCCAGCTCCTGGGTTCGCTGCGCGACAAGCCTTTTGATCTCCTCATCCTTGCTGCGGAGCTTGGCAGCAAGCGCCTCCTCGCGAGCGGTAAGGTCCTATTCATGAGCATCGAGCCCGATGCGGCGTTCCATCAAGCGAGCTTCCTCTGCAGCGGCCCGCTGTGCGGCCTCTTCCTGTGCCTTCTCGGCGTCAGATTGCTTCAAGAGGAACTCGCTCCAACTTTGACTCAGTTGTTCCCGACCAGTCATCAGCTCCTGGAAAGCCTCAGTGTACCAGACCTGTGTTTGCTCAACGCGCTTCTAGAATTCTGCCTCCGCTGCTTCAACAACTGCCGCCCTGGAATCCAACTTTTCCTTTCGGGTGCAGTGAAGCGCCTGGAGCTTCTGGAAGTTGTTGTTCATGGCTTGGAGGAGCTGTTCTTTCTTGGACCCGCTACTGCTGGCACATGGCTCATCAACGATCTTGAGTCCAGCAGCGGCGATGACGTCTTCATCGAGAATTTCCTCTTCGGTTGGCATCCCACTGCTTGCCATCCCTGGTATGCTGACGAACAGGTTGTCACCAACCTTAAGGTATCTGCTTGACGAAGGGGCTTCGGATGTAGACGGTTGGTCTTCGACAACCGCCTCACCGGCAACTGGGGGCTCAGTGACTGGTGCAGCGCCATGCGCTCCGGTGGCAGGAATGCCATCAGTATGGTCACTGGTCTCCTTGTCGGCCCTCTCAACAGATCCCTTGGCGGTTTCCTCCTGTGCAACCTTGGCGGCCTCGTCAGCAGTGATCTTGTCGGCCTTGGCAGTAGCATCTTTGGCAGTCTCCTCGATGACGATATCAACATCCATTTGTTCCATCGAAGGAAGATCTGAAGACCGGGGAAGGAAACAAGATGAGACCAAGGTTGAAGTTCAAGAAGACAAAAATAAAGAAAGAATGACAAGTACTCAGACGCAAGTGGTTTACCTGTGTCGAGCTGTTGAGAGGTGGTTTCTCCTTTCCGGGCAACATTGGTTGCCGATGTAGGACTGCCAGTGCCCGTGCTTGCCAGCTCCTCTCCAACACGAATGGGCTCGCCAGTGGAAGCCCTTGCCGGAGATTCATCTCTGGGCGGCGTGGTTGATGGAGGCGGCGCGTCAGGGACGGCCTCTGATGGCTCTCCTTATTGCCGTTCTTCTCCTGCAGGCCCAGTGATGTCAGTAACAAAGATAAAACATCTCAACGCCCACCAGCGGAAGATGAGTAGTGGACTCATGCTTGGGGCTCGGTTGGGGGCTGCGTTGAGGACTAAGCTCCGGGCTGACGACGATGAGCTCTGGCGCACCTATGGTGCCTGCCGGGGGCTCGTCAGCCGTTGAAGTCTTTGCCCTCTTCGCCATCCTTTGCGCCAATGTTTCCATATCCCTGCAGAGACAGGCCAAAGCAAGAAAAGTGAATTAAGCAAATAAGGAACTCAAAAGTTAAAAGATCCGGCAGGACCCTTACTCTTCTCTTTCCGGGCTAAAAGCGGAGAGGTCGAAGTCGACCTCCACTTCAGTGTCCGTGTGAGGGGGCGGAGAAGGGGTCTTGGGTCGCTTTGCTGCGGCGGAAGCAGCGGGTCGATGTGACCCTGTTGCTCTGGCTGTTGGTGCTGTCGTATGAGACGCCCCCGCCACTCCAGTTGTTGTCGCGGCCGTGCGTCTCGTAAGTCGCTCGGGTTGCTGTTGAACTTCTTGCCGCTGCGCAGCCTTGCTGGCCACCTTCTTGCTGGGAACCTCACCGCTCGAGGAAGGTTGACGTGTTGGAACGCCAGAGGCGGCTTTCCGCAGCATGTGTTTCTTCTTCTCTGGAGCTGGGGGCTCCTCGTGTAGCTGCTCCTCAGTTGTGTCTTCGACAGAAGGGCTCCCGGCAGCTGTGCCGCTTTGTTCCGCGGCAGTCTCACCCTGCCCGGCAAGATTTTCCTCTGACATTACTTCTTCTTCATTGGCTTCCTCTTCCATGAAGCCAACACTGCCGGCCTCCGCGGCAAGATTCGCCTCTTCCGCCCTGCTGGCGATATACGCCACTTCTTCGTCAGTAGTGGGGCAGATGAGATTTCTCTCTTACCGGACGGCTCTTTTTGACAGATTGTCAAAGAACCCATGTGCTTGCTCTGCGGATGGCTCGACCCAAGTTCCATTAAGGCCGTGGGCATTAGATGCCGGCATCATGGCGATGATTGAGGTCAGAGCGGAGTTGTTGCACAGAGGAATTATGCTCGCCGGCAACTTATATTTTCCGCCGGGCCTGAATAGTTTGTGGCAGAGAGTTGTGTGCTGTATGATTGTCAAGTTGTTGTTCAGCCTAGGACGCCGCCTCATGATATCTGCCGCATTCCGAAACTCTCAGGCTGGTCTCCCTTTGTTATGCAGAGGAGCGATGCGGCGGCAGAGAAAATCAGCGCCAACCATTTCTATTGTGAGCCTGGCAGCCCTGAGACGGTGGATCCTGGTAATTGCGATTCTGAGCTTCTCGTCCTGAGGATCGAGAGCGCTCCAGTCATTGTCGTGGACCACTTTCGTTTGTCGGGGCAAATAGAAAGGCTGGGGATCTTTCTCCTTAATCCAGCACCATTCGCCCTGCCATTCTTCCCACTTCATACGGTAGAGCCCCTCTGGATATATCTCCTTATTCCATGCCCTTGGAATCCAGGTGATAGAACCGGAAAGGGCGTCTCCTTTTTCGATGCGAGGAATGAAATAGTGGCGAAAGAGGGCTGTGCTGGGGATTACTCTGGCGAAATTTTCACAGAGATGGGCAAAGACTGACATGCATGTCACGGCATTCGGCGCGAAATCCAAGAGACGGAAGCCGTATGTGTACATGATGTCGTAGAAGAAATCAGAAAATGGAGGGCAGAGCCCACAATAAAAGTATGCGACAAAGAAAGGGAATTTATCTGGACCACCCTCGGAGGAAGCTGGGTTTACGCAAGTGGCGGGATGAGCCTTTGTCTCCCTCCCCCACATGCACATATATCGATTCTTCAGGGCGCTCGTGTCGAGCGTCGGGGCGAAGACGACGTGCTCCTTCTGCATCTTCACCAGCTCGCTCTCCTCCGCCTGCGCACCCGAGCTGGCGGCTTTCACCTCTTTGCCCTTGATCGCATTGGGCGGCATGGCGACTGAGGAAGCAGGGGCCAAGGGCGATGAGAGAGTGGGGGCAGCGGATGGATGGGAGAGGCTCTGCTTTGAGTTCGAGGAAGAAGGTGACAGCGGTTTCCAGATTGGAAAGGATGGGAGGTAAATGAACGGCGCCTCTATAGATTCCTTTTTATGGGGAAGATGCGGAACTGCCTCCTTTCTAATCAATGTGAATGCGCTTTCGTGAGCGCGATACTACAATGGTTGTTCCGCGCACATATCCCGTGTTGAGCATTCAATTTGCGCTATGGGGAAGCATGGTAAACGAGATAATTACGACAGCTAACCCCTGCCACGCGTGCCCGTGCACTGTTTGGTCCTAGCCCAACAATGCCTTGCACCCATATATGGCCTAGGCCCGGGGGCTCTTGTCGGTGTACTAAAGTTTGGGTCCTTCAGTACCCCATACTTGTGCACGGATGGTTGTAGCCATACCAGTGGCAAGGCCTACCGGGGGATAGCTGGAAGCAAGTGCAAGATTATCAAGAAGGCGTTCAAACCAGTGACTAGAAGACAGAAGCCCAAAGGCCGGATCCCCGGCAAGATCCTTGTCGGGATGGCTTGCGAAGACCCGACAAGACTTGCACCCAGCAAGATCACGCCACCCTGCCACCGCTCCAGCGCAGTTACCAGCCTGTCATTTGGGTTTTGTCATCCTGGATGCGTGTCATGGCACTAGTGGTGGACGAGCTTAAGCGGTGCTGATGGGATGGGCCCTTTTTCCATCCCCAAGAAAGTAAGGGACACCTAAACGGAGCATTTAATGCGTTTGTCCTAAATCGCCAGTGATAAGCATGTAAACACTGTAGCAACTTTACACCCTCTTGTGTGTACTGTACGCCACTGTTGGAGACCCCTTGGACGTATAAAAGGAGGCCCAAGGTGTAGCTACAGGAGGAGGACACTCTAGCCCATTCTGCATGCGTAGCTGCTGCTCAAACATACTATTCATCACAAGCCCTCCTGAAGCTTGGGCTTAATCACCCACAATAAAGTAAAGCAGGAGTAGGGTATTACACTTCTCAGTGGCCCGAACCTGGGTAAAAATCCCCTTGCATTGATCGTTGGATCTACTCTTTGTGTACACCTCTCTCCCTACCGAAACGTAAAAGGGATCCACGCGATCCCATAGGTGTTGTACGCCGACAAACGCTGCCACTCATCATTGCCACGGACTCGACATCGACAATGACCACTTCACCATTTAACACCTCACGCCACATTGCATAGCATATTACCATCATTTATCATCTTCGATCATCGTGTGTGAGTTCATTTGGAACCATACATCCATATCATACTTTGGATAGAAACCCGATATGTTTTGTCTCTTACAGGTTGTGCCCAAGTTTCGTATCTCACCCTTTTGAGCAATCGTGCTACGTCTCTCTTGCATTGTGCAACACGAGCATTTTCTGTGGATAACACATTTTGTGCTCATTCCTTGGTTGCACAATCCCACTTATCTATCAGTGTGTGTGTGTGTGTGTGTGTGTTTCCGGTACCACTCCATCCTATTGATCTATTTGCTTCACTTATGAATTTGTTAATCTTTTTCAACATTATTGATATCTTGTTAACAATAGAATCAATTTTGTGCCACTTATCCTCACCAAGCTCCTCCAAAAGCTTTAGTTGTGTAGGTGTGAGATTGACAAGATTCGGTACCAATTGTCCTACTTCTATAATACCATACTGGGTGATCACTGATCCATCTTCAACATTGGAAAAGGTAAATTTGGTCTAATTCTTCTCCTTCTTCCACTAACACTTGATCGAGCATGATGTATAGTCCAAGCACATCCAATCCACTCTTTGGTGAGGAAGACGAACCGAATGACTACATCACCAAGATTCAACTCTTTCGCATTCAATGAGCTTTGCATCAAGAAAATGAAGCTTTGGGCGACTGCATCGAACAAATTCACTACCGACTTGTGCTAATCTGAAGCAAGAACATGGGACTACCTTGATGCCAAGCTATCCACCCAAATGGAAAAGTTTCGTGCCATGATGGTCAACCGTGCTTCTTCCACAACTTCCTCGTCAAGACGGATCCACTCAAGCTGATACTCTTCGAACACATCTTCCAATGCAATTCTTCCATGCCCTCGTTCTCATCTTCGAGACAAACAACAAGATCATCAAGCTTCACAAAACCCATTCCATGGCAATGGTTTTCAAGACCTCCTTCGGGAGTGCGAACAACATTGTCGCCAAGAAAATATGTCATGGACCAAGAGCAAGCTCGACAACACCAACGTCAAGAAGAGAAAGATGGAGAAGCCCTACGGAAAGAACAACAACACCATGAGTAACAAATGCTTCAAGCACAACAAGAACTCTGTGAATCCACTCACGCCGTCCAAGACCACAATCGACGCGTGCACTAAGAAGAAGAAGAAGAAGAATCATGAAGCCAATCATGAGGAGCAAGATGTTGAAGACCCCCCCTCCAAGACAAGAGTGACTTTGCCATCGCCACCAACATAATGAGGAGCAATGCTATGAATAGCTCAAGTTCACCATTCCTAAGTTCTCCGTTAGCAACAATCCCGAAGACTTCCTCTCATGGGCCTTAAAAGTCGACAAGATATTTCGTCTTCACAACTACGAAGATGAAAAGAGGATTGCAATGGCCTCCCTTGAGTTCCAAGATTATGTTCTCATTTGGTGGGAACAAGCGAGCGAAGAAGGAAAAAAAGGTGAGCCGCCAATCATGACTTGGAATCAAATGAAGGAAATCATGAGAGCTCGCTTCGTGCCTACTCACTACAACCGTGATCTCTTCAAGAAGTTGCAACTCCTTGAGCAAGGAACAAACTCGGTTGAGGACTACTACTAAGAAATGGATATTGCAATGATTCAAGCAAATGTCAAGGAAGATGAGGAGCAAACTATGGCACACTTCTTGAATGGCCTCAACAACCAAGTCCGTGGCTCTATGCAGAGGGATGGTTTCAAACCAACCTTCCAGGAATTGCCAATGCAGTCAAAGAGGAGGAAGCCAAAGGCAAAACCTTTCTCTGCTACATTATCTAAGAACCTGCAGGATCAGCAAATTGAAGATCTACCACCTCCAACTCCCATCAGCAAGCTACAACAAATTGGCCATGAGCTAGGCATTGCTGAGGACTTGATCTCTGTGGAGAAGCTTATGGCTGATCCTTCTACTCCCACAAACACTAGTGCAAATGATTAGTTGCCAGCTGGATTACCGGGGGCAGGATTTCTCTTTTGTTCTTCATATGACAGGGCCTTTGTCTTTTGCTGTTCCCTGTAATAATTTAATTGTATCATGCTGGACATGTGGTCTTTATGTTCTTGGTGGCATTAAGTGTCATCAGATTATGTTCTCTACTCATACTTGTTTTAATGAGTAATGCATGTAAGAACTGGAGTGTGCTCTGTTGGAATGTTAGGGGTCTGAATTCTGATGCTAGGCAGAGGGCTATTAGGCAGAAGCTGGATGAGAGTCAGTGTGCCATTGCTTGCTTTCAAGAGACCAAATGTTCTTCTTTTGATTTTAGGTCTATCAGATCTTTCTGCCCCAAAAGATTTGATAGCTTTGCGTTTTCACCCTCTGTGGGTGCTTCTGGGGGCATATTGATTGTGTGGAAGTCATCTATTTTTTGGGGTACTCTGATTAAGGTTCAGCAATATGCAGTTGTGGTGTAGTTCATATCGAAGCAAAATAATGAGCAGTGGACTTTAACTTCTATTTATGGTCCATGTCAAGGTGAAGCCAAGGATAATTTTGTTAGTTGGTTATATAATTTGCAAATACCTATGGGTGAAAATTGGCTTGTGGTTGGAGATTTTAATTTTATCAGATCAATCGAAAACAGAAACCTGCCTGGGGGAGACTTGAATGATATATTTATTTTCAATGAAATCATTGCACACCTAGGGTTGTTGGAGCTGCCACTAAAGGGGAGGGCATATACATGGTCTAACATGTAGGACAATCCCCTTTTAGAGCAGCTGGACTAGTTTTTTACATCTGCTGATTGGATCTCCTCATATCCTATGATTGAAGTTTTGCCTTTAGCCAGAACAGCATCTGATCATGTTCCATGTGTGGTGACAATCAAAACTTCCATTCCAAAATCTAAAATCTTTAGATTTGAAAATTATTGGGTAGAGCTTGAGGGATTTATGGATTGTGTTAAGCAGTCATGGCAGAAACCATCTCACAAGTCCCACATCACTGCTCAGATTGCAGATAAGTTCAAAAGTCTGAGGGGGGCTCTTAAGAAATGGTAGCTCAATATCTCCAAACTGAAAGTTTTGATCTCTAAATGCAACGAGGTAATTTTGTGTCTTGATGGTTTAGAGGAGCTCAGGCCATTATACAGACCTGAATTCAATTTCAGGAAGGTGGCCAAATTGCATGTGGAAAAACTCCTACATCTTCAGTTTATGTACTGGAAAAAGAGGTGCACAATCAGGTACATTAAACTTGGTGGGGAGAACACTAAATTTTTCCATGCTATGGCTACTAAGAGACACAGGAGAAACTCAATTGCTAGCTTGAAAGCTTTGGATGGGTCTGTGGTGTCACAGCACTCCCAGATGGAGGGCATCATATGGAATTGCTTTAAGAATAGAATGGGGGTATCTGCTAGAATTGTAATGGGTTTTGACCTGAGTGTTTTGCTTGCACCAATTGATGGGCTAGATTTTCTTACAGAACCTTTTACCAAAGAGGAAATGGATGACATTGTCAAACACATGCCCATTGACAAAGCCCCTAGACTAGATGGATTTAATGGATTATTCTTCAAAAAGTGATGGCCCATTATCTGTCAGGACTTCTATGATTTGGATGAAGCTTTTCATAATGGTACTGCAAAATTGGAAAACATCAATGGTTCATACATCACACTCACACCAAAGAAGTTGGCCTCTGAGGAGGTTGGGGACTATAGGCCAATTTATTTGACTAGGATGGGCCTCAAGTTTCTGTCCAAGATGGCTGCTAATAGGTTCCAAAAGATAATTATGAAGTGTATTCATAAGAATCAATATGGTTTCATTAAAAGCAGAACAATCCAAGATTGTATTGGCTGGTCACTTGAGTATTTGCATCAATGTCATCAATCAAAGAGACCTATTGTGATTCTTAAACTAGATTTTGAGAAGGCCTTTGATTCCATTGAGCATGAAACTATTTTGTAGATCTTGAAGTATAAAGGATTTAATGAGAAGTGGATTTCTTGGGTCAAGCAGTTACTTTCTACTGGAACATCTTCAGTCCTTTTGAATGGAGTACCAGGCAGACAGGTCATTTGTAAAAAGGGTGTTACACAGGGAGATTGCCTCTCACCCTTGCTCTTTGTCATTGCTGCTGACTTACTGCAATCAGTAGTAAATGATATGTTTAGAAGGGGAATTCTCTAGTTGCCTATTCCATGCCATGATCAAGATTATCCCATAGTGCAATATGCTGATGATACTCTTATCATCCTACCAGCAGACAAAAATCAGTTGCTGGCTCTAAAAGATATGCTTCATGTTTTTTCAACCTCCACTGGACTAGTGGTGAATTACCACAAATCCTCCATGGTGCCCATTAATGTTGATGAGGATATAACCACTAGTTTGGCTGCTGCTTTTGGATGTCAGGTTGGCAAGATACCCTTCACATATTTAGGACTGCCTATGGGTACTACTAGGCCCAAGATGGTCGACTTTATGCCTCTTGTTGATTGCATGGAGAGGAGAATGACAGCTAGTTCTTCTTTTCTCAATCAGGGAGAAAGGTTATAGTTTCTGAACTCTGCATTGTCATCCATGCCCATTTTTTACCTTGGCAGTTTGCTAGCTCCTGTTGGGATCTTAAAGCAATTGGAGAGAATCCAAAGACAGTGCTTATGGATAAAGCATAGGGATGAGCCATCACCATCTTTGGCAGCCTGGGACCTAATTTGTAGGCCCAAAAGCAAAGGGGGCCTAGGCATTCTAAATCTGGGTGTACAGAATATGGCCCTTTTGCTCAAGCATATGCACAAATTCTTAAATAGGATGGATCTGCCATGGGTCACTCTTATTTGGGACACATATTGTCATTCTTCTGTACCTCAGGGGATAGCCAGCTGTGGTTCTTTCTCGTGGAAAGATATATGCAAGCTGCTTGATCATTTCAGGAACACAACTTGGATACAAGTTAATTCTGGGAATTTGTCTCTGTTTTGGTCAGATAAGTGGAAGATTGGAGACTCTATGGCTCCTTTGCAAGCAAGGTTTCCAAGGCTTTTTTCTTATGTGAAAAATCCTTGGCTAACAGTGTCTGAAGCTTTCCAATCTTAGGACATCACCCAGATGTTTCACCTACCTTTGTCTGCACAGGCATACCAGGAATATATGACAATTCAGAGCATGATGGCAAACTGTAGTAGGGAAGTGGGTGCAAATGATATTTGGTATTAGCAAGGGACTTGTAATGCTTTTAAGCCCAAGTTGTTCTATTCCTTCATGCACTCCAACATGTCCTTCAATCCTCTCCTGTTATGGATTTGGAAATCATCCTGCACAATGAAAATAAAAGTGTTTGCCTGGATGCTAATTATGGATAGGCTTAACACTAAGGATATGGTTGAAAGAAGACACTGGCATTTGGATGATGGAGTTAATTGTGTGTTGTGTCCTCTACTGACACGTGAGACCAGGAATCACTTATTCTTTCAATGCAACTTTAGTGTGAGAATATGGAATTACCTCCAAATCTCCTTGCCACCTGGGGATGATATGACCACCATTGTGATGCAGGCTAAACAAGACTTTGCAAAACCTTTCTTTACTGAAGTTGTCTTTGTTGCTTGCTGGAAAATTTGGATAATCAAAAATGCAAGGGTGTTTAGACATGAAAGGTAGAGTTTTGTTAAATGGAGAAGTGCTTTCATCCATGATATCACTCTCATGCAGCATAGAGTCAAGCATAGATACAAAGAGGAGCTGTTAAGATGGATTTCATATTTGCCTCCCTGAGGTTCTGTTTTACTAGTTCCATAGTTTTTTTCTTCTTCCTTTTTGTTATTTTGATTACTTCTTGTAATCCATATACTTTGTAACTCTGCTTTATGAATAAATTTTGATTGCTGTGGGGGGTTTTCCTTACAGTCACCAGTCAAAAAAAAGGAGATTACATATTTCCAACCTTACTCCAACCTCCTCGATCTAGGGCACCAAGCAACCAAAGCGGAGCCACAAGTGTAAGATGACTACAAGTACTCCAAGTACTCTTCCAATACCTATGGCTCCTATGCTCAAGCCTCCACAACTACAACTCCTACAACTACTACTCGAGCTACACCTACTACCGACGAAATAACAATCTCCAAGTAACCTACGAAATCTTCGAGTCATCCTCCTACAAGCAACTACAATCCAAGAGCTTCATCATCAAATCCTACAATGGATGCTACCACCAAGATAGGTTCCATCCAGTGTTTCACTTGCAAGGGTCGTGGCCACAAGACATTCAAGTGCCCCACATGGCGCACCCTGATTGCAAATGATGATGGCACATACGACTCCCTGAGCGATGTAGAAATGGAAGCCTTGGAACATAAGCCTTGGAAGACGAAGATGCACACATCTTTTGTGACAACAATCCAATCCCCGCTCTCATTGTCTCCAAGATCTTGACACTTCAACAACAACAAGACGAAGACCAATGTTCCCATATCTTCCATACCAAAGTGGGCATCAAACAACGATCCGTCAAGGTGATCATCGATGGCAGAAGTTGGCACAACTTGGAAATCGAAGAACTTTGCTCCAAGATACAACTGATCAAGACGAAGAACCCTCTCCCTTACAAGGCCCAATGGCTTAGTGACTCCGGCACCATTCAAGTTGAGCACAGTGTTCAAGTATCTATCAAGATTGGAGCACACGAACACACCTTGGAGTGTGATGCGGTACTAATGTCCGTGTACCATCTACTGTTAGGATGACCTTGGCAATTCGACCATGGCTTCATACACAACGTACGGACCAATCACTATAGCTTCAAGATGAAGGGCAAGGAGTATGTGCTTCGTCCTATGCCGCCAAGTCAAGTGATCACTGACAAGCACGCTTCAATACATCATGGAGAGACTAGTGAGAGAGTGACCCACACCAAAGAGAGTGAGCACCACAAGCCAAATATGAGCGACCCCACGACGAGAGACAAAAAAACTTAGTGATTTTAGCCACCAAAAGAGACTTGAGGGTGTGAGTGAGAGCCCATCAAGTGTACTTCACTTTGTACTTGTGTGGAAACATGAGGTTGTGAGGACTAATGCTTCACAACATCTACCTTTGGTTTTGTCTCATTTATTGCAGGAATTCATAGATGTTTTCCTCGATGAGCTACCTCTAGGAACTCCTCCACTTCGTGGAATCAAGCACCGCATCGATCTCATTCCCGGCGCACCACTACCGAACAAGACTCCTTAGCATCAACCCAGACGATACCAAAGAGATTCAACATCAAGTCCAACATCTTCTCGAAAAGGGGTAAGTTCGCGAAAGCCTTAGCCCGAGTGCGGTTCCACTTATAATTGTGCCTAAGAAATAGGGTAGTTGGTGTATGTGTTCTGATTACCGCCCCATTAATGCTATCACCGTCAGATACCATCACCCCATTCCATGGCTAGAAGACATGCTAGATGAACTTAGTGGCCACCATTTTCTCCAAAATTGATCTTAAAAGTGGCTACTATCAAATTCACACGCAAGAAGGTGACGAATGGAAAATGGCTTTTAAAACCAAATTTGGTCTCTATGAATAGTTAGTCGTGCCTTTCAGCTTATCTCAAGCGACTAGCACATTCATGCGCGTGATGCATTATGTTCTTAACTCATTTGCATTTGTGTTGCTGTCTAATTTGATGATATCCTTGTTTTTAGCAAATCTCTTAAGGAACATGTGCAACACCTTAGATAAGTCTTGCAAGTTTTGAGAAATGAGAAACTCTATGCAAACATGGAAAAGTGCACTTTTGGTGTAGACAAGCTCATTTTCATGGGCTTTGTACTCTCCTCTAAGGGCGTTGAGGTTGATGAGTCTAAAATTGACGCAATTAAAACTTGGACTCAACCAACAAACTTGCAACAAGTTTGTACTTGGCCTAGCCGGTTTCTATCATCTCTTAGTTAAGGATTTTAGCACCATTGCATCACCTTTGTATGCATTGAGTAAGAAAAATGCACCATTTGTCTGGGGACCTTCCCAAGATGCCGCATTTAATGAGATTAAAACCTTGTTTACACATGCTCCATTACTTGCCTTGCTAATTTTGACAAAACATTTGAAGTGCATTGTGATGCTAGTGGTAATGGCATAGGTGGCGTGTTGATGCAAGAGAAGCGATCCATTGCATAATTTAGTGAGAAACTCTCCGAGCACAAATTAATTATCAAATATATGACAAAGAGTTATATGCTTTTGTCAGAGTCTTGCATGTTTGGGAGCATTAACTTCGACCACGTGAGTTTGTCATACATACCGACCACGATACGCTGAAGTACCTTAAGGTCAAACCAAATTGAATAAAAGGCATGCCAAATGAAGTGCGTTCATTGAGTCTTTTCCTTATGTCATCAAGTACATCAGGGTAAAGACAATGTAGTGGCAGATGCTCTTTCCCGCAAATGCATGTTACTTACTCAATTTCAATTGAACGTTGTCAGCTTTGAGCACATTAAAGACTTGTATGAGCATGATACTTCATTTGCGATTCCTTATGCCGAATGCCAAGCTAACACTTATTGGGAGCGATATTATCTCAAGGACAGCTATCTTATGCGGTCTAACAAACTTTGTATACCTGAGCCTTCTCTTCGTTTGTTACTTTTGCAAGAGGCTCACGATGGAGAACTTATAAGACACTTCGGCCGCGATAAGACATTTGCCATGCTCTCCAATGAGTACTATGTCCCAAGCGGGGCACCCAACCTCATAAGGTAGGTACCCGCTAACAACGGGCACTGGCTCATCGACGACTGGGCCATTGCGCTCTTCTGATGGACGGCGTGCCTCCCGACGCCATTGGATAGTGGTGCGAGCGTCCTCCGTCCACCTTTCCAGCAACACTTGCCTCTAATCTTGCTACGTCTGCGGATCTGAGGAAGCCATGGATGCGTCGTCAGGCTGCACGTCCTGCTAGTTTTGCTGCAAAAGTCGAGGTTGCTGCTGAGATTGATGCCGAGGAGGGACTGCACCGTGGGCGCACCACCCGCCTCACATCCCTCAGCTTGAGCCGTAGGCACAGTTGGCGAACACCACGAGGGCTCCGCCAACTGGGACCTGTTTGTGTCGGCAAACTCGATCAAACTCTGAATGTTAGCCCTCCACTCGTCCATCTTGTCAGCCACTGGAGGGAAATCCAGCAGCATCTGCGCCTGTGCCATCGCCTCTATCGCCGTTTGGGGCATGTTCGTGAGGAACGTGAAATCGCTCGACTCCTAGCGGAGCCAGCAGGAGCAGCGTTGTGATCTCATTGCCGAATCATGAGGGCGGTAGTGCACTGCAAGAAATATGTCAACTTGGAACCATCAATATTGGTCACTGAATGGTCAGTGTTTTTCATTTGCGACCTTTTTGTGACCAAAAATAGTTTGTTAAAAGTTGACCATCTTTAATGAAATGTAACAACCTTTGTTGTGAAATGGTCGTAGAAGGCAACGACCAAAATAAAAGGTCATTGGTTCAACGACCAATTATTTTGGTTGCTGGTTGTCTACCCAGGCCACGTCGGATCCAACGTGGCAAATTGACGGGGCAAATTTGCGACCAATTGAATTGGTCGCTGATAAGAATCAGCCCGGTCCAATTCGGTGTCTATATGGGCCAAGCCCATTAATTCAGCCCATTTATATTATTTTATATTATAAATTTTGGTCAGTTACATGGGCCAAGCCCAACATTTTAGCCTTTTTATCTTTTTTTCTGCCAAATTATGTTTAACCAAATGAGTCTAGCCCAATGTTTTCTAGACTTTTTCTTTATTTTCCAGGCTTTTTCTTTCCTAGGCCTTGGCCTTTCCACATTCATTTATTTTTGTTTTATTTTTTTCCCAAAATATTTGTCCAATATAATTTGAGCCTTGGCCTCTTTAAGGTCTAACTCCAGCCCATTTAACGAACGTTTTCAAACCAGTTTGAATAACAATATGAATCAAGTTACCACCAATTAGCTGAATATTACGGAAATAACTCGGAACACACGTTCTACAAATTTCCATCACATCAGTATTTTATACAGATCCAAGCAACCTACAACATGTTGTATTCAAGCATTCTGCTACTGAAATACTCCAGAACAGGAAAAATAAATAGAACAAGCCTATCTAGTGCTTCACAACGAGAAAACATGTAATCTACTTCTTCAAGTACTACTTCTTCCTTATCAATGACAGGCTGATGCAAAACATCTGGACATTCAAAAGAGAACAAAAAGTATGTCACTGATAGAAGAAATATTACATGGATACTTTTAAAATAAAAACTAAAGACACCCCAGTATTTTATCATTCTACTTATTATTATTTTAACAAGATCATTCTACTTATCTGGAATAAGCCTATTCATCAAAACTGGGAATTGAATTGGCACATATGACAAACTTAACAGCAAATAAGCTTTGAATGTTTCACATACATGACAAGGTTTAAAAACGATCATTCAAAGTTACAGCAGATCGAAGTTCCATTTGAGTATAAGGAATACTACTCATATTCAATCAATAGTACCTATTAAACTACCAGCTGCATGATGGAATTAAGTAGTCATTAGCTATTCATCTTGACATCTATATAGGTGTAACAAAGCAACTATGTCAAAATTAATTCAGATTTACTAATGTGTGTGTCAGATGATACATGCATCAAGCATAAGGCCATCTAGCATAAGGCCCCTATCTGTTCAACAAGACAAGTGCATATGTGACTTTGTGTTGATGTGATGGATGGTTCTGCAGTTGAACATCTAGTCCGCATCATCGTTGATGATGGATGCTGCATGTACTTTTCCATTTAGAAGTATACCATGCAAAATGTTACACAGGCAGGTATTAGCATAAAGTAGAGCTTCTATAGTACATGTAAACTTTAGATATGAAGGACCAAGAGTTCCACGAAAGATCTAAAGTTACAGAACAAGCATGTATTAACCATCCTACTAGTAGCAAGAACATCAAGATAATCACTTAACAAGCAGCATGAACATGAGTAAATCAGATAACAAAGTATAATTCAGTATACTAGGTGCCACAAAATTTGAAAATATTCAGCACATTATGACAACCTGACAATAGTTTGTAACCCAAACCAAACCCAGACCAACCCATACATTTACAAGTCCAACAATCAAACCAAATTAATCCAAACCAAACATATAGATAGTTGTTGATGCATGCACTGAGCACTCCTACTATCGATGCATGCTCAGTACGAATTGCACAACAATCAAATTAAGTGTTGCATGCATACAATTAAATTCAGAAGCTACAGACTCTTGTGACCTGGGAATAATTAGCACTACTAATTCAGAGGCGTCAAAATCTAAGTCATGCAAAACTGCTCACTTCTAAAACTTGAAACAATCTCAAGGCAAAAAAAAACAAAGGAGCAGTCTGAACCCTGCAGGTTACAGCCCACAAACAACAACAACACAACGACAGAAGTAGCCCTGTTTGCATCATGTTGAACAACACAAGCAACCATATATGCCTCACAAACAAAGAACACTCGACATCCAACATCTGAAGACATTGCAATGACTTCTAAGCACATCTAGCATACTAGTTTCCGCAAAGAGCATAAGCAAACATGATAGAATATCATTTGCATTACATCAACCAAATTATTCAGGCAGCACAGCATGCACATGAGCAAAGACAGGTTCTGGGTCCTTTCTGATTCACCTAGTTGATGAGGGTGGCAGAGCGGGAGACGAGCTCGATGTTGTTGCCATCAAGGACGATCTCGTCCTTGACCTTCTCGAACCGCAAGATGGTGACTCCATCGAGCATGTCCACCTTCCTCACCTGCAACCCAATCATAGCAGAAATCAGTCAACTACACACAAGCATATCCACAAACCAAATCTGCATATCAACTGCGGCGACAACAGAAAGGTCAAAGCAGCAATAACGTCGTATATTGTGGGGGCGGACGGAGTAGTGGATCAGAACTGATGCAAATTTGTCAGACTTCAGATTGGCTAGGCATGGACCAGAGGAAGGGCCATCCCATGTCTCCACAGCGGTACACACATCTATGAACCAAGAACCATTTTAAATTATAGAGCTCACAAAATGTATTATGTCCTAAAGATATGGATAATTATAGTACCCTTGTTTCTTTGCCAAAACATGCTTCCCTTTTGATAGGGATGAAGTTGGAAAATAGATACCACCTTGTTCCACCTCAAATGGTATAACTACCTTGGTGTATGCTATTAATGCTTAAACGTGTACATTTTAGTTTCTGAAGTGCTCCACAAACAACTGAAATACTAGAAGGAAGTGAATACTTAATCTTGAATAAACATCAATGACAGCTATATCTATAGCAGCTTATACAGAAGCACACTGCACTTAACTTGGTCTCATAGGGCGCCTTCATCTTAACCTGAAGACAAAAGTCAGACCAACCATTAGTTAGGGAGGCAAACTTGCTGAGAATATATCATGGTAGGATACAGAGCATAATCAATCCTTCAAGGGGAACCCCTACCAGGCAGCCAGATAAGTATGCAAAGTAGCATTATAAGATCAGCAGCATGCTAAATTAGATAATCATGGTATAATACTGCATCCTAGTTCCAATCAGGGGGCGTTTACCATGTGAAAACTAGATCTAGAATCAGGGAAACCTGCTCGAGGCCTCATCACATCAACTAGTACATAAGAACAAGGAACCGGGCGAGGGATGGGGAAAGAGGGAACGGACGGTGCATACCTTGATGGAATGGAACCTCTCCTCCTCCTCAAGCAGAGCAGGGCCGATGGCTAGGTGCACCCCTCATCCTCCTCGAGCAGGGCAAGGCCGGTGCCCTCCTGCCGTCGTCGCCATCTCCACACCATGGTGACCTGCAGCAAAGGGACGGATAGGAGGAGAAGGTGAGGTGAATAGGAGAGGGTGGATCTGGGCGATGAAGAAGGGGAAGGGCCTACCTGGACAACACCGGTGATGGATCTCGCGAGCTCACGTGTGGGTGAAGGTGGCCATGGACCTCGCCCAGAGGCCCGTGGATGGCGGCTGGGGGCCCATGGCCATGGGTACGTCGGGGGGCTCATGAGATCTTCGAGCTGACGCGGTCCAGAGAGCTCGATGTGCGACACGGTCTGGAGAGCTCGACGGTGTGCCGCGCATCATGCGATGCACGCGCGCACCAGCGAGTAAGCCAACCGCAATGCCATGGTCATCGCCGGTGGGAGCAGACGGCAGTGGGGTTGGGCACAACTCAAGAAAGGAGGCACACCGCCATGGAGAAGGGGGATCCGATGGGTTGCGGCGCACGTTGAGGTACGGGGGTAGGGTTAGGGTTCCATCGGTGGAGAATGAAGGGAGGTGGCGATGCGGTGAGGAAGGGAGGGGGGTCGGGGTGGCGATGCAGTGAGGAAGGGTGCGGGGGAGGCCATGGATGCGGGGACTCGCCGGTGGAGCTGATGGGGAGGCAGCGGCGGCGATCTGGAAGGGGAAGGGAGGAGGGGTTTGCGGTGGGGTGGAGACAGAGAGGGGTTTGCGGTGGGGAATGGATGGATTTTTTTAGTGGTGGATGAGTGGATGGATGGATGGATGTCGGATGAGGAGATAGATGGATGGATGGATATGTGCCATGTCATCGATCCATGGCACAAATGCCTTCACCAATGAGAATTAAGCGCATGTAATTGTGTTTCTTTTTTAGTTTCTCTTATATTTTTTTCATCAATGTAAAGAAACTATCAAATATTTATTGCAAAATGGCACCATTTTATTTTTCAAAAATATTAGACCATATTTATGTCCAAATAACCAAATGATTGTGTGTTAAAAACTTTTCATCAGCCTCCCATCAAATTGACAAATTTCTGCCGATTCAGCAGGAAACGGGTCAAATTTGAACTACAGCCATCACATAGTTTGCTCTTTATTTTTTGCAAAAAACATTTTAGGTACAAAAGTATCTATTTAATCAGAGATACACCAAAAGTTTTCCAAGATTCAACCCCTAGCTATGAACGGTCATGCCCGCCGTTTTGACCGCATTTTGAAGCGGGCATAGGAAATTAAAAAAAATAAAAAAATTGAAAAACTTCGCATTGTGTCATTATATGTGACCAAATTACCAGGAAAAATAATAAACTTGTAATATGGTAATTATTTTAAAAAAGTGTTCTCAGAAATGAGCTATCATGTGTGAAGATTCATGGCTTTTCAAGCCAAATGCTCAATCTTATGACCACATTCATGGCATAGTTTGTTCAAATGATCTCATATTGTGCACAAGGGTGCATCTTGGAATGGAAAACAATGTTGCCTAAGGAAGTTTTCATTTTCTTTGGACGAAAAATTTCATTTTCCATTTTTTGAGTACCCAAAATGAGTTTTTTTGTGAAGGACCTACCATATATTTGTTGCAAAATTGGACCAAATCAATTTTCTAAGATATTAGTCCATATTTAATGTACAATTGACAAAATGGTTGGGTGTCAAAAGCTTTTATCCACCTCTCGTGAAAAAGACAAATTTCTGCCGATTTAGTAGGAAGCGGGTCAAATTTGAACTATAGCTGCATCATAGTTTGCTCATGATTTTTTTCCAAAAATCATTTCTAGGTACAAAAGTATATATTTAATCAGAGAAACACCAAAAGTTTTCCAAGATTCAACCACTGGGTAGGAATGGTCACGCCCGCCGTTTTGACCGCATTTTGAAATGGGCATGAAAAGTTCAAAAAAAATAAAAAAAAATGGAAAATCTTTGCATTGTGCCACTATATGTGACCAAGTTAGCAGGAAAAATAATAAACTTATAATACAACAATTATTTCTAAAAAGTGTTCTCAGAAATGAGCTATCATGTGTGAAGATTCACGGCTTTCAGGCCAAATGATCAATCTTATGGCCGCATGCATGGCATAGTTTGTTCAAATGATCTCATATTGTGCAAAAGGGTGCATCTTGGAATGGCAAACAATGTTGCCTAAGGAAGTTTTCATTTTCTTTGGACAAAAAATTCATTTTCCATTTTTTGAGTGCCCAAAATGATTTTTTTTGTGAAGGACCTACCATATATTTATTGTAAAATTGGACCAAATCAATTTTCTAAAATATTGGGCCATATTTAATGTACAATTGAACAAATGGTTGGGTGTCAAAAGCTTTGATCCACCTCTCATGAAAAAGATAAATTTTCGTCGATTCAAAAGGAAGCGGGTCAAATTTGAACTGTAGCTGCCTCATAGTTTGCTCTTTATTTTTTCCAAAAATCATTTCTAGGTACATAAGCATATATTTAATCAGAGAAACACCAAAAGTTTTCCAAGATTCAACCACTAGCTAGGAACGGTCATGCCCGCCGTTTTGACCACATTTTGAAACCAACATGAAAATATAAAAAATAAAAAATTGGAAAACCTTTGCATTGTTTCATTATATGTGACCAAGTTAGCAGGAAAAATAATAAACTTGTAATACGGTAATTATTTAAAAAAAGTGTTCTTAGAAATGAGGTATCATATGTGAAGATTCATGGCTTTCAAGCCAAATGATCAATCTTATGGCCGCATGCATGGCATAGTTTTGTGGCACCCCGGCTCAGAGAAATCGGAACGCCCTGTATTCCAGCCCAGAGATCGAGGAGAAGTCTTCTAGAATACGGCACTGCTTAGCATAGAACAAATCAGCTCTTTATTACAATCTATATGGGTACAAGGGATTACATCGGCACGGCGACACTACGCCTGCCACGGTTGCTCTATGCAAGCAGCAGAACAACACGAAGCAGTGGAATAACTACTAGCAGCGGAACAGCGATGACGGTGATGAACTCCACTCCGCAGGGACTCTGGCTGGAACGATTATCCTAGCTCGCAAATAAGGGATCCACGGCAAACAAGCAATCAAATCCGGCATGACTTGCAAACTGGCATGACACGCTAGGTCAGTACATTGAATGTACTTGCAAGCTCACAGCAACCAAAGCAATCAAGACAAACAACAGCATGGCAATTACAGGTTACTTAGCAATGATGATACTATCAGAATAACATGGCATGTACCACATGATACAGCTAGAATGATATGAGCATGGCATGAACGAATGAACATGATGATACTAGCATGCAACATGATGACGCTATCATGCACCAACTTACTCTGCTCGGGTTACCTCGTAACCATCACATGCACAAGCTTACCATCACGGACATCACACGATCATCTCAGGATCCAATCAAGCTTCGTATTAACAATACCGTAGTAATCATTACATGACCACAAGGAGCTTGACCTTTACCCGAGATTCTCGCATAACACAACAAATATCCAACAACTCGGTATCCTCGATACCACGGTGATCCTCTCACGATCACATAAAGATCAACCAACTTCGGTATCCATGCTACCATTGTGATCCTCTCACGATCACATAAAAATCAATCAACTTCTCTCATCATCGAACCAGGGTTGTTATTAATCAAGTTATTATTATTACTGTTGACCCATAGTTTGACCGACTACAAACTGGGCCCATATCCGCGGGCGCGGCTATCGATAGATTAAACACACACTCTGCAGAGGTTAGTACACTGTACCCACACCACGGAACCCATGGCCTCGCACTCCCATTCGGGTGGACCAACAGCATTCTGACAAAACTGATCTATTGCCATCACACCCTCCCAGCCACTCCGACAAACTCCCCTTTGGGCTAAGTCCTGGGTGGCCCCGATGTCAACTCGTGACATCCGCCACCTACGTGGTCGGCCATCGTCGTGGCAAAACACAAATGGTCCCAAACGGGGACATGAGCTCAAAACCAAACACGGGCACACAAGGCTTATGCCGTCCTACCCGGCCAAGGTAGCGCCCGTGCATAACCTTCCCTCGTTGGAGGCACCGGCGAGAGGCATGACAATAGACCCAGTTGGGACGCCCCATAAGGCAAGTTTGGTTGCACTGGTCAGCTCAATTTGGTGGCACCATGACTCAGCCAACAGTTGTTCAAGTTTGATTATTATCCGGTTAAACTTGATTGCAATGAGCTGAGCCATATTAAAATGACATGATGCAACTATAATGTGTGAACATGATATCAACATAAGCAGGGAGGTGCAGCACAATCATCGAGCATAACAACAATGAAGCATTTAACCAAATGAGCATGGCGTACTAACGAGCATAAGCATACATTACACATGAGCATAACATGACCACAAGCATCACAAATAAATACCATGCAAGAACATAACAAGAATACTACCAAGTAAGCATGTAACCAACTAGATGCAAATGGACATGCATAGCAACGGTATTGGATAACAGACGACCAGCATGCATCAGGATGAACACCTCTGCTACCAGCATGTAATACTACTACCAAACATGGCATACGAAAGTAATACTAGCAAGAATACATGAAAACCAGGTGCATCCGAACATGTCATGAAGATGAACATGAAACTATAAACATTACCGAAACAGCAATAACAGTTGCAGATAAACAAGCACTTATTAAATGTTCAATTAGAAAAACCATGGCTACTGCATGACTATCATGCAAGTGGTTTTCGTGCCTTGCCTGGGGATGAAGAATACACCGGGGAGAAGTGCGGAAAGCTCGCGCAAGGAATCACGGGAAAAGTTTCTCTCTCGAAGGGGGCTGATTAGGGGCAAGGGAAAAATGGTCATTTTCATAGTGGGACCACCTAGTGAAAATGGTACCACAAGATAGAGCTCGACGAGACAAAGAAGTAGCCTTTGAAATCACCTCGATCGGAGTTGTGGTTGAAAAGATACAAAGGTTTGAAAGTCAGGGACTAATCTGCAAAAGAACCACTGCAAACAGGTCCCTGGCTGAAAACAGAAAACGCATTCTTAGAAAATACGCTTTTAGAACATGAAAACGCATTTTTGCCCACAGCCGTACCCGAATACATTTTCGATCAGAGAAGACATATTCCGTGGAATACGCCTCCACTAATCCACGTCAGCGGGGCCGGTCGGGTCACGCGTGAGACTTACAGGTGGGGCCCGCCACTTATCCATGTTGGCAAATGGGGTCAACACCCATGCGGCTGACTCGTGGGGCCCGAGGGGTGGCGGAGCCCGCTGGCAGAGGTCGTCGTCTTCAACCTCGCAGCTCCTGGCCGGGACAGGGGCGGCGCTCGACGGGGAGTTGCCGGCGACTCCAGCCACCTCCCGTGGCGTGCAACCTACCGGCGTGTTCAGCGCGACGAGGCGGAGCCACTCCCGGTAGTAGAAGACACCGGGGAGCTCGGGGTTGAGGAGGAGAAGGGCCGCGGCAGATGAGGGCCTCGGCAGGAGATGGGCAAGGCACCACGGCCATGGAGAGGAGGCGGCAAGCTACGGGGAGAGGTCTAGGTGGTCGTGGAGGCCTCTGGTGGAGGATGGATGGATGGAGGGAAGGAGCTCGGGGATGCTCGGATTCGAGCGGAGCCCGACGGCGGCCATGGCAACCGTGGGCAGCGAGGAGAGGCTCTCCAGCTCGGGCGAGAGGCTAGGCGGGGCTAGAAGGAGATGGGGAGGCTGGTGGTGTGCTCGGAATGGCTCGGGGAGGGCCATTTATAGGCGGGGCGAGGCTGGCTGAGCCGGTTGCCGCCGCTCAGGTCCGGGCAATGCTCTGGCGACCACAGAGGTCACGGGGAGGAGCAAGAACACGACGAGGGGGGGCGAGCGAATGAGCTGCAGAGGTTCACCGAGACGAGCAGCGCCCGAGGTCACGAGAAGGAAGAGGACAGAAGAGGAAGACGACGGTCGGCTACAGATCGCCCGTGGGTGGGTGGCGACGAGCGCCAGCGAGCGAGCTGCCAGAGGGGGAGAGGAGTCCAGGGAGAAGAGGACGACACGGACGAGCTGTTGGACATGGTTGGGTGCACGAATGCGGCAAGCAGAGGAGGGGCCCGAGCAAGAAACCAACCAGCTCGCATCCAGGGCATGCCATAGTGGCGGTCACCACATGAACTGGCGAGTAGAGGACGCAATGGGCTGGCAAATGTTGTCTAGGGTGGAGTCCCTCCAGGGTAGGTTACAACTGAGTTTAAATCCCGATTAAAAACGTTGTGGTTAGATGGGAAATGACCTCTGAAGTTTGCTGTTGCAAACGGTTGCGTGAAACTATGATCAATAGGGATAGCTAAGTGATGAAATTGCATGCCTTAGAGGTTTAGGGTAGGAAGGACAAGAATCCTGTGAAGTTTTGAGGGATTTGGACCAAATTTTAATATAGTTGCTTAACAACTGCTTAATCTGGTCCAGAAACAAAATGATGAAGTAGCACTCACTAGGAGTGATGGATTGAGCTAAAAATGAACATGGCAGGATGATTTTGGGCATGAGAGGATGCCATAAAAATTTCATGCCATTTGGCCAAGCCAAAATGGTACTTTCTTCATACAGCACCTCTCTGGACAGAATCTTGGGAAAAATCCTGAGGGAAAATGGCTATATGAAATGAGCCCAAATCTTGTGGAGATAGGTTATATGGTTAGGAGAAGATTTAGGAAAATTTTCAGCCATAATGGAGCAAGATAAAATATACTTGCTTCACTAACTTAAAATTTGGACAGAAACAAAGAATTGAAGGTGTGCTCACATGGATGGATAAAATGAGCTCAAATCTTGAGGAGAGTGATGATTTGATCATATGAAGGACCATGCAAAATTTCAACTCATTTGGATCACCCTAGCTTGTACTCCCTTCACACAGGCTTCCCTCAGACAGGAACTTTGAAAAATTGTTCAGGAAGGTTCACTAGGCAAATTAAGTTGAATTTTGAGATGAGGCAATTATATGGATAGGAAAAGGTGTCCAAAAAGTTTGGAGACAAATGGGCAAAGAGAAATAGCACTTGCTTCACAAAGTGCCATTTAGGGCAGAATAGGAAAGGAATTAATTGAGCATGATCTTGGATCATGTCAATGAAGGATCTTGACATATTTGAGGAAGATATGACCCAAACAATTTTATGAGAATTATTTGGGAAGTTTAGGAGTGACAGAAATATAGGTTGCTTCACAACCTAGGGCAAATAGGGTTATTCCTTTAACAGAAAAAGGAATATTCCCAAGGAAAAGAATATTGAGGTCGGGCCAAGATGAAAATGGCAAGGTCTAGGGATGGATATGAGGATGACAAGCCATTTTGTAAAGAAAGGAGAGATAATATTCTCCAATTTCCACACCACATAGCCACAGAAAAAGAAATCTCAAACAAAATCCTTAGAAAATCAAAAGAAAAAGAAAGGGCCAAAAATCAGAGTGTGACAAGTTTGTTCAAATGGTATAATATTGCGCACAAGGGTGCATCTTGGAGTGGCCAACAATGTTACCTAAGGAAGTTTTCATTTTCTTTGGACGAAAAATTCATTTTCCATCTTTCGAGTGCCCAAAATGAGTTTCTTTGTGAAGGACCTACCATATATTTGTTGCAAAATTGGACCAAATCAATTTTATAAAATATTAGGCCATATTTAATGCACAATTGTCTAAATGGTTTGGTGTCAAAAGCTTTTGATGCACCTCTCGTGAAAAAGACAAATTTCCGCCGATTCAACAGGAAGCGGTTCAAATTTGAACTACAGCTACCTTATACTTTGCTCTTTATTTTTTCTAAAAATCATTTATAGGTACGTAAGTATCTATTTTAATCAGAGATACTTCAAAAGTTTTGCAAGATTCAACCCCTAGCTATGAACGGTCATGCCCGTCGTTTTGACCGTGTTTTGAAACGGGCATAAGAAATTGAAAAAAAATCAAAAAAATGAAAACTTTCGCATTGTGTCATTATATGTGACCTAGTATCCAGGAAAAATAACAAACTTGAATAGGTCAACATTTTTTTTAATAGGTTAATATTTTTTTGAAAATAGTATTTTTTCTGAAATTCCATGAAAAAACAGACACGCATTTTTTTTTAATTTGAATATTTCTTGAATATGTGAACATTTTTAGAAAATATTCATATTTTTAAAATTTTATGAACAAATATTTAAAATGCGGACATATTTCTAATTATGAAAATAAAATTGAAAATTAGAACATTTTGAAAATTTCAAACAAAAACTTGAATTCTCGATCATATTTTTTAAAACTAAATATGAAAAGAAAATATTAAGAAAAGAAAAGGAAACAGGAAAACTACAAAGCAACCAATAAAGGAAAAAAGAAAAACTACAAATCTGAATTGTTTTACATGCCGAACTTTCTATCTATTTACAACAACATTATTTTCCTTACACATTTAACATTTTTCAAATATTTGAGCGAAGCCCCTATTTCCCACCGATATGCACGTTCATATGGACTATGGGCCATTGGCCCACTCGGCATTGTGAAAAAATGTTCAGAAAAAGGGGGTGGAGAGGAGGACATGTCCTAGTGAGGCTGAGGCCTAGCAACGGAAGGTAATTGTTAACAAGTGTAGGATTGGATTCTTATCATGAACTGCTTGGTGGCATGGTGGTTTGGTCCTATGCAAAGGACCGACAGGTCTCGGGTTCGAACCCTAGGTGTCCCATTTCTTGCGCATTATTGTACTATAGGCACAATCGGATGGAGGGTGTGGTTGTGGGTCCCTCCCGTCAACAAGGCTATCCTACTATTTAGTACGGCGGGTCCCACATGGCGGGTCCTCCTATTCAGTAGGGCTGGCCTGGCGTGGCGGGTCCCACATGGTGGGTCCTCATGGTCAACCAAGGCGGGTCCCACAAGGCAGGTCCCACTTCTGAAGCAGGGCGGGTCCCACATGGGCATGTCCCACTAGTCAGCTGTATGGTTTAGACCTACTGTTATCCAGACACGTAGGCTAAAATTGACACATGGACATGACACATAGGCAAAAATTGATACATAGACATGACACAGAAGCAAAATTGATGATGTGGCATCAATGCATTCACGTCTACAACATCATGACCGTCTAGATTGGTCGTAATTAGCTACAAATAAGACCACCGACCAATGCTGTGTTTTTTATGACCATCTTGTGTAAGGCAATTACGACCTTTCTGACCAAAATAGTCGCTATGGTTTAGGGTTTGGACCCTCCCAAACAGCTTAAGACCAATTGGTTCAAAATGGTTGTAGATTCACGACCAATTCACTCACGGTCACTAAGAGAAGGTCACAAGTTGACATATTTCTTGTAGTGGTGGGTTGGCGCGGTGGGAGTGGCGCCTGGAGAACCTGAACTTGATCAACCGGCGATTTGCCATGCGGACGCTGTTGCGGAGGCATAACAGCACCGCTCGACGTCTTGTCGCATCCATCTTGCGACGGCGCGTAGCGTGTCTTGATGTCGTCTCCCCCATTGCTGCTGGGGTTGGTGCAGCGGGAGGGTCTCGGCTCGCGTCGGACCGGGCTGTGTTGCTCCGGTGGCTGCGCTTGCCATGGCGCGGGAGAAGTGGGAGATGCACTTCCGCACCGCCCGCACAATTGTTGTGGTCGTGGCCAGAGGGTCGCATGAGCTGACCGCTCCGGTGTTCCTACCGTCCCCTCCCGCTCCGGCGGGCACGGCGATGGCACCTCTTGTACTGACCGCGCCCCCCATGGCTTCCGCACCGCCCGCTGGAGTGGTGCCGCCCGCGCCATCCATAGGCGAATGCGGTGGGAGTTTGGACGGGGATCGTGGAGCCCTTCTTCTTGGGTGCCATGGATGATGAAGAAGACACAGAGCTTTTCACGGCCGATGTGCCACTCGCTGTCTTGATTCACACCAATGCAACACCCCTGCCTGGCGTGCCAAAGATGTCGGCATGGAGCCAGTGATCTATGGAGCAGTGCAGCCCCTTTGCTAGTTCGGCAAGGGGTGTCGATGGCGCAAAGAGCAACTACAATGAGGAGCACATGATTTTACCCAGGTTCAGGCCACCCGAAGGCATAAAACCCTACTCCTGCTTTTGGGTGTATTGGTGGTGTTTGAGCACAGGTCCACGGAGCTCTCTTCCCTGGCAAGTGGTGGATAGAGAGCAGCTACACAAATGTCTATGCGTGAGGGGTGCAAAGATTTGAGCCCCTTCTAATGTTGCCTCGACCCTCCTTTTATATCTTAAAGGGTTACCACAGTGGCAAAAAGGTCATTATAGGGGTGATTAGACTGATACAGAGCTATCATACCTAACTCTGTTGGTTAGGACAAAACACATTAAATGCGTTGCTAGTTGTCATGTGGAGGTTGAATCCCGGCAAGGTTGCCGCGCCACTTATCCAGCTACCTCCTATTAGCGTGACCCGCCATCATGACGGGTGTCAATAAAGGTGATTTACTCCTCCAGCAAGCTGACACACACTTATGTCCACCTAAGAACCTATGGGCTTGACACCTCACTAATCAGCAGCCTGCTGGTCAGAGAGGCAGAGCGCTGGTGTAGGGCGGGAAACCCATGCCCGAAGGGCTTGCCGGGTCTTGACCTGCTGGCTCATTCCTGCCAGAGTTGGTTGTTTTCGTTGGGATATTTGAAGCTTGTTCCAATGATTGGTCTTCTTCATGCTCTCCTTGATCTCACGAAGAGCGGCTTCCCTGGTCTAGTTGTGTATGAGACTTGGCTCTTGATGTAGGAGTTGCAACACGCCTGTGTATAAGTCAGGGCGGCAAATACTTATGTTTGCTGCACCGACATAAAGCCTTCCTTGGCGTTGCTTAATCTGAAATGTGGCTAACAAAAGAGACAATTTGTACATGTTGTATATGTATATGTCATCCATTTTTACTTCCCTTGGTTTTTGCACATATGACACATGTATACATGATTAACTTTCATAGTTCATAAAATATAAAACAAAAATGTTATCACAAGAAGTAGAAGGCATGAAAATATTGCAACTCAGTTAGCATATATAAGTGAAGCTCTTATTCATATCAAAAGATTGAAAATGTTCATCATTAAACCATCCCAACATTGGTGAATAAACCTTACTTCCATCAACTTTACTTGCTACAACATGCTTAAATAAGCAAACATGCAATATGTCATTTGACACAGAATCATCACCAAGATTAGAGGTCATATGAAGTGTATTTGATCCAAATCTGATTTATTCCCTGATTCACATGGTTCTTTTGGATCAATAGTTAATTCAATGGGTGTACTCAAAATTGTTGGTATTTCAGCTGTTTGATCACATAACACATTCATGACAGTAACACGATTCTCTAAAATAGGTGGTGTGCTCAAATCAACTGATAACTAAACACATGATGTATTCAAGTTAAATAGGCATGCATCATTCTCATGTGAAGTTATATCATCAATACCTTTATTGTTACCTTGTCGCAAAGACGTAGTTGATGTAGGTACGGATGATGACAATGTACCATACACTTGAGATGATGTCGCTCTCACAATCTGAGGTGTGGCTTCTCTAGTAGGTGCAATGGTGGAGGAACCAACCGGTGGTGGTGAGCATGAACTGGAATAGTAGTTGTTGTAGTCACCCAATGCATCCCCCTGTATCTATCTCTCAAAGGTACAAGCGCGAACATACATACCAGTAATGCAAAGAGGAATATACTGAAATCTTGCGCGAATATCATGGTTCAAACCACCAAAAAATATGTTCATTGTATCATCCTCGGATTCTTCTATGTCACAATGATGCATATAAGATTTGAACTCTTGGTAGTAAGCATGAATAGTGTTGTTACCTTCTTTTAATTATTCCAATTTGCAAAGCAATTCACGATGATAGTAAGGAGGAAAAAATTGTTGTCTCATTACAGCTTTCAAATCTTTCCAAGTTATGGGTTGGTTATCAATGTTTTTCTTACAATGCACACTCCACCAAACAGAAGCAAAACCAGTAAATGCTCCAGTGGCAGCTTGTACTCTCTCAAGTTCAGAAAAATCATGGTGACTAAAAACTTGTTCTACTTCAAGCTCCCAAGCTAGATAAATAGTAGGATTAAATCTACCCTCAAATGACGGTAAAGAGATAACCTGACCATGTGCTTGTGTGTGTTGTCGCACCTCTCGTGGTGGTGAAGATGTGTCTGTTGTCCAGGAATGTTTATCTCCAAAACCTGTCATGATTAGTAGAAACAAGAGACAAAATTTGGTAATAATGTTCCTATGAACTACAAGGACGTCGTGGTAAAGCGCTCAGAATAAAGCAAATATCAATATCTTACAAGTTCTTACCATGCAACAGGTGGCGACCGGCAACCAGCGGTGTCGAATAACTCCAAAGATTGAGTAAAACGATTGCTAGGGGAACGTATGTATACATGGTGTAGAAATATGTGGAGCTTGGAAGGCTTAAATATATGGTAGCAAAAGATTAGCAATAATCAATTCAGAGATGCAGTGCTGAATAAATGCTCAACGACGGTACTGTGCTGGTCCTAGGCTAGACCATACTAGAGATGCAAGCATAGAAGACTAATGAGGTCATGGTGTAGCACAACTAGTAGCAACAAAGGATAGGAAGTAGCACTGGACAGCAAGATATAAACGAAGATCACAATGGCAGTAAAGATAATGATGAGAAACAAGCTCCAAGCAGCATATACCAAAAATCTATCTCCAACTTTCCTCTAGAAAATTTTGTGCCAATTTTCTGATAATTTTCCTTAAGAATGCTACTGACTCAAGCTTTCCAACGCAAAAATAATCACTCAACTCTGAGTTCGTATGAGGAGCCAAAAAATTTGGGAACTGGCCTGAAAAACAGTAAGAAAGTGTGTTCGTGAACTTCGGAGGGCAAAAACACCTATTTAGAAGCCGATTTTGAGGTGCCACATATTGAACTTATTGAACTTGCTTCTGCAACTATTCAAATGCGGCTCGTCGTTAGATTTAAGTTGAGTACTTGTAGAGCGAAAACGGACTTCGTATGAGAAAGATATGCCTGTTTTATTGAATAGTGCACAAAACATATTCCAATCCAAATTTAGGTACGAGATTGAGTCTAGATAGATCCCAAAATTAGGTTTTTTTCTCTCTCTTTTTTTCACACTATTCTTACTTTTTTTTTCTTCTCTTTTTTTCCAAAACAAACTAGACAAGATCAGATTGGATCAAGCGAAGATGCGAACGACCTCAACTATGATTATGACAATGAACGATGGGTAGAACGTGGTGAAAATTGATGGATGGGGTGGTGGACAGTGGAAGAGATAATGATGCAACGGCGGCGTGACTAATGTGAACAGAACTCAGAACTCTAAAGGAACTAGACACTAAGACCAACAACTCAACATGATGGTGCAACCACAAATTCAACAAAGCAAAACACCGAACAGAAAATTGCAAAAGGCTCAAATTGGTTTGGATATGATGAACTAACCCTATTTTTTGTGGCTTCTCCCTGGACTGTATGTATGAAGAATAGATATGATCTTCTCCCTGGACTGTATGTATGAAGAATAGATATGATCTAAACTACGAAAAACTGAAAAATCTCACCGAGCAACTAGGAAATCTGATACCACTTGATATAGAGGCGATGGTGTCCCGATCTATCGATGAGATGATAACTATCAATTTGGTGGAGTTGACTTTGATGATCTGACTACAAACGTGCACGACGTTGCATCTTAGCAATCGCTGAACCAATCTCCTGTGGTTACTGACGGTGCTGGAAGCACGATGAGCCTGACCACGAAGGTCTATTCCTGTAAGCAATCGAAGAACAAGCAAGAATATGATAATGCAATCTGAATATTGCGAATATATATGAAGTATTGATCAAAGTGGGGATCCGAGAGCGGTCTTGGTCTGGTCATTGGACACAAACGAAGTACACGAAGTTGCAATGGCTAACTTTTAACTAAACTAATCCCAAGGAAAAAGCTACTAGATTGATCTACTTATATAGGAGCAAGGGGTAGTGGCCAAGGAGGTGGGAGGACGTCCCAAGGCAGCCTAAAATTAATACTAGGTCGTACAAGGCTCATGGGCCCAGGTAGAGGTGATACAACACCTTTGGACTTGTAGTTTGACTCAGATTCTGCTGCAGCATCAGATTGTTTCGTCAATATCTCAATGCTCCGGACGAATTTGAATGTGAATCCAATTGGGTTGGAAGGTGCATGAAATAAAATTTTCAACAAAAAAAGAATCACCCAATTCGGAGTCCGGATGAAAGAGATCTTGGCGTTTTGAGTCAGGTATGTCTGTGCAGTCCGAATCTTGAGTCCAGAACGTGTGGGACTTGGACTCTATTTTCTCTTGGCCCAAAAGAGACATGACAGGACTTTTTGAACAGCACCTAAACTTCTCTTTTTTCCTTATCTTCATATGTGGATTATACAAATGTCCCATACACCTGCAATTAGACATGGCACAAAAGTCTATGAAGTATTTTTGTCCTGGATAACATAAATAAATTATTGCATAGTTTGCATTAGAAATCACCTCACAAATACGCATGTATGCAATATTTTTGCTCGTATCCAAGGTAGTCATGTTGACATCACTTTCGCTACCACTACAAGAGAGAACAAACTTGGAAGTGAGCGCAAGAGCAAGTCACCTCAAGAAGGTGCATGAAGATACAAGGCACACAATCGAACGCCAAGTGCAATAACTCGCCACCAAGCTCAACACCAACAAGCACCCCATGGTGTTCAACACCGGAGATCTTGTGTGGCTACATATACGCAAATACCGCTTCCCCACCAAGCGCAAGTCAAAGCTTCTACCTCGCGCCGATGGACCATTCAAGGTGCTAGCATGCTACAACAACAATGCGTACAAGATTGATATCCCACGTGAGAAGTTAACGTCAGAGACATCCTCAACGTCAAGGACCTATCTACCTTCTGTCGTGATGAGGTTATCGATCTGACAGCAGATCTTTCCCAAGAGGGGGAAGATGATGCGGAGCATCCTATGGTCATCCCCATGGACATGCCGCCATCTGATACGTCCATTTTGCATCATGTTTTCCTCTTGATATTTATTACAATTTGGACTTCTGTTATACTATTTTTATGCCTTCTTTCTCTTATTTTGCATGTTTCATATGAAGAAGTAGATTGCCGGGAGCTGGAATTCTGGACCGGAAAGGGCTATATCGGAGACACTTATTCTGCACAACTCCAAATGACCTGAAAATTCATGGAGAATTATTTTGGAATATATAAAAAATATTAGCGAACGAAACAACAGTAGGGGACCCACTAGGCAGCCACAAGCCTAGGGGCGCACCCTACCCCCAGGGCGCGTCCCTAGACTTGTGGGGCCCCTGGCAAGCCTCTGAAGCCCATCTTCTGCAATATGATGCCATTTGACCCAGAAAAAAATCAGAAGGAAGGTTTCAGGACGAAGCGCCGCCGTCTTGAGGCGGAACCTGGGTAGGAGCACTTTTGCTCTCCGGTGGAGCGATTCCGCTGGGGAACTTCCCTCCGGGAGTGGGAAATCAAAGCCATCGTCATCACCAATGATCCTCTCATCGTGGGTGGACCAATCTTCAGCAGCATCTTCACCAGCACCATCTCATCTCAAACACTAGTTCATCTCTTGTATTCAATTTTTGCCTCAAAACCTCAGATTGGTACGTGTGGGTTGCTTGTAGTGTTGACTACATCTTGTAGTTGATGCTAGTTGGTTTATTTGGTGGAAGATTATATGTTCAGATCCTTAATGATATTCAATACCCCTCTGACATTGAACATGAATGTGACTTTTGAGTAATTACTTTTGTTCTTGACGACATGGAGAAGTCTGGTTATAAGTAATCATGTGAATTTGGTATTTGTTTGATATTTTGATGATATGCATGTTGTTGCTTCCTTTAGTGGTGTCGTGTGAACGTCGACTACATGATACTTCACCATACTTGGGCCTAAGGGAAGGCATAGTGGAGTAGTAATTAGATGATGGGTTGCTAGAGTGACAGAAGCTTAAACCCTAGTTTATGCGCTATTCCGTAAGGGGCTAATTTGGATCCATATGTTTCATGCTATGGTTAGATTTATCTTAATTCTTCTTTCATAGTTGCGGATGCTTGCGAGAGGGGGTAATCATAAGTGGGAGGCTTGTTCAAGTAAGAACAACACCCAAGCACCGGTCCACCCACATATCAAACTATCAAAGTAGTGAACCTGAAACAAACAAGCATGATGAAAGTGACTAGATGAATTCCCATGTGTCCTCAAGAACGCTTTGCTTGATATAAGAGAAAGTTATGGCTTGTCCTTTATTATAAAAAGGATTGGGCTACCTTCCTGCACCTTTTTTACTATTGCTACTTGTCACTTGTTACGAATTATCTTGCAATCAAACTATCTGTTACCGATAATTTCAGTGCCTGTAGAAAATACCTTGCTGAAAACCGCTTGTCATTTCCTTCTGCTACCCGTTGGGTTCGACACTCTTACTTATCGAAAGGACTATGATTGTTCCCCTATACTTTTGGGTCATCAAGACACTTTTCTTGTGCTATTCCCAGGCGCCTTTGGTAAGTGGAACTTGGTAAGGAAACATTTATATTACGTGCTGAAATTAACTGTCAGTTGTCACTATGGAAAACAATGCTTTGAGGGGTTTGTTCGGGGTATCTTCACCTCGACAAGAAGCACAAAGAGTTGCCCCTCAACCTAATACACCTATTGAAAATATTTATTATGAAATTCCTTCGGGTATGTTAGAGAAACTGCTAGCTAATTCTTATGCAGGAGATGGAACAGTACATCCTGATATGCACTTGATATATATAGATGAAATTTGTGGACTGTTTAAGATTGCAGATTTATCCGAGGATGGAATTAAGAGGAAGGTATTCCCTTTATATTTGGAGGGAAATGCCTTGAAATGGTATAGGCTATTGAATGATACTGGAACATGGGGCTGGAACTAGCTAAAATTGGAATTTCATCAGAAGTTTTATCCTTTGCATCTGGTTCATCATGATCGGAATTATATATATAAGTTTTGGCCTCGTGAAGGAGAAAGTATCGCTCAATATTGGGGGAGGCTTAATTATATGATGCACACATTACCCAATCATGAGCTCTCAAGAGAAATTATTACTCGGAATTATTATGCTCGGCTTTCTCATAATGATCAGTCCATGCTCGATTTTTCTTCTACTTGTTCCTTTATGAAGAAAACTATTGAATTCAAGTGGAATATCTTGGAAAGAATTAAACGCAACTCTAAAGATTGGGAATTAGACAAAGGTAAAGAGTTAGGTATAAATCTTGAGTTTGATTGTGTTAAATCTTTTATGAAAACTGATGCTTTTCATAAGTTTAGTACTAAATATGGACTAGATAGTAGCTACATTTTGTGAATCTTTAGCTGCTCGTGTTGATCTCCCTAAGGAGATGTGGTTTAAATATCATCCCCCTATTAAAGAAAAGATAGAGGAACCCGTTATAGTTAAAGATGAAGCTAGCATTTACAATGTTGATCCAGTTGTGCCTACTGCTTATATTGAGAAACCTCATTTTCCCGTTAGGATTAAGGAACATGCTAAAGCTACAATTAAGGTTAATAAAAGTAATATTAGAACACCTGGACCCTCTGAACAAATTAAGGTTGAACCTAACATTGCAATGGTTAAATATCTCTTGGTTGATAATATTGATGGGCATGTTATTTATTTTTGCAATGATGCTGCTAGAATTGCTAAACCCGTTAGAAATGAATGTGATAAGCTAGATAAGAATAAACCCGTAGTGGGCATGCCTGTTGTTTCTATAAAAATTGGAGATCATTGCTATCATGGCTTATGTGACATGGGTGCTAGTGTTAGTGCTATTCCGTTTACTCTATATCAACAAATTATGAATGATATTGCACCTGCTGAGATTGAGGATATTGATGTCACTATTAAGCTAGAAAATAGAGATACTATTATTGCACTTGGGATTGTTTGAGATGTTGAAGTCTTGTGTGGTAAGATCAAATACCCAACTGATTTCTTAGTACTTGATTCACAACAAGATAATGTTTTCCCATTATATTTGGTAGGACTTTCTTGAATACCGTTAATGCTAAAATTGATTGTGGTAAAGAAAAGGTTAGAGTTAAATTTGGTAATGTATCTCATAAATTCAATTTCTCTAAGTTTCGTAGACAACCACATGAAAATGAATTGTCTAGTAAGGATGAAAGTATTGGTCTTGCTTCTATTTTTGTTCCTCCTATCGATCCTTTAGAACAATATTTGCTAGACCATGAAAATGATATGCATATGAATGAAAAGAATGAAATAGATAATATATTCTTCAAACAAGTACCTATGCTTAAACATAACTTGCCTGTTGAAACTCTTGGGGACCCTCTTCCACCTAAGTGTGATCCCGTGTTTGAATTAAAGCAATTACCAGATACATTGAAATATGCTTATCTTGATGAAAAGAAAATATATCTTGTTATTATTAGTGCTAACCTTTCATAGCATGAAGAAAAGAGATTACTCAAAACTCTGAAGAAGCACCGTGCTACTATTGGATATACTCTTGATGATCTTAAGGGCATTAGTCCCACTCTATGTCAGCACAAGATTAATATGGAGCCTGATGCTAAGCCAGTTGTTGATCATCAATGATGATTAAATCCTAAGATGAAGGATATGGTAAGAACTGAAATATTAAAGCTTCTAGAGGCAGGTATAATTTATCCTATAGCTGATAGTAGATGGGTAAGTCATGTTCATTGTGTCCCTAATAAATGAGGCATTACCATTGTTCCTAATGATAAAAATGAACTTATCCCACAAAGAATTTTGACTGGTTATAGGATGGTAATTGATTTCAGAAAATTAAATAAAGCTACTAGAAAAGATCATTACCCCTTGCCATTTACTGGTCAAATGTTAGAAAGATTGTCTAAGCATACACACTTCTGCTTCCTTGATGGTTATTCTGGTTTTTCTCAAATACCTATATCACAAGAAGATCAAGAGAAAACAACTTTTACTTGTCCTTTCGGAACTTACGCTTATAGAAATATGCCTTTTGGTTTATGCAATGCACCTACTACCTTTCAAAGATGTATGACTGCTATATTCTCTGATTTTTGTGAAAAGATTGTTGAGGTATTCATGGATGGTTTTTCTGTTTATGGGACTTCTTTTGATGATTGCTTAAGCAACCTTGATTGAGTTTTGTAGAGATGTGAAGAAACTAATCTTGTCTTGAATTAGGAGAAGTGCCACTTTATGGCGAATGAAGGTATTGTCCTTGGGCATAAAATTTCTGAATGAGGTATTGAGGTAGATAAAGCTAAGGTTGATGCAATTGAGAAAATGCCATGTCCTAAAGATATAAAAGCTATATGAAATTTTATTGGTCATGCTAGTTTCTATAGAAGGTTTATTAAATACTTCTCCAAAATTTCTAGGCCTCTTACTAATCTTTTGCAAAAAAAATGTTCCATTTGTTTTTTATGATGATTGTGTAGAAGCCTTTGAAATACTTAAGAAAGCCTTAACCTCTGCACCTATTGTTCAACCACCTGATTGGAACTTGCCTTTTGAAATTATGTGTGATGCTAGTGACTATGTTATTGGTGTTGTTCTAGGACAAAGAGTTGATAAGAAATTGAATGTTATCCATTATGCTAGTAAAACCCTAGACAATGCCCAAGGAAACAATGCTACCATTGTGTAACACCCCATGTCATTAGCCAGAGTAATCACTTTTGATAATGACAAGTCAGCATGTTTAACAGTGCATAATCATCATTAGCATCATATTGCATTTCAACTCCTAACTCAAATTCAAATTTAAATGAAAGTGGAAAATAAAAGTTATCCAACATAGAAACTAAAATGTTCGATAAATAACAAATATTGCAAAGGCTAATCTAAAATTGTAACCAACAATTTATAAATTTGATAGGTGGCTCTAACTTTACCAAAACAGTAAGGGTTAATGCATTTTATTTATTATAAAATTTGTGTGAGGTCCAGTTGACTCCAAACTAATTTTGGCAGTGGTAGAGGATGCCTAGTAATTATTGGAACCATTCCTATGTTTTACAAAAATCATTTTGAGGCCTAACTATTTACTAAACAGAGACATGAGAACAAATAAAAAGAAAAAGACAAAGCAGAACTAAAACAAAAAAATAAAAAGGGAACCCCCCTGGCCCCAGCTGAGCCACGGCCCAGCCAGCGGCCAGCCCAACCGGCCCACCCTACCTCCCTTATTCCCCCTGGGCACCGGAACCCTAGCCGACACCCCATCCCCCCCCTCACTCTATCCCTCCTCCCGATCCGATCTGGATCGGGACACGAACCCCCCTCGCTGCTCGTCTACACCACCGCCGCCTGAACCTCGTCGGCGCCGTCGTCGTCGCCGGACTGCCTCGTCCCCGCCGACCCGTCCTCATCTCCTCCCCGACCGGCCTCCTCGTCGTCTCGACGTTCGGCACCACCACGGACCCCGTTGACGCCTTGTCCCCGTCCTCCATCGACGCCTCGTCCCCGTCCTCCTCCTCGACAACCGCTGCCGCTGCCCTACAACCCCGATGTGAGGCCCTGGCCACTCCTTTCCCCCTGTCCCCGTGCGTACGCAACGCGCCCGCGCCCCGCGCCCGTTCGTGCTCACCGCGCGCCTTTGCCTCGCTCCGACTCGCGCTCACCGCGTCGCTCGCCTGCCGCTACTGCCGCTCCGTCCCCGCCTCGCCTGACCGCCCCTGGCCGCGTGCAGCCCGCGCTCGCCCCGCTCACCCTGGCCGCGCTCACCGCGCCCTGCGCCCTCTCGCTGCTGCCGCTGCTCCGCCCGCTCGCGCCGGCGCCTTCCGCTGCTGGTCTCGCCTCGCCGTCTCCCCGCGCCGCCGACCCGCTTGCGCCCCGCAGCGGCCCTGCCGCTGCCCGCGCGTGCCGCGCCCGCACCAGCGCCCGTTCGCCCGCTAACCAGCCCCCGTGCCCTGTTCCACTAACAGCACGGGCCCACGCCCAGAACGATTTTAGAAAATAAGAAATAATAAAATAGAAAATAAAAATGAATTATTAAAATTAATAATTAATTACTTAAATAAATAGAAATTAATTAATTTAGTTAATCCTAATTAGATTAACCTAATCACTAGTTAAGTTAATTAAACCCTGATTAGCCTAACAGTCTATGACAGGTGGGACCCACGTGTCAGATGACTGCTGATGTCAGCATGATGTCATGCTGATGTCATCAACTACTGTTTTGGATAATGTTTAATTTAAAAAAATAATTAAATTCCAGAAATTAATAAAAACTTTAGAAAATCATAATAAATAATCCGTAACTCCGATGAAAATAATTTATATATGAAACTTGCTCAGAATTTTGATACGAACCCGAATACGCCCTCCGTATTCCCATCAGATGCCTCTAACTATAAGAACATTGAACTTTTAGACCAATTTTGATAAATGAATAGTGCCCAACTTCAATTAAATAAATCTGAATAAATTCCTAAATTAACTAAGTCACTTAGTTAGGCAGTAGAACACCCCGGCATATCATTTAGGCATGTCATACATATTGTTTGCATTATTGCTGTGAATTTATTGTTTCTCTCCCCCTCCTTCTCTCTCGATAGACGCCGAGACCGACGACGCTGCACCTGGATACGACTACACTACCGACGAGCAGCCCGTTGACGATCTCTCTCTCTTGCCAGAGCAACCAGGCAAGCCCCCCTTGAGCATCCAGATATCGCCCATTCCATTTCTCCTACTTGCATTAGATTTTGCTACTGTTAATGTATGCTCCTATTCTGATGCATAGCCTGCTGTTGTAACCTGTTCATTGCTACCTTACCTACCTATGATAAACTGTTTAGTATAGGTTGGTAGTGAACCATCAGTGACCCCACCACCTTATCCTCGTTGCCCCTGCTTGATCATCGACGACTCGACCAATGTGATCGTCGACCAGAGACCGACACCTCACCTCACACCCCCTTAGTTGTACGACTCTGCTTAGTTACTATTGAGTGCCGAGGGTGATACCTCATAACGCACTCCCGATGAATACTCTGCAGTGTAGCTGTTCGATCGTGGTCATCGAGGGTGATTCCTCCTTCTCCACTTCCGATACGACTCTGTCGTGCAAGCCTCAGTGTGAACCTCGAGGGTGATGCCTCATACGTTCACCCTGATGATTTCGTCGAGTGGAATCCGCCGAGGGTGATTCCTCGGGTTTTCCCCTTGATGTTATGACCACATGATTACTTGACCTTTGTTACAGGCGGGTCCACCCTGGTGGGTACCCGCTGGGGATCTATGATGTCGGGTGTGCCGGAAGGGCACTTGAGTGTGACATTGTGGCGGAGCATTAGAGGCTCAGATTGTCTCCGCGTGATACTAATTGAGCCTATTGGATTTGGGTGTGTGATCGGAGTGGGTCGACGTGCCCTATACACACTACCACCACGCGGGATAATGGTTATGGGACCCTCTACGAAGTACGTTTCTCCCGAAAGCTCGTCTGACGTCACGATTCACCGTGCGGGCTGATTGTCGGGATTGGGCTGGATACTTCACTGACGAGCTCAGTGTCGCGCCTGCACCCCGGCCAGTCTCGCAACGCGCAGGGTGCCCAGGGCGATGGCCCGAGACCTCTGGGTGCATAGGTTAGTTCGGCGTGCTGACCTCTTTGCCGAGCCTAGGTAGAGCGCTGCTTCGTGTTGATCTTCCGAGGACGGGCATTACCCAGCAAGTGTGTCCGGCCAGAGTTGATCGAGTGTGTTAGGTAACAGTAGTGCACCCCTTCAGGGATGAATCATCTATCGATAGCCGGTCCTACTGTAAAGGACGCTCAGTTTGTGTATCCTGATCTACTACTTGAACTGGATACTTGTTACTTAATTGAAGCTTCGGGATCGCTTTCTCGCTTGGGAGTCGAGGAAGGATCTTTAAGCTGTACTTCAACATGTTTGCTAAATAAAATGCTATTCTACTCTCTTCTACTGCTGCAAGATGATGGCCTTGTGAAGATGTTTGAAGATGCTAGTCTTCGATAGGACTAGGCCTTCTCTCTATTCTGGCATTTCTGCAGCCCAGTCCACTTATACAGCCTTTCTCCGTTGATAATGTTGCATATGTAGTATCGATCCTTGCTTGCTGAGTACTTCGGATGAGTACTCACGGTTGCTTTACTTTCTCTTTTCCCCATACCCCACCTTGATGATACATCAGACGATGGAGTCCAGGAGTCAGATGCCACCACCGGAGCTTACTACCAGGAGGGTCCAGAGGGTACTTACTACTGGATCGAGCCAGCCGACCAGGAGTAGGATCGGAGGCTCCCAGGCAGGAAGCCAACGCCTTTTGATCTACTGTCACTGTTTGTGCTAGCCTTCTTAAGGCAAAACTTGTCTAACTATGTCTATACTCAGATGATATTCGTATGGCTGACTTATGTATTTGGATCTTCGGATCCCTGGTCTGTAATATTGTGGACCTCCTTTTAAATTGTGTTAGAGTTGTGTTGTGATATCTTCCCGTGAGTCCCTGTGCTTGATCGTACACATTTGCCTGTATGATTAGTGTACGATTGACTCGGGGGCGTCACAAGTTGGTATCAGAGCCGACTGCCTGTAGGAAGCCCCCTTCCAATTCCTTGGCTGAAGTTGAGTCTAGACATCGAAAAACTAATTTACTAACTTGGCTGTGTGGCTTACGGGCCCACGTCGCCAACTGGGTGGTATTAGGATCTTTTATTCCTCGTCTATACTCTGGGACTCTGATCTCTCTTCTACTCGGGTTAAATAAATTTTACTAATGGCAACACTTAGGATCTCGTAAATCCCGTCTACCCGGAGAGCTGGATATCTGTGCGATTTCCCTGTCATTGATCTGATTAGTCTAATAATCATTTTCCTTCCATTGTTTTGTTTAACCTTTCTCTCCGAGTTGTGTTAAACTTCTCATTGTCATTTGACAAATCTGAATTTCCTCTGTTTCAGATGGACCGTTTGTTTCCACCACGTCCTATGAAACAGCTTGTGCTTCGCACTTGGGCTCGTGATGCCCCTGGGTTTCCAGCTGTCCTGATCGCTCTCATGACCAGACTGGGCTACCGTTGGTATCCTGAGTACTTGGTTTACGAGGATTACCGCGAGTTCAATCAGGAGCAGTACCATGCTGATGTTCATATCTATGATCAGCAAAATGACTCAGACACCAAGCTACACCTTTTCCACGGTATCGGCGTGACGATTGAGATGGCAGTCCATGATGCCGCCTACTCTGCTGTCGCACGTCTCCGAGGACAGTTCAGTGATATCTTGGATGACTCTGAGTTCCAATACATTTTGTATGCCCCTGCTGGAGATGCTACTGGATACTACACAGCTATTTGTGCCCCGTATGAGCCTCGTCGCTATGACACGCGCGTTTTGATTCAGTGCACTCAGGCTCTGGATCGCACTGTTCGGGCTCTTGCCGTCGAGTTGGTTGCCACTCGAGCACGTCTTTACGATGCTATGATGCAGTTGCTACCCGCTGTTCGTGCAGGGATACATCCTGAGCACATCCTTTATCCGCGCAGGACTCAGAGGTATGCTGGTATTGATTGGCCTGCTGTTGGAGGTCATATACCCGCACGTGGACCTCTTCTTACAGCTCGAGACCGGATTCTGCATCAGAGTGCACATGGAGCGCAGGATCCTTCCGCGACGAACATTCGTCGTCCGCACTTGCAGTTACCCCGTTTCGGTGGTTTTCTCCGACGTTGATGTAGCCTTTGCTATGTCTCGTTGTGTACTTCCTTATCGCGTGCCTGCGCGCCGCCTACTATGTCTAGCTTTTGAATTTGCGCCGTTATGCTATCCGCATGTACCTGACTCTGTGTATGGATCTGTATGTCTTAATTGACTACTATTATCTATCTGTTACACTACTTAAATTGTTGTCGAGTTACATCATGCTTGTCACTAAACGCTCGCAATTGCTTTTACTAAACTACCCCCTGTTGATACTTAGCAGGATGGTTAGACCAGGTGGTCGTGGTCGTGGTACCCCTGAACACCCACCACCGCCAGACTATATGGCAGCCATGATGCAACAATTTGAGCTCAACCGCCAGTTCATGACTGGAATTATGGCTCAGTTTCCGCATCAGAACAACCAGAACTAGAACCCAGCTTCAATAACTTTGACAGAGTTTATGCGACTCAACCCAACTCAGTTCCGCAACTCTGACAAGCCACTGGATGCAGATGACTGGCTCTGCGACATCACTCACGAGATGGAGTCTGCTAATGTCGCCCCTGCCAACTTCGTCAACTTCGCGGCCTTTTTCTTAAAGGGACCCGCAGCTCAATGGTGGGACACACACAAGCGTACTCTGCCTATTGGAACAGTCATCACCTGGTATGAGTTCCAGGCTGCTTTCCGTACACGTTACATCCCTCAGGCAATTATGGAACGCATGAAGACCCAATTCCGTAACCTCACTCAGGGCAACAAGACTGTCGAAGCTTATCAGCGGGAATTTCTAGACCTCTCCCGCTATGCTGAAGAAGACATCGCCACAGATGCACGCAGACAAGAGAAGTTCCATAGTGGACTACACCCCGACCTCAAGCTTGCACTTGCTGCTCAAGACTTCAACGACTTTTCAACTCTAACGAACAAGGCAATTCTTGTTGAGACCGCTCAGATGGAATACAAGGACTCGCAGAAGCGCTATTGTGATGCTGGCTCATCTTCGGGCTCAGCATCGAAGCGTCGAGTTTGGATTCCCAACAATGCCATCCGTTCCAATACCTCTGCGCCAAAGAACAACTATGCTGCACCACGTCTGCCTCCTCCACCACCGAGGCAGCCAAAAGCTCAAGCTATTCAAAACTATGCTCCTCTTCGTCTTGAAGATGGTTTGTGCTTCAAGTGCCGCAAACCAGGTCACCAGGCTAAAGACTGCCGCCAGACTCAGAATCAGTTAGCCTTTCCTCGTGCTGGCCGTGGCAATGGTCGTGGTAACAATCAGACCCGCAACTATAATACTGGGTCTGCTGCACATGGTCGTGGACACGCTTACAACATTGACATTGAAGAAGTCCAGGATCAACCTGCTACTATGATGGGTACCCTTCTTGTTAACTCAGTACCTGCTTCTGTTTTATTTGATTCAGGAGCATCACATTCATTCATCTCTGGAAAATTAGCATTCATGCATGGCATTCGATATGAGAAGATGCATACTCCGTTAGTCATTAAAACTCCCGGAGGTCACTGTCATGCTGACGTGATAGCACCTAACATTACCGTCGAAATTAAAGGGTTGGAATTCCTTGCCTCGCCCATCGTCTTGAAGTATTCCACCATAGACCTCATTCTCGGAATGGATTGGTTGAAAGCTCACATTGCTTCGATCAATTGTGCCACTAAAGTCGTCCAACTTCTTCACCCCTCTGATGAGATAGTGAACTATACCGCCCGCATTACACGGGACGCTGAAGCTCAGATATATGTTCTGAATGCTTTGAACGCCTCACCTCTGGAAGGGATCGAGAATGTTCCTGTCGTTCGAGATTTTCCAGACGTCTTTCCAGAAGAACTTCCAGGAATACCCCCGGCTAGAGCTGTCGAGTTTGTCATTGACTTGAAGCCTGTCACTGTCCCTATTGCCAAGCGACCTTATAAGATGCCTCTGCATCACCTACTCGAGCTTAAGGAAGAAATCGACAAGTCGCTTAAGAGTGGTTTCATCCGCCCCAGTTCCTCTGCTTGGGGAGCACCTTCACTCTTCGTTAAGAAGAAGGATGGAACTAACCGTTTGGTTCAGGATTATCGGCCCATTAACCAAGCCACAATCCAGAATAAATACCCACTGCCTCGGATCAATGATCTTTATGATCAACTTGCTGGATCATCGGTGTTCTCTAAACTTGACTTGAGGTTGGGTTATCACCAGATCCGTGTCCGTGAAGAGGATATTCCCAAGACTGCATTCGTCACTCGTTATGGCTCCTATGAATACACCGTCATGTCATTTGGCCTAACGAATGCTCCAGCTACGTTCTCCTGTCTGATGAATTATATATTCATGGATTACCTCGACAAATTCATCGTGGTTTCTTTGGACGATATCCTTATATATTCCAAGAATGAAGAAGAACATGCCGAACATCTTTGCCTTGTTCTGGAAAGGCTCCGAGAACACCAGTTATATGCCAAGTATTCCAAATGTGAATTTTGGCTTTCTGAAGTAACTTACCTTGGTCATGTGATTTCCAAGGATGGAATTGCTGTTAACCCCGAACGAGTTCAGGCTATTCTTGACTGGACTCCCCTGAAGAATGTTAAGCAAGTCAGAAGTTTTCTCGGACTTGCAAGTTATTGTCGTCTATTCGTTGAGAATTTTTCCAAGATTGCAAAACCATTGACAAATCTGCTTCACAAAGGTGTTAAATTTGAGTGGACAGAAAAATGTCAGGAAAGCTTTCAGACGCTGAAAGATAAGTTAACATCTGCCCCAGTCTTAGCACCCCCGGATTCCCAAAAGGATTTCGTGATATACTGTGATGCCTCCTGTCAAGGATTAGGCTGTGTCCTAATGCAAGAACGCAAGGTGATTGCTTATGCCTCCCGACAATTGCGTCCTCACAAAGAAAATTACCCAGTGCATGATCTTGAACTTTCTGCGGTTATTTATGCCCTGAAGCTATGGCGACATTACCTTCTCGGTAACCGTTGCGAGATATATACAGATCATCAAAGTTTGAAGTATTTATATACTCAACCGGATCTGAACCTTCGTCAACAAAGATGGCTCGAGACAATAGCCGATTATGATATGAATATCTCATATACCCCTGGCAAGGCAAATGTAATGGCCGATGCTTTGAGTCGCAAGGCTTATTGCAGCAACCATGTGGTTCAGGAATCACAACCTATGCTTTATGAAGAGCTTCGCAAATTGAACCTCCATATTGTTCCTCAGGGTTATCTCAATACCCTGGTTGTCGAACCAGATTTAGAACACAGCATCAAGACTATGCAATGGTATGACTCTGAAGTTGAAAGGATCAAGCGATACCTTGAAAAAGGAAAACCGTCGGAGTTCCATCTTAATGATGATGGGATCCTATTTTTCCAACACCGTCTCTTCGTACCTAAGTTCAAGGATGAGAGGGAACACGTTATGATGGAAGCTCATGACACTCCTCTGTCAATTCATCCTGGTAGCACAAAGATGTACCATGACATTTGTCAGAGATACTGGTGGCCTAATATGAAGCGAGATATTGCTCGTTATGTTTCTGAGTGTGACATTTGCCGCCGCATTAAAGCTCAACATCAAAGGCCCGCTGGAACTCTGCAACCCCTTGCAATTCCTGAATGAAAATGGGACAAGGTCCAAATGGATTTCATTACTGGTTTTCCTAGATCTCAGAAGGGTCATGATGCTATTTTTGTCGTCATTGACCGATTCTCTAAGGTTGCTCACTTTCTGCCAGTTAAAGAGACAATCACTGCTAGCCAGTTAGCAGACTTGTATGTTTCCCGAATTATGTCACTCCACGGTGTTCCGTTGGAGATTAGTTCTGATCGTGGCAGCCTCTTCACCTCCAGATTCTGGAATAGTTTCCAAGAAGCTATGGGAACACATCTGTCATTCAGTACCGCTTTTCACCCTCAGTCTCAGGGTCAAGTCGAACGAGTTAATCAAGTGCTCGAAGATATGCTTCGAGCTTGCATCATCTCCTTCGGTAAGAAATGGGAGGAATCTCTCCCGTATGCCGAATTCTCTTACAACAATAGCTATCAGGCTAGTTTGAAGATGGCACCGTTTGAAGTTCTATATGGTCATAAGTGTCGAACCCCTCTGAATTGGTCAGAAACTGGGGAACGCTCACTCGTCGGACCGGACATTATTCAGCAAGCGGAAGAACAAGTCCGCATTGTCCATGAACATTTGAAAACTGCTCAGTCTCGTCAGAAGAGCAACTATGACCGAAAGCACCAGGAAATGGTCTATCAACCTGGCGAGCAAGCTTACCTCCGTGTCACTCCGTTGAAAGGCACTCATAGGTTCGGAATCAAAGGCAAGTTAGCTCCTCGCTACATTGGCCCATTCCGTATTCTTGCCCGTCGAAGAGAAGTGGCACATCAATTGCAGTTGCCGCCAAATCTTTCTCAAGTGCATGATGTCTTTCATGTATCCCAACTTCGTCGCTACTTCAAGGATCCTATTCGAGCTGTGGATCACGAAGTGCTTGAATTACGGGAAGATCTGTCTTATCCAGAATATCCCATCCGTGTTCTTGATGAAGCTGAACGTCGGACTCGTCAAAAGTCAATCAAATTCCTCAAGGTTCAGTGGTCAAATCATTCTAAAGATGAAGCCACTTGGGAACGCGAGGATCGTCTTCGTGAAGAATACCCCACTTTCTTTCAGTCTTCCTCTAAATTCTCGGAACGAGAATTCTTGATAGATGAGGAGAATTGTAACACCCCATGTCATTAGCCATAGTAATCACTTTTGATAATGACAAGTCAGCATGTTTAACAGTGCATAATCATCATTAGCATCATATTGCATTTCAACTCCTAACTCAAATTCAAATTTAAATGAAAGTGGAAAATAAAAGTTATCCAACATAGAAACTAAAATGTTCGATAAATAACAAATAATGCAGAGGCTAATCTAAAATTGTAACCAACAATTTATAAATTTGATAGGTGGCTCTAACTTTACCAAAACAGTAAGGATTAATGCATTTTATTTATTATAAAATTTGTGTGAGGTCCAGTTGACTCCAAACTAATTTTGGCAGTGGTAGAGGATGCCTAGTAATTATTGGAACCATTCCTATGTTTTACAAAAATCATTTTGAGGCCTAACTATTTACTAAACAGAGACATGAGAACAAATAAAAAGAAAAAGACAAAGCAGAACTAAAACAAAAAAATAAAAAGGGAACCCCCCTGGCCCCAGCTGGGCCACGGCCCAGCCAGCGGCCAGCCCAACCGGCCCACCCTACCTCCCTTATTCCCCCTGGGCACCGGAACCCTAGCCGACACCCCATTCCCCCCCCCCCTCGCTCTCTCCCTCCTCCCGATCCGATCTGGATCGGGGCACGAACCCCCCTCGCCGCTCGTCTACACCACCGCCGCCTAAACCTCGTCGGCACCGTCGTCGTCGCTGGACTGCCTCGTCCCCGCCGACCTGTCCTCATCTCCTCCCCGACCGGCCTCCTCGTCGTCTCGCCATTCGGCACCACCCCAGACCCCGTCGACGCCTTGTCCCCGTCCTTCGTCGACGCCTCGTCCCCGTCCTCCTCCTCGACAACCGCTGCCACTGCCCTACAACCCCAATGTGAGGACATGGCCTCTCCTTTCCCCCTGTCCCCGTGTGTACGCAACGCGCCCTTGCCCCGCGCCCGTTCGCGCTCGCCGCGCGCCTTTGCCTCGCTCCGACTCGCGCTCACCGCGTCGCTCGCCTGCCGCTGCTGCCGCTCCGTCCCCGCCTCGCCTGACCGTCCCTGGCCGTGTGCAGCCCGCGCTCGCCCCGCTCGCCCTGGCCGCGCTCACCGCGCCCGGCGCCCTCTCGCTGCTGCCGCTGCTCCGCCCGCTCGCGCCGGTGCCTTCCGCAGCTGGTCTCGCCTCGCCGTCTCCCCGCGCCGCCGACCCGCTTGCGCCCCGCCGAGGCCCTGCCGCTGCCCACGCGCGCCGCTCCCGCGCCCACTCGGGCCGCGCCCGCACCAGTGCCCGTTCGCCCGCTAACTAGCCCCCGCACCCTGTGCCACTGACAGCACGGGCCCACGCCCAGAGCGATTTTAGAAAATAAGAAATAATAAAATAGAAAATAAAAATGAATTATTAAAATTAATAATTAATTAATTAATTAGTAATTAATTAAGTTAGTTAATCCTAATTAGATTAACCTAATCACTAGTTAAGTTAATTAAACCCTGATTAGCCTAACAGTCTATGACAGGTGGGACCCACGTGTCAGATGACTGCTGACGTCAGCATGATGTCATGCTGATGTCATCAACTACTGTTTCGGATAATGTTTAATTTAAATAAATAATTAAATTCCATAAATAAATAAAAACTTTAGAAAATCATATTAAATAATCCGTAACTCCGATGAAAATAATTTATATATGAAACTTGCTCAGAATTTTGATACGAACCCGAATACGCCCTCCGTATTCCCATCAGATGCCTCTAACTATAAGAACATTGAACTTTTAGACCGATTTCGATAAATGAATAGTGCCCAACTTCAATTAAATAAATCCGAATAAATTCCTAAATTAACTAAGTCACTTAGTTAGGCAGTAGAACACCCCGGCATATCATTTAGGCATGTCATACATATTGTTTGCATTATTGCCGTGAATTTATTGTTTCTCTCCCCCTCCTTCTCTCTTGATAGACGCCGAGACCGACGACGCTGCACCTGGATACGACTACACTACCGACGAGCAGCCCGTTGACGATCTCTCTCTCTTGCCAAAGCAACCAGGCAAGCCCCCCCCCCCCCCCCCCCCCTTGAGCATCCAGATATCGCCCATTCCATTTCTCCTCCTTGCATTAGATTTTGCTACTGTTAATGTATGCTCCTATTCTGATGCATAGCCTGCTGTTGTAACCTGTTCATCGCTACCTTACCTGCCTATGATAAACTGTTTAGTATAGGTTGGTAGTGAACCATCAGTGACCCCACCACCTTATCCTCGTTGCCCCTGCTTGATCATCGACGACTCGATCAACATGATCATCTACCAGAGACCGACACCTCACCTCACACCCCCTTAGTTGTACGACTCTCCTTAGTTACTATCGAGTGCCGAGGGTGATACCTCGTAACGCACTCCCGATGAATACTCTGCAGTGTAGCTGTTCAATCGTGGTCATCGAGGGTGATTCCTCCTTCTCCACTTCCGATACAACTCTGTCGTGCAACCCTCAGTGTGAACCTCGAGGGTGATGCCTCATACGTTCACCCTGATGATTTCGTCGAGTGGAATCCGCCGAGGGTGATTCCTCGGGTTTTCCCCTTGATGTTATGACCACACGATTACTTGACCTTTGTTATAGGCGGGTCCACCCTGGTGGGTACCCGCTGGGGATCTATGATGTCGGGTGTGCCGGAAGGGCACTCGAGTGTGACATTGTGGCGGAGCATCAGAGACTCTGATTGTCTCCGCGTGATACTAATTGAGCCTATTGGATTTGGGTGTGTGATCTGAGTGGGTCGACGTGCCCTATACGCACTACCACCACGCGGGATAATGGTTATGGGACCCTCTGTGAAGTACGTTTCTCCCGAAAGCTCGTCTGACGTCACGATTCACTATGCTGGCTGATTGTCGGGATTGGGCTGGATACTTCACTGACGAGCTCAGTGTCGCGCCTGCACCCCGGCCAGTCTCGCAACGCGCAGGGTGCCCAGGGTGATGGCCCGAGACCTCTGGGTGCATAGGTTAGTCCGGCGTGCTGACCTCTCTGCCGAGCCTAGGTAGAGCGCTGCTTCGTGTTGATCTTCCGAGGACGGGCATTACCAACCAAGTGTGTCCGGCCAGAGTTGATCGAGCGTGTTGGGTAACAGTAGCGCACCCCTGCAGGGATGAATCATCTATCGATAGCCGGTCCTATGGTAAAGGACGCTCAGTTTGTGTATCCTGATCTACTACTTGAACTGGATACTTGTTACTTAATTGAAGCTTCGGGATCGCTTTCTCGCTTGGGAGTCGAGGAAGGATCTTTAAGCTGTACTTCAACATGTTTGCTAAATAAAATGCTATTCTACTCTCTTCTACTGCTGCAAGATGATGGCCTTCTGAAGATGTTTGAAGATGCTAGTCTTCGATAGGACTAGGCCTTATCTCTATTCTGGCATTTCTGCAGCCCAGTCCACTTATACAGCCTTTCTTCGTTGATAATGTTGCATATGTAGTATAGATCCTTGCTTGCTGAGTACTTCGGATGAGTACTCACGGTTGCTTTACTTTCTCTTTTCCACATACCCCACCTTGATGATACATCAGACGATGGAGCCCAGGAGCCAGATGCCACCACCGGAGCTTACTACCAGGAGGGTCCAGAGGGTACTTACTACTGGATCGAGCCAGCCGACCAGGAGTAGGATCGGAGGCTCCCAGGCAGGAGGCCAACGCCTTTCGATCTAGTGTCGCTGTTTGTGCTAGCCTTCTTAAGGCAAAACTTGTCTAACTATGTCTGTACTCAGACGATATTTGTATGACTGACTTATGTATTTGGATCTTCGGATCCCTGGTCTGTAATATTGTGGACCTCCGTTTAAATTGTGTTAGAGTTGTGTTGTGATATCTTCCCGTGAGTCCCTGTGCTTGATCGTACACGTTTGCGTGTATGATTAGTGTACGATTGAGTCGGGGGCGTCACACATTGAGAAAGAATTTTTAGCAGTTGTGTTTGCATGTGATAAATTCAGATCATATATTGTTGATTCCAAAGTGATCGTTCACACTGATCATGCTGCTATTAAATATCTTATGGAAAAGAAAGATGTTAAACCTAGGTTGATTAGGTGGGTTCTTTGCTACAAGAATTTGACTTGCATATTATTGATAGAAAGGGAGTTGAGAATCCCGTAGCTGATAATTTGTCTAGAATGGAAAATGTTCTTGATGACCCACTGCCTGTTGATGATAGCTTTCCGATGAACAATTAGCTATTTTGAATGCTTCTCGGAATACTCCTTGGTATGCAGACTATGCTATTTACATTATTGCAAAATATATACCACTTAGTTTTGCATACCAACAAAAGAAAAAGTTCCACTTTGATTTAAGACATTACTTTTGGGATGACCCACATCTATATAAAGAAGGAGTAGATGGTGTTATTAGACGTTGTGTACCCGAGCATGAACAGGAACAGATCCCATGAAAGTGTCACTCCGAGGCATACAGAGGACACCATGCTGGAGACAGAACTGCACATAAGGTATTTACAGTCTGGTTTTTATTGGCCCACTCTCTTCAAGGATGCACGTAAGTTTGTCCTTTCTTGTGATGAGTGTCAAAGAATTGGTAATATTAGTAAACTTCAAGAAATGCCTATGAATTATTAACTTGTTATTGAACCATTTGATGTTTGGGGATTTGCTTATATGGGACCTTTTCCTTCCTCTACTGGTTATACACATATTTTAGTTGATGTCGATTATGTTACTAAGTGGGTAGAAGCTATTCCAACTAGTAGCGCTGATCATAACACATCTATTAAAATGCTTAAATAAGTTATTTTCCCGAGGTTTGGAGTCCCTAGATATTTAATGACTAATGGTGGTTCACATTTTATTCATCGTGCATTCCGTAAACTCCTTGCTAAATATCATGTCAACCATAGAATTGCATCACCTTATCATCCTCAGTCTAGTGGTCAAGTTGAATTGAGCAATAGAGAAATAAAGTTGATTTTGCAAAAGACCGTTAATAGATCTAGAAATAATTAGTCTAAGAAACTTGATGATGCATTGTGGGCATACAGAACTGCTTATAAAAATCCTATGGTGTCGGCGTATGACACCTATGGGACCATGTGGATCCCTTCTACGATTCGGCAGGGAGAGAGGTATGCACAAAGAGCAGATCCAACGATCAACGCGAGGGATTTTTACCCAGGTTCGGGCCGCTAATCAGCGTAAAACCCTACTCCTGCCTTGTTTTATTAAGAGTGTTCTTGTGCCCAAGCTCCAGGAGCGCTTGCAGTGAACAGTGCGTTCAAAGAGCAGCTACGCATGCAAAATGGGCCAAGAGTCTCTGTCTCCTGTAGCAGTTGCCTTGGGCCTCCTTTTATATGCTCAAAGGGGTCACCATAGTGGCAAAATGTACATACATTGAGGTGTAAAGTAGCTACAGGGTTATCATACCTAACCACTGACGATTTAGGACAAATGCATTTAATGCACCATGAGGTGTCCGTTTAAGTGTCCTTATTTTCTTGGGGATGGAAAAAGGGGCCATCCCATCAGCACCGCTTAAGCTCTCCTCCACTGGTGCCTTGCCACGCATCCAGAGGAGGGCCCAGAATGCCAGGCTGGTTGCTGTGCTGAAGCGGTGGCACAGTGACAGAATCTTGCCGGGTGCAAATCTTGCCGGGCACAAATCTTGCCGGGCTCCGCAAGCCACCCCGGCAAGATCTTGCCGGGGGCCTAATCTTCGGTCTTCAGCTCTTATTATCTCCTGGTCCTCTAATTCTTGGCTTGAGTGTCCCTTTGACAACCTTGAACCAATCTCCTGCTGTTTTCCCCGACAAGCCTTGCCGCAGGCTTGGCTACAACTGCCCGTGCACAAGTATGGGGTACTAAAGGCCCAATACTTAGTACACCGACATATGGGTATGTCCCCATATAAATTGGTCTATGGAAAATCATGTCATTTACCTCTTGAATTAGAACATAAAGCTTATTGGGCAATTAAAAAACTCAATTATGATTTCAAACTTGTCAGTGAAAAGAGGTTATTTGATATTAGTTCTCTAGATGAATGGAGGACACAATCTTATGAAAATGCCAAGTTATTTAAAGAAAAAATTAAAAGATGGCATGATAAAAGAATTCAAAAACAGGAATACAAAGTAGGTGATCAAGTTTTACTATACGACTCTCATTCAAGATTCTTTGCAGGAAAGCTTCTCTCTAAATGGGAAGGACCATATTTCGTCGAAGAAGCTTATCGTTTCGGAGCTATCAAGATAAACAATGCCGAAGGCACTAATCCGAGGGTGGTTAATGGGCAAAGAATTAAACATTATATCTCAGGTACACCCATTAATATTGAAACCAATATTATTCAAACTATGACACCGGAAGAGCACATAGAGGCAACTTTTCGAAACGCTCCAGAACCCTGAAAAGGAGTAGGTATGTGGTATGGTAAGTAAACCGACTCCAAAAGATCCATAAAAGTACTTTTTGTTCGTTTCAAAATATTTTAAAAATTAGGAAAATAATAAACAGTCCAAAAAGTGCATGAGGGAGCGACAAGCCCGAGGGGCGCGCCCTACCCCCCTGGGCGCACCACCCAGGCTTGTGGCACCCTCGTGGACTTTCCCGACTCCATTTTTCTTCGATATTTCTTTTCCTGCATGAAAAAAATTCATTATATGTACTCCCTGATGTTTTGACCACCATATCACAAGATTCTCCTCTGTTCTTGTGTCATGTTGTTTTCTGCCAGATTTCCAAAGCCAGACATCATGTCTTCCTTCTCCTCCAACAATGTGGAAGATGATGCTTGGTTGATGCAGATGGAACTCATGAGGGAGCAGGCCAAGGAAGTCATCATGGAAGAAGATGAAGGACATTCGCTTGAGGTCCACCCTCCACCTTCGGAGAGGGGCACTCTGGCTGGCATCCCCACTACCCCAAATCATCGTCAAGCAATATGAACGACAAGCAACCAAGGAGGCCAGGAGTTACAAGAAGAACTTCCTCCTCGGAGGCCCTTACACAGGTTGTATAGGAACAATTTTCATAATTTGGTTCATAATTATGGGGTTGAAAATACTCCCTGTATGCACATACCTTCCAATTGGGACATCTCCCGTCCAAGAGAAAGTGATGCGGGAAAGAATTCCTAGGGACCTGAGAACAAACACATTATGGCCAAAGTGCAAAAGAATGCTGAGATTCTTTATCATGTGCTTCGGGAAGTTCAGAGTTTGAAGGAGATCTTGACTAATCTTATGAAAGACAAGTTTGCCACTTCATCGCCACCACCATCACCGAAGAAGGAGACTTGAGTACACGGGTATGGGCACCACCCTTGGCTTGTGCCAACCTTGGGGGAGCTGCCCCGGTATTGTATCACCACCACTTTTATCATCATTATCTATCTTAGTTCGATCCTTAGTTATTTCATGATTTAGAAGAATAAAAGTTTTAGTTTGAGCTATTTCTGAGTGCTTGCTTAGTGATCTATCTATCTATGTAATCGTGTGAGAGTTATATAATAAAGTGTAGTCTGAGTTTTGCTTTGTTTTCTTGTTTGAATCATAGCAATGAAAAATAACAAAAGAATGAAAAGATCATAGGTTAATCCCATGGGGAGTAATGACTTCACATAAAAGAAGTATAGTTGATAAAATTTGTTGGAAGTTGACAAACATAGCATTGGTCGTTGGTGCAATCCATGAAAAAAGTAATGAAGGAAGAGAGGTCTCACATATAAATATACTATCTTGGACATCTTTTATGATTGTGAGCCCCCATCAAATATTCTATATCAATTAGTTGATGTTGGACAAGGAAGACAATGTAATGAGTTATGATTGCTTATATTCACATAGAAGTTATATTGTCATTGATCCTCTAACATGTGGTGCTTGTCTAGGATCTTTTGCTAGCCAAAATTCGCACTAAGTAGAGATACTAATTGTGCATCCAAAACCCTTAAACCCAGTTTCATGCCATGAGAGTACACTATATCTACTGATGGATTGAATAAGATCCTTCAAGTAAGTTGTCATCGGTGCAAAAAGCAATAGACATTGCTCCTAATTATGTATGATCTTCTATTGTAAGGGAAAATAAGTTTTGTACGATCTTGTGATGGTGAAGAAATAAATCAAGAGACCACATAATAAAGGTTGCTATCACAAGGGGCAATATAAAGTGGTGTTCCTTTACATTAAGAGCTTGCAAGTCCAAAAACAAAAAGCGCATGACAACCTCTACTTCCCACTGCGAAGGGCCTATCTTTTACTTTCATGTATTTATTTTTATGCAAGAGTCAATAATGTTCATCCCTATTCCGCTCTATGTATTATCTAGTTGCAAGCATCATGTGGTGGATGGATCCAGATATATATATCCCGTTGAATGTAAGTGATCATGAGTTATTATTGTTGACATTACCCTTGAGTTAAATAAGTTAAGAGACGAAACCATATTACCCTTGCAGCAAAGTATTTAGTAGCAAAGTAGTATGAAAGTAATGGTAATGGTGGCAAAAGTAACAGTAGCAGTTTTGTAGTGATTGTAACAGCAGTAGCAACGAAAGTAACTTAGCAAAGATCAATATGTGAAAAGCTCGTAGGCATTGGATCGGCAATGATAATTATGTTGGATAATATTCATCATGTAGCAGTCGTAACCTAGGGTGACACAGAACTATCTCCAATTCAACAATATAATGTAGGCATATATTCCTCATATAGTCATACGTGCTTATGGAAAAGAACTTGCATGACATCTTTTGTCCTACCCTCCCGTGGCAGCGGGGTCCTAATGGAAACTAAGGGATATTAAGGCCTCCTTTTAATAGAGAACCGGACCAAAGCATTAGCAGCTAGTGAATACATGAACTCCTCAAACTATCGTAATCACCGGAAAGAATCCCAATTATTGTCACCTTGGGGTATGCGGATCATAACTCGTAATAGGTGTCTACAAGTTGCAAAATAGGATCAAGAACACAAATATATTCATGAAAACATAATAGGGTCAGATCTCAAATCATGGCACTTGGGCCCTAGTGAGAAGCATTAAGCATAGCAAAGTCATAGCAACATCAATCTCAGAACATAGTGGATACTAGGGATCAAACCCTAACAAAACTAACTCGATTACATGATAAATCCCATCCAACCCATCACCGTCTAGCAAGCCTACGATGGAATTACTCACTCCCAGCAGTGAGAATCATGAAATTGGTGATGGAAGAAGGCTGATGATGAAGATGGCGACGAATCCGCCTCTCCGGAGCCCCGAACGGACTCCAGATCAGCCCTCCCGATGAAGAACAGGAGGCGGCGGAAGCTCCGTATCGTAAAACGCGATGAATCCTTCTCTCTAATTTTTTTCTCCGCGAATAGGTATATATAGCGTTGGAATTAGGGTCAGAGGCGGTCCAGCAGGCCCACAAGCCTGCAGGGCGCGCCCTAGGGGGTGGGCGCCCCCAGGAATTGTGGCCTCTGGGTGGCCCCCCTCTGGTAACTTCTTGCGCCAATATTTTTTATATGTTCCACAAAAATTCTCCGTAAATTTTTAGGTTAATCCGAGAACTTTTATTTCTGCACAAAAATAACACCATGGCAATTCTGCTGAAAACAGTGTCAGTCCAGGTTAGTTCCATTCAAATCATGCAAATTAGAGTCCAAAACAAGGGCAAAAGAGTTTGGAAAAGTAGATACGATGGAGACGTATCAACTCCCCCAAGCTTAACCCATTGCTTGTCCCCAAGCAATCAGTTGACAAACTGAAAGTGACAAAGAAAAACTTTTACAAACTCTGTTTGATCTTGTTCTTGCAAATATGTCTAGCCAATATTCTGGTTTTCAGCAAAGATTATGAACTAACCATATTCACAATAACATTTAGGTCTCACATTTACTCATATCAATGGCATAATCAACTAGCGAGCAATGATAGGATATCTCGGATGACAACACTTTTTCGAAACAATCATGATATAATATGACAAAATGGTATCTCGCTAGCCCTTTCTGAGACCGCAAAACATAAATGCAGAGCACCCCCGAAGACCAAGGACTGACTAGACATTATAATTCATGGCAAAAGAGATCCAGTCACAGTCATACTCAACATCAATTAATAACAAAGCATACAAATGACAGTAGTGCTCTCCAGCTAGTGCTTTAATGAGAAGATGATGACTCAACAATAAAAGTAAATAGATAGGCCCTTCGTAGAGGGAAGCAGGGATTTGTAGAGGTGCTAGAGCTCGAGGCTTTTAAAACAGAGATGAATATAATTTTGAGTGGTATGATTTCATTGTCAACATAACAACCAGGAGATCTCACTATGTTCCATGCTAGACACATTATAGGCAGTTCCTGTTGGGGATATAACCCCACGGTGTGACCCGACCAGGAGGGGCCGGGTTACACTATTGGCGACTCAACATAGAAGCTTAAGCAGGCCCAAGACCCGGTCATGTGAGCCGCCCAATGGCGACTTGCCTAGCAAGGCAAGGCGACTTAGAACCAGTGTCGGTCACGTTGTATGATCCGATCTGGACTCTTGTAAGCCAAGGGCCTCAACCTATGTATATAAAGGCGAGACCCTGGGCGGGTTAACTCAAGTGACAATCGATCGAGAGCTATGTTAAGAGATTCCGCTCCCTTGTAATCGATAGTCAATCAATAAAACACAAAGCAGGAAGTAGGCTTTTACCTCGTCGGTGAGGGGCCGAACCTGGGTAAAATCGTGTCTCTCGTCCCGTTCAACCCCTTTAACCTAATCACTGTAGCCATGGCCTCACACCTAAGTCCTTTCACGAGGGCATCTGTCGTGTTAAACCCACGACAGTTGGTGCCCACCATGGGGCCAGGTCACGGTTGTTTCGAGTTCTTGAAGGGCTCTTTCCTAGGGATCGAGGGATACACCATTGGCAGGATGACCAAGAGTCGTCATGGCAAGCTTTAAATCGACGACGCTGGCTGGGGCCACGAGGCCGACTCAATCGAGTACGGGTACCGGGTCCCCTTCGACGGGATTCACGTCTTCATCGGCAAGATTAGCGGATCAGAGCCTGAGCCGGACATCTGCACCGACATCGTCGAGCCGGCTCGGTGTGCGCAACCCGCTAGGGCTCAACCTGGCTGGAAGTGTGTTTTCATTGGATTCGCGCATGGCACAGATCTTGCGGAGGATTCTGTATCTAGAGGAGAGACTCTCATCTACTCAGGTGATGAGTCCTCAACCGGAGAGATGAAGTCGACTTACCAGCTTCAAGATGGCGGACTTGGGGGCAATTCCGATGGTGACAGTATTCCAGACCCCTATGAGCCGCTGCTTCGGGCTGCTATCTTTATGGCTGGCATAGGGCTGGCTCTCAATTCATCAGAGTTCAGCGGCTGCGGTGGCTAGGGCTAGCGGTTCAGTTAGGCCACGGGCTCAGGTTTTGTCAGACCTCTTGGGCACTTTGACAACCATGTTAGCAACAGAGGTTACTGCGGTGAATCAAACACAACATAATGCAGAGATTGCAAAAGTGCGAGATGAGGTGGCCAAGGCCCAGGAGGATCATAATGCAGAGGATTCTAGGATGGCGACAGAACGGGCCCAGATGGATGCCGAGTCACAGCATATAAGGGCAGAGGCTTTTCGCTTGAGTCTGGATCAGAACGCATCCAATGTTGTTCTTCGATGGAGACACCAAACCCGCCTGCCTTTGGAGTATGAGGCGCGGAACCTTTTTAACACGCCTGGGGCAGGACCGAGTAACCCGCCAGGTACAGCCCGTGCTGTAGAGGAGCTAGGGAGCGGGGCAGCGGCTCAGCCTCAACTACCAGACCCGCCCCATAGGGATCAGACCCCGCCTCGGTGTTTTTCGACACCATCTGGCCATTATTCTAACCCGGTGGATAACATGATAGCAGCAGCTAGCCGGCTCAATGCGTGGCCATTATTCTAATGAGATGCCCTTCGCAGCTGAGGCGCGGAATGCAATTGAGCTCCTGCAAACAGCGGTTGCACAGCAAGAAAAATATTCATACAGCTATGACCGGGTGCACTCGACCCCCTGCCCAAGCCGCAGTTACAACCGGCGCGTTGAGTCGCCGATGGTTTCCAGTAGCGAACGATGTCGTCGACCACCCCAGGATGACCCGCCCTGTGGGAATAACCCACCCCTTACTCATGCTCAGGTGATCATGGACGAAGCCAGAGCCCGCCGAGAGGCGGAGTCAGCAGCGGTGGCTCAATTAGGGGCTTATCAGCAGCCTCCGGTGACCAATTCGGCCTTAGTAGGAGCGGGTGTAATATCTAGGTCTGTTGGGGTGCCATGTTTAGTACCAGCGTTGAGTAATGAACGTCTGCCTAAGGATTTTAAGGGTCCCCGCAAGGTGCCAAATTATACAGCTGATCTCCCCCCTGAAGGCTGGATCGAGAGTTATGAGTTAGCCATGGATATGTTGGATGTCAATGATGCAGTCTGTGCCAAGTACTTTACTATGATGTTGGATGGACCAGCTCATACATGGTTAAAAGGATTGCCTCCTAATTCCATCAACTCATGGGCAGAGTTGAAAGCGTGGTTCATTAAGAATTTTCAAGGGACATGCAAGCAGCCTCTAACGATTATTGATCTTGATAACTGTGTGCAGCATGAGGATTAGTTGGCTCACCATTGGGTCCGGTGGGTCTCAGCGATTATTCACTCGTCAGATAGTATTGCGGCGAGTCAGGCGGTTCTGGTCGTGGAGAAGAACTGTCACTTTGTCCCCCTTAAGCAAAAACTCGGATGACTTAAGCGTCATTGCAACAACATGGGTGAGCTCATGGTGGCTCTCATTAAGTATGCGGACTCTGATACCACTAAAGACCCCGGATCTGATGATGAGAAATCCAACAAGGGAAAAAAGAGTGGTAATGGTAAGGGTCAGCAGCAGAGCATGGCAGGGCAGAATGGCAACAACCAGGGTAACGGTGGTAAGCGCAGACACCCCGACGGCGGGTCAGATCTAGTGGCTAACACCAACACCGGATATAAGAACCAGTGCCGCAATGGTAATGGTAAGTCGCCCTATGGTGGTGCAAAGCCTTTTAATCTTGAGGCAGCACTCAATGACCCATGCCCGAAGCACAGTCTTCCAATAAACCGTCCACTCATGCTTGGAAGGATTGTTGGGTTATGCGAGAGTTCAGGAATTACAACCTCAATCAGAATCATGGCAATAATAATGGGCCGCCTGGCGGGTCAGGATCCGGCTCACAGGGGGCCGGCTTTGGTGGCGAAACATTCAAACTCTGGCTATCAAGATCAAGGTAACCAGGGTGGTTATAATCAGCAGTCGGGTCATGGTAACCATCGGCAAGGTAATCAGTCAGGATATTAGAGTAATCCAAAGCAGCTCAATGGTGGCCAGTACCATGTTTTCACCACAAGTCTTTGCAAACGAGATCAAAAGGTTCATAAGCGGGTGGTTCATGCGACAGAGCCGGTTGTTCCGTAGTATTTGAGATGGTCCGAGCACACGATATCGTGGAGCATGGCGAATCACCCGCCGTGGGTTGATAACTCGGGTCAGTTAGCCCTTGTGGTGGCCCCTCAAGTTAGTGGTTATAAGTTTATTAAGGTGCTTATGGATAGTGGCAGTAGCATCAACATCCTGTATTATGACACTTTCTGTCGGACGAATTTAACTGACAAGGATCTTAAGCCGTCTTCCATAGTTTTCCATGGTGTGGTGCCTGGTAAGTCGGCGTATCCTGTTGAAAAAATTGCCCTGGAAGTAACCTTTGGTAATGACTATGATTACAGAGCAGAGACGTTGTGGTTTGAGGTGGTCAAAATCAAGAGTCCGTATCATGCCTTGTTCGGACGTCCGGCTTATGCTAAGTTCATGGCTCGCCCTTGTTATGTTTATTTACAACTCAAAATGCCAGGGCAAAAAGGCACAATTACGGTCCATGGGGATCGGAAAGTTTCCTTGGAGTGTGAGGAAGGAGATGTAGCTTATGCAGAGTTAGCTTGTGCCACTTAAAAGCTGAAGTTCTACAAGGATAATGTTGACCTGGCTGATATGACCCCTCTGAAGAAGCCCACCACTGAGCAAGACCCTTTGTTGAAATTTAAGTCAGCTGATGATACCAAACAGGTTGATTTTGTCCCTGGTGACTCATCTCAGCAGTTCACAGTGGGGGCTAATGTGGATCCTAAATAGGAAAACGCGCTCATCGAGTTCATCCGTGAGAATCGGGACATCTTTGCATGGAAACCTTTTGACATGCCAGGTGTACCGAGAAAATTCACTGAGCACACACTTAATGTGGATCCTAAGTTTAAGCCGGTCAAGCAGTTCCTCCGTCATTGCAATGAAGAGCGACGAAAGGCTACTGGAGAAGAGGTGGCCTGGCTCTTAGCGGCTGGGTTTATCATGGAAGTTTTTCACCCTAATTGGTTGGCTAACCTTGTGCTTGTACTCAAGAAGAACGGCACATGGCGTATGTGTGTTGATTACACAAATCTTAACAAGGCTTGTCCAGCTGATCCGTTTGCTCTCCCCCGTATTGACCAGATCATTGATGCAACGGCAGGTCATGAGAGCTTATGCTTCCTGGATGCTTATTCTGGTTATCATCAGATCAAGATGGCAGTCAAAGACCAAGAGAAGACGGCATTCATCATGCCTTTTGGAGCTTTCTGCTATGTCTCTATGCCTTTCGGGCTCAAGAGTGCTCGGGCGACTTATCAGCGTTGTGTTCAGAATTGTATTCACACTCAGATTGGGTGCAACGTTCATGCTCATGTGGATGATATTATGGTTAAGTCTAGGAAGAAGGAGACTCTGCTGGATGATCTAAAAGAAACTTTTGATAATCTCTGGGTCTATAAAATGATGCTTAACCCGGCCAAGTGTGTATTTGGTGTGCCTACAGGTAAACTGTTGGGGTTCCTGGTCTCAGAACAGGGCACTGAAGCTAACTCGGAGAAGATAAAGGCTGTCACTTCACTCTCTAAGCTGGCATGTGTCAATGACGTCCAGCGTTTGGCGGGTCATATTGCGGCTTTGAGCCGGTTCATAAGTCGCCTGGGAGAGAAGGCAATTCTCCTATACCAGATGATGAAGAAGACAGATCACTTTGCCTGGAGTGATGCGGCCAATGAGGCATTTGAGGAGCTCAAGAAACAGTTAGCTGAGCCTCCCATCCTTGCTGCTCCCATTGAAAAAGAGCCTTTGCTCCTGTATGTGGTGGCTAATAATAAGGCAGTCAGTATAGCAGTTGTTGTGGAGCGAAGGAAGCGGGTAAGGAGTACCCAGTTCAGTGGTCGGCTTACTATGTCAGTGAGGTATTGACTGAGTCTAAGCAATGATATCCACATTGGTAGGAACTGGTGTTTGGGGTGTTCATGGTGAGTCGCAAGCTGAAGCATTACTTTCTTGGACATCCTATTACTGTGGTTAGCTCTACTCCTTTAGGAGATATTATTCAGAACAGGGATGCCACAAGCCGGGTTGCTAAGTGGGTAATTAAACTTGGACCTCATAATTTGAAGTATGTGCCAAGAACAGCCATCAAGTCTCAAGCTTTGATGGATTTCATCAATGATTGGACAGAGTTGTAGACACTTGAGGAGAAGCCTAACAACACATATTGGACAGTCCACTTTGATGGGTCCAGGCAGTTGGAAGGCTCGGGGGCTGGAGTTATTTTGACTTCCCCACGAGGTGACAAATTATGTTATGATTTAAGATTAATGTTTCCTTGTACTAACAATGCAGCTGAGTATGAAGCTTTGCTCCATGGCCTTCATATGGCTAAGGAAATGAATTTAAGCCTGGTCGGGTGCCTAGGCGACTCAGACCTTATGGCGCAGCAAGTCTCTGGCAAGTGGGATTCTAAAGACCCACTCATGGCGGCTTCGCCGGACGGTTGATAATATTGCTGGTTACTTTAAGGGTTATCAGGTGGATCACCTCGATCGATGAAAGAACGAGGCAGCTGATGCATTATCCCGACTTGGGTCTCAATGTAAGCCGATGCCCCCTAATGTATTCCTCGATGTGTTACACAATCCTTCGGTCAAGTTACCGTCTGAAGAAGACCTTGCTGTCCCTGACCCGGAGGCGCAATTGGTGGCAGCTCTTCATGCTATTCCGGACTAGATGTTGCCTTATTTGGCTTATATGACCCGGGGAGAGTTACCCGCAGATGAAACTTTGGCATGACAGATCACCAGGAGGTCCAAGTCTATGACTATTGTCAACGGCGAGTTACAGCGATGCAGTGTGACAGGCGTGTTCCAATGCTGTGTTTCTCCTGAGGAGGGCTGTGAAATTTTACAAGAGATTCATGAAGGCGATTGTGGTCATCATGCCGTCTCAAAGTCTTTGGTGGCTAAAGCCCTTCATCATGGGTTTTATTGGTTAACGGCTCATGCTGATGCAGAGGATATCATTAGCAAGTGTGATGGATATGTCAAAAAAATTCCAGGCAAGCTCATGTGCCGGCTCAGGAATTGCGTATGATCCCAATAACTTGGCCATTTGTAGTCTGGGGGCTTGACATGGTGGGACCATTCAAGAGGTCTAAGGATAATAAGACCCACCTTCTGGTGGTGGTGGACAAGTTTACCAAGTGGTTGAGGCAGAGCCAGTTAGCAATTGTGAGGCGGCGACTCCAGTTCAGTTTGTGAAAAAGCTAATCTTCCGTCTTGGTTATCCTCATAGTATCATCCCTGATAATGGCACTAATCTGTCTAAGGGTGCTATGAAAGAGTTCTGTCAAAGAGAGCATATCCGTCTTGATGTTTCTTCAGTGGCTCATCCACAGTCTAATGGTCAAGCAGAATGGGCTAACCAAGAAATCTTAAGAGGCATTAAGCCCCAACTTATGGTTCCTTTGCAGCGAACGTCGGGTTGTTGGGTTGAAGAGCTCCCTTCAGTCCTTTGGAGTATCAGAACCACCCCTAACAGGTCAACAAGCTATACATCTTTCTTCATGGTTTATGGCGCAGAGGCGGTTCTCCCAAGCGATATCCATCATGACTCGCCCAGAGTGGCAGCTTATGTTGAAGCTGATAATGAGACGGCATGTCAGAATGCACTTGATGCTTTGGATGAAGAGCGTGATCTTGCGGTGGCTCGTTCAGCAATCTATCAGCAAGGCTATCATAGCCGTAGGGTTCGAAGCCGGACTTTTCAAGAGGGCGACTTAGTGCTCCATTTGATTCAAGATCAGAAAGGGATGCATAAGCTGTCACCATCTTGGGAAGGACCTTTTGTTGTCAGCAAAAATCTTAACAATGGGTCCTACTACCTCATCGACATACGAGAGAACAAAGATTCCCGCACGTATCAGAAGGAGACCAACAGGCCATGGAACATTGCTCATCTTCGGCCTTACTACACTTGAGTCATGGGCTCTCATCATTGTATATACCTTCATTGATGTACATACTTTTTATGATCAATATAATAAAGCCGGCATCCCCAGAATTCGGGGCCTCTGTCGTTTCATCTCAAATCTTTGGAGCAAGAGTCATTATTGGTTACTCATAAGATCATTTGGGGGCTTCCTGTTCTATGAACATAGCTACATAACCCTCTTGATCGGCTTTTATGCCATGTTAAGGTCACTTGGGGGCTTCCTGCTCTATGAGCATAGCTACATAACCCTCTTGATCGGCTTTTTATGCCATGTTATAGGTCATTTGAGGGCTTCCTGTTCTATGAATATAGCTACATAACCCTCTTGATCGGCTTTTATGCCATGTTATGGGTCATTTGGGGGCTTCCTGCTCTATGAGCATAGCTTTATAACCCTCTTGATCGGCTTTCATGCCTTAGGTCACTTGGGGGCTTCCTACTCTATGAGTATAGCTTCATAACCCACTTTGACCTGCTTTTATGCCATGACTGAGTTAAACCTGCCTGTTTTCAACTTGCTACTCCACTAGGTGACCCGCTGAACTCTTGACAGTCAATCTTTTAAATAAGACCCTAAACTAGTCAAGGTTAAAACGGCGGCTTATGTCACGTGAGGGCCGGCTTACAGTGAGCTAGGATAAACTCACCCGTCTGTTGTAATCTCTCCGCTATGTGGCCCGTTCATACTCTTAACCGTCAATCTTTTCAATAAGACCCTGAACTAGTTAAGGTTTAAACGACGGATTTATGTCACGTGAGAGCCGGCTTACGGGATAACAGGCTTTTCATGCCAAGCTTCTTTGAAGCAAAAAAAATGAGATTTTTCAAAAACTAATCTATTTTGGTCGTGCCTTGCAAGCCGGCTTAATAAATACTTGAGTTATGCATATTCTATATATTTGTTTTGCAGATACCTTTTACAGGTGAGACATTGCCGGGTCATAATGATCCAGGTTATATTGTTCTATATTGAGTTTATTGCGCTTATAAGTCGCCAAAATGATCTTTTCACAGACTGGAGATGATTATAAGTCACCCTGGTTGTTGAGTTATCTAACTCGCCTTGGATTACGATTATAAGCCACCAGTTGAAAGATTAACAGCTCTTTGACGGATTATATGAGCCGCCAAAGTCTTTTGGTAATATTACAAGAATAGCTGTGTATGATAAGATCACAGAAGTTCAAGTTGTTGAAGCATAAGTTGATAAGAACATGCACGAAGGCATGGCAGAGCAGATAATTATTTTCAGCTACCTATTACAAGGCTTCAGCTGAGCCCAAAAGTTTGTGACCAAGTGTTTTTGGAATTAAGTTACTCCATTGAGCTGGTGTCAGTGCCGTCCGGGTTTTGGCCTGGCGGGTTATTGTCATCTTGGCACCTAGAGCTTCAAGCCCCCAAATCATCCTGTGCCGGCTCTTCATCGATAACCATCTGGAGATTCGCCGATGTCCAGTCGATGCCGGTTAAAGCTTCAAATGTTGCTTCATCGTTAAGTACAACAGAAGAATCAAGATCATGAGCAAAGATATGCTTACGCCTTGGAGGAATAAGATCTATCACATCATGGGATGGCTGTTTAATCTTAGCATTCTTGCTATCATAAGCTGGTTGGTACTTGTCCAGATCCAGCTCCTGCACAAGCTTGCATGCCAAGGGTCGCATTTCTCTGACGCATCTATTGAAGTCTTCTTCTTCAAAGATCGACCCATCATCTTTGAACTCTAGACACCCGGTAACCATTTCTTCCGGGTCAAGCTCTGATCGCCAAGCTTTAGCCCAGCTTAGAGCAACAATGGCTCCGGTGTGGGCGGCTAATAATTTAACTTCCTCAATTTGAGCCGGCACCGTTGAAAGATGATCCAGCACAGTCTTGATGAGGGTTGGAGGTTTTTTGCCACCCGGTAAGGCTACAAGACTGTGCAAAGTTCCAGCATATAACTGCTCAGTCAATGAATAAGTCGCCTTCAACTTTAGCAGCATGTTCTGACCAAGACTAGCACTTCTGGGGCCTGTTAAGATTTTTGAACAAGAGTCGCCAGGCGGGTTAGAGTTCACATATATTGTGAGTCGCCAGGTGAGTTACAGAATTTGACAACAGATGATGAGTTGCATATTACACTTACCAAAGATGGCGGCTGCCATGTGAGAGATATATTGCTTTAAGTCGGATAACTCTTCAGTCACCGGCTTAAGCTGAGCCTCAGCATCCTCTGCTCTCTTTAGAAGATTCGTCTTCTCAGTTTCCAAGGTGGCTCTTTCTTCATCGAATTTGGCTTTGATCTTCTCAATGTCCTCCAATGATGATTTTAGGCTTAATTCAGCCTTGGCATGCTCAATCTACTGAGTTTCCAGATTCTTCTTCAGCTCGGCGATGTTTGACTCGCCCACATTCAATGCTTCCTGCCAAGGGTGACAAGTAATGATTAAGATGGTTAAGTTCATATTCAACAATGGTATTCAGGTCCCAAGCACATTGCAAGCAATATATTTGGCACTTGGGGGCTAATGTAGGTCATTTCAATTTATAAGACCCGGCTCATCTTATTAAGATAAGCCGGCCCATGGGGGCTACAGATTTGGTTCTCAAGCAATGGTTGAAAGACCCAGCTCATCTTATCATGATAAGTCGGCCCTTGGGGGCTATGTATTTGGCTCTCATAAGTGATTATAAGAACCAGCTCATCTCATCAAGATAAGCTGGCCCTTGGGGGCTACACTAGAAATTTTTGCAAAGTCTAAAGAATACTCATCGTCATTCCTATCCTTAAGACTTGGGGGCTAATATGGATATATATATATATATATGTATGCAAGGCTAAAGAGGAGTTGTATATTTTCATACCTCATATTTTTGCTTCATCAACTGGACTAACCCGGTTTCTATGTCCCGGCTTGTGTGAAGGCGGCTCAAATAGCTCGCATACACCTCACTTGCATTGAATGAGGAGTAGCTCTCCAGATCCAATTTGGCCTTGCCCTTCTACAATGAGGGTATTTCTTCCTTAGTAGAGTGCTTGGTTAGCACTCTGGAGACCTCGGGCGCTTTAAAGGCTGACCCGGTAATAGCAATATCGTCAACATCAGCAGCAGCAGGGCTCTTGTCAGTTGACTTAGCAGGAGTGGGCGGCTTAGGACTTGGCGGGTCATGACTGGCGGCCAGGTTAATCTTAGTGTCCATTGGCTCAAAGACTGCAGCGTTAGTTTGCGGAGGTGGATCATTTTGTTGAATAATAGGCTCTTCGGGGTCTTGGATGGGGACCTCAGGGATTTCCAGTGCCTTCTTCTCCGGCTCAGTAGCTTCGGGGGCTTTGGAAGAACCGCCTACCTTCTGCTTCTTGCTAGTCTTGGCTTTGGCTCTATGATAAACATATGAAAGTTTATGAGTATCTCACCACAAGTCCTTTATTAACAAATGAAAGTACTTACCCATGGGAAACAATGAAGGCGGGCATTTGAGTTCCATTTGAGTCGCCAGATGATGATGGCGTTCCCTGATAGTTTGAGTCAGAAGAGTTAAGAGGTTTGACGCATGAGACCGGCTTGTGGAAGAGATAGAGTTGGGCTATGTGGCACCTCATTGCAACGCTTTCAAGGAGCTGGGGTGTTGGGTAAGCCAGACACAAGATCTTCAGCTCCATCACTCTGGGTCATACGCCTTGTTTCATGTTGCTGTTTCTTCAAAAGAAAGTCAGGATCCAAGTGAGCAAGAGGATCAGAAAATCTCACTTTCCGGATGACCCGCCGAATTTTCTTTCTTCATAAGGGTTCTGAGTCAGATGAGACAGGGATTACCTCTGCTTCGGGGGCCTGGCTTGTCTCCACATCGTCCTGAGAGGAATCAGCATCAATAAGTTGCATAAAAAGAAGACCAAGGGAGTCAAGTTCTACCTCCGACTCATCTAGCTCAAGAAGTTCTTCTACCGTTTGTTTCTTACGGTGGCCCGTAGCTTGGGTCTTTCCTCTAGGCTTCTTGGCTGGAGCGGCGACTGGCAATTTCTTCCTCCAAAAAGGAGAGTTGGGCTATTTATACATGATCAATAAGGTTAAAAAGTATGATGTGCAAAAGATAGATAAACAAGATGAAGTTTTGTTCAAAGATACCTACATCCAGAGCCGGGTTAAGAGTGCAGAAAGGATTCAATCCCGCTTTGCTGCAATTCTCCAGAGACTGCCCAAGCAGCGTTTTAACTATGTTGTTGATCTATTTATCAGTCAGACGCATTTGGTTGTAGCACTGTGAGTCCTTTGTATCACCGGTGTATTGACACATTAAGCCGTTGTGCTGGCTCAGCGGTAAAATTCTCCATGCGACCCAACAGTGGACCAGATCGACTCCAGTTAAGCCATTGCCAATCAAAGCTCGAATCTTTGAAAAGGTGGAGGCATATTGGGTGCGCTCTGCAGTGGTTAATCGACCTGGAAGCACGCCGTTGGTGGTGAGCTGGTAAGGACGGTAACCCGGCAAAGCGTTTTCTCCAGCTGGGAACTGTCATTGCAGTAGAACCAAGTATAATTCCAGTCCTTGGGATGGCTGGGCAGTGCGGCTGAGGGAAAGGTCACATCTCTCCGTCTCTAGATAGAAACACCTCCAAGTTCAAGACTCGGTCCTTCTGACATCTCAGTCTGGCGGTTGATGTAAAAGTACTCTTGAAAGAGATCAACAGTAGATTCTTCTTGAAGATACACTTCGTAGAACACTTGAAAGTGGCACAGATTGGAGACGGAGTTGGGACCAATGTCTTGGGGGTGAAGGTTGTAAAAATGCAGAGCGTCTCGGAAGAACTTAGACTTGGGCGATGAAAAGCCATGAAGAAGGTGATCCGCAAAAAATGACAACTTCACCCTCTTTAGGTTGAGGAGTTGTTTCAAGACCTGGAACCCACCAGTGAATGACATCTTTGGCTGGCAAGACCCCCATATCCACATATTCATTCAGTGAGCTCAGAGACTCTAGAAGAAACCCAATCGCAAGAATTGGGACCCTTAGTCATGTTTGATTGGATAAAAAGACTACAACCAAGGAGTAAGAGTGTGGTGGGTTACAATTGCAACAGTAAGCCGCCTAAGTGATTATATGATACTTCAGCAGTAATGAACTAGCTATGGTTTAAAGAAAAAAAGAACTACATATTACAATGAACCGTTAAGGGATTATGAGACGCCCTAGCCATGGGGTGGAATAATTATCAGGCCATAAGAGTATGGCGGGTTAAGTTATGAAAGTATGAGCCGACAACATGTTGGCGGGTTAAGTGAAAGAGGCATCCTTGGAATTCTTGATGGGTTACAAATTTATTATTAAGCCGCCCGAACAATGAAGAGGCAGGTCAATTATTTACGGCTCCAAAGTTATTGAAATTTTGCTAAGTGTGGGGCAAACAAGTTTCACAGATTGCAGATATATTTACGGATCTGCAGCAGTTCAGAAAAAGTGAACAAATTGCTAAACCTAAAGCGCGGCAGAGGAAGAACTAGCGGCTGGGAGTTGATTCTGAAAAAGAAGGGATCCGTCCAAGATGCAAATAAAGGATTGAAACTGCTACCGCCCTAGTCCTACCCTGTTTTGGGATTGAAATACAACTTTTAGACAGAGGGTGGATGAATTTGAATGAACTTGGACGAACTCCGATGAAATCCATGAACTTAAGTGCCCTAATGTGGATCTGAGTAGGGGGAAGAATGATACCTGACGGAGTTGGTGAAGAGCGGACGAGCGCCGCGGATCTCTGGTCCTAACAGGTCGATGCAGCGGCCCTTGATGGAGTTGCTGGCGAAGCTTGGTTGGGGCGGCGGAGCTCTGGTGGTGCCGGGCGACGCGAGGAAGAAGAAGAGAAGGAGACGGGGGTAAAAAGTGAAAAGGCAGGCACCCATCCCTATTTGTAAGGGAAAAAATGGAACAGTGAAACGGCATGCGCGAGAATCGAGGAGGCATGATAATTACTATAGCATGAGGGGCACCTCGATTTTTGGAATGAGTGGTTAAGGCAAAGATTCGTTGTGTCGTCATGAGGTTTTTTCTGAATTTTAATAACATGGTGTCATCTTTTCTATATGGCGGGTCATGAAGATCTACTCAAGGTTGAAGTGTTAGAAGAACCAAAGAAGACTCGCCAACCAGAGAATGAAAATTGACATGAACAGGTTCAAATCAATCTAGGGCCTAATGTTGGGGATATAACCCCACGGTGTGACCCGCCCAGGATGGGCCGGGTTACACTATTGGCGACTCAACACAGAAGCTTAAGCAGGCCCAAGAAGCCAAGACTTGATGGCCCGGAGGCGGCTTACAAGGTGGGCCAACTGAAGGCCCAAGACCCGATCGTGTGAGCCGCCCAATGGCGACTTGTCTAGCAAGGCAAGGCGACGTAGAACCAGTGTCGGTCATATTGTATGATCCAATCTGGACTCTTGTAAGCTCAGGTCCTCGACCTGTGTATATAAAGGTGAAACCCTGGGCGGGTTAACTCAAGTGACAATCGATCGAGAGCTAGGTTAAGAGATTCCGCTCCCTTGTAATCGATACTCAATCAATACAACACAAAGCAGGAAGTAGGCTTTTACCTCGTCGGTGAGGGGCCGAACCTGGGTAAAATCATGTCTTTTGTCCCGTTCAACCCCTTTAAGCTAATCACCGTAGCCATGGCCTCGCACCTAAGTCCTTTCACGAGGGCATCTGCCGTCTTAAACCCACGACAGTTCCCAAACAGAATGGTAAAGTTTTTACTCCCCCTCCACCAACAATCACACTCCACGGCTAGCCGAATCCACGGGTACCGTCCATACCAACAACAGTCCTGGGGGAGTTTTGTTTAATTATTATATTTTGATTTGATTTTGAGCATGGAACTAGGCATCCCGATTACCAGCCACTTTCTCATGAATGACAAGTGAATAAGCACTCATCGTGAGAATAACCCACCTAGCATTGAAGATACTGACAGCCCCCAGTTGCTACATGAGTGATTCAGGCATACAAAACAGATTATTACTTGAAGGTTTAGAGTTTGGCACATGCAAATTTACTTGGAACGGCAGGTAAATACCGCATATAGGTAGGTATGGTGGACTCATATGGAACAACTTTGGGTTTAAGGAAGTGGATGCACAAGCAGTATTCCCGCTTAGTACAAGTGAAGGCTAGCAAAAGATTGATGAGCGACCAACTAGAGAGCAACAACAGTCATAAACATGCATTGAGATTAATCAACATTGAATGCAAGCATGAGTAGGATATAAATCACCATGAACATAAATATCGTGAAGGCTATGTTGTTCTTGATTCAACTACATGCGTGAACATGTGCCAAGTCAAGCCACTTGAATCATTCAAAGGAGGATACCATCCTATCATACTACATCACAACCATTTTAAATGCATGTTGGCACACAAGATAAACCATTATCCACTCCTAGCTAATTAAGCATGGCATGAGTAACTATAATCTCTAATTGTCATTGCAAACATGTTTCATTCATAATAGGTTGATCAAGAACGATGAGCTAATCATATTTACAAAAACAAAATAGGTCGAGTTCATACCATCTTTTCCTCATCTCAATCATTTCATCATATATCGTCACTATTGCCTTTCACTTGCATGACCGAACGATGTGAATAATAATAAGAGTGCACGTGCATTGGACTAAGCTGGAATCTGCAAACATTTATTCAAAGGAGAAGACAAGGTAATATGGGCTCATTGTTAGATCAACAATAATGCATATGAGAGCCACTCAACGTTTTCATCGTGGTCTTCTCCTTATGACCCAAAGAAAAGGAAAAAAAGAATTTCGAAGAAACACACTAAAATATTTTTGGAGTTTTTGTTTTTCTGAAGCAAGTAGAAACAAAAATGAGAAAAACTATTTACACGGGAAAGCTCCCAACAAGCAAAAGAAGAACGAGAAATATTTTTTGGTTTTCTTTTAATACTACAACCAATTAAACTAGATAGAAAAACTAAAAAGAAATGAGAAATATTTTTGGATTTTATCAAAGTTTTCTAAACACACAAGAAGAAAGCAGAAAAAATAAACTAACATGGATTATACAATGAAAAAGGATGAACACCGACAACTGGAGTGAATGTGTGAACATGAATTTAATGTCGGTGAGAAATACGTACTCCCCCAAGTTTAGGCTTTTGGCCTAAGTTGGTCTATGGCCACGGCTGGCCCGGATAATATCCAGAGTTGTAGTTGGGGCTGTACTCGATTGCAGCTGCCACCGCTTGGCGAGCTGCTTCGTGGAGGCGAGCGGTCTCCCTCGCCCTCTCATATTCGTCCACCTCCTCTCTGGTTATAAAATATCTTTGTTTTGTCTGAAAGTCAAAGAAGGTACTAGCAGGAAGGGTAACATAGATGACCCGGCCTCTATCAAAAATTAGTCTGTACTAGAGAGGCAACTCGCTCCTCTCAAGAAACTAGTAACGTTCCATAGCATCATAATGAAGAAAAGCAAGTGGTAACTGAGCATCATTTTCTCTTATGGGAACACCAAGATATGTAGCTAAACGAGTGGTATAAATTCCACCAAAGAAATCCCCATCTTTAGCATTATTATGTAAACGGCATGTAATGATAGCCCCCAAATTAAATTGTTTATCATTCATTACCGCGCTCTTGAGGACACTCAAATCAGAGGCGCAAAGGTGGCTATGGTCATGTTTACCATTAATGCATCTACCTATAAAGAGAGCAAAATAATGTAATGTAGGAAAGTGAATGCTCCCTATAGTAGCTTGTGTTATGGCCCTGGTTTCACCCATAGTAATGCTAGCAAGGAACCCAGAGCAATCAGCTTTACGAGGCTCAGTACATATGCCCCATGCAGAATTTTGCATGCATCATTAAAATCTTCTAGGTCTATGCTAAATGATTCATCATAAAGATCAAATAAAATATAGTGTGTATTGCGATGGACCGAATACTCAAACCTCCGCACAAAGGAATCAGTAAGGTTGTAGTACTGTAAACACTTATCTGACACGAAGTCCATCAGGTCGGCGTACATACATATCAAATTCTTCCTTGAAACCTGCATGAGTCATGAAGTGATCTGGCGGCCATTCGCAAGGTTGCACTTGAGCCTCCCGCGGTGGTTCAAGGTCTGGCTCCCGTATAGCGGGCCTTGCGGATTTCTTCTTTGAGGAACCACCTTGGAACATTTTCCTAAACATTTTCTTCCTCTGAAAAATTTCTGAAATTTTTAGTGACTCAAAATAAAAGTGAACCAAACTCAACAAAACTAATAGCAACTACTCCTACAAGTATCTATAGGCTATATCATGCAACAAAACTATTTTGGACCATATAAATTTGACATGCAAGCTCAAGAACAAGGTCACCACAGTAGCAAAAGTTTGCAATATATAAAGCACTATAGCAAAAACTAATTGGACCAACGGAGGAGTCACATACCGATGAACAATCCCCTGAAACAGTTTTGAAAATGGAGTTTCGAGCAAGGAGATCAAAATGGCAGCAAAATGAGCAAGAACACGGGTTTGAGCAATAGTGTTATTTTTTCTGGAGGAAGACAAAGTGGATGGGTGGCTGGAATAAGTGGGGGGACCCACGTGGGACCTACAAGCCCTCTAGGCGCGCCCTGGGGGTGGGCGCGTCCTGTGGGCTTGTGGCCCACTAGTGCACCCCCCCCCCCTGAGGTGTGTTCAGTGCCAAAAATTCTTAAATATTACATAAAAAATCATACTAAATTTTCAGGGCATTTGGAGAATTTTTATTTTCTGGTCATTTTTTATGGCACGGATAATTCAGAAAACAGAAAAATAATAGTATTTTTTTACTTTATTAATTCTAAACAACAGAAGGTCAAAAGTGGGTATAGAGAGTTGTGTTTACTAAATTCATCCATCTCATGCCCGTCAAAAGGAATCCATTAACAAGGTTGATCAAGTCTTATTAACAAACTTCTTCCGAATGACATGAAACCGGAGAATGTTCGTATAACACTAGGTTACCTCAACAGGGATATGTATGTCCCCGACAATAAGAATATCATATTTCTTTTTGACAATAGGAATAGGGAATTCAAAACCTCCAATAGTAATTGTTGAAATTTTTCCAATAGAATTGATACTATTCACTTGAGGTTGTTTCTTTGAAAAGTGTACCGTATGCTCATTACCATTAACATGAAAAGTGACATTGCCCTTGTTGCAATCAATAACAGCCCCTGCAGTATTCAAAAAAAGGTCTACCAAGGATGATCGACATACTGCCGTCCTCGGGAATATCAAGAATAACAAAGTCCGTTAAAATAGTAACATTTGCAACTACGACAGGTACATCCTCACAAATACCGATGGGTATAGCAGTTGATTTATCGGCCATTTGCAAAGAGATTTCAGTGGGTGTCAACTTATTCACATCAAGTCTACGATATAAAGAGAGAGGCATAACACTAACACCGGCTCCTAAATCACATAAAGCAGTTTTAACATAGTTTCTTTTAATGGAGCATGGTATAGTTGGTATTCCTAGATCTCCAAGTTTCTTTGGTATTCCACCCTTAAATGTGTAATTAGCAAGCATGGTGGAAATTTCAGCTTCTGGTATCTTTCTCTTATTTGTAACAATATCTTTCATATACTTAGCATAAGGAGACATTTTCAGAATATCAGTCAAACGCATATGCAAAAAGACAGGTCTAAGCATTTCAACAAAACGCTCAAAGTCTTCATCATCCTTTTTCTTGTATAGTTTAGGAGGAAAGGGCATGGGTTTCTGAACCCAAGGTTCTCTTTCTTTACCATGTTTCCTAGCAATGAAGTCTCTCTTATCATATCTTTTGTTCTTAGGTTGTGGGTTATCACGATCAACAGCAGGTTCTATCTCCACATCATTATCATTACTAGGTTGAGCATCAACATGAACATCATCATTAACATTATTACTAGGTTCATGTTCATCACCTGATTGTGTTTCAGCATCGGAAATAGAAATATCATTTGGGTTCTCAGGTGTCTCTATAACAGGTTAACTAGAGGCATGCAAAGTCCTACCATCTTTCCTTTTCTTTTTATTACTAGAAGGACTAGGTGCATCAGTATTAATTCTCTGAGAGTCTTCTTCAACTCTCTTAGGATGGCCCTCGGGATACAAAGGTTCCTGAGTCATTTTACCACCTCTAGTCACAATTCTAATTAATTTGTGCTTCCGTCGTGCTTTAACATGACATCTGATTTCTGGACTTCAAGTGGATCAGCCTTCGGCTTCAACCTCCCTTCCCGAAAGCGGAGTGCTTCTCAGGCCAATTTATCAAACTAAACTCAAGCGGCTTGAGAGAGAAACTAGGCCATCCGGCTATTGACCACACACTTGAGTCGAAAAAGGAGTAGTAGAAAAAGAATTTGCAATGATTTAGAAGGAAACATTTATTATAAAACGGCTCATATAAATTTAAGAGCCCCCAATTAACATGGGAAAAAGAAGTGTTTTTTCACAAACTAAGTTTTTAACGAACAATTTTTTGTTTAAGAAAAATATAATGCTTAGTCGAACCGAACAAAAATTAGACATTAAAAAAATTTGAGCATGAAAATGATGTGGCTGGTTAATGTGCTCGGTGTTGATGACGCGTGTCTGGGCTTGTGGCGGGATAAAGACGCCTATTGATCTCTGACAGATCCGACATGGTGCGTAGTTCTCGGCCTGGCCGAGGTCCTAGCCCCAAGCCGGTTCTGAGGTGCCCGAAGAGCTCGGTTTGACAAAGTGGCCACACAACACGGTTAATGTGGGGACGCGAGGGCCCCGGTCCAGCCGAGGTGACTTCAGAGCCCCCATTCTAGCCGACGTGTTGAAGCAGGTCGGCAAGTTGGACGTCGGATTGAAGAGGCGACGGCACGACGACGCCGACGCAGGGCAGCGTGCCAAGGTGATGACACAATTTGGTCGGTGGAGGCAGGACGACAACGTTGGTATGCCGAGGTGACCACGTAACGCAGTCATAGTCGATTACCTGCACACATAAAATAGTGCGAGCAAGAAATAATAATAATGAAAAAAGTGCATAATTAATTTATGGGATGTGAAAAGTTTGGTATATATGGCCTGAGCGCTGAGGCCAGCTCGACGGTGTGATGGCGTTATGGCATGGTGATGTTGACGAAGGTTGGCCTGCCCAGGTGACGGGGGGAGGCTGGACAGACCAACACCAGGTACAAACATCGGTAGAATATCTCTGCAAAAATAATGCAATGCGCGCAAACAGAAAATATTATGTGTAATAATTTTACGTGCTAAACGAACACTTAGGAAAAATAAAACATGTTCGATGGCGATGACCGCAGCAGACGAAAGCAAGAAGAACTAATTCATACTAAACTAATACCGAGAGTCAGACTGCTTCAATCTTTACATGAGGATTCACCCAAACATGCAGTAGTAGTACTAGTTGGATTACTAGTGTTAGCCAACTATGTTTGGGAGACCGTGTTGCAAGACTAAATCAATTGCATTAGTAGTTAGTACTTTTGATCTACGTACTTTTCACCAAAAGGTAGCAGAGGACCAACGAACGACTAGAAGTTGAATTGAAAAAAAAGGAAGCGAATCTCCCTGATGCTGCCAGCGACCGACGAGATTGATACAGCTCCTCGGTCCATGTGCGCTGGTACTAGCTCTATCGCGTCCTCAGCTGGAACACCGCCAGTCAAACTGCATGTTTTTTAGTTGAACTACGCCGTGAATCTAGTTGCTGTTGGCACCTCATCTGGAACGCCTCGCCTAGAACACCACAGGTCATGATGCATTGGATTAACACGTCCTCATGAGTTGGGACTGTAGCTAGTCCATAGCAGAGCTCGGATCCGGCGTACTATTAGGCCATGGGCACAACCACCATCAATGAAATTTTTTGATCTCAATCTGACTTCAGACGAAGTAGTACAAAGCAGCCGCCAAAATTTTGGAAAAAATATAGTTTACGTGGAACAGATCTAACTGAAAAAATATCACCTAATCATCCATCGATCTGTGACGATCACCCAGCAGGCTCTTAATGAAAGCACCAATGTTGGTTCTAAATCCGGCATATCTCGCAGTAGGGGTCCTAAGCTAGGCGTCTTGGAATGGTGGTAACATGGACACAGGATTTTACCTAGGTTCAGGCTCTCTCGAAGAGATAATACCCTACGTCTTACTTTTGATTGTATTCATATGGGGGATAGTATATAGTACATGTATCTACCATGAGATTGTTCTAATGAATATGAGTTGATCTATTGACTAGCCTGACCTCGGTTCATATAATGCACTGGAGGCCTAGGATTTAGAGGAGTCCTCGTCTTGTGCGCCAAGTCTTATGGAGTGTTCCTTGTATGCGTCATGGGCTGCCCGAAGTGGCCCATGAGTGAACCGCCATGGGGGCCCTCGGCCTGATCCACCTAGTTGGGAGACGACGTGGTGAGTACCCCCTAATCCAAGACACTGTCAACCAGCGTCCTCCGAAAATCCGTAATCGCCCATCCTGAGCCAAAACGTCGGAAGTCCGACCCGCACTGGACGACCAGCCCCTCTCGATCCACTGGATGACCGGTAACCACCCGTTGTCCGGTACCTGCCTATGCACAGCCACTCAGGTTTTGACCCATATATCCCCCTCTCGCTCCCTAGACTATATATACCACTTCACTTGGGCAAACTAGTGTTAGCAAAGTGATAGCTCATATCTAGAGAGAGAGCTTTGCTCAGCTACTACCTCTCCCATGGAGATCAAGACCTCCATGTGAGAAGACCCCCTAGTGGATTCAAGGCTCCTTATAGTAGGGAAGATCCTCTTGGATATCAGCCCTTTCCTCCAAGGATTGGGATAAACTAGCTACCTATTTGCCCTCTTGTGTTGGATTTGGACCTTTGTATCTCCTCTATGTGTATGTGGATTTAGCACATGTGATTGGATCTTTATCTATTGAGTGTTCTTGTTGCGTTGTTCTCTTGATTTGCTCCTTTCCCCACCTTGAAGTGTGAAAAAGTCATGAACTAGGGTTCCACCCTACATCAATTTGGTAGACCAGTTCACCCTTCTGCAAAAGGACTACATCTGGTTGGAGGGACTTGTGATTGAACATCGAAGATAAAATCTCTTCATCCTATTCTCCTCGACAACTGATTCGTCAACTAGTGTCGATCACTCAAGGTAGATACTTGAGGCGCTCTCCAAACCTTCACAAACTTCTTATTCGTGAACCACAATTATTCTTGGTCACTAAAGAACTTGACACCTAACCGTCTAGAGATTTCTCAGCTCTCAAGAGTAATAGGCGGAGCCTACTTGACTTAGATTCCAGTGATGCTAAACCACAATCTAATTTTTCGGCTGTAGTGTTTTTCTCTCGGTGGATTTTACACTCAAATCACTCGGGAGAGAGGGTACTCACACAATCTTCTTGGAATCAAATAGAGCATCCAATGGTGCACATTGGAAGGGGTGGATATTTATAGGCACGGTCTTCCCGAGGGGGAAAAGACCATTTTGGACATTGACCACTAGCCAATATCCAACCGACATGTATCTAACGATCAGATTTTTTTAGCGCAACGGTAAAATTACTTGCGGAGCACGTAATCCTAACTCTTCGGTCTGAATCAAATCTCTCGCGATGAAGAAGAACTACATCTATTGCTGATAGGTATTTATTCAGAGCACAAAGGGAATTCTCTCAACTGTATAGGATTTGGTTTAGCATCAGAGAACCGTAAGCTTCAAATAGTATACCCCTCCTAAAAGTACGGTGGTCGTATGACTCAACAAAGAGAAGAAGAACAATGAAAGAAAACACTATGTCTTTTCTCCGTGTTCAAACTTCTCGACTGTAGTCAATTTCTTTGGACAGGCGCCGAACCGATTGCTTTTCGTCAACAATTTGGGGGGTCACTTTTGATAGACATAATCTTTGGTGAAAATCCTTGCTGCCTTATAGGAGATTATCTTCGGAGTTTGTTCCAAACTCCACATGACTTCAGGGACTTGTCACTCTATGTGCACTAGCAAACCCATTAGTCACACACTATTTATGATAACAATCTCCAAAACACAAGGAGGCAAATCATTGCACCAACAATAATCATGTGAAGTTGATCATTGAATGTTCTGATATTATGTTGTGTTGTTCTTCCTCTAGTGGTGTTATGTGAATGTCGACTACATGACAATTCACCATGTTTGGGCCTAGCGGAAGGCATTGGAATTAGTTTGTAGATGATGGGGCGCGGGAGTGACTGAAGCCTAAACCCCAGTTTATGAACTATTTCATGAGGGGTTGTTTTGGTTCCACATGTTTAATGCTATGGTCAGGTTTATCTTAATTACTTCTCTTGTGTTTGTGGATGCTTACATGGAGGGTATAATCATAAGTAGAACATTATCTTAGCTCCATTCCACCCACATAACACTTATCAAAGCAATGAATGCTAGGCCAATGAATCATGGTGAAAGTAACTTGATGATATTCCCGTGTGTTCTCAAGAGCGTTTTAATGACTATAACAAGTATCACCGGCTTGTCCTTAGCATAATTAAGGATTGGGCCACTTGCTGCACCTTGCTACTTTTGTTACTTGTTACCAGTTATTCTGCTATCATCTATCTTACAGCACTTGTAGAGAATACCTTACTGAAAACCGCCTATCAAATCCCTCTGCTCCTCGTCGGGTTCGACGCTCTTACTTATCGAAAGGACTACGATTGATACCCTATACTTGTAGTCATCACTGGCCCATGGTACCCAGGTTTCCATTGGGCCGACAATCACAAGTCCGTCTAGCTAATCACAAATTCTTATAATTTTTCCCGTTCTTACAAAGCAGCAAGTGGTGATCGACAAACATTGTAGTCAAAACTCTCAAAGCTTGGATAGAGCGATTGTCAGGTGGTGTTAAACACATGATGTATATGATATGCTGAGTTGGGAAGGCTTAATATATGATAGCAAAAAGATCAGCAATAATCAATTCAGGGACGCAAAGTTGAAAAATGCTCAATGACGGTACTGTGTTGGTCCCAGGCTAGACCGTACTAGAGACGCGAGCCTAGAGCACTAAGAAAATCACAGCACAGCACGTAAACAAGGAAGAAGCACACTCTAGATCTCTTCTTCTTTTTGCTCTTCTCTTTTCTCTTTTTTTTTGCTTTTTTGTTCCTCTTTTTTCGCTAAGCAACAAAATGTTTTCGGCAAAGTTTCTAAATGGTCTAAAAACTGGCTAGCCATAATTTTTTAGACTTAGTTATTTTTTAGTTTGGAACTATTTTTCTTGTATGGATGGCACAAAAGTTAGGGAGTCCAACTTGATCATGACATGTACTACGATGTGATCTAGAAATCAATAACCGAGAGGCGGGTAGTCAACTCGGACTACGATTGGTGGCGGAGATGTTATCTGGTGGAACTCGGACTGGCGGCAGATATGTGTTGGAAGTGGACTCGGATTAGCGTGATGGTGGCAGATATGTGTTGGAGGTGAACTCTAATTGGCGTATGTGATGGCAGCCGATATGGGTTGGAGGCGGACTCAGATTGGCGTGATGGTGGCAGATATGTGTTGGAGGTGGACTCTGATTGGCATGATGGTGGTGGATATCTGTTCAAGGTGGACTTGGATTGGTGTGATGGCGGCTGATATGTCGTGGTTTTATGGAATGGCGGCAGATATGGGTGAAGGTATATGGTAGCGAACGTAACAATTGTACGTTGTGGCGTGACAACCCTGTAACCAGAACTTGAAACTCTATGGTAACGAGACGCTAAGATGAGCAACTCAACATGATGATGCAACCGCAATTGAACAAAAGCAGACAATGAAAACAAAATTGCAAAGTCTCAAACTATTTTTGGACGTGATGATCTAACTTTAATTTATTGTGACTTTTTCGTGGACTCTAGGTATATGTGAAGAATAGATGCACTCTAGACTACGAAAAACTAGTAAAATCTCATCGAGCAATCTAGAAATCTGATACCACCTGATAGAGGCAAAGGTGTCCTATCTTTTTATGAGATGATAAACTATCATTTTTGGTGTAGTAGACTTTGACGATCTGACTATGATCATGCAAAAATGTCACGCCTTAGCAATCGCTAAACCAACTCCGAGAGGTGATTGACCACGCCGAAGCACGATCAACCTGACCAGGAGGGTCTATTTCCTACAGGCAAATGAAGAACAAGTAAGAAACTGAGGTTACACTCTGGATATTGCAAATTTAGGAGGAAGCTTTATTAACGAAGGTGGGGTTCTGAAACGTCTTAGCCTGGTCGTTGGACACAAAGGAAGTACGTGAGTTGCAACTATGGTGAATTTTGATCTAAATAAAACTCAAGTCTAAACGGTGCCTTAAGGGATATATTTATAGGGGAAAATAGAGGGGATTTCATCCACCCTTGGCAAGGTGGGACTAAAACACCTCCTGTGTCATTTCCACTACAATACGAACTCTAAAAACAACCTACGAAAAGGAATTTTAAGATTACATGTGCCTGGACTAAAAATAAGGTGGTGCGGCACCTATGAAAAGCTATGAAAGAAATTTATGATAGGTCAACTTGTATATTCCATGTCGTTGTATGTCATCATGCTGGCTTCAAAGTGCTGAAAACTCCACTGGAAACTCCATTCTTGTTCTCTTCTCATGCACATTCATCTCCATACTTGATCATGCTCCAACCTTCATCCTTCTTGTCCATGCTAGGCCCTTCATTTGTAAGCAACACAAATGTATCCAAATTAGGTAGCATCATATTTTCATTAACATTAGAAACATTATCAAGAAACGAAAGTACCTAATAATTTAACTGGCGTGCGCGGGCTCTAATAATTGGTCCAATATGTGTAGGAGCTGAAACTGTGGGAGTAAATGTGCTATTGGTGTCCTCATCAAGGTACCTTAGCTAAGCTCTATGATTTGTGTTATATTCTTAGATATCCCTAGAAATGAGGTGGAGTAGGTCTATATATATAGTACAAGCCACGAAGGGGTAAATGACGCAAAAGGGGAAGTTACATGGCCACTTGGCCGGATCTACACGCATGCATCTGGACGATCCAGGTAGCTGCCTGTAGTTCGGGAATTGGCCAGATGATTCAGGTACCAGCCCGGATGATCCGGCTCCAGCGCTAGGCTTCGGGTATCATACATGATGCGACCATAAATGCTGCAATTATTTTTCCAGCTGTAGGTTTACTCGGGAAGGCTTCACATATTGAAGGCCTATGCGATCAGGAATGATATAGGCTTGGCTCTTTTGTTTTGGGATTTCACCGATGGAGTCAAAAAAGAACACGGTGAAGCCAAACTAGAGAACCCCTCCAAAGTGCACTAATATTGGTACTATTTCATGTTCGATGTAGTATTTTGAAGCGTGCAAGCAAATAAGTCAGTCTTTTATTCTAAATTAGTCATATGTGATATAAAAGGAGAGATCTAGCATGTTAGTTTGGGTCATTGAGTTAGTTACATATCTAGGCCTTTACGGCCGGCATGCGTGGGATATAAAAAGGAGTGTCGCGAGTATTGTAGATCAGGTTTTTGAAGTTGAGTTGAATAAACACCAGAAAATGCCTCGGGTCGGGAGGTGCTAAAGATATGTTTCCATGATCCATGAGGGATTGATCTACTAATGCGTGAGCTATTGGTCTCGTACCAATTTTTGGTGCACATTTATTACGTCGGCTTCTTGCTTTTCATGAGACCCGATGTTTCTTCTACGTCTGCTATTTTTCTTTATCAAGTGCCATGAAAAATCAGGACGTTTATTGGCATAATTTAGTGTCTTGCTAATTTGTGCTCTACCAGTACCAGCACATCCGGCTTGGAGCCCAGAGGTCCAGCCATTGCCCGGATGATCCGGCTTGGTGCCCGAACGGCCGGCTTCAGGCCAGCAGTTGCTCCATCTTCTTCTCGTCTCTTCACGCATCAGTTCCACGCTTCCCTTTTAGGTGGTGTAGTCGTACTCTTCCACATGAACTCCTCCTCTCCATGTTTGGAGCTCCACTCAAACCTATGCATGCATACGAGAGGAGGGTCAAGTAGTATACCATCCAAGAGAGGATCAAGTAGACACATGTAAAGGAGATGATTCACCTTTATGTGTATGAAGTATATGCCGCATGTGTCTCTTGAAAATGGAACTCTTGACATGGTGATGTCCGTAGGATGCTTTGCATCATCTATGGTTACAAGACCTTCCTTTGTGGAGAAGAAAGGCTTCCTACAAGCATCAAGCATCATCTCTTCAAGGGATTTGGATGAACTACCCTTATCTTTCCCTATATTGTTGTTTGTGACGCCCCGACTTAATCGTGCACTAATCATACACGCAAATGCACACGATCAAGATCAGAGACTCATGGGAAGATATCACAACACAACTCTGGGCACAAATTAAAGTCATACAAGCTTTATATTACAAGCCTCAAGGGCTCGAATACATAATATTGAATACAAAAGAGTCAGTGGAAGCAACAATATCTGAGTACAGACATAAGTAAACAAGTCTGCCTTTAGAAGGTTAGCAAAACAACGATAACTAGATCGAAAAGGCGCAGGCCTCCTGCCTGGGAGCCTCTATCTACTCATGGTCGTCGGCGGTCTCCAAGTAGTAGTAGGCTCCTTCAGGGTAGTAGTAGTCGTCGATGGGATCAGCTGGCTCCTGGGCTCCGTCATCTGATCGCATCAATTGGGTAGAGGAGAAAAAGGGGTAGCAAAGCAACCGTGAGTACTCATCTGAAGTACTAGCAAGACTTACATCAGATCTATACTAAATATGCATCAATATCAAACGGAAGGGGCTGTACCTTAGGACTATACTGCAGAAATGCCAGAATAGAGAGAAATGCCTAGCCTATCGAACACTAGCATCTTGCAGCAAGAGAAGAGAGTAGATTAACATAACATAATAGTAGTAGTATGTTGTGGTAACGCCTAGAGATCCTTCCTCGACTCCCCGGGAGAAAGCAATCCCGAAGCCATCATATCCAATTAGTGTCTCCAGTATCCAGTTCTAGTTGTACAGAACGGGATACAACTCCAAGTGTCCGTTACAGTGGACACTGCTATTCGAATAGATATACTTCCCTCTAGGGGTGCACCAACTTACCCAACACGCTCGATTAACTTTGGCCGAACACACTTTCCCGGGTCATGTCCGGCCTCGGCTGATCAACACGCCGTAGTCCTACCTAGGCTCAACAGAGAGGCTAGCACACCGGTCTATGTCGTGGAGGAACACGATCACCTATGGGGCCATCGGCCCCTTTGTGGTTCAACAAGGGGGAAGATCACATTGCACAAAGAGCGGAGGCCATGAAACAGCACGACAGTGGTGACACTGGTGGTTTTTACCCAGGTTTGGGCCGCTGGGAAGCGTAAAACCCTACTCCTGCTTTGGTGGATTGGATGGGGGAACACGAAGAACACATAGCGCTCAAGCCCGGCAAGGTGGCCTTAGGGAGAGGTGCTACACGCGTACAAGTGTGCAAGGGTCCGAATCCTTTGCTAGTTTGCCTCGGACCTCCTTTTATAGCTCAAGGGGTGACCACAGTGGCAAAACAGTCTTTATCGAGTGATTAGATAGCTAACAGTGCTATCATACCTAACCCTGGCAGTTAGGACAAAGTGCATTAAATGCACTGCTAGGTGTCGTGTTGAGGGTGAAGCCCGGCAAGCCTGTCGTGCCACTTAATCATCTTCTGCTTATCTGTTTGACACGCCTCTGGACGGGTGTCACATGACAGTAATTTGTCTTCTAATGGGCTGCCACGTGCTTGGTGTTAGCCACTTAATCACCTGGACGCTTGACACCGCATTGATAGGTGATTTGCGTTGTGGTGCGGTGGAGCGGTGGTGCCTTGGAGGGAGTCCTCACCCCTGGCAGACCCGGCAAGCCTGCCAGGGAAATCTTGGACTTATCCCTGGGGCGGCCTCGACCCGGCCAGCCTCTCCTGCCTGGCAAGGGAGGCCTCCCCAAGGTGGTGCTCTGCTGTCTTATGTGACTTGGTCTTCTTGATCCGCTCACTAGTCTTACGAAGAGCGGTTCCTCTGGCTTGGTTTTGTTTTGTAGTTTGGTGCAGGACATGCGATGCCAGCATGCCTGTGTATAAGTTCGGGCAATCAAACATAAATGTTTGTTGCACCGACAGGAGCCCCCGGGCCTGGCCCATACGTCTCGCCTGGCATCGTTGGGGTAGGCCCCAACAAATACACAGGCGCACACATTTGGCCAAACCGCAATGGGATTCATGTCTTTCTTGATATCTTCCTTGCTTCTTCATTAACCTGTGATTGAATCAGTTTCCGGTTTTTTCGCGGGTCATGCGGAGCGATGTGGGGTTACCCACGTAATGGCTCGTGGGCTGCCCATGTTCATGGGGAGGTAACTGCCATTTTACTCATCCCACTACGCCTGCCGTTTCCTCCATGTACGCTACATGCATTGCGTAGGGTTGGTGGTGGATGTGTAGGGCGCGGGAATGAGTGCCATGGCAGAAAGCTCGGCGCCGTGGATAGGCGTAGGAGGGCAGTCATCAATCCTAGATGTCTGTAGTGACGCAAAGGGATAGGAATGGTGGAGTGGGACGGTTGCCTTTCGGGTGGTGAGGAGCCAGCCCCCGGCCATGCTCCCCTATAAAAGGGGGCGCGGGCGAAGGGCTCACCCACACACATCTCCTCCTTCTTCTTGTGATTTCTTCCACCATGGCAAGGGGAAGAGGACGCGGTCGTGCTCCAGCAGTGGCGACGAGGGTCTCTTCTTGGCAGCGCCTCCCTCCCCCTGCTGGGGATGCAGGGGTAGAATCCAGCGCACAAGGTGGTGGCGGAGGACGTGGGCGTGGTCGTCGCGGCGCTCAGGGCCCAGGAGGACGTGGTGGTGCTCTGGTTGCTCCTCCCCCAGCTGCTTTGGCCCCAATGGAAGGCCACATTGGGGACCAGTCGTTGGAGTTCATCGTCAAACTGCGCGGGCCCCCGCGTAGCCGTCTTCGGCTTCCTACCACTTTCGCAAGGGTGATGGAAGTAGAACAGCCGCCAGGATTGAAGCTGCACATGAGGGGTTGCTGTAATGGCAGCATGCGGGCGGACATAGAGTTCCCCGTGCCTCATGTCATGCTTCTCCGATGTGGCTAGAAAACTTTTGCTCATGCCCATAGCTTGGCGGCGGGGCACGTTCTCCATTTCAAGTTAATGGAGGAAAACTTGCTCTCCATCAAGGTCTTTGGGTGTTCGGGTGCTCGCTTAGGGTGCTGCGCGGAGAGCTCGACCGACGACTAAAGCTCCTCCTTGAGCGACAGCGACGAAGAGGATAGTGACGGCGATGACGATGGCACCGAGCGGGAGGACGGCAGCTCGGACTCCAGCTGAGCATCGGACGCACCATCACCATCAGCAAGGCGCCGGCGGCACCATCATCTGCAGCTGGTCTTCTCCCCGGCAAAGCGATTTGCCGGGGCGTTGGGTGTGGATGTCTCCGCCTCCTCCAGCTGGACTCCGGCAGGCTTCCCCGTGGACTCCGGCTTCATCTTCCCTGCCAGTGACCCTCCTACCGCGTTCCGCTGGTCCTGGCGGTGGTGACCAGGGCATCGCCTAGTCGCTCTCTCCGTCCATCGTCTTCGCACTCGCCCCTCTCGATCTTGTCAGACTACATCCCGCGGGCCCTGACGGGGTCAGGCTGGGCTTCTGCCCAGGCACTCCTTTTGCCCTCTTCACCTCCCACTGTAGTTCCTAGGAGGGGAGGGACAAGAAAGGCATTATGGGGCACTTATCTTTTTTCAATCTAAAACATGTAGGTACTTGCCAAACTTTATCTTAAATTATGTAATCTTTTTAGCCATATTTGTACCCTGTAAGGTTTTGTACTTGTTTATCTGCATATTAATGAAAAAAGATATGCTTGCCATCACTTGTGCATGTATCATACCCATGCAGAGGAATGACTCCTCTATACTTCCAAGTAAACAAGGCTTTCTGGCAAGACATCTTGCCGGCCCCTTCCATTGCTGCTGCGAGGCTCGGCCTGGTAGGTTTAGGAGTGTGGAAGAGAACTGGAAGGGACCAAAGAACCACCGGTAGCTCATCGATCCAACGACTGCCGCACTACTCCAACTTATCAAAAGTTCTTGTCTTGAGCCCATGCAACACTTGAGCGTTCATCTTTCAGCTTGCCCATTGCTCCGGGGATGAGCAACAGATGCAAAAGAGACCTTGCTCCCAAGGTTTTGTATGTACTGCATGAAGGTGCGGCTCGTGAATTGGGTGCCATTCTCAGTGATTACTCTGGCGGGCACTCCAAAACGGCACATCAATCCTTTCAAGAACTTGATAGCTGACTGCACGGTCACCTTCCTCACTGGCTCCACTTCCGGCCACTTTGTAAACTTGTCGATTGCAACGTACAAGAATTCAAAGCCCCCAGTAGCACGGGGGAAGGGGCCCAAGATGTCGAGCCCCCAGACCAAAAATGGCCATGACAAAGGGATCGTCTGGAGAGCTTGAGCTGGTTGATGGATGTTCTTGGAGTAGAACTGGTAGGCTTCACATTTGGTGACTAGCTTAGTTGCATCCTGGAGGGCTGTGGGCCAGTAGAAACCCTGCCAGAAGGCTTTTCCAACCCGGGCTCTTGATCCAATATGAGAGCCACACATACCCCCATGTATTTCTGCTAGTAGCTTCTGTCCATCTTCCCGTCAAATGCACTTCAATTTTACACCATTCGGCCTTTTCCTGTATAGTGTATCATCGATAAACTGGTACATATTGGACCTTCGGGCTACTCTTTCAGCTTGTTCTTGCTCTTCGGGAAGTTCTCCTGTTTGAAGGAAATGACTATGTGATGTGCCCAAGTTGGAGCCTGAGGCTCAACAACAAGGACTAATGGCACCTCCTCATTCGTGGAAGCGCTCACCTCGACCGCAAGAACTTGTGGTTCCGCGGGAGGGTGCTGCTCACCAACCAAAGCAGAGTTGTTCTCGGCAGCCTCTCTACCAGCGGCTTCGGGAAGCCCTGCCGGGAGATACTTGCTGGAGTCCAACTTCCTCCTTTTTTTGGCCATCATTGAAGGGGACACTGATGGTTGAGTTAGGTGGAGAACAAAAGTTCCTGGTTCCACAGGGAGTTTTTGTGCAGCACACTTTGATAAATGATCAGCAATGCTATTCTCCGCACATGGCACGTGCTCTGTTTGTAATCCATCAAAGTGCTCCTCCAAATTTCTCACTTCCTCTACATATGCCTCCATCAACGGACTCTGGTAATCCTTATTAACTTGTCTCACCACAAGTTGTGAATCTCCACGGATGATCAATTTCTTGATTCCGAACTCCACCACAATTCTGAGCCTCGCAAGGAGCCCCTCATACTCAGTAGTGTTGTTGGTGGCCTTCTCCCGGGGAAAGTGCATTTGAACTACATACTTGAGATGCTCTCCGGTGGGCACAACAAGAAGCACGCCAGCTCCAGCGCCCTGCAACGAGAAAGCACCATCAAAGTACATTGTCCACTCTTGAGGCGCCTCCTTGCCAGGGATAACTGTCTGTGGTATTTCTTCATCTGGATTGGGCGTCCATTCTACAATGAACTCCACTAACGCTCTGATCTGAATGGTTGAGGTACTTTCGTACATCAGGCCAAAGCTTGACAGCTCTAGTGCCCATTCAACTATCCCGCTGGTAGCTTCGGGGTTCCTCAGTATGCACTACAGTGGGAAACGAGTGACAACTGTGATCTCTTGTGCTTGGAAGTAGTGGCGTAGTTTCCTCGAGGCCATGATGAGGTCGAAGATCAGCTTTTGCACTCCAGAGTACCTTGAACTAGCCCCCTGTAACAGGGAGCTGACAAAGTACACTGGCCGTTGCACCACTTTCTTCTTTGCCGCGGTTTTGGGATTGCCTTCGCTAACTTGCTCTGCTTTCCTTTGATCTGTGTCTAATCCTACCGTGACTGGTTCAGTTTCATCTTCGGAGGGGATAGTTGTTGCAGCCGCTGCATCATCCACTTCTCGTTGCGCCACCAGCGCTACACTAACCACTTGGTTTGTTGCCGCCAAATATAGCAGCAACGGCTCTTGCGGTTTAGGAGTGACTAAGGTGGGAGCAGAGGAAAGGTACGCTTTTAGGTCTTGCAACGCTGCTTCTGCCTCCGGGGTCCACTTCATCGGTCCTGCCTTCTTCAAAATTTTGAAGAAAGGCAAGGCACGCTCGACAGACTTGGAAATGAACCTACTCAGCGCGGCAACGCATCCAGTTAAATGGCTCACATCCTTGACAGTCTTGGGTGCTTGTATCTGTTTGATCGCTCTGATCTTGTCGGGGTTGGCCTCTATCCCTCGGTGAGACACAAAGAAACCAAGTAGCTTGCTGGAGGGAACACCAAACACACACTTCTCAGGGTTTAACTTCAAATTGATCTTGCGCAAGTTTGCAAAGATCTCTTCCAAATCTTGAATGATTGTTGATTTGTCCTTGGTTTTGACTACTATATCATCCATATAAGCTTCTACGTTTTTGTGTAGCTGTGGTTCGAAACCAATCTGTACTGCTCTTGCAAAAGTGGATCCAGTGCTCTTTAACCCGAAAGGCATGCATACAAAGTAGTACGTGCCACATGGAGTTATGAACGCGGTTTTCTCTTTGTTTTCCTTGGACATGAATATCTGATGGTACCCGGAGTACGCATCCAAAAAGGAAAGCAGATCACACCTGAAAGTGGAGTCCACAATATGATCGATGCGTGGCAGGGGAAAGGGTCCTTCGGGCATGCTTTGTTCAAGTCTGTGAAGCCAATGCAGAGCCTCCATTTCCCATTTGCCTTGCGCACTACCACTGGGTTCACTAACCATGTTGGATGCAGCACCCCTCTTACCAAACCAGTTGCTTCAAGTTTCTTGATTTCCTCGAGAATGAACTACTGCCACTCTAAAGCTTGTTTCCAAACCTTCTGCTTGACGGGCCGAGCGTGAGGGCAGACAGCAAGATGGTGCTCGATTACCTCCCCGGGAACACCGGGGATGTTAGATGTTTGCCAAGCAAACACATCGACATTCACCCACAGGAAGGCAATGAGCGCGCTTTCCTATTTGTCATCAAGGGTGGCACCGATGGTGAACATACCGTCAGTGCCATCCTACCTCGCCGGGACCTTTTTCATAGTAGGTGGAGTAGCTTTGGGCCTCTTGCTAGTGGAACTCTCCGGTAGATCCTCAACAGGTGCGGTGCACTCCGAAGAGGCGTGCTTCCCGGAGTCCTTGTCGTCATCTCTGCTAGCTTTCTTTCCCTTCTTTGCCTCCTTGGCGGGAGCCGCGGCTTCTGCAGCTTCAGCTGCTATCGCGTCTCGATACATCTGATCCACACATATAATTGCATCTCTTTTATCTGATGGAATGGAAATGGTACGTATCGGCCCTGGCATCTTCAAGGTGTTGCAAGCATAGTGGGACGCTGTCATGAATTTTGCCAGAGCTGGACGACCAAGAATCTCATTGTAAGGCAAGGGAAGCTCAACCATGTCAAACACGACCCTCTCAGTTCGGTAGTTCAGTTCCCCGCCAAATGCCACAGGCAACGTGATCTTTCCCCTGGGCCGGCTCCTGCCGGGGTTGATTCCTTGAAATGTACCCATGGCCTTGAGCTCCTCATCGGGGATCTGCAGCTTTGCAACCACCTTAGGGGATATCAAATTCAACCCAGCCCCACCGTCAACTAGCATCTTGGTGACCTTGAGGTTGTGGATTGTTGGGGAAACCAACAACGGCAAACATCCAACCGCAGTGGTGCGGTCAGGATGATCCTCTTCGTCAAAGATGATAGGCGTGCAGGGACACTTGAGCGGCTTCCGGGAGTCTGCAATTGGCTCCACGGCATTGACCTCACGCGTCCACTGCTTGAGCTGGCGGTGAGAGGAGTGCAAAGACGCACCCCCATCAATACACATGGCTTCGGTTGCTTTCTGGAATTCTTGCTCACTGGTTTCTTCATCCCCTTCATCACTTTCACCATCTCCTTCTTTCTTCTCATGGCCTCTAGCAGGTTTCTCCTTTTGTTGCGGGGCCTTGCCGCGGTGGCCACATCTATTGCCACGGCCTTTTCCTCTGGCACCCTCTTGGTCCTTCTCCCTATCTCTCTTCTCATATTCTGCCTTCTGCTTCTTGACAAGCTGCTCGACTTGGTGGCATTCTTGCAGATCGTGACCTTCAGTGCGGTGGATCTTGCAGTATGGCACATTGGACTTCCCAGCTTTCTCTGCCGCCGTAGCCTCCCGGCAATCAGCGCACGCGGCAGCTTCCTTGCCGGGGGCCTCGGTCTTGTCCTTCTTGCCGGTGCCGATATCGCCAGAGCCCTCAACGGCCAATACTGACTTATCTTTGCGCTTCTTGTTGCGCATCCAGCTCCTCCTCTTTGGGTTAGCGGTCTCATCGTCGTCCTCTGAATCGACCTCGATGCCATCCTCCTCTCCAGGGAGTCGCCTTCCTTCTTCAGCTCGAGCACACTTATCTGCCGATGTATACAACTCATTGACGGTCTTGGGCAGCCGGACATTCATTTTGGATCATATCCTTCTATTGCGCACGTCCAAATGGAACCCGACAATCACAGCTGCTGGATGTATCTCTGGAATGTTACGGTGCACTCGACTGAACCTTTGCATATACTTCCGCAAGCTCCCCCCTTCCTTCTGTGGAAGGACTTGCAAGTCACTAGGCCGCCCGGGCTCTTGGTGGCCACCCGTGAAGGAGCCAACAAATTCATTGCACAAGTCATCCCATGACGAAATGGAATTCTCTGGCAGGTGCATCAGCCACGACCTCACGTTTGGCTTGAGTGCCAAAGGGAAGTAGTTGGCGAACACCTTCTCATCCCTGCCCCTGGCAGCTTGAACGGCAATTGTGTAATTGCTCAAGAACTCTGCCGGGTTTAACTTCCCATCATATTTTTCTAGTAACTCAGGCTTGAAGATGCGGGCAGACGGCCAGCGGACTTGCCGCAGCTCATGAGTGAAGGCGGGGCACCCAACCTTGTAAGGCAAGTACCCACCATCATTGGGCGCGGGTTCATCAACGTCTGGGCCATTTTGCCTGTCAGATTGACGGCGGGTCTCCCAGTGTCGCTCTATGGTGACGTGTGCATCTTCCCTTCACCGATCCTCCAGGACTTGCCGTTGATCCCGGTGGGCTCGTGGATCAGAAGAGGCCATCAATGCTTTGTCAGGTTCGCGGACATGTTGTTCTTGCTGCTGTCACCTCTGGGTCTGCTGTCACGAAGGAGACTGCACCGTCAGTGCGGCCTCCTCGACACGGCCATCAGCCTAGGCTGCTGTTGCCATTCGCGGGTGCCGCGATGGCCTGTCCTGCTGCAATTTTACAGCTTCAGCAAAGCCGATCCAACTCTAGATGGTGACCCTCCATTCATCCATTTGATCAGCCGCCGGTGGGAATCTCAGTAGGAACTGGGCCTGCGCCATGGCTTCCGTAGCTGTGCTCGGCGCAACTCATGAGGCAGATCGCGAGGTCGCTTGACTACTGGTGGTACCAACAGGGTGTCGCCGCATTCATGCCATCGCGAACCGGTCGCCAAGGCAGTCTGATGATGAGTGGGTCGCACTTGGGGATCGACAACCCCGTTCGGTGCTCCGCCTTGTTCGCCTTGCTCCGGGCAAGGCACGTGCCCAGTGGCCGCGCCTGTGGCAAGCACGGCTAGAGGGTCATGACTCGCACCAGAGCGGGCGTCGTTGCTGCGGCTGCGCCCGCTAGTGCAGTTTGGTGGTGGAGACTGAACGCCCCATCCACCCGCGGCTTGTGGGTCATGCCCACTGGGGTGTTGCTGATGCTGCCCTCCCCCGGTGCCTCCCACTCCAGCTTCATCCACGGGGGACACAACGACGGCGCCGCCTGCGCCGGTCATGTCTCCCATGGCGCCCGCTCCACCCAACACCGCTGTGGCGCCTACGGTGTCCGCGGCTGCGTGCGAGGGGGCCTTAGAAGTGGAAGGGTGCGCGGTAGCATCGGGTTTCTTCTTGGGCGCCATGGATGAAGATGATGATGATGATGATGATGGACGTGCTGCTCACAGCTTCGGGTTCGCGCAAGCGATTTCCCCCTACCTGCCACGCCAAAGATGTCGTCGAGGAACACGATCACCTATGGGGCCGTCGGCCCCTTTGTGGTTTGGCCAGGGGGGAGATCACATTGCACAAAGAGCAGAGGCCATGAAACAGCACGACGGTGGTGACACTGGTAGTTTTTACCCAGGTTCGGGCCACTGGGAAGCGCAAAACCCTACTCCTACTTTGGTGGATTGGATAGGGGAACACGAAGAACACGCAGCGCTCAATCCCGGCAAGGTGGCCTCGGGGAGAGGTGCTATGCGTGTATAAGTGTGCAAGGATCCGAATCCTTTGCTAGTTTGCCTCTGACCTCCTTTTATAGCTCAAGGGGTGACCACAGTGGCAAAACAAACTTTATCCAGTGATTAGTTAGCTAACAGTGTTATCATACCTAACCCTGGCAGTTTGGACAAAGTGCATTAAATGCACTACAAGGTGTCGTGCTGAGGGTGAAGCCCGGCAAGCCTGCCGTGCCTCTTAATCATCTTTTGCTTATCTGTTCGACATGCCTCTGGATGGGTGTCACATGAGAGTAATATGTCTTCTAATGGGCTGCCATGTGCTTGGTGGTAGCCACTTAATCACCTGGAGAATTGACACCGCATTGATAGGTGATTTGCGTTGTGGTGCGATGGAGCGGTGGTGCCTTGGCGGGAGTCCTCGCCCCTGGCGGACCCGGCAAGCCTGCCGGGGAAATCTTGGACTTGTCCCTGGGGTGGCCTCGACCCGGCCAGGCTCTCCTGCCCGGTAAGGGAGGCCTCCCCGAGGTGGTGCTCTGCTGTCTTGTCTGACTTGGTCTTCTTGATCCACTCCCTAATCTTACAAAGAGCGGTTCCTCTGGCTTGCTTTTGTTTTGTAGTTTGGTGCAGGACATGCGATGCCACCACGCCTGTGTATAAGTCCGGGCAATCAAACGTAAATGTTTGTTGCACCGACAGTCTACATCCTAAATGCGAAGGGGTCATGGGCCAATCGTCCTTTGCAGTGTTGCACGTTCCAAACGTGACCTGGAGCAGACCCACCGCCTAATACAAGCGCAGGTGGTTCCCGGCCAACCAGGCGCACGCCGCTAAACTGCTGACATCAGTGAGCTTTCGGAAGAATCATATGACGCCGAGTGCCCATACTTATTCCCGTGTGGTGGTTAGTACAAAAAGGCCAGAGACCTACTCAGATCACATACCCAAACCCGTTAGTGTCTTGGGAGCGCGCGGAGATGATCAATGATCCATGATCTATGGTCATGTTGCCCCGTCTTGCGGACTTACGGCAAGGGCTATGAATGCCCGGCCGTGCAGCGTAATTATCTCACGGGTGCCCTCCAGGTCAACCAGACTCACAAGGGGTTGTCGGGAACTCAGGTCCACCTCTACCGGGGTGGTACCGCCTATCCCTTCAGTCCCGCAGAAACAGTAACTCTCGTGGGTACCCTCACGGTCAACCCGACTTCACATCTCTCGCGGGTACCCCTCGGGCCGACTCGATTTCCACATGGTTCTAGGGTAAAGTCAAAGTAACCATGTGTCTATAATATCAAGGGGGAAATCCGAGGAATCACCCTCAATGGATTCCCACTTGATGTAACCGTCAAGGTGAACTTGGAGGAATCACCCTCGAAGGGTTCACACTTGAGGTGTTGCATGACAAAGTCGTCATCGGGAGTAGTGAAGAAGGAATCACCCTTCGTAATCCACGACCGATTAGCTACACTACAGAGATATCATCAGGAGTGCGTTCCGAGGTATCACCCTCGGCACTCGATAGTAGCTCTACAGAGTCGTACAACTAATGGGGTGTCAGTGATGTGTCAGGCTCTGGATGTCGATCACGTTGATCGATTCATCTGGTAACAAAGCAGGGCAACAGGGACAAGGTGAGGGGTCACTGATGGATCACGAACCAACCTATACTAAGCATATAGGATATCCGGTAAGGTAACAATAGCATCTTACAAAAGTAGGCTATGCATCATAATAGGATCTATCGAACAACAGTAGCAAAATCTAATGCAAGCATAAGAGAGAAGGAATGGGCGATATAGGAATGATCAAGGGGGTTTTGCTTGCCTGGAAGCTCTACTGCATGTGGATGGACGTCAGAGGTGTAGTCATATCCGGGAGCAGTGTCGGTCTCAAGGTCTACCAGAGAGAAGAGGGGGAAGAAACACATATGAAGCAAACAAATGCATCATGATGCATGACATGGCAAAATGTTGTGCTAGGGGTGACCTAACAAAGTGCTAGATGTTACAGACGGAGCGGATAAACATCTGGGAATGTTTTCCCTGCTATTGGATGTTTTCGAACAGATTAATCGAAGGGGAAGGATCCATGTTCATCATGTTAGAGGCATGTGATAGATGGATGGATAGCATATTCAGATTTGTTATGTTTTTCTGAGCAATTTTCATATATAAATTATTTTCATCTCACTTATAGATTATTTTATATGATTTTTTAAAGTTTTAAACATTTTTCAGAATTTATTTTAATTCAAAATTAGATGGCTAAATGCTAGGTACACCCAAAAGTGTACCCAGCCAGGGGGTTAGTGAGGCTGACAGTGGGCCCTGTTGACTGCTGAGTCAACAGTCAACTGTTGACTGGTCAAACTGACCAGATGGGCCCACTTGTCATTGACAAAAAAGTTAACAGTGTTTAAATTTAACTAATTTAGTTAATTAGCTAGTAGGGCCCACTAGTCAGTGACTAATTAATTTAACTAATTGATTAAATTAGTTTAGTTAGTAAAAAGGGGGTGGCCCACCGGTCTGTGACTGTGCTGCCCAGTCAGCACAGTTGACCGAGGTCAATGGGGTCAGCTGGGCCCCTGGGGCCCATTGGCAGTGACCCAGGGGTGGCCCCAGGCTAGGCCATGTCAGCGGGCAGCGCCTCGCCGTCAGTGACACGAAAACGCGGCGAATGCGCTCAGGCACTCGCTGGAAAATGGCCACGGGTGCCCGTTCGGAGCGTGGCTAGGTGTGTTCGACTACGTGGGAGACGGCGCGTCGGACGGGGGTCACGGGAGTCGCCAAGGTGTCCGGTAACTTCACCGATGTTGAGCGTGGGCAGTGGCCGAAGTCGGGCGATGATGGAACCGGGGCTAGGGGCATGGTTTTGGGCCCGGTCAGGTGCGTTCGAACGCACGCGAGACTGCTCCAGAGACGGCCGGAGTCAAGCACAGCATCAATGACAGGTGGCAACGGCTAGGGTGCTCGAAGGAGTCGACGCCGCGGGGCACGGCAAGGCAACCTAAGGGCATGGGCGGCTTCGCCGCGAGGCCCTGAGCACGACAGCGTGCTCTGTTGGCTCGGAAGCGAGCGCTGGCTACAGTGGTGAGCTTCGCATCGGTGGTTGGAGCAGGAGATCGAAGAGATCAAGCCTAGGGGAGGCGCAAGTGCCAAGGGAAAGAAGGGAGAGGACGGGAGACTCACCGAGAAGGCGCATGTAGTCCCGTTGACGGCTTAGTAGCGCAGACCGACTGGAATCGACGTCGGATGGCGGCGGGGACCCGAGGAGAAATACGAGGTCAGGGCAGCGTCATAGTGGTCCCCGGCTCCAGCTCGTCGGTGTAGAGGAAGTAGGGGAGGACGGCGGAGCCCTACGGCATGACGGCAAGGCGAGGGGCGGTCGGTGGCCGCGGCGGGGGCGAGATGAATGGCGACCCTGGCACTTGGGCGAGGCAGATCTGACGAGGGAGAGCGCATGGGAGGAGGAGAGAGCGATTGGGAGTGCGCAAGTGGAGGAGGGGAGCCCGAGGTGCGCGGGGAGGGGCGCCCTTATCCTTCCGTGGCGGAGGCAGGCGAGGTGGTCCGGCAGCGACCGACGGGCGCGGGCGCGCGCTGCTCGATCGGCTACTGTAGGTAGTAGCCGACGGTGGGCTGGGCCGGCACTATGCATGGCTGGGCGGGCACAGTACCAGTTTTGTTTTTCTTTTCCTTTTTTTATTTCATTTCATTTTTCTTTTATTTAACTTTTGTTTTATTTTAATTCAAAAATCATTTGAGTTTTATACAATATGAGACTTGGCCCATTATTAGTATAGTAATTTTTGGCACTGCCACAAAGGTTTGGGGATTTATTTAAAATAGTTTGTGTTTTTATAATTTAGAAAAGGTGTTTTAAATAATATTTTGGCCCCTGTTTTACTTGTTTTGGGGCATTTAATTATTTTATAAGAAGTTGGTTTTTCCATTACAATTAATCAGTGATTACTTGCAGCAATATGAACATGTCCTAGTGTTTGGTGAAATAACTTCTGGACTTTATAATTTAAATTTGAATTTGAATTCAGAGGTAGAATTTGAAATGAGATATGAATCAAAGATGATCAAGACTAGTTAATCAAAGTAGCTTAGCTTAATGATGATGATCATTGTAGCTCATTACATTGGGGTGTTACAATTCTCCTCCTCTAAAAGAAATTCTCGTCCCGAGAATTAAGAGGTAGAAGGGAAAAGATCAAGATATTCTTCCCAAAGATGTTCCTCGTGTTCCCAAGTGGCTTCATCTTCAGTATGATTCGACCACTTCACTTTGAGGAACTTGGTAACCTTCTGTCGGGTTCGACGTTCAGCTTGATTAAGAATGCGGATCGAATTCTCTTTGTAAGAGTGATCATCTTGCACTTCGATCATCTCAGGATCCACTTTGCGATGCGGGTCCTTAAAGCAACGATGAAGTTGCGATTCATGGAAGACATTGTGGACGTGTGAGAACTGCGATGGCAATTCCAATTGATAAGCCACATGTCCACGTCGGGTGAGAATGCGGAAGGGACAAATGTAGCGAGGAGCTAACTTGCCCTTGACTCAAAACTGATGAGTGCCTCTAAAAGGAGTGACACGCATATAAGCTTGTTCTCCAGGTTGATAGGTAGAACCCTAGTGTTTACGGTCATAGTTGCTCTTCTAGCAGGCCTGGGCCGCCTTGAGATAATCCCGGACAATGCGGACTTGCTCTTCACCTGGTTGGATAATATCCGAACCAATGAGCGGCCATTCCCCAGTTTCTGACCAATTCAGAGGGGTTCGGCACTTACGTCCATACAGTACCTCGAAGGGTGCCATCTTCAAGCTAGCTTGATAGCTGTTGTTGTACGAGAATTCACCATAAGGGAGAGATTCTTCCCACTTCTTGCCGAATGACATGACACAAGCACGCAGCATATCTTCAAGAATTTGATTGACTCGCTCGACTTGACCTTGGGACAGGGGGTGATAAGTAGTGCTCCAGGTTATATGAGTTCCCATAGCTTCTTGGAAACTATCCGAGAACTACGAGGTGAAAATGCTGCCACGATCTGAACTGATCTCCTTCGGAATGCCATGGAGTGTCACAATTCTAGAGATATAAAAAAATTCTAATTGACTAGCAGTGATTGTTTCCTTGACTAGCAGGAAGTGGGCAACTTTGGAGAATTGGTCGATGACGACAAAGATAGCACCGTTACTCTTTTGTGATCTGGGGAGGCCAGTGACGAAATCCATTTGGATCTTATCCCACTTCCATTCAGGAATAGGAAACGGTTGCAGAAGTCTAGCCGGTTTCTGATGTTCTGCTTTGACGTGACGACACACATCACATTCTTCAATATATCGAGCAATGTCTTGCTTCATCTTAGACCACAAGTATTTGTGACGGATGTCTAGATACATCTTGGTACTTCCTGGATGAATAGAGAGAGGGGTGTCATGTGCTTCTTTCATCACCTTCTCTGTCATAAGTTCAAATCAGGGTACCATAATGTGATCTCTGAAGTACAAGGTTCCATCTTCAGCAAGCAAGAAGTCTCTGGCTTTCTCAAGAGCAAGATCCCGTTTCATCCGATCAACTTCAGCGTCTTTTTCTTGCGCAGACTTAATAGCTTTCAGGAGAGTTGGTTCCAGGACAAGGTTATTAAGAGAACCCTATGGAACAAGGTGAAGGTTCAACTTGCGAATCTCTTCATGAAGGCGGGGTTGAGCTTTATGAACCATGTGATTGTTGCAATAAGACTTCCGGCTCAGGGCATCGGCCATGACATTAGCCTTGCAAGGGGTATAAGATATACTGCAGTCATAGTACGGTAATACCTTCCATCCATCGCTGCTGACAAAGATTCAGATATGGCTGAGTAAATAGACACTTCAGACTCTGATGATCGGTGAAGATCTCGCAATGGTTACCGAGAAGGTAATGTCGCCACAACTTTAGTGCATATATAACTGCAGCAAGCTCAAGGTCATGAACTAGGTAGTTCTCTTCATGAGGATGCAACTGTCGAGAAGCAAAAGCAATCACCTTGCACTCTTGCATTAGGACATAGCCTAATCCTTGATGAGATGTGTCGCAATAGATGATGAAGTCCTTGCGAGAATCTAGAGGAGCAAGCACAGGGGTAGAAGTCAGCTTGTACTTGAGTGCCTGGAAACTTTCCTGACACTTTTCTGCCCAATCAAACATAATGCCCTTGTGAAGCAGATTAGTTAACGGCTTGGCAATCTTGGAGAAGTTCCCGACAAAACGGCAGCAATTGCTGGCAAGTCCAAGAAAACTTCTGGCTTGCTTGACACTCTTCGAAGGAGTCCAGCCAAGAATAGCCTGAACTCATTCTAGGTTGATGGCAATACCATCCTTGGAGATTACATGACTAAGGTAGGTCATTTCGGGTAACCATAATTCACACTTAGAATACTTGGCATATAGTTGATGCTCTCAAAGCTTTTCCAATACAAGGCGAAGATGTTCAGCGTGTTCTTCTTTATTCTTGGAATACACAAGGATATCATCCAGATAAACCAGAACGAACTTGTCGAGGTATTCCATGAAGATATAGTTCATCAGACGAGAGAATCTTGCTGGAGCATTGGTCAAGCCGAAAGATGTGACGGTGTACTCGTATGAACCATAGCGAGTAACGAATGCGTTCTTTGGAATATCCTCTTCACGAACCCGGATCTGGTGGTAACCTGACCTCAAGTCAAGTCAAGTTTAGAGAAAACTGAGGAGCTAGCAAGTTGATCATATAGATCGTTGATCCGAGGAAGAGGGTACTTGTTCTGAATTGTTGCCTGGTTGATAAGTCGGTAGTATTGGACCAAACGGTTTGTACCATCCTTCTTCTTGACCAAAGAGAGAAGGTGCTCCCCAAGCAGATGAACTTGGACGAATGAAACCCTTGCAAAGTGAATTGCCAATTTCCTCCTTAAGTTCAAGGAGTTCATGTGGCAGCATGTTGTAGGGTTGTTTGGCGATAGGGATGGTGCATGGTTTCAAGTCGATGACGAATTTGACAGCTCTAACAGGGGGCATTCCTAGAAGTTCTTCTGGGAAGACATCTTGGAATTCATGAATGACTGGAACATTTTCAATTCCCTCAAGAGGTGATGTGCTCAACGCATTCAAGTAATAAAGTCATGCTTCGGCATTTTGAACAAAACGAGCACGGTAGCTTACTATCTCATTTGAAGGATGTAGGAGATGGACGGGTTTAGTGGCGCAAACGATAGAAGCAGTATGCGTTTTAACCAATCCATTCCCAGAATGAGGTCAATATTGGAAGATTTCAAAATAATGGGGGAGGCGTGAAATTCCAACTCTTCGATTTCAATGGCGACGTTGTGGCTAACCATGGAAGTTTGACATTGGCCCGCAGGGGTGTGTACCACTAGCGAAGTGCTCATATCCTCTCATGTAATGTTGTGCGTCTATGCAAAAGTTTCTGACATGAATGAATGTGGTGCTCCTGAATCAAATAAGAGTAAGTTGAATAGACTTAGAGGCACAATTGATGACAAATTGATTGGGCGAGAACCAGCTCATATCTGGAATGACGTATGAGCCGAAAGGACAATTTCTAGGGAACAAATGATGATTGTGTGCAGTCACACACATGTTGGATCAATAGGTTAAGAATGAAAATCGTAAAAGGTTTTAATGAATATTGCTAGACATATGGAATTAACCATAATGCAAGCAGGTAAGGAAGATCAAGAGCAATAGGCTACTGAGGATTTCAGAAGATTGAATAGCATTTTGAAGAATTTTGTGAAACACATGAACAACTGGGGATGAACGGATCCCGGTAAGTGTGAGGAATTATCGTAAGGGCTTTCATGTGGTAATGAAATGCAAGGCAGTAAGTTCAAAGGATTCTCGGAACATCGGTGAGTATTTTGGGGCATCTTGTAATAACAAGAGAAATTGGGAATGAATGTATGAACGGGAAGTGTATGTCGTTATCCATAAGGATATATCGGTGGTAGGGAATTGCAAAGGCGGTGGGCACAAGGGCCTTGGGAAAACATCGAAGAGTACCTTCAAAATCATCTAGTGAATCAAGCCATCATCTGGAATGAGGGGCTCTCCGGGAGGAAGCAGTTACAAGAACCTAAAGTTAGAGTTAGTAAAATCTTTAACCCAAATAGAATAGAGATCAGAATCCCAGAGTAAAGGCAAGGAATAAAAGATCCTAAAACCACCCATTTGTGATGTGGGCCCGTAAGCCACATAATAATGTTAGTAAAAAAATCAAAGACTAGACTCAACTTCGGCCAAGGAGTTGGAAAGGGGGCTTCCTATAGGCAGTCGGCTCTGATACCAACTTGTGATGCCCCGACTTAATCATGCACTAATCATACACGCAAATGTGCATGATCAAGATCAAAGACTCACGGGAAGATATCACAACACAACTCTAGGCACAAATTAAAGTCATACAAGCTTTATATTACAAGCTAGGGGCCTCGAGGGCTCAAATACATAAGCTCGGATACAAAAGAGTCAGTAGAAGCAACAATATTCGAGTACAGACATAAGTAAACAAGTCTGCCTTAAGAAGGCTAGCAAAACGACGATAACTGGATTGAAAAGGCGCAAGCCTCCTGCCTGGGAGCCTCCTATCTACTCCTGGTCGTCGGTGGTCTCCACGTAGTAGTAGGTTTCGTCGGGGTAGTAGTAGTCGTCGGCGGGATCAGCTAGCTCCTGGGCTCCGTCATCTGATCGCATCAATTGGGTAGAGGAGAAAAAGGGGTAGCAAAGAAACTGTGAGTATCATCTGAAGTACTCGCAAGACTTACATATGATCTATACTAAGTATGCATCAGTATCAAAAGGAAGGGGCTGTATCTGAGGACTATACTGCAGAAATGCCAGAATAGAGAGAAAAGCCTATGTCGGGGTACACAAACAGGGTTGTATGTTTCCCCTAACTTGTGCACGGACAGTAGGCCGCCAACCCAATAGCACCAAGCTCCCAAGACGAGACCAAGCCAGAAAGATAGCTCTTTGAGGAATCAAAGGGCGGATCAAGAAGACCAAGACAAGCCAAGAGAGCAAGATGTCACTAAAAAGACCTCCTTTACCAGGCAGGCGAGCCTGGGCAGGTCGAGGCCTCACCAAGAACAAGTCCCAAGATCTCCTCGGCAGGCTTGCCGGGGCCGCCAAGGGCAAATATCCACGCCAAGACTCCACCGCTCCACCGCACAGCGACGCAAGTCACCTATCAGTGTGGTGTCGAGCCCCCAAGTGATTAAGTGGCTGTCATTTGGCACTAGGCAGCCAGTTGGAAGGGAGATTCCCCCTATATGACACCCGTCCAGAGGCGTGTCATGCAGACAGGTGGAAGATGATTAAGCGGCGTGACAGGCTTGCCGGGCTGCATCCTCAGCGTGACACCTAGCAGTGCATTTAATGCACTTTGTCCTAACTGCCAGAGTTAGGTATGATAGCACTGTTGGCTATCTAATCAGTAGATAATGACTGTTTTGCCACTGTGGTAACCCCTTAGCCTATAAAAGGAGGGCCATGGCAAACTAAAAAAGGATTCAGACCCTTGTACACTCATACGCACGTAACTACTCTCCCTGAGGTGACCTTGCCGGGCTTGAGCGCTGCGTGTCCACCACGATCCGCTCTTCAATCCACCAAAGCAGGAGTGGGGTTTTACGCTTCACAGCGGCCCGAACCTGGGTAAAAACCACCAGTGTCACCTCTGCCGTGTTGTCCCATGGCTTCCGCTCTTTGTGCAACGTGATCTCCCCCCTGCCGAACCACAAGGGACTGATGGCCCCATAGGTGATCGTGTTCCACCACGACAACTTTGGTGCACCAGGTAGGGGGAAGCGCTTGAGCGAACCCGAGGTCATGGACAGCGTGTCAAGCTGCACCATCATCAGCGTCGACGCTCCCTCCATCAACAACTTCAGAAGAGAAAGGCAACATCACTCCCTCGTTCCGCCCTGCCCAGATCATGTCGCCCATATCCACCACAACCGCGACAGCGACGGGAATGGAAAGTGGTGGCGATGAAACGGCGCCGGGCAGCTTGGGTGGCATGGCCACCATGCTGCCCCTATCCAAGGAAAGGAGCGAGGCATGCGGCGATGCCGTCCTCCTTGCGGGTTCTCGCCAAACGTACCCGGTGCCTGAGAGAATCACTGGGGCACGCAGGAAATATGGTATACGGCCTCCTCCTCCTCCTCCACTTTCGCTCGTTGACGATCGAGCCATACGGGGGTAGCATCACCAACGTCGACAAGCCCACGTGGAACTCGGTCCAGCATTTACCCCGCCAAGGGAAAATCTTGAGTGAAACGCTGGTGCGAATCCATTGATTGACGCCCTGGCAAGCATGCTTCGGCAGGGCCGTCCGCGCCAGCGTGACCTTTATGCCCGCGGTCGTGATATCATCAATAGTGTAAGGAAGAGAAGAGAGGAGTCGACCCTTCCTTTTCGCCGTACACTATCACCTGCAAGTGTTCTGTTATCCCCTTCGGCCCCTGCCGGGGGTGGACGTGCAACTGATAAACTGCCAAGTTTTCTTCTTGCGCATGTTTTCCGTTGTTAATTTTACAGACCTGAGGCAGATACGCAAACGCTATCCTCTCAAGATATGAGGACGTGGTGAGCGACCGCGACTAAGGAAGGAGGGAAGCGTGAACGAAAGCTAAGTCGACATGTCCACTGGCTTTTTCTCCAAAGTTCGCATTTGCTTATCCCTCAGACAACCAATGTGTTTCATATGATTAAATCTTTCGTGTGATGGCACCTTGCTGAATTTGTCTGCACCCTCGCTTTGTTTCGAGCCTGCTTAACGAAGTGGGCGGCCGCATCAAAGACTCCTAAGGAAAAGCCTACCAGGGCATGTCCTCGCCAGCTGAATGCTAAGGACCCGCTCCTCACAGCAATTGCGGCAGCATGCTATTGGCGGGCAACCGAAACACACAAAAAGAAGCCAACCATATGAACATCCGTGGGTAAAACACAAGAGGGATAGCATGCACTTAAGCTTAAATTGACATCAGTCCAACAAGAGCAAAAGCAAATATAGTACGAGGCCTAAACATGAGACATGCATTATGTTTTGTTACAAGGCGCGACGGCAACAAGAATGATTCACGACAGTGCTTGGCGGTCTTCTGGGACCCTGGGGACAGAGAGAACCTTGTCGGTGAAGGGACCAGCCTTCCCCTCGGCAATAGAAACGTCAACACCTGCTGGCAGCCTCCTGAAGCCGTCAGCAAGGTTGAGGTCTGGGTGGCGATAGGCGAGGTTGCTCAAGACCATGAAGAGGGCATCATGGGCAAGCTTTCGAGACTTGTTTGCAAAACAAGGGGCTCATTCTTCCTCGTATGTCTTCAGCCCTTCGATCAAGCCTTTGAAGAAGAGCACTAGCTTGACGCTTGGAACCTCATGTCTGTTGACTGAGAAGGCCCAAGTCTTCATATCCATCGTTGCAATCTGGGCAGAGAGGCGCTCGGCAATATCAACTAGATTCTTGATCCAGAGGTCACGCTGCTCAACTTGGTTCGCCAGTTTGTCCTCTGCGCCCTTTCGGAGGATTCTCGTGTTTTCCAAGTCCTTCATCAATTGCTTCTCACGAGCTCCGACAGACTCAATTCCGCTCTCCAAGGTGCCAAGCCTTGCCTTCATGTCAGTAATGGTGCCATTGGTAGTGTCGAGGTCCTGGCTCTTGGAGGAAAGCTGTGATTGCACCTCCTTCAGAAGAATCTCCGCCTTCTACACTTCCTCCTTGAGAGCCATGATTTCCTTGGCGCTCCCGGGAAGGTCCTTTGTCAGTTTGGCCACCTGTTGGTCGAGATCAGCCTTAGCAATGGACGCAGCGGCAAGATCATCAGCAATCTTCTTCAGCTGGGCAGCAGAGTCAAGGGTGAGCGTGTCAAGGGCTGCCTTGTGCTTGTCCTCCAGATCCTTGGTGCGCTGTTGGACAAGGGCCTCCAGTTCCTCGTCCTTGTTGCGGAGGGTGGCCCCGAGGTTCCCTTCCCGTGAAGAGATGTCTTTCTCCTTGGCATCCAGAAGCGCTTTGCGCTACGCCACACGGACTTCCCGGGCAGCGACATCCTCTTTCACCATGGTTATCACCTCTTGTTGCTGCAGAAGGGTTTGGAACTGCTTGATGTACCACTCGCGCAGTTCACTGCCCTTGTCCCTCAGTTTTTGATCCATGAGACTGGCGGAGTTACGTTGCTCCTTGATCGCCTGCCACTTCAGGCTGTATCTACTCTACATGTCCTTGATGCATGTCGCCACAGACTCTAGGAAGGACAAGTCCATGGCTGCACTGGCTAAATCATCAGCCTCTTCAGCTCACTGGAACAGCGGCGCCATGATGCGCTGGATCTCTTCATCAATGTCTGCACTTACTGCCACGGATGAGCCGGGGGTTCCAAGTCCAGGTTGGGCAAGAACCAATGCCAGCGTGCTCGAAGATGGCTGTAGAGCCGCGGCCGAGGTGCTAAACTTTCTCTTTAACCACCACCTCCAATCCTGGCACGCTGCTGGGGAACTTCTCTGCTTCCTTTGGGGCCTCTTGGATATCCCCGGCAGTATGCTCCTGGCCCTCCGCGGCAGCAATCTTGGCGGCCTCTTCAGCAGCATCCTTTCCAATGCTGGCCACTTCTTCCAACAGCTCTGGTTCCTCGGCCAATGGAACTGCAAGCAAGATCAGCAAGCGATAGCAGAGAGATAATATACATTGGTGAGCCAGAGACTTGAGACAAAATAAAGCAAGCAACAAAAGACAAAGGGCGAGCAGATTACCCGAAGATGTTTACCGTGGGAAGGCATCAGTTTCCCCGGCAACATCAGTTGTCGGGGCATGACCCCCGCCCCCTTCCTCGGTAACCATAGCGCCAGCATGGGCCGATCCTTCCGTGGAGGCCCTTGCCGGGGATTTCTCGGCTTGAGCATCGGGCAGGGTGGGCCCTTCCTGGAGAGCCTCGCTCTCGACGGTCTCCCTCTCTCCCTTGGCAGGACATGGGACGCGCTCTTCCACACCTCCCCTAGCGGGAGAAGCCTGTCCCATACCTTCGTGCCGGGGGCTTGGCACTGGGTCACTCGTGCTACCTCCCACCAAGCCCGTGCCCTCCGAAGGCCCCAACGACTCCAGTTGCTTGGATCATTTGGCCCGGTGGATGAGGGCTTCTTCTTCATCTCTATCAAGGACATCAAGGACAACAAACCAGATTGGGTCAGCAAACCAGCAAGTGCATGATGCTTTGACAAGGAAACATAGTGTTTTCCTTACTCTGAATCAATGAGCATGGAGCCTAGCGCGAACTCCATAGGTGGTGGGGTCGCTCTGCTCCTCTTCAGGGTCGGGGGAGCAGTGCTTCCCGGCAACTTTGAGCCCTTTTGAGGGACTAGGGGCTCCGACAAGGATGAGCTGCGCGAGGATGTAGCGCCAAAGATGCGATTCTATCCCAATCACGTGATGAATTCATGATTGGGGCACAACCGCATTTCGAGCGCATAGCAAGGTGGATATCATTACAACATATCATGTACTAAATAGATGAGAATACAAGATAAAGGCTTACACTCGCCACAAGCTACAACATGAATACAACAGTTCATCAATACATAGCAATCATCATACAGAAGAGCAGGATCCGACTACGGATGAAATCAAATGAAAAAGAAGAACGACATCCACCCTGCTAATCCCAGGCTCCCGACCCGGAACCTATCCCTTGATCGAAGAAGAAGAAGTAGAAGAACTCCAAACAAGCAAGCATCGCACTCGCGTCAGATCATCGCAATACCTGTACCTGCAACTATTGTTGTAGTAATCTGTGAGCCACGAGGACTCAGCAATCCCATTACCATGGGTATCAAGAGTAGCAAAACTTAATGGGTATGGAATGGATAAGTGGTGAGGTTGCAGCAAGCACTAAGCATTGTATGGTGGCTAACTTACGAGTACAAGAGTAAGAAGAGTTACTACGCATAACGGTCGCAGACTAGTAATGATCAAGAAGTGATCCTGAACTACTTACGAGTCAAACATAACCCCACCGTGGTCTCTTCTCGAACTCGCTCGAAAAGAGACGGTCACGGTTACACACGCGGTTGGTGTATTTTATATTCGGATCTGGTGTCAAGTTCTCTACAACCGAATATTAAAAATTCCCATTTGCCACATAACCGCGGGCATGGCTTTTGAAAGTTTAAACCCTGCAGGAGTGTCCCAACTTAGTCCATGACAAACTCTGACGATCAGCGGAGGCAAATCTCCATCCTGGGGACAACCCGATCAAACTCGGAATCCCGGTGCACAAGACATTTTGACAATGGTAAAAAAACCAGCAAGACCACCCGATGTATTGACAATCCTGATAGGAGTCGCACGTATCTCGTTCTCAGGGCACACTGGATAGCCAAGACGTTGGGTTGGCTGAGAACCTGGTTGCCCAGGGGGCGCATCGCCCAGGTTGGACCAACACTCATGAGGAGCACTGGCCCGGATTGTTGATTAATTATCCTCGGGTACCGGTAAGTCCCTATGCAAGTTTTAGTTGTTATTAGGCAAATGGTAAAACCAATGTTGGGCCTTGCTGGAAGAGTTTTATTCAAAACGAACTGTCAAGGGGGGCCCATAAACCCCGACCGTGTTAGGAACGCAAAATCAAGGAACATAACACCGGTATGACGGAAACTAGGGCGGAAAGAGTGGAACAAAACACCAGGCAAAAGGCTGAGCCTTCCACCCTTTACCAAGTATATAGATGCATTAATTAAATAAGAGATATTGTGATATCCCATGATATCCATGTCCCAACATGGAACAACCTGCAACTGCTCCTGCAACTAGCAACGCTATAAGAGGGGCTGAGCAAGCGGTAACATAGCCAATCAACGGTTTGCTGGGATAGTGGTAAGGTTAGAGGCTTATCATGGCAATTTGGGAGGCTTGATGAACAAGTGGTAGGTAGCGCGACATAGCGATAGCATTGAGACAACTAGCAAAGCAAAGAGAATAGTGGTATCCAGGGTAATGATCATCTTGCCTGAAATCCTGCTAGGAAGAAGACCGAATCCATGAAGAAGACAAGCGGGGCGTAGTCGAACGAATCCTCACATTCACAACATAACCGGAACTATCGAGAAGAAGCACAACCGAAAAGAAGCAAACAACATGGTAAACAACCCTCACATGAACATGGCATGCACAATCAAGTATGATGCATGCCCGGTTTAATGATTCATGGCATGGCAAAGTGCAACAAACAATACTACAAATTAAGTGGAGCTCAATATGAAACAAGTTGCATATTGATGAAACACCACATTCAATTATTTAGTTCCCTCCCGTTTATGTACCCAACAATATTAAATGTTGGTTTACATGGCAAGAGGTGAAGCATAATTAAACTACCTATCTAGGCAAGTTTAAATGAGGCCGGAAGCAACAAACAACAATTCCGGAAAATCCCCACATGTCATTTAGCAATTTAATGCAAACAACAATTTTAAACATTTTAAATGTTGTTATCATGATGCGGATGACATATACAAGTTTTATGCAATGTTATGAAAGGGGTGCCACGGCAACGACAACGAAAATGGTGCCACGGCAACACTCCGATGGTCCGACAACTCGAACACGGTGCAAACACGAGCATCTCATACAACACACATGCAGTCGTTCACGAGCGTCGTCTCGGGGTTATACCTTCGAAGCGTGCATTTTCGGGGCGGAACGAGTTCGATGCGATGTGGTGGTACATGTTTCCGTAGATGTTCAGGGTCACGACAAGGAACTTGGCGTCCACGGGGTCTTCGAGGGTCGACGGTAGTGGAAGTAGTGGTACATGACGAAGAGGAACTTGAAGTATCCATATGCTCCGCAGCTCATTGTTGTACTTGGCGTTTTTGTCGGTAGATGTTTGGCGTCCATGCGGTCTTGCCGGTTGGGTACTTGGCGAACCTAGAGGCCTTGGTTGTGGTACTTCGCGAACTCCACGAGGCGGTCTTGGCGTGCAACGAGCAACGATGCGATGTACAGGTGCAGCGGCGACGGGGATCTGGCGAGGACAAGCCTGAGACGCGGATCTGGGCGGCGGGAGCCCATCTCCGACGATGGTGGCGGCGCTGGAGCATGAACGAACGCAGGGGAAGGTAGAGAAGCTCGCGTCCATGGCGCGGTGACGGCGAACTGGGGTCGCCGGGATCCGAAGCGGCGGAGTCGATCTCGACCCGATCCAGTCAAAACGAGGCGCCTGGCTCACCCTCGATGCAGAGGAGAGGGCAGAGCAGAGGAGGTCGGCGGGCGGCAGCGCTGGCCCGCGGCTGGCCAGGTGGTGGCTGCGAGGCAACGGAACGCGCAGGGGATGGCGGGGAATGGAGCGGCGACGTGGCGGCAGCCGGCAATGGCTCCGGTGGCCTGCATGGTTGAGGGAGGAGGCGAACGGGTGCGGGGAAGGGCAGCAAGGCGGTCGGAGGGGTCACCGATGTGGCGGAGCTCTACAGCAGGAGAAGCATAGGGAGGCGCAGCGCGAGGACTCTGCTCCTCTCTCTCCCTGTGTGTGGCGGCGCCAGGAGGAGAACGAAGGGAGAGAGCTGGGGATCGGGGCTTCCTAGGGTTATAGGTTAGGTGGTGGCGGCTGGGCCTTACGGCAGGGATGGTTGGGCCGGCCTGGTTAGTCAGGCCCAAGAGGCCGGTGGCTGGGAGGATGGGACAAGGCTCCTCATTTCTAGGGTTCGGTCTGATTACAAATAGGTAGGGGAACTAGGTGCTAGGCGATTTAGTACCTCCGATCAAAATCAGACAGTCTGAAATAAATAGGTTAGGTAGTCCAAATAAGAAACCGAAGATATTTTAGGGATGTTTGAGGTTGATCCGGATCCATTGGTAACGACAGCCCGGTTCAGGTCCGGGGCAGTTTCGGACGCGCACACGTGGGGTCTGTGCACTGTGCAGAGAGGCTGGACACATGGACGAGAGGGGAAATCAAGGACAACGGGGTCTGACAAAAGGCCACGGAGAAGACAAGAGAGAAGAGAACGTTCCGGTTGGTCTGAGAGAAGGTCAATTGAGACAAAGAGAGAAGCGGCAACTACGAACGACTACGAGTTTTATAAAAACATGCGGATGCAATGCGCATGATGCAATGATGAATGCAACAAACAAATGAAACACACGGCAACAATGAAAATAAATGGAAGGCGTCTGGAGCGTCGGTCTCGGGTCGTTACAACTCTCCTCCACTTACAAGAGATCTCGCCCCGAGATCTAGGGATGACAAACGGAAGAGGAAGAGAAGAGGTAAAACTAAGTGATACGTCTCCAATGTATCTATAATTTTTGATTGTTCCATACTGTTATATTATCATTCTTGGATGTTTTACAATCATTTTATAGTCATTTTATATCATTTTTGGGTACTAACCTATTGACATACTGCCAAGTGCCAGTTGCTGTTTTTTGCATGTTTTTTTTCCATCGCAGGCAATCAATACCAAACGAAGTCCAAATGCAGCGAAACTTTTTGTGGATTTTTTTTGGACCAGAAGACATCCAGTGGGCCGGAGAAGCTCCTGGGGATGCTCCGAGGGGAGCACAACCCAGTAGGGCGCGCCTGGAGGCCCAGGCGCGCCCTGGTGGGTTGTGCCCACCTCGGCTGCCCCCCGAACCGCCTTTTTGCTCTGTAAATACCCCAAAATTCCAGAAACCCTAGGGGAGTCGACGAAAATCAATTCCAGCCGCCGCAGAGTCCAGAACCACCAGATCCAATCTAGACACCATCATGGAGGGGTTCACCACTTCCATTGGTGCCTCTCCGATGATGCGTGAGTAGTTCTTTGTAGACCTACGGGTCCGTAGTTAGTAGCTAGATGGCTTTCTCTCTCACGTTTGATTCTCAATACAATGGTCTCTTGGAGATCCATATGATGTAACTCTTTTTGCGGTGTGTTTGTTGGGATCCGATGAACTTTGAGTTTATGATCAGATCTATCTTTTTATCCATGAAAGTTATTTGAGTCTTCTTTGATCTCTTATATGCATGATTGCTTATAGCCTCATATTTCTTCTCCGATATTTGGGTTTTGTTTGGCCAACTTGATCTATTTATCTTGCAATGGGAAGAGGTGCTTTGTAGTGGGTTCGATCTTACGGTGCTTGATCCCAGTGACAAAAGGGGAACCGACACGTATGTATCGTTGCTACTAAGGTTAAAACGATGGGGTCTATTTCTACATAAATAGATCTTTTCTACATCATGTCATCGTTCTTATTGCATTATTCCATTTCTCCATGAACTTAATACACTAGATGCATGCTGGATAGCGGTCGATGTGTGGAGTAATAGTAGTAGATGCAGGCAGGAATCGGTCTACTAATCTTGGACGTGATGCCTATATAATGATCATTGCCTGGATATCGTCATGATTATTTGAAGTTTTATCAATTGCCCAACAGTAATTTGTTCACCCACCGTTTGCTATTTTTCTTGAGAGAAGCCACTAGTGAAACCTACGGCCCCCGGGTCTCTTTTCCAATATATTTGCTTTCAAGATCTGTTTTGCTATTCACTCTTTTCTTTATTTGCAACTTTTATTTTCAGATCTATTAAACCAAAAATACAAAAATACCTTGCTGCACTTTATTTTATTTGGCGTTCGATCTATCAATATTTACTACTCTCTCACGTCCGTTTGCCAATTTTTGGCGCCGTTGCCCGAAAGGGATTGACAACCCCTTTTACACATCGGGTTGCGAGTATTTGTTATTTATGTGCAGGTGATGTTTACGTAGTGTTGCTTGGTTCTCCTACTGGTTCGATAACCTTGGTTTCATCACTGAGGGAAATACCTACCGCCGCTATGCTGCATCATCTCTTCCTCTTTGGGGAAATACCGGCGTAGCTTCAAGCCGCTTCAAAAGGAATTTCTGGCGCCGTTACCGGGGAGGATCTTTAACATATACCAGGTTCCTAATCACAAATCTCATCTCCTCACAATTTACATTATTTGCCATTTGCCTCTCATTTTCCTCTCCCCCACTTCACAAAAATTTGCCGTTTTATTCGCCCTCTTTTTCGTTCGCCGTTTTCTTGCCGGATCTATTTTTTAGTGCAATCTTGTTGCGTAGTCACAATGACTCAAGAGAACACCAAGTTGTGTTATTTCTCAAATACCAACAACAATGATTTTTCTTAGCACTCCGATTGCTCCTCCCGCCACTAGTGCGGAGACTTGTGATATTAATACTGATTTGCTGAATCTTGTTATGAAAAATCAATTTTCCGGTACTCCTATGAGGATGTCGTGTCCCATCTTAACACATTCGTGGAATTATGCGATATGCAAAAGAAAAAAGATGTGGACAATGATGTTGTGAAGTTGAAATTATTTCCGTTTTCTTTGCGAGATCATGCAAAATTTTGGTTTTCTTCTTTGCCTTGTAATAGTATCGATTCTTGGAATAAGTGCAAAGATGCTTTTACCACTAAGTATTTTCTACCCGCAAAAATTATTTACCTTAGAACCCAGATCATGAATTTCAAGTAACTTGAACATGAGCATGTTGCACAATCTTGGGAAAGGATGAAAATGATGCTAAGGAATTGCCCAACTCATGGGTTAAATCTTTGGATGATCATACAAAAATTTTATGCGGGGTTGAATTTTGTTTCTCGTAATCTTTTAGATTCCACCGCGGCTGGTACTTTTATGGAAATTACTTTGGGTGAAGCCACCAAATTGCTTGATAATATCATGGCAAATTATTCACAATGGCATACCGAAAGAGCTCCTACTAGTAAAAAAGTTATTTCGGTTGAAGAAATTTCTTCTTTGAGTGAAAAAGTAGATGCTCTTATGAAATTGGTTGCTAGTAAAAGTGCTGCTATTGATTTTAATGATGTGCCTTTGTCTACTTTGATTGAGAAAAATAGTGATGCCGTAGATGTGAATTTTATCTCGCGAAACAATTTCAATAACAATGCTTATAGAGGTAATTTTAATCCTAGGCCTTTTCCTAGTAATTCCACTAATAATTATGGTAATTCCTATGGTAATCCTTCTTATAATAATAATAGGAGCACCTCTGATTTTGAGAATAATATTAAAGAATTTATCAATGCTCAAAAGAATTTTAACACTATGATGGAAGAAAAATTGAGTAAGATTGATGATTTGTCGAGAAGCGCCGATAAAATTTCTCATGATGTAGAAAATCTCAAGATGAAATTTTTTTGCCTAAAGTTGAGGAATCAATTAAATCTCTTTATGTTTCTATGGATGAAAGTAAGAAAAGAACCGCTATGCTTAGAGCTAGAAGAGAATTTTTAGAAAAGGCGTTTTCTGGTGATTGCTTTCTTAAAAGTGATGAAGATCTTAAAATGATTGGTGTTTCTTATATTGATTCCTTGTTTAGTAAAATTAAGATTGATGAAAAAGGGACTGGAGAAGAGTCAACTTTAGTTAGAAGGCGTCCCGATAATTTGGAGGGTGAAAATCTTGTTGAAAAATTTGATAAAAGTGGGTTTGAAGAGGTCAAGACTTTAACTAGTGATGTGCCCACTATTTTGGATTACAAAGACTTTAATTATGATAGCTGCTCTTTGATTGATTGTATTTCTTTCTTGCAATCCATGATAAATTCACCCCATGCTTATGAACAAAATAAAGCTTTAACTAAACATATTGTTGATGCTATGATGAAAGCTTTGGAAGAAAAGTTGGAATTAGAAGTTTCAATTCCTTGAAAATTACATGATTAGTGGGAACCTACTATCAAAGTCAAGATTAAAAATTATGAGTGTTTTGCTTTATGTTACTTGGGTGCTAGTGTTTCTACAATTCCGAAATATTTATGTGATGTGCTTGGTCTTACCGATATTGAAGAATGCTCTTTAAATTTGCACTTGGCGGATTCTACTATGAAAAAGCCTATGGGAAGGATTAATGATGTTCTTATTCTTGCAAATAGGAATTATGTGCCCATAGATTTTATTGTTCTTGATATTGATTGTAATCCGTCTTGTCCAATTATTCTTTGTAGACCGTTTTTACGCACTATTGGTGTCGTGATTGATATGAAAGAAGGCAATATTAAATTTCAATTTCCACTAAGGAAGGGTATGGAACACTTCCCTAGAACAGGAATTAGGCCTCCATATGAATCAATCATGAGGGCATCTTATGGATCTCGAAACAAAGATGACAAAACTTAGATCCTTGCTTTATGCCTAGCTAGGGGCGTGAAACAATAGCGCTTGTTGGGAGGCAACCTAATGAATAAAATTTATTTTTGCTTTTTGCTTTCTATTCTTGAGTGTTTGCACAATTATTCTACTGTTATAATTGTGTTTTTTGTGTTTTAATTAGTGTTTGTGCCAAGTAAAGCCTTTAGGATTATGTTGGGTGATAATTGATTTGATCTTGTTGGAAAACAGAAACTTTTGCATACAGTAAAAAAATTTGAAAATTCACAGAAGAGACTAAAAATTCTGAATTTTTTACACAATATTGGTATACAAATTTCCTATGTTTTCCTAATTTTTCAGAATTTTTGTAGTTTCATAAATATTAGAAATATTCAGATTGCTTCAGACTGTTCTGTTTTTGACAGATTCTGTTTTCTTTGTGTTGTGTGCTTGTTATGATGATTCTATGGTGTTCTTTGATGAGTTTTTGCCATAGAAAAGTTGGAATACAGTATATATAATGCAAGAATAAAATATGAATTGGTTTTCTACAGTACTTATAGTAGTGGTTTGCTTTCTTATAATAATGGATCTCACGAAGTTTTTGTTGAGTTTTGTGTGATTGAAGTTTTCAAGTTTTGGGTTATCTTACAATGGATGAAGGAATAAGGAGTAAGAAGATCCTAAGCTTGGGGATGCCCATGGCATCCCAAGCTATTATCCAAATAGAAGAAAGCAACTAAACTTGGGTATGCCCCGAGTGGCATCCCCTCTTTCTTCTAACGACCATCGGTATTTTACTCGAAGCTATATTTTTATTTGTCACATACTATGAGTTTTGCTTGGAGCGTCTTGTATGATATGAGTCTTTGATTTTTTTGCTTTATGTTCTAAGTTATGAATCCTTGCTGGACACACCTATTTGAGAGAGCCAAAATTATGCCATTACTTGTTAGAATTGCTCTCTATGCTTCACTTAAATTTTTATGAGCTATGGATTTGCTCTAGTGCTTCACTTATATCTTTTTTAGCACGGCGTGCTTTAGTATTTTTGAAGAAATGCTCTCATGCTTCACTTAGATTTATTTGGGAGTTAGTAAAAAATTTTAGAAATTCTCTCTTGCTTCACTTAAATTAATTTGAGAGAAAGAAGTATTATGCCCATGTTCTTCACTTATATTTGTTTGAGCTTATCAAAAGCAACACATGAAAATTAGTTCCAAAGTGATAGATATCCAAGGAGGATATAATAAAAACTTTCATGAAGATCATTGGACAAAATAAACTTGATTCCTTGTAATAGTTTTGAGATATGATGATGTGATATGTGAGTTATGTTGATGAGTAATTGTGCTTTAGTAAGAATATTGGTGTTAAGGTTTATGATTCCCTATGCAAGCACGAAAGTCAATAGTTATGCAATGAAATTATATCCTACTTGTGGTGCATTATTCGGTGTTAATTATGCTTAATGCTCGCTTATGAGATTATTCTTTTTTGGTTGGTCGCTTCTCAATCTTTTGCTAGCCTTCATTTTGCACTAAGTATGATCACTACTTGTCCATCCAAAACCCTTTAATCCAGTTTTGCCACATGAGTCCACTATATCTACCTATATGCGGTATTCTTTTGCAGTTCTAATCAAATTTGTATGTGCCATCTCTAATTTTCAAAATAAACTTCTCTTTTGTGTGTTCGTACCGCTCACGAGGCGGTAAGGGGTGGCTAATATTTTCCATGCTAGATGTGTTATTCTCACGATGAGTGTTTATTCACTTGTCATTGCACAAGAGGAAGGCAAAGGTATTAGGGATGCCCAGTCCCGAAATGAAAAAATGAATTTACTTTATGTTGTCAAATAATAAATTCCTTGGAAAGTGTTGGTATGGAGGGCACCCGTGGATACGGCTAGCCATGGAAAGTGAAAGAAATGGTGGAAAAAGGAATAAACTTTATTTTCTGTTTGGGAACCTCCTATGATATATCTAGCATGGAAAGTGTTGGGAACTCTAAGTCGTTTTTGTTGGTGGGAAAAGCACACCTCCCAAAATGTTTTTATCTCTAAGTTTTTCTCTTTGAGCTCTGGCACCTCTACAAATCCCTACTTCCTCTGCGAAGGGCCTTTCTTTACTTTATGCAATTTTCAGTTTGAGTCTCCATCTTCTCTTATAAAGCACCTACTAGGAGGCACTATGATCGTACTTGAGCATTGGGTGTAGTTAATATTCGAGTGTGTTTCATGAATGGATCAATGGTTGAGCATGATGGGTTAGGGATAACTTATTTTAGCGTTGATATTTTGAAAGACATAGTTGCTTGTTGATATGCTTGAGTATTTAAGTCATCATGTCAAAACCAGACTATTGCTTTGAATCATATAAAAGTCCAAATGTCCATGCTATAAAGGAAAGAATATGAGATGACATGTTAGGCAGCATTCCACATCAAAAATTCTGTTTTTATCATTTACCTATTCGAGGATGAGCAGGAATTAAGCTTGGGGATGTTGTACGTCTCCAATGTATCTATAATTTTTTATTGTTCCATGCTGTTATATTATCATTCCTGGATATTTTACAATCATTTTATAGTCATTTTATATCATTTTTTGGTACTAACCTATTGACATAGTGCCAAGTGCCAGTTGCTGTTTTTTGCATGTTTTTTTACATCGCAGGAAATCAATACCAAACGGAGTCCAAACGCAGCGAAACTTTTTGTGGATTTTTTTTGGACCAGAAGACATCTAGTGGGCCGGAGAAGCGCCTGGGGGGTGCTCCGAGGGGAGCACAATGCACTAGGGCGCGCCTGGAGGCCCAGGCGCGCCCTGGTGGGTTGTGCCCACCTCGGGTGCCCCCCGAACTGCCTTTTTGCTCTATAAATACCCCAATATTCCAGAAACCCTAGGGGAGTCGACGAAAATCAATTCCAGCCGCCGCAGAGTCCAGAACCACCAGATCCAATCTAGACACCATCATGGAGGGGTTCACCACTTCCATTGGTGCCTCTCCGATGATGCGTGAGTAGTTCTTTGTAGACCTACGGGTCCATAGTTAGTAGCTAGATGGCTTTCTCTGTCTCGTTTGATTCTCAATACAATGGTCTCTTGGAGATCCATATGATGTAACTCTTTTTGCGGTGTGTTTGTTGGGATCCGATGAACTTTGAGTTTATGATCAGATCTATCTTTTTATCCATGAAAGTTATTTGAGTCTTCTTTGATCTCTTATATGCATGATTGCTTATAGCCTCATATTTCTTCTCCGATATTTGGGTTTTGTTTGGCCAACTTGATCTATTTATCTTGCAATGGGAAGAGGTGCTTTGTAGTGGGTTCGATCTTACAGTGCTTGATCCCAGTGACAAAAGGGGAACCGACACGTATGTATCATTGCTACTAAGGATAAAATGATGGGGTCTATTTCTACATAAATAGATCTTTTCTACATCATGTCATCATTCTTATTGCATTACTCCGTTTCTCCATGAACTTAATACACCAGATGCATGCTGGATAGCGGTCGATGTGTGGAGTAATAGTAGTAGATGCAGGCAGGAGTCGGTCTACTAATCTTGGACGTGATGCCTATATAATGATCATTGCCTGGATATCGTCATGATTATTTGAAGTTTTATCAATTGCCCAACAGTAATTTGTTCACCCCCCGTTTGCTATTTTTCTCGAGAGAAGCCACTAGTGAAACCTACGGCCCCCGGGTCTCTTTTCCAATATATTTGCTTTCAAGATCTGTTTTGCTATTCGCTCTTTTCTTTATTAGCAACTTTTATTTTCAGATCTATTAAACCAAAAATACCTTGCTGCGCTTTATTTTATTTGGCGTTTGATCTATCAATATTTACTACTCTCTCACGTCTGTTTGCCAATTTTTGGCGCCGTTGCCCGAAAGGGATTGACAACCCTTTTACACGTCAGGTTGCGAGTATTTGTTATTTGTGTGCAGGTGCTGTTTACGTAGTGTTGCTTGGTTCTCCTACTGGTTCGATAACCTTGGTTTCATCACTAAGGGAAATACCCACCGCCGCGGTGCTGCATCATCCCTTCCTCTTTGGGGAAATACCGACGTAGCTTCAAGCCACATCACTAAGTTGCTTCTTTGACAAATGAGCGAAACCACGAACCTTGAGAGGTTAAACAATTTCGAGGAAAGAATACCATGGAGATGAACAAAGTTGAAAACACTCGTTAGAAAAGAGGAACAAGGAACATGACGAGATCCTTGTAGGTTGAGAGACATGAAACAAGAGCTTAATGAACCAAAAGAATATGAAACCACACCGGTATAAAGAGATAGCCAGGGAACAAAAATGACAGAATTTGGATAGCACTCCGGTTGAAAAGAGAAGCAAAACTTGATGAAAAGAACTTGAAGAGATGACACAACACTCCGGTTAAATGGTTAAGTGAGGAAAAGAACATGATCTTGGCAAAACAATATGATGGGACGAAGAGAGCAACATCACAATGCCTTCGAAACGAAAGAATAGAAGTTAGATCATTGGAAAGAAAAGAACGGGGAAGAAAATGCCAACTTCTGCCACAAATGAACTTGGAAAGCATCCTTGCAAAGAAGGATTGAACGGAATTGTTGAAAAAAATCAACAACAAAAGAATAAGCTTGTTGTGGGCTTATGGAAAACATCTCAAAATTATGAGGTGACAACTGGCCACTAACGGAAATAGTTCATTGGACTGAGATCAACAAAGAGATGAAAACTCCTTTTACCGAGAGAATAGGAGGAAACTTGGATCATTGATAAGCACCACAAATACCAACATTCCTTTGGGAAGTTTTTAGGTGAAATCTATACAAGATAATATCAACGAAGAAATTGTTGGGTTGAAAGAACTCATGAACGAAGAGAGAATGATGGGTTTAAATATCTCATTCTTGATAACTTGTGAATCATGAAACACGAAAGGAAATTGTCAAGAATGATATAAGACCACCTCAAAAGATAATGTAGAAAGAATTGCAGTTTGGAATGCAAGAAGAAGAATACTATTTGAGCTCTCCCAACAAAAGTCTTGACGAACACTTCAAGAATGAATTAAGTCCTTAATGAACCACCATGAACTCCGGTTAAAAAGAATGATAGCAAGGAAGTGAAAATTGAAGAGAAGAATATTGGAGCCTTGAAATGATTTAGATGGAGCTTCGTGATGAGATAACCGAGAAAACTTGGAACTCCAAAAACGAAAGATGAACAACTTAACCCGAGATATTGATATCATGAACGAACTCCGGAGGAAGGAATTAATAGCTTGGATCAAACAAGAATAAGAATTATGTTATGTGTATCCTTCACCAATTTAAATTGATGACAAGCAACGGATTTGGCATACTACTTATTCTTCTTGAAAGGATTAAAGAGAGATATAGCGCAAACTTGGAAATGTCTTCAATGAAGCACCGATAGGACTTTGAAAAGAACAAATGAATTGATATGAACACAAGGGAAGAGAAATCTTGAATGAACCGCCGTAAGAAGTTAAAAAATGAATAAAGAAAAGATAACGAAACACCGGGAAGAATTAGAAAATGAACGAAGATACTTGAGTGAATTTAGATACAGGAGAATGAAGAGATGACAAGCTGACTAGAGAATACTTGAACGACGCACCGGAACAATTGGGGAATGGGAGCTGAATGTTGAGAACGGATAAATCTTCTGAAATGATGGCCTTCGAATGATCAGAAAGGAAAGCAACTCCTTGAATGCTTTGGATGGGTATGAAAATAATTCTTGCAATCAAAACAATTATGAGGATGGCATGAAGCTAGAACCACAAATCTTTGAGAGAACGGACAAGATTTAGGAAAAAATTCTTCTTTGGTCTTCAAAGCTGAGAATGATGACGAGGACCACCATGAGAAGTTTGTGAGACACTCTGGAATAATGAATAAGGAAAGGTTGGGCGAAAGATAAAAAGAATTTGAAAGCGATCTTGGAGAAGGCATTTGACTGATGAAAAATCATTCTTACGTCAAACTTTGAAAAGAATTTGAGAATAACTCCAAAAAAATTAGAAGAGTCGGGTAAGATCCTGGAAAAAGACCTGTGGGTTAGGGCCCACTCAAGAGAAACACCGTTGAAATGATTGCTTCAAAGAGAGTTTGCACTGGTAAGATTCGAACGACTCGAATGAGATAGCAACCACAAAATAGAACGAACGGATCTTGAATGAAAACACGAGTCTTCTAAGATATTTCAGCACTCCGGATGAAGAATAGGGAGAGGTGAATAAACAAGAGAGACTTTGGTAAGAAATTCCAACATGGGAAAACAAGTGAAACAAGAGGAATAGATATGAACAACACCGAAGCTTGAATTTAATCCACCCGAGAAAAAACGAAAATGAAAGAATGATTAACTTGAAGCTCCTGAGCATCTTCATGAGGAATCGTCGGATGAAACTTGGAAGAAAAGGATGTCAAAACTTCACATAATTAAAATGGTACTCGATTAAGAAATCTAAGTCCTTGAAGGAAAAGGGTGGGATGGTGGGAAAACAAATGCAACTTGGGACGGTTGAAACGAACAAATCCTCAGGCTTCTCAACGATGCCCGTATGGAATAACTTGAAGAGAAGTGCACCGGTTGAAAAGGATTGACATGACAATCTCGATTATCACGAAGGATTAGTATTCACATAGAAATATGAGAACACCACTTAGGAAAGGTATGGAATCAACACTTGACTTCGAAGCAATTGGAATACCAAAACTCAAAACAAAACAAAGGATTTGGCATGCAGAATAAGCCGGAAACAAACATATGATAGAGATTTCGCCCAAAGTGTTCGCGATGAGGCCCCACGGGCACGACGTACAGCGGACATCATGAATGACAAACAAGACGTCCCCGAATCAGCATAGCCAAGGATTCTTTAAGATGTCTCGCGACCACTGTAAATCGACCGTGAAAAACGAACCACTAGACGTTGGACCCCAATCTCAACTCATACATCTCTCGAAAAGAAATCCTGGGTAACTACTTGAATTCCCACCTAAAAACTCCTGAAACTTTCTGGTTATGCAATCTGGTGTTGGGGATATAGGGAGGCACAAATATCTCACACAACTAACAAATCCTACACTCTAACTGTATCCATCCGTCAACACATAACCAAGAAAACCTCAGAAATCGTGTACCTCAGACCTTCAAAAAAACATCTGATATACTAGCTATGGCAATACATCTGATCACTCTCCCCAGTACTGGGTGTCGTCAAACTACTCTCACAACAAAGAGTATAGAAGCATTTTCGATGTCGGCGTCTTCTGGTATTCCGGAACTGAAACGATAAGCACTGTGACAAAAACACCTTGGAGCTCAACTCCCCGGGACACTGCCACAACCCCTAAATGTTAGGAGCCACCAAGACAGAATTCCCGTCACAATGATATCGGACCGATTCCACAATACCCGTGTGATCCTAAAAAAAATTAAGTGAAAAAGAGGAGAGTGATGGAAACAAAAACACCTACGGCATGATTCCTCACCAGAGCGACGAAGGGGCTAAGGAGTAAAAAGAATTCCTACTCTTCGATATAACTAGACTCAAAATAGTTTTTTTTAGACTCGACAACGACAGTGGTTCGATCCAACAAGGGGGATCTTGCAGTCGGTAAGGCTCTGATACCAACTTGTAGCGCCCAAGATGCGATTCTATCCCAGTCACGTGATGAATTCATGATTGGGGCACAACCGCATTTCGAGTGCATAGCAAGGTGGATATCATTACAACATACCATGTATTAAATAGATGAGAATACAAGATAAAGGCTTACACTCGCCACAAGCTACAACATGAATACAACAGTTCATCAGTACATAGCAATCATTATACAGAAGAGCAGGATCCGACTATGAATGAAATCAAACGAAAAAGAAGAACGACATCCACCCTGCTAATCCCAGGCTCCCGACTCGGAACCTATCCCTTGATCAAAGAAGAAGAAGCAGAAGAACTCCAAACAAGCAAGCATCGCACTCGCGTCAGATCATCGCATTACATGTACCTGCAACTGTTGTTGTAGTAATCTGTGAGCCACGAGGACTCAGCAATCCCATTACCATGGGCATCAAGACAACCAAAACTTAATGGGTATGGAATGGATAAGTGGTGAGGTTGCAGCAAGCACTAAGCATTGTATGGTGGCTAACTTACGAGTACAAGAGTAAGAAGAGTTACTACGTATAACGGTCGCAAACTAGTAATGATCAAGAAGTGATCCTGAACTACTTACGAGTCAAACATAACCCCACCGTGTTCTCTTCTCGAACTCGCTCGAAAAGAGACGGTCATGGTTACACACGCGGTTGGTGTATTTTATATTCGGATCTAGTGTCAAGTTCTCTACAACCGGATATTAAAAATTCCCATCTGCCACATAACCGCGGGCACGGCTTTCGAAAGTTTAAACCCTGCAGGGGTGTCCCAACTTAGTCCATGACAAACTCTCACGATCAGCGGAGGCAAATCTCCATCTTGGGGACAACCCGATCAAACTCGGAATCCTGGTGCACAAGACATTTCGACAATGGTAAAACAAAACCAGCAAGACCGCCCGATGTAACGGCAATCCTGATAGGTGTCACACGTATCTCGTTCTCAGGGCACACCGGATAGGCAAGACGGTGAGTTGGCTGACACCCTGGTTGCCCAGGGGGCGCCGGACATCGCCCAGGTTGGACCAACACTCATGAGGAACACTGGCCCGGGTTGTTGATTAATTATCCTCGGGTACCGGTAAGTCCCTATGCAAGTTTTAGTTGTTATTAGGCAAATGGTAAAACCAATGTTGGGCCTTGCTGGAAGAGTTTTATTCAAAGTGAACTGTCAAGGGGGGCCCGTAAACCCCGACCGTGTTAGGAACGCAAAATCAAGGAACATAACACCGGTATGACGAAAACTAGGGCGGCAAGAGTGGAACAAAACACCAGGCAAAAGGCCAAGCCTTCCACCCTTTACCAAGTATATAGATGCATTAATTAAATAAGAGATATTGTGATATCCCATGATATCCATGTCCCAACATGGAACAACCTGCAATTGCACCTGCAACTAGCAACGCTATAAGAGGGGCTGAGCAAGCGGTAACATGGCCAATCAATGGTTTGCTGGGATGGTGGAAAGGTTGGAGGCTTATCATGGCAATTTGGGAGGCTTGATGAACAAGTGGTAGGTAGCGTGACATAGCGATAGCATCGAGACAACTAGCAAAGCAAAGATAGTAGTGGTATCCAGGGTAATGATCATCTTGCCTGAAATACCGCTAGGAAGAAGACCGAATCCATGAAGAAGACAAGCGGGCGTAGTCGAATGAATCCTCACATTCGTAACATAACCGGAACTATCGAGAAGAAGCACAACCAGAAAGAAGCAAACAACATGGTAAACAACCCTCACATGAACATGGCATGATGCACAATCAAGTATGATGCATGCCCGGTTTAATGAGTCATGGCATGGGAAAGTGCAACAAACAATACTACAAATTAAGTGGAGCTCAATATGCAACGAGTTGCATATTGATGAAACACCACATTCAGTTATTTAGTTCGCTCCCGTTTATGTACCCAACAATATTAAATGTTGGTTAACATGGCAAGAGGTCAAGCATAATTAAACTACCTATCTAGGCAAGTTTAAATGAGGCCGACGCAACAAACAACAATTCCAGAAAATCCCCACATGTCATTTAGCAATTTAATGCAAACAACAATTTTAAATATTTTAAATTTTGTTATCATGATGCGGATGACATATACAAGTTTTATGCAATCTTATGAAAATATTGACATGAGCAAGTTATGAAGCATTTGGTCACCATGGCGGAACGAAAGGGGTGCCACGGCAACGACAATGGAAATGGTGCCACGGCAACATTCTGATGATCCGACAACTCGGACACGGTGCAAACACGAGCATCTCATACAACACACATGCAGTCGTTCACGGGCGTCGTCTCGGGGTTTTACCTTCGAAGCGTGCATTTTCGGGGTGGAACGAGTTCAATGCGATGTGGTTGTACATGTTTCCATAGATGTTCAGGGTCACGACAAGGAACTTGACATCCACGCGGTCTTCGAGGGTCGACTGTAGTGGAAGTAGTGGTACATGACAAAGAGGAACTTGACGTATGCATATGCTCCGCAGGTCGTAGTTGTACTTGGCGTTTTGGTTGGTAGATGTTTGGCGTCCATGCGGTCTTGCCGGTTGGGTACTTGGCGAACCCAGAGGCCTTGGTAGTGGTACTTCGCGAACTCCATGGGGTGGTCTTGGCGTGCAACGAGCAACGACGCGATGTACAGGTGCAGCGGCGACGAGGATCTGGCGAGGACGAGGCCGAGATGCGGATCTGGGCGGCGGGAGCCCATCTCCGACGATGGTGGCGGCACTGGAGTGTGAACGAACACAGGGGGAGGAAGAGAAGCTCGCATCCATGGTGTAGGGGACTTGGCGCGGCGACGGTGAACTGGGGTCTCCGGGATCCGAAGTGGCGGAGTCGATCTCGACCCGATCCAGTGAAAACGAGGCGCCTGGCTCGCCCTCGATGCAGAGGAGGGGGCGAAGCAGAGGAGGTCACCGGGAGGCGGCGCTGGCCCGCGGCTGGCCAGGCGGCGACTGCGAGGCGATGGAACATGCAGGGGACGGCGGGGAATGGAGCGGCGACGGGGCGGCGGCCGGCAACGGCTCTGGTGGCCGGCGTGGTTGAGGGAGGAGGCGAACGGGTGCGGGGAAGGGCAGCAAGGCGGTCGGAGGGGTCGCCGGCATGGCGGAGCTCTGCAGCAGGAGAAGCATAGGGAGGCGCGGCGTGAGGGCTCTGCTCCTCTCTCTCCCTGCGAGTGGCGGCGCTAGGAGGAGAACAAAGGGAGAGAGCTGGGTATCGGGGCTTCCTAGGGTTATAGATTAGGTGGTGGCGGCTGGGCCTGAGGGCAGGGATGGTTGGGCCGGCCTGGTTAGTCAGGCCCAAGAGGCCGGTGGCTGGGAGGATGGGACAAAGCTCCTCATTTCTAGGGTTCGGTCTGATTATAAATAGGTAGGGGAACTAGGTGCTAGGCGAATTGGTCCCTCCGATCAAAATCGGACAGTCCGAGATAAATAGGTTAGGTAGTCCAAATAAGAAACGGAAGATATTTTAGGGATGTTTGAGGTTGATCCGGATCCATTGGTAATGACAGCCCGGTTCGGGTCCAGGGCAGTTTCGGACGCGCACGCGAGGGGTCTATGCACTGTGCAGAGAGGTTGGACACATAGACGAGGGGGGAAATCGAGGACAATGGGGTCTGACAAAAGGCCATGAAGAAGACAAGAGAGAAGAGAGCGTTCCAGTTGGTCTGAGAGAAGGTCAACGGAGACAAAGAGAGAAGCAGCAACTACGAACGACTACGAGTTTTATGAAAACATGCGGATGCAATGCGCATGATGCAATGATGAATGCAACAAGCAAATGAAACACACGGCAGCAATGAAAATAAATGGAAGGCATCTGGAGCGTCGGTCTCGGGTCGTTATAGAGGAGCTCGAGATGGATTGGGAGCTGGGGTCGACCCCTATGACCGCTCGCCGCTTGGTGGGAGGGGTCTTAGCCCCAGAAAGGCGAGAAGAATGGCGGCGCACCACGTCCGGCCCGTCGCCCTTAGAGGTGGTCTTCTTCACCCTCTTGGTGACGGGCGCAGGAACAGGGGCCGCTGCTCCCCGGCTGGCCCACCTACGAGGGCGCTGTTCCAAGTCTGGTTCCGGGGCTTGAGGGCCCGTTGTGAGCCACTCCTCCTCGGGCTGCTCCGTCTCCTTGGTCTCATCCCCTTCTTGGACTTCTGCTGCCGCGGTATAAAGGGCTTCGACCCTGGCAGATTTGTCCCCAGCAGCCTCCTCCGCGGCGTGCCCCTCGCTCCTGTCGTGGGAAGACCCTTTGTATTCGGCCTCCTCCTCATCTTCCTCCTCCTCTCCTCCGGGCCTTGCCTTCCCGGCAGCTCGGAGCGCCTTGTCCTCCAAATCCGCCTCCTGATGAACTCTGCTTCTACGGTGGAGGTGCACTTGAACATGCTTCCTTCCACCCTGGAAGCCCTTTCTTCTAGATTGGAAACCCACTCGATCTCTGCATCAAGCTCAGGTAGTTGCCAATCAGCCTCAACTCCATAAGCGTTGCAGTCGTGCATCCACTTCAAAATCTGGTCCAGGGCAGAGTTGATATTCAGCGGGACAACCCTTGCCGACAATTTGAACGGCCCAAGGCTACCGAACAGCTGTTCACACAGCCAACCGTGGCCATAGATCGATAAATTGTTGGTGAGGCCTGGATATAGGTGCATCTTGTCCGCAGCATCTCCATACCGCCAAGCGAACCTGTCCATTTTCTGCAGCGGCGCGATGCGGCATCGGAGGAAGTCAGCCCCCACATGTTCGATGGTTAGCCCGGCAGCTTTGAGGCGGGTGATCCTTTTCAGCGCCGGACGAAGCCTGTCATCAGTGAGGCCTGGCTCCCCCCAATCGCTGCCGTGCACAATGCACTCCGTCCGCACCCGGCAGTACTCTGGAGCATTCGCGTCCTGAATCCAACACCAGTCCGCCCTCCATTCTTCCCACCTGTCATGCTGCTGACCGGGAAGGTAATCCCGAAAATCCCTCTTTCCACAGGGAATCCAACTTATATTCCCTAAGCGATGAGTCTTGTTCTCCACCCGCGGGATGAAGAAGTGCCTGAACAGATCCACATTGGGGGCAACTCCAACAAAGTTCTCGCACAGATGGATGAAAATCGCCATGCACGCCATTGCATTTGGCATGAAATCCAAGAGATGGAATCCGTACACCACCATCATCGCCTCGAAGAAATCTGAGAAAGGGGGCTGAGGCCGCAGAGAAAGTACGTGCAGAAGAAGCGGTACAAATTTGGCGGATCCTTTTTCCCCTCCGGCAATACCACGGGCGCGCCATGCCCTTTTGGGACTTCCCTCCCCCACATGTACGCATACCTTGCGACCAAGGTGTTGTTGTCCAAGCTCGACGGGAAGAAGACCACATCCTCCCGTCGCTTCCTATCCAACTCCGCAGCTCTCTTCTTCTTCCCCTCCGCTGTCACTTCCTTTGCGGTGGTCACCCGCTTCCCCCTAGCGGCGGCAGCCTTCTTTCCCATCCTTCGGGGCTGTGGAAAGGGTGGAAGATCGGATGAGGCATTGGAGGCGAATATGGGCACAGGAGCGGTCGCTTGGCTTGAGGAGGAAGATAATGGAGGGAGAAACAGATGTGAAAGTGCGTTATATCGACTAGAGGGGGGTGAATAGGCGATTTTTACAAATTCGTCACTGAGGAATTTCATGGTGAGGAAATTCCTAAGCGACGAACTACTTAGCAGCGGAATAAGTGCTCAGATGCAAGCATAACAGAGCAGTAGCACAGTCATCATGATGAAATGAAAACAAGCACAGAGTACGAGTAGCGTAAACACAGGATTAGCAGGCTGAAGACAAACTGACTGAAGAAATTGAACTGAGGAAATTGAGAAAGTCTTCAGACAAAGTCTTCAAACAGTAATGATCAAATACATAGCAAGTATGCGAGGAAATGAAAGGGTTGAGGAAATAGAACCAGTAGCTCGGTGAAGACAATGATTTGGTAGACCAGTTCCAACTGCTGTGACAGTTGTACGTCTGGTTAGAGCGGCTAGGTATTTAAACCTGAGGACACACAGTCCCGGACACACAGTCCTCACCGTATTCTCCTTGAGCTAAGGTCACACAGACCTCGCCCAATCACTCGTGGTAAGTCTTCAGGTGACTTCCAAACCTTCACATACTCGGTCACTCGGCAATCCACAATTTCCTCTTGGATGCTCTAGACCATGACGCCTAACCGTCTGGAGGATGCACAGTCCTCAAAGGTAACAAGCATCGGTTCCACACAGGAACAATCTCTTCAGTGATGCTCAATCACTTTGGGTTTGTAGGTGTTTGGGTTTTTGGGTTTTTCCTCACTTGATGATTTTTGCTCAAAGTCCTCGGAGGATGGGATGCTCTAAATGACAAGTGTCAATCTATTTCTTGGAGCAGCCAACCAGCTAGTGGTTGAAGGGGGCAGCTATTTATAGCCTAGGGAGCAGCCCGACATGATAAGACATAAATGCCCTTCAATGATATGACCGTTAGGTGGGTAGGATATTTGGACAGCTGGCGCGTAGCACAGCAACGGTCGGAAATTTTAGTATCAAATTCCTCAGGGCTATCATGTTCCTCACTTGTAGGCAATCCGCACTGGCGAATTCCTAACTCCTCAGTCAGAACAAATTCCTCAGAGAACAGAAGAACTTCGTCTCTGTCACTGAAGAACTTGACTAAACTGTATGAGATTTCCAATGGCTTCACTCGAAAGGATTGGGTAGGTGTAGGATTTTGAGTTGAGCATCACTTGGAAACTTTTCCTTAGTTTTACCTCGACCCCCTTTAACAGTACGGTGTTTCCTATGACTCAAGAAGAAGAAAATGAAACTACGAAAACAAAAGTCTTCACGCTTCATAATCCTCGCATGAATATCAAGTCTTCAGGGTCACACCAATTTCTTCACTTTCAAAGTCTTCAAGAAAACCAAAGTCTTCAGTTGAAGACATTCATTTTTAGGGGTCGACATTCATCGTAAATAACAAACTCCTCATAGACTTATAGACCTGTGTACACTCACAAACACATTAGTCCCTTAACCTATAAGTCTTCAATACACCAAAATCACTAAGGGGCACTAGATGCACTTACAAGATGCGAATGAGCAGCACCCCTTCCGCGTTTTCTCTTTTATGAGGGACGAACGTGGGGGTGGCTCTTCGCTACTTTCTCTCAGGAAGTTACCGTTTTACATTAACTGATGTAGTCCCACGACCCCACGACCTGCGGTAAATATGCGGAGTGGACGATGGGTTGACTGGTCATCATAACAAACCAATGCACGCGCAGCACTTCCTCGACACATGTCCATGCACTGTTTGGGACCTAACCCAATGTGCCCGGCGACACGTATGTGTCGGTGCAACAAACCCTGGGTCTGTTGCCTAGACCGTGCACATGCCTAAAAGAGCAAGGTTGTAACATCCAAGTCCAGACCAAGCAAGGAGAGATCAACTCTTTGAGAGATCAAAGGACAGATCAAGAAGACCAAGACAAGCTAAATGAGCAAGACACCACTAAGGAGAAACCTCCCTTGCCGGGCAGGCGAGCCTGGCGAGGACGAGGTGGCCCCGAAGTCGAGCCTCAAGACCGTCCCGGCAGGCCTGCCGGGCGCTACGAGGGCAAACTACCCCTCCAAGGCTCCACCGCTCCACCTTGCAGCGATGCAAGTCATCGTTCGGTGTGGTGTCAAGCCCCCAAGTGACTAAGTGGCTGTTATTCGACACGTGGCAGCCACTTCCTATGGAAATCACCTTCAAATGACACATGTCCAGCGATGTGGCAAGCAGACAGACAAGGAGGTGGCCGAGCAGCCCGGCAAGGCTTGCCGGGCATGCCACGATGTGACACTAAGCGGTGCATTTAATGCGCTCTGCTCTGACTGCAGAGTTAGGTATGATAGCACTGTTCGCTATCTAATTAGTACACAATGACTGATTTGCCACTGTGGTGACCCCTTGATCTATAAAAGGAGGGCCATGGCAACCATAGAAAGGATTCAGACCCTTGTACACTCATACGCACGTAGCTGCCCTCGCCCCAAGGCAACCCTGCTGGGTAAGAGCATTGCATTTTCCACCATCAATCCACCAAAGCAGGAGTAGGGTTTTACGCCTCATGGCGGCCCAAACCTGGGTAAAACTGCCCGTGTGATCTCGGTCGTGCTGCGCTACGTTCTCCGCTCTTTGTGCAATGTGCTCATCCCCCTGCCGAACCACAAGGGGCTGATGGCCCCATAGGTGGCCGTGGTTTCCCACTACATCTTTGGCGCACCGGGTAGGGGGAAGCGCTTGCGCGAACCCGAGAAGCGTACGCAGCGCGTCATCTTCATCACCTGCTTCATCAACGGCTCCATCATCCATGGTGCCCAAGAAGAAGCCCGGTGTTGTAGCCCATCCATCCACTTCGAAGGCCCCGTCGCACGCGGCCGCCGACGCCACGGGGGCTACGGGGACGCACGGAGACATGGACGCTGCGGGGGACATGGCCGGCGCAGGCGGCATCGTCCCCACCTCCCCTGCGCCTGAAACGAGGGCAGAAGGCATCGGGGAAGGACAGCACCAACAGCATCCCAGCGGCCACGCTCCATGAGGTACGGGTGGGGAAATCATTCCGTCTGCACCTCTCCGCCCAGCTGAAGGGCACAGCCACAGCGGTGGCACTCGCTCTGGGGCGAATCACAACTCTCCGGCCGCACCCGCCGCGGGCGCGGCCGTAGGGCATGCGCCACTCCCGGAACGAGCTGCCCCAGCCGATGCGCCAAACAGAGCCACTGGCCCTCAAGCACCTCCACCTCGTCACCACGCCACCCTAGCAACGGGCTCACGACAACAAGAACACGGCGCAGCTACTACCGGCACCATGAGGAGCCAGGTGACGCTACAGTCTACGTCGTCATCCATGCCAAGCACCGCTTTGAAGGCTATGGCGCGGGCCCAGTTGCTATTGAGATTTCCACCGGCAGCCGATCAGATGGATGAGTGGAGAGCCACCATTTAGAGTCTGATTGGTTTTGCCGAGGTGGGAGGATCACAGCGACTGGCCCGCCACGGCCTCCCCAGGCGACGACAACGGCCCGCGCTGCTGGCTGTGCCGAAGGGGCCACACCCATGGTGCAGTCCCCTCCGCGGCAGCATGCGCAGACGCCACGGCCGGAGCCACGTGATCAAGAACCCGACGACATCTCGATGGCTTCATCCAGCCCTCGAGCACGTCGAGACCAGCGGCAGGCCCAGGAAGACAGGCGAGGGGAAGACGCGCGCGTCACCATCGAGCGGTGCTGCGACACCCACCGCCAGTCTGATAGGCGCAATGGTCCCGACATCGACGAGCCTGCACCCGGTTAGGGTGGGTACCTACCATTTGAGGTTGGGTGCCCCGCCTTCACTCATGAACTGCGGCAAGTCTGTTGGCCATCTTCCCGCACATTCAAGCCAGAGATACCAGAGAAGTATGATGGGAGATTGAACCCGGCAGAGTTCCTGAGCATCTGCACCATTGTGGCACCCCGGCTCAAAGGAAACCGGAATGCCCCGTATTCTAGCCCAGAGACAAGTCTTCTGGAATATGGCACTGTTGGCATAGAACAAATCAGCTCTTTATTACTATGAATAAGGTTACAAGGGTACATGGAATACACCAGCACAGCGACACTACGCCTGCCCAGGGTAACTCTATGCTAATAGCGAAACAACCCGAGGAAGCGGAATACCCTCGGCAACGAAACAACGACGACGGTGGTGAACTCCACTCCGCAGGGACTCTGGCTAGAACGCGTATCCTAGCTCGCAAACTCGGAATCCTCGACAAGCAAGCAATCATGGCATGTCCTGCAAACTGGCATGACACGCCAGGTGAGTACTTTGAATGTACTCGCAAGCTCACAACAACCAAAGTAGTCAAAACAAGCAATAGCATGGCACTTATAGGTTAAGCAGGTGTAAACATGATGATGCTAGAACAATATAAGCATGGCATGGCATATACTACATGCAACAGGTTGCAACTTACTCTGTCGTGAGGTTACCCCGTAACCATCACCTGTAAGAACTTACCATCGAGTGTGCCACATGATAACCTCGGGACCAACCAAACTTGGTATTACAATACCGTACTGATAACATGATCACAAGGAGCTTGGTCTTTACCGAGATCACCACATAACACCAAACCACGGTGATCCTCTCATGATCATGATCAACCAACATCGGTCTCCTCGATACCACGGTGATCCTCTCATGATCACGGTCAACCAACATCGGTATCCTCGATACCACGGTGATCCTCTCGCGATCACATAAAGATCAACCAACTTCTTTCTCATCGAACCGGGTTATTATAAGCAAGATTATTATACTGTTGACCCATAGTGTGTCCTACTATGAACTGTTCCCATATCCGAGGATGCGGCTATCGATAGATTATACACTCTGCAGAGGTTAGTACACTGTACCCACACCACGGAACTCGTGGCCTCGTGCTCCCATTCGCGTGGACCAACGACGTTCCGACAAAACCCAATCTATTGCATGGCACTCTCCCAGCCACTCCGAGAAACTCCCCTTTGGGCTATGTCATGGGTGACCCCTGTGTCCTTCTGACACCTGCCACCGTCGTGGCCAAACAAAACTATCCCAAATGGGGACCTGAGCTCAATACCAAAACTGGGTTCACAAGGTTATAGCCGCCTACCGGGCCAGGGTAGCACGCGCTCATAACCTTCCCTGGTTGGAGGCACCGGCGAGAGGCATGACAATAGACTGAATTAGGGCTGCCCCATCCCAGCAAGTGTGGTTGCACTGGTGAGCTCGATTCGGTGGCGCACTATGACTCATCCAACAGGTGTTCAAGTTCGATTAACATCCGGTTAAATTTGAATGGAAATGTGCTGAGCCATGCTAACAGGATGAACCATAACAACTGATAAAGAAACATGCAAACATGTCATCATCTTAGCATGAAATACTGCCAGTGTTAACCATGAGCATAATGCTACTAACGAGTACCTGATAACTAGCAAGATGCACATGGACAGAACATGAGCATAGGACATGAGCATATATAGTAGTTGCAGACAGAATAACATGCACACATTAAATAACTATTCAAGTAGGAAACCATAGCTACTACAAATCCACCATGCAAGTGGCTGTCGTGGCTTGCCTGGGTACGAGAAATCCACCGGGGAGTAGTGTGGAGGGTCCGCGGAGAAGATTGCCGGAAACAGTTCTTTCCCGGAGGGCTGTTTACGGACAAGGGCAAAATGGTCATTTCCACTATGGAAACACATGGTGAAAATGATACCAACAGAATGGGCTCGACGAAACGAAGAAATGGGCTTTGGAATCACCTCATTTGGAGTTAGGATCAAAAAGATATAAGAGTTTTTCTGCCAGGGACCTATCTGTAATAAAATCATCACAAACAGGCCCTCAGCCGGAAAAACTGAAAGCGCCTTCTCTGGAAATACGTTTTCCAGAATGGAAAACGCATTTTTGCCGGAAGAAGACCTGGAATGCGCTTTCCTGTAGGGGAGACGTATTCACTAGAATACGCCTCCACTTATCCACGTCAGTAGGAGGCGGGGCCGGGGCTTGGGTCGCTGATGGCTGGGTCCCACCGCTGACCTTTCTCTCCTCCTCGCTCCTTCTTCTTCCCCCCCCCCCCCCCCCCCGTCTGCTCCTCCTCTCCTCGACAGAACACAGGGCAGGGGCGCGGCCGTCGCCGGGTACGGCGGCTCCGGCCATCTCCGGCCAGGGAGAGGACACCGGTGGCCTCGGGACGGCGGTCCGCACCCATCCAGGGGCTGCACTCATGCCGGGGAGCGCTGTAGCGGCGGCAACCATAGGAGGCAGAGAGCAACGGCGGCGGTCAATCTCGGTGGCGCGTGGCCACGCTGGCTCCGGAGAGAAACGGAGAGGATGGGGAGGTTCACCGGGGTCTGGTAGGTCTACTGGTGGTGGAAGAAGGCAAGGAGGGGGACGGCGCTCGGCGAATTTGAGAGGAGAACGGCGATGGGCACGGTGGCCATAGGAGGGAGTGAGAGCTCCTCGAGCTCGAATGAGAGGCTAGGGAGGGGTCTAGGAGTGAGGCAAGGGCGATGGTGAGGTCGGGAGGAGCTCGGAAGGCCTATATATAAGCGGGCGGCGGAGGAAGCCGAGCACGGCCGTGGCGACACGTGCTCCGGCGTCTCGGCGCTTCGAGAGCTCGCCTGGAGGAGGGGAGAGGCTTCCAGGATGATCAAGGAGGGGAGGGGAGGGTTCAGGCGAGGTCGAGAGAACTCGGGAGGGCGCGGGTGATTGGACGCGACGGCGGCAGAGGAGACAGGTCACGGGCGCAGCGGCTACACCGTGAAGGAGGGGACGGGAGAGGGGGTGACTTATCCAGGGAGGAAGAGGACGACGAGGGGGAGCTGTTGGACATGACGATACGCGCGGAAACGACGAGCAGAGGAGGGGCCCGAGCTAGCAAACACTCAGCTCACGTTCATTGCGTGCCAGGGCGGTGGTCATCGCGTGGACGCGGCGATGCCACGCACTCTGGTCAACCCCACCATGTCTGCTCGATGGGTCATTCGAAGGATAAGGTCAAGGAGAAAATAAACAGGCATAGTGGTACTTGAGGTGACCACAGCTAGCAGGTCTTATCTGGAATAGCAAGGTGTTTGATACTTGCTGAGGAAGACTTATCTGGTGATTGACTCTAATCTTTGGCTGAGGGTGATCGTATACTAAGATGAGTATTGTGGCCAAGTTTGAGGTCAAATGAAGAAGTTTAGCTAGCACTTGCAGTTCAAATGGCCTCACTGACCAAAATTACCAATCTTGAAGTGGCACTCACCTCAAGTGTTGCCTTTGGCTGAAAATGGGCATAGGATGATGATTTAGTCATATGAGAATGCCATAAAAATTTCATGTCATTTGGACAGGCCAAAATGGTACTTCCTTCACAATGGTCCTCTCTGGACAGAAACTAAGAGAAATTCTAGAGAAATATTGGATGGATAAAATGAGCCCAAATTGGGTCGAGAGATATCATATAGGTAGAAGCATGTTCTGGAAATTATTCATGAATTATGGAGCAATAAAAATTATAGTTGCTTCACAACCCATAATAATTACCAGAAGCAAAGATTTGATGCTGTGATCACATAGATGATTGAATGATTCTAACATTTGTTGGAGAGCTATGATTTGAGCATATGAAGATGCTTGAAAATTTTCAACTCATTTGGATATGCCTTGCTTGCACTTCCTTCACAAGGCCTCTGTTTGAACAGAAACTTTGAAAAATTGCTCAGGAATATTCACTAGGCAAATGAAGTTGAAATTTGGCATGTGGCAATGATATGGATAGGAAAGAGTGCACAAAAAGTTTGAGAGCAAGCAAGCAAATATAAAGGGTACTTGCTTCTCAACTTGACAGCTAGGGCAGAATTGGAAAAAGAATATTTGTGAAATATTTTTGAACATGGAAAGGAAGTATTTTGACATATCTGAAGAAGATATGTCCCAAAGGATTTATGATAATTATTTGAGAATCTTTGGAATGCTGGAAATGTGGGTTGCTTCACCACCCAGGGCAGACAGGGTTATTCCTTTAATAGAAAAAGGAATATTCCCAAGAAAAAGAATATTGGGATTGGTCCAAGATCAAAATGATATGGTCTTGAGATGGTTTTGAGATTGACATGCCACTTGGGAGAGAAATCGAGGGTGATCTCTCCATGTTTCAAGACCACTAAGCCACAGAAAAGCAAATCCAAACCAAAATCAAAATAAAAAGAAAATGGGCAAAATCCAGGGTGTTACAACCATCGCTGTTCAGGCTGCCGGGGGAAGATATGAGAAGGTGTTCGCCAACTACTTCCCTTTGGCACTCAAGCCAAATGTGAGGTCTTGGCTAATGCACCTGCCGGAGAACTCCATCTCAACTTGGGCTGACCTGTGCCATGAGTTTGTTGGCGCCTTTACAGGCGGCCATCAAGAACCAGGATGGCCCAGCGATCTGCAGATCCTCCCACAGAAGGAAGGAGAAAGTCTACGAAAGTACATGCAAAGGTTCAGTCGAGTGCATAGGAACATCCTAGATATCCACCCGGCAGCTGTGAAAGCCGCATCCCAGTCCAACGTGTGCAACCGCAGGATACGTTCCAAAATGAACGTGCGGCTGCCCAAGACTGTGAATGAGTTATACACTCTGGTGGATAAGTGTGCTCGCATAGAGGAGGGAAGGCGACTTCCCGGTGAAGAGGATTGCATCGACATCGATTCAGACGATGACGACGAGGCCACTAGTCATAAGAAGAAGAACAAGAAACGCAATAAGAAGCGCAAGGAGAAAGTTGTGATGGTCGTCGAAGGATCAAGCACACCTAGTATCGGCAAGAAGGCCAAGGCCGAGACCCCTGGTAAGGAGGTTGCCGCGTGCACCGACTGCCAGGCGGCCGCGGTTGCCGAGAAGGCTGGGAAGGGTGATGGGCCGTACTGCAAGATCCATAGGACCAAGGGCCACGACCTTCAGGAGTGTCATCGGGTTGAGCCGCTCGTCAAGAAGCAGAGGGCTGAGTATGAGAAGCGTGATAAGGAGAAAAACCAGGATGGTGCTGGCGGGAAGGGCCGAGGCAGCAGAGTAAGTCGCCTCGGCAAGGCTCCTTAGAATCAAGGGAAGCCCGCCAGAGGCCATAAGAAGGAGGTTTGCAATGATGAGAGTGATGGAGGAGATGAAAAGGAAACCAGTGAGCAGGAGTTCCAGAAAGCCACTGACGCCCTGTACATTGACGGGGGTGCATCTTTGCACTCCTCTCACCGCCAACTTAAACAGTGGGCGCATGAAGTCAATGCCGTGGAGCCAGCGGCAGATTCTCGAAAGCCACTCAAGTGGTCCCGCACGCCCATCATCTTTGACGAAGAGGATTACCCTGACCGCACCACCGCGGTAGGGTGCTTGCTGTTGTTGGCCTCACCAACAATACGCAACCTCAAAGTCACAAAGATGTTGGTTGACGGCGGGGCCGGGTTGAATTTGATATCTCCAAAGGTCATCAGCAAACTTCAGATAGCAGATGGGGAGCTCAAGGTTACTGGCACGTTACAAGGAATCAACCCCGGCAGGAGTCATCCTAAGGGAAAGATCACGCTGCCGGTGACGTTCGGAGGGGAGTTAAACTACCGGACTGAGAAGATCGTGTTTGACGTGGTTGACCTCCCCTTGCCATACAACGGAATCCTTGGTCGCCCAGCTTTGGCCAAGTTCATGGCGGCATCCCACTATGCCTACAACACCTGGAAGATGCCAGGGCCGATAGGAGTCATTTCCATTCTGTCATATCAGAAGGACGCAGTCATATGCGTGGACAAGATGTACCGGGAGGCGGTCGCTGATGAGGCTGCAGAAACCACTGCTCCTACCAAGGAAAGTAAGAAAATGGAGAGACCTAGCAAGGATGCCAGCAAGGAATCCAGGAAGCATTCCTCTCCGGAGTATGCTGCGCCTGTTGATGACTTGTCGGAGAGTTCCAATACCAAAAGATCCAAAGCTGCTGCACCTGCTGTGAAGAAGGTCCCGGCAAGGCTGGTTGGCGCTTATGGTACCTTCACTATCAGTGCCACCCTTGATTACAAATAGGAAAGCGCGCTCGCTGCCTTCTTGCGGGCGAATATTGATGTGTTTGCCTGGCAACCATCTGATATCCCCGGTGTTCCCAGGGAGGTAATCGAGCACCACCTTGCTGTCTGCCCGCATGCCCGGCCCATCAAGTAGAAGGTTCAGAAGCAAGCTTTGGAGCAGCAACAGTTTATTGCTGAGGAGATCAAGAAGCTTGAAGCAGCTGGTTTGGTCAGGGGAGTGTTGCATCCCACATGGTTAGCAAATCCAGTGGTGGTGTGCAAGGCAAATGGGAAATGGAGGCTTTGCATAGACTTCACAGATCTAAACAAGGCATGCCCGAAGGACCCGTTCCCCTTGCTGCGCATCGACCAGATTGTGGATTCCACTTCCGAGTGTGACCTGCTTTCCTTTCTGGATGCCTACTCCGGATACCACCAGATCTTCATGTCCAAGGAAGACGAAGAGAAGACCGCATTCATAACCCCATGTGGCACGTACTGCTTTGTACGGATGCCCTTCGGGTTAAAGAGCGTCGGATCCACTTTTGCAAGAGCAGTACAGATTGGCTTTGAATCCCAGCTGCACAGAAACATTGAAGCTTACATGGATGATATTGTGGTCAAGACCAAGGACAGATCAACCCTCATCCAGGATTTGGAAGAGACCTTTGCTAATCTGCGCAAGATCAACTTGAAGCTGAACCCAGAGAAGTGTGTGTTTGGAGTTCCCTCCGGCAAGTTACTTGGATTCTTTGTGTCTCATCGAGGGATAGAGGCCAACCCTGACAAGATCAAGGCTATCGAGCAAATTCAAGCACCCAAGACAGTCAAGGACGTGAGGTGTTTGACTGGATGCGTGGCTGCATTGAGCAGGTTCATTTCCAAGTCTGCCGAGCGCGCCCTGCCATTCTTCAAAATCTTGAAGAAGGCAGGACCCGTGGAGTGGACCCCAGAGGCAGAAACTGCGCTGCAAGATTTGAAGACCTATCTTTCCTCTGTGCCCACCTTGGTCGCTCCCAAACCACAAGAGCCGTTGCTACTATACTTAGTGGCAACCAATCAAGTGGTTAGTGCGGCATTGGTGGTGCAGCGGGAAGTGGATGACGCGGCAGCCACAACCACTGTCCTCTCTGAAGAGGAAAGCGAACCCGCCCCGAAAAGACCAGAGTCAGTCCAGAGCGAAGAAAGGCAGGGCAGCGGAGGCGGTTCTATGGTTGCGGCAAGGAAGAAAGTGGTGCAGCGCCTAGTGTACTTCATCAGCTCCCTGTTACAAGGAGCTAGATCAAGGTACTCTGGCGTGCAAAAGTTGATTTTTGGCCTCATCATGGCCTCAAGGAAACTACGCCACTACTTCCAAGCCCACAAGATCACAGTTGCCACCTGCTTCCCCTTGCAACGCATACTCTGAAACCCCGAGGCCACCGGCAGGATTGTGGAATGGGCTTTGGAGTTGTTCAGCTTTGGTTTGAAGTTTGAAAGCACGGCAAGTATTCAGAGCAGAGCACTAGCAGAGTTCATCACAGAGTGGACACCAACTCCCGATGAAGAAGTATCGGAGACGATCATCACAGGCAAGGAAGTGCCCCAAGAATGGATTATGTATTTCGACGGTGCCTTCTCCCTACAAGGTGCAGGGGCTGGCGTGCTTCTCGTTGCCCCCACTCGAGAGCACCTTAAGTACGTCGTCCAGATGCACTTTCCCTTGGAGAAGGCTACCAACAATACTGCAGATTATGAAGGGCTCCTTGCCGGGCTCAGGATGGCAACGGAACTAGGAATCAAGAAGCTGATCATCCGCGGAGATTCACAACTTGTGGTGAGACAAGTCAACAAGGATTACCAAAGTCCATTGATGGAGGCATACGTCGAGGAAGTGAGAAAGTTGGAGGAGCGCTTTGACGGATTGCAAACAGAGCACGTGCCCCGTGCGGAAAATAGCATTGCTGATCATCTGTCAAAGTGCGTTGCGCAAAAACTCCATGTGGAACCAGGGACTTTTGTTCTCCATGTGACTCAGCCCTCCGTATCCCCGGCAACAATGGCCAAAAAGAGGAGGAAACTAGACCCCGACAAGCCTCACCCGGCAGAACCTCCCGAGGCTCCCGGCAGAGAGCTTGGCGGGAACAACTCCCCTTCGATCAGTGAGCTGCACCATCCTGCCAGACCATCGGTCCCTGCGGTCGAGAAGTGCGCTCCTGCGAATGAGGAGGTGCCGCTGGTCCTTGTTGCCGAGCCCCTGGCCCCAACCTGGGCACGGTACATAGTCCATTTCCTCTAAACTGGATAACTCCTCGAAGAGCAAGAAGAAGCTGAAAGAGTAGCCCATAGGGCCAGTATGTATCAGTTCGTTGACGACACGCTATACATAAGGAGGCCCAACGGTGTGAAATTGAAGTGCATTTGTTGGGAGGAAGGAAAGGAACTATTGGCAGAGGTACATAAGGGTATGTGCGGCTCACACATTGGATCAAGGGCTCTGCTTGGAAAAGCCTTCCGGCAAGGTTTCTATTGGCCCACAGCCCTCGAGATCTATAGGGATAGATTAAGACGCTTAATAGGGCTTCCACAAAGAACATACATTGACAAAGTTCTGAAGAAGTTCAAAATGGACCAGTCAAAGAAAGGGTTCTTGCCTGTGTTGCAAGGTGTGAAATTGAGTCAGACTGAAAGTCCGACCATGGCAGAAGATAGAGATAAAATGAAAGTCATTCCCTATGCCTCAGCCATAGGTTCTATTATGTATGCCATGCTGTGTACCAGATCTGATGTGTGCCTTGCCATAAGTTTGGCAGGGAGGTACCAAAGTAATCCAGGAGTGGATCACTGGATAGCGGTCAAGAACTTCCTGAAGTGCCTGAAAAGGAACAAGGATATGTTTCTCGTTTATGGAGGTGACGAAGAGCTCGTCGTAAAAGGTTACGTCGATGCTAGCTTTGTCACAGATCCGGATGACTATAAGTCACAAACCGGGTACATATTTATATTGAATGGTGGAGCTGTCAGTTGGTGCAGTTCCAAGCAGAGCGTCGTGGCGGGATCTACGTGTGAAGCGGAGTACATAGCTACTTCAGAAGCAGCACATGAAGGAGTGTGGATGAAGGAGTTCATATCCGATCTGGGTGTAATACCCAGTGCATCGGGTCCAATGATAATCTTTTATGACAACACTGGAGCAATTGCCTTAGCGAAGGAATCTAGGTTTCACAAGAGAACCAAACACATCAAGAGACGCTTCAACTCTATTCGTGAAAAGGTCAAGGATGGAGACATAGAAATTCGCAAAGTACACACGGATCTGAATGTGGCAGACCCGTTGACTAAACCTCTACCACGGGCAAAACATGATCAGCACCAAGACTCCATGGGTGTTAGATTCATTACAATGTAATCTAGATTATTAACTCTAGTGCAAGTGGGAGACTGATGGAAATATGCCCAACAGGCAATAATAAAGTTGTTATTATTATATTTCCTTATTCATGATAAAGGTTTATTATTCATGCTAGAATTGTATTGATCAGAAACTTAAATACATGTGTGGATGCATAAACAAATACCGTGTCCCTAGTGAGCCTCTACTAGACTAGCTCGTTAATCAAAGATGGTTAAGGTTTCCTAACCATGGACATGTGTTGTCACTTGATAATGGGATCACATCATTAGAAGAATGATGTGATGGACAAGACCCATCCGTTAGCTTAGCATATGATCGTTCAGTTTATTGCTACTGCTTTCTTAATGTCAAATACATATTCCTTCGACCATGAGATCATGCAACTCCCGGATACCGGAGGAATCCCTTGTGTGCTATCAAACATCACAACGTAACTTGGTGATCATAAAGATGCTCTACAGGTATCTCCGAAGGTGTCTATTGAGTTGGCATGGATCGAGATTGGAATTTGTCACTCCGTGTATTAGAGAGGTATCTCTGGACCCTCTCGGTAATACACATCACGAGAAGCTTGCAAGCAAAGTGACTAAGGAGTTAGTTACGAGATGATGTATTACGGAACGAGTAAAGAGACTTGCCGATAACGAGATTGAACTAGGTATGAAGATACCGATGATCGAATCTCGGGCAAGTAACATACCGACAGACAAAGGGAATTACGTATGTTGTCAGAAAGGTTCGACCGATAAGATCTTCGAAGAATATGTAGGAACCAATATGGGCATCCAGGTCCCTCTATTGGTTATTAACCGAAGAGGCGTCTCGGTCATGTCTACATCACTCTCGAACCCGTAGGGTCCGCACGCTTAACGTTCGTTGACGATATAGTATTATACGAGTTATTTGAGTTGGTGACCGAATGTTGTTCGGAGTCCCAGATGAGATCACGGACATTATGAGGAGCTACGAAATGGTCTGGAGGTAAAGATTGGTATATAGGACGATGCTATTTGGTCACCGGAAAGGTTTCAGAATGTACCGGGTGGTCTTCGGATCACCGGAAGGGGTTCCGGGAAGCCCCGGGAGGTTAATGGGCCATATGGGCCAAACGAGGGGAGAACACCAGCCCACAAGGGGCTGGCGCGCCCCTCCTATGGCCGCAGTCCTTGGGGAGAAAAGGAAGGAGGGGAGTCGGCCTCCCCTTGCCTTCCCTCTCCTCCCCTTTCCTTGCCCCTGAGTGCAAATAAGGAAGGGGGCGCCATAGGGCAGGCGCCCAAGGGGGCCGATGGCCACCCTTGGGGTGCACCCTGGCTGCCTCCCCTCCCCCCACCTATATATATATATATGAGAGGGAGGGGGCGCCACACACCCACGACAATCCACAAGCCATGTGCTGCACCCCTCTCCCCGGTTTCATCCTCCGTCTAGTTTTTCTGCAGTGCACGGCGAATCCCTACGGAACAAGTTCACCACCACCGTCATCACGCTGTCGTGCTACCAGAACTCATCTACTACTTTGCCCGTCTTGCTGGATCAAGAAGGCGAGGATGTCATCGAGCTGAATGTGTGCTGAAAGCGGAGGTATCGTACGTTCGGTACTTGATCGGTTGAATTGTGAGGATGTACGACTACATCAACCCCGTTGATAAATGATTCTGCTAAACGGTCTATAAGGGTACATAAACATACTCTCCCCTCTCGTAGCTATGCATCTCCATCGATAGATCTTGCATGTGCGTAGAATTTTTTTTGTTTTCCATGCAACGTTCCCCAACACGATCTTGGTTCTATCATCCTTAAGATTCTTCATAGTGATCAACAGATATAATTCCCAAGTGACTCAACAAATATAGCTATGCTCCCCGGCAACGGCGCCAGAAAAAGGTCTTGATAACCCACAAGTATAGGGGATCGCAACAGTTTTTGAGGGTAGAGTATTCAACCCAAATTTATTGATTCGACATAAGGGGAGCCAAAGAATACTTGTAAGTATTAGCAGTTGAGTTCTCAATTCAACCACACCTGGAGACTAAATATCTGCAGCAGAGTGATCAGTAGCACAATAATATGATAGTTTGATAGCAGTGGTAATAGTAGCAAAAGTAATGGTAAGAGTAGTAGTTTTGTAGCAAGGAACAATATGTTAAAAGCTCATAGGCATTAACGTTGGATAATATTCATCATGTAACAGTCATAACCTAGGGCAACACAGAACTAGCTCCAATTCTTCAATGTAATGTAGGCATGTATTCCGTATATAGTCATACGTGCTTATGCAAAAGAACTTGCATGACATCTTTTATCCTACCCTCCCGTGGCAGCGGGGTCCAAAAGGAAACTAAGGGATATTAAGGCCTCCTTTGAATAGAGAACCGGAACAAAGCATTAACACATAGTGAATACATGAACTCCTCAAATTACGGTAATCACCGGAAAGAATCCCAATTATTGTCACCTTGGGGTATGCCAATCATAACATGTAATAGGTGCATACAACTTGCATGGTAGGATCAAGAACACAAATATATTCATGAAAACACAAAGGGTTTGGATCTGAAATCATGGCACTCGGGCCCTAGTGACAAGCATGAAGCATAGCAAAGTCATAGCAACATCAATTTTGGAACATAGTGGATACTAGGGATCAAGCCCTAACAAAATTAACTCAATTACGTGATAAATCTCATCCAAGCCATCACCGTCCAGCAAGCCTACGAAGGAATTACTCACTCCCGGCGGTCAGCATCATGAAATTGGTGATGGAGGATGGTTGATAATGGCGAAGACGGAGATCCCCCTCTGCGAAGCCCCAAACTGACTCTGGATCTGGCCTCCCGATGAAGAACAGGAGGTGGTGGCGGCTCCGTATCGTAAAACGTGATGAAACTTCCTCTCCTCTTTTTTTCGGGAAATCTGAATTTATAGTGTCGAAATTAGGGTCAGCGGAGCCTCGTGGGGCCCACTACCCACCAGGGCGTGCCAGAGGGGGGTGGCACGCCGTAGTTCCTAGTGGGCAGCAAGGGCCCCCCTCCAGTGGGTCTTTGCTCTAGTATTTTTCTTTTATTCCAAAATAAATCTCCAAAAATTTCCGTCCAATTTTGAGAACTTTTATTTCTGCACAAAAACAACACCATGGTAGTTGTGCTGAAAACAGCGTCAGTATGGGTTAGTTTCATTCAAATCATGCAAATTAGAGTCCAAAACGAGAGCAAAAGTGTTTGGTAAAGTAGATACAACGGAGATGTATCAGCGGGGAGGGGCGCCCTTATCCTCCCGCGGCGGAGGCAGGCGAGGTGGTCCGGTGGCGACCGACGGGCGCGGGCACGCGCTGCTCGGTCTGCTACTGTAGGTAGTAGCCGACCCGGTCGGTGGGCTGGGCCGACACTGTGCATGGCTGAGCTGGCACAGTGCCAGTTTTGTTTTTCTTTTCCTTTTTTTTTCATTTTCTTTTTCTTTTATTTAACTTCTAATTTATTTTAATTCAATAATCATTTGTGTGTTATAAAATATGAGACTTGGCCCATTATTATTATAGTGATTTTTGGCATTGCCACAAAGGTTTGGGGATTTATTTAAAATAGTTTGTATTTTCATAACTTAGAAAAGGCATTTTAAATAATGTTTTGGGCCCTGTTTTAATTGTTTTAGGGCATTTAATTATTTTATAAGAAGTTGGTTTTTCCATGACAATTACTCAGTGATTACTTGCAACAATATGAACATTTTTGTCCTAGTGTTTGATGAAATAACTTTTGAACTTTATAATTTAAATTTGAATTTGAATTCAGAGGTAGAATTTGAAATGATATATGAATCAAAGTTGATCAAGACTAGTTAATCAAAGTAGCTTAGCTTAATGATGATGATCACTGTAGCTCATTACATAGGGGTGTTACACTATTGAATGCTTGAGATCTATCCCTTTGCTTGTGATTTGAGTGTCTTGTGTGTGGATATTGTCCAATAGAGTGTACATCTTGCAATTTCCCCTTTGTATTCTTGGTGTTCTTCCCTAATCCACCTGCAATTCATGCTGATCAGGTAAACAAGGACTTGGCCCTACATCACGGAAGAAGGAAGAAGAAGACGGAGCAGTTGTTAGTCTCAACCCGGACGTCCGGGATCACAAACAGGAGCTCCACCGATGGATTTGAACCATCCGGACTGCAGGCCAGATCATCTGGCCGATGCCCGGACCATCTGGTTGCTACCGAGATGTTCGGCCTGCCTGCACGCAGATTTAGTCAAGTGGCCATGTATCACCTCACTTACCCCTTCATGCCTTGGACTATCCTCCATTCTAGGGTTAGCAAAGATTAAAACTAAACCATAGAGCTTTGCTCGTGTATCTCCCCTTGTGGGATTCATCTTGAGAGTGAAGGCTCCATTGGAGTACAAGACCACCAAGAGAGTGAAGGCTCCAAGGAGTACAAGGCCACCCTTGGGGTGAAGGCTCCATGGGCACAAGACCTCCCATGGGAGAAGATTCCTCAATGAATTCAAGACGCATCTCCTAGAGATTTGGATAAACTACCTTCGTATATTTTCCTTTGTTGTTGTTGAATACTTGAGATCTAGTCATTTGCCTTGTGATTTGAGTACCTTATATGTTGATCTTGTCAAATAGTGTTTTCCGCTTTGTGTCTTCATGTTCTTTGTCAAATCCCCCTCCAATTCATGAAGATTGGGCAAACAAGGTTTGTCCCTACATTAGTTCCCCAAGCGAATCATCAAGGCCTCCTAAGGGAAAAGGATCTGTCGGATTCAGGGCTCCGCTGACTCAAGAAAGGTTTGAACTCTGGGGCGTGTGCGAAGAACTCAACCTCTCCAGCCAAACAACCCGTCGCCCTATAGCCTAGCTCGATGAACAAGGAAGAAGATGAACACGGCAGTTTACCCAGGTTCGGGCCACCTTGCGGTGTAAGACCCTACTCCTGCTTTGTGGTGGATTGGCCTCACGAGGCACTGAGGATGAACTAGTACAGAGGATGAACAAGCTCGCGGGGCTTGCTCTGGTGAGAATAAGTTGTCTGGGGATCGGATCCCTTCTATGGTGGTGGCTAACCTATATTTATAGCGGCCTCGGTCCTCTTCCCCGAAAACGAAGGCGGGAAGGGATTCCACAACGGCCAATTTGAAAGGGGACAAGTAGTACATCTTATCCTGACGAAAGGTGGTCTTCTCCTGCAAAGCTCTGGTCGTGACGCTGCGGTGGGCTCGGCGATGACATCCGTCCTGCCGTCCTGGCGGTCTTGGTCTCGTTGCACGGGAATGGAAACCTTTGGCTGATTCCTCGGGACCCTGCACCAGCGCTTGCCTCCTTAGCACCAAAGAGGAAACTTGCTGCTCTGCGCCCGCTGGCGCCCGCCTGGCCTTGGTCGTCATGGCTTATGTCACCGCAACCTCATGAGGTTGGGCACTTGCATAGGAAACTCCGCTCCTCAGGAGCAGCCCGGGGGTGGCCGCTCCCTCAGGAGGTCTTGGCGTCGTCCGCCTCGCGAGGCTTGGCCCCTCGCGAGGGTCTTGTCTTGTTGGTGTTGTAGATGGGCCGTACCAGGCCGTCGATGGAGCCACGCTGTGGGCCACAGGCAGGCAAGTCTAGGTACCCTGGTTCCCAGAACACCGACAGTAGCACCCGGGCCCAAGGCGTGCTCGGACTTAGCTTCGAGGCGAAGCCAAACGGCAAGGGCGAAGCGCCGCGGGCCCCAATCGCCTGCGGACCAGGCTGACGCGTAGCGCTTTGATGGGACGTGGGCGTCTCCACTTCCCCACGCTGCCGCGGCAACTGTCCAAGCTGTCAAAAAGACTGGCGCCTGCACCGTACCATCATTGCCTTCTCTTCGCATTGCTTCAGATCCCCTTTCTTCCTACCGAGAACACCTCCAGATCTAGTGAATTCCTTCTCCCTTCCGCGTCTCTCCTCCAAGTTCTTCGCAGATGGCATCTGGGAAGGCGAAGCCGGCCGCGCAGGCTGCGAGCTCCTCTTCTTCTCCCGCGTCGGCCCTCGGCGCATCCTCCATTACCGAGGAGAGGCACCTCACCGCCGCGCTCCCGCTGACGGCGAGCAGTGACAATGAGTCGAAGGAGACGATGCTCCTGGCAGGCTCTGCTGACCAAAGGACCCTGGTGGGGACGTTCTATCCCTTCTTCCTCCATAGTGTCTTCGCGGGGCTCATCCCGCCTTTCTCCGAGTTCTTCACCGCCGTCCTTGACCATTACCTGGTTCAGGCTCTGCATCTTCAGCCCAATTCCATCCTTCTCCTGTCGATCTTCTCCTTTTACTGCGAGGCGTTCGTGGGCGTGATGCCTTCCGTTGCGCTCCTCCGTCATTTCTTCTATCTTCGGATGCACGACCCAACCCAGCGTTCAGGCTGCGTCTCCTTTGCCGCGGCCCATAGTGGCAACGTGCTCATGAGGGCCGGGAAGAAGGTGGAGAACTTCCGGTGCAAGTGGGTCTTCATGGACGCCAGGGGCCTCCACGCGCGGCTGGAGTTGCTAACCGAGCTGCCGGAGAAGCTTGATCGGTGGGGTCACGAGAAGCTCACCGACCCCCGAGCGGCACTAGTCTTGAAGAAGATGATGACGGACATGGAGGCCGGGGTGCTGACGGGGGCCATGCTTGTCAAGGAGTTTGTGACGCAGCGGTTGGCCCCACTTCAGGCACACTCGCGTCCCATGTGGGAGTTCAAGGGCGCAGAGGACGACATCCGGCTACGCCCAGGGAGCTTGACGGGTGAGGAGCTGGACAAGGCCATGCATACCTTGCTTGAGAGGGATCCGGGCAGCCTCCCGGCGGCCCACATCCCGCTGTACCGCCGTGCCGATGGGGCAGTGCTGGTCGCCGCCATGCCCATCTTTAACGAGCTGGGGCTCGTGCCGCCCGAGCTCCCCAACCCCCCGGTGCTGGTGTCTTCCGGCGACGACGCCAGGGAGGAGGGGGAGGAGGACTCGAAGGCGACCATGGACGACATGGCAGAGACCTCTCCTCCGTCCCAGAGCGAGCTTCTTCGTGGCCTCCCCGATGATGATGACGCCACCGAGCCCCCGGTCGTGGAATCCCCACGCTCCACCGGAGTCGTCATAAGGTCCGGGGCCACTCCCTCGGCCCTGCGGAGGCCGGGACGAGCGATCCCGAAGAAGAGTGGGGCAGTGCCCCCTCCTCGGGGTGGCGCCCCATCAACCCTCAGGACGCGGCCAAGGCCGCGCCCAAGAAGGCCGAAGGTGCCCCGGCCCTGGCCAGGAAGAGGGCATACATCACCTCTGACGAGTAAGCGTCTTGCCTTGCTTTCGTTTGCCGCCTCTTGATACCGTACTCACAGCACCCCCCCTGGTGACCAGGGTGAGCGTCGTGGTGAAGAAGAAGAAGGAGGACGTCGGGGCCCCCGAGGCACCACCGCTCGTCGGGGCCGTGGTGGCCCCAACGCAAGCTAAAGAGGTCGCCTCGCACTCCCCTGCGATGGAGCGGGCCCCCAAAGGTACTGTGGTGGTGCCTCAGGAGGAGCCTGCTTCCGCAGGCCAGCAGGCTCCAGAGCCGCATGTCCCTGTCGTGCTCACGGGGGGTTTGGGGGCTCCAGAGCCTCTAGCTAGCCCTGCTGTTGTGACGACGCCAGTTCCCGCGCCGGTGCCGCCTCCTCCCCAGGCCCTTGTGCTGGTGGACCGCGGCCCCCTTGTCGGGCCCGGGGCTCTGGAGGAAGCCTTCAACATGCTAGACCAGCTCCGGACCGATCTTCAAGACGCCGACAAGCGCGGGGTGAGGGAGCACGTGAGGCTAATCTCAGGATGGCTCCAGGACGACGTGTCCGCCAGGGCGGCCTGGAGCCGGGCTGAGGTCGCCGCTGCGGAGAGTAGGAAGGAGGCCGACGAAGCTGTGAGGGCTCGCGACGCGGCGCTGGCCGACGCATTATCCGCCGAGGAGCGCTGCAGCAAGGTGGAGACCGAGCTGAAAACCCTCCATGATGCGTAGGTTGCCCACACCCAAAGGCCCCATCAGCAGGAGGAGGAGCTCAAGGCCCGCGAAGCGACGCTTGCCGACCGCAACGCCAAGCTGGCCCAGGCAGCCAAGGACCAAGCCGCGGAGCGGGACTGCCTGGGCAAGCTAAAGGAGGAGGTGGACAAGGCGCGGGCGTCCCATGCCTAGCTCGTCTCTGAGGCAACGGCCCAGCTGGAGGCCAGGGAGAAGACCCTCGCCACCGCCGAGAAAATTGCGGCCGCGGAACGCGAAGCCTTGGTCTCCTCCGAACTCAGGTCTCGCAAGGCGCTATGCTCCCTTTATGGAGGGGGGTACGAGGAGCCACTGGCGACTCCGGAGGATGGCCCCACTGGGCTTCTCCCCAAGCTTGCTGAGGCGCTTGAGGGCGACGCCGCTGGGATGGATTCCGCGGTGGAGGGAGAGTGCCGCGCGCTCTTCACCTCGGCCACAACACGCGTCTTCAGCCACCTCCACCTCCGGGACCCAAGCTTCGACCTCAGCGCACTGATCGAGCCGGTGGCCCTTGAATCCCACACCGCTGCTGCCGAGGCCATGAAGAAGCAGGTGGAGGCCTTATTGGAGAAGTTCCTCTGCGTCCCCGACCCCGCATTTGCAGCGGTAGAAGCCGGCGGCGAAGCTGGTGGGAGCATCATCGACGATGGGCTTCCCAAGGCGAGCGATGGCGGCCACCAAGGCGATGGCGGTGCTTCTTCCTAGTTGACCCTGAAACATTCATGGTGCCTCGCGGAGGCGTGAGAACTTATGTTTGAACTCCTGTTTGAACTCGTAGAACATTATGTTTTGTAATAACTTGCTAGAACTCCGCGATTTCCCTTTCATGCTTGGTTTCCTTCATGTTTGACTCAGCATTCTGCGTCGGCAGGGCCCAGCCCCGCGCATACCTCGACCGCCGTTGGGGCATCAGGATCACCAGGACGAGACCAAGGGGTGAGGGGCTATGTGACCAGTGAGGCCCCTGAGGCGCGATGCTCAGGGGTCCCCCTTGACGTACGAACAGCCTCGATGTTCTGCGTCAGCAGGGCCTGGCCCCGCGCATACCTCGACCGCCGTTGGGGCATTCGAATCGCTAGGACGAGACCAAAGGGCGAGGGGCTACATGACCAGTGAGGCCCCTAAGTCGCGATGCTCAGGGGTCCCCCTTGACGTACGAACGGCCTCACGAAGGAGAAACAAGCAGTCGTACAAGGTAATTCAGAGTCCTCCATACCTTCAATCACCAGCTTTTGCCTAGGATGGACGCGAGAAAACAGGTAAGGTGGCGTGCACCAGGCATGGCCTGGGCGTAGCCCCCGTGCCCAGCCCCCTCGCGCGGGCCTCTCTAGGGGAAAGCCATGAGGTGTTGCCGGGCGAAGAGCCGAAAGGCTGTCCTGAGGTTGATGCGGCCACGGGGGCCACCCTCAGTTGTTTATTCACCAGCGCGGAGCATGGTGCTTCCACTTTAGTGTGGGCATAGCCGCTCCTCAGCCGTGTCATCCGCCAGCGCGGAGCATGGGGCTTCCACTGGTACGTGGGCATAGTCGCTCCTCGACCGTGTCGTCCGCCAGCGCGGAGCATGGGGCTTCCACTGGTGCGTGGGTGGGAGTTCCCTCTGGGGGGAGACTCCGGGGAGTGTACAGCCCCGTCCGGACACGTGGCTTGCACGGCCGGACTGGAGGAAGTGTATATGGGCACCCGTGAGCCAGCGCGGGACTCACGAGGCCCTACCTCAAGGCGGGTTGCACCTGAATTTTCTTACGAGGTGCGTGTAAAAATCATAAGGATGTTGGGGTGGCTGCGCTGAGTGAATCTCCGGAGGACATCGCATGAGAAGGCCAAGCACCAATGACCCCAGGAGGTGACGTGAATGGGGCCGGCCCGCCAGACAAAGCTCAGTCATTGGGTTTATCAACGCTGCAGGGACGGACCCGAGCACAGACGCCGTGCCCAGTCTTCTCATGCAACAATCCTAAAGAAAAACAACCGGCACGCGGCTCCCGCGACGGCGAGGCACCGGGTCGCGCGCCCTAACTCATCCACTCTTGATTAGCTCATGCGAGAACAAGGCACCAAGGACCATGGGAGGTGTCGTGCACAAGAGCTAGCCCACGAGACAGAGCTCAGCCACTTGGGTTTAGCGACGCTGCAGGGACGGACCCGAGCACAGACGCCGTGCCAGTCCTTAATCATGAGGCGGTCGCGGGCGGGTTCGTGAGGGCGCACAACGTTTATGGTGGCGAAGCAACGGACATGCAGGTGATAATATTAAGCAATTCATGGAAGGGCGAAGCCAGTTCTAATACATGCGCAAAATGATACATGCTGCAGGGGCGGGCCCTGGCAGCTTGAGGATAATGCAGCCCGAGGGGCGCCCTTAATTGAACAAACCAAAAGGTCACCTGGCACCGTTGTCGCAGAAGTGTTGGAGTAGCTGAAGATGCGTTCTGCAGAGATCACTCCTCATGAGCCGGCTGGCTCCTGAGGCTCAGGAGGCTCTGGAGGCCCAGGAGGCTCGCGAGGGTCCAGCACCTCCTCTGTCAGGACCACCTGGCGCCGGGCCTCATGAGCAGCCAGGGCGCCCTGCATGTAGCATTTGTGCGAGGCAGCCATGTCCAACAGGTCGAATGGCATGCGGACGTAACTGCGGGGGCAGCCCCTAGTCCGTCCAATGCAGGACGGCCAGAAGAGCTCCTGAGAAGCAACCCTGTTGAGACCTAGGATGTTGACGCAGACACGCAGCTTGCTACCCATGTCAGGGGTGGCAGCTGCACTGGACGATGCGGGGCGACGCTCGCCACGCATGGCTTGCGCCTCCTGAAGCTCCTCGATCGCCTTGGTGATGAACTCCTGAGCGCCTGGCGCCTCGCTCCTTGCGCCTTGCTCACGGAGGCGCACGTTGAAGCACGCCTCCACGTGGTGCCCGAACGCCTCCCTCGTGACGCTGGTCAAGTCAGAGGCCCTCTAGATGAGAGCCCCCAAGCTCGTCCTGAGAGGGGCGTCGGGCACGCCTTCCTATGCGAGAGGGAAAGGCGCCCCAGCAGTGGGTGTGGGGCCTGAGGCACGGTCGTCGGGCGTGCCAGCCTCCTGACGGCCCTTGGGGAGGAGTTGCTTCTTCTTCTTGGGGATGGCCTCAGGAGGTCGAACGTCACCCTCGTCATCTGAATTCTCGACAGCCGCAGCCTAGTAGGCGCGCTCAAGGGAGAACACCGCAGCCTTTTCATCGCAGGTGACCGTGATGATGCTGCCACTCCCTGGCATCTTGAGGACATTGTAGCCGTGGTGCATCGCCGCCATGAACTTGGCGAGGGCCGGATACCCGGGGATGGCATTGTACGGAAGGCGAATATGGGCGACATCAAAGTCGATGAGCTCGGTGTGGTAGTTGTCACGCTGGCCGAAGGTGACAGGGAGGCGGATCTGCCCTATGGGAACGGTGGAGCCATCGGTCACCCCTGAGAAAGGCTTCGTGGGAAAGAGCTGGTCGTACGGCACTTGGAGCATCTCGAACGTCTCGATGAAGAGAACGTTGAGCCCAGCGCCACCATCAATGAGTGTCTTGGTGACGAGGACGTTGCTGATGGTCAGCGAGCAGAGCATCGGGAGCGCGCCAGCGGCGACTGAACATTTGAGCTGGTCCATGGAGTGGAAGGTGATGGCGTACTTGGACCACCTGAGGGGGCGCGACGCCTCAAGCTTTGGGAGGGCCGCGTTCACCTCACGAGCGAACTACTTGAAGATGCGATGAGAAGCGGGAGCCTGAGCACCGCCCAGGATGCAGGCAATGGCATGAGGCTCTTGGAAGCCCCTAGCCCCATCGTCTTGGCGGTCGTTGTCGTTCCTTCTTGGCGGTGGCGGCAGTGGAGGGAGGCCAGCATTGCCCTGAGGACGGTCCTCGCGAGGCTAGTCACGCCAGGGGCCTTCGCGAGGCTGGCCCTACCAGCGGTCCTCGCGAGGCTGATCGCGCCAGTCCTGGCGGGGGTCGCGGTTGTCCCAGCAGCCTCCGCCGTGGCCTCCATCGTGGTCGTAGCCACGGTTGTCGCGCTCGGGGTGGCGGCCAATGCGCCCGTCACGGATTGCCCTAAGCTCCTGGCAGTCATTGGTGTTGTGGCTGTGGACGTTGTGTAAGACGTAGTACAGGCGGCTGTCTCTGGAGGATTCGGGGTGGTCGCGGCTGCGCTTCATCTCAGGTTCAGCCACGAGCACAGCCGGGCCCTTGCGCTTCACTTCCTTGGCCTTAGCCTTCTTTTCTTCAGGATCTGCCTCCGGAAGCTCCAAGAGGGAGAGGCGACCTTCCTTTGCCCTCGTGCACTTGGCCGCCAGGTTGAACATCTCCAGAGCCGAACACAAGTCCTCGTGTATGGAGAGCTCTTTCTTCATCTTGACGTCCCGGACGCCATCAGAGAACGCTGAGATGATGGCCTCGTCCGACACCTTGGGGATCTTGAGGCGGACGGTGTTGAAGCGCTGTATGTACTTGTGCAAGGTCTCACCTGGTTGCTGCTTGATGCGCTGCAGGTCATCTGCCACAAGAGCGCGGTCGCGAGTGCCCTAGAAGTTGGCGATGAAACGCTTGCGGAGCTCGTCCCAGGAGGAGATTGACCCCACTAGAAGGTTCAGGAGCCAAGAGCGCGCGCCGTTCTTGAGGGCCATGGGAAACCAGTTCGCCATGATCTTGTTGTTGCCGTTTGCCGCCTCGATGCTCAGCTCATAGAGCTGCAGGAACTCAGTGGGGCCGGGGGTGCCATCGTAGCGCGGAGGCAGATCCGGCTTGAACTTGCCGGGCCAGACGACGCGGCACAGCTCCAGGGTGAAAGCACGGCACCCTGCCGCACTCACAGGGGCCTGCCGCTGGGGAGGAGCCTGATCTTGATGCCCGCGCGCCGCTGCCTCTGGCGGTACGCGATCTTGACGTGGCGGTGCTGGAAGCGCACGCGCTTCTCCTTGGGGCTGCTGCACCACCTGGCAGCTTTCTTCATCGCGCGCCGGCGCCCTGCGCGGCGGGTCACGCTGGGGTGCTTCATGCCTGGGCTCGGGACCCACGCCATGCAGAGGAGGAGGAGGCGCACCATGAGCCACGTCACCCGCCAGGGACGGCGGAAGGCGAAGCGAACGAGACGGCGCAGGGGCCTCGCCAGCGGCGCTGACGAGTTCGGCGGTGCGGGCGAGCCAGTCGTCGTAGAGGTCGTTGGCCGGACGATAGCGCAAAAGCTCGTGCGCCATGAACAGTGCAGACTGTGTGTTCGCCGGCCCACGACGGCCATGAGAAGACGACGTCGTGGCTGAAGTGGGTGATGGAGTCGTGGTGCGGTCGTCGCACTGCACGGACGGTGGCAGCGACGAGTCCTGCTGTTCGCGGGCAGCAGGGTCGGTGGCGGCGTTGGCCACCTAGGAGGCAGAGCGGCGAGGGGCGCCATTGCCCGCGGGTGCCATCTGGGCGACACAAGCGGCCCGGCGCTTGGCCCGAACACGGCGAGCGTCGGCCATTGGAAGGGCGGAACGGCGGTGGATCGAGTGGTGGGAGAGAAGCATCGACACGCCCCTACCTGGCGCGCCAAATGTCGGATTCAGGGCTCCGCTGACTCAAGAAAGGTTTGACCTCTGGGGCATGTGCGAAGAACTCAACCTCTCCAGCCAACCAACCCGTCACCCTATAGCCTAGCTCGATGAACAAGGAAGAAGATGAACACAGCAGTTTACCCAGGTTCGGGCCACCATGCGGTGTAAGACCCTACTCCTGTTTTGTGGTGGATTGGCCTTACGAGGGGCTGAGGATGAACTAGTACAGAGGATGAACAAGCTTGCGGGGCTTGCTCTGGTGAGAATGAGTTGTCCGGGGATCGGATCCCTTCTACGGTGGTGGCTAACCTATATTTATAGCGGCCTCGGTCCTCTTCCCTAAAAACGAAGGCGGGAAGGGATTCCACAACGGCCAATTTGAAAGGGGACAAGTAGTATATCTTATCCTGACGAAAGGTGGTCTTCTCCTACAAAGCTCTGGTCGTGACGCTGCGGTGGGCTCGGCGATGACATCCGTCCTGCCGTCCTGGCGGTCTTGGTCTCGTTGCACGGGAATGGAAACCTTTGGCTGATTCCTCGGGACCCCGCGCTTGCGCTTGCCTCCTTAGCACCAAAGAGGAAACCTGCTGCTCTGCGCCCGCCTGGCCTTGGTCGTCATGGCTTATGTCACCGCAACCTCATGAGGTTGGGCACTTGCATAGGAAACTCTGCTCCTCAGGAGCAGCCCGGGGGTGGCCGCTCCCTCAGGAGGTCTTGGCGCCGTCCGCCTCGCGAGGCTTGGCCCCTCGCGAGGGTCTTGTCTTGTTGGTGTTGTAGATGGGCTGTACCAGGCCATCGATGGAGCCACGCCGTGGGCCGCAGGCAGGCAAGTCTGGGTACCCTGGTTCCCAGAACGCCAACAGGATCCTCTTGTGAACTATCAAGTCCTACTTGTCCTAGGACTTTAGGAAGAACCCTATCTTATTCCATCTCTATCTTTGGATGATTTGGACCTATCTTTATTTGTATATGTGTGTCGATTCATGTGTTTCCCTACGGGCTTCCCTTATGTCAATTCAAGAAGATTTTGATCTGCAAAAATATCCCTTTCATGAACTTTTCCATGTGCTAGTAATCACTACAAAAAAACACTTCCGTGATGATACGTGTTTGTCACAGTAGGTCACATTTTTTGTCTTGCATGTACATCTATGACGATTTTATGACAGAATCAAGATAGTCATACTTGTGCTGTCATAGAAGTGTTCCATGACAATACTGAAATTATCATCACGGAAGTGTCCACTTCCATGACGATAAATGCCGCATGATGGAAGCGTTTTCTTCAAGGGTAACCGACATGTGGCATCCATAATAACGGGTCGCCATTAAGCTATCGGGTCTGGTTTTGGATCTGATAACCCACTAACAGCCTGGACCAATGGTAATCTTCCACGTGTAAATTTCTCATTCGCCGGAGGATCCACGTGTCAGCTCAGCGTTGGGATAGATGTCATTCATACAATGGATGTAACGCGCCTATGATACGTCGACATGTGGCACGGCCCAACAGTAGCCCATTTAAGGTAAAAAGGCCGGCCCAGCCAAAGGTCCACAAAATTTTGTCATACACTACTGGGCCTGCCCGTTAACAGCCTCCACAATTTGGGCCGAATTACGGCCCACATAAGATCCGACCCGTTAGATGTCTGCCATGTTTTGGGCCAAATGATGGCCCACATCAAATCCAGCCCGTTAACTGTCTACCATGTTTTGGGCCAAATGACGGCACATAACGGATCCGGCCCGTTAACTGCCTGACATATTAACTGTGCTTATGGCCCCATTGGGGGCCCATTTGAACTACGGCCTCTTAAAGGCCCATGTCATAATTCGGCCTGATATTACTTTCGGCCTGTTAATGGCCATTGGTACATATGGGCCGTTGTCGGCCAGGTTTCACTTTCGGCCATTTAATGGCTCGTGATGCATGTGGGTATATTTCTGGTCTGAAGTGACTTTTGGCCTCTTAACGGACCGTAGTCTTCGTGGATACATTTTAGCCCAACCTGACTATTGGCCCGTTAAAGGCCTATGATATAACTGGGCCTAATGATGGCCCGTTTTGCATCCGGCCTGCTTACGACCCATCATGTTATTGGGCCAACTGTGGCCCGACATTTTATCTTGTTAACGGCCCGTCCTGTGGTTTGGCCAATCATGGGCCGACGACACTGTTCAGGCCCAATCTACTTTTTAGACTGTTAAAAGCCCATTTTATTTTATGTCCTAACTTAGGCAACTGGTTTACTCGGCATGTTAAAGGCCCGAAACTAATAGTTGGTGAGTTTACGTCTAGGCCTGTTGTTGGCCGCACATGATTGTAGGCCCACGTTTTGGCCCATTTATAGCGATTGGCGGGCCGGCCATTTTTAGTACCATAATTTTTTTATATAAACCGAACGTTCAGGCCCATTGCGCTCCGTCAAAGCTTACGGCCTTTTCAGGGAGCAATGACAGCATATACAGAAAATAAATTACAGCATCATGACAAAGAATAACCCAAGACTATACAACAAAGAAATTATTGCATATTACATGCACTGGGCATAAAAGTTCGCCGCCAACGATAATAAAGCGTAACCAGACTACAGATTACATACATTGGGCATCAGAGGTCACCACCAGTGCAAATAAACACGCTGCCTAAAATAAAATATAGAAGCGAAACACAGTTCAAGAAAGGTTAGCCCTGCCTGGGAGCTGCAGCGCAAGCAGCTGAGCAAGCTGGTGAGACTGCACTTGTTTGACGCTTATATCCAACTCTAGCTGCATAGCATCAATACACGTCTTGTACTTCTGGTTAATTCTTCCATAGAGATGGGAGTTCCAGTAGGAGTTGAGCTGAAGCATGTCATTCTGCTTGAATCTGAGACTGAAGACGTCGAACATATTCAGGCGGCGACTTCATCGAGCTTGTGTCACTGCTATTAGAGAGTACCTTCGATACTACATCAATACATGACTTTGGCATTGTATAGCTATCTGCAAGATGTGTTGCCTTCTTCCCTGCAATATATGTTAGAGGGACAAGCAATGGGTTCTTCTCACTATCATTGTGGCAGTTCTTGGTGTCAGTGATATTACCCTAAAAGAGAAAAAAGAAGACAGATAACAGGTTTTGCACGTATAAGCATCAATGTTGTCGATTCATCCCATTTCTTAGTGGCAAATAAAGAGACATGGTTTAAAATAGAATTAAAATTGTTCACAATTAAGACATGGCAGGAAATGGCATTGTGCAAGGGTGGCCGACTTTACCACACCACTGGATTACAGATCAAGAACACAAGCATACATGCAGTGCTAAAGAATGTATAAGCATCGATGGTGAGTGTACTGTCAATTTATCCCATTTCAGATTGGTAAATAAAGAGACACAATTTAAATAACATAAACATAATATGCATTGTTCATAGTTAAGACATAGCAGGATATGACACTGTCCTGGAGTTGGTAGTTTGACCACACCACTTGATTACAGATCAACAACACAAGCATACATGCAGTGCTAAAGAAGATCACTTGCTATGTTTAGTTTAATTTACATGGTATGAATAAGGAACTAGGTTGTACAACTAAAAGCTGAAATTGAGAAGGAGAAACTTATGTTTATGAACTTCTTCATAATAAAGTTTAAACATGCAATTTGATGCAAACAATAAAAATAAATAGCACTTGCAGTCATTGCTATCCAAATATACACAACAAAGTTTGAAGGCTCGAGAAGGACAAACTTATGTTACTAATGAAGACCGGCTCTATAAAGCCTTTTCCATGTTGATGGGGGGGCAATTCAAGAAGTTTACCACAGAGTCTTCTTCATAAGCATTGCCTTTATTCTACATTTTGGTAAGAGTAAATATAGATGTGATAATATAGGAACAAATGGAGATTATTTAAGCTAAGATGCAGAGTGATGCTACATAATAAACTAGCTATAAATGTAGGTACACCATACAACCAAAAGGTACTGACAAGAGTAATGCAGAGCTAAACATCTTCAGTAGCATTGGTTTTATTCAACATTTTGGTAATAATAAACATAGATCTGATGTGTAGAAAATGGATGCCAAGGGAAAATAAGCTGCAAAGTGATGGCACATGAACAACTAGCTGACAATATAAGTACAGTGATAAAGGAAAATAGATACTTACAAGAACAATGTAGAGCTAAACTTCTTCATAAGCATTGAGTTTATTCTACATTAATGTAAGCATTAATATAGATCTGATAATTAGGAGTGAACAGTGGATATGCAGGTTATCATGCACACTGATGTAACATAATTGACCAGGTATGAATGTAAGTACAGCGATACAAGACAACAGCTACTAACAAGAGTAAAGCAGCGAGCAGCATAGTTGCGATATCTTAGGTTTTGTGGCGCTGGTTCTATCGCCAATATAAGTGGGGTGTTGTCTGATTTCTTCGGTACCACCACCTTTATCAAGGACTTTGCTACTACTCCTTTGGGTTCTGCAATCAGCCTCTTCCTTTTGGATGTCTAATACACAAGAACAGCATTTGAATGGGAAAACATGGTATGATGACAAATTGAATGTGTATTGATAATGGGTGGGCATGGCATTTTCACATATATGATGAGTAAACTAAGTACATGGCGGTGCAAAGAAGCAGAAGAAACGCAAGACAGCTTATGCAAGTTACGTGCAACCAATAAAACCTTGCCAAATTAGGACAGGCACCTTGTAGGGTGAACAGGATAGGCCATCTATCTTTGAATCCTTGAGCTCAGAATAGTCGTTAGGATCATATTTTGAACACGAATTTGTAGGTACGGAGCATGTGGGCTTCATTCCATCCAGAATGGAACTCAATGCCTTGATGCCATGTTTGTTAGTTATTGCACTGTTTCACGATACTCTTCTGATGTGCGCATTCTCATATTCATTGTGATTTTGTTCAATATCTGAGAATCATGACAACATAAATAGTAGTGATATTATCTTTGTAATGCAAAGGATATTCAAATATAATAGGGGCTCCCTGTAACCCCTTGTGTGCTATCACTGGATCTTGATGAGAGAGCCCTTGTGTGCTCTAATTTGGTGCGTACAATAATATAATCTGGCAGAACTGTTTGAGATCGAAAATGGAATCTTTGTCATTGATCGATTGAGAGTACAACTTATATATGTGCTGGAGAGACGCGACGATCCAGAGGGATGCGTCGGTTCCAGGAGAGAGGCGTCGGTTGCGGTAGCAACCGCACGACCGTTAGGGCAAGGGGAGATTTCCCTAATTACATATCGTAATTAATTCTAACACTCCCCCTAATCTACGCTTGACCATATAGAATCATCTTCACGATTATCCGGGAAGTTCCATCACCTCAAAAAGGATTCTCCTCCAAAAGTTCTTCAGAAAATCTTTGATGAGATCCTGAAATATAAAATCACAAAGAGATAGCATAATGTGATGTCTTTAAACAAGGATATCTCAAGAAGAGACTCCCCCTGATGCTTGCAAGTCCCGAAGTCGTCGCATCCAATTCCATGAACATATTTTTGGAATGTAGAATTTGGTAGAGACTTGGTAAATAAATCAGCAAGATTTTCGCATGATTTAATTTTCAAGACGTTTATTTCCCCGCTTTGCTAAAGATCATGGGGGGGAAACCACTTAGGAGAAATATTCTTAGTGATATTACTCTTGATGTATCATGTTTGCATCTGTGCAACACGGGCCACATTATCTTCATAGATAATGGTTGGTGATTCTATCGAACCAATTCCACATGACTGTTGTATGTGGTTTATCATTCTGCGAAGCCATACACATTCGCATGTTGCTTCAAATAATGAAATTATTTAAGAATGATTGGTAGATGTTGCCACCAGAGTCTGTTTTGAAGACTTCCATGATATAGCAGTGCCACCATGTAGGAACACGAAGCTGGTCTGTGATCTGGCATTATGGGGATCAGACAAATAGCCGGCATCTGCATATCCAATCATATCAGAGTCCTGATTTTTCTGGAACTAGAAAAATAGGCCAAGATCCTTTGTGCCTTGGAGGTATCAAAAGATATTCTTCACTCCATACCAATGACGTTTGGTGGGAGCTGCACTATGTCTAGCAAGTAGATTCACTGAAAATGCAATATCAGGTCTTGTGCAATTTGCAAGATACATAAGCGCTCCAACGGCACTGAGGTATGGAACTTCAGGTCCCAACACCTCTTCTCCATCATCCCTTAGTCTGAACGGATCTTTCTCCACGTCTAGAGATCGAACCACCATGGGAGTTTTAGATGGATAGGATTTGTCCATATTGAATTTCTCCAATATTTTCTGGATATAGGCAGATTGGTGTACCATGATTCCTGAGGGAAGATGCTCAAGTTGAATACCTAAGCAAAATTTGGTTTTACCCAAATCCTTCATCTCAAATTCCATCTTTAGGTGATTGTGTGCTTCATCAATGTCTCGTGTGTTGCCAATGATGTTGAGATCATCAACGTACACAGAAATGATGCAAAATCCTGTAGAGGACCTTTTGATGAAGACACATGGGCAATCAACACTATTGGAGTAACCTTTCTGAAGAAGGAACTCACTGAGTCAGTTGTACCACATCCGTCTCGACTGCCTTAAGCCATATAATGACTTATTCAGCTTTACACAATACATGTTGCGTTTTGCACTTTTATTCGGGACAGAGATTCCGTCAGGAACCTTCATATATGTGTCCAAATCTAGTGACCTGTAAAGATATGCGGTCACGACATCCATCAACTGCGTAGATAGACAATTTTGCACTGCCAAGGATATAAGATATCAGAAAGTGGTTGCACTCATTACTGGAGAATATGTTTTAGTGAAATCAATGCCGGGTTTCTGCGTGAAACCTTGTGCTACGAGCCTCACTTTATATCTCACCACCTCATTGTTCTCATTTCGTTTCCAGAGAAAAAACCCATTTGAATCCCATAGGGAAAACACTGGGAGGTGTCGGTATTGCTTCAGTGAATACGTTTCTTTTGTTAAGTGAAGCAATTTCTGCTTGGATTGCATCCTTCCATTTAGGCCAGTCGGAGCGCTTTTGGCAATCAACGATAGACATTGGATCATGATCAGTGAGAAGGGTATCTACAATCTTTTTAGCAAAATATATGTCGACAGTCATAGTCTTACGGTCAAAAGATTCTCCAGAATCAACATAGTTGATGGAAATTTCCTGCACCCTTAGTGACTCTTCGTGATTTACCAATACGATTGAGTCTGGGTGTTCCAATGTCCCAGCCAGTTTGCGCACACTGGAGCTGGGTTGTGGAGGTTGCTCTTCCACTGGGTGTATACTACCCATCAGGTGTTTGTCAATGTTGAGTTGACCTGCATTTACTGACTCTGAGGTTTTTCTCCTCGATTTCTTTTACTTCTTGCTAGAAGCATGTTCCAGGTCAGAGGCCGTACTACTCTCCCTCTTTTTAGGAATAGGGAATTGAGTGGTTTTTATTGGTACCTCCACTCTTTCTGGCGCGTTTCTGGCCGGATTTAAGGATTTTGTAACACCTTTTAGATCAGTAAATGAATCTGGCAGATTATTTGCAAGATGTTTCAAATTAATGATCTTCCGAACTTGAAGTTCGGTCTCTTGGGTACGTGGATCAGAGGATGAAATGGCATGAGCATTCCAATCAATTTCCGCGCATTCTTTCTGGTACTTGAAATCTCCCCCTAATGCCAGAAAATGTTCCTCATTAAATATGCAATCAGCGTGACGGGCTATGAACAGATCCCCAGTCAGGGGTTCCAGGTACTTGATAATCGATGGTGATTTGTACCCCACATAGATCCCCAACTTCCTGTGTGGGCCCATAGATGTCCGCTGTGGTGGTCAGATCGGGATGTATGCAGCACATCTGAACACAGATGGGAAATGCTAGGAGGATTTCCACGTACCAATTCCAGAGGGGAAGAACTGTGATATGCAGTTGGCCTCAATTGTATCAAGTCAGCAGCGTGTAAAACGGCGTGACCCCAACAAGAGGTTGGCAAGTTGCAATTCATCAACAAAGATCTTGCAATGAGTTTGATCCTCTTAATCAATGATTCGACCAAACCATTTTGTGTATGGACATATGGAACAGGGTGCTGAACTTCAATCCCCAAAGCCATGCAATAATCATTGAAAGCACGTGTGGATAATTCTACAGCATTGTCCATTCGAATTGATTTAATTCGACTTTCAGGATAATGGGCTTGCAACTTAATGACTTGCCTCATTATCTTGGCAAATGCATGGTTCCGTGTGGATAGAAGACACACATGTGACCATCGTGTAGATGTGTCAATCAGAACCATGAAATACCTGAAAGGTCCAGATAATGGTTGAATGGGACCACAAATTTCTCCTTGAATACGTTCAAGGAACTGAAGTGGTTCAGCTTGTATTTTGAGGTGCGTGGGCCTCAAAATTAGCTTTCCCGTGGCACAAGATGTGCACACAAAATCTAAAGATTGAGGAAATTTTGACTCAAGCAAATTATGACCAATGGAATTGCTAGTAATTTTTCTCATCATCCTGATTCCGGGATGGCCTAGGCGATCATGCCAAGTTTGGAATGCATTAACATTCTGAAAAATTACTTTGTATGCAACATGTTCTACAGGTTTGATGTACGTATAGTACAAACCAGACGATAGATAAGGAATTTTCTCATGTACCTTTTTGCCATATCCGTGATCTTTAGTAAAGAGTAGATACTTCTCTTTGTTGTCTTCATGGGTTTCAATGTGAAACCATTCTTACGGATATCTCGATAACTGATCAGGGTACGTGATGAGTCAGGATACAATAAAGCATCCTCAATCGTCACATGTGTACCGCTTGGGAGGATGAATATGGCACGTCCAGTACCAACAATCACTGTATCGCGTCCAGCGATAGTTAGACTATCTCCATTCATCTTTTTCAGAGTTTGGAAATATTTCATCTCCCTCAGTATGGAGTTTGTGGTACCACTGTCCACAAGGCATAATTCCTCTTCCATCGGATTGTCACCGTAGAAAAATATATAAAACAAAGAATTTTCAATAAGAAAACCTCATGTAAATACATAGAATACAATCTTATTATATCAAATGTGCTGATACAATACAATATAAAGACAACAACAAACTTATGTTCTTATTACAATTATCACAAATGGACATAATTAAGTAGATCACTAAGGAGATTGAGAGACTAGTCGAAGTCGCCAAACACGTTGTTTGCGGTGTACTCAATCAACATGTTCTCCGTTTCAGCAGGATCCTCAGGCGGATAAGGAATCATGGCGTTGGTTGGTCCAGGAGGAACATCGTGCGAACCACCGGCTCCTTTTGCGCTATGCGGATGAAGGTTGAAGTTGGCTTCAAACCTTTTCCCTTGAGGTGCTTTGCGTCCCTGAGATTGCTGGTATAGCATAACCAGATGCTTAGGCATTGTGCACTTTTCAGTAGAATGCGTGTAGCATCCACACTTGTTGCAAAGCTTAGATTTATCAACCTGGGCTTTGAAGTGCCTTTTCCCTTGCCTGGGTTTCTGGATCTCTTGTTCCCATTGCGCTTTCGCTTATGCTCGAAATTGGATTGTTTACCCTGAAAGGTACCATTACACTTTTGTCTATTCGCAACATTCAGATGAACTTCACGTAAAGGTTGTGCCCCAACTGGGAGCTGAGAGCCATTCTTAGCGAGTAGCTCATCATGCTTTTCAGCCTGAAGTAACATGTGAATAAGCTCAGAATAGACAGTGTAGTTACGAGCACGATATTGCTGTTGGAGGATCCTATCTGAAGGGAGCATAGTAGACAAAGTTTTCTCTATCTTCTCCCCCTCAGTAGGTTTCTTCTCACAAAAGCACAGTTTGGAACATATCTTATGAACAGCATGATTGTACTCTCCAATGGACTTGAAATCCTGAAGACGGAGATGAGTCCAACTATGGAGTGCTTCTGGCAGGACTACTGCCTTCTGCTATTCATACCTCGTTTTGAGGTTCAGAAACAGAGTACTAGGAGATTCCTCCTGTAAATACTCAGACTTGAGATCTGGATGAATATGATGCCTTATGATGAATAAAGCAGCATAGTTCTGTTGTTCTATCAGCGGCGTGGCTCCAGCCGGGAGAGGAGTCTCGGGGGGCTGGATTGCACGCACTATCCCACGGGACGCAAGATTGATCTTGATGTCCATAGCCCATGTAGGGTAGTTGTGGCCATTGAGGGCAAGCTCCTCAAACTCTTTGGCAGTCATCTTTGCCTACATGGGGAACCAGTGATAATTAATTTACGGGCGGTAAATTAAAAACCATCATGGTTGTGTAATAAGAATGCAAAAATTTGATACTCAAGTGAAAACTTGAAAAAATCTCAACCTCAATTGTGTGAACATAACACATTGAAGATCGCGTAGATCTCGTAGTAATAGGTTGTATTGCTATTACCTTGTGTATGCTACAATTTAAATATAAGGAATACATGTTGGAGGTAATCGCTTGTCGAGAATGACAAAACGTAGACCTCACAGTAAGAGGGGATAATCTGCAAATGAGCAGTAGATCCCAACTCATTACCTTGTGGTTCCAAATATAATAAGGGAGAAATATTCAAAAAAAATTGCAAGTTTGATATGCGAGAGAAGATGATCTCAATAGCAAAAACATGTTCAAGAGAACTTGATATGTGGTAAACACATGGAACATGTCATTCTTCCCAGATGAAATCTGGTACTTTATTTATATTATCAATCCATTACATAATATAAACACACTAATAATTACACAAGTCCTAACCTAGATTTAATCTAGAACTGGACTAGAATGTAAGTAGCAGTCAAACTAGGTACTAAACAGTACTAAACATAGTCTAAAAATGCACTAATACAATAATTAGTACTAATGTTTAACTAAAAACAGAGAAAAGAAGAATAAAAATCCTGAAGGGGGGGCAGGCTAGGCGCCTGGGCCTAGATTGCCACGGCCTTTGGCCGGCCCGCAGCCTCCCCACCGCATAAGAGGAGGCAAGGGGGTGGGCGGTTACAGATAAGGATCTGCCCCCGACCTGCACTACCACTCAATCCCCTTCTCCAGCTGTGCTCGCGGGGAGTAGCAAGCCCAGCCGCCGGCGATGGAAGCGAGCATCGGTGCCTCCCCTCGCATCTCCGGTGATCACCGACGCACCACGGAGGACCCCTCCTCATCAGAAGAAGAGGCAATGACGACGGGATCCTGACGAGCGGCGCCAAGGCCGAGGCTCGCCGGAGCCCATGAGCCGGCGCGGTGGCTGGGGCGGCGGTCGATGGCAGCGATGGCCCGCTCGAAGAGGCGGCCGAATCTCCGCTCGGCGCGGCTGCTAGAGCCCGCGGCCGTTTCCATCTGTGGCTGGGCGAGTCCGTTGGAGGATTCGATGCCGTCCCCAAAGCGGATGACGCCAGAGGCGCCAGTCGGCGCGGAGACGAAGGTGAGCGCCTCCTCCGTGGTCACGTCAGTGCGCATCGGCACGGGTAAGTAGCCGGGTGGGCGGCGACTTGGGCCGGCGTCCTCGGCAGCGGGCGTCGGCGTGCGCGGAGGCAGCCAGTGCACCGGCGGAGTAGGGGGCGGAGGCGGGTCCGCGTGCAGCATCGGCGTGGCCGGGCCGGCAAGCAGCCACGGGTCAAGGCCGACAGGGGGATGCGCGGCGGCGCCAAGGCCGATGGGAGCGCTCTGGGCGGCGTCCTCTATCGCGCTCTGGCCACCCGCGGCGTGTGGAGGGGCGCGGTAACCGCCCCGGGCAGCGCCACCAGCGGCATGCTGACCACGTCCGGTGGCACCCCGGCCATGTCCAGCGGCGCTCACGCCGCGTCCAGCGATGGCACGGCGGCGACGGGCAAGGAGGCGATCCCGGCGGTTATCCTCACTGATGAGGCGGAGGAAGAAGGAAGTGAGGGGCAACATCTCACTAGCGGCGAGTGCTCCTTTCCTTCTCTCTTTCTACTTTTCACTCTCTCTGGCAAGCAGTGCTGATAACGTGTTTGAGATCGAAAATGGAATCTCTGTGATTGATCGATTGAGAGTACAACTTATATATGTGCTGGAGAGATGCGACGATCCAGAGGGATGCTTCGGTTCCAAGAGAGAGGCGTCGGTTGCGGTAGCAACCGCACGACCGTTCGGGCAAGGGGAGATTTCCCTAATTACATATCGTAATTAATTCTAACAATAACTACACAAAAAATAGGCTCCCTATTGGGAGCTCCAGAAGTAAGGATAGTTGGTAGATGATAGATTCATAATATACTGTATAGAAAGTTCATTGCCAAACCATGACAATGAGAGTGCAAAGAGAAATAGTATTCCAACATGTCTCTATATGTGGCGCAGATGCATTTCTAAACTCACATGGTAACATTAGCTGGCCAATTAAATGTAAGCTTTGGAAATATGAGTGGCATGTAGTTTCGCTTGAAGGATGGAGTGATGTTAGTACGACACAAAGCCACTAGGCAGATTGTAGTGTCGATAAAAGGAGGACACCATAAGCATCATAAATAAATCATGGAAGTGGAACTGGCTAGAAAATATGGGGTTGTATTGCCGCTACTAATCGAAAGCCTATCGATCACCTACAGGCCAGCTCTATTCACCTGAAGGCGCACTACTATTACTATCAGTCTAGTCTCTCAAAGGTTGCACAGCTCCTAGGATTTCCTAGATATTTTGGCAGACCAACTCGAATTGTTGAAACCAACTAGCAGAAGCGGCCAAATAGACCTGTCAACTGCAGATGTCCCTGCTTGCCTTCCTGAAAAGGAACATATTGTACTTATTAAAGAAAACAGAAGAGGAACATGTTAAAGAATAGAAGAGGAAGCATATTATGGAGATTCTATTTCTTTCTATACAATGTTGGTTGCCCACCCATGATGAATCAGAGCATCAAAGAAATGCAATTCCATGTTGTCTCTCTCTATGTGGCCACAGGCATTTGGAAACTCAAGTGGGAGCATTAGCTGACCAATTAAATGTATGTGTTAACTAATATCAATATCATATCACATTCGTATTGGAACAACTAAGCTTTGGAATTATGAGTGCTGTGTTGTTTAGCTTTAAAGGGTGGACTGCTGCTAGTAGGACATAAAGCACCTATGCATATCATAGTGTAGATATAATGAGAAAACCCTAAGCATCATGAGTAAGATCAGGAAAGTGGAACTTGCTGGAAAATATGTGCTAGTATTGCCGGTACGGCTAGAAAGGCTTCGGATACCAGCTCTCTTCAACTGAAGGCACAGTATTGTTACTATCAGTCTAACTCTCAAAGGCGACACATCTCCCAGCATTTCTTGGATATTACGGTAGACCAACACGAAGATTTGAAAGCGTCCATGACAAGCGACCGAATAGATCTGTACACTGCAAATGTCCCTGCTCCTCTTCACTACAAGGAACATACTGTACTACATTTATACTCCCTTGGTTCCTAAATATAAGTCTTCGTAGAGATTCCACTATGGATCACATACGTATGTATATAGATACATTTTAGAGTGTAGATTAACTCATTTTGCTCCATGTGTAGTCCATGGAGGAATCTCTACAAATACTTATATTTAGAAACAGAGAGAGTACTTATTAAAGAAGAATAGAAGAGGAACATGCTAAAGAAGAGCAAGCAGAATTTGGATAATAAAATGTACGTTGCCCACACATGATAAACCAGAGCGCATAAAGAATGCAACTCCCTGTTGTCCCTCGACATGTGGCGCACGTGCTTTTCGAAAGTAATGTAGGAACATTAGCTGACCAATTAAACATTCTTTGTTTTAGTAATATCAGCATCATATCAGATTCGTATTTGAGCAACTAAGTTTGGAATTATGAGTGGCATGTTGTTTAGCTTGATGGGTTGAGGAGCAGTGCTAGCACGTCTTGAAGCACCTACGATGATGGTACTGAAATAAAGGGAATGTCTAGATGCAAGTCGCCTGACTTCCGTCATTTGGGTCAGTCGACCATTTCAGGCGGTTGGATGAAGATCCTATGTCTCCTAACCCTTCTTTTTCCTCGCCTCTTATTCTTCCCCTACAGACCACCGCACGGGCCGCCGGCTGAACCACCGGCCCTCGGCCCCCACCCTCCCCTGAACTACACACCACTGTCGGTCTTCCGCCGCCCCTGGCCATCCCTCTAGCCCCCCCCCTCCCCCCACCCGCGTCGAGTTTTTTCCTCTGGCTTGGCCTTACCACAGCCAGACGACCGCCCCCCACAACCACCGTCCACACCCAAAACCCTAAGATAGATAATGGGGCAGCCCTTCGGCGAGCCCCTTCCTTCCCTCCGGCGAACTCTCAAAAATGGACTGGCCCCAAATTCAAATTCAGTCGACTGTCATTTAGCTAATGTGGAATATAAAAGGGAAAAACCATAAGCATTGCGAGTATAGTGTTGAGCGTGCCATGGCGGATCTGGAGGTGCAAATCGTACAAAGGCAACTTCGCAACCAATGTTTGCTTTCAACTAACAAGTAGGTTCTAAGTGATGGACAAGAAATCACAGTGAAGCAGTGGCGATCTATTTTGTTGTTGAGATAAATAACTTGAGAAGATACGAAAGAGTACCACCTTTGGTGCGGCGCCATGTAAGCATCTACTAAGACGTTGCGGGTGTTGTCACAGCGATGGCTATCGGCGGTGTAGAAGAAGATCTAGGAGGGAAGACGATGGCGACAGGGAAATATCCCAGCGCGATGGATGAGACAGTCGTAGGAGCGGCCCCGGCAAGGTGGACGACGACGCGGATGAAGCGAGAGGATGTGATGCAAGGATCCTGGTCTGAAGCCGTGGATAAGAGAGGTCGATCTCTTGTAATGGACGACGGCATCGGGGTATCAGCTCCGGCATGGTGGAGGAGGATGGCGGTAGATGGGGTGGCGGACGGAGGAGACTGGGGTGGAGAGAGTGTTTTGGCGCCCATGGAGTACGAATGGGGAAATGGAGGGAGAGAGGTAATGGGAACCATGTCTTCAGGACGCGCTTGTCTCAAATGCGAGGAAATTTACAAACTTAGTCCCTGTTTAAAATTTCTGACATCACAGCAATATTGGTCGGTTGGGGATAGGACGGTAATCTCGCATACACTGAATATTTGCCGGTGGAGATTTAGACCGAGCAGAGTTTGTTTTGGTGCCCATCGTGTATGAATCCGGGTGAGAGGCGATTTCGGCCGAGGAGAGAATGTGTTTTGACGCCCACCGTGTATGAATCCGGGTGAGAGGAGGTTATGTCACGTTTGACTGAAATTACAAACCTGCCCCTATCTACACCTATACAAATTGAGCCGACGGGTTTTGTGTGTCAGGGATAGGCAGTAATTTCCATCTCCCCGATTTTGGTTTCGGGCGGTTACGGCCGAGCAGGGACTGCGTATTTCGCCGCTTCGTTTAAATTTTCAGAGAAAAAGCTTGCACGTTTACCGTGCCAACTCAATTCGAATCCATTTTGTATTGTTTTTTTTCGGGCAGGATCCATTTTGTATTTCAATACAAATATATATACATCATTTTTTTATATATACTTTCAAAAGCACAACACCCTTTATACATAAATAAGGTTGAATCCATCTTAATTTAAAATTTTCAAATATTTGAAACCACTTTATGTTGAAATCCAATGTATGCATTCCTCGCTAACTGTCTCCAATTAATGTGTGTTTCGTGCGGGGTTTTTTTTACTTCTCAAACACGTATAATGTGTTTGACACACGCAACATATAGTGTAATTCCGTTTAGACATTAATTGCATATAAACCAAGCATTGTCTCTAATTAAAAAATCTATGGATCACTAATATTGATAAACTAAATAACATTAGACGTGTCCCCAAATTCAAATGAATATGCATGTTTGATAGACCAATTTTCGTTATGATACTATCGATGTCCTGATCTCTAGTTTAAATATTTTAATCCCCTTTAATCCAGATATTCTTCTCATATAGGTATCACCCATGCCTTATATATCTCTCTAGACATGTACGCCTTCACCATCTCTCGGATATCTCTCGTGCTACTTGTATGTCGATAGCAGTCTTTTATCTTCATAACACACTAATGGTACTCTCTCCGTTGACCTTCACTCTATCTCTCTCTCTAAGTATATCTCGCTCCTTGCTATCTGTCTCTAACTATGATTATCCCTATGAAATCTCTTTCTCTCACACAAACACAAACTTTGACTCTCGGGGTCTCATTTCTCTTTGTTATTCCCCTGTATGCCACTCACACACACCCTCTAACTCTAGAGATGTCTCGCGCTCCCTATGTCTCAATAGCTATGACTCTCCCTCTTAAATATCTCTCTCTCACACAAACACAAACTCCGTCTCCCACGGTCTTATATCTCTCCATCATTCCTTGTATGCCGCTCACACACACCCTCTCTCCCTAGGGATATCTCGCATTCCCTAATATGTCTCTCTAGCTACGACACTCCTTGTGAAATATCTTTCTCTCTCGCAAACACAAAACTCCATCTCTCAAAATCTCATTTCTCTCTAATATTCGTTTGTATGTCACTCACATGCACTCTCTCTCTATCTCTCTCACACCCACACACATAACTCAACCTTCTGATCCACTCGACTCTTATCTCTAACACACACACTAGCCGATCTCCCTCTAGCTAGCATCTCTATCTCTCTATTTCTCTGTTTCTCCATCAACCTTCTTTCTCGTCCGCACTCTTGATTCCTATCACGCACACTATATCTGTTTCTCTCTACATGTAGCCATGCACCCTCTTTCTATCTTTCTCTCACACACACATAACTCACCCCTCTGATCCACTCGACTCTTATCTCTAACACACAAACTAGCCGACGTCCCTCTAGCTAGCATCTCTATCTCTCTATCTATCTGTTTCTCTGTCAACCTTCTTTCTCACACGCACTCTTGCTTCCTATCACGCACACTATATTTGTTTCTCTATACATGCATCTATAGGTCGATCTCTTTTGCACACACATTGTGCCTCACTCTCTCTGCTCGCCATAGATGCATGCTCCAGCCCATGCCACTCTCTCTTGAAGACAAAAACACATGCTCAATCATCAGGCCTTCTTCCCTCCACTCCCACATGCATGCATATTGTCATACCGATACATCTCTCACATCCCGTTGATCTTATGACTTATGTCTCCTTTCTTTTATCTCGATCATGCGCGCGCACACACACACATCCCACGAATACATGTATACCTCTCGCACATGCACATTCAAGGCCAATTTTGTTCTGAATGCTGGCTATTAATGTGAATGTATCCGTGAACTAACTCTTTGAGTTTGATGTGAATTAATGTATAATTGTGGACTATTGTCTGATCGATCGCTAAGCCTACAATTTTAGGAGCTTGGGCTATTAGCCGATCGACGACCAGACCTATAAGCGTATAACGAGCTGATTAGCCCCAACGTTTCTCTTCGGTGAGTGTTTGCAAGTACTATAGCTCACACACTAGCTAGCCTACTAACATAGCGCGGAATCAATCGAGGTTTGACACCAAGAATCATCAAACAATTTTTTCATCAAACAAGCCCTGCTTATATGATAAACAGTTCAAACTTACGTCTAAGCATGCCATATATTACATCAAAAGCTAGTGAGGATACATCTGTTTCCATAACTCAGATAGGGTTCGCATGATTCACTATCAAACAAAAGTAGCAAGTACCGCCCACACAAGACAGTGCACTAGCCCTAAGATGGTTTGATAACACGCATCGTTCTGGTAATTAAACACAATGCAAACTATGTTGAAAGATTAGCGCGACCAACTATTTCTTGTCATCGATCTCTGGGGCAATGTCCATAGGACGGACAGCGGCATGGGAATCGATCTCTGGGGTGATGTCCACATGATGGACAACGGCATGGGAATCGATCTCTGGGGCGATGTCCACAAGACGGACCGTGACATCGAAATCATCAAGGACGTCCACTGGCACCTGCACAACCCTAACATATTAGCAAGCACATTGCAAATAATCAAAAACCACAACTATGGTAAGCCATTTTTTTTACCTTGTGCAGCTCACCGGGGGATCCCATCCCTCCAGGGGCCATCTCCTCAAAGGGGGCCATCGCCTTGCCAGGGAAATACTGCTTCTCAACGGCGACTATGTCCTCAAACCTGGCCTTGAGCCTCTCAGCTTTCTTTGTTCATGAGTTCGTCCGCCAACATCGTCAACTCTTTGGCCAGTGCTTATTTCTTGGAGTTCTTCGTCTCCATGGGTTGGCCCGCCAACAGCACCAACTCGTTGGCCGGTGCTCGCTTCCTGGAGATCTCTATCTTGAGTGGGTTGTTCTCCGACAACTCTTTGCCTGGTGCTCCAGGATCCATCAATAAACTGACAAACAAAAAGCAATCAAAAAGAAACCACAATCGCAATGAAAATGGGAAAAGAATAGGCAGTGAGATTCGGTCGGTGCTTCACAAAAAGAAGATTCTTGGAATGAAAATAGAGTAGCATCACTGATTCGCCAACCTTTTCTTCGTCAGTACAGAAGAAAAATGGCTGAAGTGAGTAGCCTAGAGTGAGGTTTTCTTCAAGATAGGGGAGAAAGGGCTTCAACGAGCGTTCCAGTGAAATGATGGTTGCTTTGTCCCGTCCAAGTTACGAGGCCACTTTACCACTGCTGGTAAAGGTGTGGGTTTTGTGATATGACGGGCCATGACGGCCACACCGGGGTGACTAGTGAGTCTTGACTGTAGCACTTCGTTGTGATTTGGTGGATGGCACACGGGCCCGGATGCTTGATGTCCCGCATGTCCGTGAAACAATGCAATGTGGAATTTTGGCAAGATACAGAACAAAGATGGGCCAGTAAACTAGTTGGATGAAAGTAGTGGCCAAGTTGCTCAAACCTCTCACGGCATCAAGGCCACTATCATGAGGATAAACCTGCAAGCAAAGTTCAGATGGTCTGTGTTGCCTATTATGTACTCCAAAGTTTGCTCAGACAAGCATTAATTTTAGCAAGAAGTACCACCGAGTGAACATCACTTACCAGTCTGTACCCTAGGTAATTAAAGTGTGTCGATGGATGATATTGGTTGTGCTCTCTTAATCATTTGGATGTGTAAACATGTTGAACTTGTGTATATCTGAATCTTTTTGTGAATGTTAGCTGTGAATATTGGCTTGTGATCTATGAATCATCTGGATGCATAGACATGCTGAACTTGTCTATACATGAATATTTTGAGTTGTTGATTGCCAATGTTGGCTATGAATATGAACGTATCCTGTGAACCTGAGTTTGATCTGAATGTTTACCTTTTTTGTTGTACTTGTGTGTGAACTAGTTAGAATGTATATTGTAGGATTGTGACGTGTGAGTGTCACACGGCACACCTTCGTCCCGAGAAGAATGGCGCCTGCTTGTTAGGGTAGCAACGGTGCATCAGCTCTCTTTTTTATCTTTTTGCTCAGTCTTTCCCCCTCCCCGCTCAACCCCCATCATAATGTTTTCGGCCTAAAAAAACATACGACTACATTGTTTTGGGGTCTTGATGAAAAATCAAGTACTGCTTTCTTTAGGTTGGCCCGCCCAGCAAATGGGTTGTTGGTCCGCCACGGACTGGGAGGCTAAAAATACAAATTGTATCGTGCAGAGACAAGTAAAAAAACGCCATCAAGAGCCATCCACTGAAAAATAAAATCGCGTCTGATGTGCTTCTTCAGTCTTCCCTCTGGTTGTTCTCCCGTCGCCCAAACTAGCAGTGCGGCCGGACTGTCTGCTGCCGCTCAGGGGCCGGCGGCGCTACCTCGCGTCGTGCCCCCCCCCCCCGCCCCCTCTTAAATCCAGTTCGCTCCATTCTCCAACCGCCAGCACGGAACGGAAGTTTCATTTCTTCCCCCTTGCACTGCCGAGGGAATTAAGAATGGCGGCATCCAATCCACCACCAGCGATGGCTGCCTGTCCAAGTGATTTTCAGAGAAGAAACTGCAAGTTTCAGTTTTAGATAAGAAACTACATTTTTCAGAGGCACGGCATTTAAATCAACACACACTTTTCAAACATAGATAACAGAATGTTGGAAATTTTATTCATGGTCGAAAATGGAACTATCAACAAGTTAACATCATGCTGATCAACATTCATGTATAGCACATCTTCATATGATGCACGGTCAAAAATATATGTTGTTTTCAAAATGCCAAGAAAATGTTGAGTGTGCGAAAAATTGGGTAAACCAGGGACGAAATTTTGGCAAGCGGTGGAGGTGATGTGGTTAGATGACATGGCGGGACCCACATGTCAGTAATAGCTGAGGCAAAAATTAGATATTTTTCAACTGCACCAGTTGAAATCAAACCGGACAACACATCTTTTGGGTGAGAGGGTTGTATACACCGGGCTACTGCGGTATGTTCGAAAGAATGAAGGTGTGCTTTTTCACTACTCTAAGGCGTCTTCGCTGGCTCCAGTTCGTTCCCGTCCGTGTCCACGACGCCGTGCTCCGGTTTGTGCGTTCGCTGCGACGTCGTCTGCCGCTGTCAACATGCTCAACGAACAAGAGGAATCTGGAGAGGACTGTATGTCGAGAAGCTGACAGTCGGGACCCACCAGGTCCATGGCCATACGCAAGCAAGTGCCTCATTGGAAAAAAAGCTTCCTCCTAATTGTATACTGACGTTGGGGCCCACAGGTTTGTCAACCTAGTCAATAAATGAAAATTCGGTGAGCTGTTTTTTAGGGGTATCGAAAATCTAGCAGGTATCATATTTTTTAGAGGGCGAACAAGTATCAGCTCGGCCTAGGTTATGTTTTTTAACATACGCAGCCCACGACATAGCGAGACCGTGGTTTCAACTTAATTTTTTGAGGTCCATCATGTATGTACCGGCCTATGGGCCTCCCAGTCTAGGTTTTATTTCTTCTTAAACATCGGCAGCCCAATTTATATTTTTTAAACAAAACACGGATCTCTATTCTATTTTTCTATATATAAGAATAAGAATGTCGAGTCCAATTTATGTTTTCCCTCCTAACCATATTTTATATATATTTATATTATTATTATCTCATATTTAATAAAAACTTATATATATATATATATATATATACACATTATAAAAACTTCCCACATCTTATCAACTTATAAAATAAATGTTTAATAGAAGTTGGCAAGGAAAATCGTGGTTAAGGTAACGAAAATCCTGGTGATTGTGCACAAAAGTTGCGAAGACTTAAGGACCAACATAATAATAACGCGCTCATTTTGCTTTTGAGAAATAACTCACTAATTAGCTAATTTTATATATAATAAAATGTCCAGCTTCGGTTTATTTTTTGATACTAATTGCACTGTCTAACATATATTATATTTATAACAAGCCCAGTAAATTCGTGTATTTAAAGAAAGTACAAATCCGATGTGATTTCTTAGAAAAAGTTAAATGGGTCGTATTGACGTTACATTATTTGTTCACCCAACCCAACAAATTGATTATAAATTCTAGAAAATATGGGTTAAATATATTTTTCTCTAAAAAAAGATTAAATACATTTCGCACTTTTGCAGGCTGACATGTGGGCCAATAAATCGAAGCCTACGCAAGGCGTTGTCAACTTAGTCAATAAATGATTCGGACATCCACAGTCATTGGATTTATATCTAATGGCCGGCATGCATCTTCAATCTCTCATCTCCTTTCTCCAGCGCCATCGGGACCGCCTGCTCCGGCCTCCGGCAGATAGTGGCTCTACTTAGCACGCATCGCGACGAAGCACTACCCCACTGTCGGGCAGGCTATCCCTCCACCCCTCCACACCTCATGTTATTCTCCATCGACTGCACCTCCACGCCGCATCAGAACCAGTTAACCCTCGTACTCCTTTCCGTCTGCGACTCCACTGTCGTGTCTTCCCATCTCCGTCTCGTTCTCGTCTGGGGCCTCGTCGTCGTCCACCGCCTTAACGCGCTCGGCGCTGCGTAGTCAACGTGGTCAACAAACGGGAGTCATCGGAGGAGGACAATACGTGGAGAGGCTGACAATGGGGACCCACCTGTTCATGGACGCATGCATGCAACTGGCTCCTTATTACACGGGAAAAATATTATTCTTCCCCTGACAGCTTGGACCCACCAGCTACATCTTCACACACAAGGAAGTGCATCCTTATTACACAGAAAAAATGTTTCCTCTCCCGGACAAGGTGGGACCCAGCAGCTACATCTTCGCACGCAAGAGAGTGCCTCCTTATTATGGAAAAAATTATTCCTCCCCCTAACAGCTAGGACCCACCAACTAGATCTTCGCACGCAAGGAGCCTGACATGTGGGCCATTAGGCCACCTATAGAAGGCGTTGTCAAATTAGTCAAAAAAATAATTCTGACATCTATAGTCGTTGGATGTACATCCAACGGCCGCCGGCATGCATCTTCAATTTCTCGTCTTCTTCCTCCAGCGTCGGCGGGACCTCCGGCTCCCACCTCCGGCAGCTCGCGGCACTGCTTCGCACGCCTCGCTGCAAAGCTCTACTCCACCGCCTGCCAGGCCATCCCTCCACCCCTCCTGTTATTCGCCGCTGACTGCATCCCCAGGCCGCGCTGAACCAATCAACCCACGTACGTCGGTCGTACTCCTCTCTGGCTACGACCCTACTGCCACATTTTCCCCATATCTGGGTCATTCCCGTCCGGGGCCTCGCAGTCATCCACCGCCTTGCTGCGCTCGACGCGGCGTGGTCAACAAATGGGACTCGTTGGAATAGGACTGTACGTGGAGAGGCTGATAGCTGGGACCCACGAGGTCCATGGTCGCACGTCAATGAGTCGCACGCAAGGAAAGTCCCTCCGCATTAAGCGGAAAAAATGTTTCCTCCCTGTCGGTGTACTAAGTATGGGGCCATTAGTACCCCTTACTTGTGCACGGGCAGTTGTAGCCATCCTCGCGGCAAGGCTTGCCGGGATCAGCTCGAGGTCGATTTAAGTTATCAAGGAAATCATCAAGTCAGAGGTCTGAGAATCAGCAAATAAGCAAAGCTGGAAATCGAAGACCAGCCTCCCCGGCAAGATCCTTGCCGGGGTGGCCTGAGGAACCCGGCAAGGATCGGCGCCCGGCAAGGCTCGGCGCCCGGCAAGGATCGGTGCCCGGCAAGGCCTGGCGCCCAGCAAGTTTCGGCGCCTGGCGAGGTTCTGCCACTGTGCCACCGCTTCGGCACAGTGACGAGTCTGACATTCTGGCTCCTTCCATGGATGCGTGGCGGCGCGCCAGTGGAGGAGAGCTTAAGCGGTGCTGATGGGATGGCCCCTTTTTCCATCCCCAAGAAAGTGAGGACACCTAAACGGACACCTCACGGTGCATTAAATGCGCTTGTCCTAATCCGTCAGGGGTTAGGTATGATACCCTGTAGCTACTTTACACCTCAATGTATGTACATTTTGCCACTGTGGAGACCCCTTTGAGCATATAAAAGGAGGCCCAAGGCAACTGCTACAAAGGAGGAGAACTTTTGGCCCATTCTGCATGCATAGCTGCTCTTTGAACGTACTGTTCATTGCGAGCGCTCCTGGAGGCTGGGCTCAAGAACATCAATAAGAACACAAAGCAGGAGTAGGGTTTTACGCTGATCAGCGGCCTGAACCTGGGTAAAAACCTCACGCGTCGGTCTCCGGCTCTGCTCTTTGCGTGTACCTCTCCCCCCGCCGAATCGTAAAAGGGGTCTCTCGGGATCCCATAGGTGTCGTGCCCCGACACTCCCCTTGACAGCTGGGACCCACCAGCTACATCTTCGGATGCAAGTGCCTCCTTATTACGCAAAAAAAATATGATTCCTCCCCATGACAGCTGGGACACCAGCTATATCTTCGCACGCAAGGATGTGCGTCCTTATCTCCCTGACAGTTGGGACCTACCAGGTCAAAGCGTACGTACGGTTATCTGTCTGGTCGCAAACATGTATGTACATACTGGTCGATCGGTCTATCTGTAACGATGAACCGTGGCCGAGTAAGTAGCGCCGTAGCGGCATGTGTCGTAGTAGAGCCCCCGACGTAGCAGTTCAGGCAGTCTCGTCTAAATCATGTACAAGTACGTACAACCACATGCCAAAAAATACGGCCACGTACATACATACGGGTGGGGTCTCGAATGCGTACCCGCGCATACGGACGGCACCAACGGCGTCCTGTTCATCCGGAGCCAACCGGCTGGGTCGGAACTGAGGAAACAGCATTGTGTTCATCGGGAGGCAACCGACTGGGTCGGAATGCGTCATGTTCAATGGGAGCCAACCGGCTTGGACGGAACAGCCGAAACAGGGTCTGGCGTACAGCAAAACGAAGGAAACGGCCTTCTGTTCGATCGGCTACGATCGAAACGGTATCCTGTTCATCGAGAGGGGTCTGGCATACCGCAAAACGAAGGAAACGAACTTCTATTTGGGCTCCTACGGTCGAAACGGGGTCCTGTTGATCGAAAGGGGTCTGACGTACCGCAAAACGGAGAAAACGGACGGACTTCTATTCGAGCACCTACGGTCAAAACGGGGTCCTGTTCATCGGGAGGGGTGTGGCGTATCGCAAAACGGGACTCCATAGGCTATTGTTCATCCACCGTCGACTACCTCTCGCCTCCACGGGGCTATTGTTCATCCACTGTCGACTTCCTCCAGCCTCCACCTGCTACTGTTCATCCGACGTCGAACTCCTCCAGCCTCCACCAGACATTGTTCATCCATGGGCTACTGTTCATCCAGCCTCCACCGGCTACTGTTCAACCAGCCTCCATGGGGTCCTGTTCATCCACCCCCAACCAGCTGGGGTGTGTGGCGGCCTCCTCGGAGTCCTGTTTATCCAGCGGCAACCGCCTACTACCATGGGATCCTATTCATCCAGCGGCAACCGCCTACACACGGCCGGGGTCCTGTTCATTCAACCCCCACCAGGAACTGTTCATCCACAGCCAACCAACCGGGTGGACTCACCACATCTCGACTCGTTCTACGTATCGCGTGCGCGACAGCCACGAGCACTGTTCATCCAGAAGCAACCCAACACACCGGGTGATGAGGACATGACTACCTTGCATACGACCAAAAATATTGTATACATGTATATTTGTGAGGTGATTTCTAATGCAAACTATGCAATAATTTATTTATGTCATCCACGACAAAAATATTTCACAAACTTTTGTGTCATGTCTAATTGCAGGTGTATGGGACATTTGTACAATTCACATATGAAGATAAGGGGAAAAGAAATGTTTAGGTGTTGTTCAAAAAGTCCTCTCACGTCACTTTTGGGCCAAGGGAAGATAGAGTCCAAGTCTCTCACGTTCTGGATTCAGATTCGGACTGCACAGACATACATGGCTCAAAACGCCAAGAACTCTTTCATATGGACTCCGAATTGGGTGATTCTTCTTTTGTTGGAAAGTAGATTTCGTGCTCTTTCCAACCCAGTTGGATTCACCTTCAAATTCATCCGGAGCGTTGAGTTATCGATGAAACAATCTGACACTGCAGCAGAACCCGAGTCAAACTACAAGTCCAAAGGTGTTGCATCACCTCCACTTGGGCCCATGAGCCTTGTACGACCTAGGGTTAGCTTTAGGCTGCCTTGGGACGTCCTCCCACCTCCTTGGCCGCCACCTCTTGCTCCTATATAAGTAGATCCATCTAGTAGCTTTTTCCTTGGGATTTGTTTAGTTAAAAGTTAGCCATTGAAACTTCGTGTACTTCGTTTGTGTCCAATGACCAGACCAAGACCGCTTTCGGATCCCCACCTTTATCAATACTTAATATATATTCGCAATATTCAGATTGTTTTATCATATTCTTGCTTGTTCTTTGATTGCTTGCAGGAATAGACCTTTGTGGTCAGGTTGATTGTGCTCCGGCGTGGTCAATAACCTCTCGGAGTTGGTTTAGCGATTGCTAAGGCGCAACGTCGTGCGTGTTTGTAGTCGGATCATCAAAGTCATCTCCACCAAATTGATAGTTATCATCTCATCGAAAGATCAGGACAACCCGCCTCTATCAAGTGGTATCAGTTTTCAGGTTGCTCGGTGAGAATTTCCAGTTTTCCCTAGATTAGATTTATTTTCTTACCTATTGTCCAAGAAAAAACCACACAAAAAAAGTTAGATCTATTCATCCTTTGTCCAAACCAGTCTGAGCCTTTGCAATTTTCTTTTCATTGTTTGCATTATTGAATTATCGGTTGCATCGTCGTGTCAAGTTGCTAGTCTTAGTGTCTAGTTCGTTTAGAGTTTCGAGTTCTGTTCGCATTAATCACGCCGCCGCTGCATCGTTATTCGTTCCGCTGTCCACCTCCCATCCATCAATTTCCACCACGTGCTATCCACCGTTCATTGTCATAATCATAGCTGACGCCGTTCATATCTTCGCTTGATCCAATCTGCATCTTATCTAGTTTGTTTTGAAAAGAGAGAAAAAAAAGGACAGAGAAAAAAAGAAAAAGAAAAAGTCAGAAAAAGAAAAGAAAAAAAGTGAGATAAAAAAAGAGAGAGAATAAAAAAACACAAAATTCGGATCTATCTAGACTCACTCTCGTACCTGAATTCGGATTCGAATCTGTTTTGCGCAATGTTCAGTAAAACAGGCGTATCTTCCTCATACGAAGTCCTTTTTAGCTCCGTGAGTACTCAAATTAAAACTAGCGACGAGCTGCATCTAAATAGTTGCAGAAGCTAGTTCAATATTTGACACCTCAAAATCGGCTTCTAAATAGGTCTTTTTGCCCTTCGAAATTCATGAACATAGCTTGTTCCAGTTTTCAGGCCAGTTTTAGAATTTTTTGACTCCTCATATCAACTCAGAATTGAGTGATTCTTTTTGCGTTTGAAAGCTTGAGTCAGTGCCATTCTTGAGAAAAATTATCAGAAAATTGGCACAAACATTTCCAGAGGAAAGTTGTAGAGAAAGTTGTTGGTATATCCTACTTGGCAGTTGTTTCACATCATTATCTTTACTGCTATTGTGATCTTCACTTTTATCTTGCTGTCCAGAGCTACTTCATATCCTTTATTGATGCTAGTTGTGCTACGCCATGATCTTATTAGTGTACTAGGCTCACGTCTCTAGTCCGGTCTAGCCTAAGACTAGCACAGTACCGTCGTTGAGCATTTATTCAACATTGTATCTCTGAATTGATTATTGCTAATTTTTTGCTACCAAATATTTAAGCCTTCCAAGCTCCACATATTTCTACACCGTGTATACGTACATTCCCGTGGCAATCGTTTTACTCAATCTTCGGAGTTATTTGACACCGCTGGTTGCCTGTCACCACCTGCTGCATGGTAATAACTTGTAAGATATTGGTATTTGCTTTACTGTGAGTGCTTTACCATCACATCCTAGTAGTTCATAGGAAGATTATTCTCGAATTTTGTTTCTTGTTTCTACTAATCATGGCAGGTTCCAGAGTTGTTAGTTCTTGGGCTTCATCGATCGTGAGAGATTTGCCACCACCTAAGAAAATACAACAACTGTCACAAGAGAAGAAACAACATCAGAATGCACATAATCAGGTTAATGTTTCCATGCCACCATTTACTGGTCGTTTTAGACCTAATTTATATATTGAATGGGAGTACGAAATAAATGCTATATTTGTTTCTCATAATTTTGATGAGCGTAGAAAAGTTAAAGTTGCGGTTAGTACGTTCAGTAGCTTTGCTTTAGTTTGGTGGAGCGAACATTGTCGGTTATACCCTGATTATATACCTACTACTTGGGATGATTTAAAACTTCTCATGAGAGATAGATTCGTTGATGTTTATTATACTCGTGGCATGATTAAAAAATTACAACATTTAAAACAAGACATTAACACGGTAACAAAATATTATGATGATTTACAAACTATATTGTTGCACTCATTTTTAGAAGAAAGTGAAGAAGATTTTATGGATAGATTTTGGGGAGGATTAAACCGTGATATTCAAGAGATACTAATTCATGAAGAGTGTTATCCTATGGACCATTTGTTTCGTCTTGCTTGCAAAGCTGAACAGGAAATAAAACGACATGTTGCCCACAAGGAGAACAAGCGCACGGTGCACATTCCAAGTGTTGATACAGATGTTTTTTCAACTACTAGGCGTACTATGACAACCACATCCGTTGTTGCGAGGACTACATCATCTCCATCATGTGACACATCACCACCGAGAGTGCCTACATCATCTGAGTTGATCATAAGAGGTAATGACAAAGGTACAGATTTTCCACTTTCACATGAGAATGATGCATGCCTAGTTAACTTGAATACATCATGTGTTGAGTTACCTATTGATTTGGGCACATCACCTATTTTAGAGAATTATGTTACTGTCATGAATGCGTCATGTGATCAAACAACTGAAATACCAACAATTTTGAGTGCACCCATTGAATTAATTGTTGATGCAAAAGAACCCATGTTTAATCATTTTGATATGACCTCTAATCTTGGTGATGATTCTGTGACCAATGACTTATTGCATGTTTGCTTATTTAAGCATGTTGTACCATGTAAATTTGATGCAAGTAAGGTTTATTCACCAATGTTAGGATGGTTTAATGATGAACATTGTCAACCTTTTGAAATGAATAAGAGCTTCACTTATATGTGCAAACTGAGTTGCAATATTTTCATGCCTTCTACTTCTTGTGATAATATTTTGGCTTTAGATTTTATGAACTATGAAGGATACTCATGTATACATGTGTCATATGTGCAAAAATCAAGGCAAGTAAAAATGGATGACATATACATATACAACATGTACACCGTGTCTCTTTTGTTAGCCACATTTCAGATTAAGCAACGCCGAGGATGGCTTTGTTTTCAAGAAGGGGAGGATGATGAGGACATGACTACCTTGGATACGACCAAAAATATTGCATACATGTATATTTGTGAGGTGATTTCTAATGCAAACTATGCAATAATTTATTTATGTCATCCACGACAAAAATACTTCACAAACTTTTGTGTCATGTCTAATTGCAGGTGTATGGGACATTTATACAATCCACATATGAAGATAAGGGGAAAAGAGATGTTTAGGTGTTGTTCAAAAAGTCCTCTCACGTCATTTTTGGGCCAAGAGAAGATAGAGTCCAAGTCCCTCACATTCTGAATTCAGATTCGGACTGCACAGACATACCTGACTCAAAACGCCAAGAACTCTTTCATAAGGACTCCGAATTGGGTGATTCTTTTTTTTTGTTGGAAAGTAGATTTCGTGCTCTTTCCAACCCAGTTGGATTCACCTTCAAATTCGTCCGGAGCGTTGAGTTATCGACGAAACAATCTGACGTTGCAGCAGAATCCGAGTCAAACTACAAGTCCAAAGGTGTTGCATCACCTCCACTTGGGCCCATGAGCCTTGTATGACCTAGGGTTAGTTTTAGGCTGCCTTGGGACGTCCTCCCACCTTCTTGGCCGCCACCTCTTGCTCCTATATAAGTAGATCCATCTAGTAGCTTTTTCCTTGGGATTTGTTTAGTTAAAAGTTAACCATTGCAACTTCGTGTACTTCGTTTGTGTCCAACGACCAGACCAAGACCGCTTTCGGATCCCCACCTTTATCAATACTTAATATATATTCGCAATATTCAGATTGCTTTATCATATTCTTGCTTGTTCTTCGATTGCTTGCAGGAATAGACCTTCGAGGTCAGGTTGATTGTGCTCCGGCGTGGTCAATAACCTCTCGGAGTTGGTTTAGCGATTGCTAAGGCGCAATGTCATGCGCGTTTGTAGTCGGATCGTCAAAGTCATCTCCACCAAATTGATAGTTATCATCTCATTGAAAGATCGGGACACCCCGCCTCTATCACCGGGTGGCTACGTCTCGCATGAGGGCTCGATCGGCTTCAGTATAAGCAGCAGCAGCAGCGATCGATCGCTCGGGTTAAGTTAGCAGCACCAACGAAGGAATCGTTCGGGTTCAGTTAGCAGCGAAGGGATCGATCGGCTTCAGTACGTAGTGGGATCGATCGATCACTCGGGTTCAATAAGCAAACGCCTCGCTCGAGTTCAGTTATAGCGAACACGGCTCACACCACGCGCGCGTACGAGAGAGTAACGCGCAAACCACACTGCATCACTCGGCCTCGACCACCCTCCGTAACTTCTATCACGATTTTTTATGTCATGGACGGCCCAAAGAATGTCATGCAGATGCGTCCCCGGCCCGCCCAGGACGAAAGCCCCTTTTCTGTGATGATTTTTTGTCATAGAAGTAGAAGCCCACCACATCTATGATAATACGTATTTTTGTCACAATTATCGCCATAGAAATGTAATAACCATGACAGAAAGAAAATTCGTTCGGGCCATAATGTCACGAATGTGTCTTTTTTTATAGTGAACTGTTTCTAAAGTTATATTTCCTCTCCTTCTCAAGAGCTACTATATTATAATGTTGCCACATGGATAATGAAACCCAATAATAGATTTCAGGTCACCCGCTGCAAAAAAAATGAGATTGTTGAACACGTGCAGGGACGATGTTGGAGCCCACATTCACGTCAGGAGGACATTTTATTTATTTATTTGAAACACCACATATATTAATTAATCCAAAGAAATGTTCTTACAATCATTCGTTATAGCATACACCATGCAGGGCGGAACGCAATTAATTAGAATCCCATCGAACCTAGTACTGAAGCTAAACTTAGCAATCTCATGTGCCACCCTATTCGCAATCCTATTTATTTTTGAAATATTAAAATTTGGGGTCGTCCTGGAGATACTCAGAGCCTCATTCATCAGATCAGCCAGAGGGAACCTGTCAATCTTCTCATTTTCAAGGAACGAATGTACGAAAGCACAGTGAGTCTCTAAAATAATAGATTGATGAAGCGTGATACCTATATATAAAGTCCTGCGAGGCAGGCGCGAAGCTCAGCTTCATTCACACTGGTACACCGATCAATAAAATCCCACAAAGAAACAATAAATTCTCCAAAAGAATTACGAGCTACAACCCCCACACTGGCTGCATTAAGACTCTCCACAAAACTGGCATCAACATTGATCTTAATATGGTCATTAGGGAGGAAGGTGTCCACATCACATTATCTTTTAACGGTGCAAAATCAGCTACAACACCGCTCACCTTCTCCTAACCTTTGTTGCTAGCGTCCATTTGAACAGCGTCGTTATTGGACGTGAAGGTGGCCCAATAGTTGTCCAAAAAATGTGCAGAGGCGTTAACAGATTCTTTCCCCTTCCCAAAAAATAAATCACTTCTCAAATGCCATGCTCACCAAAAAAGAAACAAGATTTGCTCCCTCTGCTGCAAGCTCAATTGAGGCAACAAAATCAATAATCAATTTGGTCCCGAGCACTTGAAGACCTCTTCATCCGGAATATTCCACAGCTCTCTCAATGTCATTTGTAGAGCACGCGCTTTAGAACAACTCACTAAAGCATGAAAAGTGTCTTCGTCTTCTACACCACAAATAGAACACATACGTGCAACAGTCTGATGGTGCTTAACTCTATTCATCAGGACCGCCAAGCTATTAGTTGCAGTTCGCCATGCAAAAATCATGATCCTCTGGGGGATATTAGCCTTCCAGATTAACTCCCAAATCCCCCTTTCCCCCTCTGGTTCGCTACTAGATTGGCCAACGGTATCCTGATTATTCTTCAGTTTAAGCGTAAAATTGTACACACTTTTAACATAATCCCCATCCCTAGAGGCCTGAAGACGAATCTTAAGAATTTCCTCCGCGTCGTATGGATAGAAAAGATACTTAACCAAATTTTCTCCGCATCATCATGAGGCCATTTTAGGCTTCACGTGCAGAAGACTTCAGCCATTGAAGGCATCATAGAGAAAATTGTTTTACTCCGAGTCTAAGGGCATCTCCAGAGACCAAAGCGGGCCCTCAAACCGCCTGCAAGCTTCAGACCGAGCTGTAAGGACGCAGCTTGCCATCCAACCGCGTCTAGCATCGGTCCATGGACCAGTTCAGACATCTATTTCCTCGCAAATCGAAAGCAACCAAGGGCTTTTGTGGGAGTCCGGACACCAGCCACGCCGGACTCTGACACCCCTGGCCCACCCAAAACCCAACCCGAATCTCGCGTCTCCATCCTTCCCTCTTTCTTTGCATCCGCTTTTTCTCTCGCCGTCGTCATCACTCTACCACTCTGGCCACCCGCAAAGCCCTTCCCGAAACTCCGGACCTTCACCATTACACCCGGTCTCCCCGTCGCTTGTCCTCCGCCGCCGGTCCACACCTCTCGTCTGTCTGCCGCACAGGTACCATCCACCCTTACGGTAGTCACCACGCCTGACAAGTGTTTGGTAAAATGCTCGTGCTAAATTTCTTGTATGTTCTTTGGAGCAACGGATTCGGACATGCAGCATATATACGAGCACTAAGTTGAGTCGTCCGACGAGGACTACACGGATGAAACGGCGATGATGCAGGCGGTCTTTGTAGACGCGAAGCGTGCAGAAGAGCATGTTCTCGATATCAAGGGATTGATCAAGGGTCATGAGTGCTCAATCAGGACAGGGCATGGGGCTATTCGACGCTGATGGACGACTACTTTGGCTCCGATTCCCTACCCGCTAACAATTTTTGCTAGCTCTTTCGAATGTGAAAAATGTCTTCGATCACCTCTAGCATGGTGTCTCGTCCTTTGATGACTACTTCATCTTGAAGAAGGATGCCATAGGAACGATTGGATTCTCTGATTACCAGAAGTGCACGCCAGATTACGATAGGATCTCCGTATTTGGCATGCTTTCTTTAGCATGCTCGGGTCAACATGTTGTAATGGTGTCCATTGTTTGCTAGGCTGATTGACGAGAAAGAACCTCCTTGTAATATACTATCAATGGACATGAATACAACATGGACTACTATCTGGTTGACGATATCTATCATCCGTCGGCTATCTTTGTCCAAAAAAGGTCTCACTTTGCCCAAAGAAAAGAAGCGAAGCAGGTAGAAAGGATGTGAAGAGGGCATTTTGAGTGCTCCAGACCAACTTTGCAGTTGTTCGTTGACCTGCTAAACATCGGGATGCGAAGACCTTATGGAATTTCATAACATATTGTGTGATCATGCACAACATGATCGTGAAGAATGAGGATGAATGATGCCGCATCTTATGAATTTGAGAAACATGGATGATCCTGTCAAACTTCCATATCAAAATCCAGCCACATTTGGTGAGGTTGTTCAAATACATCAACAGATTCACCGTTAAGCAACTCAAGGGAGATTTGATTGAGCTCCTGTGGAGGGTTAAATGGGACAACTATACATATGTAGTTAAATTCAAGTTTGAACTACTTTAATGTGTAAACTTTGTTGGATTGTAATTTTGAATTAGAACTATTGTCGCATTAAACATTTTAAATCATTTATAATTTGATATGTGGTTATTTTGAGCTTGCGCACTTAAAAAAGGCGAAAGTTTAGGGGACAACTATGGATGGCTGGCTCCCACATCACAACAAACTTGTCCTCACCAGTTCATGGCGGAAGTTTAGGGGACAACTTTGGATGGCAGGCTCCCACGTCACTGTTCACAGACTAGTCCTCACCAGTCTATAAGGTGTCCAATTTGGGGGTCGGCATTGGAGAAGCCCTAATACTCTAGAGCAACTGGCACAACCTAATCTATCAACTATACAGCACCCGCAAAAAAAAAAAACAATACAGCCCACGTAATAAAAAAATCAAGAAGAGAGTCACGCACCTCTTGGACGATATTCTGCTCATAAATATCACAATCGCAAATACACTAACTCTACGCTATCAACAATGATGGGATCCAGGACTTCGCTGATCGGTACATAAGTAATAGGGCACCAGGAAGCCGACGTAAATAAAAATGAAGCACCACGCGCCATAGACAACCGATGAGCTCTAAGATACTTTCAGTGCCTTGATCTGCTTCTGTACCTGCAGTACTACCGCTCTTCAGATGGTATGCATCTTTAAATCTTCTGGAACATACCTATCCACCATGAATTACCTTGGAGAGTGAGAGGGTGACCTTGAACGAGACAGTGAAAGTGAATGGTTTCTTCTTGGGCTCCGGCTCCTACTACGGCTTCTGCTATAATGCCGCTTTCTGCACAGGAACAGTAAACATCTGGCGCTATCAACAAAATCATAGTATCATGGTAAGAATATATATTTGGAAATAGCCTTCAATGAACCATTTGCAATGCATAGAAAATGCAGCAACTTCTATTAAAGTCATCAATTAATGGGATTGATTCAAAGTACCTTGGTGGAGAACGGCTAAGACTTCTACTCCTGCTACGGAGCCTGTATCGACCTACTTCTGCACGTTTTTCCTGCCTTTGCCGTTCCTGTTCTCGTTTCTTTGCGGTCTCAGCAGCAGTGTCTTTTTGAACTGTAGCGCAAACAGAAACTTAGTATAAATTGCATATGAAGATAAATGATCAGGATTTCCCAGGATCACCAACGCAGATAAGAATGAAAAACAGAAGTAACAAAGACATACTTTGTTTGTTAAGCTGTTTGCTCATTATCCTTTTAAGGCGTTCCTGTGGTGTTTCTTTCTTTTCAGCCTGGGGAGTTTTACCAAGTCCTCCAGAAGCACCCTTTAGTTTCGCTAGTGCTGATGATGTGCTGTTGACCATAAATGCATCGCAGGTTAGTACATGCCTACAAAGAGCATCTACAACAAGACCTAGCAAAAGTGAGCCCCTAAACGTCCGCGGATGCGTTCGGAAGCGTCTGCGTACAGTGTCCAGTCATCCCTCATTCTCACACATTGCAACCACACTCCCCATGTTCACAATAACCATTTGATCTACGTACATAAACAAACTAGCAAACTAGCTACTCGTCATCGGATATGTCGGTCGATGACCTGCTTGCCGCAGCCGCTGGCCTCATTTTCATTGGCGGCGGGGCGAATCTCCAGTGCCGCCGCCTCCTCCGCGAAGAGCTCCTCATGCTTCACATTCGTCTAGCAGATAAAGCAGCGGTTCGCCGCCACCTCAAGCTCAGACTGGATGGACTCGAGGATGGCCTGCTACTCCGCCGCCTCCTCCGCTTGGACGAGCTTGAACTGCGAATGCACGTCCTCCATGACAAATCCGGCCTGCTCTAGCGTCTCTGGCTTACCCTCCTCCTCTCCCGCCTCTTCCTCTATCTCCTTGTCCGGCGCCTCCTCCTACATCTCCTACTTCGGCGCCTCCTCCATCTCCTGCTCCGGCGCCAACGCCGCCTACTCCTCAAACTCTGTCGAACTCGGAGGCAGGCAGGCCGCAATGCGAGCAGCCTGGATCTCCGGGGTTAGCATTTTGTAGTACATAATCTTGCATCGAACCATGGCGATTGGCGGACAACGAGGCCAAAGCGCAAAGGGAGAGGGAAGCGAGGTCGAGGTGGTGGCGCGAACAGGTGGGCGAGGGAGGAAATGGGGACGGCTAGGCTTGAGCTCCGCCGTCCAGCTTAAATAGCCGGGCTTGGCCCCTCGAACGGCGCGCCGGAGCAGCAGCATGAATGCGGACCGGTGACCTTTTGTCAAATGCATGGCTTTCCACATGGGTCCCGCCCGTCAGTCACGTGGGGGGACGCGTCCGGGCCTCCCCAAATCCGCCCCACATATGGGATGGGATTGGGGGGTGCCGAACGGCCTGGACGTTTGGGCTGGGTATAGGGGATCCGGTTGGGTGGCAAATTCATGACCGGGCAGTGACCGGACCGTCCTGGCGGACATATGGGGCGGGTTTGAGGGGTCCGGTTGTAGATTCTTTAAGACCGAAAATAGACATAGCATCCTGGCAACAGATAAATGCTCAAGTACATAGTATATCATGACTGCAAATAAGTTTAATCTCTTATAGACAAATATAGCATACCAATTGCAAACAGCTTGGTTGCACATACAGCTGCTGTGTTTGTAAGGATGTAATCATGTTGACAAACCTGGCAGGTGGTTTCAAAATTTTAGCACTTTTTTCCTGTTCCATGGATAAAGAAGATGCAGGATCACTGTGAAGTGCCTCCAGAATATGGACACCTGATGACCTGCAAAAATGAAGGAGTGTTATAGACAAACAAAAAAAAAGTAGGAGCGGAGATACTTAGGTCAGAAGCTCCACAGCTGATGGTAGGTTTATGCATGCTAGATCTTATATCTTCTGAGTAAACAACATAATACAGGCTTTCACATATCATGTCTATCAACAAATCAGTTACTCCATCCATGCAGGTTTATAAGACCTATTATTCTTGTCTCAAGTCCAGGTAGTTTAAGTTCGACCAAATTTGTCCAAAACAATATCGATATATATATATATATACAATGTTCAATAAAAAATTATGAAAACATAGCTAAATCTTGTGATATTGACTTGGGAGTTGTTTAGTTAGGCTTAATGTGGCTTTAGTTACAAGCCAAAAAACACCTATTTGAAAACCAAAGCCAAAGAGCATGCTTTCAAGCCAAAAACTAAAAGCCGCAAGTTAAGCCTAACCAAACACCACCTTGGTAGCATGGATGCTGCTTTTTTTTCAATAAACTCAGTCAAATTTAAAATGGTTTGACTTAAGACAAGATTAACAGGCCTTCCTAACCAAACAACCCTGTATAACTCGGATGGAGGGAGCGTAGTTTTATGCCAAAAGTAGTACCCTCTTAACCTTGTCTTCACCTATCCTAATCCTGACATATTTGGCTTTTAAGATAATAATAAGACCATGACACTAAGCTGCACTGGATAAACGACAGCAATTGAATCTTTTTGCAAATATTAAAGGTCAAGTTCCCCGACCGGTTAGGTATGTCAGCTCGTATTGGAGACGAAGGCGGAGAGATCCCTGTAACTTTCAGATCACTGGCGTCTTCTGAACCTCCAAATTCAGTGATGTATTCAACTCTTGGAGGCTTAGCCTTGCTTCGGTAACTACTTTCAGCATGTGTACCACGGGTATGACGTCTGAATGAAGGTGAATGAGATCTTGACCGCGACCTTGATCTGTCAAACAAAATATCATGCAGTCAAGCAAAGCAAAGAGCTTATGTAGAAATGATCCAACCAACAAGAAGGATAGTAGCATACCTTCTGCCTCTTGAATATGCTTCATATGATGGGCTTCTCCTTTGTTCCCTTAATTATAATATATATGACGTTAAAAGATTCAGACATGGTAGTCAGTAAAACTGTCACTGTTATTTCGATTTACCCATTCAAAAGCTGACAGACATTGTTACCTATAAGGGTCACGATAAGATACCCTTCCAACAGAACGTACTGCCTCCCTCTCTCGCTCCCTCTCAGATTGAGAAGCCTTCCTTCTATCTCTCCGACTCAATTTTTTCTGTATAATTTCTCATGTTATTTCCTACAGAATGCAAATAAAGACACTTATCTGAAGCTATTTAAGTACTGACAATGGATGGGTCGCCTTTAATAATTTCTTTCTGCCGCTTCTCCTCTTCTTTGACCTTTTTGTCCATGTAAACAAGCCAGTTATATCTTTTTATGCCAAATTCCTTTGCTAAGTTTTCCATTTGCTCATCACTGCTATCATCACTACTGAAGTCCTTGCCATCCTCTTCTCCTTCCTCTTCATCTTCATCATCACTGGGCAGATCATCAGAATGTTCGTTTCCATCCCGTTTATATGAGTATCCAACCTGCGAATAAGCACCTTTGCTAACTGGAGCCTGTGATGATTGAGATCTGTTGGAAACAAGAAAATAAATGAAACATAAACTGGGTCCACTGAAAGGAACTGGCAGACCTAATAATAAAAGTAAAGTCTAACTAACAAAGTCATATTTTCATCATAGCAACAATGTTAATTACATCAAATAATAATAAAACAAGAGTAACTTCCGCAGAATAACATACAATAGAATATTGTCATAAAACTTAAACTGAAATTTTCATCTCACAATTATTTTCTAAAACCTGGCATACAAGATACAACCTGTAGCTTTGTGATAGTTTTTCCAAGAATTGTAGTTTTTTGAAATTTACTCTAGAAACAGACAAACACGAGCTCCGAGGGTTATATTCAGTAACAACGTAATAGACCTCGATACATAGCACTGGTTTACTTCAGTGCAATGGAAAAACATTATAACTGGTCTTCCATTGGTAAATCTTGTTCTGCTTTCAAGTGGCTGATCCAAGAAAGGGTTTAGTTTTTAGCTTGTCTTACAGGCTGGCTTAATAAACTTTTGACCTGTGGACAATTAAGCTAATTAATTTGATTAAACTTGCAATAAAGGCAACTGTGTTTCCCTGAGCTGGCTTATCCGCAAATCTGAAAGTACCATGCTCATATTGGCATATCCACTAAGATGAATAACTTTAAATTCATATATGGCTTTTCCTCTGACAACATTTGTAAGGACTAGACATTATATAATCCTTCAATATTGGTGTGGCCTTTCCAAGAAGTAAACTCTACATTATGTCAATATATGACCTGTCAATATGACCAAATGGGTTAACTTATTTCAATTTTAGAAAGTACTCCTATGCTCGATAGACATAAATGCACATATTAACAGAATCAGGAGTGGGGACAATCTTTGTCATATGCATCACCCATTAGTAACCAGTAAAGTAAACATAAGTATCATATGATTTATTTATGCATGTTCCATTTGGTCAAGCACAGAAGCACTCCACTTCAACTCTTATGAGTGGCAATTAAGATATCCATTTAAGCAGATAAGGCTAACATATAAACTAAAATTGATGAGTAAACTTACTTCTCAAAGCTAAAAGGAAGAATAGCTTTTGCTTCCAACTCTTGCGCAACATGTTGTAAACCCACCTCATCAGAAACTGCAGAGGAAGGCAAATAACTGTCTGGGTAGGTAGCATTAGAAAGTGAAAAGGCCAGACAGATGGAAAAGTAAGATCCTTTACATCAGGACGAACCCATAAGTAAGCAAATGGAAGAGTGACAGCAAATCATACAACAACAGCAACAAAATTGAGAAACCAAAAAGGTACCGACATCCTCTACGACGATGCTTAATCAAGTCCCGGTAACGTTCAAAATTAACAAAATCCTCTAGCTCCTCCTCTTCTTCAGATTTTTCCTGAGCTCGAAAAGACTGAGAGCTAGAGTCACGGATGAAGTCAAGTAGTGCACGGCCATCAAATCTGCACATTAAGAGAATGGATATAAATTTTCTTGCTCTTAACATGGTTTAGCAACTCAGATAATACATACCTGTCAATCAGAATATCTTGTTTCCCGTTCCATGGTATCCTGCAGTACAATGAGTACAGTAAATCAGTAGTTCAAATGTTACATTCAAGCGGACATGTAGCGATTTTCTCTTTCTAGATAAACTCAACCAGAAACGGAGACACACATAATATAATTGATATATTCAAAACTTCTGTTGGAGCTATATGTTAGCCATGTCATTGTCATGTTAAACAAAATTCAAACTGAACCTACTTTGGTAGTACTCCAACACATGTGAGATGAGTATTTAGGGTCATGTAACACATTAGACATATATATCAGAACTCACAAACATGTCCACTTTCAGCCGTACTAAAAATCTAAAACACAAAACAGCTGCTATGTTTGGCTCATGTACATGTTGTCCTAAATATGTTTACAATACAATTCTTTGTGTATGCGCTAATGCTGCCTAGATTTAAGCTCATTTGGATGAACACATTTCAGTCATAAGATAAAAGCGGCTACAGTTCAAACGAGATGAAATGCTCTGAAAAACTGAGAGTTTTGCTATCAATGAGCTTGCTTCTACAACTATGCCAGAAGAATAAATTTAGCTAATTTTCTAGAGCAAGCATGAAAATTCTGTAAGCTCCAACATTATTATCAGCATGTGCAAAACCAAATTCCTGGTTACCTGCAACACATGGCCAAAACTAAATATTTACACAACATAAAATCTGAGCACCTACTAAACCAATCACAGCTAGGAACTGATCAATCTATGCCTCAGCACGTGGCTGAATCCAATCTATTACAAAAAAAAACATTTTGTCAACTTCCCCACACCATCAAACGGGCCCAATCAACTCTACAAAATACCACACTTTATTTGGCACATTCACAAACAAGTAAATATGCCGCCTTGAAAATAGAAACAAAATCCTATGCACCGATAGCCAGCGTCCTAACTATTCATAGAAGAGACGAGTTACAGAAACGTAATAGATACAATCTAGCCAATTGATGAATTACCGGTGTACAGATACTGGTTTACTACAAACACTTGCAAGAGGAATCTATTTGTTGCATGATATCATGAAACATAATCTGCATCCATTAGACGGCACTGCCGATCCATCAGATGGACAGTTAATTCGACCAAATCCAGCATGCTGCTGTCATAACAAACAACACAGCCCATCACATGACATCAACTGGACAGACGGAGTGTGCGTGAGAGAGCGGCGGCACGCACAATCCCTGCTGGTCCTCGGTGGCCTGATATAGTGAGTCGTCGCGGTGGACGCGGCACCGGGCGCCGGAGGCCTGGAGGGACTGGTGCGGATCGCCGCGGCGGCGGGCGAGGTAGGCGTAGCGCCGCTGGGCCCGGCGCCGCGCACCGTCCATGAGGTCGTGGACCTTCCGCTCCGACCGCCGCGCCTCGTGCCACATCGCACCCCTCCTCCCGAAAGGTTCTGGAAGCTCCGGGGAGGCGGTTTTGCATTAACCTAATCCTAGACGAAGGTGCCAGAGGATGCGCCGCTACGGGGCAAAAATGAGAAAATTGACATGCGAACGAAAGTATTTCACGGAACCCTGTTCACAAAAATTTCACAATCCGATCCTTGTGTGGAGTCCGACAGCCGACAGCCAGACGCCACACTACACTCTCAGACACTACATATCTAATCAGCGCACACCTAGGCCAGGCCTGGCCTCACGCAGTCGTGCAGCGCCTAACAGCTAGGCGCCATACAGTGCACATTCTGTTAACAGGGCCCGGGCTGGGTCCCTCCCCCCCCCCCACACAACAACCCCCACTCCAACCCCAGCACATCTCTCCCACCCGTGATTTCCCCTCTCTCCTCCTCTCAAATCCTTCCCCAAATCTTGAATATCTGAAGATTTTCTCCGTAGATTTTGAACCCAATCCCTCCCTCTAGGTAATCTCCTCCGATAGCCTCGTTTTCATCCAAAAATGCTTACATTTGCTCATTTCTTCCTAGTTTGGGCAAACCCTAGTTTTTCATGGATTTTGAAATTTGTATGGAAATATGAGATGTTTGTTTGCCAATTTGCTAGGGTTATGCTTCTTAGTATGTCAGGGTTAGGGTCATGGGTGTTGTTATGTTGGGGTTAGGGTTAGGTTTGTTAGTATGTTAGGGTTATGCTTATGGTTATTGTTAAGTGAGGTTAGGGTTATTGTTTCATATCTATATTAGGGCTTTATTTTGTGTTAATCTTCGGATGAGTACTTATGAAATATGTTACATTGTGTTCTTGTATTTATTCTAGGGATGGGAAGAACATGTGTTTATGTTCATCATGTGGACAAAGACGCCTTTTTAAAAGACAATATTGAACCGGACCCGGATAAGCTTGACATGGTGTTTGAGAGTAGTCCTAGCTATGCCGAGGTCTTGGAACAAGTGAGGAAATATTTGAATTGAATGGACCCAAGTGATATCGTTGAGTTGGAGGGAAGGCGTAATGTGGGTTTTGAAATGCACATCCGTTGGAAGACTATGCGTGTGAACTCCGAGCAACGTTGGGTTGCATACAAGGAGACCGTGGCCGAATCACTAGACAAGGCTCCTGAGTTATTTGCTATGAAGAAGGTTGAGTCTAGTTTGCATTTGGACTTGAACCGGAACGCCTCCCCGTTGGTTGCTAGTAGTCCCCCACCCATGAACCAAGATGAAATGAGTGAACCTACTTTGACTCAACAAGTGAGGCCAACATTGAGCCCGATTTCAAACAATCAGAATGAAGCTTTGCAAGAGGAGAATGATGAGTATGAGGACGATGACAATGAAGTTGATCTCCATGACAATAATGTGGGTGATCTCGACAAATATTATGTGCAAGAGACAATGGACCATTCCATCCCTTATTCCCGTGGCTATGCATCGGAGTCGATGACAAAGGTCCCGAGGAAGAAATTGATGAGGAGCGGTTCACGGTGAAGGAGAGCAGCTGAATGAACGGTAGGAGTCATATCTGCCTGATGTACGGTGTGTACCGCTCATCGTAGGGCATGGCACCACCAAACACCCCATGAGACCGAATCTTCAGAGGTTGAAGCGCCTGCAAACAAGCAAGTCGTAGTATTAAATATGGGGCATGTCTATTTGAACTAAACACAAATTTCAAAATACCAACTACTATGACTATTACCTGTTGCTTCTCCGACATAAAGTAGGCCCGGTGTTGAGTGTCATAGAAATCTTCGAGAAGCCAAACCATCCTACAAATTTCAAAAAAACATACATGAGCTAACTACCATACTTCCTACGCATTATTTCATATTATTCATCTCAACAATCGGTAGACACTAAAAGGGAATTTGAATACTAATTTAAGATATACAATGAAAGCATGTCAACAATGATCACAAAAATCTGATGTATTCACAACAATATAGGGTTGCACAATGAAAGCATTATTTACAATACTCACTCAATAATCTAGGTTTCCGCAACGAAAGCATTGACAATTCTCATCACAAATATCATCTACATAAACATGTCAACATGTATATGGTTTCATCTCAACAATCTAGGGTTTCACTATGGAAGCATATATTGTCAATACAAAACAACAATACTAGGGTTCCACGATGATTACAAATCATCTACAAATCCTAATCCCATAAAGCTATTTCAAATTTTTACATGCAAATTTCTAATCCAAGCAAACAAGGGTTCCACAAATCTGAAAAATGGGCAAGATTTTCCGAACAGAAAGAAGGGGAATCGAAGGAGATTACCTTCTAGGAGGGATTGGTGAAGAAATCCACGAAAGAAAACGTCAGATGTGAAGTTTTTTGGAGAGAGGATTGAGAGGGGGAGAGGAGAGAGCCGCCGCCGCGCTTGCCTCTTTGTTCCGTTCTGGAACGAATCGGGGCGGGGAGGGGGAGGGCCAGCGCGCGGCGGTTACTAAGTAATAGTGCAACGCCTATGCGCTAGGCGCTGCACATGGCGGTGTTGCGTGATGAGGACATCAATACCGTTGTTACACCCACAGCCCCTGCTGCTATACATACGGGACCAATTACTAGAGCTCGCGCACGCCAATTGAATTACCAGGTACTTTCGTTTCTTGATAACGATTCTAATTGTCATGAGAATATGATGTTGCCTAAATTGGATACATTTGTTTTGCTTACAAATGAAGGGCCTAGCTTGGACAAGAAAGATGAACCTTGGAGCAAGTTCAAGCATGGAGATGATGGCATGCGCAAGGGGAACAAGAACGGAGTTACAAGTGATGATTTCAGGACTTTGAAGCCACCATAATGAGTGCATGAAGCCTTGGACGAAATATACAAGATGCCACTTCATAAATTTCGTCCAGAGGCTATTATAGGTGTTGTGTCACCTTATTATTGGGTCAGGCCCATGTAATTTTGATATACTTGAGTATAGGCTGTTTTTAGAGTCCGTATGTGTGGGGAAACAAGAGATAGGGTTGGTTTTGGACCCCTCCTTCAAGGGCCACGAAATTCCCCCCTCTTCCTTCATATATACAGCCTTTAGGGCACCGTTTAGACTTTGGGTTTTGTTTAGATTAAAAGTTCGCCATAGCTGCAACTTCGCGTACTTCGTTTGTGTTCAACGACCAGACCAAGATGTCACAGAACCCCACCTTGATCAATAAAGCTTTCATCTTATATTCGCAATATCCAGATTGCAAATCTTAGTTTCTTGCTTGTTCTTCGTTTGCTTACAGGAAATAAACCCTCGTGGTCAGGTTGATCGTGCTCCGGCGTGGTCAATAACCTCTCGGAGTTGGTTTAGCGATTGCTAAGGTGCGACGTCCTCGCACGTTCGTAGTCGGATCGTCAAAGTCTACTCCACCAAAAACGATAGCCACCATCTCATCGAAAGACGGGACACCTTTGCCTCTATCAAGTGGTATCAGATTTCCAGGTTGCTCGGTGAGATTTTACACTTTTTCGTAGTTTATATCGAGTCTGTTCTTCATACCTACAGTCCAGGAAAAAGCCAAAAAAAATTAGGGTTAGTTCATCATATCCAAACCAATCTGAGCCATTGCATAATCTTTTCTGTGTTTGCTTTGTTGAATTTGCGGTTGCATCGTCGTGTCAAGTTGCTGGTCTTAGCGTCTAGTTCTTTAGAGTTTCGAGTTCTGTTCACAAGTTGTCACGCCGCCACCGCACCATCATCATCGCCCCTACCATATACCACCACCGCTTATCTGCTATTTCTCTGAGTCCATATACCACCACCGCTCCGAGTCCATATACCACCACCGCTCCGAGTCCATATACCACCACCAATCCGAGTCCATATACCACCACCAATCCGAGTCCACATATACTACCGTCATATACCATCACCAGTCCGAGTTCCACCAGATTCATCTCCGCCACCAGTCCTAGTCCGAGTCCAGTATTTATTCCTTTATTTTCGAGTTCCAGATCACGCGATACTACGAGTCGTGAACAAGTCGGATTCCCCAACTTTCGTGCCACCCGCAGAAGAAAAATAGTTCCAGTTTAAAAAAAACTAAGTCTGGAAAATTCTGGCTAGGCAGTTTTTAGACCATTTGTAGACTTTTTCGAAAAAAAAAATTGTTGTGGAGCAAAAAAAAAGAGGAAAAAAAGTGCAAAAAAAAGTGATAAAAAAAAGAAAAAAATTCAGAGTGTGCTCCTCCCTTGTTTACGTGCAGCGCCGTGATTTTGTTAGTGTTCTAGGTTCGCGTCTCTAGCACGGTCTAGCCTAGGACCAGCACAGTACCGTCGTTGAGCGTTTATTCAACATTGCATCTCTGAATTGATTATTGCTGACCCTTTTTGCTACCATATCATAAGCCTTCCCAGCTCCACATATATCTACATCGTGCGTTTGACACCACCTGGCAATCGCTCTGTCCAAGCTTTGAGAGTTTTGACTACAAAGGTTGCCGATCACCACCTGCTGCTGGGTAAGAACTGGTAAGAATTTGATATTTGCTTGACGGATTTGTGACACCACACCACCACCACTTTCTAGTAGTCTGTAGGATCATATTCTTGTGTGTTTCTATTGCTGCTAACCATGGCAGGATCACAAGCCGACGAGATTGACTGGGAGAACATGACGAACAAGGAGTTGCATGATAAATTTCAGCAAATGATGAGTGGCCAGATGGGAGATGTGCTAAACAGATTTGAAGAGGCCATGGAGAAGATAGATGGCATGGAGAAGTCGTTCGAGACAAAGCTGGATAACAAGTTTAATGAATTGCTCACGTGTCTTCCCCAACCACCACCGGCTGCACCTGTCGCACCTCTGCAACGACAACAACAACGCCCCTTCCAAATCAGTTCGGACGAGCGAAGCGTGTTCCTCTTGAGGATGGCCAAACTTCTGGTGCTGCTGTACCTACTGTTGATGCTTCTTTGGCTCCTGCTCCTGCTGCTGCTGGTGCCGAGGAGGAGGACGATTACGCGGGCGATTATGAGGATGAGGTTGATCAAAATCATAACTACGTGCAACCACCAGCACCAGGTCGTCCACATGCAAATAATCGCAATGGTAGGCCTGCACCACCACCTCAGGTACGAGATCATGACCATCTTCCTAAATTAAAATTGAATATTCCACCATTCGAGGGTAGATATGTTCCTGATATATATCTTACTTGGGAGTTAGAAACTGAACAACGTTTTACATGTTTACAATATCCCGAGGAACGACGTGTTGCTGCTGCTGTTTGTGCTTTCACTAGTTTTGCATGTGTTTGGTGGTCTGAACATTGTAGATTATATCCTATTCCAGCTACTTGGGCTGCTTTGAAAACTGCTATGCGTACTCGTTGGGTTCCACCATATTATCAACGTGAATTACTTCAAAAATTGCAGCGTTTAAGACAAGGAAAAAATTATGTAGAAGAATATTATCAGGAATTACAAACTGGCATGATTAGATGTGGTATTGTTGAGGAGAATGAAGCTATGCTTGCATGTTTTATGGGTGGTTTAAATAAAGAGATTCAGACCATTTTAGAGTATAAGGAGTATAACAATATCACTCGTTTATTCCATCTTGCTTGCAAAGCTGAACGTGAAGTGCAGGATCGACAGGCATTGGCGCGGACTAACTTTTCTGCAGGTCGAACTTCATCATGGACACCGCGTGCATCCTCTACTTCCACATGTTCTGCTGCACCGTCACCTCCGTTAGCTGCCACCTCTAGCCGTGATACAAGAAAGCAGGCACAACCACCACTATCTGCGAAGAGCACACCTTCCGGGCCTGCACAGAGCTCTTCTTCATCCATGGCATCAACAGGGCAAACACATGATATTATTTGTCGCCGTTGCAAGGGTGGAGGTCATTATGCTAGAGAATGCCCATCTAAGCGTGTGATGATTGCTACTGAGGATGGTGGGTACGAGTCCGCTAGTGACTATGATGAGGAGACTTTGGCTCTAATTACATATGAAGAACATGGTGGAGATGATTCTGAACATGAGACACAATACATGGCTCCTGAAGACGCTGACAGGTATGAATGTTTAGTTGCTCAACGTGTTTTGAGTGTGCAGGTCACACAAGCTGAGAAAAATCAGAGGCATAATTTGTTCCACACAAAGGGAGTTGTGAAGGAACGTTCTGTTCGCGTCATCATAGATGGAGGGAGCTGCAACAACTTGGCTAGCATGGAGATGGTGGAGAAGCTAGAAACATCCTTACTATATCCAATGGTTCAACAACAGCGGCAAGGTTAAGGTAACACATAATGTTCGTGTGCATTTTAGTATCGCTACATATGCTGATTATGTTGATTGTGATGTGGTACCCATGCAAGCATGTTCCTTATTACTTGGTAGACCATGGCAATTCGATAAAAAATCTGTACACCATGGTAGAAACAATCAATATACTCTTGTTCATAAGGATAAACATATTACTTTGCTTCCTATGACTCCTGATTCTATTTCCAAAGATGATATTAATTGAGCTAATAAAGCAAAACAGGAGCAAAAAAAGAGTGAAAATCAGATTGTGGCAAAAGAATTTGAGCAACAAATGAAGCCTAATAACAAACCATCATCTCATGTTGCTTCTGAAATTAAATTGAAAAGTGGATGTTTACTTGCCACCAAATCTGATATTGATGATCTAGATTTCAGCAAATCTGTTTGCTATGCTTTTGTGTGCAAAGAGGCATTATTTTCATTCGAGGACATGCCTTCCTCTTTGCCTCCTGCTGTCACTGACATTTTGCAGGAGTTCGCTGACGTCTTTCCACAAGACGTGCCACCGGGATTGCCACCTATTCGAGGGATTGAGCATCAGATTGACTTAATTCCCGGTGCTTCGCTGCCAAACCATGCGCAATACCGTACCAATCCAGAGGAGACGAAGGAGATTATGCGACAAGTATAGGAGCTACTCGACAAAGGTTATATACGCGAATCTCTTAGTCCTTGTGCTGTTCCTATTATACTAGTGCCAAAAAAGGATGGTACGTCGCGTATGTGTGTTGATTGTAGAGGCATTAATAATATAACTATTCATTATCGTCATCCTATTCCTAGGCTAGATGATATGCTTGATGAATTAAGTGGCTCTATAATATTCTCCAAAGTTGATTTGCATAGTGGATACCATCAAATTCGTATGAAATTGGAAGATGAATGGAAAACGGCATTTAAAACTAAGTTTGGTTTATATGAGTGGTTAGTCATGCCTTTTGGGTTAACTAATGCACCTAGTACTTTCATGAGATTAATGAACGAAGTTTTACGTGCTTTCATTGGACGATTTGTGGTTGTCTATTTTGATGATATACTGATTTATAGCAAATCTTTGGAAGAACATTTGGAACATTTACGTGCTGTTTTTATTGCTCTACGTGATGCACGTTTGTTTGGTAACCTTGGGAAGTGCACCTTTTGCACCGACCAAGTATCTTTTCTTGGCTATGTTGTTACTCCACAGGGAATTGAAGTTGATAAAGCCAAGATTGAAGCTATTGAGAGTTGGCCGCAGCCCAAAACGGTCACACAAGTGCGGAGTTTCCTTGGCCTCGCTGGTTTCTATAGGCGTTTTGTGAGAGATTTTAGCACCATTGCTGCACCTCTTAACGAGCTTACAAAGAAGGATGTGCCTTTTGTTTGGGGTACCGCACAGGAAGAAGCCTTCACGGTGTTGAAAGATAAGTTGACACATGCTCCTTTACTCCAACTTCCAGATTTTAATAAGACTTTTGAGCTTGAATGTGATGCTAGTGAAATTGGATTAGGAGGTGTGTTATTACAAGATGGCAAACCTGTTGCATACTTTTCTGAAAAATTGAGTGGGCCTAGTCTGAATTATTCTACTTATGATAAAGAATTATATGCTCTTGTTCGGACTTTAGAGACATGGCAACACTATTTATGGCCCAAAGAATTTGTTATACATTCTGATCATGAATCTTTGAAACATATTAAAAGTCAAGCTAAACTGAATCGTAGACATGCTAAATGGGTTGAATTCATTGAGACTTTCCCTTATGTCATTAAACACAAGAAGGGTAAAGAAAATGTTATTGCTGATGCATTGTCTCGTCGCTATACTATGCTTTCACAACTTGACTTCAAAATATTTGGCTTGGAGACCATCAAAGATCAATATGTGCATGATGCTGATTTTAAAGATGTAATGTAGAATTGTAAAGAAGGAAGAACATGGAACAAGTTTGTCGTTAATGATGGATTTGTGTTCCGTGCTAACAAGCTATGCATTCCAGCTAGCTCCGTTCGTCTTTTGCTGTTGCAGGAGGCGCATGGAGGAGGATTAATGGGACACTTTGGCGTGAATAAGACGGAGGACGTACTTGCTACACATTTCTTTTGGCCAAAGATGAGACGGGATGTTGAGCGTTTTGTTGCTTGCTGCACTACATGTCAAAAAGCTAAGTCACGACTCAATCCTCATGGTTTATATATGCCTTTGCCTGTACCTAGTGTTCCTTGGGAGGATATATCTATGGACTTTGTTTTAGGTTTACCTCGAACAAAGAAGGGGAGGGATAGCATATTTGTTGCCGTGGATAGATTCTCGAAAATGGCACACTTTATACCATGTCATAAAAGCGATGATGCTGTTAATGTTGCTGATTTGTTTTTTCGTGAAATTATTCGCTTGCATGGTGTGCCAAATACTATTGTTTCAGATCATGATACTAAATTTCTTAGCCACTTTTGGAGATGTTTATGGGCTAAGTTGGGGACTAAACTGCTTTTTAGTACTACTTGTCACCCCCAAACTGATGGACAAACTGAAGTAGTCAATAGAACATTGTCTACTATGCTTAGGGCTGTTTTGAAGAATAACAAGAAAATGTGGGAAGAATGCTTGCCTCATATTGAATTTGCTTATAATCGTTTGCTGCATTCTACTACTAAGATGTGCCCTTTTGAAATTGTGTATGGTTTCCTACCTCGTGCACCTATTGATTTGTTGCCTCTTCCATCTTCGGAGAATGTTAATTTTGATGCTAAGCAACATGCTGAATTGGTCCTAAAAATGCATGAGTTAACTAAGGAGAACATTGAGCGTATGAATGCTAAATATAAACTTGCTGGAGATAAGGGTAGAAAACATGTTGTGTTTGCACCTGGAGATCTTGTTTGGTTACATTTGCGTAAGGATAGATTTCCTGATTTGCGAAAATCGAAGCTAATGCCGCGTGCTGATGGTCCTTTTAAGGTGTTAGAGAAAATAAATGATAATGCATATAAACTTGAGCTGCCTACAGATTTTGGGGTTGGTCCCACTTTTAACATTGCAGATTTGAAGCCTTATTTGGGTGAGAAAGATGAGCTTCCGTCGAGGACGACTTCATTTCAAGAAGGGGAGGATGATGAGGACATCAATACCGTTGTTACACCCACAGCCCCTGCTGCTATACATACGGGACCAATTACTAGAGCTCGCGCACGCCAATTGAATTACCAGGTACTTTCATTTCTTGGTAACGATTCTAATTGTCATGAGAATATGATGCTGCCTAAATTGGATACATTTGTTTTGCTTACAAATGAAGGGCCTAGCTTGGACAAGAAAGATGAACCTTGGAGCAAGTTCAAGCATAGAGATGATGGCATGCGCAAGGGGAACAAGAACGGAGTTACAAGTGATGATTTCAGGACTTTGAAGCCACCATAATGAGTGCATGAAGCCTTGGACGAAATATACAAGATGCCACTTCATAAATTTCGTCCAGAGGCTATTATAGGTGCTGCGTCACCTTATTATTGGGCCAGGCCCATGTAATTTTGATATACTTGAGTATAGGCTGTTTTTAGAGTCTTTATGTGTGGGAAAACAAGAGATAGGGTTGGTTTCGGACCCCTCCTTCAAGGGCCACGAAATTCCCCCCTCTTCCTTCATATATACAGCCCTTAGGGCACCGTTTAGACTTTGGGTTTTGTTTAGATTAAAAGTTCGCCATAGCTGCAACTTCGCGTACTTCGTTTGTGTTCAACGACCAGACCAAGACGTCACAGAACCCCACCTTGATCAATAAAGCTTTCATCTTATATTCGCAATATCCAGATTGCAAATCTTATTTTCTTGCTTGTTCTTCGTTTGCTTGCAGGAAATAGACCCTCGTGGTCAGGTTGATCGTGCTCTGGCGTGGTCAATAACCTCTCGGAGTTGGTTTAGCGATTGCTAAGGCGCGATGTCCTCGCACGTTCGTAGTCGGATCATCAAAGTCTACTCCACCAAAAACGATAGCCACCATCTCATCGAAAGACGGGACACCTTTGCCTCTATCATTGCGCCTGACGTCTAGGCGCTGCACGACCAGGTGTGGGCCCGGGCCTGGACCAGGGGTGCAGCGCCCGTCGGTAAGGCACTGCATAGTAGGGTGCAGCGCCTGGCTGTCGGGCGCTACATAAAAGGGTCAGCGGAGTGAAAAAAATTCAAACACGGTTCAGTTTGTGAAATTCTTTCGTCCACACATCAATTTTGTGATTTTTGCCCCGCTACGGTGGAGCGAGAGAGGTGCCCCGCTACTGGGAGGGCTCCTCTCGAAGGGGGCCACATGTCACCCAAAGCAAATTTGCCACAAGCACGTGAGCTTTTGGTTGACAGCATCAAGTCCAGTTCGCATCCTCCACATAGTGTAAATTGCAGTAGGCCCAATCTGTATCTGGAAAAATGGTCAATCTGAGCGTTCCTCGCGAGCCAGGCTGAGAGCTTTTAAGTTTCATGTGGGCCAGTTTCTACGTGCGAGCTAGACAACCAAAACAACTCACTAATTAGCCCGTCAGGGCCTGGTTGGGCTTGATGCAACCTACCAAACCTGCCCTAGCAGATCTAGTAAAGCCGCATCCCCCAAAATTCGTTTACAGGAGGCTTGTAAAAACTTTGTGGGGCGAGTTTAGAGGATTTGTTCCGCGCCAGAGACCTCGGGGTACTGCAAATTTCTCGGAGCTTCGCAAATTCTTGATTTTCAACAATATAAACCGAATAGAATCACAGTATCAATTAAACGTATGAAAACAAATGATCTGAAATGCAATTCACAATACAACAATCGTCTTCATTACAATGAATGTTCAAATTGAAATAGTTATTACAGCAACAAATTGTTGAAATCTCACACAAATACACTACTGCAGGATGCTGCTAACGCGACACTACAATCAGAGACCCTTTGACGAAACTATGTGCGGTGCATTAATCGCAAACGGTGATGTAATAAAACCTTCAAAAAATATACAAAACATTTGTGATGGTGGAGACATCAAATACGATTCATATTATAGTTGCGTGTGCGATGCGTAGCATATAGTTCACGTGAATGAACTCTTTGCGATGAGCATAACAACAGAAACGGTCGGCCAGATAAAGGTGTGTGCGATATATGGCATATAGTTCACCCGGATGAAATGTTTGTGACTGGGCAACACAACAGACACGATCAGGCGGATCAAGGTGTGTGCGACAGATGGCATACAGTTCACTCGAATGAACTGTTTGCGATGAGGCAACACGACAAAAATGGTTCAACTTAACAAGATGTGTGTGATATGCGGCAAACAGATTCGTAATCAGAAATGTGTGCGAAGACCGATAATAGCACCGACAATTTTTGCTAATAAACCGCGTGTGTTTGTGGGCAAACGCTTACTGATATACAATTCTCAGCGATTGATGAATTTATCACTGATTTGTGCGATGCCATTGCATACAGAACAACAATATATGTACTTATAACTTATAAGGACTTGATTCCATAACCAAATTGAACATCCAATTACATAGGTGGCTAGTACAAACATGACATTTGCACACAACAAAGTATGTTCCAAAATGCCTAGAAAACTCAAATAATGTATAAAAAGGCAAAACGAACTCTGAATAATTTCATATTTTTAGGACGACACTCCTATAGTTGCATGTTGCCTCTGTAAAATAAAACAAGGCGGGAAGAGACACCGTATGTCGTTTTGCACACATAGGTGACAAGTTCCCTATCGGAACCATGAGGCTTCTTGAGAGAAGCTCTGGTTTGTAAGAAGTTTATACCCGAACTTGTCCCAAATTGGACTAATCTTTTACCACAGCATGTTCGTGCCATGTCATAACACCATGCCAAGTTTCATGATTTTCAGGCGAGTTTTGGATTTACAGTAATTTTAAAACCAGGTTTCTCAATGTTTACTGTCGAGTCGACACCGCCTTGGATAGGCTTTTTCCTCGTGGGTCCCAAATGTCAGAACCCAAATCTGTCACTACCATGCAACTTTTCTTATTAAGAATTATAGCCCATTTAGTGTGCTAGCTGAAAATAAGTTTGTGGGTGCTGGCGGGCTAAGAACTTGTGGGTTCTGTAATGAACAATGATCTCAAGGATCCCATGAGAGTGATGTTCTTTCGCTATGTTGTGATTGTTTATAATATTTATGTCTTAATTAAAGAAATGGCAAGCCGTTGGCCCAGTATGAAAGAAAATATGGGTCAAAGCCGAGTTGAAAAGGGCAACAATATCTAACTCCATCTTACAAACAGTACAAAAGCACGAGGATTAATTGTTCCTCAGGTTTAGACAAAACTCAGATTGAATAGGGCAATAACATCTAACTACACCAAAGTTTTGGGCAGTCACAATCAAATGGATCGATCTGATCCATAAAATCAAGATCCCGGGACAAAAAATTGTGATGACAAGTTGTTGTACATAAAAGCCGAGCACGTTCAGAAGTCCTTATGTCCACCTGAAACTTCTTTTTATGATGTTGAACATGTCCACCCATGAGTATGTTTTTGTCAAAAAACTTAATCCTCGCGGACAATAGTGCCCTCACATTCAACATGAAGAATATGACAAAGCTAGTGTTTGCATGGTTGGATGCATAGTCTTCCACCGTTATTGTCGTCAAATGAATGTCATGAGATCTGAGAAAATCCTTGTGCTTCCTCAGCCATCGATTGGTTATACGTTTTTCTCCAAGTGTTAGTACCTAAATAGACATGAATATTGAAACCAGTTAATGTCTAAAATAGAGTATGTCGAAGGAGCGACAACTGAACGGTTAATTCTAGTACATTATATATGGGCTTTCAATGTGCATGAAATCATCACCTTTATATACAAATTCTCCAGAGATGGGAAGCATAGCAGCAAGCCAATAATCATGTTCAGATCAAGACACCACATACTGATATATAAGGTCTTGACAGAATCCAACACCACTGACAGGCCATCCATAAACAACCTCTTCATTCAGCATAAGACATAATATTAGCACCGAAAGTGTACTCCAAGATGATATTTAACTTATGCGCACAAATGAAAAATGCAGATTACAAAAGTGTACATGGATAATATACAGTACATGAATAAGTGAGGAGCCAAACACCATCTTGAATGATTTAAACGGATCACGAATTGCACCCATGGTCTTCAGTTTACGTGCAGAGACCACATTTATTTGCGAAGGTGCATAACAAGAATCAAGGAGCAACCTCTGAAGTGAAGGGGCATCTTCGATGATGAGCTCCTGTCCTTCAAAACGAATTCCAATGCTTACAAGGTGAGGTAACTTTATTTTGAGACAAGGGATGTGGATTCCTATTCCAAAAACAAGCACCAAGCGCTCCAGGGCAGGGCAGCTGGAGTGGATGATACTGTGCAGTGAGGCCTCTGACAGATCAACCAACATAAGCGCAAGTTTTTAAGCAGTGGGAGTACAAGCATTTGTACTAGATTGTCTGCTAGATGGCACCGAGTCAAGGTGGCGATGTGGAGAGAGGAGGAAAACAATGAGATGGACATTGGTGGTGAGGGCACAGATACAGCGATTGGTGGTAACCTATTTTCGTAGTAATGGTAGAACTCAAACTGCTACAATTTTTTTAATTGACGTGATGTCAGCCAGGCGCCCACCATGCAGGGTATGTCCAGCAGGTAGTAGGGATGGCAATGGGTACCCATTATCCGTGTACCATGCGGGTAAAAACCCTATTAGGGTAAGGGTATGGGACAAAAATTTTACCCATGGGCACTTAAATGGGAAAATATCATACCCATTGGGTAGAGAGGGTACGGGTATGGGATCGTATTACCCATGCCCGCGTACCCATGTACCCATCTAAAATGTTGAAACGTGGGTTTCTTTAATATCCTAACGTATTAACCCCCTCTCTAATCGCGTTAGGTAAAAACTCTAATGTGTAGTCAAATTATCTTTATAATTTATCATGATTTTGTGAACTTAAAGTGTATGACTATGTGTTGTTATTTATGATTATGTGTTGTTGTTTAACAGTTTTATGTGTTGCTTTATAGGCAAGTTTTTTCGTTTATGAGAATGTGTTGTTGTTACAATATGTTGTTGTACATTGTTGTTTAAAATGTGTTCCTATTAATAATTTATGATTATATGTTGCTTTTTACAACTATTTTCTGCTCAATTTGATGTGTTGCAAACGTAGGTATTTTTACCCACGGGTACCCATATACCCTGTCGGGTGATGGGTATGGGAAAAAGTTGTACCCTTGACGGGTATGGGTATGGGTGATAGGTAAGTTCAGAGTGGACGGGTAAGGGTATGGGGTGGCTCCACCCGTACCCATACCCTGTGGGTGCCATCCCTAGCAGGTAGCATGCCGGGATGTAGATGTGTTGAACGGAGCTTGGTGGGAGGAGATGATGGCTCCGGGGAGTTCAGAATCATCATTGATAGATAGCTGACGACAGTTGAGATTAAGAGGCACGGTGGGCCACTGAGTGCGCCACCGAGATGCGAGGACTTGTGTGCGGCAGCCATCCTTGGTGGGGAAAAGGGAGATGATCTCCCCAAGGATGGCGTCCGAGAGATCGCTAATGCGGTCCGCCCGAGATTCTACGGGTTCCTCAGATCCAGGGGGTCATGGCCGCTTCTGCCCGCGCTGCCGGCAGGATCTACAACCGGCGGTGCCGCTGGCCGGAGCCTCATCCGTGTACATACCAATATGAAAAAATGGCAGAAACATACATGTAGAACATTCAAAATCAATTCTCAAGATCTAGAAGAAAAAATGCACAAACATATATGTAGGTCATTCAAAATAAATTCTCAAGACCTGGCTACGAATTATTAGCACAAACGCTAACCCTAGTCGGATTATTAGCAAAAATCATTTGTACAGAACAAACAATTAATCACTAACCCTAGACGGATACCATTCAAACAATCAATACACTACACGCATCTAACGGATCTTACTCTGATTTCATGGACTGGGAGAACATAACCATAGGACCTGTATTCCAAAAAAAAATGAGAGAGGGCAGGAGTAACCAGAGAAAACACATGACATGTTTGCCGCATAAATGGGTATAGATGACTAACCGGTTTTCCATTGGAGTCTGAGTCGTTGCTAGAGTTGTTATGGAAGGCACGACGGCGCCGACGAAGTCAAGGTCGTGTTGCTGCCCGCGCGAGACCTCGTCGGCAGTGACGGCAACCTCTGTGCCCAGCTTCACATGTTGCGCGGGTGCTTCACCAGCCCCAGCGTCGCCACTCCCTCCGATGGTGCGCTTCGGCGGCATCCTCATACACTCCAGACGGCGGTGACCACTATGGATGAGGGGTGCGGCCGCCTATTATGACCAGCGGCTCGGGCGCGCCATTAATATGGAGCAGTGGGAGCGAGGCGGGCGGCGGTCAAAGGCTGGCTCGCCTCCTGGTGAGCCTGCGTAGCGGACTTCTGGCATGCCTGCCATCATTTCACAAAGCTACTCGCACGCTTCCAGGTGACACTGTGGAGCGAACACGCCTCCCGTCAATTCACACACCTGCACGCACGCCTCCCGGTCTGCCTGCACGGACTGCTCGCATGCGTCCCGTCAATTCACACCTGCTCGCACGACACACGGAACGTGTGGCAGCACGTATATTGTTTTTCTTTTTTGATGATTAAATCTGCTGCTTTATTGCTTAACTGAATCATGGCACGTATACATTGTTGGTCTAATGCCCACGGTTCGAATAAATAATCCATTTGTGATATTGGTTGCCAATTATTAACAATCTCCCATTTGTAAGAAGATTATATCAAAACTTGTCTCAAATCTGACGAAAAAATACAATATCACAGTCTACTGGTGTCCATATTACACCACGATAAGTTTCATGAATTTCAACTAAGTTTTGGATTTACTGAATTTTAAAAATCAAGATTCTCAATGTTTTGAAAATTCTTGCACGGGGAAACATGCACCGAGGGACACACATATGATTTTGCAATCCATTTTGGTGCACATGTGGCTCAAATTCGATTTTTGCACATTAAATCCCTAGGAAATCAATCAATGTATAAAAACGGTCAAATGATCTCTATTTTTTTATATTTTAACATGACACTCCTTTGGTCACATGTTCACTGCAGAAAAAGTTTGACATGCCTCAAAGTGGGGGTGGTGGTGCGGGATGTGTGTGTGTGGGGGGGGGGGGGTCCGGCAGTACACTACGAGTCGTGAGCCTCTGTGTGGGATTAATCATTTTTTGGGTCATATATACCACATCAAAGTCGTGAATTGGTTATTTAAAACATTACACATCCCTTTCATACATACATGTTCAGGCCACATGCATGCATTGGTGGTCCTCGGAAACTCCCTTGTGCAGTTATCAGCGATGTGCCCATTCATTAGCCCGTGAAGATTATCCGTTTCCACCGATAACGAGAGGAATTTGACCAAAGGTGGAATCATCTTGGCCTATGTTACGGTGTGGATCATGGTGAGATTCCATATCAAAGTTCGAGCACGTGCGTAACATGAGTCCCTCCCACCGGCTCGAAGTGAGGGAGGCTACGCAGGGTGAACCTTTGTGTAGTGTGTTTTCGGTTTTGCGAAGCATGTGCCACATCAAAGTTGTGCATTGGGTATTCAAACATCACACAACACCTCTTTGGGGCACATGCACGCGGTGGTTGTCCTATGACACTCACTCGCTTGTGGCGCTCTCTGTGGGCCCGCTAGGTCGTCATCGATCAGTTGAACCTACAACAAGAGAGAGAGAGAGAGATTAATTTGACCAACAAGGATGGTTCTTTTTTGGTTTTAGTTACGTATGCACGGTAGGAGTATGTAGTACACGTCAAAGAGGGGGACGCATACTATGCGTCATGAACCTCGCTCCATGTGGGGACTTTCTGGTTCCCGAGGCAGGTGCCACATCAAAGTTGTGCATTGGTATTCAAACATCACACAACACCATGCAGGCAGTGGTTGACCTATAGGAACTCACTCGCGTGTGACGCTTCCATCTGTGGGCCCACGAGGTTGTCCTCCATCACTTTGACCCAACGAGGGAGTTTAATTTGACCATCAAGGATGATTCTTCTTGGTTTGTGCTACGGTAGGAGTATATACCACGCGTCGAAGGGGGGGGCACAGCACATACCACGCGTCATGAACCTCGCTCTCTCTAGGGACTTTTCGGTTTCCGAGGTAGGTGCCACATCAAAGTTGTGCATTGTGTATTCAAACATCACACAAATACCTCTTTGGGTCACATGCAGACGGTGGTTGTCCTATATAGGACGCTCACTCGCGTGCGATGTACGCTTCACTCCCGTGGGCCCGCAAGGTCGTCGTCCATCACTTTGACCCAACGAGAGAGGTTAGTTTGATGAACAAGGAGGATTAATTCTTTTCTGGTTGTGTTACGGTAGGAGTATATAGTACGCGTCAAAGGGGGGATGGGACCAGCATATACTAGCCGTCATGAACCTTGCTTAGTGTGGGGACTTTATGGATTTCGAGGTAGATGCCACATCAAAGTTGTGCATTAGGTATTCAAAACATCACAACCACACATTTTTTTGTCTCACGGTATAGGTCATGATGTGAGATTACATAATAGCGCATGTGTACATATGAATCCATCCCGCTGGATCAAAGTGTGTGGGGGGGTGAGCACACGACACGTCATGAACCTCTTGCTCTGTGTGGGAAATGTGCGATTTTCAGCGCATGCACCACATCAATATTGTGCATTGTGTGTTCAAACATATGCATGCATCATGCACCTCCATAAATATGTTTGGGACACATGCATGCAATGGTTGTCTTTGGACACTCTCACTCGCTTGGTTATCGACGGCAAGCCTATATATTCATGGGCCCGCGTGGATGTCCATCATTTCGATCGACAACGAGAAAGGTTACCAGGGTGGATTCTTCTTCTTTGGTTCGTGTTACGTATAGTAGGTCGATCATGGTGAGATTCCAGACCTAATTAAGTTTGAGCGCATGCTATGTGTCGTGAACCCTCGCTCACTGTGGGGATTTTATGGTTCCAAAGCACGGTGCCACATCAAAGTTGCGCATTGGGTATTCAAACACCACACACCACTTCCATATACATATGTTTGGGCCACATGCACACAGTGGTCTTGTCTTTAGGCACTCCCTCGCGTGGTTATCGGTGACAAGCTAGCCCATTTTGCGGGGTCGTGTGGACGTCCATCGCTTTGACCAACAACGAGAGAGGTTATACAACCAAGTTGGATTTTGCTTGGTACGTGTTAAAGTACGTCTTGGTGAGATGCCCTCTCCCACCGACTCAATGTGTATGTGTGTGTGGGGGGGGGACTACTTCGCACTTCCTACAACCTCCGTGGGGTCGGGGAAGTCCGGTTAATTTGCGTGGCACATGTGCCACATCAAAATTGTGAATTTGGTATTTAAATATCACACCACACCCTTTTCATACATATAGTAGGGCCACCCGCAGGTGGTTCGTATGTGGTCTCACCCATC